>JARACZ010000024.1:0-4800000 GCA_029255805.1 Keiferia lycopersicella
ACTTAACCTAACATAACCTAACCTAACCTACCTAACCTAACCTAACCTAACCTAACCTAACCTACAACCTAACCTAACCTAACCTAACCTAACCTAACCTAACCTAACCTAACCTAACCTATACTAACCTAACCTAACCTAACCTATCCTAACCTAACCTAACCTAACCTAACCTAACCTAACCTAACCTAACCTAACCTAACCTAACCTAACCTAACCTAACCTAACCTAACCTAACCTAACCTAACCTAACCTAACCTAACCTAACCTAACCTAACCTAACCTAACCTAACCTAACCTAACCTAACCTAACCTAACCTAACCTAACCTAACCTAACCTAACCTAACCTAACCTAACCTAACCTAACCATAACCTAACCTAACCTAACCTAACCTAACCTAACCTAACCTAACCTAACCTAACCTAACCTAACCTAACCTAACCTAACCTAACCTAACCTAACCTAACCTAACCTAACCTAACCTAACCTAACCTAACCTAACCTAACCTAACCTAACCTAACCTAACCTAACCTAACCTAACCTAACCTAACCTAACCTAACCTAACCTAACCTAACCTAACCTAACCTAACCTAACCTAACCTAACCTAACCTAACCTAACCTAACCTAACCTAACCTAACCTAACCTAACCTAACCTAACCTAACCTAACCTAACCTAACCTAACCTAACCTAACCTAACCTAACCTAACCTAACCTAACCTAACCTAACCTAACCTAACCTAACCTAACCTAACCTAACCTAACCTAACCTAACCTAACCTAACCTAACCTAACCTAACCTAACCTAACCTAACCTAACCTAACCTAACCTAACCTAACCTAACCTAACCTAACCTAACCTAACCTAACCTAACCTAACCTAACCTAACCTAACCTAACCTAACCTAACCTAACCTAACCTAACCTAACCTAACCTAACCTAACCTAACCTAACCTAACCTAACCTAACCTAACCTAACCTAACCTAACCTAACCTAACCTAACCTAACCTAACCTAACCTAACCTAACCTAACCTAACCTAACCTAACCTAACCTAACCTAACCTAACCTAACCTAACCTAACCTAACCTAACCTAACCTAACCTAACCTAACCTAACCTAACCTAACCTAACCTAACCTAACCTAACCTAACCTAACCTAACCTAACCTAACCTAACCTAACCTAACCTAACCTAACCTAACCTAACCTAACCTAACCTAACCTAACCTAACCTAACCTAACCTAACCTAACCTAACCTAACCTAACCTAACCTAACCTAACCTAACCTAACCTAACCTAACCTAACCTAACCTAACCTAACCTAACCTAACCTAACCTAACCTAACCTAACCTAACCTAACCTAACCTAACCTAACCTAACCTAACCTAACCTAACCTAACCTAACCTAACCTAACCTAACCTAACCTAACCTAACCTAACCTAACCTAACCTAACCTAACCTAACCTAACCTAACCTAACCTAACCTAACCTAACCTAACCTAACCTAACCTAACCTAACCTAACCTAACCTAACCTAACCTAACCTAACCTAACCTAACCTAACCTAACCTAACCTAACCTAACCTAACCTAACCTAACCTAACCTAACCTAACCTAACCTAACCTAACCTAACCTAACCTAACCTAACCTAACCTAACCTAACCTAACCTAACCTAACCTAACCTAACCTAACCTAACCTAACCTAACCTAACCTAACCTAACCTAACCTAACCTAACCTAACCTAACCTAACCTAACCTAACCTAACCTAACCTAACCTAACCTAACCTAACCTAACCTAACCTAACCTAACCTAACCTAACCTAACCTAACCTAACCTAACCTAACCTAACCTAACCTAACCTAACCTAACCTAACCTAACCTAACCTAACCTAACCTAACCTAACCTAACCTAACCTAACCTAACCTAACCTAACCTAACCTAACCTAACCTAACCTAACCTAACCTAACCTAACCTAACCTAACCTAACCTAACCTAACCTAACCTAACCTAACCTAACCTAACCTAACCTAACCTAACCTAACCTAACCTAACCTAACCTAACCTAACCTAACCTAACCTAACCTAACCTAACCTAACCTAACCTAACCTAACCTAACCTAACCTAACCTAACCTAACCTAACCTAACCTAACCTAACCTAACCTAACCTAACCTAACCTAACCTAACCTAACCTAACCTAACCTAACCTAACCTAACCTAACCTAACCTAACCTAACCTAACCTAACCTAACCTAACCTAACCTAACCTAACCTAACCTAACCTAACCTAACCTAACCTAACCTAACCTAACCTAACCTAACCTAACCTAACCTAACCTAACCTAACCTAACCTAACCTAACCTAACCTAACCTAACCTAACCTAACCTAACCTAACCTAACCTAACCTAACCTAACCTAACCTAACCTAACCTAACCTAACCTAACCTAACCTAACCTAACCTAACCTAACCTAACCTAACCTAACCTAACCTAACCTAACCTAACCTAACCTAACCTAACCTAACCTAACCTAACCTAACCTAACCTAACCTAACCTAACCTAACCTAACCTAACCTAACCTAACCTAACCTAACCTAACCTAACCTAACCTAACCTAACCTAACCTAACCTAACCTAACCTAACCTAACCTAACCTAACCTAACCTAACCTAACCTAACCTAACCTAACCTAACCTAACCTAACCTAACCTAACCTAACCTAACCTAACCTAACCTAACCTAACCTAACCTAACCTAACCTAACCTAACCTAACCTAACCTAACCTAACCTAACCTAACCTAACCTAACCTAACCTAACCTAACCTAACCTAACCTAACCTAACCTAACCTAACCTAACCTAACCTAACCTAACCTAACCTAACCTAACCTAACCTAACCTAACCTAACCTAACCTAACCTAACCTAACCTAACCTAACCTAACCTAACCTAACCTAACCTAACCTAACCTAACCTAACCTAACCTAACCTAACCTAACCTAACCTAACCTAACCTAACCTAACCTAACCTAACCTAACCTAACCTAACCTAACCTAACCTAACCTAACCTAACCTAACCTAACCTAACCTAACCTAACCTAACCTAACCTAACCTAACCTAACCTAACCTAACCTAACCTAACCTAACCTAACCTAACCTAACCTAACCTAACCTAACCTAACCTAACCTAACCTAACCTAACCTAACCTAACCTAACCTAACCTAACCTAACCTAACCTAACCTAACCTAACCTAACCTAACCTAACCTAACCTAACCTAACCTAACCTAACCTAACCTAACCTAACCTAACCTAACCTAACCTAACCTAACCTAACCTAACCTAACCTAACCTAACCTAACCTAACCTAACCTAACCTAACCTAACCTAACCTAACCTAACCTAACCTAACCTAACCTAACCTAACCTAACCTAACCTAACCTAACCTAACCTAACCTAACCTAACCTAACCTAACCTAACCTAACCTAACCTAACCTAACCTAACCTAACCTAACCTAACCTAACCTAACCTAACCTAACCTAACCTAACCTAACCTAACCTAACCTAACCTAACCTAACCTAACCTAACCTAACCTAACCTAACCTAACCTAACCTAACCTAACCTAACCTAACCTAACCTAACCTAACCTAACCTAACCTAACCTAACCTAACCTAACCTAACCTAACCTAACCTAACCTAACCTAACCTAACCTAACCTAACCTAACCTAACCTAACCTAACCTAACCTAACCTAACCTAACCTAACCTAACCTAACCTAACCTAACCTAACCTAACCTAACCTAACCTAACCTAACCTAACCTAACCTAACCTAACCTAACCTAACCTAACCTAACCTAACCTAACCTAACCTAACCTAACCTAACCTAACCTAACCTAACCTAACCTAACCTAACCTAACCTAACCTAACCTAACCTAACCTAACCTAACCTAACCTAACCTAACCTAACCTAACCTAACCTAACCTAACCTAACCTAACCTAACCTAACCTAACCTAACCTAACCTAACCTAACCTAACCTAACCTAACCTAACCTAACCTAACCTAACCTAACCTAACCTAACCTAACCTAACCTAACCTAACCTAACCTAACCTAACCTAACCTAACCTAACCTAACCTAACCTAACCTAACCTAACCTAACCTAACCTAACCTAACCTAACCTAACCTAACCTAACCTAACCTAACCTAACCTAACCTAACCTAACCTAACCTAACCTAACCTAACCTAACCTAACCTAACCTAACCTAACCTAACCTAACCTAACCTAACCTAACCTAACCTAACCTAACCTAACCTAACCTAACCTAACCTAACCTAACCTAACCTAACCTAACCTAACCTAACCTAACCTAACCTAACCTAACCTAACCTAACCTAACCTAACCTAACCTAACCTAACCTAACCTAACCTAACCTAACCTAACCTAACCTAACCTAACCTAACCTAACCTAACCTAACCTAACCTAACCTAACCTAACCTAACCTAACCTAACCTAACCTAACCTAACCTAACCTAACCTAACCTAACCTAACCTAACCTAACCTAACCTAACCTAACCTAACCTAACCTAACCTAACCTAACCTAACCTAACCTAACCTAACCTAACCTAACCTAACCTAACCTAACCTAACCTAACCTAACCTAACCTAACCTAACCTAACCTAACCTAACCTAACCTAACCTAACCTAACCTAACCTAACCTAACCTAACCTAACCTAACCTAACCTAACCTAACCTAACCTAACCTAACCTAACCTAACCTAACCTAACCTAACCTAACCTAACCTAACCTAACCTAACCTAACCTAACCTAACCTAACCTAACCTAACCTAACCTAACCTAACCTAACCTAACCTAACCTAACCTAACCTAACCTAACCTAACCTAACCTAACCTAACCTAACCTAACCTAACCTAACCTAACCTAACCTAACCTAACCTAACCTAACCTAACCTAACCTAACCTAACCTAACCTAACCTAACCTAACCTAACCTAACCTAACCTAACCTAACCTAACCTAACCTAACCTAACCTAACCTAACCTAACCTAACCTAACCTAACCTAACCTAACCTAACCTAACCTAACCTAACCTAACCTAACCTAACCTAACCTAACCTAACCTAACCTAACCTAACCTAACCTAACCTAACCTAACCTAACCTAACCTAACCTAACCTAACCTAACCTAACCTAACCTAACCTAACCTAACCTAACCTAACCTAACCTAACCTAACCTAACCTAACCTAACCTAACCTAACCTAACCTAACCTAACCTAACCTAACCTAACCTAACCTAACCTAACCTAACCTAACCTAACCTAACCTAACCTAACCTAACCTAACCTAACCTAACCTAACCTAACCTAACCTAACCTAACCTAACCTAACCTAACCTAACCTAACCTAACCTAACCTAACCTAACCTAACCTAACCTAACCTAACCTAACCTAACCTAACCTAACCTAACCTAACCTAACCTAACCTAACCTAACCTAACCTAACCTAACCTAACCTAACCTAACCTAACCTAACCTAACCTAACCTAACCTAACCTAACCTAACCTAACCTAACCTAACCTAACCTAACCTAACCTAACCTAACCTAACCTAACCTAACCTAACCTAACCTAACCTAACCTAACCTAACCTAACCTAACCTAACCTAACCTAACCTAACCTAACCTAACCTAACCTAACCTAACCTAACCTAACCTAACCTAACCTAACCTAACCTAACCTAACCTAACCTAACCTAACCTAACCTAACCTAACCTAACCTAACCTAACCTAACCTAACCTAACCTAACCTAACCTAACCTAACCTAACCTAACCTAACCTAACCTAACCTAACCTAACCTAACCTAACCTAACCTAACCTAACCTAACCTAACCTAACCTAACCTAACCTAACCTAACCTAACCTAACCTAACCTAACCTAACCTAACCTAACCTAACCTAACCTAACCTAACCTAACCTAACCTAACCTAACCTAACCTAACCTAACCTAACCTAACCTAACCTAACCTAACCTAACCTAACCTAACCTAACCTAACCTAACCTAACCTAACCTAACCTAACCTAACCTAACCTAACCTAACCTAACCTAACCTAACCTAACCTAACCTAACCTAACCTAACCTAACCTAACCTAACCTAACCTAACCTAACCTAACCTAACCTAACCTAACCTAACCTAACCTAACCTAACCTAACCTAACCTAACCTAACCTAACCTAACCTAACCTAACCTAACCTAACCTAACCTAACCTAACCTAACCTAACCTAACCTAACCTAACCTAACCTAACCTAACCTAACCTAACCTAACCTAACCTAACCTAACCTAACCTAACCTAACCTAACCTAACCTAACCTAACCTAACCTAACCTAACCTAACCTAACCTAACCTAACCTAACCTAACCTAACCTAACCTAACCTAACCTAACCTAACCTAACCTAACCTAACCTAACCTAACCTAACCTAACCTAACCTAACCTAACCTAACCTAACCTAACCTAACCTAACCTAACCTAACCTAACCTAACCTAACCTAACCTAACCTAACCTAACCTAACCTAACCTAACCTAACCTAACCTAACCTAACCTAACCTAACCTAACCTAACCTAACCTAACCTAACCTAACCTAACCTAACCTAACCTAACCTAACCTAACCTAACCTAACCTAACCTAACCTAACCTAACCTAACCTAACCTAACCTAACCTAACCTAACCTAACCTAACCTAACCTAACCTAACCTAACCTAACCTAACCTAACCTAACCTAACCTAACCTAACCTAACCTAACCTAACCTAACCTAACCTAACCTAACCTAACCTAACCTAACCTAACCTAACCTAACCTAACCTAACCTAACCTAACCTAACCTAACCTAACCTAACCTAACCTAACCTAACCTAACCTAACCTAACCTAACCTAACCTAACCTAACCTAACCTAACCTAACCTAACCTAACCTAACCTAACCTAACCTAACCTAACCTAACCTAACCTAACCTAACCTAACCTAACCTAACCTAACCTAACCTAACCTAACCTAACCTAACCTAACCTAACCTAACCTAACCTAACCTAACCTAACCTAACCTAACCTAACCTAACCTAACCTAACCTAACCTAACCTAACCTAACCTAACCTAACCTAACCTAACCTAACCTAACCTAACCTAACCTAACCTAACCTAACCTAACCTAACCTAACCTAACCTAACCTAACCTAACCTAACCTAACCTAACCTAACCTAACCTAACCTAACCTAACCTAACCTAACCTAACCTAACCTAACCTAACCTAACCTAACCTAACCTAACCTAACCTAACCTAACCTAACCTAACCTAACCTAACCTAACCTAACCTAACCTAACCTAACCTAACCTAACCTAACCTAACCTAACCTAACCTAACCTAACCTAACCTAACCTAACCTAACCTAACCTAACCTAACCTAACCTAACCTAACCTAACCTAACCTAACCTAACCTAACCTAACCTAACCTAATCTAACCTAATTTAACATTTTTTGCGTCGACGCCCCGAGCGGGCGCTGTCGCAGCAGACGGTTTTTTGATAGACGCCCGTAGAGGGCTTTGCCGCAGACGAGTGGTTATCCGCTCGTCTGCGGAGGCTTTTGAGCGAAAAGTAACGCATCTGCGGACGCCTTTAGAGGGCTTTGCCGCAGTTTTGAAGTTTTCCGCTCTACTGGGGACGTTCTTGAGCGATACTTTTGACCTTGCACACCCTACCTACCTAACCTAACCTAACCTAACTGGGCGGTGGAATATAAAATACTTTTCTTTTTGTTATCAGGTTTCCCACTCCTACAACTAGACCTGGCATGCAAGTTGCGCGCCGCGGAACCGGTCGTGGTCGCGGCATTGTTGCTTTACTAAATGCCATTCACCCTTCGTCAACTGCAATGGTGATCGACCTTGATTCGGACAATGAGCCTGCTAGTCCGGTTGCATCCAGTTCAACTGCACCGGTGGCCTCCACGACGTCCCTTTCACCTTCAGTTTACTCGCCGACCTTTACCGAGCCTCGGAACCGGTCTCCTCCGCCGGCTTATGAATCTCTCGGGTAGGTATATAAAGGGTATTTTTGAATATAATAATGCAGTTTAAATGAAACAATTCTTTGTGTTGTATGTACAGTGATTTAATTTTTTTGGTATTTTGTATTTTAATAAACCGGTGTATTATACAATAATAAGTGTTTTACTGCTAATCCTATGTAAGTATACAATATTATTTTTATTGACTAGATTTTTTTTGCGCTGGCGATGGTGACCTTGATTCTGATCTTTTATGTCTTTTTGTTCCTGCTCCTGATCCTGCGTATGTTGTGGTTCCAGTACTTGTTCCTGTCGTTGCACCGGTGGTTGTGACTGCATTCTTTAGTTTTTCTTCTACTCTTTTCAATGCTTGTTGTGCTTCGTTTGCTTTTTTGTTTATTTCTTCTAATCTTCTGTCCAATGTGGACTTTGTTGATCCTATTTTTCTGTCTACTCCTTGTATTTTTTTTTCTTCTTCTGTAATTTTTTGTTCATCTTGTAATTGTTTATTTTTGATAGTAATTATTTCGTTTTCGTCTTGTTGTATTCTTGATTGCGTTTCTTTACTTATTATCTCTGATTGCATTGCTGTTTGTTTAGCTTCAGCTGCTAATTTTAGTGCGTCTTGTGCGTGGATTTCCGTTTCGTGTATTTCTTTTCTTAGTTCTCGATCGTCATACGATTCTCCTGCTGCTCTTTCTGTTGCTCTTGATCTGTCAGATCCTGCAATTTCTACATTTGTTATTGATGGATAATTCTGTTCTTGTAATGGATTTCCAATTAGCGACGTTATTGGTTGATTGCCGATGAATATCTCTGAAAATTTATGATCAGTTATTTTATAACCCATAATTAATGGATTTGGTTGTGTATTTAATGTTCTGTTCATTAAAATGTTTTGGCCGTGTGAAGTAGTTTCTAATGTAATTCCTACTTCTACCATTATGTTGAGTATGCTTTGTTCGTGTGACCCATCTTTTGCTAATAATGGCAATATTCCTATTCCTATTGGCGGTATGTGATGCAGTTCCGGTGCTTTTCCCCAGTTGTGATATAAGTAATTGTCTATTGTAGCGTTTTCGTATGTTAATGGATTTGCTGCTCCTTGTTCTACTGCTAATTGTATTCCGTTTCGTACTGATTGATTGTATGTGGGTGATGTTGTTTTTAATATGTGATAGTTTGCCATACGCCATGCATCATTTTTAACATGAAACAGTCCATCTTTTGGTTCATAAGTTTTTTCGTATACTAATCCTATTGAATTTGTTGCATTGTAGAATATTTTTGCGTTCGCTATTAATGCTGGTAAGTACATGTATTTTTCTATACTTTCTGTTGATTGTTCGGCTTCCGTATGTATTCCTGCATGGTACCAGTATTCACATCTGTTGTCAATAAATCGTCCTTGACACGCTGCGCTCATTGATGTCCACTGTATTTGTCTCATTTGTGGCTCTTGTAAATCGCATTCACTTATTGGTTTACCGTATAATATTGTTGGTGTTATATTTTCATCTAATTTTAGCATTCCATGTTCATTTAAATTTTCCCATATGGCAAGCGTTGTTTGCGAGTTTGCATTTGCGTATTGTACTGATCCAGATTGAGCAACAAATGGTGTTCTATTCCCTAAATTGTATATTTTCATGTATACTGATTTTACTCTGGCAGTTGTTTTTCCTATCAGCATATCGTCGTATTCTTTCGGCGTTAAATAAAAAAATAATTTATGCCATGGTAGTGTATGTATGAAAGTTTTTACTTTATAATATCCATTACTGCTTGTAGCGCTTGGTTGTATTTTTTGTCCATAGCACATCATGCTTTTTATATGGAAATTAAACATTTTCTTAAATGAGTATTCTTGTGTATGTTGTTTATTTATAATACCCGTACCTATGCATGGTGGTGATCCTGTCGCTACTTCGTCTGTGTTGTTCATTTTTTCGCTTGTTCTTCCTCTGAATCGTGGATATAATGGTCCTAATATTCTTTCTCCCAAATATTTGATTCCAATCCCAGCAAGCGCTGCTGCTTTCGCTGCTGCGTCATATGTAGAGTCTGAGCTGTATGCGTATGTTTTTACTAGGAACTTTTCATCCGCTAATTTAATGTTTTCTATCGCCCACTGTTTTGCCGTTTCTTCTTTTTCTCCACTATTTATTTTTTCTTCATATATTTTTTGAATTCGAGTGTATTCTTCGTCATGTTCATATGCTATTTGATCTAATTCATTTGTCGGTGTTCCTAAGTTTAAATCGTTTCCCGGCCCTAGATATTTATAGCCAGGTAATGTATAACCCTCATGACCGTCCGGTTGCTCGGCCATTAAGGTACTGGTTAAGCTCCACCCCTTATGTAAAACCTGTTGTTGCTATTTTGTTATCTCTTTCTATTTATGTTGTCCTGGTACTGTCTGTCCGTGCGCGTCCCAAGTTTCTTTGTTCTATACATGTATGGACAAGTTTATTGTCAGCCCTACTTAGTTTGTATGGTAATAATATTCTTTATATTTTATGTGCTCCTGGTACTTGTGCACTTGAGCGTGAGATCGCAATTTCTTAATTAAAGACTGGAATGTTGTTTATGTTTTTATTGTATGACATTTACATTACAATGTTGTATAATTTACACGTTACAATGTTGCTTAACTAGTTTTTATTCTATGGCTAAGTCTATGTCGTATTCTATGATTTGTGATGGGTTGGCTTCTCTCGCTAATTCGTCCTCTATTATTCTTTGTGGTCGAAGATAGTGTTTAGTCCAAAATTTTTCCCATGCGAATGCGAATATATTAAAATATTCAGTTGGTTCATTGAAGTAATAGGTTATTGTTCTCTGGTTTATTGCCACTTCTGCTTCTGGTACTGTAATATATGCGTCTATTGCATAGTTTGAAGCTGAATATAATATACAGTTTGTGACATTATGTTTTGATTTGTATTTTACATCTGTTGACATCGGTAATCCTGCTGCTAATAATTTCCATTGCTCGAATTGATTATCAGTAATTTTACATTCATCCATGAAACATGCATTTACATGAACAAGATTTGAGAAGTTGAATTGTGATGTTGGACTCAATCCTGTTAGTCTTGTTATGTTGTAATGCATTTCTACTAAACTTTCCATAATCATCGTCTTTCCTGTCGAAGGTGGACCTTGGAAGAATAAATTATTTTTTTTGTTTGTCATTCTGTGGAAATGTTCGTAAGTGTCTCTGGCGAAGTCTCTTATATTAATTCCGTTTTTGTGCAGCAAGTTTTCTAGTTTCCATACTTGTTCACTTATGGTGTGGGGGCTGGCGGCATTGGGGTGTCTGATCTGTTGTAATCTTTTGCATCTTTCAATTCTTTGTTCTCTTGACTCTTGAAATACCAGTGTCTTACTGATTGCAATGGCAGTTCGTAATCTGTCTTCAAAATTGCGTCGAAATTGTATGGCAATCCCCTCAGGAGTTCTGCACAGGAGTTCCTGAGCCTCGCCTTCCGAGAAAGCAGCGTTTTCGCATATGCGTAGCATGAGTTCTTGGTTTTGTTGAGCAGTAATATGATGTCTTTCATTCGATCGTCGCTCCCTCGAAGACACAGATGGCGGTTCCATTCCAGCTGCAATGTTGTCATTTTGGTGCTGATTGATATGTCCATTGTTGGTAGGATTATGTACACCTTCATCGGCGCCAATATTGCCTTCATCCAGTCGTCGCTCCATTTGGGAGCGTGTTGACCCTTGAAAAGGAAATATTGCAATTCCCCCTTGGGCACTTCCATGTGGATAATTTTGCCTGGTAACCGCAATTCCCATTTTATGAGGGGCGCATTTTGCAATCTCTTTATCTTTTCGGGATAAATTGTTGATAAGTATTGTACGACCAGCGCCGGTAACAACGTACTGAGCCATGCACTCAACACATGTAATTGCAGAACATTTATATTCTCCGGTACGTATAAATTGACCAAGTCTTGAATTAAACCCCCAGTTTCTTGCCTTGGAGATATATATGATGTGATAATGTACTCTGCTGGTTCCGGTGTGGCGAGCAATAATCTTCCAAGGAGATACTCTATTGATTGATCGTTGATACGGTCTGCCAATTGGGCAATCCAAGTCTGAGTCGTCACTGGTACTGTCTCTGAATATTTCTTCGACGTCTGCTCCATTGATGTACTCATCGTTAGTCTCCTGACTGCCGTTTTCTTCGGTGTTGTGCTCACTGGCGTATTGGGTGGAATCTTCGACCGTTTGCTGGGAGTCGGTGTATGGCTCGACGTTGGGGACGTCTTCGGCGAAGTTTGAGAGTCTTCGATTACTTCTTGAGTGCTGACTTCGTTGGCTTTGTCCATCACTGCTTCCTTGACTGTTACCTCCGTCATTTCCTCTTCTTGAGTGTTGTGAAGATCTTCCACGTCTTCGGTTTTGTAGATGGGCTGTGTTGTCATTTTCAAGAAATGTGTCTAGGTCTCTCTGGCTTATGATGTGGTATGCGACTGAGAACATTGCTTGCCTTGCCGGTCCTTATATCTGTATATATACTCACCCCTAGTGCGCATGCGTGGGAACGTTGCACTTAAATTTCATTATTGATGCAACGGAAATAACCGTCCACTGCCTTAATAGGTCTTGTAGGTCGTTTTTTTATGTAAATGTGTAACCGCCATTTTGGTTTTTCTTTATTTGTAACTGCCACTTTGTGGATGTATTTTTAAATGCATCTACAATGTTGCAGTTATAATAATGCGTATGCATAATCGTAGTAGTAGTAGTAGTAGTAGTACATAACCTAACCTAACCTAACCTATCATAATAAATTCTAACCTAACCTAACCTAACCTAACCTAACCTAACCTAACCTAACCTAACCTAACCTAATCTAACCTAATTTAACATTTTTTGCGTCGACGCCCCGAGCGGGCGCTGTCGCAGCAGACGGTTTTTTGATAGACGCCCGTAGAGGGCTTTGCCGCAGACGAGTGGTTATCCGCTCGTCTGCGGAGGCTTTTGAGCGAAAAGTAACGCATCTGCGGACGCCTTTAGAGGGCTTTGCCGCAGTTTTGAAGTTTTCCGCTCTACTGGGGACGTTCTTGAGCGATACTTTTGACCTTGCACACCCTACCTACCTAACCTAACCTAACCTAACCTAACCTAACCTAACCTAACCTAACCTAACCTAACCTAACCTAACCTAACCTAACCTAACCTAACCTAACCTAACCTAACCTAACCTAACCTAACCTAACCTAACCTAACCTAACCTAACCTAACCTAACCTAACCTAACCTAACCTAACCTAACCTAACCTAACCTAACCTAACCTAACCTAACCTAACCTAACCTAACCTAACCTAACCTAACCTAACCTAACCTAACCTAACCTAACCTAACCTAACCTAACCTAACCTAACCTAACCTAACCTAACCTAACCTAACCTAACCTAACCTAACCTAACCTAACCTAACCTAACCTAACCTAACCTAACCTAACCTAACCTAACCTAACCTAACCTAACCTAACCTAACCTAACCTAACCTAACCTAACCTAACCTAACCTAACCTAACCTAACCTAACCTAACCTAACCTAACCTAACCTAACCTAACCTAACCTAACCTAACCTAACCTAACCTAACCTAACCTAACCTAACCTAACCTAACCTAACCTAACCTAACCTAACCTAACCTAACCTAACCTAACCTAACCTAACCTAACCTAACCTAACCTAACCTAACCTAACCTAACCTAACCTAACCTAACCTAACCTAACCTAACCTAACCTAACCTAACCTAACCTAACCTAACCTAACCTAACCTAACCTAACCTAACCTAACCTAACCTAACCTAACCTAACCTAACCTAACCTAACCTAACCTAACCTAACCTAACCTAACCTAACCTAACCTAACCTAACCTAACCTAACCTAACCTAACCTAACCTAACCTAACCTAACCTAACCTAACCTAACCTAACCTAACCTAACCTAACCTAACCTAACCTAACCTAACCTAACCTAACCTAACCTAACCTAACCTAACCTAACCTAACCTAACCTAACCTAACCTAACCTAACCTAACCTAACCTAACCTAACCTAACCTAACCTAACCTAACCTAACCTAACCTAACCTAACCTAACCTAACCTAACCTAACCTAACCTAACCTAACCTAACCTAACCTAACCTAACCTAACCTAACCTAACCTAACCTAACCTAACCTAACCTAACCTAACCTAACCTAACCTAACCTAACCTAACCTAACCTAACCTAACCTAACCTAACCTAACCTAACCTAACCTAACCTAACCTAACCTAACCTAACCTAACCTAACCTAACCTAACCTAACCTAACCTAACCTAACCTAACCTAACCTAACCTAACCTAACCTAACCTAACCTAACCTAACCTAACCTAACCTAACCTAACCTAACCTAACCTAACCTAACCTAACCTAACCTAACCTAACCTAACCTAACCTAACCTAACCTAACCTAACCTAACCTAACCTAACCTAACCTAACCTAACCTAACCTAACCTAACCTAACCTAACCTAACCTAACCTAACCTAACCTAACCTAACCTAACCTAACCTAACCTAACCTAACCTAACCTAACCTAACCTAACCTAACCTAACCTAACCTAACCTAACCTAACCTAACCTAACCTAACCTAACCTAACCTAACCTAACCTAACCTAACCTAACCTAACCTAACCTAACCTAACCTAACCTAACCTAACCTAACCTAACCTAACCTAACCTAACCTAACCTAACCTAACCTAACCTAACCTAACCTAACCTAACCTAACCTAACCTAACCTAACCTAACCTAACCTAACCTAACCTAACCTAACCTAACCTAACCTAACCTAACCTAACCTAACCTAACCTAACCTAACCTAACCTAACCTAACCTAACCTAACCTAACCTAACCTAACCTAACCTAACCTAACCTAACCTAACCTAACCTAACCTAACCTAACCTAACCTAACCTAACCTAACCTAACCTAACCTAACCTAACCTAACCTAACCTAACCTAACCTAACCTAACCTAACCTAACCTAACCTAACCTAACCTAACCTAACCTAACCTAACCTAACCTAACCTAACCTAACCTAACCTAACCTAACCTAACCTAACCTAACCTAACCTAACCTAACCTAACCTAACCTAACCTAACCTAACCTAACCTAACCTAACCTAACCTAACCTAACCTAACCTAACCTAACCTAACCTAACCTAACCTAACCTAACCTAACCTAACCTAACCTAACCTAACCTAACCTAACCTAACCTAACCTAACCTAACCTAACCTAACCTAACCTAACCTAACCTAACCTAACCTAACCTAACCTAACCTAACCTAACCTAACCTAACCTAACCTAACCTAACCTAACCTAACCTAACCTAACCTAACCTAACCTAACCTAACCTAACCTAACCTAACCTAACCTAACCTAACCTAACCTAACCTAACCTAACCTAACCTAACCTAACCTAACCTAACCTAACCTAACCTAACCTAACCTAACCTAACCTAACCTAACCTAACCTAACCTAACCTAACCTAACCTAACCTAACCTAACCTAAC
Organism: Keiferia lycopersicella; assembly: GCA_029255805.1. Lineage (NCBI taxonomy): Eukaryota > Metazoa > Arthropoda > Insecta > Lepidoptera > Gelechiidae > Keiferia > Keiferia lycopersicella. The sequence goes on from JARACZ010000024.1 coordinate 15,751, forward strand.
CTAACCTAACCTAACCTAACCTAACCTAACCTAACCTAACCTAACCTAACCTAACCTAACCTAACCTAACCTAACCTAACCTAACCTAACCTAACCTAACCTAACCTAACCTAACCTAACCTAACCTAACCTAACCTAACCTAACCTAACCTAACCTAACCTAACCTAACCTAACCTAACCTAACCTAACCTAACCTAACCTAACCTAACCTAACCTAACCTAACCTAACCTAACCTAACCTAACCTAACCTAACCTAACCTAACCTAACCTAACCTAACCTAACCTAACCTAACCTAACCTAACCTAACCTAACCTAACCTAACCTAACCTAACCTAACCTAACCTAACCTAACCTAACCTAACCTAACCTAACCTAACCTAACCTAACCTAACCTAACCTAACCTAACCTAACCTAACCTAACCTAACCTAACCTAACCTAACCTAACCTAACCTAACCTAACCTAACCTAACCTAACCTAACCTAACCTAACCTAACCTAACCTAACCTAACCTAACCTAACCTAACCTAACCTAACCTAACCTAACCTAATCTAACCTAACCTAACCTAACCTAACCTAATCTAACCTAATTTAACATTTTTTGTGTCGACGCCCCGAGCGGGCGCTGTCGCAGCAGACGGTTTTTTGATAGACGCCCGTAGAGGGCTTTGCCGCAGACGAGTGGATAACCGCTCGTCTGCGGAGGCTTTTGAGCGAAAAGTAACGCATCTGCGGACGCCTTTAGAGGGCTTTGCCGCAGTTTTGAAGTTTTCCGCTCTACTGGGGACGTTCTTGAGCGATACTTTTGACCTTGCACACCCTACCTACCTAACCTAACCTAACCTAACTGGGCGGTGGAATATAAAATACTTTTCTTTTTGTTATCAGGTTTCCCACTCCTACAACTAGACCTGGCATGCAAGTTGCGCGCCGCGGAACCGGTCGTGGTCGCGGCATTGTTGCTTTACTAAATGCCATTCACCCTTCGTCAACTGCAATGGTGATCGACCTTGATTCGGACAATGAGCCTGCTAGTCCGGTTGCATCCAGTTCAACTGCACCGGTGGCCTCCACGACGTCCCTTTCACCTTCAGTTTACTCGCCGACCTTTACCGAGCCTCGGAACCGGTCTCCTCCGCCGGCTTATGAATCTCTCGGGTAGGTATATAAAGGGTATTTTTGAATATAATAATGCAGTTTAAATGAAACAATTCTTTGTGTTGTATGTACAGTGATTTAATTTTTTTGGTATTTTGTATTTTAATAAACCGGTGTATTATACAATAATAAGTGTTTTACTGCTAATCCTATGTAAGTATACAATATTATTTTTATTGACTAGATTTTTTTTGCGCTGGCGATGGTGACCTTGATTCTGATCTTTTATGTCTTTTTGTTCCTGCTCCTGATCCTGCGTATGTTGTGGTTCCAGTACTTGTTCCTGTCGTTGCACCGGTGGTTGTGACTGCATTCTTTAGTTTTTCTTCTACTCTTTTCAATGCTTGTTGTGCTTCGTTTGCTTTTTTGTTTATTTCTTCTAATCTTCTGTCCAATGTGGACTTTGTTGATCCTATTTTTCTGTCTACTCCTTGTATTTTTTTTTCTTCTTCTGTAATTTTTTGTTCATCTTGTAATTGTTTATTTTTGATAGTAATTATTTCGTTTTCGTCTTGTTGTATTCTTGATTGCGTTTCTTTACTTATTATCTCTGATTGCATTGCTGTTTGTTTAGCTTCAGCTGCTAATTTTAGTGCGTCTTGTGCGTGGATTTCCGTTTCGTGTATTTCTTTTCTTAGTTCTCGATCGTCATACGATTCTCCTGCTGCTCTTTCTGTTGCTCTTGATCTGTCAGATCCTGCAATTTCTACATTTGTTATTGATGGATAATTCTGTTCTTGTAATGGATTTCCAATTAGCGACGTTATTGGTTGATTGCCGATGAATATCTCTGAAAATTTATGATCAGTTATTTTATAACCCATAATTAATGGATTTGGTTGTGTATTTAATGTTCTGTTCATTAAAATGTTTTGGCCGTGTGAAGTAGTTTCTAATGTAATTCCTACTTCTACCATTATGTTGAGTATGCTTTGTTCGTGTGACCCATCTTTTGCTAATAATGGCAATATTCCTATTCCTATTGGCGGTATGTGATGCAGTTCCGGTGCTTTTCCCCAGTTGTGATATAAGTAATTGTCTATTGTAGCGTTTTCGTATGTTAATGGATTTGCTGCTCCTTGTTCTACTGCTAATTGTATTCCGTTTCGTACTGATTGATTGTATGTGGGTGATGTTGTTTTTAATATGTGATAGTTTGCCATACGCCATGCATCATTTTTAACATGAAACAGTCCATCTTTTGGTTCATAAGTTTTTTCGTATACTAATCCTATTGAATTTGTTGCATTGTAGAATATTTTTGCGTTCGCTATTAATGCTGGTAAGTACATGTATTTTTCTATACTTTCTGTTGATTGTTCGGCTTCCGTATGTATTCCTGCATGGTACCAGTATTCACATCTGTTGTCAATAAATCGTCCTTGACACGCTGCGCTCATTGATGTCCACTGTATTTGTCTCATTTGTGGCTCTTGTAAATCGCATTCACTTATTGGTTTACCGTATAATATTGTTGGTGTTATATTTTCATCTAATTTTAGCATTCCATGTTCATTTAAATTTTCCCATATGGCAAGCGTTGTTTGCGAGTTTGCATTTGCGTATTGTACTGATCCAGATTGAGCAACAAATGGTGTTCTATTCCCTAAATTGTATATTTTCATGTATACTGATTTTACTCTGGCAGTTGTTTTTCCTATCAGCATATCGTCGTATTCTTTCGGCGTTAAATAAAAAAATAATTTATGCCATGGTAGTGTATGTATGAAAGTTTTTACTTTATAATATCCATTACTGCTTGTAGCGCTTGGTTGTATTTTTTGTCCATAGCACATCATGCTTTTTATATGGAAATTAAACATTTTCTTAAATGAGTATTCTTGTGTATGTTGTTTATTTATAATACCCGTACCTATGCATGGTGGTGATCCTGTCGCTACTTCGTCTGTGTTGTTCATTTTTTCGCTTGTTCTTCCTCTGAATCGTGGATATAATGGTCCTAATATTCTTTCTCCCAAATATTTGATTCCAATCCCAGCAAGCGCTGCTGCTTTCGCTGCTGCGTCATATGTAGAGTCTGAGCTGTATGCGTATGTTTTTACTAGGAACTTTTCATCCGCTAATTTAATGTTTTCTATCGCCCACTGTTTTGCCGTTTCTTCTTTTTCTCCACTATTTATTTTTTCTTCATATATTTTTTGAATTCGAGTGTATTCTTCGTCATGTTCATATGCTATTTGATCTAATTCATTTGTCGGTGTTCCTAAGTTTAAATCGTTTCCCGGCCCTAGATATTTATAGCCAGGTAATGTATAACCCTCATGACCGTCCGGTTGCTCGGCCATTAAGGTACTGGTTAAGCTCCACCCCTTATGTAAAACCTGTTGTTGCTATTTTGTTATCTCTTTCTATTTATGTTGTCCTGGTACTGTCTGTCCGTGCGCGTCCCAAGTTTCTTTGTTCTATACATGTATGGACAAGTTTATTGTCAGCCCTACTTAGTTTGTATGGTAATAATATTCTTTATATTTTATGTGCTCCTGGTACTTGTGCACTTGAGCGTGAGATCGCAATTTCTTAATTAAAGACTGGAATGTTGTTTATGTTTTTATTGTATGACATTTACATTACAATGTTGTATAATTTACACGTTACAATGTTGCTTAACTAGTTTTTATTCTATGGCTAAGTCTATGTCGTATTCTATGATTTGTGATGGGTTGGCTTCTCTCGCTAATTCGTCCTCTATTATTCTTTGTGGTCGAAGATAGTGTTTAGTCCAAAATTTTTCCCATGCGAATGCGAATATATTAAAATATTCAGTTGGTTCATTGAAGTAATAGGTTATTGTTCTCTGGTTTATTGCCACTTCTGCTTCTGGTACTGTAATATATGCGTCTATTGCATAGTTTGAAGCTGAATATAATATACAGTTTGTGACATTATGTTTTGATTTGTATTTTACATCTGTTGACATCGGTAATCCTGCTGCTAATAATTTCCATTGCTCGAATTGATTATCAGTAATTTTACATTCATCCATGAAACATGCATTTACATGAACAAGATTTGAGAAGTTGAATTGTGATGTTGGACTCAATCCTGTTAGTCTTGTTATGTTGTAATGCATTTCTACTAAACTTTCCATAATCATCGTCTTTCCTGTCGAAGGTGGACCTTGGAAGAATAAATTATTTTTTTTGTTTGTCATTCTGTGGAAATGTTCGTAAGTGTCTCTGGCGAAGTCTCTTATATTAATTCCGTTTTTGTGCAGCAAGTTTTCTAGTTTCCATACTTGTTCACTTATTGTGTGGGGGCTGGCGGCATTGGGGTGTCTGATCTGTTGTAATCTTTTGCATCTTTCAATTCTTTGTTCTCTTGACTCTTGAAATACCAGTGTCTTACTGATTGCAATGGCAGTTCGTAATCTGTCTTCAAAATTGCGTCGAAATTGTATGGCAATCCCCTCAGGAGTTCTGCACAGGAGTTCCTGAGCCTCGCCTTCCGAGAAAGCAGCGTTTTCGCATATGCGTAGCATGAGTTCTTGGTTTTGTTGAGCAGTAATATGATGTCTTTCATTCGATCGTCGCTCCCTCGAAGACACAGATGGCGGTTCCATTCCAGCTGCAATGTTGTCATTTTGGTGCTGATTGATATGTCCATTGTTGGTAGGATTATGTACACCTTCATCGGCGCCAATATTGCCTTCATCCAGTCGTCGCTCCATTTGGGAGCGTGTTGACCCTTGAAAAGGAAATATTGCAATTCCCCCTTGGGCACTTCCATGTGGATAATTTTGCCTGGTAACCGCAATTCCCATTTTATGAGGGGCGCATTTTGCAATCTCTTTATCTTTTCGGGATAAATTGTTGATAAGTATTGTACGACCAGCGCCGGTAACAACGTACTGAGCCATGCACTCAACACATGTAATTGCAGAACATTTATATTCTCCGGTACGTATAAATTGACCAAGTCTTGAATTAAACCCCCAGTTTCTTGCCTTGGAGATATATATGATGTGATAATGTACTCTGCTGGTTCCGGTGTGGCGAGCAATAATCTTCCAAGCTCTGAATATTTCTTCGACGTCTGCTCCATTGATGTACTCATCGTTAGTCTCCTGACTGCCGTTTTCTTCGGTGTTGTGCTCACTGGCGTATTGGGTGGAATCTTCGACCGTTTGCTGGGAGTCGGTGTATGGCTCGACGTTGGGGACGTCTTCGGCGAAGTTTGAGAGTCTTCGATTACTTCTTGAGTGCTGACTTCGTTGGCTTTGTACATCACTGCTTCCTTGACTGTTACCTCCGTCATTTCCTCTTCTTGAGTGTTGTGAAGATCTTCCACGTCTTCGGTTTTGTAGATGGGCTGTGTTGTCATTTTCAAGAAATGTGTCTAGGTCTCTCTGGCTTATGATGTGGTATGCGACTGAGAACATTGCTTGCCTTGCCGGTCCTTATATCTGTATATATACTCACCCCTAGTGCGCATGCGTGGGAACGTTGCACTTAAATTTCATTATTGATGCAACGGAAATAACCGTCCACTGCCTTAATAGGTCTTGTAGGTCGTTTTTTTATGTAAATGTGTAACCGCCATTTTGGTTTTTCTTTATTTGTAACTGCCACTTTGTGGATGTATTTTTAAATGCATCTACAATGTTGCAGTTATAATAATGCGTATGCATAATCGTAGTAGTAGTAGTAGTAGTAGTACATAACCTAACCTAACCTAACCTTTCATAATAAATTCTAACCTAACCTAACCTAACCTAACCTAATCTAACCTAACCTAACCTAACCTAACCTAATCTAACCTAATTTAACATTTTTTGTGTCGACGCCCCGAGCGGGCGCTGTCGCAGCAGACGGTTTTTTGATAGACGCCCGTAGAGGGCTTTGCCGCAGACGAGTGGACCGCTCGTCTGCGGAGGCTTTTGAGCGAAAAGTAACGCATCTGCGGACGCCTTTAGAGGGCTTTGCCGCAGTTTTGAAGTTTTCCGCTCTACTGGGGACGTTCTTGAGCGATACTTTTGACCTTGCACACCCTACCTACCTAACCTAACCTAACCTAACCTAACCTAACCTAACCTAACCTAACCTAACCTAACCTAACCTAACCTAACCTAACCTAACCTAACCTAACCTAACCTAACCTAACCTAACCTAACCTAACCTAACCTAACCTAACCTAACCTAACCTAACCTAACCTAACCTAACCTAACCTAACCTAACCTAACCTAACCTAACCTAACCTAACCTAACCTAACCTAACCTAACCTAACCTAACCTAACCTAACCTAACCTAACCTAACCTAACCTAACCTAACCTAACCTAACCTAACCTAACCTAACCTAACCTAACCTAACCTAACCTAACCTAACCTAACCTAACCTAACCTAACCTAACCTAACCTAACCTAACCTAACCTAACCTAACCTAACCTAACCTAACCTAACCTAACCTAACCTAACCTAACCTAACCTAACCTAACCTAACCTAACCTAACCTAACCTAACCTAACCTAACCTAACCTAACCTAACCTAACCTAACCTAACCTAACCTAACCTAACCTAACCTAACCTAACCTAACCTAACCTAACCTAACCTAACCTAACCTAACCTAACCTAACCTAACCTAACCTAACCTAACCTAACCTAACCTAACCTAACCTAACCTAACCTAACCTAACCTAACCTAACCTAACCTAACCTAACCTAACCTAACCTAACCTAACCTAACCTAACCTAACCTAACCTAACCTAACCTAACCTAACCTAACCTAACCTAACCTAACCTAACCTAACCTAACCTAACCTAACCTAACCTAACCTAACCTAACCTAACCTAACCTAACCTAACCTAACCTAACCTAACCTAACCTAACCTAACCTAACCTAACCTAACCTAACCTAACCTAACCTAACCTAACCTAACCTAACCTAACCTAACCTAACCTAACCTAACCTAACCTAACCTAACCTAACCTAACCTAACCTAACCTAACCTAACCTAACCTAACCTAACCTAACCTAACCTAACCTAACCTAACCTAACCTAACCTAACCTAACCTAACCTAACCTAACCTAACCTAACCTAACCTAACCTAACCTAACCTAACCTAACCTAACCTAACCTAACCTAACCTAACCTAACCTAACCTAACCTAACCTAACCTAACCTAACCTAACCTAACCTAACCTAACCTAACCTAACCTAACCTAACCTAACCTAACCTAACCTAACCTAACCTAACCTAACCTAACCTAACCTAACCTAACCTAACCTAACCTAACCTAACCTAACCTAACCTAACCTAACCTAACCTAACCTAACCTAACCTAACCTAACCTAACCTAACCTAACCTAACCTAACCTAACCTAACCTAACCCCAGTCGCATCTCTCCCGCGCTCGTGGATGCATCTTTTCGCAAAGAGTCCGCGCTTAAAAATCAATTTTAAATAGTAATTCTGCTCCGATTTTCATCAAAATTGTGTTAAAATGTGCAGGGTGTGTAAGCCCATATAGTGCCGTTTCGAAAGTGAAAATCGGATTATAGTGTGAAGCAGGATAAGGGATTTTTCTCAAAAAAGGTGAAATTTTGAGTTTTAAATATGAATAAGTCGGGTTTTAGAGCGACGACATATACTTTTTAGCATATAGTCTAGAGCCTCTTTTGTTGCTCTATGTTCCTGAATTTTTTGCGATTTTTCCCAATGCACACTTCTGGGTTATTACCAAAAAAACAATAAACACGTGGTTTTAACCTCAAAATCACCAGAAGAAGCAGTGAAGCTGGAGTGCTGAAAAAATTCCTGTGAGTGCACACTATAGTGTTGAACATTAATTACAACTTTCAAAATTTTTGTACTTTGGTGAAACAAGTTATTACATCTGATATATCCTGAAAGAAAAATTTATAACTCTTGAACTAAACTGAAATCTAATATTCTGCAACTGCTATTGTCTGCGCGCTTCCAGCACCTATCTATTCCTGAAATTTTCATAAATTTTGGATCACCACACTGGACACCAAAACTAAAAAACTGTTTTTTCGTGTTTTTTCAGCATATTGTATGAAATCTTTTGACTTTTTCAAAATGTTAATTTGGCTATCGACTTGTTACTATTTGTGTTAATTTCAATATTTTTTTCATAAATTTCAGTCACTTCGTTTCGGAGATATCGATTTTTAACTGAATTATTGTAATTAATAAGAAAATATTACTTCTAAAATTATTTTATGACTATATTTGGCTTTTGTGACCTTTTTGCGACCTGTTTGACCCCAAAGACCCCCATTATAGCTTAAAAAACAAGGATTTTGACTTTTTGCAGCAAAGTTGCAAAAATTGCACCAAACTTTGAATTGAGATATCTCCGGAACCGGAGGACCTAGAGAACTGTTTTAAGAAAATTTAGAAGGATATACGACCAAATATTTGTTATTTACTATTTTCAGGTGATTTCGGTGCCTGAAGATTTTTGTCCCAGAAACTATTTTTAAATTAACCGGTAGGCTTAGCCGATTCTCCCGATACCTATCTTTTAAGTTTCTGACCAGTACTTTCCGTGCTACAGGCTTTTAAAGTTATAGTTTGACATTACGGCAGCCATCTTGTTTTTCGTTAAACCGACGCAACTCTGCGGCCTTTTGTCGCAGACAGCTGAAATTTTGGATCCAGGTTCACGGACACCTTTTGTACCTTCCCTTTAATTTTCAGGCGTTTTCAGGGCGAAAAAATTCAGGCTCCTGAAAACCATATCAGGAGCAAGATTAGCTTATACCTTTCCATACATCCCAAACCCCAGCTTTCTACGACCACTGTGACCGGCGCTACAAGCTGCCAAACATACCATCTGACAGTTGAGGCGGCCATCTTGAATATTTTCAAATATCAATAGCGCCTGAACCGGATGTCGTAGAGAGCTGTTGTTGACACCATTGTTCTCGTCTCGACCCGGACTTTCATTCCTAAAAACGTCCAATATTACGGACTAGTTTCAGGATCTGAAAAATTCAGGCCCTGAAAATTTACAAAATCAGCACCAAAGGATAGCCCTTGACGGGACGAGACCTTTGAGCCCAATATCGCTTAAATCGGACCACTACTTCCGGAGAAAAGCCGAATTGCAACTTTTTTGCAGTAACCCTGCAACTTTGCAGCAGGATTTTCAATCTTGGATTGCTCCGGAACTACTGGTCCTAGAGGATCGAGATTGGTGTCATTTGAAAGGGCACACGAAGAGCTACCCAAATATTATCAGACATTGACTCTATATAGAGTCAATCCAGAAATTGACCGTCACGCTCTACGTTGTAGAGCTTTAAATTATTTTCTTTTTGTATTCGTGACTATATCTTGCTCATAGTATTTTTTCATATTTTAGCGTTAGGTACGACTCTACATAGAGGTATAATTAGTTATTTAGATTAGAAATTAAGACTCTGCCCTGCCCTTTACGGACAGGACAAATTAGATATAAGTTTAATATAAGATACAAGTTGACTGGTCAACAGTGCCGTAGAAGCACATATAATATTATTATTATTTCCACAAAAATTGTGCTGACTCTGTACTGCCTTTTTAATCGGACTTAGTGGCTCTTTACACCACCTACAATATGAAACGTAACGTCACAACAACAAAACCAACTACGTCGGGAAATGCGCAAAACACGATGACAACGCGAGATGATACGACGAATAGAAGCGTTACGGAAAAATCGAAAGGCCAAACAAACCATAGAGCCGAGGCAAACCGATGGTACCAAAACGGAAAAGCCCAGTTGGAGCAATCAGGTAACATAAAGACCACCATAAAAGAGCAGGTGCGCCTCAGTCTCGACGGCCTTTACGAAGTCGCCCTATCACTCTTGGAAAAAATCAACACACTCGAGGAACAACGTCGAGCTGAAGCTGCGCGTGTGAGGGAGGAAATGGAGAAACAGAAAAAGGGCTATGAGGCTAAACTTATAGCAGCAACCCCAAAAAGACCATCACTGCCTCCACCATCACCCTTACAGCGCAGTCCTAAATCCAATGACAACGCAAGAGTTATCCAAGAAATAGGAGCGTTGCGCAATTTAATAGTACAGGATGTTGTGGAAAACCTAAACCGAACCCCCCAAGCAGCGCTTAACATCAAACTGGAGGAGATCAAACGCAACGTCATTGATAACCAAAAGTTAATCGTCGAAGCGAAGGGGCAACTCACGGACATCGAAACCAGCATGGCGGGCCTTGGAGATGAAGTAAGGAAAATACCAACATACGCCGAGAAGGCAGCAACCTGCTGCTCTAAAAACGATGCAAACCCGGAGTCAGTTCCTTCGCAAACGTTCTATGCTCGGCGATCACCACTACACTCTGTGGTCGTGTCCTCCAGTAATGATAAGGACACCAGTGGGGAAGTAATCACGAAACTTCGAACGGTGATAGATGCCAGGAACAAAGGTGTAAGGATCGACCGCCTAAGAAAGGCAAGAGATCAAAAAGTGATAATAGGATGCACTAACAAAGAAGACCTGGCAAAACTCAAAAAAACCATAGAAGGATCTGGGGAGGAACTAAAAGTAGAGGAAGTCAAAAACAAAGACCCTCTAGTCATATTGAAAGGAGTCATGAACTACAACACCGATGAGGATATACTGACGTCGCTCAACACCCAAAACAACCATCTGTTGGGAGAAATCAACGCGGAAGACCGGAGAATAGTTGTAAAATACAGAAGAAAGACGAGAAATCCTCATGCCGGCAACGTAATACTGCAGGTGTCTCCACAGATATGGCAACGGTTGACGGGTGTCGGACGGGTGCACATAGACATACAGCGCGTTCCAGTCGCGGATCAGTCTCCATTGGTGCAATGCACCAGATGTCTCGGGTACGGCCACGGGCGCAAGTTTTGCAAAGAAGGCGTTGACACCTGTAGCCATTGCGGTGGACCGCACTTGCGTGTCGACTGCGAGGATTGGAATTCAAACGCAGCGCCATCATGTCGGAATTGCACCAAAGCCTCACTGGAAAGAACCGACCATAACGCCTTTGATTCAGACTGTCCCACAAGAAAACGATGGGAGATATTAGCAAGATCATCGGTTGCTTATTGCTAAGGTGGACTCGGGAACTATTAACGCTACAAAAATAGACGAAAACGCCCAAACGCGATCCTACAAGGTCATACAAGCGAACCTGCAAAAAAAGAAACTAGCTACACAAGAACTTATGCTGGAAGGGGAAAAAAGGAAGATCTGTTTTGCTCTACTGCAAGAACCGTACATCGGTGCACAAGGTGAGTTGAAAAAACATGTTGGGACTCGGGTAATACAGCGCACTCACAATAGAACCAAGCCCAATAAGTCGGCCATAGTGGTTTTTGATGATAACGTTATTATAGTTGAACAACCAATGTTAACCACAGAAAACATCACGGTGGCTATACTTAAAACTAGTGACTGGGCACTGGGAGTCATTTCGATTTACCTAGAAGACTATCTTCCTATAGAACCTTACCTAGACACTATCAAAACGATTCGCGATAAACTGAATGTGAAATCAATTTTGATAGGAGGAGACGGGAACGCATGGAGTTCTTGGTGGGGAAGTGTGGCCGAGGACCATAGAGGCGAAGCGCTATCCGGGCTACTGGAGGAACTAGACCTGCAGATTCTGAACTCGGGACTGGAACCAACGTTCGACACCATACGGGGAGGAAAAGAGTTTAAAAGTCACGTTGATATCACCGCATGTTCCCTAGAGCTACTGGGAGCCATACACAATTGGAAAATAGAAAAACACATGATCAGCTCAGACCATAACGCGATCACGTTCCACATCAACCTCACAAAACCAACTCAGAACAGGAAAAATAAATCAACCAGAATATATAATACGAAAAAAGCAAAATGGACAGACTTTAGAACAGATTTGGACAAAAAACTTGAAAGTTATAATATAAATAAATCAGATATAGACAATATTAAGACAATAGAAGAGCTAGAATTATTAGTCAGTAAATATACGACAAGTATACAGGAAACATGCGACGATAACATTCCCAAAATTAAAAAACACTCGAAAGTCACATTCCCGTGGTGGAGTTCGGAACTGGAGTCACTAAAAAGTGAAATGATGACCAAAAAGAGAAGGATCAGATGCGCAGCCCCTAACAGAAAAAAGTTTGTGATTGAAGAGTATGTGAGTGCGAAGAACAAATATGAGGAAGAGGCTATATTGGCACAGACTGATAGCTGGAAGACCTTTTGCACGCAACAGGAGCGTGAGAGTATGTGGGATGGTATTTATAGGGTTATAGCTAAAACGACCACTACATACGAAGACTTACCCTTGAAGAAGAACGATGAAATGGTCGTAGCGGAGGAAGCTGCGAAACACCTAGCTGACACCTTTTTTCCCGAAGATCTGGAAGAAACGGACAACCAAACGCACATACTCACGCGATTGAAGGCAGAACGATCCAATGATGCCTCACCGCAGGACCTCACGGACGTACCATTCACAGCAGCAGAGATGAAGAGCGCCGCGCAAAGCTTCAACCCTAAAAAGGCACCAGGTCCAGATGGCCTTACTGCGGATATATGCCATGCAGTTATCTCCCACCAACCGGAGCTCTTCCTCTCCATCGCAAATAAGTGTCTGGAACTGTCCCACTTCCCTAAACCTTGGAAGGAAGCGTCAGTAATAGTCTTAAGAAAGCCGGGGAAAGACGACTATACACAACCAAAATCTTATAGACCCATCGGCTTACTATCAGTCCTGGGAAAGATTTTGGAAAAAATGTTAATCAAAAGGATCAGATGGTATATACAACGGAAAGCAAATCCACGTCAGTACGGTTTTGTTCCCCAACGAAGCACTGAAGATGCGCTGTATGACCTCCTCCAACACATTAAGGACAACCTTAAGAAGAAATTGATCAACCTCGTGGTTTCACTCGACATCGAGGGCGCATTTGATAGTGCCTGGTGGCCAGCAATAAAATGTCGTCTGGCGGAGAAGCACTGTCCCATAAACTTGCGCAGACTGGTTGGCAGCAACTTGGAGGACCGTAGAGTGCGCGTCAAATACGCAGACACAGAGCACGTCAAAAGTACCACCAAGGGATGTGTGCAGGGTTCAATCGGGGGTCCCACGTTCTGGAACCTGCTATTGGATCCTCTGTTGGACGGCCTCGATGAAAGAGACACGTACTGTCAGGCATTCGCGGACGACGTCGTGCTGGTGTTCTCCGGGAAAACGGCACCAGAAATTGAACAAAAGGCCAATGTCATCTTGGAATACATTCGCGACTGGGGGATCGAAAATAAACTTAAATTCGCCCCTCACAAGACGAACGCGATGGTCATTACTAAAAAGTTAAAATTCGATCTCCCAAACATACAAATGGGAGAAACGGCCATACAGCTGGTGGAAGAAATCAAGCTTCTCGGTCTCACCATCGACCATAAGCTGACCTTCCAACCACACGTAACGCGAGTATGCCGTAAAGCAGCCAACCTTTACAAACAACTATCCAGAGCGGCGAAAATTACATGGGGCCTTAACCCGGAGATCATCCGGACGATGTACGTGGCGGTTGTAGAGCCGGTCATCATGTACGCGGCCAGCGTGTGGGCACAGGCAGCGCAAAAAATATACGTGCAGAAGCAGCTTAATACGGTCCAGAGAGGCTTTGCTCAGAAAATATGCAAGGCGTATAGGACAGTCTCTCTAAACGCAGCCCTAATCCTGACGGGTCTGCTTCCCCTGGACCTTCGGATCCAAGAAGCAGCCCAGCTTTTTGAAGCAAAGCGGGGCAGGCCGCAGGATATCCTGGCGGGAAGAGAGTTGGAACAGAGAGTCTGCTTCCTAAGAGCCCAACACCCAGCAACTGAGCAAGAGATAACATTTAAATGCCTGGAAGACTTCACACCTGAAACCATTGAAGAGCACCAAATATATGGAAGTAAGATTTTTACAGACGGCAGCAAAATTGAGGGTAAAGTTGGCGCAGCATTTTCTTGCTGGAATGATTCCTGCGAGACCAGCTTTAAAAAATTCAAACTGGAGTCGTTCTGTACGGTATTCCAGGCTGAAATGTATGCATTGTATCGGGCAACAGCCTTTGCATTGGGGAAAAACCAGCAGTCCACAGCCGTGCTGAGTGACTCGAGATCCGCACTTGAACTCCTGAAAGACCGCGATTCGTTCCACCCACTGGCACAAGCGACCAGGAAAAACCTGAGCGCAATCGCAGCAGCAGGCAATACGATCCGCCTCTTCTGGGTGAGAGCACACATAGGAGTTCAGGGAAATGAAAGAGCAGACGAACTGGCAAAAGAAGCCGCACTACAATCTAAAACCGCCCCCGACTACGATAAGTGTCCCATCTCTTTCATAAAACGGCACAACCGTCTCAAGACCATCGGAGACTGGAATAACCGATATAAAACGGAAGACAAGGCGGCGGTGACGAAAATGTTCATGCCCGATGCCGATCGAGCCTACAGACTAGTGCGGAAGCTCAAGTTAAACCCAGTTCGAGTACAAGTGCTCACAGGGCATGGCGGTTTCTCGGGTTACCTTAGCCGGTTCAAATGTAAGGACAGTCCGTCTTGCGTCTGCGACCCCGAGAAAGACGAAACGGTGGAGCATCTCTTGACTGAGTGCCCTAAATATGACTCCACGCATGCGCTGCGATTTTAAGATCGAGGACATATCATTTTTATTACTGATTATTTGCCTACCAGTGAATGCGCATTTTTTGAAATTTTTTGGGATTTTTTGCGCTCACAGTTAGCGAGTTATTGCCAAAAAAACAAGTTTGACCTTTGGCTCACTTTTGAGAAGGGAGTGCGTCCGGCTGTTTTTGGGGTTTCCAGAGGCAAGACAAAAAATCAAGAGGAAACTGCATCATCTTTGGACTTATAAAAAACTTTTGACAGCCTTTCAAAGTTTCAATTTTCGGAAGCCTATAAATCCCTTCTCCGACGGAATTCAAGAGTTTTGAAAACGCTTGTTGCTGCGCGCTCCCTTAGAGACTTTAAGTTATTTTTTTCAAATTTTTGTGTCTTGTGTTGCATTAGATATAGCCGGAAAACCATAATTTCAGGATTTTCAGGCATATTTACTGAACTATTGTATATTTTCACACAGTTTTCATTTTATACCCTAGCCATATATTTGTTTATAATTAATCAATTTTTTTCAGAATTTTTTGTCGTAAGGTTTCGGAGTTACATAATTTTAACTGCTTTTTGTAAATAATTAAGAAAATATAAGTTCTAAAATTATTTTGACGTAATAATTATATTTATGTCACTTTTTGGGGTATGTCAAGTTTGACCCCAAACAACGTGTTCAGAACCTTAAAAACAACGATTTTAACATTTTTGTACATTTTTCAAAATCTGTGTCCAATTTTAAAACGTGGATTACTCGGGAACCAAAAGTCATAGAGACTTCCTGTTTTCAAAGTAGGGAAGTGTGACACTGTGTTTTCGAGTATTTATCGGTTTCAGGGACTTCTGTAGCCTGAAATTTTTTTGCCCTGAAAGCCGCTTCAGGTGAACCGGGCGGTCTAGCCGAGTCACCCGATACCCATATTGTGTCATTTGGACAAGTGGTTTCGGCACAATCATCACTTAAAGTTGTCAACTGACAGCCGGGCGGCCATCTTGGTTTTCTTTGGGCGGCTGCTATTCTGAAGCCTTTCGTCGCACAGAGCTGAATTTTCATATCTAGGCTCTGGGCCCTGATATTTATCCATTGTGTAAATCTGAAGCGATTCTGACGCTGAAATTTTCAGGCACCTGAAAACCTTTTCAGGGGCAAGATCAATCAAATTCGATTAAAAAGAACCCAAACACCGGGGATATCCGACCACAGGAACCGGCGCTACAGGCCCCTAAACATACGGTTTGACATTTCAGGCGGCCATCTTGAAAATCTTTAAACAGCCATAACGCGCGAACCAAGGGTCGTAGAGTCCTGAAATTGGTACCATTTTTCTTGTGCAGTTGTCTTCTTTCGAGACGCATAGTTCGCTATCATCTTTCACCATTTTCAGAATCTGAAATTTTCAGGGACTGAAACCTTACGATACAAAGTTTAAACGGTAGTCCTAGGTTAGAGCTGAACTTTGAGACTAATATCATTAAAATCGGTCAACCGGTTCCAGAGTTACAGCAAGTTGTACATTCTCGGCGGCCATTTTGTTTAATGTACGAAAAATTTCAAACTGGGATAGCGCCGGAACCACAAGGGCTAGCGAATCGACCGAGGTGTCATCTGAAAGGGCTTTAAGCACTCTTTTGTTCTAATATCCTCAATCAGCTCTACCTAGAGTCAGTAACAAAGAGTTCCATATCTCTGTTAATAATAGAGCTATCGGAGAAATTTCTTCTGGTCTGGTCTTGGAATTGGCAGTCTTTCTTGCTGGTACGTGCACACGACAGTCATCAGAATGTCCACAAGTTCCGCTTCAACCAACAGCAAAGGAGGGAAGTCTGAGAAGAGTGCATATGCACCTAAAGCCAAAGGCAAACCATTGGCAAGCAAGAATCACCCACAAACTGTCAACCCCTCTACGGATCAGCTAAAGCAGAAGAAATCTGAAGGGACCAAAGGAGCCACAGGTAGCACTGGGTTTAACGAACCTGGCGAGCCGAGTCTCGCTATAAGGGTAGCTCATTTAGAACTATCACAGAACCAACTGCGGCCCACTGACATAAAACAAGATAACCAGTGCGGCCCAAACCGTCCTGTACAAAAGGAGATGAACAGCGCTGTGCGGGAGGAGACTAGCCACCCATCTGACTGCGAATTGGGCACTCCCACCCTTCTTGCGACCCATCTTCTCACTTCGACCCCATTGCCATCCTCCAAATGCCCCGAAGAAGAGCTACCACCACCACTCAGCTCTGCTGACAACGGAGAAGGCGAAGCTGACATACTGCCTATTGGAGCATCTCCCCAGGCCCTGGATGTAACGGTCAGAGGCACGGAGGAGGTGGCGACCAAAATTCTAAAGCGCGACTCTCTGCTTCGAATCAGGACTCAAATCCGACAAGCAAAAGCGGTTGAAGCGGCTGGGGCTGCCGCCGAGATGAGCGACGAAGAGTACTGCCAGAGGAATGAAATTGAGTCGAACAACTCAGGTGCTGAAGGTAACTCGGACTGCTCAACTCGAACTGTCGCGGGGAACCGCATGATTCTAAGCGAATTCCCCAGAAACGCAAACAGAATATTGCTGGAGGCCAAGGAGAAGCTGGAGGCATCCGGAAATCTGCGAAAAGACATTAGGGAGGCAACGGTTTCAGCTCTGCACACTCTGCATGAGATGATTCTTCGCCTGGCTGACTCTCGGGCGCACCACATAATTGAAACCCAAAGGTCAAAGCAGGAGACGGCCAATATCACCAGGAGGCTCGCCCAAAATTACTCGGATGCCCTCCAAAGAAATGTGGACAACTACGCCGACTTAAAAGCGGAAATCATGGACCTCAAGAGGGACCAGAGCGAAGTCAGGGATATGATAGCGCGGGACGTGTGTGAATTCCTGACAACCTTAAAAACCACCATCAAAATGGAAACGGCAGCCATCTCAAGGTCCGTCGGGGAGCTCAAGGCAACAGCTGCTCGGCTGGCACAGTCAAACGCCGCTCCTTTAATTGTGACTGAAGGATCAATGCAGACAAAGCTGACCGAGGACCTGCAAAACATCTACAAACACATCGGAGGACTGGAAAAGTCACTGGAAGAAAAACTGAGCACAACGCAAGCCTTAGAGATGCCGACCCTGGACCCCGAAGACCTAAAGGAGGCATTTCGAGACGTTCTTGCCACTACACGACACACAGAAGATCCGGACCTCTCTCCGGTGGTTTCGCTGGGCCTAAAAAATATCGAATTAACCACCGATTTGGACAACAAACTGCCGTCCATCATTCACCAGGAGGTAACAAAGGCCATTAAACCCCAAAAGGCTAGTATAGATAAGCTTCGTGAAGAGGTTGGCAGCCTTAAAGACACGATGGCCGAAGTGAATGCCCCCACACGTACTGCACTTGAGGAGCTTCGCAAGGAGGTAAACTCGAATGCAAATACAAAGCCATTGGTAAAGGATGACATCCTAAGAGCATTGTACGAGTACCATGACACGCGGATCTCACACGAGTTTGACGAGAAGGAGCATTCGGAGAAACCAAGCAAATTAACACACAACGACCCACCACGGACGTTTGCCGAAGCGCTAAACAGGCCAAGGTACCCGCTAGTAATAGAGTCAGCTGACCCACGGCATACGAGCAATGACGTTGCCCAAAACATCAAAGCCAACGTGGATATTGTTCAGTTAGGCGTTGGAGTGAATGGTTTCCGCAAGATGCGACACCAAAAAGTGCTAATTAGCTGCGACTCAGACAAAGATCGCTTCATTCTTGGAGAGGCTATAAAGTGCAGCGGAGAGAAACTTACTGTCACCCAACCAGCCACGAAAAATCCCCTATTAAGGTTGCAAGGAGTAGCCCAGGATCTCAATGACAAAAAAATAGAGGAGGCGGTCTTAAAACAGAATGAAAAAATAGTCCAGGAGGTAAAACCAGAGCAAAGAACGGTTAAAGTAATGAGAAGAGTGAAAGGACGAAACTCAAACCTAAATAATATTATAATTGAAGTTAGTCCTGCACTATGGCGCCAACTAAGAGACCAGAAACTTAGAATTGGATACCAAATTGTATCTGCAATAGATCAATCGCCAATCCTGCAGTGCTACAGATGCCTAGACTTCGGACACAAGGCCCGAGACTGCAAAAGCGAAGGTGTATGTTGTGGCTACTGCGCCGGTGAACACGACACGCGGCAGTGCAATAGCAGAAATAGCGCACCTCTGTGCATCAATTGTAAGGATGGAGACAGGCACCATCCAGCATACTCCCCCGAATGCCCCGTGTGGCAGAAGTGGGACAGGGTGGCAAGATCCACTATTAACTACTGTTAGAAGAAGTTGACTCGGATATCCACCCAGCTCGTCAAAAAAGTATGTCTAATGGGAAATCGGATAAGAATGAAACCACAACTACGTTGTATAAATTCAAGATAGGCCAAATAAATTTAGGACGAGGTTTCGCAGCAATGAAGGAGTGCTTAAACGAGGCAGTAAAACAAAAATACTCAATTTTACTCATACAGGAACCATATGTAGGATCTAACGCACACGTTACCACTGGGAGCAACTTTAGAGTAATACAAAGGATCACCAACGACACCAGCAAACCAGTACGAGCGGCCACAATCTTAATGGATCCGAACATCCTGATCATTGACAACCCAGACTTGGTTAGTGAGGATATAGTAGGGACAACCATTAAAATTGGAAAACGCAAAATAGGCATAATAAATGTATACCTGCATGGCGAAGCAGACATAAATGTCGATTTGAATAAGATTCGAAGTATCATCCAGAAACTCAACACAGCAGACATTATTATAGCTGGCGACGTAAACGCAAAAAGCTTCTGGTGGGGCAGCGAAGTAGAGGATACACGAGGTACCGATCTGGCAGAAACACTGGCTGAACTTGACTTTAACGTCCTCAACGAAGGAAGTACACCTACTTTCAGAATGCTCAGACAAGGCATATGGTGTACAAGCATTGTGGACGTGACTGCGTGCACTACAGGCATTTTGGATAAAATACCAACATGGAAAGTTAATGAACATCTTTGCACTCTCTCAGATCATAATGGCATAGAATTTACCATAGAGTTCGGCTCAGAAAAGCGAAACACTACAAAAACCACAACGAAGCGATTTAACACGGCGAAAGCTAATTGGGCACTATTCTCTCAAACCCTAAAAGAAGAACTTCAGAAAAGCCAAATAACAGAGGACCGTATAGAAGGGATTACTGGCGAAGAAGACATAGAAAACGTAGCGAAGGAATACATGCAGGCGATCAGCACAACATGTGAAAAGAGCATCCCAGAGATATCTGATGTGACTCGAGCCCGGGAAAAAGATCCCTGGTGGACCACGGAACTCACTGAAAAGAAAAAGGAAGTTATCAGAATCAGGAAGAAAATCCGCAAAGCAAATCCTAGAAGGAAGAAGTACATAATAGAGCAATACAACACGGCAAAGGAGGAGTATAAAACCAGCATTGAAAAGGCAATCACACAAAGCTGGATGGACTTCTGCTCAAAACAGGAAAAGGAAAATGTCTGGCAGTGCTCATACCGAATTCTCAAACACTGCTCAAAAAAGAGCCACGACAAACTACTCAGATGTAATGAAACCGGAGACATGCTATCCCCGGAAGAATCGGCTAAATTACTGGCAGATACATTTTATCCCGAGGACAAAGAAGAATCAGATACACAGGAGCAAAAAGAAATAAGAAGAGAGTACCAAAAAATAACAAAAAGTCTAGCGCAGGACGACATCTTAACTGAAGAGTTCGTACCCTTTACCAACCAAGAAGTTGCCCAAATATTTCACAACATGAATCCGAAAAAAGCCCCGGGAGGTGACGGGTTTACATCAGATATATGCCAGAGAGCTTATGATGCAAACAGAGCTGTTTTTCTGGCCATCTGTAATAAGTGCCTTGAAAAAGGTTACTTTCCAAGCATATGGAAGATAGCTGTCATCAAGGTAATACCAAAACCGGGTAAAGATGACTATACTAAACCGAAATCGTACCGCCCTATCGGACTTCTTCCAGTGCTAGGGAAGGTTCTCGAAAAATTATTCGTAAACAGGCTGCAATGGCAGCTGGGAAACGAAAATAAACTTAATGGGCTGCAATATGGCTTTACGCCTCAGCGAAGTACGGAGGACGCGCTGTACGATGCAATGACCACAGTTTACCGAGGCCTCACTGGCAAGAAAATAGTCGTCTTGGTATCCCTCGACATAGAGGGCGCATTTGACAATGCCTGGTGGCCGGTTATTGTTCGCGAGCTCCACGAAAAGCAAATCAACAGACATGTGTTAAAACTGATCTCTAGTTATTTATCAAACAGAGAAATCCGGCTGAACTACGCGGGAGCCGCAGTCAGTAAGCCGACAAACAAGGGATGTGTGCAGGGATCAACCTGCGGCCCGATCCTCTGGAATGTTCAGCTAGATCCTTTGCTTAGGACCTCGCCGATAATGCCAGCACATATCCAGGCATTTGCCGATGATATTTTAATAATTGGCGTTGGAAACACTGGAAAGGAAGTAGAAACCAAAATAAATGAGACTCTGGAAATGGTAGCTAAATGGGGAAAAGCTCATAAAATGAAATTTGCACCGCACAAAACTCAAGCCGTTCTCATCACAAAAAAGCTTAAATACCACGAACCAAAATTAATCATGGAAGGGACTACAATCGAGTTCACCGACACCCTAAAAATCCTCGGCCTCAATATCGATAGGAACCTTAACTTTAAACAACACATAGAAGGAGTATGTAAAAAGGCTCTGAACCTTTATAAAATGGTCTCCAAAGCTGCTCGAGCACAGTGGGGACTAAACTCGGAAATAGTGCGAACCATCTACTTGGCAGTAGTGGAGCCCACCATTCTTTACTCCGCCAGCATATGGGCAAAAGCCACCGAGAAACAGTTTTTGCTAAAATTGCTGAACAGACTTACACGGCTGTTTTGCGTCAAAATAAGTAAAGCGCACAAAACAGTCTCACTAACATCTTGTGCCATTCTGGCCCAAATAATCCCGCTGGACCTAAGAGCAAAAGAACAGGCAGCCCTGTACGAGGTCAAAAGAGGTAAACCCATGGAGGAACTCGCAGATAGGCAACTAGAAATGCGAGTGAGCCCATCGACGCTGCCGCATCCTGCAAAAAGGATAAGACTTACCTACGAGCATATCAACTCCGAGGAGGACGTAATAGCGATCAACAACGACTGGCCAAAACTATACACGGATGGAAGTAAGATAGAGGGAAAGGTGGGGGCAGCGTTGTCCTGCTGGAGCGGGGATGCAGAATCTACATCATACAAAATGAAATTGGATAGTTTTTGTTCTGTCTTTCAAGCCGAGCTGGTGGCTATAGCCAAGGCAGTAAGTCACATGGCTAAATCTCACAAGTACAGAAAAAGCAACATAATTAGCGACTCGAGATCGGCACTAGACTGCATATGCGATCCCGATTCTGTGCACCCCATCGTCTCAGAAATACAATACTCCATCAAGGATATCACGACTCTCGGCGGCGAAGTCAGGCTATTCTGGATTAAAGCTCATGCTGGCATCTCTGGAAATGAAAAAGCTGACGAATTGGCGAAGGAAGAGCAAGACCAGACCAGTCTACGACCGATTTCCACTATCACTGCCAAAACGTCTGATAAGGGAAAATACCTTAGATACCTGGCAAACCAGGTACACTGACTCGGCGCAGGGCGCAATAACTAAAATGTACTTCCCCGACATAAAACAGGCCTACAAGGTTCTTCGTAAACTTAAAATCACCAACACTCTAGCACAGATATTCACAGGACACGGAGCCTTCCGCCAATACCTGCACCGATTTAAACTTCTCGATAATCCGTTCTGCAATTGTGACAACGAGACCATACAAGACGTTACTCATGTACTTACAGAATGCCCGAGGTTCGGAGCAATGCGTCACGAGTACGAGTGCAGAATGGATATCAAATTATCAACTATAAACTTACCTGACATTGTCAACAACGATGACGCTCGGGAGATATTCCTGGAGTATGCCCATAAAGTCCATGCCTCCCTATGCAAAGAGTATGGCTCTAAATTTGTAACCTAGTTAATAAGTAAAAGTAAGATAAAATTTAGAATAAGTTTCTAGACATAAGGCATATCATGTAATATTAATAACGGAGGACAAAACAAAAAAAAAAAAAAAAAAAAAAAAAAAAAAAAAAAAAAAAAAAAAAAATTGCAGGTGCATGTCTCACTAAGTTAAGTGGGACATGCACTTGTCTCTAGTAAGTACCATAAATTTAGTAATAGTTTTATAAATAGTCTAACTAACACCAGTTCCAATATATATCACCAGAACAAATCGTTGGATTAATACTAACGATAATCTGAAGGGGAGGAGGGTTTAGTCCGTAGGTCGCTGGGCAAATTCCCAGCGGAATCGGGCATGCCATAACGCCCGGGCCTATGGTATCTATGAAGATTACCTCCTTCCACGAAAACAAAAAAAAAAAAAAAAAAAAACCTAACCTAACCTAACCTAACCTAACCTAACCTAACCTAACCTAACCAGCAGTAAAGATAAGAACAAATTTAACAGCTGGGAAGCAAAAAGGGAAAAATATAAAGCTTTATTGGATTAAGGCACATGTGGGTCTGAAGGGAAATGAACGAGCCGATGAACTCGCTAAAGATGCTGCACTGAACCTTAAAACGCGCCCACATTATGACCTTTGCCCAGTGTCATTCGCAAAGAAACAAATTCGTATGCAGTCGATCACCGAATGGGGTGACAGATACAAAAGCGAAGACACTGCCTCAACAACAAAAGTCTTTTTCCCGGGAGCAGAATCATATCCAGTGATTCGAAAAATTGATTTTGATCACATCCTCGTGCAGGTTATGACAGGCCACGGTGGTACTCCGAGAACCCATTCTCGGAGTACCTTGGCAGGTTTAGGGTCAAGGAGAGTCTGTCTTGTGCTTGTGATCCCGAAAAAGAAATCAAATCAAATCAAATCAAATTATTTATTCAAAGTAGTAAATTTTACATTTCGCTTTTTGATGGTCAAGAATTAACAATTTTAACAATAACAATTTTATGTACCTAGTGTAAACGCGGCTCAGGTGGACTAAAAACTTAAAACTAGCCCCTAAAGCACTGCCTCGGGGTTGGCCAAGCTAACCAAACAACATGTAACGTTAGGTGGTAAATAAAATAACATCGAGTTCATGCCAAGAGAAAATGTTGTGTTACATGCGTATGGTTAGCCGGACCCCCTGGACAGTAAACCACCCAGAAACCTGCCCAGAAGTGCTCCTATTCTAAAAATACAATTTGTCAGGCCCTAGGCAACCCTAGCTAAATTTCTAAATATGAAACAAAAATATATTAATAGCCAAAAGCGGCTACGTTAAAAAGATAAAATATATATTATATACAGTAGATAATTCTACCTGTGTCGTCATATACTAAAGTCTACTTTGTACATTTGTAACTACTCCCATGGAGATTTATCTTGCATATAATCTGATATTTCATAATAGCCTTTCTTATACAATTTTTCTTTTATCACTCGCTTAAATTTATTTAGTGGTAAATCTTGGATATCTTTAGGAATCTTGTTATAAAAGCGTATACAATTGCCTTTAAAAGATTTGTTTACTTTACTAAGCCTGTTTATATGCGCAGCAAGTTTATCCTTATTTCTAGTGTTAAAATTGTGTTTATCACAATTTTTCTTAAAAGAATCTATATTTGTCTTAACGTACATAATGTTTTCATATATATATTGAGACACAAATGTTAATATGTTAATCTCTATAAATTTTTGCCTTAAGGAGACCATTGGCCCTAATTTATAAATTGATCGAACAGCCCGTTTCTGCAAAACAAAAATGTTATTCACATCCGCAGCATGGCCCCATAATAATAAGCCATAACTTTTTAGACTATGAAAGTAACTAAAGTAAACTAGTCTAGCAGTGTCCACATCAGTGAGGTATCTTATCTTTTTAACTGCGTATGCTGCTGAACTCAGTCTCTTCGACAATTTTTCAATATGTGGTCCCCATTGGAGCGTGGCGTCCAAAGTTATGCCTAAAAATGTAGTTGAGTCAGCAAGGCTCAACTTTTCATCCTTTACCTTAACAATTGTGGTACTCGGTTTAACATTTACACATTAAAAAAACAAATTTTACACATTTAGTTTTTTTTTCATTCAATAAGAGGTTATTTACAGTAAACCATTTCACTATTTCAGATATAGCGTTGTTCACGTCGTCATAATCGAGTTGTTGTCTCTTTACTTTGAAAAGTAATGAGGTATCGTCGGCGAACAAAACTATATCATGTTTTTCTTTCACTAGATATAGTAAATCATTAATATAAACAAGAAATAGGAAAGGACCAAGAATCGAGCCCTGCGGAACGCCCATGTTTATTTTAGATCCAGATGATCTTTCACCATTGACATCAACCTTTTGGATTCTGTTGTTCAGATAAGATTCCAAGAGGCTAAGAGCCTGGTCTTTTACGCCGTAATGACTTAGCTTCCTGACAAGAGTTTCGTGATGAACACAATCAAACGCTTTGGACAAATCACAAAATACACCTATTGCATCATGAGATTGTTCCCAGGCATCGATAATATGATTAATTAGGTCAACGCCTGCATGAGTAGTAGAACGACCCCTTGTGAAACCAAATTGCTGTGAGTGCATTAAGTTATTACGATAAAAATGTCCTTGCAATTGATTTAAAATAGCTTTTTCAAAGATTTTACTAAGTGTGGGCAGTATTGATATAAGTCTAAAATTAGTGGGGTCAGTAGTATTACCGGTTTTGAACAGTAGAATAACTTTACTATGCTTCATCAAGTCAGGAAACACGCCAAGATCAACACATTAATTAAAAATACATGCTAGACATGGAGCAATACAATCGATTATGGAACTTATTATTTTAACTGAGAGGACATGTATGTCTGAAGTCTTTTTCAATTGTAAAGTTTTAAATACTTTTATGATTTCAATATCACTAACGTGCCCAAATTTAAAAACATTATCACTACGTTTTACATTTCCTCTTAGAATTGATTCAGCAAGAATAGGGCAAGAGTTTAACGATTTAGTAGTCGAAACTGGAATATCAGTGAAAAAGTTTTCAAAAGCCTGAGCTACTTCTAAGTTTGTGTTTTTAATTTCATCATTTATCATTAATTTAAAATTTTCGTTTCGATGTTTAGATTTCCCAGTTTCGTTGTTTACAAATTTCCAAGTAGTTTTTGTTATGTTGGTACTGTTTTTAATATTATTTTTAATGAATTTAGACCTAGCTTCTCTACAAACCTGTCTAAAAGTTTTAGAATATCGTTTAACATAATCAGCAAAAGATTTTGATTTATTATATGACCTTTCATCATAAAGATCGTACATTTTTTTCCTGCTCCTATGAATTCCTACGGTTGCCCAATCACTAAACAATAATTTAGCGCTAACTTTAATTTTTTTAGATTTAAATACATTGTCATATTCTGTTTTAGCAAGACTAAAGACTGAGTTATATAATTGATTTGGATTTTGATGATATGACAATTCAGGAAATTTTTGTATGATATTTTGTCTATAACGATTTAGTCTACTTTCGTTTACCGGTACACACAAAATATCTTGTTTAAGTGCCCTCTCAATGTTAATTTTGAAAGTAGCTAGCTGACCAGTGTGGTCGGAGCTTAGTTTATTTATGACAGACGCGTCTTCGTGTTTAATATTTGTGAAAATATTATCTATGCATCTGGCTGAAGTAGCCGTGATTCGCGTGGGCACCGAAATAAGATTCACGAGGTTGTAACTTAAAAATAGTGATTGAAACCTTTTACTGATAGTCGAGTTTTCAAGAATATTTACATTGAAATCTCCACAAACAATAATTCCTTTATTAGATTTTGTTGCTTTATCTAAGGCTGCCTCCATAACTTTTTCGAAGGAATCATATTTGGCATCGGGTGGGCTGTATACGCTCATTACTACAAGATGATTAACTTCTACGCAGGCTATTTCAATAGTTCGCTCAACGGACAGGTTCACGATGTCAGTGCGTTCTTTGTATTTAAACTCATTTTTAAGTAGTATTAATGAGCCGCCGCGTATTGCTATTGATCTGTTGAACGAACTTGCAACCTGGTGATTATTAAAACTGAACATTAACTGGTAATCTCTTAACCAATGCTCAGTTATACATAAAATATCAATATTATTACAATTCATGAAAAATTCGATTTCTAATTCCTTGCTTAACATGCCCTCAATATTTTGGTGTACTATACTTAAAACAAAGCTATTTAGATTTTTAGTATTATTCGAACAATTTTTATTATTATTTTTTAAAGATAGTTTTGGCAAGATACTAAGGCTCAAGTTAGTGGGAGAAGTAGACATCGACGTATTGCCAGAGTTACTCTCTGTTGTCTCAAGTACTAGTTTAAATTAAAATTAAAATTACTTGGAACCAATTCCAAGGTTATGAGGTTTCTATTTCTATTCTGCTCAATAGAAGCAGTTGTCCTGTTAGCCAACAAATTGGCTGAATTTGTTAAATAATAAGATAGTAACTCTGCTATCTGTCGTTTATAAACTTTAGATAGATAATATCTATCTTTTGTTACATAAAAATGTTTTCCAATGAAAATATTTGTGTCAATAAAATGAAATTTGTCATGATTGCGACATGTCAAAGTATGTAAGTACTTATTACAACAATGTCGAGTATTATTTTCTAAGTTAGTAAATTTTTGGCTGTAGGGAAAAGCAAACAAAATCACTTGTTTTACATTAGTCATTGAATATAGTTTGTTTGAATATGAAGCAAAGTCATTTCTTGTCGCGTTTCCCCTTCTGCCACTAAATATAATAACAATAGTATTTTTATTAAATTGAGATGCCAACACTGTGTTTAGAATTTTAGAATAATCGGCGCCAGGCATGCAATGATTAATTACTGCCTGACCCATGTAATGACCAAGTTGTAAACCCATATTTTTACCAAGTTCATCACTAAACATAACAATCTCACACTGTTCTTTATCGCGTGTGTGTGACAAAGACGCATCGTTGTCACTCACCAGCGCGGGCCGCGTCGGCGCCGCCGGCTCCGGCCGCGACACCGGCTCGGCGGCGGCGGCGACGAGCGGCGGCGACGCCGACTGCGCCTCAGTCAGTTGTGTACAAACGCGCGGTGACGTTGGCTCGGGACACACGGCCGGTACGGATGGGTCTGTTGGAGTATTTTTACAATCGCATTGATTGTTTGTCAAAGACTGAGTAACCTTACTATTATATTTACACGACTCCAACAAACTGTTCATAGCCAGCACATGCTCCTTAATTTCTTTTCGCGCTGAGTCATACTTAGTAGAAATGTGTTCTAAAGATCGTTTTAATGCCGACATTTCTGACTGGAGGAGCAGTGTGTCGCGTTCATAGTTTTCCTTATTTTGTTGTAAACTGATAGTACAAGATTTTATTTCATTAATTAATTCAGTACGTTCCTTATTACAGTTCGAGTTATTGCAGAAAAGTATATTATTACGCCTAATTAAAGATTGCGTTTTCTTTATGAAATTATTTAGTTTAACAATTTTCCTAGTTTTTTTCCTACTAAAAGACACTGAAGTGATGTGTGAGTTATTGAGTGGACTGTCACACGTTGTGAGGTCAACAGTTTCGACTATTTGTTCTTCAGTAGTCTCCACCGACTGGTGTTGTGTGAGTGAGATACTAGAACACGCAACTGCAGGAGTGAACACGTAACTGCAGCTCCTCGAACAGCGACTGGGTGGTAAGTGCACTTTGTGCTGACTGTAGTTCTTTAATTGTCTTATTTAATAAGGTAATTTCCTTATGAGCATCGCGCAATTCTTCTTCCAGGACAGCAATACGCCTCAAGGTGTCTTCAAACGCATTTCCGTCCCGGTCAAAGTTGTCCACTAATTCTTGAAGCCGGTCCCTCTCACCTGTTACGTCCACCAGCTGGTGGTACATTTCTGCCATCTCACTCTTTAACCGTTGATTCCTATTATTGATTTCTAGCATTTCATGCTCACTTTCATCCCGTTCTCTTAATAACTGCTCATTTGTGAGTTTACACTTTTGCAATTCCATTAAAGTGGATTTGAGGTTGTCCTCCAGTTGACGAATAGTTTGGGACCTTGTAGTGTGCATTTTAAAAACAAATAAATAGGAAATTAAGTACCTTGTAGGTTAAATGAGCGGTTACCAAGATTGAGGTTATGTTCCGTTAGGTAAATACCGTAATATCACACTAAAACATTTGCACTAAGATAAAAACACGTAAAATAAACTGTTAAATACGTTCTGTTTTCGCTAAACTACTTAAGATTACTTAATTATTACTTAATTATGACGTAGTATTCAAATATTGAACCTACTACCACTAACGGTTTTTGTCGTTCACTTATTACAATAAAAACGTGATTTCCGCACAGTTTTTGCACTAAATAACTTAAATTATAAATAATTATACTAATTTGACTTTGAATAAACTTGGTATGGGTCGTATATTAATAAAAAAGTATATATTTTACACGGAGCTCGAATGTTTACAACTTGGCCGTTCAGTGTTGCCCTGTTGTTCAAGAATAAACAATAGAAGAGAGCATCCTACACATATTGACGGACTGTCCTATTTACGGTAGAGAAAGGTTTGATCTGGAGAGTGAAATAGAGCAAAAAGTAAATAATGAAAGCATATCGTCAATTGTAGCGAGCAAAGTGACTAGGAACAAATTTTTAAAATATTGTAAATATGTAGCTGAAAAGGTAATAGATAAGAATAAAACTAGATAAGAAACAAAAAGCAAATGTGAATGGCACTAAAATATGTATTATATCTATAAAATAATAGAGCGAATATATTATTTTTAGTGAAGGAAAGATAAAAAGTGTATAATAGAAAAGTATAACATATAGATTGAAACAACTATTTATGTAATATAGAATAAGAACATAATATACTGTAATAACAAAAGAAAAGATACAAAAAGACCTTGATTATGTCAGGGGTAATATGTAAAGATAGCCAAGGGTTTTAGTCGGTAAGAGTCCGACACTTCTGGGCCCTCCATTCCCAGAGTCCAATGCAGGATTTTTCCTTTGGCTATCTATTAAAAAAAAAAAAAAAACCTAACCTAACCTAACCTAACCTAACCACATACATGACGTGGAAACTGTTTTGCCTCTACAGCCAACTGTACTCCGCGGCTCCAACAGGAGATGCCCCAATCGCCACAGTCATCAACCTCTAAAGAAAATCCACCCTCTAGTTCCACGGGGATTCAGGCTAAGCCTAATAACAACAGGAGTGGTAAAAATGGCACACAGTGCGTGCTGTGCGGGGCCTTCTACACCAGCCGTGGGAACATTCTCCGGCACTACCGCATAAAACATCACAACTACGCAGATGGGCGTCTGAGAGACCATCCATACTATCCTAAGTACTTTTACTTCAAGAGTATATGCCCAAGAAAAACGTGCCCAATTGATAATCGGCCTCCTCCCGAGATGTTGCAAAACACGTATGGTGTAGACAGAAAGTTTGTGGGACTTGTGATGGCCAGTCCAAGTGACACCGATACCGATACCGACTCTTAATAAACAGAAATCAAATCTTACAGAAATTAGGTTTAAGATAAATAATTGTAAATATAAATTTTGTAACTAAGTTGATAAGGTAAAGAAAACAAGAAAAAAAAAACACAAAAAAAACACAAAAAAAAACAGTATACTACAGTAAATACAAAAGTATAAAACAAATACATATATATAAAAAAAAAACAAAAGAAAAAAAAAACATAGATATATACATAGATATTGAATTACATATATGACTAGTACTTAAGATAATTAAAGCAGGTCACAAGTTGTAAAAAGTTGTACATTCTAATTAGACTTTTATATCATACTACTTTATTTATGCTAACTATAGGAACCCAAACTTGGCGATTATAATTGTTATTTTGTTAATTATATACACGAAATACAACTTGTGACTTACTTGGTAGATTATAAAGATTGAATAATAAAAGTAGTGATTAAGAATAAAGCCTATAGAAGTCCAATATGATATAGGAATATTATTTGTTAAACATGCACAAACTTGATGTACAAGGAAATAACAAGCAATCGAAACCAATAATGTAATTCTGTAAAATATATCATCTAAACTCATAAACTTTATATTGAAATCATTCGCATAGACAATAACGTAAAAAATTCCATGTTTGAATTCAAAATCTGCATTAGATGAAATAAGAATGAGAATAAGAAATTTTTATTACCAAAAACGACTTAATAAGTAATACAGAGCTTAACAAAAAACCAATGGAACAAGATATGATGATTTTGTGTGACACAGCGGTCCCTGCACTAAGCAAAGCTTGTATCGCAGGGGCCTAGATAGAATTTACATTTGGATTTGCACTCGGACACAAAGCTTATTATTTATAGATAGGTTATGTACAAATTTATTTTTATTTTACAAATATTCAAAAAGAAATAAAAATATAACAATGGAAAGGCTATAACTGCGATCTATGTGTGTGTGTGTGTGTGTGTGTGTGTGTGTGTGTGTGTGTGTGTGTGTGTGTGTGTGTGTGTGTATGTGTGTGTGTTTGTGTATGCGTGTGTCTAAGTATAACAGTATCAAGTCGCCCATATGGGTAGTAGTTCTTCAGTATTGGCATAATTGAGACTAAGAAGCCACTTCTCAATTGTACGTTTAGAGTCGCGCGTGGTTGATGTTTTGATATGTGGGTGCATCCTGCAAACCATGTTAAATAAATAGGGTGATAAATATCGTGAAAAACGCTTGGCAAAGGTGGTCCGAACAGCCGGAACCTTGACTCTAAAAACTCGCCGCTCTAGGAGTTTATCGTACTCGGGAAAGCTAAGTACTGTTTTATGCATTGCCACTACCACTCTCATAACATACAGTTGACGCACTCTTAGGACTATACACTCCTCGTACAACTTGTCTGTCGGAAATTTGAAGTGTTTTCTCAACATCACTTTGAGCACCGCCCTCTGTGCTCTCTCCAACTCCTTCATACTTGTTTTTGCCGCCCCTCCCCAAGCTTTAATACAATAAAGCATGATGGCAACACATAAAATGTATAACTCAACTACAAATGTAACCTTCTATCTACATGTATTCCATTAGTGTGTGTATGGAAGTGAACAAATGTCAACAGCCAAGCATAGGTATACTCTTATGCCAAAAAAAAAAAAACCTAACCTAACCTAACCCCACCGACATGGGCACACAGACAGAAGCGGATTTTATACCAGAGGAGTGCAGAACATGTTCAAAAATATTACCAGAATATGAAGCCATGAAGGCTGCTGCCGTGAATCTGGTTGAGGTCATGCTAGGAACCAAATGCAGAAACACGCCATTCTACCAACCTGATGGTACAATTAGCTAGTCCATGCGCATCTACCTACGACGATATTCACGACTAGTGATGTGCCGTGGGGAATATTCCTATTTCCAGTATTTTACTACCGGGAATATTCCCAGTATTTTTCCAATGTGCCCGGGAATATTCCCTTAGCGGGAACATTCAGTATGTATGATTGTTTTGTTTTAACTTTGAAATAAGACATCATTTCTATGGCTGTACACATTCAACACTCTCTTTATTATGTTACTAGCTGCCCGGCCCGCGGTTTCACCCGCAACTTAGTGAGACTTCTAATAAATAAAGTAATACTCTATTAGTAAAAAAATGAGATTCACCAAACGAATAAAATAAATAAAAGGATTTAAATGGAAACATCGGTACGAAAAAATCCTTGTCATTGTGGCGTTTGTTAGATTTTGACGATGGCTTGGAAAATAAAACAGGTCAAAAATTGTAACGCTTCCACAACAGATGAAATTTATTGGACCTTTCCTAGGATTCCTATTATTTTTATATTCCGTCGATGCTAGCTGCTGGTTTCACTTTTTTTCTGAGGGGGCAAACCCCCTCAACCCCCCATGTCGACGCTGTGTAAGCTTCTTTACACCCCCGTGTCGCCGGTCGCAGCTAAATAAATCTGAACACGTGGGACACGTAAATTTTCAGCGGACAACGTCAGAAAAATCCGCCCATAAACCATAGAATAACCTAATTCCTGTTCATAATACATTTTCGTCCAGTATTTTACTTATATTTATTTTGTGACCGGTAATGGCTCACTGGTTGTCAAAATATTACGTGTCTCAATTTTGGATAGATCGTGTTAAAACATCTTAACTGGGATGTCATATTTATATGTAAAAGGTTTTAATTCAACATCTTGTTCAAACATATTTTATATGGATTGTGTATTGGGACTTAGAATTAAATCTTGGTGCAGCTACTCAATTGAGTAAGTCAAATGTCTCAAGCAACAGATATCACTGTTAAAAAAAATTGTTTCCTAAAACGCGAATTGGGTCAATGGCGCCGTCATTTCAAAAATATTGGAAAATGCGTGTTCCCGTGAGAATAAGACTTTTTATCGCGGTAAAGAGTAGTCTATGTATGTCCTATTCTGGGAATTTTCTCGTCTTTGTTTGTACAAAGTATCATTTGAATCGATTCAGCTGTTTCAGCGCCAAGTCCTAACAAACTCACACATACAAACATCCGCCTTTATAATATTATTAGGATTAGGATTATTATGGTTCTTTAAACAGGTAACCGTCACAAAACGAAGGGCAGAAAAGCTTAGTATTCACGTAAACAGCTTAAATTTTAATCGATCTAGCTTCAAAACGGATGAAGTTTCATAGGAACTTACCCCCCCCTTTTTCACCTCCTCTAAGGCAGATCCTTATTGCGTCATTTTTAATTTCTAACCAAATAGCCAAATATAAATTTTAATCGAATTTAATCGAAAGCTTCAAAACTGACAGAGTTTCATACAAACTTACCCCCCTCCCCCCCTTTTACCCCGTTAGAGAGCAAATAAAAAAAATTGCCTATTATGTTAGCGAGGACTAATACCTATCTATATAACAAAAAAAAGTTTCATCAATTTCCGTCCAGTAGTTTTTGCGTGAAAAGCGGACAACAAACAGACAGACAGACAGACAATTTTTTTTTGAGTCAAATTTTTGGCTTCTATTGGTTGTATGAAGATCCCCCATCTTAGTTTTTCTTTAATATCTTTAATGTACAGACATGAGGTTGTTATTATTTTATTATATATATGTGGGATGATATGAAAGATGAAACGATTATAATGTGAATGATGAAACGAATGGACTGTGAGTATTTTTGAACTGAAGACGGAAGTAAGATGAATTTCTGAACGATGATGTTAGAACGGAAGAGCTGAATTATTGAATGAACGAGTGTGAAAGACCGAGCGGATGGATACTTTTCAATGCGGATCGGGCAAGGAAAGACGAGGTTCTCCGGTGTAAAATTCTGTTTTATTGTAATTACAGTGCAAATAAACGTGCAAAGTTACCTAAAGACTTTGATTAAATGCCCCGATCCCATATTTTTGGGGGCTCGTCCTAGCCAAGAAGAAGTTTCAAAATTCCAAGACGAAAGACGTGCGGCGAAAAATTGAGGTTATCCGACCGGGCGAGGCGGCGCGGCGTGGTACCATTTTTCCTGCTAATAAGACTTCAACCAAGACGTTAACGACGAATAAGAATTCCAATAAGACGAAGACTACCAAACGACGTAAAGATGGGCAGAAACACGAGGAGAACCGGCAGCAATCACGACGACGAAGACGGCAAACCGATCAAAAAAGATGGCGGCGACGCGCAGTTTCAACAAAATACTCTATACATGACGGCGGACCTAGTGCCTAAGTTTACCGGCCAGGACCCAAACTACCCTGTTCACAAGTGGATTCAAGACATAGAAGATAATGGTATGATATTCCAATGGACCCCATTACAGCAACTACTAGTTGCGAGACGCTCACTCAGTGGTACGGCGCTTCTGTGGCTAAAATCTGAGCGGCCATTTAAAACTTGGGATGAGCTGGCCGAAGAGATACTAAAGGAATTTCCATCGACATGGGATACAAAGACGGTGCACGAGCTCATGAGTGCCAGAACCAAAAAACCTAATGAAAGTTGTCTTGATTACCTACTTATCATGAAAGAGATGGGCAAACGAGGAAAGTTGGCAGACTACGTGACGATAAAGTATATTGTTGACGGCATCATCGACGACGAATCCAACAAGATAATGTTATACGGTATAAGAACATACACAGAGCTGAAAGAAAAATTAAAAATCTACGAGTTGGTCAAATCTAAAGTGAAGAAACCCCAAGAACGACCGGAAAGAGCAAGTATACCGTCGAACTCAGCTTCTAGAAGAAATGCGGTACGTTGCTATAATTGCGGAGACCTAGGACATGCATCATCTAGCTGCCCTAACAGAGAAAAAGGCGCGAAATGCTTCAATTGCAACTCTTATGGGCATATAGCATCAACATGTGATCTGAAGACGGCGAACAGCGGCGGCGTGGTACAATTTCAAGATGGCGGCATTCGAAAATACGGCGGCAGCGGCGGCGGCGGCGCAGGCGGCGGAAGTCGACCGAGTACAAGTAGCGGCAACGACCGGAAAGAGGTACAACTGTGGCGCCACCAACCGCAGCAAAACGGTACCATGAAGCGTACGATGTTCGGATCTGTCGGCGAACCGGATGCGACATGTCGGCTAAACTCGGATTACGTCGGTCAAGATGGCGACATTGAGCGAGAGCGAATGAATGACTTGGAACGACTGACATTGACAGATGACAGCTCACACCAGATTATGAAGATTAACGTAAACAAACAAGAGATTATGAAGAAAAATAAAGAAGAAAAACCCTTAAAGAAGATTATGTTAAATGGTATGGAGACCACGGCTCTCATGGACAGCGGCAGCGACGTAAATCTAATCAGTGAAGACGTATACAAGGACTTAAAGACGGCAAAATACGAAGACGATGTTGTGCTCACCGGACTTGGTAGTGCTAAAGTGAACTCGCGTGGACACTGTATTCTAAACCTGACCATCGACGGGCGTGATTTTGGAAATGAGACATTCTACATAGTACCTAGAGACACTATACCTTACCGTGCTATTGTAGGTAGTGAATTTTTGCGCACTGTGTTCATGGTGATGGATGAAGGTACAGTGTACGTGTTCCCTAAAAGTGAGAAATGGATGACGAAAATTAATTGCTTTTTCTCTACTATTGATCTTGTAGGTACAGTCAGTAGTGAAAGTCTGAGAGAGGAAGTAGTGAGGTTAGTTGACAGCTACCAGCCACAGCAAAGGAAAGAAGCTCCTGTGGAACTGAAGATCACATTGTTGGATGAGACACCAGTGGCTCAGCGACCTCGCAGACTCTCACCTAAAGAGCAGCAAGAAGTTGACAAGCAGATTCACGAATGGTTAAAAGACGGCATCATCAGGGTAAGTTATTCAGAATTTGCTAGCCCCCTGGTTTTGGTAAAGAAGAAAGATGGTTCAATAAGGATTTGTATTGATTACAGGCTATTGAACAAAAAGATTTTAAAAGACGAATATCCCTTACCAATTGTAGACGATCTCATAGATAAATTGGCAAGTGCGAAAATATACTCTGCTTTGGACTTAAAGAATGGGTATTTTCATCTCAAAGTTAACGAAGAATCAAGCAAATACACAGCTTTTGTTACCCCAACAGGCCAATATGAATTTCTAAGAGCACCATTTGGCTTGGCCACATGTCCTAAAGTTTTCATGAGATTAATAACAGCAATTTTCAGAGACATGATTGCATCAGGCAATATCATAATATTTATAGACGATTTATTAATTCCAGCTCCAGACGAACAGCAAGCTGTTGAAAGACTGAAACAAGTATTAAAGAGAGCATCCGAGTATGGCTTGAATATCAACTGGAAGAAGTCACAGCTACTAGTAAAGAAAGTTGAATACCTTGGGCATGTTATTGAAGATGGAAAGGTTATGCCTTCTCATGATAAGACTGAAGCCGTTCTCAAGTTTCCAGAACCTCAGAATGTCAAACAGTTACACAGTTTCTTGGGACTGTGCTCATATTTTAGAAAATTCATACAGAGTTATGCGCAGATCGCTCAACCACTTACAGACTTACTTAGAAAAGATGCAACATTTCAGTTTCATGACGAACACAGAGAGGTATTTAACACACTCAAACAAAGCTTAACAAGTGCACCTGTACTCAAGATATATGACGCCAATGACATGACAGAACTGCACACAGATGCATCTAGCGTTGCATATTCAGCTATTTTAATGCAAAGAAAAAGAGAAGATGGAGAACTGCATCCTGTTCATTACATGAGTCGCAGAACATCGGACGCAGAGAGCAAGTATACAAGCTATGAGTTAGAAGCTTTAGCCATTATAGAGGGCGTTAAAAAATTCAGACATTACTTACATGGTATTTCCTTCAAGATTGTGACAGACTGCAAAGCATTTGAGATGACATTAAAGAAGAAAGACTTAGTCCTGTGTACGAGAGTAGCAAGATGGATACTACTTTTACAAGATTATGAGTTCACTGTTGAACACCGCAGTGGCAGCAAGATGCGACATGTTGACGCATTAAGCCGAAACCCATATGTGGCAGCCATTACTACAGACCTGCACAAGGAGCTACAATGTGCACAAGAGAGTGATGATGGTTTGAAAGCTATCATTGATGTCCTGAAAGATGGAAAATCATACAGTGACTACTGTATTTTTCAAGGCTTACTACGCAAAGGCCCAGAGCAATCCCTGGTAGTTCCCAGAAAGATGGAAGACTATATAATAAGAAGAGCACATGAAAATGGACACTTTGGAAAGAAGAAGACTATGGAACTGATAAGTAAAGACTACTACATTGAAAATTTAGAAAAGAAGACTACTGATCTATTGGCATCATGTGTTCCATGTATCTTGGGCAGCAGAAAAGAGGGTAAACAAGAAGGCTTTTTACATCCTCTTTCTAAAGAAGAAGGACCCTTGCATACTTTACACTGCGATCACATCGGGCCTCTAGCTGAAACAAAGAAAAAGTATAACTACATC
Source organism: Keiferia lycopersicella (assembly GCA_029255805.1). NCBI lineage: Eukaryota > Metazoa > Arthropoda > Insecta > Lepidoptera > Gelechiidae > Keiferia > Keiferia lycopersicella. Next base: position 53,678 of record JARACZ010000024.1, read on the forward strand.
CTCACCATTGTGGATGGGTTCACGAAGTTTGTATGGATATTCCCAGTGAAGACGGTCACAGCAAAAGAAACCATAGAGAAAATGGAGATTCTGCAACAGACGTTTGGTAACCCAGCCAGAATAGTAAGTGATCGAGGAGCAGCATTTACTAGTAAAGACTTTGAAGAGTACTGTGAGAGTGAAGGCATACAGCACAGTAAAATAACAACAGGAGTACCAAGAGGAAATGGCCAAGTAGAACGCATTCACCGCACTATAATATCAGTACTTACCAAAATGAGCATGGAAGAACCTACACACTGGTACAAGCATACAAGTAAGCTACAGAGAGCACTGAACAGTACTTACCAAAGGAGCATCAAAACTACACCATTTGAGCTGCTTACTGGAGTGAAGATGCGACAGAAAGAAGATCTTGAACTGGTACAGATGCTGGAAGAAGAGTATGTCTCTACTTTCATAGCTCAGAGAGAAGAAAAAAGATGTAAAGCAAAAGAACAGATTTTGAAAATACAAGAAGAAAATATGAAAAATTATAACAAGAAGAGAAAGCCTAGTACAGGATATAAGATTGGAGATCTAGTAGCCATCAAGAGAACTCAATATGGCACCTCCATGAAGTTAAAAGCCAAATTTCTTGGTCCCTACAAGATAACAGGAATAAAGGGCAATGACCGGTATGATGTTGAGAAGATTTCTGATGCCGGAGAGGGTTCTAAGAGGACATCTACTTGTGCTGAATTTATGAAGAAATGGTCAAATGGAGGTTGAGGTAAAATTTATATTTTATTTGACCTAATTTTTTTTTATCTGTTTCAGGATGATTTAATTACCTATTTTTCATTATTATAAGAATGTTTGGTTTTGTATGAAAGGATGTTGGTAGAGTTTCGATCTCAGATTATTTTATCTTAAGATGTTATTATACCTATTATTTTATTCTAAAGAGGAAAAGAAAGTTATTTGCTAAATGAAACAATAAAGTGTACTGTTAAATTTTTCTTTATTCATGTTTTGTTCACAAGAGTGTAGCAACAAAGTTTCTGTAATTGTTTTGTAAACTACAAGTTTCAGTAAAGTGTAAAATTTTCCTATTTTGATCTCAAAAGTAGAGTGCAAGTAAAGCTGTTTATTTTTTGTTAATATATCTAAGAAGTTCTGTTAAATTTTATGAGTGAAATATTTAAGAAAAGTTGTAAAATTGTTAGTACAACGCATAATGTTTGTAGAAGTGTTTATAATGTAGGTATGATGTTATGATGATTGCATGATAAGTTGATAAGTTGATAAGTTATGATGTGTATAATGATTGTTGATGATGTGATGATGATGATGTATGACTGACGACTGATGTGTGAATATCTGAGGGCAGATATGGTGCAGGAAGGCCGAGTGTGGGATGATATGAAAGATGAAACGATTATAATGTGAATGATGAAACGAATGGACTGTGAGTATTTTTGAACTGAAGACGGAAGTAAGATGAATTTCTGAACGATGATGTTAGAACGGAAGAGCTGAATTATTGAATGAACGAGTGTGAAAGACCGAGCGGATGGATACTTTTCAATGCGGATCGGGCAAGGAAAGACGAGGTTCTCCGGTGTAAAATTCTGTTTTATTGTAATTACAGTGCAAATAAACGTGCAAAGTTACCTAAAGACTTTGATTAAATGCCCCGATCCCATATATATAGATTATTAAGCTAAAATAATTCAATTTACATTGATTTTTATTTTTCTTTTATTTTTTTATTCAATACTAGGTAGTTACCCATTAGAAATATTGAAATTAAAGAATTAAAAGAAAACATTTTAACATTACCGGTAATATTCATGGGAAAGTAAATGGGAATATTCCCGGTAAGTTTCCAGTAACTTTGGGAATTTATAAATCGCGTTAATTATTAACTGTGTTTATATAGTAGACTTGTTTTAAAGGAAAAAGTAATAAATTTAACAAAATATCATTTCTTTTGACAACATTTTTGAGCAACTTTCCCAAATATTTCCACTTTTGGGAATGTGCCCGGGAACGCTACTGGGAATATTCCCACGCTAGGGAAACTTACCAGGAACGGCACATCAGTATTCACGACTGTCCAACTAGGCTTCCTTCACCCATGCAGCAGCAGACCGGCGCGGAACAACTTAACGCGGGGCACTCCTCAGCTGCACTGCCGCGAGGCGCCGCCCAGCAAACAGCACATGAAACACCATCGACCTCAGGTGCACAACCGACAAATATTGCCCCATCCAGTAGTACCATAGAGGCAAAGGGAAAGGGCATGGGGAAAGGCAAAGGGAAAGCAGGCTCGCAGTGCGTATTATGCGGCGTATTCTACACAAGCCGAAATATAATACGGCATTTCAAATTAAAACACCCCTCGTACATGGGGGGAAAAGTCAAAGACCACCCAGAGCACCCACGCCTGTACCATTACAAAACCATAATACCTAGAGATACTTGCCCGAAAGGAAACCGCCCTCCCCCTTCCTTACTCAAAGGAGTAGAAGGAGTCGATCGGAACTTCTTACGCCTGGCATCGCCATCACCTTCATCGTCATCCGAATCATCCGAAGCATAATAATGCAGGAACAAATTAACTTGTAATTAAGTAATATTTAAGAAAAATTGCTGTAACTCTCGTTCACATCTAAGAGATGCCGGCCGTGTGATGCCGGCTTAGAATAGCATCACCCCATTTCCTACCCGTGGGTGTCGTAAGAGGCGACTGAGGGACTTGAGGGTTTCAGGTGTATTACAACTTTTAGGCGACAGGCTGACAACCTGTCACTATAGTGATACACAAATTATCTCAAACGGCCCTCTATATTTGTCAGACGTGGCGATAGCGATCGTATTTTTGCGGCCGTTTACGCTCTGCCTACCCCGTAAGGGATTAAGGCGTGATTTATGTATGTATGTGTGTATGTACATCTAAGAGATGTAAGGTTAGTTTTCTAACCTTGTGTATGTAATTAGATACCTAAGTGGTAATATAATGACTTAGCTTTTCACATTTAAATAATGTAGATAATAATAGTAGAAATAATAATAGTTGTATAAAATAGTGTAGTAAGCACAATTTTGTAAACAAAATAAGGAAAAAAAAATAGAAAAGAATGTATACTTATAATAATCACAAAAAAAAGTATATATATAAAAGGAAAAAAGAAGAAGAAGAATAATCATATAAAAAAAAAACCGAACAAACAAAAAAAAAAGAGGAAAGGAATGTGCTAAATAGTTAAGTTACTTAAGTCTAAAATTGTAAACCACTAAACGAAAAACGGTCTCCATTGTCTAACGCTGATTATAATTAATAATATTATTTATAAAATATTTATTTTACTTTATTTCTTATTTATTATACATATAGGTATCAAATAAAGCCGTTTTAGTGCCTATTTATTTCATGCAAACTTTCAATGACATATAATATATTACACAATTATAGATTATATACATATAATATATATTAACAATATTATAAACATACTTCTATCACCACACTCAATACACAACAACACACAACACACAAAACACACAACAATAGAACAACACTAAAACTCTCGCTCACAAACACTATCACTACATATCTATCCAAAGTGTGTTCCACTAGCGCGGAGGATAGATATCTCATATCAGTCTACATTTAGAATAGGATGCAATCATATTATAAAAAAAAAAAACCTAACCTAACCTAACCTAACCTAACCTAATCTAACCTAACCTAGTGCAGATACCGAAGTCTGGACCCTCAAGCTTGCCCTTCCATCATACAGTCTACCAGGCAGAACTCTTGGCACTAAACAGAGCCATACGAGAGGTTTTTAAAAGGAGCGGGAAATCATTTGCAATATTCAGTGACTCTATGGCCGCCATACAAACAGTTGTGAACCCTCAAGCTCTCCACCCCCTTGCAGTAGAAGCGAGAAATTATATAGCAGACGCCAGTAACCAGCAAAACGAAGTTTCCTTATACTGTGGATTGGAGGGAAATGAAAGGGCCGATACGCTCGCGAGGGAGGCAGCCCTAAAGACCAAAAAGAAACCGGATTATGACCTGTGCCCTGTGTCATTAGTCAAGCGACAAATCCGATTGGACACGCTTGCCGAGTGGGACCGACGCTACGGGTCAGAAAACACGGCGACAACAACAAAGGTCTTCTTCCCAGATGCTGTAGCGGCATATAGAGTTGTCAGAAAAATAAAACCAACAAAGGAGCTCACCCAAGCACTTACAGGGCATGGCGGGTTCTCCGAGTACCTGGCAAAGTTTAAGTGCAAGGAGAGCCCGTCTTGCGTCTGCGACCCAGATCAGACTGAGAACATAATTCACTTGCTCGTAGATTGCCCGACAACTGCCACACTGAGATGCGACCTAGAACAAAAACGAAATGTTAAAGTAGTAAAGGAGAGTTTAAGCTTCCTAATAAAAAATAAGAAAGAAAGAAAAGAGTTTTTGGAGTATGTAAAAACGATAGTAAAGCAAGCATGTAAAAAAAATGAAGATTAAGAAACTTATGATTTTAATATATCTAAAGTCATAAAATACAAATTATAGCAATAAGAATAAATATTTTAAGAACATAATAATATACTCTAAGGATAGATATAAGAAAACTGTATTATTATCAAAACTGTAACAAAAATGTATGAAATTAAGACAAAATAAGAAAAAACAGAAAATGTAAACCCAGTATCCCATCCCCGTAGAATAGTAATAAAAGGAATGAAAGTATGATAAATGATGGAAAAAAGTACGAGAGGCATAAAAGCGAGAACTGGCATGATAAAGAAGACAGAATGAAATTGAAAGATCAGAAAGTAGAACCACATCAGGGTAAATAGGACACCCCCTCAGGGTTATGATGAAATTGTTAAATTTTGCAAATAAGAGAAATGTAATACCAAAATCTTTGGTTCGATCCGGAGGACATAAGCATAGGAAAAAAAACCTTATATTTTCCGTTTTTGTACATTTTACCAGAAAATGTACCTGGAATGTACAAACGGCTGTAGTTTTGAAACCTGCTGGCCAATTTCTTCAATATTGGTCTCAAATCCAAGCCTCGTAAAGGCCCTTCGTTTGAGATGATTTTCGGCTATTTTCAGCGCCAGAGTGCGCTCTATCTTAAAACTGGATAACAGATATAGTCGTTACCGACAGGTAATGTGCGTGCGGTGGAGCCAGCTAGTAGGGCACGCACAATTGTCATGAAAATTCGTATGTGAGACCTAATTTTGGTTTTATAATGGTTCAAGATCGGAATGTTTACTAGGTAAACATGCGGATATTAGATAGTGTAAGAACAAAATACATTTTGGGAGTTATAAATCCGAGTGGTTCTCGGTAAACCATGTAAATACTTAATACCAACGTGTAGCTGGTAACCCTAATGATTCATATGTCTCGAATTTATGTCCTGTGGCACGCTAACTAGTAGTCAATATACGCTAATATATTCTAAGTGTATGCAAACAACACAAATGACATTATCACTATACAGGAGCCACCACCCCGCGCAGCTGCTGCGCTGGAATCTCTTCTCACTGACACTGGCAGAATTATCCTAGGGTAGAAGTCGATTTTATTAAATAAATGATAATAAAATCAAACAACACATTTTGATCATAATTCAATCCTCAATCTCAAAATAGCGAGAAGAGCTTATAATAATTTTAAAATCAGACATTGTCGGGTTTTATCTGATATGTAGGCCATGGCCAATGAAAAGTAGCCAGGGGTAGAGCAGAGTGAGGTGGTGCATACGCTGCGATGGTGTACTGGGTGGCGCTCGGCGTGCTTCTGGGCGTGATGTGGACGCCGTGCCTGTACCGCGGGCTGTGCCGCTCCAAGAACCCGGTGTACGCGAGGGACCGCAGCAACCGGCTGTTCAGAATCAACCCTTCAGGCGGATGTCCCGGGAAAACCTAGTTTTGTCCACTCTTGAGTAATTTGTCTATTTATACATTGTGCTGTGTCTTTTGAAACATAAAAATATAGCAAATACGTTTGATAAAATTGTGGTTTGATAGAAGTATCAATCGGTATGAGGTAATAAAGTGGTTGAAGCCGAACTTACTGATTATCCGCGAGAATGGCGGTCCTGTGTTTCACAGTCCTGCTTAATGTCTAAGATATTGAACACCTTCACAGCACTTAATCGTCACACAAACAAAAAGGGGATGATAGTAGGAATAGGAGCAGTGTTGTTATTGATGCGGTGTTCATACGCCTCCAATGTCTATGAACCGGCCATACTTTAACCTTTACCGAGCTGTCCAGAGTACATATGAATAAATAAATTAAAAAAAAATGCACAAGGTGTAAAAATATTAGCTGCAAATATTTTAAGGGGTTCATCAGATTATGAAAATAGTTTCATAAGCGGATTTACTGCTTTCCCCTAATATGAAAAAAAATGTACCGTGAATTTGTATGGAGGCCCAAAATGATTTTTCAATTAATTCAACCTATGTTTCTAAGGGAAAGATGTTCACTCTGGGCTGATTCACCTCTTAAAATATTTGCAGCCTAATATTTTTACACCTAGCGAAAAAACTATTTTTTTTTAACTATTTTTTTATATTTAATTATACTTACTTTGGATTGAATGTTTTCGACAACCCATACGCAATATATTTATTGGCATAAGAAACATATTTCATTCATTAAACAGCTCGGTGAAGGTCCTAGTTTGGCGGGATCCCCTACCGTTGGTAACGTTGGTACTCGACTGTTAAATATATACCGCGGCGGTATATTTCAAATTAAACATAGTTACATAAAAAACATTTTATTTTCATTTTTTATTATCAGTTTTTAATACATGCTTTTTCTATACCTACCTATATCGTGTGGTTTGAAGACACTTAGTACTTCTTGTAACACCCTGTTTAGAAACCACTCAATAGCGCAGTGATTACTGAATTGTGTCCGTTGTGTTTTTAGCAGATTCACACAATCGTAATATCAAATCACATTATGATATAGTAGCTCATAGTAGGTACATAACACTAGCGTAATAGCTTTTTCCAAGTTACCACCCATTTTAAAACACAAATGGAAACGTTGCCAAGTGGCTTGTTCATCCCTTAAAATATTTACAACAATTTTTTTTCATTCCGTATTTCATACAATGTTTTCTAAAGGATTTATAGTTTTTAAATTTTCACTAAAATACTGAATGGCCACCAAAAATAGTTGCCTTTTTATTGGGAACACAATCGGGCCCCGGAAAACAGCTTAAATATTAGTTACCAGCAACTTTGACACGACTGGCGACTCCTAAACTTGCCTAAACAAGCGACCAAGCTACCAAGCTACCATTTGAATGGCATTCATGTGTACTATGTACTCGTACAGAGTGCGCGCGCGAGTGACCGTTCTGCAATGTGCCTCGCTCGTGTGTCAGGGTGTGAGGATGGTCTTGATCTCGCGCAAGCACTGTACGAAAAGTTATTAACTAGTAAAAGTTATACTTTACGGAAATTAGAAAAATTGCCTAGAGTTTTTTGACATACAACAGATTTTGTAAGTTGTTTGTATGAATGCTTAATACCTTTATACTACCGAAATGTTGTCTTTAAAGGTAAACGTTAAAATTATGTACACAGTTCCTACCTGCAATCAAATAAATTAATTAATTACACATATTATGGCATTTGCCTCAACATTTATAACCTACTATCTAAGAGCATTCAACCTATCTACTTTACATACATCTACAAAGCTCTGACATTATATGCACGAACATACCTACTATTGTTAGTATTTTATATTTCTATCGTTATACATTTCTCTCTCTTGCTCTTATAGTCCTATCACATGATTTTTACAAGAGTACTTTTTATTAGATACTTTACTTTATAATATTTCGCAAAATAACATGCCATGCGGTTAGCCTGGCCAACCTCTAGGCAGGTGCCTTTATAAATCGCGTTTATTCTGGAAACATTCAATTGTTCTCTTTTTATTATTATTTTTTTATTTTATTTATTATTTATTTAATTAAACGGGTTCATTTAGTTTACCCCGTTTGTTTCGTTGGTCGTTGGTTGTTGGTGGTCAAAAATAACTAAAATTTCAAAATAATATTTAAAATAAAATAATATTTTAAAATAATTTAAACAAAAGGGTTCGTTAAGTAGAATATAGTTCACTATAAAAATAATCGAGATCCAAGATGGCTGCCGCTACAAAATGGCGCACCTTTTAGTTTTTTTCAATCCTATCAATATGGGTATTTAATGAAATGGCCTGTTAATTGGAATATAGTTCACTTTGCAAAATCTAAATCCAAAATTGCCGCTGCTACAAGATGTCGTAAGTGTGCTTAAAAAACTTTAAATTAAAAACAGTAGAAATCTTTTTAAGTTATACGGTTTTATATTGCAGATAAGTACTAAAAGCTAAAAAATAATTTAATGGAACCAGTCAACGGTACCAATTACGTGTACATTATTACATTTACATTGATGAAACTAAAATTAAATCGAGGGGCACGTCAAATATTTTCAATCATCACTTAAAAATGGTTAAAATCGCGTGGTGTGATACTTCAAAACTAAAATTTTCGACGATTGTACATAAATTGTAAGTGCCCCACGATTTTATTTTAGTTTTATTAATGTAAATGTAACAATGTTAACATATTGGTACCCATGACTGGTTCCATTAAATTATTTTTTAGCTTTTAGTACATTTAGTACAGAGAAGACCTTTGGGCAGCCTCCAAATGCTATTAGTGTGGCAAATTATAGGTCAGATAAGGTTTGATTCGCCTCGACACGCAAAGAAGAAGAAGAAGTACATTTATCTGCAACATAGAACTATTTAACTGCAAAAGCTCTTTTACTGTTTTTATTTACAATGACTTATCTACATATTTCCATATATGTATTAACTATAAATTAAGTCGTATTATCGTATTAAGTCGTATTATTATCCTAGATTGATTAAATAGTAAAGGTTGTTCATATCATGAAAATAATTCGCTAGATGATGATGAGAGAGATTAATAAAATACAAAAGTTGTAGGTACCTACGTTTAAACTTATTGTCTAAAAATACTAAAGACACCATTTATAATTTTTCGAAATATGGAAGTGTTTCGAAATTATGACGTCGTCATCTAACAGTATATTCATCCAAAATATTTTTTTAAACTTTTTAAAAAGAGAACTACTTTCAAAGAACGTGTAGAAGTGCGAACCTCCATTTTTTTGTCGGTTAATGCGTTAAACCTCTGGTAAGACTGACAAATTCTTTGTTGAAAACCGCATCAAAATAGGTTCAGCCAAACGCAAGATATTCGCCGACAAACATACATACATACATAGAAACATACCGGTCAAACAGAGTACCTCCTTTTTTTGAGGTCGGGTAAAAAGTAGGTCGTTTGACCTGGCAGTCATCATGCACATTATCATTTTTAGAAAGCTACTGCAGGGCAGGATTGGATCCTGAGAATGTCACCATTACTAATGGCAGCAACGCTTGTACCACCAGGGCTACGACGGGAGTTGGGGAGAAGGTGGAAAATTAGGGTGATAAATTAGGTCCTTACGCAAATCCACTACGTCCGTAATTTAGATTATTAGAAAATATTGGACACGTATTTGTTTTTAAAGATCTGTAAATGATGGTGATGATGATGATGATCTCTCCGACCGATTTCGGCCATGGCGACCACTTCGACTCCTAATCAGATCGGCGCTGATGCGCCCGGAGACGGCTATTGCAGCCAATTTTGGCAGTAAACACAGTGTGGACACGTAAGTTTTAATTATGTAACGTAAATAATAACAAAGATAGTTAGCATCAAAGTTCAGGAGTTGAGGGCCTGATGTCACTGATGTGTAAAAATGGTACATAATAGGCTTGACGACACGCGCGTTTGTTTACTTTTATAATCTAGCCTATTGTTTGAATTGCTACTCAATGATTTTGTAATCATTGAGTAGAATCACCGACCACCATACAAATCGCATGCTGATTGCGACTTACAAAATAATCCTATGTACAAGGACTCGCTATGAAGTATCTTCATTGCTCGTTTTTTCGTTCACTAATGTTAATATATCTTACAAAAAGCAAACTTTTGAAAACTACGAGCACCAATCCTAAAGCCAATTAAATAGTTTTCCTTGTTTCTTTAAAGCTCATTCATTTTAAAGTCGCGCGGGGGTCACTGGTCGCGCGGGGGTCAGTGGTCGCGCGGGGGTCAGAGGTCGCGCGGGGGTCAGTGGTCGCGCGGGGGTCAGTGGTCGCGCGGGTGTCAGTCTGTGCGGTCACTCTTGCGTAATGCGCACTGGGCTACGAGCCTTGCGCTCTTTGTCGCTCGTTGTTGAACCTCTGTTCGTGCCGCCCGCTCCGCTCGTGCTCGCTGCCCCGCTTCTGCCCGCAGTTCCGCTCATGCCTATTCATGTTTCTTGCTCGGCGTTTTTTGTTTGCCCTTCGAGCTAGATTTTACAATAGTTTTTTCCCTTTCGTCTGGAGAAGCGCAACTCGTGTCAGCTGAACCACTAGCAGCAGCCCCTGCTTTAGAGACTAAATCAAAAGTGACTTCTATCCCGCTTGAGGCAAACACGGTGTCAGGGTGAACTGGGCTGGTGGCTCCGGATGTGGTGGGCAGGTCTATGCTGGCTGCCAGCACGCCGCCCGATCGCGGGCCGCCGCTGTCTCCGTCTGCTGCCGGCGCGCTCGTACTGCTCGTGCCGCTCTTGCCTGCTATGTTGCTTGATCCTTTTGAGCTGCCTTTGTTCCTGTGGAAATGTGATACCTAATTACTACTAGCTTCTAAATAATTTACAAATGTTATAGCCTAGACATAGTAACCTGAAATTTTGAAAATACCATATTTTGATTACTGACTACCTGTCTAACCTAATATTCTAATTATTGGTACCCGCGACTTTGTTTCGCTGACTTAATTTCTTGAAATGATAAAAGAACTTATTTTCCACACCAAGATTCTAAAACTAACTTGGTCTGGGAGTAAGCAAAGCAAAGTAAAGCAACATTTATCGAGCCAAAGATTGCGCACAGGTAGTGTTCCTGGTGGTCCTCATCTGGCAGTCCAGCCCTTCAATATCCGCTTGCCACCAGGAGCGGCGTATCAAGCTGAACAGCTTATAATTATTTAATGGAGTAGTATTATCATTTTAAGCATACAACAAAAGTTGGTACAAAAAAGTACTTATTATTCGCGTTATTGTTTATAAAGTAACAAGCACAGAAACTATAAGACATTATAACGGGTTTTAACTCACGGTAGGGATATATCGAGCACCCAATATTTCGGCGATGTTGCAATCGCCCTGATCACGGGTAAACTGGAGCGGCTGCGGGTGACGGCTAAGGGCAAACATATCTGTCTACCCTCATTCTTCTGCGTTTTTCGGAACACACTAACGGTGTCGCATGATTTTATTGACACAAACTTATTTATTGTGTCTAAACCTGCAATAAAATCATGCGACACCGTTAGTGTGTGTTGTCGAGATGACTTTCGAGTGAGTACCGATAGTGACCAAAGTGTTCCGAAAAAACGCAGAAGAATGAGGGTAGACAGATATGTTTGCCCTTAGCCGTCACCCGCAGCCGCTCCAGTTTACCCGTGATCATGGCGATTGCAACATCGCCGAAATATTGGGTGCTCGAAATATCCCTACCGTGAGTTAAAACCCGTTATAATGTCTTATAGTTTAAGTGATAATAACCACGGAACCTTAAAATCAAGTGTAACAAGCACAGATTTTAAGTGTGCTCAGGATGTGAATTGAATAGGATAGGACATAAATTATTAATATGAAACCCTTTTTTGGTGAAGGTGAGTGAGTAGGTAATAATAAACGTTTACTAAACACAAACAACACAACACTTATAAGCAGTATTGGGGGCTTGCCTTGTGAGGGTCATCAGACGCCACCCCCTTAACTGTCATCCGTCCAGCTTGGAGTGCCACCCGCTCGAGCTGAAGAACGAGCTGCAGGACAAACAGTGCTGGATGAGGAAGCGTCACACACACAGGCAACTTTACACAACACCAGCATCACATGGAGCCATGACGAATGAATACGCCACAGTCAGATTTCATTCAAAACAACACAAATCACATTGGTATTATATGAGGGGTTATGCACACTACTGATGTCGTTTAAATAAGTTTTAATAAAAGTCGCCCAAGTGGTTAGATATAATAAACACTAAACAGATCACAAAAGTCAAGTTCATTAGTATCCGCCTAAGTATGTGCCTTTGCTAATTAGGTTTTTTAGATTCCATAGTCAGACTACGAACCCGTATAATTATGTCGACTCTATCCTTCTATCTATTCGTCTGTATGCCCCACCCACCTGAATAACTTCCTATTTATGGACCTATTGTCGACTAATAATTTAAAAACTGATCTATAGCTATTTTCCTAAATATTATATCGAATGAGTCTGTCGTGTCCATAGCAACATAGCGCTTAAACTTTATAATTTTTATATTTGGTATCATTGTTCTGCCTTAACTTAAAAATTCATAACTCGATGAAGTCGTCGTTTATCGAAACTTCGCAAATAATAAATGAAGTAAAGAAGCTTAAAATTACAGAATGTTGTTTAATAATAAATGGGTCACTGTAGTCACACACAGATCGCATAAGTGCTAATAATGATGACTTTTGACTACAATGAACTGTAACACATTCTGTAAATAAGCTTTGGTGTCTGTTGGTAGGTTTGTACTTTAAACTCGACCAGCGGATTTCAAATAAATTGCATTTTCATCGAGATATCATTTTTTAAGTATTGGAGGCAGTCCACTATGCTCTATTTTACCAGCAAAAGTTTGCTCCGACCCCCAAATCCTGAGGGGTCAGACGCGCAATTTGTTTGCCTACACTTGTGACGATTTTATTTTCTTTGTCTTGTAATCAAGTTGTAGGACATTGAAAAGATGTTGCGTTATTTCTCTAACTAGTAATTTGCTTATAATAATATCGCCTTGACTTCCCGATAACTACTATAGGCTTCTAAAAGATTATTTTAGTCATGTCATGTTTAAAAACGTCTATGGTTCTTGCACCATTTTCCGCATTTTCCTCCATAGTCTGTTTAATGTTTTACTTAAAGTCAGATAAATGGTAAAATACGTAGCAGTCAATTTTATCCTAGTGTAAGCTTTATCAACTAGTGCTATTTTTAGGAGAGATATATGATCAACTCAACACGAAGATGTTACCTGCTGATGAATTGCTTGGACTTCTTCTCTGGTTTGTCTGCGGCGGTCGCAGGGGGCGCGGGCGGCGGGGGGGGCGTCACTGCGCTCCTCTCACACCCCTGCATAAAACATTACATTATTATACAGCGAGAAAACATACGAAAAGTTGTAGCCTCGCAAGTCACACGAGGGACTAAAACTTTTGTTATCATGTGGAATAATATTAAAGTAATGATTGTCATGCATAGTAAAGTTTGATACTACTTAAACGCAGTTATGTATTGAAAGTATTACATGCGTACTATGTAGGACACATGCCGCGCGGGTATGTCATTATCTGTCTGTCTGTACTCTGTAGACTGTGCCCACGTACTCTGATGTTGTGGGAAAACATTCAATTGTGCTTATTATATCATTGAAATTTGACACTTGGTACGATTGAAGGTCATTTGTGTGAGTTACCTTCGTGTGGTGGTTGGCGGAGGGCGCGGCGTGGTCCGTCTGCGCCGGGCTCTGGCTGTTCACGTGCCCCATCTTGGCCAGCGGCGGGTTCTTCAGGGAATAGGAGAACGCCAGCCCGCGACGCAGCGACGCCCTGGAAACATTCAGAGTGTAAGTAAGTGACAGTGTAATGTAACGGAACTTTGCGGCTGCGAACAGACCAAACTAAACTAACTAATTTCTTTGCGTAGTTAATAAAGGAAAACGAAATGTGGGAAGTCTGCTGGTGGCTAGGTGAGAGCCGGTTGCGCTGCAGCAGCTGGTGGGGGCTCACCTGGTGGGGCTCGGCGGGGGGTAGCTGGTGCCGCGGTGGTGGGGGGAGAGGTACTGCTGGTGACTGGCTGAGAGTCGGTTGCGCTGCAGCAGCTCCTGGTGCGACTGGTACAGCTTGTCTGACGCCGACTGAGGACTCGGGCTGATAATCAACATTCACTATCAATTTTTATTATTTTTCAGTTTTGCGTGGTCATTCGCTGTGCTGTATTGTTATGCTTGCCGTTAATAGCTGGTAGTCGCTTCTCGCGCGCCGTAGTATTTTACATGGGAACATTTGTTGTCGCTACACATTACACAAGTTTTGTCAGATAGACTCATCAAAATATTTGACGTATCTACATGATTTGGAGTCTCACTTTGTCACATCACAACACTATTTTTATTTCACCAAAAAGTGACAACACTGTAAACGTCATCCAGCTCCATTTAATTAAAAATATTACTTTATACCTACATTCCTATTTTCATACAAACTACCGTTTTAGATCGCTTTAAAAGTAGCTCATTTGACCTGCCAGTCCACAACCGTATTGGTATGTGCTGGGAAAATGTCTTATTCCTGTGGGAAAACCATAAGCAGCTAGTGCAGCCGCTGGGCGTATGATACTGTTGCAAGTACCAGTATGTATGGGGTTGTACCTAGCGCTGAGCCTGGGCGGCGAGGGCGAGGGGTCCACCGTGAGGTCGGGCAGGCTGTGCACGCACGCCAGCGCGCCGCCGTGCGCGTGCACGCGCAGCGTGTTGCTCGTGCCCCCTCCCCCGCCCGCGCCCGCACCCCCGCCGGCGCCCGCCACAGGGCTGCCACGCACCGCCCCGCCTCGCGGCTGAACACAAAATAATATTTAAATATACAGGATGTTAGTAAAAGTACTAATTTCCTTTCAAGGCATGAACTGGCACATGAAACTGAACAACTTTCCCTAAGGTCATGAACCTCACATAATGTACAACCTGTCTCAGTCAGTGGGTTGGTACCAAATTTTTTTTTACAGAACGATATACCTATAAAATTTCGTTGAGAGTAGGTACAGACGTGTGCGATTAAAGGCGACTAAGTATATTCCAAGCTCCAGGAGATACTACCTGCGAGCAACACGGCCTGCCATCCCGGTAGGAGTAGCCTTAGCCATTTTCCCCTATACAAAATAGTCGTTAGTCGTTACTATAGTAAATGCCGTTTTCTGCGGGAGGAGAGGTACAGTTTTAGTGCTGGGATTGACTATATCGATACTTGACTTTTGGGTTTGTAATATCCATCAAACGAAAAGCGGTAGCTCATGGTGTCACCTATGGTGCTCAGACTTGGTCTTTGACGGAAGCACAGAAGTCCAGGCTCAAGATTTGCCAGTGAGCAACGGAGCGCAGTATGCTTGGTCTTGGTAATTGAGACAGGAATACCATACTGCGCTCTAGAACAAAATCTCTGACGCAACCCAAGCAGCGCCAAGATGAAGTGGGATTGGGACGGTCACGTTTACCGCATGTCAGAAAACCTATGGGCAAAAGCAGCTACACGGTTGAAACCACCCACAGTAAACAGACGCCGTGGAAGAGGCCGTCGTAGGTAGCGCGAGGAGCTAGATACATTCTCGAAGGACTGGTATACGGAGGCCCAGGACAGAACTAGATGGACAGACAAGAGGGAGGCCTTTGTCTAGCAGGGGAATGACGTAGGCTAGCCTAGATAGGATTTAGAGGAGATTTTTCTTGATTTAGGGTAATTGAATTTAAAATCAATTGGGGTGTCTGTGGTTTAACGTTAGTTACACGTTGTATTTACCTACAGTCCATTTTATTATTCAAGTTATACTATGGGAAATTAGGAACTTCATCACAGAGCAGGAATAACATCGGTCCGCGCGCCGATACTAGACGCGAAAAAAGGAAGAAATACTGCTAGTCAATCCGGTGACCTTTTTTTAACCTTCGATTTGACATGCTTGTTGTGTAAAATTTCTTATATCGTTTGTATTTCATTTTAAAGGGCATCTCTAGGAAAACATCGCTGGTGCGTGGGGGTGATACTGACCGGCGGGGGCGGGGGCGCGGTGGGGGACGGGGGCTGCCGCTCGGTCGCCTCCGACTCGCTCTCACCCACCACGTTCACGGTGATGGACGTCATCGCTGCAACAGAAGACTTCTTCAAATTCCTCGAAAAGTCTCATGGCTAGGTAGGAGAGGGTCAGAGCCAAGCCAAACTGGCGGGCCGCACCGTGTGTTAAATTACATGAGCCATTTGGGGCCACTTTTCGCCCATTTATAATTCAGAATCCATTTAAGTTAGTCACACCAAAGGCTTAGTGATTGAGACCCTTCACAGGAACTATATCGAGCGGGTTCTTGGAGAAGGACGAATAGGTTCTAAAGTCTAGAGAGCCGCATGAAAGTTCCATGTTCAAGTTCATGGTGTTTTGATCAGATAGTTTTAGAGAACGTTAAGCTGCGTAGCCGTGACTGTATGAGTATTCAGAGAGCGCTCGTTGGTCGGGTGGTTGGTCGACTCACCTCCGTCGTCGCGATTGAGCGGCGGAATGAGGTGCTCCACGGAGCTGCCGGTGCGGTAGATGTTCTTGCCGGAGCAGCCCGTCGGCGGCTCGTCGTGTGACGCTGCGCTAAGAACAAAACACACACGCTTAGTTGCTATTGGGTTTATTTATTCTTAAAAAATACATTGTCCCACAACAAACCAAGTAAATGTCAGGTACCTGGTGGAGTAGTGGAAGCTAGAGAGGCGCGACTGGCGCGAGCTGCCGCCGGTGGAGGCGCGGTGCATGGGGTGCCGGACGCCGTGCAGCCCCGGCACGCGCGCGCCGCTCGGCGACGCCTCCGGACCTGCGCCAACCGGTCAACCAACTCAACAACGTATCTTCATCACCACTTTTAGCTTTCTAGCAGATGCACGGACCCACGCGGAGTTTACTCATTTCATGTGTACCCTGGTACCACCACGGAAGGCCGCGGGCTGCGTCACGCGTCATGTACTCGGATAGTCCGCGCGAATTTTCCGCGCACGTGGTTTATTTCACTTCGGTACATATGAAATGAGTGGGCATACTCCGCGCGGGCCCTCGCGACCTGTCCGCGTGACGCAGGGCATGGCCTGTACCGTGTCCGTCGAAGGAGTCGGTGTGCATGGAGGCCTGCGAGAAGTCGTACTCGGTGGAGGCGCCCATCAGGTGCATGCGGTGCAGCATGGCGGCCACGCGCTCGCGGGCGTCCTTCTCGATCGTCAGCTCCTCCGAGCTCTTGTTGGGACCCTGCCGAACCACAACACTCACTCGTACCGGCCACACAAAAATTTGTTCTTTACGTAATAAGTGCGACAATCCCAGTTATGGTGCGCAACCGCGACTTCGATTTCCTCTACACTTGTAGACAAAAAATTTCACTTGTTTTGATAAAATCCATACGATTTGACACTGGTGAAGTCTTTTCGCCCGCGAGATAAGTCTATACTGTGCGCATCATAAAGGAGAATGAAGCAATGATGTCTGTCTGATCTCGTAAATGCGGCTGTCTCTAAACGCTTCCGTTTCTTTTTTTTAAATAAAATAATAAGCATTTGAAAAGCTATTTTTATCAATTTGCAGGACGGTGATTCTATCCTAAATATATTATACCAAATCAAGTAGCTATGTTATACGTTCATAATCCAATCACGCAGCTAAACACCGCAACCGTGTCATATCATTGCGTGTCATGGGATCTGAGGGTATCACACACCTACACAATACACGTGGACACGTAAGATAAATATTTTAAGAAGTATTTTTATTAGGTGTTTTCTCACAGGAACTACTACATGTAGGGGGGTCACAGTTATGTCTGCACCTGTACTTACCGATTTCCCGGAGAAAGTGTACGCGTATTCGGAGGAAGAGTCGAGGTCGACGTCGGTGAGGTCGCACGAGGGGTTCTTGGCCCACCACACCGCGATCTCGTACGTCAACTTCGCCTCCTTCACCTTCGTGTCCCACAACTAATCAAAACACAAATAGAAAACTTGTTATTTGCCAACACTTGATAGTCTACACGGGAGGTGTGCCGAACATAATATTGCAGACATTGACAGTCCACGAAACTGAACCACTCTTCTTATGTAGGTATTCTAAATATTTATTAAAAAATGCATTGGTACATGGTGGAGATCGAACTCGGGTCTCACATTTGTAAGACCGGGGTCCTAACTACTTAATCTTAACCGACGCTCTTAACCTGTTAATAAATAATAAGCATACCTTACCCCGTTAATAAGAATCTAAAAGAAACTTGGTATTCACCTTGAGTGTAGACGGAGTACTGGGATCCTTGTTGGTCTGCGTGTCGGTGAGCAGGAACGCGTTCACCGAGGAGCTGACCTCGTCCACCAGCACGAAGATCAGCCCCACAATCTCCTTGGGGTTCTTCGGGTTCGGCTTGCAGCAGTGGATCAGCTTGTCTACGAAGTACTTCGGCCTAGAAGAGTCACGTTGGTGAATGTTAGGTCAAGCCAAATAATATTCATTTGGTCAAGATCAGCCTGAGTTAGACAGATTGCAATTTGGACCATTCTTATGCCGCGTGAATAGGACTGCGGCATACTTTGCGATGCTAGTGTCCCGGGCCTGGGCTTGACCGTACACCATGGGCCACGCAGCGCGTGACATGACTACTTAACAACTTATGATGACCTCTTAAGAGTAGTTATTATAAAGACTTAATACCTGATCAGCTTGAACGGGTAGACGGAGCCTTTCTGCTTCTTGGTGATGAGCATCATGTCGGTGAGAAGGAACACACGCACTTCCATCTACAAGAGGCACTCGATTATAACAAAGCAAGTTCGCACGGCTCGACTGCTGCAGCGAATGCTTTGCGAAGGGTTCCTGACGTGACGCGACGTGACGTGACGTAGGTGCACGTCACGTCAGCAATACTTCGCATTCGCTGGAGCAGTTGCACCGTTGCCGCTAGTATCTACTTATTAGCGAGTTATTATTCTTATTAGCTAAGTTAAAGAATTCCATAACAAGAAAAATAAAGGGTGTTACAGAAATAGAGCAAACTTGTAGTGGCTTTTCTCCGACAGTGGAATTAAACATCCTTATTTTCAAAACAATCTATCATCGAAACGGGCTTTCTTTATAATGCCGAATAATGTCTATAAACCTTTCTGATGATCCCAAAGTTAGTGGTAGAACAGACTATATGCACTTGTATCTATAACACTTGGGAGAAAATTCACGCAGAAATTTCGCGCTATTTACTATTTACGAGTAGAAACTCTGTACTATCAACAATACATGAAACTACCCATTTGAGGGACAAACTTGTACTACTTTTTCATACGGTTGTTGAATCAATAGCAAAAGTTGATGCTTGAAATGGGTAGGTTGATTTGCTCATTATACTCGTAGTAGTTAACTATAATGAATATGCGGCACTTGGTTCATATTACATAATGTGGTAAAGTCATGTTTTACGGAATCAATAGATACCTAATCGGATGCATCCGAACCCCATTCATTACGCAACCGTGTAAACTTGGGGTCGTAATACAGTTACCTATGTTCCACACCGTTTTCTTATTAATTTCATAAAATTCGTGAAGATCACTTTTTTATTTATTAGCCTTAAGTAGGAAAAATAAGTAACGGTACTACAAAAGTCGTCAAGAAGCATACATTGGCAAAAGCTTTCATTGATCGTGCAAATTATAGGCTAAGGTACGAACTATAGTATATTCAAATCCGTACATGAAAACTTATTGCGCCATCACAACATTTGCACAGGTAGCTGTAGCGGCTAGCGGCGGTGCGACGTCCATCAACCTACTAATTTCGGTGGTGGTATACGATACGTCCCCAATGCAAAGAGGCCTAATGGACATATACCTATGTCGATTGACCTACTTCCTGGCCGTCACCTGGCACCGCGCAAGCCGAGCGTTTCCAAACCAAGCGAGGGTAAAGCGAGCAAACTGCGGTGCAAATACGAGCCAATAGTTACTCCAGCCAGAATCGCCTTGCCTCTTTGTCCCTGTCCTTATAACGGAGATCTCCTTCGAAGATGATAGAGCGGCTGTGTGTCGGGATACAGTTCTGCATCGGCGCGCGCAGGTTCAGCTGGGAGAACATCCGGAAGTATCTGTCCAAGTCTTCGTCTTTGAAGTCCTATAACAAGGAACAACATCATTAAATTGAGTAATGTGCGTGTTTCTATCATAATGACTATCCTAAGCAATGTGCTACTTAAATCGTACTCACCTGTGTGTTGCATGTCGTAAGTATTACTAATTTACCAGCAGTAGGCCTAATTTACGCCATGAAATGTAGCTTAATAAGGTAAGTTTGGAAGTATGAGTATATGTTACTGTAGCTGTAATCGTGTTTCGTTTCGTGTAAGCATGCCTGGGAAAGTTATGTGCGGTGCGACGGGTGACGAGCGACGAGCGATGGACGCCGGGCGACGCGGTGGTTGCCGCGGGGTTATGTAACTCGCCAGCACATAAACTCCCAAAAGTATTAGATATTAGCTACAAAGCCAGAATATAAATAGCGAAAAACTGATTTCTTAGTCCTTTATTGCGCACAAGACATATACAAGACGATTACAAGAAAAAGTGTGTTACCAACTAATTTAATATTACTACACTATGTAATTCTACACAAACATTTAGATAACGATCACATCTGAAAAGACTAAGGTTGAACTTATTTGTTACTATCTGGTACCCGTAACTTCGTTTCGCTGACTTATTATCTTGAAATTATAAAAGAACTTATTTCCACACCAGTGTCCTAAAATTTACATGCACTGTGAGTGAGACAATATTCATGGAATTAATTCCTAGCTGTATCCTAGTTAAGTGTTACAGCTAGGAATACAGCTAGGATACAGTTGATGAAATTCCTAGCTGTGTCCTAGTTAAGTGGCCGGAGTTTTAATGACAATACGTACAACTTCGTAGCCCTCGATCGAGTTGGCGAGGTTCTCCAGCTTCTCCAGCTCTTCACGCTGACGGATGGACCGGTTCAGATCCAACACATAGTTCTTCGCAAACCGTTCCTGTATAAAAATTAATCTATTGTAGTTTATTTTTCACAAACACCTGTGTAATTTCATACAAAGATGTCAGAGACAAGACTTTGACATGCTCCATCTACAAGAACATCAACCACAACAACCCACTGTTGGACATGGGCCTACTCATAATATTAGGCTGGCAGATTGGCGAGCGCAGTGCCAGATGCATTTTCCCATTGTATCCCTTAGTCGCCTTTTACGACACTCAACGGTGGAAATTGAGTGACAAGTTCACAAGAATGACGCTCTCAAATTGATGACAATGAAATAGCAGATCGTGGAGGCCATACCCCGGCATCGGATGTTGTATGGACAGACACGGTGACTGAATAGCTAAGCGAAAGATCATGCCTCATGGCCTTATGACGTACTCTTGGGAAGCCTACATCCAGCAGCAAACTATGCTTATGGTTGTGCTTGCAATGATAGTAAATACCTACCATAGCGATGAGCGAGGTGCGCTCCGGCTCGGTGTCGGTGTACGTGATGATCCTGCGCAGGATCAGACTGTACTTGGTGAGGCGCTGCATCGGCTTCACCAAGATGTCTGCTAGCTGCAGCCTGTACATTCAGTAAATCTCACAAAAGGTAATACAATGTAGGTTGAAATTTTACTAAACACTGGTACTCGGAAAGGGCTGGTGATGATAAGATATAGAACAATTTTTCCCAAGAAACACAGGTTAAAATACTCGTTTAAGGAAATTGTGTAATTTGTTTTTCGTAAATAAAAGTTTTTTTTTTTTTTTAACCCGAACAAAGAGAAAATATTTCGACTTGTGTTTCTCTTTTAGCTGTACAAGAGCAAAGTTGGCAGCACTAGTTCTGGTCTGTGGAATGGAATCATCGTGTTAGTTGCAAACCGTACCGGTTGCACTCCCTCTGGCTGTGGCACCACTGCAGGTACAGCAGGAAGTCCCCGCCCGCGTGCGTGGCGGCGCGCAAGTAGTCCAGCACCTTGCTCTGCTCCAACACGAACTTCTCGTACGGCGCGAAGATCTCGCGGAACCGCGCGAACCCGTCACACATGTGCTCCGTGTTAAACCTGCAAAGTCCAACTCACACTCAAAAGTAGATTCTCCCAAATACCCAACTAAAATGTCCAAAAACACCACACAAGATATTCTAACCATGAGGCAATACTCGCTGTTGTAGATAAAATAGAATATAGAAGTGTGAAAGGAGCGAATCGACCCTTTTCGGGTGAAAGGTCCCTTTGGGAGCTCGCGAACAATCGAGATGCCTTTACTCAATATACATGCATGTTTTTTGCTTGGTTAGTTCAGTCCAAGGACCACAAAGCGCTGATAGACGCCTTGTCAATTACTTCTAACAAAAAAATCTAATTGGGTTAGTGTAGGGAATGCAACCCCGCTAGTACTTTTCAGTCACGGTATTAGCGGGACTAGACACTCTTAATCCCGCATGCTGAAATACGTTCCTGTCAATCCATTTTCGTTAAAATAGATCATTTATTTCATAATAATAAGTGAAATATAAATAACAATCAAATCTTTCAGGTTTATTGTGTTTTGTGCCCCATATTTTATATATCTTTAAATAGTACTAGTAATAATATTGTTGTATTTGGAGATTTTCTAGAAATAACTACTTAGTATTAAATAATCGATGCATATACAGTGTCGCCAGAAAGTATTCGCTCGTTATGTGCCGTCTATCAGGTTTTGTGGTCGCTGATTCAGTTAGACACAGTAGAATTCAAAAGTTTGTTTCGGATAAAGGGATGAAATAGCTGATTGTATTTATACCCTCGGGTGGTTCAACGGATTTGAATTGGGACTATTGAGGTAGAACAAATGAAAACAGCCAAGACATTTCAACTGCAGGTCTCCCACGGAGAATGAACCTAACTAAAAAAAAAACATCCCTGAGTTTTAAAACGGAAGAGTATACACATACACATATCACGCCTATTTCCCTGGATTATCTACTGAAGAGTATGTTTGGTGATAATTACTACGCATACACGGTCTCCGTTCTGTCGTTCATGGGTACACAAACGTGGTCAGGGCTGATCGTATAATGAGGATGCGAGTGAGTAAACTGAGGAACCAATGACGTCACGCTCTACTATTCCCACAGAGCAAAAATGTCACCGTGTCGCCCGTGACATTCTCTCATTCCTAACTAAAGGAAATTAGTCCAGAAAAAAAACAATAGATGCCGATACGGGTAGCGAATGTAACTTAAAGAGTCAGAAATATAGGATGATTTACAAAAACAAAGTATTGGAAATTTATAAATGCATTATTTAAGATGTTTTGAGACGGAAAACACGCGAATTATTCACATTTTTGCAATATTTTTCAATACAAATGACGTCAATACGAAGTATCCAATAAAAAACCTGGATGTCGCTACCAACGCACGCGCTGTGTCGACATATCAAATAGCCTGCCAATAGCCGTCTTAGGGCAATCGGACTCCCTCTATGACGTTAGGTATCTGTACTACTCTAGTAGTATTATATTATCTGTGCCCATGATCGCTCGTGGCCTCGTAGCGGCCACATGATAACTTCTCTGATCTGTGAATTTGTGTTTTTTCTATGCTTGGTAGAAAAGAGCCAAAGTGCGCATTATTGGTTTAGACACAGCATGCATTTGTGTTTTCCTGTTTATAATAAGCGGTGAGTTACGGGATGGTGTTCTCGACGGCGTCGGCAATCATGGGGTACATGGCGCACTCCCAGAAGATGAGGCTCGCGTTCAGCACGTCCGGGATGTTCATGAAGAGCCGCTCCGTGTCGATCTCCAGCAGCTTCCCGGCGTCTTGCAGCGCGTGAGCAGCTGCAATGAACACCTGCAATATTAAACAATCTTGAAATCTTAATCTTCAATCTTTGAATAAACTCCGGACTCAGACCGACCGGAGCAAGGAACACATGACCGGGTGGGGCTTCGTCCCTTGAACTGTCTGTGTGGTGCAGATCAAACGATGAACCACCTAACGTCGTGTCCTGCGTGCCCTAACACCTGCACGCAGGACGATCTAATGGCAGCGACTGCCAGCGCAGTCAACGTAGCTAAGTTCTGGGCCGCGACCATACAGTGTCTGCCATCGACACGCTAAGAATAAGATATAAAACAATCATCACGGACTATACAGGACGTAATAAAATCTTTGCTCCTGGACAGTCATAACAGTCCACTGCTGCCCATGGGCTGCCCCCATACATCACGCTTGGCAGGCGGATTGGCGAGTGCAGTGTAAGTTGTGGCATTCACAGGAAATGCTACTGCCCATTCCCTTGATGATTATCCCTCAGTCGCTTCTTACGACACCCACATGTAGAATTGGGGTGAAGCTATTCTAAACCGGCGCCACACGGCATAGGAACAGGGTCAAAAAGTTATTTCAAGGGGTGAACTGCAACTGAACAAATTAATTTACGCCAACGAATATAGGTTGGACCAACCACGTAAAATGCACCAGCTGACGGAGTCAATTGGTTTTGACGTTTGTGCCTAGGGAAAGTTTAATTCACTCCTAAAATTGTTTGCAGCAAAGTTTTATATTAACGTAAAAAATAAGTTTTCACAAACGACCGAGACCTACCTAGCACCGACATAATGTATCTCAGCGGGGTTTACGTTACATTAAATCTGACTCCGCGTATAAAAGATCCAACCCTTTTCGAAGCAAATGGGGTTTTCATGACGCGACGAATATATGTTGTTCAATGGAATAGTGGCTTAGAGGTTAGTTCGATTAAGTTCTGATTGGATAGTTGAAAGTGGCCTTCACGAATGTCAAATTACTGTACATTTTTAAGGGAAACTAGCAGCTTGGTATAATTGTACTTAAACCTATAAATAAACAAATACTGACGGATGGGCATGCAAGAAATACAATAAAGTACATTTTTTTCTATCGAAAATTCAGGACGAGCTGGTGATCCTACAAATATTATAAATGCGTAAGTTTCTATATTTGTTTGTTTGTTACTTCTTCACGTTAAAGTTGCTAAACTAATTGTATTGAAATTTTGCACACAATTAGAGGGTAACTTTTAGTAATTAACACGTAGGTCAGTTTTTATCCCAAAATGTTTATGTAAATGTTTTATCCCAAAATACTACGGGATTAAAACCGACTTCACGCGGGCGGATCCGCCGGCGCCCACTAGAAAGGAAAAAGTTTGTATATAAAAAAAACTTTATTATATACTCGTAAACGAATATACACCGTGTTCCGGAGTTAAGTGAAATTGATCACATTGTTGAGCAGAGGCTCGCGCTGAGCTGGGGTCACCGCGCGACCCGCGCGACCCGCGCGACCCGCGCGACCCGCGCGACCCGCGCGACCCGCGCGACCCGCGCGACCAGTAGACACCACACTCCTGCTAACGCTAGTTACTAGTTATTATTCTGTGCTCCTGCTTGCTATGCCAAAGGTCATGGGTTTTTGCTATTTTCAAAGACCTAATTATCATTTTACCAAATATTGAGGAATAACAATATATTATAAAAACTTAAAATATTTATATTATATATATTTTCAAAATATTAATAATATAGTTTTTTTTTAAACTGTACCAGTTTCAGGCTAGATTGTTTTTGTATTTTTTTCTGATCTTATAATATTTTGAGGGTTCTGCACCCAGAGGGTCCAAAATGGATTGTATTATTTACTAACGGCCCAAGTTTTTACACAGAGCGACTGCCATTTGTCTTTTGCAAACTGGCCCGAATCCTAGGTTAAGTCACATTCAAATATCATCTGAATTCAAATTTAATTTGAATGTGGGTTTCATCAAGATGTTACTTTACCGTAAGAGCAGTCGGTAAATGTACGTGAGTAAAAACAAATTGGTAAACGGGGGATCCAACGCAGGTCTCACGATTGTAGGACCGGTGTCCTAACCACTTGGCCACCGACGCTGGAAGATGTTTTCCTGGCAAGTTTTATACATAAAAACCTTCCTCTTGAACCACTCTATCTATAAAAATTATGTGAATCAAAATCCGTTGTGTAGTTTAAAGATTTAAGCAAACATACATACATACAGACGCGAAAAGCGACTTTGCTTTATACTATATATCCATTTGACACCGGTTATTTGACGACCGATGTGGCGCAGTGGTAGTGCGACTGCCTTTGACGCAGAAGGTTCCGGGTTCGATTTTCGGTAGATCACTCACAAAGTTGATATTTATCACTTTGTGAATTTGTTCCCAGTCTGGTTAGGAAATTGCGGGAATTGAAATATCCGATTGTCCGCAAGTAAGATGGTTCCGTGCTTCGGATGGCACGTTAAGCCGTAGGCTGACTATGATCACTTAGACGGCGGTCGTCGGTGTAGAAGGCGGTTGAAAAATTCTGACACTAGGGTTCATCGGGTCGTTGGATGACTTGGTGTCCCACACGAAAAAGAGAGAGAGACCGGTTATTTCCGGCGACTCGGGCGCGCTCGTCGGTGAGCGCGGTAAGCGATGCGGGAATCAGGCCCACAGCAGCTGTGCCCCTACCTACCGCCATTACCACCAGCTTAACTCAGCAGTAACTTCCGACCACATTACGGAAAATAAGCTATCTAATAAAAATTGTCTCATTACGTACCTTTTCTTCGATAATGGTGAACAATTTAAGAAGAAACATTCTCAGAATAAGAAACATTTGTTTAAATGTTTGTTATCGATACACGCCAAAAATGCTAATACTTAAAAATCTTTCACCATAAGAGAACTGAGTAATATAAGCTACCTTGGTAATGTTTAGCATGATAACATAATATGATATTAAAACGAGAAAATGAGATATGGATGGATATGTACCTATGCAGTCTTCTTTTCGTGTGGGACACCAAGTCGTCCAACGACCCGATGAACCCTAGTGTCAGAATTTTTCAACCGCCTCCTACAAGTAGCAGGCTTCTGACATGGTTGTGTAACGACCGCCGTCTAAGTGATCATAGACAGCAATCGGGACCTACGGCTTAACGTGCCATCCGAAACACGGAACCATCTTACTTACGGACCATCGGGTGGTTCAGCCCGCAATGTCCTAACCAGACTGGGAACAAATTCACAAAGTGATAAATATCAACTTTGTGAGTGACCCACCGAGAATCGAACCCGGAACCTTCTGCGTCGGAGGCAGTCGCGCTACCACTGCGCCACATCGGTCGCCAAACCAAGTTAACTATGCAGTAACCTTCCAAGACAAGACAATCATTACAGAAAAAAAGATGGTGTATAGAAGTGCCGTAGCAAGTGGCTACGCTTCGTAGCTAAAATGTTTCGGGTCGTAGCAGTATTATAAAATTAGTAGTAGTAAAAATTTACAGTATAGTATTAATTAGTAGTATTGAAATTAGTAGGCTTAATTTTAATAAAAAAAGAATTATAACTCTTGAGACATTATTCGGAATGAAAACAGGGGAATACGTTTGAATAAAAACCCGATAGCTCTTAACGTGCCATCCGAAACACGAAACAATCTAAAAAAATACAAGAAACGGTTAAAGTCAACAGATCAAATATAAAAATAAAATTTGCTCCTCCTACTTACGTCCAGTCAGGATTCGCCGTATTTTGCGGGGATTTTGTTAGGAAAACGACGGAATTGTTCAATTATGATCTTGTATTGTCTCCTTTTAACAATTAGTTAGGATTATCACACTGTTTCCACATTATTTCATGTTATTCGACTCAATACAATTTTATAAAGCAGCTACTTGTTTGGCAGTTCTTACAAATCTACTTTCATTTGTTTTCCGTACGGGAAAGGCAATGGTTATACCGCCGAGGAGTTTCTATTCAGCCAGTGGTCTTCGCCGACACGGCCATTCTGACAGTACCACACGTCCTCGTGTGGGGCGTTATTCATCTGAAACAAGTTTAGGCACAGTAGATTCTTCTGCTCGGTCTTTCCTGACCAAATCATGGGAAAAGTAGGTAGGTACTTAAAGAGTTCTCAACATAGCACTAATCAGGGGCAGTATAAATAGCTCATGACTCAAGATTAAATCATTCAATTCAATTCCATTACATCAAATTCAATTACAATTTTGCTTTATCAATTAACAATTTTAGTTCACATATTTTTAAAACCTCAAAACCACATTGTTGTAACATCACTTGACCAGTGAACGCTTCTAATAATATCAGATTACTTGTCTAGCTCACCGCTTCTTTACTCCGCTTAACCAGCGGACGGATCCCTTACCCAGTTCACCGTTTTAGTACTTCACTTAACCAGTGGACGGATCACTAGACCAGATCACTATTTTTCTATTGGCTACAACCAATTTCACGCAACTTTTTATTTGTCAACAAATACAGTAACAAAATGATAATTGTGAGGTTCAGATTGTTTACTAAGTACTTTTTAGAAACAGAATATTATTTTCAGACCATTTTTACAGGTTTAATGGGATTGCTTTTCATAATTTTGGAAATATCACAAAATTAGTTTCATTATGATTATCAAATGATTGACTGTTCATATGCGAACAACATAGGTGATGGATGACTTAACTCATCATTACAATTTGAAAACATCTCACCAAATCATTACAATTTGAAAACATCTCACCAAATGTAAACAATTGTCAAGCAGGTTTGCTTTTTAAGCATGGTCCAATTATAACAATAATCTTGCTTTTGAGCAGCAACTTGGTTCTCATCTCATCCATAGTAACCGCTGTCCGTCTAATGTAAGTACTTTCAACATCTTGATACATCTTACATGATAGCTGAAACATAAAACAAGGTATGAATGCTCTATAAAATAGTAACAGTACCAAATAAATTAAGAAACAACTAAAACATGACCTTTTATTATCCTTAGATAGGTGTTTGGCATAGCATGCCATAAACCTGGTGTAGTAATATGTCATAGTGTGGCTTTTGAATAATAAAATCATTGCTTCTCCGTTACTCGTAACAACTTAATTTCTCTTTTTCAGGTATAAACAAGTCTGTTTGTGTTGCAGAAAGTTGTAGTTTAATATTGGACACCATTTTTCATAGTAAATGTCATTCTCTCATATTAGTGAGGTTATCTTGTCTTGCAATTTTCTGTTTTCATGTGGGTCACCGAGTCGTCCAACGACTTATCCTGCTACTATGATAACCAAACTTGGAATATATTGCAATCTCATTGCAAATAATTATCTAGCGTGTGCTTGCACTATTGACGTAGGGCTTGTTTACTTTACTTGTAGTAACTTCAGTTGTAATTTCCTTGTCACATTCCTTGTTTCATATTCATTTCAAATAGGTATTTACTCTTCCTGGCACTCTATTTTAGGTCTTCAAAATGTCATGATGTCTCAGAATGTTACACATTCGACCAATATTGTGCACTGTTTGCTCACTCCAAACCAATTTGGAGGTTATGTACCCAAGTACCGGGCTGCTCCCGCGCCGTATTTATGACCTTGACTGTTGTAGGAAAAAAATTGCCACATTTCTTGTGTATCATGCATCTTTATTTCTTTTTTCATCTGTGAGCACATGGATCATCCCACTTCTGATGTGGACGTTCAGTCAGGATTCGCCGTATTTTGCGGGGATTTTGTTAGGAAAACGACGGAATTGTTCAATTATGATCTTGTATTGTCTCCTTTTAACAATTAGTTAGGATTATCACACTGTTTCCACATTATTTCATGTTATTCGACTCAATACAATTTTATAAAGCAGCTACTTGTTTGACAGTTCTTACAAATCTACTTTCATTTGTTTTCCGTACGGGGAAGGCAATGGCTATACCGCCGAGGAGTTTCTATTCAGCCAGTGGTCTTCGCCGACATATACATGTTTCATGGGTCGTTCCAAGTAGTTCAGTTTCCAAGCAGAAATTATTTGCACTAAATTTAGAACGGCCATATATAAGGAACGTTCCCTGCGAGACGGTAAATTGTCTTGCCGCTGTAAGTTCTGGAGCTCGTGAGACGCTGCTACTAGCGAACTATTTGAGAAGGAGGTATATTAATGACCCAGCTGAACCAACCACTCACGGCAATATATTACCAAGTCCGCGATAACTGCTTTTATGCATTATGTTAGTGAGAGACCCCAATAGTCTAAGTATAGGGACTATTTAGAAATACAGGAAAATGGTTTTTATGCTTGCCTCTTCTTCGTCGAAAAGTGGGTAATCTAAAAAACGGCTCCAACGATTTCCATTAAATTTTGTATAGGTAGGTACGGAGTTTGTTTTTTTTTAAGTTTTTTTTTTTGCCAATAAAGTGTACTTATACAATATATCGTTTCGCAATTGTGAGCACTATACTGGTGTGTGAACAAAATATAAAAACGCGAACATTTTTATGTGAGCACAGAAAAAAGGGTTCACGACACGATGACGGGGGGACGGGGGTTGACATCTAACGATGTACGAATGTGACCGATGTTGGAGACAACTGATAGTTAAAATAGACAACTTGTAACAATTAGAATTATGTAGTAGTGTCCTCTGCAAGTATCGCACAAGTTGGCACCCACCGATACAGGCATTGCCTAGTGTGGGTACTATAGTCAATAGTATTAATATGTGTGTGTGTGTCACTTAGGTCCAGTTCCTGATACGTCCAGTGGTCCTTTCCATTTCCGCGAACGTCCATTACCGGGAACGTCCATTACCGCGAACGTCCATTTCCACGAACGACCATTTTCCATAAGGTATTTAAATTTTCCCCTGGATGATTTATACATACAATTGAACCCGGTGGCACTGCTGTCGGTATGTCAACTACTTTGTATACAATGAAATTAAAAGACAAGTCAAGGTAATATCTACTTTTTACTGCAGAAAAACGCCGCGGGTAACAGCTAGTGGTAAAATATTTTTTAAGTTCTTTACGCTACTTTCTTCAATATGAACGAAAATGTAACTACGAAGTTTAGGAACCGATTACACTATTAATCACTATTTCATAACTAATGCTTCTGCTATATACCTACTTGAATAAGGATCAGACTTTCTCGAAACTGGACAGTCGAGGAATGAACGTTCGCGGCACTGGACTTTCGCGGAATGGACGTAAGCGGAAATGGACGTAAGAGACCACTGGACGTATCAGGAACTGGACCTAAGTGACCGAAAGGGGTTAGTCGAGATAAATAAAAATAATTCTAACATTTAGAAAACGTACCTTGATGCGAAATATCAAGTTTTTAGGTCACCTGGAACCGGGTCAGGTTTAGGGCGGTGAGCCGTAAAAATGCGGGTTGGATCTGTTCGGGACGTTGTTTTCAGGGGCTTCCATGAACATTCGGGTTTAGGACACGCTAAAGAATTTGAATCAAAGTTATTAAGCGTTAGAAAAAATACCGGTGGAAGAGGAACCTCTTAACCCAGAAACTAAAGAGAGCTATATAGGGTAGTTAAAACTTAAACAATTTGTGTCGTTTCAGTATTCCAAAACCAAAAATCTCGGTGGCCTTGTTGGAACAGAGATGCAATACCGGTCAAGAGTGTAATAGGCCGTCACAACATTACTACGTCACAATCACATACAAAAAAACTATGGTTCTCGTAATCAGTCACAGATGTTGGTACCTAAAGTATAACATCAAAATGCACATTCTTGTGGTTGCTCCTGATTGTACAATGAAGTAGTGTCTCTTTCAGTAATGAAAGGGAATATGTGAGTGAGGTGGAACGCGCCGAGCCGCAGACCAGTTCGGGCGGAAGTTTGCTAACGCGGGAATTTATTGTGAACGCTGCATGTACCTTCTCAGCTTCGTAATAGCAATCTCTCGAAGATTAGAGCCAGACCGTGAAACTCATCCAGTTGATAATCCTTCGGAACCCGGGATTTTTTTTGCCTCATTCGGTGGATCGCACACTTAACGCACGACGGAGCGCTAAAATATCTGAAGTATGGATCTGACAGTCCGCTGCGATGTTTTAGCGCTCAGTCAAGTGTGCGAACCACCGCTATGCGTAGTAATATCCACAGCATAATATGTATTGTATACAGGCACTAGCTATAATCCGCGGCTTCGCCCGCGTATTCTTTAAGAATAAAAATGTGATTGTTCGAACTCAAATATGAAGATCTCATACTCTTTTTTACCCTTTTTATGTAAGAATATAGGAAAAGGCAAAATACGTTAATTAGGTATTTCTCCCTCCCGGTCTCCGTCTTTTTCTCCCTCTTGCTCTCTCTCCCAGACTCCTCTTGCTCTCTCCCGCTCTCCCTCCCACACTCTCTCTTGCTCTCCCTCTCGCTCCCTCTCCCTCTCTCTCCCGCTGTCCTTTCCGGTCTTCCTCCCGCTCTTTCTCCCGATTTCCATCCTATTTTCTCTCTTCCGCTCTCCTTTCAGCTCTCTTTTCCGCTCTCCCTCTCCCTATCCTTCTCTCCCTTCGCCTTCGCTATTATCAAGCTCATGTCCGCTTCCATCCCCAAACTCAAACTCAACCTACCCTCTGCCAAACCAGTTCCCTTTCCCTCTCGCGCTCCCTTTTACTCGCTTTCTTCCTCTATTTATCTCCCAGTTCCTTCTTTTCTCTCTCTCCGTCCCATGTTCCTCGCTATCATAAATAGTTTTAAAGAAGCACGTCATTTGAAAAACAACATAAAAATTTCCAAAACTACGCTTTAAGGCGCACCATATGACACGCAATTTTACTAAGGATGGGAAACTTTTTTTCATCATCGTCATCAAAAAACGATTATCGTAATACAACGCAATCTGGTTTGAGTGCTGAATATGGATTTGCTATCCATACGGATCCCGCAGACTCACGTTGGCCCGGAGGTGTTGTGTCCGATTCCCGTTTTGTGATTTCTGGTGGCAAGGAAATTGCGGGTGGGTCACACCTGATTACCCAGAAAGAAAGATGTACCGGTACCGTTTGGTACTGACTGATTGCGATCATTGCACAACGATGTCACAGGCCTTTTAGTAGAGTTTTTTAATCACCTAGTAATAAAAGACAAGCAAGCCTCTGACATGGTTGTCAAGAAGGTCACATGATTGATAAGTTGTGTGCATAATCTGATAGCAGCAACTGGCGCGGTGCCATGTTTTGTATGTCAACTAGTTGGTTGTATGCTCACCGGGCTTTTAAGTGCTTAGAAAATATTTGAGGGTGACTTTTTTGCATTCGGCTTTGGTGTGCAATATTCTCTACTCGATAAACTCTGAATATTCAAGACAGGAAATGGCAAACCTCCCATACAAATTAACCCGGCTTGTATGGGAGGTCCAAATGATTGTTATTGCTTATGGATATAAATTAGTTCAGTTGCATGGACTGGTTAAGTTTCTTGTCCCAAGACGGGTTCAAGCCACGGTCGCCCCTGATTTTCATTGAAACCTAGGTAAGTATGAGTAATCAAGGAAGCAGGTGCGTTATTATCCGCCCCTCCGATGACCCTCGAGCGGCGCGAGTGAGGTAAGCCGCTCGTAGCAAGAAAAATGGCGAAATTGTGGGCCATCGATCTTACACAACGTGCCTACAAGACTGAAATACACTGACGTATCTATCTACGGCGAACACGAAAGACCGATGTCTTGCCTTTTTTACCACAATCCTGGAGGCCACTCATGCCTATAAAACGTTGCAATATACTAATAGAAATATCTTATATAGGACGTCCCTCTTTAAGTGGTCCAAAGAAAAAAAAATTCTAGACACCCTTACTTACCAATCTGGAATATTGTTTTTCCGCTATTAATCGTTTTCTCATTTCGGACTCTACGACGTGTTTAAAAAATCGCATCTTTGGTTGCACGGTATTGATTGAGTTAGCGGTGTCCATGACCGACAGACAGCGACACGCCAAAAGTATAGCCTAAAACCAAAGCCATACTAACTATAGCTACTCGCTAGCAGTAGTAGATAGGTAGATGTAGAATGCCTGGACATTGAAATATTTGATTGGAAACGAGTGCTGCCGCCACGGCATAGGCACTGTGCAAGTTTCAATTTATTTATTGTTACACAAAAGCAAACGGCACTCTAGCTGCTTTAAACATGGGAATAATTGACTAACATTAATTTACGACGGGATTCCTACCGCGACACAATTTGATGAATTAAAACATCAGCTGTTCCGTGATCACGGTCTGTGTAACTAATTAAGTAGGTTGAAATATTGTATCGCGGTAAGAATCCCGCGAAAGGTTGAAACAGTTTATGTGAATAATTATTCAAGATATGCCGGACTTTGTTTCACATTTCTGGACATATCCAATGGCCTATATTACATGGTAAAAATAGGTTAACAGTAGAAAAACGCTAGAGATAAAAAAAAGGTACGCTAATGAATAGGAAAATTAATAATATAAAATTTCTATGAGACAGTTCTCACAAACATATTATCCCAGTGTATGCTGATTGCGGGTGTCGTAAGAGGCGACTAAGGGACTCGAGAGTATTTGTGTATTACAATTTTTAGGCGACAGGCTGACAACCTGTCACTATAGTGATACACATGTTTTCTGAAACAACCTTGGAAAACAATCCTCAAAAATGTCAGACGTGGCGATAGCGACCGTATTCTTACGGCCGTTAACGCTCTGCCTACCCCGCAAGGGATAAAGGCGTGATATATATATATATATATGCTGATTGCTGGATCCGAGTTTTCGATGAAATCCCCTACAAAACTAGTTATTATGACGAACATGTAAATAGTGGCGTGTGATGCTGGCTTAAATAGCATCACGTTATTTCTTCCCTCGGGTGTTGTAAGAGGCGACTAAGGAACTCGAACGTTTCATGTGTATTACAACTTTAGGCTAAAGGCTGATAACCGGTCAATACAGTGATGCACGAACCATCTGAAAGGGCCTTAATACTTATCAGACGTGGCAATAACGAGCGTTATTTTACGATCGTTATTACTCTGCCTACCCCTAAGGAATAAAGGCGTGATTTATGTATGTATGTGTATACGTATGAAAATCGTCCAGTGTGTATAAACGCCAGAAACGTAAAAATCATTTGAGAAACTGAGTTTGCCGTTTAATATTTTGTCAAGCGTACATTCAATCAATTTTACTTAGTTTAATATTATTCATAACTAAATTGATAGATGATCACGTTATTATATCGGTCTCGAGCAGACACCTATTCTAATAATTATTTCCATTTTTTAACCGAGGTATTTTAAGCTATGCCGTGTGATGCCGGCTTAGAATAGCATTACCCCACATGCTTCCCGTGGGTGTCGTAAGAGGCGACTAAGGAACTCGAGAGTATTGGTGTATTACAATTTTTAGGCAACAGGCTGACAACCTGTCACTATAGTGATACACATGTTTTCTGAAACAACCTTGGAAAACAATCCTCAAAAATGTCAGACGTGGCGATGGCGACCGTATTCTTACGGCTGTTAACGCTCTGCCTACCCCGCAAGGGATAAAGGCGTGATATATGTTTAAGCTACTTTATTACACTGTAACTAGCTAGAATCCACAAGAAATTAAAAATGAGCTGTGTGTGTATTGTTTGTGTGATTTTTTGAAACTAAATAAATACATACACAATTCACGCCTTTGTCCCGTGTGGGGTAGGCAGAACGTTAGCGATCGTAAAATTACGGTCGTTATCGCCATAAAGATAAAGATATAAATATAAAACACCTAAATAAATATAAAGATCTTATCCTCTTTCTATGGTTGACTATTGGAAAAGCTGAAACACGTTATTCAGGTATTTGTGAGTTAGAAGAAGGTTTAAGAAAGAGGCTAAAAAGCCTCTCCCTCTCGCTCCCCCTCCCTCTCTTCATCTCGCTTTCCCTCTCGCTCTCCCTTTCATTCTCCCTCTCGCTTTCTCTCTCGCTCTCCCTCTCGTTCTCCCTCTTGCTCTTTCTCTCGCCCGCTCTCCTGCGCTCTCCCGCTCTCACTCTTTTTCTTCTTCTCACTCGAGAGAGTAGGCTCTCGCTTTCTAGGATGGGGAATGACGTTTCTATTTCTAGTATGGGTCTGACAGACCACTGCGATATTTTAGCGGTCCGGCGTAAGTTAAGTCTGCGAGCCGCCTAAATCATTTACAGGTACTGCTGTTACATTTGTACGCAGTAATAAGTTCATTCAAATTTCGATATCCGGTAGTCGCTCCAGTAGTCGTCCGGATATTGCAACAACGAACTTATTCTCTATTATGTCTACCTACACGTTTACTTTATTCAGCTGCACAAGGCTATAAAGTTCGCTAAATGTTTTAGCTAAACTAAACCCCTGTATTTGGCACGTAAAGCACCTAATAGTTAGTATACGTAGGTAAGTAGTTAAGTTATTGCACAAAGTGGGTATTCTTCGGTTACAGTGCCTAATATGTTTGCAGAGTTGCGGAGCGAGGGTTGGACGCTCCGGGTCCTGCTTGACGCAGAGATTGTCCATCGCTATTGGACGCGGCGACGCGGTCAGTGCCATGGACACCTTTGCGGCTGGTGTGAGCCGCGGTGGTATATTTCACTAATTGGATTTTCATTTTTTGATTATTGTGACTATTTCTTGAGAATTTGTTTTATTAAAAACACATATAAAATTTTACCCCGTATGTGTATGTCAAGTCGTTTCTGAAATTATAATATACTAGCAGCCTGCCCCAGCGGCTGCGCCCGCTGCAACTCATTTTCCCGTGGGAATAAAGATTTTTTCCGGCAAGTATCATGCATAAAAACCTTCCTTTTGAATCATTCTATCTATTAAAAAAACCTGCATGAAAATCCTTTGTGTAGTTTTAAAAACTTAAGCTAACATACATACACACAGACAGTCGCGAAAAGCGACTTTGCTTTATTAGTAAAGTTTAAGTAGTAGTATATTATATGTAGTGTTAAACACACCTCCAAACATTTTTTTAATCTAATAAAGTAACTACGTACTTAATAAATACCTATTAATAAAAAAGACAATGTTTGGAACAAAAAAACCTTTGGAATATCTTATTTGAAAGTTTGTTTCGCGAATCCAATATAAGGAAATTAAGAACTTCTTTGTTCCAACGCACAGCCTACGGGAATTTTTAATCTTAGTTAACAAATTTATGTCTTCCCGAAAATTTCCCTACAAGAAGTAGCAACCGAATTTAAATGTTGTAAAAAGGAAATTGGTTACGTGGCGTAAGATGGAATTCATCTCTTAAGGTTCTATGGCTACAACTGCACAATGAAAGAAAGAATTAACTTTTATTTACAAAGATAATACTGAAAAACGCAACAAGCGGAACAAAGTCACGCCACCTATAGGGTTTAAACCCACGTCTTCTGACTTGCCGGGTCAGACGTGTTAACTACTACACCACGGTTTGCTCTATCCTAGACGGCGGATTGTGATCCACTTGTTTCGTTCTTAATTATATTATACTTTCGTTACTTGACTACTTACGAGAACTTATAGAGCCACCTATGACTTAGTACCGTATGTAAACATACATACATATATCACGCCTTTATCCCTTGCGGGGTAGGCAGAGGGTTAACGGCCGTAAGAATACGGTCGCTATCGCCACGTCTAACATTTTTGAGGATTGTTTTCCAAAGTTGTTCCAGAAAACATGTGTATCACTATAGTGACAGGTTGTCAGCCTGTCGCCTAAAAATTGTAATACACCAATACCCTCGAGTCCCTTAGTCGCCTCTTACGACACCCGCGGGAAGGATGTGGGGTGATGCTATTCTAAGCCGGCATCACACGGCTACCTAAAAGTGATGGTGAGTTATTTTACTAAACTACCTACTATTGATTCTGAGATTTATTTTTATTTGTATTGCTTTGGAATACCGTTGGACTGTTTAAATTGTTAATATCCTGTTTTATCGACTGATAAACCAAAGAGCTAGACACTTTAGTTTGTGAGTTATGATGATGTTTGTGCACTTCCACCTGTTTCTTACCCTCACTAATCTTATACAACCATGCAGGTTATCAACACACAATCAAGATTTCTAAAGTATGTTACCTGTATACTAGCGTGATATAAATACCCAACGTTCGTATTGGAAGCGAGCTGGAACGTTTATGGGGCTAAGATATCGGTCGTTGTGACGATAAACCGCATGATATTCAAAGTCGGGGCTACAACACCCCGCCCTCCCCGCCCTCTGCCCTCCTATGGGCCACATAATTCAACCAGAAATATAACTTTTACCGGCCGAGGTATGATTTAATTGAAGGACCGATTTAAATATGTAAATACTAGCTGTGCGCCCGCGGTTTCACTCGCTCATTTCATTGTGTTTGGAACACAGAGACATATTGACAAATGCAGGTACCTACAAACTTTCAACTTCTGCAGATGCTACTATTATATTATTTTCATTCTTTAGTCCACAATTTTTTAACAGATCGCATTCACAGGCACGATCTACACACTAATTTTGTCCCTTTAGGGACAAACATTTTTAATACATGTCATGCTGAATCACGTTGTTCGGTTTTAACTCCTTAATCAAATTTAAATTTTGAATCAAATCGTACGAGTGTTAAAGAACAAGACCATTCTTTAATAAAAACGCTTAACCCCTTTTACCCTTTAGGGGTTTTAATTTGTAAAATGATGGAACACGTATTAAACTATTTTTAGTTTTCATTCTAATAACAAATAACGAAACAAATCGGCTTGAAGACCAAGAACTTTAATACGAATCAGTGAGTCAGTCAATAGATGAGCACATTTATTTTTATAAGTAACTAGCTGGTACCCGCGACTTCGTTTCGCTGACTTAGTATTTTAGATGATAAAATAACCTTGTTTCCTTCACTAACGTCCTAAATTATACATGCTAATCTGGGCTCCTATTAGTGCTCCTTGTGGACTACGTCAGGAACACCAAACGTTATAAGTCTATATGCCAGCAGAAACTACCCATCAAGCAGAACAACTTTTGCTTTCGTGCCATATCTTTATCTCGTATAGTTTAGGTGGGCTCCTGGTTGTGCACCTGGTGGTCTACATCAGGTACTCCAAACCTTCAAAGTCTA
The DNA here is from genome assembly GCA_029255805.1 of Keiferia lycopersicella. NCBI lineage: Eukaryota > Metazoa > Arthropoda > Insecta > Lepidoptera > Gelechiidae > Keiferia > Keiferia lycopersicella. The sequence goes on from JARACZ010000024.1 coordinate 92,660, forward strand.
TATGCCACCAGAAGCTACCCATCAAGTTAAACATTTTTTGCTTGGTGCCATGTCTGTATCTCCTATAGTTTAGGCGGGCTCCTGGTGGTGTACCTGGTGGTCTACTGAAGGTACTTCAGACCCTCGAGTGGTGAAAAAAAGTAGCCTATGTCCGTTCTCGGTATCTTACTAATCTCTGTGTGAAATTTCATGATGATCGGTTCAGTGGTTTGGCCGTGAAAGCGTAGCAGACAGACAGAGTTACTTTCGAATTTATAATATTAGTATGGATGGATTTTTGCAGATGAATAATATTATTTCCATTCACGAGAGCCGTAGTCGTTACAATATCATCAAGATCGTATACCATTAAGAATTTGTGTAATATTTGGGAATAATAAGCGATTGCTGAGATCTTGTTGTTATTTTTCGCACAAGTGAGTAAACCATTGTCTAACAAGAGCTTATCCGGGCTTAAGGACATCTCTTTACTTCAAAAATTGCTAAAGCACTTTGACAAATTAAAAACCTCCTATAATAGATTGCACTCAACTTATTGAAAACTGCGGTATTTTTAATATTTTATGAGATTTTTATACAGCCCGTGTCGCTCTCGCTGCCGAGACAAATTTAACGTCATCTAACAAAAATGTCCACATCTGTCTAGCCGTTTGGGCAAAGTTGATATTTATCTCTTTGTGAATTTGTTCCAGTCTGGTTAGGACATTGCGGGCTGAACTACCCGATTGTCCGTAAGTAAGATGGTTCCGTGTTTCGGATGGCACGTTAAGCCGTAGGTCCCGGTTGCTGTCTATGATCACTTAGACGGCGGTCGTTACACAACCATGTCAGAAGCCTGCTACATGTAAAAGGCGGTTGAAAAATTCTGACACTAGGGTTCATCGGGTCGTTGGACGATTCGGTGTCCCACACGAAAAGAAGAAGAAGGGCTGTAGCCCGGTAAAAAAAATTACTTGTTCAAAAACACACTCATAACAGACTCATATCTGGAAAAACAACCACTTTCTGAAGCAGTCGGATGTAAAGGCGAACGCACACTTATCGGCGGCGAACGTACCGAACGCACCGAACGAACCTTTTAGAATAACTTTATATAAAACCGCGCACATTTGCCCGAGCCGAAGCAATTGAATCGGTCGAATCCAGCAGGATCCCAGAATTCCTAGACGGGAATTCGGATGAAGTCACCACATTCGGGTCAAGCAATGCTGTCGAATAGTCTGACAGTTGAGTGCAACAGAGCAATGCTTTATTTTTATCAATACAAAAATAATTAATACTGGTTTAATAGAGGCACTTTCACTCATAATTCTTGTTATTACGTTGCAAATGGTGTAAAGGAAAATAAAAACTATTTTTTCGGCGCGCACGATTCGTTCGGTGCGTTCGGCGCGGATGGTGTGCGAGGCCTCCGTAGAATTCAGTCCGTTCACCGCTGACAAGTGTGCGTTCACCTTAAATACAAAAAATGTGGTTGATTGATTAATACAGATGGAAAATTTCGAACCCACGAGTTTACTTGGGGGTTTTTTTCGGAGCTAAAGCCTGTTTGTTCAGTTCCGCAGTTGCAATTTAAATGGCATGGCATACAATAATGTATAAGGTGTAAGAATATTAGCTGCAAATATTTTAACGGGTGAATCAGCCCAAGAAACTGAACAAATTCTTGGGCCTCTCTTACAAATTGACTTAATCGGTTGCTAATTTTGTATGGGAGGTCCAATCATATTTCGACCTATGTTCCTTAGGGAAAGTTGTTCAGTTTCCTGGGCTGGTTCACCTCTTATAATATTTGCAGCTAATTTTTTCACACCCTGTATATCATCACTGGAGTCCCCCCTGCATGGGAGCACTACCATAGGGCACTTACCTCGACTATGGCGCGGAGGTGCTTGATGTGCAGTGCCTCTGTGGAGACCAGCTCGCGGATCACCGCCTGACGACACTCCTCCATGGCCGGCAGCTCTGACAACAAAACACTACGTTAAGGCCTACTCAAATCTTACCGGTATCCAGTACCTGAGTACCAGGGATGTTATGGAGCTCCGTAACCGAAACCGAAACTATCGGAAATCCGATATAAAAGTATACCCGTAACCGGTAACCGAAAACGAAATAAAAGTTTCCCATAATTTCGGGTAAGGGCGGTGCCTGGCTTGCTCCGTTACGATTGGTTATTTTTGAAACATGCTTGTTCATTGTTTGGTTTATTCTAGTGTAAACTATTAAAACTTAGCAATTTCATATTTAATGACACTTAGTGCAATATTAATATCTATATGTTAGTAATATCCGTAACCGAAACTATCCGGAACTGACGGATCCTAAATTATTGGATATCTGTATCCGAATTCGGAATAATATTTTCTATTATCAGTATCCGAATCCGTAACCGAAATTTCATATCCGTAATATCCCTGGTTATGACCAACTAGTGTGACTATAATATTTTCTGAAACATGTCGCACGTGTCCTTTGAATTGTTTGTTTTATTTTGTTGTAAAGTCATAATACTCAACTTTACACTTTCCACTGCTAAACGCGATAAATTTAAAAAGAAAGTCTTATTTTAGTTTATATCCGTGTCCGAAACTATCCAATACTTTCGGAAAATCTCACATTTACGAATATTTTTACATTATGCTCGTATCCGTCTCCGGATCCGTAACCGAAATTTCATATCTGTAACTCCCTGGTGAGTACTCAATATTTTATATGTTAAATTTTCAAATTTCTACTGTAATATTGTATAAAAAGCTTACAGGCGCGATCAGACCATAAATCTGAACATTTCTTAGCACGAAGTCTTTGTAGGGAAACGAAAACTATAGACAGAAAACGACACTTTTATAGGGAACTAAAAAAATATTTACCAATTTCAACTACTTGTAAAGAGTTCATCACTTCTTAAAATGATGGTGCAAATATTTTTACAACCTGCAACACTACTCCTACATTTGCACCGGGTACAGTCAAGCACACTTTAGACAGGTTTTTGGGTAATTCTGATGCCGCGCACGTAGGAATAGTACGCTAAATGAAATTCGTTTCAGTTGGATGTCGATTGGATCTCAGTTGGATGATTTCGGTCATTTCGTAGTCTGCTAACAGTTTGAAGTATAGAAAATCACAGTGGCAATAGAATGACAGTTGAGTTTCGATGGCGTTACAATGACAAAAAAATAGCAGACTTGAGGCTCTGGCCAGACGCGAGCTCGACTGTACTTTTCGTGTTAGGGAGCACAGAACATCAACAACCTTCACCTCGCGCCGAATGAAGAATGGCATTCGTTTAATATTCTCGTAATAATCATTTTTATGGCCGCCCTATTAATATCTCTCGCGCCATAAAAATTGTCGCAAGAGCGGACATTTAAGGTGATCCGTATTCTAATAATAAAATCCAATTTCGGGTGTCTTTTTTATTTCATTTGTAAGCATGATAATGTCAGGATTTGGAGGTATTTTTCTTAGAAGGTATATTACTACAACTCCCAAAATATATCGGTGTGATTTTCTTCATCAAATCGATGATGGTAACCTGGTTTATAAGACCTTGGACCAATGCTTGGCCACGGCGATGGCTGTTGGATTCGCCTCTTATAGATGTTCGAGTGAAAATGGCTCGGAATAATTAGGGCAACACATCAGGTGGTTCATGGTTTGGATCATCCCACAACCACTCTTATCGTCCGCTGAAAAACCCCTCTTTACTCTGTTTGCGTGGCACCTTCCAGCACCAGCCCGGTGTCGGATGAGTGACTTTCAGACTGCCCAGGGAATACAGCTGGCGGGATATAAGGCACGTCAGGTGGAAACTTTCTTTTCTATTGTACCAGTCTTATTTCAGACTTTTGTCCGAGTATGGCCCACTCATGAAACTTTTTCGGCTCTTGAGTCGCAGCGGTAGAGAGGCGTGGTGGTGCAGTGGGTGTCTGAAAACTCCAAACAGACTTTCGTTTTGCTCTGATATTATTATTTTTAAATCATAGTTAATCTACACGGAAAATTGCCCAAAATTGAAAGAAATCCGTTTAGCCTACCTATAACATACACACATTGTCTGCCACTCGTCCATACTTAGATTTTATTGGTATATTCAATTCCTCCTCACACTCACTCACGTCACGACTCGCGACATGATTTTTTGGCATTTTGTAGCATCCGGTTTTCTTCACAAGGAGTTTACGTCCTTAGCAAAAAGCGGGTCATGAACCGCACCGCAACGCATTGTCGTGCGGTGCGCGTGTGCTTCACCTCAACGCAAGGTGCGTATTTTCATAATCCATCATCATTTTCAATTTAACCACTCAAGTCGAGCCACTATTTCGGAAGTCAAAGACGTGGATATATACGATCAGAGGCAAGAATAGCAGACAAAGATGTATAATTTATATTTGTATTGTTTTGGGGAGGTGATAAATTAGGGGAGCTTAGTAAACGCGAGGAATCCGGAGTGGCATGCGGCAGCGGTGGCTGGTTTTCCAGTCATGTCATTTTACCAAATAATTTAGGCGCCAACCCCAAAACATTCTGTTTGAGACACTCTCCTGACTCATAGCATGACAAATTAAATTGTAATGGTCCCACACGAAAAGAAGAAGAAGAAGAATGGTCCCGATTTTTTGTGATCGATCGACAAGCCGGTAAAAAGGGATATTGGATACGATAGGGACATCACCGATAAGCGTTACCTTTGAATGCAACACATCTTCCACTGCGCTCGCCAATCCACCTGGCAAGCGTGGTGAGCCTGGCAATACCCCCCGATTGCGACAGGCCCATGTCCATCAGTGGACTGTCGCGGCTGTTAAGGTTAAGGTGAAGTAAAGGTGGCAGTAAATACCCGTGTTTTTTTGTAATTTGTTCGACGTTGCGGTTACATCGTTCAATCTGGCGAGGTATCCCCGAGGGGCAGGGCTGCGGGGGAGGGAGGGTCACACTGGGCAAAGGGGGGGGGGGGGTCCACCTGTCGGCCGTTTAACACGCGAACAGGAAACTTCCTTCTCTAAGAGCTCTCGGACCTTTGATATTATTATGCGTAGACTCTGGAATAAAATATTCCTTATGTGCGGCCGAAATATCTACCTCATCTACCTATACTAGAGGAGAGTCTATTCACTTGTAAAATTTTCAAATACCTTCCTGTCAGACTTGGCGTTAACGCTTTGCCTACCCCCCCAAGGGGTACAGGTGTGATAGATATGTGTATTTACGTTATGTGGCGCTCTGAACGTTGAAATTCACAAAGTGATAAAAACATCAACTTGGCGCTTGCCCCACCGGGAATCGAACCCGACACCTTTGAGCCGCAGGCAGTCGCACTACCAGTGCGCCGCATCGGTCGTCGATGTATCATCATGCAGGGCGGTGACTTATCGTGTCCGTGGAAAAGATTTGTGTATATGTTGCAGGGTTATTACAAAAGCCGTGATATTGAAATTTCACTAGTGCCATTATAATTGCACTGATTTATAGTAAATAGTTTTCATTACTTACAGTTTAACGGGCTAGTTTCAGTGATATTATAATTTCACTCGACCGATACAGTGAAATTGTAAGGCAGTGACATATTGACAATAGCACTGGTTTGAGAAAGCCGTTAGATTATTAGACCGATCGCTGATTGGTCCGCTTTAATTACAAACTGAGCAAATGGCGACTGATTAACTCTATTGACCAATTAGATCACGATGTTCTCCCTCCACATACACATATTATATCTCCCCTTTATCCCGTGCGGGGTAAGCAGAGCGTTAACGGCCGTAAGAATATTGTCGCTATCGGCACGTTTGACAAATATTGAGTGTCCTATCAGATGATTCGTGTTTTAGTGACAGGTTGTCAGCCTGTCGCCTAAAGTTATAATACACATGAAACCCTCGAGTCCCTAGTCGCCTCTTACGACACCCGCGGGAAAGTTATGGGGTAATGCTACTCTAAGCCGGCATCACACGGCTGATTTCCGTATAGGATAAAAATTGCAATAACTTGTACGGTATTGAAAGTCACTAAAAATCTTTTAGTTGTACAATGTCCTGCTGTTTACTACTGACATACCCTGTGCGGGAGAACGAACTAGTTTTCGTGGAATGACCCCATTTCGCTCGCCGAAACGTTCGCTCAAACAGCCGCGGCGGCGATTAAATAAAGCTTTGCGTTCCTAAAACCGATTAGGCGTTTCTAATTGCCTGCGACTGGATAGGTGTGCGCTATGGAAATTGCAAGCGTCGGTCGATATCAGCTGTTGTAGTGGAGTGGCGAACTGGCGAGCGTTCGAGGGTATGGCATAGATAGAGGCTATCAATTAAAAGTAATGACTGGTGTCTCAGTGAGGCGCGGGCACGGCGCGGGGGCGACGCGGGGGCGACGCGCGGCTTCCGTGCTTTATGGTCACCCGTCCTCGTAAACGCCGCCGCTGAATCGCTGATATGTTACAACGTAAACTTTCTTTACTGATAAAAAGGTTGATAATTTGCACGAAAATTCTTCAAACGAAAATGTCCAACACAGTGTGCAGGATTTTATAAACGTGCACGTATGCAACTCTGACGTTTCCTAAGAGCAGGATAGTAATATGATACGCAATATTTTCAGCACAAGTCTGAATTGTTGAATTCCTCGAAGCGTAACTTTAATACACCCGTAATTTTATTTTTGTTCTTGTCAGCTTGGCTGAAAAGTGTGATACGCCAGATATTTGTCACCGCAGCAGCGCTATCTTTCGCATGAGCTACCTCATAGAGAATAATACGCACCATCTGTCATGGCCGACACAACACAAGCCATGGAAAGACACATCAGACATGGTTAGGTCTTACTTAGATGTCGGTAAATCGACGCGCCGGAAGCTCAGTTGGCAGAGCAGGCTGATACCTCTCGGTCGAGGTCCCGAGTTCGAGTTCGATCCTCGGCCGCCATCATCAATTAATCACATTCACCAGTCTCTTCTCAATTATGCTAATTCGGGGGAAGAGAATCCTAGTGCGTGCTTTAGGTAAGTGTGTGAAAAACTCCTACACTAAAATCGTAGGCCGTATTTTTTGCCTCCCTTGCCATCAGTTCGAGAGTTATACACACCGATTATCTAAGGGAAGTCGCTGACTTAGCCTAATTACTTAGTAACTTGACCGCAATGCTCGTACGGGCCCGTACTTAAGTTACGCTTGTCGTGACGCTATGTATGCGTATGAGTGTAGTGTATCGTGTTAAAAGGATCTCTCTGTCCAAAACGTCAGAAATACAGAAAAGTCCGTTTAGAAACACTCACGTTTGGTATCGTAAACCTCCTCGAGGTTGGTCGGAGTGGTCGCCCATTCCAGGTAGTCGAACGCCTCCTGCGCGATGTTGGCGATGGCGAACCCGGTGAGCGGCGGGACCCCGTGCCGCGAGAACTCCGCCAGCAGGTAGCTCAGCTCGAGCCCCGCCTGCAACACACACGCGCGTCACTCCACCTGCTAGCTCAGTGCTCAATGGAACCATCTATGAAGCGGACGACATTCTAACAATTACATCTAAACATTATTTTCATCTAACATCAATATTAACTTAAATATGGAACCCAAAAATATTAGCATTGCAGAAACAAGAAGAAAATAATTAGGATGCCGCATTACTTATTCAGTTTTCCATATTTAAATATAAGGCGTAAAAATATTATCTGCAAATATTTTAAGAGGTGAACCAGTCCATGAAACTGAACAACTTTCCCCAAGAAACATAGATCGAAATATGAAAGAAATTTTGAACCTCCCATACAAAATGTAGCAGCCAAGCGAGTCAACTTTATGGTAGGGTCAATTTTTTTTTATATTCCGACCTATGTTTCTTGGGGAAAGTTGTTCAGTTTCACGGGCTGATTTACCTCTTAAAGCATTTGCAGTTAATTTTTCTACACCCTGTATATTACATTGCAGTCCGAGAAGTATCTCAAAAGCGGTCTAGTCTAGGCATGCCTCAGTTAGCAGAAGTACCAACAATACAATCGTTGGTGTTTAACACCACATCGAGATACCCATTCACGAGGTCGGTGTTATAAAATATGCAATTATGCAATATACATAATAAAGGGACGAGCCAGTATAAAACTGAACCACTTTCACCAAGAAACAGGTGAACATAATTTCGAACCTTGTTTGTGAGGCCCAATTTGGATCTGTATTCCTCGGAAATGTTGTTCAGTTTCGTGAGCTGGTTCACCCCTTCACATATTAAGCATAATTGCAGCAAATGTTTGTACACCTTAATTTGATGATAACCGATTTTTCTTACGTACAGTCACAAACAACAAATGGACGGATAAATCGACGTGCTGCTTTTGGTACAATTATAAGCGTTTCTTTTTCTAAAACAGAGATAGTTCGTGCACAGCTTACAATCCATTTAAAACCTATAAAGTATCAAAATATATAGAATAGTTTCCGTAAAAGTTTTTTTGAATTATATTATGATGTAATGAATGATAGATATATATATAAGGGTAAAATATTAATTGTAAATATTTTAAGGAGTGAATCAGCCTACGAAAATGAACAACTTTCCCCAAGAAACATAGGTCAAAATATGAGAATTTTTTTTCGACCTCCCAATCATCCCATACAAATTGACTTGGTCGGTTGGTAATTTTGTATGAGAGGTCCAAATTTTTATTCCATATTTCGACTTACGTTCCTGGGGAAAAGTGTTCAGTTTCATGGGCTGGTTCACCCCTTCAATATTTTGCAGTTTTTTACACCCTGTATGAGCAGTGAACGAATGGAAATTGCTCCAACGACAAGATTAATCCAACCTTTAAGTTTGAAGAAGGATGAGTAGTATTCGTCCTCTTTCTGTTCGTGGACTGAGGGTGTGTAGATTGAGAAGCTGCGCTGTATTTGAGATCTGATGTTATTTTCTCGCGCTTTGGCTATATCTTGACACGAAAATGTTTTTGGTGGGATATGTATATCTGGTGGTAAAAGCAAACCGCACTATCGGCTCAAGTTGCTTGTAAAAGCTTTACCCTTCAGTAAAGTTCTGTTGCAGATAATAACAACTTTATTAACGATAGAAACGCAATAGAAAAATAATCCGCGACAAACAGAACTAAGCAGTATATTAAATAAGGTTACATTTAAACTCAGGCTGTGTTCTGTTCATAAAACTAACCTGAACAACTTTCATCTGAAACATTTTTTCTAAGTATAAAATAATTTGTACCTCCGAAACAAAATTTGGTACATTTTGTTTGGTACAGCCGAGCACTTCAAACGGGAGGTACAATTGTTTTTTTTTTCGTATTTCGTAAAAACCTTTAGACCCTTAAAATATTTGTACTTAATTAAATGTAACCTTACATGTTGTTTTGAATTCGTAGAAATCCACGGTTTACATTTTGTATTTCCATTGTTCATCCTTCACACATTCAAACAATAAACTGGAGGTGTATTTGTGTTTTGAAACAGTAATACTAAAATTATAAAGTGTTGTGAGAAGTGAGCATGTTTTCGAGAGCGGGTTTCGTTCTCAATGCCTTGATCAGCCGACCGTGAAGGCATTTAATATTAAAGTTGGGTCAAGCTTTCAAACAAAAAGCTTTTGATTCAAGTATTTATAGTCTGACGCATTGTTAGGCTCTAAATGCTGTTTACGTAGGTATGATAAAATTATAACGTTACCAGATTCTCAGGTAAACAAAGTGGTTCAGCTATTTACTCAACAAACCAAATTTTAGACAAGTTATTCAACAATATTAAATGGCAATTTCATATTTTCCTTTTTGATTACATATTGTATTTACGAGAATGATAAATCCGATTATGATACTACCGAAAACGATTCATCTTTTTTACTTCCCCCTTTATGATATGCCAAAGTAATGTAATTAATAAAGTAAAGTAATGTAATGATTAGGTAATTTGTTTTCAATACCTACAATTTGGCTTGTGACAAATCTTTGCTGCTAAAATCTTCAGCACATCAACATAACAATTTAAGGGGTCAGCTTATGCCGATTATTTTAAGTTAACTTATAATAAAAAATAGTTAACTAATTAAAATTGATCTCTTGAACGGGGTTAAACTGACGTGGTGGTGATTGTACGAGCGGAGCGGCGACATCAATGAGGCCGGGTGCGTGCTTGGAGCAGGCGTCGAGCGTCACACGCAGGGATTACATATTTGACAAAATATCGATACTAAATCGAATATACTCGATAGAATATCGATACGGCCAGATAGGGCTCCGTATAATGTCATTTTTTTCTTTAGTTTCTTTTTTTTCAACTTTAAAATAAAAGTGTTATGATAAACTCTCGACCTACTCCATATCCTACGACAGCACACCTTGTCACCGTACATTTCTTAGCGATAGATGACAAGTTCACAACATTATCAATATTCCCGTTCCCAAATATGTTTACCCACTAGCCTAGACTAGCCTTTCGGTCGGATATTTGATTTTGACATTAATAATAAGAGTTTTATTTATTTAACAATTTATTGTGCACAAGTAAATACAAAAATACTTTTTTTTTATATGGTTAATACTTATAACCTTCGGACTTATCGATATTTTCCGGCGTCGATATAATATTATCGACATTTGTTTGATATGTTTGCATCCCTAACCGCGGGTGACCTTTCCGACATCGACCTTTCTTTAGGGCATAATGCCGAGCGGAGTACATTCTTGGCCACCCTTGCCTATACCTAGCCAAAGGATGACTGATGGTACTTGCTCACGATCAATCAAAGCAAACTTTTAATCTACTCGAAATTCAGTCCTGCAGTCCACGATCTAAGTAGTAGGATAAATTATGTTACATTTGAGAAAAACTTATGTTTATTCCGGTGTATTTTCATACCGTCCGACGGTTGAACCCGCTGGTTTAGTACGTTTTCCCAGCACGTACATACAAGCTTTACTCTTGAATTACTCTTACATTAAAAACTTCAAAATCTATTAGAGGAGCTAGCGGTATCCAGGGACAAACGCACAGTAACGTAAAAAGCAACTTTGTTTTATACTATGAATTACAGATGTTACTAATAACGCTTTGAAAGCCATAATTTCAGTACATTAAATATATAATTGCCACAAATAATTGCCCAGTAATTTTATAAAAAAATACCGAAGCAATGACAGCAGAAGCTTTGAAATATAAAGCCGAGTCAAAAATACAATCCGATAACAACATTATAAATGCGAAACTTTGTATGTTTGGTTGATTGTTACTCCTTCACACCAAAACTACAGTACCAATTTTCATGAAACTTGGCACACAGATAGAGGGTAACTTCGATCAACACATAGGATAGTTGTAATCCCGAAAATAAAGTTCCTGTGAGATCAGAATGTGAATCTGTACAAATTCAACGAGGGCGGGGTTGTGTGAGCAATCAAGAAAAATTTTCAATCTGCCATACAAAACTCCCGAACATTTGAGAAATCGAAAACGTTTAAGTGTTAGATCTCTAAAATAGACTCCATAGTAATAGTTTGTCAGTTTTATTGTCCGATCAAGCCTGTAATGTTTGAGTAGGTATGTAAATCATCCATTACACCCAGTAAACGTTTGATCCTTCTAGCAAAAATGTGATCCCATTTTATGTTAGAAGATAGTTTCCGTAAAAGCAAATTAACTCACATGTGTTGTTTTGTCAGCGCTTCTACTACAGGTATATGTTAATAAGAACATTATTACATTATGCAAACAAGATGTATTGACCGGATCATGTTTCAATCAAACTGTGTTCATGTTACTGAATTCTCACAGGATATTACATTGATTGTATCTAGCCGAGATACGCGGCGTAGTCGTCACAGCTCCGCGTAGCACAATAGTAGCCAAATGCTACGAGCCGTCAGAACAGCCAATCGTCCGGGCTAATTCAGAGGTACGCGGGCTCTACGCGTGCTCCATGCGTGAAGCGCACGTGGTATACATTTTTCAGCAAGGTACTGATTGTCTTTTGATTTCGTACATATTCAAGTTAAATGAAAAATTGCATTATTCGATTCATAACAAATACGTCATTAATATCAATATCTAGTGTTTGATTAACACACCAAATATTCGAAATTACCATCTTGTGGATGTTTCTACAAAATAGTAAACATTCATAAATACGTCACTTAACGCACGACGGAGCACTAAAATATCCCAGCGGTCTGTCAAATCCATACTAGAAATGTCAATGCGCATACTATAACCCTCAACCGCTGTCGACGGACCGCTATCGCAGCGTCGTCTGTCGAGTGCGGTTTTAGTATGGGGATTGACATTTCTAGTATGGATCGACAGACCGCTGCGATATTTTAGCGCTCCGTCGTGCGTTACGTGTGCGATCCGCCAGCATAAGTATATTACGATAAATAATCAATTCACGGCGGAATGTAAGCGATTTTTTTTCTGTAATTGGCTCTCGGACTAAACCTGAGCCAAAACATGATAAAATGTAAATCAGTATTGTTTCGATTATTTTCGTGCGTTGGATTGAATTATCATTCATATCATCAGCTCATGCATACAGAACAACGGACTACCCGCAGTCGACCAGTGCTCTGTTTCACGCCATACAATGGGCATCCACGGGCGTTGTGGCGATTAACACACACGTCCATGGGCGTTGTGGCGGAATGAATCAACAAACACGCCATTGTTGCAGGCTTGGAGTTGTCGAATATCGGCATCGGCCACAGGGTGTACGTCATAACTCTCCGGAAACAGATAAGGGGCAGGTATTTTAGTGAACTATGAAGAGAGCCATGCTCGCCACTGCTATGCGTGATCGAATCAGAAACGAGGAGGTCCGTGGACGAACCAAGGTAACCGACGTAACTAAGAGAGTCAGTAAGCTAAAGTGGCAATGGGCAGGCCACATTGCTCGAAGGACCGATACTGGCAGATGGACCGATACCGTTCCGCCCTCCGAGGGATGGACAGACAATCTGGTTTAAGTCCGCGGGGAAATGCGGGATGCAGGCCGCTTCTAAGCGAACAAGGTGGAAATCTTATGGGAGGCCTATGTTCAGCAGTGGATGTCTTATGGCTGCAACAATGATGATGATGTTACTAAACAACATTCCTCGGTCACATAAAGAAATATTAATTAAACTCGGCCTCCCATACGATATCACGATCAGCTGAGTGTCTTTACTGGGGAAGGAAGTAAAAGAAATTATGACGTTTCCTGAAATAATATATTCTTAGAGGAAAGCTTTTATCGGGACCGCCTTTGTTATAAAGCGTTTTTTGCTTCAGTGAAGAAAATGGAAAACCCACCAAAAATATAAATGTGAAAGTATCAACTTCAATATAGGTATGCCATTTATAGCCAAGTTCAATATGTCCGCCGACAAAAAAATTATGTAACTGCCAATTTCGGAAGACAATCCTAAATTATATTTACTCATAAGATCTAAACGATTATTTGGTAAAATAATGCAAACAACCTAAAAACTAGATTGTCGACATAGCTGCCGCATTAGATACCTGTTGGAGGGTTTACAGTTTCCACCACGTATTAAATGTTAGACTGTAGAGCTTAACATGCAAAGTGGGCATGGATGAAACGATCCATGTCAGCTGGAGGTCTCTCTTTTCGTGTGGGGCACCGAGTGTGTCCAACGGCCCGATGAACCCTAGTGCCAGAATTTTCAACCACCTTCTACAAGTAGCAGGCTTCTGATATGGTTGTGTAACAACCGCCGTCGAAGTGATCATAGACAGCAACCGGGACCTACAGCTAAACACGGAACCATCATACATACGGAAAATCGGGTGGTTCAGCCCACAATGACTCGGAACCTTAGAGTATACATCAACTCGGAACAAATTCACAAAGTGATAAATGTCAACCTTGTGAGTGACCCACCGAGAATTGAACCCGGAACGTTCTGCGTCAGAGGCAGTTGCACTGCCAGTGCGCGTCAGCTGGAGGTTGACGCTGATCTCCCCAATGAGCAGCCAGCAGCGTGGCAGCCTGCCAGCTCAGCGCAGTGGAGTGCGCTAGGGCTGCCGCGACACACAAACACAGGGAGCAACACAACGTCGTCAAACCTGGGCTCACTTTGCAAAATTTAAATTGATCACTCAATCACAAAAACAATTTTAGTAATCTGTTTTTTGAGTTGGTATTATAGCACTCGAAAAATAAATGTATACCTAACCAACTATCAAGTAGAATGGCTCTTAAAGAGAGAGAGACAGAGGGAACGCGTTCATTGTGCACAAATAATGATTGTGAAATTTCACGTAATTTAATAGTATAGTAAACAAATTTACCTTGCAGATCCATATACCTGTACTTACATACAAAAATACCCGTTTTTTGGAGGTAACGTTTTATTTTATGACATTGTTAAGAGATTCCGACACTGTTTCACTTGATTCGTACCATTTTAACAATATAGATTTTAGTCGAGATTTTTTGGCTGACTGCAACTCCAGCAGTGTGAAGCTGGTAGATAACTCTCAACTTTCAAATTACTCTCTCGAGCTTACGAAATATATACGCTTTATAAAACTTCTAAGAATGACAGACAGTGTTGTCAACATGCAGTGAGCAGTGAGTCGTTTGCACTGCCTCTGGCAATAGGTTTTTATATGTTAAATATGGGGAGGAATCTACCCAGCAAATAATTAAAGCAAAACTTGACAAGCAAGCAAATAGGTACATATTACCTATAATTGATTAATACCGTTATAAATAACACTATAGAACTGAATCCTTTTTACAGTAGAAGTTTGAGAATCACAGCATGGCGGCAAGTAAACAGTGACACCGCACATCCATCTAACACTACTAACAATTATATCTAACATTAATAACAACTACTAATAACTGCTAGAGCAACATTCATGTTAGGGCTAGCGCACACCTAGCGCGATCGAAGTGAGCAAAAAAGTAAACAGAGAACGAAAGATAAACTTCTAGACCTGAATTTAATGTCGCCAAAGGCTTCGGCTGCGCCCGGACCAAAAACGGCTACTTTATCTATCTAATACCTTTATATGCAAATTGTGTAACCCTTTCAATTAGCATAATTATACAAACATATATTACTCATCATAATAATTGGGATCTATAAATAAATATGAGGAAACAACTCCAACGATTTACACGAAATATTGTAAGGTTTATTGGCCGCAATAAATCGGCATAAACAAGTTTCTTAAAAAAAAATAATTTATACCCGGTCCACTAGTTGAACGAGTGAGAGAAATAATAACGAGTTGAACGTCTAGGGCAACTGAAAAATATTACTATTACAAGGTACCGCTAGAGTTTGCGCCAGCCCTAATATATGTAACACTTATAAGTTGATCATATGGACGTCTAGAATCACCAGTGTGAATAAATGTCCGGTTTCCAGTAACACATAATATGTTCAATCATTTTTCATGGTCATGCGTGTTTTTTTAGCAAAAACCTAAATAAAAAAGCGGTTGTCTGTAAAGTCATGGTAAGTCGGTTTACTGATAGTTGAACGTGACAACGTCATAAGGAAATAGTGATGGAGTGGCTGCAGGCTGGTTCAAAGGAAAATTTAAATTTTATCTGTTTGATAGATATACATATTTATACGTTGCCGAATGCGGAGGCCAATCGGAGTTCAATCGAATTATACGACGTTGTCACGTCAAAAACAAATTAATTCTCTAACAATATGATTAACAATTGTGTAATCTATAAGTGTTTAGTGTAGTCTAATAACTAACAATAAGTCAACATTCCATCTATAGAACAATTACGGGTATTTGTCAACTCGAGTGCAAGTACATCTAACACCAGATACATTTTAATAAACACAACTTTCCCCAAGGAAGATAGGTTTACAAAAAATACTTCCCATAGAAAATAGCTAAATCAGCATTTTTTTGTTTCTTTTATATTTTGACATTTTGTTGTTGAGGTAAGTTTTTCAGTTTGACCACTAAAGCTTAGCGTTTTTGGACCACCTTGGCAACGCCTTGTATTACCGCTTGATTGTATAATGAATGCACATGCAGAGCATAATATTAGCATACATCGAATGTATGATACAAGTATGTATCAGGTGTGCCAGCAGGCGAAACACTATAGAATGCTTCCTATGATTGATAATTTCATTGAATGAAACATGTGTACAGTGCGTGAGCGGTATTGAAGATTATTCTCTAAAAGTAAAAAAAACGCATTAAAATACCTAGACACTGGGAGCATCGCTGGAATAGTGGGAGAGGGAATAGTTCCCATTTTTTGGTTCTACGCTAATAATATCTCAAAAACCATGCGTTCTAGAGCAAATATCTGAAGAACTTTTCTCACCTGTCCCTGATCAGGCAGTTACCAGTTTCCAAGTATTTTAGTATGTTTATTAGCTCTTTGAACTCGGACTCTTATGAACGATTCATACCCGTAAGTAAGTCTTTAAGTTGTTTTGAGAAGTAATGAATATAAATGTATCTGGCGTGGGAACTTACGTCTCGCGGGGCGACGGGCGACTGTTGGCCCGACGTAGACATGGCTAAAATATAAAGATAAAAGATAAAACCTAGGCCTTTCTTATTTACTAAACATTACACTGTTATTAATCCTCTTCATGTCGAATACCTAGCCTTAGGTTCATAACCTACAAATTCAAAGCAAAACAATAATTTTACTTTAGATTATAATGAACTCAAACGATTAAATAGATAGATTTTTTATTAGTAAAGTAACACATAGTTATAGCGGTATTATGCGGGGTATGCCATGAACAAATCAGTAATTTCCCTAAGGAGCATGATGGGGTGAAATACGCAAAAAATACGACCTCCCATAGTAATCGAACAGCAGTTTTGACCGAGAGTTCTAATAACTCATTTTGTCTTGGAAATAATGACAACAGATTGCAGCTTTGAAGATAGGTTCGCCAAAGAAAGTATATTTCATGAATAAGAGTTGTTGTGAAAGTATTATCATTATCATGTATCACGCATCGGAGGATCGCATCGGGACAAAATTGGTATTTGTCGCCAGATTGTCGCGACGGTAGCTCAAATAAGCAAGTGCTTTACGGTGTAATCAGGAGCGGAGTAATAAGCAATATCAATTAATAAAAGAACATCGTGAGAGGGAAACACATCAAGTGAGAAATGAATTAATCTATACGTAGATGGCAAAATCTAGAATTTTTGTTTGGATTCTTAGTACGGACACAAACATACAAAAATACTCCAGCCTTACATAAAGAAAGAAGTAAAAATTGCTACAGGCTTGTTTTTTACCAATTCCCAAAAAAAATACTTCATAGACAGGACATGTATAACGCCGATGGAAAATTATCTTTTTTACGAAAATTGTAGTTCATGTCCATATTAACAAACAATATTATAATAATATTTTAATTAATTGTATGTTTGGAACTGCCTGATGAGGTCACCTCACGGCAAAGACCGCATAGCGTGAACTTATGCTCAATGTCTGTTCCTATATGTGCTTGCGTGGAGATTACCATCAATCAGCAGCATTTTACCTCAACAGGGTGTAAGGCACAGCCCTTTGTATTCTGATATGGTGCATGTACAGCGTTGCCATGAAACCGAATAACTTTCCCTTAAGCACATATGATAGAAACACAAAAAATCAACCTACCATACAAAACCACAATTAATGCCTTTACATGCCATGAAAAAGCAAAAAAAAACCTATTTAAAGTAATAACAGTCTGAACGCGACCTATGAGTATCTGAGGTAGTATTAATGAGGAAGATGCGAATGACGATGAGGATTTAATTATGAAAAAAGAAGCGGAAGTGGTTGAAGGAGAAAAAAAAACGAGACGAAAAGACTGAATGATTATTTCAGACTGAAAGATGTTTCATACTCCGCATATTCTGCTTCATAATGTGACTTGTCTGACTGAAGATGGCTTCCTCTTAGCTTCCTCGCAACCTGTGACGATGCGGAAGTGAAAGAGGAATTTCAAACATTATTTTATGAAGAAGCGGTAGCGGATGTGTGTTATGTGGAAGATTAATCCTAATCAACAGTGCATCCCAATGCATATCATCGTCACCCAAATGGCAAGTTTTGCTTGGAAATGTCACGTATCGGTGGCCTAGTTAAAACGTCGAAAAGCGAACACAGACCGGCATCGCTACATATAGTGCCACTATCAGTAGCATATCAGCTTACCCTATGAATGAACACACTTATACTGGAAATTCTTAGCAACTGTACGAAAAATTAGCAAAATGATTCAATGAGTAGGTTGATTTACTGTTGTCAGTACCTACAGTAAAACCCCGTATCATAAACCTGCGGGCTGCCAGCAGCTATTGCGACGTTAGCAAAAACAACATAAAATTAGGCATCATAAAGTAGGCATTATAACATGTAAATCGCGTTCAGAATCACGAAATCACTATTGCTTTAGTTTACCAACTTGACTCAAAATCTGGAGAATGATATCTATGTATGTCAAGAATATCGACTTGAGGTTACGAAGGGGGCAGTTTTAGGTCAGATTTACAAGAGGTGCGCAAGCAATATTGCCACTTGTAGGGCGTGGGAAGGACTGGAGGTGGGAGGAGGTTCAGGCTAGGCTGGGCTACATGCAAAAACATAACTGTGTAACACTTGAGACAAGATAGCAGCCTGGCGGGCGGGTGGCTATTAATTGCGGCGACTTGGCTTCCACTTGAGGTGTTCGATTTTATAAATAAACAATTCCCGAGAACTATTAAAAGATAAATAACGTAAAATGAGTGTTAAGTTCGCAAAAGTATACTTACAAGCTAGCTTGTTGTTAATTAATATAGATACGTGAATTTTTTTTGTATACGCTTTTGTAAAGAAATGTTTGTTAATGACATTTTAATTAGTTTTTCTTTTAAAGAAGAACAATACATAAATAAATTATTTGATTTGTTACCTATTTAACACAAAATCAAAACATTGAACTAAATAAATATAAAAAATAAAATTAATTAACGAACCTTGCGCCATAACCAAGGACCGTTTACCACTCGGTAGAAGCTGCCTACATACCATTGGCCCTAAAATCTACAACAAGATTCCCGCACACATAGAAAACGCACCCAGCGAGATGACTTTTATCAAGCGCTTAAAAGATGAGCATTCTTTTTATCCGCTTGACGAATTTTTCAAGTGTAAACTGTAGACAGTGTGATGCCGGCTTAGAATATGCCGTGTGATGCCGGCTTATAATAGCATCACCCCATTTCCTTCCCGTGGATGTCGTAAGAGACGACTAAGGGACTCGAGGGTATAATTGTATCAAAATTTTAGGCGACAGGCTGACAACCTGTCACTAGAGTGATATACGAATCATCTCAAAGAGCCCTCAATATTGTACGTCTAAAGTACAACGTTCAGAAAACGGAGATGCTTGTTTTCAGGTCTGGAACGTGCTGCCAGTATTTTTGAATGGATCGCCAATTCGAGTTGTAAAACGTTTTAAATATCTCGGCCATATTTTAAATGACAAACTGACGGACGACGACGATATGGAGAGAGAGCGGAGGGCCCTCGCAATGCCGCGCAATATGCTCGCACGCAGATTCGCGCGCTGTACCGACGATGTTAAGGTTACTTTGTTCAAAGCATTCTGCCAGTGTTTTTATACCTGCCAACTTTGGACAAGGTATACTGAGCAGTCGTACAGTGCGCTTCGCGTACAATATAACAATGCGTTTCGGATCCTGTTTAGGTTACCGCGATACTGCAGCGCTAAGGGCATGTTCGCCGATGCGAGGGTCCCTGATTTCTTTGCCATATTGAGAGCAAGAACCTCTTCTTTCTGGTCACGTGTGAGGGGCAGCACCAACACTATTTTGGCGTTGGTTGCTGAAGACCTCTCGAACCCATTTACCAGGCACTGGTCCTCCATGCATAGGTATGGGAATGGGGAAATATAATTTTAATTTTAGCCGATAAGTGTTTTATTATTACTTTTATTTTATTTTATTTTGTATTGTATTTTATGTATAACTATGGGTTTTTTATTGCCTGAAATAATGATTATTATTATTTGCAAAAGTTTTTCTTTTACTCGACGTAAGGTGAGATGCAGGTACGGGCTTAAGCCAAGTATCCTGAATCAAATGTGTTTGTGTTTTGTGAGCTGTGTGTGTGTCGTAGTGTACGATTAGTGGCTTGTGATGTGTGGTTGTGAATGTTATTTGTAAGGTTGTTTGAATGTATATCTTGATTATTTTGAAGTGTCAGCGATGTAGGGTTTAAAAATCTGCGGACTATAGAGCAGGTGTCTAGGACTATGGATTTTTGCAGTGGTATATAGGTGTTTTTATTTAGTTCGAGTAGTTTAAGTGCGGTATGAAGAGTTTTTGGTATAACTCCGGTTGACGAAATGATGATCGGGATAATTTTGACGGTTTCTTGATGCCACATCTGCTTAATTTCGTCTGCTAGTGGGATATACTTTTGAATTTTTTCGGTGTGTTTCTGTTTCAGGTTATGGGTGTTAGGAACTGCAATGTCTATTAGGTAGGTTGTTTTGGATGCCTTACATGTGAGTGTGATGTCCGGTCTATTGCTGAGGATTGTGCGGTCGGTAATGATGTCCTTATTTCAATAAAGTTTTGCTGTGTTATTTACTAGTACACTTTTAGGTGTATATTTGTAATATGGAGTGTGTGTGTCGAGAAGTTTGTATTTGTGTGCAAGGAGCTGATGAATGTGTTTGGCAACATTGTCGTGACGGTGGGTATATTCTTTAGTGGCTAAAGCACTACATCCGCCGCCTGTAATGTGATCGATTGTTTCGGTTGTTTGGTGGCATAGTCTACATTTGTCGGTATGTATAGATACTTTCAAAATATATTTCGAATAAATTATTATTATTATTTTTTATTATTGTCAGATGTGGTGGTAGCGGCCGTATTTTACACTAAAGTTGGCACTAAAGTTGGACCTCAGAGTTGAGTGTGTCTTATTAATACGGACCTAAGATTCAATATCTTAAGTAAATACAGATTCATATTTTAATCAGTGCGTAAATTAGGGTCACTCTGATTAATGATTTTGAATAACTTTTTATAACATTTGTGAAATATCAAACCGGCTATATTACACATACTTCTCGCTCGGAAGAGAGGGGAGGATCCGAGGTATTTCTTGTTAAAACAGCTGATATTTTTCGCTGATTTGCAGGTGGCTCCATAGAGAAAAATTGTTAAAGAATCACAGATCAGAAAAGAGAATCACAGATCAGAAAAGTTATCATGCAAAGGCTTCTTTGGTCAGTGTCCGGGATCACGCGTAGAACATATCCTTGTAAACCTTTCTGGCCTAAAAATAAACCATACTGGGTTTGGTACTCGTAAGGTATTAATATTTTATCCAGCGAGATGCTGTTGAATCAGGAATTCATGGCGAGGAGTGCTGGCTTATTTCGGCCTCTTTCACACTCAACGTCCAACGCAACGCATTTCTGACGTCCGTCAAACGGACGCTAAAATAACGCTGAACGTGGCTGAACCAACGCAGTTACCGCGCACAACGCACGATCAAAAAATGACAGGCAAAATGACGTCGTTTGGCATGGATGCGTCGTCAAGCAACGCAGCAACGCAGCAGTTGTGCGTTGAGACATCGGAGCGGCTTTTGTATAGGGGGTGACGTTTCTAGTATGGATTTGACAGACGGATCCGTTAGCGCACCATTTTTTGCGCTGCGTTGGACGTTGAGTGTGAAAGAGGCCTTCTTTATTCATGGGAATTATAGGAGATAGTAAAGAGGATTGATAAGCGGTCCAGTCGGATTGTGCCGTATTGACGCGAACCGGACCCGAGCCAGACTTCTTTCATAAAATATCTTTTATACCACACCTACATTAGAAAATGCCGTATAGCTTTTTGAAACGTAGAGAGGAACGTGAGTCATTGTTCACGTTTCAAATTAGCGGGCAGGATTTTTTATTCTTGCAGGTGTAGTATAAAGCACTCGGAAGAAAATCCGATTGCAATCTCGTGTGTATTGATCTCAATTCCTCAAACTGCACCCTCTTTAGCACTTGGCTCTTTTCTTATCGCGTGTTCAATTTACTATTGATTTCTAAACAAGCAAAGATAGAAAGAAAGACAATATTTCACGAGTACGTTTCTTGCCTGATTGTTGTGTTCTTGTGTATTGTGACGAATAAACTCCATAAAAAAATTATATTTATAGTTTTTTTTTGTAACGGCCAAGTAAAACCAATTTAAAAATAGTTTGAACAACATTGTACGTAGTTAGCCGCTGTTATGCCATTTGTCAATGGTCAGCGTTTCCACTTTTGTCTAAGAATTTTTTTTCCTTTAAATAAACTTTTTAAGATTGATTTAACCCTGCTTATTAATCTTATAAAATAATGGCTATACTACCAAGGAGTTTCTATTCAGAAATCAGAAATCAGAAAGTCTTTATTTGCGTAAAACACTGTATAAAAGATGTTACAATAGGGTGAGTGCACTAGAGAGTGCCAACTTGTAAATTAGCATGCAAATACCAAAAAGCCAGTGGTCTTCGCCGACATATACAGGGTGTAACAGACGGTGTAACGACAACTTTGCAGGCGTGAGCAGACCAAGAAACTGAACAACTTTTTCTATGGGGGCTATGATAGTAAACATTAAAAAAAAAACGACCTTCCTGACCAAATTCCCGATCAGCTGACTGACTTTCTATAGAAACTCGAAAAAAAAGTTTCCCAACATAGCCCCCATAGAAAAAGTTGTTCACTTTCATGGTCTGATCACGCCTGCAAAGCTTCGTTACACCGTCTCTTACTCCATGTATATAAATATTTTTGGAAGTATTAGATTTGGAAGTTTTATATTTAATCGTTTGAGTTCATCTGTTGTTCTACTTTTGTGAAAACAATCATTTTGCTACTAGTCCTTTCCTTTATTGAATATAGTTTTGTACAACGACCGAACAACCTGCCCAGTTTATCGCATTACCTCCGAGACACGACATAATATTGAAAAATGCGAACCTTTCAATATTTAGTGGACACGCACACTTTCTACTCATAAAATTGAACAACCTTATTATTCGCCTACTTCAAGAAACAGTCATGAAAGAAAAATTTAGGCCTGTATTAATAAATTGCACTCAACTCTGAGATCGATCTTGAGTGCGATTTTGAGATGATGTTAGTATCGACCTACATTTGTCAAAATTGCTCTTGACATCGATCTCAGAGTTGAGTGCGATTTATAAATACGCATACGCAATGTATGCGCAGAATCGCCTATTGAAGTTTTCGCAAAAAAATTGCCCAGTATAGTTCTATGAGATGAAAATTTGTGTAATTGCTGCATGTTGTCGGGTGCGATAGAGGATGGTGACGGGGCGGGTAATGAACCTCGGCCTCCGTCAATATAGCACCTGATGTTATCGCGTGAGCCTCGGCGAGGTTCGTGCCGAGTCGAGCCGAGCGCTGCTGCGCAACTAGCGACACAACAACAAAAAAGATTGCTTCGGAATTCGATGTGCTTATAGTGAGCCATAGAGAAGACTATCGAGATCAGTGGCTCACAGTGCTGTGTTATACTTCAGACAATCGTTTAAGTTCTGTTATTTAGATACTAATTAAGTTAAGTTTGTCAGCGCCTTGGCGTAATACTGCTGTAATGCTGTCAAATTATGTTTATGAAATAAATAAATAAATAAAATAAAATAAATACTCATATGTCAATTTCGGTTTATCACGTAGCGCGCATTCAGAAGCAAAGGATTTTTTGGTGGTACATGTTTATTCCTACAGTAGTATAAGATTCGATAAAATAATTCAACAGCCTTATCTACATTAAGTTCAGCCAATAGTTCCGTCCAATCTATTTTAGACAATGAAATATACCAACAAAATGAGCCTTGCAGAAATTTTATTCCGGAGCACGTTCCGGGCGTGACTCTACACGAATCGACTTTGGTATATCTCAATGTTTCAGCCGGAAATCGAACACGGGACACGCACACCCACTGCCCTGAGGCGCCAAGGCCTCGACACTTGTCATAACCCCTTCTTTTTGACCCTGACTTTGTCTTGACCCCTGTTTTCCTTCTTTGTGCATTTATTGTACACCAAGTGTCGGTCGGCCAAGCATGTAATGACATTTTTAAGCTACGTAAGATTTTGATCTTATCAAACGCAATAAACTATACGATGAAGTTAAAACTATGGACAAAAGTGTAAAAACAGGACACTTTCATTAAAGCATATTATTTCATCGAGGGTCTAAATAATTGATAAGAATTTTAAGATATTATCAAAAACTTATACTGCGAAATATATTTCGTTTTATGCAAAATGATGTATTTTTTTGGTGAAGTGGCGCTAGTTCTGCAGATGTTTCCTCAACTCGAGCTGAGGTTGAACGATGCGCCGGGGCTCCCCCGGTCACGAACCAAATCCCCGACTTAATACAGGCTTTAGCCCCGATAATACGAGTACCTCCGAACAACAAATGCATTGAAGAAACAACAACTTTTAACCGTGGTTCTTATAATTACGGTACATTGAGTTGTTGCAATAATTTTGCCTTAGCAAGTTTTGGGCAGTAATTATAATTACTGATAAAACTGAAGATTTTTTTCCTAAAAATTTAACCTTAAAATCGTCGGTCGGTCGCTGGTCGGTGCGCGGCGGTCGGCAAGCGCGAGCCATCACTCAAACTCAAATTCTGGTCGATAATAAAATAACACAACTGTGATGATAAAGTAGTAAAACTCAATATTCAATTAGCTTTTACTTAACTGCTCTTCATATGGTTAATCTAACTCACACACATCCAAACATACAACCCTTAAAAAAGTACTCATCGAGCATTCAATCTTTAATATTTCTAAAGAAATCTTAGAAATAAATCCTACCTCAATCCAGTAAAACTATTTCACAAATTTTAAAGAATGCGATAAGTATTTTAATCCAATTGTTTATAAGACACGGGACGCGGCGAACTTTTCAAACTTCCGTCGGTGGTTGAGAAGTATGAAGAAAAAAATGTAAACTTTTTTCAAACGCGTTTACAGAAAACTTAGCTACAAAGGAAAACTTGAACTTCGTTGATAAAAATTGAGCGGAAAAGTAAGTTGTCTGCGAGAGTGGAGTGTTCGGGTCGGGTCGCGAGGTCGCGGGGTCGTCGGGTCGGTCGGGTCGGCGGGTCGGGCGGGCCGCGTCGCGGGGACTCGCAGACTGCCGCGCGCTCGCCGCCACCCCCCTTTATAACCTCACCGACACCTGCGCACTGAGCCTTATTTCACCTATCCTCCGCAAACAAATACGTTTGCAAAAGGTAGCTGTGCATTTAATTTTCATACAAGTAGTTCAACCAACTTTTCGTGTAGAGTTAACTGTTTCATTTTAGAAAAAGAACAGTGAATCTCTCATGCAATAGGGTTGTGGACCGGCAGGACATCCTTCTTAAAACGATCTAAAACGGCATTTTGTATGAAAATAGGAATGTGCTATTTTGGATGGCGTCATGAGTACCTACTTACTTTTTGTACCTAACTTTCCAGTTCATTAATTTCAAAATTTTAATCTTTTCGCATGTGAATGAAGATTGTAATATTTATCGACAATATAATTTTAAGCGTATAACTTTTATATTTTAGTAATGACCCAGTACACAACCGAACTTGACTCATTTTTTCGCTCATTGGGGAAAGTTGTAGTACTCCTGAAAATATTTGCACTGAATTTAAAATGGGCAACCGTACCTCGTGTTCTCGTGCACCGTGGTTCTATAATCTCTTTCTCTTTTCGTGTGGGACACCTAGTCGTCCAACGACCCGATGACTCCTAATGTCAGAATTTTTCAACCGCCTTCTACAAGTAGCAGGCATGGTTGTGTAAGGACCGCCGTCTAAGTGATCATAGACAGCAACCGGGACCTACGGCTTAACATGCCATCTGAAACACGCGTACACTACTCATACTTATGATTTTAACGGTTTCTTGCCGACGAATTTATTTTGTTTTCAGTTGCTTCTATTCGGACGTTGTTGCGAGCGTCCTGATCACGGCTAAACTACTGCTGGCTCCTAGTCGCAAACTGAACTTGTGTACAAAACAAACTTTATCCAAACCATCAGTGAAATCATGTGACACGTAGTAAGTGTGTGTTGTCGAGACGACTTTCGAGTGAGTTCCAATAGTGACGATTGTGTTCCTCAAAAACGAAGAAAAATGATGGTAGACAGATAAGTTTGCCCCTTTTTGATGCAAACTTAGAATAAAGACCTGCACTGCCCTATTGTCCCGGTGGCTGGTGGCTGACGTAAGAGCCGCATCATTATTTCAGTGGGGGCAACTTTAGACGGTAATGTGTGGGCGACAGGCGCCAGAGTGACAGATGTCACTGTGTCACTTCTGTAATACGCAATATATTATATCTATAGACTTAGAGTATACGACAATATCCATCCAACTGTTAATCAACATTTGCTAAACATGCGTGAATCTTAGAGCATTCACACAAAGGAGATTGGCAAAGCCCTCCGCCAGAATTCACTATCCATTTGCCGAGCACGTTATAGAGGTATGAAACTGACAGTTGTCATTTTGTGTGTGGCTGTCAAGTTGTTGTGAAATTATCGCTGTGTGCTGCACGTGTTTACCTCCCCTCCCGCAAAAAGTGACAGAAAAAGTTTGGTAATTGACAGTTTACCACTTCCATAGGGTAAATGCTCTAAGGGGATAGTACGATAAGTTATTGATAAAACGAATAAAGACAACGCTTTGGGTATTCCTGTATGTTTAAAAAAAAACAGATGCGACAAATCAACAGAGAAAATCATAAATTTTTAATGAACTATTCCTTCTTTAGCTTCAATAGACAAAACGGTCCAGTGTTTTACAGCCTCCAAACGATTACAGAAAAAATCGACCATATAATCACTTTTTGTAAGGACCAAATAATCACTTTTTTTAACCGTTATTTTTATAATGACAACAGAATTTGGCGTCTGTGCGAACTCTCTAACTATCGTGAGATACAGAGAGGGGAAGGCAGACGGCGAAGTCTCAGTAAGAGGGTCCCGTTACTTCAACAAATAGGGAATATACATGTTTTTTTTTTCTTAAATTAATACTTTACTACTTTTTAACGTAGAAAAAAATATTAATGGGCTTCAAAATACTCCAGATATTTTTAAAAATGAAATTTAAAACTTTTAAAAAATTTGAGCTGTTCAAACGCCGCCAATTTGCGCGCGCTTTGCGTGACGTCACATGACACGTCCAGTGGGTGTCTACCAGTGTTTACTGTGGACTTTGAATACAATGTCGTGTCAGATGACGTCACATTTCGTTCGACCGATAGCGGCGCGTTTTGGAAGTTTGAATTTCGCTCCCTTATTTTGCACTTTTTGAATATTATTTTCGGGGTTTAAATAATAAGTAAATAAAAAAAAACCTTTTCATTATAATATTACGATAATACGAGTAAGTATTCGAGAAAAAAATATTTCAGGCGTTTTCAAATTTTATGCATATTCCCTTTTACTGAATAATTCGGTACTAGGCAAGGTAACTAATAAATTAAGAAAATTATATAGGGAAGAGAAGAGTATTGTCCAAATATAAGTACTTATAACTCATCATTTTGCAATATATTGAATATAAGAATTTTTAAACAGTAAATCTAAATAAGTTATTGAATTGGGCTCCTACTGAGCTAACACTTTCTTGGGTCCCGTAACTAAAGTATCAAGAAGTTATCAGGGTTCAAAAAAGACACACACACACTTCGAGAAAAGGTAGGTAGTGGTGTTGAGCCTCGCTTGGCTTGGCGTCCGCAGATTGCTTTTAAACCCCGCATGAAGTTAAGGGTTGATTTAAAAAGAGCAAGGGAGCGGTTTATAGCATATGGCGTATGGGGTAGTTGTAAACTTTATAGCAAGCAGTTCGTCGCTAGTAACGTGTCGTAGCGCGCTGTAGCACTCAGGTCGTGCTCGTAGCACAGCGTAGCCAAGTGTAGCTTTTAATATTAAGGGTTCGTGGAATATTTTCTTTAATTATGTAGGTACTTTATTCACGTTTTACTTTTAGTTAATATTGCCGGGTGATGTCGGGTTAGAATAACATCACCCCATTTCTTCCCGTGGGTGTTGTAAAAGGCTACTAATGGACTCGAGGGTTTCATGTGTATTGCAATTTTATTTTATTTCTGTCACTACAGTAATACAAGAATCATCTGAAAGGACCCTCAACACTTGTTAGACGTGGCGATAACGACCGTAGTTTTACGATCGATAACGTTCTGCCTACTAGACTTTGCAGGATAGTTAGAAATAATTTATGAAGTGTCTCTATAGACTTACTTGGAAAACCACTCGTCGAAAATGAATGGGACAAGTGGTTTTCCGACTGACCTCTCGCTGTGACTGCTGGCCGCGGCGGCGCAGACTGGCGGCGTCCTCGCCGGAGACGGCGCGCTGGTACGACAGCCGGCGTCCCTGCGCGTCCCCGCGCTGCGGTGGCGGCCGGCGTCCCTGCGCGTCCCCGCACAGCTCGTTCTCAGGGATGGTGGAGAAGTCGGAGTACGAGCGGCACACCTGCATGCCCCGCGACTTCTCGTCCTGGATGAGCCGCCGGAAGTAGTGCGCCAGGCTCTCACTCGCCACCCACGTCACTCTGCACACATATATACAACAGCCAATCCTGGGTTCATTTGGTTCGCTTAATATTCTTCTTATCAGAGAAAACGGGACACTTTCGTTTTTGTAATTTAATAAAACACGAAAACAATTTCGAATTCGTGACATTGTTATTAACATGTATAAACCTCATTTTACTCAATAATCTGATTCGTACGAAACATAAGCTTAAAAGATGTCCCGGATCTTTTGTGCAAATTGGCATTATATCTGTATATTGTATTATGTGTGTAACTGTAGTTTAAGAGACCTTCAAGACAGAGAAACGGAAATACGGTTTCATTTTATACAATGTTATGTGTTTATTGGAATACAAAACAGCCCTCCAAATACTGATTAAGACGTGTATATTACCAAAACCTGTGTAATTTATACAAGATGTAACGGACAGCCCTCGGACTGACAGGTTGCATTCACACTATGAAACTGGACAACTTTCCCCTATAAATCACGAAATGACAAAAAAATATCACGATCAACTTGTAATAAAACAACATGTAAATGAAACTGCAACCACTTAATTCTTTTGTCATTTCCTGACTATCTAGGGACAAGTTGTCCAGTTTCATGGTCTGAACGTAACCGTCACATCCTGTATATACTACACAGATTTTGGAAGTTCCCTACGTCCAGCAGTGGACAGCTATGGGCTGGTATGACAGTGGTTACCTGTTGGATCGATTGGCGTTGGCCCTCCGCCGCTTAGTGGAGTGTGCGGAGTCCAGGCCCGAGCTCATGGAGATGGCGCGGGAGTTGAGGAACGACTCCTGCGCGTACGCCTCCTGCAGACCTGACAACAACACACACACATGCATGAACCTACGCCTCTTTCCCAAAGACCGACGTGGCGCAGTGGTAGTGCGACTGCCTTTGCGATAGCGCTGCGTCGACAGCGGTAAAGCGGTTTTAGTATGGGAATTGACATTCCCAGTATGGATCTGACAGACTGCTGCGGTATTTTAGCGCTCCGTCGTGCGTTAAGTGTGCGATCCGCTGAAGTTCATACAAACGCACGTTGCGCGGTTTGTATGTATGCGCAATAGTGTCTATGCGCCGCCGCACCTCACACGCGGCCAATCTCGGGTGGTATCGCGCTGCGCTTCGCCAGGGCCGCCAGTCGACACCTTAGTGGAGGGAGACTGATTTCAGATCTTTTCAGATTTCAATTGTTTATTTCCAAGCAGATTCATAAAGAAAATCAGTCAATACAATACTGTCAATAAATGAATTAGTCATTGTAATAAAAAAGAAAATTGTCAGACACAATTTTTTGTTTTATGTTCTTAGTAAAAACGCGGCACAAGTGGGATAAAAAATACGTTAGTTTAATATTTTATACATACATACATATATCACGCCTTTATCCCTTACGGGGTAGGCAGTGCGTCTGACATTTTTGAGGATTGTTTTCCAGGGTTGTTTCAGAAAACATGTGTATCACTATAGTGACAGGTTGTCAGCCTGTCGCCTAGAAGTTGTAATACACCTGAAACCCTCAGTCGCCTCTTACGACACCCACGGTTAAGAAATGGGGTGATGCTATATTTTATAAGATTATTAATTATAACAACAAATGTTTACTTCAAAAAATATTCAAATTTGGGTCTGCGTGACTTATTAGATCGTAAGCGGTCCTCACAAGACGAGAGAGAGGTTTGTTATTATTAGAACCCGAAACCGCTGAGAGGATACCGAGACGAGAGCGATTAAATAGGCAATTATACTACCCTAACAACAAGACACGATTCAGCGTACATTGCTGGCTATTTTATGAGCTTCATTACTAGATATGCTTTTTCACATCATTAGTCATAAGTTCTTTAAAAAATAAACACATTTTTATTTAGAGCCTTTTCACACGAGCAATTACAATCAGCGACGCTCCACCGGGAAATCGCCCGTATGGAAGGGTATTTTCCTCGGAAATAGCAAAATTTTGTTATGATGCATATTTATAAATTTTCAATATGTTTCAAAAATAGTGAATCTTTTTTTGTTCGCATCGCGTTCACAATGCACGATTTGCCAAAATCGTTCTCGTTGTAGGCGAGGTCGTCTGTCAATATTTGCAAGCGGACCTCGCCTCCCGAAAAAAACGATTTTTCTCTGGATAAAACGCGGCGGTAATGTTCTACATTATTGAGATTTTAAGAAAAATTATTAATAATTTTTGGCGTTTTTCATGCATTTTACGTTTCATTTCCTTATTCAGGTTTTTTATGTTGCTTAGTACTCGTAGGTTGCATACAATTCGGTCGCTTGTCATTATAATAGACTCGAAATAGCAATGTGTGCCAAATGTAGCCCAGTTGGGAGAGAATTGTAATACAACGTAAAAAGCTGCTTTTGTTCACGCATCGCTAATTTGAATATCCTTTTGTGGGAACGGAGAGAGGTGAAATAATGGGCCGTTCATTTATTACATGAGATTAATTAAACAGGGGGAGGGGGGGGGGATTCAAGCAAACCTCATATAATCTTACATTACATGGAAGTAAAACTCACTATAGTGATAGGTTGTGAGTGCAATACACATGACACCATCGAGTCCCTTAATCGGCTCGTACGACACCCACAGGAAAGAAATGGGGTGATGCTATTCTAAGCAGGCTACACACGGCAGAGGGAAGATGGGGACAAAAAATCGGTCATAACTGTACTCCGTATCTAACGTACGGCCCTTATTGAACAATACATCCTCCTTCTGTGAACTGTACTGTGTTGTGTTCACATTGTGTTCTAGTCGGATGAGGTCGAGCTCGCTGTTTCGTACGCGAGTCGCAAACAAACTTTTGCTTCATACACGTTATACTAACAACTACTCTCGTTATAAATTTAATACTTGGAACTATATTGTAACAGTTTCCCGCTGCTTACATTAACGTTTTCTGTTTGAGATCACACGGGGTGTATTGACTTAGAAGGATTTCATTTAGAAAATGTCGTAAGCCAACTCTTCTGTGTATCTATTCTCTTCTACTTCTAAATATCTGATCATTGACTGATTTTCCAAATAATCGGAGTGGTAATGATTGTACTGTACGAGTATTAGCGCTGATACCATTCTGCTTTGACCCTGATGGCTAGAAAATACGATAGGGTTCATACATCTATAACAACAATAATGAATATAGATCTTACTTTGCACGCTGTCGGCAGCAACCATTTCTAGCGGTTGACTGGCGGACAGCAGCGGCTGACTGCCGGCGAGGCTCTCTGCCTCCGATATGCCGGTCTCTGACGCGCCGGCCTCTGACGCACCGGCCTCTGACACGGCGGCCTCTGACGCACCGGGCTCTGACGCGTCGGCCTCTGACACGCCGGCCTCTGACGCACCGGTCTCTGACGCGATGGCGGCCTGACTCACTGACAAGCTGATCGTACTCCGTCCCAACGTTGATGAGGACCGCAAACTCCGTGAGCTGCCCTGCATGGGGAAGTTTCAAAAAAGTTTAGTGAAATTGCAAAAATAAATGTAGGTGACTTCATTCATTTTGTTGCATTTTGAAACGTGAGTACTGTCAAAAATTTTTGCACCTTCACATACGCTTTCTAACTTTTTTCCGATGGAACACTTAGCCCATGAAAATAAACCGCACTCAACTCTGAGATCGATTTTAAGTGTAACTTTGAGATGTCATCATTAGTACTGCCTGACATTTGTCAATATCTTTCGTGAGATCAATCTCACAGTTGAGTGCGGTTTATTAATGAATACAGGCTTAAAGTCCGAATTTGTAAACAGCACTCAACTCTGAGAACGATCTCAAGAGCGATTTTGACTAATGTGAGCCAATACTAACGACATCTCAAAATCGCACTCAAGATCGATGTCAGAGGTAAGTGTAGTTTATCAATACTACTGGCCTAAATGACGAACAAGCCAATCTTATTTAATAGTTAACGATTTTAACGTTCTTACCGACGAATTTATTTTGTTTTGGGTTCCCGTTAATTCAGTTTACCCGTGAACATGACCCTTACAACAGTGTCGAAATATCAGGTTTCCCGATAAATTCATAATTATTTAAATCCGATCATTATATACCAGTAGTGAAACAAACACTGACTGCGGACTGAAAATTCACCCCTTGGTATCATTTTCATAAAGTAGAAAAAGAAACATCTCACCTATTTAATTAAGGCGCCTGAATCCCTATTTTTTTTTGCTGCTGGAATTGATTGAGAGTGTAAATAAATATAAATAGTACCTGACTGTTTTTCTTCAGGGCAGCGCTGTAATCGCTCGATTTTTCATTCAATGATTGCAGAGACGCGGACATTGATCCTCTCCTCTGAACGCCATCCGGCCTGCCGCTCATCGACTGCCGTTTAAAAATCTCTGTGGTGTTCTTGAAGAAACTCTCCATCTTTTTCCTGAAGAAAGAAGATTTTCTTTCTAGTGGGGACTTTCCGATGGAGTGTAGGTCCATCTCGGATTGCGAGAGGCCCTCCCGCCGCGTCAACAACGTGTGGTCGAGGGAAAGTTTCCTGTCGCGGCCCAATGTGTGTCGATGCTCCGCTAGGAACCTCTGGTTGGAATACACTGATCCATCAAGCGTATTTCCATCGGTTTCAATGTTGCTGTCAGTCGAAGATTCCGCTATTTCTCCATTTTCAAGAATAATTCTCATAGTCGTTTGATTCGTATGACTGTTGTTCACATTTTCCTGTTCATTGTTTTCATTCGTTTCTAACCCCTTAACTATCGCGTAGTGTGAAGTGACAGTCCTTATGTCTTTGCTATCTAAAATATCTTTATCCTGGGGATTTAGTACTACGTCGCCATTAGTGGCGCTCGATGAAGGCTCAGCTTGCAGATGCTCATCAGAACCAGCCCTCTGATTATGATCCTCTTCAAAAATATCATCACTGTGACTAAAGTCTTTATTGTTCATAACTTTGCTCCCACGAGGTGCCTTGATTCGCATGCTGCTATTCATTTTTACTGTTCTAAGTATTTCCTTTATCTTAAGGTTTTCTTTAATCGATTTCACGTCTGTAATAAATGAAGAAGAGCTGTCTTTATCGGCTTGCTTTTGTTGTTTGTCTTTCTTCGATTTATGTTTAACTCGCTCCATTTTGAATGACACTTTTCACATACACGTTTCGCAGTAAATAAACACTATTCAGGTCACAGAACACCTAGTATTCATGGCACTGCTGTTTAGGAACCGTTATCACATCAACTAATGTCGCGGGTCGTACATCGATACACCTGTACAAATCATTTATCATAGAGAAGTGAGTTCGATGATAACGTATCGGCGATAGTTGTCGGAGCGGTGCGGGCTGCGCGTGCGCCGCCGGCCGCGAGCAGCGCGCAGTCGCCCGCGCAGCGCCCCGGACGCGCAGTGCCCCGACCGCGCGGCGCCTTCACACGCACTTGATAAAAATTTATTTGCATTAACAAAGTATAACATGGTTATCAGTGACGTCGCTGCTACTCACCTGCAGAATATAAACAAGTTGCGAAACCAATCCGGCCTTAAAGTACCTACTTGTAATAACATGTACTAAATTGACCGCATTTTCCATCGTAATCGTAGAGCGTAAGATAGTTTACGACGTCTTATCGTTGAACCTTCAAAAATGCAAAAGATTTATAATAAGTGATCACTGATCAATAAAAAAACGTTGCCTTCAAAATCTATACCTATTTGAAGAAATACTTGCAGTGTGGTATGGTAAATCCTACTTGACGACGTATTCACTTGTACGGCTCGTTAAAAATTGTGCCCCAAAGCCGCTCTTTGTAAGCAAAACAAATTGCTAGTTACATATTCGTTCGTTATTGGAAAAACAAGATCAAAGTAAAATAATACTGCTATTGTATTGGGGATTTTAATGCTGAGTACATTATTATTCTTTTAAGTGAATAATATATACTTAATTAAGTAGGTAAGTATGTTGTTTTCTTACTACAGGAGGCTGTAAAAAAAATTACTGCATATATTTTAAGGGGCGAACCAGCCCATGAAACTGAACAACTTTCTTTATGGAATATAGGACGAAATATGCAAAATAGTTTTAGACCCTCCATAGAAAATACCAAGTCAATTTGTATGGGACGTCCAAAAAAATTTTCCTATTTTGACCTTTGTTTATTAGCAGAAGTTTTCGTTTTCATTTTATAATGTAGACTATTAGATTTTAAACATCTTTAACTATACACTAAATAATCGCTTCGAGATGAAAATCATGAGTTTGTAAATTTGGCAGCGTCGGTCGATACGCCGGTAGCATTGGCAAGACAGTGGGACCGTCCCATCCATGCGTTAAGTGTTCAAGCTCCGGGGTTTCCAAATTCTTATTTTTATTCATCTATTGATATGGAGTTTCCATAGCCTCCTAAATGGAGAAGGACAACTCCACATTAAACTCGGAACAGGGTCTCTGTCAGGCGCGCGTGACAGAGTCTATCGTGCGGAAGACTCCTACAACCAACTTGGCGCCGCACGTATCGACGCGTCGTTCCTGTGGAGTCAGCCAGGCAGGAAGACCGAGAGGGTGGCGCAAGTCCTGGGCAACCCCGCGTTTTCCACAATTGCGTCCCAGGCCACGCAGTAGGTATCTGTGCTCTCGCCTCACACTAATTAAATCGTCTTGCATGGAAATATGAGGCCAGTGATGGCCTCCTAATTGTTCTCAAATTACGGTTCGCATCAAAACGTTCATAAAAAACCATGCATTTCATCCCTGAGCTGGGATTTTTTATAGTCTTGTGTCGGAAAATTCATCCTTTTTCATAAATGTATAAGCAAAAAATTACAACAATGGAAACAGAAAATTTTGAATACGCAAGCGTTTCAGGGTTTTTATTAAGAAATAAATAAAACTTTATACCAAAAAACATGCTAATTTCTAAGTATTTATTTAAGTGCCTGTGTTGACAGCTACTGGTGTCGGTCTACCTAGTACAGAATGGCCAGGTTACGCCAATCTTTTTAATTTGTTTTGCTCCTCACCGACCCTTTTGCAAGTCCACTTACATTGCCTTTTAATATTTTTGGGCACCCTCGGGTCGGCTTTCGTTGTTCGCAGGAAACAATTATCTACTTTGTTAGGCGGCTGTATAAAAAGACCGTCGTGAAAAACGATCTCCTTAAAATAAGACTTTCCGCTACTGCCCGCCAATTTCCCTCATCCGCTTTGCCTACCCCGCAAGGGATATGTGTACAAAATGTTGACGTAATAACCACAGACTGTCCTGTGGCACGCCGCCAGTTCATTGCATACCGAATAGTTTAGTAATTTCCACGAGAGCTGGCGAAAGCAATCACCCCACCTCCTTCCAACAACTTAAGGTTTATCGACATATTATGTATAACCGAATTATATAACCTTATGGTTATATTCAAAAGACAGAGCTCCGCGAAGAATGGAGAAGATTAGGAGAGGCATATGCCCAACAGTGGGCAAAACCATGCTGACGAAGAAGAAGAAGAAGAAGATGGTTATATAATTATATAAGGTCGACAATAGGTGACAATAAGGTATACAATATCAATCAAACAACAACCGGGGCAAATATTTCACATCGCCAAATTCCCAAAAACCTTCCCCATCGGTCATATCATAAGTCGAAATACGTATTTTTAAAAATTACCTACCTTAATTATTAAGCAATCGTCGAATCGAACGACCCCATGAACCCTAGCTCAATATCCACAGTTTTTATTACTGAAGTAAGGTTGCAGTAGAGAAATAAAATGAAATGTTAAAAGTGACATTGTAACAGTCTTAAATAATAGTACCTATGTAGTTTCTGCAGGTTTCATTTGAGTTCCGCTTGTGTTCGTTCATTGCCACAGTAGAACCTACGTGAAAGTAGGTATTTACGGCGTTAGGAAAAGTACAAATTTACTTTCAAGGGAAGAACCAGCCCATGAAAAAAATTTATCCAAGAAACATAGGCCGAAATATATAATTATTTTTTTGGGCCTCACATACAACCTGACTTAGTCAGCATTTTGTATGGGAGGTCCAAAACTACTTTTCTAAAACTACAAATTTGTTCCTACTTTTTACGTATCTATTTACCTACTCAAGTTAAAGATTTGGTAAACAACGAATGGATTATTATTTTTATTATAGGTACTTACCTATTTCGCGATACGAGTATTATACTGACTGAAGCGACAATTTCTCCGTATTTTGACTTACAAAGCCGACCCGTCTTAACGGACTGAATTATTCCAAACACTCTTCTTACACTTTACTGTGGCTTTATTACTATAAGCGTCTTGAGTGTGTACAAAGTTGGGAATTAACTGCTTTAGTTTCGATTTGAGTTCGTCACAGAAGCTAATGTAATACATACATATATCACGCCTTTATCCCTTGCGGGGTAGGCAGAGCGTTAACAGCCGTAAGAATACCGCCATCGTATGACATTTTTGAGGATTGTTTTCCAAGGTCGTTTCAGAAAACATGTGTATCACTATAGTGACAGGTTGTCAGCCTGTCGCCTAAAAATACTCTTAGTCGCCTCTTACGACACCCACGGGAAGGATGTGGGGTGATGCCATTCTAAGCCGGCATCACACAGCAGAGCCGGCATCACACGGCTAATGTAATACATATCAAGTATGGGTTCGGATCATTAATTATTTGCTCGCGCTGGAGATTATCGCCGACGAAGGGACATAAAAGTACGGATTATGTTTGTTAGCGAACATTACGTGTTTGTGCCCTTCCTAGAAGGACCTTGGCAACAACGGATAAAATTTCCTTATTAACGGCTACGTTGCCTATCAATTAACTAAAACAACAAGAAAAAGTTAAAAACCGACATCCGGCTGCGGTTACTAAATATACATACATACAGGGTGTTAGGGACAGCGTCCCGAAACCTGAAAGGGTGCAAGCAGAACATGAAACTGATCAAATTTCCCCTAGGAACATATGTCAGAAAACGTCGAAAAATTTTTGGTTTCCCATAGTAAATGCAGTCAGCTGATCGCGAGTTTGTATGGGAGGTCGAAAT
Organism: Keiferia lycopersicella; assembly: GCA_029255805.1. Taxonomy (NCBI): domain Eukaryota; kingdom Metazoa; phylum Arthropoda; class Insecta; order Lepidoptera; family Gelechiidae; genus Keiferia; species Keiferia lycopersicella. The sequence goes on from JARACZ010000024.1 coordinate 130,287, forward strand.
TTTTTTGTCGTTTCCTGACATATGTTCCTAGGGGAAAGTTGTTTAGATTCATGGTCTGCTTGCACCCTATAAATATCCGGACGCTGTCCCTTACACCCCTTACATCACGCCTGTATGCCGTGATAAATTAAATTCTCCATAACGAAGGTAGTTATAGCGGTAATGTGCTCGAGTTACACATCCTGAGTGAGTACTGCTCCGTGGTATACATACATATATCACGCCTTTATCCCTTGCGGGGTAGGCAAAGCGTTAATGGCCGTAAAATACGGTTGCTATCGCCATGTCTGACATTTTTGAGGATTGTTTTCCAAGGTTGTTTCAGAAAACATGTGCATGACTATAGTTTGTCGCCTAAAAATTGTAATACACCAATACACTCGAGTCCCTTAGTCGCCTCTTACGACACCCGCGGGAAGGATTTGGGGTGATGCTATTCTAAGCCAGCATCACACGGCTCCGTGGTATACTATGTCAGTAATCAGTGTCAGTGCTAAGTTCTTCTTTCGTATCATTGTCGGTGGCTTCATGTCATTAGTCGGTCATGGTGCAGGTACTAGGGCACTCTCTCTTTCCGTGTGGGACGTCAAGTCATTCAACGACCCGATGAACCCCAGAGTCAGAATTTTTCAACCGCCTTCTATAAGTAGCAGGCTTCTGACATGATTGTGTAACGACCGCCGTCTGAGTGATCATAGACAGCAACCGGGACCTACGGCTTAACGTGCCATCCGAAACACGGAACCGTCTTACTTGCGGACAATCGGGTGGTTCAGCCCGCAATGTCCTAACCAAACTGGGAACAAATTCACAAAGTGATATATATCAACTTTGTGAGTGACCCACCGTGAATCGAACCCGGAACCTTCAGCGTCAAAAGCAGTCGCACTACCACTGCACCACATCAGTTACTAGGGCACTGACTGCAGGACATCACATGTGGCATTGTCTGCAACTGCAAGGCACCGCAGTCGCATTTAGGATTAGAGCTTACAGGGTGTAAGAGACGGTGTAACGAAAACTTTGCAGGCGTGCTCAGACCATGAAACTGAACAACTTTTTCTACGGGGCTATGTTGGTAAACGTGATATTTTTTTCTGCCTTCCATACAAAATACCCGATCAGCTGAGTGAAATGGGAATGGGAGTTGTATGGGAAACGAAAAATTTTTTTCGTTTTCCAACATAGCCGCCATAGAAAAAGTTGTACAATTTCATGGTCTGATTACGCCTGCAAAGTTTTCGTTACACCGTCTCTTACACCTGCATACCCACTTATTCTAATTAAACCTGCATTGGCAGACTTGATGTGATATATTCTGTGAATGCAGGCAAACCGTCTGTAAATCACATGCGGCGGGCTCGCCTCTTTCCATTTCCCATCGGATCATGACTAATGGATTCACGGCAGGTCTCAAGGTGACTGATTTGACAGTGTTGAGTAATTTCCTTGACAGTAAGAATATTACATTGATCACATGGTGAGGAAGGAACCAATTGCTTACGAGGCTGTAGTTTGAGGGCCGAAGCGCAGCTGAAAGCATCAATACACACGAGCTTGCAATCACACTTTCTACTGAGTGATACATAGTGCTTTATACTACACCTGTAACTGATAGAATAAAAAAGACGAATACTAACAACTAAAATAACAGTTCAATAAACCTAAAAAAAATATAAGAAAAATGCAAAGCTAATTCGAGCGATATTGTATTTTTTTAATAATATCGTACGAAGTAAAAGCAATAAGTTCATTCAGCCAAGTCTTTTATTTTGCCTGCAAAATAATTAGATTTACATTCCGTTTCGCGTAAGTTTTGACAGTTGCATCCTTTCTCGCCTGGGAAGGGGAGAAAAGTAATTTGTATGGATTATTCCTTCCCGCTAATTTGAAAAATGAACAATGACTCCCGTTCCTCTCGACGTTTGATAAAGCTATAGGACATTTTCTACGTAGATGAATTATAAATGTCTTGGAAGCCATTTCAGAAACTGAGCTTACCATTGGAAGTTTCTTTGAAGAGACTAATCCACAAAATGGCTGATCGTAACTTTTATTTTGCTAAACTATACCACTGACTAACCAACAGTATTATTATATAATACACTAACGGCCCGCCCAGCGGCTGCGCCGGCTGCAACTTATTTTCCCGTGGGAATAAGGATTTTTCCCGGCAAGTATTATACATAAAAACCTTCCTCTTGAATCACTCTATCTACTGAAAAACACTGCATCAAAATCCGTTGAGCAGTTTTAAAGATTTAAGCATACATACAGACAGACGCGAAAAGCGACTTTGCTTTATACTATTTTAATGATACTATTGGTAATTCTGTGCTTGGGTGTGGAGGTCACCGTGGTATTGGATGGTATCTTCAGGCATTTGTTCGATGCCGGCGTCTGGTTCAACGGCTGGGTGGTCGTCGAAAGCTGGGAGTCGTCTTTCACTTGACCCTCTTGACTGCTGGCTTCCGTAGCGCATGAGGCTTCGCTGGCTGGAAGTGGTGGTAGAATCGCCTCCTCTTCTTCTGGTCTTGGGAAGATCCATATCTTGGGTGACTGTGTGGATGGGTTGTGTTGTCATTTTGCAGGAACGTGTCTAGGTTTCGCTGGCACACGATGTGGTACGCTACTGAGCACATTTCTTATCTGTTCTAACATTTATATCCCTATTTATACAAACCTTTTGTGCGCATGCGTGGGAACTATATTTAAATTGTGAATAAAAAATATTTTTATCAATATTTATTTAATTGAAATTCATTAGTCGAAATCACTTGGTAAAGCAGTGAAGTCCAAATAAGTGTAGAGCTCGTCTTCTCGTATCTCTCCGTTTAGGAAGTCGTACTCGCCGGCGTCGGGGGGCGGCGAGGCGGGCGAGGCGGGCGAGGCGGGCGAGGCGGGCGAGGCGGGCGAGGCGGGCGAGGCGGGCGAGGCAAGCTCGGCTGCGGGCGGAGGCGGCTGGTCAGGGTCGGCTGCGTCAGGAGGCTCTCGCTGGGAGTCGCTTGAGGCAGGAACTTCCAGCTGGTTGTCGCTCGCGTGAGGAGACTGTGGCTTGTCCTCACTCGCGCGGCTCGTGGGGCTCGCAGCATTCGTGTCCGGTGGCAGTGCGTCGTCTGAAAGCGCACTGTCGTCCAGGTGCTCTTCGTCTGTATCATCCTCTAGGTCTGACAGAAGACCTGGAAATATAATTTAATAGCTAAAGAATTGAAGCGACTCCCACGTGGGTCGTATAATCAGTCAGCTTGTAACTTGGCGAAATAGTGAGTGGGTACTAGATTGTGCCGTGTGGTGCCGGCCTAGAATAGCATCACCCCATTTCTGCCCGTGGGTGTCGTAAAAGGCGACTAAGGGATGAATCTAGGGTACAGGGAGCAGCGTTTCCTGTGAGTATCAACAAAATCTTGCACTGCGCTCGCCAATCGTTCGCCGCCTGCCAAGCGTGGTGAGTATGGCAATACCCCCTATTGTAGGCCCCCCATGTCCAGCAGTGGACTGTTGTGGCAGTAGTAGTAGTAGTGTGCTCACCGCGGTGTGCACGCGCGTGGCCGGCGTCGAGCACGCGCACGAGCGCGGCCACGTCGCCGGCGTAGTGGCCGCGGCGCGCGTGCGCACGCACGTGGTACTGCAGCGTGTGCTTCTGAGCGAACGCCGCGCCGCACAGCTTGCACAAAAACCTGAAAAAAATACTCGGTACGATTATTATAAAATCTTTCATTCTCCTTGCCTTATCCCGTTCTCTGTCGGGGTCGGCTACCTAACCTAGGGTATTTGACGTGAAACCAGGTTTTTATACAGAACGACTGCCATCTGACCTCTGCAACCCGAAGGCTAACCTGGTCCGAATCCTAGGTTAAGTTACATTCAAATATCATCTGAATTCAAATTTTGTGCCGTGTGATGCCGGCACCCCACATCCTTCCTGCGGATGTCGTAAGAGGCGACTAAGGGACTCGAGAGTCAATACTCTCGAGTATATACAGGGTGTATTACAATTTTTAGGCGACAGGCTGACAACCTGTCACTATAATACTACACATAATAATAATACACATGTTTTCTGAAACAACCTTGGAAAACAATCCTCAAAAATGTCAGACGTGGCGATAGTGGCTGTATTCTTACGGCCACTATCGCTCTGCCTACCCCGCACGGGATAAAGGCGTGATATATGTATGTATGTTCAAATTTTATTTGAATGTGGGTTTCATCACGATGTTTTTCCTTCACCGTAAGAGCAGTCGGTAAATATAGGTACGTGAGTAAAACCACATTGGTACGTGGCAGGGATCGAACTCGGGTTTCACGATTGTAAGACGTGTCCTAAACACTTGGCCATCGACGCTCTCATTTATTAAATCTTACGATAATAAGAATACCGTAATCAAGAAAATCGCCCTGCGGCATCAACGACCGATGTGACACAGTGTTAGTGCGACTGCGTGCAGTGCAGAAAGTTCCGAGTTCAATTCTTGGTGGGTCACTCATAAAGTTGACATTTATCACTTTGTGGATTTGTTCCCAGTCTGGTTAGGACATTGCAGACTGAACTACTAGATTGTCCGTAAGAAAGATGGTTCTATGTTTCAGAGGGCACGATAATCGGTCACGGTTGCTAGGTTGTCAGTGGTTACTTTTACACGGCGGTCGCTAAATAACTATGCCAGAAGCGTGCTACTTGTACTTAGTAGGCGGTTGAAAAATTCCGACACAAGGGTTTCATTGGGTCGTTGGACGACTCAGTGTCCCACGCGAAAAGAGAGAGAAACCCTACGGGCTAGCTAGTTTTTTAAGTGTTTAATATGTCAGCCAGGCCATGGTTACGTATCCAATTTATGGAACTTGCCAATGTACTAACCACACTGACAAGAGATAAACATTCGCGAAAAAAATTTAGTATTTATAAAAATAATAGATACATAGAAAAAGCGCAGTGGCCGCCAAAACACAAATTCAATATTTTTTTGTAAATGAAACAAGAATGTTGTCAGTTGAGTGACTATGTAGTTCTTCTACAAAGTCATAGGTGGCGCTGATGCTACTCGTAAGTAGTCAAGTAAGGAAAAAATATATGAACGAAACAAGTGGATCACAATTCCGCCCCCTGGGATATAGCCGACCGTGGTAGTGTAGTGGTTAACCCGTCTGACCCGGCTAGTCAGAAGACGTGGGTTCGAATCCCATCGGAGGCGTGAATCTTTTCTGCTTGTTTCGTTTGTATAAACTTTCAAAAAAAAAGATAAGAAATAAAAATCTCTTCGTTTTCGATGTTCGCCGTGTGATGCCGGCTTAGAATAGAATCACCCCATTTCCTACCCTTGGGTGTCGTAAGAGGCGACTGAGGGACTTGAGGGTTTCAAGTGTATTACAACTTTTAGGCAACAGGCTGACAACCTGTCACTATAGTGATACACAAATTATCTCAAACGGCCCTCTATATTTGTCAGACGTGGCGATAGCGATCTAACTTTTACGGCCGTTAACGCTTTTTGCCTACCCCGTAAGGGATAAAGGCGTGATTCATCTATGTATCTATGTATAAGATAAAACTCCGTATGGGTGCGCGCATACCTCCGCTCCTTGCTCTTCTTGGGCAGCAGTCCGTCATGGCGGCGCATGTGCGTGGTGAGCGCCGCGCGCCGCACTCGCGCGCCGCACCGCGCGCACTGCACGCGCCGCGGCTCGTGCACGCACGCCACGTGCTTCGCGCGACCACCTGCAATTTCAATTATTCATAAACAATACAATTCGCTAGTTTCCTGGGTCATTAATAAAATACAAAAGTGGTACGTGTTGCGGAAGCAACATCAGCAATTCCTACACGTTTGTCACGTAGAGAACTAGCTACGTGATTTACGTCATTGTAATATTAGTATATAAGCCATAGTTTAAGATCAATAAATGTGCATTAACCATGGAGTGATCGTTCAACAACTCTCCCCCCACGGGTACCTAACGCTAAAGTACGCTTATTATTGTCTAAAAATACTACATACTCCATTCATAATTTTTCGACCTATTCAAAGTTTGAATTAATAAACAGAAAAATAATATAAACGTTAGTGTTTTGCCGCCATCCAAATACTTACGAAATGACGTCACACTTTTAATTTTTTATACGAAATACCTTAGAGCGTTTTAAAAAGTAGCTCAATAATTGACCTGTCAGGAATATAGCCTATTATTGTGTTTGAATAAATTGCCAACCTATAAAATGAACACGTCAAAATTAAAATAATCATTTTAACTTTAGAATTCAAGAGTAAATAATATATGATATAGAAAAACAATAAAATTAAATATTAGGATGTTAACATACAAATATTATAATCAATTTAATTACTTACTATGAGCCAGAGTACTAAATGTACAAATGTAGGCTTAGATTTTTAAAAGTACACTATGGATTATGACGCAGGTTTTTTTTTATTAAAAATAGAGTCATCATTCTCCTTGCCTTGACCCGTTTTCTGTCGGGGTCGGGTATCTAACCTAGGGGATTTGAAATCCTAGGTTAAATCACATTCGAATATCATCTGCAATCAAATTGTATTTGAATGTGGGTTTCACCACAATGTTTTTCCTTCACCGTAAGAGAAATCGGTAAATGTACGTGAATAAAAACACATTGGCACATGGTGGGGATCCAACTCGGGTCTCACGATTGTAAGACCGGTGTTCTAACCATTTGGCTACCGACGCTCAATTTTTAAAATATTTTTTTTTAATTGCGCTGTCAGCTGGTGTCTACATACAAAGATTGCAACGTACCAGAATCAAGGAACTTCTTATCGCAGTGCGCGCACGCGTAGCGGCGCTCGGTGTGCGCGTGCGCCGTGACCAGGTGCGAGCGGCGACGCGCTGCGGTGCGGAACCGCAACGCGCACTCCCCGCAGCGGAACGGCAGCGGCGCGCCGTGCTTCAGACGCTTGTGACTTAGCAGGGTGTTCAGTTTGGAGAATTCCTGCAGAAATATATTCATAAACTTTAAGTTAGCTACTTTTATGAATGGAGCTGTTGATAGCCTCATTAAAATAAAAACACATACAAACATAAATCACGCCTCTTTCTCATTGGGGCAGGCAGAGACTATTTCGTATTTCGCGGTAGCGGATGAGGAACTTCAAAAATTGCGGAATTTCCGCATTATGAGGATTATCATCATCACCATATCAGCCGGAAGACGCCCACTGCTGAACATAGGCCTCCCCCAAAGATTTCCAAAGTGAACGATCCTGCGCGACTTGCATCCACTGGCGTCTAGCGATCTTCACCAGCCTGGCTAACAAGCGATAACGATATATTTTATCGTTTCATATGCATATAATGTAACTACGGAACAATGCGTAACTTATTAGCAGTGAAGTTAGATGTGGCCTGCCCATTGCCACCATAAGGATACGCAAGAGGAACCCCTGTGTACCTGCAGGCAAGCGTCGCAGCGGAAGGGCCCGGGGCGGTGCGCGGCGGCGTGCTTGAGCAGGCTGGCGCGCGACATAAACCGTTTGCCGCAACCGGCGTGCGCGCACGCGTGGCGCCCGAAGTGACTGTTGTAGTGCACCTGAAGTTACAGACACAACATTTTATACATATGAACCGAAGAGCATCGGTAAGTGGTTAGTATACCGGTCTTACAATCTTGATACCCGAGTTCGATCCCCGCCATGTATCAGTGTGTTTTTACCACGGACATTTACCGACTGCTCTTACAGTGAAAGAAAAACATCGTGATGAAACCCACATTCATGAATTCAGACGATATTTGAATGTGACTTCCTAGGGTTCGGGCCAGGTTAGCCTTTAAGTTGCTGAGGTCAGATGGCGGTCGCTCTGTGTAAAAACTTAATTCCGTTTCAAATCCCCTAGGTTAAGTAGCTGTCCCCGACAGGGGAACGGAAGAAGGCAAGGAGAACGATGACATACACAAATGACGCCTTTATCCCTCACGGGGTAGGCACAGCGTTAACCGTAAAATTACAGTCGATATCGCCACGTTTGACAATATTTGAGGGTCGTTTCAGATAAGTTGTGTATCACTATAGTGACATGTTGTCAGCCTGTCGCCAAAAATTACAATAGACTTAAAACCCTGGAGTTCCTCAGTCGTACTCTTACATGGTTAAGAAATGGAGTGATGTTATTCGAAGCCGGCATCACACGTCATAATCTAAATACATATATATAAAACGCAAAGGTGACTGACTGATCTGTTTTTTAATTCTTGACCATCAAAAAGCGAAATGTAAAATTTACTACTTTGAATAAATAATTTGATTTGATTTGATTTGTCAACACACAGCCTAAACTTCTCGACCAATCAGGCTGTAATTTAGCAGCTATTATGGTCTAGACATCTACTAAGAAAAGATTTTTCGAAATTCAGCCTTCAATTGAGTCAAGAAAACTAGCCGCCATTTATATGGGACAGCCTGTCCAGTGCGTAGATAACTTGATATCAATGCCAGTTACCAACACAAGTTGGTCGTTGCAGAGAAAATATGGCGAAATGGGGTTTCATCAACAAAACGCAAGTGCACTGCTACTGTGGGGCCACATCTCAATCTATGGCGCACCTTAATAGGTATCCTCTTTTGTCCGTGTCTTGCAGCAGGAAGGAGCTGATCCTAGCTACAGAGAACGCCATTGCGGTCGCCAAATACTGGCAATCAAAAATATAATGATCCATTGACACGACGAAGAAGAATGCCAGCAAGACTTAGAAACAGACCTTGAGCGTGATGTGTGTGGGGAAGTGCAGGCCGCACTCCCGGCAGCTCAGCTCGTCAGCGCACACTTGGTAGGGCAGCGCGGGCGAGCGCGTGCGCGTGCGCGGACGCCCCACCGACCACTTGGGGGGCGGCGGTGACGACCGCGGTAGAGATACGCGGTCTGACGGGGACTCTAAGGACAGGCAATGGTTCAATTATAATAAATAAATAAATATCCTGGACAGTTCACACAGCGCCATCTAGCCCCAAACTAAGCAAAGCTTGTACTATGGAAACTAGATAGCTGATACTGATATTTATATTTTTTTTTTAAATAAATACAAATACATAGAAAACGCCCAGACTCGACACAAATATTTGAAAATTGACTTAACAAATATTTGTGTCTGGTGGGGATCGAACCCACGGTGCTCGGCGTAGAAGGCAGGGGTACTATCCGCTACGCCATCGGGACAGTCAATATATATATTATATAAGTTATAAATAGAGTGATTCAAGAGCAATGTATTACATGCAGGGTTCTCTTCATCTAGTTCCCATAGTACAAGCTATGCTTATTTTGGGCCTAGATCGTGCAGTGTGAATAGTCCAGGACATTTCTTTATTTATAAAAAATAAAATGCTGCTGTTTTAAAGCTCTAAGAACACAGACATAGGGGCAGACGCAGGAAGCGACTTGGCTTTATACTATGTATGTAGTAATGCCACTAATGCCTCACAAAAAATTTACCAACCTTGATCTTTTTGAGAATGTGTATCATCTTGCCTCGAAGTAAATTTGATTTCTATTACTTTTCTCTTCACTTTCTCTTTAGTTTCTTCCATAGATAACACACTTGTATCCTGTGAGATGTCATCATCATCACAGTCACTCAATGACTCAGATTCATTGAGGTGTTCTACTTCTGAATCCGTAATATGCTTTGGTTCACTCAGACCTAGTACTTCCAATTCTTCCGCAGGCAGTAGTTCGGTCACTAAATCAAATCAATACCAAAAAAAAAGTTATTTGAAAGAAGATATTTAAAAAAAATCTGTTGTTTTATGTATGGAACTTACAGTCCACTGATGCTAGTATTGATATACTTCTTAAGGCCTGTTTTTTGAAACAGATACAATCTTTAAGTTTATCTACACAGTTAGTACAGATTAAATCATCTCCATCAGTTTCAGTTACCTGAAAAAAAACTGCTTTTGATTATAAAAGGTGAGTAATTTTTTTTACCTTAGATGAATGATAGATCTCCCAATTTTTAATCTAAGGTTTTTAAAAACATGTAAATGCTTTATTTGTTCATACCAACCAATCCAATCATTGCTAAAGCATGAAATGTACCCACCTTCTTAGGTCTGTATGTACTTATATCACACTCAACTCTGAGATCTATCTCAAGAGTGATTTTGGCAAATGTCAGTAAGTGTATTGAAATTTTAGGCGACAGGCTGACAACCTATCACTATAGTGATACACGACTTATCTGAAGCGAGCCTTAAATATTAGTCAGATGTGGCGATAACAGCGTTAATTTTACGGTCGTTAACGCTTTAACACTCTGCCTACTCCGCCAGGGATAAAGGCATGACTTGTGTATGTATGTATGTCAGTCAATACTAACAGCATCTCATGATCAACCTCTGAGCTGAGTGTGGTTTATAAATATGGGCCTTAGTGACTTGCCAAATTTCAACAAATAGCTAGTTCAGTTAGGTCTAATCCTAGGATCGCTGATTGTGAATGCCGACCCGGCTTGCACAGGACCACATTATAAAACAGAAGGGTACATAATTGCCACACAGCCTTTGACAGCCTCCCATGGCCAGGAGCCAGCACAGTTGAGGCCAGACTTGATTCGGTACGTTGGTGGATGGAGAGGTGGACTGAGGCAGATTATAATTTATTAAACACTCTCAACTACCAAAAGAGTTTGTAATTTTTTATTTTATTTTTATTTTTTAGAATCATCAGTGGCTGACTGGAGCGGAAAATCAAAGGACCTCAATAGTATTTCAAGTATTTTCAACATTGGTTTTAGAAAATGGTTATGTCGTGGGTTATGTCGCCTATTTGTAGGCACGTGTGAAATCAATGTGTGGAAATACTATCTATGTTCAGTGAGTCGTTGGCTGATTCATTGTCCTATACGAAAGGGAAAGGAAGAACGATAAAAACCATACCGGTATCCGTAAGCAAAGAGCCAACATCTTTCCGTAATTTTCAACTCCGCTATTCTCACATTCATCAGCAAATAAATGCACCAAGTTTTCTGTAGACATACAACACACACAGAGCGAACCCTCATACATGATTTTTCCGGTAGATTTGGTAATTTTAGTCAATTTATTCAATAAAATTGCAGCACAATGTAATAAACAAAACCAAAATCTGATCAGCTGGATTTGACGTTGAGGTTGACGTTGACACATTGTTACGTTTTTGAAGCAAGGTACTGAGATTTTTTGCAAAGATCTTTTTTCCAATTCAAGGAATCCAATCGCTGCTTTCAATGTATTGTTGTACTCATATAGGTTGTATCACGGTTGTAGGTACTGTATAATTTAGTAAAAGCTTCCTTCAAGCAAAAGCAATACAGTTTTCCGTTCCATTCCGAGCCAGCGCCAATCAGATGAGGCTGTATAGATGTCGCAGGCAATGTATGAATTCGCCGTTTACATAATGCCTACTACATATAGAGATCGCGCCGCGAAAGAAGTCCCGGGAAAAACGTTTCAATGACCCTTAATCTGACGATCATAATGGTCATTTAAATTTTTTTGCAGGACTTCTTTCGTCAATCCTATCCTATCTGTTTCGGATCTTTTTTTTCGTGGTCGAGTGACGAGTGCCGGCAACACGTAACACTCACTCCGTTTCGTTTCAGTTACTTCATTTTTCGTTTCGTTCTTTTCGTAGTTTCCTTTTCATTTCAACGAAACAAAGTTCGTTGATTATTTTATCGTGTTGATGATAAAATTGAAAAGTCGGCCAGGTGTATCGTAAACTATACCTACTTTTCGGGGTGAGATCAGTGATAATCTTGCTGAATATCTGCCTACTGCATCTCTCTCTGCCTTCTGCGGACGACCGGAGTGTGTTTACGAATTGTGAAATCAGTCTGATATAATGAGCCTGTTCCATTTTCCGTCCGCCCCTGCGTGGTCTCTCTGCACAGTTTATTTCAAAAACCTCAAACAAGAGAGAAGTCTGCAAATGCTGGTAAGTACCTGAATATTTTATTACATGAGGTGATAAAGGTAGTAAAGTTTTTGCTGTTACTGCATTTTGTTAGTGGATAAATTAGCTTTTCCCTGTAAACAGTTCACCATGAATTTCACACTGAGGAAAAGCCATAAAGTACCGAGGTATAGGTACCTAACTATCTGTCTGTCCAAAAAATTGGCACACTTCTTTCTGCGATACTAAAGTTTGCACATCTTTCATAATGCTCGTCAAGGCAGATGGGGTTTTACAGTGAAACCAATGCTCTTCAGATAACTAGGTATGTAAAGGATACAAAGGCAATATAACAATTTGTTTTCAACTTAGCTGGACAAGTGTAAAAGTTGGTCTAGAAGGTCAGATCTTGAAGCTACAAGAGACATGTGTGAACCTATCCTGAGTTGTTTTGCTATGTTGTTTATGTCGCATTTTTTATGGGAAACGCAATCAAAATCAAACAAATCACTAACTTCGATAGCGTTTTATTAAAACGATCATTATTAATCCATTATCATTAAAATTTACATACAACCTTCTTTACACAATACATTTTCATCACTTTCAAAATTAATCATTCCATACAAAAATAGGTACACTCTTCAACATTTATTTACAAAAAAAAATTACATATTTACAATTTCAACATCGCAACTTCATCATCAAACACAATAAATAGTATGAGAACACGAGTCGCGGGCGCGGGGTGGGGGATGGGGACAGGAAATATAGCAGGCAAGGGGGACAAGGGGGCACGGCCCGCGCTAAGTACACGTCAGCTTACACTATACTAGACTACAGCTTAGTATCACACGAGGCACACGCGCGGCGGGTGACGTCACACGAGCACGGTGAGGCGCTCGGGCGGGGCGCGGCGCGCGGGGGGCGGCTCGGGCGGCGGCAGCGCGCGCTTGGTCAGCTCCTTGTCGCGCGGCGGCGTGTTGTTGCGCGCGTCCGCATTCTGCGCCTTGTACAGGGTGTGCGCGCGCGGCAGCTCGTCGGCCGGCGCGCCGTGTGCGTGCGCGTGCGTGTGCGCGTGCGCATGCGTCAGCGGCATCGGCTCGTCTCGCAGCGGGTTTGCGTAACGGCGGAGGTTCTCCTCGTTCTGCAGGTTATTTGATTTTTCTTCGTCGCAGCGTCGGGAACGCTCGGCGGCCGCGGCTATGCGGCGTCGGCGGACGAATAGAGCCGCCGCACCCGCGCAGAGTAACAATAGAGGAACAATGGCAGCCAACGCGAGCAGCGCGCCGGACTGTGGGGCTTGTTGCGGTGCGGCGGGGGGCGGGGGGTGCGGCACGCGCAGTCGCAGCGCCGCGCCGAGCAGCGCGTGCGACGCGAGCCGCCGCCGCGACACCAGCTCCGACAGCGCGCGCACTGCGGCCGCCAGCGTCTCCGCGTTAGACGCAGAGTCTGAGCCTTCTTCCTCGCCGATCCACTGTAAAATGAGAACATCAGAGTCAATACGAGGTATTACTTGGGAGCAGATACAAAGATGTAAATACTTTTATTCTGAAAACTTACTAGGGCTAAATCTAGAGCATCATCATCATCGGGTGCGAGATCACAAAGTAAGACAAGTGGCGGCGCAGGAGGGGCACGCGCTGCCAGAACTGTAGCGAGCGCGCGCCGCAGCGCAGCGCAGGCCCGTTCGACGTGCGCGCCGCGCGCCAGGCGCTCACGGGCGAGCTGCAGCTGGGCGCGTGCGCAGCCCGCGGGGGACACGCGCGCCCCCGGCCAGCAGGCGGCGGGCGCGGGCAGCGCGGGGGGCTCCACGCGCCGCCCCGACACGCGCCGGCACTCGCCCAGCGGCGAGCACGGCGCCCGCAAACACAGCGCTGGAGCTGCCGGTACACACACCTGCAATATATTTTTCAAGATGTTTAGAACAGTAATGACAACTGAATCAATCAATGTAACTGAACAATAGTATCGTCAAAGACGATAGGATATTCTGTATTTGGCTGACCTCGTCAGTGCGGCAAGGCGAGGCTCGTGGCGCGAGGCAGTCGGGCAGGCCGCACCACAGGCGCGTGCAGGCGGGCGTGGCGCCGGGCGCGCCGCACGCGCACGCGTTGCAGCCCCACCACCACGTGCCGTTGGTGGCACAACCTCCTCCCGCGCTGCCCCACCGTCCCCCCGCCGCTGCGCCCTGCGACTCCTCGCCTTCTGATGGATCCGCTCCCTCCGCGGCGTCGGTTGAAGTGTCCTCAAACCCCAGTCCAGCGATGGCTGCGAAAATAAAAAAGGTGTTAAAGAGATCTTTTGTTGGTATCAGTATATGTTTAGTATGTATTGTGTAAGGTGTTTAGTATCAACACTTCTCAGTGCTAAGACGAACGACGTTTGATTAAAACTTACTCTCAAGACAGCGGGTGGCAGCTCGAGCGGGTGCTTCAGGACACACGCAGCGCGCGCCGAGCGCGTCGTGCGCGCAGATGGCGGGCGGCGGGCACGGCGGCGAGCAGGCGGCGCGCGGCGCGCTGCAGTCGGCGCCGGCCCACGCCGAGCCGCACTCGCACGCCCACCACCCCGCGCCGCCCACGCAGCGCGCGCCGTTGCGGCACGGCGCCGACGCGCACCCGTCCAGCGCCAGCTCGCAGCGCGCGCCCGCCCAGCCGTCGTGGCACGCGCACGCCCAGCCCGCGCCCTGCGACACGCAGGTGCCGTGCACGCACGCGCACGCGCCGCCGCCGCCCGCGGGCACGTCGCACGCTGCGCCCGTCCAGCCAGCCGCGCACGCGCACCGCCACGCGCCCGCTTCACGCACGCAAGTACCGCCATTGGCGCACATTACGTCCACGCAATGACCGCCTTCGATGCGCACCGAACAAGTTTTACCTGAGGGTATTTATAACATTTAGCGTTTGAGTGACTAAGAGTGAGATCAAGATATGGCGGGTGGTAGGAAGTATCCAGGTGGTGTCGGGAAAAGGGTAGCTACCCGCCTGGCCGGGTGTTGTGGCCAGGGGACCGACGGGTCCACCTGGATCGGATTAGAAGTTGTATATATGCGTTGCGCGGTAAACACTTCGATACCGCGTTACAGGCCCATTGTTCTGTCACGTGGCGCCATCTCTCCGATATGATGAGAAGTCCTGTTGCGTCTTGTATGCTTGTGAACCACTTGAGTGAGCTTCATGTAGTAGCCACCAGAGGTCGCTACAAAGACTTTCACTAGAAGTTAATAATATACCTAAAAAAGATACAAAAAGAAGTAGAATATTAGTTTATCTACCTGTCCAACCCTCAGGGCAAAGGCATGCAAAGTCGGCGGGACCATCCACGCAAGTTGCGTTGTTTCTACACGGAGTCATTGCACATTCGTCTATTTCTGTAACAAAAAGTATAACTAGGCGTTAGCCACGCGACTTCCTAATGCTTTAATTATACATGTATTGTAGATTGTGTAATGAAAGAGTATATTACCGTGCTCGCATCGTACGCCAGTCCAGCCCGCGCGGCACACGCAGCGTGCGCCCGCGCCGGTGTCCAGGCAACTGCCGCCCGAACCACACCCACTCACGACGCAGTCTTCAATACCTGTACATACAGACAAACAACGGATGCATTGACACTTTTGAGAGGGGTAAAGAGTGGGTCCGTGTGATTATGAGATGGCAATAAACGACGAAACTCAAAACGATTACTAATACTAACGTTCAGTGCAAAGTGGTCCCGCATAGCCCGGTGAGCAGACGCAGCGCGGCGCGGTGGGTGCGGGGGAGGGGGCGGCGGCGGGGTGCAGGCAGTGCCCGTGCAGGCAGACGGCGCCGCCGACGCAGGGCTCGCGGTCGCGCGGGGGCGGCGGCGCGCGGGACGTGCAGTTCTTGCCGGTCCAGCCGGGCGCGCAGTGGCAGTAGTAGTCGCTCTGCGCAGTGTAGCACGGCGCGCCGTTGCCGCACGGATTGCCGGCGCAGTGGTCGCGGTCGTCCTGCAAACAAAAACGCTGTAGACTTTCGAGTAGATTGACCTTCGACTACCCCGGTCGCGGCTCGAGAAACAGAGGTCCACAGGATCTTTTATCATCCAGCAAAATAAATTAATAACGAAGATATGGATACGATTTTAGGAAGCTTTCTTGTACGACAAATTCAAAGCAATATTGAAAATATTCTAAAAAACACAAAACAGAAGAAACAGGCAGAGTCAAATGAAAACCGTGCAGGGCTGCAAACAAACAGAAACACCAATCTAAGCATGGTAAACCAAAACAAACAAAATGTGAGAGCAGCTCTATCAATAATCTTTTTGTTGTTTCTTGTTTCTGTGGACTGTACTCTTTTGTCAATCTAGTCGACCAACTAACGTTAAAAAGCTGCCTCAGAGGAAATCATACATTAAAAAGTTCGCAAGTATCATGCAGACCACAATGCAGTATTATCAAGGTGTGTGTACTTACCGGACAGTACCGTCCGAAACAGGATGACAGCTAAAAGCAGAGGTTCAGTTAGTGTGTTAGTGCTAACGCGACAGGTCCTGAATAATGAAATGACATTAAATGAAGAAGAAATTTTGAATGAAGTCAGTGAAAAAGGAATACAGGAAAGAGAATAGTGAAAAAAAGTAAGAGGTAATGAAAGTCGTTGCTGGTAAGCTCACCTCGCAGTCTTTGCCGGAGTAGCCGACGGGGCAAATGCAGCGGTAGGCGTCTAGAAGGTCGACGCATTCGCCGCCGTTTCTGCAAGGACGTGATGCGCAGTCGTCGATGTCGCGCGCGCACGTGCGGCCCGCGTAGCCAGCCGCGCAGGCGCAGTGGAAGTCATCCACCAGGTCGATGCAGGTGGCGCCGTGCAGGCACTGGCCTGTGCAGTCGTCTACGTTCACCTCGCAGTCGCGGCCGGTCCAGCCCGCCAGGCAGGCGCACGAGTATCCGCCGGCTGTGTTGTTGCATGCGGCTGCATTCACGCAAGGTCCTAGTGGGGTTTCTGTCACAATTGTCTCGCTGCCTTCACGAGTCGTCGCGCATTCATCCACGTCTAGAACAATATTACCAGTTAGACACATACTGTGGAGGGCGTACTCTTATCTGTACTCTGGGAAATCACAAAGTAGTTTCTGTACTGACCGTCAGTACAAGTGGGGCCGGTCCAGCCGGAGGCGCAGTCGCAAGCGAACGCGTTGACGAGATCGCGGCAGGTGGCTCCATGCGCGCAGGGGGCGGACGCGCAGTCGTCCACGTCTCTATCACAGAGCGCGCCGCTCCAGCCGGGCTCGCAGGTGCACTCGAAGCCGGGCGGCGCGGTGCTCAGCTCGCACACGCCGTGCTTGCAGGGTTGAGGCGCGCATGGATTATCCACGCGCTCGCAGTCCACGCCAGAGAAACCTTCAGCACACGTACACAGGTACTGATCTGGTGCTGTATTCTCACACGTGCCGCCATGTTGACAAGGCTCATGTGTACCGCAGTAGTTGAGATCTGCAACAAACTCAACAGCTCATCGATACGTCCTTATGAGGAAAGATCAATCGCCAGCTAGGTTTCTTTGTCAGGTGGAAGACTGGAAAGGAGCAGAAAACATACCTTGATCACAGAGGATGCCTCCCCAGTTGGTGTCGCAGGTGCAGTCCCAGGAAGAGCCGTTGCAGTAGCCGTGCTTGCAGCCGGGGTACGGCTGACACTGGGAGCACAGTTCACCTCGCCATCCAGGCCGACAACTACAAACGACAAGTACAAATTAACATTAAATTATCTTCTTACTCTAAAAGTCCACTAAAATACTAGCAGATAATTATCTAGCTCAAGAAGATGATGTTTACTTACTCGCAATCTCCTGGGTGATCGCAGCGCCCGTGCGTTGGATGGCAACCTTCCTTGCACACAGCTGCAACATTAAAGGATCGTAAGAGGCCATTGGTGTTGATACTAGGTATACTCTGTATTTAGTAGAGAGCAGCTAGAGCTTACGTTTTTCGCAATTGTCGCCTTGCCAGCCGGGCAGGCAGCGCTTGTCGCCTTGCGGGGAGCAGGAGTAGTGGCCGAACTTGTCGTCCCTCGGCCGGCAGAAGGTGGTGCAGGTGGCGTTGTAGTAGTTGGGCTGGCAAGTGACGCGCACGCGGTACGCGAGCGAGGCGGCGCTGCCAGCGTGCCGCAGCGCGTGCCACTCCGCGCCCGGCTCCACGATGCCCGACCACCACGCCTCCTCGATCAGACCCGACTCCTCTGTGCATCACAAATGTATTAATCAGCGGCAATTTAAAATCCACCATGGCTCTGCCTGTCGCCATAAGAACAGAAGAAGAAATTATCGATGGATAGACATGGAGAAATTGCATGCATTTTGGAGATCAATACCCGATCTCTCACGAGGGAGTAAAGAATAACCACGATATGATAGAAAAGCTCACCAGGATCTGTGTAGTTGTGGTCGTCGTAAGCTTGAAGTATAAGTGTAAAGGACCTCTGAAAACAAAAGGACAATATTTTAGCTAAGAACGGGTTTTGGATATGCCAAATGATGAGGACAAATTAGAGGATGAACTTACCGTCCAACGGAATGAAAATGGCAGCGACAGCGTGTAAAGCGGCTCGGCGAGCGTAAAGGAATCCGTTCCGAGGACAGGAGAGGCGGCTCTGCCGAAGGAGCAGGCGCCGGGCGCCGCCGCCGACTGGTACTCCTTGAGGCAGAGCGCGAACCTGGTGCGGCAGGGCGTGGCGCAGGGCGCGGCGGCAGGGGGGGGCGCGGTGGGGCCGCCGCCGCAGCACGCGCCCGACGACAGCCGCAGTCGGTAGTTGCTGAACTCGAGGATCTGCAGCTCGAACACGCCCGCCCCCGCCGCGCTCTGGAATATAACAACAATTTATGAGTCAACCAAGCTATGAAATAAAATAAATGAAATCTTTACAAATTGTGAAAAAGAGAAATTAAGAAGTGAGAGAAAGGATGATAATATTATTTACATACTACTATCGGGCATACAGTCTTATCGTAGGGAAATAAATGTCTTTCTAAATGGTTTACCTACTACCAAATTTATTTATTAATATAACCGTGTGTTGTACACAGTAAAAGACAGAGGACAAAACATAAGAACAATACACAACAGGTCAACTTATTTATAAAAAGAAATCACTTCCAGCAGACCTATGGTAGCGAGATAATACCACGCCACGCGTATTAAGACAATCAAGTTTATTCAAAAACAGTACATGAACTGTGTGCGAATATAAAGTACCACGTATTCATGACAAAGTGTCGTAATTCCTCATACCTTCGTGATAGGTATTTATTTTTAAACAATACCTATAATATTGTTATCAAATAACCATATTGCTGCACATTTGAGACTTTGATAGCCGATGTTCTTGGAATATACATACCTACCTATTCGTAGGTACATGGAACGAGCTCCTAACTGTAACTTTCAAAGCACGAATATCACGATAAAGCGAGCGGCTTAAGTTTGTTTACACTGAAAGTAGGCAGGTACCCACTATAACTGAACTTTGAGACGAGCAATAACTGCGATAAACGAACGCAGTACCTAATACCTAGGGAAAGCAGTAAGCAATAGATCATAGTATGGCAAAACCCGAACGATAAAAACGCTAGACAAACACATAACGGGTCGGCGGCTTAGCGTGGGCGGCGGCGGCGGGGGGAGTGGCGCGGGAGGGGCGGGGTCCGCGGTGGGCGGGGCCACGGCGGCGCGTGCGCAGTCTTCACGCCTACCGGACTAGAGCTTTCTTGGCCATTGTTTACTACGCTACCATAGATATGCCTAGTTGAGGTGAGCTTGAATTGAAACACCACTGGACTATGTTATGGGCCCAGTTATTATTTGAATCTGCAATTTCATTACCTTTATTATTATTAACTAAGTTATTAATTAACTAATGTTTCTCCAATAATCAATGCTATGAAGTAATTTGTGGATACGTTAGTCAAATAGGTAACCCCATTCCCCCACCATATAATTGTAAATAACTTATATTTTGACGTTAAATGTATTCTTTTTAGAATTACAATTTTTTATTATAGGCACAAAAAAATACACGATACACGATTTTTTTAATAAGGCCCTAAAATATTTGCTAGACGTGGCGGTAGCAACCGCATTTTTACCGCCGTTAACTCTGTGCTTATCCCGCAAGGCATAAAGGTGTGATATGTGTATGTATGTACCTAACTATGCATGTAGCTACAGAAAAATGAATCAAAAAAAGTGTGTGAGGCATGTAGTAGCTCGTTAAAACTACGTAGTACACGCGTAGCGTAGCACAAGCGTAGCGTAGCGCAGCGGCGCGATACAGAAGAACGCAGCGTAAAAGACATCAACGCCTACTTATCTTCACTAGAGATGGGCCGAATATTCGGTTTCGACGATATTCGGTGAAATTTGCTGAATATTTGACCGAATTAAAAGGTATTGTTTTTATAACATAAATGGTTATGTCAAAACAAAGAATGGAGCAGTTTTTTTAATATGTTGTCAATATTTCTAATGTGAAAAGTTAGACAGGTAGCGAGCGGAGAACTCCTGTGTGAATTCGCGAACAAGTAAGGCTCTTACCTAATTGTTTTTATATGGACATCCGTTCCTGCCGAATTATTCGGCCAAATATTCGGTTCGGCAAAGGAGAAGGCCCATGCATGGGCTAACCATGTGTCTTGCGTAACAAAACAAATTAATGTAATATATAATATCGCCAATTTCAATGAAAAATATCAACGTTGCTGCACAAAACCCGGAAAATAAATAAAAATAAAATTGAATATCTACGTTTACCTATTTTAACAAAAAAATTACTAAGGCGTAAACCTTTTCTACACTGCTTACCAAAAATAACGTATTTAGAACTAAATACACTAAAGAGCGCCAAACATCAGCACTTTTGTCTCTTTCGATGCCCAACTTTGACACTCAATAACTCCAGAACTAGTATGTTGCATAAAAAATCCCTATGCTAAAATGATAAGCAATATTTAATCTCTATTATTATATAACTTTGGTTTTGATGCGATTCCTGCAAGTGTGACTCAAGACTGATGATAAACAGGACGAGCATCTAAACAAAAGCTGTCATGATCCTTTTTTACTGAATATTCGGCCGAACATTCGGTTTCGGTGAAACCTATGTTCCGTTGTGCAAAAAGCTTACAGGTGGAAATTTTATATCTACAAATTGGATTGTTGAAGGCACTTTAACAACAGATGGCGTTGTAGTTTACTACAACTTGCTATTGAGATGTTTCATAAAAAGTACTTAACAGGCCAACTATATAAAGTATTGAGTTCCTCAGTACAGATAAAAATGTGGTATTAAGTGGATAGTAGAAGGCTTTTCGGGATACAACTCAGAAATAAGGTATAGCGTAGAACAACTATCATAATAAATGAATTAAGAAAATATGTTTCTTATATTTAAAAACCAAGCGCCACCAGGGAAAGTCTATTTAAGTTTTGCTGCTGGACAATAACGTTTTACATGTTTGACTGTCCCGATGGCGTAGCGGATAGTGTGCCTGCCTTCTACGCCGAGGGTCGTGGGTTCGATCCCCACCGGATACAAATATTTGTTAAGTCAATTTTCAAATATTTGTGTTGAGTCTGGGTGTTTTCTATGTATAATATGTATTTATTTACAAAAAAAAAAGTATATATGTATTAGTATCAGCTATCTAGTTCCCATAGTACAAGCTTTGCTTAGTTTGGGGCTAGATGGCGCTGTGTGAATTGTCCAGGATATTTATTTATTTATTTATTTATGTCTTAAGTCTTATGTGGGTAGGTAGGTTCCGGATGTATTAACTAACTCGGTAGAGCCATTTTGATGGTGATATTAACCTTTCTTGTTGTTTTAGCATTCAGTGGACTCTGCCTCCATGTACATAGTATCAAATGAATATGTAGGTAGGTATACATTCATACAAAGACAAATCACGCCTTCGTCCCTCGCGAGGTAGGCAGAGCGTTTACGGGCGATTGTAGGTAGGTATACAAGTCCAAATTTTACAATACGCAGAAAGTGTTTTAATTTAAGAGTTTTCTACTTATACATTTTTTGCATTACAACTAAGCACTATTCTAGAAAGCCTCTTATCTACTTAGAAAAATTGCATCAAGATCCGCTGTTTTACAGCATACATACACACAAACAAACAGACATACACAGGGACAGACATAGGACATGCTTTAAGGTTGCCTGGAAGAGAATACTACTTAGCATTAAGGCCGCCTTGTTGCACTGCTTTTGTTGTTTGTGTTTCTGTTGTATCTAAGTATTATGAATTAAGTGCAATAAATTTTTTGTTAAGTTATGTTTATATGTTATACTTTGCTTTATTCTCATACTATATGTATAGTGATGATTAATTCCTATCCTATGCTAATCTCTGTTACCCGGGTTTATCGTTGACTCAGTTTCGTATCTACAATCTCACGGTATAAATGATTTGTTAGGGATGAATTTATATTGCTATCATGCCAAATAACGACGACCGATGTGGCGCAGTGGTAAAGCGACTGCCTTTGACGCTGAATTCTGGTTCCTTAAGGTTCCGGGTTCTATTCTCGGTGGATCACTCACAAAGTTGATATTTAACACTTTGTGAATTTGTTTCCAGTCTGGTTAGGACATTGTGGGCTGAACCACCCGATTGTCCGTAAGTGAGAAGGTTCCGTGTCCCGGTTGCTGTCTATGATCACTTGACGGCGGTCGTTACACAACCATGTCAGAAGCCTGCTACATGTAGAAGGCGGTTGAAAAATTCTGACACTAGGGTTCATCGGGTCGTTGGACGACTCGGTGTCCCACATGAAAAAAGGAAAGAGATGCCAAATAAGCATCGTCTTACTGAAGAAGCTTAAGCTTTTAAGCTCCTTAGAACTTTAAGGTTACCTACCAGAACTTACACTCATTCTGGGTTGAATTTCGAAAGAACATCCGAGCATCCTATCGAAATAATTATCATTATAACGTTAAACTTTTCGCGATTGTCCGTAAGTAAGATGGTTCCGTGTTTCAGATGCCACGTTAAGCCGTAGGTCCTGGTTGATGTCTATGTTCACTTAGACGGCGGTCGTTACTTAACCATGTCAGAAGCCTGCTACTTGTAAAAGGCGGTTGAAAAATTTCGACACGGGAGTTTATCGGGTCGCTGGACGACTCGGTTTCCCACACGAAAAGAAAGACGTTAAACTTAAACGTTTTGAATGGATGGAAAACTCTATTCCCATAGTTGGTTTGCGATCAGTGGAACTCTGTATAAGAAGGATATTAGATTCTTAAAACTTTTCTAGTATATACTCGTAGGTACCTATTCTGTACTATGAGTACATATAAAAAACTCGCGCGACTTACGTCTTTAACACCATATTCTTTTCGGTCGGTAGGTATCTATCACTACCTACTTCACACTACTAGCTTCACTAGTTGTCAGCGTTTACATGCCTACATAGATTTGATAGAGTTATACACATGGCCAGGTGTTTTAGTTGGATAAAAGGATTGCTTTGGTAAAGAAACATTTTAACGAAAAAGTCAGAGTACCATTCGACAAATATCCGGTATACGTAGGTACTGGAATTTGTTGAAATTCACTGTTTAGTATGTACTACAGCAAGACATTGAGTACAACAACACCCAAATTGCGGCGTTGGCAAACAATGGAAAAGCTTAAGCTAGACTGAAAGGAATAAAGACAAAAAAAATTTTTAAAGGCAAGAAATTTGTGAAAATAAGCGACCTTCTCTGCAATCGATCTCTTCATGTGTCTACGCGAGACCGCTTAGCACGATGCTACGTTTTTTCCATCCTTCTTTAAATACCCGTGGCTTGGACATTAACTGAAGCTAGGACAAAGCGAGTACAAGATATCGTGGACAGACAAAGTACGATCGTGTCGCGGAGAATTAATAATAATTTTGAAATCGCCAACCTCCAGTAGGATATGGTATCCGAAAAAGACGAAGACTAAAAGAAAGGTGAACGAAGAAGTACTGAAACAAGGGACGTTGCAAATATGTTGATTGATTTATTGTCTTACAGTTAATTATTGATGGCAGTAGTGGAAGAAGATCAAAAAAGATGTTTTTACTGAGGTCAAGGCAAAAATAATATTTGTCTCGATGTAATTTCAAAAAAAATAAGGCAGAAGATACAGAAATGGCGATTAAATTACATTATACGTTCACTTACTGCAGGATTGAGCTTCAAAATCTTCATAGAGAATACTCGACTTCCACGAAAAAGACACCGAACATAAACTACTTCGGTAGTGACTAAATAATGATCTAGTTAAATATTTCAAATATCTGGTCCCATGTAGAAGATTACTATTACTTACTTCCTACATATACACAAATATAGGCCTAAACACCCATAATGACTTGCTCTCGAAAGGAGGTTATTTTGGCCAATATGAAATTCTATCAGAACGGTAACACTCTACGCAGTCATGGTTAGAGAAACATTATTAATAGTAGATTACGTACTGAGGTATGTAAGCTATCAATAACAACCGAGGTTTTTTAACGCCCGAGCGGAGCGAGGGCGGTACCTTTCCGAGGTTGTTATTGATGTTACATCCGTGGTACGTATACTGCTTTACATATCGAATGAAAAAAGAGTAAAATAAAGCGATAAATACAAGAAAACGATCCATAAATGATGATTGTATCGTCTGGTATTCAAATTGCACCACTAAACTTTTTTTTCTATGATTGAAAAATATTGAATTAATATGAAAGAAAAGTATCCTAACATAAAGTAGACATTTTTCTGATCGTAGGGATATTAGTCATTTTTACTTTTGTCATTGTAATATTGAGTAATAATTCGACAAACTCATTTATTGAGGTTATAAAAATACAGATTAAAAATATAATTCCTGCCTTCAAGCAACACAATTCGTAGCGGCCAGTTCGAAATTTAAAATCGTATACAATTAATTGGATGCGACTCCTATTAAAAATACGAAGAAATTGATTTTAACTTTTTAATTGCCGCGATTCTATTTGTTCTTTTTCTAGTTCCATATTTAAAATTACTTACAGGCTTAGTTTTAAAACCTCGCCTGTAAGTTGAACTTACAGGTCGTGTTTTTTGCCAGTAATGACCTACTTTCAGAGCATGAGATATGTAAATAAAATTTAAATAGGTAAGTATTTTCAACTGGATATTAATCTTATGTTGATTACTCGATACACTCTCTGCGCCGTATAACTGGAAGCTGCTGGATTGCTACCGGATGTTTTCAAAATGTATCATTCATTTGCTGTTATCACTTTAGCCAATGATATTTTACTTTGGTCAGCCACTAAGTTTTATACAAAATCTGAAGCTCACTACAATTGTTTCAATACAGACAGGTCATGTGTAAACAAAGTAGCATGCCCACGATAGTATGGATGCTCGTCTCGTTTTTCATCAAGGGTATTCACTGTCAACTATTGAGTTTATGGCGTTTTATAAAGCTTATGATCTTAATAACCAATAGTTTATCGCCTTTTATAAAGCCGTGTAAGTAGTCGTATTTTAACATAAATCAATATTTAATTGAATAATAACTGTAGTTACATCGATATGAAATCCTTTATTAGCTTAGGCATATGGCCTTTCCTTTCGTCGTTCTATCTCTACATGAGTACCTACTACAAGCTACTACGTACCTACTTAAAGGGGAGTGCCTGGTTCACCGAGCCTCGCTCGGGTTTATCGCTCCTAAAACGTATAATTAGTTTCTTATACTAACTATCTAATATTCACAATTATTCACCTAGTTATTATTCCGCGCGTAAACCCGATAAAGCCATAATGCCATAATTGTGTATTACGCCATCTGTCGGAAAATGCGAAGACTACTACAATACGGGCCATGTCTTGTCGTGGATTGACTTTATTTGTTTAGTTTGACGAGTAGAACACAAAAAAATATAAATATATTTACAAAAAATGTATACTAGCGTGAAATAAAATATTAAAATATTATTCTTAAAAATAAACGAGCAAAAATAGAAATGAAAAAGAGATGTTGAGGTTCGGATTCGAACTCCACCGAGTTCCACTGTGTTGCAGACTCTTTTCTGCGGCTTGGCTCGAAGGACCACTTGTTGAAGTCAAAGACGATAGGATTTCATGTTAAAAATATATTTATAAAAATTAGATAAAAAATAGGTAAAAAATAATGTCTTTTTTGCTCAGAGTCAAGTCAACGTCTGTCTCGTCTGTCTGTCAAGATCCACCAACCGGCCAGTAGAAAGAAGCCGCAGAAAAGAGTCTGCAACATCCTCACCCCCAGTATTGGAAACCAATACTCAAGGTCTGGCGCTGACTCAAGTCTGCAGAGCCTTGCTACTGGTCGTCGGTCCTGTCCTAGTCATGTCTCGTCAG
The DNA here is from genome assembly GCA_029255805.1 of Keiferia lycopersicella. NCBI lineage: Eukaryota > Metazoa > Arthropoda > Insecta > Lepidoptera > Gelechiidae > Keiferia > Keiferia lycopersicella. The sequence continues at coordinate 156,562 of JARACZ010000024.1, forward strand.
TTACCCTAACAACTGTCAGTCGCGTCCTGGGTAGGTCCTGGTCAGGGTCCTGGTCAGTCGTCAGCAGTCTCAGTTATGTAACCTACTGTCAGAGGTCAGGGCTATAAGTTTGTCATGCAGTGAGGCCATGTCAGGCCAGTCAGTAAGTAGGGCCATGTCAGGCCCGCCATGTAACTGAGCCCACGTCAGGTGAAGGCTTTGGCCTGTCTTGCCATGCCTTACCCAGTTACATGACAGTCGTTGGGCGGCCGGTCGAGCCGGTCGGTCAGGTCAGCTCATGTCAGGTCAGTAAATAGTCAGTTAGTCATCAAATCCGTCCAGACCTTCAGGAGTCAGCCTAATCAAGCCTGCCGCGGTCGGTGCGGTCGGTCCAGCTGGTAGACGGTCCAGTCGAGCCACACAGGCTGGTCAGGTCGTGACTCGCGTCTCAGTCGGTAAGGTTTTAGTCTGGAAGTCGTCTGTAAGTTCCTAAATTGTCCTAGTGGTCATGTAGTCATGTCAAGTCATGCACCATACCACTGTCAATATGGTCGGGTCATTTCAAATGCAATGGTCATCTTGTCGTCTAAGTCATGTCTTGTCGTGTATAAAGTAGTACAAATTAACACACAAAAGTACAAGTAAAAACAATAACAAAATTCAAAAAATTAAAAACAATTCAAAGGCCATGTTGTCATCACTAGTCGGCATCCGTTTGGAAATAGCGAGGGTCGTTCTGAGGTGGCATCGGTGGTCCGGTGAGACCCCATCTCAGGTGGGCGGCAGTGCAGTGGGACGACCGCAGACAGGCGACAACGCGCTTTGCGTACTACTGCTGGCGGCGCAGCTGCGCGGTACGACGTGGCACGGCGCTTAAGCGAGCGAACGATGCGATGCTTGCGCTTATTTTGCCGTTCAGAGTAATTTTTTGATAAACCTAACCTAGCTAAATCGATTTATCGTCCCCGAAAACCCCTATATACGAATTTTCAAGAAAATCGTTGGAGCCGTTTCCGAGATCCCGAAAATATATACAATTCTTGCTCGTTTAAAGGTATTAGATAGATAGATAGATGTAAATTTTTGAGACAAAGCCAATAAAAATCGGAATAGATAAAAAAAAGAGAGATGCAATCATCTGTTAGATTTTGGATTTGATTAAAGCCAGGCTCTTTGGCATGCATGTATAAGTGACGTTATGAATATAAAAAAAAAACAGCAAAAGCATCTTACAAAAATTTTTTTTTTCCATGTTATAGTTCGGTATGACTGTCCCGATGGCGTAGCGGATAGTACCCCTGCCCTCTACGCCGAGGGTCGTGGGTTCGATCCCCACCAGACACAAATATTTGTTAAGTAAAATTTTCAATTATTTGTGTTGGGTCTGGGTGTTTTCTATGTATAATACGTATTTATTTACAAAAAAAAGTATATAAGTAATAATATCAGCTATTTAGTTCCCATAGTACAAGCTTTGCTTAGTTTGGGGCTGGATGGCGCTGTGTGAATTGTCCAAGATATTTATTTATGTATTTATTATTTATATATGACATTATCAGCGTAGAGGGGCCGTATTGTCGATTTATAGAGTTATTGATATTCCCATGATCTGGATACAAATATCTATCGAATCGTAGTTATATGTACATAAAAAACCGACAATAACGTCTTTTTGAATTATAACGTCACATTTTTTTTTACTTGTAATAGCTATGTGGGTGTTTTAGAAACACGATCAAAGAAATCCAAAGGTCGAAAATAGGTACCTATGCGTGGAAATCTTATGGAAATCGTATGTTGACTATTAAGTACCTTCTACGTATCTGCAGAATGCACTTTGATTTTAAAGTTCGTCGGGTCCTTCATCGACATAGTCACCCCCACGATAGAAAAGCCAACCTTTTCTACGCAAAGCACTTTTAATTTCACATTAGGTTAGAACTTCGAAGAAACTTTTGATTCTATTCTAATTATAATCATTATTTGTCGAATCGATGGTACAGTTATGATTTTCGTTGCCCAATATTTGGCAATAGCAATTTACATGTGCCTGGGACTTGCTTTTAGTTAGTAGCTATAATAGTAGGTCCTGAAGGGCCAGTGAAGTTATTCGGGCCAGGTTAGCCTTCGGATTGCAGAGGTCAGATGCCAGCTCTGTGTAAAAACTCAATCAAATCCCCTAGGTAAGGTAGCCGACCCGGACAGAGAAAGGGATAAGGCGAGAATGATGAAATGATAGTAGGTCCTGAAGTGTGCAGGGGTTTGGGCACTTGGGACAGACCTGTAACGGCGCCGTTGTCACATTTATCGCCTGCCGAAAAGCCCCACTTTTTCATGTTTTCCTAACATCTCTCAACACCAGTCCGTAGTCGGTTCAGTAACTTACAGGCTGCCCATGGGAGGTTGCCACCAGAGTGGTTAGTGGGTTGATTCTATTAGCTACATCCTTGCTATATCTCAACAACCGTTTAACCTAGCTTAGTCTTAGCAAAGATTCAACCAGTGTGTAGATATGCACAGCACCTTAGCTTATCTGAGCTGTAGTCTGGCTGTAGTTGATTGTTACTTATTTTAGCATTGATATTCAGTGATCTATTAAATTTTACCATCATTGGGCTCTAAATTATTTAAGTCGACGTATTTTTTTATTGTTTTTGCAATCTTCATCTGCAATTATGCTGAATTGAAACAAAGGATTGATAATTGGTTAAAAACTTATTTCTTGCTATAAAACCATATTAATTGAAGTCACTTCATATTGTTATAGACTTTTCTTCGGTATCTTTGTTCTACTTAGTTGTATTGTCTATTTATGCTCCTCATGTGGCGGTTATTCTGTTTTTTGTACTTTACTCGTTTTTGTGCTTCCTTGCTGCCATTGTTCTTTCAGTACACTTTTATTTTACTGCACGAGTCCCATCTGTTCGTTCAGTGATTTACCGCTTGGTGTTGAGCGGCTGTCTGCCCCGGAGCCGGACGGGAGCAGCGAGCCAACAGGCGGCGTGCGCGGGCGCAGCGCCTGGGCCGTGCAGCCGCGTGCCTTATCTGCATTCAACCAGCTGGTTGTAACCGTTTTAGCTAAATCACCACATGCTAGTTGACACAAGTTTTAAAGCTTTCTGTAGCACTACATATTGCACCTTTGAATGAAATTATGTTTGTCATTCTTTTGCATGAAAATCGGTCACTCGTGTTTTGTGTAAAGGGGTGTTTTTAACTGTGATATAACTATAAATACTTACATAATAGTTATGGTTTGCATGGCATGACTATCTAATACAGAACCTACTCGGCAACTTAGTGAATAGAACGATCTCTAGGACATAAAATTTAATATGCATGAAGAAATTCACTTTCGAAGAAGAGCAATAACAGCCAGCGTGTAGTCGTTGCTTCATTAGCATTGCGCACACGCACGGAACTTGCACGCCTCGAGGAACTCAAACGGTTACAGACCTACCTACCTACCCTTTAGTATCTTGAACGACTTGGTATCCCACACGAAAAGAAGAAGAAGTATCTTAACTCTATATTCATCAAACTTGCGTCAAACTATGAGGGGATCTTGTGGAATCATGATATGACAATCCGAACAAATAGATAGGTCAAACCTTGTTCATTAAGATTTAGAATTTCATTATGAACCTAATTTGACGATGTCGTTGTAATGAAACTGACGAGAAAGACCCTCTTTTGAAACAAACCGGTCAAAAGCTAATCCAAACTGTGATTCTTAATTCATAAGGATTCCATCTTTTAGGGGAATAACAGTATCCGGCGTCAAGTTACGAAGGGTCGTTAGTTAACAATGAGCGCGTCGTAGAAGGAGCAGTGGGGAGACCGGGATTAAGAAGTCTCACAATGCCACGTAACCAAACAAAACAGTCCCGGCAACGGATCCGTGAGCTTTCACAAAGTAAGTACAGAGCACAAAGGAAAGTTCTTGAAACGAAATCCAAAGAGATGGTAGATCCCAAGATGTAGATGAAGCTGGAAGGCACAGAGCACAAGGAGGAGCTGGTGGTATACAGCACTAGCAGTAGAACACATACATGCGTGAGGCAGGCGAGGGCGAGGGCGAGTGCGAGCAGCACGGCGGGCACAGAGCGCGCGCGGCGCATCGGGTCAGCGCAGCCGCAGCGCGCATGCCTCCCGCATGCCGGCGCCGCACGCAATACCACTCCACTGCACTGGATCAACACTGCACTCACAGACACGATCGCGCGTGCGCTTGCCGCGGGGCTCGGGCTGCGACTGCCGCCGCCGGCGCCGCACCCCTCCCTCCGCCCCCCGCAGCGATGCCCCCGCCCCGCCGCCGCCACCGACCCCCGGAGCTTTTAATTCCGAACGCGGATTTATTTTTATTGCGGGTCGCAGGTTCAGCGCGCGAAGGTTTGCGAGCCGCAGCCGTTGCGCTGCCTCGGCCCTTGGTTGATTCAGTCATTACCTAGGTGGCATATAGGTACCTATCTATAGGTCCCTACATCACTTGCTTAAATATTTAGTAAACTAAAAGTTTTGGATCACATCTGCTTACACGTGGTGAATTTAGCATAGAAAGTATGATACGACCCCTTCGTATGGATGACATTCTGGTAGTATTAAAATATGTCTTTTCTTTATACTACACTACACATAAAAAACATATAAGACCCAAAACATTTTTATCGTCATTCATATCGGCAGCCCGGGAACGTAATTTAAAGAAGAACCCTTGCACAAAAGACGGTATCTGTTAGCAACTACCTGCTTTTTTCAATAGCTCCTGTTTAGATTTTTTTCTAAAGGTGGCTAGGAAGCAATACCCTCGCGTCGCGGTATGTCAATTGACTAACCGATCAAACTATTTTCTTAGCTCATAGTCCCCTCGTAGCTGACGGACGGCCCATCAGTATGCAGGGTGCATGAGCTCGCGTCTCACATCGCTCACGTCACGATGATCCATGCGAGATGATCAATTCACTAAATCAATACATCGTCTGCGCATACACTTTGATTAAATAAATCGATGCCGGTCAGCGACACCGCCGTTAGTTAAGTGGTTCTTAGACACTTGTGAATATTCGACTCCATTGCAAACTTCTTCTTCTTCTTCTTCCATTGCAATGTTAAAGGAACACGAAATGTGGATGTTCACATAGTGATATGATATGATAATGCTGATTGAATAGTGAAGAAATGATACCCTTAATTGCCTTGATAAACACAGGAGTTCTGGAGGGCCCTAAGATTATAAGTTGTAAGATAAGTCTTTAAGCGTACAATTGAATTCAGAAGAGCTGGCTTAATAATGACTAATGTTCGTCGAGTCCTTCGCCAACTGGCCAGCCAAGCGACGAAGCAGAAGACCTCGAGGTTCTCAGGCTTGCTCATGTGGCAGTATGCTCACGTCCCCGCGAGTATCCGCGCGATGCGTCGCCCGCGGCGCGAATCCGCTCCGTCACATGAATGAGTTAATCAAACGCCTTGTTGTGAATAATTCGAGTCAAGTGACGTGTGAGCATCGTCGGGAGGCACCTACTCTGCTCGGCGCGTCTCTGCTGGTTGTGACGTCATGTGATTCTTCTATTGTGTGGCCTATCAAGTTGACAAATGATCTGACCCAATGTCAAACTGCCTATGGATACGATAACATTTATTAGTTTCATGATGCCATCGAATCTTGTGACATGGTTTGTGTAATGTTCAGCATCCATCAATTTTTACCCATGGTTTTTTTTTACAATTGATAAACTTTTTCAGATGAGTCAGGGAATGTTTTTAACCCCGCACCACTATCCTGACGGCTTTGATATAAAATAGAAATATTCTTCAATACTTGAAATAAATTATGCTACAGAAGAGCGCAAACTTTTCGTTTTTAATGATATAGTACATAAACGGATCTGTAGGTAACCTTCGGGTGAAGAGTTCATACCAAGGTTCATACCAACAGATTGCAGAGGCAGGTGAGTCTGTTGGCCACCTGGATGAACGATGTGACAATTAACGCGTATTGTGTCTTGTTTGCATCCGGTTGTTTTTCTGGCCCAATTTGCTTGAAATTGAATTTTGCTTGTCCTAATATATCTTAATTAATTGTTTTAAATCAATATGTACCGCTTATCGAAATTTAATCTATTACCTTTTATATTTTGATCTTTTATTCTTATTGTATTTTATCTTATTACGAAATTTTAATAACTACGACTATTTACAAAATTAATTTAATTCATATTATTATTTTCAACTGACAATTTTAAACTGAATTTTTGAATTTGTATTTGTAGGACTGAATTTTTAATTTTTATTTTACATAGCTACTAACCATGTTTTTAACCTGTGTAATACTAACACTATGGACTATGTAATTGTCTGAAAATAAACGATATTATTATTATTTTTGGAATACATTTTGTTTGTCTCGGCTTTCACCGGTGTACTGGTATGCACGTGTCCATCAGAATGGCGGGTGTATAATATCGAAATAAATCAATAATAAATGTGTTAAATGTACACTAAATGTACGTATTTGTACTTAAGTATCCGCGTCGTACATTCATTGGTTTCTTAGAAGTAACGATTTAAAAGTGAGCAGCCATTCTGACGCCAGGATGGCGGGTGTATTTTAAACGGATGAACCAAACTTGAATATTCATGTATCAAATAAATGTACGAGAAATGTACACATCGCCTCACATAACAAACACTATTTTACTATCAAAATAAGGCCCTTCAATAGGTATTAAAGTTAAATCTGCATAGCTAACATGCGTGCCACGACATATTTTGTCGTTTCATATGCGCACAATATCACTACGGAAGAATGCGTAACTAATTCGCAGTGAAGTTAGCTGCAGAAGAATCTTCCTAGAAATATTATTATAACTTTGATAAATAAAAAAATATGGAATCCGTGTAATTGATCTTTGAATTGAATACTTCCTAAGTATGTGAAATAAGAAACAGTATGGTACCTACTTTGGTTTGTTAAAATCTTCGACCAATATAAGGAGGTATGGACGGGCCGTACCGAACAAGTAGTGGCATTATGCGCGTATGAAATGACAAAAATATGTCGTGGCACGCATGTTAGCCATGCAGATTTAACTTTTAATACCTATTGAAGGGCCTTATTTTGATAGTAAAATAGTGTTTGTTATGTGAGGCGATGTGTACATTTCTCGTACATTTATTTGATACATGAATATTCAAGTTTGGTTCATCCGTTTAAAATACACCTGCCATCCTGGCGTCAGAATGGCTGCTCACTTTTAAATCGTTATTTCTAAGAAACCAATGAATGTACGACGTGGATACTTAAGTACAAATACGTACATTTAGTGTACATTTAACACATTTATTATTGATTTATTTCGATATTATACACCCGCCATTCTGATGGACACGTATGCACGGGCCTAGGCCAAGTGTATACCAGGTGCGTTTTGTGGATCATGTAGTGTGTTTGTCGCTGTGTTTCGTATATCAGGTCGTGTGATTGTCGGTGCGTTTTGTGTGTCATGTAGTGTGATAGTTTGTATGCTTCGTGTGTCAGGTCGTGTGATTGTTGGTGTATTTCGTGTGTCATGTCGTATGATTGTCGGTATGTCTTGTCGTGTGATTGCTGTTGTGTTTTGTGTCTCACATCTTGTGAATGTCGATGTGCTTTGTACGTCAGGTCTTGCAATTGTTGGTGAGTTTTGTGTCGTTTGTATGAATGTTGAAATTGGTGATGTCTGTAGGTTATCATGTTCACTGTGCAAAAATTTTCGTACTATGCGGCATGTATTCAAAATAACAGCCTTTTGCATCAGATTATATGTGTTGGCTGCGAGGTTGAGTGTTTTGAGTGACTGGTGGAGCTGTTTCGGTATCACTCCTGTTGATGAAATCACGATTGGGACTATCGTCACTTTCTGGAGCCGCCAGATTCGAGTGATTTCGTCCTTTAGCTCCACGTATTTAGTCAGTTTCTCAGCTATTGTTTTTTGCAGGTTGTGTGTGTTGGGTACCGCTATATCAATTAAATACGCGGTTTTGTCAGTTTTGTTTATTAAAGTTATGTCAGGTCGGTTGTAGTGAATTGTTCGGTCTGTCAGGATGGCTCGGTCATAGTAAAGTTTGATCGTGGAGTTTTCTAGAACTGTTTGTGGGCTGTATTTATAATATGGCTGAATAGTTGGAATCAGGTTATGTTGGTAAGCAATTTTTTGATGGATAATGTTAGCTACTTGGTCGTGTCTATATTTGTAGTCGGTCTGAGCTATTGATTTGCATGCACCAGTGATATGTTGGATGGTCTCTGGGCAGCTGTTACATTTTCTGCAAGTATCTGAAGCTAAGGTTTTAGTTATATATTTCTGGTAGTTTCTCGTTTCTATAACTTGATCTTGTATTGCTATTATGAAACCCTCTGTTTCTGGGAATAAATCACCACGATTGAGCCATGCGTTCGACGCATCTTTGTCGACGTTAGTTTGACTCAAATCGTGGCGATGTCTTCCGTGTAAAGACTTCTGGGCCCATTCAGCAAGTTTGGTTTTGTTATCAGTCAGTATCTCGTTGTTTTGTGGTGAGTTGTCTTGCATGTTTAAAGGTGTTGTTTTGTTGTCATTCTGAATTACGGCTTTGTGGAGTGTTGACGATTCTGCTTTACTGTAAAAGTACTTCCTAAGGGTTGTTATTTGTCTGTTATGCAGGTTTGTTATATCTATGAGTCCTCGGCCTCCTTCCCTCCTAGGTAACGTCAGTCTTTGTAAACAAGATCTAGGGTGGTGCTTCCGAAATTTTGTGAGTGTTGTGTTTATAGTACGTTGTAAAGACTTAAGATCAGACTTTGTCCAGTTTATTATTCCGAAAGAGTATGTGAGGACTGGAATGGCATAGGTGTTGATGGCTTTAACCGTGTTTCGGGCGTGTAGCTGTGTTTTCAAAATGGAGTTAAGTCGGTGTCGGAATTGCTGCTTTAATTTCTCTTTAGTTTGTTTACATTGTATTTGTTGTGATTGTTGGTAACCTAGGTACTTATATGTCTCCTTTTCTTCAAGTGATTCTATAGTTTGTCCAGATTCTAGCTCGTAATTGTGTCTATAGCCTTTGCCTGCTCTGATAGAGTTAATTTTGCATTTGTCTATGCCGAACTCCATCTTGATGTCGATCGTAAATAATTCTGTTAGGTTAGCTAGTTGGTATAACTGATCTTCATTATCTGCATATAACTTGATATCATCCATATATAATAGATGGTTTATAGTTTGTCGTCTGTCAGTCTGTCCGTTATTTTCAGTGTATTTCAATTTATAGCCTGGCGTTGATGAATTGAGTATATTTGAAAGTGGGTTCAGAGCGAGACAAAACCACAGGGGGCTGAGGGCGTCTCCTTGAAATATACCTCGCTGTATTTTAATCGGTCCAGTCTCTATAGTTTGTGAGGGGGTTGTTAGTTTCAGCCTTGTGGTCCAGTTACTCATGGTAGATTCTAGGAGGTTAACTATTTTCGGGTGTATTTTGTATATTTCAAGTACTTGTAATAGCCAGGAGTGGGGGACAGAGTCATATGCTTTTTTATAGTCAATGTACATACTGAACAAGTCTGATTTAGTCTTTTGTACATTTTGTAGGATGACAGAGTCGATGACAAGCTGTTCTTTACAACCCTGACTGAACTTACGGCATCCTTTTTGCTGTTCAGCTAGAATGTTGTTGCCCTCGATGTGTTCATAAACAAGTTCTGATATACAGGCTGTAAGAATTTTGTAAATTGTTTGTAAACAGGTGATAGGCCTGTATTTTGCGGGGTTTGTCATATCGGTGCGATCTTTGGGTATCATGTAGGTTGTTCCGAGAGTAATGTAGGGTGGAATTATAGTTGGGTCTTCTATGAAGCTGTTCAAAAAATTGTGTAGGAAACCATGGATGCTTGTGAATTTTTTGTACCAATAACTGTGTATATTGTCTGACCCAGGGGCTTTCCAGTTATGTAAATTACTCAAGACTTTTTGGAATGTATCTACTGGGATGTGCTCAAAAGCCATTTGGGGTATTGTGCTATGGTTCTCAGTTTCTATTTGTATCCACTCTGCTTGCATATTGTGCTCAACTGGCTGATCCCATAGCCCAGCCCAAAAGCACTGTAAATCCTCTGGGTCTGGGGTGTCAAGTGTATCGCTCGAGTTAATATTTTCTTGCGCGTTTGTTGTTTCCTGTCTAAGCTTTCGATAAAATTGTCTCTCATTATTCTTGAACTGATTGTTTTGTTGTTTTCTAAGGGTGCAAGCATTGTACCTGCGAAGACGTCCTGTAGTGACTGCGAGTTTTTGTTTGAGTGTGTCTAGAGTGTGTGTGAGTTGTGTGTTTGATTCTTCATGTACTGTGTGAATTTTATATTGTTCTACTATAACTTTTACTTGGTTTTCTAGGTTTCTGCTTCTACTCCCATTTATAAAATGTGTTAGCCTTGCAATTTTTGTACGTAAATCTTCCAGTCTACGCTCTAATCGTCTTTGCCAGTGAGGTTTGTGCTCGTTTTTAGTTGGTCGTGATCTGTCTGTCGGTTCAAGTGATATTTTAGCTCCATTTATTTTAGCTGTTGTCCATGCTGCGCAGTATATTTTGGTTTGTAAGGTGTTAAAATCTGTTTCTAAATTAATATTCTCTGGGAGGGTAACTTTATTCAAGTAGTCCACTATTGCCGCAAGTTTCTTGGATGATTTTTGTTTAGGTATAAAGGGTCTGGTTGTGGGGTCTGTATTTGCGAAGTGTTGATACGTCTGATTAAATGTTTCGTCTATTTTTGGGTCTCTCTTAGGGTTAGTGTTTTGTTGGTCAGTTGGAAGTTCTTCAAATATGGCAGGGTCAATATCATTTAAAAATGAGATATCATTGTTTACTAGGTAGTTCTCTTGGGGAATATCAATGTCGTCAGTGTTGTTGTTGTTGTTGTTAATGGAGGAGTTAGTATTGCTTGGGAGCTCTTCTGCTACTTCTTGTCTTATCATCTCTAATCTATCGTCGCTAATGTATTTATTGTTTAGAATCGCCCTCAGTTGATCCGATACACGTTGCTCAGATACGTGTGATAGTGAGGGAAACGTCATGATAAAAGCCTCATGCAGTGGTTTTCGGTATGTGGTTCTGTTCGTGTCTAATTGCGTGATTTTGTAGTAAGCTCGAATTATAGTTTCATTTTGCTCAGTCGTCCATCTCATCCGAGATGCGCTGGAGCTTCGTTGGCAGTTCATGTGAGTGGATACTTGTTGAGTGTTTGGAGTATTTGATATGAGGGATCGAATGCTTGGGACCATATCGGGAGACATGTATGTATTTGTGTTAATTTGAGCAGTAGAAATCCTTCTTTCTAAATTGTTTAACTCATCTCGTACTTCACTGTAGATTTGGTCGATTGTACTTTGTGGTAGTAATTTATTACGAACTATGGCTCTGCGCTGGTCACCTACTCGCTGTCGGCTAACTTCTATGTCTGGGTACTTTTCAATGAACTTTAGGTGTAACGGTTCCAGGTATGTTTTGGTGTCAGTTTCAAGTGCGGTAAGTTGAAGGTAAGTGCGCAGTATGAACATATTCACTTCAGGTGTCCATCGCCTGCGCTTAGTGGAAACACTGGGAGTGGGTGCAAGCTCTAAGTCAGGATTGACTTCTTGCACAACACTAGCCAGCGTGCTTGAAGATGACAAGGTAGATGTTCGCCTAGTCATGTAAGAGGGGCGAGTTGAGGGGATCGAAGAAAACAGTGATCTAGTATCATCGCCCGAAGAATCGGCTGTCGCAGCTTCGTCGTGAGCCCGCCTGCTCAACTCTCGACGTCCGGCTGTAACATTTTGTGTGACGGGAGCCCGCCTGCTCAACTCCTCGTCACCGGTGTCCCGTGAACTGAAGCATCCAGCACCGGCTCCAGATGCGCCCCGGCGACCCCCGGGTAGCGGCCGAAGATTATATTTTCTTGTATTTTGTTGCTCCATGAGGGTTTGAAGGTTGGGAGTAAATTAGTTCGGAGAGGGTTGTACCTGAGGTGTTATTTGGTATTTTTATTTAGTACATCAATTTGGGTATTGAGTCTAGATGATCAGACTTTATTAAAGTGCCGCCTCTCCTTAAGCCCCCCCACCACGGCAAGGTTTACTCCCTTGGGGGGGTTATTATTATTATTATTATAATATCGTCGGTGGTTGACATTAGGGTTTTAGATATAAAAAGAGCATCATCAGTCATCGTTCAGTTAGAAATATTCGTGGCAGTTACTCCTTATTACTTAGTTGTCGAAAAAAAACTTCGGCAAGAATAATAAAATACTCAAGTCATCGTATTTAGGTAGTCACTGCTAACGACTGCCGGCCCAGAAAATGACTGATCGTGGATCGAATTATCCAATTTTCACTCTAACAAATAGGTCATTGATCCTTGAAGATGAGCAGGGTGCCAGCTTCCAGTAGAGATTGCTAGTACGTCCGGTGCAGTGAGATGCCTTGCTCGCGGCGGTGGCTCGGGGCTCGGGTCGGGGTTGTGTTCCCGCGGCCGACCGGTTTAATGAGCGCGGCACAGCTGCCCCCCGCTCCCTCGGGGCCGGAGCGGGGAGGGGCGCAGGGGGCAGCCAGGGGCGCAATCACAGCAGCCCGTTGCCCCCCGGCCACCGCACGCGGACCTCCGGTTATTTTTAGCGACTGGAACTGGTTACGTCGAATCTACTCCTGCCTTCGCAGGTGCATTCCCTGGAGCACCGCCGCGGGGAGGCTTTCCGATTTATAATAATACACATTTGTGCAAGTTTCGCAATGACGGTGCATGTTGTACATTACAATTTGAATGTGATATCGTTCCGGCATGAATGGTTTACCAAAAAGGGATGGCTCGCGGGGTTTTATAAAGCCGGATGTAGCGTATGTATACGCAAGCACAGTCTGTGAAGCGCACGTGAGACCACGCGACAACTGCCATTCATTCGCACTCGCTGTCACTCACACACACAACCAATTATTATGATTTGTTATTACGTTGTTTAAGGATAAAATGTTGGAATTTCTGCTTACCTACCGAACTTTCAGCATGTTTACGACCGTACGCAGCTATACCTAATATTCATAGACTAATGACTAACTACATCCATACTAATATTATAAATTCGAAAGTAACTCTGTCTGTCTGCTACGCTTTCACGGCCAAACCACTGAACCGATCATCATGAAATTTCACACAGAGATTAGTAATATACCGAGAACGGACATAGGCTACTTTTTTTCACCACTCGAGGGTCTGAAGTACCTTCAGTAGACCACCAGGTACACCACCAGGAGCCCGCCTAAACTATAGGAGATACAGACATGGCACACGATTACTGATGATCGATCACATGCCAACATCAACCCCCTTGAAAACCATCAAACTTGAGCTTGACATAATGCGAGCTAGACTGACAAAGCTGTGGGCTAGACAGACAGCTGACAGCTCAGTAATCTAGGCTTCCCTGTTTGGTTTGATCCTTTGTGGAATTTATACTTCTACTGATTAGTAATTTAATCACTGTGAGACGGACGAAATTACAGGTTATAATAATATTGCGGCAATCTCAGTCTGTGTAAAATGTAGCGCGATATACACTCACTTGACCACTCTAATAAAACAACAGTTGGAGGTTGGAGTGGTCGGTCGAGAGCACTCGATCAAACACTGGCTCGGAGCTCGGAGCAAGCTTCCCATGTTTACTTTAACCGTATTAGAAAAACGAGGGTCAAATTAACGCATCTCAAAGTGTGTTGTCAGAGCAAACTGGTCGTCGTTAGAAAAACAAGAGTGGGCTGGCAGGTGCGCTGCGCGGGCGCAAGCTCGACGCGCGACGCGCGACCCGCACGACGCGAGCAAACACTGGGCAAGGGATATATGTCCAGTTTTTAGGCAACCCGTTTCAAAATTACCTTATGAAGTTCTTACCTGCTTCCTTGACATATTATATCTGTGAAATATATATGTATATTTGATTTGCGCCTGTCATTTGCGTCGTTGCGTCCTTACCTATCTATTGAGAATTATTAGTAAAGTATTGCAATGTGCAATAGCAAAGTTTTGATTTGCGTGTTTTTCATTTTTATACTTATACTTCACTGCGATAATCTGCTGCCGCAATAGGCTGCCTCTTTTAGGCCTAACTGATTTCCTGTGGCTTCATCAGCAGTGTATTCGTATCCGCTTTACATAATTTCATCCTAATGTGACTCTAACAGTTGCTGTGGAATAGTTTTCCAACAAAACGTAAGACTATCATTATTTTTGCTTTGCTTCGCATAATGCGTAGGTCTTGTCTTGAAACAGACCAAGAAATAAAATCTTTCACGCGAGGCACGTTTTAAAATAAAAGTCATTCGGAGCAAGAGTTAAGTCTCCATAGTCTATGTCCTGTACTTTCTTATCGCTGTTAACTTCGGAAGCTGCGTGTTTATAGAAGCGGCGTGGAGTTTATGCTAACAAGGTGTCGAACATTTGAATGGTCAGTCCCAGAAGCAGCTCGCGACGCTGCAGCTCCCACACTAGCCGTGCAATAACGCCTACACACACGGTGCGGAGAGCTTCCTTGTAGCTCTTGCATAGGTTTGCAAAGGTTCTGTAACCTACCCTCTTAGCACCAAGACGTCTGTCTTGTATAACGTTTTTGTAGAGCATGTTGTTCATACAGTACATTATAAAAGCCTCGAGATTTCAACGTTTCTCTTGGTTCATTTAATTTTTATCACTCAAAGATTAATGTCTTGCACCGTTGCACTATCCACCGCCGTGTGCGGTCAATTCGGAATCTTATTATTAAGTGGCACAGCTCAGGGCGAGCGGCCCGTTTTCGACCGGTCGTTAATTTATGGAGCAGCTTTGGCAAATACCTCGCTGGTCTCGAGTAATGAGGCTGGAATCCGCGTCCGCCGAACAAAAATAAACGCGTGCGCGGGCGCAGCTCTCGGCCACGGGGTACTTCCAAAACGCTCTTTCACCTTTGAATGAAATGTTTCAATTTCATGGTCTGAATGCACCATATCACTATTCGGTAACCTGGACCCTGTCTGCTAAATGAAAATCTCAGTTGGATCATTTTAGTAATTTTGTAGTCTGCTAAAAGTTTGAAGTATAAAATATCACAATGGCAATGAAATGACAGTTGAGTTTTGATGGCGTTACAATGATAGAAAATAGCAGACTTGCTGCCCTGTTCTTTACACGCAGATTTTAAAAAAAATACTTATTTTAACTTGACGAAATTTGTTTGAGTGCTTTGTATTTTTTGAATTTTTGCTTTGTAATCATAATTTAAACATCATCTTTTAAATAGCTACATGAGCAAATACATAATGTATCTTTAAAGTTGTCACAGTAAATCGTTTACAATAAAGATAGGCATAGTTGGCACGCGGTGGAACCATACATTCAGGTATTACGGGGTGATGAAGAGTGGAGGGAAGGGGGGCGAGTTACCAACAGTCAGACGTTTTAATTAAGGGCGCGGGGGCTTATCTTTTTGGAGGGACTGAAGGGGGGGTCAGGGATATTTCGAATATCGTATGTCGTTCCAAAGGCGAGTCAAGGTGTCCATTCCAGTTAAGTTAAAGGATCTCTGAATATTTACCTGCTTATCTATGTAGGTAAATAGGGCAGATATAATAATCAAAGCGAGTGATATACCTTCTGTGTATGTACCTACATAACATACAGCAAAAAGCCAAAAAGTCACCTGTAAGTTTGTGTACTCGTTCAAGATGTTGTCTCATCTCATCAGTGCAGCGACTCTTTACATAAAATGAATTTCTACTTCCGAAATACAACATAAAAAAACTCTTTGCCTGAACGCAGTGTTTGTAACGTTATTTAATACAATGTGTGTTATCGGAACAGCTGTCGAGGATTACCAGTAACTCTGGTCGGATACGCGATTAGCTGCTTGTGTGTGTTATCACAGTTGTGCAACGTCCGCGGATGCGCGTATCTTGCCTCGCCGACGCCCGAGCGCGCCCTTCCGCCGACAGATCAAATTATGTAAATGGAACATGTTAAAAATATTTTTTGATACGTACCTACCTTTAATATCATTTCTGTTGTACACAGTCTGTCGGAGCCGGTTGCGAAGGCCCTTCGTTCGGATATCCACGAGTCACGACACCTGAGGCAAAACCTGCGCGTTGCTAACTTGACGAAAGTTTTTCTTAAAATTCTACATGAAAACAAAACTCGTAATCTACGATGTTATTTCGTCTTTTTTCTTTTTTTTAGTTCGGCAGTCACAGACATAACTTCGAACGCCGATTGTTATTAAGTTTGCTACTCTATGCAAAAAACTTTATAGTGTGTTTTACTACGGAACCCATGTTTACATTGGTAAAAACGTTACCGTAAAATACATTGTGACAACAATGCGCCGGCGCAGTTTTTGTGACACGACATCGCGTCGGGGGCGGCGCCTGCGACGACTGTCTTTTGTACCACAGCACTGAATGCTTACCGAAGAACCTCGACCGAGCTGCTATTGTCTGCTCCGACTAAGAATACAACCAGATAAGCCAAGTTTTTTCATCGGCTATCTGTAAAACATGAACAATGGAGCAATGATTTATTATGGCCGTAGAAGGAATGCTTTGACAGCTTTTATGTGGATTCAATCACAGATAAGTCAAATGTTAAAGTTGATTATGAATCAAAATGTTTTACTTTAAGAGGACTGTTGCCAGCCGTGCGTTGATACGAGCAGTGCGATGATTGCGGACTGACTTGCGACTTCCGCTCCGTTCAGGGTTAGAATAATTTGAATTGAATGTGACAGCCGTCGACAGGCTCGTGGGTGATGCTGGCAGTAGAGGCAGTGGGAGCTCCGAGCTGAACCAACTGGCAATTAATGGAGCAGTGATTGCGATCACCGCATCCGCCGCAACCGCGACCACCGCCGTCGACGATAGATGCTGATGTTGAGATAAAACTAACGTTTATATCGGTCCCGTTCATATGAGCAACATACCCACCAGTATTGTTGCCGTTATCTGCATATCGCACTCACCTACGTCCGTAATGAGTCTCATTCCGCCGACTATTTCGGGACTAGTCAATACTCCCACAGCGCAGATAACATCTCATACATTAGCCGTAATGCACGCTGCGTGATGCGAGCTGTCTGTTCGAGCTGCGTGATGGAATGATCCGACAGCCGAGGAACAACTTACATTATGATAAGGAAAGAGATTACTGATTGAATACGAAAGGTTTTAGCAGTGGTCCGTAAGAAAGTTTCTTATGGCATGGCATCTAAAATTGGGTTAGAGCTCTTGACGACATTCAGGGGCGGTTGCAGTGACGAGGTTATGTCAGAGCAGAACCAGTCGTGGTATATCAGCGGGAGGGCGCAAGTGGCGGCGAGGCCGCAACGCGGGCGGGGGGCGCACCTGCCGCCGGACGACGACCCCGCGCTTTGATCCTCACTGATCCTGCCCTGCTCCACGCGATTGAACCTTGACATAGAGTTACATTTTTGCAAAAATCATGTCGTAACGAAGATATTAGATCCACACTGTGTGAGGATAGAAAATAATTAGGTAACTGAAATTCAAATCCACGTCGTTACCTGAGGACTTTACCAAAATATCCTAAGTTCAGATTACGGACAGTAATACTGTG
The DNA here is from genome assembly GCA_029255805.1 of Keiferia lycopersicella. Classification (NCBI taxonomy): domain Eukaryota; kingdom Metazoa; phylum Arthropoda; class Insecta; order Lepidoptera; family Gelechiidae; genus Keiferia; species Keiferia lycopersicella. The sequence goes on from JARACZ010000024.1 coordinate 174,172, forward strand.
ATTGTGATGCTTTTGCAAATATATCTTACCCATCCTGTACTGTGACCGCCAATCTACATTCAAAGTGTGATAAATACATTAACTACCATTGTAATATATTCTATAAGATCCTAATAAATGTATTCTGGCAAATAAATATCTTTATATCATGTGTCAAATCATAGGGAGGCTCGAGTCCAGCAGTAGAGGTTTAGTAGAGTTTTACTGAAACCTCGAACTTGGGAAAGAGTGTGGAATGTAGAGGCGTGGCGGCCGCGCGAGGAGATGAGATGACACGCCGCCGGCCCGGCACGATTCCCAGTTAAATTTAATTTGGAGCATAAAAGAGTCGAACCGAATAGTTTTTTGCCTTATAATTTATAAAATAAATTGGAAATAGCCAAGCATGACTCACTATAAACGAATGGAGAGGCGAGAGGTGAGTCGGTCGTAAACGCTGAAATTTAATTTGTTCCCGCGCGGTGTGGGAGTGAGGAGGGGTGCGCGGGCGCAGAGGGAGCATGTAATCGAATTTATTAGCGCTGAGCGACCGTAGCGAACCTATTGTACTCGCCCGGCCCTGGACACAGTCCCTGACCTGACTACAAATCTAGGAGGATAGCTACTGGACGTTATTTTAGGAGTCTGCTCACTTGTGTGTGGAGTTTCTCAGAATTAATTTTGTCCGTTACAGAAATCCGTCACGGAAGTTTGCAGTCGCTCGTGAACGATAAAATGAACACGCAATAACTGAGATTGCTGACAAATTAGCCGCGACTAACGATGCCAGCCAGTGTATACGATGTGACGTCACATCTTGGTTCTGCTGCAACTATGAATCCGCTGTAGACTTAGTTCAGCGGCCGCAAGAATGCGATATTGTTGCAGTTTCATAACCCAACAGTGAGGTATTGCTGCGCTGTTGCACCCAAATGACGGCGGCTAACAGCTAGATGCGGCCGATACGGCGACGCCTGCTTTATATGGTGATCGGACAATACAAATGACCGCGCTATTAACAGTTGGGTGGCAGGTCTCAGGCCTGGCTCCCCTTATGGTGGTATCGCGGGATCGAAGCCGCCATTACGCGGTATCCGGGACACGCCGCCCTGTCACACCAGCTGATAACATCTTATCGCGCGCGCTGCATTAAAATGTAAATGAATAGACTGTTATAGTCAGATCTATCGTCTAATGCTGTAATCATCGCTGTTGACGTGAGCTCGGCGCTGCGCACTGCGGAGATAGCGCGTGTCAGGTGCGCGGGCGCAGGCGGGCGCTGCGCAGGCGCCGACGAGGGTGCGCACTCGAGCGCACTCAGCCAATTAAATGCTTAGTTTTTATGAATATTACGTATAATCAGTGCACGCGCAGTGGAGGCGCTTCTAAGCATCTTTATTATAATGACCTTCCAGGCATTCAGACTACCGTAGTAATGAACTGTTGTGTTATGAGCTTGCAATATTGGTTACTACTAACTGTACCGTAATTACGACTCTGATTATGACTCAATGATAGTTAGTACCTATTAAATATGGCATTTGATGGAATGGTCTTGCTGGTCTTGCTATTACAATATCAAGAAGCTCTTTTGAGATGTTCCTCCTACTCTGTATTTTTAACACTAGAAAATACCAGAACGAAAATTACTGTTTTGCTATACCTTCACGACCTTCTAAGTCTCGAAGTAGTTATGTAGAGAAACAAACGTTGCCACCCAAAAAATTCAAAATAGCGACCCGAGACGTCGCCCAAAAACTCCCAAATAGGGTCTAAAATATTTAATTAGGAGGTATGTATTAGTAATGTCGAAAATGGAATGTTATCCAGCAGAGGCTGGTCAGCAATAAATCCTACAATTGTTTTATTTGGGTCGCGTCGCGGGCGCTCGGCCGGCGCGGGTGCGGTGCGGCTGCGGTGCGAGCGCGGTGCGGCTGCGGTCGCTCGTTCTCACGACGAGGCGATTCGCGCGTCCTCTAATAAAATAAGCTTGGAGTTCGGTTTAGGTATTTTAATGAGGTGGTTTTTACTCGTGAACGTATAGTTAACCCAGTTGATTAATCGGACCAAAATTTTGGTAGCTAGCTACATAATGTAACTGTTTTTCTGGAAGCAAGCATTTCGCAGGCTCGATGGTTTTAATATTTCTGTTTCTGTGTAACTGGTATTAGGTAGGTACCTATGTTACTCGTACAAGCACCTGCTCATGATGATGATGATCTCTCCGACCGATTTCGACCATGGCGGCCACTTCGACTCCTAATCAGATCCGCGCTGATGCATTCGGCTATTGTAACCAATGTTGGCAGTAAACTCCCGTGCACAGTGTGGACACGTAAGTTTGCCATATCCGGTCAGAGAACGAGCATAAGAGGCGAATCTTAGCGAGGTGTCCCCTAACTTTCTTCCCCGTCCTACTGATTGCAGGATGGCGCTGGGACCGGCGAGCCGGTGCGCTGGATCGCGCGCAAAAACCAGCGGAAGCTGCGCCCGCGCAGGCAGGATGCTCGAGTTGATATGCGCGGGATGACTCGCACTCATCTCGCTTTGTAGGACCTCTTCTTGCTCAGAAGGTATGCATTTTAATTAATGTAATGTAGGTATTAGCGTTGCTTGTGTTGCCTCAGGATCATCAATGGTCATCGATCCGGAAACTAGTTTTAAATGAAAGATCAAGTTCATTTAATTTGTTTTGTATCGATTGAGTAGGTACTTCAAAAATGCAAAAATATTTAATTTTGCCTGCAATTAATTCGAGACTGGATATTCATTGTTCTAACAAAAGACATCAACGCGAGCGTGTAAGTTCCGTCACACTCTGTGCTGGTAACTTTGGCAAATAAGTGTAAACACACGCATAAACTGAAAATAATCTGTGTCATCAACGTCACGTGTGAGAATTTAGCCAATTTGTGAGCAATGCGAGCGGCGTGAGCGGCGCGAGTAGTGCCGGTGAGCTGCATTGAAACAGCCGAACCGCCGCGCGCCAGCGGACGAGCGGTGCATATTTTACGATACCATCGCATTTCTAGCATTATACCTCAAATTTTTATAGGGGGCTATCTCAGTTTATATCCTTTAAACAACTCGCATTTGCATACATTTGAATAGAATTTAATTATCTGGACCGCTCTAAATTTGATAAGAATGAGAATCAAGTTGCCGCTCGAATACGAGTTGAATGTTGTGATTCACACACACGCTCGTGGCTGTTGGTGCCGTTAACAAGTTTACGATCTAATACTGACCGATACCCTAATAAAGGCACTGCGTCAATTTAAACATTGTTTGTCTTTTCGTGGCTTTTTTCTATAAATATACCTAGGTATCTTCTTAGGTAAGTTATTTCAGTTTTTTTAGATTCTTGACTACTTTTTATTGCAATTTGTGTTTCATCCTTCATGCTCTTATCAAATTAAGAACAAAATCATAATATTGATCTCGTTGAAAGCCACTTTGTTATTCGTTACCATGCGCCGGCGCATCTCGTGCGCGTTCCAAAACCGAAACTGATTGATTGTTTTAATCTCGCGCATCCAATTCGTCGATCGATACATTATCTGCGCCCGCGCCGGCCGTCGACCGTCGAGAGACAAATGAGCCGCTATCGTTACACGATCCTCGCTCGCTAGTACATAGATAATGTAGGTACGTTATAATCCGAGGCACATGTGATCGACAGCCTACAACCCGCCGTGTAATAGGCTAACAGCTAATAGATATCTTGTATTGACACCAGGAGATGGAGCCGCCGATATTCATAGCAATACAATCCGAGTAAAGAATAAGGAAGAAGTGGAATACCTACCAAATACTGATATATCAGAAGATGAAATGCTCCATTTTATAGCAGTTTCGTGTGTGATGTATGTGGAGGCGTTCACAATTTGTTAATTGTTGCTGAAAATAGACGAGTTTTCCGTGATTTCACTTTGTTCGTAGAGCTTTCTCTACTATTCTTCGCTATGACGGGTAATCCGGCCACGCTGTGCCCCATGTGGGCGGGCACTTAGAACATTTAAAGCGGATGTTTTAACGACAATTCGAATTGTCTATTCGTTGTTATATGCTTGAAATAAGTGCTGCTTCACGCTTTGATTCTTGAAGAGTAGCAGTTGCTACCTACACAACCAGAAAAGAGAAGATTGGCTACAAGTTACAATAAAAATTGAATATAGAGCGTTCTGGGCTCTAGGCCTCGATAGGTAGTGTCCAAATAACTAGTTATTTTTGTAAAGAAGCCACTGTTGCACCGCATCTTTTTCCGGGATGTGACCTCCCCGCGCAACACAGAAGTCTCAAACAGACTTCAACCAGACCTAGAAGATGTCCAGCAATAGTTGTGAATAGGGATTACTGTCTATCGCACTCCCTCCTAACTTCTCCTAACAGTCGCTATATAAAATTAACCCACATAGGGAGTCGGTAGTCACTGTTACCAGTCGACAAAGTAGTAAAGAAGAAGAAACCTAATTAACAATCAAATAAAATCGTGTGTATTTGGCATGAATCAGCTTCCTTGATGGCGTCACAGCTGAAGAATCCTGCCCGCTCGGTCGCTTGGTTTACTCGATCACTCTCTATCGGCCAATCTCGACAACCTGTTGCAGAAAAAATGCTGTTTGCTAAACTGGACGTCAATCGATAAATGAGGGTATTAGCTGGCGGAGCCAGAGGGGAGGTTTGGAGAGGTGGGGGGAGGATGTGATTGTGTTGTTCTACCACGCTCTATATAATATCAATGTTACACTGTATAAAAACTAAGATGACCTACTTTTATTACTAAAGTCACAAGATAACATGTTATGTGAAAAGAGGACTGTATTGGGGATGATAATGTTATATTAAAAGCTACTCAACCATTTGAGAACGAGAACGAAAAGTTTCTTCGTCGTCTTGTAGAAGAGCATTGATTGATAACACGATAACACCCACCCACAGTCGACCAAATCTCTTGTCTTTTGTCTATTGTTTGTAGTAGTACGGAACTCTTGTGTCTACGAAGGACCCTAATCTCGAACCTCCAATGTGCCTTTCAGAGCAACGTGGAACGAATTTGAAACTTATGCACATGTAGGACATGTTTATGGCGGTCACTCATCTGCGGTCGTTTAGATGCTGCGCCTGCGCCGGTGCTAATGAGAAAAAAGCGCACGTGTACAACTACCCACCCACCTACTCGCCTTACCTGTATTGCAAGTGTGTTTGAATAATGTGCCAGCATATTTACAGCCGACCCTTTTTTGGTCAGCAAGTGCTTTTAATACAAAAAACTAGCAACTCTATCAAGAAGGAAATAAATAAATCTATTGAAAAGGAAGCGCACCAATTCTGGATTGTTCCTTTCAGCCAGCTAAATAACAGTCTTATTTTGTTCAACAGTGCTAGGAGATGTCGCACGTTTCTGTGATATTGTGATTTAAATTGAGTTGAATGATGTTGGTGCCGGGGGAGGGGGGTTTGTAACGAACCGAGTTCAACTGCAAGGAGTTATATTCTATCTGAACCCGTATCGTCGGCTTTATCACTGTGACCTATAGCAAACAACACTAACTATATAGTGGACTTACAATTTATTTATTCCTATTCGGCGGTCTATCAAAATCAGTTGTGTAGTTTGAAAAAGAACTAAGCATACATACATATAGACATTGGGTCAGACGCGGGAAGCGCTTTGTTTTACAATGTAGTGATAATCTAGAATAGATAAGATAGTATGTTTTTTAAAAACGGGCTACCGAAAATTATGCGCATTTTAGCCTGTGATGTTTTCTCACGAGCGTCGGTTACGAGAACATTAATCCCAATCAGGCGACACGTCATCGCGACAACTCCCGCTTTATGAACTAATCAGCAATCATTAACTACCACGTCTGGCTTAACGAGATAAATACCTACTTCAAGTCTCAGACTAAAAAATATGGTAATTATGATGAAATTCTACGAATATCAAAACGATAGTGACAAAATGTTGCCTAGCCACCATCGTCGTGTTAGTTGCATTTTTCTTACTTTGCCATTGCACATGACGTTGCCATTTCATGAGTCACCATTTCGCGATACTGTAAAACAGGGAACTAGAGTCTTTAACTTTACTTTGTGGAATTGTGGCGTGATTTCTGTATCTTTTGCCCTCAACTTGAGTTTTAAAATCTTTATTTCTTTTTTTTGTCTGATACAACTTCAAAACTGGTGAAAAATCCAGTTTCCGTATATAGACTTCAAATTGGCCACATCCGTGACAATGTGACAGCCAGCATCACTAGATAATCATGTAATTTATGGCGTGAGGATTCATCCAGCCGCTCATCCGCCATGATGGCCAAGCGAGTGACGCAGCCTGGGCAAATTCACACCAGTCGAGGCAGGTGGAGCATTCTGTCTCGGAATGTTTATTACTCCCGTCACGACAGATTAGCGACGTCTTTCATTCATAAACTCCAATAATGTGTGCAAAAACTTGAATTAAACCGGCTGTAAAATAATAATGAAAACGAAGGACCGCACCTTTCAAGATTCAACTAGAACGAAACATAAACATACCAACGACTTTGCGAATTGAAAGTTTACTAGTGCTAAACTGTTATGCTAATGAATTCGGCGTCACGCGTGTGCCTAAACGCCCTGAGCTGTAAAAGCTGGCTGTGAGATCGTGTGTCGGTGTTTGTCCGAGGGCTCCGTTAGGCTTCGTCTCACAGTTTGCTCGTTTCGGGTAACTGTGCTGTCTGCCCACCGAACCATAGTATAGAAAACGTAGGTAGTAGGTTAGGTATCTGTCTAACATTCATGAAGTCGAAAAGGTAGATTTTAATGTTTGTATAGGTAAAAGTGGATGAATGGTTGCCCTTCATAATATACCTTTTAAAAACAAAAATTTAAATCACCTTCCAGACTAGACGCAATTATGAGCGTATCGCCCCAGATCACAGAGGTCAGTACCTATGTAGTACTTCTGGCCTAATAAAAAACGTAAACATCTCTTTTTAAGGAGCGTGTGCTGCCTCTTGTTTCTACTGTGGGACCGCGCCGCTCATTAGAACAGGTTCGAAGAGCCGCCTGCGCCGCTCCTGCTCCCAAATCTGAAGCAGGTTTTGGTTCGTCAAGTGGTTTCGTTTGCGCCTGCGCATACGCCTCAATGCTCGCTGTCGAGTGTGTGAATCGCACTCGAACGCTATTTCCATCGTTACGGAATACTAAACGATGTAACCGACCATTACCGGGTCGGTTGTTTATAATAACATCGTCAAGTAACATCGGAGATGCGCATGCGCTTAGTGGGGCGACGCACGCGACTCTACGATAAATCGTCATTAAGGCGGCAAGTGCGCCTCCAATTATTATGACACGGCTGATTAGCGGTGATCGCTTCATCAGCGCGATCAGCGCTCAAAGCTGCGCGCGCGCACCTCCGCCGCGAGCCGCGCGCCGCCGTGCGCCATCGCGCATCAATAATCATTTACATAATATCTACACGCACCTCGTTTGTACACTATTAGCTCAGTGTCATATAACATCAATATATTTGGGAAATCTATACAAATGTTTCTTACAAGAAGATTATAATAACAGAACGCGACTGCCTGTTTTTATCTTATTTATTAGGTACATCTGTCTGTACAAAGTTAGAGATAACGAGGTTGTCGCATTATGTTTCAGATGACTCCCGTTCGCTCTTGATTTATGCCATCTGTGGCCGGGCTCTACGAACTTCGTTTATTTTCCAATAGGTACCTCTCTTTATTAGGGGCTAGTTTTAAGTTTTTAGTCACCTGAGCCGCGTTTACACTAGGTTCATAAAATTGTATTCTCTTTTTAACTATGACTAATATTTGACCATCAGAAAGCTAAATGTAAAATTTACTACTTTGAATAAATAATTTTATTTTGATTTGATTTTGAGATGATGATGATGTTCAATTTGCCAAACTTTGAGGGCATTTTGTATTGCTTAGCAGAGTTGAACTTTCTTGTTCTTTTTATAATAGTGTCAAGTTGAAGCGATATTGAGATATCTTAAAACTTGAGAGTTTTGAATTCAGTATGAGCCACAATCCACGTGGATAGCATGTATCTTAAATGGTAGCCTGTTTAAGGCGCATCGCAAACTTAACGCATGACGGACCGCAAAAATATCGCGGCGGTCTGTCATGTCATGTCCATACTAAAAACGTCAATCCCCATACTGAAACCGCTCAACCGCTGTCGACGCAGCGCTATCGCAGCATCGTCCGTCGAGTGCGTCGAGAGTTTTAGTATGGAGAGTGACGTTTCTAGTGTGGATCTGACAGACCGCTGTGATATTTTTGCGCCCCTTCATGCTTCAAGTGTGCAATCCGCCTAAGACTAGAACCAAGCAAAGCCCAAGCAAGTTCTGTTACCTATCTACAAACTTTTACAGTAAACTAAGAGGCAATCGTAGGAGAGGAACACACTTGACGCTCGACGGAGCGCAAAAATATCGCAGCCGTCTGTCTGGTCCATACTAGAAACGTCACTCCCCATACTAAAACTGCACTCGATGGATGACACTGCGATAACGCTGCTGCCTCAACAGCGGTTGAGCGGTTTTAGTATGGGGATTGACATTTCTAGTATGGATCTGACAGACTGCTGCGATATTTTTGCGCTCCGACAAATGTGTTCCTCGCCTTATCGTTTCCAGTTCAACATGGAAGTAATAAATAAACAACGCATACGCAGTTGCGTATCTTTTCGTATCACTATGCAAGAAACAGGCCGTCGTCGGAGTTAGCATGAGCTTGTGACCTTTCCTCGCTATTTACCGATCCGGCTACAGCACAGGTGAAGAAGCTGCGACATCGCGGGTTTCAGTTCTGAAATGCTAACGGGCTGCCCTAACTATATGGCGACAAAAATAAAGAGATGGGTTCAAATAAATCTGGTATGACCGTATGATTATGAATAAGTGAAGGAATGTGTCCTTCTTTTCGTTTCCATCACGTTTCCATTTTGGTGATTTTGATAGCACTACGTACGCACCTACTTACAATATTATGCCATCCATGGAATTAGTCATACTTATGTTATCCTTCGCAATCAACATTTTTGGTTTCCACGAAATGAATGAAATCTCAAGAGTGACTACGTAAAATTTCTGAAGCCCCAATTTTCTAGCAAACAGGCTGAACAGTGTAAACGGCGTCGTAAATACCGTAAGACAGTCCGCCGGATAATTTGTTATTCCGATGGAGCGAGTTACACGGTACAGTTGCGATAAGTGCATGTATCATTAGATCGGCACGACTCGGCGCTCGGCCGGCGCAGGCGCAGGCGCAAAAACGGCGCGGCGACGCCGGTGGGTCGCCATCGCTACTCGCTAGCTACAGGACAAACGCCGCAACAGAGAATATACAGGGTGTTGGGAAAAGTACTAACTTCTCTTCAAGTGATGACCAACACTTTATGTATTGATAATTTTTTCCAAAGGAACACAGGTCCAATCAACTTTTTCTAACACCCTGAGTAGAATAGGAAAAACGAAAATGAAATCTTCTTATTGCGATAAGTTTTGCTATTCATCAAAAGAGTCGATGATGGAGCCAGCGAGCACTGCTTATGCAAAAGATAAAACACTGGCATTGTCACTTATCGACGAGTCAGCAAATTTCCTCGTACCAATTTTGACTTAACTTTGTTGCATATTAGTACTGGCAATGGTTTTCAGATTGAAACATTCCTACGTTAGCATGTTCCACACCGATAATTCCTCTTCAACTTGTGTTCCTCTGCACTTCCACAGTGTTAGTATGTGCTCATTAGCCTGCTAGCTAACGGAGTGTTTCCTATCAGGGTGATGTGCGAGCTACGCTGTCAGATATCTTACGACAACGTAAACTTAAACTTGATATACGTATAAAGTAAGTACCTACGAGTACACATACACTTTGGAGATTCGTGGAAGTGATGAAGCATCAAATCTAACTGAATATAGGACCTACATGAAATATATCCCAAATAGGCGCAAACGCAGGCTGTCGCGGTTCGCAGGTAAGTCGTCGACCACGACACATTTGATGTCTCTATGATAGAAGCACTTGAAATTTCAAACAAATCATTGTGTCTGACTATTGTGTGTCGTATGCCCTGTTTTAAAACTTTAGTGCAAACATAATCATGGGCGTCCTACATTTTGATCACATCTTTGGTCCCCGGGTACTCTGTGGACTCCACAGAACAGCTACACTTGTAGAACACAAAATGCACATAAGTTGCGATGAGATGACGTAGGTACAGGTTGCAGCTCATCGCTGAGTACCTTGTGGAGTACAGTTATCGATAAGTAAGGCACCGGGCACCAGCGCCGGCGTGCAGCGGGCTCGGGTCGCTGCTGCTCTCATTGCGGCCAATTTGTTTGTCCGCACCATGCGACTCGGAACGTGCTGCCATCTGCGACTCACCAATCACCGCACATTACTTCAGGGTTGTCTGTTGCCGGGCTTTCAAATTAGGTCTGGCAAGTCGTGCCGGCTTAGGAGGCATGTCGCCCGCAAAATATCTGGGCCGTGGGCGAGTTGACTTTTCTTGAAAAAATTGTGGTTATCTGGACCGAATGGTTTTGTAATTTTAGGCCAGATAACTACAAATAGGGGTCGTGCCGTCCACCTTTTCCAGGTTTTGGGCAACTTCAAACTTCAGACTTAGAGCTACAGTTCCAAATAAACCAACTAACCACTTTGAAAATCCATTACAAGATTTGGGCCTCTGCTTATCCCTATTCGCTACACAGGCGCTTTTCATGTGGATAGGTGAAGCAGTAAAAGAACGTACAGTTTGAAGGAACTCTTGCTCACCTGGTGATGCTTTTTCAGCTTTTAACTACAACACCGCCGGAAATATTTTCAATGGGTTGTAGTATTTTTAAAGAGCTGAGGAAACCCTAGCACTTCGGAAATACCACCATAACAAGCAACTGCGAGTATCTATGGCAGACGTAGTTTACTGTATTTACCTGCGCCGTGCACCTCACTGGAGACAGTTATTTATTTTATTGCCGTAAGATTGCGATCATATCAGATCAGCTCGATATCGACTACATTTACGGCATTCACGTAACAACGGGAAAAGGCACGGTTTGTCTAATTACAATACGTATATGCAAGGAAGTTTCTTTTCGTTGTTCGTCTAAGTGAAGAAAAATAAAACACGACACAAAAGTTTTGTTTTCTAGCAAGTGTTTATCGTCTACCATTTCCGTTTACTCAAAAGCACTTGAATAAAGAGTTGAGTATACGAAGAGGATGCGTAGGCGCAGCATGCGTCGCGTCGCGGGCGAGAGGCGCGCGGGTATCATCCGACGACGGATGCGATGAGATGACGGATATTAATATCATCGACACACGATAATTAATTCGTCCGGCGACTACAGCACCGCAGGCAAAGTCGGGCTAATTCATTAGTTTAATTAAGTTAATGCTGGGCTCACGCGCGGCACGACTCGCATCCAGCGGAGATAAATCGACCCGATCTAGGAAAAAAGCGGTCATAAATCTTGTGGCGAATTGCGGGTGATTTCTCCCGCGGAATGATATAATTACATGATTGCAGCTTCTGCGCCGCGACGGAGGGGGGGGGGGGGTGGGGTAACAAGTGGGGTGAGGGGGGGGGGGGGGTCACAAGCATTTCTCATCGAGTTGTGTCCGATCGCGACTGATGACAGACAATGTGCAATGATTGTGGAGCATTGGACAGTAACTCCTTCATCATTCTCGCGAAGCAACGTGTACATACCTACACACCTAGGACCTTTGTGTAGAGAACACAACTTTTCTTACTACGACGTCGTACACCAATGATCTTCTAAGTTAATAGAGTAAGAAGTACGTACGTTGGTTGAACAAAATTGAAAACTCTAGTTTATTTCAACTAAATAAAACGTCTTGTACCGACATTGTCATCATTTTATTTGTCTGCCCTCTGCGTGCGCTTGCGCAGCGCCGCGGTGGCAACTAGTGACCCTCGCTCGCAGCTCATCCAAAATATTATCTCCTAATAAATATCTGGGATTGTCAGCCAACAAATTCGAAAGTCCTGTCGTCGGTATCTGCGCGGCGGGATCGCTGCCTCGTTGCGCCCGCGCACCTATCTCTAATTAACATCGCTTCGGCTGATCGATAGCCCTCTACGCTCTAACTCCACGCGTCCTCCTCTAACGCTTTTATAACAAAAACACTTTATAATTGACAGTGCCTGATTAGAAAGCGATTTATGGGCGTTTTACGGCAAACTATGTAGCTACGCGGTCGCTACATTAGGTACATGGAAATCAGAACAAGGAAACTATCTATTTGGCTCTATTTTAAGTTAAAATATTTTATCAAATGCTATCGAATTCGTAAACAATACATTTCACTTGATAACCTAGCTATCCCACAACAGATAAAGGCGTGAATTCATAACTTAATTACAATAGCTCCTGCCATTAAATGTAAAGAAGGTACTAAAGTAACAAAATGAATGGTGACATCGTGTGTAGAAACACTTGTTCGTCCACCCTCTCTTAGCAACTGCGTAGTCGCGTACAACATCTCAACACAATAGCATAAATTAGCAGCCGGAGCGGCGACGCCATTGTCCAGCAGTTAGAAGGGATAACGGGGGGTACCACATGATACACATGACTCTAAACAAAACGTTTAGGTCATGTTATAAACCCGAGGGCAAGGGTCAGCGGTGGACAGCTGCGTCTTTCTTCGAGGTCATGTCATTATGACAAACTCGGGCGGGATTATGAACTTGTGATGAGTCATGTTAATCTTGCACGTATAGCTAAGCAAATCTTAACATGCGTTTGGATGAACACGTGCTAAAAGCTTATACATATGAAATTAATTTCTTTAATCTAGTTCAATGATTAGGTAGGTAGAGGCCATCATTACAATTCTCCTTGCCTTATCCTGTTCTCTGTCGGTGTCGGCTACTTAACCTAGGGGATTTGACGTGGAACCAAGTTTTTACACAGAGCGACTGCCATCTGACCTCTGCAACCCGAAAGCTTAACTGTCCCGAGTCCTAGGTTAAGTAAGTCATATTCAAATATCATCTAAATTCAAATTAAATTTTAATGTGAGTTTCATCACGATGTTTTGCTTCACCGTAAGAGCAGTCGGTAAATGTATGTGAGTTAGATAGAACACATTGATACACCTATTATGTCCGTTATCGTTATCTTAATAAGCTCTGTGTGAAATTTCATGATGATTGGTTCAGTGATTTGGCCGTGAAAGCGAAAGACAGATAGAGTTACTTTCGAACTTATAATATTGCATAGTATGGATAAGGCCCGATTTGAAGCACTGAAGTAGGTACTTGTCAGATCAATAAGAAGACAATATCCTCGTCACGCCGTCTGCCCCAGTTGTAAGTTAATTGGCCGGTCCGGCTCGTGTCACCCGGTTTATGATCGCAATAAGAGTACTAAAACTGGGCTTATGATCCAGTCCTGATCCTGATCCGCGTATATCGAGCGCTGATGTAATCGTCCCGTTAATGAAATCCTGCGCAGCTGCGCCTGCGCCCGAGGCAAGCAAAAACAAATGAGAGGATACTCGCGACAACTTTTTAGAGTTCTGTTGTCATTTTAAGGATAGAACCCTTATAATTTCTACATCCAATTCTACCTATAGTATGAGTTAAATAGATAAACAAACTTACCTATCAAAATGTATTTTCTTGCAGGTAAGTAGGTGCCAGCTGTTAGGTACTTCTTATTTATAAAAACAAATTAGCAGAGTTTATTAAGAAATTTACAAAAATATTTATCCATATTTCTTAAAGCAAAAGCGATAGCGTTACGGGCAGGGATGGGATAGAATAGACTAAGGAACCTTTGTTGCAAATATCTAACACACTCCGGGCCAGTTTTTTGTCCGTCGTCGGTTAAGTAACCGTGTATTATTAGCTTTAATTACAGATGCACCCTGCACTTGTCGCCTGCCATTAAATTACACCTTACTTACTCTGTGCGTAGTTTGAATTAATCATCTGTTGCTGCTTTTGTTGTTGCTTCTGCTTATTCTTCTTTTGCTGCATGATTGACCTTTTCTTAGCTTTTTTGTGGAGTTCTACTACAATGTAATGGTGATAAAAATGCTAATGGCTCTCCATGTTCTATAGTCAGCACTGTGTTATTATTTTGAAGTAGGTACTTGAGTACTTTTAAATGTGTTGCAATTTATGATCATACGAATCATCTTTTTGCTAGTCTCTAGAATGTGACTACATCCACGCCGCATTTATGTTTATTACATTTTATAAACCTAGTATTCTTGCATCGGCCTTAACTGAGTGCTTTTTAAACTGCTACTTTCATATATAATTTATACTTGCGGATGTTGCTTTATTCAACGCTATGATGAATAGAATAGCTGTTATGACCTTTCCTCACGTGTCGGAATGAACTGCTGCAATTTTATGATTATTGTTTCCTTGCTTTTTCTAAGTGTCGTTTACAAATGCTAGCACCTAGCAGCTAGCACCCTGGTGGATGGCAGGCGAGGCAGCAGTCGGCACCCTGACAGGAAATCCGCTGGTGTAGGTATCTCAAGTATTCGCGGGGAATTCTCGGCGCTTCCGACGGGACGAGCTGCGCCGGCGCAGCTGCAGGTGCAGCGCCCTCGGGATCTCCACTGCGTGTGTGAGCGTGTTTTTGCTGCAATACCACTCGCTACTTAGAAACAACGATTAGATCTTAATTACAGCGGACTGTGGAGTGATTACACCTTTGGTAATCAATAGGTACCTACCAACTTATGCTGGGCTTGAAAAGTATCCCTCTAATTTTTATTGTGAGTTGTGGTTCCGTTTATCTATGTTATTGTGAGTTTTGGTTGGTTGGTTTTGTCAGACATGGCGTAAACGCCTCTACCATTTTCATCTGGTCGTTGTGACTCTTACCTAATCCGCCATATCGGCTGTAGGCATATTACTGCAAGTATCCTGTTTACAGTGTCGCTTATTTAACAACGTCTATAATGAAACGGATGATCATTAAACCGGGAAACCTAATGAGCCTGCGATATGCCATCGGCTGCGCGCGCGCACATCCAGCGCGAAGCAACAACCGCCGCAGGTCGCGGGCCCGGGCGACGGGTCTGAGCTGAACTTCAGCTAATTGCGACTGACCCCTGGCTTCATTAGCTGGCCTGGTGCAGCCGGAAATTGAGTTGATACTAAGTAGATGCATTGAGTCACGGTTCTATCACAAAATGTAATTACGGAGCTGGTTGACTGCCTAGTTGTGAGGGATTTTTTGTGTAAACTCAATCTAGTAGATGCACTAGTCCACTTTTCAGCCAAAAATGTTCTTGCAGTGGATCAAACTCAGAGTGGCAGCGCTCCATGATTAATTATCGCTCCCTGTCTGATATAAGAGCCAATTGCCGACCGTCTTGTCATTATAAACCATCTATAAACTGATAAATGTATCATTTTCCGATACGGTCGCCGTCATGTCGCTGTCGTGTTGTATCCATTACTCCGCATTTGTCAAGCCCACGCTTGGACATCATTAAACACTCGTGTCTCATAGAATAAGGAGTCATTAAAATAATCTGTCGATCGCAATTGAAAAATGAGCGGCCGTGTCGCCGATAAACGCGGTTGGCGTTGACGCGATAACGCGAGATGCGGCGATAGCGCTGCGGCGTGCGGCTGCGGGCCGGCGGCGTGACCGCCCGACAAACGCACGTCAACGAGCACGCCTCCTGTCTCAACATGTTACGCCTCTATTGCTTACAAAACAACTCTATTTTATCTAGGTACTATATTGCTTTGAAAATGAAGACAACCATATGTAATGTAATGCATGTCAGGCAGTTTGCTTATTGAAGGAAAGTAAGTATCTACCTACTCGTACTATAAACTTCAATGAATTAGGACTGGTAATAATTAAGTAGGTAGAGCTTCGAAACTAATCGCGTAGATTTCGACCACTTAATTGATACAAATCGGTATTGTGTCTAGAAACATAGGGTTCTCTGGGTTGCTTATTTTTACTGAGCTGTATGAGTGCGCGGGCGCAGATGTCGATAGCGGCGATTATGTTGTCGCGTATCGCTGCCGGTGGCCGCGTTCCCCTCCCCCTCCCCCAATAATGATCCTCGGGCTCCCAGATACCGCCGGGAGCCGTATTGTTCCCGATAACCTACCGATACACTGGGAACTAATTGACTCTACTGCTACCAATGCACATGTCTCACACGAAAAGAGAGAGAGAGAATACAGGGTGTGTTAGACCGACAGAACGAACAATTTGTGTGAGCCTCTGTATTTTTTAAAGATACTGTTGTGATTTAAAGAAATCACCAAGGTGCTTGTATGCAAGCTTTATGATAAATAAATACCTGGTTAACCGAGCCTAGCTTGGATTTATCGCCCCCAAAAACATATTTTGTTCCTTACACTACCTAGCTAATATCCGTATATTCACCTAGTTATTAGTCCGCGCGTTAACTCGATAAAGCTATAATACCATAATTATGTATTACGCTATCTGTCGAATAGGGCATGCAATATCGGAAGGTTTTCAATTCCGATACTGATTTCCGAGATCAGATCTCAATATCGGAATTCCGGTATTAATATCGGAATTGCACATAAAATTAAGTTTCACGCGTTTTTTTTATTAATTACGTGTAAGTATATTATTACTTTGGATTATAATTGTATAGGGATATATTTTGGTACATAAAGAAAAAATAAAAGACAGGTTTATAGATCGCATTGTTCATAATATGGAACTTATAAGCACAAAGTCATAGATTTCTCGTTACTATTATCACTCATTACTAAACTTTCTTAAAATCAACATTAATACACTTTTTATAATATCAAAGTAGGCAAGCAAAATCAACAATAATAAAAAAACAATTATCAAAAATATAAAAAACAGCGGCTTAATGCCTCAAAATTATTTTTTAAAGAAACGTTTTTCTTGATAGTGCGTTCTTAAAAACTACAAGGCATCTAGCATTTTGTCTGACAGTGAACTCCTTATTTTATTACAAAAATATCCAGCGGACGAAAAGACACGCTCGCTTTTCACACTTGTGGGTAATACTGATGTAAGATAAGTGTTTGCTTGTGTTAGGTAAACTCCTCTTTTACCTTTATTCTCATATATGGCTTTTTCTGTCATGACAAATCGTAAAAGATCAATTTCATCAGACGGAAGCATAGTTTTTTTTTTGCACTTCTCCATTTCCTTCCGAAATTCTTGCTCCAGTGCCAACTTCTTTGCTGTAGCAATCCTGGAAAGAGGCCCATCATCTTCATCGGATGACAATGTTACACCAGGTATCTGTTCCGTCTCTATTTCTGTGACAATATTAGTTCTAGTTGCGTTTTCTTTGTATTTGAGGCGTTTTAACAGACCTACAATGCTCTCACATATTTCGTCACTTGTTGGTTTGGGAAATGTAGGTATAATTTTCTAAAGAACTGTAAAAGCTTTCAGCATCATGAAGGTAGGTAGTGTAAAACTCCTGTTATCAGTAACCGTCTCTCTTTAATTCGGCTTCGCAATTTTGCAGCGAGATTAGAACTCAAATATGTGTTTTGCTGGTCAAGTTTATTAAGCATAAATTTCAATGCTGTGTCTGCTGTATACAGCGTAGCGTCACGTTGGCAAAGAGAAAGGACAGTCAATTTTAGCACTTTTAAAGTACGATTAAGATCGGTCAATGTTTTGATTTCTTCATCTGTAAAGGATACATCTGATTTAATATCGATGAGAAGCTTGAAGATGCAATCTTTCATTTTTAGAAAATTCTTTCTTTAAATTCTTTACAAACGTAAGCTTTTAAAGCATCGGCTTTGATAGGTGACTTCTTGATTGATCTTACAGGACATCGTACTTTGCCAATTAAATATTTGTACATTCTTGGATCACCAGTACGAACTTGTGCACTTTCTACTTCAAATCCACCGCAATCCATTGATGACTCGTCAAATTCATCATCTTCGTCGCTTTCTGAGTTTGAGCGGTTAAGGGATTCGATTTCATGCTGAAATGACAACAAGCTGAATTCCGTGGGCGAGGCATAATTTGATGGTGGCCAGATATATAAGAACCCATTTTTTTCATGACGACTCGGTGTCCAAAACGAAAAGAGAAAGAGATAACACACACAAGTATGGCTAAGCTGCGCTCGTGAGATAAAAAGACTGTAACGGGCGTCAAGAGAACATAATAATAATGACCACAGTTTTTTACAAAGTAAGTTCCAGGTGTTTTCAAATAAAGTTTTCTCAATCCGATATTACGATATTTGATCACTTAATATCGGAATCGTAATATCGGAACTTTTGCTCCGGGATTCCGATATTACGATATTCCGAGATTCCGATATTCATGCCCTACTGTCGAATAGGGGCCATGTCTTGGATAACGTGGCTCGACCTTATTTGTTCAGTTTGACGAGTAGAACACCAAAAATAGAAACAATATGTTTAAACATCTACTGTATATCAAAATAAGATATTACTATTAAAATAATATTGTAAAAATAAAAAAGTAAAAATAAAAATTAAAAAGAGATGTTGAGGTTCAGATTAGAACTCGAGCTCCATTGTTTTATAGGCAAACAGTCTAACCAACTTAGTTGCGTCTGCTGACAGCTGAGCGATCAAATAGCGAGCGGTTCTTTCTCCACACAAAATGCAACGTGTTCTTATTAGGCTTATTTTGCCGTTCAGAGTGTTTTTTTTTTTTTATCGCCCCCGAATTTTCAAGAAAATAGCTCGCCCGCTCGCTCGTGGTTGGAGCCGTTTCCGAGATCTCGAAAATATATACGTATATATATGTAAGCGTCTTCTAGTACCCCACAGGTAATATCTTCATTAATTGACTTCAGGAGTGTGTAAATCGATGGTGAGATAATAATGAGACTTTGATTCCCTGGTCACACTTTATTGTTATAAACAACTGTACGTGGTCGGTGTTTTACATTATCTTTTTGTTCTAGTAAGTAACAGGGCTTCGCCTTATAATAACTTATACTGCCTGTCTATACAGACTAGCAGAGCAACGTTCCGTTTGACGTATGATCCGAGGAGTACAAACTAGAGTAGTCATCTCCTCGACGTCTGCGGATCGAATGATGCTCGGGCCACGCGCTCGGCCTTTTTATAGAACGATCAAAACAACCCCGCCAGTCCCCACTGCCGGGCCGGGCGGCGGCAGGTAGGATACGTCATGCCACCTGCACGTGGTTTCGTTGACATACTCTTTGTTCTTATTTCTAATGGAATTCGGTACAATTGTGATTAAATAATTAAATTAGAAATATTTAGATTAATTAACAATAATAAATTACAAGAATGAAATTATCAATTGAACATTAAAGCAAGAAATGAGAATAAAACGTTTAAAAATTGTTGACATCCTCGCTGCGCTATCACGACCATCCTGACGAGCAGCTCGTGCTCGAGCTAGCGAACTCCAAAATCTAAAAAAAGAAACAAAAATTGATCAAGCAATTTGAATAACGACACTGAATCAGTAGCCGCCTCATTTTTATTTTCATGGCTATCACGGTCTATTTTTGTATGACTCAAAACTTTTTAGTAGATATAAATGGGATCTTAATTTTTTTTTTTTTTTTTTTTTTAGTTCCTAGCAGATGGCGCTTGGAGTGAATTATACGGTGAAATTTTTCATAGATAGGGGTAATCATTTTTATTGGGCACTGAACTGAACTTGACAATAATCCTCAATTTGAAATAGCGCCATCTGGTTCAGACAAGCGTTGCTATTAGCCCAAAAATGAAGTAAATTAAGTTAAATAATTCTGCGTCTTTCTAATGTGGTCATTAACATTTCGTTCGGTCATTCTGAAAATAATAAATGCTCATGTGATACCTAATATGAAAAAAAAAATACGTTCATATCAAATCTTTTAAATATACGTAAACGGTAAACAAGTAGTAAAGAATAAATAAACTTTGTACATGGTACAGGTACTCTTATGTGAATTAATCAAAGTATTTAATTTCAAAGTGTTTCATTGTACTAATAAAAATATTCAGTCATATCATAAGTCAGATCTTCATCAATGCTTAGGTAAAATATACAGTTTTTTTTTTTGGCTTTTTAATTTCGTATGACGTTTCAGCTCTTTTAGCTACTTTAGTGGCTATTACTGCTCTTTTGGAAGCTATTTCTGTTCTCTTGGCGGCTATTACTACTCTTTTGGTGGCTATTACTGCCCTTTTGATGGATATAACTGCGCTGTTACTGCTCTTTTGGTGGCTACTACTGCTCTTTTGGAGGCTATTACTGCTCTCTTGGTGGCTATTACTGCTCTTTTGGTGGCTATTACTGCTCTTTTGGTGGCTATTATTGCTTTATTTGGTGGCTACTACGGCTCTTTTGGTGGCTATTACTGCTCTTTTTGGTGGCTATTACTGCTCTTTTTGGTGGCTATTACTGCCCAATTCTGTCATATGACACCATACACAGAATTTTGTTCATTTCATTTCTTCTAGCTGGCAAGTTATTCCACAATAAGCTTTTCTCTTCTTTCTTTATTTGAATGTAAGGCACTGTCCCATTACTAAATATTCTGTATTTATTAATATTTATGGTACTTATGTGCATTGCTTGTTTCATGCGTTCTAAAATCCTTATTTTAACTTTTGCTTTTTATATCTTACTATTTTCTATCATAATTGAATATAATAAACACTGAAATTGTAAATGCGTAAGGGATAATTGTCCCTTATAATGTCTTTCATACTTGGAAAAATATTTTCCCAGGAAATCGTAAGACAACAAACATTGCTTTATCATTTTTTTTTTCTTGCATTAATAGCATAATATAGCCCAGAAACCAAGTGTTTTATGATGGCACAGTTACTAAAATACTTAGTTTGAGAGACTAACGCCATAATGTCATAACGTTACTACACAGTGTTAAGGATTGCATTTTCTAATTCTTAGTAGCTTGTTATTTTATATTACCTGATGGTATACTATTATTATTATTTTTATATTATCTGATTGCGAGAAAAAAAAAATTGTTTCAAAATTTGCATCTGAGATCTACCCAAATAAGGATATCTGTAACTAGACAATTTAATTGTGCAATGTGCATTGTTCAATAGACAATTCAATAATCTTAATTAAAAATATTGTGAAATGAAGTAATGAAGCTCCAGTAAAATAATAAATAATCTGTAATCTTCGTAGTAAGATGGTTCATGGAGTTCATCGAAGGTGTTCCATGCGAGAGAAGTAGAAGATTGTCTACGTGTAGTGTAGCACATGAAATGTTTAATACTATTTAATAAAGTAGTGAGTGTGATTCATTAAATTAATTTCAACTTAAGTAACTTGAAGTGGTGTAGGTTATAGAACTGAAACTGTTATTTATGCAACAAGGAGAATTGTTTCCGGTAGTAGTTTAGTGCAAAAATAGAATGGAGATAATTTGTGGATTGTATCAAGAGGATGCCATCGGTTCCTGTAGATGGCACTATTACACTACTGGAGCCACGACAGGAGCACTGGAATCTGTATTTACTGACACTGACAGAATTACCCTAAATGGGTAGAAGCCCATATTAATAAATAAACTATACTTCATATTATAAAACGTGTCTTTTTATGCCTTTCTAAATCTTGTAGAATTTTCGCCTTTAATTCATTGTGGTAAAGTAGAAGAAATAAATCCAAAATTTGAGGGTATTTCGTTACAAAAGTATTTAAAGGTTAATAAATGATTCGGGGCCCCACATGTTTTTTTTTTTTTTTTAACTACCGCTACTTTACACTTTATAGTGACGCTGTAAGTTTTTATACGCAAGGTTTCACGAAAGTACGCAGGCGTTTTTGTTTTTATTTTAAACAGTGGTCAATAATTAAATGGTTTTAGCTTCTCTGTTGACTTTATCATAAAGGTAATTTAATTTACGTGTTCTAGCTAGGCCAACAATGTAGTAGGACAAAAGTATTCATTGATAAATTATTTAATTTCTAATTGGACACTAATTTATCAATAGTAATGTTATTTTATGTAGAAAAGCGCAAATTGTTCCTTTATTGTCAATTTTTTTCCGATTTTCAATTAAGTTTTTTAGGGGTTTGAAACCTGAAGAAACATGCCTAGTATAATGGAACAAACTCACAGAATTTTCAGCGGTATCCTCATTTCTTATCCTTTAGTTATTTTGTATGGTCTGATGTCTGCAACACAGGGGTAAAAAGTCCACGTTGAAATGCTTTGCCATGTTGCTACCGTATCACAAGCGTAGGACAGAAGTTCATCTGAAATTAATATTAAAACTGGTGAACACGCTAACCTGATGCAATTAATCACAATAAGTTGCCACTAACATGGAACAAACTCACCGGCTTAGTTTTCATCCGTCATAATTGAGAACTCAAGCTCAATCTCGTGCCGTTCCTTTTTCCTGTAGGTGCTGGTCCAACAATTATATTGTCAAGGATATTGGCCAGAGATCATGGCGTTTAGATCTTCGTTTCTGCACTTCTGATGTAAGCGTCTTCTAGTACCCCACAGGTAATATCTTCATTAATTGACTTCAGGAGTGTGTAAATCGATGGTGAGATAATAATGAGACTTTGATTCCCTGGTCACACTTTATTGTTATAAACAACTGTACGTGGTCGGTGTTTTACATTATCTTTTTGTTCTAGTAAGTAACAGGGCTTCGCCTTATAATAACTTATACTGCCTGTCTATACAGACTAGCAGAGCAACGTTCCGTTTGACGTATGATCCGAGGAGTACAAACTAGAGTAGTCATCTCCTCGACGTCTGCGGATCGAATGATGCTCGGGCCACGCGCTCGGCCTTTTTATAGAACGATCAAAACAACCCCGCCAGTCCCCACTGCCGGGCCGGGCGGCGGCAGGTAGGATACGTCATGCCACCTGCACGTGGTTTCGTTGACATACTCTTTGTTCTTATTTCTAATGGAATTCGGTACAATTGTGATTAAATAATTAAATTAGAAATATTTAGATTAATTAACAATAATAAATTACAAGAATGAAATTATCAATTGAACATTAAAGCAAGAAATGAGAATAAAACGTTTAAAAATTGTTGACATCCTCGCTGCGCTATCATATATATATATATATATATATATATATATATATATATATATATATACAATTCTTTTTCGTTTAAAGGTATTAATATGGGTGTATGAGAGACCTCACGCAAGTTTCTAGCACCCCGACCAATCCAAAGCTGGCGCGCGGCCTCAATCAACGCTTCACCGCCAGCGGCAATGGCCGCGCTCGGTTTGGTTCCAGCCGAATCGAATGCGTCATTCAAAATGGTCGCCAGCTTGTTTCGGGTTACTCCTGAAGCATTGTGTTTGCCGGCGCGTGATCATGACCACGGTGACCAATGGCGACGTTGCTGCTCTGCCGCGCTGCACCGCCGCAATCGATTTCGCGCTCAATTTGTTCAGCGCGATGCCGCGATATCTGCGCAATTACTCCTCTACTTAATTGAGCGGGTGGTGCACAATGCCGCGCCGCTATCTCCGCGATAACTCATAATGCGCCCCATTGTCCCAGCCCGAGATCGCATCTCCTGGACTCAACACATATTATTTTTAAAAGAACTTTATTTTCGTGGACCGGCTAGTGGATATTTCTCATTGATAGTAACTCGTTCTGTAAACGGAAGCGATAAAATCTTAAGGTAAACAAATGGTCGGTGATAGGTGCTAAATTCCGAATGAGCTGATAATTAATGGCTGGCAGGTTGAGGTCGGGGGCACACTACACCGACCGCGTGAGAACGACCCGCGCCCGAATTGCTACCAAACTTTTGTACAGTGTTCTCGAACGTGTGAAACGCTTTTTCTTATCGGTGCCTAACTTGTAAACGAATAATTACTTTTTACACGTCTATAACACATTAACAAACCGTTATTGCTGATGCTGAACTAACACGAACACAATCGACTTCAATTCGATTAAAGAAATGTTTCAAACGCACAAACACGAGGCTTTCTTGGATCCGTGCGCGCGCGCATGCGTGACGCGCGCTCGTGGAATCTTAATTAAAAGCTTTCTTCGGAGCAACTCACCGTGCACTAGTAAAAGCGCTCGTTATTAATATTATAATCGTTTATTTTACATAAAGCGTAGAGATAGACCATTCCCAGTCAACAGACTGTTTTGATTAAAAACAGAGCTGTAATATTTTGTTACAGACCTAATTTCTTGCTAGTTTGGTAGGTAGCAACCTGATCACATCGTCACAGTTGTGTTTCTGTCATTAACAGCCACCGATGCTGCTGTTGCCGCCACGCCGCTGTCGTCACGCTGCCGTCACGCCGTCCCCGGATTTCACGCTGCGTTTCCCTCAATCGGAGGTTTGGGGAGTATGCTGTAGGCGCGGGTGGTCCCTCTCCATCGTCAGTTTGTCACGCGCCGACAGCTCCGCGCCTGCGCCCGCACAGCCTCCGCAAGAAACCCAATACTCTTTGTTTTACTGTAAAGCGTTTCCACCGTCGTAATTTCTAACAACTTTATTTGATAGCCATAAAGAGAACGTGTCCATCGCAATGCTTTATAAATGGTCGTAGAGAGAGTTTATGGCATTATGAGGTTTCTATGTTTCAGAACAATGCGATAGGTGGAGGTTAGCGTTGTTCGATGCAGTTGGATAGGGAGATTATGTAGACAGATGGTCGTAGTAGAGCTAACGAGCGGCTTGTCCTCGTGACGTCACGCTTGCAGCTCGAGCCACCCAACTCCCAAAGGCCGGCGGCCGAACAACGTCACGACTTGAAAAAATGTGACTCACTACCAACAGCCGCAATCCTCCTTTCGTCGCTGAACAAAAGCTAAACGAAACACTTGAGGAAAACTACTGCCTTGTTAGGGGTGGGTGACGTAGAGTTTTTTTTTTTAGATTTTATATTTCTTATCTAGTAGGTAGGTGACTACTCTTTAATGCACATTCATTTCTTCCTGGATTTATTAAACAATAATAATAAAGAATACTTTTATCATTATTCATTGGAACTACACTCATTCACTCCAACATAAAATTAGATTTTAAAGAGATCTTATGATGAAGACGAAGTTAAGTTAAAATGTTCCTATGACTTGTTTATTCTTGTATTGACGTATCAATCCATTAAATCGAATGATCAAGAGTTTCGATTCCACAAATCAATAAAACAATAGATAAAGTAAGCAAATGCGGCAGTAGCTAGAGATGCAAACACTGGAAATCCTAAGGGTCACGATCATGAGGCATGAGGCACTGAATGCTGCCTCGACCGACGGCGGATGTTTGACTTGATTTCGACGTGGTGTGTCGACGGAGGTGGTGAGGAGCAGTGAACCACTTGCGTGCTTTGGAAAGCAAGCGTTTAGTGTATAATTGGGCTAGAGTTACGACACTTGAGTTGTGGCCCAAACACACAAGAATCGCTTTTTTGTGTCTAGGTTTTATCTATCTAATACCTTCAAAATATTTTTTTTTTCGGGATCTCGGAAACGAGTCCAACGATTTTCTTGAAAGTTCGTATATAGGGGCGATAATGATTTGATTATCCTGAAATCACACATAACGGCAAAATAAGCCGAATAAAAATACATTGCACTTTGTGTAGAGAAAGAACCACTATTTCGTCGCTCAGCTGTCAGTGAATGTAGCTTAGTTGGTTAGACTGCTTGCCTTTAAATCAGTTGCCTTCATATCCGAACCTCAGCATATCTTTTTATTTTTGCTTGTTTATTTTTCAAAAATATTTTATTTTATACAATATATATTTTTTTGTAAATATATTTATATATAAAGGTGGGCCAAAATAGCCACAGATTATACTCCAGAAGAGCGTCGCCGCAGAGGGAGACCTAAACAGCGCTGGCGGGATGACTTGGTCGAATATGATCCGAACTGGTCCGAAACAGCCGCAGACTGGAAAGCCTGGAAAGAGAGAGGGGAGGCCTTTGCCCAGCAGTGGGACACTATAGGCTAATATAATAATAATAATAATAATAATAATATTTATATATTTTTGTGTTCTACTCAACATACTAAACAAATAAGGTCAAACCACGTTATCCAAGACATGGCCCGTATTGTAGTAGTCTTCGCATTTTCCGACAGATGGCGTATTATATATATTATGGCATTATGGCTTTATCGGGTTTACTGCGGCGCGGAATAATAACTAGGTGAAAGATATGTAGGTAGTGTAAGAAACAAAATACGATAAACCCGAGCTAGGCTTGGTGAACCAGGTACTAATTTAATTTATTGGAGGTCACATTACAACTCTGAAGTGTTCAGAAGGATCTTGTAACGTTTTCTCTTTCATAGGTTTTAAAGATGTCGTTGTCTTCATTATCGAATCGATGAGCAAACTGATTGGCTTACTGTGGGCTTCCAGCAAGTTCTGTTATTATTTTGGAAGTAAAATGTTAGCTGGGGCAGGAAAGATTTTTGGGGCTTGTGCCAAAGAGGCGATTTATAGACCCTAACTTCTAAGACTTTTTTTTAATTTATTAAATCAATGGAATAAAATTGTTTCCCTGCAAGAACAATCGCTTGCGCCGCTGACATGCGCCTGCGCCGCGACGCGGGCCCACGCTAAACACTATTTAATTATCCCCGATGTAGAGCAAGCGTTGTTATGATACTCGATTATACCGTTTATATCTCGTGCCTGCGCCCGCGCACACAAATCACGCATGACATATTGCTCCTTTGTAGATGCTATTACTCGCCCTATCACTTCTTACTTTCGAATCGCGAACTATCATTATAATGATTAGCTGACATGAATCATTAGTTTACGGAATATCTGGACGCGTTTTTGTTGAGTCTGGTGTAAGGTACGGTCGCGATTATCGTAACGTTTCTAGTAGAGGAGCATTGCTTCTTCAATTCTTTAAGTTATGAAAACGCGAACCCGATGATGCCGCCGTGATGTGATCCACATTATTATAACAACAACAACAATAGAATAATTCTGTCACTAGGGTTCGTCGGGTTGTTGGATGACACGATGTCCAACACGAAAAGAGAGAGTTATAGTCTGTAAAATATAGGATGATGCCTGTGACTTTTGTAACCTTGGACCAAATGCTATGACATTAAGCATTTCCTTTGTTTACCAAGAAAATGCACCTTATGTTATATCATTTGGTCCAAGGTCACAAGCGTCACAGGGATCATCCTATATTTTACAGACTATGCAAGTAACTTTTCAGGTGGTTAACTATTATAATTAATCGCACTCAAAAACTTGAGAATCATCCTGGTCGATAGATCAAGGCTCAGAGTGCAAAGATGTGGAAAATATATTTATGTTTGTAGCGCATTCCCGGTGGCCTCTTTCAGTCCATATTAGGTAGAAAACGTGTTGAAGCAATAATACAGCCATTCGTTGCGCAATTTGCACAAATGAGCGATTGCTGATTACTCAACTGCGTTGTTTGCTGTAGTTGTTTCTGATGGAATCTCGATCGGTAACGTTCTATAAATATGTGTTTTGTTTGCGTCATCTAGGCATAAGTACATACAGGATGTATCTGCAAAGCTGGTTCGTCGAGGTCCTGCCAGCCCATGAGGAAACAAAAAGGAAAAACAATTAAGAGACCTGCCATAGTCAAGGAATAAATGAATCCAATGATTATCTGTGTCAAACTTTGGAACACAGATATTTCTTATTAATTTAGAGAATACTCCGATACCACTTCATGCGAGATTTGAACAATAGAGAATTGTTTTACAAATAAAGTGACACACACATTTGACACCCTGAGGATTGCAAGCACACCCTCTACCATCACCGGTAGGTACAGGTACCTATCTATCTGACAATGCGGTAGGCGCCGACTTTGCGAATGAGACGAGTTATTTTTTTCTACAGCAATTCTTTATCTGCCGTTCAGATCTGGCATGACGCGGTGTCGGAGTATTTCCTGAGGTCGTCTGTTGGGGGTCAACCGGCCCCTGTCTCAACAGTGAAACACACATTTTTGTAGAGAACCATTTGTTTAGTATCGACGGTAGATTAATGGTCGTGTACAGTGGTCGGTCAGGGAAGGTAGAGGGGAGGAGGGGGCAGGCACGAGCATCCACGAAGCATCCATCACGCCGTGGACGCCGCAACACTCGCTCTATTGCGGCCAACATAGTTTCTGGCACTTTATTTATGTCGCTGCTCGTTGTTCACTACCGGCAACTGGTCTTATTAATTGTTTTGATGTAACGTTTTCTCCGGCGAGGCCTCGTTCATTCAAATAGCGATTTGTTCCCGTCGGATCTAATCCCTAGCGCGTTGCTTAAAGCCGATCTCTATCTGTGTTTTTACAGCGTTTGGTTCATCGGGCACACATCGAAAACGGCAGACGTTTCCCAACGACTCGCGCCCACATTACTTGCACGCAACGCTTTTAAGATACGCATCTCCAAACAAAGAGCTTTCGAACGTTCGCTTTATCGTTCGATTAGCTGTATGTATCGATGTTGTACAACAGTGATACAATGTCAGCTTAGAAGGGGAGAGGGGGGCATCCGTATCCATCAGTATGAGCCGCGCTTAATGCCGGCGGACAGCCGTGCGGCCGGGCCGGCGGAGGAGGCCGGCGGGCCGCGTGTTGTGTCACTCGCTGTCAGCCCTCGACGTGAGTGCACTACGCTTCGTCAATTGTTATGTTACAAAGAATATCATTAGCTGCCTGTCAATCCAAATACTATCACGCATTCTATTTGGGCAGCATGGGTAACCTCTCCGACAGATTAACCCAATCGAAGGATTTTAATCCATGTATTCATGCGTCATCATCGCTTACTGAGGGTCAAATAACGGTTTGTAGTATTTTCTAATATCAGAGATGTACTTACTAGCTTTCTAACCGTCTACGATTGTGCGATTATTAGTCTTTATACAGGCAATATAACTCTAACATAATAGTCGGCGTCCGTCGGCATAAGAGCCGCTACGCAGGCGACGCACCGCCCGTGGCTCGACCTACAACCAAAATGCTCTAGATAATCACGATTCTCATTTAATTAAACATGGGAAATTGATGAAGCCGTTTCATTCGCGCAACCACCATCTTTGGAATTAATTAGTGGGAACAATTTGTTATCTGACGTGATGGGGGGGAGCGGAGCAAGGGGGGCTGGGGCCCGAAGCTGCGCGCGCGCATGTCATTAATCACAGGCTTGTAGCGCTGCCTCGCGGTGTTTGATCGCTGAATCGACTCCAATCTATTCGATTGTATCAATAATTGTGTTTTCACACGCCATTACTATCCACTTTAATTTACTTTATGCTTGTGTGAGTTGAATATAAACTTTGTTTAATTTAAACCGGCGATGTTCTTACAATACGAATTATAGTTCTGTGCCTTCATCAATCGTTTCTTCAATTAATTCGGTTTATTGGTTTCATATAATACATTTAATTTCTTCCTCAATCAATCTGGTCTGGCATTACCGGTCTAGTCAGGCTGTGCCACATCTAGTTATTGCTAATAGCATGTTCGTGATGATAGAGTTGATGTGATTTGAAATTGTAGCATGTCGTCGACAAGAGAATATTGCATGTTGCATGTAAGATATAAATGAATGTTGTTGAAATATGAAAATTGTCGTTAGATAACAGATTAATAAATGTTGCAACTAACTATATCAGAAGGATCCTCGTAATGAAACCCACATTCAAATAGAATTTAAATTCAGATGATATATGAATGTGACTTAACCTAGGAATCGAGCCAGATTAGCCTTCGGGTTGCAGAGGTCAGGTGACAGTCGCTCTGTGTAAAAACTTGGTTCCACGTCAATTCCCCTAGGTTAGGTAGCCGACCTCGACAGAGAACGCGATAAGGCAACGAGAATGATGAAGTGTTTCAATGAGAACATTTCTACTAGCTGATGTCTGCCTCTCTCTACCTAAAAAATCTTTAAGACGTCCCAAAATGTTATAAATCGCAGCCTGTCTACTTTGATGCTTCCTTGTAGGCAGCGACCCTCGGGGCTCGCGTGCGGCACACACGGCTGCGCAGGCGCATGCGTGCTCGCTCTTCGCTGTAATCGGTAACCGTTTGCCCCAACGGCTGCAGGATGGGAGTTCCAAACCGCATTTAAATTAAATCGCTCCCACTATGAGTATAATCGAGAGTAATCGCCTAAACGCGAGCGATCATTGTACGCCGCCTCTTCCCAGGACGTTGACGAATGCTGGCTATTGTGGCCCCATTCAGCGACAATCGGGGTCTGTTCTCTATTGACAACGTATGTCTGTGAGCACACACTGTAATGAGTGTTGTTACTGTAATCTATTAGGTCTTTCTCTGTCTATTCAATACAGTTAAAATTACTTTTAGGGGGCAATGCTACTTTGTAGATGGCTGCTGGAAGTTTAGTAGATAAGATTTCATATGCCTCCTACTAAATCAGTATATTATCCCTTTCATTTGTGCGTAGGTGTAATTTCTTAAATGATTATTGCTGGCAATAAGTAAACAAGCTTTCATATTGAATGCGTTGTGTTGTGATGCAATGCGCAGACGCAGACGCAACGCAGGCGTGCTGTCAGCGCTCGGTCGCGTGACAGTTGACAAGTGGCGCGCATCACTCACGTTGACACTGCCGAATTAATAACGTCCCGGATTAACGCCGTACGACGCGGCAAAAACAATGAGCCTCATCCGGAGACAAGACTTGGACCCGGCTGAAGCCGTGTTGTCATAAGGCGATTAGAGCACTGAGACACGGTAAAAGCAGACAAAGAACGCACAAAGCATGATCTACGAGTCGTAAGTGGTTAATAGTATTTCCAGCGTGTAAGGCTATGTTGTCGTAGATATTAGCCCCTCACCTGGCTGGCTTTGTGTATCGTGTCGCGATCTGCTGCGTTATTCAGCGGCTGCGATAACGCCGCGTGTACGCTGCGGGAGGAAATTTGGTATTACAATGCGCCGGCGCACTGGCCGCTAACACGCGCTGATAACAACCGGGAGCAATGTCATAAATATTTTCAATCTGCTTTTGTTAGACTAGACTGCCCATAAAAGTGAATATTTACTGATACAAATAATGCAAGTACTTATCTCATTGCTACAAAATGACGCCGTATTAGAGGCATTGGAAATGGCAGCTAAGAATAAGCTGACACTTATTGCAATTAAATCACGGGCTGCTACTCGCACAACCGCAGAACAAGCACAACATATTCCATAGTAATTGCTCATTGAGAAGAAATCTCATTCGTACATCCGGGACCAGGACACATACAACGATATCCTGCTCATATCTGAAGCAGCAGGTGCTGTAGGGTTCTAGGATCCTCTACTCCAGCATGCATTATGTATGTACTGACATCGCCAATAAACATTGTATTCAAATTGGCGGGTTTGTTCCGCGCTATGAGTGCGTTATCGACAACCATCACCGAGCGGAAGCCGGCGAACGGCGACCAGCAAAACCCGCAATATGGTATGTATCAGCATTCAGTATTCTACAAACTACCTACTTGGAATGTCGGCACTTGAACGTATTAAATCATGCGAACTGGTAAATTGATACTCTATCGCAGATACCACAAACTCCAGCCATAGGTATATATTTAGTCGATGTGAGTAGTAATTTCCCGTGGAACACAATCTGTGTTACAGAATTACCTTCGCTTCAGCGCAGGAACGAAAGAACCTCAAGGGAAATGGTTGCAACCGCAGCGACCACATCTTCATATACATTAGCCGATACATCGCGCACACCGCAAGCGGCGAGCAGCCTCACAACAACCGTTGGCAAAAAGGCTTGGCTCTGTGATGTCGGGCGATGACCCCGCAGCGTCTGCAACCGCTACCACAACCATAAAGTCGGCAAATCAAATCAAATGCAATGTTCGAGTGAGTGTTCCCGCGCATCCATCAGCTTCGACGCGCACAATGCGACGTCCACGATGCGCTAGCGCATGCGCGCGCATACACTCTCGCGCGTTAATTGAATAACGGCATCGCGGCTATTCCATTACACGGGATGAGTTATGCCCCCGGTCCCCTCCCCCGGGATTTTGCATTCGCTTGCATGCGTACACGCATAAAATTTCTCCCCGCGATATGCGCATTATTACATTACAGATTTAACAAGCTCATAATATTTAATAGAAGATCGTAAATTAGCATCATGTTCCTTTCGGACGTATACTACGAACGTAACATCGCAAGTTTCAACGATCTTATGCGTAGAATCTAGAAAGTTGGTTTGGCACACAGGAGTAGCAAGCACTCACTGCCCACTGGCTCTTCAGTACGGTAACAAAACCGTCGAAGTGGAATTGAAAGACGGCTCGTGGGTAAGTGGAAAGGCACGAATATGTTATGACGTGTGTAGTTTATCGTGGTCGGTGAGTGGGCGAGTTATTTGTTTCCATTACGGCTAGAGCTGCCCCCGCGATCAATCACGGAGCGACCTGCGCGGGCGCAGCCGGGCGGGCGGCGGCGGGGTGCGCGCGGTGGCAATGGCGACGCCAGGATTATTATTATGACAAGGTTTTTTAATCAAAGTGATTGAAGCTTTTTCATTTATTGCTTCAAGAAATACATTTGACGCCCAAGATGATTATTACTTCAAAGATATTGAAACCCAACCTACCTATTTCTACACTATCATATTTTATGCTTCAATATAATAGAGACTGCTGTTTTAGTGCCGTTGAAAGTTTATTTCCTCCACCCACACCTCTCACAGCTGTGTATGAGTTTAACAACAAAATTAATTTATTCCGCAATACTTCACACCAGGAGACGGCACAAGCGACGCGAGCGCAGGTGAGCCGCGGCGCAGGCGCAGGTGGCTGTGGTTTATCGCAAGTGATAAAATAACTAACAAAATACACATTTTGGTTACTTTGTCTCATCCCGAGGGGCGGTGCACTGTGGAGAGTGGTACTGCAGTCTACAGCGAGCATTGAACAAGGCTCGCATTGAGACGTTCGAGTGTTTGTGATAAACACGCCGAGCTGTTGCTAACGGGACGCGCTTGCGCATGTGAAAGCTCTCGTTCGGATTCAATAAACTACTTGTGAATGTCTCAGACCAAAATTTAAGTTGGATGGAATCCCACGACAAAGTGATGGAACCTACTCATTAAAAAACCTGCAATGCCATTCTTACACATGACGTGCTTAGACTTAGTAAGAAGAAGACTACCTCTCGTGATGCTCTCTAGCTAGAAAAAGTTTTTAGAGGCGTAAGCGCGTTACTTTAATGCCTAATTATCCCACTTGGATTCATTCGCTATTCGCTATGCTCCTACTAGCTTAGTTTCTGATCTGAGGAGAGTGTTCTCCAGCTGACAATGTCAAACACGCGATCTCATGTTGTCTCCTCTCGCGTGATGTAAGGTTTATGCACGAAAACAATCCTCCTGAGGCAGAGGATTACTTAACACTTCCAAAGAAAAACTACCTAAAAATACAATTGTGGAATACAGAAACCGAGCACAGACACTTACTATATTGTGCTGGCACGAGATGACACAAGCAGGCACTAGTTGGCACTACCTGGAACTTCTGGGTACTTGATATCACTTGCAACACGATGATGACCGCAAGGATTTACCGACTAATAAATAATTACAATTAAATTGCCTTAAGCCGAAGCTATCATGTAGCCCGCAATAAAATCCAACTAGACAAGATTATAGGTTGTTTTGCTTGTGATTGTAACATAAATGGTGGTCGACTGTTGATTGGTTTCTCCGCAAGCATGTCACAAAATAGTGAACGTATGTCTTGCTGTCACAATTTCTACACAAAGACCGGAGTTTAACGATAGTATTGCGGATATATTTACGGTTCCATTTGACTAACGTGATGCCCTATACTGTTCTAAATAAGTATACTACTTTCAACGGCAATGATAATATATTGAAACCTTCTCCACGAGATGTATCGTCTTCGTTATTATGGCTCTTCTCTTCAGCTTCCACCAATTTCAAGTCTTTGGCTAGTTAAAACATTTGGAGCACATTATGTCATGGTATCCACATAGTCTATTCGACATCACGAGCTGGCTACTGCCCTCAACATAATTCATTCGTTCGGCAGCAGTCTGTGAGTTGGCCCGGCGGTCAGCCCAGAGGTCTTACAGCCCGAAGATAGTGCGTCTGGTATTAACTACTTATTAATTGCCGCATACCGCCGCCGCCATTGCCCCATTAGCAATAAACAAGGGTCGTGAGCTCCGCTTCCTGCCCCCCTCTCCTCCATTCCACCTGCAATCGCCAAGATCTGCCATCTACCGAAATAATGGGTCTACTCTACATCGTGATGATAGCGATTTGTTTTGCTAATTAATATATAAAGCTTTGATTACACATATTGTGTTGTAGCAACGCAAGTATTGCGAAACTCAGAAAAGGTATCACGTAATACGCCTCCATTTAAGTTTCAAGTATTGCAACCCTGCTTGCACCTACATGAGCGTGTTTTATGTACCTATCTGCAGATAGATTCCGTTCATTGCACTGCAACTCATCGACCGCACATAAAACTACATAATTACCGGAAAATGACTGCATCTCGTCAAAATAATTTATGGCATCCACAGACATAAAGAAAGGTACAGAGTGGCCAAGGGGGCGTGGCAGGTGGGAACGATATGAGGTCAATTTGCACCTCAGCGCAGTCGAGCGCTTCAGTCAAAGTTCAGTTTCAAACACGATTTTTCTTGCGATATCACACACTGATTCATCGCTCTCGAGTGTAGTTTATCAAGTGTCAATCCTTAGCGTAGATGTGAAATTGTTGAATGTAGTTAAGAACTTAATTACGCACAAAATTAATGTGTGCGTGTCTCCCTTCACTGGTCGGCTTCTATTGTAGTGAGTCAAATATTGTGTTACTGTATGCGTTAAATTTCAGTTCGTACTTCTAGGTGCATGTAGGACTGTAGGTGTAAATTTTTGTGCAGAGACCGGGACTCGAACAAATTGCGCTCGGCTACCGATATCCCATTTCTGATATCTATGATGACATCACATCATCCATGAATCAAATTGGTGTTTCGCCTCACAACGATTATTTTTCTCCGTTTCTTCAGAATTCTGCAACCCAGACTTTCTGTGAGTAGACATCCTTGAACGGAACATTACGATTTGCATTAGCAAACATGGCATACAGGCTATTTCCCTAAAGTGTTGAACTGCAAACGCCACCTGGACGCGGAAGTTGCGCAACTTAGGTGTCATGTACCGCATGCGTGCGCTCGCGCATCTTAATCCGCGTCTCTCGTGACCGCGGCTATTAACGCTCAATTAAGTTGCCCCCTCCCCCCACCCCGCTCGCTTCTCTCTTCTGATGTCCGCGCGTTGATTTACGAGGGCTCATATTTACGGCCGAGGCATGCAAATGCCGAGTTCCCGGGATACCTGATATTGCTCTATTAAGTCCTAGCAAATTTATACGGCTATTCGCTCCTAGTATACTATGAAGAATATAGTTATGACTGTACATATTAATTGTTAATTCCCTCAAGACATGGTAGATACATTTATTTGCATGCGTTTACGAGGCAACATAACACACACATACACACAGAGAGATTGGCCCAAGCTTTCATGTTGACGCATAGGTATGTGCTATTGTAAACCACTAGACTAAAGCTATTGCCAGCCAGCATGCAATGTAGGAGTACACTTACAAAGAGTTACAAAACTACCCTCATCATCTCATCTGTATTGTAAAAACTAAAGAAATAATTAAGTCTCGTGATTCATTTATTTGAGTTGTTCGAAGTACAAAACACACAAAACAGTTTTACTGTCTTGCAAATTCCAGTACCAGTATTCCCTTTGATTACTAGTTTTTGAACTTATAATACGCGTGTAAACGTTTTGAAGGCACCAAGCGTCGAGTATGATGGGAACATGGGGCAGAGCACCAGCACAACTGGCTAATGATAGTGGTGCAGAGAGATGTGGTCGATACTTGATGATGGGGGGAGGATGGGGGGGGGTAGAGGGGGAGGGGGGGAAGGGCCCGCGGCGAGCATTAATTGGCAGGTAGACGATATCGTTCGTTATTAGTGTAGTTTCGGGGCGTCACGCTACCGCTGCGCCCGCGCTTTTGGTACATTCCTGTTTGCTCTACTTTCATAAATAAATGAGAAATAAGTCACACTGTTCTCCTTTCTGCACAAGCAAGCTTTACGGTGTCTTTATTATGAAGTGAAATACAAATTAACTTTTTTTTTAATGATATTTTTGCAACAAAACCTCATAATGAGTAATTCTTTCTTAGCCTATCTATAACATTCATAAAGCTTTATTATAATTTTGTGCATTCACTTTACATGACTCATTCAGTATTGTATACCGTGAGAACAAGAGTAGTTCCTGCACTCGTAGTGTAGACTATAAAGCTTAAAGACGTGTCTCGTCGACAATACCGGTCCATCGCGAACGTGCTTGCACATGAGCCGATTCAATCGCTCCTCGACTACCGACCATTTACATGCTAAGTTACTTTATTGATTGCATAATGTTGAACACTACTATAAAATGACTTTAAGTTCATGCATTTACTATCGAAATTATATTGTTACTAATTTCATGTGATTGGTAGGCATGAAGTTGTTAGTTACAGATTGTGGTATTAACGCCAAAATCAGTAATCAATAAATTATAATTACTGTGAGTTACGAATTCGGAACCATAATTAATAATAGGTTAATAATTATAATTTGATAGCATGGGTCGTAAATGATATTCTCAACAATAAACAAATAAATAACTCATTTTGAGTTTTACATTGGTTGAAATGCGAATAGGCCGGGCCGAGACGGTATCACGCAAGCGCCGACAACTCACCGATTTTACCAAATTATAGCTCCTGCATTCCCCCGCCCCGCCGTGCCCCATTCCCCCCCCACCCCCCCTCCCCATATACCGCGGCAGAGGAGCCCTGAAACTCCCAGGTGTGGGATCTTGAGTGTTGTTGGGGTTTACGTTTGTTTGGGTTAACGTTTTAACCCGTTATTATGATCGGTGTTTAGTTCGTGGAAGTTCAATAATAGACACTTTTTCTGTTTAGGTACTGAACATAAAATAAATTGCCTTTATTCGAATGGTGGTAACGCACAACTTATCCATAGTGAAAGTTAGTTGTTTAAATTGAAGGCATGCTGTGAATCAACAATTAAAGTATTTTTTTATTGAAATGAATCTGCTCGGAAACGATTAAAAAACCTACCTTCTTATAAAATTACATCTT
The DNA here is from genome assembly GCA_029255805.1 of Keiferia lycopersicella. Lineage (NCBI taxonomy): Eukaryota > Metazoa > Arthropoda > Insecta > Lepidoptera > Gelechiidae > Keiferia > Keiferia lycopersicella. Next base: position 211,411 of record JARACZ010000024.1, read on the forward strand.
CACTGAATAAAATTGGCTTTATTGACTGAAGCTAATGAATTGTGACCAGTATCCAGTGACTCATCTAGCGCATATCTAATCAAACACTTATCTTTTTCAACGTAAGGTTTTTTCACTATAGACGGGGCTACAAATAGATACCTGGGTGTATTTGAGGGGTATTTTACATCGTGTACCAAATCACCGTGGTGAGTGTGAGGCGGATCGCACACTTAACGCACGACGGAGCGCTAAAATATCGCAGCAGTCTGTCAGTTCCATATTAGAAACGTCACTCCCCATACTAAAACCGCACTCGATGGACGACGCTGCGATAGCGCTTCGTCGACATCGGCTGAGCGGTTTTAGTATTGGGGCTGACATTTCTACCAATTTTTAGGATGGATCTGACAAACCACTGCGATGTTTTAGCGCTTCGTCGTACGTTTATTGTGCGATCCGCCTAAAGCACAGCTCGCTGCGCGCAACATGGCCACGCTTGTTCTGCGCGGGCGCAGGCTCACGGCGCTGCGCTCACGAGGTGTTCACAAGAAAGCTTGAAATGTTTGCTTCGACCGGACAGAAAATACATCAAACAGAGCCAGGTCCAATGTTGCAACGCGGGTAGTTCTGGCATGCGCATGATCACTTTCCGAGTAAATATTTTGCTTAGACGCAACATTCCCCGTCAGATTGATTGACTCGTTGCAGCGAATGCGCCGGCGTCTCGTTTGTGTTAGATAAATCACTCAGTGGAGCCTGTCTGCCTCTGACGCGCGAGTCGCGGCCATTATCCCAATTTGGGCATACTCGTGCTCCCTAGGAGTATTTTTTTGTGAGACAAACAGAAGAACAGGTGAGGGCTAACAAGTGGCAGCCGGTAGTGAGTGGGAGGGTGCGCCATTAGCGCGCATGACTTGCGCGTGCGCAGCGCAGCCCGGCGGCGGGCGCGTGGGAACGCGGCGGCGCGGTGGCGCGGCGGCGGCGGCCGGCTCGCAGCCCGCGGGTCCCCGGCTCCACTCCCGAGCACCGGGGGTGGGTAATCACCCGGCTAATCCGATTACGTGGCAACACGACGCGCTCCGATGACAACTTGTGTTCACGGCCTGTCGCATTAACACCGCACTCATCTAAAGCTGCAACAAAGTCTTTGAATAATTAAGCTTGATTAAAATTTAGCTGGATCTTAGATATCTCTTACACGACACATGTCGACGGGTTTATAGCGCGCGTCACTCACTAATCTCCCGTTTACAAATTACAACAAAGACTTCGTGTTTCTAAAAATTATTGCTCGTGGAAGAGACATTAACAAAACGGCTGTGTGTCGGGCTCGCCGGGCCGGGCCTGACCGCCGCCGCTAATGTGCCCACATTAGCATACTACACGGAAAAATTACACTTCTATATTTTTTCCAACTAATCGACCCTCGCCGCTTGTGTTTACAACTCCCACTCCACAGCGCGCGTGATTTAACGAACTTGTGCTAAAGAGCAATGAACTGAATATTTTGCCACGTCTGTGTGAAGTACCTACTTACTATGTAAGCATAATAATGAGCACTTGACGCCAATATCGGGTAAATAATAAAACTAGAAAACGATAGGTAATTTATGCTCGAAGCTGGACAATGTACTCGTATAGAAAGCACGTACTGCATACTTACTACGTAGAGCGATTGCAGAGAAATTCATACTATGTAGGTTAATCGACTAAGATTTTACAAACGCAACGATAAATCAGAAAAACCGAGCACGGAATGTAATATTATTTATTACCAACGTCGCAAAATGTAAATGTGAACTGGAGTTGAGCGAGTAGCTCTACATAGCCACATAACTACAAGTCGCGAGAGCACTTTGGCAAGAACAAAGACAGCTCTCAAGGATACTTGTTCAGCGTCCAGTGCTTGCTTTACTCCGTTGCCCACAGCTGGTGTCCAGTAGCAGCCCGCCATGGACGGTGTTCTGGTGAACAATAGGGTCTGGTCTTGAACTGTGACCGATCACTCTCGGCCCGATCCTGCGCGATTTGCTTGACTCTCGCGGTTCGCAACTGGACACCAATCAATATAATTTAGTTTGGCATTCCCATTGTGTAATGACGATTAATTTTACTCCCTTTCCAGTGTCGTGAATTATGTAACGTAAATGGTGCAACATACATACATACATAATATCACGCCTTTCCCCTTGCGAGGTAGGCAGAGCGTTAAAGATCGTAAAATTACGGTGGCTATCGCCACGCCTGACAAATACTGAGGCCTCTTACAGATGTTTCGTGTATCACTGTAGTGGGGGGTCTCCAGCCTGTCGCCTAAAGTAGTAATACACATGAAACCCTCGAGTCCCTTAGTCGCCTCTTACGTCACCCTCGGGAAAGATATGGGGTGATGCTATTCTAAGCCATATCAACAAAATGGGGATAACTGTATGTATGTAGATAGATACACAGTAAGTATTAATAATATCTTTCGGATTGGCAAAAAGTTCTTAGGTATACTTCTAAATTAAGTCTTCGTATGTTTGCAATTACGCAGAATTAGTTTTCCAAAACAGCGACAACCATCAACAGTCGCGTCGTATAAAGTGGAATAGGATTTCCCAGAGAGTCTGACCTATGCTCGCTCGTCTGGCTCGCCTTGCTCGTGTCCGTAATTGATTCCGTATCCATTGCCTATAAAAACCCTTCGCTAATCCCACTTCAGTGCTAACGCTGCTCGCACTAATCGCTTTGGGTTTATGGCATCCATTCGCAACATCTCAGTAATTAGATTTTCTAATTGATTCTTATTGTTCTCAGACGCTTAACCTTTCACATTTTTGTAAGCAAAAATCTTACTTTTCCCTATATTCCCTGATCATTCTAATAAAACATCAAAAGTACTGGAGTGATTTGTGTTCTCTGAAATGCAAATATGCAAACTTGGACATAAAATTAATTTAATAGATGAAGATGCCCTTTCCCCTGCAGTGGGACATCGAACAGGCTACGTAAAAAAAATAGATGAAGATGGTCATGTTAATCATAATTATAAACACGAAGTAGAGTTGGTAAAGTTGTCTGATGGTTCAACTATTAATACTAATTATTATCGTATAAGCTACAAGTTATCAGCATAACTGCTGCTGTCAAGCTGGAATAAGGCGGCGGCGGGGCGGTGGCGGCGCGGGCGCAGGAGACGATGTGGTGTCGTGATGATGACTTGATGACACGTTACACCGGCATAATTTATTGTCACGTCCCGTCCCGTCTCCCGAGATGTCCCGCCCTCTAATTCAAGGGTTTCCCCGCAATCGTTTTGTATTATTTATTTCTCTGAAAGAAGTTCCCATTCGTCACTTATTATTTTTGTATCTGAATTTTTCGTTATTTTTGCAATCTGTGCTATTCTATTTCTGATTTCGCACTTGTCATTTGAATAGGGAATTTAATTTTACCATGAAAATTAATAAATTGTTACTGAATCCTACCAAATTGTTAATTAAAATATTTGAGAACTAACTTTATCTCATATTTTTATTACTTCATTGTAATGAACAATGATAAGTTGTAAGCTATAAAGGTTTATAAAGGTTTTCTTTCACGCTTTACTTCGCTCGTAACACGTAACAATGTCTTATGCAATTGTAATAACAACTATGAGCAATAAAGTGTATAAAATATGATGCAAGACTTTTTATACGCAGACTGATATAAGTAACTAATTAAAAGCAACTATAGCGTAACGCAATATATAATGGAATTTTATATCCAATACAAAATGCTAGTCATAAATTATGGAATATACCACACCCTATATAATTTATAAACTATGTAAATTTTGCACTAGATACCTCATATCAACAACTGTTATAATAAGTTTAAATTGTATATAAGTAATATAATATTATGTAAGATAGGATTAATTAGTTTATTGAAGTTATTTTTACCCAAATGCTATACCCTAGCAGGGCACATGTTTGTGTCTTTTTTAATCAAAAACAATAATTATTGTACAATATGCAAAACATTATTGCAGAGACTGCACTGTGTTGTGTTTGTGTATGACTCAAATAAGATAAAATTGTTTCACTTTTGGCAACCAAATAAAAAACCTAATGAACCGGACTCGTTGTAGAGGTTGTAAAAGTTAGTAGAAAGTTGTAACATTTCGTATAACGAGTTGGTAAGTGTATGCGAGCTGTAACGAGGGTGGCAACTCGGCAAGTGTCGGGCTATGTCGCTGCGCGGGCGCATGTTGTGAGGTGGAATCACTTAGCGGAGATGCGCCAGAGTCGGTACATGCTCGTTATATCGATTGAAGTGAGAGAGGTGCAAAGATCGGGTCATGCATGCCTTCACACCAGCAAGTGTGACCCTTTTTGAAAAATTGTAAGTGTTTTACAGGCAAATGTTTTCTTTCGTAGAGTGAAGCAAAATCATATGTCGGTACAGTTTTGAAAAAAAAAATTACCTCATGGATAAGTTATTTAAAAGACTGGCTTAAATCCGAGATGCGGTAAAGTTGCGCGAAGGGTAACGTACCACACCGGACGCGGCGCAATCGGCGTGCCTTCAGAAAAACCTCATACATTTCAATCCATCAAGCCACTCGGTTTCCTGTCTCGGAACATCTCGTTCTACACAATCCAACGTATTAGCTGAACCTACCTCGTGATTCAAATAACAAAAAGAGAGAAATGCAGGCAACAACTCATACTGGCTGGAACCAGTTCCCGCTGGAGCCTGCGCCCGCGCAGAGGGTCGGCCGTCGGCCATCCACCGTCGACGATAATTTACACTTATTAGTCGGTCGGAGCGTTTATGAGGAACTTGGAACTCTCTCTGCCCCCACTCCAACTCATACCGACACGCTACAATATTATTGACTGAAATGAATCAGCAGATAATAAAACTTACCTGCTCCTCAAATTACGAAGAAAAGGAATACGTGATTTTTTCGTGCAACCTTATTCCCACACTTCTGCACTGTTTGCTCGAGAACAGAAAAGACATGTTAGTGCCTAACAACCTAATAAACGTTTAACTGTAAAGCTCCATTAGCAAAACCGAGGTCAAACAAAATTGCGGCGCCCAGTTAAATATTATAGCCGCTGAATGAGGATAACAGCGATGATACTGTTGGCAAGGATATAGGGCAATTTGAGCAACAATCGGCTGTTAGGGTCCCGTTAACACTTTGCCTGCCGCGGCGCTCGCAGCGAGGTCGCGGCGGCTCCGCGTTTGCAGAGATAATCGCGCGGGTCAAGGCGCGCGGGAGAGTTGTGCGCCTCGAAGGACCTACAGAATGAAAACCTACAGAACAGAGGTAGTGCGGTGGCTTAGCTGGTTGAAAAACTTCAAGACGGAATAAGTCGAGTGGTCGATCCAATCACAAGCTGCGACTGTGAATCACAAATGGGATCGACCATTAGTCCAGTGCGACGAAAAAATGGCTTACTTGGTCGCGAAGACGCCGGCCGGCCGTAAAATTTTGGCAAAGACCTTACTTATTGTCAAATTCTGTGGCAGCATATTGTTAACTTGCATCGTGATATAAAGCGAATAGATATTCTTTGCCATTCATTCTATTATTATTTGCCAGTACTCCCGCGCTGCTGCAAGGATCGCAGTCGTAGATACTTTGAAACAAAGTAAATGTATTCAATCAAAGTGGTTGAAGCGAACCACAAGTTGAACAATATTTATGGCTTGGTAACATTTTATAGTGTTTGCTTGGAATTGATGTTAATATTGTTTTGTAACTTAAACGTTGAGAAACGCAAGTGGGTACGTCAAATTTTAATATTCTCAAGAAAAATATGGCAGTCATCTACATAGTACAATTTTTTTAAAGCAGAGCCTACTAGAATGATTCAAGATTTCTTTTAGTGATCCGTTTCTTGACTTCCAATAAATAAAAGGCTTTATTTTACAAACTTGAGAATATACGGCACGGAACATCGTTTACATTGATCTGAGCGGCGCGACACGCGAGGTCCGGCGGCGGCGGCGCACGCGCATGCCAGGCGGAACACTCGGCACAACACGCTGTTACCAAACAAGGAAATACTCGCGATCTGTCCGCAATGAACCGATGCATTCTGCAACGGCGCCGTGACAACAAAACTAATTAATAAAACGCCTCGCAGGCAATGTGTCAAAACTTAATTAGATTCGACACAGGGTGCCAGTAATGACTACAAAACCAGCTTCAATCCGAAGATAGCGTCGTGTAATCATGTATGAAATTCGAGACCTTACACGGTTGTCGAAACGCAAAGAAAGAGTCAGTGAACGCATAAATTGGCAAACGCAAATTAAATTAAATTCGCAATAGTATCGGCTCTGAGTTTACACTCGGCGTTAAATCGATTGCAACCTGTGTAATGACACGCGTTACTGGCGGCTGTAAATCAGGCTACACCAGCACCAGCGCGGCCGCACCATACAGCATTCCGCGCTACTCCGACACGGCTGCGCTGTTGCTTGCTTGCTCATTGTGCGCAGACGCAGCGCGACGCTCGCTGTGCCACCAGTCGCCGCCGACGTCTCACGCTACTCAGAATTACTGCTGAACCACACTTGCTATGCCCAGTACACACTTCTATTCGTCATCTTGCTAGCCATTGTGTGCAAGTTTCGCAACACAAACAGGAGAAACAAAACATACCTCATAATCATCATCTTTAAAATCTTTTGCACCATAATTCCTCAACTTGTTAAGACCCTTGCTCTACCCTGGAACAAAAACATCATAAATCATCCTGCCATGAGTAGTTCACTGGCGAAATTCGACACCGCGATCTCCTGCCATCAACAAGGCAGTCGGAGAATCCAAGATGCAGTGTAACTGATTGCGCCCTCCTATGCAGCCGGTTGGAATCAGACTAGTTTAGCACCCAGATAGGTTGTAGCATGACGCGGTGAGCCGGATAACTCACTACATTATAAACAGGGTGTATCTGTTGGTGTGTCTGCAAAGGTGCGATCACCACATCTACCTACTGTACTCAAACATTCAATGCATCAAAAAAACGGTTTAAAAAACATTGTGGAGTTACTACAATACCTAAATCAAAAAGTGATTAGCTATGAAATTGGCCAAATGTCTATTATTCACATGTTTTTGAGGGACATGTACACCAGGGACTTGTATAATTCCAAGAAAGAGTCTAAATTATGATAAAATAAACTTGGTGGAAAAATTATGGTCTAGGTTCTCGTTCATAATTCTCTTGCCCACTAAAGGTCAACGCTCTCGAGTGAATGCCGTAGCCACGCACTTTTTTTCATTGGCGCCTAAGAACATATGATTTTCGTAGAAACATTTACCCTTACACCTTCTTTCCCTTTTTCCTGTACACCCTGTAGTGGTCAGCGGTGGTGTACCGCGCGTTCCTGATTTAGTGCGCGCGCGCAGGCTGCGCGGTGGAGCGGCGCGGCGGCGTGGCAAATGAAATAGCGCGGTTTCAGTTTATGGCTCGGGTGCTGATGTGGTGTTGTGGCCAATGGCTTGCTACATACCGCCGCCCGGGATTGGCCGGAGCCAATTGTAAAACGAATTGGCATTCTTCAGACAAGTGAAATACTCATATAACTACATACATTCATACACACATCACGCCTTTATCCCTTGCGGGGTAGGGTACAAACTTAGAATAGATGGAAGTTTTGAAGAGTGGCATAACAACTGATATTTTTATCCTTGTAGAAACATAGGTAAATATTGACCCTTTAAGTACCTGCGGATAGTTGTCTAAGGACTACGCTGCTATAACACGCACCAAGATTCTTATTATGACGGAAATGGATCTTTCTAATTAGGGTGTAAATGACCCATCCAATCACATGTAAAGATGCTGACGTTGAGACAACGTATTTTGTTGGTGTTCCTATATCTGAGTAGCAGAAAGTCGATGGCTGATGGTGATGGTGTTCCAGTGGTAGAGGCGTGCAGCGGGCAGTGTTCGCGCGTGACTGTCCCCCCCCCCCTTTCCACATCCCCTTGCACCAGCTAGCCTCACTGATGAACGCGCGCTCATTTCTCTTAGCTCCTCGCTCCTTGCGTATGCGCTAAACCCCGCCAACGAACACAAATAAAATATACATATACACATACATAATATATCACACCCCGTGCGCGGTAGTAAAATAAAACAACAGCCTATATTTCTGAAACAGCCCGCTTCAACCGAACTATTAATAGGAATGTTTTACTGCGACTGGTAATTACAACTTTACGCAAATAACAGGAGACGAGCAGCGACTGTAATATGCGAAAACACTTTATCCTGCGGAATGTTACGACGCGAAGAGCGTCACTTTACAGCGGCGAAGTGAACCTTTCACACGATATCGTCGGGGTTATCGAGTGGCGCGAATTTAAATACCGGCGCGACCGCGAGAGTAGCCATCGAGGAAAAAGCTCTCGCTCTTTTACTTGTCGGATTGGCGTAAAAACTAAACGGTTGACCGCAGCCGGCGGTAATGGTGGCGGGCGCTCCCGCCGCGCGCCCGCCGGCGCGGGCGCACGGACACGACCCGCCGGTCGCTCTCGCCGCAGTCGCCACCGCAACGCATCCACCGATTCATCTCGTATTACTCTACATTGCCTCTCGTTTAATATTATCGACGCCGCACCCATTCAAGTAACCACAAAATATTTGATCCACAAAAACGAACAACCGCTCGCTCTTTAATGAGTAAACCAACAAATCATCTCTCATGACTTGTGGTCAAACACGAATCATTGAGCGGAAGAATCGTTTGGTAATAAACGGTTATTTTTTCACCATCAAACAGAAGTATTTAAACTAGTGGAAGTTTAAAGTGGGTTGGAACACTTGGAACACTGGTCGAGCGAGACGCGGCAATGGCCGCCGTTGCGAAACATGGTTCAATTAATAAATCTAATTTTTATGTGCTCGTAAAAGGCATCTAGATAAGCCGCGACGCGCGGCGAGGCTCGGCTCGTTAGGCGGCTGTTCCACCACACACTTGCGAACATCCGAAAGCACCAAGCAGATATGTGTCAGGTGACAACACAAGTAGGCACCTATCTACAGATAAACGCCATAAAACAAGAAATTGAATTGAGAAGCCAAATGAGAAGCATGATTTTTGTAGGCATAGTATTCGTAGGTATTATTTTGAATAGACTAAGTACACGTAGAGCAGAGTAGTAACCTCCTTTGTGTTCCAAAACAGAACAGAAAAACTTTAAATCAGTTAATGGTGTGCATAGATTTTTTTTTTCCGTAATTTTACAGTCGTTAACGCTCTGCCTACCCCGTCATGGATATAGGCGTGATTTGTGTGTGTGTGTGTGTGTGTGTGTGTAGATTTTTTCCTGGTGCTTTCCTCACACACCGCACCGCACAAAGTTGCGCTGCATCACTCTGGTGGCGACGCAGCTTTAGTCCGTCGGTCGCGCTCTGTCAAAACACGTTACGATACATTAGGCCACAGTCCAAATGTTCCATGGTCTAGTCGGCAGACATGAGGATTAGCCCGACCTGTCACTTCACTGTCAGTAGCTCGTCATGATCGCAGATTAGGATCCCGGATGTCATATTATACAGATTAGTATTTTCTAGATTCTATTTTAAGATGATTTTAAGCTAGTATCAGGACATGCGATTTATTTCTGGTAGTGAGTACAGTCGTGTGCAAAAACTTGACTTGTTTCATTTCATCCATAAAATGATGTTATACAGGGTGCAAGAAAAAGTAATGACTTCCTTTGAAGGGGTGAACGAGCCGATGAAAGTGAACAACTTTCCTCAATGAACATAAATCAAAATATAAAAAAAAAAATTGGGCCTTATATTATAAACCCTCTGGTCCGATATTTTTTTTCATATTTCGGCCTATGTTCCTTAGGGAAAGTTGTTCAATTTAATGAGCTGGTTCATTTCTTGAAAGGAAATTAGTACTTTTCCGAACACCCTGTAGCATGTGTTATAGAGCTTTGCTAAATACCTATGTCTTATATTTTTAGATCCATCATTAGGTACTCTTTACTTGAATCTAAGTTATTATACTCCATTATTTATAATGTGTTTACCACTCCCCATACTAAAACCGCACTCGACGGACAATGCTGCGCTAGCGCTGCGTCGACAGCGGTTGAGCGGTTTTAATATGGGGATTGACATTTCTAGTATGCATGGATCTGACAGACCGCTGCAGTATTTTAGCGCTCCGTCATCATCATCATCATCATTATTTATTGTTCTATAACAGCTAACTGTGTGCGAACTTAAATACCTATTACATTATTAAATAAAATTTAAACATTAATGTCAGTACTTAATTAAAATACATAACATTGATATAAAAATAACAAAAGTAAGTTAAGTGTGCGATCCGCCTAATGGCGTTGGATCAAATTCAAAACTTTCTCAGTCAACCTTAATTATCAGATTGAAATACCCACATTACTTACTCGTGTACCTACATAGCGGTATATTTGTGTAAATAATAAATATCCTAATCCCAACACCAATTAAGCGCTTGATATATTTATCTTACGTGTTAGGCAATTTAAATTCTTTCGCTAAATTAATTCGGTTAGTCTTGAAACTGTTTTGGCAATTAATTCTGCTTGGTTGTCTAACTACCTAGTTGTGTGTATCCAACCAATATTATAACAAATGCTATAGGCAACAAGTTCCTGTCTGTAAAATTCTTAGTTCACTGCGTAGCAAATTTCGCGTCATAATTCCTAACCAGCTACGTAATGTATATATATAGGGTGTAAGAGATGGTGTAACGAATGGCGTGATCAGACCATGTAACTGAACAACTTTTTCTATGGGGGCCATGTTGGGAAATGTGAAAATTTTTTCGACCTCCTATACAAAATTCCCGATCAGCTGACTGACTTTGTATGGGAACTCGAAAAAATTTTTTCGTTTCCCACCATAGCCCCAATAGTAAAACTTGTTAATTTTCATGGTCTGATCACGCCTGAAAAGTTTTCGTTACACCGTCTCTTACACCCTGTATTGTATTAAATCCTATTACCTTTTTTGTAGCATGTAGTTTTTAATTTAGGCACTAGTCGAGTCGAGGCTAATCCTGGCGGAGTGCTGTGGCGAGGTAGACTTTGTGATTAGATTAAGCATGCAAGTGGCCTGGATACAGCGTTTGAATTAAAATATGAGCGTGATTGGTATCGGAGTGATCTAAACGCGACGGCGTGGGAACTGCGCGCGCGCAGCTTAGCAGTAATGTTGCCAACTGGGTACGTTATGGATCAATATTCGAATATATAGAATATCTTTAACTTTATTAGGTGTTTCATTAGATGATATCAGGATGAAATTTTCAAGATATAAATACCGTTGCTTCTTCTCATATATAATAAGTAATAAGTAATTAGGTACCTACATCGTGTACACAAATAATCCGCTGCTGCTACGAGTTTACCTGTTACCGAACGATTTAAAGAAAAACTAATCTTTTAAGTAACTATGTAATATTTAAAAAAACCCGTTAACGCATTTACGCATTCGAGGACCAACCAATGTCTAGTTAATTAAATTAGAGTTGGCAACCCAGCCGGTGCGCGTGCGCAAGCGACGGTAAACAGTGGAACGGTATTGGTATGTTTGTCTGTGCGCTCGCGCGGAATAGCACCGCCTCATGCCGTCCACCCGGCCATGGTGCTTCAAGCAAGTTTGATCAAACATGATCGACAAACAGACCACTTCCTAGGATCTTCAATTTCTTCACCGGATTAACAAACATACAGGCTGAAAGGAACGGTGTAACGAAAACTTTGCAGGCGTGCTCAGACCATGAAACTGAACTTTTTTTCTCTGGGGGCTATGTTGGTAAACGTGAAGTTTTTCGTCCTTCCATACAAAATTTCCGATCAGCTGTGTGACTTTGTATGGAAACTCGAAAAAAATTATTCGTTTCCCAACTGGCCGCCTTTGAAAAAGTTGTTCAGCTCCATGGTCTGATCACTCTTGCAAAGTTTTCGTTACACCACCATTCCTTACACCCTGTATATATGCAGATTAAAATAGCATCGCATAAATACTTTAAGTACTTCAAAGTTTAATGTTGGCTTTGCTAAAGTTTACTGAACTTACATACTTCAAAAACCGGACGTACCCATTCCTTGGGTAGGACACGTATAATACATACATTTTGTAGTTCAGTGGTTCAACCTGAAAGGACACTCAGAATTATGTATTTATTCAGTCACATTACAAGCGATTATATCGTCATAATCATGTTTATGTGCAACTAACAAGTACCTACATACATCGCTACGAATGCAAAAGATTTTATCTTGACGGAATTTAATAAAACCTATTGTAAGCTTACAAAGCTCAAACAAAGCCCGTCAAATCGCCAAAGGGTGTTGTGCAAGATCCTTTTACATAATCAGCCGAGTTCCAAGATCACAGTCGCACCTTTAAAGGATGTTGACCTATAAATCTGCGTGATGCCAAATAAGCAACACCTCAGAAATAGCTCCACGGAATTCTCGCGTGAGAATAAAAGTCTGATAGAGTCATTAAAAGAATTTCGCAGCACCAAATGATGTTCCGGACAATCTAGCGATGAGTGGAGCCAGAACCGCGCGGCGGTCAGTCGGACAACACATTGACACAGTAGGAGTAGAAAACAGTACCTAGGACCTAAGTGTAATGGTGACCGTAGTGCAAGCACTCTCAAATTAGTTGATCCATATTCTTACCAAAATTATGACAAATTACATACATACACATATACGCCTTTTTCCCTTGCGGGGTAGGCAGAGCGGTAACGGCCGTAAAAATCCGGTCGCTATCACCACGTCTGACAAATATTGCGGGATCTTTCAGATGATTTGTGTTTCACTATAGTGACAGGTCTGTCGCCTGAAGTTGTAATACACTTGAAAGCCTCATGTCCCCTAGTCGCCTCGTACGACACCCGCGGGAAGAAATGGGGTGATGCTATTCTAAGCCTACATCACACGGCAATTCACGACAAAATTGGTGAAATTAGCTGCAAAGTTAATATTTTGATGCAACGAAATGAAAGCAAGCATTAAGCATCTTGTGAAACGGTAGCCAACAGCATATTATGTACATTTTTAATCGCATTATAATTTATACATAGCTGTTACTGTGCTACATTTGTACTGATAGGGGCATTTCCGTCTCCTCTTATTTTGGCTCGTCATGCTGCCTTGCCTCGGTCCAACAGGTGCTGTTTACATAAACACGTAACTGAAGACTATATCTACTGTGTCGTAGATGAGAACGAGTGTGGTAAACACTCCGCGCTACTAATGTGACATTCACGATTCGTCACCGCCGCCTCGCCGCCGGCGGCCGGCGACTGTTGATGAGTCGCTTCGACACGCCGCTAATCAACAAATAACACTGCTCTTCTTATTGTTTTACTTGTACACGATCTACATATATACGCTGGATATATCAAGCGCTGTTACAACGTTTCATGACGTTTCATACCTCTCGTGTCTTTGCGTATTCTCAACTGATGAAAAAATAACTTCAGGAAAACTTTTTGAAAATTGCAATCAAAAAAGTTTTTCCAACATTAGTTTGAGCGAAATTATTCCTTCGAACAAGCAGAGTATTATGAGTAAACTCGCAAAATGGTTTCTGCTTGTTCTCGTAACACTTTTTCTGTAAAGCGCACACTTAACGCACGACGAACCGCTTAAATATTGTAGCGGTCTGTCAGATCCATAGTAGAAACGTCACTCCCCATACTAAAACCGCACTCGATGGAGGACGCTGCGATAACGCTGCGTCTACAGCGGTTGAGCGGTTTTAGTATTATGATTGACATTTCTAGTATGGATCTGACAGACCGCTGCGATATTTTGGCGCTCCGTCGTGCGTTAAGTGCGTGATCCGCCTTACAGGGCCATAGAGAATTACACATACATACATACACAAATCACGCCTTTATCCCTAGCGGGGTAGGCAGAGCGTTAACGATCGTAAAATTACCCTGAATTTATTATTATTGAGAATTACCCTGGTTAGTAATTTTCATTTTCCTTGTTCACTTTCTTGATTACAGTTGCGATAGGTTATAACATCATCAGATACAGAAACGATCTGTAAATGCCGGCGGTTACATGAGTGTAAGGGAGAAAGCATGAACGCCTGGTATACGTTAGAACCTCAATGGGAGAGAGAAACCACCATTGGCCGCCATTTACGGATCGTTTCTTTATCTGTTCGAGTTCTACTTCTTAATTTTTTTGGATCGAATTGTAACAAACCTCAGCAATAGTTATGTAAATAGGTAGGTACTTCTGCTAATACGAGAGCAAAGATTTTAAGTTGCCATATTTAACACAAATATATACCTAATAGATCTCCCTTTTCATGTGGGACACCGAGTCGTCCAACGACCCGATGAACCCTAGTGTCAGAAATTTTCAACCGCCGTCTACAAGTACAGGCTTCTGACATGGTTGTGTGACGACCGTCGTCTAAGTGATCATAGACAACAACCGGGACCTACGGCTGAGCGTGCCATCTGAAACACGGAAGCATGTTACTTACGGACAATCGGGTGGCTCAGCCCGCAATGTCCTAACCAGACTGGGAACAAATTCACAAAGTGATAGATGTCAACTTTGTGAGTGACCTACCGAGAATCGAACCCGGGACCTTCTGCGTCAAAGGCAGTCGCACTACCACTGCGCCAGATCGGTCGTCATAGATTTATGGTTTTGTTGTCTATTTTGATTCATTTAAAATCAAACTGCCTCTACCATATTATAAATCTTGTAGCATAGAATGCATACTGTCTCACAGCAGGATGCCGCTAATTTGCCTATTTTGGATTTGATTAAGTCTTTAGTTGCATATAAATTTATGTTTAAGTAATAATTTAAACATTTCAAACAGTTGTTTTGTTAATAGAATGATACTCACAAACAAAAATGTTTCATTTAGTGATACTTTCGCAGAAATTGATTATTCCTGAGCCATTCGTTTGGTGGATCGCACACTTAACGCACGACGGACCGCTAAAATATCTCAGCGTTCTGTCAGATCCATACTAGAAATGTCAGTCCCTATACTAAAACTGCTCAACCGCTGTAGACGCAGCAGCGTCGTCCTTCGAGTGCGGTTTTAGTATGGGGAGTGACGTTTCTAGTATGGATGTGACAGACCTCTGCGATATTTTAGCGGTCCGTCGTGCGCTAAGTGTGCGATCCGCCGGCAAGGACATACTAAACATAGACAATGGTACTCGTACACTTTACTCTTCTTAAAAAATCCGCAATGCAGCAAATAATAAACTGCACTATTGCTTGTAATACCTCCTGTTGTGGGCAGACGAGTACTGAGTTCATAAAAATGTCTGTTGTTTAGTAAGCTATTGGTAGTTCACACGCGCACTGAAAAATTTTGCGGTAAATATAATTATAATAATCTGTCCGAGCCAATTTCGGCTACAGCGACTGCTGGACAGGCTCAGCAGCTGGCGTCTCATTGGTAGTAGCCTATTTTGGCCTTAAAGGTCTTGAGCACTTTGGACAAGTGAGCACGCCGCCACTATAGTGGTATGTTATAGCCGTTTGTGGTCTGGCTTTTAACTCGTCTCTTTTGGCGCAATTTTTCAAGTCGGTATTTTGTCTGACAAGACGTCTCTATTCCGGGCGTTTTTCAGCTGTCGGCTTGATTTTAGGGGATCAATACTGCATTTTTTGCGGTAAATATATTGCTTCATATAATTATGGAAACCCTGCCGTGCAACGTCAGTCCATTCTTCTTAGAACAACTCCTTAGCTCATTCTCACCACGAAGGTATGTTTGGACTGGTTGTTTGAACAATCATACTAACTAATTCTATCGAAGAAGCCCTCGCCCTACCAGGCCGATCGACGCAGTTCTAATGGGCCCCGGAGCCAAAAACAACTAAACTTCTAGCTATCACATTTACATGCTTGCTGTTAAAAAACGCAATATCTTGCGGCATCGCGTGTGAGTGTGACCCACCAAAACCTTTGCCACAGTGCCGTGGTTGTCTGGTTGTCAGCCATATTGGGAAGTTCGTTCGGCGAGGTGCGCCGGCGCAGCATCCGCCGACGATCCAATTATAGATAGCGATAGTTTCGGCCGATCCATTATGTGGTTATTATATAGATCAATAAACCTTTACTGCCGAGATTGTTGCGAGAGCAATTTTTAAATCGCTTGTCCTGGTTTTCTCATGCGAAATATACGAAGTACCTTCAACTTATTAACATCTCATGCGGATTCTATGAGGTACCACCATGATACTACTTAGGTACCTAATAAACGGCATGTTTTAAGACGTAGCAAACCTATACTAAAAGGCTCTCGATAGGCTCCTTTATATAGCTTTTTTAAAAAGAGAACCGACTTCAATGGAGGTAAAATGTGCGGACCTCCATTTCTATGTCGGTTAATATGCCTAAAACCTTTTCTGACAAAGTGACTTAAGTCTGACAAATACTACTTTGAAAACCGCATCAAAATCGGGTCATACTAACGCAAGATAATCGCGGACAAACATACATAGGTACATACATACAGGTCAAACTGAGAACCTCCTTTTTTAAAAGGCTACTACACCTTTATTAAAGTATGTAGAATATGTTTTGTCGATTATACAACTAATGACCGTGTTACAGTTGTTGGCGCGTCGTGGGATCATTAATCGCGCGATTAGTTCCGCCCTCGAGGCTGCGCTTGCGCAGACTGTCCAACACCAGTTTATGGTATAAATATAAATAAAATATCCTATCGACACTAATATCTTATCTTATAACGATATGTATTTGTATTTTTTTATATAAAGTGTAAAAATATTAGCTGCAAATATTTAAGGGGTGAATCAGTCCATGAAACTGGACAACTTACCTCAAGAAACATATGTCGAAATATGAGAATTTTTTTTGTACCTCTCATACAAATTGGCTTGTATTTGTCGGGCTGTAATTTTGCATGGGAGGTCCAAAAATTTTTTTCATATTTAGATCTATGTTCCTTGGGGAAAGTTGTTCAGTTTCATGGGCTGGTTCATCCCTTAAAATATTTGCAGCAAAAATTTTTACACCCTGTATTATGAAAGAATGTTTTGTCTACTTTTCGTACGTTCTCTCTCTCGTTGTTATTGTTCAGCTGATGTGCGGATCTTTTTATCACAACTTGAAGGCACATTCAACTGCTGGGGAAAAATCCAAGGGAAAAATCTACTGGACGGTACTAGATATATCCTGAGCCAGTCAAACCAAGCAATTTAGGCCCATATTTATAAACCGCACTCAGTTCTGAGATCGATCTTGAATGTGACTTTGAGATGCTGCTAGTATTGACTGACATTCGTCAAAATCGCTCTTGAGGTCGATCTCAGAGTTGAGTGCGATTTATAAATACGGACCTTAGTGCAATTAAGATCTGTACCTACTGCTCATTTCATGGTGACTACTTGATATAACTCTCCGAAAGATTCTGTCATGGGGGATTTCTGCACACAACCTGATTTCAACCCGTGTACAGTGCGGAACGAAAAGTATGATTTAAATCAACCTAAAAGGATTATGACTGTAAGCTTTTTATGCGCCAAAGGTATGATAGGTTAATATCAAGGCCAGATGAGAGGAAAATGGATTTTAATTTGATGAATTACTATTTAAAATTGCATATGTGAAATAAAGTTATGATTTTTCCCATTTCCTTGGAACCGTGGCATCATCTGCTTTTAACCAAATAATAATGCTACAGTTTTTGCAAAACAAGGGCACCTGGATTAACTCTAACTTGATTACGAACTTACCAACATACTTACGGCATGTATTATTTTAGGCAAGGAACAAACTTGACGCGATATTTTTGCGCTCCGTCGTGCGTCAAGTGTGTTCCTCGCTATAATAACAGGACCTATGCTACAAGTACGCTGGCTACGTAGCGCGCGATCCGCTAAACAAAAGACATCAACGAACCGCGCGTTATAACTCGCTCGTTTGGATTTGATGATTCTCGAGTAGGGGCTTAAAATGAGTTGACTCATTGTTCGTAGAACACTTAGATTGGTTTGATGGCCTTAGCTATAGCTCCGCTAAGGATTTGTCCTTAATAAAACCACGCGGAGCCATCGCAGTCGTGGACGAAGTAGGGTTGCCTTGTAAAGATAGGAACGGAACTTTCTGTCAATAAATAACCTAAGCCTTAATAATTCTATAATTAACTGTAAAATCAATGTAAAATAAAATGTAAATGCTAAGAGATTTCCTGTTGTAAATAAAATAAAATAAATGATTTCTAAGAAAACTACTTACTTATTAGCCCACTTTATTTGCTAACCACCTGAAATTATTTGACAAACTGCTCACCTACGTGAAACAGCATATTATATATCACAATTATTAAATTTACTACACCCCCGCGTTTTTCTGGTGTTGCATTTCGATTCAACTTGGTCCAAAGCTATGTAGCCAACTCGATAGTGCTTATCTTTATCTTTGTAATTTAACAAACAAATGAAAGGGATACAACATATTCGTCCATTTTGTGTCGAAATACAATACCACTCCTGTTTAAAAAAAAATTTATACTGGAAACACTGAGACTGTGAGACAACTGTCACTTATCGAAAATAGTGCAACAATTTAATACAATTTAATTTTACGATCGTTAACGCTCTGCCTAACCCGCAAGGGATAAAGGCGTGATTTGTGTGTGTATGTATGTATTTAATACAAAAGCAATAGTGCTCAAATAAATAACAAACAATAATAACTGATTCTAGAAAAAAAGGAATTTAATAATAAATAAATAAAAATGTGTCAATAATTAAACAGCTAATGAAACTGTCGTCACAGTATAATAAAGTTAGAACATTATTATTTTTCCATTTGCTTCGATTTACGAGCGCTTTTAGTGTTGTCCGGGTATCATTTTGTTGACGTATGGCATTATATTATATCTTTCTGGAGCATTTTTATTAGAGACTGATAATTGTTAGAATTTATTTTGTAAGGTATTTTTAGTATTTTGTAATAGGATGTAATACCTACGAAAAGAGTGCATACCTAGCGTTCAAGTTTTGTTACACCAACAAAGAAAAAAAACAGCCGAGGAGACTTTGAAAGGAGTCCAGTAGTCACGTCTGTCTATAGTCTACCCGATCATTTCCTCTCCCCTCCTCTTTACCCCACCCAGACCGTGACAAAACGCCTCGTAAACCCGGCAAATTGGACGGATTCACAGGCCCAAATTAGATTATGAACCGACAAAAAACGCTATAGAAAACCGACCTCGCCTCGCCGCGATCCAACACATCTTTAATTTACATGCTGTTTATTTCTTTTATGCATGACTCGGAGTGACTGGCAGCTTTAGTTTAGCTTGGTATTTTGAGAAGCTGCTTCTCTTTTTGAATTGACTTGGCGGTTGCAGTGAGAGGGGTAATCTGCGCGCGCGCACGTAGAGGTATTTGTGCTGTGCGCATACGCACCATAAGAAGGAGGATCGCATGTTGCTCGCAATTTGCTTGGCTCTATCATTACGATGATTGTTAATTAAAACTTGAGGATAAGGTCGTTCAAACTCCTTATTCGTAAACTTTCTGAATTCTACTGAATTTAAAAAAGATACGTCTTTTGAACAAAAGCAAAGAATACTAACTATAGGTCAGTCAGTGCAACCTCATTCTAAGGTAAATGTTGGAAACAAATTTTTATTTATGCTTAAAATCAACACTTAAGTATATAGCACTAACTTCATGTCTACTTAGACTACAGTTGTAGAATTTTGAATTGTTCGAACTACGACATTCCAGAAGTAAGATCTATGTTATCTTTTAAAGAACATAAACCTGAATTTTTCGTAAAACATTTTCACATTTTTTTTTGCAAGTGGGTTTTGACGCTAGATGTGACGATGATCCCAGCGATTGGCGTACTTTTATTTCGGTAATGGTGGCAACAAAAATATCAGAATACTCCTGTGATTTTGATCGAGTGCGATATTAATACGCTTGTCGGGTCGCGTGGCGAGTGGCTTGGCGAGCACTATGCATTTACCCGGAGTGTACAATCAGCATAATCACCGATTCGCCCAACATCATAAAGCTAGCTAATTAGTGGTGTACGTCTCGGTAGTAATTGCGGGGTGACATGACAGCCCCCCTTCCCCTCCCCTACAACGTGCTGCACAGGATTGTTACACGATGATTCAAAACTAAAAAGAAAGTACCTATATATCTTCACATACCTATGTTGTGAGCAAGAGAAATTTCTACTGGTATGTTTGCGAAGGTATTGCAACAAGTTGTCTCTATATTATTTGTTGCGCATGCCTATAGTGCATGCTTATATTCATTGGGATTTAGGACAGTGTACCGGAGACCTATCCATTTTCCAAATTATTTTCCATTATAGTTATGATTCTACTGCAAGTTTTTCTTTCATTGGCTAAACATACTCGTACCTGCAAAGTTTCGATTGTCGCATACACCTTGTATTTTAGAGCGAAGTGGAAGAAGCATCTGCGCCCGCGCAGCCAACCTGCTATTGTCTCTGATCTTTCCACTTCCTAGGAATTAGCGCAGTTAAGGGCTCAAGTTTCTGCGCCAAAAAGATAAAGTTACCAACAAAATTACTATTTCTCGTGCCGCTTAAGTAGCAGGACGTGGTCGTTCAAGCTGTTAATTGGTTGCTGTAAATATACACATCCTTAGGAAATGTTTTTATGTTCCATTCCATTTATGGAAAGTATTTTTGTAGAATACTGTGAATTCTAGATGGGTATGGATCTAGTGAAATTACTTTGTTAAAATTTTGAAGTACCACGACTTAAAGGTTGTTTATAGTTATTGTTCATGAATTTATTTGGGTTCAGCTGTCGTCAGTTAGTACGCTTATAAGTCCTTAACGGTACAATACGTCGTAAACAATACACATTCACACGTTTTCTAAATTCAAATACAAATTAAATGATCTATTAAGTGTATAACTTGGTATAACTGAAGAGCTTTTACACCTAAAGCACCTGTATTGCACCTAAAGTTAAGCTTCCGTGATGCACTAAGCTTTGATGAATTTAATTTAAGTCGTAATTTAGAACGAAAACAATCCGTCTTGACAGTGAAATAGCATCGTGTCTTGGAAACTACCTAAACGATTGTGATCAAACTTTTATTGAACCTTGATTATTTAAACTAATAACCATGATTTAAAAAAAAAATAGCCTAAAACCATTATTTTTTGAGATAATACGCACATCGTTAGAACATACACAGATACTCTTCCCAAATATACACTTGCTCAAAAGGCTCAAAAGAACAACATATAATAGTAAACTAGAGAATGTTTCATACGAGTTTAATGCGAATTAATCTGATCATTGAACTTTTTAGAAGTAGGTTCTACAATAATGTAAACAGAGACATCTAGTTCAGACAAGTGTTGCTATCAGCCTACAAAATCCTCATTGATAGCGTCTTTTGAAAAGCAGCAATCACACATTATTGGTTACCAAACGATTGTCGGCTGCGCAGGAGTCGGAGGTTCCCGCGAAAGTAATAATTGCGAGCAAAACGTCAAGCGCGTCTTTTTGCCGTCATTGGCGTGAAATTACCGCAGAAATTGCTATTACAAATGACACCCACAGACTATCAATCCAGATTACATGTAGAAAGTTCACGCATAAGCTCATTCGAATTAGAATCCTGAAAGTACAATGACAAGCTTTGATTAAATTATGATTGAACAACATTAATCTATCGCCTAGATAGCCATCAATCAATAAGCGCGCTTCAATTTGTCAAGGGCACCCCACTGTCGTATAGAGCTTACACAAGATGTCGCCATTTCCCTTGCTCTTTTTAATGATTTCGATTATCTTCACAATCTTTAGTAGATTTACTTCACGTTTGATTCATTGTATTATTACTTGATATAAATGAGTGTGAAGTGTATAAGTGTGTAGTCTTTCTCCTAATTGGTCAGTGCGCAGGAAGGTCTCGCTTTCCAGGGAGCTCGCCCATTAATCGCTGTTTTTTTGTCGACCGTCCACCGACCGGCTTTTTCTGCGGACCGTACAGACTCTCGGTGTAATCCGTTTTAATTGCGCCACCAATTAACTTCATTGACAAGCGCACTTATTTATCGAAGCCTTCCCCGTGTACCACTACAGAAACCGACGCAAATACCCTTTCAAAGATTTCCATATCCATTGCTGATTTACCTCACTATTTTGCTCTATAGTATTATAGTGACACGGCGATGTATTGACCGAATGAGATGGTGTTGGTAAAATCTTCCTTCTCGTTGCAATTACACGGTAATTATCAATGAAATGCGCCGCGATGCGCGGTGTGGCGGTGTGGCGGCGGCGGCGCGGGCGCAGGTTTCTTTAATTGCGACTGAACAAGGATGCGACCAACTAATGGATCACTTCTTGTCGGGTTCGAAAAGGATTCAACCAACACTAGTTTAGGCGAGGAACACACTTGACGCACGACGGAGCGCAAAAATATCGCAGCAGTCTGTCAGATCCATACTAGAAACGTTACTCCCCATACTAAAACCGCACTCGACGGATGACACTGCGATAGCGCTGCGTCAACAACGGTTGAGGGGTTAAGGTATGGGGATTGTCCTTTCTAGTATGGATCTGACAGACCGCTGCGATATTTTTGCGCTCCGTCGTGCATCAAGTGTGTTCCTCTCCTTACTGAAAAAATAAATTGATGGTCAATGTACTTTAAAAATAGATGCAGACGCAAAATGTCTTTTCTCAACCTAATTTGGCCTAAGTTTTTTATGTAGAATAAATAACAACATTAGCTAAAACCCAGACCTATTAATAAAAGGAAAACATTAAGATTGATCTCCTAAGCATCGACCGCGTTATCTTTCGCCAAATATCGATATCTCGTCAATTAATTAAAAACTGGTTCGATGCTAAATTAAATAAAGTGGAATCGATAAATACGTCGACACAGACAGCCTTATCTCTGACTAAAACATTAAATTCGGTAAAGGACATTCAACCTAACACCATTCAAGATGAATACGAAACAAGCTTATAATTTTGTGTCGCCTGTCGATGGGTAAATATAAATATTTTTTGTTTATCGGAATGGATGTTAAAATAAAAATTTCGACAAATTCCTCTGTTAAGCACGGCGCGGAACACAGGTCGTATATTATACAATTTATCACATTCAATAAGAGTATGGTAATGAGTTGTGTGGTGCTGCGCCCGCGCACCGCACGTTCCTTTCATGCCACACGTTCAAACCAATGTAGGTAGGTAGGCAGTCATAAAATATGGTTTTCAAATGATGAAAAATACCAAATTGGATATCAAATGATGGAAATTTTATAACATTTTAAGCTCTCGCGATTGTTTTCACACATTTTAATGATTACACGTCGGGCCAAAGGTAATTTCGTTTATACTACCATAAGAAATATCGCGAGTGACCCATTAAAATGATGGCAATATTGTACTTTATCAAAAATTAAAACTTCCAACATTAAAGAAGAATACTGTGTCCAAAAGTACTCTTATATCAATCAAAGTGACTGGGTATTTATAAAACTTTTTAACGTACCTTACCTTACCTTTTTGCAGAAATTCCTGAATTGCATGTAGCGTTTAAAAACTGGCTAAGTTGCATATTGCATTCCAAATATTAAGAATGTGATTGGCCGATTTCATTTCTGCTCCCCGCTCGGAGGGCACGGTGTGAAATTGTACAATATGGCCGACGCGCACGCGCGGTGCAGCAGGTGCGGTATACTTATACTTTAACATACATGCAGTTTAAAGTTACACACATATCTATAGAGCCATGCAAATTATACCCAAGATGACAAAAAACCTTTGATGGTAGGTAAAATAAAAATAGGTGAAAGAGCGGGGCTGAAATGTAGTAAAAATAGAATGATTGCATCAATGATATTTTATCTTGGCAGCATGTCATCGTTTGTATCACATAGAGTTCAAAAGTCAAGAACCAAACTAAACAGTGTGATAAGCATAAAATGTCTGAATGGACGAAATCCAATAAATTGTGCCTCAAAACCGAAACCAATACAAGCATCATACTTCTTGCCTTATCCCCTTCTCTGTCGGGGTCGGCTACCTAACCTAGGGGATTTGACGTGGAACGAAGTTTTTACACACAGCGACTGCTATCTGACCTCTGCAACCAGAAGGCTAACCTGGTCCGAATACTAAACCAATACAAGCACGGTAGCTGAATGTGAGCACTGAAGCGCAACAGTCGAAGGGGAAAACATAAGTTCACACCCAAAGCGACAACCGGACACCATTATAACACGCTCCAGAAAAAACTTACAAATCCATTCATGACACGCCAGCGGCAAGGACCGCCTGATCTAATTCCCTTTCGGATCAAAAAGGAAAAATCCTCTGATCGCGGATTCTGAGTGATATCTGACACTTTCTGGAAATGGTTCGCTTTGACGTAAAGCCGGCGCAGGACAACTGCCAGATTTAATGCCATTCCATTTCGAGGTGGGTGGAAGTGAAAAAACTGTAAAATTATTAACATTTTGCACAATACAACAAAGATTTTTTAAAGTAGATGTTGAATAGCTTTGACGGAAAAATTGAATGAATGAAAGGTCACAGAATGCCCTATTCTCGAAAAGGCGAGTTGTCTTAAATTGCAGTAACTATCAATCTTTCAGAGATGTCCCTACTAATTGCTTACCATCTTCGTTTATCTGGCACGTGCGTCATACCAAGTATACTTTATTGAGCGTGCGTTGCGCATGCGCGTAGCCAGTTGCGCAGTGTCACCAATGTTGGACCTGCTAGTATACAGAATGTAAAAAACCTGTAAATAGTAGTCCGACTGCTACCCTATAGAAGATGCATTTTATGAAAAATTCGAGCCATACGTAGCCGTTGCCACCTGCCGTTTTTTCCCGTGGGAATAAAACATTTTCCCGGCAGATATTATACATGAAAATCTTTCTTTTGAATTACTCTATCTATTTAAAAAAATGCATCAATATCCGTTGTGTAGTTTTAAAGATCTAAGCATACCTCTGTTCTGTATGCATAGTTTAAGCGACTCTGCTTTATGCTATGTAGTGAAGACCTTCTTGAGAACTAGTCTTAGGCTCCGATTTTATATGATAAGTAGGTTAAAAAAAATATTATTTATTTTCGTAGGCTAGCACTTTTCTGAGATATTTACAGAAGTTTTTAACACCTTTTATATTTAGTGGCCAGCTGCTTGGTTTGACCGGTGGCCAGTGCCCAACCTGCGTGGGCGCAGGCCAGCTATGCCACTAAATCCCGCCTCCTCGACCACTCGCGGCTGCTAACTGCCTCTTTATCATATTATGCTTCATAATGTGACAAATTGACAACACTATCTCTCCTTTCTTCAACATAAACATTATGATGTATTTTATGAGCGGCGACGCGCCGTTAAGTTCGTCTTTAAGTGTTGATGTTAGAAATTGTGGAGGAATCTGAGAGGTTTTCTATAAACATGACTTACAAAAATATCAACCTTCATTGAGACATCACAGTGGATTAACCCACTTCCTATTGAAAGCTCTCGATAGACGATTATGTAAATCGTGTGCGATACAGTTACTATAAGTAAGAAGAAATCATAAAGCCTTTATTCCTATTGGCATGACTAATAGTTCACTGGTTTTCACTTATGCAAGTAACTCACTCCACATTTAACAGAGAAAACTGGGTCAGTGACAGTCAAGCTTCGGAATAACAGTTTCTAGCATTCAGAATGTGTTAATATTTTCGTCTGTCGCTGTGAATGTGAGTAATTGGCAGTGTTGGCCACAATTGGACACGAAAATTGAAATTGGTCGTAATTCAATGGTGAGGTGAAACATTGCGAGTTGGGCAACGATTGGCGAACGCCCCGGGCGATGCGGCGAGGCACTATTCTATAAGACAGCTGCCAAACTGTTACAATCGCTTGAGATTGAATTCGAGATTTTACTATTTTGTGATTCATTCATTGTATTATTCACTATTTTATTTTACATTCTATGTCAATAAAGTACTGCCATTGTAAAATTGATTGCTAGCCAAAAGCTCAATGTCTAGCTAAAGTATCTCTAGGTACAGGTGAAAACCTTAGCTCTGTGAAAGAAAACTTAAACGCGATTTATTTATTTTCCTGTAAAAAAAATAACCAGTATTTTTACGATAAATAGGAAGATGAGTGTTTGCCTATCCAATTTGAACCAACCATGTAGTACGAATTAATTTAATGTTTTGTCGGATTCTAACGCTAGCCCAGCTCTCAGAATCAGAATAGTCGCGCGGTCCAGCTTCACATCTATCATATCGACACACCCGCGACGCGACAGAGCGTTGCGCGCAAATTGTGCGCGTCCACAAATTTGCGCGCCGCTTGCGCAACCGTGCGCCTGCGCCTGCGCAGCACCCTGGGAAAACCGCGCGCAATGCACCGCGACCACCGAGACAATCACAGCGCTTCTCGGAACCTCCGAACTGTCACATCTACCGGCTCCTCAATTTGGACACGAGTAAATTAATTCGAAGTTCGAGTGGAGTATTTATGACAGGCCCGTGTGACGCGCGGCCACCCTGCGGCGCGGTGTGTGGCCGCGCCAGCCCTGACGACCGTCATTGCTTCTGACTTCATTATCAACCCCGAAATCTGCAACAAAAAGCTCACTGATGATGTCAAAGCAAACTTACATAAAACGAACACACACTCGCATCCGCTGCGTAGGTAATTGAATATTAATAAACAGGTAAACTGCAGTTTCAACAACTGGTAGCGCAGTCCAGTAATGATAGGTGTGGGGTGCCTCGGGACAAGTAGCACATTAACACAACAATACTGAGCGATGCTATCAGCGGGTGCGCGGTGGCGTGGCCGGGGGGCTCCACGCGCGCGGCGGCTCTCCTGCGCCGGCGCAGCGCCGAGACCAGCCCCAGGGCTGCGCTCTAATGGCCCTCCACTACCACACTTTACTAAAAACCTGTCATCTCTTTCGCTATTCATTGGGTATATTTCAACTAGCTGCTCTCTCATCTAGATAGAAACCACGCATTGGTTTGCGTAAGGGTTTTAGCGTGAGCTAAAGTGGCATAAAGGATTATATTAAAGCCATTAGCAGCTGTAATGAACAGTCAGCGGGTCGGGAGGCTGCAGGCGTCGTACGACACTTATGATGATGTTGTTCACGCTAATGAGATAATAAAGCGGTCGTGAGAAGAGTCGCGCCGCGTCGCTTGTGGCGTCGGACACGCGTTTTTTTATTACGCTCCATAAAAGAACACTGAAATCATAACAACGTTTTTAGTTATATGAGACTCAATTCTGAGAACCATCTACTGAAACAAAATTTAAAACTGTTCTGCCTTTTCAGACTTTTAGAATTTTAAGAAACGCAAAGCGATTGTCACTCCATGAACTCTATTTTTTTTTGTCAGAGAAACTAATGCGTGTGTGTGGCATTTAGAATTGAGTTCTCACAAATGTAAAATATAACGCGGTGTTTATGGTTACTAAATTCATCAGCGAATGATAACATCGAGTTTAATATGCTCTTGGAAGTCCGTGAACTGGTTAGTGAGAGCTGTTACGGTTTCTACATAGCGTCAGTGTCGGCCCCAGAGCTACATAAAAAAACCAGAGGGAAGAAAAAGATGAAGAAACTGAGTGTGAAAAACTTGTCGCTATCAGACTAAAGCGCTAATAAAGTGGCAGCGGAAAATTGCAACATTTCGACTAGGTACAACATCTTTTTTTAAACCTATTTTACGGTATTTTGAAAGTTAACGCTGTTTTAAATAGAGTTAAGTTAAATATGTTTCCGAATCTTGGCTAACATCTAATTAAATTACAAAGAATTATAAACATCCTTCATATAAGTAAAAATAATAGTTTTATATAAAAATGCTCCGATTATTACTAGCACCTTTTAAAACACTCATAATATATCCACTACATAAAGGGCCCTGTCTAAGATGATGCTATGAGTTTTCGGCTTCAACTCGTTGTTTAAGGTTGCGTCTAAAACCTTCCTTGCTCTGAGGCATCGGTTGCAAGAACAATTGGTTTAATAGTCTGGTTGTGGCGGATTATAACGAGCGGTTAATGATAGGCCGCCGAGCCGCGCGGACCGGCGGATCACGACCGGAGCGGGTACTCCCGCGCGCCCACGCATGGACCATGGACCGTCGAGTTTACGACGGGGAATCAATAAACGAATGAGAATGGAATACGGTTATTCATTAGCAGTTAAAACGAAATCTACAGAACACTAGAAATCAAAAACGGCTTCGACTCAGCATACCGAGGCGTTGGCTCTGGTTTTGATATCAAAGCTTAATATCTTTCATAATTAAATACAATAGAGATGACTAAGGGACTCGAGAGTATTGGTGTATATTACAATTTTTAGGCGACAGGCTGACAACCTATAGTAATACCAACGTTTTCTGAAACATAACCTTAGAAAACAATCCTCAAAATGTCAAACGTGGCGATAGCAACCGTATTCTTTGGTGGTTACAATTTTTAGGCGACAGGCTGACAACCTGTCACTATAGTGATACACATGTCTTCTGAAACAACCTTCGAAAATAATCCTCGAAAATGGCAGATGTGGCGATAGCGACCGTATTCTTACGCCCGTTAACGCTCTGCGTACCCCGCAAGGGATAAAGGCGTGATACATGTATGTATGTATGTTTAATACAATAGCTGGATCTTTAGGTAAAAACAATGTCTTATGGTTCCTTGGGTTGGGTCAATTATTTTGATTCATTGGGTCACTTTTTTGATGTCGTAAAATATCATAAAGCATTGGATTTTGAATAATTATCATTCTCAAGAACCCTCGTGGTTTCCGCGTTTTCATACTAACGTATTCCCCTGTTTTCTTTCCGAATAATGTGTAGAACCAATTATATTTTTTTATAAAAATGAAAAAAATAAACATTTTATATTAAAAAAGAAAATGGTTCACGTTTTCTTCTCGTACAAATTTTTCGAAAAACGAGGCAGACAAAATAAGGGAATACGTTTGTATGAAAATCCTACACTATGGGATCCTCTTAAGCTAGCCAGTCCATGTCCGTCCATGGAAACGCATAGCTTAGCTGTGCGCATAAAGCAACGCGCGTCAATATTGTCAGCTCCGTGGTGCGCAGGCGCATAATTTGCGCGGCTCATTGTGCGCGTCCGTCGATCTGTCCCTTTGCTTGCGACACTGGGCTGGAATATGGGTCAATACAGCCAAGATCAAATAAAACAAAGATGGAGTTTAGCGAAAATTTTAAAGACCAACAAAGTGGACTACATGCTCTGGTAGCAACATACATGCTCACAAACAACACAACACAAACTTAGTTCTTATTCATGTTAAGATTGAAACAGACTAAAAGGTGTAAAATAAATTGCTGCAAATAATTAAAGGGGTGAATTAGCCCATGAAACTGAACAACTTTCTCCAAGGAACATAGGTCGAAATATGAAAAAAAAACTTGGACCTCCCATACAGTTGACGCGCTTGGCTGCTACATTATGTATTTCGACCTATGTTCCCTGGGGAAAGTTGTTCAGTTTCATGGGCTGATTCACCCCTTAAAATATTTACAGCTAATATTTTTACACCTTATAAATATGTATAATGTTTATGTACTTACATAACTTTCTTTCTTCAACTTCAAAAGCCATAAGTCTACCGTTGGACATGGCCCTCTTCCAATTGATTGGTGTAGTTAGGGAATGCTGCTGTCCATTCGTCGCTTTTTACGTCACCCTCGAGTAGAAATTGGGGCGGCTATTCTAAGCCAGTATCACAGGGAATTTACCCACTTCACACAATTTGTGTGTCTGTCTCAGCAACCGTCTGTATTGTTTATTACCAATAAGGTAGTTTCTTTGTGATGTCGGCTTTGCCGTTGTGTGGCACTTGCGTGCCACCACAAACCAATAAAAGATGATCCACAAACCAGGAAATGAAACCCTAAAACAATATTATTATATGATTAGGGGATGGCGGATGAGCTATGGAAACATAACAAGGAAAACATAGGCTTATAAATACCTTATAGGGTTTTCTCTAACTTTCGTAAGTCCGCTGTAACTTCACATGTGCTATATTGAGCACTACATTAAAATCATTAATTACTAGCTAATCACATATATAAGATATCAGGTGGAGGAAAAGTAAAACCAAAATGAATATCACAAGTGTTTATTTTGCACTGACCACTTTTCACAAAAAACTATTATCTTTAACTATTTAACTAAATCCGAAAATACTTGTCGTCTCTTGGTGACGGTCCGATCACCACTGCTGGACCGATCAGCCGTCCGGCTGGACGTTTTGCCAGCAGTGGGGATAACGGAAACGAAGGCTACACGTAAACAACTACAACGAACACCGATTCGCAACTTTCAAAGTTTACATTTTACAGAATTAAAAATATTTAAAAGTAGTAAAAATTAGTAAACTGTATAAATATTAACTTTAGCTTAAATACGCACACACATAATTATTTCTTATATTTGTAGAAATAACGGAGATCAACGTTTAATATAAGCAATTCTTACCAACATCGTTTAGCATCTTTTATACCGGAAATCACATTTGATAATTATCATATAGTTTGTAATAGTCTAAAGATGAAGAACTATGATTTCTAACATTCGGCCTTTCCTGACAATAAGTTTGTCCTCAAACTTCAGTAGTGAGATACATAAAAAATGGTGTAAACATTTTATACAAAATCTAGGTTTCTTATCAATTTATGGCATGACAAAATTTAATTTTTATATCTTAACATTTTTGTGTCATTCTAAGCAACACTATTTTCTATAATGCATAGCTAACAGATCTCTCAACACTGCTCTATTTTAAAATATTAACTTAAAATAGGTAATGGATAATTATGACAACGCTATTTAAACTTATAAATACTTATAATTCATTATAAAGTAGCTAGTGGATCTATCAACACTGCTCTACTTTACAATATAAACTCAAACTAGCCAGTGGATCTCTCAACACTGCTCTAGTTTAAAATATTAACTCAAAATAGGTCATGGATAATTATGACAACGCTATTTTAACTTATAAATACTTATAATTCATTATAAAGTAGCTAGTGGATCTATCAACACTGCTCTACTTTACAATATAAACTCAAACTAGCCAGTGGATCTCTCAACACTGCTCTAGTTTATAAACCCTAATTCATTATAAAGTAGCTAGTGGATCTATCAATACTGCTCTACTTCACAATATAAACTCAAACTAGCCAGTGGAACTCTCAACACTGCTGTAGTTTATAAACACCAATTCATTATAAAGTAGGCAGTGGATCTATCAACACTGCTCTACTTTACAATAAAAACTCAAAATAGCCAGTGGATCTTTCAACACTGCTCTAGTTTATAAACACCAATTCATTACAAAGTAGCCAGTGGATCTATCAACACTGCTCTCGTTTATAAACACCAATTCATTACAAAGTAGCCAGTGGATCTATCAACCAGCACTGCTCTACTTTACAATATAAACTCAAACTAGCCAGTGGATCTCTCAACACTGCTCTAGTTTATAAACACCAATTTATTTTAAAGTAGCTAGAGGATCTATCAACACTGCTCTACTTTAACACTAACTCAAACTAATCAGTGACTCTCTCAACACCGGTATACAAAATAACGCCTCTTTCCCGGAGGGCAAGTGAAGACCACATCCTTCCATTTATGTATTCCAATACCACTTTAGAGCACAATTCAGAGCTATCAAAAATCAGCAAGCAAAACAGATGAAATCAGAAACTCCACTATCGGAAACTATAAGCTACCACGACATACATCAGTTCACTGCAATCTACATCAGGATGCATGGTAGCGTCAGCAGTTTACGTGTACCGGTGCGTGCGTCGTCGTCGTCGTCTTAGCGGAAGCGTCAACTTACAGTCGAAAGTTGAAAATCATCCAACACACACCGATGAGATCCCAAAACCGCTAACTCAACCTAGACGCGCGCACACGACTCTGACGTTAGCGCAAGAAAACATAGAATTAAAGACGCTTTCAAACACCACCTGCGCTGCGATCAAGCAAGACAGAGCGACGTCACCAATCATCAAAAGACCGATCATTAATGAATTTTAATAAGTCTAGCATAAGAACCTGACATGTAATTTTATAAGAATGACATGTATTTTAAGAAGTTAACCTCAGTTTAAGCATAGGGTTGCTTTTAATATTCAATGCTATTTCACCTCATCTCATCTCATCTCATCTCACTCTCTTCTTCTCTCGCCCGGGAGCATGTACGGTCTGTACGCCGCACATCGGATTGCACTCTCAGCAATTTACTCCACATGGCGAGTATTAGGTCACTACTCGCCAGTCCGCGATAAGCAGTCATTACGCGTGTACTCACTACCACCATTCTATTCTCTAAGGCTAATTATCATCAATAAAGTCATCAATTGACCTTGAGTGTTTAGTTATATCAACAATATCAAAGTGCGAGTAAATCAACCCGTACAGCTAGGATACCGACACGAAACACCCTTTCGCTTCTCTATCTTCTTCTGCAACATTCTTCAACTTTACCATACACGCCATACATCCATTGAAAAACGCGCCAAGAAGCTCATAGCAGACGAAGCACTGGTTGAGACTAAGTTGCAGAGCCTTGAACACCGTCGTAAAGTAGCATGCATGTCGGTATTCTATAGGATACATTTCGGAGAGTGTGCTCAATCACTCCACGACCTGATACCCCCTTCCCCGTTCCATCTCCGAGGATCGAGGCGCCGACTGGGGTTCCACCCTTATGTTGTAGATATACCTCTGATCCGCACTAAGCGTTTCGCTTCAACTTTTATCATGCGTACGGCTAAAGAGTGGAATTCCCTGCCGGCGGATCTTTTTCCGGAACAATATAACTTGGGCCTTTTTAAGGCAAGAGTGAATAGGCATTATCTAGGCAAGCATGTACCATCTTCGTCTGCATCTCCACTTACCACCAGGTGAGATGGCAGACAAATGCGGGCCTATTAAATATATAAAAAAAAAAAAAAAAAAAAAAAAACACGCTCGTCGGTTTAAGATTCTCATGACCTGACATTTTTAGAACGTCCCAGATTTGATCTTAATACGTTCGTCTAAGTCTTCCTCTTCCAGCGTTCCCATGCACGCTCTCCGTACATACTTTCATCTCATTGTTAATCTTCGTTCATTCGGCCTCCCAACACAACCTAACCACCTATGAGTTCCTTTTCTATGCTAGTTACTGCGTCTTTTTATTTTTATTACAACCACGATCCCTTTTCACGCTATTCCTTATCCTGTCACTCAACTTTCTCAAATCATAATTCTTACAAGATTTCAAACAACAAATTTAAACTGTACAAATGTATCCTCAAACCCTTATAGACTTACGGCATCTAACTATGGTAAAATGATGTACACTCAAATCTAGAAATACTTTAAAGATTTCATAACAAGACATTGAGACAAATAACTGGAGCTTCATGGTTTGTGACCAATAATAACATAACGACCTAAACATGACATCCGTAAAGGGAGAAATACAGAACAAAACTCAAGTCACCATCCAAATCAACTGGTAACAAATCTGATGATCTCAACGTCAAGCACACGTAAACTAAGGCATAACAGGCCCTGTGGTCTGTCTTGTGAACATCACTGGAAGTTTGCACGATACATTCAGACTACCTGCATACAAGTTGCTAAATGTCTAAAAAGTGACAGTTGCAAGAAAATGGAGTAAAATATATAGTCCTTTACGCTCTCATTTGTAACGGATTTATTATTTTTCTTCACTACTTCACTCTCATACACAAGTGTTGATATTTGGTACTACCACTATCAATAATAGTGATTTAATAATTTAAATCTTCAAAATAATACCTAACCATATATATGTATATATTCTGGGTCGCTGGATTTATCACTTTCACTTAATATTCTTAATTATTATTATTTAGAATTTATCCACGTCTGCAATCTTCCGCCTATAACTTGCAGTAATCTAATTACGCCATGTTAGTGCCCGGTAACTTAATACCTACTTATAATTTTATGAGGATTTAACTGCTTTAGACGATCTATTAAATTTAGGACGTAACTTTTTGCTTTTACCAACATTACTAATACCAGGCACTGCTTGTTTTTTTTTTAAATATCCTAAGCACTTTGTTACAACCTTGCCCTTTGAAACACACCATTGGAATTGGACTGCATTAAATTTAAAAAACCAAAAGACATCTTCTAGAACCGATAACTGGTAATAGAGGCTGTGAGATATCTAGTCTTCCCTGATTGGAATTTGATGAAAACCACTCATGAAGTCAAGGCTAGTTATTTATTCCCGTTTAGTAAATCTAATCTAATTGAATAGCTACAATAAAATAGGCCATTTCTACTCAAGAGACGAAAATTTATGAATTTAATTTGGAACGTCAATATTTGTTGTTTTTGAAACGAAAATTTTCTCTGCAATACTAGTGAGTGTGAGTATCTGCTATTAGATTCATAATATATATTATATTGTAGTACACACATAGTTAAAACTAAAAAGATATGTGTAAGATTTTATTTTTCCTTTAGCGCCATCCATGGCAAGCAACTGCCATCGACCAATGACCAAACAGCTTCTCAATTTTATGTGATGAAATGAATGACGTTTATATATTTAAAAAAATGTGTATAACTTTATTCCCTTGCCACAAAAGTATATTTTTTTTTTTGGGTCTAACAATTTAGTGTTCAGAAGCATAAGCGATGTCCGATGGTTTTTCTAGCAGACCAAAATGATTGGGTTAGCATAGCATGAGTTCGACCCTTCTGCAATATCTTTATTAACCACATCCATGTCCATTTTGCGTACAATGTCTCGTTCTACGTTACTCACTCGTCGTTGGTCAGGGTCCATTGACAACAGAACTGGGTGCATCTTTTAATTCGATTGTCATCTCGGTAACGTCTGTACTGCCTAACACTGATAAATTTTGAGTAAAACACGCTCTGTATTAACTACTTTAACAATATTCAGCTTACGTGCCGATGTAAGATTGGGGTTGACATTTTTCTGGTATTTTGTAATAGGCAGAGATCAAATGAATATAGAATCTTATTACAAGTAGTTTCTGTCTCATCAGATTGTGACTGCTAGATCATATCATATCTATCTTCTTTTAGATTTAAAGTTTCTTCAGTTAACTAGAATACATCTACTTTAAATTCACCTTTATCCAACCCGTAAACGCCTCGTATAGACACACACTACATATATACTCATGACCTTATAAACACAAAAATAACAAATAAACATCTTAGACGCTCGTCTATTCTGCCCAACTCTAAATAGTCCACGATTGTACAAACTTATTTGATTGCTTTCTTTTTTAAACAACGTTGCTCTGAACTGATGATGATCTCTCCGACCGATTTCGGCCATGGCGACCACTTTGACTCCTAATCAGATCGGCGCTGATGCGCCCGGAGATGGCTATTGTAGCCAATTTTGGCAGTAAACTCCCGTGCACAGAGTGGACACGTGAGTTTGCCATTTACATAATTATAGTTAATGGCGACGGGTGGACGGGCCTTCAGCTCATCGCGCTTAGCGTCGAGGTCTGCTTTACGCTGTTCCTCAAACTCGCGGATTTGCTTCTTAACCATCCCGCGCCATTCGGGACGCTGTGCTGCCAGACCCTCCCATTGAGTGGGCTCAATGTTGCATCTTTTCATGTGTCGTTTCTGAACATCTTTATATCTGAGGAGTTGTCCGCCATGCTTTCGCTTGCCCTCCTCTAGCTCAGAATAAAAGATGCGCTTCGCCACTCTCTCCTCCGACATCCGGGATACATGACCGCACCACCGTAGCTGACGACGCATTAGATAGGCCTCAATGCCACCAACATTGGCTCGTCTCAGAACTTCGGTATTGCGCACTCGGTCGGACCATCTGATCTTCATGATGGTGCGAAGGCATTTTAGGTGGAAGCGATCCAGAGTGCGTATGTGGTGACGATACACACACCAAGTCTCGGAGGAGTATAGAAGGTTTGGCAGCACAATCGCCATATATACAGAGATTTTTGTGGCTAGCTTTAGGTCGTGCGAGCAGAAAACCTTGGAACACAACTTCCCAAATGCTGCAGCTGCAGCACTGATTCTGCTGTTGATCTCAGCATCAAGGTTACACTTAGATGTTATAGTGTTCCCCAGATAACGAAACTTATCAACCTGTTTCAGCATATCCTCACCAAGCATAATCGCCAGTGTCTCGCGACCATGCGAGTCTAAGGACATCACTTCCGTCTTTTTGACACTGATCTTCAGGCCGAATTTACAGCATGCTTGGTGAAAAACGGACATTAGCTGTTGCAGGCCGTCTGGGGATTCTGCAAGAAAGCACAAGTCATCAGCATACATGATCTCAGTAATCAATGCATACGAGACTTTAGTGCGCGCCTTAAGTCTAGCCAGGTTAAAAAGACTGCCATCTGTGCGGAAACGGATGCGGACTCCTTGGGAAACAGTATTTAGGACTTCTTTGACTACAACTGCAAAGTACAAGGCGAACAGTGTGGGCGCTAGAACACACCCTTGTTTCACCCCACAGGTGACGGGGAAGAAATCAGACTGTTCACCGTCTACAGAGACGCAGCACTGCATGTCGTCATGCAGGAGTCTTAGGAGTCGCACATACTTTTCTGTGCACCCTAACTTTCCTAGCACCATCCAGAGAGCTTCGCGAGGCACACTGTCGAATGCTTTCTCTAAATCAACAAAGCAGAGGTACAACTGGCGACCTTGTTCTCTACTTTTTTCTTGTAGTTGACGCACCGAGAAAATAGCTTCACATGTACCTCGGTCAGGTCGGAAGCCGAACTGGGTTTCGGGCAGAATTTTTTCCGACAAATCTTTGAGGCGGTTCAGTAAAACTCTGGCAAAGACTTTTCCAGGGACTGACAGCAATGAAATACCGCGATATGAGTTACAGTCAGAACGGTCACCCTTGTTCTTGTAGAGGGCACAAATGCGAGACACTTTGAAGTCCTCAGGGACCCTCTCCTCCTCCCACATTCGAACGAAAAGTTTCCATACCGACGTGTGCAACTCCGTACCACCATATTTAAGTAGTTCACTCGGTATAAGGTCAATGCCAACCGCCCGGTTATTATGCTGCTGTCTGATGGCAGTAACAACCTCGTCGCATGACAGGGGCTCGTCCAGCTCCGTGGCTAACGGGAGTTGAGGCATTAAACTGATATGATGCAGATCAGCTGATCGATCTACGTTGAGCAAGTTGTGAAAATGCTCAGCCCAACGTTTAAGTACATCCTCCTTGCTGGTCAGGAGGTGCATACCGTCTAAAGACCTTAAAGGTACTTTTGCACGGTAGGAAGCACCAATCAGCTTACGCACTTCACAGTAAAACTCACCAAGCTGGTTTGTATCGGCGAGCCACTGCATTTGACAAGCCTTGTCCTGCCACCACTTGTCTTTTATTTGTCGAGACAGCCTGCGTAACTCTTGGTCATTTTCTTTGACCACCGCAACACTTCCACCACTTCGATTATGCTGTCGCAGGAGCTGTCGATGTTTGTCGAATGCTGCTTTAAGAGCCTCGCTATTGTCATCGAACCAGTCTTCACTACGTCGGTCTTTCGTACCCAAAGTAGCAGAAGCGGCTTCTATGAGATGACATGACAAAGCTCCCCAAGCAGCACTGACATCACCGGTCTCAGTTATTGGCGACGGCTTTTCAGATAAGGCTTCAGCATATTTCACCCTAACCTCGCGATCTTTCAGCCTATCCACGTTTAAAAACGCAGGCTTCTTCACTGTGGATCTGCGAGGTCGACGGAGGCGGAGTCGTAGCTTAGTGACAATTAGTCGATGGTCAGTCCAACAGTGAGCACCACGCATGACGCGGGTGACTTGAACTTGACCGATGTCTCGTTGCCGAATAATAGCAAAGTCGATCAAATGCCAGTGTTTGGAACGCGGGTGCATCCACGTTGTCTTGTGCTTAGCGGCAAGTCTGAACATAGTGTTCGATATCGCTAGATCGTACTGAGCACAAAGACCGAGCAGCAACAGACCATTGCTGTTCATGTTGCCAACTCCATGTCGTCCCAGAACTCCAGGCCAAGCCTCGTAGTCCCGTCCAACCCTGGCATTGAAATCGCCTAGCAACAAGATCTGCTCTCTGGCGTTTATGCTATCAAGGCATTGAGTTAGCTCCTCGTAAAACTTGTCCTTAATGTCATCAGACTTGTCTAACGTTGGAGCATAGACACTGATGACATTAAGGTAATTGTCTGTATCCAGGTGAAGGCGCAGTGTGGTAACGCGGTCCGAGATGTGAACAGGACACTCTTGAAGTCGCTTTACTAGATGATTTTTGATGGCAAATCCTACCCCTGAACGTCGAGGCTCGGATGCAGAGGTACCCTTCCAGAAGAAAGTGTAACCACCTCCATCTTCCACCAGTTCTCCTTCATCAGCAAGGTGTGTTTCGCTGAGCGCAGCCACATCCACGTTATAGCGATGAAGTTCTCGAGCTACGATGGCGGTTTTGCGTTCAGGACAGGAGTTGCCATCTCGATCAATTAGAGTTCTCACGTTCCACGCGCCAAATGTCATGATAGATGGTTTCATGCTGTTTTTATTTTTTCTGTTTCGTCGACCACGAGTTAAGTGATGCGGTGGCAGCCGTGGTTACTACCACCTTCCGGGTAGGGACGAGCACTTTTTTAGGGCACATTTTCTAGCCCCCTCCTCGGCTGGGCGAGGAAAGCAGTGCCTCCCTTAAAAGGGCTGCTTTGTCATCCCAGGTGCTGCCGAATTCGCATTGTCGTCCCGATTTGCAATGCAAAAGCGACCATGGCATGTACTCACGCCCCTAGAACCGCCTATGTGCAGGAATCAGACAAAGCCCAGCTTGCACCACGCCAGACCTCTCTACCTCAACCCATCGCCACAGGACTTTGCGTCATCGGAGTCCATTATTCGGAAGCGGTCAGTTGCGCAGGATATATTTCGGTGCGCAAACGTTCGCGCAAACGCAGGCGCACGCACTTAGTCCTCACCCTCCTTGATTCAGTGGAACGGAAAACCGCTACGACTGAAGGAGAGGTCAGACGCAGTGTCTGGCCGACAGTAACTACCCGCGCCCTCTACCGTCGCCCTAGGCCATCCACATTGCCTTGCTGAGTCGCCGAGTCCGCCAAGCCCTTGTGCATATCTGCATTGGGTTGCCATTCTCGCCGAAACAGACTTTTTATTTGTTAAGCAGGAGGGAACTGCTTGCTCGGGAAGCCGGGGTCGCATACCCGTTTGCATACTCTGAACTAAGACAGGTACAAACCTACTGTCACTAAACTAAACTTAAATTGTCAAAAACCATAGCCTTGAACCTGCCCATGGTCACCAAATCGCCATACAAAACATAGAACAACACTACTTCGACAAAGATAGCTGCCTTGAATACTATAGTTGAGTGTGTATAGGTATATGAATGAAAAATCTAATTTAGTTCACATACCTACCTCAGAACGGTTAATTCTATCAAATTTTGACTCCATTTTACTCTTTACTCTTTTTCTCGACGCATTGGATACGAATTTACAGAACTATCAACTAAACTTGGATTCATTAGTCTAAACCACTTATTGACCAACATTACGTAGGGAACTACCGTGATTTCTATCTATCTGTCATAGACCCAATGTATCCTCCAAAACGAGAATTTACCTGTATCGATTTTTGCAGGTAAGTTAATTATACCCAAAACCAACTTATCTATGTAAATTCCAACAACAACAAAAAAAAAACAGTGCGAATAGTGTTTACATCTTGATGACGAAGACACAAGCTCCCACTATGAACAAATAAAATTACGCTGCAGATTATCCACTCACCACAAACAAATCCTGTTTCTTTGTAATATATTCGGCTGCGGCGCCCGCACGGCAGGCAGGCTGCGGCGCCCACACGACAGGCAGGCTGCGACGCCCGCACGACAAGCAGGCTGCCATACTGGTATTATCTTCCAACTGGACTAAGTTCTCATTTTCTTTGCACCTGGAAAAGCCAGCGCGGAGAAGTATCAATGTCTAATAATAACAGGTTATATTTTGACAAGTGAACTGAGCACAATTTACTTTAATGCACCAAAAATATTTTTTTTTGACTCCATGTTGTAAATAAAAACAGAAGTAAACCAAAAAAAGAAACGTTTTGGTTTTAAAAATATGTACCTATATATAAACTATAATAGCCCACCACTCAAACAAGTTTTGAACAACTCCGTTGTAATTTGAATTACGGTCTTAGCTTCTCTTATAAAAATTAAATATCTTATACACACTTTCAAAACAGGGCAAAAGGGAAACACGAAGTAGGAAAAAGACAGGGAAAAAAAATCTAATATAAAATACCACACTAAATTACTCGCCTGTTAATTCGTCTTTATTCCACCAGTTATGACTGTCTCCGCCGACGACGTCTAGGTCTTACGGTGGCTGTTCCCGCAGGCAGAACGTCTCTCGCGGCTCCAACATCTTGAGCGAGATTCACGCCAACGCGCGTACGATCCTGTGAGCGCGATCGCCGCGCACTCTGCCTTCTGTTTTCGCCTTGATCGGGATCGTTCATCAGGATAAGATGAGCTGTTGATACTGAGATGCCGTGTACGTGGACATAACGTACGTTCTCCTTTTTGATTCTTAGTTAAGTGGGCGGTTTTCTTTGTCCCACTTCTGATATAAGATATCAGGTGGAGGAAAAGTAAAACCAAAATGAATATCACAAGTGTTTATTTTGCACTGACCACTTTTCACAAAAAACTATTATCTTTAACTATTTAACTAAATCCGAAAATACTTGTCGTCTCTTGGTGACGGTCCGATCACCACTGCTGGACCGATCAGCCGTCCGGCTGGACGTTTTGCCAGCAGTGGGGATAACGGAAACGAAGGCTACACGTAAACAACTACAACGAACACCGATTCGCAACTTTCAAAGTTTACATTTTACAGAATTAAAAATATTTAAAAGTAGTAAAAATTAGTAAACTGTATAAATATTAACTTTAGCTTAAATACGCACACACATAATTATTTCTTATATTTGTAGAAATAACGGAGATCAACGTTTAATATAAGCAATTCTTACCAACATCGTTTAGCATCTTTTATACCGGAAATCACATTTGATAATTATCATATAGTTTGTAATAGTCTAAAGATGAAGAACTATGATTTCTAACACATACAGATCACTGGATTCTTATATCACTTGGATGTTGTTGATCTTTTGATCCTCGTTGCTCGCTGATTTTATCGCGACTGAGTCAAAAAGCCAGAAAAATGTGTGACGACATTCCAATTTCCAATTTGAAATGATTCGTGAAAGGACAGATGGTTTATGAAGGATGTGGACGCAGAGGTTCTTCTCTGCTACAACCCCACATCCTTCCTGCGGGTGTCGTAAGAGGCGACTAAGGGACTCGAGAGTATTGGTGTATATTACAATTTTTAGGCGACAGGCTGACAACCTATAGTAATACCAACGTTTTCTGAAACATAACCTTAGAAAACAATCCTCAAAAATGTCAAACGTGGCGATAGCAACCGTATTCTTACGGTCGTTAACGCTCTGCCTACCCCGCAAGGGATAAAGGCGTGATTTATGTATGTATGTGTGAGTGTAGGTAGTTTCTTTTCTTTTCCATAAATTCAAAGCGCTCCGTTGTCATTTCAACAGAGTCTAAGCAACGTTCACGATTAATATAAATACCTAGTGAGGGATTGTTTATGAAGTCCTGTGCTCGTAAACCATTGGCTTTTGAAGGAAATACGGGTTTGGTGAACACAGCCCACTTGTTACGTGTTGCACAACTTTTCAAATCGTTCAAATTGACAAACCTTATTATTCCTGTTTTATGAAACTGTAGAATCAAAATGTGTACGCGCATTGGACGTTGAGTGTGAAAGAGGCCTAAAAGTTATTCAATTTCTTCACAGAAGCAAATGTTGAAATGCATTCAATAATTTGATGCAGATTTATACCAAATCTTCAACCATTAGGTACACTCAATAATTTGATAAATGATTAAATAAACGCAACGGATTTTGATGCGGTTTTTTTAAATATAGAGTGATTTACACACTAAATCGTAACCATTTGTAACATTTCAACTTGTTTCGAGAGGTCATGATGTAGCTGGATATATACATAATAATGTATCGTTGTTTGCGATTTTACAGTGGCACAAACAAGCCAGGAAAATGCCTTATTCCCAGGGGAACTAGGATAGTAGCGGGTGCAACCGCTGCCGCTCGGTCATAGTAATTCAGACATCTCTTTCTTCCAACCAGTCATTATAATTACCAATATCTATGATCTCAGGAGTCACCTGCTGCCTCCGCAACGCCCTCTATAGCCACTGACAATGAAACAACAATCTACCTATCAATTAGACAACGTCACACCTCCGGTGATTGCGGTCGGCTCGCCGCTACTGCCGTCGACGGCAAAAACGGGAACAAAGACCTGTTTCATATAGACTTGGCTTTCTACATAAGTAACCAATAGACTATGGTAAGTATTCTTTGCCAATAGCGTCTTTGTAGGTATGGAATAGAAAGTGACAGTACAATGCGGTAAATACTTAGTAATTTCGTAACTACCTACCTTGCTATTGTTCTAGGAATCGAAAACATTAGATAGAATCTACAAGGAGTTGCTATTTTTCGTACGGGGTGATAATTCAGGAATAGAATTTTCAGGATCAGTCAAAAATCAGTAAGATAAGTTTCAATTAATTCAATACGCTGACATTCTGGTTACCTTGACATTCACGATGAACGCATTCCGTTGTTGTGGACATTTCATTTGTTTTGACCAAAAATTCAAAGTACCTGAATATAATTTGAGCCGAGTCGCCTTTGCGTTTCACTAATCGGCTCAAAGTATATTTCCTATGTCCTCTACTTACTAGTAGTTCTAGTAATGAAGCAGGGTTTTTGATGCCTAGTCTGTGGTTATTACAATATCGCTAGATATGCCGACCGACACCTATAATCTTCTACGCTCGAGTTCGGTCTACAAACAAAAAAAATGAAATGCACCAATTTCGAGAGCCGGTTCGGCCCGTATTTAATTAATTTCGAACGATTTATTTATCCCGGTGCCGAGGGTTTTGGGTTTAGTATTGGTCGTTTTTTTATAAGCTTTTATGGTAAACTTCTTTGAAATAATCCATCTGCGATTAAGTGGTATAATTTTAACTCGCAAGGGTGAAAACACCCGCGTAAAGTGTGGCCATG
Source organism: Keiferia lycopersicella (assembly GCA_029255805.1). Taxonomy (NCBI): domain Eukaryota; kingdom Metazoa; phylum Arthropoda; class Insecta; order Lepidoptera; family Gelechiidae; genus Keiferia; species Keiferia lycopersicella. Next base: position 254,751 of record JARACZ010000024.1, read on the forward strand.
GAATTTTAGATTATTAAGATATGGCAATTTCGCGGAAATCTCTAACGTTTCGAAATTTTTGACACCGAATTTTACGCTATGTGTTGCGAGTTGCCACACGGACTGACAGATTGGCAAAGGTACTTACTTTTCGCATGGACAATGAACATTGCATATTATTATTTATTTAGTCTTCGAGCAAGGACCGTACGGAAGACCTTTTTTGGGGTGATGGCTACACTTGTCCAGACTAGGTAGAGCTCTTTCAGATTGAGGGATCATCTGTCAAGTTCGCACCATCGCCATCTACTAGGAACTAACCGAACAACAAAAATATCATTATCTGTCACTAGAATAATATCTGATTCATAAAACGCAGTCCATGTTACTCGTAAACAAAAAAGATAGACGTTTCAACCAGCGTGAAAAATACGTAATGGAAACACTACCTAAACCTATGTTTTACTTTTGTAAGTAATAAAACCCAGTTGTCTTACGAAAAACAAGTAGTAAGTAATTTTTAGTAAGCAGACACTTAGCTAAGACGATTTTATTTAAGTAACGTAATCATTTTTATTACAGTCAAGTAGTTTGTTAAAGGTTAATTGGTATAATTGCGTAATTATTAGGTATATGTATTTCGTACTGTCCAGCAGTTATATTGCATAGCGTTGGACTAGATTATATCGCAGATATTAATTGTTAGGTATTTTACAAGATACATAATTTATTAGATACATTGCGTGCTCTACTTTTCGCTGGTAGTAAAGGGTTGGTGAAATCTTCAACAACAGATCGATTTCGATCGTAAACGGAATACGATCTCATTTCAGGTTATACGACTGTATCAAACACAGATATATACTAACCTATTTATTAATTCGTATGGCTAAAAAGATATTTCGCTCTTTTTATCGTTTACAGGAAGATGGGAATTCCAGGGGGTCACCACTATATTTTCGTTTAGGCATCCATAAATTAATTTTACAAACTTCGGATTTCCTAAAAATGTAATGGAGTCGTTTAACGTATGCAGCGAATCAAACTCAGGTAGTTTGTGTGATTCATGCATGCACAAGCTACTTTTACCGACATTGTCTTAATAAAGTATTACTAATGTGCGTACAATATGGTTGAACCTCGCAATGTCATTTATTTACCACGCCATTTGTCATTAACGTTACATGTTGTTTGGTTAGCTTGGCCAGCCCCGAGGCAGTGCTTTAGGGGCTAGTTTTAAGTTTTAGACCACCTGAGCTGCGTTTACACTAGGTTCATAAAATTTTTAATTGTTAAATTTGTTAATACTTGACCACCAAAAAGCTAAATGTAAAATTCACTACTTTGAATAAATAATTTGAATTTGAATTCGCAAGGCACAAGTCTCCTACAAGACTCAAATCCCTTACAACACAAGGCACAAGTATTCCACAAGGCACAAGTGCACCACAAGGCACAAATTTCCCAGTGCCCAAATTAACGCGGCAGGTGATTACTCGTTGTATCGGGCAGTCACCCGGCTGCGCCCGCGCACAACCTGCACCAATTAAAGCCTATATGATCGTCAGGCCACGGTTTGGGTGACAGCAGCAAGCGGAGGCGGTAGCGGAAGCGAGTGGAACCGTGATACTCGTTTACGCTACGTTGTTATACATGAGTAATTGACGGCAAGGCAATATCATCCCCTCAATGAGGGTGCGCAATGTCTATCTGTACCAGAATATTTAAAAAAATTATAACTTTAACTTTCGATAAAAAGTGCAGATTTTCAGGATTGGCCCAAATTCTTTGCCCCCAAATTCCTCTAGTTTCAATTAGCCACGGTGCTGATGATAACCGAGGGACCGGTTGAAACTTAAGTGTTACCGTACAACCTAATAATCTATGTTTAACGTAGATTCTTCATGAAACCAAGTGCCGATTCAGAAAGCGCCGTGTGGAATAGGTTACGATCTAAATAGATCATCGTCTATAGTACATCTAAAATTGATGCAATGAGCCCAAAATCGTCTGGAATGTATCTCACGACTGTTAACGTTACTGAGGAGGTACTGTTGCCCCAGCCGCCACGTCCGTAGCCGCGGCCTCACACCAGATTGGATCGTTAAAGAGTGACTCAGAAAGTCGGATCGCACTCTTGACGCACGACGGAGCGCTAAAATAGCGCAGCGGTCTGTCAGATCCATACTGGAAATGTAAATCAATCCCTATATTAAAGCCGCTCAACCGTTGTCGACGCAGCGCTATCGCAGTGTCGTCCGTCGAGTGCGGTTTTAGTATGGGAAGTGACGTTTGTAGGTATGGATATGACAGACCGCTGCGATATTTTAGCGCTCCGTCGTGCGTCAAGAGTGCGATCCGCCAAAGCGTCGTTGTTCTTTGTTCGCCACCGCTCCCGCTGTATTCGTAGCCGCTGTTTCAAACCCGATTGATCGTAAAAGAGCGACTTAGAAAGCGGTAGCAGCTGCCGTTGTTTGAGGCGTCATTGCCCAATTTTATGTTATAAGCTTTGTTAATAATCTGTTCGTAAGTGTACCATAATTAAATATTCTGTGAGAGTTACCGGAAAATTATACAATATGACGCTTACTACAGTTTAATTAAAATTAATGCTTTTACGTTACATTACCAAACCATGTTTATCAATACATTGTAGAAGTCAGATTATTTTCCCCTGGACAGCTTAGTGGTAGAGCAGTGGGACGGTACGTCACGTGTGGGATTCGATCTCCGAGACGACGAAGGTAATTGAGAGTTTCATGGATATTACAGTTTTTAGGCGATAGGCTGAAAACCTGTCACTCTAGTAATACATAGAGTATCCAAAACGGCCCTCCACATTTGTTAGACGTGGCGATAGCGCTAGTATTCTTCCGGCCGTTAACTCTCTGTCGCCCCGCAAGGAATAAAGGCGTGATATATGTACTTATTTCCATGACTGACTGTTGGTTATACTGAGTTGTTGGTTTGTGGTCAGTGGCCGGAGACAAACTTGTTAATTGATGTTAATGGGTTAATTTTTACGAGAGCGGTTCCTGGGAACGGCTCTGGGATGTCTTCTTGTCACTGATTAATAAACTATGGACTGTGCTTGCTTATAAATAGAGAGGTGATACGATACAACTACTAAAAGTTAATGTAGTTTACGAACGAACTTAGACGTAGAAATGATTCAGATTCAGATTCAATCGTTTATTTCCAAGTAGATTCACAATTAATGCTTTTAGAATGTCATAAAGTTACATTACAATACTGTCGCTGAATAAATGAATTAGTCATTGTAAACAATAACAATTTTATGTTCCTAATAGAATCGACGAAAGGAAGAAAGTGTAGATGAGTTGAGCTTAAAATTCCAAACAAATGGTTCTACACAAAAAATACCCACAGGACCCAAAAAGGTCTTTATTTCTAATAGCTATTGCTGCAGTTTTATCACGGCTTATGGTTTTACCATATGCAAATTTATAAAAAACAACGGGGTTTAAAGGCTTTAAGGGCTGGGAACTGCTTTCAATTATTTGTGCTGCACTGTAGTATTTTTTAAATCAAAATCAAGATCAAAATCAAATTATTTATTCAAAGTATTTTTTACATTTAACTTTATGATGGTCAAGTATTTATTAATCATTGTAAAAAAGAGAAATTTCTGATAAAAAAAATTATGAACCTAGTGTAAACCCGGCTAAAAACTTAAAACTAGCCCCAAAACAGCATGTAAAGTTAGGTGGTAAATAAAATAAAATGTCAAGAAAAAAATGTTATGTTACATGCGTATGTGTATAGTCCCTCTGGATAGTAAACCACCCAGAAACTTGCCCAGGAGTCCTCCTATTCTAAATATACAATTTGTCAGGCCCTAGGCTACCCTAGCTAGATTTCAAAAATGTATTAATAGCCAAAAGAGGCTACGCTAAAAAGATAAAATATATATTATATACAGTAAATAATTCATATATATTATTATTCTTATATTATACTATTTAATCAGGGTTCATCTACAATTTCATGGCATTTACCAGATTTTTGGCTTACAGTCACAATTGGACAAACACACCACCAATACTAATAGCTGACACCATCAGAACATGGAGATCCCATGCAAAGTCCAAAATTTCACTAGTCTGTGTGTTTTCTCACCGTCGTTACCAGGGATCAGTAAAAATACCACTTAGTCACCGTTATTAGTGATGTTTGTCATACTAATTACTCGGAATATTCAGAGCGACTCACTAAAACCCTTTCGTCATCAACAAGTCTCATATCATCCTCATCTTCAGAGTTTAAAACTGACTTTGCGGTATCTCACAACATTTTAGGCTGATCGCACACTTAACGCACGATGGTGCTCTTAAATATCGCAGTGGTCTATCAGATCCATCATACTAAAACTATACTAAAACCGCTCAGCCACTGACGACACAGCGCTAGCGCGGCGCAGTCCGTCGAGCGAGGTGTTAGTGTGGGGAGTGAAGGTTCTAGTATGAACCTGACAGACGTCTGCGATATTTTAGCGATCTGTCGTGCGTTAAGTGTGTTCCTCGCCTTATACTTTAGGTTCCATGACCACCTTGCCAGTGAACTCGGGTGTGGCCATCGATCGATCCTCATTACACAAAAGTCACTAGGTTATTGCGCATACGAATGTAGCGGACTAGGGGTAACGGGAAATTCGCATGAGTTCAATCTCTTTCTTAGTACCTGTGGAGTCGGTGGACTACTCGATATTCCACATAAAAAGAAAAAAGTACCTATGCACTAGAAGCGAATCAGTTGCACTGGTTAAAATACTTCATGAACCATGACAATCATCTGGCCAATAAACTAAGCTTATGTATGAGTAAATAAGTAGTTAAACTTAAACAGGTATTCCTGCTGGAGTACTAGCTAACCTACTAAAATCATCTTCTACAGGACGTGGTAGGTAATTATCTAAATAATCAAGACTGTATTTTCTTCGCAAGCGTCGATTGCAACCAACTATGTCGTCCATGTAAGCATATTTCCTGCGCCTGCGCTCGTGTCATGTCGCGGCTAATTAGCAGCTCGGGGTGAGCGGGGTGAGCAGGCCACCGGGTAAACAAGGAACAGTTTTATAGCCAGTCTAGTATGGACATTCACACACCGTGTGGTCACCCAAATCGGGCTAACAACCACCGCGTACGTGCTGCTGTAAAGTTTACAGTCAGCGTGCCGTTAGGAATTGGACAGTGCAAGAAATACGGTGATATGTAGAGTCCCAGGCGGTATGGTAATATGGAGGCCGTGATCTAATAGCGTGGCATGCAGTATGCAGACCTCCTCGCTGCGCCGGCGCACCCGCCGTGATGGATGCGCGCGCGGGTAATTGACAGCGCCACGCGCGTCGCCCGCCTCCCGCCGTCCGTCACTCCGGGACGGCCACGAATTCTGCGTCTGCGCATTTAATTGCGCCAGACTCCTGCTCATGGAATACCGATCTTAATTGCCCTCATAATGCGTGCAGGAAACCTTTGCTGAATAGTTCAACTAAAGGTTATTCCGCTCATAGCTCTACCTTTCCCTGTAAATCTTTCCGAGCCATTTCTAAGCGCACGCTCCGCAGGGTTCCGTCCGCGCGTTGCGGCCCCAACACAACCTAAGCCGGCATTCTAAAACTTGTTTTGAATAGCGCGATATTTACACCCGGCAGCTCGGAGGGTATTATCAATATTATGGGCGTCTTTACGCGCATTTCGCAGGGAGTGTCGACACGGTGGTGTCATAACAGGAGATAAAGGGGAACAAAGCGGTGCGCAAACGCATTTGCGTGGCGAAGGCGCGGCGGTAATCCTGACGCATGGCTGCGCCGCTGCGCTATTTGAATATGAAAGAGGTGGCAAGTGCATATAAATCTGCGCAGTGCACAGTGCGTGCCCCCGCTTCCCCCTCCCTGCACCTCCCTCAGCCTCCGAAGAGACGGCAACTTCCTGCTCTCTCAGCAGCCGTCTGTCCTCAGCCACGCATAAGATTTGCATGATAAAATACCAATGCTCCGAAACCTATTAAAGCATACCGTGAGAATCGCGAGAATTAAATTGGATTATTTCTTTTGCAGATTGACGGTGGATAATGAAATCAGCAATCTGTCAGCTGTTATTGCGAAATGTTGCAGTGACAGACATTTCAATACATGGGACCGGTGTTATGGTAATACGTTTTACCTTTGAAGGTTGACTAGATTGTCGCCCAAACGATGTTATCACTAACTTGCTTCAGCTCTTGTTTGAACGCGATTCGTATCAAGAAACTATCTACATCAGTCGTTCAACAAACCATTGAATGCACTATTAGACGGGATAAATGGGTATTTCAACACCATCTTTTCTACGAGCGGGAGCAAGGTCCGGCTAAGGGCTGTCGCGCAGAAGTTAAGGCTGTAATGTTAACACGCCAGCATTAGTTGGCGCCGCGCGGTCGTACGTTTGACTCCTGCCTGTTAGCCGATAGTAAATCCTTCTTGGAGACTCCATCAGTCTTCCCGACAGCCACAACTCCTGTCGACACTAGTCTGTAGTCTGCAGTAGCCGAGGGCGTCAAGTAACGGTCATTGTTCTCGCAAAGGGCACTCATTTAGGATATTCGCTAAACCAACAGCACCTTTCTATTCCGTATCCCACGGGCGCCATATTTGGGTGTCGGTTAGTTACCGGGTCGGTATCGATCGCAGTAAATCTTCGAGCGGCGCGCGCGCAATCACCTGTCGCGGGCGCGAGAATTGGCGCGATATTGTGTCGGCTGATATGGGCCACTCCCACATATGCCGCCGCATGTTCCGGTATTTGCCAGCCAAACTAAGCACGGTGCTGCTGGCTGCGGCGTTGCGTATGCTTACAATATTGTGGAATTTGAGAGCTTCTCAGCAAATGACAGCCTGTAACATTTTCACGTCGGATTCTCACGTCGTATTATGGTTTTACACAACTTATACGTGCCGCGACATAGATTTTATCCTACCTTTATTTCAAAATCATGAGATAAAAATCTTCACTTCTTTTAAAACCCATGGATTCGATTTGCCACGTCTCGCGCGCGATACAGTTACAGGGTTCATTAATTCGTTGCTAAATTTGATGTACCACAGAAAAACAAGAATGTCACCGGAGTGGCAAAAATCCGCAAGATTGCGCAGCGCGCATAAGGACCACCAAACCGTGTGCTTGTGTGCTTAGCTCGTGGTACGGGAGGGGGCCCTAGATGCCGATGAGTGCCGACGTTGTTTTATGGATGTTGGCGAGAGCTGGTGGTGTCTACACCGCTGCAGCCACGGCGCACGATGGATGACGGCTGCCTGCTGCCGGATAGCAACGCGCAAGCGCAACTGATCAGTTTCTGTCCGGCGAAGTCACGGAAAACGTATATCGCGAATGTTTACAACCGCTACGAGGTGTCAAATTAAAATTGTTTAGGTAAATTGGTTCAATTATTTTCAAGAATCAGCTTTGCGGCATTTCGGCATTGTTGAGCAGGATAATGTAAACGAAATGTAATACGTGCGTTATAAGTAAACCTTTTTTTTCATTCTTTTATTTTAAAGAGGGTTTTTCCATGAAGAATATGCCACCCTCATAGTTCTCGCATACAATTTACATCACCTACGTTTTATAAGTAAACTTTATTTAAGTGTAATTTTTCTCGCACGCTGCTGAATACCTGTTTATATAACTTATATCAAAGCTAAATATTGCATATGTTGCGACTGTTGTTAGTATAATTTATTATGAACTACTTAGTAGTTATTTAGCAGTGCCCTCAGGGTTTCGTGTGTGTTCCATCTAACTATACTTATTATAAGATCTGTATTTCACCACATGACAGCTAATAAAGTTTATGATTTATTAATAAAACACTTTTTCACTAGTTCCACCATGTATAGGTATGTGTTTTATTAATAATTTAACACAGAGTTCCATCAAGAAATAATAACACAAAGTGTAAATTATGATTTATTAGTTGTCCAGCAATCACACAAAATCAAGAAATGGAACAATCAATTTCGATACCGACACTTCGGGTCTCTAGAGGGCGCTAGTCCCGGCAGTTTTACTTCAGCCTCACGACCATCACGACCGCACTTACCCGAGTTTAAAACGGTCATTACTCTACCCTGGAGGCGGGGTTCAATTTGGTATACATTGCTGGTTTTCAGGGACTCGAGGGTTTCATGTGTATTGCAATTTTTTAGGCGACAGGCTGACAACCTATCACTATCACTATAGTAATACACAAATGTGTGTGTGCTGGTTTTATATGTCATTATAGTTACAACAGACTCGACAAGCGAAGATTGCTCTTCGGAAAAATTAAATGGGCCGATGACTAGAGAGTGGCTGGCAGCGATGGACTAAATGAGAGATCATGTCTTGTGGCGTACCCTGGGGAAGCCTACGTCCAGCAGATAACTGATGTAATATGGTAATTGCCGTGTGATGCCGGCTTAGAATAGTATCACCCCATTTCCTATCCGTGGGTGTCGTAAAAGGCGGCTAAGGGACTTGAGGGTTTCAGGTGTATTACAACTTTTAGGCGCCAGGCTGACAACCTGTCACTATAGTGATAAACAAATTATCTCAAACGGCCTATATTTGGCAGACGTGGCGATAGCGATCGTATTTTTACGGCCGTTAACGCTCTGCCTACCCCGTCAGGGATAAAGGCGTGATTTATGTATGTATATGATAATGGCCATGATGACTGGCAGGTCAATAGCTACTTTTAAAAACGATGTTTTGTATGAAAACGATGTCATGTCTCTCTAGATCGGCTGGCGTCAAAACACTTTATATAATTTTCTGTTTATTCATTCAAACCTTAAAAATCTCTAAAAACAACAAAAAAAAAATGAAATATGTAGAATTTTTGGCCAATATTGTCAAGCGTAATACTTTTGTATTTTATTAATGACCCGGTCATCTAGCGATTCAGGTACAAAAGATAACCGGCAATGTATTTTGAAACCGTTCCTTTCGGCAAAGTAGTGTAATATCCGTTTTAACACTTCACAGAACACTTGTTCAATGTTTATACCAGGCAGGAGTAATCCACTCGCCACTTCCGTGTGCTTTGGGAACGATAACTCTGGCTCAAGCTCGCCACGCTAATTGTAGAGTCGGGTAGTGCAGAACACGACACGCGAATGTTCGGCGGTATAGAAACGAACAGGATGTAGGTAGATACATATCCAGAAAGGCTACAACGATAATTTCAGGGAACAAGCATAAAATATATGAGAATTCGGGAATCCGCATCGCCTATCATGAAAGACGACGTCGATAAAGGTTATATAGGAGATTTTTTAAGATACAAGTACACTGCATTGGGTACAGTCCCCAAGACACTGACACTGCCACTCTTTGTGCGAATGGATATAACTACCATTTCTTGGGTCATTGGTTTTGTTACTGAGGCGTAATATTTTCTAATGCCTCTTCACAATAAAATTTATTGGGCGTTACATTCCTATTCAAATTCAAATTGTATCCATGAGACGTGTAGAATTGTCCTCTAAACTATTCCAAGGACTCATCATCTCGACTGTAAAGGATAAACCGTAAAAAAAGACTGAGCAAAAGACCTACTTTTTACTTTAAGTACACCCTACATTACGATTTGGCTCGACTGACATTTCGCGCCTAATGACCACTTGCAAAGCCACAAGTGGAGGCTACTTGTCTCGAAACTAAATTATTGTTTTCACAATGTCTGGGACAATGTTCTTACAAAAGTCGTGGACTGAAATTCATCTTAATAGGTAACTTAAAGCAGTTCGTAAGGTCTAGAGCATTCGTATTTTATTAAAAAAAGGCAACAGACAAAACCCTTGGATAGATAGAGTGATCCTCAATTCCTTCGTTAAACACGCTCATACTACTTTTGAAACACATTATGTAATGGACGGCCATGTGATGCCGGCTTCGAATAGCATCACCCCAATTCCACCCCTGAGTGTCGTAAAAAGCGACTAAGGGATAATTAGCCAGGGAATGGACGGCAGCGTTTCCTGTGAATTAAACATCTTGCACTGCGCTTGGCAATTCGCCTGCCAAGCGTGGTGAGCATGGTCCGGTAATACCCCCCAATAGGGGGAGGCTATGCCCGCAGTGGACGATTGCGGCTGTCTTCTCTCTCTTTTCGTGTGGGACACCGAGTCGTCCAACGACCCAGTGAACCCTAGTGTCAGAATTTTTCAACGGCCTTCTAACCTAACCTTATAAAGTAGCAGACTTCTGACATGGTTGTGTTACGACTGCCGTCTAAGTAATCATAGACAACAACCGGGACCTACGGCTTAACGTGCCATCCGAAACACGGAACCATCTTACTTACGGACAATCGGGTAGTTCAGCCTGCATATCCTAACCAGACTGGGAACAAATTCACAAAGTGATAATTGTCAACTTTGTGAGAGACCGAGAATCGAACCCGGAACCTTCTGCGTCAAAGGCAGTCGCACTACCACTGCGCCACATCGGTCGTCATTTTATTTTTATTTAAATGAGCAAGTCATCGGCATGCATTAACGTAACTTTTGTTTTTCTACTCACTGCCTTCTACAAATGTCTTTTTTACTATATTTAAAATATTTTCAGTCACAAACGAGCTACTGGTATCAGAAGTGGGTGATTTCACGTAAACATAATCATTTAACAACTTATGTACTTATATCAAAGACAAAGGTTTGCCGCTGGGAAAATATCGTTTACCAATTACGGCTACTCTTGTTTCGCTATTTGCTTAATTGGGTATAATTTGCGTATAATCGCGTACGCGTTCCTGGCGAAGAGCATAGTGACACGCGCGTGCGCAGCCATTCGGTCGCCTTTGTAGTAGCGCTTGGAGTTAGGAATAAAGGAGAAGCGTTGCAAAGTACAAGAAGCAATAGAAAAATCAACGCTAGAACAAAATTTTCAATGCTATATTTATCGACAACCATTATGTTTATGTACCTACCTAATCGCTATACTACTTTATAGTGGTTACGTACCAACCTACATTGCGATAGCTACTTATAGTTTGTTGCACTTCTACTTTTGCCTGGAATAGATCGCTTACAGCGATAAGGCCGCCTTTGTTCCTGTATAATGTAATGATTTAATGTGAGCAATAAAGTGTTTCTGTCTGTCTACATCTGACTTGAATATGGACTACCCTCAAAGCGATAGCAAATCTGCTACATTGTGGGCGAGTTTTTTTCATAACTACGCTCTACACAAACCTCCTTTTATGCTTCACTACATGCACATACACCATATTCTTTATTTTTTGGTCTGGTCATAAGGTTTTGACAATCGCAGCAATTACCGAAACGTGCGCCCGCGCAGCGTCGATTTACCACCTCCGTGTAAACAATAGCCTTTTACTTCCGCGACAGTAAATTAGCCCCTGAAGGATTTATTTTGTACAGTCTATGATTATTAAGATTTAAACAAAGTATTATTTAGGCTATGCTGTTAGCTCACACTGAACAAAACTGCGGAGGAATCCTAAGCGTCTCTCGTATGCTCGGGGTAAACAAATAAATGTCTTTGTTGTTATGTTTGTTGTATGAGATCGCTACTAAAAAGACTGCTTTTTCAAACAGAGTCAGACTCTTGTCGGCGGAGAATTCCATTCTTTCGTCCTCTCCGCCATGCTAGTGATTGGACCTCTTTATGCTAAAACACTTTTTAAAGTATCCCTCCTTCCCGGGCTCCACTACTGTTGAAAAGTACCGAGCGATGTGTTTGAATGCATGTTCACTTGTTGCGAGCATCAGAAGGCCCGCTGCGACACGTCGACAGCTATTGACTAATTAGCAGCGACAGGTCGCCGCGCAAGGAATGCATCTCCGCTGGCTCACGTACACGCATTACGTACGCTTTTTACTAGCCATTGTCAGTCGTCGCTGAATAATCACCGCAGATTACCAGACTCATAATAGCGTTTCAAGGGTAAACTAAAACGCCCGATAAATGATAAATGACCGAGCATTTGCAGTTTTTCTCATCAGATACCTCTGCAACGCTCGCATAGAAAAAGTTCTGGGTGATTTTGTTTTGAAAAGAAGTAGGTACCTAGGTATTGCAACAAAAATATTGATGGACGATTATCTGTAGGATAATCTCCGGTGATTATCAGGTTATTTTGCGTTGAAATTGTTGTTTTTAATGGCCGTTGGCTGTCAGGCAGGCTTCGTCTGAACCTCGTCTGAGCCACATCAGAACATGACAATTGCTGTTTTTAGTCGGCTTCTGTTCGAATTATCAGTAATTTGCTTATTTGTCGAAGCTGTATTTGGCCGGTGATCGGCAGAAGACGTGTTTTTATTTGCTCCAAGTCGTCTCAACTGTCAGGGGGTTTAAGTTGGTTGGTTTGTAACTGTTGTAGACGGCTTAATATTTCTTCCGTGCCTTCCCTGGGATGTTCCGTTGCTTCACAAACTTCACAAAGTTGTTGTTAATAAGCTTAGGAGCACAAAAAGCGCTGGAAACGGTAATCCCTCTTTCCATACGTCTTTGAAAGACGCAGCACGCGCTTTGAGTTAAAACTTTCTTAAAAAAACATGTTTAGGTACCTACATAATACCTATGGATGTAGCTGTATCTACTACCATACCTACGAGTCATATCCACAAATACTTTTTTTTTCAAATTCTTCTTTATTTTCCTTAATTTGAGTTTTTATTAAGTAATGTCAACTCATTTAAATAACTTATTCATTAGACTACTTTACTTAATAAATGAGACAATTTGCATTTATACTTACCTAGGCATTTGCATGCCTACTTACCTAGGCAATGCGTAACCCAACTAGTAATACAAAATACTACAGCCACAATTTATACAGATCTAAATCTATCTGAGGAACCTTAAATCAGGAGTGCTTTACGAGCGCCGATAGCATCGCAGCCGCTACGCTAGCGCTACGCACCCGCAACGCAGCCGCCACTGCATTACCTGCAGTTATAGAAATGTCACTAAAGATCCAAGATCTAGATTGAAAAATAGTACAAACTGAGAATTTATTGGCGAGAGGCATATATTTTTCTGGTGACATTTAAAAATTTTAATGGTGGTGTGCTGCTTTGCCTGTTGCAAGTAGATGTTTTTTATTAATTATGCATATGAAATCAAGGATACTACACAACTAGGCACCTAGTTAAGTTTTCTTATAAAATCTACGCCTCGACTTCCGAAGGCGAATCGGATGGCTACTTTGAAACTCCACCTACAACTACTTTACAACTATCCAGCGGCTGGAATCTTAATGATTTAGAAGTTAGTGGTATCATACATAAATACATATATCACGCTTTTATCCCTTGCGGGGTAGGCAGAGCGTTAACGATTGTAAAATTGCGGTCGTTATCGCCACGTCTGACAAGTATTGAGGGCCCCTTCAGATGATTCGTGTATCACTGTAGTGACAGGTTGTCAGCCTGTCGCCTAAAAGTTGTAATCACATGAAACCCTCGAGTCCATGTCCAGAAGCCTGCTACTTGTAGGAGGCGGTTGAAAAATTCTGACACTAGGGTTCATCGGGTCGTTGGACGACTCTAAAAAGAATGATTTAGAAAATCGGTCAAATAATCAGAAACTTCACGATTTTCTACGTACAGATGAAATTTAAGCATAATTACGTCGAGCTTCGATTTCAAAGAAAGTGAATGAGTGGAGTTACAATAAAAATTATCCGCAGTTTACTCGTCACCATTAGATATAAGTACCATGAATATGAAAGAGCTATTAAATAAGTAAAGAGTCATTTTGATAGGCTTTAACAATGTAACAAATTGAACTACGGTATTTTATTTATACCAATACATGTTAGGCGCTATTTCTACACGAGAGACGTAAGACGTGAGACGGTGTGACGCTCAAACGAAACCACTCATTTCCATAAAAAAAATGTCTACAGTTCCCTACACACCGCGGAACGCAAAAAAAAATATTGTTGTGGTTGGCGTGTTGTTTGCCAGAAGTACCATGTTGGCTTTTTAATGAAGAAAATTGTTTGTCGGATGTCAGAAAATTAAAGAAAAACATGGATCCTCGCAATGTTCTGCGAATTGTTTACAATTGAAAACGTATTTTGCTGCCAATATCGGAGGTATTGACAACCATAAATAGGGTGTAAAAATATTATGATTTTGGATTACCCATACAAAATTACCGACCGACCATATGAATTTGTATGGGAGGTCCAAAAAATTTTCTCATATTTTGAACTATGTTTCTTGGGGAAAGTTCTTAAGTTTCATGAGCTGGTTCACCCCTTAAAATATTTGCATTGCAGCTAATAGTTTTACACCTTATGTATAGATCGTTTCTTCAACAAATCGGGCTCTACGTTTATGCCTCGTCTCTCGTCTCACGTGTGTAGATAGCGCGTTAGTTTTCTACATTTTATGAATATTACTTATAATAATATCACCTATCAATAGTTGATATATGATGTGTGGTAACGGTCATCCATGGATACTAATTTAAGTTAACTGCACATTTAACCGATATGACGTTAAGTTAACAAAGTATTTAACTTGTATTGGCGTAGCTAATTTTGTTTTCGTAATTAAGATTTATGTTATGATATTGGCCTCACAAGGAGATCACTAAATTATTAAGACGTACTTACTTGAAAGTACCAATCTTATGGTTAGTAGTTTAATCACGATACTGAAAATTGGACATTGATGTTTTATGTTGGTTTTTGAACGCTTCATAATTGACAAGGTGCACGAATTGCACGATTAAAGATTAAAATTTGTAATTAAGAACGATGGTAAGTTTATCAAGGCAATTACAGGATGTGGTCTTAAAGGGTAAACTCATGTTTCAGAGCACACTACTTGCCTGCTACTTGTAGTGGGCTTTTGAAAAATTCAGACACCTGGGTAATTCATTGGGTCGTTGGGCGCCTAGGTGTTCCATACGAACAGAGAGAGAGGACACACTATTACCTTTGCATCTTTCCTTCACTACCTAAAGAACTTTTCCAATTGAGCGCGAAAACTACATTTTAAGTAGTACCCATACCCAACCCATCTGATCATCCGGGTACAGCTCTCGCGTTTTTGCCTGAATTTCTCTTGACCTTTGCTGCAGGTGAGTTGGTGATCGAGGGCGCGATGCGAGGGCGGCGTGCAGGCTGCAGCGGACCGGCGCGCGCGCACCTCGCAAGATGGCCGCCGCGATACCACCACCAGCGACGCCCAGCACCGACCCGAGGGGCTAATTAGTGTCCCGTTATATTTGCTACAAGGAGCTGGCCTTTATCGGTTTCCGATCTCATGGTGACCCACTTTTTCGAGTGTATTTAACTAAGTGTTTTCCCTTCTCGTCCCACAGTATTGGTGGAATTTGCAAAAACTTTAGGCAAACGTCTGCTTTTAGAAACTGGAGTACATTGCTAGGGCTGCACCTAAAACATGTTACTGCATAATTCTACTATGTACATACCTATCTATCAATCCACTCAACAATAGCTAAGGATATCAGTAGATTCTCACATCACGTAGGTAATAGATAAAATTGCGTGCATCAAAGTCTCCCTAGTGGCGACCTTGCATAAACCGCGGACCTCTGTCTCATAAATCCAGCTGTAAGGTGCAACATTGTCGATGTACGCACCTCGGCCCGCAGCGAGCGATCGCGGATACGCCCCGTACATCACCAGTTAATAGCCAGATACGTGCAAGACTGTTTATGCTGCTTTCGTGTAGGTTATCAAGTCGAAGAACGACCTAATCTGCCGGTAGATAAATTCCTGGATGAGACATACGTTGTACTAACTTAGCAAACTGAAAAACTATTTAATGTAGATGGCAAAATGATACCTACTTTTTCAATTAGAGAATCTGTAGCAAGTAGCATGGAATATATAGTAGGTATTTGTTCAAATGTTCTATCACCGTTTTTCTTTTTTATATCTGTTCTGAAAAAACCTTAAGAAAAGGCGCTTACTCCGGAAATCGAAACTCGTTCAAAAGCCAAGAATCAATTCCCTGGACTGCTGAGTTAGAGTTAATAGCAAGATACCTCTCTTGGATTTATTCTAATGAATATAACGTCAGCGCTATCACGCGGCCCGGCGGCGCGGCGGCGCGGGCGCAGGCCGGCTCCTCATTCGCATTCTGAGCCACACGATTCCCGCCACTTATTTATTGCATTGATTTCTTTACACGGCTCTCCAATTGATCCAGTTCCGTGTGTTGAAACGCTAGAAAATGTGAAATGAATGCTGATGATTTCCTTCTACTTTTCCGTTGCAATCCGATCGATTTATGTAGAAAGGAAGCAATGTTGATACGAGTAGAAAACTCGAGGCTGTGGGAGATCGCTTGCGTCATTACAGTATAGCTAGGTAGAATGATATCGTCCGTTGGTTGGTTTCCGCGGAGCAGACTAACGACTGTATTAATAGTGGACGTGGCCTGCGCCGGCGCAGGTGACCGCCCCAATCTCGAACCAATCTCGCGTCGTATAGGCCCAATTACGGGAAATGCATTACTCTGAAATTACTAGCCGTAATGAGAGCCTTATTTAGGATTGAGTTTGTACTTGAATTATCAGCACTATTAATATAAGTTTGGGCTTAATTGGCGAGCGTTCGTGATCGTGGAGCCCCCTACGGTTCGTGGCGCGGGTGGCGGGTGGTGAGGATTTATTGGCCGCAGGATTGGCCGGTGCGGGCATAATTGCGGCTGTCGGCCGCGGCCCGTGCGACCGTTTGTCTCCTCTCGCCCGTCGGCAGGGGTCGGACAGATCGCACTGACGAAGACGGATCGATCCAGTAGATGTTAGCTTTCGACTGCGGCATAAACGGTTATAAATGTTCACTAAGCTTCAATGAAAGAGCAATAATTCTAGAGCAGTTAAGACAGATTTAGTCCCAAAAGGTTATTGAGATCAGCAAAAACACATGTGACCTTTTCAATTGATGTCGACTTTCTCCGCTCCAGATATCTCGTGGCAGGTTGTGACAGCGCAGGCTAAATACTGTGCGCGCGCACCGGCCGCTGCGCATGCGCGGTGTGCGCCCCGCTGCGCAATCAGCGGCTATCGGACATCTGGGGTCAGCGTCCAATTCGGGGCTCGGCAGAAACACGGTGAATCAGCCTCGGTGAGATGCAACCGCCGCGCCGGGGATTGCTACAAAATATTTGCCAGTCATTCGGTTTTGGTTTGTAGCCGGAAATAAATCTTTAGATAAAAGATATTGGTACATTATTGCACAAGTGGATGTTTTATCTATCACGAAGCGAATATCATAGCATAGCCAAAATAAGTATTTTTTTTTAGCTGCCAACCTAAAATGTAAACCTATAATCACAGTTAACTTTCACACCCATCACGATCGTAACCAACAAGGAAGCCATATGGGGCCGTCATAAAGAGACACAAAGCTCATCCACGACATGACAGGAGCCCCTGAACAGATGTCGCATGCGTCATATTTTGAGGAATAGGACTGAGGGGTCAGGGGTCGGCTCTGATTGGCTATTGTAGCCCGTAGCGGTAATCACCCCCTCCCCGCACCGCCCGGTCTTGTTACCTCACCCCCCGCGATCACAGCAACAGATAACCAAGAACACTACAATTCTTTGTTACACCATTGTCTGAGGTGAATACAGCAAAAGTTCAATCGTGAACTAATGTTGGATTTCTAAATGGCTATTTCAAGGTGAAGTGTGTGAGCATTTATCAAGCAGCTAATAGGACTCGGGATTGTTCAGGCTAACAATGTTTAGATAGCGATCGACCTGACCTTTGAACTGATTTGGTTGTTCAGTCCGTGATAAAAGTAATAGACCATCGCCAAAAGTCGTTCAGAAAGAATAATAGACAACTTCAAAAGACTGTTGTGTTTTAATAAGATATTACGACACATCACAACGAACAATACGTTTAGTAAATAGCCGTGTAATTTGATCCTATAGAGGAAACGATAACACTCAATCGCCGAGTCAGGATGATATTTCAAAACCCCACCAATGACAATCAGGTTGACCAATGGAAGAATAATGGAAAGGTAAACATAAAACAATCGGCTGTTATTTTAACGAGCCCTGTAATCGACGACACGACTTTCCAATCAAAGCTCGGCCTAATCGCGGCCATTATGGCGGTAATAAAAACAAGCGCGAGGTGCGCGGGCGCAGGGAGATACCTACAACACGACAATATACGACACGATGGAGACGTCACGGACGGTATTGTCTTACAATCAAATTACCTTAATGATCGAAACCCGAATACAATACCCAAATAGTATTTATTTGAATACTTTGAATTACAAATGAAGTGCCTATACAAAAACGACATAAGATTTCTTTTCATATATAATTAATGATATGATATTATCATTTCTTTTTTAGAGATAAGCAGTGTTTGTTGTGTCCTTTTTATTTATGTTTTGTCTTATAAAATTTCTTGTGTACAATAAATGGCAAAATAAATAAATAAAAAAAATAATAAGGTTGAGTTGATTCAAAAGGATTAATTTAGTTTTTTTTTCAAAAGCATTTTTAGATTGATGGTGCTAGTATCACTGGCGGAGAGACGGCTAGAATGGCGGTTACTCCACCGACAAGAGCTGGGCTCTTAAATTTCAGAAGAAGAAGCTGCTAGTATCACATAATTTCTTAACCCACATATATGTCGGAGGAGACCAACGGATCAGGATAGTGACATAACTTTTGACAACAAGCTGACAACCTGTCGCTAATAAAGTAAATACATGATTTTCCTGAAACGACTCTCAAATAGATTAGGGCATTAGGGCAAATAGGTTCTTATTTGTCAGAAGTGGCGATAGATTTTTACGGCCGATAACGCTCTGTATATCCTGTTCGGGATTACACATGCACAAATCACGCCTTTATCCCTTGCAGGTTAGGCAGAGCGTTAACGATCGTAAATTAACGGTCGTTATCGCCACGTCTGACAAGTAGGTATTGAGGGCCTTTTCAGATGATTCGTGTATCACTGTAGTGACAGGTTGTCAGCCTGTCACCTAAAGTTGTGATACACATAAAGCCCTCTTGTCCCTTACTTGCCTCTTACAACACCCACGGGTAAAAATGGGGTGATGCTATTCTAAGCCGGCATCACACGGCATCTGTTTTGGGATTAATAAAATAAAATAAAATAGTTTTATTTCAGACCAAATGATATTACATTTGTATATTATAATTTGTCCATACGTAACATAAGGTAGATTAATATAAAAAAATTATGTTTAAATTATAAATAATAAATTAAATTAGCAATTTAAATGTCAAACAGATCAGATATACTCGTACAGGTCAAACAGAAATATATTTTTAAAAATTTGGGTATATTATATTGGTAGTCCCGCATTGTACACAAAATTTTATTAGAATTATTATGCAGTCTTTGCAAAAAGCCAGCCCTAGCTTTACGCATGACCGCATAAAAGTCGTCAACCCTATTCTCCGCAAACATTCCAGAGGCACTGCACCTCCATGGTAGACCAAGCAGTGCGTGAATATTTTGTAAAATACACGTAATTAAAAGTAGGTACCTTTTCTTTTACTCACTATTAGTGGTATCAAATTAGCATTTTATGAAACTTAATTAACTTAGAACACTTTCGCTGAAGAGCTCTCCTCTGTACCAGGGACCCATAACGAGGCAAGAAGCATTTGCAACAAACATTACCACACTTCATCGGACGTTCGTGAGACGGTTATTAAGATTAAGTACGCGGTATAATTAACGTTACTTATTTCAGGTAAATATCGGAACATTTGGAGGAGTTTATGCGTGAAAAATGTTTTAATTTCTTATGATAGCGATTAAGGTCTGACTGCAAATTATGACAAGCTCTCTACCTACCCTGTGATACGTATTACCACACTTTTTCTGGCTTAACAGTTATTTGGCGTGTTTATAAGACTATAAGAGAAAATGTCTTGTACTGCACACGCCAATCCTGCCATTTAAAAACTGGTGCATTGCACACAGCTTTAGTAGTAGTAGGCGGTTGAAAAATTTGAGACCAGGGGTCGTTGGGTCGTTGAACGACATGGTGTCCCACACGAAAACAGAAGCAGGATATTGTGTATGCGCCCTTATACTTAGCTGCCAAGTTAGTTTTCTTTTATTTTTGTTGACTTTTTCACATTAAACGCACAACGCAGCGCTAATATAACGGATCCCTAGTGCAGCGGTCTGTCAGACCCATACTAGAAACCTAACTCTCCATACTAGAACCGCACTCGACGCTGCGATAGCGCTGCGTCGACAGCGGTTGAGCAGTTTTAGTATGGGGAATATGGGGATTGACATTTATAGTATGGATCTGACAGACTGCCGCGATGTTTTAGCGCTCCGTCGTGCGCTAAGAGTGCGATACGCCTAAAACCGCTCAACCGCTGTTGACGCAAATGCGTCATTTTAACGCAAGTGAAATTACGTGTGACGATGTCGACGACCGATATGGCGCAGTGGTAGTGCGACTGCCTTTAACGCAGAAGGTCCCGGGTTCGATTATCGGTGGGTCACTCACAAAGTTGATATCTATTACTTTGTGATGAATTTGTTCCCAGTCTGGTTAGGACATTGCGGGCTGAACCACCCGATTGTCCGTAAGTAAGATGGTTCCGTGTTTCGGATGGCACGTTAAGCCGTAGGTCCCGGTTGCTGTCTATGATCACTTAGACGGCGGTCGTTACACAACCATGTCAGAAGCCTACTACTTGTAGAAGGCGGTTGAAAAATTCTGACACTAGGGTTCATCAGGTCGTTGGACGACTCGGTGTCCCACACGAAAAGAGAAGAGAGAACGCAAGTGAAAAAGTCCGTAGCCTTGCACCAGCCCATCAGAAAATTTCAGGAGTTCTCATCGTGACGCTATCTCGGCCAATTTAGCGAGATCTCGGTTTATCGCGGGTTTATCGTTCTGCGCGTGAGACGCTCATTACGATAAGGTGGATTAAACGCTTGCGATAACGCCGCGTCTGCTAATCGCCCGTTTAACATTAACTGCTGGTTAAAATATCGCCGGACGCGCCCTACGTGCCACCGCTGCCCGAGTATTAATATCGGCTTGCGAAATTGGCTCACGTTGTATTAAGTCTAATTAGTTAATAAATACTTACTGAGATCCGGATAATTTTGGACAACATCAATCCATATTTAAAGCCTGAGCATTTCTGTTTAATTCAGCCGTGGAATTTTCTATTTGTACAAAATATGAAATTTCAAACAATTGGTTAATTCCAAACAGAGCATCCTGATATTGACCAGTTTGCAAAACGTGACTTTGACCACATCACATCTAAGGCGAATTGCACACTTGACGCACGACGGAGCGCTAAAATATCGCAGCGGTCTGTCAGATCATTAGAAACGTCAAACCCTATACTACTCTACCCGCACTCGACGGATGACCCAGCGATAGCGCTGCGTCGACAGAGGTTGAGCAGTTTTAGTAATGGGTATTGGCATTTCTAGTATGGATCTGACAGACCGCTGCGATGTATTAGCGCTCTGCCTTAGATACCTATATGTAGGTACCTATACACCACAAGATAAATGATGTAGCCGGTCCAAAATAGCGGTTTCCGAAAGCTGCCAACCACTATATGCAGCAGTGGAAGTCTTATAGCACGTTATTGATGAAGAGAAATCACACGTCACTGATGAAATAAAGTAAAAACGCAATGTAGCTTGCTGACACAAAGTGAAAATTGCTGAGACATGAGTGATAAATCTCAGAGAAAACGTAATAGATTTATGAGGTAGTTAAGATGCAACTATCGAGTAGGTTATCTTAGAAAAAGCTATCCAGTTTCCTAATAAAAGATTAAAGAGTCATGTCACTCATAAACTAGTTAACATAACCACTATAGCTATCAAATGGTTGAACTAACAAAATGAAAGCCTTTGAAGATGTCTTCATCTGACGACAACATACCATAAAAACCCCAAAAGGAAAGTAACTCAATCTTGCTCTTAGCACTTTGGAGTAAGGAGATGTTCCAGAGGGAACCTAAGTGAGGGCACTAAACCAAAAAACTGAAATACATAAAACGCTTGCTGCAATCAGACTAGATTCTCACCAAACACATCTTTATGCAGAAAGTATAAAAAGTACTTTCTAAATTAAGTGTTAAAAATACCTATACTTATCTTTACACAATTAGTTAAAGCGTATTTTAAGTTCATCTTAGCGCTGAAACTCGCGTCATTGCAATCAGGTTTTCGTTCCGATAGGCCATAGATACAGTCTACCGAAAATCGCGATTTATGAAAGCGTCACATATTGTCTTAAAATGTTTAGAAGTAGTCCTAGACGTCTTAAGAATGTTGACGATGAGATTTTCAGGGTTTCATATTGGTTATTTGAAGGGTTCCCTCAAAAAAATTTCCTCGATCTGACTTAGCCACTTATCATACAATTTATGATCTTTTGAGCGGGCGATTGCTATTCGCTGCACGGGCTCATTTCCATAAAAATAAAATCTCGGTTCGTGGATGACGGCAATGACGGGAAGACATGATTACGGCTAAAGATGTGACGCAGCAACAGATTCGTGCGCGGGCGCAGCGTATTAACGGCAGTTAGTATGCGTCGCGTTCGCGCAAGGAACTAAGCAGACAGAGGTTTGCTTTCGGAAATATTTGAAAAAAAAGGAAAAATTGAATTATCGCTACGGTTGTTACTTAAGTCAGAGAAGAAGACAACCGTAGAAGTGTGGACGCTGGCTGCGGAGGGACGTTGTCTTTTGAAGATCATAGAAAACCGAGAAGGCAAGATATATGATTAGATTAGCCACTTACTACGACACTACAACTTCAAACGACCGATGTGGCGCAGTGGTAGTGCGAGTGCCTGTGACGCAGAAAGTTCCGGGTTTAATTCTCGGTGGGTCACTCACAAAGTTGATATTTATCACTTTGTGAATTTGTTCCCAGTCTGGTTAGGACATTGCGGGCTGAACCACACGATTGTCCGTAAGTAAGATGTTTCCGCGTTTCGGATGGCACGTTAAGCCGTAGGTCCCGGTTGCTGTCTATGATCACTTAGACTCCGGTTGTTACACATCCATGTCAGAAGCATGCTACTTGTAGAAGGCGATTGAAAAATTCTGACATTAGGGTTCATCGGGTCGTTGGAAGACTGGTGACCCATACGAAAAGAGAATGTAAACCAATTTAAACAAGCACTCTTTCCACCCATTTTGCATTCGGAAATTCGAAAACCGATCCGTCATCCTGTCGTACGATGCGCACACGCATCCCCCCCCCCACACTCGCATTCCCGTCACGTACTTAATTGTCCGGATAACCGTACTGTTGAAAAATGCGCGGTCGCGGGAAGCTGCGCGCGCGCCGACGGACGCATAACTCGCTCAACAGGATAATATGTGTGAAAATGCATATTGGGACGAATGTTTACTGTGTGAGAATGGAGAACGCCATTCTTGGTTTCATGGAGAGGCAAAAACATATAACTACAGGGTGTTACAACTTATTATACAGGATGTTAGGAAAAGTACTGACTTCCTTTCAAGGGTTGAACCAGCCCATGGAACTAAACAACTTTCTCCAAGCAACATAGGTCGAAATATGAAAATAATTTTGGACCTCTATAGAAAATTACCAACCGATCAAGTCAATTTTTGTATGGAGATCCAAAAAAAAATGTTCATTTTTCTACTTATGTTTCTTGGGGAAAGTTGTTCAGTTTCCAGGGCTGATTCACCCGTCAAAATATTTGCAGCTAATAGTTTTACACCTTATACTGTGGTTTTGTAGCGACCTTTATGATGTAATTACTCTACATCGAATAAAAGACATCAACGGGCGCTAAAGCTTATTTAAATTCATAGAACACTAGCTGCGCCCGCGCCTCATATTCCCGCGGGAATCAGATGTTTTCCCTGCAAGTATTATACATAAAAACCTTCCTCTTGAATCACCCTATCTATTAAAAAATCTGCATCAAAATCTGTTGTGTACTTTTAAAGATTTAAGCAATACAGACAGACGCGAAAAGCAACTTTGTTTAATACTATGTAGTGATAGTGATTAGATAGGTATAGGTAGTTATTACGTAAGTACCTATTCAGGTTCTGTTCTATTTCATCGGAACAGTGTTCTGAAGATGCTAAACGCATAAGGCCCTAAAATTAAACAACTTTTTTTTAGGGACATAATATTGGGAAACAACCTCCCAATACACACACACATACACACTCACAATAAGTATCTTACTCGATCAACTGTTTCCGTTATTTCCCAATGAAAAAATTGCCTTTTTGAAGGGGAAAATAGCAGAATTTCAAGGACTGACATGGTTAAAATATTTGTAGGTCTAAAACTTAATACCAGCCTCTGTATCAATACTCATTGCAGAATTACGTGGTCAATTGAACGCACAGGGACGAGAATTATTTTCAGATATTACATCGCAACATTGAAATACGATTCCGCTTTTGCGGGTTGCACACTAGGCACGACGGAGCGCTAAAATATCGCAGCGGTCTGTCAGATCCATACCGGCACTGCGATAGCGCTGCGTCGACAGCGGTTAAGCGGTTTTAGTACGGGGATTGGCATTTCTAGCACAATACATCTGACAGACCGCTGCGACGTTTTAGCGCTCCGTCGTGCGTCAAGTGCGCAATCCGCCTTTGACATTCCCAAATGGCTCGATAAGGGAGTATAATGTGTTTACAAAGTGCGATAGTCGAACGCGCCGGTCTTCCAACATTACGCCGATGGTTGCGTGGCACGGCCGTGTGGTGGCACCTCCCGCCGCGAGAGTTATGGGGTTCGAGCGCTGTTAGGGGCAGCTCTACACGGTATAGTAAATAAGGATGCCCTTGTTTATGTTAGTATGTTTTAGCGAGGTGTGCGAACTTTCATTCTAGTAACTTAGATAATGCTTAGGAATGAAGAAACGTGTACGAATAATGTAAACGGCCATATAATTATTTCTGCTATATAATTGGGCTAGTTTCCATTGCAATTTGATCCCGAAATGTTCATGTAAGTATACTTACATTATTTACAAAGTAATCTAAAGTAGTCTTTACCCTTTAAATATTTAGGAGCGATAGAAAAATACGAAAATTTTGCGTTATCCAAGTAAAGCCTAAATAATATCAAAAAACACATACAAATATAGGCACTCTGACGCCAGGGTTCCTTGGGCCGTTCGTCAACTCACATAAACTCTTTCAAAACAAGTTTTATACCGAATCAACATGCGTACATATAATTATCACGCCTTTATCCCTTGCGGGGTAGGCAGAGCGTTAACGGCCGTAACAATACGGTCGCTTTCGCCACGTCTGACATTTTTGAGAATTGTTTTCCAAGGTTGTTTCAGAAAACATGAGTGACAGGTTGTCAGTCTGTCGCTAAAAATTGTAATGCACCAATACTCTCGAGTCCCTTAGTCGCCTCTTACGACAACCGCGGGAAGGATGTGGGGTAATGCTATTCTAAACCGGCATCACACGGCATCACACTGCCAAGTTTTCCAGTGCAGACCAGTCCTTACAC
Source organism: Keiferia lycopersicella (assembly GCA_029255805.1). Taxonomy (NCBI): domain Eukaryota; kingdom Metazoa; phylum Arthropoda; class Insecta; order Lepidoptera; family Gelechiidae; genus Keiferia; species Keiferia lycopersicella. The sequence continues at coordinate 280,268 of JARACZ010000024.1, forward strand.
TGGTACTTTGACTCGGCTGCACTGAAATATCGCGCCCTCTGCCGGAGAGGCGTGGCGCAGCTCTCATCTATTACCGCTACACCACCAGCCCAGGTAGACTAGTAGTTAATGCCATGGGATCTTGATGAAAGTACCTGTGAGGCGTGAGTTGAGTTCCCACGGAGAACATTTTCGTAATGTTTGTCAGACGTAGCGATAGCGATCGCATTTTTACAGGTATTTTATTTTTATTTATTTGATAATAGCAAAATTCGCGGCACGTAAACCAGATATTACAATACAATTTAAAAGTATAGAAATTTCGACATATTAAATTTTATAAAAGGGTGGCTTTAGACCAAAAAAGCAAATAATGAAAATAACAATTAACTTACAGACATAAAAGAATTACGAGTTTACGATTTTTAAGATTATGTGTGTGTCTATTGACGCTTTGCCTACCCCACGACAGATAAAGACGTGATATGTGTGTGTGATTTTTTTGTGGCACTCATGGCATAGGATACCTCACAATTTAACGTTTGAAATAATTTGATGATTGAATCAGAATTGACATGAGCATGCATTGTTAGGTTTATACAGATTTCATAATTAGCAATCGGCATAATCATAAACTACAGCAACAATGTAGAGTGAAGTCCAATAGTTTACCATTAAAAATGTATCAATCTAAGCATGGACTCTCAAACACTTTCTGCCCTATCCGTGCTGATCTCAAAAAAGTATAAGTAGTTACTTAGTACGAATTTATTGACACAAAATTCTAAGCCATGAAGAATGTTGTCAGCATTCCATTTTCTGCTGCGTGCTATGATGAATCACGACAGATAGATGATACATGCCGATGTATAGCCAACAACCTGTATTTTACTCAGGTAACTAATAGCGGAGCTACGTGCTTTCCTTACACGGCTTGAGAACGGTGGTGTGCTGTCAATAAAATATCGACCACATTTGTTATGGCTTCCATGTTTTGGCGCATCGCACACTTAACGCACGACGGACCGTTAAAATATCGCTACGGTCTGCCAGATCCATACTAGAAACGATGGATGACACTGCGATAGCGCTGCGTCAACAGCGGTTGAGCGGTTTTAGTATGGGGATTAACATTTCTAATATGGATCTGACAGAACGCTACGATATCTTAGCGGTCCGTCGTGCGTTAAGTGAGCAATCCATCTTTCATGCAAAGACTTAAGCTTTTGTTTCCGAATAATTTTACAAAGCTGATTGGTTGAACATCAGACGCTCTATAGCACGTAACGGCGGCCATTAAAGCTTCCAAATGGCAACAATGAACGATTAGCTCTACATTCTGGTGAAACGCGATCTTCGAGGCGGGGTCTCAGGTTCGGTCAGGCTTGCGATTAAAACGGATTGCGAAACGTTTCATTGTGCAACCGAAGCAGAAAGCTGCATCGACCGCCCCTTGTCCCCTGGGGCCACAGCAGAGACTCCACGGTCACGTTCTAGCCATTGTTCGCAGCAATAAGCGTCGCGTTTCCCGCGCGGCCAATGGCTGCGCGCGCGCCGCCACCACGCCCCCCCTCCCTGCGCCCGCGCCGCGCCGACACCGCCTTGCACTTCTACCACTCACTGGCCAGCCCTCCAGCCCCTTCTCTCAGGCGTAACCTCCAATCTGGACTAGTTTTCAGCTACTTGTTTGCTTTGAAAGTGATCTATTCTGGCGTGCAATGTTTTGATACGAGTAAATGGCAGTTCGCTATCTCACGATACTGCTGTTCGATTGCCGGTTGCAAAACAGCCATGTAATATGGACCTTTCAGTTTATTTACCTTTAGATGTTTGCTACTAAATAAAGCTTTGGTTCCACATAGGTAGGTAGGTGCGTAATTGACTACTTACTTGCTTTACCTTCATTACTTTACTTAGTTGTAACTCAAGGTCATTTTGATCCGGGTAAAATTTTTCAAAATACCTATGTAGATAGCTAGATATTAGGTTACATTATCTGCACAGAGTTTCTTTGAATCACAACCCTTCAAAAGATTTCTACTGTTCAATCATAACTATGCCCCTACATTACCTTAAGACCTCCACACGAACAGAACAATGAGCATTCCCGGAGAGCTCATAATATTTTGTTGTAGAAACCTCCGTCTATTTTCTAGAGTCAACCCTCTCTAAGCTGCCTGCATATCTGAGAAACGCTGCAATTTAGTGTGCGCCGGCGCACTTGACGCTCGGAATTACGCGGCTCAGTGGTACGGATAGTGTTAAGGCTGATACATACCTAAACCGTCATGTGACGTGCGTTTTTTTCAGTAGCAAATTGAGGAACAAAAGTATCATAAGTATTTAAAATAAAGTCAGTGTTAGTTTGGTATTAGCCAGGTCTTAGAAATGATTGCGTTGACGCTGAAGCCGTTTGCGCACGACATGATATAGTTTCAGACCTAATATGGAGCTTTTTCTTTTACATATTTATAACTGAGGCAAAACGGCGAAGAAATACTATTTATCTAAATCTGTTGTATAATATCTCTTATTTTATTCCTTTTAGACTGATATCTATTTCTTCCCATTTCCTTCTGTTATTATATATTTTCCTTGCATCCATAGTATAGTGTAGGTATATATATGTATTAGTTTATCGTTAAATTGTTATGTATTTAGTATATATCATATTGCTTAAGTGCATATCTATGTATTAAGATGTATTAGAGTATAAGTAGTATATGTAGATGTTTGCACTATCCCGCTAACCATATCGCATTTTCTTTTTCACCCAAAGGTTGCCTGGAAGAGAATGCTACTTTAGTATTAAGGCCGCCTTATTGGCCCATCAAAATTTCTCTGTTTGTTTTTTTATGTAATTTCTGTTTTGTGTGCAATAAAGAATATATATTATTATTATTATTATTATATTAACGGCGCTAGATCTGCGCCGGCCCTTGCCGCGAGGGTCCGCGTTTCGTGCGCGGGCGCAGCTCACAGCGCCAGCAAAGTTCAAGGCGATTACAGTAAGTGCGCAATTATACGCGCGCGCTCATTACTCGACGCGAACGGTAACAACGGATAGGAGGTTCTACCACGCGAAAACACAGCGCTAATCAAAACTACACGGGCAGGTTCTGTGCATACTTATTGGGACTTTGAGGTCTGCTTCCCTCCCTTTAAAATATGCTTGCAAAACAATATCTTGCACGCGTCCTTGGCAAACTCTTATTCTTCTTCTTAGCGAATCGATTCTGGCGCTTAAATATATTTGGACCAATACTCAGCTACGCGTACAGCGTTGTCCGTTGCTTTGTAGAGCTTCTCGCGTGTGCAGTAGAAGTCCAATGGCGAAACACTCTAAATAGGGGGTCCGGATAAAGCGCGGTGTGTATTGTGTGAATTTACGACTAAATTTTACCGGATCAATTCGCCAATTCTTTTATCCGAAGAATTTTCAAGAAAACATCGTTACACGGGAGAACAGAAAGGTGATTTCACTACAAATATAGAGATTGGAGATAGACGCAACATTGGGACAAAACACAAACTCCCTCATTGGCCCTATGTAGTAGTCCGGCGAAGTATCGTGACCGATAAATCGTAGCTGGCAGCGTGTTCCAACACTCAGTTGCAGCAGCGTGTCAGCAGCTATCGGCGCATCTGCGGTAACCCACACGACAGAGAACAGCAGGACCAGGTTAGGCTGAAAAATTAGTTTCATTGCATTGCACCTTCTTGTACCATAATAGCAGCCGAGCTCTTTTTTATCGTGGCATGTAATTTCCATACCTCAAACATCATTAGCCCAGTGTTCAGTCAGTCTCATCTCAACACATTGTCGGTCGCCAGCAGTTCAGGTGGTTGGACAAGAGGGGGCCAGACAAAAGCTGCTGTCACTTACCCAAGATATCACACGAATCCTCAGCCAAACCTGTAGAAACGCTCTTGTATTCGTATTCTTCCTATCCCAATGACCTTATGGCGTCAGAGAGAGCTGTGACCGCTGCAAAATTGTAGAAAAATTATATTTAAGTCCATATTTGAGTCATTGACACGATGAAAAAGAAGACTTGTTTATTTAACTTTTAACTATAAACTACGTGTCGTAGTACCTCGGCATTATTATCGAGAGACTTCTGAATATTATTCATACAGGCTCTACTCTAAATGGGGTGGCACTGGGCAACGAGGCACGTATTTCACCACCGCAGCTTGTACCTGCGCCACGGAGCTGCTGAGTGGTGGTCGATATCGCGATCACGCCGTAAATCGCAACAGACAAACGACGTCCGAGCACGCACTGCATGCTGACTGCCGCGCCACGAGAGGATTCCCTCATCAAACGCTGTAATCCAAGGAATATGTCATACCGGCACACACACACAAACCACGCCTTTATTCTTTGCGGGGTAGGCAGAGCCTTAACGACCATAATAATAAATTTGTGTATCACTGTAGCGATGGTTATGTCAGCCTGCTGCCTAAAGTTGTAATACACACGAAACCCTCAAGTCCTAGTCGCCTCTTACGATACCCACGGAAAGAAATGGGGTGATGCTATTCCAGTCGGAATCACGCAGCTAGTAGGCGTAATGTGGGTACATTAGATCTCTACCCGAACGCCTTAATTTTGGCAGGCAGCCAGTAGGAAGAAGGGTTGCAGGAGGTGTCGAGAAAAATGTAGATACCGTGTCTGCCCAGGTGTTGTAGCCATAGGAGTTGTAACTTACACAGTCAATCCTCTCGACTGGTTTACCTGGTTTTTTTCCTGTCTTTAAAGTTTTAGCCCCGGGATTACCAAACTGGATGAGTGGAGCAAAGGCCCAAAACCACCGACAAGCCTTTCCTCTGAAGCGGTCCGTCTTCTATTGTCTAAATGCCAGTTCCCAGAAGATTTTTATTAGTGGTGTGGGCTAATTAGTTATTTATCCTCTACAGGAGTGTTTTCGTGGCTCAGGCTCTAGCTAACACCTCCCATTTCAGGTTCATTGCAACTGGAACACTACGGAATGCATACAACTTGTTGCTGATTCAATCTGGGAGGTTATCTTATGAGGGTACTTTATTCTTTGCATTTTCTCGCCAATTGTTGGAATCTAGTGTAGAACAGTGGTTGAAAATGTGTAAGAAGTTAAATGTAGAGCAGAATAACCTCTTCAGTCATCGCCATGTTTAGTAGATTTCCAAACAAAGATTTCCTTATGATCTAGACTGTATCTTCACGTGAGTTATAAGATGTGTGATGCCGGCTTAGAATAGCATCACCCCATTTCTTCCCGTGGGTGTTGTAAAAGGCAACTAAGGGACTCGAGGTTTTAATGTGCGTATTACAATTTTAGGCGACAGGCTGACAACCTGTCACTATAGTGATACGTGTATCATCGAAAAGGACCCTCAATACTTGTCAGACGTGGCGATAACGACCGTAATTTTGCGATTGTTAACGCTCTGCCTACCCCGGCAGGTATAAAGGCGTGATTTGTGTATGTATGTGTAGGTATGTAGTTATAAGACGTGAGACTGAGACGTTATACGCGAGACAGCGCGACGCTCGAATCGTTTCCAAAAAAAATGTATGAAACACATGTCACGCCGTCTACACCCGGGAGACGCGCATCTCATCATCACTAATTACTTGTGTTATGTCACGAATCCTACGTACCTCGTGTGGAGATAGCGCCTTAGTTTAGAAAAAAACAAACAAATAAATAATGCCGTGTGATGCCGGCTTAGAATAGCATCATCCCATTTCTACCCGCGAGTGTAGTAAGAGGCAACTTAGGGACTAGAGGGCTTCGTGTGTATTACAACTTTAGGCGACAGGCTGACAACCTGTCACTACAGTGATACACGAATCATCTGAAAAGGGCTGCAATACTTGTCAGACATGGCGATAACGACCGTTATTTTACGATCGTTAACACTCTCCCTATCCCGCAAGGGATAAAGGCGTGATATGTATGCGTGTGTTTGTATAAATAAGTCTGTCTCACCTCAACCCTTTTTCATCTAGACCCGCATTTATAAACCGCACTCAACTCTGAGATCGCTCTTGAGTGCGACTTTGAGATTCTGTAAGTATTGACTGGCATTTGTCAAAATCACTCTTGAGATTGATCTCAGACTTGAGTGCGATTTATAAATACGGAGCCTAGACATCAACAAAGCCAAGCTCATATCTCTTGCAAAACTGCACAGTGCACATCAGATGTTGAAGATAACGAATGCACGCGGTCACTCCATAATAACTCACAGTGCATCCTCAATTCCCTTGATAAAGAACCGCAGCCTGCGCCCGCGCACGACCCCGTAGGGTTGCTCTGATCATGATCTATGAGCGGCTGTATCGATGGGTGAAGCTACGACGTGGATATTATATTACGAATGATATGAAGATTTACTTTTGATGAAGTTGTAAAGTTTTTTTTAGATTTTGATTCAGATTCAATCGTTTATTTCCAAGTAGATTCACAATTAATGCTTTTGTAATGTCAGAGAGTTACAATACAATACTGTCACTGAATAAATGAATTAGTCATTGTAAACAATAACAATTTTATGTTCCTAGTAGAATCGCGGCACAAGTGGGATAAAAAATAAAAAATGAAGGGACCGCCTCGGGGTTGGCTAGGCTGACCACACAGCATGTAACTTACGACACTGCCGTCAATTTATGAAATCAATTAAATTAAGGTCAAGATTTAAAAAAATATTTGATAAAATCAGCCGGACCCCCTGAACAGAAAAACCACCCAAAAACCTGCTGAGAAGTGCTCCTATTCTCAATTTACAATTTGTACCTTTATTCATATCAATAGGCGTTTTCTTTCTTGTACAGTTGCTAGAAAACAATTGAACAACCTAATATTTAATTTCTTATATAATTCATCACAGACGGTTTTTCCTTGTGTCATCCATGATACGTCCGAGTCGTCTGATTTTGTCATTAGTTTTGTCATAAGTATCATAAAATTGTTGTGGAAAAGAGAAAATCGTGTCATTCAATTTTCTCTTTTTACAATGTCTAGTATTTGTAAAGTGATAACTAATTTGAAAATTTTTGACTATCAATAAGTAAATGTAAGTTTTCTTCGTTTCATTCTTGATTCATAATAGGCAAGTACCTGCATTTTTTTTATAGTTCACCTATCGATAGGAAAGCCTGGCCAACCCCGAGCCGGCCGTGCTAGTTTCGTGACTCCAGCGCAATTACACGTCACGCCGCCGCCCCGCACACGTCCCGCTGCCGTCCCGCCGCCGCTGCGCCAGCGCCGCCGATTTATGAGAGCGCCAGTTTTTCCTGACCTGCACTCTAAGGTTAGTATGACGTACGTTATTTTAAAGTTCGAAGTATGAGCTATTGTGCAGGATCATTAAATAAAGATATTGTTCTAAAATGTACTTTGTAATAGGATAATTTGTGCTTTTTAAGAAGAGTAAGTTATTTTCATTTCTACAGGGTGTAAAAAAAATTACTGCAAATGTTTGAAGGGATGAACCAGCCCATGAAACTAAACAACTTTCCCCAAGAAGCATAGGTCGAAATATCAAAAATCTTTTTGAACCTCCCATACAAATTGACTTGACTATCTGCGGTGAATGATTCTCTAAATCGTCTTCGAGTAGGTAACATAGGTTTTCCTTTTGCTACTTTCCCAAGACCGTAATCTACGTTTTCGCAGTGAAACCCGATACCCAGAGCAATCCCCCGGCGCTGGGTAATCCCGTAGTAATGAGCAGATCAACATGCATTATAGAGATTAGCTCATGATTAGCTGAGACCGCAGCAGCGTCGGATGTGGGGAGATGCAGATTCCATGCGCAGGCGCAAAGGTCAGCGGCCAACGAATACATGAGGCGAATCTCACATTTAACGTCCTTTGGTTACACAAACGAAATACAAAGACTAGCCGTAAGCAATGTTGCGAAGGCACTTTCAATATACTTAAATTAACAGTACTTATTAACGGGATTATCACCACGATTATGTTTGTTTTTCTATTAATTAAGGTGTTGTGAACAACCGCGAAAATCTAAAAATATATACTTTCAATAATGTTATGACGTCACACATTCTAGTACTCTTTATTGGTATGGCGGTCTTCTAAGTATGTGCTCTGTGTTTGGTTCTAAAAAGAATAAGTAGGTACTTAATATACTGCATCTACCATAATAAGTGTAATAGAGACGAATGGATGCGTCCGGCCTCGAAATTTCCTTGCATCTGACAAACGCATGCGTTACGGTTGCGATGAAAATGCGTATCAACGGACGTCAAGTGAGGGAAACGCAGGAAATTACGAACTTCACTTTACAACCGTATGAACTTTCCTCGCAAATTACTTTCGTAAATCCGACATGATTTTACAGATGTAAATAAGATTGTAGGATTTACGGATTTATTCAGAAAACCAAATAACGGGTACCTAAATACCTGTGTTTAGTAAGCACGTTGGGTAAAGTAAGGATAGATGCCCCACTTTTTAAAATGGCCCAGTTACTGTTAACATAAATAAACATTTCTTATTAAACGACATGTACCTATATAAAAACCTTGATCTTTTAACGATGAATGTACCCTAATTTTATAATTGTAAGTTATTCCAATTTTGTGTCAATTTCATCTTAAATAACCTCATGATATGGGATAGATGTGTTCTGAGCGGGAAGCCAAGCTGTGAAAATTGTGCGGAGAATAGATGCCCTCTGTGGAGATAGATGCCTTATCTTCGAGATAGGAGTCAATTTTTAAGAACACTGGTAAATTTATTGAGCAAAAGTGATTTTTATATAAAATGTTCATTTTATACCGTGTGATGCCGGTTTAGAATAGCATCACCCCATTTCTTTCCGAGGGTTTCATGTGTATTGCAATTTTAGGCGACAGGCTGACAACCTGTCCCTTTTGTAATGCACGGCTTATCTGAAACGACTCTCAAACATTTGTCAGACGTGGCGATAACAACCGTAAATTTATTGTTGTAGACGCTGTGCCTACCCCGCCAGGGGTATAGGCGTGATATGTGTATGTGTATGTTCATTTTTATTAAGCCTAGCTGTAAAAATTGTGCGCAGGATAGATGCCTTCTGAGGGGATAGATGCCTTTACTTGGGAATAAAAGCCTATTTTTAAGTACATTGTAACTAGGTTGAAATATCGGACAATTAATCAAAATTGTATCACGTCAGTATCTTCCGTGTGATGCCGGCTTAGAATAGCATCACCCCATTTCTTTCCCGTGGGTGTCGTAGGAGGCGACTAGGGGACTCGATGGTTGTTGTATTGCAATTTTAGGCGACAGGCTGACAACCTGTCACTATTGTGATACACGAATTATCTGAAACGACCCTCAAATATTTGTCAGACGTTGCGAAAACGACCGTAATTTCACGCTCTGCCTACCTCGCGAGAGTTGAAGGCGTGATTTGTGTGTGTGTGTAGTATCACACAGCAACCTTGACTTCAACTTGGAAATTAAAGTTCTGTCTCTACATGTCCACAGATAATCCTGACGTGCGTATAGTAGTGAACCACCCAAACGTTTTAATTGTATAATTCAAGGCCTGAGTCCGTGCGGATTGGTAGGAAAGTGGGTATTACATTATTCTGCCGACAGGGCCTGATTTGGCATACATTGCGTGCAGGGTTATTTTATTGGCATCATTGCATCATGTGCCGTGTGATGCCGGTTTAGAATAGACCCCACATTCTTCCCGCGCGGGTGTCATAAGAGGCGACTAAGGGACTCGCTAACGCAGCGCCGTGCGTTGGATCTGCTACCATAGCGATTTTGTATTCTGTTAACGAAGCTACTAATAGTTTGAAGTATTATTGGCAATAGAATGACATTTAAGTGTCGCTTACAATTTGGTTATATTTTGAGGAACCCGTATATTTCCCCACCTTGACACTGGCAGAATTGTCCTTGTAAACAGAAGACATACCTTAAAATTAAATGAAAAATAAGAGAATCGGGTCCCAGCAATGTATTGTGAATCGGGCCTGTAGGAGAATAAGTGTAGTGTCCGTGCAGTGCGCAGTCTCCGCAGCGGCAGAGCTGCGCGGCCTGCGCGGGCGCAGCGAGCGGCAAGCGGCGAGCAGAGGTCGCGCCATCTATCTGTCACGGGTACCCACCAGGCGCGAACTTAGCCATACAAAAGTTGAAACTAAAATTAAATTATCATTTATTGCCTTTCTCACTACCTTTTTAGTTACAACGTGGTTAAAACACTGAAATAAAGTAAAAAGGCAAAAGGGGGCAGCTCAGCTTATGCAGAGTGAACCTAAATTTAGTCTGGGGCCACCTTTAATTCCCTTACCTACTGATAATCATCGCATACTCATACTAGTACTCAATGTATGCCGTGTGATGCCGGCTTAGAATAGCGTCACCCCACATCCTTCCCGCGGGTGTCGTAAGAGACGACTAAGGGATTCGAGAGTATTGGTGTATTACAATTTTTAGGCGACGACAGGGCTGAGAACCTGTGTTCCAAGGTTGTTTCATAAAACATGTGTATCACTATAGTGACAGGTTGTCAGCCTGTCGCCTAAAAGTTGTAATACACCTGAAACCCTCAAGTCCCTCAGTCGCCTCTTACGACATCCACGGGTAGGAAATGGGGTGATGCTATTCTAAGCCGGCATTACACGGCAAACACAGACGTACAAGGCCAATAATGATGAGTACCAAATAGTAAGTTAATAGTAATATAATAATTTAAAAGTTGAAAAGCCATATAACCTAGCTCCGTCCCTGCGGCGTCTCGGCGCTCGTGCAAGTGCATTTTTCCCGCAGACTCGTGCGCCGGCGCAGTCTCCGCGAAATTGCTTTTAATTTTGCTCTCTTTACAACCGACAGCCGCGCACCGGCAAGCGAGCGGGTGAGCGCAGCAAGCGGGGCGAGCAACGAGCAAAACAACCATTGCTATTCGAACCCGACCTACCGATCCAAGCACAATGTTACTTTATGAATCATTCGGATTATAAGAAACTATTAAAACTGCTGCTCATGAATGTTAATTACACATACATACATACACAAATCACGCCTATATCCCTGGCGGGGTAGGCAGAGCGCTGACGACCGTAAAGTTACAGTCATTATCGCCACGTCTGACAAATGTTTGAGGGTCGCTTCAGATGAGTCGAGAATAACTATAGTGATAGGTTGTCAGCCTGTCCCCTAAAATTGCAATACACATGAAACCCTCGAGTCCCTTAGTCGGTTTTTACGACACCCATGGGAAAGAAAGCGGTGATGCTATTCTAAGCCCGCATCACACGGCAAATGTTTATTAAAAATAATAATATGATTCTAGATTCTGAAACTAAGTTTCTAACTCAAAACCGTACAACTAGCCCCTTTTTGCTCGGTACCTAACCTAAGTAAGTTTTCTCCCTGCTGTGAAATTTGTCTCAGGTGGATCGCACACTTGACGCACGACGGAGCGCAAAAATATCCCAGCGCTCTGTGAGATCCATGCTAGAAATGTCAATCCCCATACTAAAACCGCTCAACCGCTGTTGACGCAGCGCTATCGCAGTGTCATCCGTCAAGTTTTAGACCGCTGCGATGTTTTAGCACTCCGTCGTGCGTCAAGTGTGCGATTCGCAGTAGCGGCAAAAAACAATCAACATCAGACCTGTTTTATAAATTATTAATTACAAACAAACATTTTCTTCAAAAAAAACTGTCCTCTCCTATCTTCTATCTTCTATGGTTTCTCAGTCAGTCCCCGGGATATTGAACTTAAACTTTAATCAATTTATGCATTTGTAAGAATTTATGTTACGGCCTTAGTTAATGTGGAAAATGTAGACTAATGCTACAAGAAACGACAGCTTAAGATTATATAAAAGCTTAAGCTTCTGTTGTTTTCATGTGTAAGATAACGTTTAGCCATGTGGCAACGTTTTACGAGTTTCGTGGTCGCTGAGGGGCGATTAAAATGCCGATCACATAGAAATAGCTTACTCTCGTGGCGTCGCGTGGGCGCCCGGAGCACGATGCCCACTGCGGCTGCGCGTCCAAATTATACCAGATTTGTCTAATAAATAGGATTTTGTGGCGTTCTCAAACTTTTACTGCATCTTTACAAATGGTGTCTAAAAGAGTCATGAAACTAAACAGCTATGTCAGGAAAAAACAAAAAACCCACGATCACCTGATTGCGTATTATGGGATGAAAAAAAACTACATACATACGTATACATATATCTCGCCTTTATCCCTCGCGGGGTAGGCAGAGCGTTAACGGCAGTCAGAATACGGTCGCTATCGCCACGTCTGATATTTTTGAGGATTGTTTTCCAAGGTTGTTTCAGAAAACATGTGTATTACTATAGTGACAAGTTGTCAGCCTGTCGCCTAAAAATTTTAATACACCAATACTCTCAAATCCCTTAGTCGCCTCTTACGACACCCGCGGGAAGGATGTGGGGTGATGCTATTCTAAGCCGGCATCACACGACATTAAAAATTTCTACGTTTCCTGAAATATATTCTTATGGGAAGTTGTTCAGTTTCATGGGAATGCACACCCTATCAGTATTTGGAAAGCTGTCCCCACACATAGTACACTAACAAATCAGCAAAGTTTGTGAGCCGCTGGGGTCAAGTGACATAAATTAACATAGTAATGTGCCGTGCGGGCGCCGTGAACCGCTCGGACCTTAGCCCAGGGTCCGGCCACCATGGAAACACTGGGTGCTAAAACACAAAGATTTGACTGTGGACGTCACTCGTCTATTTATTTATTTATTTAAATATTTATTCCACACATAAAACACACAGATAAAACACAGGACAATCACATTCAAATAAAAAAACACAACAGGTACTACTTATTTCTAACAGGAAATCTCTTCCAGCAGTCCTACGGTAGAGAGATAGTATAAGGTGAGGCTGATGATCGTGCACAATATTTAATACTAAATGCGGTATTCGTCGTGCTTTTTTTGTAATGGTCTCTACAATTTTGGCCCTGGGGACATCAAATCTACGCTTGTCGGCTTGGTGGGGAGCACGAGCTCACCCGGAAAAACTTAATTTATTGGTTGATCAAACAACCAGCCCATCACGCCCTTGGGGCCAGACTGGACTTAGGAGTTGTTCTGGAAAGTACGGATCGGACTGAATCTACCCGGTATGTGCCGGTAATAGTCCAAATGAGGCGCAAATGCTTAAATACAAAGGTTTGACTGTGGTCGTTAGGCTGGTTTCAGAGCGACGCGTCTCGGCAGCGCTGCCCAGCCGCGCGCGCCTCGCATTACACTAGATTGTATGTAGCGTTTCATAGTGACGCGTCTTGGGCCGCGTCTCGGCCGCGCCGCGGTCGGATCTCCTTCGATTGCCAGTAGCGTCGACTTGCAATCTTTTAAGACGTCGTTGTTGCACTCTTTTCCATATAACGTATATAGCTAATATAGTGATTACGTTTGCTGGCATAATGATTCTCTGCACTCGACCGTACACCACAACGAAGCGCGCGCGTCTGAACGTCGTTTCACAGCGAACGCGCTGCCCAGGCGCGCCCGAGCCGCGCGCGCCTGGGCAGCGCTGCTGAGACGCGCCGCTCTGAAACCAGACTCTCGTCGTGCGCGTTGCGAGCAGTCGTTGAATACAGTTCGCCCAAAATCGAAGGATATGAAGAGGTATGTAGGTACGCCTGCCCAGTTATATCAAGAATTATATTAACTTATATTGATGATGATGGCTCACTTAGAATACCAAAAATGAAATACCTCGATGCAGACGTACAGGGGAACTTCAATAGGGCCACTTCTTGTTAAGTCACGTGGTGAACGGCTAGGAAAAAGATTTCATTTTATTTTTCTTTGTAAGAATAAGAATAATTTAATTAATATGCTTAATGCTAGTATTTAAATATAAAGTTTAATTACATAACAATAGTTACATATCTGTATTGTCATATAACATCATTTACGCGCCGTGTGATGCCGGCATAGCATCACCCCACATCCTTCCCGCGTGTGTCGTAAGAGGTGACTAAGTGACTCGAGAGTATTGGGGTATCACAATTTTTAGGCTACAGGCTGACAACCTGTTACTATAGTTTCACATGTTTTCTGAAACAACATTGGAAAACAATCATCTAAAATGTCAGACGTGGCGATAGCGACCGTATTCTTACGGCTGATAACGCTCTGCCTACCCCGCAAGGGATAAATGCGTGATATATGTATGTATGTAAAATAGATAGGTAGGTAAATACAAAAAGTTTTGAGACCCTGTATGTTGTCAAGCATGGTCGAGCTTTTATGTAAATGTGACTGCTCGTATCTCTCGCTAAGAGTTTCAATTACAACTCCGTAGCGTTAATTAGGTGAAGTGGGAGGGATAGGGGGGGGGGGGGGTTTATTTGATTGCTTAAACTTTAACTTCAGAGATGACCAATATTTTGATAAATAAGTACCTTGTTTAGTTATTGTAGGTACTATTTAGTGCTGAAAATTGCCTTAAAAACCCAATGCAAGCCTCAGAAATCTGCATGATGCATTATATTCGGTTATCTTAAAAATAAGCAAAGCTTTATAATATGTTGTGATATGATATATTGTAATGTAAAACACGCCATTCAAAATAACTACTACTTTGAAAAGGTCATAACTTTAAAACCATGCGTTATCTGGTTATTGTGTAAAGATTAAAGTTATGAAAAATTTCATGAGCTTCAATTTGTTCATAGACATATTCACGCAGCGATGTATCATTTACGATTTACAATCGAGAAACTAAAAAAAGGAGTTTTAATTAACGCTTCTACTCCCAGGGTTCCTTGCAATCGAAGGGGGGTTATTGGAGGTTGTGTATAGGAAGGACCTACTACTATACAGCCCCACAATATTCAGTCATCCTGAGGTTTCTCCCGCTTTTTTTCCTATAATAACTGAACTAATGTAGGACTTCACTCCGACTGGATCACGTACCTACTTAGGCGGATCGCACACTTAACGCACGACAGAGCGCTAAAATATCGCAGCCGTCTGTCAGATCCATACTAGAAACGTCACTCCCCATACTAAAACCGCACTCGACGGACGACGCGATAGCGCTGTGTCGAAAGCGGTTGATGGTTTTAGTATGAGGATTGACATTTCTAGTATGGATTTGACATACCGCTGCGATGGTTTAGCTCTCCGTCGTGCGTAAAGTGTGCGATCCGCCTTAGTAGATTAATGGATTCTTCTTAAAAACAACTATAATTATGAAAGTTTCTGAAATAAATAACAGAATAAAATATTAATTTACTTACCTACATCGTTGTTCTAGGGACCATAAAATAAGCCTTGAAAATATCTTTACCGAATCACGTAGGTGAACTAATTTACTTACTAACCATGTTTTTTTAAACCACCAATTAAGTCCAACACCCATAAAGATCTGACCACCTTTGCTCTATACAGAATCACGTATACAAAATAATTGTTCCTGCTTAAGTCTACTAAATTTCATTTATATAATAAAGGATGTGGGATGTTCTCGTTAAAATTTATACTACGTGCGTTGGTTTCAATCAAGTGTTCAATAGTCCTTATGTTGGCAGCTTTTAAAATAATGAGCATTATTGACGAAGAACGTGAAAAACTGCGGAGCCTCTATTATTTCGCGTCAACGAATCTGTAGTCACTACAAACAGCCTGTTATTGACCATCGATTTTCCTCATCTGGATAAATAGATATCTGCACTTCATAAGTCGTTACATTCCGGATGCGATCCAAGAAGTGGGTATTTGCGCCGGCGCAGGTATCCAATCTTAGATAATGAAATCTCCTGCTTATTACTATTGGCTGAAACACCTCGGCCACAGAATTATAAGGCTCAGCTAACAACTAACACGAGTTAGCGCAAACCGTTTCTGTAGAAAATAGAAAGGACAATAATATTGGCTAATCGCGAAAAAGCAGCTCAATTTCTGAAAATTTGTTATCTGAAACGTTTGTAACGTTCGTCTGATCACTCGGACACTTTATACCATACACACACAAATCACGCCTTTATCCCTAGCGGGGTAGGCAGAGCGTTAACGATCGCAAAATTACGGTCGTTATCGCCACGTCTGACAAGTATTGAGGGCCTTTTTAGATGATTCGTGAATCACTGTAGTGACAGGTTGTCAGCCTGTCGCCTAAAATTGTGATACACATGAAACCCTCGAGTCCCTTAGTTGCCTTTTACAACACCCGCGGGAAGAAATGGGGTGATGCTATTCTAAGCCGGCATCACACGGCACTTTATACCCTGTGATTTATATATCTCGAATTTGTTTATATCGGGTGTGAGTGAGTGTGTTTATTATTATAGGGTATGTGGATGTTTTTTTTAAAATAAGTGTATAGGTAGGTAAGTTACATGTGATACAAGCGCAATGATTAATCACAATAGCGCTCCATCCAGCTCGCTCCGTTCCAATAAACAAAATAATCAATATCTTTTTGTTCCAGTCATTATTGAATTTATTTCGAGTAAATACGATTCAGTTACTAATCATTGTCCGTCATCATCAATTCACAGCTGAATACAGCTTTCACCAAATGTCAATAGATGTGCGACGACCCTAGCAGTGGCATTGGCAAAGAATCTTGATACAAATTTTAATAAGCCGATACCAACCGCGCGCACAATTAATCTTAACAGGGCCGGGCGGGTTGCGCCTGCGCTTCCATGTTGAAATTAGCTGGAAGCGTTAACTTAGCCGCACAGTTGAATTTCGCAAAGGTCGTTGCGGTTTTAAACTACACTTAAGTATAAATTAATCGGCTAAGGGTAAATATTTTCACAATTTATAATGATCTGAACAAAACAACGTAAAAGGATGCGGTGAATTGCGGTGAGTAGAGGGTATTACCTACGTGGTCTTTATATATGGTCATATGGGAATTCTTATTGGATTCTTTTACAAATTTTTACCGTGGTTTATCAACTATCTATTTTATTATAATTTTTCATACGTATGATACTTCAATTCGCGTAGGAATTTAAGTGTAAGTTACAAGTTACAATCACAATTCATAATATTTTGATAACACCATCGATTTAACTTATACCTACCATATACCAACTTCATACCTAGAGTCTTGGTTGTTTCTTTACACTATTGTTTCTATGACTTTTAGTCTACTATTTCATGGTTACCGAGCTCTTAGGAACTAAACTGTAAGTATCACAATTCATAATAATTTGATATCACCTTCAAACCTACCATTTATGAAATTCATACCTATACACCGTAGTGTTTTTTTTTACTTTTTACACTGCTAAGTAAGTTGCAAGTTTCGACGCGTTTGAGTCTTCTGTATTGTGGACAATGGAGCAGTCGTAAACCCAAACTTTCAGACGCTAAAACGACCATAGTGCTAAAATGACCAAGTGGCGAAATGACACACACACACACATAACACGCCTTTATCCCTTGCGGGGTAGGCAGAGCAATAACGGCCGTTAAAATACGGTCGACATTTTTGAGGATTGTTTTCCAAGGCTGTTTCAGAAAACATGTGTACTACTACAGTGACAGGTTGTCAGCCTGTCGCCTAAAAATTGTAATACACCAATACTCTTGAATGGCGAAATGACTATAGTGCTAAAATGACTAAAGTGCTAAAATGACCAAGTCCAAATTGCAAATTGACCATAACGGCATCATGTCTTAAATTGTAAAATTACCAAAAATACAATTATTTTTTCGGTGTGATGCCGGCTTAGAATAGCATCACCCCATTTCTTTCCTGTGGGTGTCGTAGAAGCCGACGAAGAGACTTGAGGGATTCATGTGTTTTGAAATTTTAGGCGACAGGCTGACAACCTGTCACTATAGTGATACACGACTTATCTAAAACGACCCTTTTTTAAACAATTGTCAGACGTGGCGATAACGGCCTTAATTTTACGGTCGTTAAGGCTATGCCTACCCCGCTAGGGATATACGCGTAATTTATGTATTTTTTCGGTGATTGCTGCTCACGATCTGCTGACATCCAGCAAGCTACGGAATCGAGTAACATGACTCCACTTAACCCCGCCCGTTAGGAGTACGCCTGTAGAGTATCTAACCGGAAACAGTGTGCTTATTGCGATGCTTCTAAATCTCTCCCTCTCTCTCTCTCTCTCTTTCGTATGGGACACTGAGCCAGTCGTTCAACGACCCAATGAACCCTAGTGTCAGAATTTTTCAACCGCCTCTAGCAGGCTTCTGACATGGTTGTGTAACGACCGCCGTCTAAGTAATCATAGACAGCAATCGGGACCTACGGCGTAACGTGACACCCGAAACACTGAACCATCTTTCTTACGGACAATCGGGTGATCCAGCCCGCAATGTCCTAACCGGATTGGGAACAAATGTGTGTGTGACCCACCGAGAATCGAACCCGGAACCTTCTGCGTCACAGGCAGTCCCTCTACCACTGCGCCGTCAAAATAGGAAACTATCTACTTGTTGGGGATGAAAATATAAATAGCAAATTATAATTAATACATCCTAGGTATGTTAATAACGTAACGCTACATACGTTGTGTGCTGGTTTGCCTGGAAGAGATCGCTTACAGCGGCAAGGCCACCTTTGCTTGTATTATGGCATTTGTTTTTGATCCTGTATAGTGTTAGTTTCTGACTGTATGTCTGTCTTCTAGTTTTGACTTCGACTTACTTATCTGTACAATCTGTAGAGTCGGATACCTACAAAGTTTCATCCTTTGCTAGTAATACTTGTTGATCTCTTTTATCAGTATAAGCGCCACCTGTTCAGCAAATATTTCATTAATTAGTATCTCAAGTCTAATTTAATCTTGGAACTAGTGCTATGCCTTATGTACTACCACAGTACCTACTACCTACTTAGGTACCTAAGTTACGCTTGATAGTTAGATAGGTAAGTAAGTACCTCTAGGTGGTCTTAAGAGTTGTACGGTGGTCAAAAGGGGCTATCTCAAACCACAAGGCGCCAAGACTTAACCTGCACTCGTCTCATGCAACCAGGAAGCGATTTCCAGTAAAAAACCAGGGATGTTACTGATATGGAATTCCGGTTACGGATCCGGATACGGATAAAGGCAAAATATAATGCCGGATTCGGATACCTACGGACTTCAAATTATTTCGGATTATCCGTAAGTTTCGGTTACCGATATTACCTAGAAGCAAGAATTTTCTTAAAATATATTGCTTAAAGTTTCATTAAATGTAAAATCGCTAAGGGTTAAGATTTTACACTATATAGAATAAACCAAACAAAATAACTAATCATAATGGAGTAAGCGAGGCACCATCCTTATCCCAAGTTATCCGAATTTTTATATCGGTTTCGCTTACGGACATATTTTTATATCGGATATCCGATAGTTTCGGTTTTGGTTACGGAGCTCCATAGCATCCCAGTAAAAAACCCGGTTCCTTAGGTTGAGACCGCGACGGCGGCGGCGCGCGCGCACGGTCACGACGCTCGTTAGGCGCGCGCATTACACTTGGTGATGGCGCATCATGGAGCCAGGTGTGAAATAATGAACAGAGCATAACGCCCGCGTCACGACGTCGCTGACACACGCGACGCGGCGCGGTGACAACACAACGAATATGAAAGCGTGGTAAGAAAGCTGGGGTTAGTTCAGAGGAACGAAAAAATTGCCATTGAAGCACGGATTGCCGTGTGATGCCGGCTTAGAATTTAGAATAACATCACCCCATTTCTTTACTGTGGTTGTTGTAGAAGCCCACTAAGGGTTTCATATGTATTGCAATTTAGGCGACAGGCTGACAACTTGTCACTATAGTGATACACGATTTATCTGAAACGACCCTCGAACATTTGTCAAATGTGGCGATAATGACCGTAGTTTTACGGTCGTTAACGCTCTGCCTACCCCACCAGGAATATAGGCGCGATTTGAGAGTGTGTGTGTGTGTGTGTGTGTGTGTGTGTGTGTGTGTGTGTGTGTGTGTGTGTGTGTGTGTGTGTGTGTGTGTGTGTGTGAAGCACGGAAAGTAGTACAAGGGGAGCAGTTGCCAGCGTCTAAATTAGATTAACTACGTGAAAACTGTCTGAGAGCGGAATGCTTGAAACCAGTTCAGTCTCACTGCATCCCTCGGGAGCCTGCGCCCGCGCATCAATAGAATTCATTACATAGCTGCGCTTCCGTCCGCTGGCTGAGCGACTAAAATACAAATAAAAAGTGGTACAGAAGCGTTGGTCGTCAGGCCGATTCGCCACGCCCAGATCCGCTCAGCTATCGATTTATCGCCGCATAGAAATCGTTA
Organism: Keiferia lycopersicella; assembly: GCA_029255805.1. Classification (NCBI taxonomy): domain Eukaryota; kingdom Metazoa; phylum Arthropoda; class Insecta; order Lepidoptera; family Gelechiidae; genus Keiferia; species Keiferia lycopersicella. The sequence goes on from JARACZ010000024.1 coordinate 300,510, forward strand.
ATCTGTACATTATGTAGGGTGTAAAAAACTTAGCTGCAAATATTTTAAGGGGTAAACCTGCCCATGAAACTGAACAACTTTCCCCAAGGAACATAGGTCGAAATATGAAAAAAAAATTGGACCTCCCATGCAAAATAAATAGGTACCTAACCAAGTCAATGTCAATGGGAGGACTAATAATTATTACCTAGTATCAGCTATCTAGTTCCCATAGCATAAAATAGTAGCTTTGCTTACTTTGGGGCTAGATGGCGTTGCATGAATTATCCAGGATATTTATTTTATCGATGTACTATTAAATTTAATCCAACTATAGGATTTGAAAAGAAATTTAACCGATCCGATTTCAGTAGATACTATTCGCCGGTTCTAGACCACCCGAACACCCCCTTTAGGGTGGTTCTGTCGGTGTCCGCAAAAAGCTCGTCACATATGCTTTTAATTCGCGGTTTTATATCAAATTAATCCGCGGTTTTATATGAACTTAATCCGCGTATGTAATTAAATTAATCCGCGGTCGCTATCAAATTAATCCGCGGTCGATATCACATTAATCGGCGGTTAGTATCAAATTAATTCGCGGTTCCGCGGTTTGATTTCTAATTATTTCGTGCTTCATATAAAATTAAGTCGCGGTCAATTCGCGTTCTTGTTGGTTTGTCATATTAGAATTCTTGTTGGAATTCATGGTTCGTTGTATGAAATCCCTTTTTACTTCTCCAATTTTGGAGTTCATTATATCAATGATACTTTAATTCGTGGCTGAATTTGATATAGGTCGCGGCTCATAGAATCTTTTCATTTCATACATGCATTTTGTCAATTCATGGTACCAATAGATACTTCTTAGGCAGTAAAGCGTAAGTAAATCAATACGTATGATTATTCATAATATTTTTATATCACCATCAATTGCACTTATACCTACCATTTATAAAGTTCATACCTACCACTGTTGTGTTTCTGTACACCAGCAAGCAAGTTTCGACACGTTGAGCCTACTGTATTGTGAACAATGGTTCAGCCGTAAATACAAATCTTTGCCTTGCCGACTTTTTCAATATTTGTATTGTTCGCTAATAGTAAAACCCACCATGTAATAAAATTAAGTTGTAAAGACCCTTGTTTCCTTTTGACGATGCCGCCTGCTGTGTATTTATAATATTTAGAGAAAAATTTTGAAATGTGCTTATTGTCTTGTGATTGTAAAGACTAACTTTTTTATAACGGTGTCTTCCGCCCCAACATTTATCTAACAAAGCGAACTTTCTCAAAAATTAAACTCGTCGAGACAAGTATCCACGGTGGGTGGTGGTTAACGATATTGAAAAAAAATACCCCTGTGTCGTGGTTTCGTTATAAAAGCGGAACAAGCTTGTCTGTACTCCACAACTTGATTTGGAGTGCGTGATATAGTATTAAAAATCAAATCTAGTGTTCGTGTTCGTTGTGAAAGTTTAACCTAACCTAACCTAACATCATGTCTCGGTCTACAGCTAGCTGCATAGGAAAAATGGAGGTAAGAATCGTTATATTTATTTCTCTCATTTTTGTTCAACACTGTTTGTATTTATCTGACATGTATGTTATGAAAATTACGAGGCCTACGTTCGTCAAAGGACTGGTACATGTGTATGTTATACTTACTTACATACTCTCGGGAGAAATACTTTGTATTTATGCCGTATAAATTGCATTGTGTGTATTGATAAGTAATATATTCGATTGAGGACTAGTACATGTTGATGTGATGTGTATGAAGTAATATTTTTGATTGTTATTTAAGTAAATTTTATTACAGCATAGTTCCCGTTAATAACGCATAATATATATGTCTGTTTTGTTTTAGGGTTCGGGAATAAACGTTGATGACCTACCAAACACATTCAAGAATTATTATTTCGCTGCATCAAGTGATGATGAAACTGCATTTACTATTGTCGAACCCGATCAAAAATCACTAAAACGGGCGGGCAGCGATAATGCTATCGATCAATTTTTCGACACACCCAAAATCAAAAAGCAAAAGAAAACGCAATCTTCAACAGTTGGGATGGCTCGAAACGGCGGTGTATCCTACATATCGTCGAATACCGACGACGCAGCAAACGCCACACATCTAATTAAAGTAGAAGTCTACGATCTCAAGAAATTAGCCAAGGTGTCGTCAAACAACCAGTGGAAAATAGCCGATTTTCGTGCTAAATACTACACAAAGGTCACGGACAATATTTACGACCGCAGCAAGGAATTAATATACGATATCACGAAGAACGTCTCGCAATCACAAGACTGTAAAAAATACTTTTTCGATAACTAATTTCATAATTCTCAGTCATCTAAAACAGAAAAAACAGTACCTAAATACCACGCCACTCAACAACACAGCAACTTCCCTTTCTACCTGACCCATATTTACAACGTTCACGAACACTAGATTTTATTTTTATTACTGTATTACGCACCGCTAACAATGGGTTAAACTAGGGATGGATACAACAATAGTGGCGTGGCGACTTCAATACATAAGCGAGTGATGTCAAGCTTCGTCAGGCAGTCAGCAATAGGGCTGAGCTCGGTTCAGTTATTCGATTGGTTCGGCATTCGCTACAACGACATTATGGAGTCGCAAAATAGTGAACATGACTTTGAGTTTTGTGATTTCTTTAACAGTGAAGTGTTAGAACAATTTGATGTGTTGAACAAAAATTATGAGAACGCGTTAAACATACCAATCAATAGTTTATCATCTGAAAATGACGCTGAGTTATGTGAAATTGCATCCAACATGGAACAGCAGCTATTGTAAGTTGTTTTAAAACTGTATCTTAAAAAAACATGATTTTGTATAATAACGTATGGTTGTTCTAAAATTTTCTTTATTATGTAGGAACGCAGTGCAAACTGGAAGAGGGCAGAAGAGGAAATCACCAGATGATGATGACACAATTGGCAAATCTCATATGGAAGCTGGTCCTGGACCATCATCATCAAAAACGGAATACTCCGCTAATCATATGATAAAATGTGACATTTGTGAAGTAATGGTGAGTCGAAGATACTTTTCCAACCACACTCGAAGCTCATCTCATAAAAGTAAGGTTTTAAAATTAAGTAGACATGATAATGTGACTGTAATCAATACTGCATTTGGTTGTAGAGTAATAACGTATCAAATTACTTCACCTTTACCAAATGAAACCCATGAAACTTTACAAACACCTATTCAATTTTTCGAGTCAGTCAAAGATACAATTTCCACATTAATAAATGAAAACCTGAAAGAACTAACATCCATAAAAATAAATTATATCATTCATGCTGAATTTGTTCAGGAAACAAAAAATTTGCTCAATACGTTTGATTTTCAAACCTCAAATTTTAACATATGCATGGGTGATGATTTAGAGCCATATTTCAAAATATTGTGTGAAACAATTTCTACTAAAATGGGTGAATTTGAAAAAAAAGACAGCGGGTGGTCCTTTAAATTAGTGAAACATTTAGAAATGAATGTGAATAAATTTAATCCTCTTCAAGGTTCCACTTATATTGTATTACCGAAAGACATCCGAAACAAAAAAGCAGTCATTAATGTAAAGAATAATGACCATGAATGTTTAAAGTGGGCTTTACTTTCGGCCTTATACCCAGTGGAGGATCACAAAGATAGGGTTTCATCGTATTACAAATATCAAAACAAGCTCAATTTCGATAATGTTCCATTTCCAGTTAAGATAAAGGACATGGTCAAGGTTGAGGAAAACAATCACATTAGTATAAATGTTTTTGGATTAGAGTACGATGAAATATCAAAAAGGAATTCAGTAGTGGGCCCACTTTATTTTAGTAAAAATAAACAAGAAAAACATATCAACTTATTATACATATCAAATGGTAGTAATGGTCATTATTGTTTCATAAAAAAATTGTCTCGCTTAGTTAGCAATCAGTTATCGAGTAAAGCTCATGCGGTTTTCATTTGCGACGGGTGTTTATTACATTTTACATCTAGAGAGAGACTGGATAACCACAAAAAATTTGACTGCAGACATGTTTGCACAACATTACCTAGTCCGTTGCAAACTAAAAAAAATTGGTTTGGAAAAGATCAATCTACAAATAAAATATGTTTTGACAAATACCAAAGACAAATGAAAGTACCATTTGTAATATATGCAGATACGGAAGCTTTTCTTAAACCCATTGCTGCTTGCGATCCAGACAGTTCAAAGTCTTTTACACGAAACATGCAAGAACATGAAATGTTTAGCTATGGTTATTATATCAAGTGTTCTTATGATGACAGTTTATCAACATATAAGACATATACAGGTCCTGACTGTGCTGAAAGTTTAATGAATAATATGTACAAAGACGTGTGTGAGATTCATAAAAGAAATAGTTTTCAAAAGAAACCATTGCCGCTTAAAGATTGGCAAGAGGCAGACATTATTCAAACAAAAACTTGTTACATTTGTGCAAAAGACTTAAATGCAGATTCAATAAAATATTTTGATTGGCATACGGGTTTATTTAGAGGAGTGGCACATTCCTTATGCAGTTCAAAATTTAGAGCTCCTAAATTTGTTCCGGTTTTACTACACAACTTGAGCAACTATGATGCTCACTTTATAGTGCATGCGTTGAATATAAAAGAAGGAGATATTGATATTATACCACAAAATAAAGAAAAATACATTTCTTTTACAAAAAAGTTAAAAGTGAATGGACATGAGGTTCATTTACGGTTTTTGGATTCGTATAAGTTCATGCCATGTAGTTTAGATAGTTTATCTAAGAATTTAAAAAAGGAACAGCTAAGGGAGTTACGAAAACAAGTACCTAACGAAGAAAGCTTTGGGCGATTGATTCAAAAAGGCATATTTCCATATGAATTTATGTCATCATATGATTCACTGAAAGTAACATCCTTACCCAAACAGTCTGAATTTTATAGTTCTTTAAATGATTGCAATGTTACCGATGAAGATTATAGTAGAGCTCAAGATGTGTGGAACTATTTTCAATGTAAAAATATGTTAGATTATGCGAATTTATATTTAAAAACTGATGTATTACTTTTAGCTGATGTTTTTGAAAACTTTCGAGATGTGTGCATGAAAACGTATGGTTTAGATCCTGCACATTATTATACAGCCCCTGGTCTTAGTTGGGATGCAATGTTAAAATGTACCAAAATTGAATTAGATCTTTTAACCGATTTTGATATGGTGGCGTTTATAAAATCGGGTATAAGAGGAGGTGTCTCAGTGTGTAGTAATCGCTATGCTAAAGCCAACAATAAATACATGCAAAACTTTAACGACAAAACTGAAATATCTTATTTGCTTTATTTAGACGCTAACAATTTATATGGTTGGGCTATGTCTCAGTACCTACCATATGGTGATTTTAAGTGGGTCGACAAAAACATAAATTATAATGTTTCTCCTACTTCAGACATAGGATATATATTAGAAGTAGACTTGGACTATCCAGATCATTTGCATGATATGCATTCCGATCTCCCCTTTTGTCCAGAAAATATTAAAACTAATAATAGCAATTCATCAAAATTAGTACCGAATTTAAATAATAAAAGAAAATATGTTCTACATTATAGAAACCTAATTCAATGTTTAGAAAAGGGGATGAATCTCGTTAAAGTTCACCGAGTACTTCAATTCCAGCAGAGTCCGTGGTTAGCAAACTACATTGATTTAAATACTCAATTACGAAAACAAGCTAAATCCGATTTTGAGAAGGATTTTTACAAACTAATGAATAACTCAATATTTGGTAAGACTATGGAAAACATTGAAAAAAGAGTGAACGTTAAGTTAGTCACTCATTGGGAAAATATTGGTAAGGTACAAGGGGCTCAAAGTCTGATAGCTCGTCCTGAATTTCATAGCTTATCAATTTTTTCTGATAATTTAGTAGCTGTACAATTAAACAAAACCAAATTACTGTACAACAAACCTATTTATTTAGGTTTGTGTATACTTGATATATCAAAAACTTTGATGTTTGATTTTCATTATGATTACATGAAAAAGAAGTATAACGATAAAATAAAACTGTTGTATACGGACACAGATAGTTTGATTTATCAAATTTTTACAGAAGACTTTTATTCCGATATTAAACCGGATCTAGAAAAATATTTTGATACATCTGACTATCCTGTTGATAACCGATTTTATTTTCCACAAGTAAATAAGAAGAAAATTGGGTGTTTCAAAGACGAACACAATGGCAAAATATTTACGGAATTTGTTGGGTTGCGTTCAAAAATGTACGCCATGCAGGTAGAAAATACAATCATAGCAAAAGCAAAAGGAATAAATAAAAATGTTACCAAAAAGTTGAAAATGGATAATTACAGATCATGTCTATTTGATAAAAAAACACAATTGGCTGAAATGTATCGGTTCCGATCGATAAAACATGTAATATTCACACAAAAAATAAATAAAGTTAGTCTGTCGTATAATGATACAAAACGGTACATTTCAGCGAATTCAACAGACACTTTAGCTTGGGGTCATTATAGTTTAAGAAATAATATTATATAGAATAAACAAGAATAATTTGTATTTAAGTGTGTATAAATTTGTACCTTTTAAGTTTAATGTGTTTACATTAGTTTAAAGTTATATTCATTTTTAATTATCTACTGTTTAATTTACCAAGAATAAAATGCTCTAACTATATAACGATGAACTTATTTTTTATTCTCCATTCCTTAACACTGTCACACGACAATTACACGTCATTATGATTCATTTCATCCACCCGTTTACTGCAATAGTGGCAGGTCCAAGCAGCTGCGGAAAATCAAAATTTGTAACAAGTTTTTTAAATCATTGTAATGAAATATGCAGTGAAGATTTTTATGAAATTATATGGTGCTATGATGAAATGCAACCATTATATAATTTAAACAATGTGAATTACAATCAAGGTATTCCTGATTTGAGTATGTTCGATGGAAAATTTCCAAGACTACTCATAATTGATGATCTTATGAGAGAGTCAGATGGTAGAATAGTTGATATTTTTACAAAAGGAAGCCATCACAGGAATCTCAGTGTATTTTACATAACACAAAATATATTTCACCAAGGGAAAGGGCAAAGAGATATTTCTTTGAATTCAAGTTACATCATTTATTTTAAAAACCCGCGAGATAGAACACAGATAAGACATTTAGCTCGTCAGGTTTTTCCGGAAAATAGCAAATTTGTAGAAGAAGCTTACAAGGATGCAACAAAAAATGCTCATGGATATCTTTTCATTGATCTTAAACAAAATACAAATGAAATATGTCGCTTTAAAAGTAAAGTTTTTCCATTCGATGGGCATTGTACAATTTATGTACCAAAAAAGGGGTATAAATATGATGCACAACAAATAATTTCTGTCAGTTTCAAATAATGTCTGAAGTAGAAACGTCTAATACGAATAATATTTTAAGAGCTTTAAGTATATTAAAAGAACAATATCGTGAAGCCTTGTTAGAATGTTGTAATGATGATGAAATAAGGCAAATATGCGAGTGTATAATAAACGTTTTTAAAGGAAAGATTCCCATAAAAGAAAATAGCGAATCTGTATTTAACATATGCAAATTCAACTGCTTTGTTTCTACTGATGCTGTTTAGTTAATATTATAAATAGAATATAAAGTGAAGTCTTAGTGTTTAAAAAATGATTAAAAGAATAACGTCTCATAAAGATTTATTAAAAGCATTATTGACATTAAAACCAAAGTATAGAGAAGCATTGTTAAAAAATTGTGGAGATGATGAAATCCACTGTATAACCGAGTGTATTTTCAATGTGTTAAAAGGAAAAGTGCACTTGGATAAAAAATCTACACGTAAATTAAGAAAACATAAAGATCTTTTGAGGAAAATTGTTTCGAAAGGGACAAACAAAACAAGGAAACAAATTTTAGTACAAAGAGGTGGAGCGTTTTTACCTATTATTCTAGGGTCTGTTCTTAGCGCATTGCTAGGTTCAATTATAAAATAAAGATGGAAAACACAAAAAAAATGATACTTATTGAGCCTGAGGTCATAGATAGACTAAAATTAGATAATGCAGGCACTAAAAATTTGACACGTTTAGATGAGGAAATGCATAAAGTAATAAAAACTAAAATAGATGACAGGGAAAAGTGGGCACTATATTTGCAAACATTGCAGAGATATCTACATTTCATTGGAGAAGACCGAAAACCATTACAAATACCTATAATACCTTTTGATGAAAAGGAAAATGAAATAAAAGAAACAGTTAAGTCAGAAAAAGCTCCAGATGACAAAGAGACATCTACTGAAGCAACCTATAATGGTTATACAAAATCAGAGTTGCTTGCTTTTATTCCAAAGACATACAAATTGAAAGGTGAACTTTTGATAGATATACTTTTGAAGAACAAAGATAAAATTTTCTGGAATGAAAAAGGCACTGTGTTCGTTCGCAATAAAGAAGTGCATAGAAGTAATATCGTCGACTTATTGAATGATATCTTAAGACCTCTAAAAAACAGTTCACCGAGCGGTTGGGCAGATTTTGCTTATGTACTCAAAGATCTATCAGTCCCCTTAACTTATATTGGCAATCCTAAAAGAGCCACATACATAAGAGTTTTGTCCCAGAGTCCAGCTAGTGCTGGAACAACAAGAGAGAAAGCAAACAGTACTCCTGATAATTTCAGCACACCAACATTAGCTGGCAGTAGTCGCAGTCAAAATAAAGCACAACCCGCTAAAAGAATTAATTGGGAAAAATGGACCCCTTACTAGAAATTCGTAATATTTACTACGATGTATCCCACCCAGCTGGATACAGCAGTCTCAGTAAATTGACTGCAGCTATGAAAAATAAAATGACTAAAGAAGAAACAAAGAAATGGTTGGAATCTCAAGAAACGTACACCCTACATAAACCAGTTCGTCGTCGGTTCCCGAGAAACAAGTACATTCTATCAAATTTTAATGAACTTTGGCAAGCCGATTTAAGTGATATGCGGAGTTACAGTGAATATAACGATGGTTTCAAGTATATTTTATGCGTAATTGATGTTTTTAGTAAGTATGCTTTTGCTAGACCTATAAAAAAGAAAGACTCTGCCACTATAAAAGAAAATTTTAAAGATATATTCTCGGAAGCTAAAGCCACTCCGAGACATTTACAATCCGATAAAGGTACTGAATTTATAGCAAAAGACGTCCAATCTTTTCTTAAATGTAACGGTATAAACTATTACACCACCAATAATCCTGATATCAAAGCAAGCATAGTTGAAAGATTCCAACGTACACTTAAAATGAAAATGTGGAAATATTTTACTCATAATAATACGTATCGATATATAGATATTTTGCAAGATTTACTTAATTCCTACAATAATAGCTTTCACAGAAGTATTAAAATGCGCCCTTGCGACGTAAACTTTGATAACATTATGACAGTTTGGCGCAACTTGTATGAGAGAAAAAATGAAGATGCTACGAAAATTAAAGCCAAACCTAAGTTTAAAGTTGGAGATCATGTAAGAATAACTAAGTACAAACATATTTTTCAAAAAGGTTATGAAACCAATTGGAGTGATGAAATATTTTTAATAACATCGATTATAGACAGATCACCCTTTGTTGTTTACACAATAAAAGATTTACAGGGAGAAATTGTTACTGGGACTTTTTATGAAAAAGAACTACAGAAAGTGACATACGACCCCACTGCTTTGTATAAAATAGATAAAATACTGCGCGCCCGCTATTCAGGTCGCAGAAAAGAACTATTAGTGAAGTGGAAAGGTTATCCTGATAAATTCAATAGTTGGGTTTTAGTATCAGATTTAGAAAAATCATGAAAGGCGAAAACTTTTACTTAACTTTACCCAGTAATAGCTCGTTCTCATATTTTCCAAATAACAAAACCACCAACTTCTCCACAAAATTACCAAAATCAATAAAGTTGGATGGAGAATGGTCGGTAGGATTAGTTGAATTTCAGTATCCTTGCACTATGTTTACTGTTCAGGATAATAATAATATAATGTATATCACCAAACGCATGAAAGTTCCCGACCAAGAAGAACTCAGTACAGTAACATACAAGAGTCACATACCTACGTCTAGTTATGAAAACATTAACGATGTTATAACAGCACTGAATTCGAGAGAAAGCTTCAAATTAAGACATGATAAATTAACAAAATTGGTTTCACTCACAGGTGATATGAATAACCTTATAGCTTTAAGGTTTTCCCCTATCTTAAGTCTTCAGCTTGGATTTGACCCTAATACAAACATTGCTACAAAAACAACTGGAAAGTTTCCAGCTAATTTATACCTCGGATTACCATCACAGTTATACATATATTGTGATATTGTAGAACCTCAGATGGTTGGAGACGTCATGTGTCCTTTATTAAGAATAACATCATTAGATCCAGTTAAATATGTGTATGGATCAAACAAAATGCATATTTTTTCACCGCCACATTATGTACCAGTCATGCGTAGAGAGTTTGATACAATTGAAATAGATATAAGATCGAACACAGGAGGAAAAGTTCCATTCCAATTTGGAACGAGCTGTGTTAAACTACATTTTATAAAAAGATAAAAACAAAATGTACACAAGAGACAATAATTTAATCTGTCCATATCATCATTATTATTCTCATCAAGCAGGAACTGGAATCGGAGTAGTCTATAAAGGAGTGTCACATCAACGCGGTCATGGTATAGGAAGCTTTTTAGGGGGTTTGTTTAGGTCTGTTCTACCACTTTTATCAAATGGAGCTAAAGTTATTGGTAAAGAAGCTCTGAGTGCGGGGGTAGGTCTTTTATCAGATATAGTAAGTGCTAGGCCTTTAGAAGAATCTGTCACAAATCGTTTTAAAGAAGCTACTTCTAATTTAAAAAGAAAAGCTGATGACAAAATTATAAGAGCTATGAGTGGGTCGGGGTATAAAAATAGAAAACGAAACCATAAAGCCCTCATTCACTCGGAGAATTTGAAAGCAAGAACAGTGAAAAAGGCGAAGAAAAGTAAATTTTCAACAATTAATGATATCTTCTCTTAAAATAATTTAAAATGTCATTTTTACATAATCATTCTTGTGAATGTGCAAAGTCAGAATTAGATATATTTGCTTTACCATCGACGCAAACAAGTATAGAAAGCGGACAATGGATTTATTACAAACCTATTTCATCTCTTAGTGACGATGGCCCTATAGAATTTCAAATACCCGGTTCCGGGGATGATTATATTGACTTAACACACACATTGCTTCATGTGAAAGCCAAAATATTGAACCAAGATTTGTCTAATATTGACTCTGAAAAAACATCAGTAGCTCCAGTAAATAACTGGCTTCATTCGCTATTCAGTCAATTAGATGTATACTTAAATCAAAAGCTTGTTTCTCCACCAAATAACACATATGGATATCGTGCATACATTGAAACATTATTGAATTATGCACCTGCAGCAAAAGAGTCCCATCTTACATGCTCAATGTGGTATGAAGACACTGCAGGAAAAATGAATAACACAGATGATTCAAATAAAGGATACACTTCAAGACTAAAATATACAAAAGACAGCAAAGAGGTCGAAATGATAGGACACTTACATGGAGATATATTTAACCAAGAAAAGTTTTTAATTAATGGAGTTGACATTTGCATCAAACTTATACGTTCAAGGGAATCATTTAACTTGATGTCTTCATCAAATGATATCAAAGTCAAAGTGGCTATCACTGAAGCAACATTAATGGTGCGTAAAGCTCGAATAAATCCAAGTGTACTACTCGCTCATCAAAAAGTATTAGCTACTACAACTGCGAAATATCCAATCACGCGAGCTGAAGTAAAAGTTTTGACCATTCCATCCGGTATTCAAGGTAAAACACTAGATAATGTTTTTCTAGGTCAGATACCAAAACGTTGTATTATAGGATTTGTGAATAATACAGCTTTTAACGGAAGTTTTACCAAAAATCCGTATGATTTCGATAACTATGGTTTAAATACGTTTAGTTTGTATATTGATGGGATTCAAATTCCTTCTAAAGCATTACAGCCACAATTCAGCAGTGGGTTGCATACTATTATGTATCATACGCTTTTTTCTGGAACTGGTATTCATTTTTTAAATGAAGGAAATGGTATAAATCTGAGTAGATATCCGAAAGGTTACTGTTTGATGGCTTTTGACTTAACTCCTGATTTATGTGCAAATTCAACTTCACACTGGAACTTGATTAAACATGGCAGTGTTAGATTGGAAGCACGGTTTGAAAATGCCCTAACTGAAACAATTAATTGTATTGTTTATGCTGAATTTGATAATTTAATTGAAATAGATAAGAATAGAAATGTAAACGTCGACTTTAGTAGTTAAGTAATAATTATATAAGATAACGGACTTTGATTATTCTCTCAGATGCATTTTTATTTTTGTGTAAATTAGACCTTAATAAGTATGAACACTTTCGAGATAAAAAAATATTTGAGATCAATTCATAACTCCTTAGCTGATAATGTATTTCCCGCTAATCGTCTACCAATTTTTATGACAGCACCTGTGTATTTGATAAGTAATTTAGACTCAGACACAAAACCAGGGTCTCACTGGGTAGCAATTGTTATTCATTCAAATGGTGTTGGTGAATATTTTGACAGTTTTGGTCGTAAACCTGAAGGTCATCATTTAAATTATTTAAAAAGGAATTCACGAACATGGAAATACAACCATAAAGCTATTCAAAACATTTTTTCGTCTCTGTGTGGAGAATATTGTTTAGTGTATTTGTATTTAAAGTACAGAGGTCTAAGTCTTGAAGATTTCAATAACCTATTTACTAAGGATTCATTGAACAATGATTTCTTATTAAATGATTTCTTTATAACTTTCTTTAAGTAATATTTGAATGTGTATATAAGAAGTTACCCTTATACTTAAGCTAAAATGATTAAAATGTGTTTAGATTTAAAGAACGGTTATGTCATATGTGTTTTATGAAATAAATGGTGTATACATTTTAATACAGGTGTTTTAATTTTATTTCCATTACAAGAATAAGGTACTGTTATTAAAGGAAAAAAGAAACAAACGTTATTTTAATGTTATTTTATTATTTTACATTGAATTTAAACCGACATAGACATTACAATGTTAAAAATAACAAAGCCAACTAAAACAGAAAAACACAGAAATAATTAGTAAACAAATCAATCATATTTATCCAATTAAAGAGTAGGCGAGTATGCTGTGGAGGATAAAATATAGTTATCCTGTATGGAATTTATAATTTCTTCGACTTCTTCGTCTTCTTCTCGACTCCAATCAACTGATAGTGGATTGACAATCTCTATAGACTGCGTCAGAGGGTCCGAATAAGGTTCTTGAGTCTTGGGAGGGTCTTGACAATTCGCACAATATGCCTTCATTGGCAATACACCATCAACTGTATCCAGTGATTCACAGTCTTTTGAAGAAGAGTAGTGCCCCTCGCAGGGGGTGAAAAATGGCTTTACGTCGTCATCTTGAATTAAACACTCAGGTAATTCGTTATTAATATACCAGAATCGAATATATCTTGAATATTCTGTAAGGATAGTTTGTTTTGAGATGGTCGCGATAACTTTTTTAGAAAGATACATTTTTAATGAATAACGAGCTTGTGGCACGAATGCAAGCTTGGTGCTGACTGATTTACGAAACTTAACATCACTCGCTTGAATAGTGAAGTCGCCCCTATTGTCCTATCCATCCATAGATTTTCATTGTTAGGATGTTTTTGAGGTAGAAAGGGAAGTTGCTGTGTTGTTGAGTGGCGTGGTATTTAGGTACTGTTTTTTCTGTTTTAGATGACTGAGAATTATGAAATTAGTTATCGAAAAAGTATTTTTTACAGTCTTGTGATTGCGAGACGTTCTTCGTGATATCGTATATTAATTCCTTGCTGCGGTCGTAAATATTGTCCGTGACCTTTGTGTAGTATTTAGCACGAAAATCGGCTATTTTCCACTGGTTGTTTGACGACACCTTGGCTAATTTCTTGAGATCGTAGACTTCTACTTTAATTAGATGTGTGGCGTTTGCTGCGTCGTCGGTATTCGACGATATGTAGGATACACCGCCGTTTCGAGCCATCCCAACTGTTGAAGATTGCGTTTTCTTTTGCTTTTTGATTTTGGGTGTGTCGAAAAATTGATCGATAGCATTATCGCTGCCCGCCCGTTTTAGTGATTTTTGATCGGGTTCGACAATAGTAAATGCAGTTTCATCATCACTTGATGCAGCGAAATAATAATTCTTGAATGTGTTTGGTAGGTCATCAACGTTTATTCCCGAACCCTAAAACAAAACAGACATATATATTATGCGTTATTAACGGGAACTATGCTGTAATAAAATTTACTTAAATAACAATCAAAAATATTACTTCATACACATCACATCAACATGTACTAGTCCTCAATCGAATATATTACTTATCAATACACACAATGCAATTTATACGGCATAAATACAAAGTATTTCTCCCGAGAGTATGTAAGTAAGTATAACATACACATGTACCAGTCCTTTGACGAACGTAGGCCTCGTAATTTTCATAACATACATGTCAGATAAATACAAACAGTGTTGAACAAAAATGAGAGAAATAAATATAACGATTCTTACCTCCATTTTTCCTATGCAGCTAGCTGTAGACCGAGACATGATGTTAGGTTAGGTTAGGTTAAACTTTCACAACGAACACGAACACTAGATTTGATTTTTAATACTATATCACGCACTCCAAATCAAGTTGTGGAGTACAGACAAGCTTGTTCCGCTTTTATAACGAAACCACGACACAGGGGTATTTTTTTTCAATATCGTTAACCACCACCCACCGTGGATACTTGTCTCGACGAGTTTAATTTTTGAGAAAGTTCGCTTTGTTAGATAAATGTTGGGGCGGAAGACACCGTTATAAAAAAGTTAGTCTTTACAATCACAAGACAATAAGCACATTTCAAAATTTTTCTCTAAATATTATAAATACACAGCAGGCGGCATCGTCAAAAGGAAACAAGGGTCTTTACAACTTAATTTTATTACATGGTGGGTTTTACTATTAGCGAACAATACAAATATTGAAAAAGTCGGCAAGGCAAAGATTTGTATTTACGGCTGAACCATTGTTCACAATACAGTAGGCTCAACGTGTCGAAACTTGCTTGCTGGTGTACAGAAACACAACAGTGGTAGGTATGAACTTTATAAATGGTAGGTATAAGTGCAATTGATGGTGATATAAAAATATTATGAATAATCATACGTATTGATTTACTTACGCTTTACTGCCTAAGAAGTATCTATTGGTACCATGAATTGACAAAATGCATGTATGAAATGAAAAGATTCTATGAGCCGCGACCTATATCAAATTCAGCCACGAATTAAAGTATCATTGATATAATGAACTCCAAAATTGGAGAAGTAAAAAGGGATTTCATACAACGAACCATGAATTCCAACAAGAATTCTAATATGACAAACCAACAAGAACGCGAATTGACCGCGACTTAATTTTATATGAAGCACGAAATAATTAGAAATCAAACCGCGGAACCGCGAATTAATTTGATACTAACCGCCGATTAATGTGATATCGACCGCGGATTAATTTGATAGCGACCGCGGATTAATTTAATTACATACGCGGATTAAGTTCATATAAAACCGCGGATTAATTTGATATAAAACCGCGAATTAAAAGCATATGTGACGAGCTTTTTGCGGACACCGACAGAACCACCCTAAAGGGGGTGTTCGGGTGGTCTAGAACCGGCGAATAGTATCTACTGATTTCACGCTCCTATGCGCAGCTAAACACAATAATCGCCCTAATGAATAAAAAGATAAATTTAAATAACCGCGAGGGTCAAACCGCTAGGGGAAACCCTGATCCCCTATTGAAAAATCAACCCTCAGTGTAGAACTCTAAACACAACGTTGCAAATAATAAATCTAACGCAATAAAACATATCAGGGTAATGGTTAATCCCATTTTGCGGCGATCGCACAATGAGACGCACTTGTGCAGCTGACAGCAAAAAAACCTGCCTCCGGAGCACGCATTGTCCTCCCTCCGCCCTCGCGATCAACACAACGATAACCCTATTTTTCGTGAATTAGATTAATGAATATGTTTGCAACAAGTGGGCAGTTCGTGTACTCTAACAAATGTTCGAGATCTGCCCAAAAATGATATGTTAGTCGCCAGCTCGCAGTTACACCATACGGCGAGTGGAGCCGCAAACTGTCGGCAAATTAACTTTGCATCTGCCTCATATTTCGCCTGGGAAAATACGAAATCTGTTCAAACAAAAACAGACCACATCCGGCTCGAAAACTTGAGACAACAATAATGTTATTCAAGGCGAGCGTAGAGCAAATTGTTGAGCGAATTAGTTCGCACCAAAACCGGAGCGGTTCTGCATAAGTATTTGCTGCCGCCTTTTACGGAGGATGGTATGGCTTTGTTGGTGCGAGTAATTTAGTGGCGGATAGCGCGACCCGTGACCTGTGACTAGAGCACTATTGTTTTAGCTTATACTGCTTCATTAGAGCCTTAAGCTGGTTAGTAGCTATAGTGGGGAGTTATTTGTCGCTTAGCGCCGCGTGCTGCTCGATCGCGACCCGAGATACCGCGCGCGACATTAGCTTGCGGCCCGCGTGCAGGCGCTGAGAAATAAACACGCCATTATGTTGCAATGCTACATGTTTCTGGAGAAATGAGACAGATTATGAATAATGCTGAGCTTTTTCATCTGATAAAGCTTAGACACAACTTAGTATTCAGGCTGAGTCGAACCTATCTTGACGATCTTTTCTAACGTCGAACGTTGACGAAACTCAGGACAACAGGATGGTGAAATAAAACAGCTTAAGTTTTTTTTATAATCTATTTTCATTGATTTAATAGACATGTAGGATTACATATACATATTTATCTCATCATAAAACTATATTATAATATGCATTATAACTCAGCTAATGTGAACTAGTAGTGATGTGAACAGACAACAAATAGTTTTGGAGGCTCCGAACTCTTGCAGCTTTTACAGAACTGACTCTAAATAAGCCGAATAAGTAATTTAATTTTAGATTTCATTCTATAAGAACAAACAGACGGATAAACTCGATTATTTATTACCTACGTCAACTAACCAATACAAGTTGGTGCGGAATTTCAATAAACTCCTTATATAGATTTAAATTTTACATTTCAGACACATAATTCACTTTACATTTAGCGACTGTTTCGTAACACAAGACTGTATAAAACCTAATTGGGTCCGGCCCAACAGACAGTAGTTCTACTAAACCATATTTTGAAAATCTAGAAGCATTTTTATAGTTGAAAAGCCGCACCGACTTCGATCGTTTGGCAAAAGCTCAACATGATTTAGAGGCAGTTGTGAACCGCCGCTTCCTGGCCCCGGAGCCTCACATACTCCCACCTGGTACGGTGTTAGCTACGTTAATATAACACAAACATGTACCTGTATCACTGTCGTCGTGGATCACTGATAAAATTCGCTAAAAAAAAACTACAGTACAAATATTACAGTGGACTTCTGTTTTTATTCGTCCGCTTCATAAACAGATTCTTCATCGCAAAAGTCGCAGACATAACAACATGTTGTGCACTAAATAATTGTTTTAAATGTAAAAATAATCACACTGTGTCAGTCAACGCATGACTTAGGTACCTATGTATAGGTTTTTTAACTTGACACGAAATCTTAAGGATCAAAGAGCACCCACGACGACAGTTGCATACAGTGAACACAGTGCGAGTGTACTAAAACACTGGCAAGATTCAAGTCAACTAAACAACGAAATAGGCTCAAAGCCGCATGTTTGTACAATCATCATCTTTGGCTTACAGCGCCTCTCGGAAGCGTAAAATATACATTTATAAGCTTTCCAATATGAGTACAAAACAATCTGAAGGATCGGAGTAAAGAATAGTAGAGGATTCTAGAAAAGTGAAGTCAGTAATATCTAGCCTGCCTGTAAGGTACGCTCCATCCAAGAATTTGTTTTCTAGCTGTTACAATCACAATTTTGATTATTGTAACCTAGAATGCGACTAGCTGATTCTCACTTCACTTTTTCACCTTATTTGGTAGGCGACTCTCTATAATTCTTTACGCTGAGCTCGCTGGAAGTTTGTTATGTTTGTAAAAGCGAGCAGTCGTGTTTTGGGCAACAGATTTTGGACTGCATCGTCATTTTAGAAAAATTACAAACCGCTTTTTTAACAGTAGGTAGGTACTACATTGACGCTCGAAAGTAAAAACGCCTTTTTGATCAAGCTTTGTTCTATCGGGTAACTTCAAAAAACTTAGTTTATTAGTATTAGTAAGATTATTCCACACAATGTAGAATTGTTGAGAAAATGCGCTATGTTTGACACAGGACATGGTTAAACTTCGTGGTTATAGAATATATGTGATGTATCAACAGAATGTGATATGTCGTGTTACTAGAGATAGCAGCGTAGAGGAAAATTCCCGGCTGTCCCACTGAAACGGGACTAGTGGGATTCGGGACTAGTGAGAAAATTGCTCTTTGAGAGCGGTTTGTGTCACTTGAAGCAAGACGCTTTTGATACAGGTAAAAAGTATTAAAACAACAACTAACAACTTAAGTTGAATAGCCTTTTGGCCTTTTTATACAAACGTATTTCCCTGTTTTTTTCCCGTGTAATGCCTTTTGTAATAAAATGCATGCCTCTTTTATTTTCTTTCTTTTTTCAAAAAAATATTAAGAAATAAGGTATTTTTATTTTTAAATGGGATTTTTTTTTCAGATTTTCCTTTTTTTAAAAATAAAAATACGTTATTTCATAATAATTTTTTGAAAAAAGAAAGAGAATGAAAGGGGCGAAAACAGGCAAATACGTTTGTATAAAAATGCCCAGCTAGTGTACCACTTAATAGACGAGCGTGTTTTGAAGAGTTAAAACTTAAAACTACTGTGATGAAATATCTTGAAGGATGCCTTGTAGTAGATCAGTAAGCGTCTTGATTCCAGTTTGGGGCAAACGCTTCGCCTCTTCGGTGAAGGCACTCAGAACCTGACGAAACACGATCCTTAATCGTTCCTTTTCATTCTTATCTGATGCTATTTTTACTGGCATTGGAATTTGGTGTCAAAATATATTATTTAGAATGGAGTGAAAAACAAGTAAGGAGCTATAATAGCGACAAACTGTTGGGTAGAATAACCCCAGAGTAGGTAGATAAAATAATATAACTGAACTTTAATTGTTAAGTTGTTCAGTGAAAAAAAATACAAACTTCAATCAGCGAACGATTGAATATCAAGTATAGTAAGTATTTATTCGATGATTCGCCATTAATAGCCATGTTTTTGGCAATGTTGTTCAGTGTCATAAAAAAAATTGTTCCTTTCAAAAAGGTCAATATCGGTATAACCCAGTGAGTAAAAGTTAAAAGTCTATGACTAGACCAGTGCCTACGTATCCAGGAATTTTAGTACCTATTACCAATGCACCAGTTTTCTACCCATTTTCTTCTGCCATACTATTGTTATAAGGGATTTCAGGCGAAGCGTTTGCGTTTTAGAATAATTTGCGAACTATATTGTATTATTGCACTAAGTGTTGTGTATAAGCTATTTGTACCAGCCGGCGGCGGGCCCCAAGGCGAACTCTATCAAAACTAGTCTAGTGGATATTTGCGTAACAGTTTCGTATAATATATGTAACATTTAGTAATTGTACAAATAAAGTGGTAGGGCTTCCTGGGCTTGTGTAATTATTTCTTAGGATAACGCTCTATTTCACTTTATTTTGTGCATGAAGGTAAATAAAATTGTTATTATCTTAACAAAATACTTATCTTTGGTCGACGTTACGGCTTGCTATGACCCGTCATTGATTACGGCTATTTTCTATCCAGACGTTGCAATTTTTTGAAGTATACATTGAATTTTGTTATTAACACGCTTTTATTAGGTTGACCTAATTTAACCATCTTCTAAAGATAGTACCGTCATGAAAATTGGCAGTTGTATGTGATTTTGATGACAATACAATAATATGGTACTGTCGAGCTGATCTGGTGATGGAGCCGGAAGATTATGAACTGGAACTGTATGATGGATGATCATATCATAGCCGTGTTTGGGCTTGTTAGAAAGGTCTTGTAATGAACCGTGTTTTTTGGTGTTTCTTACACTATTAATTTTATTTAAATCTCCAAGCAAGCTAAGCTTTTGAGCCTTCGCTTAAAATATCTACACGAAAAATTACACATACAATAATTGTTTCACTTTTACGACTAGAAACAACTATACAGTATGTTAATTTTTCCAAGAATCACACTGTTAGAAGTTTGTACACAAGCCCAGCAAGCCCCGGCGCGTGTGGGGGTCGCCGCCGCCGGCTCGTGTCGCTCGTGGATTTGGCACAATCGGTGACAGACGCGCATAACTATGACCCTCTATTATTAATGTATCTATCGATATAAATATTAATCAAAACTGACTATAAAATTAGAATCACAATCTGAAAAAATAATAAGTTACGTTTACAAATATAACATTTAACTGGACTCACGCAAAAGCTTTGCCGTCACCAAGACTCCTAACCTGATCACTATTATAATTCGAGTAAAAATAACATTTTCATAAATTATATCTATTAGGTTAGAGCTAAGTGAATGCAAAGTATTGAAGTACTGAGAATCGAGGCAGTATTGTTTTCAGCTTTTATAGGATGTGTACACGAAACAGAGCGGACCGCTCAAGCGACCGCCCGCTCCTACCTACCTGAGGCCATAATCAAAAGTCCATATTAAAAACTTGCGTCAGCGATGCACATCTGAAACCGTATAGACGTTGCAAACGATTTCAAATGTGCACGTCTAGCAAGTCTATATGGACTATTGATTATGATTGTACACGCCCAAGTTTTAGAGTTCGATTCACGTATCTATATTTGGCATTCACTAGCCAAGACCGTATATATTGTGTGCGACTATATAGCTCACTTGTGGTGTTTGTACATGTACATATAGCTTAGATCCGACTACGGCCCCTACTGCACACTACTACGCATTTACCGCGTCGGAAAATTACGTCATCCAAATCAAATCAATGTATATTATTATTATTTATATAAAGTCAATAGTTAAAATAAAAAATACTCCAAAAAACGTATAAACAAGAGGTCGGCATGAACTCGGAACGAAACGTTTAATATTTTACAAGGTGTTAGCGAAATAGCGAATTACAAAACCTTTTCGGTTTGCTTAGCCCATAAAACTAGGGAAATTTTAGTTTTAAGGCTGCATATGTCATCTTCATTAGTCTGGGACACTGAGTCGTCCAAAGACCTGATGAACCCTGGTACATATGCTATGTGCAGCTCTAATCAATTCATACCCGATAAAACTGAAGCTTCTAAAAATGGTCCAGAACGGCCACAATTTTCTGGGTTTTCGTTTTCTGTAACTATAATTACACGTTTGCCGTGTGATGCCGGCTTAGAATAGCACCACCCCATTTCTTTCCCGTGGGTGTCGTAAAAGGCGACTAAGAGATGAAACCAGGAAATATATAACATCTTGCACTGCGCTCGCCAATCCGCCTGCCAAGCGTGGTGAGTATGGCGTATACCCCCAAAAAGGGAGGCCCATGTCCAGCAGTGGTTTTGTTGAAGTAGTATCTGACCTTCAATTTACAATAGCGGATTTACGATATGTCACGTTCTGAAAGTGCTATCGTACAACTTTTTCATACAAATCGGGCCATGTTTTTACCAATAACTTTGCTCTTCAAAAATGAGCAATCTAGATATGGCTAGGACATTAACTATTTTGCTATTTCCCTAACAACTTGTTTATCATAAGCGGCGCGGCGCGGACCACCCGAGAATCGAACTGTTGACACCGCGCGGAACGAAACACTCATCCATGCGAGACGCTGCGAATGCTCTTTAGTTTTGAATACGAATGACTATATGAGATCGACTTTTCAAAACATAATATGAAAGAGATGGGAAGTTTCAACTACTTTTCCTTATTTAGTTTTTAAACTATTAAAGCGGATCGCGTTGGGATTTTCGTACAAACCATAGTCCAAAATATGAGCCTTAATTTTGTCTATGGTTTAAAATCCGCAGCGATCCGTTTACGTTCTACGTTTTATGTGTGAAAACCTGTTTCAGAACTATTAGACCGGGTCGTTCGTCAACTGTGTGTCCCACACGACAGAACAGCAAATATACTTTTGATTATGTTGATTTTTTAGACATAATCTTATATAACATTTTTTTCGTATCAAATCTCATTCGCAGCGCCTCGCTAGAGTACGCGACTAACAAAAATACTTGATACCGTCACTGTTATTTGTAACAGTGCTCCATATTCCATACTCGCATATATGACTACAATACTCACTATCCTATAACTGGTATTAGTAGTTCTTAAAACGGCTATTACACTTGCCCTACCGCAGACATTATATTGCTGGCAAGTAATCAACAGTTTATTGCACAGAATAAGGATATAGCTATAGAATCGTCCATAAACCGGCTTGTTACTTTGAGTAACAAGACAATCATATTCAAATGAGTAGCTTTGACTTCAATCGTATTACAAATGGACTCAATAAAATCAAAGACATTTTGATATTTCAGATTACGAAGTCCAAGAAAATAATAAAAACAGATGTTTAATCCGCCTGTCTTATGAAGTCTCACTTTCTGTAGGTCAGCTAGAATAAATTTCTTAGAAGAAATATTCTGTGCTGTTGTGTCGTTACTCTTTATATGTGAGAGATACATCTCTTATTATGCTTTTGTGTACAATATGCTGTTAATTAGTAAAAAGAAACTCAGTCTAACACACGCAAAAATTGCGACAACTATATGCGTGACAACAATAGGCACTTCTATAGCTATGTCCTCATGCTGTGGTATATTGTAACGACTCCTCATAACCAGCAGTGTACGCTAAATGATAGACTATCGGCTGGGCAGTGTATTAGCCAGTGTATCATCGACATAGAAATGAATCAGCACAGACACCGAGCTTACCTAGGACAGATATACACACAATCGAAAGTGGCGCCGCCGCGGCCGAAGCGGGAGGACTACATTTCAACGAATGGGTTGGACACGCGATGGCTTAGTTGATAAAGCATCGGCACAGTTGCTGAAGGTTGCAGGTTACAAGTTTCAACGTTTTTATAAAGCAAAATAAATGATAAAATTAAAATAAAAGATATGGCAGGCGCTATCTTTTCTTTTGCAAACCTGTTAAAAAATAAAGCATTAGTTATTTTACGAAATTATGTGGTTGAAGCGGTTGCATTTTTCTAACTCCCAAAGTTAACCATTCTGTACGAAGAAAATACAGCAACTAAAATTTCACTTGACAGGGATTCAAGTCTACGACTTTTGACGTTCCGAGCCGACGCTTTAACGACTTAGCTATTGTTTTTAACTTTCGTAAATTAACTAGAGGCTTCGGATTTGCCTACCATAACTTGTTATTTAGTAGGTCAATATAAATAAATATCGACTATGTTTCGTCCCCCGGCGTCGACCGCTACTCTGTACAATATTCGACCAACTCGCGCCATTCTCGAAACACGACCCATACGCACCGAATGAGTATAAATCAAAACTGTTCATAAAAATATAACATTTCATATAAAACGAACGGCACTCTGTTAATAATACATATAACACATACATGTCAAATAGATATATTTGTATACAAGATGTTAGCAAAATAACGTTAAAATTTCTCACATTTTTCATGAAACTAAAGAACTTTTTTCGTCTTTTGGAAAATGGCAAAAAAATCATTATCAACTCGGGGCAATTTGTACCTAAACATATTTTCTTAAGATCTTCCATAAGCTACATAACTAAAGTTGTTCAGTTTCATGAGGTATGAGAATCCTAGAGATATTGTACCATTTTCCTAGCATCTTGTAAATCATGTCAATATGCTGGGAACACGTACAGAGATTTATAATTAATATTTATTTATATTATCGTAGACTAACAACTACATAAAGCATTACTTTTGTGCCTGATCGCTGCTAGCAGCCGCCCCGCTCCATGCACTCGCGCAGACCGGGGGCACGCTTCAGAGGTACCTACCTATACACACACTTACAATGAAGCTATGAACAACTCGTCGCAATAGGAATTGACGCACGCAAAATACAACTAAATACACGAAACCATTTTGTACTAAGTGCAATAAAGTATAAAAATAAATGTATAGTATAATATTTAAATACAATATTAATGCGAATATGGTATTTATTAATTTTTATACTTTACGTATCAAGATGTACAAGAGTAATAGCGCACAAACACGCGTGATAAGATCGATTAACCTAGTCTATAGACCCATCCCCTCTGAGAAAGAGGCGTGATTTTATGTACACAACTTTGAATGCAGATTTAAATTCTTTTATAGGTACTTGGAAAATTGCAATTATTTTGAGTATTTGTGTATTCAATTGTGTTTACGCACATCAAGACTGCTTACGATGACTTTTTCATAGCTTCATTCTGATTGCTCATAAGTTTCTCTGTGAAACATACCCTCGCTCTGATCTCTCACTATAATAATTACAACTAAATATTTAACTAAAAAATTAAACTTAACTTTGGTTTATGCGATTATTTCTAGACAAATAATACTAAGAAGAATACTGCTCGCACGTCGCGACACAAAACGTAACTAACGTATAAACGTAAACGTTAAATCATTGAACAATCAAATCTGACTTGATAGGACTAATTTAATGGCGTAAAATTACTGCTAATATTGAAAGGGAGAACCAGCCTATGCAACTGAACAACGTTCCCCAAGAAACATAGAGCGAATTATGAAAAAAAGTTGGTTGTTCCATACAAATTGACTCTTTCGTCGGGTGGTACATTTTGTGTGGAGGTTTATTTGTTTTTTTTTCATATTTCGACCTACGTCCCGGAAAAGTTGTTCCTTTCATAGCATGTTTCACCCCTTAAAATATTTGCAGAACTTTTTACATCCTGTATAATTAATAAGCAAAGTATGTTTGCGAAAAACATCGGAGTCTATAACAGAAATAACACGACGACATGTAATCTGAACCAGGTAGCAAATGTACGCATGATCATGCACACGTGCGCGTGATCAAGCAAACATGCAAACATCACGTACACGTACGCGTGATCACGCTCACGTACGCGTGATTAAGCATATGCACGCAAAATGTAGGCACACGTACATATTATGATGTAGCATCTATACGCATTTACAGTGTCAAAGTGGTAACTTACTTAAAAGTTGCAAATCGAGCAAAACATAATTTGACACAAAAAAAAATCTTGTCAAAATTATGCCTTATTCGTTCAGATTTTTATTAAACATGTCCTCTTATAAAACAACAAAACTGTTGTTATTTCTTTTAGTAGACCACCGAAATTATCTGTTAGATTACGTTGTAAATAAACCTATATTGTATACCTGTAGGTGCATATATTTAGCGCTGAGCGCATTGGCTCTGCCACTAAGTACTTTGACTACTTTGTACTTTCAGTACAAAACGCTAAAACATAACAAAATAGGAAAACCCATAAAATCTCCTTGTTTAGCACAAATTCGATAAAAAACATTAGATCGCGTCTGAGTATTGACAACATTATGCTACGTACATTACACAACGGAGGACTAGAAATGTGATACATTCGTTATTCGCAAATAAAATTAAAGTTCTAAAAACAACCTAAAAAGATCTCTCGGAGATTTCAAAACGGGTCGAAAAGACCTTAAACAAACGTAACATTGCACTCGCAGCACCTTAAATTATCCGTAACGGAAGAAACGTATAATAAAGCGTAAAAATATTACCTGCAAATATTTTAAGCGCTTCAAACCATTATCTGAACAATTTTCCCTAAGGAACATAAGTCGAAATATGAAAAAAATATGGAACTCCCACACAATATGTACCCGCTGAGCCGAGCGAGTCAACTGTATGAGAATTAGTTTTTATTACGTACTTCGACCTATGTTCCTTGGGGAAAGTTGTTAAGTTTCATGATCTGGTTCGCCCGTTAAAATATTTGCAGCTAATATTGTTACACCTTATAGATCCCGAGGACTAGGGTTATTCTTAAATTTACAAATCACGAGTATGGTAACAGCTAATTTAGCTAATTATTTGAAGTATGTTTCTCGCTTTCTTTACAAGTGAAAGGGACAGGTTTCTGAATACTGCATTCAAACTATAAAACTGAATAACTTCACATAAGAAAATATTTCAGGAATCGTGAATTTATTTAACCTCCATTAATTTATTTATTGTAAATGCAGAAAGCTGATTGTGTTTTTTTTAGGGTGTCGAATTTTGCTTTTGTTTTCTGATAATGTTTCTAGGGCAAAGTTGTTCAGTTTAACGGTCTGCATGCATTCTACAGTATTCGGAAAAATGTCCCTTAAACCTAAATGTTTTACTGTTCATCCTGGTACCATACTGACGAGTGAGATAGACTATAACAAAGAACGTGGTGCGTTAGAGCCCGGGGCGCGCACACACTCACACCGCACGCACACAGAGACAACACGCTACTAACTCGAATGGGGTTTACTGCCGCACGCACACAGCGAAACGGCACACGTCAACACACGCATCGTAACGTACATGTACGCGTTATCACGCACAAATACGAATTATCACGCACACGTACGCATGATTACGCTTACGTAAGAATGATCACACGTAAGCATGATCACGCTTACTTACGCATTATCGCGTGCATTATGAACGCATTCTTACGCACACGCAGACATAATGACGCCCACGTACGCATGATCACGCTTACGCACGTGTGATCACGCACACGCGCGTGCGTACGTATGACGTCACGCGAGCGCTCCACACCCGGTATGCATTTAAATTTTCTCAATATGTACAACAATCGATAATTGCTCTATCCTCTCAATATATCGTTACAATAGGTCAATCTCAATGGAAAATATAATCATCGCTATAACAAACTAAGAATGCGACGATTTTATATGTATTTTTTTAATATATTTTTTTGCGCGTGTTTATTCGACGAGGTTTTGACTCCGCCCCTTCTCCCACGGTAGCGTTCCCACGGGAATTTAGTTATTTTCGTCGCTGTCTCTCACTTAAAATTTGTACTACAGTTATTATTGAACTCCCGTGAAAAGTTACTACGTGAAAAAACTCAGTATTCATGCTCTAAGGTATTAAATATACCAATATATTGTAAATTATTCAAATACAATATAAAATGTGCCGTCAAAATTACCACAGATAAAGTGCGTTAACACAAACTTAATAGATATTTACAAAAGTGCAGTAAAAGGTAACAAATGAGGCAGTTTCTAAAAGATTCAAAATCTAATAAGAAATAATATAAAGTTGATCGCTTCAAAACTTTTTGTAAAGGGGTCAAAATCAAAACCACGCATTACTTAAAAATTTCCCTCGCTCAACAACGCCCCCTATTGGACAGAATCTCATAAGAAAACAATATGGCTGCCGACACCCAAAAACACCCGACGTTTTGGCAGCACTTTCAAAAGAGGTATACTTATTAATCGCTAATATCGTAGCCTATAATCAACATTTAATGGGTATCATAAATACAGGCATGTGTACATTGTTATGGCAGTTTCTATAAATGCTGTGAAAGAGATAAAAATACCTATTCTTGTCTCTCTCACGCACAGTTTTTTTCGACTAAAATAAGGTTCTATACATATCATCTGGTCATATTTCTAAGACACTGTTTATAACTTTTACATTCAAAATTACACCTTGTAATTATGTACATATTTCGACGTCGATACCGTCGACACAAGATGGCGATACTGTCTTAGAT
Organism: Keiferia lycopersicella; assembly: GCA_029255805.1. Lineage (NCBI taxonomy): Eukaryota > Metazoa > Arthropoda > Insecta > Lepidoptera > Gelechiidae > Keiferia > Keiferia lycopersicella. The sequence continues at coordinate 328,513 of JARACZ010000024.1, forward strand.
TATAGAACAAAATGACACCAAAACTATTTTAGGAAACGCTTTCCTATTACCGAAATTCTGCAAAGAATAATTTCCCAACTGAAAGTACATCTAACTACCAAAAATGTAAAACATCTTATCTGCATAGAAAGTGGCGCCATCTGTTGTCCAGCGGCGGTACAATCTGGTGCTGCCACCTGTCGTCGAGCGGCGGCGTTATCTCGTCAGCTGCGGGGAGGCGCGCGGGGTGCGGGGGGTGTTCAGTGCGCGGCGGCGGCGGGGGCGGGGGCGGCGGCGGCGGGGGCGGAGGGGGGTGCGGCCAGCGGCGCAGACGGGTTGAAGTCCGAGTTGATGAATGAGAACCCATGGAATTCCTCCTGCAATTCAATGAATAATTACGTATGAAGTTATCGGTAGTAAATGTCTATAGAATTATGAAACGAATGAAAGTGGAAAATTGCACATAAGCCTAATTTTTAAAACTGGGCACGAAAGTCCACATATCGTCGTATCGTAATATTTTATTCTTATGTATTTTCTTAATGCCTAGGATGTACTGAAATTGTTTAGGGTATATGTGAATGGATTTGAGTAGTAAATTGTGATGCAAGCACTTTCGCATGCAAAAATTTAAAAAAGTTTTGATTTGTAATAATGCAATTGATATGCAAAATACTGCTTCAGAGCAAATAATACTTTGATAAGTATTATAGTTCTGAATCATTTTTTATGACTCCCTTGCAGAGTTTAAGGACAAGGTGCATGATTTGCTGGTAAGAGATGTTTAGTTCTTAAAATTATATATTTATCTATTTTCAAATGTTAGTTTAGGCTTTTAATTAAATGTAAATTAAATATAATATAGTAAAATGTTATTTATAGTCTTATCTCTAGTTACTTTGCATGTACGTAATCCTAAATAAAGAAATTGGAAAAAGAATGTACCTGATTGATGGCGCGTATGACGTCCATGGGCACGGGCGTGAGCGTGGGCTCCTCCTTGGTGAACTCCGCGTCGAAGTTCACCGCCTCCTTGCGCGAGCGCTGCACAAACAAACACAGGATCGGTGATAAACATGACGGGAAAACTCGGCTACCCAACAACAGATGGCGTTACTTTCTTTGACCAAGTTTATCGTGTATTGGACAAAACAAAACATTCATTAAAGTGCTATGACCGGAATTTTGTGATTTTCCAAAAAATAGATCCCAATAAGTACGAGGGTTTGATATTTGATTTTCATGTATATGTATCTTGAAAATATGAGCTAAGGAACCCATCCACCCCAAAAACGATTGGCACAAATTTCTTCAATACAATAAAAATCTAAAGATAGGTCTATTTATTAATAAAAAAAGATATTACTCGGCAAATTGGATTAAAATGAATATAAATATATTACCTAAAGAATTCACGACAAAAACATAATTTTTATATAAATACTTTTCTCACAATTAATTTAAAATTGATTATTTTCAATGATCGACACTCACGTGGCCGCCGCTGTCTCTTTCTTTCTATCTAGCACGCGCATTAGCGCAGTCGCATTCATACGACCTTGAACATAAGCTCTTAAGTTGAAGCCGGGAGGAGAAATATCCGCTACCGAACAACAGATGGCGCCACGCTCTTTGACAAAGTTCAAAGTTAAGCAAACTTGGTGAAATACATGACATACCGCCTTAGGTCTGAAGGGGGGGCGCAGGCGGCGCGCGGTGAGCGCGTCCCAGTCCATCTCCTTGAAGAAGGCGTGCTGGCGGATGCCCTGCGCGCCGCCCGCCACGCCCAGCCGCCGCGCCGGGTTCTTCGTCATGAACCTGCAACACAACATATCAACATAACCATGGGGTCTCAGGGGCAAGAGTCGTGTGTGTCAACGCGTTATGTGTAAGCCCCCTTCGGGGGCAAGAGTCGTGTGTAACAACACGTTCTGTGTAAGCCCCCTTCGGGGGCAAGAGTCGTGTGTGTCAACGCGTTCTGTGTAAGCCCCCTTCGGGGGCAAGAGTCGTGTGTAACAACGCGTTCTGTGTAAGCCCCATTCGGCGGCAAGAGTCGTGTGTGACAACGCGTTCTGTGTAAGCCCCCTTCGGGGGCAAGAGTCGTGTGTATCAACGCGTTCTGTGTAAGCCCCCTTCGGGGGCAAGTCGTTTGTGTCGACGCGTTCTGTGTAAGCCCCCTTCGGGGGCAAGTCGTGTGTGACAACGCGTTCTGTGTAAGCCCCCTTCGGGGGCAAGTCGTGTGTGACAACGCGTTCTGTGTAAGCCCCCTTCGGGGGCAAGAGTCGTGTGTAACAACGCGTTCTGTGTAAGCCCCCTTTTAAATCGAGTGTGACAGATGTGTGGTAGACCCCTTCAGAGAGCTAATGGTAAGAAATAACGAAGTCTTACCCTTTGAGTATAGAGACTGCATCTCTAGACAGCCACACTGGGTACAGTACGTCGTCGTGTAGTATGGACTCGAACAAGTCGTCTTCGTTGTCGGCCTCGAAGGGGGGCTGCCCGGCCAACATCTCGTACAGGAGGACGCCCAGGGCCCACCAGTCCACCGACACGCCGTATTCCAACTCTTGCAGGATCTAGAACATACCAAAATAAATTATGTCTGTTTACTACAGATAGAAATAAAACTAAGAGATCGAAAAATGTAATTGTAGTTTTATTATTATATTGTAGTAATTGTAGAATATAGAAGTTTAAATGATACTACTTTATCTTGCAAAGAACCTTTACGAGTAAAATAACATTCCTTAATACATTTAAAAATATTACCTCTGGCGCGATATAGTCAGGAGTTCCACAAAACGTCGTGGTTGTTGCGCCATCTGCAAAAAAGAAAACATCGTGATTTAGTCACCAAGACTCGACGCGCTTACTTGATATTTATCAGGTAAGGTCTTGATATTTATTCATTATTTGTTTCCAGTCTGGTTCGGACTTTGCGGGTTAGTAAGATGGTTCCTGTTTCGGATGGCATATTAAGCCGTAGGTCCCGGATGCTGTCTATGATAACGTAGCCGGCGGTCGTTACACAACCGTGTTAGAAGCCTGTTACTTGTAGAAGGCGGTTGAAAAATTCTGACTCTAGGGTTCATTGGGTCGTTGGACGACTTAGTGTCCCACACGAAGAGAGAGAGAGAGAATTTGACTGTCTTCACCACACCAGTTTGGGCTGAAAGGAGTTTTGTTCCGCAGCTTCCGAGGAAGGTTGCCGCAGCTAACTCCCAAATTTAAATTAATTTTGTAATAGTGGTATTTTCAGTGTAGGATTTAAGTTTATTTTTATTGTATAGTATTATTTCTATTACCAACCCGCACTGGGCCAGCGTGGTGGGTGACGGCCCGTACCCCCTTATGGATTCTACAAACAGAAATCGGCCCCAAGTGCCCGGCGGCTCCGGTGGCCGGGCAGATTCAGGCGAAAATCGACCCGGCTCCGAGACCAGGGGTGCTAAGAATCCCCGGGCGGCGTGGATCCCTCGCCGAACGACCTTGGCCCTGGCAACATATAACGCGTGCACACTGCGGACGGAAGAGAAGTTAGTGGAACTCGAGGAAGAACTGAGCAGGTTACGGTGGGACATAGTGGGACTGTCCGAAGTCCGAAGAGAGGGGGAGGACACGATAGCCCTGAAGTCAGGTAACCTGCTCTACTTCCGGGAGGGCGACCATCTGTCCCAAGGTGGTGTCGGGTTCATCGTCCACAAGTCCCTCGTGAACAACGTAGTACAGGTCGGGAGTATTTCAAATAGGGTGGCATTCCTTATACTCAGAATAACTAAACGTTATTCGCTGAAGGTCATACAGGCATACGCCCCAACTTCGAAGTACCCCGACGAGGACGTGGAGGCAATGTATGAGGACATATCCAAAGCCATACATACCTCCAGGACTCATTACACGGTGGTCATGGGGGATTTCAACGCTAAGCTGGGCAATCGTTGCGGTGACGAACTGAGAGTTGGGCCATTTGGTATTGGGGTGAGGAACAGCCGAGGTCAAATGCTGGTCGACTTCATGGAGAAGGAGGGACTCTTTATGATGAACTCGTTCTTCAGGAAACGGCCGCATCGAAAATGGACCTGGAAGAGCCCCGACGGTGTTACCAAAAATGAGATAGACTTCATCATGACAGACAAAAAACGGATATTCAACGATGTCTCTGTGATCAATTCGTTCAAAACGGGTAGCGATCACCGAATGGTAAGAGGCACGTTGAATCTTAATGTAAAAGCCGAGAGATCACGTCTGATGAAGTCTACGCTCCGACCAGCACCTGCCCAAATCCAAAACCCTGAGAGCTTTCAGCTCCACCTGCAAAACCGCTTCGATTGCCTGGGTGAGTGTATCGACGTGGACGACTATAACGACAGGGTCGTGGAAACTGTCCTTACGGTTGGCTCTAAGTTCTTCAAACCCAATCGTACGAACAGAACCAAAAAAATCTCAGACCTTACTTCGAGGCTCATGGAGGAACGACGCGAGATGATTCTGCAGTCGTCGGAGGATACTTCCCAATATCGGCAGCTCAATAGGCAGATCTCTAAGTCTTTGACCCGCGACATACGCCAATTTAATACTGACCGTATTAAAGAGGCAATTGAGCGCAACAAAGGCTCCAAGGTGTTTGCTAGAGATCTGTCGATAGGCCAGAGCCAACTAGCGAAGCTAAAGACCGACGATGGCAGAATCGTATCGTCCAAGCCCGAGCTATTGGAAGAGGTCGAGAAGTTCTACGGACAGTTATACGCGACAACATGCACACCTGTCAATAATCGGGTCGCAGATCCAAGAGCTCGATTAACCCGGCACTACACAGAAGATATCCCGGACGTCAGCTTGTGCGAGATTAGTATGGCTCTGAAACAGCTAAAAAACAGCAAGGCGCCGGGTGATGATGGAGTTACGGCAGAGCTTCTGAAAGCCGGTGGTAAACCGATACTTAAAGCACTGCAGAAATTGTTTAACTCTGTCATACTCGAGGGCAAAACGCCACAGGCGTGGCACAGAGGCGTGGTGATGCTGTTCTTCAAAAAGGGCGATAAGTCTTTGCTGAAGAACTACAGACCCATCACGCTTCTGAGCCATGTCTACAAGCTGTTCTCAAGAGTCATAACGAATCGTCTCGCACGCAGGCTCGACGACTTCCAGCCTCCCGAACAAGCCGGCTTCCGAAAAGGCTTTAGCACCGTGGATCACATTCATACGCTGAGGCAAGTTATACAGAAGACTGAAGAGTATAACCAACCACTCTGCCTCGCGTTTGTGGACTACGAAAAAGCCTTCGATTCGATCGAAACATGGGCCGTACTTCAGTCTCTTCAGCGGTGCCAAGCTGACTATCGGTATATCGAAGTGTTGAAGTCCTTGTACGAAAGCGCCACCATGTCAGTTCGACTTCAGGACCAGGACTCGAAACCTATCCAGTTGCAGCGAGGAGTGAGACAGGGAGATGTAATATCACCGAAACTGTTCACAGCAGCACTGGAAGACGTCTTCAAGCTCTTGGACTGGAGAGGACTTGGCATCAACATCAACGGCGAGTATCTGACTCACCTTCGTTTTGCCGACGATATCGTGGTCATGGCGGAAACCCTGGAGGACCTCGGTACAATGCTCGATGACCTCAATAGAGCCTCCCAACAAGTGGGTCTAAAAATGAACATGGACAAGACCAAGGTTATGTCAAACTCTCTTGTTGCACCCATTACTCTGACAGTTGGGGGCTCTACTCTGGAAGTTGTCGACGAGTATGTCTACCTGGGACAAATAGTCCAGCTGGGTAGGTCCAACTTTCAGAAAGAGGTCAATCGTCGAATCCAACTCGGCTGGGCAGCGTTCGGGAAGCTACGTAACATCTTCTCTTCTCAACAACTACCGCAGTGCCTCAAGACAAAAGTCTGGGATCAGTGCGTGTTGCCAGTGATGACTTACGGAGTTGAGACGTGGCCGCTAACAATGGGCCTCATAAGAAGGCTCAAGGTCACTCAAAGGGCAATGGAAAGGGCTATGCTCGGAGTTTCTCTCCGCGATCGAATCAGAAATGAGGAAATCCGGAGAAGAACCAAAGTCACCGACATAGCTCGAAGGATTGCGCAACTTAAGTGGCAGTGGGCGGGGCATATTGCTCGTAGGACCGATGGCCGCTGGGGCCGGAAAGTTCTCGAGTGGCGGCCACGGACCGGTAGACGCAGCGTAGGTAGGCCTCCCACAAGGTGGACCGACGATCTGGTGAAGGTCGCGGGAAGCCGCTGGATGCGGGTGGCGCTGGACCGATCATCGTGGAGATCCTTGGGGGAGGCCTATGTCCTGCAGTGGACGTCTATCGGCTGAGACGACGATTATTTCTATTGTTATATTTTAAACTGTTTATCTAAGTCACAGGAATCCCTTTTCTCAGTTTAGGAAATAGTTTAGGCTCATAATAATTGTTTTGTATAGTTTTACATAATTAGTAATTACGTTTGTTTAATAATTCTTCTTTTCGTGTGGGACACCGAATCGTCCAACGACCCGATGAACCCTAGTGTTTCAACCGCCTTCTACAAGTAGCAGGCTTCTGACATGGTTGAGTAACGACCGCCGTCTAAGTGATCATAGACAGCAACCGGGACCTACGGCTTAACGTGCCATCCGAAACACGGAACCACTTTACTTACGGACAATCGGGTGGTTCAGCCTGCAATGTCCTAACCAGACTGGGAACAAATTCACAAAGAGACAAATATCAACTTTGTGAGTGACCCACCGAGAATCGAACCCGGGACCTTCTGCGTCAAAGGCAGTCGCACTACCACTGCGCCACATCGGTCGTCGAGTGTTTAATAATAAATTTGAACTTGATTTAAGAAAACAAAATCATTGGAATACATTGTTTGTCTCTACTTTTCTTATCTGCTTTTGTCATAAATCGATATTTTAAGACATCGACCACTATTTACAACTCAGACTACATATTTTCGTTTAAACCTATTTTTCTTTAAGTCGAGTTCATACAATCAGATATGCTTGGGCTCAGGAACTTTGTCAAATTAGCTGGGATAAAAGAGCCCCCCAACCCCCTTACCGAGCACAACCGAGTAAGCTTTATCATGCGAGCAGCTAAGGAGTGGAATGCCCTGCCGGCGGATCTGTTTCCGGAACAAAACAATTTGGGCCTTTTCAAGGTAAGAGTGAATAGGCATTATCTAGGCAAGCATTTTTAATCATCGTCTGCATCGTCACTTACCATCAGGTGAGATAGTAGCCAAATGAAGGTCTATCTTAATTATTATTATTATATATATTTTAAATTAGCCTACAGTGTCCCACTGCTCGGCAAAGGCCTCCACTCTCTCTTTCCAGGATTTCCGGTCTGAGGTCGGAGCAGTTCGGATTATATTCGACCGAGTCATCTCGCCAGCGCTTTCTAGGTCTCCCTCTGCGGCGACGCTCTTCTGGAGTATTTTCGCTGGTTATTGTGGCCAAGTGCAATCTTAAGTAGTAAAATCAGCCCCCTCACCAAGTATGCCCTCCTTGCACATGCCGAAATCAGCCAGCTTGCAGTGGCCCTCGCTGTCCAGCAGGATGTTGTCCAGCTTCAGGTCGCGGTAGATGACGCCGTGCCCGTGCAAGAACTGCAGCGCGCACGTCACCTCCGCCGCGTAGAATCTGAAGGGAAAAATGGAAGTCACATTAGTTTTTTTAGCTATGTGATAATAATAATGCCGTGTGATGCCGGCTTAGAATAGCATCACCCCACATCCTTCCCGCGGGTGTCGTAAGAGGCGACTAAGGGACTCGAGAGTATTAATGTATTACAATTTTTAGGCGACAAGCTGACAACCTCTCACTAAAGTGATACACATGTTTTCTGAAACAACCTTGGAAAACAATCCTCAAAAATGTTAAACGTGGCGGTAGCGACCGTATTCTTACGGCCGTTAACGTTCTGCCTACCCCACAAGGGATACAGGCGTGATATATGGTTGTTGTTTTATTTTTCCATAAACATAATGATCAATATCATCACTACATAGTATAAAGCAGAGTCGCTTTTCGCGTCTGTATGTATATGTATGTATGTTTGCTAAAATCTTTAAAACTACTCAACGGATTTTGATGCAGGTTTTTAAATAGAGAGAGTGATTCAGAGGATGATTATTGAGTATAATATTTGCCGGGAAAACATCTTATTCCCACGGGAAAATGAGTGAGCGGGCCGCCAGTGCAATAATACAATCGTTTCCCTTCTTTCAGGATCTAATCCAGACGCCTTCGGATATTGAAACCAACGCTCAGACTACTAGACTGCGGTGAATGAAAATAAAAATTTGCTTATATAATAATGGCGATGAAATTTCTTTTTACGTCGGTTAAAAATATATTCCAATCTCTTCAACACAAATTATTCTATCAGAATACAATTTTATTTTCCTTTTATTTGAACGCGCGTGTAACGAAACGCAAACGTCAAATCTGACAACTGTCTTTCAAAAAGCGTCGCGTCACGTCAATCCGCCATTTTGTCGACGTCCGCGATTTATTCGTTTCAAGAGTTAATACTTTTTATTTAAAGGAAATAACTTTGAAAATTATGCGCAGTCGAAGGATTGTTCTAAGTTGACGTTATGGCGTCGTGTTATCGCTTTACGAGCGCTGAACGGTGCGTGAACTGCGCGTGGAACATGTGCCAGGGATTCGTGCGTGGAAGTCGCACGAAACTATACCCACAAGAGTTTAAAGAATGAACAGAAAATGTCAAACTTTTTCGATCATCGAGTCAGCGAGTTGCCGGACCCAGAAATACGGCTGTTGAAGAGTTGGTTTCCATCAGTTGAGGTACGTATTTCATTAAGCATGAATTACCTCATTCATGTTAAAATTCTCATGCTCGGGCGAAAAACCGTCCACACCGACCGCGCATTGCGCCGCATGTTGCGCGCGGCAGTGAGCATTTGAGGCTGCTCGTTCAATGGAGATCCAGCTAATTATACTCTATTTAGTTCAGGTTCCTTGCCACGTCTAGTTACCTACACTACATAAAATTAGAAAAAGTTAGGCAAAATCAGTACAATAAATGGTAAAATAAATAAATAAATAAATAAGCAGATCTAAACTGTCTTATGATTTTAAGTAATTCGTAGTATGTGTGTATGTAAGTAAGGAAGTGACCGCTATGACTAAGGCGACCGCTATGACTTTGAAGAATAAGCAAGTTGGGTGATGCTATTCTAAGCCGACACATGGCAATTGGGACTTTTAAGCCCGTATTTATAAACCGCAGTCCACTCTGAGATCGATCTTGAGTGCGATTTTGAGATGCTGTTAGTATTCACTGAAATTTGTCAAAATCGTTCTTGAGATCGATCTTAGAGTTGAGTGCGATTTATAAATACGGACCTTATAGTCCTTAAACGTGATCCGAGTGTTTTGTTACTCTCTCTCTCTCTTCATGTGGGACACCGAGTCATCATCCAATGATCCAATGAACCCTAGTGTCAGAATTTTTCAACCGCCTTCTACAAGTAGCAGGCTTCTGACACGGGTTTCTTTGTTACTACAGGGTCAAGAAGTGTCTACGCCGCTACCGCGCTACGACATGAACTATAATTGTGTGTGTGGTGTTGAAATACTATTTGACCGCGTATGCGTTAACGAAACTATAGAACTTATTTTACCTATAGATTTGTATAAAAATCACCTCATATTTACGTCATAGTCTCAACAGCCAATAATGTCAATCAGTTAGAAATGTATTAGTTTTATACGTATTTTCAAAAGAACGTAAGTGTTATTAATTTAATTTGATTGTATAACTTATTTCATTGCCTTAAGGCTCATTTTGCTTTATATAAATATTCAACTCGTTAGCTGCCGAGCCGCCATTGCTTAAAATTCATTCTTACGCTCGCCGTCGCCTTTAACACTTGTCCAATCTGTTATATTTTTTGGTCAATAGTACTTTCCCTAAACACCAAAATTTCTTTTATTTCAAACCCCTTGTTTGGTAACAAACAAATTGGCGACCGCGACAGGACCCTGCACTATAAAATACGCCTAATCGACGTCGGATTGCAGGTCACTCTCTTCATCGAGCGAAACGTGGCGGACGTGCGCCATTCCAAGATTGTGCCACGTGTGTTCATCGTGATTCCTTTGTTTGGTGGTCAAGAACGGCTGCCTGCATCATCAGCAGAACAGCTTCGAAGCGATTACTACAGTGCACATCGCCCCCGCTAAGATTTCGCCGAGAAAGTCAACCAATCAAGAAAATACCTAAGTGTGAGGTAACGACGCTACTGCGAAGAATCAACACCAAATCATCATCAACGGGATTGGGAGGTCTACTTAACAACGTGCTACGTTGGATACACATCGCCTCGCCATCTAAAAGTGAGCCCGTTCCTTTGTCCTACCTATTTACACAGTTATCCACTTTATTTGTGATTTCCAGGAGCTAGTTCCTCAATTTTGTGGCTATTATTTTGTGTGCTGCCTAATTTTGTGTGTATGCCTGTCTTTGCTGGTTGCAAATAGTTTACCAGCCTATTTACGTATACACACGCCTATTTTTAGCACATCATCTACTTTCCCACTGATTTGAGTCGCGTTTAGAGGCTTTTTTGCCAATAGTTAGTGGCTATAATTTTTGTGCTGCCTATTGCGTATGCGTGCCTACCTCTCGGAAGCAATACCTATAGTTTGCCGACCTATTTACACACGCGTAACGCCTAACGCACATACCTACTTTCCCACTAGCGAATCATCACTAATTCACTTCAATTAGCTTAACTGCTTGCGTTAAATCGTTGTTAAACTATCGTTAAATGTGTCACTATCGCAGTTCCCCATTTTTAATTAGAATTCACGCTAATATTTGCACTTTTACCCTAGATTACATACAGTGCTATTAATTTTCATGCTTAATATCACATTATTTTGCCTAATTCAACTTTTATTGAGCTAAATAAACGTAAATACGTGTCCACTAACTTTGCACAGTAAGCATCTTATGAGTTTTTCTATCATTTCCATACCTACTGCACTGCTTTGTACCTCATACCTACCATTGTAGTCAGACGCTTGCATCTATCTATTCCAGTGTTCGAGTTCTACACCGTGACCTACATTGCATCAGCTGGTCGGCCGTGCCGCGCTGATTGTACGGAGCCAGGCCGGCCTGTACCGGACGAACTGCACCCCGTGCCACGTGCTTCGCGCGCAGTCAACAAAACGAGGAGCGTATCGTTTCGTATGAGATTTCATTCAATTTCTTACCTATTTGTTTTATCAGTGAATACTTCTTTGCAAAATGCCTGATTCTGAGAAGTCTGAAATGAAAGCGCTTACGGCAAAGCGAAGCAACATAAAAGGCCGTGTCACGAAGTTTAAAAATTATTTAGAGACTTTGAAAACTCTCGAACCTATTACCACCTTTGAAATATTGAAGTTAAAAAGTAAACTCAGTAAATTCGAAGAATTATTCGCTGAATTTAATGATGTTCAGGAGAATATTGAACTGTTATGTGCAACTCCAGAACTTCAAGAAACTGAGCTAACTTATAGGGATGTTATGGAGCAAGATTTTCATAATAGCATAGCTTTGGCCCAGCAGACCATTGAAGCTAATGTTTTTCATGATGCCAACAGCAACTCTTCATCCCGTCGATCTAGTGTTAGTCATAATCATAATGAAGGATGCGGCACAATTGGTTTTAAATTACCTACTGTTGTAATACCTAAATTCGATGGTACCTATTTTAAGTGGCTTGAATTTAGGGACACTTTTACTTCATTAGTGCATAAAAATTCACGTTTCAAAGATGTTCACAAATTCTTTTATTTGAATTCTTATCTGGAAGGGGAAGCTGCACGGGTTGTGTCCAATCTGGAGGTCACAGATGACAATTATACAGAAGCGTGGGAGCTTTTGTGCCAGCGTTACGATAATAAACGCCAATTGATTAATAATCATTTAAAATCATTAATGAGTCTTGAAACTGTCAGGGAAACTGAAAAATCTTTGCGTTTCGTCATTGACCATGTTACAAAAAACCTTCGCGCTCTCAAAACGCTAGGGTTGCCCACTGATAATTGGGATGCTTTGATTATTTATATTGTAGCTGAAAAACTCGATCCAAAAACTTCTTTCAAATGGGAAGAGAATAAGAGTTCACTAGGTGAAATACCTCAGCTGCAGGATTTCTTTGATTTCTTAAAAAATCGTGCTGACGTTCTCGAATCTGTAAACAGGAACAAGCAGGCACCTCGAAATACACCATCGCATCAAGAGCACACTTCACGTCATAAAAACCAAAATGTGTCACGGACTATGGTCGTGAGTCATGATGCTGGCAGCAGCTCTTCTTCGTCTTTTTCTTGCCCTCTTTGCAAGGGATGTCATCGACTTTATGAATGTTCTGCATTCAAGACTAAATCGGACGATGATAGGTTGTCATTTGTCAGCTCTATGAAGTTGTGTCAAAATTGTTTGAGGAGGGGTCATGTTGCACGTCGTTGTAGGTTGCCAGGTGTTTGCAGAGTTCCAGGATGTAGGAAGTCACATAATTCACTCCTGCATGCTGCGTTGATTAAAAAGGATGACGAGAAGCCACCTACTGAATCTGCTGTCATGACTGCTGCCGTCTCTACCTCGGAGTTAATGTTGTGTACTGCTGAAGTCATTTTAGCTAACCCCGATAATCCCGATAAGTCCATTACAGTGCGCGCAATGCTAGATAATGCGAGCCAATCCATGTTGGTCTCTGAACGTGTGGTTCAAGCTCTACAATTGTCCTCTCAGCCTTCTAGTACCAGATTGGTTGGTGTCGGTGAAACGCCATGCAAGATAGTACCCGACAGGTGCGCTGTCCAAATTCAATCTAAACATAACTCGTTTAACATAACAATTTCGTGTCTTGTACTGCCATCGATCTCCGGTAAATTGCCTAAGAACTCTTATAGTGTAGAGCATCTTAATTTATCCGACTATTTACTGGCAGACCCCAATTTCAATAAGTCCAATACTGTCGATATGCTTATCGGCGTTGAGCTTTTCTGGGATTTAATTATCTTGGAGAAAAGGTCGTTAGGCCCTAAATACCCAGTATTGATAAATTCAAAGCTAGGTTGGCTTGTGGTTCCACCTAGCATAGTAGATGGAAAATCTTTCTCCTCTATAGAGGAGTCCTATTGCAATTTTGCGCGAAGTGATGACATCATCAATCTCCACAGTGATATGAAAAAGTTTTGGGAGCTGGAAAAGGTTCCTGATAAGGCGATTCCATCCGAAGAAGAAAGAGAATGTGAGCAGCATTTTGTGTCAAACACTACTCGTACTGAAGATGGGCGCTTTTGTGTTAAACTTCCACTTCGTGATAGTAGAGATTGTCTAGGAACTTCATATCATCTAGCTGAAAAAAGATTTTTTAATTTAGAATCACGTTTTCGAAGGCAACCTTTGCTCAAGGAGCTTTATTTCGATTTTATCAACGAATATGCTCGTTTGGGTCATCTGTCTATTTATGACATACCTTCGTCTAACACGAAATATTACCTTCCTCATCACCCTGTTCTAAGAGAAAACAGTGAATCCACTAAATTGCGTGTCGTTTTTGATGCTTCCACACGCACAACTTCAGGATTTTCTATGAACGATGTCCAGATGACAGGGCCTAACATTCAGGACTCTCTTTTCAATATTTTGACCAGGTTTCGCTGTCACAAATATGTATTGTCAGGTGACATTGAAAAGATGTATCGCCAGATCTTGGTTGACAAGAATGACCGTGACTTACAATTAATTTTATGGCGAGAAAACGAGTCTCTGCCTATTCATACACTTCAATTAAATACCGTTACATACGGATTTTCCAGTGCCAGTTTTCTTTCCACCCGTTGTTTATGGCAACTGGGTGAAGAATGTAGTGACTTTCAAATCAAAGAAATAATCCAAAAGGATTTCTACGTCGACGACTTATTGACAGGAGCGCAAACTGAGTCTGAGCTTCGTCAAGTCCAACTTTCAGTTTCAGGGGCTTTCTTGAAGGGCGGATTTCATCTCAGAAAATATAGGTCCAATCTTCCATCTCTACTACCTGATAGTAATGATCAACAGGGTCAGCTTGTGATAAGTAAATCCACAAATACATTAGGTATTGGGTGGACGCCAGATTCGGATGAACTTCATTTTCCTACTGAATCAATTTCAGTCGAAAAAGTTACAAAGAGAACCATACTTTCTTCAACCTTTAAGGTTTTTGATCCATTAGGATTATTATCGCCCTGCACTATTAAGCCTAAAATGCTTATTCAAGAACTCTGGACCAAAGAAAAACGTGACTGGGATGATCCTGCCCCGGAAAACATCAAGTTAGAGTGGATTAAATTTGTAAACGGTCTAGAGACAATTACTAAATTAAAAATTAAGAGAAATGTTTTGATCGACAATCCAGTAAACATTGAAATGCACATTTTCTGTGACTCATCCGAGAAAGCGTATGGAACATGCATCTACCTACGTTCTTCAAATACGCAAGGTAACACGCAGGTAAGACTACTTTGCGCGAAGTCACGTGTCGCGCCAGTATCGCCAACAACTATTCCTAGGTTGGAATTGTGCGCAGCTTTATTAGGTGCACAGCTTAAATCAGTTGTTTGCCAGGCTCTTCGTGTCGAAATCAATCGTGTTGTGTGCTGGTCGGATTCTAAGGTTGTTTTATCTTGGATCCATTCGTCGAAAAAACTCAAAACCTTTGTCGCTAATAGAGTCGGAACCATACTCGAATTGACTGACAAATCTTCATGGCGGTACGTGCCAACAGCTCAGAATCCAGCTGATCTAGTGTCCCGAGGTATAGATCCACAATTATTACCTGATTTAACAGCATGGTGGAATGGACCTTCCTTCTTACAATTGGCAGAATCATCTTGGCCAGAGGTCGATATTCAGTTTTTAGAGCCAGACCAATTGCCAGAGGTTAAGACTTTTCTTACTTTCGCGGGGGAGCCCTCTTCCGATCTGCCCAGGATCTCCAGATTGAGCATAGCGCAACGAGCTTACGCCCGAATCTTGCGGTGGTTTGCCAATTCAAAAAAGGAAAATAAAAACAATCAAATCACTGGTCCTCTGAGTAGCTCTGAGCTTGATAAAGCCTTGACAATTTTGATCAAAATATCTCAGCAACATTACTTTTCAAATGAAATTGATTTATTGTCTCAAAACAAGCCACTTAAAAAGAGTTCAAATATAGCATCTCTACACCCATTCATTGATGCAAACGGCATTTTAAGAGTCGGTGGTCGTATCACAGAGTCCAAATATGATTATGACAAACGTCATCCAATACTGTTGCACTCAAAGAGCAATTTTACTAAGCTTCTTTTGCAGCAAGAGCATAAGCGATTGATGCACGCTGGCCCTCAGCTTTTGCTCACATCTATCAGAAACCGTTATTGGCCCATCGGAGGTAGAGATCTAGCCAGACGCACGGCTCGTAGGTGCATGATATGTAGCCGGTTTCGAGGTAGAACTCTCACTAACATTATGGGAAGTTTACCTCCAGAGCGCGTCAACCCTGATTTTCCATTTACACATGCCTCTACCGACTTTGCAGGTCCTTTTTTTATAACTGACAGAAAATCGAGAGGATGCAAAATCACTAAATGTTATCTTTGCATATTTATATGCCTAAACTACAAGTGTGTTCACCTTGAGGCAGTAAGCGAGCTTTCCAAGGACGCTTTCATTCTAGCTCTTACTCGCTTTACCTCTCGTAGAGGCATCCCTAATAAAATCTTTTGCGATAATGGCACAAACTTTGTTGCCGCGGCCCGCGAGATCAAAGAGTTTTTAAATTCAAAAAACAATGTAGATTCTATTTTAGATTTCGCAGCTCAGCAAAGCATAGAGTTTGTATTCACACCGCCATACGCTCCTCATTTTGGTGGCTATCACGAGGCCGGGGTAAAGTCGGCTAAATATCATTTAAATCGAGTTATGGGAAAGACCCACTTAACGTTTGAGGAACTAAGTTCTTTGTTTTCACAAATAGAGGCAATCCTCAATAGCCGACCCTTGTGTCCCCTCAGTCCTTCACCAAATGACCTTCATCCCCTGACACCGGGACATTTTTTAATTGGCAGGCCACTCACCGCACTACCAGTTCCGGACCTAAAGGACTGCAACGTGAATCGTCTCAACCGTTTCCAGCGCCTCGAACAAATACGCCAACACTACTGGCAGCGTTGGTCAAACGAATATATCGGCGAACTGCAGCAACGCACTAAATGGCGAACCAGATGTAGAGACCTCAAAGTAGATGACCTGGTTCTGTTGAAGGAAGAGAATGCGCCCCCACTTTACTGGAGACTCGGAAGGGTAGCGAAAATCTTCCCTGGGTCTGATGGTGTTCCGCGCGTTGCTGATGTGGCCACTGCGCGTGGCTTGGTGCGACGTGCTCTCAACCGTATCTGCCTCTTACCTGCTTCGGAGCTTCATACAGATTGAAAGCTTACTGGCTTTCAATGGGCCCGGAGGATGTCTACGCCGCTACCGCGCTACGACATGAACTATAATTGTGTGTGTGGTGTTGAAATACTATTTGACCGCGTATGCGTTAACGAAACTATAGAACTTATTTTACCTATAGATTTGTATAAAAATCACCTCATATTTACGTCATAGTCTCAACAGCCAATAATGTCAATCAGTTAGAAATGTATTAGTTTTATACGTATTTTCAAAAGAACGTAAGTGTTATTAATTTAATTTGATTGTATAACTTATTTCATTGCCTTAAGGCTCATTTTGCTTTATATAAATATTCAACTCGTTAGCTGCCGAGCCGCCATTGCTTAAAATTCATTCTTACGCTCGCCGTCGCCTTTAACACTTGTCCAATCTGTTATATTTTTTGGTCAATAGTACTTTCCCTAAACACCAAAATTTCTTTTATTTCAAACCCCTTGTTTGGTAACAAACAAGAAGCATATCCAGTATGCTTGGACTACTCAGGGCTGGCCGTGAAAGACCCGAAGGCTGCACGGACTTACGGACACGAGATCGTGTGTTTCGCGTGCGGAGTCTCAATGCCCCTACGAAGAGGTATCCGGTCAAGAGTCGTCGACTTCTCACGGCCGCAAGACGAGTTTATACGGAAATATGCCGAGATACATCAATTTAAGGTAATATTATTAATTCTGCTCGTGGCACAAAAATCAACTTTTAAGTTGCTTCACAAAGTATCAATCGATTTCATATTTTCAGGGCAAAGAGTCGCCCTTGAGAGTGTGTCACTGTTGCAATAGAAAAGCTTTATACGAGATGGAAAAACCACAAACACAAATGATGGTAAGGTATTCTGAATAAAAACTTTTTAAACAGACATTTTGTATTCCGTAATGTAAATGTAATGTAAATGACTCAACTATGGTTACAGAAAATCAAAGTAGTATTGCCTGTGGAGATAGAGGCGAACAATATAAAATCTGAGGAAAACGAACCGAGCATCAAACAATTCGAAAGCATGACAAAAGAATTGATTTTAGACGGATATATGAAAATAGTAGAAAGAAGCGGAGGCAAATGTGCGGCGTGCGACGACGCTGCTTCACGACGCCTGAACCTCCCGACCAGGCAAAAGATTCTCTTACACAAAAAGCTTTACGTGTCGACTGGAGCGAGAGTTTGTGAGAAACACCGCGATGCAAATAACTGGACTAAACAGATATATCCTCCATGCTCTTTTACCAGCGACGAAATCGCCGATATGATCTTTTTGTTGAAAATGATTCGACCGGTCGACTTGGGAAACATTGAGGAAATCCATCCGGTGATTCTGAAGAGATGGCTGGGTGTGACGCACGAGGAGTTTCAGCAGAGACTTGAGGAGAAGCCGTCGCTGGTTGGACAGGGTGGCGGGAAGCTTGCCCTGGTGGTGTACCTGGCTGGGCAGCACACGGGGGAATGCGGTGCAGTGCTGGCGAGTCTGTGCCAACGGCCGCGTGGGGCGGTGGACGCCGCGATCACTCTCGCCAAACAGTACATGCCGAACAATCCCTCAAGCACACTCGAGAAATAGTTAAAGTAAAGTTTAACGCTGCTCGTCTGACTATTTATGTTTAGAAATTAAAAGTTGATTGATTTTAAGATTTCACGGTTTTTTTAATTTTTGACAGATGTCATTTTTGCAATAATTTTCAATACAAGTGACGTCAATACGAAGTATTCAATAAATAAGCTAGATGTCGCTAGCAACGCACACGCTAAGTCGACATATCAGCCATCTCAAATAGCCATTTTCGGGCAATCGAACTCCCTCTATGACGTTAGGTATCTATACTACTTTAGTAATATTATATTACCTGTGGTTGCACATACCTGGCTCTTGGCTCGTCGAACTTCCTGGCGCGTTGTATTTGGAACATGAGGTCCCCTCCGTCCACGTACTCCATGACGAAGAACAGCCGGTCGCGCGTCTGGAAAGCGCAGTACAGCGCGGTGAGGAAGGGGTGCCGCGCCGCGAGCGCCAGCACTCGCCGCTCCGTCAGAGTGCACTCTACGTCGTCGTCTTGGATTATAGCGTCCTTTTTCAGGACTTTCACTGCATATACCTGTAATATTACGTCATTTCGCTAGTTTCCTGGGTCATTATAAACAGAATATAACAGTTGTACGCTTAAAACTATAGTTCAAAAATACTACGGACTTCATTCATAATTTTTTGAAATATTCAAAGTTTGAATTAATAAACAGAAAAATAATATAAAAGTTAGTGTTTTGACGCCAGCCAAATAGTTACGGCGTGACATCATACTTCTGGTTCTTCAAACAAAATACCGTTTTACATCGTTATAAAAAGTAGCTCATTTGACTTGTCAGGAAACAAGCCTATTGTCTTGTTAAATTTGCGTTTCTATTCACACTCACAGTGCTATATTATTCTTATAAATGAAAATAAGAAATAGAGAAACTGACAAGCGTCGACCGGGTATCGAACCGGGGCCGCGTGGGGTACCGGCCTACTGCTCTACTACTGAGCTATCGACGCACCGGTTTTTTGTCAATTTCTCGATCTCTTGATGCTCGTCTTGAAACGACGATTTTAGCGACATCTAATAGTAGTATTTTAATTCTTACTACCTGCGTTTTCTATTGTTTTAGAATTGTTAATACGGTTTCAGTGCTTTAAATTTCATGGTACTTATATTTACATGACAAAAACAAATGGGCCTAAGATTTAACCTTGTGGCATGCCTTTCTGCACAAGACTTCATGATTTTTTTATCGAACAGTAAATAACAAAAACTTTTTACAAAGTCTGAAAATGTAAAAACCCTTCTTAGAAGTAATAGATATTTAATAGTATCAATATTGAAAATTTTACAGTTAATTTGTATGGCCATATTGTCAAATGCTTTACCGAAATCCTACATTTGTAATCTAAGACACGCGTAGATGGGCATTTTAATCAAAAGGGGAGATTTCACACAAAGGTAAAAACAAGACAAAATATAAAATGATTATTGGCGCGATTAGCTGGGTTTCCATTGAACAAGCAGCCTCAGATGCTCACTGCCGCGCGCAGCATGCGGCACAATGCGCGGTCGTTGTGGACAGTTTTTCGCCTGCGCATGAGAATTTTAACATCCGCTCAATGGAGACCCAGCTATTTATGTATGTTTGTATGATTATAGGTATTACCTCGTCCGTGCCCTTTTTCTCGGCCAGCATGACCTTCCCGAAGGAGCCCTTGCCCAGCACCTTGATGAACTGGAAGTCCTCGAGCCCCACCTTGCCCGGGCCGCCCGTACTTGTGATGCCACCTACACACCAGGTTATAATTATTATCTATGGTATTGAAGTAAAGGACATTGGAGCGAAATATTCTATTTGAATGTTAATTTGACCCAAAATCTTCTGTGTTAGAATTCATTTACACAAATTTTTAAATATAACTTGCGCGAATAAAGCAAGGATAATGAAATGGCATCATTAATGTTTGTCTCTCTATCATAACTATATGTCATATCAGCTGGATGACAACAATTTGTTGTTATTTCGGAATTCTTTCTTTATCTGATCAAGTTATACCCCTTTTTTAATGATATTTTTAAGCATATATACAAAATTCGAGAAAATAATTCAACAACTAAAATTTTGTAAATTTTCATAAAACAAAGTTCGAATTATGGACGCTTTTAAACCATTATCTTATACTATTTTAAACGTTTTTATTATTCGTATTTCACCTATGTTTCTTGGTAAAAGTAAACTTAAAAAGCAAAAAAATTAAAAAAAAACGATCACCACCACCTAAACAAAAATCAAACCTTCATCCTCACAAGAAACTCCAAATCCTTTATCACAGGAGTCTGACCCGAAAATTTGCTGCAGATCGTCCCAGTGGGAGCCCATCTCCTTCAGCGGGCGTTTAATGGGGTAACCGTGCTTATCGAAACCTAGAGAACGATAACAAACAGTGCAGGACACAGTCAAACGAACAAACATAAGCAAACCCGCCACCGAAGCTGATATTACAATTTTTGAGGAGTGTAGATGCGTTTTAGTTTTACAGAGTAGAACTTTTCGACTTTATAATCAACCGAGAAGGTTCAAAGAAGAATCAAATGGGTATTTTGTCAAGGACAAATATCAAAAAGAAAAATTATTCAAACTGATAGATGTCGCTTAAAAAGTTGGGACCCTAAATATAGTATTGGATGCCATAATATTATGTTTTCCGAAGTGTTTATTCAAACTCTTTGGGTTGAACATTGATGCCACACTTTTAAAAAGTGCTAAAAAGCTATAAAAGCTTAAAAAAACACTATTCTATATATTGGCATTTTCTATTACAAATGTCTACGACATGAACGATAAAAAGCCTTGTAGTATTCTCTTCCGTATTTCTTAGAAAAATGGCGTACATCTGAATGTATATTAACTTTCAATTTCTTTAACAGTAAAACGCATCTAAACAACATTTGTTTCTCTATATTTAATGGTAAACGTGTATAAACCTTTGACGGGATACAAGGCGTATATCCCGAGCAGTTCATTCCAGTCCGGAGTCCAGGGTTCGTCTGCCAGCTGAATCAACAAACCTATACGACAACGCATAGCGAACAAACAAACATATAAAACAACATATATAAACACAGTGCATGGTTATGTATGTGACTATGAAATGATTGGTGAAGATTTAAAAAATTAAACAAAATGTGAAAAAAAATGCTAGAAATATAAGGGCGAAGAATCGCCAAGAATGGGTCAATTTCCTACAACAAAAAATATTTCAATAATGCTTTTCACAGACTTTAGTGTTTCTTTTAGATTTTTCTATTATTATGGGCTCTTACATCTCCCAAAATATCCAGCATTTTTGTCCACAGTAGTGCATTTGTAACAAAAGCACGATAAAACAATAAATAAACAGCAAATAATCTATACCGGGTGTAAGGGACAGTGTAACGAAAACTTTGCCGGCACGAGCAGACCATGAAACTAAACAACTAAAACTATGGAGCTTATGGCGGAAAAATAAATTTTTGGCAAGTTTCCATGGAAAGGAACTGCTCGAGAATATTGTGTTGAAGGTTGTCATTTTTTTTCTCTACCAATAGAAGTGAAACTACCACTTCTCTACGAATGAAAACCTAATCATGTCTGCAATGTTTTCATTTTTCGTTAAAGTAATATTTTTAATTAGATGGAGCTGGATGACGTTTACAGTGTTGTCAATTAATGATGAAATAAAAATAGTGTTGTGTCCAAGTGAATGATTCAAAAAACTCCTGAGTGAATAAAATTGTCTCGACTGTCTAGTGAATAATAGTTAATGTGCCGAAGTGTCGATATCGCGTACGGGGTTCGAATTTTAGTCGTGCTTTGTACATACCAACGAATTTTTGACGACTATATTCCTATAGCATCTATCCTGTCATCCAAACTGTCCTATTTCTGAATACATCATGCAGTTGAAAATAGAGATGTATAAAACATAGCAATATCAGTTTGACATTAATGAAATGACTGGCTAAATGTTCATTCATCTGATTGAACGACAATTGAAGGCATCACTGTTACTTTAAATATGGCAACATTATTTTACAAAGTGACATTAGAAACTTTCAGCTAGCTCCATCTAATTAAAAATATTACTTTAGGGATGGTCCCTAACACTATGTATAAGGTGTAAAAATATTAGCTGCAAATATTTTAAGGGGTGAATCAGCCCATGAAACTGAACAACTTTCTTCAAGAAACATAGGTCGAAATATGAGAAATTTTTTTGGTCCTCCCATACTAATTGACTTACTCAGTTGGTAGTTTTGTATGGGAGGTCCAAATTGTTTTCATATTTCGACCTATGTTTCTTGGGGAAAGTTGTTAAGTTTCATGGGCTGGTTCGCTCCTTAAAATATTAGCAGCTATTTTTTTTACACCTATATAAAGGAAAAAAATGATACTATGATGAAATGATAGCAAGTCGTGTATGTGCGTGCGATGTGCGTGAGTTACCTTTATCGTCAGCTTTCTCCGCGGCGTCCTTGGGCTCGCCGTCGCCGGGCGCCGCCTCCGACGGCTCCACCACCGGGTTGAATTGCTGGAATACATCAATAATATATAAATATCCTGGACAATTCACACAGCACCATCTAGGCCCAAACTAAGCATAGCTTGTACTATGGGAACTGGATAGCTGATACTTACATACTTTTTTTTGTATTATTTATAATATTACATATTGTACATAGAAAACACCCAGGCTAAACGCTTGCGCTAGGTTTTGCTTCGAGATACCACCGAGAAGTCATGTAACACCATTTTTAAACCAAAATAGGCTTTTTAACATGACATTCAGAAGAAGTCTTCACTTTGCCATTCTTCTTTTTGGTATTATAAAAAGTCGCAAGCCTGCCTACTTATTTGAAAAACTAGTATGGTCCTCTCGCATACGCATCGCACGTCTTGCTATTCCACGTCATAAAACTACGGCCTTTGAGGGTAGTTTCAAATATACCGCTGCAAAGATCTGGAACAATATACCACCACCTTTGTGTTCATTACCTTCTGTTGCGAGCTTTAGGGTAAAAATAAAAGAATATCTTTTGCAGCATCAAATTAGCGGTAAAACAATTTATAGAATTTAAAATTTTTAATAATTTTATAATATTAATTTATAAAAAAGGGGAATTGGCTTATGTATTATTTTTATTATATTATGCCCTCACACTGCACAAGTCACACTCATACATAAAATTATTTTTATCTCTTTAATTTTTTTGCTGAGGTTCATGGTGTAAATAAGTCTAATAATATGTATATTCTTATTGTTGTAACCTTGGCGATCTCCAAACCGGTTGCAACTGAAAATCAGCGTCACAGCCCCGGCTGTGGCATTATGCTGAGTTGCAACCGTTTCGGTATATGTATTTTAAATGTATGCTGAATAAATTATTTTTCTTTCTTTCTTTCTTTCTTTCTAAACACAAATATTTATGTCCTGTGGGGATCGAAATCGAACCCACGACCCTCGGGAGATCGAAATTTTGTTGTTGTTTCCTGACATATGTTCCTAGGGGAAAGTTGTTCAGTTTCATGGTCTGCTTGCACCCTATCAGTATTCAGGACGCTGTCCCTTACTCCCCGTATATTGCATTGTGTGTACTCACTCGGGCGGGTCGGGGTCTGGCGGGCGTCTTGTCCGGGGAGATGCCCATCTCTGAGAGGATCTCGGCCATGGCCTTCGTGTTGATGCCGCAGTTGTTCGCCACGTTCTTCTGACACCGCTTGTGCACGTTCATAGAACACACTGTCATGGAAAAGTGAAGAATTTTGAATAACACTTAAATCTTTGTAATGTAAATTGACCCCTGTATTGAGATATTTACCCCCTGTAATGTAACTTTGATTCCTGTAATGTAACCTTGATCCCTGTAATATAACCTTGATCCCTGTAATAAAACCTTGATTCCTGTAATGTACCCTTGATCTATGTAATGTAACCTTGACCCCTGTAATGTAACCTTGATCCCTGTAATATAACCTTGATCCCTGTAATAAAACCTTGATTCCTGTAATGTACCCTTGATCTATGTAATGTAACCTTGACCCCTGTAATGTAACCTTGATCCCTGTAATGTAATCTTGATCCCTGTAGTGTAATCTTGGCCCCTGTGATGTTAACTGACCTGTGTAATGTAACATTGACCCTTGAAACGTAATATTGACCCATTTAATGTAATATTGCCCTTATAATATAATCTTGACCCCTGAAATTTAATATTGTCTCCAATAACGTAACCTTAGCCCTGTAACGTAGACTGTAATCTTGACCCTGCAATTTAACTTTCACTCCGTAACATTATCTTGACGACTGATGTGGCGCCGTGGTAGTGCGACTGCCTTTGACGCAGAAGGACCTGGGTTCGATTCTCGGTGGGTCACTCACGTTGATATTTATAACTTTGTGAATTGGTTCCCAGTCTGGTTAGGACATTGCGGGCTGAACCACCCGATTGTCCGCAAGTAAGATGGTTCCGTGTTTCAGATGGCACGTTAAACCGTAGGTCCCGGTTGCTGTCTGTGATCACTTAGACGGCGGTCGTTACACAACCATGTCAGAAGCCTGCTACTTGTAGAAGGCGGTTGAATAATTCTGACACTAGGGTTCACCGGGTCGTTGGACGACTCGGTGTCCCAGAAGACCCGTGTATAATAAATGTGACCCGTACCTTCACACTGCAGCCCCTGCTTGATGAGGCCATAGAGCAGCGACCCGCAATGGTCGCAGAAGGTGAATCTCTTGTAGGAGTGCACGACGAAGCGGTGCGGCACGTTCACGTTGAATCTCTGACCGCCGCACACGCCCACGCCACTTTGTTGCTGGGTTGCGAAACGAAGGTAGGTTACGATTTGGTCAGGGGTTAGAAATACGGGGTGTAAAAAAAATTGCTGCAAATATTTTAAGGGGTGAAGCAACCCATGAAACTGAACTACTTTTCCTTAGGAACATAAGCCGAAATATGAAAAAAAATTTGCAGCTAATATTTTTACACTTTATATGAAGGTTGATACTTAGTGTTTCGTAGGAAATGCATTGGATTGAGAATCCTAGTTTATAGAATATAGCTTGATACCTGTGACGTTTGACAAATTAAAAGAGAAGTAAACAAAGGGAAATTTACCTTATGTTATCCCCTCGAGTGAGAGCACTGGAAAATCAAAGATGGCGCTCGTGCGGGGTCCCGTGCGGGTGTCGCCCACTTGACTCGACTCCGATCACATAAACAAAGATTTCTCCGAAACTAGTGAACGATAAGCTCAGTATGTTATGTTCCCACATTCTTCGTGAAACAAGCTAGCTCTTTGTTGAGTAATATAAACATTTGAGACTGTGAGCTAGTTAGTGGCACACCCTATCTAAAGTAGTAGCTTTTATTTTTAACCGGATTTTTAGTTTATGAACTAAGATCTACTAATTAAACCATGTTTTAAGGAAATTATTTGTTATTTCATGACACAAATTATCAAGCTACAATAATTCAATAGAACAAGGTACACACTCATAAATTTTTTATACAGTAGGAGCAAATAATCTTTGAGCCCTGATCTACTACTAAAAACCGCAAAAGAAAGAATGAATTTATAAGAAAAATAACTATGACACAGAGTTTTTTTTGTGCACAGACAATAGCTCTATTCATCCTACAATCGATTTCGTTCATTCATTTACGGCTGCGTTCAGTAAAATGAAAAAAATATGAAGAAATGTGAGCCAACAACTGACCAAGCTGAATCAGTCGCGTGCGCACTATAGCGCCTTTTGACAGCAGACTGAATCAGTCTTCTCCGCACTTGACAAGCTAAAGCATTTGCCCGAAACTGACAGACGTCACAGGCATCAAGCAAAATTTTATAAAGTATAATAAACACACAAATGTACAGACATTACACCTTGCGGTAGTATGTTAGTTAGTAATAAGTTTATTAATGTCGTGTCCAAATTTTCATACATTTCCTCCGAAACACTGTTAAAGAGGTTGCGTAAGGTATTAAAATGGTATATTTTGGATTATTGGAAAAAGAAAGGTTTGTCATAATCATAAACCCTAATTTTCAAGAGAAGATTGAACCCTTCTTTAGTAAGGCACAGCTGTGGAACCTATCAAATTAAATGGTTTTTCTGAACTATTTAGGGTCTCATATTCATTTCATTTTTTTCATGATAGTTCAGAGAAACTAGATAGGCCGTACGCATTAATTTTTGAACTTATTGGTTTAGTAGAAGTATGTAGTTTAATACACAGACACAAATGACGCCTATATGCCTGGCGGGGTAGGGAGAGCGTTAACGACCGTAAAATTACGGTCTTTATCGCCACGTCTGACAATATTTGAGAGTCGTTTCAAATAAGTCGTGTATCACTATAGTGACAGGTGGTCAGCCTGTCGCCTAAAATTGCAATACACATGAAACCCTCGAGTCCCTTAGTCGGCTTCTACGACACCCACGGGAAAGAAATGGGGTGATGCTATTCTAAACCGGCATCGAATACCGAATACAGGGTGTAAAAAAAATTACTGCAAGGGGTGAATCAACCCATGAAATTGAACAACTTTTCCCAAGAAACATAGAGCCAAATATGGGAAAATCATTTGGACCTCCCATTTTGTATAGAAGGTCCAAAGTTTTTTTCCATATTTCGACCTATCTTCCTTGGAGAAAGTTGTTCAGTTTCATGGGCTGGTTCACCCCTTATAATATTTGCAGCAATTTTTTTTAAAACCCTGTATGTATGTTTACTGTGGATAAGACACCTATGAGAGGCATGCGTAAGGACAACAATCATTAGAAGAAGGTTTCTAAAGGAAAGTAGGCAGTCGAGCCTTCCACTTACGTGTCTTTTGCCACTCTATATTTGTAACAAACAACGAAATACACAATTATTCAACAGATAGAAATGAATAGTTTAAGTAATGACCACTCGTTTTAAAACATCTATATATGACTTATATAAATCGTAAAGAACCGTTCAGTACACTATTACCTACTCAACGTAGTAGGTAACATGGGATGAATTGAGATGGCCGTATTTAATATATGGTAAACTGGTTACGTATTTAATAAAGTATAAAACAGGGTGTCCCCGGCTAATGTTCAATTTTGACTTTTCCCTGACCATTTTTTAAATTTCCTTGACCAAATATAATAATTCAGTGTGCAAGTATTTGTAAATTTGTGTTTCATATGTAAAGTAGTTATTTAATTAAGCAAAATGAAAATCTATCTGATAAGTAGGTACACAATTTCAATTCTTCTTCTAACGAGTAGGTTGTAATTCGATAATTGCGACCCGAAAACTCTGGTGTCAGATTCAAGATATCGCCTAGTAGGGCTCTGACATGGTCTGTGTAACGAACAACCCAAGACTAGGTGAGCGATTGTGCCCTCCGAAAATTAAATCCCTCATTTTACAATCACTGGGAACAAATCATAAAAAATCAATTTTGCCTGACTTTCCAGGTATACCGTCGACTTCACTGATTTTCCCTGACCACCTTAAGCTTCCCTGACATTTCCCTGAGTTTCCTGAATGTGGACACCCTAATAAAAGCATATTATACCGGTGTTATAAAGTACAATAACCAGTTTATCCTTTTTGAACTGGCCATCCCAACTCACACTATTTTACCTGGTAGGAGATATTTATCATTATAAGACCTTTGGTGGGTTTATTGGTGAGCTCCCAACAATTATATCTTATTGTTACAATTTAACTGCCTAGTGTACCAAATAGATGAATTTAAACAATTTATATGTTAGCAAATTGTCTTTAATTTGTTATTAATCGTGACTAGCCCTATTACAGGCCTATTTTAGGGTTGTTTATAATGTCCCACCGGTTACGCAATGTACATCGAATTTCATCTGTAGATTTGTAGCCTTTAGTTTCGTTGCATAGGCCATTAGTCTCACGATTGTAAGACCGGTGTCCTAACCACTTGGCCACCGATGCTCTTCAATTGTAACTAAAGAACTATAAGATGTATAAAATGGTCTTACCCTTACCTCTTCTTTCATGCCGGGGCACTTGGTGACGACGGACGAGTGGCACCGTTTGTGCACCACGCACGTACACACTGCAGAACAAACTTCACATCAGAATGATGATGATAAAAAGTGTAAACTACGATACGGTAAAAAAAAAATAGACTTTGTTATGTCAGAAGAGTAAATTGAATTTAATTAATATTGTTAATTACATACATACATAAATCACGACTTTATCCCTTGTGGGGTAGGCAGAGCGTTAACGATCGTTAACTTACGGCCGTTATCGCCACGTCTGGTTTGAGGGCCCTTTCAGTTGGTTCGTGTATCACTATACAGACAGGTTGTCAGCCTGTCGCCTAAAAGTTGTAATACTTCGAAACCCTCAAGTCCCTCAGTCGCCTCTTACGACACCCACGGGTAGGAAATGGGGTGATGCTATTCTAAGCCGGCATCACACGGCAAATATTGTTATCTCATTTAAAAAGAATTATATAAATATTAGTCACTATCATGTCATGTCGTATTCTCTTCCTCGTCATCACTTCTAACATTCGCTTCTTTAGCGTAGGCCTCCCCCAGACTTCCATTCTTTCCAGTCCTTTGCAATTCTTGTCCAGTTTTTTTCTGCGTTTCTTTTGAATATGACTACGATATGATACAATACAATAATTCTTTCTTTTTCTTCTTTGCGAAACCTTAATAAACTTAATTACTAATAGATAAACTTATACGAAAATATCTATGACGGCAAACTATTCCCTAAACTAAACTATTTCCTCTGTATAAACTTAGTCAGCCAAATGCAACTAGATTTACCTACTGGCTAACTAGTGTAACTAGAGTTACGAAAACTTGGAAAATTTGCAACACTTAATTCCACCAAAAATTGTATACCTAACACGCGAAGTGTTTTAAAAATTTAGTCTTCAAGAAAACTAAAAGTTGTAAACTAATAGTTGTACCCGCCAAATCTATCTCACCACCCACTGGCAGAGAAGCGGCCACCGGGGGCAGTTTGGAAGTCTTTAAACAGACTCCGGGCTGGTGTTGGAAGGTGCTATGCAAACCGAGTCAGGTGGGGCTTCTCCGGCAGTGCCCTGCGCGACTGCGGTGTAGAACAAACCACGGACCACCTTCTCTCCTGCCCCAACTGCCCTAGTACTTGCACTATGCGGGACCTGCTGGAGGCTAACCCCAAGGCAATCAGTATGGCCGAATACTGGTTAACAGAATTTAATTGTTGCCCATCGATTCGATGAAGAAGAAGAAGCTAATAGTAATTATTCTAGTTCTGCAGAATGCTGGTTGTTGTGTGTGAGGTACGTACCTTGGCATTGGTAACCTTGCTTGCCGAGACCCCTGCAAAAAACATTAATTCGCTAGATGACTGGGTCATTATTAAAATGAAAAAGTTGTACACATAAAACTACTGTTCAAATACTACATACTCTATAGTTTTTCGAAATATTCAAAACTTGAAATAATAAACAGTAAAATGATATAAAAGTAAGTGTTTTGATTCCATTGCAACTAGAAAGACATCGTCGTCTCAGCCGATAGACGTCCACTGCAGGACATAGGCCTCCCCCAAGGATCTCCACGATGATCGGTCCAGCAAATTTCAAATTTCAAATTTCAATCGTTTATTTTCCAAGTAGATTCACAACGAACGCTTTCAGAAAGTCAAAAATTTACAATACAATACTGTCGCTAAAAATAAATTAGTCATTGTAAAAAAGAGAAAATTGTCAGACACAATTTTCTCTTTTTTATAACAATTTTATGTTCCTAGTAGAAACGCGGCACGAGTGGGATAAAAAAGGCACTGCCTCGGGGCCGGCCAGGCTGACCACACAGCATGTAACTTACTAGCATGTAGCTATTAAAGTGAATATTTAAAAAATATATATATAATTACATGTGTCATGTAAATCAGCCGGACTCCCTGAACAGGAAAACCACCCAAAAACCTGCTCAAAAGTGCTCCTATTCTCAATTAACAATTTGTACCATAGGACCTAAGCTACCCTAGCTAAGTTTTAAAATATATTAATAGCCCAAAAGACGGCTACGCTAAAATAAAATAAAAGTACTACAGTAGATAATTCTATCTGTTTCGTCTTATTAAGTCTACCTTATTACGAGTATTTATGTCAATTTTAAATTCCATGCACGTCCAGATTTGGTATTAAAAATGACTGCATGTTTCTTGTGCTGCGCTGGAATCTCAGAGGACCATGCCTCTTTGTCATTAACGTAATCATCTAACTTATAATAGGCTTTATAACATAATGTTTTCTTAATAATAGATTTAAATTTACTCTCAGACAAACTTAATATATCTTCCGGTATTTTGTTATAGTATCGTATACTTAAACCTTCAAATGAAGTCCTAACTTTAGCTAGTCTATGCTTAGGTTGATCTAATTTATTTTTACTCCTTATATTACGATTATTTCTTTCATGATTTCTTGTGAAAGTATGAATATTCTTTCTTACATACATGATATTTTCATAAATATATTGACATGGCACAGTCATAATATTGATTTCCTTAAACAGTTCTCTCAGAGAATCACGACTGCCAAGTTTATAAATAGCTCTAATGGCCCTTTTCTGAAGAATAAATATTGTTTCAATATCAGCTGCGCGGCCCCACAGCAAAATTCCATAGGACATAATGCTGTGAAAATAACTGAAGTAAACAAGTCGTGCAGTTGCAATATCTGTAATTTCTCTAATTTTACGTACTGCATAGGCAGCTGAGCTTAATCTTCCCGACAAAGATGTAATATGAGGGCCCCATTGAAGCTTTGAATCAAGAGTAATCCCTAAGAAAACTGTGCTGGCAGTAAATTCTAATTTTTCATTATTAAGCGTGACATAATTATTCAAAGAATGTACTACATTTGGCAAAGTGAATAATACACATTTAGTTTTTTTCGCATTTAGAACTAAGTTATTTGCAGTAAACCAACTATGAATTTGTCCAAGAGTGTGATTTACTTCGTCATAATTATGCGCTCGTCTATCAACCTTAAATATAAGGGATGTATCATCAGCAAATAATAAAATTTTGGACAAATTCTCTACCATGTAAGGCAAATCGTTAATGTAAATTAAAAATAAAAATGGTCCTAATATAGAGCCTTGCGGCACACCAATTTTAACACGAGATCCCTGTGATTTGATGCCGTTTACTTGGACCTTTTGCGTTCTATTATCTAAATACGAATTCAGAAATTTCAGAGCTACGTTTCGAATACCGTAATGTTCTAATTTTACCAATAAAGTTTCATGATCTACGCAATCAAATGCCTTAGAAAGGTCACAAAAAACACCAATGGCGTCCTTTGATTCTTCCCAAGCATTAAATACATGTTTGACAAGAGCAACACCAGCATCTGTGGTACTACGTCCCTTTGTAAAACCGAATTGCTGGTTGTGTAACAAGTTGTTGCTATTAAAATGGGACAGCATTTGATTGAGTATGATCTTTTCAAAGACTTTGCTGAGTACGGGCAGAATAGATACAGGCCTATAGTTACTAGGGTCTTGTTTGTCGCCAGCTTTAAACAGTGGAACTACCTTGCTATCTTTCATTAAATCAGGAAAGATGCCATGATCAATACACTCATTGAAGATATCTGCCAAGTATGGTGCTAATATATCGATAATTGATTTACAGACTTTAACTGACATTCCCCATAAGTCTTCGGTGCTCTTAACTTTAATCTCGTTAAAAGTTTTTAAAATATACTGGGGAGTCACAGGACTAAATATAAATTCTGAACTGCAAGCATCTACATTTTGTTTAAGAAAAGAAGATGAGATTGAAGGTGAAGAGTTTAATGACTCAGTTGTTTTAAGAGGTATATTTGTAAAGAATGTTTCGAATTCCTGTGCTACATCGGAATTTGCGCTAATCATTCCATGGTCGGTATTAAGTGAAAAGTTATTTTCGCGTGGCTTAATTTTACCTGTTTCGCTATTAATAACTTTCCAGACAGCTTTTATTTTATTGTCTGAAGACTTTATCTTATTTGTAATAAAATTGGCTTTAGCAATTAGACAAGCTGTTTTAAAGATTTTGGAATATTTTTTTACCAGCTCATTAAAACTTTCATCAGTTGTCATGTTTCGAAGCTCATAAAGTTCAAAAAGCTTATCTCTGCTAATCCTAAGACCCTTGGTAGCCCAATCACTAAACTTAAATTTCGTACTAATTTCTTTTGTATCTATTTTAAAAATTAATTCAAATTCTTCGCTCACTAAATTAAAGAAGTCTTGGTATACACAATTTGGACTTTCAAAGTTATAATTATTGACTGCCAGTTTTCCCATTAAAACGTTTCGGTATTTTTCCAACCTACTACCAGTGATGCGCCTAGTTTCTATCTTAATTGTTTTAATATGATCTTTGAACGGGAATATTACGCATTGACCTCTGTGGTCTGATTGAAGAGAGTTTATAATACATTTTTCTACAGGCTTACAATCACTGAATACATTATCAATACATTTGGCAGAAGTAGGCGTCACACGAGTAGGTTCAAAAAATACATTAGACAAATTGAATGATTTGAAAAGTCCTAAAAATTTATCACTGAGTGCATTTTTTTCTAGAATGTCTACATTAAAGTCCCCAGAAACAATAACATGTTTATTTGTTTTTGTGACTAATTTTAGTACATCTTCTAGTACTTCTAGTAGTGTGGTAAAATTTTTAGCTATAGGTGGTCTGTATACGCATACTATAACATGACTTTCCAGCTCAACACAAGATAATTCAGTAGAGCTTTCAACCGACAATCCCACTACATCCTTACGTTCTTTAAATTTAATATTGTTTCTAATGAGAATTGATTCCAGCGCCACCCGCATCCAGCGGCTTCCCGCGACCTTCACCAGATCGTCGGTCCACCTTGTGGGAGGCCTACCTACGCTGCGTCTACCGGTCCGTGGCCGCCACTCGAGAACTTTCCGGCCCCAGCGGCCATCGGTCCTACGAGCAATATGCCCCGCCCACTGCCACTTAAGTTGCGCAATCCTTCGAGCTATGTCGGTGGCTTTGGTTCTTCTCCGGATTTCCTCATTTCTGATTCGATCGCGGAGAGAAACTCCGAGCATAGCCCTTTCCATTGCCCTTTGAGTGACCTTGAGCCTTCTTATGAGGCCCATTGTTAGCGGCCACGTCTCAACTCCGTAAGTCATCATTGGCAACACGCACTGATCCCAGACTTTTGTCTTGAGGCACTGCGGTAGTTGTTGAGAAGAGAAGATGTTACGTAGCTTCCCGAACGCTGCCCAGCCAAGTTGGATTCGACGATTGACCTCTTTCTGAAAGTTGGACCTACCCAGCTGGACTATTTGTCCCAGGTAGACATACTCGTCGACAACTTCCAGAGTAGAGCCCCCAACTGTCAGAGTAATGGGTGCAACAAGAGAGTTTGACATAACCTTGGTCTTGTCCATGTTCATTTTTAGACCCACTTGTTGGGAGGCTCTATTGAGGTCATCGAGCATTGTACCGAGGTCCTCCAGGGTTTCCGCCATGACCACGATATCGTCGGCAAAACGAAGGTGAGTCAGATACTCGCCGTTGATGTTGATGCCAAGTCCTCTCCAGTCCAAAAGCTTGAAGACGTCTTCCAGTGCTGCTGTGAACAGTTTCGGTGATATTACATCTCCCTGTCTCACTCCTCGCTGCAACTGGATAGGTTTCGAGTCCTGGTCCTGAAGTCGAACTGACATGGTGGCGCTTTCGTACAAGGACTTCAACACTTCGATATACCGATAGTCAGCTTGGCACCGCTGAAGAGACTAAAGTACGGCCCATGTTTCGATCGAATCGAAGGCTTTTTCGTAGTCCACAAACGCGAGGCAGAGTGGTTGGTTATACTCTTCAGTCTTCTGTATAACTTGCCTCAGCGTATGAATGTGATCCACGGTGCTAAAGCCTTTTCGGAAGCCGGCTTGTTCGGGAGGCTGGAAGTCGTCGAGCCTGCGTGCGAGACGATTCGTTATGACTCTTGAGAACAGCTTGTAGACATGGCTCAGAAGCGTGATGGGTCTGTAGTTCTTCAGCAAAGACTTATCGCCCTTTTTGAAGAACAGCATCACCACGCCTCTGTGCCATGCCTGTGGCGTTTTGCCCTCGAGTATGACAGAGTTAAACAATTTCTGCAGTGCTTTAAGTATCGGTTTACCACCGGCTTTCAGAAGCTCTGCCGTAACTCCATCATCACCCGGCGCCTTGCTGTTTTTTAGCTGTTTCAGAGCCATACTAATCTCGTACAAGCTGACGTCCAGGATGTCTTCTGTGTAGTGCCGGGTTAATCGAGCTCTTGGATCTGCGACCCGATTATTGACAGGTGTGCATGTTGTCGCGTATAACTGTCCGTAGAACTTCTCGACCTCTTCCAATAGCTCGGGCTTGGACGATACGATTCTGCCATCGTCGGTCTTTAGCTTCGCTAGTTGGCTCTGGCCTATCGACAGATCTCTAGCAAACACCTTGGAGCCTTTGTTGCGCTCAATTGCCTCTTTAATACGGTCAGTATTAAATTGGCGTATGTCGCGGGTCAAAGATTTAGAGATCTGCCTATTGAGCTGCCGATATTGGGAAGTATCCTCCGACGACTGCAGAATCATCTCGCGTCGTTCCTCCATGAGCCTCGAAGTATGGTCTGAGATTTTTTTGGTTTTGTTCGTACGATTGGGTTTGAAGAACTTAGAGCCAACCGTAAGGACAGTTTCCACGACCCTGTCGTTATAGTCGTCCACGTCGATACACTCACCCAGGCAATCGAAGCGGTTTTGCAGGTGGAGCTGAAAGCTCTCAGGGTTTTGGATTTGGGCAGGTGCTGGTCGGAGCGTAGACTTCATCAGACGTGATCTCTCGGCTTTTACATTAAGATTCAACGTGCCTCTTACCATTCGGTGATCGCTACCCGTTTTGAACGAATTGATCACAGAGACATCGTTGAATATCCGTTTTTTGTCTGTCATGATGAAGTCTATCTCATTTTTGGTAACACCGTCGGGGCTCTTCCAGGTCCATTTTCGATGCGGCCGTTTCCTGAAGAACGAGTTCATCATAAAGAGTCCCTCCTTCTCCATGAAGTCGACCAGCATTTGACCTCGGCTGTTCCTCACCCCAATACCAAATGGCCCAACTCTCAGTTCGTCACCGCAACGATTGCCCAGCTTAGCGTTGAAATCCCCCATGACCACCGTGTAATGAGTCCTGGAGGTATGTATGGCTTTGGATATGTCCTCATACATTGCCTCCACGTCCTCGTCGGGGTACTTCGAAGTTGGGGCGTATGCCTGTATGACCTTCAGCGAATAACGTTTAGTTATTCTGAGTATAAGGAATGCCACCCTATTTGAAATACTCCCGACCTGTACTACGTTGTTCACGAGGGACTTGTGGACGATGAACCCGACACTACCTTGGGACAGATGGTCGCCCTCCCGGAAGTAGAGCAGGTTACCTGACTTCAGGGCTATCGTGTCCTCCCCCTCTCTTCGGACTTCGGACAGTCCCACTATGTCCCACCGTAACCTGCTCAGTTCTTCCTCGAGTTCCACTAACTTCTCTTCCGTCCGCAGTGTGCACGCGTTATATGTTGCCAGGGCCAAGGTCGTTCGGCGAGGGATCCACGCCGCCCGGGGATTCCTAGCACCCCTGGTCTCGGAGCCGGGTCGATTTTCGCCTGAATCTGCCCGGCCACCGGGGCCGCCGGGCACTTGGGGCCGATTTCTATTTGTAAAATCCATAAGGGGGTACGGGCCGTCACCCACCACGCTGGCCCAGTGCGGGTTGGTGGGGATTTGGTTGCCAGAGCCTCGTTAGTAGTCCTCATGTTAGTAGAAATCAAAATATCGTTTTAAAAAGTAGCTCATTTGACCTGCCAGTCATCATGCCCATTTAACACTCAAACTCAACACAAATATTTGAAAATTTAACTTAACTAATATTTGTGTTCGGTGGGGGTCGAACCCACGACCCTCGGCGTAGAAGGCAGGCTATCCACTATAGGGACAGTCGTGCTTACCAGATGAACTCGCGGCAGTGGGAGCAGAAGGTGGGCTGCCTGAGGAAGGTGGCCATGAACTTGTGTCCGTTGACCTGGTGCACGCGGCGCCGCATCGCCCCGCGGCGCCGCGCGAACCCCGCGCCCTCCTTGAACTCGCGCCCCCCCCGCGCCGCCGCCGCCCCCCCCGCGCGCGCCGTCGCGCCGCCCCCGCCCCCGCCGCCGCCGCCACAATCTTGCCCCACTGGAAACAGATACGATGGTGTGTCTTTATGCGGGCGCATACATTACGCGTCAAAAAAGTACAACACAAAAAATGCAGCAAATATTTGATGTCAATGGGGACTTTTCTATCTGTCTGTATTTGACAGATCTCGAGCTAGTTTATGATGTCATACCAGTGGCCTATGCAACGAAACTACAGGCTACAATTCTACAGGTAAAATTCGATGTACATGGCTTAGCTGGTGGGACATTATAAAACCAGGATTTTTGACCCGCTACGCAAGGTACATCGAACTTCACCTGTAGAATTGTAGCCTGTAGTTTCGAAAAACGGGGCACAGATGGCGTTACGCTAGTTTGATATTTGAGTTATATTGATACTTAACTATGACTCAACTAGCCAAAATACTTGGAAACTAACTTTTCCCGTTTAGCTCAGCGCCATCTATTTACTTGAAAACGGGCTCGAAAATCTCCTATTGACGTGTGGAGCTGTGATGTCCACAGAGAGCGAGATAGCATTATGAAATTCACCTAAGTGTGACAAGGATAGATAGAATGTCAAGCACAATCATCTGTTTTGACACGAAATACTTGCTGCACATTTCAGGATGAACATTTTCGTCTGAATATTTTTTACGCTTCGTTAGCTTCCAACTTAAAAACTAAGTAATTGTTTTTTTCTATCTGTTCCTACTAGGTGGCGCTAGGGCAAATGATATAAAAGATCATAGTGATTTCTCATAGACAGGGGTAATATTCTTTTTTATTATGCACTTGACATATAATTCCTCTATCTGAAAAAGTGCCAACATCGCCATCTAGTTCGGACTATTGCTGTTATTCCAAAAAATCCTCACCGCACGAAAACAAATAAATAAAGAAAATAATATTTACTATAATTGGCATAAAGAGCTTATGTTAATCTCTTTTAATTGGCACAATTTCAGGAAAGTTAATCACAATAACAAATAACAACGCCGACGGGGTAGACCTCGCAAAAGATGGCGAGACGATCTGTGCCTCGTTTTTCGAAACTACAGGCTACAACTCTACAGGTGAAATTCGATGTATATTGCGTAACGGGTCCAAAATCCTGGCTTTATAATGTCCCACCGGCTACGCAATGTACATCGAATTTCACCTGTAGAATTGTAGCCTGTAGTTTCGATGCATAGGCCACTGGATGCTTTTGACAAAAACTAGTGGGAGGTTGGTAGGGATCGAGATAAGTGGAAGAAGTATGGGGAGGCCCACTAGGCAAAGCCCAGCAGTGGGACAGTGTAGGCTGATAATATAACAAATAACAAACAAAGTACTGACCTTGTGAGTTCCATTTGAGATCAACTCTGAGATGCAGCTTCCCTTGAGGTTCTAGATCCACCTACAAACAATCCTCTACATGAGTGGGTGCGCACACACCGGCCGAGCAACCTCAGATGGTCACTGCCGCGCGCAGCATGCGGCGCATTGCGCAGTCGGTGTGGACGTGTTTCGCCTGAGCAGCGCATGCTAAAATTGTCATGCTCGGGCGAAAAATGTCCATACCGACCGCACATCACGCCGCATGCTGCGCGCGGCGGTGAGCATCTGAGGCTGCTCGGCCGGTGTGTACCCACCTATTACACATCTACATTGAGTAAATATTTGAAAAGACGCGTATTCGCTCAAATATATAGACATATCCCTTGCGGGGTAGGCAGAGCGTTAACGACCGCAAAAATAGGGTCGCTATCGCCACATTTGACAAATATTGAGGGCATTTAGATGATTTGCTGCATCACTGTAGTGACAGTTTGTCAGCCTATCGCCTAAAGTTTTAATACACATTAAACCCTCGAGTCCCTTAGTCGCCTCTTACGACACCCACGGGAAAGAAATGGGGTGATGCTAAGCTGGCATCACGCAGCATATATTTGTCCTGCAAAATTGTAAATAGAAGAAATTCCCCAACTAATGTCTCAGACACATGTTTCAAACTTATTTTATGATATAGAATGGCATATTCAATATTTCCCTACAGCTTTAACATACATACATACACATAATTATTACACCTTTATACTTTATCAAATTTACATGATACCTGTGAAAGCTGTCAGTTTTGAGCAAATGCTATGAAATTGTCCTTTCTTTACTTCTCTTTTAGTATGGAGCTGTCAAATATTACAGGTATTAAGTTATATTTTATAAACTATAGGCAATGAAGTTCCAATTTTCTTTAAAACAGGAGTAAAACAACTACATCTAAAATTCAAATATTACCACCCAATATCATGAGTGAAATTAATAACAAAACTAGCCTCTAAATATTGGGAATTCCTGCAGAGTGAATGTCTATGAGTCATTGTTGCAACACTTGTTGATGCAGTGTTTGTGAAATAAGGAAATGCAGAATGTCCCTCAAATGACACATGCGACATGTGACCCAATTCCAGGAAACACAAGGAAATTAAACCCCATTTTATTTATAGCCCACAAGAGCCACATTTATTTACTATAAATGTTGATTGAGCAATATCATTGACCTATTTATCGGATTTTGTTTTCCTTTT
The DNA here is from genome assembly GCA_029255805.1 of Keiferia lycopersicella. Classification (NCBI taxonomy): domain Eukaryota; kingdom Metazoa; phylum Arthropoda; class Insecta; order Lepidoptera; family Gelechiidae; genus Keiferia; species Keiferia lycopersicella. The sequence continues at coordinate 367,354 of JARACZ010000024.1, forward strand.
GCGGAACTATTAATTTTTCAGTCTGTCAACAAAATCTTGAAAGAAAATCTCATATAATCATACCTCATTGACCAAAGGTTCGTATTTAGGTTCATCGCAAATCAACCGGTTGGGAAAACAGTCCATCACACAAACTGCAAACTATTACTGTCACTAATGAGATCTAATGACTTCCACATTGGAGATACTGGTTATCAGGCCAAATAAACAAACTTGCTTCAAGATAAGATTTATCTTTTAGTCCAAATAGTGTTCTAAATATGGGTAGTCGGTATCTTATCTTAAGATTGGCAAGTGTCGGTTGAATTGACTCCAGTCTATCACAAAATCTGATTCAAATTGGTGCCCATACTGTTGAGTTATTTTATTTATTTCTAATTAGGATTTTATAGTAGTGCCTTGAATTTGTTTTATATCTTGCTCTTAAAAAATTGTGTGTTAGTGTAGTGCTTACCCAAAAGTCTGAGGCATCTTTATCTCGGTGCATCAGTTCATCAAATGGAATAGTACAATTTGCGACAAAATCGTCCGGCGGGATCGCCGCGTCATGGAACACTGTGATGCCCAGGCTGAAAACATTTAGAACAGTCAGTATTTACAAAAAGACTGCTTGTTTTCTTCAGCGAATGAAGATTTTATTACAATTTCAAAATATTGCGCGAAATACGCTGAGTTAGGAATAGGTCTAATAGTGAAGTGGTGTACCTGGTGACATTGTGCACTTCATGAATGAAGGTCTCGTTCCACACGGGGTCGAAGGTCTTGGGCTTGGTGGTGGAGCGGTCGAGGTGGTGCTCGTCGGCGTCGATCGACACGTACGGGTCTATCGGCTGGTCGTCTGCGGGACCACAAGCGAATATTATGTTACACCAACACCCATTCGCGTAAACAGAACGGACGCGCCGCGGCGGCGCGCTCTGTTTACATTAGCGCTGCGGGCTCGAACCGTAGCGGCCGAGTATTTCGAGGCGCGGAGAGGCTCACCTGGCTTCCCGAAGGTCATGTTATGCCGTTTCTGGAAGTCTGTGGGCCGGAGCCCCGTGGCCTCGCACACCTTCACGCGCACCGTCCCGCTGAACATGGTCGCCGATCGCCGAGCCCGCGCGACCACACGATCACTTCCACACTATAAACCCACTTAAAATCATTGACGGAGCTTCATATTCGAAGAAATTAAATAAAAGGCTTGACAGCGACGAATTCGGCCATGGATGGATATTTTACTCTATGGTCAATAATGGATTCTGAGTCGATTTCTGAAAAAAGCTATTGATATTGTTTTTGGTTTACTGCAGGGAGGGGCTCGAGAGGGAGCTAGAGATGAGGTCCAGAGGGTACTGAAACGAGATACCTCAGTTGACTATGGAATCATAAATCAGCAGTTTTTTCTCTAGACCTGAAAAAACTTGTCTTTTTGCCATAAAATGTAACATGTTTGGTCTTAGTTCTTAATATGAGTAAATTTTTTCAAGTGCATGATATTAAAATAGTTAAATCATTTTGACGACGCAAACATCCGCAACTCCTACGGGTGCATCTCTAGTCCTTGGAGGTCATAATCTGATGTTTTTCTGGTTACCTCTTAGCGAAAGCTATAAGGTCAAACAGAGAGAGCTTTATTCGAAAGAAAGTAAAAAGCTCTTTCTGTTGTATCCAAAACAGATTCTAGAAAGCACATCTAAACTTTTTTTTACTTTACAAACAGCTGACTGACAGATGTATTGAAAAAAAAGCAAAAATCGATAGTTTTTGAAAAATTCGCATTACCGTGTTGATTTTATCACAATTAATTACGTAAACAATGGGGTTCCTAACAATCTTGAAAAAGCTGCGTCAAAAGGAGAAGGAGATGAGAATTCTTATGCTGTATCCTTTTCATAACCTAACCTATATTTCCTTTTTGTATTTCCTTGGTATAATTTCCTTAGCGCTAGATCAGTGGGCTAGACAATGCCGGGAAGACGACTATCCTGAAGAGGTTCAACGGGGAGCCGATCGACACGATCTCACCGACGCTGGGCTTCAACATCAAGACCCTCGAACATCGCGGCTTCAAGTTGAACATCTGGGATGTTGGAGGGCAGAAATCTTTGAGGTACAGCTTCTTTCATTGAATTATTTAGTAGAATTTAGAGCTGGTATTAGAAATAAGCCTATATGTGTCGGAATTCCAATAAATTCGTATTATATTAGTCTCCGAAAACGATTGGAGTTCACCATTCGGGGCGCCACGGGACTTATGATTTCGCCGAAAACTTTTTTATTTGGATTATCATTATTTTTTATATTTTTTACGTATTAGGGGGCCTCATACAAACACTTTTAGCTCTTGGCAATTTTGGGCTAGGATGCACCTAGACCGAGATATAGGCCCTCGAAAGTCTAGCCCAAAACTGCCAAGGACAAAAAGTGTTTGTATTAGGCTCCCCAATAAGTAAAAAAAAATCCCAAAATTTGGTTGGAGTTCACCGTTTGGGGCGCTTTGGGCAGGACTTAGAAAACTAAAACTATACTCTGACGGACCACACTGATGTTATTCCATCTTTTACACAAGTAGAAAAAATGATCATGTACGTGGCAATATGTTTAGAATAACACGTTGTAAAGATGAATGCACACTTATCCGTATCGAACAAACCAAATTTTAGAATTCTTTATATAAAATCCTTTGACACTTCGCACATTTTTCGGAACTGAATCAGTTGCTTCCAGTAAATGTGCGAGCTTTCATAGGATTTCATATAAAGATTTTTTTTAATGATTTGTTCAGTTCGCTCGGTTCGTTCTGTTTGTTCGGTGCAGGTATGTTCACCTTAAACCCATGAAACAATAAATAAATGATTTCTGATTTAAAAAAAATAATGAACCCACTTACAGGTCATACTGGAAGAACTACTTTGAAAGCACAGACGGAGTAGCGTGGGTGGTGGACAGCGCCGACCCGCGGCGGCTGGCCGACTGCGCGCGGGAACTCCACACCTTGCTGAGGGAGGAGAGGCTGGCAGGAGCTACTCTGCTGGTGCTGGCAAACAAAGCTGACCTGCCGGGGGCGCTTACTCTTCAGGATATCAGAGAAGTAGGACTTTTAATACGGAATGTAAGACACAGTGTAACAAAAACTTAACAACCATCAAACTGACCAACTTTTTCTATGACGGCTATGTTGGGAAATGATATAAAAAATCGAGTTTCCATACAAAGTCAGTCAGCTGATTGGGAATTTTGTATGGGAGGGTTTTTGGTTTCCCAACATAGCCCCCAAAGAAAAAGTTGTTCAGTTTCATGGACTGAGCATGCCTGCAAAGTTTTCGTTACACCGTCCCTTACACCCAGTATAGGAGAATCTCTGTGACATTTGTGACCTTGAAGCAAATGCTATGACATTAGGTCCATTTTTCTTTATTAACTAGGAAGAAACATCACAGGGATCATCCTATATTTTACAGACTATAGTTATGTATGTTTTCAAGATTACTGAAACCGTGTGATGCAGGTTTAGAGTAGCATCACCCCATATCTTTACGGCAGGTGTCATAAGAGGCGACTAAGTGACTCGAGGGTTTATACATATGTATTACAAGTTTAGACAACAGGCTGACAACCTGTCACTACAGTAATACACACATCTGATAAGGCCCTCAAAATTTGACAGACATGGCGATAGTGACCGTATTCTACGTCCGTTGACGGTCTGCCTACCCAGCAGGGGTATATATATATAGGCGTGATTTGTGCATGTATGTATTAAGGAGGACATTCCAAATGCGTCCCAGTCTGTCTACACAACTCCGCGATCTATTGAGCTCATGTTAATACTTGTAACATTTCCACCCGTCTTCCTTCCCCCAGGCCCTGGACCTGGACAGCATCAAGACGCACCACTGGCGCATCGTGCGTTGCTCGGCCGTCACCGGGGAGAACCTGCTCGATGGCATGGACTGGATGCTGGACGACATCGCCTCCCGGATATTCACACTCGACTGATCCTACATAGCTAACAGTTATGTAAGCTGCTTCAAGACAATGCACAACCTGCTATTAAATGCCTAACCTTGATTTTTTTTTCGTGTTGGATGCCGAGTCGTCTAACGACTCATTGAACCCTAGTGTCAGAATTTTTCAACCGCCTACTACAAATAGCAAGCTTCTGAAATACATTGTTATGTTGTGTAGCGACTTGACGTGCCATCCGAAACACGAAATTATATTTCTTACAGACAATCCGGTGGTTCATCCCCCTGTACGGGGTAGTACAGTCTTTAAATGATAGTTCTGATATTCTGATGATTTATAAGTTTTATTGAAAATAATTAATTATGATTAAATGATAATGAGTGAGCGCGGTGGCTGATGTATGAGTACTGACATGCGTTGACCTGAATTCGGCCAACTAACGTAAAATGCTGATGATGAAAAATGTACGATATTATGGATCGTACATGTTCCAGGAGGGGAGAAGGATGTGAGTAGGGATCTGATAAGATAATGAATGATTTACATGATAATGATAATGGGATGAAGATTAGCAAAGTATGATGATTTCTTAAATACATTACATTTCAACTTAAATATTTGATTTACTTAAACACTAAAATGATTTTTGTAGACAGGAGAGGTTGATTTATCCACTAAACTCGCTCGGCGCTTGTCAACGATGTCTTTATCGGCTAAATTCACGCGTGAAGCTGAATAAGCGCGTTCAAAGGCTTGGTGCCAAGAGCTCATTGCGTGCGGCAGAGGGAGTTCTGTTACGGGCTTTTGTGCGCGAGCGGGCTTCACCGGCGGGCGGAGGCGAGGAGCAGTGGAACATGAACTCGGCTCGCTGATGTTGCTAGATGCTCTCATCTGTCGTCTCCTTAGCCATGTCCAGATGAGAGCCACACAAATTGTTATTATAGCAATTGTGCTTATCAAGCTGTATTGAGTGACGTCATGAGTGGAGAGTCTGTCACTTCGTGCATATTCATTTTCGCTGTGTTTCATCTGTTCTATTTCAGTTCTGATATCTTTTATACGCTGCTGATAGTATGTATGATTTTCTGATTGCATTTGCTCGGTAAAGCTGGTTTCGTTGCTGATAGGTATAGGTAAGGTAGAGGCACTAGTAATGGACAAGGCCCCAATAATGGACAAGAAAATGAAGAATCTCGGAAAATAAGCATATCAGACACTTTTTTAAAGTTAGCAACATTGATTCATAGACTACAGCTATAGATCAGTCAAAATTTGACCATATCATGACATTCGACCATTTTGTTTCAAAATGGCGTGGAAGTAAGTCACCCGAAAACGAGTTCCGTAAAAAAATCCAGATTTACTTAAAAAATCCTTAAGACGGTGAGTAAAAGTTTTTGCTAACTATTCTTTTCGGTTATGATTTACCGAAAATCGGTTTTATTTTTTAGCTGCGTAGATATATAAAGATTAGGGATAGGTTATAAAATTCCATACTTCGCAAGAGATACGCGATTTTTTCATTGTGTTCATTACTGGATATGAAAATAGATCAATCACCAGTCATGGACAAGTGTCGATTCTTATTTTTTTTTAAATTACTGGCATTTAATTTTTGTCATTGAACGCAATTTTTTGGGATAATTTTTATACATGTTAGGATAATTTTGGGCCATCCGGTCCAGTAATGGACATCAAATGTTCATTATTGGATTTGTATGAAATACCCAATAATGGACAAAAAAATCTGCTCGTGTTGTTTGGTAGTAATTTTTCACATTTTTTAAATGACAGGTATATATTAATATTTCATATATTTAACGATGGTATCTAGTACTTCTTCTTCGTCGAGTCAATGGAAACAGGATCACAGTAGATTGGACCAATGCGTTGCAACGGCGATGGCCATGTCGTTCGCCTCTTGCAGATCCTTCGATGTACATGAGCAGGGGTTTGTTGGGCAGCACAGTAGATGAGATACTGTTCGTAGAGCGCCAAATCACACCAATCGTTGCTTTTGAAGCCCCACCTTTTCCGGTTTGCATGGCACCTCCCTACACCAGCCCGGAGTCGTTTGAGCGACTTCCAGACTGCCCAGGGGAGATTACCACCCGTTGGAAGCTTCTCGGCAGGGGCTGCTGAAGGCGGGCCGCTGAAGGCGGGTATAATTCAGTCCACTGCTCAAGTCGGATCTTGGATTGATCATTTCCTTCGCAGTATGGTTGGTCAAGGAAACTCTTTCGACTCTTAAGGCGTGACGGATGCGGGTTATGTTTAAACATGCCATGCGCATGTCTGTTGTCTTCCTGCTGCTTCAATCTTTCCGTCCAACATGCGGCATAACGTCGTACACTCGGAGGGGCTATTCCGACAAGGGGGTATAAATGTGCCAGGGGTGTTGGCTTCAGTGTGCCTGTGACTATTCGATATGAGTCATTGAGAGCCACATCCACTTGCTAGAACGCGCCCACACCGGACTAGCGTATTCGCCAGCCTCTCTTTTTTCGTGTGGGACACCGAGTCGTCCAACGACGCCAGCCGAGAAGCATAAAGCCAAGCTACTTGTCCGGAGAACGGATGGAAATGTTCCCCATTTGGTAGTAGTAAGCTTACGCAGGACGCAGTTACGTGCATTAACCTTATACTTCAGTTTAAAGCAGTTTACTTTGTATGTAAGGATCCTGCCCAAGGTTACACCGAGGTATGTTGGTGTAGGATTGTGCTTTATTTGTGACCCGCACCAATTGATCCTCATTTTTCTGTTTGCCTCTCTATTACGCAGATGGAATGCGCAGGATTCTGTCTTCGATGGGTTGGGCCGTAAAGGATTTTCTTTGTAGTAGGTTGTGAGGTCCTCTAAAGCTGCCGATAGATGGTTTTCCACTTCCTCAAAGGCTTTGGCCTGGCTGATAAGAGCGAGGTCGTCGGCGTATATAAAGCGATGGGTTGCAGGGTGATGTGGTTGATCGTTCGTGTAGATGTTAAACAGGGTAGGTGCTAGCACGCTACCCTGTGGGAGACCGTTTTTCTGCACACGCCATCTGTTTTTCTCAGAGTGAAGGTACACCTGAAAACGGCGGTTGCGCAGCATTTCACTTAGGATATTAATAAAGGCTTGGTCGTCCGTGAAATTCGACACTTTCCCAAGCAACCGCTTAATATTAATCGTATCATAAGCAGCACTGAGATCTACAAATACCGCTCCAGTGACCACACCCTGCTCAAAGCCGTTCTCAATGTTCTGCGTTAGACTTAATACCTGACTGCAGCAAGATTTTCCAGGGAGGAAGCCAGCTTGATCATTTATTAGTTGTGGGTCGATTATCTTAGTCAGACGGTTAAGAAGAAGGCGCTCAAAAAGTTTGTAGGTATGGCACAGCAATGAGATAGGCCTGTAGTTTTTCGGGTCCTCTGGTTACTTCCCGGGTTTTAGTAAGGCAGTAACTTTTGAATTTCTCCACTTTCTGGGAATTTTGGTGGTCTCAATACAGGCGTTATACATTTGCAGTAGCCACGATATTGCTACTGGGCCAAGATTCTTCAGTTGTTCTACACAAATGTCGTCGGCATCAGCGGCCTTTCCGGATTTCAGGTGTTTAATTGATGATATAATCTCCGGTAGAGTAAATGGCAGACTGATGGATCGGTTACTGTTTTCTTTTGCAGATGGACGAGCATTATTAATTCTTCCAGCGGGCTTACCATTGAGGAGCATCTGGTGAGCCACTTGGTTGGCTGTAACTGGCCCTGGTATAACAGCTGCAGGTGGTACGCTGGTTAGTTTTCTAAATGTGCCCCATGCCTTTTTACTGTTGTGGGACGTATCTACTGATTCCACCAGCTCGATCCACGTTTTTTTGTGATTTCAAAGTCTGATTAGTATATAAAATACAATGCCTGATATTTATAAAACGAATAAACATTTATAAATGGACGCTGTTTAGCATTTATGTACCAACCCACACCCGGAACAAATTAAGCTACGAGCCTTCGAAGTTTTTCAAAGACATTTAGTTTTCCTGCGGTCTCCCTGAACGTAAGCTCATATTATTTAGTATCACCAGGTGCGTCTAAATGTCCTTATTTAAGTAATGTATGTAATTGATGTTTTGAATAAATATTTATTGAAATAAAGACGAAAAACTGTTATTGCGAAATACCAACATCCTACTTTATAAAAAGCAATTAAGTACTATGTGGCTTACAACATTATTGCTAAATAATTTACAGGGATTTTGAGATGAGAAAAATGTACCATAAATCTTTGAATATCAGCTTTATTATAGTTATGAGATCACCTACTTACCTTAAATTAACTGTTACATCCTAAAGAATAATACACACATCAAAAAAAGTTTGTGATCACTTGGAAAAGTGGTAATATTTTTTATTGTGAAAGAATAAAACTCAATCACTTTTTATTTTTTGATTCCTTATTTAAAAATATGAAATTTAAATATAAACAATTTCGTAATTCAAATGTTTTTTTCATATAAAAAGACTATCAACTCTTGCTTGCTACCATTCAGAAATCTGACTTAGTCGCAAATTACGATATTTTCAATTTATTCACAACAAGTTTAGTTGGTAACGATGCCGAGAGGATTAACAGAAGTTTTACGAGCCAGAATCCTAACTTTAAGTGGAGAAGGCTATTCCACGAGGGAAATATCACGCAGAGTTAATGTATCCCAAGCCTGCGTGGTGACCACGTTGCAGAGGTATCGGGGCATGGAAGATTTAGCTGACCGACCTCGCAGTGGTTGCCCAACTGTGCTTACTGCAATTCAGAAGCGCTATATCAGATTACTGGCTGCCCGTGACCCAACAATGAACGCTACTAAAATAAAAGCAGAACTGCGAGCTGCCACCGGTCGCGAAGTTAGCACCCAAACAATTAGAAATTGCTTACACCAAGCTGGATTACGAGCAAGGAGATCCTGGCGAGCACCTTTGAACTCACAGCAACGGAAACGGCGCAGATTGTGATGGGCTAGGCTCCGTCAAAATGAAGAAATTGAGGACGAAAGCATTTGGCAGAACTGCCTCTTTGTTGACGAAACGCGGATTAGTACGCATCCAGATAACCGACGTGTCCGTGTCTGGAGAAGACCAGGCGACTCTGAAAGGCAGAAAACTGCCACTGGAACCGTTCAGCAGGGCGGGAAATCGGTGTCCTTTTGGGCCGGTATAATGATTGGGGCTAGGACGCCCTTAATTCCGTATCAAGGCACCATGACTGAAGCTATGTATAAAATTATTGCAATCGATGGATACGTCAGACCATTCCGCATCAACCACGGGCGCCAATTCATAATGGTAGATGATAATGCGCCCGCACATCGAAACGGACGTGTTGATGCTGCTCTCCAGCAATACGACATCACCCGGTTAGACTGGCCTGCCGGTTCACCTGACTTAAACCCGATCGAGCATGCGTGGGACGCTCATAAGCGATCTGTTTGGAATCGTCAGCCACCTCCTCAAACAGTGGCAGAAATCAGGGCAGCTGCTATTGAAGAGTGGGACAGGTTACCACAAGAAATGCTGGATAACTTAATTCTTAGCAAGCCCAGAAAGATTTCCGCATGTGTGCGAGCTAGAGGAGGAGTCATTTTATACTAACTATTAATCTTTTTGTAATAAATTTTGTTTCTTTTTTCCTTAATTCAATTTTTTCATTACATCAAATTTCAGCTAAAATTGTATTTCTTAACTTTAGTTTTAAAAATAATGAATAATGTTTTTTTTATTTACTTAGTGCATTTTCGTTATAAAAACATAAAATATAAACACTTTCTATAAATAATTTATATTTCATAAAATACACCTGTTTTTGCTACTGATCACAAACTTTTTTTGATGTGTGTACATTATTGCTTTTTTGAAATTCCCAGATAGTTTTTTGCAATAAGAGTGTATGTGTATAGGACATTATTGCAAAATTAAATAACGGTGACGTGAATTACGTATTAACCATTTTAGAGGATTATCTAATTAATAAAATATTTTTTTTTAACATGAGTTATAGATTCTGAAAGCTTATTTTAAGACGCATAGAACTGCATTCATAGTCCAAAATCTCAATTTGTGTGGGTTAGTACACAAATGCTAAACAGCGTCCAAATATTAATTTAGTTTTAATGCGGGCCTATTACATATTAAAAAAAATAAAAAAAATTTACTGTCTATTTATGGCTCTGTCCATAATGGGTTGTTCACTTTAGGGTCTTGTCCATAGCTAGGTGTCCATTAGTAGAGGTACCTTGTCCAACACTGGGGATTTTGACACTTTTTGTTTATTTCTTTTTTATTTTGTCATGCCATACGTTTATTTGAAGGCAAATACACAGAAAATAAAGTTAAGATATTCCCCTGACTAATGAAACAAATTTATTTGCGGTAATTACTTTTTTTATAACAGTTTAGTGCATTTAAAAAAAAACATTTTCTTAATGTGTCCATTATTGGGTACCTTACCTTAAGTCGATGATGTGATTTATAGGTGGTATGTTAATTTGTAAAACATCTGCTTTGATATTCATTGCGTTGCTCTGTTGTCTGTGCGAGTATATCGTAAAGTCTGATCCTTTAATAACGCAATCTCCACTTAAAGTAATAATTCCATTACTAGTCAGCTGTTCGGACGTAACTTGATTTCCACATATGATCCGAGTGTTGCATTGTCCACAACATGAAAATAAATGCGTGTTTATTGAATATAGTTCTGACCACGTCGTCTGACAAGGTTGAGTTCTGATTGCACATTGTTTTGTTACGTCATTCATGATGCATAAAGCTTTGTCTGATGTCATATGATATACCGGTCTTTGTAGTGGGCACAAATAGGTGACGTCGTCGTATCGGTTGCATCGTAGTAGATCAGGTTGCGTCATAGGAAAGTAGGAATCCTTTTGTATATTCATCGCTATATATTCTGATATAGGTATAATGTTAATCATACTGTTGTTCACCTTATGATAAGTAGGTATCAAGTGATATATCTCATAGTAATCTCTCGCCACCAAAGGAATCTTTATTTCAAAAATGAAGTATTTATTGGTCATTTTTGCCTTGATTTTCAACATATGATAAAGCTTCGGTAAATCAGTGACAATGTCTGTAATCGGAAGGGAAAGTTCTTTTGTCAACTGACCAGATATAATGTTCAACTCATCTCGAAACTGTTCTGGACTGATTAGATGAATATTAAATGTTCCGTAATGTAGATCTGTTATGGTATCGAGAAGGTAGTCTTGGATGTTTCGGAGATTTTGCAGAATAGTGTTCGCTATAATTGCTGATAATGCGAAGTTGTTATTGTTGAGGTTGTTTTCAATGTTTTCTTTTGCGGTATTAGCCATTTGATCTAATTTGTTGAGATGTTTGTTGATATATTTGTGTTGCTGATCCATGGTATCTTCAACTCTCTGTAATAAATTATGCTGAGCTTCTACAATTGAAGTTTGGTTTCGCCATAATAATCCCATGTGCTTCTGATTCATGCGAAGTAATCCGATATCTTTCTGATATTGATCTGCGAATTGATCATCTAGTACACCAAATAGTGATCGTGCAATGTTTCCGATGCCATTGATAAGTCCCCGGCGAGTCCGTATTTGCGCGCCGTGAAACTGCTGATTGAGTAACATATGATTGTAAATGTCAAATTCTTTGCAGCCGTGACGTAGTTGTAACATGATGACTTCGCATAAGTGTTGTTTTTCTGATTTTTCACACAAGTTGTTTAGACTGTTGAGACATTTTGCTAATATTTCAGTACCTTCCCAGTAGGGTTGCATATTATAATAAACAACTAGTTTCCATTCGTCTCGGTTAAGGTGCATGTCCGAAATCTTGTCGAAATAGATGCTCTGCTTACTGCTCAGCTGGGCGATATTGTGAGTGCATTGTGCCGGTAATACGAGAAACATTGTAAGTAACGTGACCATCATAGTTTTGAGGCTCGAACTGATATTTTTCTTTTTTGCTGATCGTTTCTGTTTAGGGCTGTCGACTTCTTGTGTTTCTGATGTTGGATCTTCATTTATTTGCAGAGGTGATAATTTTACGATTGGTCTTTTAATGATGCCATTTTTCGTTTTGACGCTCACAACTCGCACCTGGCCATCTTTCCCAGGGTGAAGATCGATAACTCTTCCGAGCGCCCACCTTCCGGCTGGAACATTTGCATCATGTATCAATACAATGTCTCCAATCTTCTGATTCTGCTTCGGTTGTTGCCATTTGCTTCTTGCTGATAATGTTGATAGATATTCTTGTTGCCATCTTTTCCAGATGTCTCCAAATATTTTTTGAATAAAATGCCATCGTGTTCTTGCATCTCTCTCGGTTTGAAGGATGGTATGTATTGGTCCGCTGGTCAAAAAGTGTGACGGGGTTAGGAAGTCAATGTCATCTGGATCTTCTGATATTGCACAGAGTGGACGGGAGTTCAAGCAGGCTTCTAACTGTGTGAGGATAGTATAGAATTCCTCGAAGGTCAGTTTTTGTTCTCCGACGACTCTGCGCAGGTGATGTTTTAAGCTCTTCACAGCTGCTTCCCAAAGTCCACCGGCGCTTGGCCACGATGGTGCGTTGAAGTGGAATTCAATGGCCATTTCTGATGCGTAAGCATAACACTCTTCGTCCAGCGTTTGTTGGAGATTTATTACTTCCTCATTCAGCATGCGATTGGCACCGACGAAATTAGTGCCGTTGTCGCAATATATGTGGCCTGGTGCCCCTCGTCGAGAGACCATCCGTTGTAATGCTGCTAGGAACGCTGATGATGATAAATCGGAGACTAGCTCTAGGTGGACCGCTTTCGTTGCCATGCATACGAATACGACAACGTATGCTTTGGTGGTCCTTATTGTTCGGCCTTTGTTAGCTTTTACGTCCTAGAATCCAGTCAGATCTACGCCGGTTCTGAAGAATGGTTTTGTTGGATTACACCGAGCTACTGGTAAGTCACCCATAATTTGTGTTTGAATTACAGGAGAATGTCGTTTGCATATGACGCACTGACGCAGTCGTTTCTTTACGGCTCTGTTGCCGCCTATTACCCAATATTGCTGACGTAAGCGAGCCAGGGTTAGGCGTGCTCCACCATGAAAAGTGTCCTTATGGGCTTGATCGATGAGCAAGTTTGTTAGGTGACCATCATGGGGTATTATGAATGGATGTTTCATGTTTTCGCTGATGAGTGCATTCTTTATACGTCCCTTGACTCTAAGTAACCCTGTCTGATCTATATACGGTGTTAAGTTGATTAATCTGCTCTTTTTGTCAATTGGTTCCTGATTTTTAAGGTTGCTGATTTCTGATGCGAATTCAATTTGCTGATAGTGACGTATAATCATTTGTTTTGCCTCTAATAATTCTTGACATGATAAGAATGATTGCAAAACTTGTCCACGAGACAATGCTCGACGTACCCAGGCTAGGACTCGGGTTGCACGCGTAAAACTGCTGTGTCTGTTTACAATGTCTCTGATGACGTCATCCCTACTTGTAGTAGTTACATTTGTCTGTATGCATTTCCTTATTTCTTGATCGGTAGTATATACAGGTTGATGTTTTTTATATTCTGGTTTGTATGTAAGTAACCAGGTAGGTCCATTCCACCAAAGTGGATGCTGTATAAGCTGATTCACAGTGATGCCTCTGCTGGCACAGTCAGCGGGATTTTCTCCTGATTTCACGTAGCGCCAGCAGTCTGATGGTATTATAGCTTTGATTTTTTCTGCTCTGTTGGCTACGAATGGTTTCCATCTTTCAGAGTCCCCTTGGAGCCAGCCCAATGCTGCGGTAGAGTCGGTCCAGCCAAAGATTTTGATCTTGTATGAGGGTAAGCTTCTGATAACTTTCTCCATGAGGTTAGATAAAAGAAGACAGGCCATCAGCTCTAGTCTGGGTAAGCTGACGTTTTTGTTCAGTGGCACTAGCCTGGTCTTCGCTGCTTCAATAACTACTGATGATTTTTGAGTACCATCAGAGTTTGGTTCGCTAATACGGCAATAGATGACGCAGGCATAGGCTTTGGTTGAAGAGTCGCAGAACCCGTGTAGTTCGATTTCTCCGTTTTCTTTAGTTCCAAGCCATCTGTTGATCTTGATCTGATTTACTTTTTCCAATTCACTTCGAATGTTTCTCCATTCACTGACAATTTCCTCTGGTAAAATGTCATCCCAATGCACACCCTGTATCCATACCTTTTGGAATAAAAGTTTTAGCTTGGTGGTTATAGGTGAGAGCCAACCAAGTGGATCGAAAACTTTGGATATTTCTGATAGAAGTTTTCTTTTGCTGATAGTTTTTGATTCTGCTGAGTCAAGTTTGATTTTGAATGAAAATGAATCATCAATAGGGTTCCATCGTAGTCCGAGTGTTTTTGTGGATTCAGGATATGTGAATTCGAACGCTTGCTGATTTAATGCTGTTTCGACTCCTTCGAGTAGTTCGGGTTTGTTAGATGCCCATTTGCGAAGGTTGAAGCCGCCTGATTTTAGCATATTTATTAAATCTGCCTGTAATTTCTTTGCTGATTTGATATTGTGACTACCACTGAACAGATCGTCCATGTAGAAGTCCTCTTCTATTGCCTTTTTTGCTGCTGGTGAGAATTTGTGACCTTCATCATTTGCAAGTTGTTTCAAGGTCATCATCGCCAGGAAAGGAGCTGCCTTTGTGCCATATGTTACAGTTGTTAGTTTGTATTCTTGCAGTAACTGATTCGTGCTGTCTCTCCAGATGATCCTTTGGAGATTCTGATCTTCTGGGTAAACTAAGATTTGCCGAAACATTTTCTCAATATCAGCAGTAAGTGCGATCGTATATTGTCTCCATTTTAGTATAAGGGACAGAAGATCTTGTTGTAAATTAGGTCCACTGTACATAAGGTCATTGAGACTTAGACCCGACGACGAAAGTGCTGATCCGTTAAACAATACTCGCAACGGTGTAGTAAGCGAGTCAGTGCGAATGACGCAATGATGAGGGAAAAAGAAAACAGGTGTATTGCTGTCGTCTTCATTCGCATTCGCTAGTCGCATGTGATTCATAGTTCTGTATTCATTGATAAACGATTTGTAGCCTTCTGATAATTTTGGATTTTTCTCAAATTTCTTCTCCAACTGTAGAAATTGTGCTACTGCTTTTTTTCTTGATTCACCCAATTTTTCAGCGGTTTCAGGTTTCATTGGTAGTCTGACTACATAGCGACCATCAGATTGTCGATATGTCTGTTCTTTGTATAGTTCCATACAATACAAGTCTGCTGATGACATGTCTGCTGAGTTTTCTGATATATCTTCTATTGTCCAAAACCGTTGGATGTCTTCAAGGTTGTTCAAGATGACATTACACTGATATGGAGTCTGATTTTTCCCAGTGCTTTTACCGCAAATCAACCAACCAAGGTAAGTTTGCATAGCAATAGGTTGCGTTGAGACATTGCCTTTGATGACACCGTTCATTAGGATTAGAGCGAATATCTCTGTGTCTAATAATATGTCGATTGGTCTGCTGACATAGAATTGTGGATCTGCTAGAGTGATATTTTCAATGTGAGGCCAGTTTGGTCGTTGAAATGACTGATTTGGTAAGTTGTTGATAAGGTTGCTCATTATTTTTACTTCCACATCGCAAGAGAAAGTTCCATTAACTGCTGATAATTTAATAGTTGTAGCTCCTCTAATTTTGTTTTCTTGTGACCCAAGGCCGTATACGACACCATTACAGCGCTTTCGAGGTAATCCGAGCTTCTGTGCTGCATTTTCGCTAATAAGAGATGTCTGTGAGCCGGGATCGATAAAGGCTCGCATATCGTGATATGTGCCGTCAGCTGATTGCACTTTGATTAGTGCAGTGGGTAATAATATCTCTGATTCTGATGATATACTTTGTGACAAATATACCCTTTCTTTACTCGGCTTGGATGATGGCGATTGCTTCGTCAGCGCTTCATGAAGTAGGGTGTTATGTAATTCAGGACATTTCTGGCAGGTCCTTGTTGAGATGCATCTGCTGCCTCTGTGGTCGTACAGACAATTGATGCAGAGGCGCAAGTCATTTACTGCCTTTAATTTCATAGCATTTGATAAGTTCAAAAAGTCGCTACAAAAGAAAATAGAGTGTCCACCTTTGCAGTATAAGCATTTGTATGTCGACGACACATGATAAGATTTCGTAATCGGTTTGCTGTTGTAGTTATTTTGTTGATATTTATTATTAAAGTTGAAATTACTTTGTTGCATAGGCGACCTTTTCATGTTGTAAGGTGTAGATTGTTGATTGGCTGATTTATGTAAATTGCTGTCTTGTTTTCTCTTAGAGGCTTCGAGTGACGTAAACTTGTTTTCTAGGAACTTGTTGAATTCCGACAATGATGGTAATTCTCGGGGCGATTTCAATGATTCGATATAGTCTTTGTGCGTTTCCACATCCAATTTTTGGGACAGGATGTGAACGAGAAGAGGATCCCATGTTGAGATGTCTACACCAAGGTTTTTTATGGCATTCAAGCACTCTATTGTAGTGTCATGAATTTTCTTGATGTGAGGTGCCGTCTGTTGCTGCATTATAGGTAAGGACAGCAGTATGTTGACTTGAGAACTGAATATTAGTTTTTTGTTATGATATCTGTGGTTAAGAATGTCCCAACACGTCTGATAGTTATCCGAGCTGATATGGAGATGCTGTATGATAGTTTCTGCTTCACCCTTAACCTTGCTCTTCAAAAACTGCATTTTTTGGGCGTTAGACATTGAGCGATTTTTGTGGATAGCTTCCTCGAACAAATCCTTGAAAGAGAGCCATTTATGATAATCCCCGTGAAACGTTGGAATGTCCATAGTTGGAGTTGTAGTAGTTTTGTATGATGCAGACCACATTTTATGACAAAGCATTTTCTTGATAGAATTGTATTCCACCTCATACCGTGTAAATGCTCGTTCATAATCTGCATTATCTTCATAAAGTTCACTGTCAATTTCCCAATGTAAGTTGTCGATTACATTCCAGCGCGAGTCGATTTGTTTGATGACGTTATCGAATTCCCATTTTTCTGATAAGGATTCACAATCAATGCTGCTGATAGTCCTTGAGAAGGCCTTAAAGTGGCTTCTCTGCTTACGAAGCATTTCTTCTAGTTTGCTGGAGGTGCCAGAGTGGGTGGTATTAGCATTGTTTGCATTACGCGTCGCTCGGCCTGTGTTGACGTCATTCACGCCACTCGACCCAGTGTGCACGGGGGGTATGAGAGAGGCGTGGGGCGCGATGTTGTGCGCGTGCAGGGCGGGTGACGCTGCACTTGAGGGCAATGCCCCCGCATCCATAAATGCTTCTGCTGGATCTGATGGATTTTCCTGCTTTCCTTCTGATTTTGGAAATCCTCGTAAATCAGACAAAAAATTGATTTTTGGTGGAACGGGTTTCTGAACTGTTTCAGGATCCTTGAGGAATGCCGAATAGTGTTCTATATATTGAGTTACCTCTCGGTAAAAGGTTCTGGTTTCCTGATACCAATTCGCTTTGAAATACTCATGATCGAGATCTTGATAATCGATCAGTTGCATATGATTCTTGCTGAACTCTGTCCAGTACAGCGACAAGGCAGAAAGTTTACTGTCAGCATTTTGGACGGTCTTGCGATCCTGTCCATCCTTCTTGAAATTTACGAATAATTTTTCAATTCGTAACATAAGTTGAAACTGCTCTGATAGTAAGTTTTCCATGATTGACTTACGGCTGATAGACTGCTGATAACCTGATTAGGTATACTGATTCAGATGGGTTGTGTCTATGTGACCCTCGTGGATCCTTGCGCCTTCTAAATTTCACCGGTGAGACCCGCTGGTGGGAGGCCGGTAAAACCGATTCGCTACCACTAATAGGTTCACTAAATGACACAATATCGTCAAGATGATTTTTTGACCAGCTGGTGGTCAAATTTCTGATATTTATCGATCGATTTTCTGACGAACTGATAGCTGATAATCCTCTGATCTGATAGCCTGATGATGATGATGATAAGCCGCGTCACTGTATTCCACGTAACTTCCACGTTACACCGCTGCTGATATTTTGCTGATGCGCTGATTCGTGCCCCACGTTGCGATATTACACGAAGAAAATTTTCGAAAACACACACGCGAGGTCCACGGTTCGAAGGACCATAAAGATGTACGGGGTAGTACAGTCTTTAAATGATAGTTCTGATATTCTGATGATTTATAAGTTTTATTGAAAATAATTAATTATGATTAAATGATAATGAGTGAGCGCGGTGGCTGATGTATGAGTACTGACATGCGTTGACCTGAATTCGGCCAACTAACGTAAAATGCTGATGATGAAAAATGTACGATATTATGGATCGTACACCCCCAATGTTCTAACCTGGGACTGGGAGCAAATTCACAAAGTCATAAATATCAACTTTGTAAACGAGTGAGAGTGAACCTTCTGCATCAAAGGCAGTCACACTACCACTGCGCGACATCGGTTGCCAATGATCATTATAGCAACTGTATTTATTTGATATTGTTGCTATTTGTCTTCTTCTATTATTCGTTTTCATCAAAATAAAAAAGTTTGAATTTCCTGGTAGATTCACAAAGAATGCTTTTACGTCTCAGCTTTTATGCCTATCAGATCCAAGTAAATTGGTAGCATTTGTAAGGTCTTCGAAATATACTTAGGATACACAATTTTTGAGCAGTTGTGTAAAAAGGTGCTATGATGATGATAGATGTCGCTTTTGAAAATTACTAATTTATTATTATAGCTACTTTTAACTTAAAGCATTTTGATTTCCATGTAGTAAGAAATTAGTGAAAATAGAATGTATCAATCATCAATAACCAGACATTTTTCTATAATAATCAATAATATTATATTTGCGACTGGAACATTGTCATTACTAGATGATGGTTGTATGTACCCAAAGCATATCCTTTGACAGAATAGGATGACTGGTCGTATTTTTGTCCATTCCAAGACCATTGATAAAAACTGTGATGCTTTCACGATCTATTATAATTGTATTAAATATAAATAAATTATACCTTTCGTAATATGCATTTCATTACTTTTATTCACCTCTTTTGAAACCATGATGTAAAACACAAGTACAATATATTTTTACACTATAGTCTATAGGCTACACTTATTATAAAACTGTTTGTATCCAAAGCATTAGGAATGTTCTTGGTTCTCATCAATGTTAGTTGATTCAGTGTTTTCAGATTCAGGAGTGGGTTGTTGGGTCTCTGTAGGATCTGTTGATATTTCTTCAGTGGTTTTCGGTTCTTCTTTTTCTTCATTCATGTCTTCTTTATGTTCTCCATTTGTTTCTGTCTCGGCTACTTCTGCTTCTGAAATGGGATAACAGGTACATTAAAACTATGTAGTTTTGATAATTTTCAACAACTTGGATGCAATGTGTAGAATGTTGGCAGTTGCAGCCCTCTGGCAAGCCTCTGGCTCCAAATGGCAAATGGCTGGCTTCAATTTAAAACAAAGTCTGTATCTCACTTAGAATCAAATATCTAGAAAAAACAATGCTGACCATTACTTACTCTCTGCAATAACAAAAAAAAAATTATATTAATAAATAAAACAAAAAAAAAGTTTACTACATCCTTTGATAACCAAAATTACCTTTGTCAACACTATCATCTATCACTGCTGGCTCAGCTTTGGAAACTTCGTCATGTCTGTCCTCTCCATCCGACTCTTCTTTATCATCCACGTCCATGGCGAATTTGTCCCTTTTCCTCCCCTTATCGTCGCCATCTCCCTTCTCGGAGGTCTCGGAGTCATTGCGCGGTCGTTGCTCAGGGTTTGTCTGGTCGTGTGTCTCATTGGCGGGGGCATTCTCTTTGGCCTGTGGTCCGCGGCGTAAACAACGCTGTTCTATTCGCTGGAGTTCCTCTTGCAGTTCCTGACGTTTTTTGGTCATGCACTCTGTGAAATTGACAAAATATGAGTGGGAATTTCAGATTTTTATGTTTCATACCTACCATCTAAATCACGAACAAAACTAAAGTAAACTGGGACATATGAATTGTCCGATTAATAAAACCATCTGCAAGTCACAAGAATGTTCTGTTGCCACTAACACAAAAATCTTATTATTTCTGTGAAATTACTCACTGCGATACATTGGACCATATTTAGCTGTAAATTGTAATATAAATTAATATAAAAACATTAATAGCGTTTTCCCACAAGCATTTAAATAAATGACTAATAGATTGGTACCTACATACTAAACAAAATAGCTACTTACTTTCATGGAATTTTCTACTAGAAGTAAGTTTCTCGTTAGCCTTATCGGTCATTTTCTTAGGCAGCCAGTAGATGTGAGGCTTTACTTTGGTCAGGATGAAGTTCCCCAGATTCTTCTGAGATGCCTCCCACCGTTCAAATTCCTGAACTCGCACCATCTTGGCTTCTAGAGCTTTTATTGCTGCTTTTTTCTGGTCTCTTTCTTGGAATAGTGTCTTTCGTTGCTTCTGCGCCTGTTCCTTTTCTAATCGGGCTTGCTCTTCTATCTTGCGTTCAACTTGGGCTTTCTTGTCTTCCTGTAAATATAAGGAAAGTTGTACATACTTGATGTTTTGAATCACAAAGACATTGGTTGGTAATCAGCCTACTGCTAGATTTAGTGGACTGGCAAGATTAGTTACAGAGCAGTTCATGTATCAATTGATACTATCAAGAGTCACACACCACTGCTGCTGGTTATATGTAAGAATTCAACTGGAACCATCCCTCAAACAAGGGAGTGAACAGATCAACAACAAAACTGGGCAACAATATCATACCTTGGTTTGTAGTACGATTTCCTCTTGTTTGAACTTCTGCAGTGTCCCGAGCAGTGAGCCGAAGATGCGTCGGTTGCGTTTGCGCGCTTGCTCATCATCTCCCTGCGCCCGCAGCACCGCGGCTCGAGTTGGCAACTCTCTAGACACTGCTGAGGGCATCCGGGCACGTTTCCCGCCCGGTCCATCATCCTCGCCGTCGCTATCGTGCGCGCGAGCTGACAATCTGGGGGTTAGAAGAAACATTACGATCTGACTTGATCTATAATCGGCATGATTCTAAGCAGAATGTGTAGATAGATGCCGACTTTGTGAATAGGTATTTCAATTACGAGTTAATTTCATGCTTGATGTGACAATGTACGTGACGTTACTTTGGTCCGCTTTGACGATAGAACTGGTAGGTAATATACCTGCTAAAAACTGTTTTAGTCTCCTGTTTCCGCTTGCCAAATAAATCCTCACTTTTGCCATTTTCTGGGAAGGAGTGGCGGCCGCCTAGACGCGCGCCGCCTCTAGAGTAGTCCCCGGAAGGATTGAATCTGTAAATCAAACGGAAATTTTAAGCAATAAAGAAATTCCATCAATGGAAAGATCACAAGGTAATCAAAGTCACTAACCTATCGTTATTCGGAAACCGTCCGGAAGATTGTACTATTTTCTTGATGTTTTCGTCTATTTTGAACAAACTGCTCTTTTCACTTTCTAGCTGTGCACGTAAAGCACTAAAAGACATTGCTACTTCAGTCCCCATTTTGCCGAAAATTGTGAAAATTCAAGGAAAATATCATCCATTCGCGTCCGTATCTTTTTTCTTTCTATGACAGAAAAATACACAGACTAAAAAATATTCAGATTGCTGATTGCATTAGCAACAACGAAACGCAAAAGTTGCGTCAGTTGTAGTTACTAGATGGCGCTAATATATTATTTTAGTACTGCTACTCAATACTAGATGGCGCTAAAAGTAACAAGATGTATTTCTCAAGAAATAACGTAGTAAAAATATGAACAGGGTATTTATTCTCCAGTGTTTTACATTATACATTAATTGGTAATATTACCATATTAAACGAGATTTGCTATAATTTTCAACAACTTAATCGTACCTTTCGATGAACAAAAAGTGCTATAGGTACGCCTACCTTTACGGCAATATTAATCATATTCCTAGATGGAAACGTGTTCCATATGATGAGTTATTTACATTGCATTAATGTATGTAGCCACATGTAGATAGCAGGCGGGCGGGCGGACACCTCATTTCACGCCCAGTGACACAAAATTGCGTGGACGCAGTCTACTCGTCTGTCTGCACGCTGTTTTTCTAGATCGCTACTCCTCCGTCAACAGCTACCCACAGCAGATCTAGCCGATGAGTATTTTCGATTTGGGAAATCTTCTCAGTTGATAGTTCTTTAATTCTCAGTTACTAGATTTTGGTGTAGATTCCAGAGCCAAAAGACTAAAGGAACCATCGCGACACTGACTGACAGTCCGGCATGAAGATTTCCCAAATCGAGAACACTCACGAATGCACTCCTATTGCATTGATCTTCTAGACATCTGTTAACAATCATTATAATTTAATTTTAACATGCCCCCGTCTACAGACTGCGTGTTGGGAAAATAATATAATAGTGTGGGAGCAACTTAGTATCTACCTAACTAGGTTTGAGTTTCAAACAAGTCAGAAACTTTATTTACAACGTTCGTTTAACATTTACATATAGATCGTTTTAAATCTAGATATCAAAGGACTATCGCCTGTAAATTACGAGTACGATTAAACCAAAATAATAATAATTAGCTAACTAAACTGCATATTTTGTTTCCTTGTGAATTTGATGGAATGAACAAAAAAAAGTCAAAGCACGTCTTAGCCGACACTTTAACCTCACATTACAATGTTTCAGATTCCTCAAATCTCGAATAACAGACATATTTCTGTAATTTTCTCGTTATGGCGGAGACTACAAAGCTACCACCTCACCGGCGCGCGCGCAGCGGAGCGTACATCCCGCGCGTCGTGTGGCGGCCTCTGCCGGGTGAAAAAAGCAATTAGCTGAAATGTCGGCCGACACAAAGATGTAATTATTTTATCGTCGGTGGCTGCGGGGTTGCCAGAGACGTTTGTAACTATTTATTTATATATTTAACCATTTATTGCACTCAAAAACAGATACAAGACAAATAGGTACGTGCAAAAAGAAAAAAGACACAACAGGCACTGCTTAGGTATTTCTAGCAAGAAACTTGTTGGTACACATTTATTTGTTGTTTTATTTACACTTTATGGTTCGTAGGTAGCCGACCCCGACAGAGAACGGGATAAGGCGAAAAGAATGATGATGTTCGTATAGTAAGTACCAACCAATAGGCAGGATTAATGCCACGTGGCATTGACTACTGGGAAAATAGAAGGTAAACATAAAGAAGAAGATACGTATGCACTAGGGCACATAATTTTCCTCAAAAATGTTAAGAAACTTCGGGTCAACATTAAATTTAGTTTGCTCTAGGTTTGAGTAACTTGCACTTGATTTTTTTAACGTTGGTGATTTCCATTTTCATCATCATTGGCCGCATTCGTCTGTGACTGAAGATTTAATCAGTGTCTGAGGCAAGACTTTGTCCGCGTGACGCTGCGTTGCCTGACACGCAGGGTTGCCCAGGATCTGCGCTATCCTCTAAGCCGCCCTGGCTGACTCCACAAGAACGACGAGTCGATACGTGCGGAGCCAGGTCGGGTGCAGCAGGAGTCTACCGCACGATACACCTCTGAGCACCATTGACCTTACCATTTTAGATGCAAAGAAATGCAACATCTATTTAATGTATGGCTACCTACTGCTCTAATAATTATATTATTCTACCAGACGTCTCCCACTCAACTTCTCTTCTCAGCAATTAATCCAAGCCTCCTATCTAATTAAACTCTGTCAATCTACGCAATGTACCGCACAAAGCAACAAATTATCTTCCATTCAAACAAATATGGCAACATTGTCGCTCACTTTCATTTTGTCACTGTTTAGTTCATCTCAAAGGAGGATAGAGGAGTTTCAGAGGGACGGAGGGAACGGTGAAGCTAAATCCGTTGAGCTTCGTCCAAGCGTTCACGCGTGCGATGAAAAATGGCCGACGCGCACGCACTGTCGTTTACAAAAGCTGTTAAGTTATTTCTAGTGACAATTGTGTAATTAAGTACGCTTTTAGAACGTTTATTTGTGCGATGCATCGAAACTGTTAAAAATAAATGACAAATGGGAAAAGAATAAATTAAAAGTACCTATTTAATTGGAAATCGACCGCTCAGCGGTTGCGCACGATACTTAGTATGCATATAAATCTGCTTCTTGAATAAATACTCTAGTAGGAGAATATAACGCGTCAAAATCTGTCGCGTGGTTTAGGAGGAGTTAGTGGTGTCCACGACAGATAGAGAGAAAGGCAAGTAGCGTCTTCGTTTATAAATTTATTTTGTTACATAATTGGAAGAGATTTTTTGACTGCACCACTTAAGTAGGTAGGTACCCCCAGGTATAATTTATTATAAGTATTATTACGTATCTACCTATTAATTTAAACTGATTATTGATGTAGCTATCTATCGTTGTGCTTTTTCATTAAAATTAAGATGACTCTACCTACCTTTTACTTTTCCGGTTCAACTTTCTTTTCATCCCACCTGTACCTACTGTAGTGTCTGTTTGCTTCCATCAGCATTTTTGTGTGACGCCGTCACGTCACGGTCACGCCGTCGCGTCATAATCGATGCGCCTGCGCACCCGGGCTCTACACGCGGGAAAATACACTTACACACACTTACACATATCACGCCTGTCTCCCTGGCGGGGTAGGCAGAGCGTCAATGGCCGCAAAATCACGGTAGTTATCGCCACGTCTGACTAATGTTTGAGGGTCGTTTCAAACAAGCCGTGCATCACTATAATGACAGGTTGTCTGCCTGTCGCCCAAAATTGCAATACACATGAAACCGTCGAGTCCCTTAGTCGGTTTCTTCGACACCCACTGGAAAGAAATGGGGTGATGCTATTCTAAAGCCGGCATCACACGGCATACGGGAAAATACTTTTTGTTCTATGCAACTCTATGTTCAATAAACAAGTTCATATTTAATTTACTTTTGTTCCAGATTGACTACATCGACAGTATTAAAAAGATTACCAAGTCAGCAAAAGTATTTGAAATAGCTGTGTTTTAAGTAGGTACTTAATCAAATAGTTTAAGTTGTTGTAGTGTAGTCAGTTTTCAAGCAAATAAATGAAACATAATGATTCTTCTTTCTTTAAATGAGAATCAAATAATTACAACCGCAAGTCCGTAGAGGCAGAAAAGGTAATGAAATTAGAAAATTTAAGATGAGCTGTTTATCGATCCCGAATCTCTGCTGTCGCACGATCAAAGTAATTTTCAGCGGCCATTTGCAAACGCATATAAAACGGGTCTCATATTATAAACAATACCTGTATTGACCCTGGTCTTACATTATGTAAAAAGTGTTAATTCCACGCTTTAAAGGTGCCCGGAACCTGAAAGAAGAATGATAATAATAATATAAACCATTTAATTTAACAGGCTGACAACCTGTCACTATAACTGTGGAAAACAATCCTCAAAAATTACAGACGTGGCAATAGCGGCCGTATTTTTTTGCGGCTGTCATGTATCTGTATTGAAATAGAATTTCATCTTATACTAGCAGAGATGAGACTCCGTATAACAGTTTAATATGAATCCCGCTCGTCTGTTTGTTCGGGCGGAGCGTGATAGCGGAACTGCGCGCGCGCACCCGCCAATAAAACGGTTATGGTGATGAATCGCGCGCGCTTCTAGCGGTGTGGCAGTCCACGAAGTCCACAGTTGGACCGACCTGTCCGACACGCATGCATGAAAGTTAAGACAAATAAGAAAGAAAGAGGATAACGGGTGTAAGGCAGATTTGAGAATTTATTGATATAAAAAACTTGAGTATTAACCATTATTGGGATTATATTATACCGTGTGATGCCGGCTATGCCGCGTGATGCCGGCTTAGATTAGCATCACCCCATTTCTTTCCCGCGGGTGTCGTAAAAGGCGACTAAGGGACTCGAGTGTTTCATGTGTATTGTGATTTTTGAGGCGACAGGCTGAAAATCTGTCACCGTAGGAATACACCCGTCATCGTCTGAAACAGCCCTCAATTTGTCAGACGTGGCGTTGGCGATCGTATTTTAACGGCCGTTAGCACTTTGCCTACTCCGCAAGGGATAAAGGCGTGATATGTGTATGTATGTATTGGGATTATTACCTACTCACAATCTTCTTACTTGTGTTATATTCGATTCAATTTTAAAGTTGCAAAAAAATCTAAAATTGTCGCTTCAAGACGACGATATTTTGATACGTACGTCGTCAACTGTTTGTGATAATTTTGTTACAATTAACAGATTTGTTTTAGACGTGGTTACATTTACTACAAATATAGCAGACGCTTTCCTTGCTATTTAAACAGCTTTCCCCAAAGACCCTGTACAAGGTATAATTTTATGTTCCCAATTATGACCCTATATTATTTCCAAACGCGCGGAACTAACGCGCGCTTGTCTCGGCGCGTCGCCGGCGGAACCAAACTGTATTTTTCAACTCCCGCGCAGCCGCGGCGAATCGTTTAATCTCGCCCGAATAAGGCGGATCGCACACTTAACGCACGACGGAGCGCTAAAATATCGCAGCGTTCTCTCAGATCCATACTAGAAACGTCATTCCCCATAATTAAACCGCACTCGACTGACGACGCTGCAATAGCGCTGCGTCGACAGAGGTTGACCGGTTTTAGTATGGGGATTGCCATTTTTAGTATGAATTTGACAGACCGCTGCGATATTTTAGCGCTCCGTCGTGCGTTAAGTGTGCGATGCGCCTAAAATCTTCAGGAACATAAATATTAACAGTGCTTCACGTCCAAACATTGAATTTAATGATGTGATATACGATCAGGATGTATTAATGATGCGGTTAGCGCGAAACTCTTAAATTCTACTAATTTTTGATATTTAAATGTTTTACGTAGTTTACGTTTACGAAGATTAAATCGGAATGATAGTGATCTATGTTGATGACTATACTGCCACTTGAAAAACAGTTTTGTTGAACAAGGAACTTGTATAACGAAAAATCTTCAATTTTAGTCCAGTCGGAATGCTAAAAGTCTATGTAGGTAGGTTAACAAAATACTTGTTGAAGTAATATGGTTCAGAGAGGCAACCACCTTCGATATGGTAAGCACACCAGGCTTCATTAGACCTGCAATCCTGATTCACCAATGTACATTGTATATTATGAACCTTTTAAATAAAAATGAATTATATGAAAATAAGAAATCGAAAAATTTGGAAGTTCAATTAAGATCGTCGCTCCAAGACGAGTATCAAGAGATAGAGAAATTGACGTAGGCCAACCGGTCGATAGCTCAGTGGTAGAGCAGTGGGCCGGTACCCCACGCGGCCCGAGTTCAATTCCCGGTCGACGCTTGTCTACTTTTCGATTTCTTATTTTCATTTTGAAAATAATATAGCACTGTGAGTGCGGTAAGTCCCAATAAAAATGAATTAAACCCAAAACTGGTTTGGAAAGGAAATGTCTTAAATGCAACTTGCCTCTTTCTATTCATTAACCTAGACAAAGAGACCTAGTTATCAACCGCATTAACAGTTTTAATCACCCAAGTACAAAGTGTCGCATAGTTTCTCGTACTAATGACCCAGCAGTGATCTTGCAGTCAGGTGAGGCCGGTGGTAGCCGCCTGAAGCCGCCTGCAGCCGTCTGCAGCCGTCTGAAGCCGGGCGAGGCCGCGTGAAGCCGCGCAATGGGCCGGCGCTGCGCGGGCGCCGGTCGCAGGTGTTAGGGTTAATTTCCGTCCACTACACCTCATTGTATTCAGCCGGACTCGGTGCCAAATTGATGCTATCAGCATACATTGCGCTGGTTTTAAAGAAAATTCTATTTTACATCCTTTGAGCAAATTTTTATGCGGAAACACACCTGCCGTTGTTGAAATATGACATCAAAGATCGTGAGTTACTTATACTATAAAAAAATCACTTCTAGCACGCGTCTGGTCGAAAGTCGAGCTGGCTAGTTCTATTTTAAACCGATGTTGATTCAGACCCATAAACAGTGGGTACCGTATAGCTACTCAATCCAACAAGTAACTTAATTGACCAAGATTATCTGTCACATAAATTTAATAGCTACTTATTTATGAATCATCAGTTACTGTTGTTATTACATTCTTAGCCAAATCTATTTACAGAATTGAAGGAAGTATGCGTACCAAACTACATGTGACAATAATGTCAAACATGAATGGAGATTTCCGCGTGGCTGCGCACGCGCAGGCGGGCAGGGGCGGGGGGCGGGGCGCGGGGGCGGTGAGATGAAAGCGGGCTGCTTCTAAACTTCCCCGAAGAAACGCTCGGCTTCGCAAGGCTGCGCTTCACTGCTTTGTCAGCATCAGGGCTTCTTACTTTGCTGATTCGGCATACATTGCTTTTTGCCTCAAGTTTTGTCTAATGACGCCCGTACAATATCCAGCAATGGAAGCCAAATCAAGCTCTTTAGGGTAGTGTAATAGCCACTTTCTGCCTTTGTCCTATTTCTAAACCACTGTATAACCGAGCGGCTTTTTGCCCGGGTTTATGATGAAACGCCCTGTTGATCGAGGATATGAGATATATCTTCAAAGGGCTGCTTTACTGCGATGCTGTAGGTCAGTTTGTTGTGCGACATTCTTTGTTTTTTGAAATATCACTACAGTATAAAGCAAAGTCGCTTTTTGCGTCTGTCTGTATGTAAGATTGCTTAAATCTTTAAAACTACTAAACGGATTTTGATGAAGTTCTTTTAATAGATAGAGTGGTTCAAGGGGAAGGTTTTTATGTAGAACACTTGCCGGAAAAACATCTTATTTCCACGGGAAGCAACGAGTTGCAAGGGCGCAGCCGCTGGGCGGGCCGCTAGTTGGATATAAAATTTATTTTCAATGCGATATACAGCTAAAATATAATCATGGTACGACTCCGAGAAGCGATTGTCTGAAATATGACTATTTGGATAAATAATCTTTTGACGCTACGTTCAAATAAGTTGTACCTCGATGTACGAAAATGATTCCGTAGCAGATTGTAGCTCGAGCGTAGCGGATACGCCGTAGGTTATAAAATCAGTTAAGGTGTTGAAAAATATTCGTGGCTAGATACACCTACACCCGTGTACCTAACTACAATTCGAATTTAACTATACGTATAATATTAAAACATTAGCCAATCGCTTTAATAGCAATTTACTTATAATAGTGGAACAAGTGTAAAAAAGTGTGTACCATCAAAAAATCACAACACAAAACGTAAATCATTTAAATCATTAGCAAATAAAATCATTTTAGACCAAGTGCCTACGACCGCGGAGTCAACGACGCCTGCCGACGCGCAGCGACGCGAACCCGCGTGCGCCAGCGTGCGTGCCGCAATCACGCAACCACGCAACCATCGCGGCACGCTTCACGCCTGCAAGCCTCATCACAACGCGTCACTTGCCAGAGAAATAAAGGGCCAGTAATGCTAGTAATCAGCGCTGGTTGGTTTGGTTGCGCAGGAGCATAGAGTGTGTCGGTGCGAGGTGGTGCGAGGTGGTGCGAGGTGGCGGGAGCTGGCGCGGACTGGCCCGAATCCACGCACGTATATACCTACTTCACAGTTTGTTTATGTAATGTTAAGGCGAGGAACACACTTGACGCCCGACGGAGCGCAAAAATATCGCAGCAGCGGTCTGCCAAATCCATCCTAAAACCGCATTCGACGGATGACACTGCGATAACGCTGCGTCAACAGCGGTTGAGCGGTCTTAGTATGGGGATTGACATTTCTAGTATGGATCTGACAGACCGCTGCGATATTTTTGCGGTGGCCCGAATCCATGCACGTGCGGTTATACCTACTTCACAGTTTCTTTATGTAATGTTTACCGTTTAAAGATAGACCAAATTGAAACGTACATTTAGACGGGTGAATCGTTTGCGTATCTTTGCCTCAAGCTTCTTCTTTTTGAGTCAAACTAGTAGTAGTACTACTAAGAGTATAGACTGCAAAAAAAGCCAGCGTGCCGATACCAATACCTATTCAAATCGAAGAAAAATGAGGTTGGAGGTTATATTATGTGCTTGTCTGTATCATAACATAATTACTCGTATTATTTTTGAAGATGCCCCATAAGATGCGCAGAGACTTATATCGCGGGCGAGAAGACTTCACAAGTGTCAAATCATATGGATTTATATTGTAAAACGAAGTCGCGGTTGCACATCATAACGGTAAGTATCTGTTACCATTTATGTGTGAATCATACATACTCGTATCAATACAATGAATGCAATACACAAAAGTCCAGCGGTGTGTTTTAAAGCAGAGAAAACAAAACGAATACTCATATTTCAGCAGATATAAACAAACAACACTTAAATTAATAGTATTAATGGGATTATCATACATACATACATACATACATATATCACGCCTTATCCCTTGCGGGGTAGGCAGAGCTTTAACAGCCGTAAGAATACGGTCACTATCGCCTTCAATAATGGGATTATCACCACGATTACATTTGTTTTTACCTTTTTACCTCAATATGTGACCATGGAGCGTGTAACCGCTTCGAAATATCGAGGTAAAAACAAACATAATCGTGGTGATAATCCCGTTAATACTATTAATTTAAGTGTTGTGAACAACCGCGAAAATCTAAAACATATAAAAAATAAACAAATTGTTCCCAGGAAGAGGGCGCCTCTGTGACATAAAGAGGGTGCATGTTTCAGGCAATCTGTTGAACCACAGTAGCTTGATGTCACAGAAGGGCGTAACATTACCCCGATAATGCGCGACACTAATATTACTAATACCAAACAGCTACCTAATACAACATGTGACGCTGTCAGTTCGTCACGGTGTTGCCTCCCGACGGCTTGATGTAGGAGCACCATCATTCACTTGTGTTCTTATTGAAAGTAGGTAATGAATGGCTCTGGACGAATGGCAATCAGATTTGGATGTGTGGCAGTTAGATTAGTTTAGTTTTAGATTAGTGGTAATCTATGTACGAGATACGATAAAGATCACATTCAGGGCCTTAAGTCTGCTAAATGAAAATTGTTTCAGTTGGATGTCGATTGGATCTCAGTTGGATGATTTTGGTAGTTTCGTAGTCTGCTAACAGTTTGAAGTATAAAAAATCACAATGGCAATTGAATGATAGTTGAATTTCGATGGCGTTTCAATGACAAAAAAAAACAGACTTGGGGCCCTGAATATTCGTCAGTTTTAGCTATAATATATATAAGGTGTAAAAATATTAGCTGCAAAAATACTTCTCATTAATAAATCCGGGACACCTTGCAAGTTTATGTTTCATAAGGATTATCAGAAAAATAAGTATACTAGGTAGGTAATTCAAATGGTTGTCTTCTATTCCTTTCAGTTAGACCTCTTTGCCCCATGCTACCTATAATAGTCAGACCTCTTTTTCCTAACTACTTAACTGTGCATGCTAGTCTTCTAGAGCCATAACTGACTTCAGAGTTCTTCGGATCGTTACAAGACTCGTTAAATCCCAGATGAAAAGAAGCAGAGCCAGAACCAGATCTAAACGAAGTGACCGTTTAACTCAAACATCATGGACAATAGGCTTGTTTCCTGACAGGTCAAATGAGCTACTTTTTAAAACGATCTAAAACGGTATTTTGTTTGAAGAACTAGAAGTATGACGTCACGCCGGAAGCATTTGGAAGGCGTCTTTTATATTATTTTTCTGTTTCTTAATTCAAACTTTAAATATTTCGAAAAATTATGAATGAAGTCCGTAGTATTTTTGCGTAATAGGTTTAAGCGTACAACTGTTGTTATTTTTTAATGACCTAGGAAATTAGCGAATTTTCCCCTGAGATTGCAATATGGTCACCCTACCACCTAAAGTTGTGGGAAGTGCGGTGTCTCTTTGAAACCCACACCGCCGTCACCCTGCGCCCGCGCATGCACACAGACGCCGCTCAAACGCCACTGGATCCTCGATTGCAGACGACATGTGCTCCTGTTTCTAGCTTAATAACGGGAGAAGAGAATAAGGGGTTCTATTTCTTTGGCAAAAATACTTGATGTAGTTTTTTACTAAATACTTTTGTATTTTTAATAGCTCTAAGTAGCGAAAATAGAGTAATCTCGTAAGGCGTCGAAATCGTAGCACTTTATATGTACGTATATGTATAAGGTTTAAAATATTAGTTGCAAATATTTTAAGGGGTGAACATGTCTATGAAACTGAACCAAATTCCCCGAGAAACATAGGTCGAAATTTGAAAGAAATTTTTGGACCTCCCGTACAAAATTACTAACAGACCAAGACAATTTGTATGGGAGTTCCAAAATTTTTTTTATATTTCGACATGTTTCTTGGGGAAAGTTGTTCAGTTTCATGGAGTTTACACCATGTATACACGACCATTTGCACTCTCATTTCTGATATTCATAGAACAACGTGGTTTGTTGTTTTAACAAGCAACCTAGCTCGGGTACCTACAGGTTTAGAGGTAGGTAGGTATAGTAAGTAGGTAGGTATACTATACACACATCTAACCTTTATCTCTTGCGGGTTAGGCAGAAAGGTTGGTCTCTGAACTACACCCATTGTGTCCTAAAAACTAGCATGCTATTATAGACAGATAGACGGAGGCAATAGTCTATTAGTATGAATAAGATTAACTGTTATAGATGTAATGACAAAGGAGAAACGACTACAAATAGGTACCTAGCGCAACGGTCTAGATCAGTGGTTCCTAAGCTGTATGTATAAACGCGCTATTTTGAATATATTTTTATGGTTTGACCGGGCCATTCACGATATTTTTAAGATAATACAAACGAATTATCCCGAATAATATTACACTTAACGCACGACGGACCGCTGAAATATCGCAGCGATCTTTCAGATCCATACTAGAAATGTCACTCCCCATAAAACCGCACTCAACGGACGAGAATGGGACGACACTGCGCTAGCACTGCGTCGACAGCGGTTTGAGTGGTTTTAGTAAGGGTAATGACATTTCTAGTATGAATCTATGACCTTTTCGTTATTTTAGCGGTCCGCTGTGCGTTAAGTGTGCGATCCGCCTTATAGTTTAAACTCACCAGCATATACTTATACTTCAGTCAGAGAAAAGAACGAATGGCATCCACAGAATTTTGACACAAAGGTGCAGAGAAAATCTATTTGTATCAATAATCTGGGGGCACGGCAGTGCCCCCGCCAAGTCGAGCTAGAAAGCGGCACAGCCGTACCATCCTTTTCTCGAAGCGGTTCAGGCCATTTTCAACACCTTATAACTTTCTTGTGGATAAAACAAAAGACTTGAAACTTCAGGAATCAATCAAAAGCCCTGTAGATACGGTATATTTCAAATTTCGTTCACTTTGAACCAGTGGTTTAGGAATTATAGCTAGTCAAAGTTCTTAATTTTGTTACTGACTGACTGACTGACTGACTGACTGACTGACTGACTGACTGACTGACTGACTCACTCACTCACTCACTCACTGACCGATCATCAAAATTCTAAGGCACTTCTAGCAGACATAGAGACTTCTAATTTAGAATATAATTTGGGTTTAGTGTATAAATCAAGGAAAAACTTAAAAATCTAGCAATTTCAATGCAGTTTTCTAGATAAACCGATAGCATAAATAACTTTGTAATTCCATAGAAATGTACTGTTTACCAAGTTATATTTTGCTGTCGCTCCTAAAATACTTTGTTTTGGTCCAGCAAAATAATCACAGTTGTCGCTGTTAGTTTCTAAAACACGCTATCGTTTTGTTTTTGGGAAAAATATAAGATGTCGACGGAAATTAATGTCACGGTACCTTTCGCCACCTCTCACTGGTAAGTGCTAATAGTAAGGAACTCAGTGAAAAATCGTCTAACCTGTTAGATTAGACTATAGTTCACCAGAGTTGTAGAAATAGTAGTGGTAAATTGGGTGAACGCGAATTTTCTCAAAATTTGCGACAGCGAGCGACGGGGAGGTGCTGGGCTATGAGAAAAACCGTGGCCGAGGCTCAAGAAATAGAGCCGCAAAAGAAAAAAAGGAAGACCTACATTAAAATATATTGAAAATATTGATATGGTCACTATAGAATAATGCTTATTAACTAATTACGTAATTAATTAAGATAGATCTGGGGAATGAACAAATCGATAGCCGACTTGGTTTCAAATGGATCTCATACCTTTTTACGGTTGAACAGTTCAGTAGCGAGACTTGGTTTTTTTTTATATATTAATGTTTTTGAGGGGATTTTCACTTGTTTTGATAAAACTCGCGATACATTATGACACCTCTGAAGTCTACTCGCGCGCGAGAGTCTTTTTACGGTGCTTATGCCTGCATTTAGGTAGCTGAAGACACTTTTACAACAGATGGCGCTGTAGGTTACTACAACTCGCTATAGAGATGTCTTTGTCTAAATTACATCGAAAGTGGTATAATTTAGTGAAGTGAAAGTAAATAGATCTATTTCAGGGCTTTTTATAGGCTACACCGACGACCGATATTGTGCAGTGGTAGTGAGACTGCCTCTGACGTAGAAGGTTTCCGGTTCGATTCTCGGTGGGTCACTCACAAAGTTGATATTTATTACTTTGTGAATTTTGTTCCCAGTCTGGTTTGGACATTGCGGGCTGAACCACCCGATTGTCCGAAAGATGGTTGCGTGTTTCGGATGGCACGTTAAGCCGTAGGTCTAGGTTGCTGTCTATGATCACTTGGACGGCGGTCGTTACACAACTATGTCAGAAGCCTGCTACATGTAGAAGGCGGTTGAAAAATTCTGACACTAGGGTTCACTGGGTCGTTGGACGACTCGGTGTCCCACACGAAAAGAAAGAAAGTTCAGGGCTTTTCATAGGCTACAGTTTGAGATGCGCTAGGCTTGAACTATCTGAGAGTGCAGAGTACTGCAGACTAAATCCGTCCGCGCCGGAATCCCTGGAACGTCTTCAATCAGCGTTCAGCGCCCTCTGGCGGCCGAAGCCGGATTGATGAGGCAATTATCAGCTGCGCGCGCGCACTCATTACCGAGCTAATTAAACTGAAGATCATATCGGGAGCCGCTTCCGCTGCAACGCCTTGGGCGGATCGCACACTTGACGCACGACGGAGCGCAAAAACATCGCAGCGGTCTGTCAGATCCATACTAGACACGTCACTCCCCATACTAAAACCGCATTCGACGGACGACACTGTGATAGCGCTGCGATTACAGCGGTAGTATGGGGATTAAGTGATTGACATTTCTGGTATGGATCTGCCAAACCGTCGCGATATTTTTGCGCTCCGTTGTGCGTCAAGTGTGCGAGCCGCCACCGACAGAAGCTACCTTACCAACTTTAAATGGTATTTAATAAACAGTTTGATAAAAAAAAACGCGAACGCAGATGTGACCCCGTTGTAAGCGTATAATAGTAATTGGTAAGTAATTTTACTTAATTAGGTAAGTACCTGAATAGGTATCCAAAACAAGAAAAGAAGTTTTTGGTCCATCGTCTCAAATCGTATAGTTTGACCAAGAAAAGCAGACCCAATAGAAATACAAAAACTATTTCTCTTTTCGTGTGGGCTAACGACCCACTCAAGTGTCAGAATTTGTTCTAATCGTATATTACATATTCATACCGTATCTTGTTTTCTAAATAGTAGATACTTCCTATGCCGTGTGATGGCGGCTTAGAATAGCATCACCCCAATTCTTTCCCGTGGTTGTCGTAGGACCCGACTAAGGGACTCGAGGGTTTCATGCGTATATATATATCATCACAATTTTAGGCGGCAGGCTGACAACCTGTCACTATAGTGATACATGACTGAAACGACCCTCAAATATTGTCAGACGTGGCCATAAAGACCGTAATTTTGGGGCCGTTAACGCTCTGCCTACACCGCCAGGGATATAGGTGTGATTTGTGTGTGTGAGGTACTTCCTGCGGCTCCCTTAGTTTAGTAAAGTACCCAGACACACCCCTGTAGGGTAGGCGGTGATCACAGTCACAGAGAGGAAAGAGGAGTGAGGTATGAAGGGAAGGGGGGTGGGGGGGCGTCTCTATTACCGCGCGCGGCGGACCGGAACGCCCTCACAGAAGATCTGAGGCTGCCCAATGCGGTATTTTTAACATGGGGTTACCAGAAACAAATAAATATTCCACCTTATTTATTGTTACTACTTCGAACCTTTTTTTATTGTTAGTAAAGCCTGATGAAGGCGTTATATTTGTATCTCCAGTGGGGCGATGCTATTCTAAGCAGGCAATCTGATTTACTATTAAATATGTTGATTCATAGGTATAATAATTAACGGGTTCATAAATTTTTTCTTCTTCTACTTTACGGCACAATTTGTACTTAGTTCTTGAATTGAGAACATAGTTTTGCAGGCGGTAGGCGGATCGCTTACTCAACGCACATAACAAAGCGTTCTGTCTGATCCATATTAGAAATGTCAATCCCCATACTAACACCCCTCAATCGCTGTCGACGCAGCGTTATCGCAGCGTCGTCCGTCGAGTGCTATTTTAGTATGGGGAGCGACGTTTCTAGTATGGATCTGACAGACCGCTGCGATATTTTAGCGGTCCGTCGTGCTATCCACCGTAGCGGATCCGTAGTATAAAGAGTTTAATTTTTAAGATACATTTGGGCAGTTTTAATATAAAGATTTAAGATAAACTTTGATGTCATATTTATTCAATACCGCTGCAACTCATTTTCCTGTGGGAATAAGGATTTTTCCCGGCAAGTATTATACATAAAAATCTTCCTCTTGAACCTCTCTACCAATAAAAAAAACCTGCATCAAAATCAATTGTGTAATTTTAAAGATTTAAACAAACATACTTACTTATTTACAGACGCAAAAGCGGCTTTGCTTTATACTATGTAGTGATTAATTGCGACTGAATGTAGTCTTTTTTTCAAAGTTGGTCACACAAATTTCAGTTCACCTCCAAACATAATATGAACGGAACTTTTGTTTCATATCTTTTCCTGTCAGAGTCGTAAAATGTTATTCAATGAAAAAATAAAAGCATTGCAATAACTCAAGGTTACATTGTAATGATTTGCTTATGTCTTTGATGTGAAGACCACCGGGACATTAATTTAGGTACTTACCTACCTATATTTGAACACATAAATTAATTTGGTAAAGTGTTTACCAATGTTTATAAAGACACTCTTGCTGACACTGATGAAAGACACTGCTTACTAAATAATGTTCTTTTGACTAGGGTTCCAGACTTTGGTTACAAGAAAACTACTTAGGTATCTGCCTTATTATATGAATCTACAGTAAAGAGACTATAGTATCTCGAAATGTAGAGAAAATCGAACTCGCGTTGCGCATCAACAAAAATCTAAAAATTATGTACTACGTACTTATTTACATCTTCTTCTTCTTTGTCGTTTTATTCATTACTGGAGGTCGTGTCCTTTATTTACATAATAGCTATAAAACATATGCGGGTCAAAATTATGATAATCAAAACATCGTAAATAACAATTTCAAAAAAACGTAGCAATGAGTCGTCAAAACATTTCATTTCTTTACAAAAAATCGCGCAATATATCAACGTCTGTAACATCCGTCTTTTGCGCTTTATTTTTAAAACGTCCAGTTCGTTTCTATAATTGAAGGCGAATTACACACCTGACGTCCGTTTGTGCAAAAGACATAGCTTTATTGCATCTTCTACTAATATAAGTTAACTGTCAAAGATACATACCTACCACGGCAAGTTTCTGCGTTGTTCCTGCGTCAACGTCAGTGTATAGGTAGTGCAAAGGTTTCTAAACCAGATCGGTAATTGACGGACCGGCAATTGACGTCTGCCTCTCAAAATTTCACACGCACATATATTAATATTTTACGGGGTGAACCAGCCCATGAAACTGAACAACTTTCTCCAAGGATCATCCATAGGTCGAAATATGAAAAAATACTTTGGACCGCCTCCCATGTAAAATTACCGACCGACCAAGTCAATTTGTATGGGAGGTCCAAAAATATTTATCACATTTCAACTTATTTTCCTTGGGGAAAGTAGTTCAGTTGGTAGGCAGATATATTTAGGGTCCGTTTTTAGATTTCGTTCATCAGGTGACTGGCATTCAAAAATAGTTTCTTGAAGAGCTGAAGAGGTGTCACGGGCGGCGGCGCGTGCGCAGGTAAACAATGAACGTATTGTGTCAGAGCTTTTCACGTTCAATAGAGCTGGTTTGTGTCTTACGTGTCTGGTCCAAAATAAACATTCAAAGTGCTCGCTATTTCATTTCCCTATAAATAAAATTTAGGTACCTACGAAGCAGTAGTTAGTCCTCTACTAAGGATACTCACCAAGGATACTACTAAAGATAGGTCCTAGGGATACTTACGGATGGATACCTGCAATATGTTTCTCTTAAGTAGGCTAGTACCTAAAGCGAACGCATACTTGACGCACGACGAAGCGCTCAAACATTCCAGCGGTCATACTAAAGTCGCCCAACCGCTGTCGACGCAGCGCTATCGCATCGTCTCCCCTCGAGTACGGTTTCTAGTATGGGGATTGACATTTCTAGTATTCATCTGACAGATCGCTGCGATGTTTTAGCCCTCCGTCGTGCGTTCAGTCTGCGATCCGCCTTACTACCCTCTTATTTACAAGTGCCAGACAGATCTTCATTTCCTACTTACATAGATCTCGAGCGCTTTTGTACGGAATTGAATGTATTGTGAAAGATATGTATTAAATTCATCACTACATAGTATAAACTAAAGTCGCTTTTCGTGTCTGTTATTTCACAGCTTATTTTGATGCAATTTTTTTAATAGATAGAGTGATTCAAGAGGAAGGTTTGCATGGAAAATACTTGCCGGGAAAAATCATTATTCCCACGGGAAAATGGAATGGAAAAAGCGCAGCCGCTGGGGCAGGCCGCTAGTTTTTATAATAATTCTTACAAATCGAAAATTCCGCAAGTTTTTTGTAAATTAAATTGGATAACATATTTTTGATAAAAAGTCATTTTTTTTAATCAGTTAATAGAAAACACACCTATATAAAACTGCATAAAAGATTTTCAGTAATAGAAGAAACGAATAGGTAAAATAGTTTAGCAACATGTTTGCAAAAATGCCGCATTAACGACAGTCGTAAATGAGAGTTATAGAAAAGATAATGCGATACGAAACAATGCGACGGAATAAAACCTGCGCAAGCGCAATCTGCGCGCGCGGGACAATCGCGCATAAACCACGCGCTGTGCTCGCGGACAATAGCGCACTGCGCAGCGCACGGGCAGAGCTGCAGCGGAAGCTAAGCTATATTCCAGTAAACGGAAAATAGAAAAAGAATGGGATTTTCAAACGACGACATATGTGTCTGTGAGGATACGCAAACGATGTCTCACCTGCTTGTTTGCCCAAACCTTCTCGTTAACTGCACACAGGAGGACCTCAATGCGGCTAGCCCAACAGCAGTAGCTGTAGCCAAGCACTGGCGGTCACTAATGTAATATTTTTTTGTATACAATTATAGCGTTGGTAAACGATTGACACGAGAAGAAAAAGAAGACTATTGTTCCGGATCACTCACTTGTTTGTGTGTTTCCGCGACGTTTCGAACCAATCGGTGGTTCTTCGTCGGGCGGAGAGTCGTGCGTGCCTATACGTCCACGCCGCGGTCGCCGCGCTTTCGATTCAAAAGGCAAACCACCGATTGGTTCGTAACGTCGCGGAAACACACAAAAATTACAAGTAAGTGATCCGGAACATTAGTTACCTATTTACAGTCATGACTATCTGCAAACGTATCTTGGCCAATTTCGCGTGGCGGGAGGTGTTACTATAATACTACATACATACATACATCACGCCTTTATCCCTTGTGGGGTAGGCAGAGCGCTAACGGCCGTAATAAAAACGGTCGCCAACGCCACGTCTGACATACTGAGGGCTGTTTCAGATGATTCGTGCGTTACTATAGTGACAGGTTGTCAGCCTGTCGCCTAAAAAATGCAATACACATGAAACCCTCGAGTCCCTTAGTCACCTCTTACGACACCCGCGGGAAAGAAATGGGGTGATGCTATTCTAAGCCGGCATCGCGCGGCATCACTTTAGTACTAAGTATATTTATATGTTTTCGTAGCTCAGCTCCCACTACAGCACCAGCTTTTCCCCTCCCCTCCACCGCCCGCCGGCTCCATATACCTACCCATTTCCCGAAATTATTTCCTACAAACGAGCTTGTTATTGACATTTTATTTCCGTTTCAGAGATTTTGTTACATTTTATGGTCTTCAAAATTATTTAATTCAATCGGTTCCCATGCGGTTCTGAATTGATATTTTTATTTGATTGATAATGAACTTCAGATTTATTTAACTGGATTTGATTACAATAGTATCTCACCTAAACATTTTTAAAACTAGAGTGAAGCCTAAAATGAAGTAAGTAGGTAGTTAGACAATTTTTGCCTTTTGCCATTTTACACTTTTATCTAGATCTAATATGGTTTACACTTTAACTTAGTGTAAATAGGCCCTATTCATACTTAACGCACAATGCAGCGCTAAAATAACGTATCCGTAACCATAGACTTGTAAATATGTCCGTAACGCAGCGGCCTGTCAGATACCATACTAAGATCTGTCGAAGCAGCTAATGCGTAATTTTGTCGCATCTGTGTTATTTTGACGCAGCTGCGTCGATAGCGTTTGAGCGGTTTTAATATGGGGATTGACATTTCAAGTACGGATCTGACAGACCGCTTAATCAGCTGACTGGCAGCTTTATTCAGAAATTCACTACAGTCAAATGCGGGAAAGACTAGCGGGAGACTAGCGGGTAACTTGGGACATGGTCGACACCAGCATCTATGAACCAGCTATAACGTTGTAACTGGTTGAAAACTTTGGACTCTACATTTATCAACCAGTTATAACGTTATAGGCTTATAGCTGGTTCATAGATGCTCTAGTGTCGACCATGTCTCAAGTTACCCGCTAGTCTCATTTTCCACCACTTGACCTACTGTTATAAAGATAAACAAGAAGGAGATAGGCTCAAAAATGCAATTACTTTAAGAATGTTCAAAATGCAACTGAAATACTACAAAAAAACTAGCTAATAGCCTTCATAATGAACTGAGCGAGTCTGTTCGCGGCGCGGCGGCGGCGCGGCGATGTTGTGGCGGCGCGTTTGAGTCTGATCTGCGCGATGGTTCATTTGCTGCGCCGCAATTTGTAGATGCGTATGCGCATACGTCGTCGCGTCGGTAGTCGGCTTATAAAGGATGTTATCTTTTCGAACGAGAATGATGGAAGGAAATATCGAGATATACCTAATATTAGCGAATCGCGCACTTGACGCTCGATGGAGCGCTAAAATATCGCAGTGGTCTGTCAGATCCATACTAGAAACGTCACTCCCCATACTAAAACAACACTCGACGGATGACACTGCGATAACGCTGCGTCAACATCGGTTGAGCGGTTTTAGTATGGGGATTGATGGGTATGGACGAAGGTAGTTAGGTATGTATGACTTCAAAGATTTTACTCGCAAGTAGTCATATCTCTTATGCAGTCAACAAGTCCACGATAGCGTAGC
Organism: Keiferia lycopersicella; assembly: GCA_029255805.1. Classification (NCBI taxonomy): domain Eukaryota; kingdom Metazoa; phylum Arthropoda; class Insecta; order Lepidoptera; family Gelechiidae; genus Keiferia; species Keiferia lycopersicella. The sequence continues at coordinate 408,902 of JARACZ010000024.1, forward strand.
ATTCGGTAGAGCACAAAATAGAGAAAGAGCTTCAAATGTGTCCCTAATTGAAATGTACTGATAGGTAGATATTTGTAGCAGAATAAAAACTCTACGTCGGCATCTTTTCCAAGTCACCTCTCCTTTCTCGAATAATTTCAAACTACGAAATTGGAATGTCGTCAGACGTATTTTTCTTTTGACTCTTTCTATACTAGATCCTCGAACAGAAATTGATGTACCTTACGATAGTTATTTTCTTCGAGGGTGTCAGGAAAACGGTTGTAAGTATAAAAATTATTGTATAATAAAGAACTTTACAAATCAAAAAATCACCGTTATCGTGAACAAGGAGACCCTTACGGAGGGTTTTGCCTACGTTACTTAAATAAAGAAGTTTTATTAGAGTCAAACCGGTCTTTTGTTATTTTGTGGCACCTTCAAGTGCCACATACCTACTTGTTATAAGACTAGGTTGATACTTGCCTACTTACCTGCCTACCTACTTACTAACAGATTTCAATCGTTTATTTCCAAGTAGATTCACAACGAATGCTTTTAGAAAGTCAGGAATTTACAATACAATACAATTGTAATACAATGAAATTATCATTGTAAAAAAAGAAAATTGTCAGACACTATTTTCTCTTTACAACAGGGTATCGCAGCCCAAAACTTTGTATCAAACCAGCAGAACTCGCTCATTTGTGATTTAAAAGATTCTTCACTCTGTATAAAAGCGGCGTCGGCTCTACAAAGTTTCTTCAGCTGGTTTTTTATTAAAATAAGCGACATATTTGGGGTAATTAACAGAAATCCGCTCAGAGCGGAACTTGTGAGGTTTTTTTTTGCGCCAATTCTTTCCTTATTAGGTAGGTACCTACTGTGAATTTTTATTATTGTCACAAGGTGCATTATAAAATTTACTGGTTGGTTACAGGATCAAATCAATTTAGCTCTACATTTTTCCATTAAACAAAAGTGAAATTGATTTACATTGATATATACCAAGGTAAGTAGATATGTAGGTGTTGAAAATATCTAATTAAGTCAACATGTAAAAAAATATCCGTAGCCATGACTATTTATACAAACTTTAGTACGAACTTAGTTAGAAAACGACACGATTGGAACAGCTGTAAATTTATCAAATGTACAATATCAATTACAAACCGAGTACATACGACACGGAACAACGCTTACATGAAACATAGCCACATAACTACGCTACCACATAACTAAAGTACATAAAATAACATCCCCACTTATGGTGGTCGGCGATGAAGCAGGCTTGCGACGGCGCAGCTTTCCGCGGCCCCAGTCGCGCATGCGCCCGAGCGCAACCAACCGAGCGGGAAAACAGACATACTCCGCTCAAGCCTTCAAACCATTCTAAATTCAACACCCAGCGCATAGAGCAGTAAATTCAGCGTCAAAAAACAGAGATGCATCAACACGCTTCAAATAGAACGCGAAACGGAAAAAGGAGCGCGCTTGAAATGAAGCGCGGCGATTGGGCGATGCGCGCCAATGGCGGCGGGAGGCGGGGCGGCGCGCGGCCGGCTGCGCGCGCGCACGGCAGCGCGACAGCACACATGTGCGCGTCGCACGCTGGCAACACCACGCTTCAGTCGGCTTCAGGAGTGATAGTTCCGCGTGGCATGTGCCGTATGCCGTATGCTGATGCTGAATTGCAGTGAGTGAGTGATGATGCTGGGTGGCATGGACGGCAAGGAGTACGGCGCGCTGCACGCGGCTGCAGCCGCCGCCGGGTACGCCATGGATGCTGGTGAGTTTTTGTTTGTTTTAAAAATGTCTTTATTGTATAATAAAATAAATTGCATTGTAAAAGCTACCTGTGTAACCTAGTGTAGGTACGTTAACTCCTAGGTGTTATAAGCACAATAAGGTGCTTACAGCTTTAAGGCTATGGTAACCTATTCAAACTTTAGGGTTAACTTTACTGATAATAACAATAGGTACGATTCACGTTACTGAGTCTCATTATTAACAGAAGTTACATTTGTGTTAACCAATTTCATTGATTTTGGGAGCGCACAATTTTTATATGAATAATGCTGGTGACTTTTACATATTTGATAGATTAAAATTCCTAAAGAAGTCAAGTTTACATAATTATCAATCCACCCTACAGATCTAGTCTAACTATATTGACCAAAATATCACAGAAGAGAGCAAAACAAAAACTCTTTAAAAGTATTCGCAACAGTTTTGAACATGTTACGTGCAAAATCATCTGAATAGGCCTAACATATTCACAATTAAATACAAGCTCTAGGTACATTATATTTTACATCACCAATTACTTACGGCATAACGCGCAGCATAAACAACTGTTAAATATAAACCGTTTTAAGTAAAATATATTCTTACCTAATAATGTATATACCTATTGGACGCAGTTCTAAAAGAATAGAATTTAGAAATAACTAACTAATAACACTTTAAAGTGGAGCATTGGGTCATTGGGCGGCTCAGTGCCCGACACGGAATGAAAGAAAGTAAACAAGTGTACAATAACAAACAACAGCCATTCATAATTATAATAAAAAACGAAAAGGTTTTATTATATTCAGTCGTAGAATTCGATATATTCGGTCATTAAAAAAATACAAAACCTGTATGCTTAAAACTATTGCCCAAAACTAATACATACTTCATTTATAGGCTCTGAAAATATTCGATCGATTCGTTTCGATCGAGAAATTTTAAATATTGAATTAATAAACAGAAAAATTATATAAAAGCAAGTGTTTTGACGCCATCGAAACTAGAGAGACAAGACGTCATCTCTTCGTATTTTCATACGAAATATTGTTTTAAAAAGTAGCTATGTATGCCGTGTGATGCCGGCTTAGAATAGCATCACCCCACATCCTTCCCGTGGGTGTCGTAAGAGGCGACTAAGGGACTCGAGAGTATTGGTGTATTACAATTTTTAGGCGACAGGCTGACAACCTGTCACTGTGGTGATACACATGTTTTCCGAAACAACCTTGGAAAGCAATCCTCAAAAATGTTGAGACGTGGCGATGGCGACCGTATTCTTACGGTTGTTAACGTTCTGCCTACCCCGCAAGGGCTAAAGGCGTGATATATGTATATATGTAACATTTGCTCATCCGCAAGGACAACACCGCAATTTAATTTTTTACAAAATGTATTTGACAATGTATAAAATAGAATAGAAAAACAATTATTCACAAATTGCATTTTACCCTGTTTTTGTAAATTGCATTTTGCCGTGTGACGCCGGTTTAGAATAGCACCACCCCATTTCTTCCCGCGGGTGTTGTAAGAGGCAACAAAGGGACTTGAGGATATCGTTAGAATTACAATTTTAGGTGACAGGCTTACAACCTGTCACTATAGTGATACACGAATAGGTTCCCTATCTATTTGTATAAAAATAGTAGAAGCATAACACGTCAAGCTTAACTTAATAACCTAGCCTAATGTCTATAAAAATACTAAACTGACTTACATTTGCTGCCATTGAAATTGCAAAAATATTGTTAGACATAAATAAACTGTGTTATGCCAAGATAAATTATTATGCGAAAAAATATTTGTGACAAAGATATAATAGGGGTAAAAATTAAGCGAAACATTTATGCTAAAACATATTAGTGGAAAAAACATTATGCTAACGAAAGGGATCCCACACGAATAATCTAAAAGGGCTCTCAATACTTTGCCGACGTGGCGATAACGACTGTAATTTTACCATCGTTATCGCTCTGCCTACACCGCAAGGGATAAGGCGTGATTTGTGTATTGCATTTTACCCTTGAGTATGTATAAGGCAAATCTCACATTTAACGCACGACTAACACTCGCCTTATATATCTCCTTTTTTAATCTCCTTTCATCCTCTCAACATGAGCAAACCACTGTAGCATTCCCTATATATATCACTTCCTTCGTTAACCAAGCAACGTGGAAATGCCCTTGAAGCATATCTATTAATCGTACGATGTATGTTATCATAATGTAATAATAATAAATAGCGTTATCAGTCAAAGTGCTAGGAAAGTGAATGACGCACGCGTTGATCCGAGACCCTAGGGTAACTTGACCCTAGATAGCACGGAGATAATTATATCTACGTAAATCAAATACATAGATAATGTTAGTGCAAATTACATAGTTGGGAATTGTCAGAGCACTACGCCCATTAGGCTTGTTGACTAAATTTCTAAATATGTCTAGTACTATACTATCAAGCTACATGCCCTGTACTATCAAACTACAGCCTAAAAGTGGGATGACGTAGTTCAATATTATTGAAGAAGGCTACAAGCCTTCGGGTAAAATTCTCCAGTTCATTGTGTCGCTATTTTAATGATAGAGTCTTAATAATGGCTTAAGTATTAGCCATATTTTGGCAGCTGTCAAATCATAGACCTTATGTCACGGTTTGACATACGGTGTATTTTTCTTCATTATTATTATTTATTTAATATTATGGACTCCCTATCTAGAGTAATTCTGCCAGTGTCAGTGAGAAGAGAGCTTGAGAAGTGTCTCCTGTAGGGTGTTAGTGTCATCTCATGATTCGGGGACGTCCTCTTGTTACCAGAAATGTGGCGTAAACTCTTACACTTCTATTCTTCATTCAATGGTTGCAATGAGGCTACTTCACCGGTTTATACAAAAAATATTAAAATACCTACTTATATTAAAATACTATCGAATTGTTGAGAAATCGTCTAGTGTGGGTTTGACAGCAATTGTGGCATATTCAAGTGGCAATGCTGTAACCAATGCAATGCAATATTCATTAAGTTACATGCTGTGTGGTCAGCCTGGCCGGCCCCGAGGCAGTGCCTTTATTTTTATTTTTTTATCCCACTCGTGCAGCGTTTCTATTAGGAATATAAAATTGATATAAAAAGAGAAAATTGTGTCTGACAAGTTTCTCAATTTTCTTTTTTACAATGACTAATTAATTTTTTAGTGACAGTACTGTATTGTGAATTCCTGACTTTCTGAAATAAACGATTTAAAATTTGAAAATTTGTAATTTTAAAATTCATCCAGCTTTGACTGTAATCTCGTAGCCTGTAGTTTGATAATCACAGGAAGTCCTTTCAACCATGAATGGGTTAGGATGGATCGTTGCCGCCGGGTGCTGCCCGCGCGCATAAAACTGCACTAACGCGAGGCTATCGGCGCAGGCGCGGAGGTTATCACGTTGATAGCGCCAGCGCTGGCCCAGCGTCCATCATGTCGATTCGTTTGGTGCAGTTGGATGAGACTTGTTAAATTCTATAGGTTTGGAGTTCGATTTTTCTAAGTTCGAGGAAAAGCTTCTAGCATCAGGTACGTCATGTTAAGCGGATCGCACACTTGACGCACGACGGAGCGCTAAAATATCGCAGCGGTCTGGCAGATCCATACTAGAAATGGCAATCCCTCTACTAAAACCGCTCACCCGCTGTCGACGCAGCGCTATCGCAGTGTCGTCAGACGTGACGATTATGATCGCATTTTTACGACCGTTAACGCTCTGCCTACCCCGCAAGGGATATAGGTGTGATACGTGTGTGTATGGATAAAAAGTCTGGGCTGATTACAAAATACAAACTCAAAACTATGTCGAGTGTGGTTTTTCTTGTGCCGACAGGACTTTTGAGGATAAATGAAAATATGTATATAAAAAATTTAAAAATATCGACCGGTGCGTCGATGGCTCAGTGGCAGAGTTGGCCGGTACCTCACGCGGCCCGAGTTCGATTCTCAGTCGAAGCTTGTCAATTATTCAATAAATTCCTTATTATCATTTATCTATGAGAATTATAGCACTGTGAGTGCAGTAAATTCGAATATTTTGGAATGATGTTTGACTTTAAGCTATTATCGAATTGACACTATACAGGGTGTAAGGGACGGTGTAACGAAAACTTTGCAGGCGTGATCAGACCATGAAACTAAACAACTTTTGCTATGAGGTCTAGAGTGGGAAAGGAAAAAAAAACGGGTTTCCATACAAAGTCAGTCAGCTGATCGGGAATTTTGTATGGGAGGTCGAAAAAATTTTCACGTTTCCCAACATTGTCCCTATAGAAAAAGTTGTTCAGTTTCATGATCTGCAAAATTAATCGTTACACCGTCTCTTACAACCTGTATATTTTACCTACTACAGTTTACTTGCGTCATACGTACACATACGCAATGAGTTATCTTTATCAAAGTAGTTAATCACAGAAGTAACTCACAGTTTACACACTATATCGCAAATGTATTCGTTACTTACACGTGTCAAATTAACTTGATATCTAATTTTAATCACTATTGTCTTTGACCGTAAACAATAAATACATACCAAAACAAAAATACCACAAATCACGCCTATAACCCTGGCGGGGTAGGCAGAGCGTTAACGAAATTTCGGTCATTATCGCCAAGTCTGGCAAATGCTTGAGGGTCGTTTCAGATAAGTCGTGTAGGACTATAGGGACAGGTTGGTATTTTAGTATAGGGGTTGACATTTCTAGTATGGATCTGACAGATCGCTGCGATATTTTAGCGCTCAGTCGTGCGTCAAATGTGCGATCCGCCTAAGACCTAGCTACTCGCATAGTAGCACCTATAGTATTTTTTGTTACATCGAATGTATGTGTAGCTTCGAAGTAGTTAATGTACCTCATTATGCAGCTCAAACCACTTTATCTGTGTGTATAGGCCTATTATTGTCGCTCGTTATTCTCGAACGGCTCAACCACGGATGTCAGAGGTGAGGGGTCTCGATAGTGTAGGGCTATCGCATTCAGCTCGCACCGGCAACCGCACGAGCCATTGGGCCCCTGTCCAGACGTACGTAGGTACGACGTTTGACACGACGGAGCGCAAAAATATCGCAGCGGTCTGTTAGATCCATACTAGAAACGTCACTCCCCTTAATAAAACCGCACTCGGCGGACGACACTACGATACCGTTGCGTCGACAGCGGTTGAGTGGTTTTAGTATGGGGATTGACATTTCTAGTATGGATGACAGAACGCTGCGCAGCGATATCCCTATACTAAAACCGCTCAACCGCTGTTGACGCAGCGATATCGCAGTGTCATTCGTCGAGTGCGGTTTTAGTATGGGGACTAATGGGGAGTGACGTTTCTAGTATGGATCTGACAGACCGCTGCGATATTTTTGCGCTCCGTCGTGCGTCGTGTGTTCCTTGCCTTAGCTTGTAAAAGTTCTTGAGCATGGCGTTCGATCGCCATAGTACCCACTGTACTATCTTGGCACTACAACCACAACGGTCCATACTTTCTCTCTTTTCGTGTGGGACACAGAGTCGTCCAACGACCCGATGAACCCTGGTGTCAGAGTTTTTTGTACTTTTTGTGCAATGAAGTTTTATAAAACAAATAAATTTGCTGTTTGTTTCTATTTAATATGCGTTTTCGTAATTTTTGAGCTCTCTCTCTTTTCGTGTGGTACACCGAGTCGTCCAACGACCCGATGAACCCTAATATCAGAATTTTTCAACCGCCCTCTGCAAGTAGCAGGCTTCTGACATGGTTGTGTAACGTCCGCCGTCTAAGTGATCATAGACAGCAACCGGGACCTACGGCTTGACGTGCCATCCGAAACCATCTTACTTACGGACAATCGGGTGGTTCAGCCCGGAATGTCCTAACCAGGCTGGGAACAAATTCACAAAGTGATAAATGTCAACTTTGTGAGGGACCCACCGAAAATAGAACCCGGAACTATCTGCGTCAAAGGCAGTCGCACTACCACTGCGCCACATCGGTCGTCTCTTTTCGTGCGGGACACCGAGTCGTCCAACAGTTTTAATATACGTTTTAGTAATTTTTGAGCTTTCATGTCCAAATACACTTTACCCCTTATTGCCGGTTCAATCTACTTGTTATCGCCATATTTTTTGGCTGTAAAGATTACGGACGTGATTTCATACAGGGCTCTCACGCACACCACAATATTATCCGGAATTTCACCGAATACGGAATCACATTAATAATAATAATAAAATTTTCAGAACCTGTAATGTAATCACTAACCTACTTATAGTTTGCAGGAATAACTACATAGTATAAAGCAAAGTTGCTTTTCGCGTCTGTCTGTATGTCGCTCAAATCTAAAGTACTTACACAACGGATTTTAATGCAGTTTTTTTTTAAATACATAGAGTGATTCAAGGGGAAGGTTTTTACATTTATAATACATGCCGGGAAAACAACTTATTCCCACGGAAAAATTAGTTGCAGCGGGCGCAGTCGCAGCGCAGGCCGCTAGTTGTGATTAAATTTTTAGAACCTGCAATGTTTGTGAGATAAATGAACTAAACTAAACATAGGTACAGAAAGTGGATAGCATGCCACGTTACCGCATTAATTTGCGGTTGTAAAAGGCTGTACTTTTCGTTACTTATCGTCCGGTGCGTATGAAAAGTACTATAATGATTTCAACAATTTTATTTTAACGAATAATAACTGTAACGAGTTAGTTATCAGGACCGATAAAATGTTTATAGATACAGGATGTAAAAAATTATATTATTGCAAATATTTTAGGGATGAACCAGCCCATGAAACTGAACAACTTTCCCCCAGGAACACAATTGTCGAAATATGAAAAACATTTTGGACCTCCCATACAAAATTACCAATCGACCAAGTCAAGTTATAGCTCATGTTTTGACCTATGTTCCTTGGGTAAAGTTGTTCAGTTTCATGGGCTGGTTCACCCCTTAAAATTTTTTTTTCATCCTGTATAATACTATAAGCAAATGTTAACACCTTATGAAGACCGGTCAAGGCTGACTTTGATTGCCTGCAGCAAAGGTTCCATACTATTTAGGCGAATCACACATTGCCCCGGACTCCCGTTCCGTTTCGCGGTAATTCGTTTTAAAGTTTGGTCGCAAAATCAGGATTTGTAGGTAGATGAATAAAAACCACGTGATACCACACAGTGAACCGGGATCTCCGTGCTGGGCCTCGGCGTGTGTGACTGATGAGGACCTCTGGATTAAGGTACGGACGGACGATCATGTCGTCAAACAAACAAAACCATTTCCAGTAATATTTTTACACCTTATATTTTTAATTTGGGTCTTTATTTCGTTGAGCTCTGATGTGGGTTTCGAAACCTAACATCGTTTTAACGAGTTGCTGGAATCACAGTACAATCGGAACCGCATCAGGATTCCGTCGCTCCGGATACCGGAGCGATGTCGAGTGCCAGTGTGAGCTCCGCCTATGTATCCAACAGAATATTTTCGTAAAATTTTCTAATTCTTATGCTTTCGCAAATTAGTAGGACGTGAAGTGAAAATTAAATAATAAAGACAATAGTTTTTGTATCTATCTACTTACAAAGATAAATAAATAATAAATATTCCGGACAATTCACACAGCGCCATCTATACCCAAATTTAGCAAAACGGGGACTAGAGATTATAAGGCAATTAATTGGTAACGTGTGTAGGTCTACTTCAAAATAACCACAAAGATCCGGATTATTCTAGACGAAAAAAATTTTACTGATAAGAATACAATAAACATGAAGATATTGTTTAAAATAGACTCTGTGTGAGATAAGAAGAACTTTAACATCTTAGCAAAAACGCACTTAGGTAAGAATCCTCTTTAACTATAATAAAAATCTTAAGGATGGACTTCATAATGCGAAAACATACCAAATTATGCCCTTTCTGTCCATTTTTACAAGGTGGATCGCACATTTAACGCACGACGGACCACTAAAATATCGCAGCGTTCTGTCAGATCCATACTAGAAGTGTTAATCCCCATACTAAAACTGCTCAAACGCTGTTGACGCAGCACTATCACAGCGTCGTCCGTCGAGTGCGGTTTTAGTATGGAGAGTGACGTTTCTAGTATGGATCTGACAGACCGCTGCGATGTTTAGCGCTCCGTCGTGCGCCAAGTGTGCGATCCACCTAAGGGAAAGCAGACTGTACCGTATGCAACCGCTAGTAATAAGCAATTAGTTTTGTCGCTGTGTTTTGCTGTGGCCTGCCCCAGCGGCTGCGCCCGCTGCAACTCACTTTCCCGTGGGAATAAGGATTTTTCCCGGCAAGAAAAACCTTCCTCTTGAATCACTCTATCTATTGAAAAAATTGCATCTAAATCTGTTGTGTAGTTTTAAAGATTTTTAAGAAAACATTTATACAGACAGACGCGAAAAGCGACTTCCTCTTGAATCACTCTATCTATTGAAAAACCTGCATCAAAATCTGTTGTCTAGTTTTAAAGTTTTAAAGTTTTCTGTTCTTATGTCTTATGTCAAGAGATTTATTCTTGAAGTGAAATGAACTGAAGTGGTATTATATTTAGTATTTAGTTTTTTAAGATTTTTCTTTTCTTTCTTTGCCTATATAAAGGTACTTAAGTCCTAAATCTTTATTTTTGTAAGTTTGTTTTGCTTATAAATACGGCCGAACACTGACTTCCAACATACAGGCTTGCCTAGTTTGGAATTCAGGGTTTACTATGTAATTTGTACCTTCTTTTATAACAAACAACCTTGTTTGACAGAAGCTCTTTGTTGTACAAATCTTTGATGAAATAAAGAATTTTTATTATTATTATTATTATAAAGATTTAAGCAAACATACATACTGATGACGCGAAAAGCGACTTTGCCTTATACTATGTAGTGATGATAGAACTGTTTAATTTATTGATTGAAAAGAAAACATGTAAGTAGAGCGAGTACAAAGTAGTCCCCACTTCACTGAAACCTGACACCGTTGGGACGCGGGAGCCTAAGCACAACTCCAAACAACGAATAAAGTTACAGTTTCCTGTCAATTACTGATGTGTACACGACCGATGTAGGCAAACTTTGATTTAGGACTACCTACTTACTGAACAAATTTTATTATATGTAGTCCCCTTGACGATTAAAAATATGTCGGGGTTTGGTTAGGCGGATCGCACACTTGACGCACGATGAAACGCACAAATTTAGCAGCGGTCTGTGAGATCCATACTAGAAACGTCACTCCCCATACTAAAACCGCTAAACAGCTGAAACGCAGCGCTATCGCAGTGTCGTCCGTCGAGTGCGGTTTTAGTATGGCGAGTGACGTTTCTAGTATATGGATCTGCCAGACCGCTGCGATATTTTTGTGCTCCGTCGTGCGTCAAGTGTGCGATCCGCACTCGACGGACGACACTGCGATAGCACTGCGCCGACAGCGGTTGAGCTGGTTTAGTATGGGGATTGACATTTCTAGTATGGATCTGACAGAACGCTGCGATGTTTTAGCGGTCCGTCGTGCGTCAAGTGTACGATCCACCATATTTGTAGATACAAGTATTTGCAAACAGTTGTGTCGCCGCACCGCAGAAGCGGCGCGGACGCAGCGGCTGCTAATCGCATGCGGTTTTTGCAAGACTTTTTGTTCGTTTGTTTGTAGTTTGTGCTACTTATGAGTAACACCATTTGTTAAGGGTCTGTAGAGTTTTTTGGGTTATCTTGGGTAAATTCGATCCTTTAATAAGTTGAGCCATTATAGTTCGGCTGTTACTGAAACAGAAATAGGTAATTGTTTTCTTTTGTCTGTTGAAGAGTCTCAGAATCTTTGATATCAAATAAATAGTGTTATGTTTTTAGATCTAAAGTTTACTACTCGTTTTGAAAACATTTAAAGGTACTTTTTTACTATATAATTTCCGTAGGCATTTGCTACGAAACCGGAGCTTACGTATCTTTTTATTCATGTTGTATTTTGATTGTCAAAGTAAGAAGCCTCTTCCTCTTCAAACCATTATTTTTCTAAGCTAACGGCTTAAATATTGTTTTTGGTTAAGGACTCCATACCAGTTTTTGTGGGCATAATTTTCTGGCGCGCCGCTTCTCATCGCCTGCGTAACTTCACTCCACATAACATTAGGCGGATATCACACTTGAAGTTCATTAGTGCAAAAGAGATAGGTATATTGCATCTACGACAAGAAGTGCAACAGAGACAGATACCACTGCAAGTTTATATACGTTGCGCCTGCGGCAAATTCGGCTATATTAGTAGTCGCCCTTGCATCTAAAAACCGTTACGGATGGTCAAAAATGTGCAGCAACAGACATTGGATGTGTTTCTTGCCTGAAAAATATCGTTTTAAAACTTTGGTGCGTTGAAATAGAGTGGGTATTGGCATATCAAGTGTTTGTCGTAAGATGCGTGTGCGCAGGCTACTGAGTGAGCAAACAGCGTCCCGCTGTGCCGAGGAGAAGTTTGTCCGTTTGTCAATCGACCGGGATTTTAGGCGCCTGCTCTTTAAACGCATTCAGCTGATCGACTGCTCTTACGGTGAAGGAAAAACATCCTGATGAAACACGGCATTTGTTTAAGATAATTTGCTCAAAATATCTTTTATGTCAAAAACATAATACATACACATGTCATGTCTCCCTTAAAGGGTTAACCAGAGCATTACCGGCCGTAAGAATAAGGTCGCTATCGCCACGTCTCACAAATATTGAGGGCTACAGATGTTTCCTTGATCACTGTAGTGGCAGGTTGTCGTGTCAGCCAGAAATACGCGTGATGCTATTCTAAGCCGGCATCACATGGGAATCTGTCATCGAGACTAAACGATTTAAAAAAGGCTGATAAATAAATTACAAAATAATTTTCATTCTCCTTCCCTTATCCCGTTCTCTGTCGGGGTCGGCTATCTAACCTAGGGGATTTGACGTGGAACCAAGTTTTACACAGAGCGACTGCCAACTGACCTCTGCAACCCGAAGTCTAACCTGGCCCGAATCCTAGGTGAAGTCACATTCAAATATCACCTGAATTAAAATTTTATTAGAATGTGGGTTTTATCACGATGTTTTTCCTTCACCGTAAGAGCAGTCGGTAAATATACTTGAGTAAAAACACATTGGTACAATCACTATAGGTATATCAACTAAAAACCGAAACAAAATCCGTTTCAGGGTTTAAGAGTATAGGTGACCTACAGACAGAGAAACTTAAATAGTAACTTTATTTTTAGTACCTGTACCTACCTATTGATGATATACCAGTAGTGTGTAATCTAAGTACCTAATACCCCGGTAGAGCTGAAATTTCCTAAACTTCACACGCATAAGAGGGTACTTCATTAAATGAAGAAGCTCATAGAACTTTTTGTCATTCGCTGTGAGGCTGAGGGACAGTGCACATCTAGCGCGATTTGGGATGTTTTTAAGAAGTGATTTGGAAAAGAACCGTGTCGTAATCTTAACTGGAATAAAGTCAAAATATGTCTGGTCACGGAACTGCTCGCGAGAACCACGGAGCCAACCACTATTAACTTTAAAATTTTAAATTTTAGCTGTTAACCTCAATATTTCAAACCCCGTTCAAAACAAAGAATTTAATCTAAGGAACAACCGCACAATATTGAAACGTTCGACGTTATTTCAAATAAGTATCGTTTAAAATTTGCGCGACTGGGGCCAAGATACTATTAATTTTCAATCCATTAATGTTTTTTTTTTCGTTAGACATGCATAAATGAGGATTTGACTGCTGATAGAGATGAATGGAAGAAGAAAACATGTTGCGCCGACCCCAAATGGATTGGGATAAGGACAGGCAGATGATGATGATGATGCACTGACCCAAAGCCTGCTCCTGCGTATTGCCAAATATCGTTGAGGAAATGTTTGCCCTTCGACGTTTTTAAAGTTATGTTATGATACTGTTCATATTTTTAAATTTTTCATCGAAAACAAGGTGCGCCAATCAGTGGTATAATATTATGTGCGCTGACTCTAAGGCTGCGCCCGCGCACCGCTGAGGCAATGTTTGCGCACGCATTAGCCGCCGGCGCAGAGTCAACAGCGTAATGGCGGCAAACAGAGTCGCGGGCAAACACACGAGTGTCGCCGAGATTTCTGAACGACTACGGTAGAATATTGGCTACCGACTTTGGTCACCACAGAACGGGATATTGAATAGGGAATATTATTTTATTAATTTTTTATTAATATTCTAGTCGTATTATATGGCGGCATGCTTGGTATGTTACCCATTGACTTCTATAATCGTAGAAAGTTTATTGAGGCCAATGATGTTACTGCAAAGAACGGAACGGAAGATTTATTTTCTGTTTTTTTGAAACTCGGACTTATTTGCAACGAAAGTGTCAGTGCGTGCTAGACTGTCAGTCAGTGCTGCAATAATTCTCAAAAAGAACACCTTCTATTGAACTCCTCCTAACTAGTTTGGTACCACTACAGAATCAATCTTACATATTATAGGATGTTACGTTTTAACAAAATTGATTCTAACAAATAAAGCATGGTTTTGTTGGATTTTGCCGGTGCGGTGTTGCTAGCACTGCACAATCTGCAAGCGGCTAACTGTCAAATAACACATTGACATGCGGCACGGGAGTGAATAGTCATTTAATAGGAACGATCAAAAACTGTAGGCAAACTTTCGCCAAGAATCTATTCAACCCCATTGTCCCTAATGCCATGTGATGCCGCCTTAGAATAGCATCACCCTACATCCTTTCTGCGGGTGTCGTAAGAGGCGACTAAGGGACTCGAGGGTATTGGTGTATTATAATTTTTAGGCGACAGGCTGATAACCTGTCACTATAGTGATACGCCATGTTTTCTGAAACAACCTCTGAAAACAATCCTCAAAAATGACAGACGTGGCGGTATTCTTACGGCAGTTAACGCTCTGCCTACCCCGCAAGGGATAAAGGCGTGATATATGTATGTATTTCCTTAATCAGCGTCTTGTACACAATCTATCGTCAAATTCCTTACCTCCAGGAGGTCCGTCCACCTGGCCTCGTGCGCCGCGGACTCAGCAACGGAAGCCCCAAAATAGCCCAATACAAATCAAAATCACTTCGCTACCCCATTAAACTGGCACAGCGTAACAAATTGGCCCAGAGCTTGCGGGCGTGCTGGTTATATCGGCTGGCATTTAGCTGGGCTTGTCCTGCTCTGCGGCACGTGCCTCGATAATTAGCAAGACATGAGTTATGGGGCGGTCTCGACCCCTCTTATGGGGTTAATAAGGGCAGCTGAGGAACGCGGAGGTGACAGAAGGTGACATGTTTCTCTCGTACACGCCACAACGGACAGAAGTCATTTTTCACGGCAATCATTAGCTGAGCGGCTTAAACTAATCACAACTGAGTGCTGTCTGCACTTCAGATGTAACTGAAACCACATACAACATATAGAATTAGTTTTATATACAGTATAGAAGATACCGACTAAGGCGAGAAACACACTTGACGCACGACGGAGCGCAAAAATATCGCAGCGGTCTGTCAGATCCATACTAGAAACGTCCCTCCTCATACTAAAACCGCACTTGACAGATGATACCTGCGATAGCGCTGCGTCAACAGCGGTTGAGCGGTTTTAGTATGGGGATTGACATTTCTAGTATGGATCTGACAGACCGCTGCGATATTATCAAAATAAGATAAAGATCAAATTGCCAACAGAATACTTGATAAAAGAAACTAGTCGTACAACACTTTTTAAACTATCGCGACTATGGCAATACCACAGCTCCACTGCTCTTTTTCTACCAATACCAATACAAAATTTACAAAATATACCTACACACAAAATCTTCTAAAATAAGTAAAATGCTCAAAAACAACACAAACAGAAAACAAAAATATACAGCATACAGCACAGAAAAAAAATACATTTGCGTCGCTCGATGCTGCGCGCGCCTGACATTTCTGGTCTGTGGGATGCAGGCTAGCATGCGCAAATATTCTTAGTCTATGATTCGCAAGTATTTTCAATTTCATAGTTTTTAACAGTGAGCCATGATCGGTTATACTTCTGTGACGGTCCCAGACAGCAGCTCAAAAAAGTTCAGTATTTGGAATGTAGAATTCTTCCTCTGGACTTTCAATAAGACTTATGATAAGAAAAACAAATAAACTGTGAATAATAAATTGTGGTAATAAATAGTGGAAGCAAAGAAGTATGCTTACATGTTCTTTTCACCAACTCACTCGCTCCGTGCGTGCGTGTTTAGCATATCTGCTTTAGAAGTTATCGGAAGCTAATAAAAATCAAAACAGCGCACTCAATCACAAGCAATGTCACCTGCGCTGCGCGTACGCAGCTCGGTCACGCTCGCCGTCGCCGCGCGGTAGCTGTTTGACTAGCGGAGCGTTTGTCGGCGCGCCTCGCCGTGTGTGGTCCGGCCTTCGAGAGCCCTTCACCAGCCTCCAGTATCCAGACGAAAGCCCTGTCATGCTACTGCTTACTTACCCACTCCAAAACAAGACCGAATTTCTATTTATCAACCGAAACTGCCGTCGGATCATCTCACGCTTTGACTTTTAGAAAAGTCGGTATACGATTGAAGCGAAGAAACCGTTTAAATACATAGCTAGGAAATTAGGAATATAGTAATTCGACTTGAAAATTTACTGTGGTAAACACGTCTTGTAATCTACTAAATGATAATCAGTTTTATTACCGTGTAAAATTAGTAGTACCTACCAAGTAAACAAGATACGCATCTGAGGCTGAAATTAATTAGTTGTTTTCATGCAACCATGTTGGAAAATAAAGTAGACACAAAAATTATAGAATCCGTCTAATGTAACTGATGTTATTAATGTTTAGTATGAATTTAGTCGTGTAAAATATGATACACTAGCTGACAAACACAAAGATGCTATAAATTCCTTTATGCCCAATACATAAAGTTGAACAAGCAGAAATATATTTCAAGGGTCATCAGAAAAACTATGTCATCATGTCAGCGCTACCATCAAATAAATCTTGAGCGAAACTGTTGGCAAACAAATGCAATAAATATTATAAATTCTGTTGCACCGAAGTTTATTTACCCCTGGGCGGGCACAGGGAACTCTCGCCGCTGATTGGTCGATGCGTATGTGTGAGTGTGTACACACGCATTAGCATAGTTTTGCAACCTTCGGCTTATTTATTTATCATTTATAATTTATGCGATGACGCGGAAATATTTTGGCTAGCGAATCTCATTCATAAATTATTTAAGTACTCGACGTATATGCAGTGTCGAAAAGGTGTGAGGATCAAAGACTTGGCTCAGCAATGGGACTTTATCATGACCAAGACATTTGAAATAAATGGTTTAGATAACAATAAAGGTCACGACTGATTACTGTGATAAAGCGACAACAAATATTTAAATATTTCTCTTTGACTCGACGAATTTTATACTGATCTAAGTACTGAGAATTTAAATTGGAAACGAATTGTAGCAGAAAATTGCATCAGAAAATTCAAATCGATTTTTTGTTGATTACAAATTTCGACACATACCGTAGATATTGTTGCAATAGCGGAAAAGAGAATGCAGAATTAAATACTGTATACGTAATGAGTGAAACATTCCTTGTTACATCTGTTATGCTCCCGCTAGGTGCGCATGCGCGAGCGCCGGCGGTCGCTGATTGGTTGCGCATTAATCGAGTGGTCGCTCGTAAACAGCTGAATTTCAGCCGCACAAGCTCCGATAATGCTAACAAGGACGTTTACGTAGACGTACGTTAATATATAATCACTACAGAGTATAAAGCAAAATAGCTTTTCGCGTCTGTCTGTGTGTAGGTTTGCTTAAATCTTTAAAACTGCACAACGGATTTTGATGCAAGTTTTTTTAATAAATGGAGTGATTCAACAGGAAGGTTTTTATGTATAATACTTGCCACGGGAAAATGAGTTGCAGCGGGCGCAGCCGCTGGGGCATGCCACTTGTATTTAATATATAATGTAATAAATTAACTTTAAAACTTAAATAAACTTGCCTAATAATGCCATCCATGAGCATACGTAAATATTACAATCGGCAGCGTTTATAAGAGTAAATACTGCATACAATAGGTACCTGCACAGAAATACTACAATACCACACAAATTATAACACTTTACAACCACCGTTTGGACGCGATTTTAACGAACCGACGAACTCTTTGTTGTTTGTTCTTCAGTCGAACATTTCAAACGAAAAAAGCAATATATTCCAAGCAGTATTATACTTCTAAAGTCTCGCTCGAATTAATGAATGCGTTATATTCGCCGAAAACACTAGTAACTGTCAACAGAGGGCAGTCAAAGAGCCGCCGTAAATTACCCGCGCAAAGAAAGATGTTTCCCGCCTGAATTTACGATGCATCTGTCCCTTTCTGACATATCGGTTTACAGATAAAGTCATCCCTTTCTTGGGCCAATTAGTCTGCACTCAAAGACGCCGATATTGTACGAATATTTTTCAGCTAGTGAAGAGATAACAATATCGAGGTGATAGATTAATCGACACTTTCTTTGTAATAAATCATTGCAGTGTCGAGATAATGTCTTACTCTTGTGATTTACAACGATTATCTTGCAAATTTGCTGTTTACAACTCGGATGATAAGCATCGTTGTTATGTTATTTGATTAAATTGTTCAGCTGGTATTTTTTTGCAATTCCTACCTATCTCTTATCATGTTCTGCATCCAGTCGATATTATCACTAATTATTTTTTAAAGTAAGAGAAAGAATACATTTCTAATAAGAAATGTCTATAAGTTCAAATGTTGTATAAAACGCAACATCTTAAGTGATTCGTTTATTATTAAAACGACATTCTGTAAATGCTTCAGTATCTGTACTTAAATCGACTAAATGACTCTTGATAAATCAAGTTTTCATCGAGTCTTAAAATTTAAGTATACATACATATATCACGCCTTTATCCCTTGAGGGGTAGGCAGAGCGGTAACGGCTATAAGAATACGGTTGCTATCGCCATCTCTGTCATTTTTTGAGGATTGTTTTCCAAGGTTGTTTCAGAAAACATGTGTATCACTATAGTGACAGGTTGTCAGCCTGTTGCCTAAAAATTGTAATACACCAATACTCTCAAGGCAATGCTATTCTAAGCCGGCATCACACGGCGAAATTTAATAAATAAAATTTAAGTATTGGGGCACATAATTATGCGAGACCTTCTTAAAATAGAGCCTTTATTGGTTACTTAGAAAGAACGCCTGTCTGCCGTTTCATACCTGATTTCTGTTTGTGTTTACATACATACATCGTTTTACCTATTCATTAACTTCGTAGCTTTATCGATAAGCTTTTCCATCTCTATCGCTGATCGCTTCTCCTATATCAATGTTCTCGCCTCTTCCCGACGTGTTATAAATAATTTCCCGTGTTTTATGTGCGTTTTACACTTCTTTATTCTAATTGTACTCAATAATCTGCTCGTCGCCGTAATCACTCTGTCGACTGCACTTTTCATTCACATTTGCTACATCTGTCATTATTCAAACAAAATATAGTTACAGGGTGTAAGAGACGGTGTAACGAAGACTTTGCAGGCGAGACTAGACCATGATACTGAACAACTTTGTCTATGGGGGCTGTTTTTTCGAGTTCCCATACAAAGTCACTCAGCTGATCGGGAATTTTGTATGGAAGGTCAAATCTGATATTTTTCATTTCATAAAATAGCCATATAAAAAGTTGTTCAAAAAAAACCACTTAAAATTAAGTACACTGTTTCGACACTAGTCATATCCTCTACGAGTAATCAAAATGTAAATTAATGAAAAATCTTTACGACTTCCCATACAAAATATAGCAGCCGAGCGAGTCAACTGTATGGGAGGTCCTATTTTTTCATCATATTTCGCCCTATGTTCCTTGGGGAAAATAGTTCAGTTTCATGGGCTGGTTCACCCCTTAAAATATTTGCAGCGAATATTTTTACATCATAAATATATATAATATGACTATTGTATAGGCCTGCCCCGATTCCATTATAGTCTGTAAGTTTAGGTACAAACAAACAAATTTTGTATGAAAGTGACACTTCTGAACTGTCAGTTTCATACAGAATTTGTTTACAAAAAGACAAGTAGGTACCTAAACTTACAGACTATAGGAACTTGAATTTATGAGAAGAGAAACATTCTATACCACAGTTTTTGGTAGGTTACCAATCACTTTAAACTTCAGAAATAACAAAGTTGTAACAAAGCGAGCCGTTCTCTTTGAAGCCCCGGTCATGGTTGTCGCACGTGAAGAATGAGCCCGCTTCATAGAAAGGGCGCTTCATGAGCCTGCGCAGCGCAAGCCAGGCCACGGGCTTACATCAAGTTTATTAGGCGGATCGCACTTTTGATGCACGACGGAGCGCAAAAATATCGCAGGGGTCTGTCAGATCCATACTAGAAACGTCACTCCCCATACTAAAACCACTCAACCGCTGTCGACGCAGCGCTATCGCAGTGTCGTCCGTCGAATGCGGTTTTAGTATGGAGAGTGACGTTTCTAGTATGGATCTAACAGACCGCTGCGATATTTTTGCGCTCTGTCGTGCGTCAAGTGTGCGATCCGCCTTAATCATCCATAGCACATGAACTAGTATTGTATGTTAAGTCACCAGATTTTTAAAGAAATAAAGCTTTTTTATGTTCATATATTTATTATTATTATTTAACTGTTTATTGCACACAAGATAAAACACAGGACAATCACATTTAGATAAAAAAACACAACAACTGTACTACAGTAGTACAGTTTATACTTTTCTTACTTTATAAAAACAAATTCATTGGCAAGAAATAATTAACTGAGGGCTATTATCAAATTCCCACGACTATCATTTCCTATCCTTAGCGCCATAATATCCAAAGTCCCATCAAGCAACTTTCAAAGAGATTCCTAAAACAATGGCTCACATCCGGCTGTCGCTGTGCTGCGCCCGCGCTGGTCACATGTGGGCTAACTTCACGCCGCCGCGCAACGCTGCCCCGCCCACTGTCACTTCTAACGGCGCCGCCGCCGCGGTAGCTACTGTTGCCATCTGTGGTATCAATATTAAAAAGTTAAAGACCTGCGTGGTAGGTATCGTTATTTTCTGCAATATTTAATGATACCTACACCCAGGCGATCGTACTCATTTACTGGCTGCAATCCCTTCATCATCACCATTCTTAACTGTAAGCGAAAATTCAAGTAAGCAGACAGACAGAAACACAAGTGTACAACTTTAGTATTTTATTAATGACTCAGTCATTTAGCCAATAATATGTCTTCAAAGACACGAAACACAAGTCCATCCAAGCTACCGCTGTCAATATTTCAGAGAAACTGCCACTCTGAAGTCCTGAACCCTCTCGCCCATCCATCACGTGAGCGGCGCAAGCGCAAGCTGTCCTACCCACTTAGTTTATGCGACGCGAATTTGTCTCCGCTCAGACAATTATGTCGCAAAAAGACGAAGACCTCAGCACGACGCTGTCTCTCCTAAAATGTCCGCCGATTTGTTAGACGAGACAAAAAGGGAGATGTAGATAGTGACACTTACAGAAATTGCGTTGCATTTGTCATACTTTCTTCACATTTAATAATAGATAGCGTGAAAGTCTGTTTATTTTAGCAAAAAACTAAATTTGTTTGAAACTTTAAGCATTATTTAAATTAAACGCAGGTTTTAATATGATAATGTTAGTAGAATATAAAAAAACCTATCAATGACGCCATAATTTCTTCACGCTGCCGTGGAAATGTCCCTCAATTGTGTCACACCGAATTTCATGTTGATATAAACCTGACAATCATTTTTGAAAGGTGTAAGGAATCACATTTTACTTGTTTTTGGATTTCGTGGCGTACATTCGTTGCTCTTCGATCGTCCTTTCTAATCGTTAAACAATACCAACAGGAAACAGAAAACAATAAAACCTGCTCAGATTTTCTTTTTAAGCACAAAGCAAGGCTCGCAAATAATTCACTTCTAAAAAGGCGTCCATGGAACCATTAAAATGGCCATAAAACGCGAGCTTGTTGATAATTCGCGTACGCGGTAATTCGCCACCCAAAACCCCACGATTTTACCGACCAAATATTTTAACAAGCTACCTTTTACGATCGGTGTCAAATAACTCCAAATCTGACTGCTGATATTTTCGACGGCAATTCTTGGTGTCACCTTCTCAAAAGTACATTTTGAAAGGGTGTCTCGACATCAAAGTCGGCGTGTCAGTGTCGGATGCGATGTCACAGCACATGTTGTCTACAGACAAATTAGCTGACTTCTCGGGATCGATGAGGACAAAAGGACATTGCAAAAGTTGCTAGTTTTTTGGATGTCATTTTTGATCTTGCGGTTTTGAATGAACATAAAAAAGATGGATCGCTCTAAGTAAAAACCTAAATAAATAGCACCGTATTTGAAACGGCAGGTTGGATTATGAAATTAAAAATTTTGTTTAAAATATTACATGTTGCGATTGACCGCCTCTATTCAGACAGCCGCCTCTTTCAGAGACAGAAAGAGAAGAGATCTTTTAAAAGTCACACTGAGCTAATACCCTGGACTTTTAACTAAACCTAACCTTTTTTTGTTGCAGCAGACCCGAGTGGGGGCGGCATGAACGGCAGCGTGGGGGGGGTCAGCGGCATGGGCAGTGCAGGGGCGCAGCAGTACGGGGAGGTCAACCAACTCGGGGGGGTGTTTGTCAACGGACGGCCACTGCCCAACGCTGTGAGGCTACGGATAGTGGAGCTAGCGCAACTTGGGATCAGGTAAGGTCAAATAAAAAAATACAGATTCTATTTTCATTGTGATTTTTCTTTCTTTCTTTTCAAGTTGACCTATTTATTACACTTGTGCCTTAAACAGATGTTTCAATCCAAGACAATATAACGAGGCACTTTGAAATCGACAGTTTCATGCAAGGCAAAGTGAGCATTGCCTTCAAATTTCAATCGTTTATTTCCAAGTAGATTCACAATGAATGCTTTCGGAAAGGTAGGGATTTCCAATACAATACTGTCACTAAAAAAAATAGTTATTGTATTTTTTTTTTTCATTTTTATAACAATTTTATGTTCGGGGCTACGCTACTTACGCTACCGCCGTCAATGTATGAAGTCAACCAATTAAAGTAAATATTAAATAAAATACATGTGAATATTTACATGTTAATCAGCCGGACCCCCTGAACAGTAAAACCACCCAAAAACCTGCTCAAAAGTGCTCCTATTCTCATCTTTCGTAGGCCATGCGACATCAGCCGACAGCTGAGGGTATCACACGGCTGCGTGTCGAAGATCCTGGCCAGGTACCATGAAACCGGCTCCATACTTCCAGGAGCCATCGGCGGATCCAAGCCTAGAGTCACCACGCCTAAGGTCAGTATTCTTCCAATAAATATTAAAGACATACGTAGAATAAATCAATATTGGATACAATGGTTATTCACCTACAGCTCTAGTATCGAATTTTAAGCTTTTACGAGAACAATTTATACATTGTAGTAAACTTCATCATCACATATCTTGATGATGTTATGTTTTATAATAGTTATGTTATTATTATCATCAATTTATCATTACATTATCAACCACATTTATTGCAAACTTGCGGCCCGCCCAGCGGTTGCACCCGTTGTTTTCCCGGCAAGTATTATACATAAAAACCTTCCTCTTGAATCACTCTATTTATTAAAAAACCTGCATCAAAATCCGTTGTGTAATTTTAAAGATTTAAGCAAATATACATACAGACAGACGCGAAAAGCGACTTTGCTTTATACTATGTAGTGATAAATTACTTACTTTCTTTCTTTCTTTTCGTGTGGGACACCGAATCGTGCAACTTTACTTAGCTATTCATTTACCTAAGATACAGCACTTCTAATTCTTAGTTTAGCAAATTGTCAAGCTTCATAACTATTTACTACGAGTGTTACCTATTTGTAATTCAGTTTATTAATCTTATGTCTTGCTCGTGTCCAGGTGGTGTCATACATAAAGCAATTGAAAGCGAAGGACCCAGGCATCTTCGCGTGGGAGATTCGCGACCGGCTGCTGGCCGACGGCGTGTGTGACAAGTACAACGTGCCTTCCGTCTCCAGCATCAGCCGGATCCTGAGGAACAAGCTTGGTGGCGCGGCGCTGTACCCCGTCCCCCCCCTCTACCCCGTCCCGCCGCAGCGGTGTTGGCCGCTGCATCAGCCGTATGACTACTATGTATATTTACAGGTAATTAATTGACTGCGCCTTTTTTGCAAAGTTGAGGGCTTAAAGATTTAATTTTTTTGTCTGCTAAAGATGATGATTTCCACGTCAAATCCCCTAGGTTAGGTAGTTGATCCCGACAGAAAACGGGATAAGGTAAGGAAAATAATGATGTCTGCTAAAGATTATGATGTCAGTAACACAGTTTTGAGGTTTTTGAGTATCAAGTAGTTGGTAGTCACTAAGTGAAAAATGACAGTTGACGAGCCAAATGTTAACTATGTTCTTTTTTCCCTAGGGTCGACAGCATACAGCCCCACCAACGCACACGTTACCCCACCCGCACCAGCAGGCCCCGCACCATGCGCACACGCATGCACTTTGACAGCCACCGACCGCGCACCGGTGACCTTGAATTCAGGTGGCCATGACGTCTTGGCCCCCGGTGACGCCTTCTGGACTCGACGGTATTGGAAACGATACGAATCTGAAGTGACAAATCAGTGTAGATAATTTTCGACTTGTCGAAAGGGTTCAAACGGAGTCGACTGACCTGGGCACCTCTTAGTGCAGTCCTGGTGCGATATAATACGTGATGATAACATAGTGTGGTCGTGGACTTGATGTTTCAAGAAGAGTAGATGGATTCTGGTGACCCTCGTCGAGCAGTGCCTTGCCTCACTGCGGCACTGGACATTTTGAAATAAGGAGATGAGTGAACTCAACATGAAATATTTGAACACAGGTTAGAACGACTTGTCTTTTTTTATGATGTCGCATTCGTATATCCATTTTCGGAACATTTAATCAAGACAAAAATAAAACTAAAACTGAACACGCGTCGATGTATTTTGGATAATGCATTGTAAAGTGTACATTTTTGCTTTTTATGGTTAAAAAAAACATACAGTCCAGCAAAAAAGTGTAGACAAGAAATGAGGGCGCCTTGTTTCTTCGCAATCTGCCAAATCTGACAGATAACGCTTAAGTATGGCAACAATTTTTCATACAAAATTTTTAGTTCCATTTTATTTAGTTTCTACTCTTTTTTGATGCACTGTATGTCCCAAAATATGTATGTTCTGAATCCAGTGAAAATCTCGAATTCGTGTACCTACTTCGATAAAGGGAACATGATTTTTATCTAAGTTACATACGGTGCGTTACCGATACGCGGGCACTTAGTAAAATTGGTGATTTTTAAACATCTCTACGAACAACTTTTACTATGGGGCTCTCAGTAAAATCACCATAAAACAGTTTTGAAGAGGTACATACCTATTAGGATTTTCTACAAAACAGTAGATTTTAGTAGGTTCCGTGTGATGCCGGCTTAGAATAGCATCACCCCACATCATTCCCACGGGTGTCGTAAGAGGCGACTAAGGGACTTGAGAGAATTGGTGTATTACAATTTTTAGGCGACAACCTGTCACTATAGTGATACACATGTTTTCTGAAACCTCCTTGGAAAACAATCCTCATAAATGTCAGACGTGGCGATAGTGGCCGTATTCTTTCGGCCGTTAACGCTCTGCCTACCCCGCAAGGGATAAAGACGACGTGATATATGCGGTAGATTTTTTTTCTTGATTTCTTACATGGCCCCATAGCAAAAATTGTTCGTACCTAGAATCACCAGTTTGAATAGATGCCGCTTGCCGGTAACACTCTGTATTATAATGTTGATTTTTCAAGTATTACTTAGTGTACATATTAATATCAGCTTTTATACAGTTTAGGATAACTATAAATATTAGATTTATATATTTTTAGTGGTATGTTAAGAGATGGATGGCAAGTTATTTAAGTAGTTTGGTGCAATGATGTACATATTTATATTGAATTTAAATAGTTGTATTTAAGGCAATACTGGGTACTTAATTTACTTTAGTATAAGAAATTTAATTATTATTCTTATACCAATCTATTAATACACACGTTTTTTTTTTGCGTTGTTGATGAGAAAATTTCAAAACGCTAATTCTCATTAAGTATACAAATTATGTAATATAATAACAATGACGTCTGAATTTTTATTAAGGCCTAAAAGAGTTTTAAAATCAATTAAAAACACTACACAAATACCTCTTGTTGTTATTGTGATACCTATTACCTGCCTCCCCTTATCACAACCAATTTTGTACAAAATTAAACTGAAGATTTTCACTACAAGAGTCTAAATTCAGGCGCACTGAACGAACCGATTTTCAGGATTAGAACTTCGCACATTTGCCGGATTGAACCGATTCGGTTCGGGCAAATGTGCTAGGTTTCACAGGATTTCAGATGAAGAATTCTAAAATTCAGTCTGTTCTGTTCGTTCGATGCGGATAAGTGAGAAAAAACATGCTGTGTGAACGGGCGACGCAAATTACATTTTTTCTCTGATGTGAAATGCCAAAGCTGTGGCAAAATTGGCTCTTTGTACAGATTTAAAACATTGAAATAAAAGAATTTAATTAAAATTTGCTGCAGCAATACAACAACAATCAACCGAAAACATAAAAACGCCGATTTGAGATTGCTCAACTACATTTAAACATCGGTCCCGTTTTATAGCCTCACGTAATTTTATATATCGATCGAAAAAATAGAACAAAACGTTTCATTACAATGGCAGAGATTGAAAAACTTTAATTAAACATTGTTCGCTAATTATTTGTGTCGGAAACCGCTTCCCGCGCCGAATCGCGTTCACAACCGAAAACAATAACATATATGCTGCGCGCGCGCACCACACGAATAACCAATTAAATCCTCGCTTTGTTTCGAATTTAATACTACCTAATCTGAAATTTTACTGTATTAATAACAAATTTTATGACTGCCGTCGGCGCGAGGGGAAAAAATCGAGCGGAGGTAGAAACTTGCAACGTTCATGGTTTTGTATATAGATTTATATAAATTACCTTTCTCCATTTCACATTGCATTCATTCACATCAGTCTATTGCAATTGCAATCCACGCCTTGACGAAGGCCTCCCCCAGGGTGCGCCACAAGGCACGATTTTCCGCTTTCGCCATCCAGTCGCTACCAGTCGCTCTCTCTCCCTTCTTTCAGTGCAGGTAATTTACATGACTTTTTGGGCAACATTTCATTGGACTATTGACTGTTTAGGAGTGAGTTTTAGGAATCTGGGTTTCGTGTCCGTGAGCAAAATGACAGAAAAGAACCGTCAGTCAAAAAAAAGTGAAAACTGACAAAGAACGTTTCTAAAAGTAAAACTTGGGCAAGAAATATTTGATTCTGTTGATACATTATGGAATTCTGAGTCTAAACTATTATAGAGTCTCTAAGGTAGAGTCCGAAAGTGATAAGTACAAAAAAATGCAATGCAATAAGTCGGATATAAATGGGATATCGTTTAGATCGAACTGAATACAATGTGGTATCTCCATAAGAAAAAGTCAATCAAAGTTTCCTGATCCTTGAAACAGTTCTTGTAAGTTTTCTAAAAAATATAGGTAATACCTACAACGGGAAGTAGGTATTACAGGTTTCGAAGATTTTCAGATTTGCGAATATGTGCCAAACCTTTGATCACGGACCCTTAAAGTAAGATGGCGGCCTTGGTGACATTCGACGCCGCCGCTGCGCCCGCGCCGACTATATTAAAGCGGCGGGAGGCGGCGGCTTTGTCTCGCTATTACTGCCACCAACAGCTCAAAGTGTACTGGCTATTGATATAGTCGCTATGAAAGCCAATGTTGGTTGATCCTTTGAATCAACCAACGCTATTGTATTAGAAAAAACCGCATTCTATCAAGTAGTACCTACGTGCCTGCCTTAACAACAATTCGAATTAGAGTCAGCTAAACATAAAACTACAAGACATTATAACTGGTTTTAACTCACGGTAGGGATATATCGAGCACCCAATATTTCGGCGATGTTGCAATCGCCATGATCACGGGTAAACATGTTTCGTACTCAAAGTCATGTTGCAACATTTAGAACTTGTAGAAGGGAATGCTAATGAATCGCAACGTCATGCGGTCGATCCTGCTCGATATATTTCCAATTTGACAATGTGCTTATTTTTTTAAGCTGCTATAAAATAAATACAAACGGTAAATTATTAATCAAGTTCTGATCTCTGTTGCCCTGACTACCAGCAGACCCAGTGCCATCAAATTTGGAAGCGTTGTAACCTCCGGAAGTGACATTAAAAGGCTTTTGTCACAGAAGCGCAGACGTTTGCTTAACTTACGTACATTGACACGAGAAGAAGAAAAAGAAGCCAACAAGATAAGATACTTCTTCTTCTTCTTCCTTCCCTTATCCCACCTACGTGGGGTCGGGTCTCCTTGTTAATTTTCGCCAGAGCGTACGGTTCTGGGTTGTCTCTGCAGGAATACTCAGTTTTTCCAAGTCGTTTTGAATACTGGACCACCATGTGGATGTCGGATGTCCTTTGGGATGTCCAAGAAGGTGTAGGGCTCTGTTTACGACGTGGTCTTGATCTCTTCTTTAGGTGTGGCCGAACCATCGTAACCGAGATTCACGAAGCTTTTCTTAACACACTTGAAGCACGACGATATCGCATCGGTCTGTCAGATCTATACTAGAAACGTCACTCCCTATACTAACGATGGATGACACTGCGATAGCGCTGCGTCAACAGCGATTGAGCGGTTTTAGTATGGGGATTGACATTTCTAGTATGGATGTAACAGACCGCTGCGATATTGCGATATTGTTTTAGCGCTCCGTCGTACGTCAAGTGTGTTCCTCGCCAAAGGAGCGACTTTAAAACTTCCATGGACATATTCATTCCTTATCCGGTCCAGTCTTGTAGCATTGTCCCAACGCAGCATCTTCATCTCCTTAACATGTAGATAGACTCGTCTTGTATCGTTCGCTGCAAAATATTTATCAAATCCCGATCTCTGTTGACCCGTTTTCCAGCACACACAATTCCATCAATTTTGGAAGCATTGCCACCTCCGGAAGTGGAATTAAAAGGCTTTTGTCGCTGTAAGTTCTGCCTGCTGGCTGCGCCTGCGCTCCCACGCCCGCGCCGCCGACTCACGCGCACCGAACAATGGCCAGAGAATATAAAACAATCCCACAGGGTTAATCCCGGGGTAAAGTACATGTGACATTGTTTACAAATCGGATTCCGAAAGGAAATTGTGGAATGTTTCGTGTGGAGATGAAAGGAATGAATGAGAATTTGATACCTAACTACTAATCTAGGTGCGTTACATACCTATAGACAATGTGAGAAATGTGTAAGTATGAGCTTTTATTTTAGATTGTGAGTATGAGGTACAAAAACTTGCGTGGAATATCTTCATTATTCAAGCAAAGGACATCAACTAAGTAGGTATCAAGTCAATTAGTTAACGAACGCCTTAACTACTTAGGTTAAAAAGGCCTTAAAAAGATAAATATCAACTTTATGAGTGACCCACAGAGAATCGAACCCGGGACCTTCTGCGGCAGTCGCACTACCACTGCGCCACATCGGTCGTCATGTAGGTAGGGGCGGTATGATTAGGATAATTTAGGATAGGCGCCTCCGTCTCGTTGTGCAGTGACCCGGCGCAGTTTGGGCGGCGCCTGGCGGGCTAAAGGCGGTACATGTTAGAGGGTCAAAACCTTTGAAGCTAAATAGAGAAACGATGAATTGCTTTATAGTTTCTTTAACTTCAAATTCAGGACCACAATAGTCCACTGCTGGACATAGACATCCTCTAGTTGGGGATATTTGCCAGCTACTCACCACGCTTGAAAGACAGATTTGCGAACGCAGTGTAACTTGTTATACACGTATGCGATGCTCTGCTTTCCCTAGACTCATCCCTCAGTCAGTAGGTAGAAATGGGGCGATGCTATTTTGAACCGACATCACACAAAACAAAATTTAGATTTATGATATTTTCTCGCAATTAGAAGAAAAACATTATCTAGCATCATCAGCCAAAATGCCAATTTCTGGTCTCGTTCACTTGGGAAGAACTCGACTTCTCAACGTTATTCCAATATTACTAACTTGGAAATTGCCCATCCATTTTTGACTACTGCCATGCCATAATGTATTAAAAATTTAGTTTCTTAATCAATTGCGTGTTCGTGTTCAGTCAGTGCTTTTTTTGCGGCGCTATCGCTGACGTGGCCGCTTAGTCACAAAAAATGTCCCTGATTATGATTAGTGGCCATCATCGTGGCGAAACGCCGACAAAGCGGCTGTTTGCCGATTGGACACACATGACCACATGAGGGACTTTAGGGCTCCTAGAAAAAATTGTCATAAAAACCTTGGTCGAAATATCACGTGCGGGATCTTCAGTGACCCGGGACTTGCGCCGGCGCACCGTGCGGGGCGTCGGGTTACCAGACACACGAGCGACAAAAAATCTAGCGATACAAATCTTTTTGGCGAGTCTCTCTCTCTTTTCGTATTGGACACCGAGTCGACCCAGTGAACCCTAGTGTCGGAATTCTTCAATCGCCTTCTACAAAGTGGCTTCGACATGTTAGAGTGACAACCGTCCAGGCTTCCTACGTGGTTGTGTAACGACCGCCGTCTGAGTAATCATCATAGACAGCAAACGGGACCTACGGCTTAACGTGCTATCCGAAACACGGAACCATCTTTCTTACAGACCCGCCAAAAAACTTCAATCGCAATATCATTATCATAATTTTTAACTAACTTGAACTCAACTTCTACAGCCCTAACCGTCCTCTGCTGGACAGTATGAGACACAATAGGTATTCTGTTTTTTAACATTTTAATGTTCCTAGGATAAACGCGGCTCGTGTGGGATATAAGAAAATAACAATAAAGGCACTGCCTCGGGGATAGCCAGGCTTACCTCACAGCATGTAACTTTACGCCACCCCACAAGTAGGTAAATGAAATCAAATTCAAGCGAAGTTTAAAGAAAACCACCCAAACACTACCCAGAAGTGTTATTATTCTCAATTTACTATTTGTAGTCTCTATAAGCTAGAGCGGCGGTTTAAAGTGCCTTCTGAAGCAAGGAAATTATCTTTCTTACGATCTTACCTTATTTATTTTCAAAGTGGCTGAATTCTCAAGAAGCAAATCGCCCTTGATTGAGAGTTTAGCAGATTGTAGTTATTTATAATATAAAATCAAAGATTTTCCTATTTTTTTATGAAAACAGTTCCTGAGTCTTTTTTATTTAGATAACTATTCCATGTATACACTGTTGTGACTCATAAATTATTCTATATGACCATAATGTACCTACACAGAGAACAAAAAAAAAATGTATTGTATAAGAAAATTTAAGAAAGTAAAAAATGCGTTTTGATTCGACTCTACATTTTACTTTAATGCCTGCTGCCGCCATCTAGCGCGGAAGAGTGCAACTAGAGATTACTCCCAGGCTGTTCTCACGTACAGAAGTTTCGCTACTGCATACTAGATGTCGCTAAACTATAGTTCTAAAAAATGATGAATTTTCTTTTCATCTCCATTTACCGAAATCAGTTCGTAATTAGAACTCATCCAAAATAAATGCCTACTGTATTTTAGGTATATTTCAATATTTAATCCAGGATGGATTAAAATACGAAAAAATAACATTTTAATCAGTTGGTATCAACGTACAACGGTGAATTCTTCAGACGGCTAGCGCTGAATGTCATCATATCTTTAAATTATTTATCAAGTGTCGAGACTTTGAAAGCCTTTTTGCACACGACACCAGTCAAGAACTAGTGCCGTGTGACTTGGAGTTAAGGCGAAGGTATGATTTCTTGGACATTACCGCAAAATTTAACGTAGCATCACCCTAATTCTACTTGTGGGTGTCGTAAAATGCGTCAGTCCATGGGTAGCAGCGTTCCCTGTCTGCCAACTTTCCACTAATAATAACAATAAGTTATAATTTCCCTTTTCTGTTTATGGCCATAATTAACCCTGATTTGGCCTGGTCAGTCCCGAGGCAGTGCCTATACTTTTATTTCACTTGTGCCGCGTCTTAACTAGGTACATAAAATTGTGACTATAGTTCTGACATTGTAAAAGCATTCGCTGTGAATCTACTTGGAAATAAACAATTAAAATCTTGAAATCCACATTCCTTCATGCCTGCTTAGTAAATGAATATCGTTCCAGTTGGATGTCGATTGGATCTCAGTTGAATGATTTAAGTAGTTTCGTAGACTGCTAACAGTTTGAAGTATAAATAATCACAACATTTTTTTTTACGGATAACCGACCTGAACGGACGTAAAAAGTGCGAGCCTCCATTTTTTTGCCGGTTAATATGCTTAAACCTTCTCCTAAGTCCGACAAATACTTTTTTAACCGCATCAAAATCGGTTCATCCAAATGCGAGATAATCGCGGACAAACATACCTACATACATACAGGTCAAACTGAGTAACTCCTTTTTTTTGACACACACACAGAGAAATCACGCCTATGTCCCTGGCGGGGTAGGCAGAACGTTAACGACCGTAAAATTATGGTCATTATCGCCACGCACGTCTGACAAATGTTTGGGGGTCGTTTCAGAGAAGTCGTGTAACACTATAGTGACAGGTTGTCGGGCTGTCGCCTAAAATTGCAATACACATGAAACCCTCAAGTCCCTTAGTCGGCTTCTACGACACCCACAGAAAAGAAGTGGGATGATGCTATTCTAAGCCGGCATCACACGGCAACGGCACAGCTGTTTTTTGAAGCCGGTTAAAAATAGCAGGCTTGGGGCCCAGTGCTGTGTCTGTCCTGCCCTTAACGGTTTGCACACGGCCCGAGCGTTTCGGTTATCGCTGTCAGCTCCAATAATTATCAATTATCGATGATACTCCCGCGCCTGCGCTAGGTGTACCCGGGACGTACTTTTACACTGTGCGTACGCGCATGGAATACTCCCGTTATGACAATTTCCTTCGAGAATAAGCCTATGTTTTTTAATAGGTTTGAACTGTAAGTCATTGAGGGTAGGTGAAGTCTAACAACAGAAAATTATTCAAGTTATAAGCGATCTTATAAGCGACTTGAATCAAACAGGGCCCCAAGTCTGCTATTTTTCGTCCTTGTAACGCCATCGAAACTCAACTGTCATTCAATTGCCATTGTGATTTTTATATACTTTAAACTGTTAGCAGACTACGAAATGACCGAAATCATCCAACTGAGATCTAATTGACATCCAACTGAAATGATTTAGCAGACTTAAGGCCCAGAAAGTCTGCAGCGTTCATTAACCTTTGAGGCGCTGCGCTGCGTCACCGCTGCGTCGTCAAGCAAAGTCTCGACATCAGTCGAGAGCGGTTTTGACGTTTTGAGAGGGGAGTGACGTTTCTAATATGATTTTTTTAGACGGATCCGTTAGCGCAGCGTTAATTTTGCGCTGCGTTGGACGTTGAGCGTGAAAGAGGCCTAAACTTCTCCAGTACCCCATTTTTCGAAATTCGAAGTACATTGCGTAGCGGGTCAAAAATCCTGGTTTTATAATGTCCCACCGGCTACATAATGTACATTGAATTTCACCTATAGAATTGTAGCCTGTAGTTTCGGTGCATAGGCCACAGGGATGTAGCGCGAATGGCCCGTGCGTGTGTTGCTAGCCCGGCACACTCTCCGCGCTATCAGCAAGATATTATTTTTGATAAGCTTCAATTGATGCCTCACCTTCACTGCTTCACGGGTCAATGACTTTATATATTTATTTATTATACCTATAATATTGTAAGACGTGGCGATAACGACCGTAACTTTGCGATCGTTATTGCTCTGCCTACCCCGCGAGGGATAGAGGCGTGATTCATGTATATGCCGTGTGATGCCGACTTTGAATAGCATCACTCCATTTCTTTCCCGTGGATGTCGTAAAAGCCGACCAGGAGACTCGAGGGTTTTTTATATTAGTGAACACCATAGCATTGGTATCATTAATTATGAATGTCAAGTACAATAAATTATCTTAATGTCAACTTAAGGTTTTATATGTATTGATTTTAGGCGACACGTTGACAACCTGTCCCTATACAGCGCTATCGCAGCGTCGTCTTTCGATTGCAGTTTTAGTATGGGGAGTGACGTTTCTAGTATGGACCTGACAGACCGTACGATATTTTAGCGCTCCGTCGTGCGCTAAGTATGCGATCCGCCCTAATCGCCATTTATGATACTCACGGGTGTAAAAGGGATGATGCTATTCTAAGCTTTTTGGATAAATAGCTTCTCGTAGCAATGTGCTACGAGAAATGCTACGGCGTAGTCGAACCTTGAAGTTAACATGTTAGATTAAATATTTCTTTTTACATATTATGAAATAATTTTTTAATTATTAATCGTCATTCTTCATTGACGACCGATGTGGCGCAGTGGTCGTGCGATAGCCTTTGACGCAGAAGGTTCCGGGTTCGATTCTCGATGGGTCACTCACAAAGTTAATATTTATAACTTTGTGAATTTGTTCCCAGCCTGGTTATGACATTGCAGGCTGAACCACCCGATTTTTCGTAAGGAAGATGGTTTCGTGTTTCGGATGCCACGTTAAGCCGTAGGTATCGGTTGCTGTCCATGATCACTTAGACGGCGGTAGTTACACAACCATGAAAACCTATGTTACCAGGGTTAATCAGGTCGTTGGACGACTTGTATCCCACACGAAAGAAGAAGTCGTTATTTCTTACAACATAAACTGAGTGGAGACCTTTTCAAGTAAGTCTAGAATAGCATCACCGTATTTCTTTCCCATGGGTGTCGAAGAAGCCGAGTAACGGACTCGAGGGTTTCATGTGTAAATTTTAGGCGACAGGCTGACAACCTGTCACTATAGTGATACACGACTTATCTGAAACGACCCTCAAACATAATGTCAGATGCGTATATAATGACCGTAATTTTGCGTAAATTTTTTTCAACGTTGACCCCTCCGGCCAGATGGGCCGATGACTTAAAGAGAGCGGCTGGCAGCAGCTAGATGGCGAAAGCAGGAGGTCGTTCATTATGGCGTGACAGGCCAATGTCCAGTTGTGGACTACTATAGGCTGTGGTGATATCATCATTATAACGCTCTGCCTATCCCGCCAGGGATATAGGTGTGATTTGATATATTGCTGCCGCTTGTAGAAGGCGGTTGAAACATTTCAGACACTAGGGTACATTGGGTCGTTGGACGACCCGGTGTTCCACACAAAAAGAGAGAAAGATATATTTGTGCTTTGTGACTTAAATAAATACATTTTCTTTCTTTTTTATTTCCTTAAAAATGGGGTGCAACTTCAAGTTTTGCGCACGGTGGTCGTCTGCACACGGCTACGCTGAACCGTCGATGTGTGTAATCTAATCTATGGCTAGTTACGTCGCATCGCGCCGCGTTACGACACGATAACGCATTATTTGCATTTAATATTATTTTTTTCTTATTCATTTTGTGTCAAATGTGATGTTTTTCATAAAGTGTACCATGATGATGGAGACAGAACTTGGAAGTGGAGTGGTTTTCTTTAAGGTCGGATTCCGCATGCGTGAAAGTTAATATGGTAGAATTTGCGGAAGATTTTTCGCACTAGTTGCCATAATAATAATTAAACAGTGCTCGAGTGCATGTAACGTATACAGGATGTGACCAAAACTAGAGGCAAACGTTTGAAATGGCAAAATCTCATGAAACTGAACAACTTTCCCCAAGAAATATACATTGAAAGAAATTGGGCCTGCCGCATAAAATGTATCAGCACAGCCGACTGAGTCAGTTTCTGCGAGATATCCAGTTTTTTTTATATTTGAGCCTGTACTTCATGGGGAAAATTGTACAGTCTTGGATAATTACCCCCTATAAATGACTCCTGTTGTGGGTCACACATTGTGGAGACGAAAACTGCCGGTAACAGTTGCATTTTCTAAGGTAATTTACCCGAAAGATTTCTATTCTAAATACTGCAATTGTGATCATGATTATAGTGAAGAAGTATGTTACAGTCCTAGTGTTGATCGTGTTGTACGTGACAGTGTCTGTCTACCATTCGGAGAACATACTGAAAAGAGGTGAGCTATCCACAGGTGCTATCCACAGGAGGTGAGCTAACCTACGGATCAATTTGACATTTGTGACAGAAGATACACACATACACACACAAATCACGCCTATATCCCTGGCGGGGTAGGCAGAGCGCAAACGACTATAAAATTACAGTCGCGATCGCCATGTCTGACAAATGTTTCAGGGTCGTTACAGATAAGTCGTGTATCACTGTAGTGATAGGTTGTCAGCCTGTCGCCTAAAATTGAAATTCACATGAAACCCTGGAGTCCCTCAGTCTGCTCCCACGACACCCAAGGGAAAGAAAAGGGGTGATGCTATTCTAAGACGGCATCACACGGCGGTGACAGAAGATAGCACGTCAAATTACATGAACGCACATACATAGCGACA
The DNA here is from genome assembly GCA_029255805.1 of Keiferia lycopersicella. Classification (NCBI taxonomy): domain Eukaryota; kingdom Metazoa; phylum Arthropoda; class Insecta; order Lepidoptera; family Gelechiidae; genus Keiferia; species Keiferia lycopersicella. The sequence continues at coordinate 445,287 of JARACZ010000024.1, forward strand.
ACGCCATAAAACATGAAATTAAATTGAATTGAAGAGTCCACTGCTGGACATGGGACTCCCCTTTTAGAGATATATCCCATATTCCCATACTCACCACGCTTGACCAGCGGATTGGTAAGCGCAGTGCGATTGTATTCACAGTGATTGCTCTCCATTCTTTGGATAAAGGTATCCCTGAGTGGCTTTATACGTCTACCACGGGTATAATTTGTGGTCTTTCTTCTTTCTTTTCGTGCGGGACACTGAGTCATTCAACGACCCAGTGAACCCTAGTGTCAGAATTTTTCAACCGCCTTCTACAAGTAGCAGGCTTCTGACATTGTTGACAAGTATTTTAACAAGACAACTCTGTGGGGGTGCTATTCTAAAACTTAAGAATGTTATCATGTTATTTTACGGAATATCTTATCTGATCGATTATAGATTAGATTAGATTTATTCATTACACATTATCAAATTCATCATTACAAGTAAGCATATTACATTAAATAAAAATATGTTCGTCAAAAAATATGAAATAAAATATATGTCAACTTATTTAAAATACAAAACAATCCATTCAAATGTCAGTAAAGTGTAGTATAGGTAAATATAAATTACATAAGTCAGTAACAATATTAAAATAAGAAATAACAATGTCAAATAGTATACAAAAATAAAAAATTCAATCGAAATAAAACAAATAAAATAAAATGTCACTACAAAACTTGTAGTCAATTAAAAACTAAAGCTAAGAAATTCCTTAATGTCATAAAATTCATTTTTCAGCAAAAGATATTTTAGTTGGCGATAAAATGCTTCATCGTTTGTAATTTCCCTGAGACTGGCTGGTAGATGCTCGTAATAAATCGGACCTATTACTCGCGGATTTTTAGTGGCCATTTGGGTGCGGTGGGGCACACTGGCTAGTCTACCCGCGTTGCGCAGGGACCGTCCCGCACATCCACGGCGATTGAACTGCGCGATGTTCTGCCGTACGTATGTTATTATTTGTACTAAGTAAAGACCAGTCATCGTCATAATATTCTTTCTCACAAATTGGGACCGGCACGATTGACGGGGCTTCATACCTGCCATTATACGAAGTGCCCGTTTTTGTAATACAAATATTCTGTCTGAGTCTGTCGAGTCTCCCCACAAAATCAGACCATAATTCAAAAGCGACTGGGAGTGCGCAAAATACGTCGGTCTAAGGACACCACCAGAAACTAATGGCTTTAGTTTACATAATGCAAAGCATGCCTTTCACAGAGTGATTGTATATGACACTTCCAGTTTATATTACAATCCAGATTAAATCCTAAGAATTTGCAGGAGTTGCATAACGGGATCGGATTATTTATTAAAGGTGGTCTTTCAATATGCATTGCTGAAAATAACATGAGATTTGACTTTATTGCGTTTAAAATAAGCCCATCTGCGGAAAACCACTCTTGCAGTCTGTCGTAGGTAGTTTTTATTTTTACGTCTAACTGCTCATAAGTTCTTGCACTCACTATCACTGTCGTTTCGTCCGCAAAAAGAACAACGAAAAAAAGTCTCGACAAGACGAAATAAAGTCTCGATTCGAAATTGGATATCAGTCGTAGTACGGTAGTTAACGCGCTGCCTACCCTGCACGGCTTAAAAGCGTGATGTTTATACGTATGTATGCAATTATTCAACCCACGTGTTATCTACTAGTAATAACCTTATTTACTTCAATGTTAAGTTCAATTCAAATGACTGAAAGACTCGTTTATTTATTTCCAATGATTGCATTAATATAATAAAGACTTTGAATACTCAATGTTGTCATTACAGCTATGAAATATAATTCATAATATTGATGACTTTTATAACAAAGAATGTTTGTAAATGAATGCAACGGATTTCTATAATTACAACTGCAGTTCAGTTTAATTCAAATACTGATACATTTTCTGAGGTTTTTCTTCTACCGTATCAAGATAATACATAGTTATAAAGAGTTGCTAAATGCAGGCTGGAAAGACATGGTGGAAGCTGACCTGGGCCATCTCCATGTCAATAATTGGGTAGAGGTGGCGCAGGACAGGGATCAGTGGAGGAAGCTCGTTTCGGAGGCCAAGATTAATTTTGGGTCACTGAGCCAGAGGAGTTAGTTAGTTTAGTTTTTGGATGCAGGCCACTTCTGATCGGACAAGGTGGAAATCTTTAGGGGAGCCCTATGTTCAACACATAGACGTCCTATAGCTGATATGATGATGATGATGATAAGAAATGGAAACATTTATTAGGTTTTTTTTTTAATTTTTTTATTTATTTTTAATACTATTGTCACAGCACAGATATAAAACATTACAAAAAATGACAATAAAATATAACAAAAATAAACTTAGCTAAAAATACCACCCTATGACGCCCCCGGCCCAAAGGTGCCCATTACACTACTAGCATTATCACATTGTATTGCAATGGACAACCTTTGCACCAAAATTTTATTAGGTAGGTATTAGTAAAATCGTAACCTAATTCTGCGTCGTTCCTGTTACAGAGCTTTATACAGAAAAATATGAATATGCGTTGTTTTTTCAATGCTAGTTGATCCCGGTTTAGACTGCCGTGTGATACTGGATTAGATATCTTTCCCGCTGGTGTCGTAAGATGGTGTGCTAAGGGATCTGAGGGTTGATGTGTATTGCAATTTTAGGCGACAGACTCACAACCTGTTACTACACTAATACACAGTCTTATGAAATTACCCTCGAACTTTTGCCGGACGCGCCGTAAGTGGCCGTTTACGCTCTGCCTAACCCGCAAGGGATGTAGGCGTGATATATGTATGTATGTTTTCGGGTCCACCTTGTACGTCTATAAAATCGCATTACCTACTAAACACCTATCGCAGAATTAAATCATGCCGTTGTTAAAGTTGCTGTCTTATTTGTAAATTGACCACACAAAACCAGATTCGACATTAGACAAAGACACACGTCCAAATTAATTTGAAATGCTAATCAAACTTGATCATAATGTGATCAAAATAATACAGACAGGTACTTAAAATATAAAATTTAAGTACGCAAACCAAATTCTTTCACACATGCTCAACGCAGCGCTAGAATAACGGAGGGGTCTGCCAGATCCATACTAGAAATGACAATCCCCATAATTAAACCGCAAAACCGCTGTCGACGCAGCTGAGTTATTTTGATGCATCTGCGTTATTTAGACGACGAGAGAGGAATTGACGTTTCTAGTATGGATCTGGCACTCTGCGTTACAGATGCGTTCTTTTAGCGCTGCGTTGTGCGTAAGTGTGAAAAAGGCCGTTCTAAGTAAACTCGCGTTTTGAATTGTAATATGAAGTTTTCCGCACGAGTTTTCATAATTCTACGATTTGCAGACTGAACTTTTCAAATTTATACCTCCCTGACATTTTCAATAAGAATACATACATATACATACACAAATCACGCCTTTATCCTTTGCGAAGTTGGCAGAGCGTTAACGATCGTAAAATTACGATGTTTTGTGTATCACTGTAGTGACAGGTTGTCAGCATGTCGCCTAAAGTTGTAATACGTGGTAATACACATGAAACCCTCGAGTCCCTTAGTTTCCTCTTACAACACCCGCGGGAAGAATTGGGGTGATGCTATTCTATGCCGGCATCACACTTCAATAAAAATATTGTCCATAAATTGGTAATTGTTGGTTGCTAATACTCAAACAGTTTTAGAAAGTAATGACGCCCAGTAAGAATTTTGACAAAATAAAAATAATCTAAATTATATATTCTACTATCACCGTAGATACCTATCTATCACATGCTTACCCGCGTTATCTTAAAACAATATTATGAAATGAATGAGCTATTCAGCTGTTCAGATTAATGGGATTATAAATAAGTAGCTCGCGCTCGCTGGGTTCCTAATTAATCGACAGCTTGCTCGTTGACATCAGTGCTTCAGAATCGTACGACACTTTTTTAAGGTAGGATTTCTTATTTATATATTTTTTTATTTCATAACTTCAAAGTGAAAGTCAAATTATTTATTCAAAGTAATAAATTTTACATTTAGCTTTTTGATGGTCAAGTATTGGTTATAACAATTTTATGAACCTTGTGTAAACGCGGCTCAGATGGACTAAAAACTTAAAACTAGCCCCTAACGCACTGCCTCGGGGCTGGCCAAGCTAACCAAACAACATGTAACGTTAGGTGGTAAATAAAATAACATCGAGTTCGTGTCAGAGACAAAAATGATGTGTTACATGCGTATGGTTAGCCGGACCCCCTGTACAGTAAACCACCCAGAAACCTGCCCAGAAGTGCTCCTATTCTTAATATACAATATGTCAGGCGCTAGGCTACCCTACCTAAATTTGTAAATTTGAAAGAAAAATATATTAATAGCCAAAAGCGACTACGTAAAAAAGATAAAATATATATCATTCATACTTATATTTACAGTCTAGCCCCACTTAATGTAAGCCTTAACCTAGTAAACAAATTTTATACCTAACTAGTAAGATCCATATCTATTATTCTAGTTTTTTTGAAAGTAATGTCCAAGTAATGTCCTACTGATGCTAGGAATCTGTTTTCTGTACATGTAAAGATGTCCACATTAGTGTGAATCATGACTTGGTTTTATTTTATGATATATATTATTGTTTTGGTTTGATATTATAGGTATCCATTGTTACTTACGTGGTCTGAGGGCTCGAAAAATAAGTCAAGTTTATGAAATCTGAAAGGAAATTGATTGCATCAGAACCCGGAGCTTAATTTCTGAAAGTGTGATTTCTCACATCGTGTATGGAATCGAAACGTCTGATCTAACCATACGTATCACAATGTTTGCTACTATGTTATAATTTACTCGAGACTGTTATTTTTATGTTATATTTGTTATTTTTAAGGGACTCGAGAATCTTGGTGTATTACAATTTTTAGGCGACAGGCTGACAACCTGTCACTATAGTGATACACATGTTTTCCGAAACAACCTAAGAAAACAATACTCAAAAATGTCAGACGTGGCGATAGCGACCGTATTCTTACGGCTGTTAACGCTCTGCCTACCCCGCAAGGGATAAAGGCGTGATATGTGTATATATGTATGTATGTATAATTTTACTAGTGTTAAACTAGCACTAACAAGTTATTAGTGGCAGACTTCCGTAAGCCAATATTCCAAAATAAAGCAGCAGACGCGGGTAAAAAATTGCATTATATATTTAAGTCGTCATTAATACTTTTTTTACAGTAAATCCACGAAACGCAACAAAAATACCTATATTAGCTAATGTTTTATACATCAGTGTAACTATACGTATAAAGAATAAAATTCTCATCATACCAGTCAAACTGAACAAATTTCCCTGAGGAACATAGGTCAAAATATTAAAAAAAAGGGAGGTTCAAAAACTTTTCTTGGGGAAAATTGTTCAGTTTCATGGACTGATTCTCCCCGTAAAATATTTGCAGCTAATATTTTTACACCTTAATAAAAACGAAATGTTGGGTGCTTCCTTAAAGGCTCAGCTGATATAGTTAAAATTCGTGGACTGTATAATTACAATTATATTGCATATCAATCACAAAGTGGTACAATATACGAAACCACAATAAACAAAATAAATTAAGTGTGTAGAACTAAATATCAACATCCACATCCTTCCCGCGGGTGTCGTAAGAGGCGACTAAGGGACTCGAGAGTATTGATGTATTAAAATTTTTAGGCGACAGGCTGACAAACTGTCACTATAGTGATGCACATGTTTTCTGAAACAACCTTGTAAAACAATCCTCAAAAATGTCAGACGTGGCGATAGCGGCCGTATTCTTACGGCCGTTGACGCTCTGCCTACCCCGCAAGGGATAAAGGCGTGATATATGTATGTATGTATGTACTAAATATCAAAATAAAATAGTCGCACGTCGCTGCTTATCATATGAACCGCGCCGACACACACTTTGAATACTAATTAATTGTTCAAACAACTAGTTAAATTCAAACTTACTAGGAAGGTACAGTCAGACTCACGTCTGGCTAGACTTTTTGTTTTTTTCGTGTGGGACACCGAGTCGCCCAACGACTCAATGAACCCTAGTGTCAGCATTTTTCAACCGCCTTCTACAAGTAGCAGGCTTCTGACATGATTGTGTAACGACCGAAGTCTAAGTAGTCTCAACCGCAACCGGGACCTAAGGCTTAACGTGCCATCCGAAACACGGAACCGTCGTTCTTACGGACAATCGGGTGGTTCAGCCCGCAATACCCTAACCAGACTGGGAACAAATTCACAAAGTGATAAATATCAACTCTGTGTGAGTGACCCACTGAGAATCGAACCCGGAATCTTGCCCCGCTAATATAAAAGCAATCTTTAGGCTGCTAGCAACACTTGTATGAACGGGGTGACGCTGTCGACATTTTTTCAGATTGAGGGACTATGTGTCAAGTTTAGAGCACAATAAAAACGTACTGTAACATATGGGAAATCGTGCTTTTAAATCATTCGCACGAGCGCCACCTACAAGGAAATAAATGAACAGATTTCCAAACTATCTAAAAGAGCCCAAAGATGGCCTCTTTCACACTCAACGTCCAACGCAGCGCATATCTGACGTCCATCAAACGGACGCTAAAATAACGCTGAACCAACGCAGTGATAGCGCACGGAGCAAATTCAAAATGTCAAGCAAACTGACGTCGTTTGGCACGAGTCTCTAGCGCTGCGCTAGCGGATGCGTCGTCAAGCAACGGTTGTGCGTTGGGACATCCGTCGAGAGCGATTTTTGTATGAGGAGTGACGTTTCTAGTATGGGTTTGACAGATGGATCCGTTAGCGCAACGTTATTTTTGTGCTGCATTGGACGTTGAGTGTGAAAGAGATCTAAGTCTTATGAGCCGTAGGTATGCGTGCGGGAAGAAGGACCCAAAGCCCAAAAAATGTTTAACCCGGCGTGAGTTTGACTGTACCAGTGTACCTTTCCTTTTTACTCATGATTTGCTGATGTTTCTTGCTCTGCTGCACGTACTTTATATTCATACCGCTTAAACAGGCGACACAGTGCGATAATCACCTAATGGGTTAACCTTACCACTATTTTTAAAAGGGACTACGAAGAACTCAAATAAGGTCGCACTCGCACCTACGGCTACACTTGACGCACGCCGGAGCGCTATAGCATCGCAGCGGTCTGTCAGATCCATACTAGAAATGTCAATCCCAATACTGAAACCACTCAACCGCGCTGTCGACACAGCGCTATCACAGTGTCGTCCGTCGAGTGCGGTTATAGTATGGGAAGTGACGTTTCAAGTATGGATATGACAGACCGCTGCGATATTTTAGCGCTCCGTTGTGCGTCAAGTGTACGATCCGCCAACGTAGGTATCTCGTATTTAATATTGAAGTCGTGTTGATATGGGAAGATTATCTACTTAAGATAGAAAGTAAATATACAAGTACAAAGGTAAATCAGGACGGCAGCTCCTCAATCACAGAGTACACCAATTGCGTAAAGATTTCACTCTAGAAAGAAAGAAAGAGAAAATATTTATTTGTTACCATGACAATAGGTAGGTAAGGTACACAATGATAAGCAACAAAGCATTCGGTAACAAAAAGGTCCTCTCTCAGCAAAATGTTTTAGAAGTGCCTACAGACACTCCCAAAGCGTTGGTTGGTCCGCAGAACCAAATAGCAACACAAGACAGAAAATAATAATACTCTCTTAAAATTATATAGGTAAGGTACCTTACATATGACAATTGGATATTTAAATCACTTAGTAAAACTAGTCACATTTAATTAGTACCTTGTTACTTAGAAAAATATAATCACAGGCAAATAATAAAAACTAGACTTAGAGCGAGATCACGCTTTTATAACTAAATACTATAAAACTCTACTAGATGCAATACGATAGATACATGGACCGAAGTAATCGAATAACTAAATTGTTAATACAGTGAGTCATGAGTGTAAATAACTAGTGTTTCGGATCACTCACTTGTCATGTAATCGAATAACCTACAAACATCAAACATTTGCTAAGTCATGGGTGCCGTTGTAAATATGTAAGGCGTTACGTAACTTCCTCTTGCGAATGTTGAAGAAGGCGGACCGCACACTTGACGCACGACAGAGCGCTAAAACATCGCAGCGGTCTGTCATATCCATTCTAGAAATGTCAATCCGCTTACTAAAACCGTTCAACCGCTGTCGACGCCGCGCTATCGTGTCGTCGTCCGTCGAGTGCGGTTTTAGTATAGGAAGTGACGTTTCAAGTATGGATCTCCGCACTCGACGAACAACGCTGCGATAGCGCTGCGTTGACAGCGTTGAGCGGTTTTAGTATGGGGATTGACATTTCTTGTATGGATCTGTCAGACCGCTGCGATATTTTAGCGCTCCGTCGTGCGTCAAGTGTGCGATCCGCGTAATTCGGAGATGAGACAAAAGCAATGTTAGAACAAAATATAATTTGTTACTATAAGTATGTTAGTATGACAACTTAGACAGAAAAATCTTTGCTGCATCGAGATCATGTAATATGTCATAATATCATGTCATATCATACCGCGCAGCCAAGCCAACCGCCATACAATTGACAATCTTTGACAGTTGCAATTGTCTAAACCGGATCCGGAAAATTGCTTCTATGCAAATGATTTTAGATCCAGCCATTTTTAAAATTTAGCTATCCGTGGCATTACGAAAATGCCACATCTGACAAAGCTGGAATATTACCGTTTCAGTTTTTGTCGTTTTCAAACAAGTCTTCAAAACACCTGTCGTTGTGACTGTGATTGTCTACTAACAAATGTCGCAATCTGTGGTTTGGCTGTAGGCCGCAAGGGGGCAAAGTAGCGTTGCCGAACTATCGATAGTAAAACTATCGATAGTTTTCCTATCGAAACCCCTATACAATCGATAGGCCAATCGATAGTATCGATACTATCGATACTATCGATTGTTCAGAATGAGGCAATACTATCGGTCAGCTTCGATAGTATCGATACTATCGATAGTATCGAAGCTGACAATCGAAAAAACAATCGATAGTATCGATAGTATCGATAGTATCGAAGCTGACAATCGAAAAAACAATCGATAGTATCGATAGTATCGATAGTTTTGGTCTATCGATAGTCGGCCGATGAGCGATAGTATCGTTCAGTCAGGTATGGATTATTTATTTTACATACATATAATTATCATGACTTTATCTCTTGTGGGGTAGACAGAGCGTTCACGGTCGTAAAATTACTCAGTAAAGCGACAGTAATCATTGCTGTCGCTTGCTATCGCCGCGTCTGAGGGCCGTTTCAGTAATTCGCGTATCACTAAAGTGACAGGTTGTCAGCCTGTCGCCTAAAATTGCAATACACATGAAACCCATGGGAAAGAAATAGGATGATGCTATTCTTAGCCGGCATCCCACGGCTAATGGGTTAATTATTGTATATGGATTATTTTAAAAGATTTTTTAAATTTTAATAATTAAAGTAAATTCATTTAGCCATAGTATTTAGCAATGAATGAATTAGTTATACAATTAGATACATAAAAATACACCTATAGTTTTAAAGGCATTTGCACACTAGATGCGTGCGCCTGCGTCTGCGTGCGTGCGGGAAAAAATAGTATGGATATGACAGGAGAATGAAATCGACGCATCACGTGATGTATCACAATAGATACCTACGCATCACCTGTCATGTCAAGTTGTAGCGACCTCTGGTGGCTACAACATGAAGCTCACTCAAGTGGTTCACATGCATACAAGACGCAACAGGAGTTCTCAACTCAACATATCGGAGAGATGGCGCCACGTGACAGAACAATGGGCCTGAAACGCGATATCGAAGTGTTCACCGCGCAACGCATAATATACAACTTCCAATCCAATCCAGGTGGACCCATCGGTCCCCTGGCCACAACACCCGGCCAGGCGGGTAGCTACCCTTTTCCCGACACCACCTGGATTCATCCTGTCACCCGCCATAAAGTAATAAAACAAAAATTGTACAAGAAAGGCTATTATGAAATATCTGATTATATGCAGGATAAATCTCCATGGGAGTAGTTTTAAATGTATAAAGTTGACTTTAAATGACGAAACAGGTAGAATTATCTACTGTATATATATTATATTGTATTTTATGTTTATTTCAGCATAGCCATTTTCGGCTATTAATTTTTTTTTTTTTTTTTAACTAAGCTAGGGTAGCTTAGGGCATGAGCAATTGTATTTAGAATATATATTTAGAATATTTATAATATATACTGAAACGGCCCTCAGACGTGGCGATAGCAAGCGACAGTAATGATTACTGTCGCTTTACTGAGTAATTTTACGACCGTGAACGCTCTGTCTACCCCACAAGAGATAAAGTCATGATAATTATATGTATGTAAAATAATCCATACCTGACTGAACGATACTATCGCTCATCGGCCGACTATCGATAGACCAAAACTATCGATACTATCGATACTATCGATACTATCGATTGTTTTTTCGATTGTCAGCTTCGATACTATCGATACTATCGATACTATCGATTGTTTTTTCGATTGTCAGCTTCGATACTATCGATAGTATCGATACTATCGAAGCTGACCGATAGTATTGCCTCATTCTGAACAATCGATAGTATCGATAGTATCGATAGTATCGATACTATCGATTAAAAATCGATAGTTCTTACTATCGAAAAACTATCGATAGACTATCGATTGTCTATCGATAGTCCACTATCGAGCGGCAACGCTAGGGCAAAGCGTTTGCCTGCAGTCGCCCACAGCCCGCCAGCCCGCACCGACGCGCGCATCTCGCGCCAAAACTGACAGTTTACTTTTTTATTTACGTTTAAAAATACGCGAGTGTTTCAAAACTTCTGCAAAAGAAGTTTCTGTTGTGAATTTTTTGGAGTCTTTGTTTTGGTGAGTTTATTTCTCTCAGTAGGTATCCTCATTTACGTCTATTAATTCGTGACTTCTTAGTCTAGATGAATTTGGATTGCTAACCTTGGTTTAAAGGTGAATAATTTATTTAAACTCATTGTTATGCGTATTATCTGATCAAAGATATTAGTTAATAAAAGAATTTTGCTTTCATACAATAGCTACAGGCTAGGTACAATATTTCAAGTAAAAAATCTTGGTATTTTGAATTGAAATCAAAACTGTCTGAAAGTTTCTAACACTCGTTTTGAACTTCGATAAGATAACAAATTGTAAATTTTAATCTGTCTTAAAGTTTGTTTACCTACACGTATCATAGTATAAGTAAACGTTTATCTGCTGTAACACAGACATACATACACATATCATGCCTTTATCCCTTGCGCTGTAGGCAGAACGGTAACGTCGTGAGAAATATTCAGGGCCCTTTCTGATGGTTCGTTTATCACTGTAGTGACAGGTTGTCAGCCTGCCTGGGGTGATGCTATTCTCAACCGGCATCACATGGCATATGGTGTAATACATATTCCTTAATTAATTAGGTCACTGTAAAACACAGGCTTAACCAAATTAATTACTTCGACCAAAGTAGGTAATTCGCGTAACTTGCAGTTTTTTTGTAGAGTCTCAATTTGAATATCTACTTATCTTTTCTGTTCCATCCATTATTCTACTTACTCCTGCCCACAACAATGCAAAAGACTACCTAAACTGGTAAAACTTGCCGTGTGATGCCGGCTTAGAATAGCATCACCCCGTTTCATTCACGCGGGTGTCGTAAAAGGCGACTGAGGGACTCGAGGGTTACATGTGTATTACAACTTTTAGGCGGCAGGCTGACAACCTGTCACTATACACGAATCATCTAAAAGGGCCCTCAATGTTTGTCAGACTTGGCGATAGCGATCGTATTTTTCCAGCCGTTAACGCTCTGCCTACCCCGCAAGGGATGGAGTCGTGATATGTGTATGTATGTATGTAAAACTTGATACACAAGGAAGTTCAATACGTAGAATGATCCAACGATTGCATCTTCTCGCGACCTGCGCGCGCGCATTAGCTAATACAGCGGACCTGCGCGGGCGCATGGTTACATGCAATCCGGTTGGCGTTGGAGCCACAGATAGATAATAGTGGTATTGCCGGTTTGTTTGATAGCTCGCGTGACTTGCTAGATTAGATACTATGCCATTGATTATAGTTTGGGGTTATTTGCTAAGAGCTAGAGCATGCGTTGAGTAGGTTAAAAAATTGTATTGTATTGTGTTGTATTCATTGTTAAAAAAAAATATATGTCAAACATTACATAAATAAATGTTAAAATGTTACATCGCATGTTGTATCGCTCACTTTTCACTTTTCAAAGTTCAGATGCTTTAGATATTAGGTAGTAATTTTTTTTCCGTCCTTCCATACAAACTTCAGCTAAAAAAAATTGTTTACCAACAGAGCCCCCATAGAAAAAGTTGTACAGTTTCATGGTCTAATTACGCCTGCAAAGTTTTCGTTACACTATCCCTTACACCCTGTATGTCTTTGTATTTTCGACTTTACCGTGTGTAGGTAGTCCTGAAGATAATCAATCTTTCTCTCTCTTTTCGTGTGGGACACCGAGTCGTCCAACGACCCGATGAACCCTAATGTCAGAATTTTTCAACCGCCTTCTACAAGTAGCAAGCAGGCTTCTGACATGGTGGTGTAACGACTGCCCTCTAAGTAATCATAGACAGCAACCGGGACCTACGGCTTAACGTGCCATCCAAAACACGGAACCATCTTACGGACAATCGGGTGGTTCAGCCCGCAATGTCCTAACCAGACTGGGAACAAATTCACAAAGTGGCAAATATCAACTAAAGATACTGACTAGGTAGTCAACGCTCAAGGTCAGAGTTTCTCACGGTTAACTTGCTTGCAAATTACATATTTGAATACGTCAGTGTACTCAGATGCTCCGTTCATTACATTATTGAAGCAAAAATATAATATCAGCTTTGCGGAAAATATTTAAGGAGTAAAAGTATTAGCTGCAAATATTTTAAGGGGAATCAGACTATAAAACTGAACAACTTTGCCAAAGAAACATAGGTCGGAGCAGTTGATTCTCTCCGATCCTACATTTTGTATGGGGAGTCCAAAAATTTCTTTCATATTTCGACCTATGTTTCTTGGGGAAAGTTGTTCAGTTTCATGAACTGATTTACCCCTTAAAACATTTGCAGCTAATATTTTTACACCTAATACTCGTATATGACGATGGATAGCTATTTTAAACATGTTTTTGACATCTTAATCTTAACTGACTGAATTTTAGAAATCCGTTATAACTGCTATGTACTTGCAATATAGTTTCTCTCTAGTCCACAAAGGTTTCATTATTAATTGGTTTTTTAATTGCAGTTGTAGGCGACAGGCTGAGAACTTGTCACTATAGTACACGATCTGAAACGACCCTCAAATATTGTCAGACGTGGCGATCTGTAACAATTATATGGTTGTAAACGCTCTGCCTACCCCGCGAGGGATAAATGCGTGATTTGTGTTGTATACGTATTTTATTTGGTATTACAGTCTTCGTATTCATTCACGTTACATTCTGTTGGAGTCTTCCAACATAAGAACTTTTTGGTTAATCTAGAATAATATTCTATATTTCCTATGGCTATGCCATTATAATTCTATGAGTTACATGTACCGCACGTAGAGCAAATACATAATTGAAATAATATCCAAGAAAGTGGTTTTCCTCTTATTTAGCCTAGCAGGAACCCGCCTGTTCTACCCTTCATATTCACGCCTGCTGCACTGCACTAAGGTCAGCTACATTATTGGTCCTTCGAGCCGGATCTGAACCAGCGACCTATCATAGGTTCATAATGGATACAGGCTTCTAGAAACTACTATAATGATGTTCAAAAACAAAGCAGAGGTTCGCAGTGTCCTACCAAATCAAACAATCAAAATGGCAGGAAAATACATCACAGTGATGATGAGCGGCATCCGCATCGGCGCAGGCGCAGCATAACAGACGTATTTATGAATCACTAGAATGTTGACGACCAATGTGGCGCAGATAGTCGACTGCCTTTGACGCAAAAGGTTCCGGGTTCGATCCTCGGTGGGTCACTCACAAAGTTGATATTTATCACTTTGTGAACTTGTTCCCAGTCTGGTTAGGACATTGCGGGCTGAACCACCCGATTGTCCGTAAGAAAGATGGTTCCGTGTTTCGGATGGCACGTTAAGCCGTAGGTCCCGGTTGCTGTCTATGATTACTTAGACGGCGGCCGTTATACAACCATGAAAAAAGCCTGCTACTTGTAGAAGGCGGTTGAAAATTCTGACACTAGGGTTCACTGGTCGTTGGACGACTCGAAAAGAGAGACTAGAATCTCATTTAACAATTTCGTATGCAATATTCAGCGACGAGTGCCTCGTCATGAATGTATTCGAGTAGCACATAATCTGACGACGACTCGTCTTAGTCTGTACCTTCGGAATCGGATTACTACTGATTTAAAAATACGCCTCTAGCGCTACTAGGATTGCGCGCGACGATATTGTTTTAAATTAAACGAAATTGCTGAACCCAGCTGACTGGATGTCCGCCTGTCGTTTGTGTATACAAGTCGATGACACAATGACCTCTGACTTAGTTGTATAACGACTGAAAAGTAATCTTACATATATTTCCTTAGGCGGATCGCACACTTGACGCACGACGGAGCACAAAAATAATGCGGCGGTCTGTCAGATGCATCTAAGAAACGTCACTCCTCATACAAAAACCGCACTTGACGGATGACGCTGCGATAGTGCTGCGTCGATAGCGGTTGAGCTGTTTTAGTATGGAAATTGACATTTCTAGTATGGCTCTGACAGACCGCTGCGATATTTTTGCGCTCCGGCGTGCGTCAAGTGTGCGATCCGCCTTAGGGAAAGTTGTTCAGTTTTATGAGCTGGTTCACCCCTTAAAATTGCAGCAATTTTTTTACATCCTGTATAACGACTGAAGAAGTAGTCTCTGGTTCTAGATAGCAACTTGGAGCACTATTTTTATGTCCACTGCTGGACATGGACCTCGCTCTATTGATGATATTGTTGCCTATATTGCCATAATCACCACGCTTTTCAGGCGGATTGGCGAGCGCAGTGCATGATGTTTAATTCACAGGGAACGCTGCTGTCCATTCCCTGATTGATAACGCTATTCCTACAAAATCAGATTAATACCCACGTTTACTCCGTGTTTGTGACCATGCCATGAGTCACTATTACACCCGGCGACACCCACGCCACGCAGGAGTCTTCGTGGCGCGGCATTCTTTAGCTATTTTTAAAACATCTTACTTTCGTGTGCAAAACACAGCGACAAAACCAATTGTTTTATTACTAGCGGTTGCATACGGTACGGTCCTTTTTCCTCTACGTGGATCGCACACTTGACGCACGACGGAGCGCTAAACATCGCAGCGGTCTGTCAGATCCATACTAGAAATATCAATCCCCATACTAAAACCGCTCAACTGCTGTTGACGCAGCGCTATCGCACTGTCGACCGTCGAGCGAAGTTTTAGTATGGATAGTGACGTTTCTCGTATGTATCTGACCGACCGCTGCGATATTTTTGCGCTCCGTCGTGCGTCAAGTGTGCGTCACTCTCCGTACAACCTGTCACCATATAGTGATACACGTGTTTTCTAAAAAAAACTTTGGAAACAATCCTCTAAAAATGTCAGTTAAAGCTCTGCCTACCCCGCAAGGGATAAAGGCGTGACATAATATGTATGTGTGTATGTAACTATGTATAAAAGCTACGCAGTAAAATACTTAAGTAGTTAGTGCCACGATTTCTTAATCAATAGCTCATCCTCTTAGCTTGAAGCAATAAACAATTTTCCTTTATCGCGAGTCAAAACTGCTTCGTGCCAAACAATCACGATTTTGCAATACCTATCTTTACATATACAGTAGATAAATATATTAAGGTATATCCAATATATACGTACGTATAGGCATTCTTACCGGTTGTACTGGGATATGGATTCGTACTGGAGTAGGCAGAGCATTAACGACAGTAAAATTACGGTCGTTACCGCCACATCTGACAATTGTTTGAAGGTCGTTTCAGATACGGCGAGGAACACACTTGACGCACGATGGAGCGCAAAAATATCGCAGCGGTCTGTCAAATCCATACCAAAAATGTCAATCCCCATTCTAAAACAGCGCTATCGCAGTGTCATCCGACGAGAGCGGTTTTAGTATGGGGATTGACGTTTCTAGTATGGATCTAACAGTCCGCTGCGCTCCGTCGTGCGTCAAATGTGTTCTTCGCCTAAGTCGTGTATCACTATAGTGACAGGTTGTCAGCCTGTCGCCTAAAATTGCAATACGCATCAAGCCACAAATTGCTTAGTCGCCTCTTACTCAAGGGAAGATATGGAATGATGCTAATCTAAGCCGGCATCACACGGCACATTATAAGATGCTGAGGCCACATTCAGTTCCTAGTGTAAGTACTATAGGACTATAGGGTCTGGCTTACGAAACTATCTATTAGCGATTCCGGTTTCTGAGACCGGTCTCAGGCCTCGGACCTCGGGTTTTCCTGTTCTCTTGCACTGTGCTGGTTACGACTAAAATTTTGCATTGTGCAATGAGTTAAAATTCTAAGAAAGTTTCTTGTGGTCGGTGTATATATCTACTAATATACGGGGTGTAAGGGACGGTGTAGGTAACGAAAACTTTGCAGGCGTGCTCAGACTATGAAAGTGAACAATTTTTCATATGGGGACTATGTTGGGAAACGAAAAAATGATTTCAAGTCCCCATACAAATTCACTCAGCCGATCGGGAATGTTGTACGGGTGGAAGGTGAATCAGTACATGAAACTGAACAACCTTCCCCAGCAAACATAGGTTGAAATATGAGACTAAGTTTTGGACCTCCCAAACAAAATTACCCTCCAACCAAGCCAATTTGAGAGGTCCAAAATATTTTCCCATATTTCGACCTGTGTTCCTTGGGGAAAGTTGTTCAGTTTCATGGGCTAGTTAACCCCTTAAAATATTTGCAGCTAATATTTTTACACCTTATATAATTTATATATGTTTGGTCCTTACATTCGACACAGCTGCACGCAGGTGGCCACATCTCCGATAAGGCGATTGTTTGTCAAACATGTGGGGCCTTGAACTGAAAACATCACAATTCTCTTTTTTGTGTGGGACACCGAGTCGTCCAACGATGGGAGTATATGGACCCTAGTGTCAGAAGTTTTCAACCGCCATCACAAGTAGCAGCCTTCTGACATGTTGTGTGTGTAGCGACCGCCGTCTGTGACCATAACATGGGACCTACGGCTTAACGTGCCATCCGCACGGAACCATCTTACTTACGGACAATCGGGTGGTTCAGCCCGCAATATCCTAAACAGACTGGAAATAAATGCACAAAGTGATAAATATCAAATTTGTGAGTAACCCACCGAGAATCGAACCTGGAAACTTCTGCGTCAAAGGCAGTCGCACTACCACTACGCCACGTCGGTCGACATCACATCACAATTGCGAGTTACACATAATTGAGCGAAGAAATTTTGTTTAACATTCTCTTATCAGGGTGGACGTTGCGTGCATTCATGGTTGTGTAGGATGACTTGGAGAGCTATTGAAAAAAATTGTTTAGTAAACATTGTATAACTCGTTCCCTTAGATAGGGTGTCGGTGGCCTAGTGGTTAGGACACCGGTCTTACAATCGTGAGACCCGAGTTCGGTCGCCGCCATGTAACTACCAATGTATTTATTTACCAACTGCTTTTACGCTGAAGGAAAAACATCGTGATGAAACCCATATTCTAATAAAATTTGAATTCAGATGATATATTTGAGTGCGACTTAATCTAGTGTGGGTGTGATGAGTATGGGGAGTGACGTTTCGTGTTTAGATCCGACTGTCCGCTGGGATATTTTAGTAGTCCGTCGCGCGTTAAGTGTGCGATGCGCCTTAGGTTGCAATTCCTAACCCTGGAGTCCCTGATTCACCTCTTACAGCACCCGCGGGAAAGCAATGGGGTGATGCAAAGCGGGCAATTCCCATCCAGTTTTTACCTTACTTTTTGGTTTAGGCATATTCTCTCTTTTCATGTGGGACACCGTCCAACGAACCAATGAACCCTAGTTTCGGAATTTTTCAACCGCCTTCTACAAGTAGCAAGCTTTTGAAATGTGTAGGTAACAACCGCCGTCTAAGTGATAAAATCATAGACCGTTACTAGTTATTATTGTGTCATAGACGGCAACCAGGAACTACGGCTTGTTAAAAACAAGAAAGAACCTACGGGCAGGAAATGGGGTGATGCTAGTCTAAGCGGCATCACACGGCACCATTCATTCAAACAAGAAGGAAAAAGTTATAAAACGATTAACCAAAACCAATAAAAACTCTCAAACCAATATCTCTCAGCACTGATTGAACAGTGTGTCGTAATGAATGCGCCGGCGCAGCTCGTTTCATAACGCGACGCGACCTTCATCAATCACCCAGATTTTAGGGCTGCCAGATCTATATTTTATTTACCACCTAACGTAACATGCTGTTTGGTTAGCTTGGCCAGCCCCGAGGCAGTGCGTTAGGGGCTAGTTTTAAGTTTTTAGTCCACCTAAGCCGCGTTTACACTAAGTTCATAAAATTTGTTGTAGGAAATAGAAATATGTACTCATCCTACATTTTCTCTTTTTTACAATGACTAATACTTATTTGACCATCAAAAAGATAAAAAGAGTTAAAAAGAGTTTGAGAGAAATGGAGGCAGTAGACAGTAGATAAAGCATAAATAGCGAAAAAGGCAAGGAATCCACTTGACGCACGACGGAGCGCAAAAATATCGCAGCATTCTGTCAGGTCCATACTAAAAATGTCGAACCCCATACTAAAACAGCTCAACCGCTGTTGAAGCAGCGCTATCGCAGTGTCATCCGTCGAATGCGGTTTTAGTATGGGGATTGACATTTCTAGTATGGATCTGACAGACCGCTGCGATATTTTACGCTCCGTCGTGCGCCAAGTGTGTTCCTCACCTAACTGGTTATATTGTATTATAATTTCCGCATCCGAATTAAAAAATAGAGTTCCAATTGACCGACAAAATTTAAAAATATACTATTATCTCTCCAACCTGGCAACCCTGCGTGCACCAGCCTCCACCGGCTACTGGAACGCTGGTCGTTGACTGGCAACACCACTTTCGATTATTACGAGACAAATGTAGGACTAGGTTAGACTTGGGACCAATTATTTGAAGGGCGAATCACTTTTTTATTTACATTGCGCAAGATTTGGTATACTTTTCACGTTTTTTTTTCGTAGCCTGTTCGATGTCCCACTGCAGGGCAAAGGCCTTCCCTCTTCCAAGGCACCCGTCTCGGTCTTGCGGCCTCAATATCGTCTCCTAGGCCAACCACGGCGACTTTTCATGTTAATAAATTATTATTGTAACGCTCTACCTACCTTTAAGTGAATGGCGTGATTTGTGTATGTATGTACAACCATGGTACAACTTATATGGAATACAGGTACAGGATGAAAATTTACAGTTTTGACTTGCATATTTTGCAACTGTACCTAAGTCTAGTAACTAGATACATGCCTACTTTCTATCATAGTCATATTTTTTCAGTCCCAAGATATAAAATGTCTTAAAGGTAGGAAACATTTTTCTTACTATGTATTTAGAAAACCGTACCTACCTATCTTTTCGTGTGGGACACCTACACTACTTTATATTATACATACAAATATAGTCGTAATTAGTTATTGTGAAACAAAAAGGTATATTTCTTTGTGCTAATTAGGTTTGAAGACGCAAAGAGGTTTCCGACCCGTCGCCCAATTAGCGTTAATATCATAACTACTCAACTTGTATGGCATCTTTATTTGTAATCTACATATTTGAAAGAACTGAATAAGGGCCTTTCGCCACTTATCCGGCATCCGTCATTTGCCGGTCCGTCAATTTCAGATCCGATTTAGAAATCTATTACACTACTATACATGCATTTCCACACTTTTCCGGAATCTGGCATTTATCGATACGGGAATTTTCCAAACCGAAATTTGGATTCTGACGGTCCGAAGTGACAAGCGTACAAAATATATGCATATAAAAGGTACTTATTTATTAGGTAGGTATTTGCCGTGTGATGCCGGCTTAGAATAGCATCACCCCACATCCTTCCCGCGGGTGTCGTAAGAGGCGACTAAGGGACTCGAGAGTATTGGTGTATTACAATTTTTAGGCGACAGGCTGACAACCTGTCACTATAGTGATACACATGTTTTCTGAAACAACCTTAGAAAACAATTCTCAAAAATGTCAGACGTGGCGATAGCAACCGTATTCTTACGGTCGTTAACGCTCTGCCTACCCCGCAAGGGATAAAGGCGTGATATATGTATGTATGTATGTATAAAAGGTACTCTTTGAACTCTACCATGACGTCATTCTACTGTCCGGCATCCGGCATTCGAATATTGTCGGAAGGCTACTTCCGACATCCGGCAGCCGGACCGGATAAGTAGAGGAGCGCTGTAAATCTTATTGTCTATCTGTCACTTTCTTTTTACGTCACTTTTCTTTTATTCCAAAGTTGGACTTGCATGGATTTTTCATTAATAAAATACGAAAGTTATATTACGAAAAAAAACCATTGCCCAAAAATACTACTAACTACATTCCTCGATTTCTAAGATTTTTTTAAACAGTAAGTTAAAATCAAAGTTATTTTTGACGCATATATACGCAATATACGTCATAACAGTATTTTCCTACAAAATGACGTTGTGTTTAAAGTCTTTAAAAGTAGCTCATTTGACTTGGCATTCTGTACATACTTATGTTTATATTTATTTGACATTCTATAAAAAAGTAACATATTTTTTTCTTTTAGATTGATTTGGGATAGGATATGTTTAATACAATCTGGTCCATAAATTTAATTCAGCATAGGCAGGTAGAGCTTGAAATACTGTGAAACTTTTTAAATATCATCATGACTAAATGGTAATGCTTCCCAAAACATGGGTCTATGTGTAAAAACTCCTTGTCAAAACACCATAATAATATTATGTAAACTTTTCGTCTGTGTCCCAGACTTCTACGTAAATATATCCTCTTTCAACAGTAATTTGGTACAGTTTGGAAATCGAACGTTATAGTTTTCACAACAATTCGACTACAACAACACCGGTCAAACGAAACAGAAAGGATGTTTACTACACAGGTGTTGTGTTGTAGGTATACTGATTGGGTCGGTGGGACAGTTTCCTAGCATAACAATAACAATGTGTGTCGCATCGCATCCCACATACACGAACTGAAACGTATCGAAGTGATTCCGCCGAACGCTATAAACAGGGTGTAAAAAAATTGTTTTAAATATTTTGATGGGTGAATCAGCCCATTTAACTGAACAACTTTCCCTAAGGAACAAAGGTCGAAATATAAAAAAAAAAATTGGATCTGTTGACTCGCTCGGCTGCTACATTTTGTATGGGACGTCCAAAAATTTCTTTCATTTTTCGACCTATATTTCTTGGGGAAAGTTGTTCAGTTTCATGGACTGGTTCACCTCTTAAAATATTTGCAGTTAACATTTTTACACCTTATATGTATACAACTTCTAAATATTATTATGTCCTGTTAGACCAGTCGGTCCCCTGGTCACAACACCCGACCTGGCGGGAAGTTACCCTTTTCCCTAGTTTTAGTATGGGGAGTGACATTTTTAGTATGGATCTGACAGACCGCTGCGATATTTCCGTAGTGCGTTAAGTGTACGATCCGCACCTGTTTATCATTTGATTCCCACAGTCACAAACTAAACCTACATAGATATCAATATAACCACATTTGATAGGTCATAATCAAAAGTCCATATTATAGACTTGCACTAGACGTGCAAATTTGAAACTCCCAAACGATTTCAAATGTGCATCGCTACCGCAAGTCTATAATGAACTTTAGATTATGACTGTAAATTGGTATTTACGTACAGATAAACTAACAATCGTCTGACTTGTATTTTATTTACTACATGCTAGTGCATTTTATCTTAATGATAAAATGAATGCACTCTTGTTCTCTCGAAAACATTCATAATACACATTAATGCAAGACATTTGCTTGAATGCATAATGCTTAATAGCTGATTTCATCTACTTCTATTAATTCAAAAAATATACTACGTGTAGCCGGCTTAAAATAGCATCACCCCACATCCTTCCCGTCCATTAGTAGTAAGTTGAATACATATATAAGTAGCGTATTTAATGAACCATTGTACTCAATACTTACTAAGTATTTTTATAACAATGGCGGAAAAACCGATTTAAAACGTGGTTTATCTTCAAGTACGTTAGTTTAAAAAATGTTTATTAGTTAGGTACAATCATTAAATAATATTACCTAATGACTAATTGTTCTTATATTGAGTGGGTCCTATTTACTATATTTAAACACAAAGTTATCGCCGTGTTAGTTAGTTTTGTCGTGTGATGCTGGCATAGAATAGCATCACCCCGTTTCTTTTCCGTGCGTGTCGTAGAAGCCGACTAAGGGACTGGAGGGTTTCATGTGTATTTCAGTTTTAGACGACCTTGAGTAATCCTCGAGATAATAAGTTTTCCCATCACAACAACTTTTTCTATGGGGGCTATGTTGGGAAACAAAAAAAATTTTTTGTCCTTTCGTACAAAGTTCCCGATCAGCTGAGTGACTTTGTATGGGAACTTGAAAAAATTTTTTCGTTTCCCAGCATAGCCCCCATTTTTATATTATTATTAGCCTATTAGATTCCACTGCTGGGCAAAGGCCTCCCCGCTGTCTTCCATTTATTGCGGTCCTGTGCAACCTCGGTCCAATCTTTTAAATGGGCATCGAGATCGTCACGCCATCTTTTTCGGGGTCTACCTCTGCGATGAGACCCGCCTTGAGGTACCCAACCTTGCGTGACGATTCTAGCCCATCGATCAGGGTGCATCCTGCAGACATGCCCGGCCCAGTCCCATTTCAACTTGGCATGTTTTGTACCCCACATCGGTGATGCCCGTCTGAGCTCGAAGAGCGAGATGTTTCGGACTCTGTCCATAGAAAAAGTAAATCAGTCTGTCAATCGGTCTGATTATGCCGGCAAAGTTTTCGTAACACCGTCCCTTACACCCTGTATATGTCAATGCCTGCATGCATATTTGTCACTTTTGCACTATTTCATAGTTGTCAGTTTTCTTTTAATTTATTAAATCGACCTCAGCTATTGATTACCACACTATAACTAATTATGGTTCTTTAGCTACACTTACTCAATTTGATCAATTATTAATTTCTTATACCTACTACCTTACTTGACAATAATTATCTTGATATCTGTGTTATTTCAACAGAGTATGTGAGAAATCATAAGGCGGATTGCACGACGGAGCGCTAAAATATCAAAGCGGTCTGTCAGATCTCACCGTAGCGATGTTTTAGCGCTCCGTCTTGCGTTAAGTGTGCGATTCGCCTATCGTTCAAAACTATTTGGCAAACTGTCAAAAAGTATTATACATAAAAACATTTCTCTTGAATCACTCTATCTATTAAAAAAACCTGCATCAAAATCTGTTGTGTAGTTGTAAAGATTTAAGCAAACATACATACAGACAGACACGAAAAGCGACTTTGCTTTATACTGTAGTGATAGTAACTCCGCCCGCTGCAACTCATTTTCTCGTAAGAATAAGGATTATCCCCGGCAAGTTTTATATATAATACCTTCCTTTTAAATCTATTTATTAAAAAACCTGCATCAACATCCGTTGTGAATAACAACATCGAAAAGAGAATAAATTGTTTTCAATTTCAATTCAATTTTAATCAATTTGTGTAGTTATGAAGATTTTAGCAAACATACATAGAGACTGACGCGAAAAGCGACTTTGCTTTAAATACTTTTATGTAGTAATGGAATGATACAATGATACGATTAATAGAATTTAATATGCGCCTACGGATTCCCCTTCGATTTTGGTATGCTTTTGTTCGCGTATAATGTGTTTAACCGACTTCAAAAAGAATTTGGTTCTCAGTTTGACCTGTATGTTGACCTGTATGTGACAAGTATGTTTCTCCGCGAATATCTCGCGTTTGGATGAACCTATTTTGATGCGGTTTTCAGAAAAGTATTTGCCAGATTTAGGAGAAGCCTTTAGGCATATTAACCGACAGAAAAATGGGGGTTCGCAATTTTCACATCCGTTGAAGTCGGTTCTCTTTTTAAAAAGTTATTGAAACTTGATTTATCGCTGTATCGGCCAATCTCTGCCAGCTAACTCAAGGTGAGCCAGCTCTCGGTTCGTAACCAATCACAAAACAATAACATTCTTGACGTTTGTTAAGAAATCAAATCCCAGTTCACTGATTGAACAAGTAAATAAGTAAATTAGTCACAAATTTCGTTAAAAAAATGATGTCAACAGGTGTAGCAGCAGGCTAGGTATAATAAGATTCTGGTATTGGTATTGGTATTCTCACACTTAAGGCGGATCGCAAACTTAAGGCACGACGGATCGCTAAAATATCGCAGCGGTCTGTCAGATCCCTACTAGAAATGTCAATCCTCATACTAAAACCACTCAACCGCGCTCGACGCAGCGCTATCTCAGCGTCGTACGCCGAATGCGGTTTTAGTATGGGTATTGACATTTCTATTATGGATCTGACAGACCGCTGCGATGTTTCAGCGCTCCGTCGTGCGTCAAGTGTGCGACCCGCCTAAGGGCCAGCAAAAGGCACAACTGCTTACGTAAGCCAAATCACTAACTATGACGGAACAGACCACCGCTATTTATTGCATGGTTCCAAACAATAAACTTTTACAACTAGTACGATAACAAGAAAACTGGATTTAGTATGTACTCCTAGTTTACGAGGCAAAGAAAATAATGTAAAAAACATTACAAGTTTCGGCTTTACGTTTTTCGAAATTTATAGGTACTTATATCTCAAGATACCTCATAGGATAGTATCTTGTAGGAAAGAAACATAATTAGAAATCATCATCACATCAGCCTGCAGTCCACTGCTGAACGTAGGCCTCCCCCAGGGTACGCCACAATGAACGATCTCCCGCTTTAGCCATCCAGTCGCTACCAGCCGCTCTCTTTGATTGGATACAGTAAAAAGTATACCTACATGTCATGTATATGTACACATATCACGTATCAAAAGGTGGCTTGCGGGGTAAACAGAGCCAGAAGATTCGTGTAGCACTGTTGTGACAGGTTGTCAGCCTGCCGCCTAAAGTTATAATACACATGAAACCCTCGACTCGGGTCCCTAATAAGAAGTTTGATGAGATATTACATACTTATATAGTCTCTCTCTTTTCGTGTGGGACACCGAGTCGTCCAATGACCCGATGAACCCTGGTGTCAGAGTATGATGTATCAAACTAAACTTTCTTCTTGAAATCGAAAGCTGTAGTAATTTCCTCAGAGAAATAGATACCTAGGAAATAACTTTCGTTTTCTTATTGAAATGGAAATTATTGAAGCATGACTAAGGCTCGTACGTAATACAGAGTGTAAGGGACGGTTTAACGAAAACTTTGCAGGCATGATCAGACCTCGAAACTGAACAACTTTTTATATGGGGGCTATGTTCGGAAACGAAAAATTTTTACGACCTTCCATACAAAATTCCCGATCAGCTGAGCGAACTCGAAAACTGTAAGGGAACTCGAAAACTTTCTTGTTTCCCAACAAAGCCACCATAAAAAAAGTTGTTTAGTTTCATGGTCTGACTGCCTTTGACGCAGAAGGTTCCGGGTTCGATTCTCGGTGGGTCACTCACAAAGTTGATATTTAACACTTTGTGAATTTGTTCCCAGTTTGGTTAGGACATTGCGGGCTGAACCACCCGATTGTCCGCAAGTAAGATGGTTCCGTGTTTCGGATGGCACGTTAAGCCGTAGGTCCCGGTTGCTGTCTATGATCACTTAGACGGCAGTCGTTACACAACCATGTTAGAAGCCTGCTACTTGTAGAAGGCGGTTGAAAAATTCTGACACTAGGGTTCATCGGGTCGTTGGACGACTCGGTGTCCCACTCGAAAAGAAGATGGTCTGATCACGCCTGCAAAATTATCGTTACACCGTCTTTTACACTCTGTATAGAGCCTATCTTGTGCTAGGTAATTACAGATAAATAGGCAGTGTGGTGTTTCCTGTAGTGTCGTTTTTATCTTTTTAGTGCATGTAGAATGGGAAATAGTGTTTAAATTATAGCTATCACGAGGTTATGTAAGGACCATCACGCAATGTGGGCTTGTCATGTGAAGTCAGCTTAGAATAGCATCACTCTATTTATTTCATGTGGGTGTCAAAACAGGTGACGGAACTCGAGGGTTCCATATGTATTGCAGTTTAGACGACAGACTGACAACCTGTCACTATAGTGATACAAATGCAGAAGCTAAATCAACTCTCAAATCACTAAATAGTATAAAACAAAGTCGCTTTTTGTGTCTGTCTGTATGTAGGTTTGCTTAAATCTTTAAAACTACACAACGGATTTTGATGTAGGTTCTTTAATAGATAGAGCGATTCAAGAGGAAAGATTTTATTACGTATAATACTTGCCGGGAAAAATCCTTATTCCCACGAGAAAATGAGTTGCAGCGGGCGCAGCCGCTGGGGCAGGCCGCTAGTATTTGTCATAAGTAGCGACCGCATTTTTACGCTCGGGCTATTGACGCTCTGCCTGGAAAAAGGCATGATTATTCTTATGTATAAACTCTACATCCTGATAATAGTACTTACCTAGGTATGTGAAAATGTGATCATCCTCCTATTCAACTATCTGTTTGAGGAAAATCTTAGCGATATTGTTTTTTATAGTAGGTACAAGTGTTTTGTTTGCTAGGAGAAAGAGCATATTCGTAGGCCAAGTGGTTAGGACACCGGTCTTACAATCGTGAGACCCGATTTCGGTCTCCGCCATGTACCAATGTGGTACATCACCGCCATGTACAAATACTCACGTACATTTACCGATTGCTTTTACGGTTAAGGAAAAACATCGTGTTGGAAACCACTTACTACTTACTTACTTACTTACTTATTTTGCCGGCTCGACGACCCAAAGTGAGTCTTGGCCTCCGATACGAGATTTCGCCATTTTTCTCGGTCGTGTGCAGTTTCCCGCCAATCGCATGCTTGAAGCTCGCGAAGATCCGCTTCCACCACATCACACCAGCGATAACGAGGGCGCCCGACCGGTCTTCGACCAGTCGGTCGACCTATGTACGCTCTTTTGACTCCCCGATCTTCACCCACCCTCTCTAAGTGGCCAAGCCAGCGAAGTCTATGGGCTTTTGTTTCTCCGATGACGTTTGAGTCAGCCAGTAGCTCTTCGATCTCAGCGTTTTTACGGAGTCTCCAAGTTCCATCTGGCCTCTGTCTTAGGCCAAAGATTTTGCGGAGGATTTTTCTCTCAGCCACCAGGAGCTTACTTTCTTCTTTAAGCGTCAGTGTCCAAGCCTCACATCTGTACATAAGAATTGGCCTAATGACGGTCTTATCAATACGAAATTTGGTGTTTCTGCTGAGAAGCTTGGACCCTAGCACCTTATGCAGGGCATTTTGGATGCGGATGTCAATTTCTTCGTCCCGAGTATTGGTTTCTGTGATAGTACAACCTAGATACTAAAATTTTGCCACTCCCTTGTAGTGAAAACCACATTCTTATAAAATTGGAGCACAGATGATATTTGAATGGAATTCGGGCCAGGTTAGCCTTCTGGTTGCAGAGGTCAGATGGCAGTCGCTTTGTGTAAAAACTTGGTTCCACGTCAAATCCTCTAGGTTAGGTAGCCGACCCCGACAGAGAAGCGGGATAAGGCAAGGAGAATGATGATTATGTTAATATTTACTGCACTTTACCTAGGTATATAAAAAAAAGTAGGGTCAAAAACCTCGTTGGTTTTTTACGTGTAAACCAGTCGCGTAATTTAAGATTATAGATACGACAACGGTAACTTGTGCGTAAGAGAAACATCTCTTATGTCATATCTATTTGACGCTTAAGTACCTATCAAAACAGAATTTATAGACACACAAAAAGCAAAATACATATTAATGTGACCTTCAACTGCAAACCGAATTGAAAGAACGCACTTACTGTTCTTACTATTTCATTAAGTAAGTGGTCTGGGTTACCTTGATAATTCGACGACCGATGTGGCGCAGTGGTAGTGCGACTGCCACTGACGCAGAAGGTTCCGGGTTCGGTTCTCGGTGGTTCACTCACAAATAGAGATGGGTAGCGGGTAAAAACCCATTCAACCCACCCGGGTAAAAACCGGGTTTTTACCCAAATCACCCGGTTTTAACCCATTATTACCCAAATTGATGGGTGAAAACAGCATAAGTAAAAAATAATTAAAAAATGGTTTTTATTCCAAGCAAATCTAAAAGAATACAATGAGTATTTCACAGCTTTCTAATTATTTCTTTCTTTATAGTAAAAATGGCTAATAACAATCATAATAATAATCACCCGCTTGATTAAATAAGCTATAGGCGCTGGGCACGTGCGTGAAAAAGTCATTTTGGCTACTAAAAATTATTTTCATTTAGAACATGTTATATTTGCAGTCATTCAAACATACATAAGTTTACTAGAGATGGGTCATTTTAGCTAAGGTACCACATAACCTAGTATCTGCTTTTTTATTATGACTTTATTTAATAGCGAGATTGCGACCATAGACCTTTCCAAAGCTCTCTGAGTGACATGTTTTATTGCTCGTTTCTCAACTCCGTATGTCATGACCACGATTGGTAGAACGCACTGCTCGAACAACATTGTCTTGAAACATAGTGGCAATGCTTTTTAAAGGTACCGCTTAAGTCAAAAATACAACAATACAAAAGCATATCAATTGTTAAAAGGCTTGCGCTGATGACTTTTACCTGGAAAACAATTGTAGGTTCTTCTTAGCGTGTCGATGGCAGACACTACACAGTCGCAGTCCAGAACTTGGCCGCATTGACAGCGCTGGCAGACGCTGTCATAAGATCGTCCTTTGTGCAGGTGTTGGGGCACGCTGGACACGATATTAGGTGGTGCATTGTTTGGACCGCGCCACACAAACACCTTTCGTTGGCACCCTCCAAGAAGCTCCACTTGGCCATGTTTTCCTTGCTCCGGCCAGTTTGGGTCCGAACTCTATTCAGGGACTTCCAAACCGGCAAGCTTTCAGCGATAGGGACGAAAGGAGCTGGTAGGGTTACCTTTTCCTGATAAAGTTTGCACCTCGCTTGTTTGGGGTCGGTGCAAAGAGGAGACACGAATTTAGAAAGTTATTGCGACTTTTCAACCAATGTGGCACTGGGATGTGCTAGTGTAAAGGGTGCCGTGCATCTGACTCCATCCTTGCTCTTTCAAGGGAGCTAGCCACAGTCCTGCGAACAGCTGGGGGCGCCATACCAGCCAGTGGGTATAGCTGGCTAACCGGGGTCGGTTTCAGGCAACCAGTTATGATCCGGCAAGTCTCATTTAAGGCTGTATCCACTAGCTTTGCATGGGCTGAACGACTCCACACTGGGCTTGCGTACTCACCTGCAGAAAAGGATAACGCCAGCCCAGTAGTTCGCAGAATATGAGGTGTTGCTCCCCATCCAGTAGAAGTAAGGCGCTGTAAAAGGTTATTCCGAGCGAACACCTTCTTTTTTATATTTTGGCAGTTCTTACTGAAGGTAAGTGACCTATCCAGAGTAATGCCCAGATATCTCGGATGTTTATTGTGAGCTACAGGCAAACCTTGCCACTCAATATTGAGCCTACGATCTGCTTGACTGTTGCGGAGATGGAAAACGCAGGACTCTGTTTTTGATGGGTTGGGTTTCAGTGAATTTTCTCTATAGTATTTGCTTAAGTCTTTCAAAGCGTCAGATAAGTTCACCTCAACCTCTTTAAAACTGGTCGCCTGGGAAGTCAGCGCAAGGTCGTCGGCGTATAGAAAGCGGCACGTGTTGGGACAGGATGGTTGGTCGTTAGTGTATATGTTGAAGAGCAACGGGGAAAGAACGGACTGCCTTAAGGCATCCTGAAGAAGATGCACCTGAACACGGCGGTTATGGAGAAGTTCTCGAAGAATTGAGACGAAATTAAGATCGCCTGTCATCGTCTCCACTTTCCATAACAGCCGCTTAAGATTTACTGTATCGTAGGCTGCGGACAGATCTACAAATACAGCACCGGTTACCTTCCTCAGTTCAAAACCATCCTCGATGTGTTGCGTCAGTTTCAGTGTCTGGCTGCTGCAACACTTGGCCGGTCTGAAACCCGCTTGTTCTGGGATCATTTTGGGGTCAATGAAGCCTGTTAAGCGGGACAACAGTAGTCTCTCAAAAAGTTTATATGTGTGGCACAAGAGTGAGATAGGCCTGAAGTTTTTGGGACTGTCTGTTGGTTTTCCGGGCTTTGGAATGGCTATGACCTTTGATTTCCTCCAGACACGGGGGATCGAAGCAATTGTAGGTGAAAAACACGTTTGCGAATCGTCAAAATCTCCCGATAAAACCAAATGCAAACAAAGCAAGTAATAAATCATCCGAATAATAAGAAATTGGACTTGTGCTAGGTACTATTTTTTATTATGTGCTTGTACATACCTATTTACGCCTTTCTTCGAGGCGTTAAAAACCTATTCTAAGAACATGTTGCATTTTAAAGAAGTATCTATAAATATTTTGATAAATATAAATGGTCAACAAGAAAGCAAAAAACAACCGATCACTTAATATTATTTTGGATACTAACCTATAACTGACTGTTACATCACTAGGCCTTAAAGGTTCACCGTTGTGCCTAACATTTGAATGTCGGTTTTATATTAATTCTTAATTATAATGGCAGATTCCAAATCAATATTTTTATATTCTTGAAAAATAATTTCGACTAAAGTGTACCAGTGGGACTAATTTATTCGAAGCAAACTCACCTTTTCACGTTTATTACATGTTTTATGTCATTAGGAATAATAAAAACAGGTATTGTGTTCTTATCATACTTAAACTATGATTATATTTAACATTTGCCCTTGCATCTTCTTATTTTTCATCTTATTTTGGTAATAAATCATTTAAAATTTTACGTCGGTTTTTACCCAGTCATCGGGTGCTTTGGGTGGATTGAAATGGGTAAAAACCGGGTTTTTACCCAAGCGCGGGTTTTTACCCGGGTGGTTACCCATCTCTACTCACAAAGTTGATATTTATCACTTTGTGAATTTGTTCCCAGTGTTTCGAATGGCACGTTAAGCCGTAGGTCCCGGTTGCTGTCTATGATCATATAGACGCCGTCGTCACACAACCATTTCAGAAGCCTGCTACTTATAGAAGGCGGTTGTAAAATTCTGACGCTAGGGTTCATTATGTCGTTGGACGACTCGGTGTCTCATACGAAAAGAGAAAGAGAAAGTAGGTACAGTCTCACCGTGTCCCTTATGAACAATCCATAAGCTTGAGTGTGATAAAAAAGGCCATAAGGAACCGACCGATACCTACCTTCAATCAAAAATCTGTGATTTGTGTGTTTAATCGTGTCTGATGCGAATTGAAACAGCTGCTCAACTATCAAAACGGCCTTTTCACACTTAACGTACAACGCAGCGCTAAAATACCGCAGCGGTCTGTCAGATCCATCCTAGAAACGTCAATCCCCATACTAAAACCGCTCAACCGCTATCGACGCAGCGCTATCGCAGTGTCGTCCGTCGAGAGCGGTTTTAGTATGGTGTAGTGTGTTTCTAGTATGGATCTGACAGACCGCTGCGATATTTTTGCGCTCCGTCGTGCGTCAAGTGTGTGATCCGCCGTAGTCTCGATATTTAGAATCCCACAAACTCACGGCTCAACTTTACCAACATGAAACATGAAATACTAAAGTTATTTGTTGAACGAGCATAAAGTTAAACTCGATAAGAAACGTTATTCGTTGATTAGTTAAAGTGAATTGTGGTCGTTTTGTAAGTTTTCTTTCAATGTTTTCATATTTTTAATTGAAAATATAAACTATCGGCGTGAGTTTGCGTATTTTCATAGCAATTTTTATTGATTCCGTTTAACAATGGATGGACATTTGCCGTATTTATTTTTATAAAATTTGTTAGCATGCGTATTTTTTTCTGAATCAGCCCTCAAAGATTTGTCAGACATATCGATAGTGACTGGTTTTCACGGCCGTTAATGTTCTGCCTAACCCGAAAGATATAATTGCCTGATATAATGTATGTATGAATGTTTCAAGGTACGCCTTATCGCATTTTTATCTCATGTACCTATGCCAACTATGCCCGAAAACATTATATACTGTCAAAGAACATTTGACAGTATATAATGTTTTCGGGCATAGTTGGAACATGTAATTTAAAATTCTTCTATTTGTAATACCTATCCTAACAAGTGATCACTAGATACCGGGTTATATGCAATTGCATGTTTGCATAAGCTATTTTCATCGCATATTGCATATTTTCTCTAAAATCTTGTTATGGTGCATATTTATATCAGATGTTCAATATTTTTCGGGAAAAGTGCGTCGTTTTTGTTCCCATTCCTATCAACTTTGCATTATTTGACATAATTGTACTCGCGAGGACGCCCAATGACGTGTCAAAATTTTTAAGCGAGCCTTGCCTCCCGAAAAAAATACGGTTATTCCTGGAGAATTTATTATCTTGGATGATTAACATGCGGCGAAAATGTTCTACATTGTTGAGTTTGTGAAATATATATAGTATATATTAATTTGTTTTTATTAATTTGTTTTTTCATGCATATTTCAAGCATTTTTTGTGCATATTTGCGTGCATATTTCAGGCTTTTTATATTGCATACAATGCGGTCCATAATGATAGATAACAATAGATGGCTCACTGTTGCTCACTGTTATTAAATGCGCGTGCGCAGCTGTGTCATTCACAGACAGACAATTCATCGGGTCAAAAGTTATTGTATTGTTATGTTATTTAAGTTTATGAAATTGAAACAGGTGTGTGTGAATGAATATTATACAGGTTGTAAAAAAATTGCTGCTAATATTTTAAGAGGTGAATCAGCCCTTGAAACTGAAACAATATCCCCAAGAAACCTAGGGCGAAAAATGAAAAAACTACCGACCGAAATTTCTCAAACTTACATAAATGATACACACAATCACACACGCACATATACTACACAATCTACACATTCACTTTCCTTATTTAGATTTTTCCTACTTAATGTTACGTCTTTTGTTTAATTTTAGTACTATCCTAAAGTTTAAAATGTATTTACTTATTTCAAACATTACCTTTCTAATTATGTAAGAGCGGAATCTCCAAACACAGGCTGATTCCAATCTCCATCGATTGTTTAAATAACTGTTTAAAATATATTTTTTATATACCAAAAAATCATATAGTTGAGAAGCCCTTAAACTAAATCTTAAGGAAAAACAAACCGCGTGATTATGCTGCCTGTGTAGAGTCACTAAATAAATAATAAGCCTCTTTCACACCCAAAGTCCAACGCAGCGCAAAAGTAACGCTGCGCTGACGGATCTGTCTGTCAAACCCATACTAGAAAGAAACGTCACTCCTCATAAAAACCGCTCTCAACGGCTGTCACAAGGTCACATCACAACCATTGCGTTGCTTGACGACGCATCCGTTGTTGTACCAAACGTCGTCATTTTGCCTGACATTTTAATCGTGTGTCGTGCGCTGTCACTGCGTTAATTCAATGTTATTTTAGTGTCTGTTTGAGCAGACATGCGCTGCGTTGGACGTTGAGTATGAAAGAGGCCATCCATAGTACTAGGTATGCGCATCGCACACTTAACCCACGACGGACCGCTAAAATATCGCAGCGCTCAGTCAGTATTTGGAGTGACGTTTCTAGTATGGATCTGACAGACCGCTGCGATATTTTTGCGCTCCGTCGTGCGTCAAGTGTGCGACCCGCCGTAGAGTACCTAATCTGCGGTAGAGCGGAGGCTGCGCGCGCGCAGCTGCTGACTTGCGTAAGGACCACTTGCGTGAACACCGCAGGTTACTCACCGGCTCTTTGCAAACTAGAAAACCTATTGTAGAAAGAGATTCAGCATTTGAATTTTACTATGTATATGTCGCAGTAAGATGATGCTTAATGCATTGCGTTTCTAACTAATGTATGTGTATGAATTAAAAAAAGCTATCTTTATTTTTTATACAGTCATAAAAAGCAAAAAAATATAGATGTTGTTCTACCAATATTAACTACGAGGTAGGTACTAAAAATAGCATCGAATGCAATAAACCCAACCATACAATGTCAACTTGATTTACATACAAATAGTTTTTACGTCTAATTAATTCTCAAGTATGTAAGTATGCCATTACAATAAAATACCAACACCAATGCAAGTGTTATATAGAGATAAGGTGGCGTGAAAAAATGCGACTTCTGTGGAAGTCAAAACATCATGAATCATTATTTTATGTACGTATTAAGTTTGCCTTCATTGTTCTGACTATTATTATTTTCAGGTGACTGTTTTTTTTCTTTGTTCATTCCTTTCTTATCAATCCTACTTATTAATAAATCAGTCCAACTTGTTTTTGTTAATTTTGTCACATATGACAAACGGCTAAGGCGGATCGCACACTTAACGAACGACGGAGCGCTAAAATATAGCAGCGGTCTGTCAGATCCATACTAAAGACGTCACTCCCCATACTAAAACCGCACTCGACGGACGACAGCGGTTGAGCGGTTTTAGTATGGGGATTGACATGAATCTGACAGACGACTGAGATGAGTATGAAAGAGGCGCTATAACATCATAATTTGTATTGCCCACAGAAGCCGCAGCAATGGAACACGACCACTCTGCCCACGCTATGCACGACCACGGTGACCACGGCGACCACGGCCACGGGGGCCACGGGGACGGCGACCACGGCCACGGCGGCCACGGGGACGGCTGCTCCTCCGGACACATGATGGTGGTGAGCATCATTTATAAGACTTTTTATACGTACACATATATCACGCCTTTATCATCATCATATCTTTATTTCTTAAAACAGTAAGTACAACTGTGTGCGAAATTAAGTAGATATAAAATTAATTACATATCAAATAACAAATACATAATTCATAACATATTCTAAATTAAATTTTTATATAAATTAACCTTGCGGGGTAGGTAAACCAACAGACTTTTGAACATCTCATGATTAAACCTAAAATAGCACGCAAGATGGATAATTAAGCCACAGAGCAAAAATTACAGTTCCGTCGCGCACACATGACACCTCAAGATCTTGTCTGTGATTTAAACATACATGTCATGCTGGCAGCATCACTCCAATTCTAACTGTTCGTAAATAAGGGCACGGACAAGTTCATCTTCGGAATGAGCAGGAGCATTCCCTGTGAATCCTAGCAGTGTGCTCGCCACACCGCTTGCCAAGCGCGATGAGCATGGCAATTCCTCCTTAAGAGGATCGTGCAGCTGGAAATTTTCATACAAAAAGCGTTAACGTTTTTATCATACTTACCGGTAACCAATTGTTTTGATTTTTAGGTATTTTATTTAAAATCACAAAAACTAGGTTTAATGCGTTTTTATTTTATTGATATATATTA
Organism: Keiferia lycopersicella; assembly: GCA_029255805.1. Classification (NCBI taxonomy): domain Eukaryota; kingdom Metazoa; phylum Arthropoda; class Insecta; order Lepidoptera; family Gelechiidae; genus Keiferia; species Keiferia lycopersicella. The sequence goes on from JARACZ010000024.1 coordinate 480,958, forward strand.
TAGTTTCAGAAATAATGAGGCACAAAAGTACACTTTTTTGATTTTGAAAAATCTTCATGTTTGAGTGAGGTTACTTACAAAACTGTACAAAATTTGGTCAAAAACAAAACGTATAAACCTAGTTTAGTTTATACTTAAGCGATCAAAACCAAAATTATAGAATTTGGTTAAAATTTAGGGGTAGGGAAACGTTAACGCCCGCACCCCGATTTTACTCTGTTTTCGAGGCGATTTCTCAGGATGCCTGCTACCTGTCTCTATCGCACATTAGGTTGCTTGCCGCGCGGGCGTCGAGACAGCACATAAAATTTTAAAAACGCATTTCGCGCGCGCCATGTCGTGAATGATACTCTTAAGAGGGGGAGACCATATCCAGCAGTGGACTGTTGTGGCTGTAGGTGCAAGTATTTACCTGTCTTTTGGCTGTTTTCATCCTTTCCCACACTTCAGCGCATAAGCCCAGGGCTAACGCAACATCGTTCTTGGACATGCGCCGAGAGCGGTTTTTGTATCGAGAGTGACGTTTCTATTTCTATGGACATGACAGGCGCATACGTTAGCGCAGCGTTAGTTTAGCGCTGGAATGTGATAGAGGCCTGAAATTCACCCAAATGCATGTCAAAATTTGTAATACGGGGTGTAAGGGACGGTGTAGGTAACAAAAACTTTGCAGGCGTGCTCAGACCATGAAACTGAACAACTTTTTCTTTGGGGGCTATGTTGGTAAATGTGATAATTTTTCGACCTTCCATACTAAATTCCCGATCAGCTGAGTGACTTTATATGGGGACTCAAAAAAATTTTTTGTTTCACGACATAGCCTCTATAGAATAAGTTGTTCAGTTCATGGTCTGATAACGCCTGCAAAGTTTTCGTTACACCGTCTCTTGCACCCTGTATAGAAAGAGAGATATTAATTATCTAACCGCAACCGCCGCCGCTGTGGTCTGCGATATCTTCACTTGACGTTTTTGACTGCGTATGTGTTATTCAATGTGATTGTTACAATGTTGTTACCGCAACTGACATTGTCAAACTGTTATTCCCACGGACTATCAACGGAAGTTGGTCAGTAGGTAATGAATACTTGAATTTGGAAGGTGAACCCCAATTTATGTTACAGGTAGGGTATTTGTTGATTCCATTCGAAAACTATCCAAATCCAACCTGCCTGATGTCAAAGGCGAATTGCACACTTGACGCATGACGGGGCGCAAAAATATCACAGCGATCTGTCAGATCCATACTAGAAATGTCACTCCCCATACTAAAACCGCACTACGGACGACACTGCGATAGCGCTGAGTCGACAGCGGTTGAGCGGTTTTAGTATGAGAGGAATCCCCATATTAAAACCGCTTCTAGTATGGGTGGATGTGACAAACGGCTGCGATATTATTGCGCTCCGTCCTGCGTCAAGTTTGTGATCCGCCATAGATAAAGTCAGATGTAAAATAATACAATATGACAGAAAAGCAACGAGCAATAAATAAAATACAAAATTTCTATCATGAAAATAAGGGCGATAAATCGATCTACATACTATAGTTGTTTAATTGATCATATAACGTTTTTTCATCCGTTTTATGTGAGTTGTTTTCAAATAACAACGCCATCTATTGAGACGTTAAAAATCAAAAACCGAGTGAGCGAGCTCTGTCTACCATTAGGTATGTAGGGTGTAGTGTTGGGGAGACGAATGATACCAACAGATGCGTGAGTAAGACTGAATATATTGTCAAAGAATACTACCGTTATACATATTTTGGTCATACCTTATAGCTATACTTACTACACTACACCTTCCCCGTAAGGGAAAAATAAAATAAAATTACATGTTTATTTTATTTTTTACTATGTACTTAAATTATAATTATATAACAATCGTATTCAGTTCCGATTTGTTCTTAAATATTCATTTTACATTTCATTTCCTTCTAAATCATATTTTTCAAATTTTGTAAGGCTTTGTGCGATTTTTGTGGACAATTTCCTCTTTACCATTTTTCAATATTTTTACATTACAACCTAAATCATCAATTATTTGAAATGGACCCAAATATATTGCATCTATTTTATCGCCTGTTTCATTTTTCAAAAGTAAATAATTACCTTTTTTGTAATCAATCAATATGAAAAATGCGATCAGTCAATATCGGTCTTCAAACAGTTACCATATTTACACTTTGAAGTGACACAGAGCAACTGTGAACTGAATGCTCAATATTATGGTCCGAATTCTGACCGAGAAAATTACTTGGCAACAGAATATACAAAAATTTACACGTGTATGACTAAAATACGGAACCAATAGGCATTGTATTTATTTAACACATGTATTTATTAAACAGAGACAGGGCAAATAAATAAATAAATAAATAAATAAATATCCTGGACTATTCACACAGCGCCATCTAGCCCCAAACTAAGCAAAGCTTGTACTATGGGAACTAGATAGCTGATACTAATACATATATACTTTTTTTTTTGTAAATAAATACATATCAATACATAGAAAACACCCAGACTTAACACAAATATTTGAAAATTGACTTAACAAATATTTGTGTCCGGTGGGGATCGAACCCACGACCCTCGGCGTAGAAGGCAGGCATACCATCCGCTACGCCATCGGGACAGTCAAAAATAGACACAGAAAAGGGTACAACAGGTAGATACTGCTTATTTCTAGAAAGAAACGTAGTCGGATCGCACACTTGACGTACGACGGAGCGCTAAAACATCACAGCGGTCTGTCAGATCCATACTAGCACTCGACGGAGGGCACTGCGATAGCGCTGCGTCAACAGCGGTTGAGCGGTTTTTGTATGGGGATTGACATTTCTAATATGGATCTGACAGACCGCTGTGATATTTTAGCGCTCAGTCGTGCGTCAAGGGTGCGATCCGCCTTTTATAGAATATGAAAACTCACGTGGAAAATTTATACTTTTGCAGTTTGAAAGTAGGTACCTTACGAACTCTTTTGTTTTGTGTTTTTTCTATTTCAATGTATACGTTGGTATAACATAATAGAAAATCGTTAAAATCCGCGTCCGTCGCTTTTTTGTTTGTCATTCGCCGCGGTGGTTCCTGCGCGCGTTGCCATACCGAACTACATGTCTACAGGGCCCCTAGTCTGCTAATTGTTGTCATTGTAACGCCATCGAAACTCAACTCTCATTCAATTGCCATTATTTATTATTTATTTAACCATTTATTGTACACAATATAACACAAAGGACATAACATTAAGAACAATACACAACAGGTCAGCTTATTTCTAAAAAGAAATCTCTTCCAGCAGACCTAGGGTAGTGAGATGGCATAAAGTGAGGCAGTTGACGTGTACAACATACTTATATACCTATAATAATTTATAAAACAAATATTTTAGCAATAATACCTACTTATATAAATAATATACCTACACTACATAATTATTACATTCTAACAAATACCTATATTTATATACGTACATAAATATACCATAAATATATATACCTATAAATTAATTTGGGAGAGAAAGATAATGCTCTTTTACGCGTTTTTTTAAAATTGAAAGAGACGGGCTGTCACGCACTGTGTGCGATTGCCATTGTGATTTTTCCATAGATTACTCGTATGCACGACGGAGTGCAAAAATATCGCATGGGTCTGACAGATCCATACTAGAAACGTCACTCCCCATACTAAAACTGCACTTGACGGACGACTGCGTCAACAGCGGTTGAGCGGTTTTAGTATGGGGATTACCTGGGTGGGGCCCAAATCTGCTATTTTTTGGCATTGTAACGCGATCAAAACTCAATTGTCATTCCATTGCCATGGTAATTTTCTATACTTAAAACTGTTAGCAGATTATGAAACTACTAAAATCATCCAACTGAGATCCAATCGACATCCAACTGAAACGATTTTCATTTAGCAGACTTAGCGCTTTGTAAACTTGTAGCTTGTAGTTTTATAACGGGGCATGCGCGCGCGCACTTCGCTCGGGTGACGTCATAGCGCATTGTCGCCGAACAACTTCCGAACATAACAGACAGCATGCTCTATTGGCCGTCTTTGGTGAAATTCGTTACGTAAACTACCTACTTAACAAACCAGACAAGGCAACTACATGCCTACCAGTATCTATACAGTATAGAACCTAAAATTAGCTATTAAGTTATCTATGTAAGTGTAAAAGATAATAAATTAAAAATAAATTGAAATTTTAACGTATCGTCGTTTTAGAACACTGTGTAAAATGGCCCGCTCAATGGAAGCATCCGTTGATAATCGTTTTCCCGTGGGAATAAAACATTTCCCCGGCATATACTATACATATACCTAAACCTTATCTATTAAAAAAACTGCATCAAAATCCGTTGTAAGTACGAGTATTGTTTTAAAGATCTAATTATACGAAGCGACTTTGCTTTATGCTAAGCAGTGTATAATACCTAGTGATAAGCTGTTATCAGATCATCGCCTAAAGATGAAAACATGAAACTCTCGAGTCCAAAGATACAAAAGGAGTAGAATTTAAGAACATTACCAATAATATAGAAGTAATAGACCAAACTGGATCTCTTTTATATTAAAGTTGCATTCGATAGGCGGACGCGGATCGCACACTTAATATCACAGCGATCTGTCAGATCCATACTTCGAGTAGAAACGTAACTCCCCAATACTGCCTATACTAAAACCGCACTCGACGAGCGACGCAGCGATAGCGCTGCGTCAACAGCGGATTAGCGTTTTCAGAATGGGGATTGACATTTCTAGTATAGATCTGACAGACAGCTGCGTTAATTTAGCGCTCCGTCGTGCGTCAAGTGTGCAATCTGCCATAGGCACCTGCAAGCGTACAAACAATGTTCTCATTTTGTTTATCATTCGCATTTTATCACATAACCACAACATGAATTACTATCGGCAGTACATCCTACATTTTATTGACCACGCTAAACGACGGGTAATTCCCAAGGTGAAACTGACAATAAATTCAAATTAAGGAGGTAATTTGCTTTTTAATTTTAACAAGTTGATGTACCTATTGTAAAATTGCAAGTGATTTACCTAATCGTGGGAATGCTTGTTAAAATAATATTAAAACAATTTGTAAACACTAGTGAGTAGTCACAGCGTCCGTGTATCCTTGTGGTTATAAACAAGCAGCTGCAGATTTGGAAATCCCAGGTTCGATTTCCGAGTGGGGCACTCATACATACATATATCACGCCTTTATCCCTTGCGGGGTAGGCAGAGCGTTAACGACCATAAGAATACGGTCGCTATCGCCACGTCTGACATTTTTGAGGATTGATTTCCAAGGTTGTTCCAGAAAACATGTGTATCACTATAGTGACAGGTTGTCAGCCTGTCGCCTAAAAATTGTAATACACCAATACCCTCGAGTCCCTTAGTCGAGTGGGGCACTCACAACGTTGATATTTACCATCTTGCGAATTTATTCCCAGTTTGGTTAGTCCCTGATGGTCCAAAAAAATAGTCTGTACTTCGCAGGTCACGCTGAGCTGTCGGTCTTGATTGCTGTCGGGGAATAACGTTTGTATTATGGATCTGACAGACGATTCGTTGCGCTGCGTAGAGCGTTAAGTATGAGAACGGCCGTACTTACATACTTAACTTACGCAGATTGTTACACAACCATGGTAGAGGCCTACAGTGTAGTACCTAGGCGATTCAAACTCTGACACCGGGGCTCAGGATTTTGACTCCTGAACACTTGTTAAACTTATCTATTTCCTCTTTTCCAGTTCCACGCCGGAGTATGCCAGGAGATCTTATTCAAGGGGTGGATGACCACATCAGCCCTCGAGCTCTTCGGCTCAGCAATTGCTATCTTCCTCGCTGGGGTGCTGTACGAGGGTCTGAAGTACTACCGGGAAGCTCTGCATGCTAGAGCCATGTCCACTACGGGGGACTCCAGGGTCAATATTACCAAGACTGAATGCGGAGCGAATGGAGCCTGTGGCGGTACCGCTGTTGTCAAGTGAGTCTTCTTCTTCTCCTTTGCGTGTCGAGGCGAATCAAACCTTATCTGACCAATAATTTGCCACAGCATTGGGAGTGGCTGCCCAAAGGTATTCTAGCGTGCAGGTGTCGGGGCACGCTGGGCAATTGAAGAGATGCGACTTGGTCTGTAGAGAATCAACAACAAACACATACATACACAAATCATGCCTTCATCCATCGTGGGATAGGCAGAACCTTGGCAAAACGATAACGACTGTGTAATAGAATTATAGTCGTTGTCGCCACGTCTGACAAATATTTGAGGCTCATATTAGATAAGTCATGTATCATAGTGACAGGTTGTCAGCCTGTAGCCAAAAATTGCAATACACACGAAAAAGGGAAAGATATGGAGTGATGTTATTCTAAGCCGACATCACACGGCAATTTCACTCACATAGTGAGTTAAGAAAAAAACGACTTCTGAATAACCTTATTTCTCCTATGTCCAGATACTCCATGACTTCCTTTGGGCACATCATCCAGACCATACTCCACGTGATTCAGTCGACCGCCTCCTACACGCTCATGCTGGTATTCATGACGTACAACGTCTGGCTCTGCCTGGCTTTAGTCCTCGGTCTAGGGTTCGGCTACTTCGCTTTCGGATGGAGGAAAAACACCGTTGTGGATGTCACCGAGCATTGCCAATGAGGGGGAAGAGGGGATGATGGAAGCTGAGGGTTTGGAGGTAAGCGTGGGGATCTTGAGAGTGATTTGAAAGTGACCAAATGTACCTTCAATATTTTGAATCCCCATCCAGATAATTTGCTTTGACGTAAAGCGAAAATCTACTATCCTGAATTGGATAATATTTGCTGATATTTCTCTTAGATAATCGAATCGGTCAAATATCAAAACGTGGTATTGTCTTATGCGCGATATTGTATACAAGATAATTGATGATTTTTGTCTCAAAACATAGATACCATGATAGATACTATCGAATACTCAGCTTCCAAACACCTTCCTATTTCGACAGAGACGTAAGGCGGGTCGCACACTTGACGCACGACGGAGCGCTAAAACATCTGTCTGTCAGATCCGTAGGTACTAGAAATGTGAATTCACATACTAAAACCGCAGCCTATCGCAGTATCGTCCGTCGAGTGCGGTTTTAGTATGAGGAGTGACATGACGTTTCTAGTATGGATCTGACAGACCGCTGCGATGTTATAACGCGCCTTTGTGTGTTAAGTGGGCGATACGCTTAGGATAAATATAGTAAAAGTAAGTAGTAGTTGTAATCAGCTACATATCTGCAGATATCGATATGTTTAGAAATAGTACAACAGTTAGTCTGTTTGTTATCTGGTCGGGTGATACACTATCACAGTTGGCAACACTAAGGACCTGTCACTGCTGACATTCATAAGCGTATTTCAATTTATTCACAGTACTGTTTACGTACATACTAAGCTTTGGCCTATAAATTCATTAAGAAAAGATAAAATGTTACGAAAGAACTTAAGAAGAAAAGGGAATTAAAAAGAACACTAAAAAATTGTTGAATTTTTTTTTTCCTCGTAACATTCAGTCTTAAATGATATGATAGAATAGATTTTATTCGCTTAAGGTAGACCTATGGTTTCCCACTTAACGCACGACAGACCGCTAAAATATAGCAGCGTTGTGTCCGATCCATACTAGAAGTGTCAATCCCCATACTAAAACCGTTCAACCGCTGTTGACGCAGCGCTATCGCAGCGTCGTCCATCGAGTGCGGTTTTAGTATGTGGAGTGACGTTAATAGCATAGATCTGACAGACCGCTGGGATATTTTAGCGGGCCGTCGTGCGTTAAATGTGCGATGCGTTGTGGGTTTTTTGAGGCAAACTATAATTAATTGGTAACCAAATTAATGATTCTGGGTAAAACTAAATGTGATGCTTCCCATCTTCATCGACCAGACTTTTTTCTTTTCGTGTGCGACTCTGAGTCGTCCAACGACCCGATGAACTCTCGACCAGTAACCAAACAGAACATCATTTTATGCCATATGATTCTAAAATGCAAAACTATACATTAGAATTTTCCAGTGTGTTTGGATAATAATGTTAGTTAAGACAATGAATGTAACTTGAAATTAATTTTGTATTTAATATGTAAAGTGTATTTTATTGTTTATATATTCCTGAATCTGAAACATTTGTAAGTATAGTTAAATATTTTATGTCTTCTAGACGTTACGTACAGAGTAGAATCAATTACACTTTTTTGTACTATAAATTGAAAATAAATGACATTACCATAATATAAAGTTAGACTTACGTAATTCATGTGAATATCTGGGCTAGTTACATACGTTTAATATATTCAGCGTATGTTAGTCAGAAATTTATACAGAGTGTAAAAATATTAGCTAAAAATATTTTAAGGGGTGAACCAGCCCATGAAACTGAACCACTTTCCCGAAGGAACGTAGGTCGGAATATTTTAAAAAATATGGGAGGTTCAAAATTTTTTTATCATATTTCGATCTATGTTTCATGGGAAAAGTTTTTCAGTTCCATGGGCTGATTCGCCCCTTAAAATATTTGCAGCTTATGTTTATACTATTTATATAACCTACAGTTCCCGGTCTTCCTTATAGGTGTAGAGAGACCTTTTGTAAAATAATCTTAAGTATCTGTTTTAGTCTACTAAATACTGTGATAAAATTTTACGCTGTATTTAGCTGGAAATTTTGCTTGTTATGTAGGTTTACGTGACTACTTGTTATGTATTTAAGGGTTTGGACCTATACGTTTGGGCTTGTTCAAGCAATGCCTACTACTATTTATTTTATTTTATTTGCTTTTTCTTCACGCTTTCTCTTCACTACATAGTTTAAATTAAAGTCGCTTTTCGCGTCTGTATGTATGTATGTTTGCTTAAATCTTTAAAACTACATAACTATAGTCTGTAAGTTTAGGTACATATCTTTTTGTAAACAAACTTTGTATTAAATTGACAGTTCTGAAGTGTCACTTTCATACAAAGTGTGTTTACAAAAAGATAAGTACCTAAACTTACAGACTATAGGTATCGGATTTTGATACAGTTTTTTTAAATAGATAGAATGATTCAAGAAAAAGGTTTTTATGCATGATGCCGGGTAATCATCTAATGCCCACGGGAAAATGTGCTGGGCGGGCTGCTAGTTTTTTAATAAATAACAAGTACCTATCTCAGTCCCGTAAATCTACACATTGAGTTATACCTACTTGTTTTTTTTTTTTAATGTGTATTTATATTTATAATTAGTTGTACCTATTATGTTATTTCTGTTCCACTCTCTCTCTCTTTTCGTGTGGAACACCGAGTCGTCCAACGACTCAATGCCACTGTACCACTAACTATAATCAAAATTCCATCATGACACGTCTGTCTACAAATTGTATAATGTGCTCAATTGTCGTCGTTTATTTCGAAGAATTAGGCATATCACTTAATGATTTGTAAAGTTTGTGATATTATAATTATTTAGCTCTAGCCGTAAGTGTTCTATACTTATTGTAAATAAGACAATACAATACATTCCTATTACAGTAAACTTTTGTATTACTTTATTTTTCACTAACGTGCCTGCCCGTTTCCAATGTCGTATAATGCCGGCTTAGAATAGCATCACCCCATTTCTTCCCGCAGATGTTGTAAAAGGCAACCAAGGGACTCAAGGGTTTCATGTGTATTACAATTTTAGACGACAGGCTGACAACCTGTCACTACAGTGATTCACGAATCATCTGAAAAGGCCCTCAATACTTGTCAGACGTGGCGACTGGCGATAACGACCCTAATTTTGCGATCGTTAACACTCTGCCTACCTCGCAGGGTATAAAGGCGTGATTTGTGTATGTATGTATGTATGAACAAATAACTCTACAGCCTAAATGAGGGCGACTTAACAGCACTTTGGTCCTTCTTATCACATAAAAAATTCTCCGATGCTCGGGAGTCACTATACCTTGCGAACAAAAAACATGCCGTCATATATAGCCTAAATTAAAACAAAACAATAATCAAAAGAATTAATATTGTGGATATAATGATTGATAGGATCGCTCATCAATACCGCTACATATAGACGAATTTACAGAAATATGGGCCTTACCCCAAAAAAGTTAGACGTGAGTTTTTTGTATGAAGGTATTTTAACACGCGGTAACACGCTTTCGACACGCGTCTAACTTTTTTGTGGTAAGACCCTTTATTTTCATTATTTATAAGTTTTTCGGTTGCTGCGCGACATCTAGTATCGAGTAGCGTTACTAACTACCCAAAGTATAATATTATCACATAAATGTAAATAAGCGCTAGATGGCAGCACGACTGTTTTGTCAACCAATAGCTATAGCAGTATTCATAAATGCTAAGCTTACGTCAAACCGAGTTGCGTTTTTCTTGCAAGGTAAAAATGCTTGTCTTACTACATAAACGCGTACATCAACACTTTTTCCTGAAAAATTTAGTGCAATAGCGGAGGTGTACTACGTAAACTATAGCTGACGACACTATAAATTGTGAAAATAAAACCATCCGAAATCGTCACTTTCATTCATCTTCCAAACCAAAATATTGTTTTTCTTCGTGAAATAGAGATAAATTACTACGTAGATCATTGGTTTTTAGATTACAATGGCTCTTACCAACGTGTTGTTGTTGAGCCAGATCGCAGGCTACGTGATCGGGCTGATTCTCTCGCTGTGTGTCGTAGTTCCGATGAGTATGCACCAGAATGAATTCAAGTAAGTACCTTCCTTTATTTTATTCTTCCCTTTACATTTTATTGCATGATCCCCTATAAGCCCGGGCCTTTCTCAGTCCCGAAAAGTATACTCTGACCCTAAGTTTTACTAATATCCTCCTCAGTTCTAAGAGATCATTATTCATCATTATCACCATGTTTGATACCCGCCCAGCGGATTTAGCTATTACATTGCTTTTAATTTTTTGTAGTAATGATGTGATCTGTGAAAGAAATGGGGTTATGCCATTCTAAGCCCGCATCACACGGCATATGAGGTGTAAAAATAGGCTGCAAAAAGGGTGAACCAGCCCATAAAACTGAATAACATTCCCCAAGGAACGAGGTCGAAATTTGAAAAAAAATTGTTTCTTAGGGAAAGTTGTTCAGGTTCATGGGCTGATTCCCCCATTAAAATATTTGCAGCTAATTTTCTTACACCCTGTGTATATCTAAATATGTCTGAGTATTATCTAAACGTTGCAGTGGCCACTGCCTGTTGTTCTCGCGGGGAGAGTGGCAGGAGGAAGATGGGCAGCTGCTGGTGAGCTGGGCGTCCACCGCCTACTGCCATTATGTCACCGTCGTGGGGATCCTCATGTTCATTGTGTGCTGTTTGCAGATTTACAGGTGAGGAGCTGACAAATTAACACTTTTCCCTTTTGCACAACTAAGTTAAAAAGTAATTTTATTTAGCTTTAGCGTCCCGCCCAGTGTTGCAGTCGCTGCTGGTTGTGTTTTCATAGAAATAAATAAAACATTTTCCCAGCATGTATCATCGTTACATTGTATAAAGCAAAGTCGCTTTTCGCGCCTGTCTGTATGTTTGCTTAAATCTTTACAACTACTCAACAAATTTTGATGCAGGTTTTTTTAATAGAAAGAGTGATTCAAGAGGAAGGTTTTGATGTACAACACTTGCCGGGAAAACATCTTATTCCCACGGGAAAATGAGTTGCGGCGGGCCGCTAGTTATACATATAAGCCTTCCTCTTGAATCATGAAAAAATCATGAAAAAGCTCCATCAAAATAAATTATGTAGTTTTAAAGATGCATAGGGACAGACATGCAAAGCAACTTTGTTTTATGCACTATCAGCGGCGCGCCCAGCGGCTGCGCCCGCTACAACCCATTTTCCCATGGGAATAAGATGGTTTTCCGGCTTCTTCTTCTTTTCGTGTGGGACACCGAGTCGTCCAACGACCCGATGAACCCTAGTGTCAGAATTGTTCAACCGCCTACTACAAGTAGCAGGCTTCTGACGTGGTTGTGTAACGACCGCCGTCTAAGTGATCATAGACAGCAACCGGGACCTACGGCTTAACGTGCCATCCGAAACACGGAACCATCTTACTTACGGACAATCGGGTGGTTCAGCCCGCAATGTCCTAACCAGACTGGGAACAAACTCACAAAGTGATAAATATCAACTTTGTGGGTGACCCACCGAGAATCGAACCCGGAACCTTCTGCGTCAAAGGCAGTCGCACTACCACTGCGCCACATCGGTCGTTTTCCGGCAAGTATTATACATAAAAAACTTCCTATTGAATCACTCTATCTATTAAAAAAACCTGCATCAAAATCCCTTTTGTAGTTTTAAAGATTTAAGCAAACATACATACAGACAGATGCGAAAAACAACTTTGCTTTATACTATGCAGTGAAGTGATAGTGATGAAGTAATTTTTTACCGCTATCTTTTTTACTGATGAACCAATCATTAGGAAAATCTTTTGTCTACTACTTACTTCTTGTGCTAAGAAAATGTCAATTTTGTGATGTGATGTCCAATTAAAATTAGCATAAAATTTATATCCCAACATTATTGTCAGTAATAAAATAATAGAGTAGTAATTTGTTTTAAAAATACAAGGTGCCCTTTGCTTGTCCTTACTTTTGTTTTTAATAAGAAATGGTTTCTTTTGAATAACATTTACTTGTGTTTTATTATGTCGTTATTTATAATAATAATAAATATTATATTGAGACCACATTACCTTCAGTACACAATCCACTCATAACCCAACTGCATCAAAGCATGGTTTTATTCGCTACTAGTGGCCTGCCCGAGCGGCTGCGCCCGCTGCAACTCATTTTCCCGTGGGAATAAGGATTTTTCCCGACAAGTATTATACATAAAAACCTTCCTCTTGAATCACTCTATCTATTAAAAAACCTCCATCAAAATCCCTTGTGTAGTTTTAAAGATATAAGCAAACATACATACAGACAGACGCGAAAAGCTACTTTGCTTTATACTATGTAGTAATGAATAGTGTTTACCGTTCCTTATCTTTGAAACCTGGCATTCGAAGAAAAAATATCATGACATGAATTTCTTAGCTTTAGTTTTTAATTAACTACAAGTTTTGTAGTGACATTTTATTTTGTTTATACTTATTTCGATTGAATTTCTTATTTTTGTACAATATTTGACATTGCTATTTCTTCTTTTTGTATTGTTACTGACATAAGATCATTTACTATATTTACCCATATACTTTACTGACCTTTGAATGTATTATTTTGTAATAGAAGTTGACATATATTTTATTTCAGATTTTTTGACGAACATATTATCCTTTGACATTTTTATTTAATGTAATATCCTTACTTGTAATGATGAATTTGATAATGTGTAATAAATAAATCTAAATCTAAATCATACAATGAACCTTGTTTCCAGGTTATCAATGTTCATGTACAAAGGGCTGGACAGCTCCTTTCTCTCGGCCTTCAACGAAGCCGTGGGCTGCACGGTGATGTGCGGGCTGGCGGTCTCGTCGGCGGTGCTGGTGACGCTGGGCTTCATGGGCTGGTGCAGCAAGATTACGGAGCGCTTCCCTAGCTGCGAGGACGCCGCCGGCCAGGACATCGACCACAAAGACAAGCTTGATACCACCGGGTTTTATATGGAGATCGGGACTGTGCAGGTAAATATTATTCCGGCACTCGCACAGAGCAGACGTATAAACCATCACTCCCGATATAATATTCACAAAATAGTAGTTTATGTTTGATTTTAACCACAGAACTGCCATAGTTCGAAAAGCTATATCCTACTCAATTGAAATGTGTAAAAGCAGTGATCTACTTAGTGCCAGTTCGAAAGAAATACGCGTGTGAAGTGCAATTTATCAGTGGGTCACCGTCGGTCGCACAGTAGCAATCGCACCGAACAAAACCGACGAAGGGTCCTGTGACACTATCACGAAGCGGACTTTTACCGTTTACCGTATTTTACCGTAAGCACTACTGTTTTTTACCCTGTCACTAACTACGCACTTACCTGCACTGATAAAAATGTTTAGCGGCTTAAGATCTCCGAAAAAGCCTGTGACCGACTCAGAATACTCTAACATTAATATGAATAGAGGCAGCCAACCACGTCGTTCTGATGGAGATAATCCCCAGCTTGCAACACTTACTACGGAACTTCGTGCTGCGTGTGATGAATTCAAAATACTAAAAAATGAATTATCAACAGCAGTGGCTTCCCTCAAATTATGCGAAGAACGTCTAAACACGGTGTCAGAAAAGCTTAACAAAACAGAAGAAAGAATAATAGTCCTGGAAAAGCAACGTGAAGATTGCCTTCAACTACGAGAACGGGTGACTGAACTAGAAACTGAAATCATTCGCCAAGGACAAGCGGCTGTGAAAAATGAGATTGAAATAACTGGGCTCTCAGAACAAAAACATGAAAACCTGGAACATATCGTCATGGTAGCAGCTCAGAAAATAGGAATTACACTTACGGACCAAGACATAGACTATGCCCATAGAGCTGGACCCATATCGCAAGAGACACCGGTTGATGCCACCAAACCAAAACTACCTCGCGCGGTTGTAGTGGGCTTTGTCAGGAAAACAAAGCGAGATGAATTTCTTAAGGAAGCAAAAGCGCGCAAAAACTTAAACAACAAGGACATGGTTGAGGGTGGTCAAGATAGGACAGTCTACGTGAATGAACGTCTTACCCGAGCCAGCAGACTGTTATTTCGCGATGCCAGAAGCCGCTCACAACTCGCTGAATATAGATACTGTTGGACCAAAAACGAAATCATCTATGTACGTAGGAAGCCCGGAAGCCCTCCGATCCGAATCAACTCCCATCTGGACCTGGACAAACTTCGTACTCCTGCTTGTGATGATTAATCTCAACACGAATTTCAGATGTAACGCTTTGTATCACTGTTTTAGATATATTCAACTTACGTGGATGAAGCTTAGCACCAACCCAATAGTTACGAATTTACAAAACAACCCTGAAGATGATTATTTGGTCAAAGGAAATTCAAACATGTCAAAACAAGAAAAGCACCACCTCAGTGACGGTTTTCACAAATACCACAACTTCATATTATGTATTTCTAGCACTAAACCTGTATACCTACTCACAACTAATAACACCAACACTACAATCTCTAAAATGGCATTATTAACACTTAATCGCGTTAAATCCTGTTTTAAATACAAACTTTTTGATAATGGTTGACTTAGATACTATACATGATATTGATAAAACTTTCAATGCCATGTGTCACCGCATAGACGTTGTTGAAAATTGCAAGAAGATTATTAACATTGAAGACATAAAGATTTTAAACTTTAACATACGAAGTGTACAAGGTAACTTTGATAGTTTTTTGGTAATTTTAGCAAGACTAGACATAGCCTTTGACATCATAGTCCTTACAGAATGTAGAATTAATGAATCCTCGATAATTGGACATATGGATGGGTACACCTCTTTTCATACAACAAAAAACATAAACCAATCTAGCAGTGTGGTAGTTTACGTAAAGGATTGCTGGTCGCCGTTGGTTGAGGAACCAAATCTTGTTGAAGCAAACGGTCTTCTTGTTACCATTCTTGAATGTATCTCAGTCTTAGGCATCTATCGATCACCTTCCTTTAGCAATGTAGGGCCTTTCCTTAAATCCCTAGAAATAGTGGTAAATAACAATAAAAAAGGTAACTGTTTCGTGTTGACTGGCGATATAAACATCAATATCATCTCAGAGAATAATATTCAAGAGAACTCCTCAAACTCTGATTACTTTTGCCTCATGGCGGAATTAGGCCTCGTTGCTGCAGTAGACAAACCGACCAGAGGGAATAGGTGTCTTGATCATGTTTATGTCACAACGAAACATCAAGCTACATCCGTAGTATGCTCGTCCTCCCTAACTGATCATGACTTAGTATTAGTTGGTATTAATATTACCTGTCCTAAACCACCTCGCCAAAAGAGGTTCCAAACAAAGTTGGACATAAAAAACGCAATTGCAGAGCTCTCAGTTACCGACTGGACTGCTCTATACGCCATATCATCTGCCACAGAGGCTGCCGAACTACTTGACTCAATTTTATCACAAATAATACAAAAAAACACTAGGGTTGTACGTGTTAGTAGAACTAAACATACTCTAAAGCCCTGGATGACACCAGGATTAATAAAATGTTCAATTCATAAAGATAAGCTGCATGCTGATTCACGAGCTCACCCAAATGATGAGGTAAAACAACATATTTTTAGACGCTACAGGAACTTTTATATTGATCTCTTGAGGAAAATTAAAAACACACATGACAGCCTAGAATTGGAAAAACACAAAAACACACCAAAGCCATTGTGGAAGTCAATAAGACGAATGACCAACACACAAAAAAAAACTCACCATCCCACAGATCTACTTAATCTCAAAAAATCGCCTGAGGATTCACTCGATTTCTGTAACGATCATTTTGTGTCAGTGGGACATAACCTATCAGACAAAATTCTTACTCAGTTAAATGAAACACAAAACTCGTTGGCTTCAAAATTTACTGGCAATAGCATTCCAACCCCTAGCTCGTCCTTCTTCTTACACCCTACAGACCCGAGCGAAGTAGAAAAATTTATTATGCAACTCAAGTCAGAATCAGCACCGGGCCTCGATGGTCTAACAAACAAATTCATAAAAGAAGTAAAAGACCATATCACCCTTCCCTTAACTCACATATTCAACCTGAGTTTGGGATCGGGCGTTTTCCCAACTCCATGGAAAACTGCAGCGGTTGTGCCGATTCATAAAGGAGGGGACTCAAATAACCTTAGCAACTACCGACCGATCTCTCTTTTGGGTACATTTTCAAAACTGCTAGAGAAAATAGTAAACCAGCAACTAGTTGATTTTCTGGAAACAAATAACCTTCTCTATAAGCGCCAATTCGGATTTCGTCGTAATAAATCCACTGAAGATGCTGTATTGCTCTTAACCAAAACCATATCAGATCACCTTGACAAGGGGCGGGCCTGTATCGGAGCCTTTCTAGACCTTGCAAAGGCTTTCGATACAGTATCTGTTCCCATTTTACTAAAGAAGTTGGAACATATGGGAATTCGAGGTTTAAGTCTGAACTGGTTCAAATCTTACTTATCGGAACGTAAACAATGTGTGAAACTTGACAAAAAGATAAGTTCTCCCCGCGAGGTCTCATTTGGTGTTCCTCAGGGGAGCATACTTGGCCCGACACTTTTTCTAGCCTATCTCAATGATATTCTCTCGCTGAGCCTTCGTAACGCTGAGGTAATTTGCTATGCGGACGATACCGCTATTATCTTTCATGGCTCATCCTGGGATGACGTGGCAGGGCTCTGTGAGGAAGGTCTAGGGGTAGTAGCATCGTGGCTGAACCAAAATCTTTTAACTTTAAATACTAAAAAGTCCAATATCGTTTGCTTCCACAAGACAGCTGCATCAGCTCCAAAAACAAAATTGAGCATTTTTATTCATAGTTGTAATCAGCAAGGACATCAGTTAAACCCAGTGTCGACTCCGTGCATATGTGGGAAAATAGAAATGTCACATACAGTAAAATACCTTGGCATATACATAGACGAAAGACTCACTTTCCGAAATCATATTGAGGCAACGGCAGCAAGGGTACGCAAATTAATTTATTTCTTTAAGCCACTTAGATATGCTGCAAACGTATCACTGTTAAAATCTGTTTACCTAGCCCTATGTGAATCTGTGCTTTCGTATTGTATATTGGCCTGGGGTGGAGCGGCAAACATATTCTTAATTAATTTGGAGCGCGCACAACGTTCAATTTTAAAAGTTATGCTGAGAAAGCCTTATCGTTTTCCTACCTCTTCACTATACGAAGAAGTCCAAGTTTTAAGCGTTAGAAAAATATTTATCCTTAGGTCTATTCTAAACACACATAAGACTGTTATTAGATCAGATCTTCACACATCTTTACCAAATAAGCGAATCGATAAAATCGCCACCTTTCCTGTCAGGACTACTTTTGCTCAAAGAACTTTTTGCTCAACTTTCTTGAACCCTACATATATAATAAAATGAACCAAAATTGTAGCTTTAGAAACACTTCGTTATATCAGGTCAAAACTATTGTGCTAAAACTATTACTGAGCTGGTCTTACGATGAAACTGAAAACTTTTTCAAAATTATTAAATAATCATTTTCTCACACAATAGTCATTATATTTTTTATTTTTATAATTCTTGTAATTTCTTTAAAAAAAAAAAATGTTATATAATTCTACTTCAACTTCAAAAGGTTCCGGGTTCGATTCTCGGTAGGTCACTCACAAAGTTGACATTTATCACTTTGTGAATTTGTGCCCAGTCTGGTTAGGCCATTGCGGGCTGAACCACCCGATTGTCCATAAGTAGTAAGATGGTTCCGTGTTTCGAATGGCACGTTAAGCCGTAGGTCCCGGTTGCTGTCTATAATCACTTAGACAGCGATTGTTACACAACCAAGTTAGAAGCCTGCTACTTGTGGAAAGCGGTTGGAAAATTCTGAAACTAGGGTTCATTGGGTCGTTCGGTCCCACACAAAAAGGGAAGAGAAAAGAGGAGCTCAATTTCTGAAACGTCGTAATTGTATCACACAATTATGCGTGTATCACATGTTTTACTTTACTTAACGTTACCTATCCTACAAAATTTTTACCCTATCAAACATTTGTCAGACGTGGCGATAATATTGCTTACCCCACCAGGGATACAGGCGTGATTTGTGCTTTTTATAACACATTTGTGGGGACTTTCCAAGAAACACATAAGAAAGTGATGTTTATATTTCCAGTTTGGCGCGTGGGCAGCGTTTGCCACATGGGTGGGGCTGGCGGTGTTCTCCACCCTCAAAGTGTGCCGGTACCATCAGCTCGAAAACATACAGGTACTTCAAAACAGAGTGTAAAAAAAATTGCTGCAAATATTTGAAATGGTGAACCAGTTCATGAACAACTTTCTCCAAGAAACATAGGTCGAAATATGAAAAAAAAATTTGGACCTACCATACAAAATGTACCGGCCGACCAAGTCAATTTGTATGGAGGCCAAATTGTTTTTTCATATTTTGACCTTATATTCCTTGGGGAAAGTAGTTCAGTTTCATGGACTGGTTCACCATTTCAAATATTTGCAGCTAATATTTTACACCTCATATATGTTGTTAAATGTATGTTACATCGTTATCATCAAAACTTGTTTTGTTACAAAGGTAATTATTACGACTGTAATAAAAAATTACTTACAAATTATTATACCACTGGAACTGGAAGTTCTGTATAATTTTATGATTTCCTTTGTTTTCTACTCCATTAATAGTTTTTGAGTTATTCAAAGTTTGAATTAATAAACAAAAAATAATATTGAAAGTAAGTGTTTTGACGCCTGCCAAATTTGAGAGACATGACGTCATCTCTTCGTAACAAAATATCGTTCTAAAAGGTCACTCATTAGACCTGCCAGGGCCCTAAAGCTGCTAAATGAAAATCGTTTCAGTTGGATGTCGATTAGATCTCAATTGGATGATTTCGGTCATTTCGTAGTCTGTTTACAGTTTGAAGTATAGAAAATCACAATGGCAATGACTATTGAGTTTCGATGGTGTTACAATGACAAAAATTAGCAGACTTGGGGTCCTGTCATCACGCCCGTTGCTCATAGTAACATGTTTCCACTGCAGGTGTCGATGTACCGCGAGCGACAGCGGCTGGTGAACGAGAGCGGGTCTCCCACCGCCGCGCAAGATGGCCGCTCCACGCCGCCATTGCAGCCCGCCGCTACCGACGCACAGTGAACATACTCACTGGAGTGTTTGTGAGCGAACTTACTTTATCCATACGTATCATGATGTTGTTAGGTATCTGTTTTGCATGTTTGAAGAAATATCCACAAGATAGTAATTTCAAATACTTGGTGTTTAACCATACAAGAACGAAACAAGATTCATTTTGGGTCGTCGAGCCGGCGAAGTAAGTAAGTGAAGTTTTAATCAAACACTAGATTGATATTAACTTTTTGTTACAATTGTCTGTCATCCGTAGTCAGAAGACGTGGGTGCGTTAATCCCATCGGTGGCGTTAATGTTTTCCACTTGTTTCGTTTGTATGTTTGCTAACAAAAACTTAACAAACGAAATTCGATGAACATTTACGTAACCGGTTAGCCTATAATATCCAATTATTATTATACAGGGTGTAAAAATATTACCTGCAAATATTGAAAGGGGTGAATCAGCCCATGAAACTGAACAATTTTCTACAAGAAACATAGGTCGATATATGAGAATGTTTTTGGACCTCCCATACAATTGACTTGGATGGTTGGTAACTCTGTATAGGAGGTCCAAATTTTTCTTCATGTTTTGACCTGTGTTCCTTAGGGAAAGTTGTTCAGTTTCATGGGCTGGTTCACCTCTTCAAATATTAGCAGCTATTTTTTACATCCTGTATTATTTATGGATTTTGTAAAAATTATATTAGAAAAATTATTCAGTGCGACATAGTAGACAGGTATTATGTAGGTCAATATCACTCTTGGTAATTTGGGTCTGACTGAACTTAAATTCAAAATTTCTGGAGATTTGATAACCAAAGATCTTGTTTGCATATAATTTCTCTATGTTGGTGTAAATTTTTTAAATAAGGAGCACTTTATAAAACTAATAACATTTTTTTGTAATTTCTACATAGCACACACAATCGTTATTAAGTATGTGTTATTAATTTATAGTGTTGAACAAATTAAATGCTATCTACAAGTTAACACAGACTGTGGAATGATTAGGCATTCTATAGACCCATGTTTTAACATTCCTTTTATCTAAATGCAGAAGTTGCCAACTACGGATTAAATGTGATAAAATAACTATTAATATAAAAAATTAATAATTAGCATTCTTTGATAATTTAGCATTCAACAATTGTGTACAAAATAATGTATTTATAATTATTAAATAATTAGATTTAAGTTGTTAATGTGAGTGATCTCTTGAATGCAAACTGATTTGATAATTTTTGGCACCTAATTATTAATTAATAATGTAAGTTATAAAAACACGATATATTCGATAATTAAAAAAAAACTGGGTAGCGTAAACGAATTATCACAAAATTTTACATTGTATAGGTAGTTATACTATTATAAAATTTAAATATCTACTGATTTGTAGTATATAGTATGTAATAAAATAATAAACAAACCATGATTTGTAAAAAAACTCTTTTATTCACTAAAGTGTAAGCAAAATTTGAACCTTATAATCTAGTCATAAGAGTACACTTGGCACAATTTCATATCACACATAAAGGCTTTGGCGCAAAATATTTAGCAAAGAAATAAATAAAGGGGAAACAGTGTAAAAATGAGAACTTACACAATCAACGCAAACGATTGTTAATCAAAAATCAGTCTTACCACTAAAAACTAGGCGGAATACAATTAAATTACGAAAAATTCAGACATTTCCAAACTAAACAAAACATGATTGCTAAAATAAAAAATAAATAAATAATAAAGCAAGGAAAAATGCCGTAAGCGAAAGACACAGGAAAAGTTTGCCAGAGGCAGAATTCCTTATTTTGAACTACGAGTACCTACTATGCCGTGTGATGCCGGCTTAGAATAGCATCACCCCATTTCCTACCCGTGGGTGTCGTAAGGGGCGACTGAGGGACTTGAGAGTTTCAGGTGTATTACATACAACTTTTAGGCGACAGGCCGAAAACCTGTCACTATAGTGATACACGAATGATCTCAAACGGCCCTCTATATTTGTCAGACGTGGCGATAGCGACCGTATTTTTACGGCCGTCAACGCTCTGCCTACCCCGTAAAGGATAAAGGCGTGATATATGTATGTATCTATGTAGTACCTACATGTTAGCAAAATTGTTGCGATACTATCGTTGTGACTACAGATGCCTCCACATCAGGTATAGGTGCGTCAGGTTGGCTCGTCACCGGCGCAGCATTTGACAGAACGTCGTTGGCAGCTACGACTACCCTCTGAGTAGAATGTTTCTTGTCCATATGTACCTTTAGGTATCTCGCTTGAGCGAATGACACCCCACATTTGCTACACTCAAATTTTCCAGCGTTATGTGTCTTCATGTGACGGAGTAGGTCGCAGCGTATCGTAAAACCTCGGCCACAAGTCGAGCATTTATGTGACCTATCCGCTAAATGTCTTTTGAGATGCCTCTTGAGATGCGTTCGCCAACGAAAGGAGATCTTACACTGATCGCACGAAAAAGTTTTCACTCCGATATGCGTCTGCGTGTGGAGGTATAAACCGGTTTTATTTTTGAATTTCATGCCGCATATTCCGCACTCGATTTCGTAAGTATTGCTGTGAGTGGTCTTGTGCTCGTGTAGTTTCGATTTGGTTTCAAACTTTCTTCCGCAAAGTTCACACTCGTGATCTCTAATTTTGTTGTGTATAGATTTCATGTGGTAAAAGTAGCTGGACGAAGCATTGTAAACTTTTGCACAAATAGGGCATGTTCTTCGCCTTTTGTGCTTTTTAACTTGGATCTCTTGTGAAGGCATTTCATTTACGATTGTAGTATTATCATTATCAGTAATCAATTCATTATTAATTGTATTTTTTTCTCGAGGTAGTTTGTCAAGACTAAAATCTTCAGTAGTCTTTTCTGGTGGTAGTGATAGTTCTATTTGGTTGGTAATGTCCGGTTCTGGTGGTATTTCTGTAAAGTTTTCTGTCGATTTTAATTCCGACTCTATCATGTCGATGTCGGCTTTTGTCACAGGACTCTGATATACTTTTACTATTTCTTCTCTACGATCTGGAGTAGTCGTTTGTTCCTTGTTAAGAGGTTGGCTATCTTGTGAATCTTCAATAGCATCAAACACTGATTCTGGTAGAGGTCCGAAATCGAATTCAGTGTCACTATGATCTGAAAATTCATTATCAGCATCCGCACCGTCATCTATATTTGTATTTTCTACTTGGATTATAGCAGTTAACGGGATAGCATCATCAAATATTTCTTCTGTTTCTATATGTTCACTTGTGGCGGAATTTTCCTCTATTACAGTATTTTCACTCTCAACTTGCTGCTCATTTTCATCTTTACTTTTCCCTGAATACTGCACTACGTGGACGGACATGTGTAGAATAAAGTCTTTCCTATCGACGTATGTGTCGCACTCATCGCAATGAAATAATAGATCTGTGTGTGCTTGTATGAGATGTTCCTTGTAGGCTTCTGAGGTATACTCCGTGGAGCAATACAAACAAGCAGTGAGAGAGTCGGGGGCGGGGCCGGGGGCGGGGGCGGGGCTCGAGGGGTACGAGGGAGGGTCCTTGTCCGGCGGGGGCGGAGGCGGCGGTGGCACTACTAATATAGCGATCTCCTCGAACCTGCAACAAAGCGGTTCTATCATCAACATATTCATTCATATCAGAATTAGAGATTAGAAATGCAGGTTTTGGTTTAATTTTTCTACCACACATTCACAATTTAAATTCGGATTTTTACCGATTCCTCGAGTATCATTTGATTTCCCGGCTTCTTAAGCTTGATGACTTCCAAGTCTTCAGTGTAGGTTAGCTCTTTTACCTAAATACACTTTGACGTATCATCATTCTTTGCGATTTGTTTATCATTTGATTTGTCGTCATCTGAACTTTTGTGTCGTCTACTATGTGCCGTCAACTGACTCCTGAGCCTGAAGGCGCGCCCGCACGCACACACATGCGCCCGCTCCCCTGTGTGGACGCTCACATGCGCATTCAACTCCCCGCGCCTCTTGAACACCGCCCCGCACTCCATACACTCAAACTTGTGGTCACTTCCGTGCGTTCGCCGATGCATCCTCAAAGCCGCACTGGATTTGGAGGCTTTCCCGCATAAATCGCAGACGAATTCCCTATCTTCTGAATGAGATTTGATGTGGTCTTGGAGATGACTGTTTCGGGAGAACGTCTTCGGGCAGACCGGGCACGCGTGCGGTCGCTGCTTGGTGTGTAGCGCTCGAGTATGTCTAGCTAAGTTCCCGCTGTCACTGAAGCTAAGCCCACAAGTATGACAGCTGTATCTTTTCTCTCCCTGATGTAGCCTAATGTGCCTCCTCCACGAAGCGATCGTTATGCTTTTCTTACAAAATTCACACTCGACATATTTCTTGCCGTTTTCGGTTACAGTTACTTTCAGTTGTTTTTGGGGAGTTTCATCTGATTCGTTTAAGATTTCTAAATCTTTTGATTCTTGTTTGATTTCAATTTCTACTTTGACTTCTGCAGCGAATGCTTTACTTGTTTGTCTGTAAAGGCAAACGATGTTTTTGTTATTTCTATTTAGGACGATTAGAATGAATAAAAAGATTAACAATTTGTAATCACATTAATATAATTAAAGTTTTCTACAGAATTTTACCATGGTTCTTTTATTATTTAACTGGAAACATATTTTACATATATAATACTTTCAATATATCATCACAACATTTATCACTAATATTGTCCAATATTCGTATAAACGACCATATTCGGTCCCCGCACGATAGACTGTGTTGCATCTCTGTTCTGATCATTCTCGTGAAGCCTCTTCATATGATGCGTCAATGCTCGTCTTTGCCTGAACGCTGCTCCACACAACTGACAAGTAAAAGGCTTGGAATCACTGTGTGACAGCAAGTGACTGTTCAGCTCGTGTTTCTGTCTGAATCCTTTGCCGCAATGCAAACAAGAGTGGGGTCTTTCACCAGTGTGTTTCAGTTTATGTCTAGTCAGTCCAGATCTCAGTCTAAATTTGGCTCCGCATTCGGCGCATTGATGTGGAAACTGTTCGCTGTGGGTCTTAAGATGGACGTGTAAGGAACCGCTTTGGGTGAATCTTTTTCCACAGTGAGAACAGACAAAAGGACGCTCGCCTGTATGTATACGCATGTGCTGTTTTAAATTCTGCGAGTTGGCGAAGTTCTTTGGACAGAATCTGCAGGAATGCCGCCTGACCTTCTCGTGTGTTTCCGTCAGGTGCCGTTGGAGACCATTCGGGGCTCGGAACTGTTTCCCGCAGATGTGACAAACGCAAGGCCTCTCTCCCGTGTGTATTCGTTTATGGAACACGTATGTATGCGGTGAACTCAAATTCTTTCCACATATTCTGCAGTTGTAGAAAACTTTTCCGTTGATTTTTGTCAGCACCTCAATAAGTTCTAATCGTGTTTCTTCGTCCATTCTGTCTTTTCTCATGTTGCTTTGCGTCAAATCGTCGTAGTCATCTACCTCATCCTGGTCAGTCTCATCTCTCGTATTAAATTCTTCGTCAACCATTTCTGAATCACTAGAGTCTGACATGTTTAGATTGCTGCTTGCTTTATGGTCATTGGCAAAGTGGTTCCTAAAGTTTACCAGTGCTTCGTAGAAATTATTGTAAAGGTCTGCCTTTTTAGTTGTTGCTAATGAAGATAGTGGTTCATCATCTTCATCAGATATTCTTTGGTTAGCGCCTTGGTAGTCTGCTTCTTGATCCCCAAAGTCTATTTCGATTTCATATTCGTACTTGATTACTCCGTCGAGGGTTGTACGAGTGTCTCGGCAGGGCTTGAACCTGCAACAAACAACCCACGTTACTACTTTTCTTTGCTGTGCGTAGTGAGGTGGTATTTCAGATGAGATGATTTCCTGAATTTCTTTGGACAGATCTCGCAAGCGAACTTTCTTATGTCTAGGTGCATATCTAAGTGGCGAGTGAGGGTAAGTTTTGTGGTGAAAGATTTGTTGCATAACTCGCAGATAAATGGTCTTTCGTTTGTATGGAGTAGCACATGAGCGTCGCGCGTGGATCTAGACTGGAACGCTTCTCCGCAGATGGGGCAATGAATCTTCAATATCCCTTCATGGACGACTTTCCTATGGGCTGTCAAATTGCCAAATCTGCTATAGCTTTTGTCACATTGATCGCAGACGTATCTTTCAGTTACTGTGTGTCTCTTCAAATGTATTTGCATGCGGTATTTGTTGCCAAACATTTGGTTGCATTCTGGGCATGGTACTGGGATGTATTTTTGATTTTTCGTACTTATTTTCTTTTTGCGTTTCTTTTCTTTTAGTTTATCATTATCGCCATGTGCATCAGCTATATGTTCCTGTAGATCTTCGATTGTATCTGCAGCGTAACCACAAGATTTGCAAACAGTTGAAGTTACAGGATTGGAATGTTTTACTTGTACATGCTTTACATACGCTTTTTTATCAGAGTAAGATGTTTCGCAGCATATGAATATGGTCTGTATATTTTCTTCTGAATGTTGGTTAAGGTGGTGCAGCAGACGCCTGCTTGTTGAAAAGACGCTTACGCAAAATGGACAATTTAACTCTGGTAATGCGACTATTTCTGTGTCCCTGACTGTTTCTTCATTAGATTCCACAGTGATATCCGCATCATAGTCTTCTGCGTCATTCATCGACAGTTGTTCTTCAAAAGTTGTGTTTTCTTTTAGAAACTTTTCTAAGGTATCTCTGTTTTCAGTTTCTGTTTGATGAGCTACCAGTATATGGCTGTTGAAATCGTCTACGTTTTCAAAACTTGGTTCTTCAGGACATTTAAGGCACACATATTTCATATTTGTTTGGCTTTCATCGTCAATGTTTAAGGAGTTTACCAGTACATTTTTAACTGTCTCACCTATCGGAAAGTTTGACCTGTAATGTAACATATTTTTTCCTGTAATCTGAAAATAGTGTAAAGGTAAAAAATATAGTAAAAACACTTACTTTTTTTGTTGACTATTTTCTACTATTTGGTTATTGTCGCTTATTGTGGAATCGTGAATCTGTAAAAAAAAACGTTTTTTAAAATGATAATAAAATTATCAATGAATAAGCCAATCAAATCAATGCAATATATTTACTTGTGTGGAGGTAGTAGGTTTCTGTTGCAGCTGATGCAGCCGTGTTTTTAGTGCCTGATCAGCCTGTAAACAAACATAGAAGCATGTCAATTTTTGTCAAAGTGAAATCCTTTTTCAATGAGGAACCGTCCAATTCCACATAATAGAAAACAAAATATATATGTAATGATGACTACATTTTATTTGGTATTAACTTTTTAATGTGGACTGATATAAAAAACAGTCTAACCAAAGAGGTAACACTGTAGCAATACCTAAGCATCTCGAGAATGCCAGAATTCTTTTGAACAATAAATATAACAAAAAAAATGAATGTTCTAGACAATTCACACATCGCCATCTAGCCCCAAACTAAGCAAAACTTGTACTACGGGAACTATTTCTATATATATAAATACACATATTATACATCGAAAACACCCAGACTCGACGCAAATATTGGAAAATTGACTAAACAAATATTTGTGTCTGGTGGGAATCGAACCCACAACCCTCTGCATAGAGGGTTATCTATCCGCTACGTCAGTGGGACAGTCAATATGGCACTGAAAAGTTCCTCATGAAATCCTTGTCCAAATAAGAGGCTTGTGAGGATGCTGCAGAAACAAACCTGTTCACAGCACTTGACCAGTTCGTGCCACGCCAGCAGCGTGTGATGGCATTGGTAACATACTCCTCGGGGAAGAACATCATCCTCTTTTACCTGGCGGAAAAAAAACAGTCAAATACACAAAATTTAGTAGAATATCTATGGTAAATGACGATCAATGTGGCGCAGTGGTAGTGCGACTGCCTTTGAGGCAGAAGGTTCCGGGTTCGATTCTCGGTGGGTCTCTCATAAAGTTGATATTTATCACTTTGTGAATTTTTTTCCAGTCTGGTTAGGATCACCCGCTTGTCCGTAAGTAAGATGGTTCAGTGTTTCAGATGGCACGTTAAGTCGTAGGTCCCTGTTGATGTCTATGATCACAGACGGTGGTCGCTGCACAACCATGTCAGAAGCCTGCTACTTGTAGAAGACAGTTAAAAATTCTGACACTAGGTTTCATAGGGTCGTTAAACGACTCGATGCCCCACACGAAAGAAAGAAAGAGTAGAATAGCTTGATCACTATTTCTGATTCAGGTGCGGATAATACAAAGGATTTCATGTGAATTTGGAAATCCATACTAATATTATATACGTAAATTCGAAAGTAACTCTGTCTGTCTGCTACGCTTTCACGGCCAAACCACTGAACCGATCATCATGAAATTTCATACAGAGATTAGTAAGATACCGAGAACGGACATAGGCTACTTTTTTTCACCACTCGAGGGTCTGAAGTACCTTCAGTAGACCACCAGGTACACCACCAGGAGCCCGCCTAAACTATAGGAGATACAGACATGGCACCAAGCAAAAAATGTTTAACTTGATGGGTAGCTTCTGGTGGCACATAGACTTTGAAGGTTTGGAATACCTGATGTAGACCACCAGGTGCACAACCAGGAGCCCACCTAAACTATAGGAGATAAAGATATGGCACGAAAGCAAAAGTTGTTCTGCTTGATGGGTAGTTTCTGCTGGCATATAGACTTATAAGGTTTGGTGTTCCTGACGTAGTCCACAAGGAGCACTAATAGGAGCCCAGATTAGCATGTATAATTTAGGACGTTAGTGAAGGAAACAAGGTTATTTTATCATCTAAAATACTAAGTCAGCGAAACGAAGTCGCGGGTACCAGCTAGTACGAAATAAATCTTATACACACATATCACGCCTATATCTCTGGCGGGCTATCTTTGCCGTGTGATGCCGGCTTAGAATAGCATCACCCCACATCCTTCCCGCGGGTGTCGTAAGAGGCGACTAAGGGTCTCGAGAGTATCGGCGTATCACAATTTTTAGGCGACAGGCTGACAACCTGTCACTATAGTCACTATACCTTGGAAAACAATCCTCAAAAATGTCAGTTGTGGCGATAGCGACCGTATTCTTACGGCCGTTAACGCTCTGTCTACCCAGCAAGGGATAAAGGCGTGATATATGTATGTATGTATCTCTGGCGGGGTAGGCAGAGCGTCAACAATCGTAAAATTACATTCGTTATCGCCACATTTTTTTTTTTTTGTGATGCTATTCTAAGCTGGCACCACATGGCATCAAAGCAAAAAATTCAAAACACAAATTATCTGTGAAATGGCCCTCAATATTTGTCAGATGTTACATTGGTGCCCTCGGGTGTGACTGTGAAGCCCCAGACAAAATGTGAGACACATCATAGAGACATTCCCTTCACGCAAATACAGCAGAGATTCTGGAGACATATTTACTTTAAAAATGATGCGATTGATTGGATTAGGAACCTTGATATTATTCTGTAAACAACATTTGTTATTCTGTCATACAGTTAAATGCAAATAAATTGTGCCACCATATTGTGTTATGTTTTTGTAGAATTTTCCTTAAATGTTTTTTTCTCTTGAGGCCCCTTATTCTCTCTCGGACAGGTTAATTTCTCGAAAGCGATTATTATTATGATTATACTTTTTATCAGGCAGGCAGTTGTAGCAACTGATAGTGCCTGTATCCCACTGTTCATAGTTCACTTAGTCTTTTCTATCATTATTTTTTTTTATGTTGATAAAGTTTGTTTTTAAATGTGTTGGTGTTCTGTGCTGATATGACATCTTGAGACAATTTGTTCCAGTCTGCTACCACTTTATTTCTGAGAAAATTTTTGTGTGATTAGGTAAGTTATCATCAGTTTTTATTATTTATTACTCACTTTGATAGGTAGATGCTGGTGTATCTTGTCAGGAAGGTTGCTCTGCAGTCCTTCTCCAGAGAATATTGGGATCACATACTCCGTGATTGTGGCACAGAGCCGACATACTGTGGAAAAGTCTTCGACATCTGAAATAAGTGTAAGAAAATTTGCTGCAAATATTTTAAAAGGTGAACCAGCCCATAAAACTGAACAACTTTCCTTAAGGAACATAGGTCGAAAAATTAAAAAAAAAAAAAATTTACCTCCCATACGAAATTACCAACCTACTGACAGTCAATTTATATGTAAGGTATAAAAAATATGTTCACTTTTCGACCTATATTTCTTGGGGAAAGTTGTTCAGTTTCATGGGCTGGTTCACCCCTTAAAATATTTGCAGCTAATGTTTTTACGTCTTATATTTATGTTTATGTGTCAGACAGTTGAGTTTACTCTGACTGAGTTTAGTTTAGGGGGGGAGGATGTAGAGAAAGTGGTAGTAAATAATTCTTGTGTGGTCAAATGGGGGAAAATGGGACTAGCGGGTAACTTAGGACATGGTTGACACCAGCATCTATGAACCAGTAACTTTGTAACTGGTTAAAAACTTTGGACTTATTTATCAACCAGTTATAACGTTATAGGCTTATAACTGGTTCATAGATGCTGGTGTCGACCATGTCCCAAGTTACCCGCTACTCTCATTTTCCCCGATTTGACTGTACCTAGGTAGAGAGGTCAGAGTATACTTTTCGGGGCGGTATCTTACTGGGCCCATAGGAACTATATAGAATAATAATGCATGAACTCTTGAATCTCTCAATGGCAGACAATAATATCAAATTACCTGCCTGCTACATACTTCCATCAAGAGAAAAATGAAATAAAACAAAGAATGCATCAAACAGTACTCACTCTCGAGGTTAACCTGCCCCTCCGCGAGGGTTTCAGACCTTTTCTGCATCGCGTCCGTCGCCTGCAGCTCCGTAGGATTCAGAAGGAATATTTGCTCGGTTTCTGTATCCATTTTGTCTGATAATTCATTAATTTTATTCGTTAATTTACAACACAAAAGACTAAATTCTCAAATTTCTTTTCTGCGTTTTTTTTAGTTAGTTGACAGCTAGACGACGCAGCTGTTTTGTGCGTTCATCATACTCACTTCACAAAATTCTGTTTTTTGATTTCGTTATGTGATAAAATCGTGTTGAGCGTAAAAGAATTATAAATAAGTAGAATAAAATAACGAAACTTACACTAATACAATATTTTATTTTAATAAAACCGCAGTAAAACAGAAAAATAACTAAACTGTTTTCTATTCACTGCTGCTAATCGAATTTATGTTTTGAACGTAACTAATGGCGCAAAATTCAAACTTTCGTGCGGCCTACGTGCTAGTTTTTGTTGCGGCGCTCGCTGTAAGCCCTCCCCACGGCTGCCACCACTGTGGGCATCATCATCATCGTCTTGTTCTTGTACGCTTGGATCACTTGCTGTAAATAAATATAATAAATGTTAATTGTACCAGATAAAGGTTTAAGTCACCGGTAAATTCAAATTGCTAGCAGATTAGGCAATAATAGCAATAAGCCTGCCTTTTACTAAAGGTGTAACCAACATGTAGGTTTAAGACGCGCTTAAAAAATTGCGATTTCGGTCTTAGCGATAGTTACTGATTTCTAAAATCAGTAACTATCGTAGCGATAGGTCGATAACTAAATCGCAGTTCTGTGTTCCACTGTTAATCACTAACCAGCACTCTTCTCTTTTAGTGTGGGACACCGAGTCAGCCAACGACCTGATGGACCCTGGTGTCAGAATTTTTCAACCGCCTTCTACAAGTAGCAGGCTTCTGACATGGTTGTATAACGACCGCCGTCTACGTGATCATAGACAGCAACCGGGACCTACGGCGACTTAACGTGCCATCCGAACCAGCTGGCTTCTATATGTTTTTGGTTTACTCACCAGCACTAACTTGATAAGATACACGGCGAAGGTAAGAAAGCTGATCGTCATGAGCGCGCCTTCTGACGATGGGAACTCCACGTGTCCGCGCGGTTCTGCGGAGCGTTTTTCTCTGGACCCAGGATCGCTTGAGGCTGGCGGGTCGTCCGGGAAGGCAGCCTCTATACGCTCTTCTGAATATTGCGAAAGAACAGGTATAACTTCAAGGTCAGGACTTTGAAGTACCTGACTGAAAGAGAAGGCGAGTATCCAAGTTGAAAAGTTTGGATAAAACTAAGGGTAAAAGTCGTAATTTTAAGTTTAAGTAAAAAATTAAGAGGTACTGGACGAAATCAGGCCAGGCGGGGACAACATCCGTCTAAATTCTCGAAAGCACACTTGCTTAGAACTCAGAGGGTTCGAAATACAAACAACAAATAATATTACATGCAAACTCTCACCTATATTCGCCATAAGAGTATCTCTGAGATCCTCCAGATACCGTAACTTCCCATGCACCCCGCGCCGCGTGTTACGGGCAATGATCTCCGTCACGGTCTTCAGAAACTTGATCAAAGTCTCCATCGCATTGCTCTTCTTGTTGTTGGATAAAGGCTCTTCATCATCATCGTCTTTATCTACTTTCTCGTCATTTTCTTTATTTTTTGGTACGTTCTCTTTTCTCATTGTGTTGTGTTGGTTGGAGGATCCAGTTTTTAAGTTATTTTTAGTGGTCTTTCTATTGCTTTCTGTAGCTTTGTCGAATTCTGAATCATAATCAACATCTTCCGTTTTAACGTCTTCGGGTATTTTACTGGGTTTAACAGGATTGTAAAGGTTCGGACCATATCTTTCAATTTGTGGGTTTATTTCTGACCTTCTTGTAACCGTATCAAGCTTCCGTTTTGAATTCACTGCTGTGTGCATTGGCATGTCTTCCGTACTTGTTAAATAATCATTGTTTTTATACTGGTCGATTAAGGTATGATCCGAATACTCGTCCTCTACTGTAACGTCGTCATTAAAATATTTTTCTGAACTCGGTGTAATAGTTTGCTTGATAACATCATGCCTATCTAGTTTATTTTTGTTTGCTTCCGGGGTTTTTGTAGGATTAGGAACTCTTTTTATAGTGCCAATAGTTGCTACTTTATGAACTTTGATATCTTGCTGTTCTTCATCTTCTGTGATTAGCTCTTTCAACATGACATCTTCAGGACTTGGCACTTTTCTATTCTGACCACGAGTCTTTGAAGTTGTTTTTGTCCTTACAGGAAATGTCTTTTCATTTGTGGTCTTGCGCGTAGGTTTATCGACTCGTTCCGTATGATAAATTTCTTTGTTTGCCGATTCTGAAGGCGTAGATTTTGTCGGTAGCTTCGGTTTAAGAGGGGGTCTTGTCGTATTTACTTTATTAACATGACCTATGTTTGGGAATTTGTATGGTGTAATACCCGTAGTCGTTGCTCCATCACTATTTTTGTAGCCTATTAATTGAGGTTTTGGGGACACTGAAATGTTACCTGATTCTTTATCATGATTTTCTTCGACCAGCGTTGGTTTCGTGCTCCGTAGTATTTCGACTCTTCTCATATTTGAAATACTTTTAAATACTATTGGCTGTTTCATATTTGTTTCATGATTCGCTCTAGTTTGGATACTTTGGCCATTAGTTTTTGGAGATTCATTTTTCCTTTTATCGTTTTCTTTACGAGTTGTATTGGCTTCAACTGGTGGTTTTCTATCACCATTCAGTTCTGTAATGTCTTCATCCAGTTTCATTTTATTTGTTTCTTCAGCAGTTGTATATTCAAGATCGGCCATATTCATAACTTCTATAGGACCTTTGTACTCTTCTAAAGGTTTCGGTGTCTTGCGAGATGCTTTATTATTTTCTAGATGTATTCTCTTCACATTACCTGGAATAACAGTTTGACGTGGCTTATCAGTTTTTTCAGAGCTTCCAATATTATCAGGTCTTCTTAATACTGAAACATCACCTTTGCTTTTCGTTTCGTGTCTAATAATTTCTTCGTTTATCAAAGGTTTTCTGCTAACAAAGTCGTGGTGAACATTGAAGCCTGAATCCCAATTATTATCTTTAAGAGTGTGATTGATGTAAATCCTGTTCCGTTTTGTCGTTTGTTCCACATCAGACCCTTTTATTACTGGAGACGTGTCTTGCTCTTCATTTGGCCTTAGACGATCACTGTTTTTTTGCACAATGGGTTTAACACTAGCTGGATTGATGAAAGTAGGATTAGTAGGGTAGATAGTTTCAGGTTTAGTCACTGTGGCGAGTAAAGGGTGTTCGTGTGACGGTCGTAGAGGTTTCTTATAGTGTTGCTGCGAAATTTGGACCCACTCACACCGAACTTGGACACACAGCACTAGAGCGAAGGTTAAGAACATCATCTTATTGTGGATCTTGCAGAATGTAGACGAGATGTGAACTGTAGTGTAACAGGTGTCGCGCTGCGCCTAGCGAGAAAGAGTGGATAAATCTGTTATGTCAGGGGAGCTCAACTTTTGGCCTTTTTCTGACTTTGTATTTATTGTATTTACAAATGCGCCAGTATTTTGTACTGTGTGTATGAGTAGGTACTTAAGTATGAGTTTTGTATGTTCTGAATTAGGTAACAATAACTAGCCTATTATGAAAATACATATACCTAAGGTTGGAAAATAAAAATACTCAGCTACTATTCCGAAAACCTACGCATAATTTCTACGTAAAACAATTGAAATAAAAACAGGTTAATATCAAAAGAACTACTGGTACAGTTATCTAAAAAAAGTTTTGTGAGTGTTTACATAGAAATGTTTTCCCTAGTGTGTGATTATCCGCTCTATGCGTCTGCGCAGGTGTCATGGTCGACTCCTCTCCACATAGAACCGTTAGAACGCGCACACAAAATTAAGCGGCGGCGGGAAACAAGCAATCGCTCAAGCAAGTGCCTCAAGCACGCATCTGGCATAAAATCTGCCATTTATGTTCTAGAAGGTGTAAAAATAATAGCTGCAAATATTATAAGGGGTAAATCAGCCCATGAAACTGAACAACTTTCCCCGAGAAACTTAGGTCGAAATATGAAAAATTTTTTGAACCTCCCATAAAAATTGACTTGGTCGGTAGGTCATTTGTATGGGAGGTCCATTTTTTATTTATATTCCGACCTATGTTCCTTGGGGAAAGTTGTTCAGTTTCATGGGCTGGTTCACCCCTTAAAATATTTGCAGCATTTTTTTTTACATCTGGTATAGAGCGCAGCACCGCTATCGGCCTGCGCTACTTCGTGTACATGCCCTATGTTACATGTTAACTAGTTCTCTGATAGTTCAATTTGTATGCGACAATGTATACTTCATTCGCTTAAATAGCATCTCGACCAGCGTAACTGTCAGTACGCGCCCGTACGTGCGTGTATGGAGCATTGAGGTCAAGTTACAATGGTTGCGACACTAAGCGAATGAGCTATATGGGATTATTGAATTATTTTCCAACACAGATAAATAAAACGTGCTTGTATTCAAAACGGCATTTATTATTTAAATAGTTATCATTAACACGATTTGTAAATGGATCTCATCGCAAAACAACCGCTTACACCTAGAACATCAACAAGCTAGTTGTGCTATGTGCCGACGATTTGGAAACATACGAAATATTTAAAAATACACAACGGATTTTGATGCAGTTTTTTGCAATAGATAGAATGATTCAAGAGAAAGGTTTACATGTATAATACATACCAGGAAAATGTTTTATACCAACGGGGAAACGGAAAACGAGTAGCAGCGGGTGATGATTTAATGTTATATTTTTAAGAGTCAGAAAAAGCGATCCTCCGACTATGCTTCAGTGAATTTCAACTTGCCCCGCAAAGGACAGAAGCGTGATTTTAAGTATATATGCAAACACATAGCACATCTAGCGTTCCTGCAAACCACATAAACTTTCGTCTTACTCGGATGATCACGACATGAAACTCTATGTTAGCTTAACCATACATAACATCTATAAATTAGGCCTCGAGAAATCCCTGTACTAAACCGATTATGACAAAAGATATACATTACTGTCTGAAGAAGTACATTTCATCTTTTTCGTGCGGGACACTGAACATTCTGACACTAGGGTTCAGGGTTCATTGGGTCGTTGAGCGACTCTCTGTCACACACAAAGAATACCCACACATAAAGAAGAAGAAGATTGAATATAGTAAAAAAAACTAAATTGTTCCGGTTATAGACACGAATTTCTTGAGACCCTATATTTGACACTCCATTAGGTACTAGGTGATTTGTCACTGATACATATACTAGTTACAAAATATCCGATATAAATACTATGATTAGTTGCGGGTTGGTCCATGTATTATTTCATTATGTACTAAACATTTAACATACAAAACAATAAGTACATTAATATTGTTAAAACATTCAGATTTGTTGGCAATAGAGAAGTAGTACATAAGATTGTTTATAGGACGTTTGTAAAGGTGAGCGCACCTCTAGCAGAAATTGTTAAAAAGCATTAGATAAAACTTTTCTTACATAGTCTTCTTTCTTTCTTTTCATGTGGGTCACCGAGTCTTCCAACGACCCAATTTCTTACATAGTAATTTACACTTTGTGTTGTTATTTCTTGATGGAACTCCATGTTAATTTATTAATAAAACACTTTTTCACTAGTTCCACTATGTATATTTGTTGTCATCATTAAACAAATATACATAGTGGAACTAGTGAAATTTTCTATTACATAGTTCTTAATTTCAAATTTCAATTGAAACCCATCCAATGGTACTAAGCGTGCGCTCACCTTCTAACGTTATTTAAAATTATTAACACGTTCTTATTTATAATTAAACAAAGATTGATTATTACAGACAGAAGTAGACAGAATTGACATGAAATGTATGATTATATTACACATACATAATAATATTTACACTTAGTAACACTTATTATATTGAGGCCGTCATAAAAAGAGTAAAAATAGTAAAATTAAAATACTACGTAGCTGTCCGTATAGTGTTTATTCTGCATGTTGCCATTTATTCAGTGTTCAAAGATTTTAAGGGCTCAACCAGCCTATGATACTGAATTTTTCAAGGAACATCATAGGTCAAAACGAAATATAAGTTATCATTGTTTCTCCCATAAAAATTCTCTCTCACTATGACACCAAGGTTCTTCGGGTTATTGGACGACTGAGTGTGTCACACGAAGAGTGAGATACAAATTGTCCCAGCCGTCAACAAATTTTGCATGGGAGGTAACATTTTATGTTCTTCATATTTCGACCATGTTCCTTGGGGAAATGAGTTCAGTTTCATGGGCTGGTTCACCCCTTAACATATATGCGTTTTTTAAATATAATTTATATACAAGACTCTATCCCGTGGTGTTCATTTACTAAAAGTAACCGAGTCGTTTTATTTTTAGACAGTTTAGCGGCCCGCAATAATGCTCGGCAATCACAGCTGACGGGCGGGCGGGCGTGATCTGTCGACCTCCTGAGGAAGGCTAGCTTAATCAGCCGAAACTGGTCGGGGTCCGAGCCCTCAACCAAATTTAAAACAAGTAAATCTTAGTTCCTCACATAACATTTCAGTCATTTAAAATGAGAGTTAAGTCAAAGGCAACATGCAGAATTATCTGTCATGTAAAATCCGTTATATATAGCTGCTAAAATAATATGTATAGTATTTTAAAATAGCTGGAAAAGTATCAAAAGAGATCACAGAATTATGGAAGCTTTACTTGCGACGCACGATTGTAAAAATAAAATAAAAAAATCACAGATTATGAATAGTAGTAGACTGCTGGAATGACTGCGCTTAATATTTGTGACGAATAGTTAATACAACAAGAATCGGCACACACATATAACGTCAATTTATAACTATAATTTTAAGATTATGATATCTATTGGATTATCTCGAAGTAAACTTCGAAACAACAGCTTTATTACAAATCTTTTGCTCACTTAAAGTCGCACTTTCCTTAGGCCGTAATTACACCATACCAAACATATTTTCCCTTGGGAATAAATTCCTACAAAGAAGCCGACGTATACAATCTTAGATTAGGTCCCAGTAAATGCGTTTCCAAACCCGTATACACCCTGCAATACAATGCTTTCTGCATCTACGCCTACTTACATTGTGGCTTCTAAAATTCATTTACTTTTAAATGCAAAGGTTTTTAAATTCTTTCGTACTATTTTTTTTATTAGTTTTTCGAGAACGTGGCTAGAGAAATTGATAAACGATTGGCACTAAATAAGTTTGTTAATATTATTTTATAATCATTAAATACTTATGGATATTATAATTTCATTTCTGATCCACAACGATTTTGTTAATAGAAGTATTTCTCTCTCAAACGCAACCCGTAATGCAGAAGTTTTTAAAATATTTTGTTTTTTCGTAATTCTTAGTGTCTATTTTTTTTTGCAATTCCAATATTTTGACGTATTAAATCATTAATTTAAGGATATGTATTTTAGACCACTATGTTATTTGAAAAAAACTTCACCGTCGAATCTTTTTACATTGCAAAAGAAAGTGGCCCGAAAATACTTCCTTAGGGAACTCGTTTACTGAAAAAAAAAAAACTTTAGCTTTGCATACAATGAACTTCATGAAATGAAGGAAAAAACTATTTGTCACATAAATATATGTCGAACATGTTAAGGTTAAGAATTATCTTCGATTTTGTATGATAATGAGGACGTGGATCTTGTCAAATGCCTGTATTTGGATGATTATTAAAATCAAAAAGATTTACTTGACTGATTTAAACTTCTGCATACGAGTAAAATGCCACTTCTCACCGTATCTTATAATATATTAAGTCTATTAGGCCGTTAATGATTACGCGATGCTAATCGCCCTTAATTTTAATAATATATTATAGATTTTGCTTCATATTATAAACTTTTTTAAAATTTCTGTGATGTTTAAAACTCTGTGTTGGCACTATTTTTCTCTCTATAGAAATTTATGGATTTATTTTATAGAAATTTTATTAGACTAGTAGTACTTAAGATTTACTTGATTAAACATTATGTTTTAACAATAAGTTTAGTTCATACGAAACAGAAGAATATAAGAACCAGTTTTATGTTTATTTCAGTACTACAATTCGTTATCAGTAGATTTTAAAATTGACAAAGAAGTGGTTTTGTCATTTATGATAAAGGTTATCTAGGGTATTTCATATTGGTGATTATTTAAATTACACATAACTACAGTAGGCCACGCCATTTCACAGTCATGTCGATTATAAATATTTTAAAACAATTATTTTTAAATCACTATATTAAAAAAGTAATAATTAATATAAAAATAATAAATTCAACGCAAGACATTCACAACGTACCGTAAAAAAATCAACAAACATACGTTAAAATCCCAGATAAAATAAATTAAATTATTAAAATAAACATAGTATAAATACTAACGATAATAAATCGACGTAACTCAAGCTGCATTGGGAATGATGTATACAAAATATGCCTAAATATAGGGTCTTTCAAAATTTGCACAAAATCATTGAGTTGATACGCACACCAAGTCTCGGTCCTCCGTGTACAGAAGGTTTGGCAGCACAATCGCCATATATACAGAGATTTTTGTGGCTAGCTTTAGGTCGTGCGAGCAGAAAACCTTGGAACACAACTTCCCAAATGCTGCAGCTGCAGCACTGATTCTGCTGTTGATCTCAGCATCAAGGTTATACTTAGATGTTATAGTGTTCCCCAGATAACGAAACTTATCAACCTGTTTCAGCATATCCTCACCAAGCATAATCGCCAGTGTCTCGCGACCATGCGAGTCTAAGGACATCACTTCCGTCTTTTTGACACTGATCTTCAGGCCAAATTTACAGCATGCTTGGTGAAAAACGGACATAAGCTGTTGCAGGCCGTTTGAAGATTTCAGTAATCAATGCATACGAGACTTAAGTGCGCGCCTTAAGTCTAGCCAGGATAAAAAGACTGCCATCTGTGCGGAAACGGATGCGGACTCCTTGGGAAACAGTATTCAGGACTTCTTTGACTACAACTGCGAAGTATAAGGCAAACAGTGTGGGCGCTAGAACACACCCTTGTTTCACCCCACAGGTGACGGGGAAGAAATCAGACTGTTCACCGTCTACGGAGACGCAGCACTGCATGTCGTCATGCAGGAGTCTTAGGAGTCGCACATACTTTTCCGTGCACCCTAACTTTCCTAGCACCATCCAGAGAGCTTCGCGAGGCACACTGTCGAATGCTTTCTCCAAATCAACAAAGCAGAGATACAACTGGTGACCTTGGTCTCTACTTTTTTCTTGTTATATATTCATATTATGTTACTCCTCAAAGAAAAAAATAAATTTCAAAAATAAGCATTTCATTAGGGGGATGTTTTTACTTATAATTGTAATTTTGTAGTTTTAAGTTTTTTTATGTATTATTGATCCTGATATTTTTACAGCCTCATAAAATTTCTTGTTTTTTCTAAACAATATATGAACATACATTATGCATAAATATTTTTCATAAAAATTAATGTTGAATTTATTGTGATTTTGTACAATTTTCAAAGACCCGGTCAGATTGTTACGGAGGTAACTAGGTTTACTTGTATAATATTCGCTAAGTAAATATTTTGATTTTATAACTATTTATTTATAATGTGTCATCCCTTTTTATATCCTAAGTGTTAATTATAATTAAAATCTGTAAAAAAATCTCAAAATTAATAAAAAATTATGACATCTGCATAAAAATTGCATTGATTGATTCGTTCCTAAGGAACATTAAAATATAAAGCTAAATATAAAAACCAAAATCCATACACCG
Organism: Keiferia lycopersicella; assembly: GCA_029255805.1. Lineage (NCBI taxonomy): Eukaryota > Metazoa > Arthropoda > Insecta > Lepidoptera > Gelechiidae > Keiferia > Keiferia lycopersicella. The sequence continues at coordinate 521,473 of JARACZ010000024.1, forward strand.
CTTCGGGATAACTATCTACACGATACGATCCAACATTTTCATATCAAACTAAATTATTATAATAAAAACTATACAATAAAAACGCTACAACCTTTTTCAAAAGATAATCCTAAAATAAGAAAAATATATAAGGTGTAAATATATTAGCTGCAAATATTTAAGGGTAATTAGACTATAAAACTAAACAACTTTCTCCAAGGAATATAAGTCGAAATATGAGAAAATATTTTGGACCTCCCATACAAATTGACTTGGTCGGTCGGTAGTTTCAGTCCAATTTTTTTTCATATTTCGACCTATGTTCCTTGGGGAAAGTTGTTCAGTTTCATGAGTTGGTTCACTCCTTAAAATATTTGCAGCAAGTTTTTTTACACCCTTTACAATCTCATAAAATCTCAATCGACCCAAAGTACAAGAGCCATTTTAAATGAATAAATGAGAAATCTGTTTAGTTCAAGTGTAGTACAAGCTCACTTCTATTTATTTGAGACAAATCTTAGACAGTCGAAAATTGTGACTTTATCTCATTTTATGACTCTACATACGTGAGTTTGAAGTTCAGGCTTTTGATGATAACTCTACATTTTTATAAAAGAGATCTAAAGATAAGGTTTTTATTTAAATTAGTCGCAAACAAAATACCGCGATATATAATGCTAACCAGGGATGCAAAATATATCATCGATATATCGCTATCAATATATATCGAGCTTAATCGGTATCGAACTATCGATATTAAATCTTTTTTTTTTTTAAATATATTATTATAAAATTGTGTGAAAAGAAAATGATAGCACACCCAGCCAATGCGCCTTTTGCGTAGCTTATGAATACAACACTTGTGTTGTCAGTAACAAAAATGTTGCTTATAGATAATCCATCCATCCATTATTCCTTTCGATTTGATATTTCATTTTCAATTATTAAGATTTTTCGATATGTAGGTATATCTATTCATCATCATCATCATCATAACTCTTCAATAAATATGTCGATATATCGTTGCATCCTTCTAACGCATATGACTCTAGCGCACTTTAATGACTCTGACTCTGCATAGCAGGCGGCGCCACTTGATGCGCGCGCAGCGTGTGCGCACGGCGAGCGTGCGCGCGTGTGCACGCGGCGTGTCGGCACTCGTGCTGGCCTCGGTCGCTCCGGGGGCGGGCGACGAAGAGGCCCTGGAGACAATAATAATAAAAATCACCTATCGACGCGACGCACCAATAACAATATTAGAATAAACTGAACTTTGACATTGACATTCTAAAGAAAGGTGAAGAGTACCCTAACCGACGAGCATGTATGAAAAGGCTGATGAATGTTGAGGAAGCGAAAGAGGTGTGTCAGGATCGTAGCAAGTGGAAGGATGTAATCCCTACCTACCCCTCTGGGAAAGAGGCGTGATTATATGTATATGTGTATGTATGTTGACATTGACCCGGTCGACGCTTGTCAATTTTTCGTTTACGAAAGAATACGGGTTTTTAATAGACAATGGTCCCTATAATGAAACTTACGGAAGTCAGTGTTGGTCGGGCGGGTGGTGCGGGGAGGCGGGGGGCGTGGCCCAGCGCGCATCGTCCGACGGGTGCGTCAGATAGCGCTGTCCCACTCTCGCCTCAAGGGCGCGCAGGTCAAGCCACGCCTCCCGCGTCTGCAGCCACGCGTGCGCGAACGCCTTGTCCACCGACAGCCGCTTGCGTTGCTTCACTTGGAGCAGGTTGTTGATTAAGTCGATCGCTGGAAAAAAATAAGTAAATAAAAAAACATTAAATTAAATATGTTTTATTTGCCGTGTGGTGCCGGCTTAAAGTTACGGTCGTTACCGCCACGTCTGACAAATGTTTGGGGGTCGTTTCAGATAAGTCGTGTATCACTATAGTGACAGGTTGTCAGCCTGTCGTATAAAATTGCACTACACATGAAACTCTGGAAAGAAATGGGGTAATGTTATTCTAAGCCGGCATCATACGGCAATAACATACACTATGCTTTAACATACCCCAATGATAGGATGCCCATGTCTATCGGTGGGCTGTTGTTATTGAAGCTGATACGTAGTTTGGAATAATTTTCAATAAAATTGTAGTTTGATATAACTATTAAGAATGTTGGCCCAAACATACTTCCTTGGCAGGCACCATCCATACGTATTATGGCAGTTTTATTTATTTTCAAAATAATTTAGAAGGTTTTTGTGATAGTTGTGAAAAAATTGAATTCAACATTGTTAGTAACATTTTCGATTTAGATAGAAGCAAGAATTTCAACATGAACTTTATCAGAATTCTTCACTGAATCAAGACTCACTCCAAGATTCACTGACGAAGGATGTGGCGCAGCGGTAGTGCGACTGCCTGCGACGCAGAAGGTTGAGGGTTCGATTCTCGGTGGGTCACTCACAAAGTTGATATTTATCACTTTGTGAATTTGTTCCCAATCTGGCTAGGACATTGCGGGCTGAACCACCTGATTGTCCGTAACAAAGGTTGGCACGTTAAGCCGTAGGTCCCGATTGCAGTCTATGATTACTTAGAGGGCGGTCGTTACACAACCATATCAGAAGCCTGCTACTTGTAAAGGCGGTAAAAAAAATCTGACTCTAAGTCTCAATGTCCCGCACTCTTCGAGCGACAGAACTGAATCACGATGCAATTTATACGAGAATGTTTACCAGTATTTTGTTAACAGTATTGTATTGTAACTATCTGACATTCTAAAAGCATTCATTGTGAATCTACTTGGAAATAAACGATTGAATCTTGAATCCTACCTTCCGATGAGATGGTCCGCCAGGGTTGCGGCGGGTACATGAAGGCTGCGTTGTGGATCTGCTCGGCGATGTCCTCATCCTCATTGAAGGGGAAAGTGCCGGACAACGACACGTAGATAATGACCCCAACCGACCACATGTCCAGGGAGCGGTTGTAGCCCTTGTTGCGAAGGACTTCTGGCGCTGGTGATTAAAGATTTTAGATGAAGAAAGTGACAGAAAGTGAGAGAAAATGACATACATACACATATCACGCCTTTATCCCTTACGGGGTAGGCAGAGCGTTAACGGCCATAAAAATACAGCCGCTATCGCTACGTCTGACAATATTGAGGGCCCTTTCAGATGATTCGTGTATCACCGTAGTGACAGGTTGTCAGCCTGTCGCCTAAAGTTGTAATACACATGAAGCCCTCGAGTCCCTTAGTCGCCTCTTACGACACCCGTGGGAAGAAATGGAATGATGCTATTCTAAGCCGGCATCACACGGCAAAACGAAAATGAAGTGATTGTAAAAGAAACAAAGTGATAAATCATCATCATTCTCCTTGCCTTATCCCGTTCTCTGTCGGGGCGGCTACCTAACCTAGGGGATTTGATGTGGAGCCAAGTTTTGATACAGAGCGATTGCCATCTGACCTCTGCAACCCGAAGGTTAACCTGGCCCGAATCCTAGGTTAAGTCACATTCAAATATCATCCGAATTAAATTTTTCAATTCACCTGAACTGAATGTGGGTTTTATCACGATCTTTTTCCTTCACCGTAAGAGCATCGTAAGAGTATAAACACATTTGTACATGACGGAGATCGAATTCGTGTCTCACGATTGTAACACCGGTGTCCTAACCACTTGGCCATCGGCGCTCCAAACAAAGTAATAAATTTGATTTTGATTTTTGCTTTCGATAAAGTTGATTTTTATATCCTAGAAAAGAAATTAGAAGCAATCGGTGTACATGGCGGCCTTCTGCGCTGGGTTATTTCATATGTACAGAATAGATGCCAGGCTGTTGTGGTAGGTGGGTACCGATCTGACTGGATTGTTACTACATCTGGGGTCCCTCAAGGGTCCATTTTGGGTCCCTTATTGTTTAATGTTCTCGTAAATGATATCACTGACTGCTTCTTTAATGCAAAAATACTGCTGTATGCTGATGATTTAAAAATATTTATGAAAATTAGGTCTATCGAAGATGCTGTTTCTCTACAGCAAGATCTAAATAGATTTAGTCAATATTGTATCGAAAATAGATTACACTTAAATGTTGAAAAGTGTTTTGTGGTATCCTTTTCGAGAAACATTAATATCATAACTTATCCCTATCGGTTATTAGGTAGTGCCCTAGTCAGCAAAGATGTAGCAAGGGATCTTGGTGTTTATTTTGATAATAAACTAATTTTTGATCAACATATTTATTATACTGTGGGCAAAGCCATGAAAACATTAGGCTTCATAATAAGACAATCTAAAAACTATTCAAATATACAGGCAATAAAAACACTTTATTTTACTTATGTTAGAAGTCAGCTTGAATACGCAAGCCAAATATGGAACCCACAGTATAGTGAGTATATAAATGCATTAAATAGGGTGCAAAAAAGGTTTTTTAGATATCTGAATTTTGTATGCGGAGTTAAATTTGACAATTATGATGAAGCATTTAAATATCACCAAATACTCCCTCTTGCGTCTAGGCGAGAGCTAACAGATCAGGTCCTACTATACAAAATTGTTAATAATCATTTGGATTGTCCAGAATTAACAAGCAGTATTTTGTACGCGGTTCCTTACAGATCTAGTTTAAGGTTTAAACCTTCATTTCGATATGATTTTAGTTACACAAATTATGTGCGTAATTGCTTCTTTCGAAGGGCAACTTATGTGTATAATAATAAGTATGTTGATATAGACATATTTCATTTGTCATTAAATCAATTTAAAAAACAGATTAAGTTAAAATTATCTTCTAAGTAAAATATTTCATTAATAAAATTCGGTATAAATCTATAGTATATATATTTTGGATAGCTAATAAAGCTGTTATGTGGTTGGCCGTATGCATGGCTGTTCTTGTTGCTATACTTTATGTAAGCCCACGTATAACACGTAATGTAGGTATTTTGCTAATGGCCCTGCATGCGTTTGGCTGCATGCTTCGTACATGTGCTTAGTTGTATTTTTCAGTGAACACCTGTAATTGGTTTATTTGTAAGCTTGCATTCTAATTCCTAACTTGTAAAAACTGTTGGTGGTCCAATAAAAAAATATTTATTTAAAATTATTTATTTATTTATAAATATGAACGTGAATAATTCCATGTTTTTTAAAATATATTTTCGTAACAATACTGTCAGATATCCAAATATAAAAATTAAAAGGCTTTATAAAAATATTAGTCGTTCGTCCTACATATAAATGAAACGTTATTTGTGTTATGTAGCAGTAGATTATATCACTAGATTGTCGATTTGCATTTAAACAAACTGTGAAGTCTTACCAAGATAAGCAGGGGTACCAACAACAGATCTTCTGAAGGACTTTTCTCCAATAATCCTCGCAAACCCGAAGTCACAGAGCTTGACTTGCGGCAGTCGGTCTGTTTCGGTAGACAGCAGGACATTTTCCGGCTTGAGATCGCAGTGTACTATGTTTTTTTCATGGAGGTGTTTTAGAGCTACCAGAATCTAAAAACAAAGACGGAGGATAATTTTTTTATTGCAGTTTGGTATGTAAAAAAACGTTCATAAACAAGTTTGTCCAGAATTGACTAAAAATCGTGTTTGCTTATCTTTTATATTAATCGCAATACATATTTGGATCGGAATTAAACATGTACAAAAGAAAAGGGCTGCATATCAAGAGGTCAAGCCATTGTCAGGATTACTGTTTTGCCTTCAAATATATAATAACAATACCTCATTTTATAAACCAACCCATTACCAGGATGTGTCGCACCTATAATGAACTGGCGTCCACTAGTACTACCTTGGATATTTTTAATCTTCAACTCTTTAAGTTTAGGAATGACGTCAGAGCACTTCTAGCAAATAATTTATATATCCGATAATTGTCTACTTTATATTTCTATTTGAATTGTACAGATATAGATTTATAAAAAAACTAACTTAGGTTAAACATAAATAACACCCCCTCAATTATGCCTTATATAACTAGCTGCCTGTGTATACATGTTTTAGAGTTATAGTCTAGCTTAATTTTTTCCTTATTTATTGCACTTAAAACGAGTTTTGTGTGCCTAATAAACAAATAAAATAAATAAATAAATATAATTCCTTACCTGAGCGACCAGAAACTTGGTGGTCCTCTCATCCAGCCTCCCCTTGTCATGGCTGAGGATCATCTCCAGCATATCTCCGCTCAGTTTCTCCATCACCACGAAGATCCTCTCAGGGGTCTCGAACATCCGCTCCAGGGAGACCACTCCTGGGTGTGACACTGCCTGCAGTATGGCCACTTCGTTCTTGAGCTGGGCTTCTTGTTTGGTGGGGAATCGCAGTTTGTCTATCACCTGTGGAAAATTACTTCTTTTGTAAAAGAACCAACGTCAACAGATGTGACTTTGTCATACTTTTTATGTATTTTTTATGGAGGGAGAGGGAGAGGGATAGGGAGAGGGAGAGGGAGAGGGAGAGGGAGAGGGAGAGGGAGAGGGAGAGGGAGAGGGAGAGGGAGAGGGAGAGGGAGAGGGAGAGGGAGAGGGAGAGGGAGAGGGAGAGGGAGAGGGAGAGGGAGAGGGAGAGGGAGAGGGAGAGGGAGAGGGAGAGGGAGAGGGAGAGGGAGAGGGAGAGGGAGAGGGAGAGGGAGAGTTGGTCCGTCTGTGCAGCCCTCCGTACACGATGCCGAACTGGCCGGAGCCCAGCACCTCGTCCGGGTGTATCTGGTACAGAGCGAGAGGGAGAGAGAGGGAGAGGGAGAGCTGACCTTGATGGCGACGGGTCTGTTGGTCCGCCTGTGCAGCCCTCCGTATACGATGCCGAACTGGCCGGAGCCCAGCACCTCGTCCGGGTGTATCTGGTACACTTGCGCCATCTCCGTCACCCGCTCCTCGCCGCCGGCTTCCGCTTCCGGACCGGTCACGCTTTCCGCTGAACATTATGACACAAATTAAATAATATCTTTGATAACGTTAAAGTTTACACTTGAAAATTGAGAAATTCCCATTGGATTTGTGTATCATGGGAAACCCAAAATGTTTTTCAACCTATGGCTTTTTTCTTTCATGCACTGCCTTTAAAAAACCGCAAGTTTATTAAAACTTTTACAAGCTCTCTATTTCTTTTCGTGTGGGACACAGAGTCATCCAACGACCCGATGAACCCTAGTGTCAGAATTTCTCAACCGCCTTCTACATGCTAAAACATAAAAAAAACTGTCATCTCTGTACCTGAGTGATGATGAGTGACAGGCATCAACGCCTGCCTGACAGCTGTTTCCCACGAGCGAGCCACGTAAGCCCCCACCCCGGAGTCCGGGGGGGGCAAAACAGCCCCCCCTGACCCCCCCGCGCCGCCCGTGTCCACCCCCACCATGTAGTCTACGTTGGCGGTGCGGATCTCGAAGCAGTGCATTACATCTGGGAAAATAATGTAAACATACATACATACATATATCGCCTTTAATATAAACGATCTTTTTAAAGTTGATTTCAAAAACTAAAATTTGATTTTAGCTCCGATTTTTATATATAAGGTGTAAAAATATTAGTTGCAATTATTTTATGGGGTGAACCAGCTCCTGAAACAAAACAACTTTCCCCGAGGAACATAGGTCGAAATTAAAGAATTTTCTTTGGCCTCCCTTACATTTCGACTTAGTCGATCGGTAGCTTTGTATGGGAGGTCCAAATTTTTTTTCATATTTCGACCTATGTTCCTTAGGGAAAGTTTTTCAGTTTTATGGGCTGGTTTGCCCCTTAAAATATTTGCAGCTAATCTTTTTACACCCTGAATAATTGTGACGAAACTGTTATCTGAACGACTGGCCTGATCCCGTAGCGTCAATACCTCTGGCTTCTATGAGGGTCGTGGGTTCGATCCCCACAAGACAAGTATTTTGGTCAATTTTATTTTTAGATGGGTGTTTCCAATGCATAATAACTGGGTGAATATGCGGATATTAGATAGGTAGCGTAAGAAACAAAATACTTGTTTGATTGAGGGCGATATATCCGAGCTAGGCTCGGTTAACCAGGTACATTTATGAGATATAAGACTTATACTTTTCATTTATGAGATATAAGATTTAATAGAAATGTGAACGTGTGATGCCGGCATAGAATAGCATCACCCCAATTCTTCCCGCGGCTGTTGTAAGAGGCAACTAAGGGACTCGAGGGTTTCATGTATATTACTACGTATTACAACTTTAGGCGACAGGCTGACAACCTGTCACTATAGTGATATTGAATCATCTGAACCCTCAATACTTGTCAGACGTGGCGATAACGATGATCGTTAACGCTCTGCCTACCCCGCAAGGGATAAAGGCGTGATTTGTGTATGTAGAAAGGTCGTGCCGCGTTTCTACTAGGAACATAAAATTGTTATAAAAAAGAGAAAATTGTGTCTGACAATTTTCTCTTTTTTACAATGACTAATTTATTTTATAGTCACAGTATTGTATTGTAAATTCTTGACTTTCTGAAAGCATTCGTTGTGAATCTACTTGGAAAAAAACGATTTAAATTTAAAAATTTAATTTAAAAATTTGAAATTTGGTCGTACCTCCGTGTGGCGTCCTGGCAGTGTCCACTGCAAGTATCTCTTGCAGCGGGATCTCCTTGTAGTACTTGGAGCCAGATTCGGACGTGAACAGCGTGATGGACTTGCTGTCTAGCCGCCAGTAGTGGCGTTTCAACTGGAAATACAGACCATCAATCAATCGTTATAACACAGGATTCAGAACGACCGATGTGGCGCAGTGGTAGTGCGACTGCCTTTGACGCAGAAGGTTCCGGGTTCGATTCTCGGTGGGTCACTCTCGAAGTTGATATTTATCACTTTGTGAATTTGTTCCCAGTCTGGTTAGGACATTGCGGGCCGAACCACCCGATTGTCCGTAAGAAAGATGATTCCGTGTTTTGGATGGCACGTAAAGCCGGCGGCGGTCGTTACACAACTATGTCAGAAGCCTGCTACACGTAGAAGGCGGTTGAAAAACTCTGACACTAGTGTTAACTAGGTTGTTAGACGACTTGGTGTCCCGCACGTAAAGAAGAAGACTACTTCAGAAAACGGTAGCAAAACACTACACGTATTGCGAGCGAAGCGAGCTCGACTTTCACATTAAATAGCAGGAAAAGTCTGTCTGTCTCTCACATCGCAGTTGAGGTTTATCGGCTCGCGGACTATTTCAGATGCTTCTAAGGATCACCGGTTAAGACCTGATGTAGACTGTCTAGAACAAAACGGATAGCCTCTGGCTACTCACATTTTTATCTTTGTTTGTAAAGTGCACCAGCCAGCCTTCCTTGAGCCACTGCTGGTCGCGGTTCTTCGTGTGCTTGACCGACTGCACGATCCTCATGAGGGGGATGTTGGCGCTGGGCGATGATGACGAGCTGCCGAGTCACACAGATCAGACCACACGGGTCGGGGGGATAGGGGGGTTTTAGGGTGGGGGGGTGTGACGTGTCGGGCTTTCAAGTGTTTAGGGTTCAAATAGGGGCTATCGCGATTACAATTAGGCGAGGAACAGACTTGACGCACGACGAAGCGCAAAAATATCGTACTGGTCTGTCAAATCCGTACTAGAAACGTCAGAAGATTCTAAGACATTTATTGCATAACTATAGGTACAGCATACGGATGTTCAAAATTCATATTAGTCCAACAATAGTATACCATAGAGGTTACAATGTTATTTTGTTAATTATACATATTAATTAATCACGTGTTACTACGTCACTTCTCATACTAAAGCAGCACTCGACGGATGACAGCGATAGGGCTGCGTCAAGGTTGAGCGATTTTAGTATGGGGATTGACATTTCTAGTATGGATCTGACCGTTACGATATTTTTGCGCTCCGTCGTGCGTCAAGTGTGTTCCTCGCCTTAGGTATACAAGATGTTAGAGACAGCACTCGAAACACTGATATGCATATGCATGCAGATCATGAAACTGAACAACTTTCCCTTACCAACATATGTCAGGAAAAAAATACGACCTCCCATACAAAATCTCGATCAGCTGACTGTATTTACTATGGGAAATCAAAATTTTTTGACGTTTACTGGTTTTGTTTTGGAAGTTGTTCAGTTTCATGGGCTGAATGCACCCCATCAGTATTCAGAGGTCTGTCCCTAACATCCTGTATATCAAATTACATGTGAACCGATATGTGTAAAAGTAATTGAAAGTACTTAGAAATGTAAATTTTAAGGCATGTTTGACTTTGTAAAAGTGATAGGTTTAAGAATTTCATGCTTAACTGTAGAATATAGTATAACATCTGTAGAATCCGTTGAATACTTACCGTATTCTAGTAACTGCAGAATGCAGTATAACAACTGTGAAATACAGTACAACAATTCCTCAACCTCTGATGAAATAAAATAAAAACTTTAAATGCTCAATTACGGAGTTATACAAGTTTTATGCAACTATGGGGAGTATTAAGATGGGAATATCTTTTATGATAAAAGTTTGACACAATTTATGAAACAAATGTAGATAAAAATAGTAAATGAAAAACATAATTACAGGAACATAAACAGGTAGGTATGTGTTGTACACGTCAACTGCCTAACTTTATGTCGTCTCACTACCCTAGGTCTGCTAGAAGAGATTTCTTTTTAGAAACAAGCTGACCTGTTGTGTATTGTTCTCAATGTTATGTCCTTTGTGTTCTATTGTGTATAATAAACGGTTAAATAAATAAAAAAAATGAACAGGAACGCCACAAACAGGACAATTCAAAGCCCAACAAATCGCACCACCACCTACAATACATGCAGTGTAGGCCGGAGAAATCATCGGTGATACTTTATTCCCCCTTTACATTTAAGAAACATAAAAATAAGCCTTTACAACAAACACAATTATGAAAAACAAAAACACAAATGCGGTAGAAGAATTTTTATATAAGGTGTAAAAATATTAGCTGCAAATATTTCAAGGGGTGAATCAGCACATGAAACTGAACAACTTTCCCCAAGAAACATAGGTCGAACTACGAGAAAATTTTTTGGACCTATTTGTATGGGAACAAATTAGCTTGGTCGGTCGGAATTTTTCAATGCTTATTTTCATTTATTTATTTCCGTTTCGCATTTTCTTTATGTGCAATAAAGAATTTCTTATTATTATTTATTGTGTAAGTTAGTATTTTCTCTCTTTTGGGGGTTTTTATTTAAATTTCAATTATGCGGGTTGTAAACCAAGGGTCATCAAAACTATCACTTAGACGGCGGTCGTTACACAACCATGTCAGAAGCCTGCTACTTGTCGTTGAACGACTTGGTCTCCCACACGAAAAGAGAGATCAAAACTATTTATTTTTGATTTTTGCTATATTGATACTACAGAACCCCCTAACTAAAAATAGGTAATAGTATCAAAATTTTTACGAAATTACGTTTACAGGAATTTTCGGTCGATGCAATAAATCGATCTAGCTAGGTTTTATTTTAAAAAAGTCACTCGTTTTTGTGAGTTGTTTTTTAAAGGTTTATCTGACTAATAGATTCATGTTAAAAGTTTGGAATGAGCTGCGTTTTCCAGCCCTTATATCGCCTTTCTTTAATTTCCTTATTTAAAATTACGTTCTTGAAGTTATAATCGTATTTATTGGAATGTATAATAAATTCTACACCCACATCAATGATCCCAAAGTTTAATACTTCCAAAGATAACAGAACAATCTGATAAAATATAATTTAAATGTCACATTAGGTAATATTGAGAAAGTGCGTAGGATTTGTCATATGGATGCAACTAATATACGGGGTGAAACGGACAGCGTCCCGAATACAGATAGGGTGCAAGCAGACCATGAAACTAAATAACTTTCTCCTAGGAATGTATGTCAGGAAACGTCAAGAAATTTTAGGTTTCCCATAGTAAAGGCAGTGGGCTGATCGCGATTTTGTATGGGAGGTCGAAAACGACTCCCCTGGTTTGGTTTCCTGTCAGGGAACAACATATGTTCCTAGGGGAAAGTTGTTCAGTTTCATGGTCTGCTTGCACCCTATCTGTATTCGGGACGCTGTCCCTAACACCTTGTATACTTATAACCTGAAATCATGAAGTCGTGGGTGTCAAACTCGCGTACGAATTGAGAATGCGTAGGCAGAAAACGGATATTCGATTTTGTAAGTATTATTCTGATTAGTTTAGCTACAGATTTTCTTCACTGATAAATAGTATGTAACACTAAAGAATATAGCAAGTGGTAAGAACTTAGGGGAAGATTCGTTTCAATTTTAAATTGTAATATAAATAAAATATAATTTTAGAAACTTTCTTAAATTGTAACTAAAATAAACGTATTTTCTTTTTTTTTCCGTGTGATGCCGGCTTAGAATAGCATCACTCCATTCCTTACCCGTGAGTGTCGTAAAAGCTGACTGAGGGACTTAGGGTTTCAGGAGTATTACAACTTTTAGGCGACAGGCTGACAACCTATCACTATAGTGATACATGAATTATCTCAAACAGCCCTCAATATGTGTCAAACGTTGACGCTCTGCCTACCCCACCAGGGATATAGGCGTGATATGTGTATGTGTGTCTTTCTTTCTTTCATTGGATTTTTCATGTAATTTTTTGCCTCAGACACTTTGAATCATCTATCACGGATGTATGACACCAGCGACGATGTACGTAATGAGCCCTACCACAAAGTATCACCCGAGACCCAGCCTACACTGCACTACATTATACAAGAAGGCAACCTGCTGGGGCGGCTGGCGGCGTTGTTGACGCGGTCTGCGACGTCGCGCTGCGGCTCCTCTTGCTCCGCGCCCGCCGACACCGGCCGCCGGCGGAGCTGCACCTGAACGCACAATTTTTTTTTTTTTTTATTTATAAAAAAAGTATATATAAATGTGCCACCTATTTTTACAAATTCGTATCCGACAGCCGGCGGAGCTGCACCTGAACCGACAAAAAAGCTTCAAAAATGGCTCGCATACGAATCTGTAAAAATGGGTGGCACATTTATAAAAATGTATGGTATATCTAAAGTGCCTTTACTTTTATTTTTTTATCCCACTCGTGCCGCGTATCTACACGGAACATAAAATTGCTATAAGATAAAAATGTGTTTGACAATTTTGTCTTTTTTACAACGAATATTTCATTTATTCATTGACAGTATTGTATTGTAACTATCTGACATTCTAAAAGCATTCATTGTGAATCTACTTGGAAATAAACGATTGAATTTTGAATCAAATCAAATCAAATCAAATCAAATTATTTATTCAAAGTAGTAAATTTTACATTTCGCTTTTTGATGGTCAAGAATTAACAATTTTAACAATAACAATTTTATGAACCTAGTGTAAACGCGGCTCAGGTGGACTAAAAACTTAACACTAGCCCCTAAAGCACTATAATCACTCTAGAATCTATAGAAATGGGTCGTTTATCTATAAAAATGGGTAGCATATCTATAAAATGGGTGGCATATCTATAAAAATGGGTGGCATGTCTAAAACTATTATCCAATAATACCTACTATACTTCATTTAAAGTTTTTCGAAATATCCAAAGTGAATTAACAATGAGTAAAATAATATAAAAGTAAGTGTTTTGACGCCATCGAAACTAGGCAGACATGACGTCATCTATTCGTATTTTCATACAAAATATCGTTTTAAAAGTAGCTCGTTTGACTTGCCAGACACCATACCCATTATTTCCCCTACAGGGCGTTTGTTGGAAAAATATGAATAAATAACGCAATAACCCGTCCGTCCTCTCTGAAGTCCACGCCCAAACATGGAGTTACGCATCATATTGATTCAAGATTCAATACTATGACTAAGGGTCCACCTATTTTCTCAATGCACTTTTATTGTTAATACTATATGGCTTCTATACTAACGAATCCGGATTCTAATCTTACTAAAACTATGACGCAAATCACGTACGGTATTGTGATACGAACAAAGTGCCCTACGTGCAAATATGCTATTATTTGTTGCATCTGCAACACCCATTACCTCTTCATCAATACTGATGGTGTCTGCGTTCTCCCCGCCATCGTCAGACCCCTCATCAGGTATCCTCGCTGTTTCTGACAGCTCGCTGCCTGAAGTGCTTTCTGGATAATCTCCTAGAACGACAATTTCACTTTATAATGCATGCATGTATTAACTAGTATTATAAGATATAGAAGGAAAGAGTGGCGAAGCGCATCTTTTATTCTGAGCTAGAGGAGGGTAAGCGAAATCATGGCGGACAACTCCTCAGATATAAAGATGTTCAGAAACGACACATGAAAAGATGCAACACTGAGCCCACTCAATGGGAGGGTCTGGCAGCACAGCGCCCCGAATGGCGCGGGATGGTTGGCGTGGCAAGTCCGCGAGTTTGAGGAACAGCGTAAAGCAGACTTCGACGCTAAGCGCGATGAGTTAAAGACCCGTGTACCCGTCGCCATTAGCTATAATTAAGTAAATGGCAAACTCACGTGTCCACACTGTGCACGTGTGGGAGTTTACTGCCAAAATTGGCTACAATAGCCATCTTCGGGCGCATAAGCGCCGATCTGGTTAGGAGTCCAAGTGGTCGCCATGCCCGAAAATTTGTATTCAGGTAGGTATCTAACTAATCAGATATATTTTCTTACCGTGAGCGTCCCGCACCTCGCCGCCGCAATCTTTTGGTATGTGTGGTAGGCATTTCCTATGCGCGTTATAGTGACAATCCCTGAAAAAAAAATCGAATTTTGTGAAACGCTGTGCTTTGCCGTGTGATGCCGGCTTAGAATAGCATCACCCCATTTCTTTCCCGTGGGTGTCGAAGAAGCAGACTAAGGAGAGTTTCATGTGTATTGCAATTTTAGGTGATAGGCTGAGGACTTGTCACTATAGTGATAAACGACTTATCTAAAACGACCCTCAAATATTTGTGAGATGTGGCGACAACGACCGTAATTTTACGATCGTTAACGCTCTGTATACCCCGCAAGGGATAAAGGCGTGTTTTGTGTACGTGTGTATAAGAACACATCCGAGAAGATACGACAGATCTTATTGCCTGCACTGTTCTTTTGTCGTGTGGAACTCTGAGTCGTCCAACGACCCGATGAACCCTATTGTCAGAATTTTCAACCGCCTTCTACAAGTAGCAGGCTTCTGACATGTTTGTGTAACGACCACCGTCTAAGTGATCATAGACAGCAACCGGGACCTACGGCTTAACCTGCCATCCGAAACACGGAATCATCTCACTACGGACAATCGGGTGGTTCAGCCCCCAATGTCCTAACCAGACTGGGAACAAGTTCACAAAGTGACAAAATACCAACTTTGTGAGTGACCCACCGAGAATCGAACCCGGAACCTTCTGCGTCTAAGGCAGTCGCACTACCACTGCGCCACATCGGTTGTTTTACCTGCACTGTAATCCCTGTTTGAATAGCCCGCGTAGTAGTTTCTTGCAGTGCCGGCAGACCGTCGGCCGCGTGTATGAGTGGACCTAAAACAAAAACATTTTTCAAAACTCTGAACTTTATTTGTAACTAGCGGCCCGCCCCAGCGGCTACGCTCGCTGCAACTCATTTTACCGGCAAGTAGAATACATAAAAACCTTCCTCTTGAATCACTCTATCTATTAAAAAAACCTGCATCAAATCTGTTGTGTAGTTTCAAAGATTTAAGCAAACATACAGACACACTCGAAAAGCGACTTTGCTTTATACTATTAAGGCTGGTTTCAGAGCGACGCGTCTCGGCAGCGCTGCCCAGCCGCGCGCGCCTCGCATTACACTAGATTGTATGTAGCGTTTCATAGTGACGCGTCTTGGGCCGCGTCTCGGCCGCGCCGCGGTCGGATCTCCTTCGATTGCCAGTAGCGTCGACTTGCAATCTTTTTAGACGTCGTTGTTGCACTCTTTTCCATGTAACGTATACAGCTAATATAGTGATTACGTTTGCTGGCATAATGATTCTCCGCACTCGACCGTACACCACAACGAAGCGCGCGCGTCTGAATGTCGTTTCACAGCGAACGCGCTCGCTGCCCAGACGCGCGCCCGAGCAGCGCTGCTGAGACGCGCCGCTCTGAAACCAGCCTAAGTGGTTATGGGTAACATATAAAATACAGATAATAGGCTGATTGGGTATAGTCCTCCATAATTTTCCATCATATAGCATACATTCAAAAAAAAAAAAAAATCAAAAAATATTTATATTACCATATAAACAATTACAGAAATCAGGTTTGACATTGGTCCCCGCACTAGGCGAACCTGTATCGCGGGAAACCGGAGAAAAATACCAATTTAATGCTTACCAAATATTATATACGAGAGTTTGTACTTTGGTAACAAATTTAAAGTTAGCATCTAAGAAAATAAAATTGAAAAAAAGAACAAGATCAGAAAAAAGAATTTAAACATAAAATTCTAATTTAAAAATAAAACAAAATCTTAAGCATAGTGTAAATGCGAGTTATACAGTTCCGGTTAGTGCCAAGTTATAATATGGTTAAGAGATATTATAAATATACTGTAAAATAAATAATGATAATAAATAAATAATATATATAAAATAACGATCTATCGACTATTTTTGAATATGTAAAAGATCTTCAGTGTCTTCGTAGCTCATGGATAATAGATATTTTTTTACGCGACCTTTAGCCTCTCGTAAGGTTAAATTAGAAACTTTGCAATGACCATTTACCTTTTTATAAAGGAACGGAAAGACAAATGAACTAAAACGCTGCGCAAACGTTGAACGGACTTTAGCTTTTTGGATCTTTAAGCGTCGGCTTTTTTTAGAGTCGGATTTGTTTTCTTTCGTGTATGTTTTGTGGTAGGACGTAATTGCTTTTAGGATGTAAAGTTGTCTGACCGATAGAACTTTTGCTTCTTGGTATAGTGTGTAGGTGGGGTGCCGAAAAGGTTTCCTTAACATCACTTTTAGGACGGATCTCTGAGCTCTTTCAGCAAATATTAGAAATGTTTTGGCGGCGGATCCCCAGGCCGAGATACAATAGAGGAGAAGAGACTGACACAGGGCATAGTAAACTAAGGTAAGTGTTTGAGTGCTAGCTCCTTGTCGGAGTAATTTCATTATATGGATAATTTTCCGAACACGACCCGACAGTGCCAAAATATGTTTGTGAAATGTCAGCCTCTCATCCAGTACCACGCCCAGGTATTTCAGAGATTCCGTCCTGTTGATATTGTTACATAAACATCCCTCACCCCTAGTAGAGTTACATGAGTGAACTTTTACTTCCACAGGCAGTTTAGGCGCTGACGATTTTGTCTTATGGAAACATAAATAAGAAGTCTTGTCCATATTCAAGGTAAGAAGATTTGCGTTTAGCCATGAGGTGGTTCTAGACATACCACTTTCTGTTTTACGTATTACGTTTGTCCAGGAAGTGTCACGAAAGATTAGAGCCGTATCGTCAGCGTAGCATATTACGTCAACTTTTTCGTCGGGCCCAAAGATGCTACTGATGTCATTGATGTATATCAGAAATAGTGTTGGGCCAAGAATACTGCCCTGGGGGACACCAAATGCTACGCTCGACGTACGACTTACCATGTCTTGCATGACCACACATTGCTTCCTTTCTTTGAGATAACTAGAAAACCAATCCAGAGCTGTTCCTCTTATTCCAAAGCACTCTAGTTTACGTAAGAGAATAGGATGAGAAACCGTGTCGAATGCCTTGGACAAGTCAAGGAACACTCCAACACAGGATTCTTTGTTGTCCAGAGCACCAGAGGCCTTTTCTAGTAGAAGAGAGACCGCATCTTCTGTGGAGAGACCACCGCGAAACCCAAATTGTGAGGGTGACAGAAGTTTGTTCGATTCTATGAATTCTGTTAACCGTTTGTTTACTAATCTTTCCAAAATCTTAGAGAAAGCCGGCAAAAGTGAGATAGGCCTATAATTAGAGGGGTCGTTTTTAGACCCGCTTTTATGTATTGGCACCACTGCGGCTGTTTTCCAGCCATCCGGGAAGATTCCAGAAGATAAGCTAAGGTTAATAATGTGGGTTAGGGGTTCCACAATAACTGCAGCAATGTTCTTCACAAGACCATTTCTGATACCGTCCAGTCCAGGGGCACTGTCGTTCTTAAGACGTTTAATAACTGACATTACCTCAGGAACATTTGTGGGGTACATAAAGAATGAGTTTACGGGGCTTTTGGTTTGAATTATATTATCGCTAGCAAGGGAGGCTTCAGTGGTTTTGAGACGTTTCAGAATTTTATCTGCCAAATTATGACCGATGTTCGAAAAGAACTCATTGGTCACACTGAGTGATTCGGTAGGAGTCTCGCCAATAGTGAGCAGTTCTGGGCTGTGATTGGTTTTGCGCTCGAATTCGCATATGGATGAAATTGTGTTCCATAACATTTTTGGGTCATGTGAGTTAGCCTCCAATCTTTCCTGATTATATTCGGTTTTTAATCTTTTAAGCAAGTCATGCAAAAAGTTACGATATCTTTTGTATGATTCTTCAATAATAATATTTTTCGGATTCTTTCTATACTGAGTGTGAAGATAATCGCGTTGTCTCATGCATCGCATCAGACCTGGAGTGATCCAATCTTTCAGTATAAGTTTAGACCTACTTACGGTTATAGCTTTAGTATGTCTAGCTTTCGCTTCACTAATGGTGTTAGTGAATTTCTTTGCTGCACAAGACACGTCAGTTGCGGACATTACATCGGACCAATCCGTAGTTTTTAAGTCGGAAATAAGTGATTCATAGTCAATTTTTGTGACTGTTTTCCGTGGCTTAGATTTTTCCCTATCAGTGACTATTCCAGAAATTACAATATCATGGTCCGTGATTCCCGTTGAGAACACCATACCCATCGCATTTACAGTGGAACCAACAAACACGTGATCCAAGCAAGATTTAGTGATGGGGCGGGTAGCCAAGGAAATCACTGGCTTAAGACCAAGTTCAGCCGTGAGGCATAGGTATTCATCTGATTTTGGATTGTTTTTTAGGATGTCTATATTAATATCACCAACTAACACAATTTTAGATTTCTCATGACAAGTATTAATAAATGACTCCATGGACTTTAAAAATTCGTCAATGTTAGAAGTCGATGGGGATCTGTATATACCAAGTATTGTAAAAGAATTAGCAACAGTGACTGCTAGACTATCAGCGTCTGAAATTAAGGGTTCTATAGCGTTAGCGTTCAGTTCTTCCTTAACGTAAATCACAACTCCTCCAGATTGGTTCATAATATGTGAAGTCTCAAAATGTACATAACCTGGGATTGTCCTCACTGTAGGACACGTACCCAAGTGACATTCCGTAAGGACTATTACATCGAACTTAATATTAATACGTTTCAGCGCTACATAAAATTCGTCAAAGTTTTTTTGGAGACTACGTATGTTAAAACTAATTACCTTAAATTCGTACTTTTTGGTTAATGTTTTGGAGCAATCTTCTAAAGTCGTTATAACGTGACATGGGACGCTTAATGCGGATTCGAGATAATTGTCAAACATCAAGGTGGCCATATTACAGGAGTTTTCGCATTGATCAAGTAGGGCAGATGTGATTGAATTTCGTTCTTGCAGAAATGTGAAAGCAATTGCTCCATAGGTATTAAGTAAATATTAAATAGGTTTAGAGTGCCAAAAAATGTTGAAAAATAGATGGGAAATAAATAAATATAAATATATGTGCATATAAAATATAGTAGTTGGTATGTGCTCGAAGTGTTGCGAAACATTGGGATTGCGTTCAGAATTAAAAAAATATATAAGAATACAATGTTGATTAAACTACAAACTAAGAGGTTTGACTCGACATATTTTCTCTCATTTATTTTCCGTCTCATTCATACAACAATTGTACAAAACATGCACACGAATAAATTATTTGCAAACATACATACATATATCACACCTTTCTCCCTTGCGGGGTAGGCAGAGCTTTAAAGGCCGCCAAAAATACGGCTAGTATTGCCAAGCCTAACATTTATTGAGGATTGTTTTCCAAGGTTGTTTCAGAAAACAGGTGTATCACTATAGTGGCAGGTTGTCATCCTGTTGCCTAAAATTTGTAATACACCAATACTCTCGAGTCCCTTAGACACCTTACGACACCGGCAGGAAGGATCTGGGGCGATGGGGCACCACCCCATTTCTCCCCGCGGGTGTTGTAAAAGGCAACTAACGCACTCGAGGGTTTCACGTGTATTACAATTTTAGGCGACAGGCTGACCTGTCACTATAGTGATACACGAATCATCTGAAAGGGCCCTAAATACTTGTCAGTTGTTCCGATAACTGCCGCAAGTTTACGATCGTTAACCTACCCCACATGGGATAAAGGCGTGACATATGTATGTATGTATTAAAACTTACTTCAAACGTGTGTGGGATGCCGACGGCGGCGCCCCAGCCAGCGGAGCCAGTGACGCTGCCCGCTCTCGAAGGGGACCGACTGCGCTTGCCGCAACTGCCGCCCAACTACAAACACAAAATACAAAAATCTTTATTTACCACAACATACTTCCATATAAATACCTGTGTTGGGAGACTCCGCTTCTCCATAACAACAATTTATAAAGATTTACAAGCATGCAAGACTAATACAAAACTGATATTTTGTGTGAAGATGTTTTGTGTGAACTACAACCCAACACAAGATAGGATCATCATCATTGGCCTCATACGTCTGTGACAGATGACTTAGTCAGTGTCTGAGACAATACTTTTCATGGTTATGTAAGGTGTAAAAATATTAGTAGCAAATATTTTATGGGGTGAATCAGCCCATGAAACTGAACAAGTTTCCCTATGAAACAGTTGACTCGCCCGGCTACTATATTTTATGTGGGGAGGACCAAATTTTTTTTCATATTTCGACCTATGTTCTTTGGGGAAAGTTGTTCAGTTAAATGGGCTTGGTAACCCCTTAAAATATTTGCAGCTAATATTTTACACTCTGTATAAGCCGACGCGGGAGCGGCATAACTTTCTGCGCGTTGTAAAAATGGTGGAATTAGAGATCGACACATGCATGTTTAGGTGTCATTTTTCGTCGACGTAGAAAACAGGGGATCCATTTTATCACAGATTTTTATGGTCGTCTACGTACGCTTCGATTATTTTTGCGGCCCGCCCAGTGGCTGCGCCCGCTGCAACTTGTTTTCCCGTGGTAATAAGGTGTTTTCCCGGCAAGTGTTATACATAAAAACCATCTCTTGAATCACTCTTATCTATAAAAAAACCTGCATCAAAATCCGTTAGGTAGTTGTAAAGATGCAAACATACATACAGACAGAGGCGAAAAGCGACTTTGCTTTATACTATGTAGTGATTGTAGGTACTTATTCACTAACTTTTAAAAAAATTCTTAGCGCTTTCTTTTCGTATGGGACACCAAGTCGTTCAACGGCCCGATGAACCCTAGTGTCAGAATTTTTCAACAACAATTTCTTAGCTAAACAGAACACTTCTAATATCGAATTTTGTTAACTTTCTAATAAAATTTATTACTGTAGGAATAGTAGCGTATTTAAAATACTCGTAAGAATACTTACACTTCTGCAGATCGTTCATTCTTCGAAAACTAAGCATCTGTCATTTTCCTTGTAGACAGGATAAAAAGGATCCAAGAATATGGGTCAGGATTCTTAGAATTTTGATATGTTTATCCAATCGAGGCCTACCAATTATACGACTGCGTCGCAAAAAAG
The DNA here is from genome assembly GCA_029255805.1 of Keiferia lycopersicella. Classification (NCBI taxonomy): domain Eukaryota; kingdom Metazoa; phylum Arthropoda; class Insecta; order Lepidoptera; family Gelechiidae; genus Keiferia; species Keiferia lycopersicella. The sequence continues at coordinate 543,152 of JARACZ010000024.1, forward strand.
TGAATGTTTTTTGCAATAACCTGCCCATTTTGGCTTTAGTTTTGAGTGTGTGTGTAAATTAGACTTAAATTATCTATAAAAGGTGTGATTTGAGTGTTTTGTGTGTGTGTTTCTATAAAGATTTTATGATTTTCATTTCCGATACCGGAGACACGTGTAGGTACTTACATTTTATTTAAACAAAACGATTAATGGAGGTCTACAAATTATCTATGTAAAATGCTTAACGTTTGACGATTTGCCCACCGATACATAGGCATCTCAGTTGTGTAGGGTGTAAGGGTATTTCAACAGATCATATAAATGGCCACGCACTTTGATACAAACGTTTAACCCCTTTTTTACCCCTTTAGGGGTTTCAAATTCAAAACGTGTGTTTAATTTTAAGAGACTAAAAAGTAACCCACGTTACGTTTCATATAATTATTTTTAACTTGAATAAGCTCTGGATTTCCCCATGAGCCTCTTGCGAAATTCTAATCAGATAAGATGTCTAAAATAAGACAGTTATTTTGATAACGATTGCTCTCATATTCCCTTAAGACTTGAGAGCTAAATACTTTTCACCTACGCTAGAGGTGAAAATAGAGATATTAGTATCATGATCTATAAAAAAAGTTTCGCAGATTTTTTATCTCTATGAAACTAGATATGAAATATATCTTCAAAAATTAATGTTTAACTAATCAAGTGATAAGAGAAACCACTCATATTATTTCTTGAATAGGATGATGGGTATTTTAGAAATGAAACAAAAATTAATAAAAAATAATAACATTTATTCAAAGATAAAAATAAATCGTTACAACAAATTGTAAACTACCCACCACCCTATTCGAGTTAGTCAACTTAGACAACTTTAGAACTACAACATTGAAATAAGAAATTTCATACAAAATTGTACAAAAAAAATTAAAAAAAAAATGGATAGTGCTGTTGGTAAATGGAATGGTTATTTATGATTTCACAACTAATTTATCATTTAATTTGAGATTCATAAAAAACGTAAAAACAAATAATAAGTCAAACTTCTATCTACAAAATAAACTAATATAATTCCCTAACTGTAAAATATTAATTAATTTGTTATAAAATAAATGAGATTCTAATTAAAAAAAAGTTATTTTTGGAAACAGTCAAAGGTAGTGTAAAACTACATAACATCTTTAAAAGTTTCACGTTAATAAAATTAGTAAACAAAATTATAATTAACTTTGTAAATTATCGACAACAATACAAATAATGTTAGTTTACAACTATCTAAGGTTTTAATACTAAAATACAAAAAATGCTATGTAGGAATGTATGGCATTACCATTAGGCATTCCGCATGATAATATTTATGACGTTTTTGAGACATCGTATAAAACTTTTAGATCAGTGTTTTTATGTGAGATTTTTTGTATCAAGTTGGAATAATAATAGGAGGGGCATGTCTATAGAACTTTAAAAAAACAAAGGTGTACAGGCAATACTCGTGAAGAAAACAGGAAAAAACGTTTGTATGAAAACGACGAGACCAGGGCCCTAAGTCTGCTAAATGAAAATCGTTTCATTTGGATGTGGATTGGATATCAGTCAGTCATTTCGTAACCTGCTAACAGTTTGAAGTATAGCAAATCACAATGGCAACGGAATGACAGTTGAATTTCGATGGCGTTACATTGACAAAAATAGCAGATTTCGGGCACAAGAAGTTTCATAAGGAGCAATCCACGAAAATATCTCGATCCTTTGATTTATACTGGGTTTTAGGGACAGCGTCCCGAATACTGATAGGGCGCAAGCAGACCATGAAACTGAACAACTTTTTCCTAGGAACATATGTAAGGTAACAACACAAAAATTTCGACCTCCCATACAAAATTGCGATCAGCTAACTGCATTTACTATGGAAAACCAAAATTTTCTTAACGTTTCCTGACATATGTTCCTCGGGGAAAGTTGTTCAGTTTCATGGTCTGCTTGCACCCTATCAGTATTCGGGACGCTGCCCCTTACACCCCGTATTAAAAAAGTGTAGCAGACAGATTTGGCTCTAAATATTGTTATCAGTCCTTCAAACTGACGAGATCCACAAGCCGCCTTACCAGCGAGTCGTCATGGCTGGTGGTGGAAGTCCTGGAGGGGCTGCGTTGCCCGCTGGCGCCCCCGGCCCCGCTAGCCCCCCCGGAAGTGGAAGGGGGGCGCCGGACCGCGTTGGGGGGGGCTGTGCAGTTGGACGGGACTTTCACCGCGCAGCGCTTGTGGTAGTTCAGACCGCAGCCTAAGGGAGAAATGTTGTAGATTTTAGTACTCTCTCTCTTTTCGTGTGGGACACCAAGTCGCCCAACGACCCGATGAACCCTAATATCAGAATATTTCAACCGCCTTCTACAAGTAGCAGGCTTCTGACATGGTTGTGTAACGACCGCCGTCTAAGTGATCATAGATAGCAACCAGGACCTACGGTTTCACGGCCATCCGAAACACGGAACCATCTTACTTATGGACAATCGGGTGGTTCAGCCAGCAATGTCGTAACCAGACTGGGAAAAAATTCACTAAGTGGTAAATATCAACTTTGTGAGTGACCCACCGAGAATCGAACCCGGAACCTTCTGCGTCAAAGGCAGTCGCGCTACCACTACGCCACATCGGTCGTCGTATAAAAAGTAAAAGATATAAAAAGTATGGTGATACCTTCGCATTTGAGCCCTTGTCTCACTAGCCCGAACAGCATTTCTCCACAGAAGTCGCAGAAAGTCGGTGCCTTGTAAGAGTGGACCGCCAACGCGTGCGGTCGCGCCGCCGCCGACGGCGAATCGCTCGCTGCCCCATCGCAGATTGACGCTGCAACAGAAAGGATAGCTTAAGCACAGATAATATAATACTACTAGAGTAGTACAGATACCTAACGTCATAGAGAGAGTTCGAATGCCCTAAAGATGGCTATTGGCAGGCTATTTGATATGTCGACTCAGCGCGTGCGTTGCTAGCGATATCTAGGTTATTTATTGGATAAATGTGAAACGACCCGATGAACCCTAGTGCAGAATTTTTCAACCGACTTCTATACAAGCAGGCTTCTGACATGGTTGATTAACGACCGCCATCTAAGTAATAATAGACAGCAACCAGGACCAACGGCTTACCGTGCCATCCGAAACACGGAACCATCTTACTTACGGACAATCGGGTGATCATATGGAGAACATTTGCCGAACCAGCAGTATGCGACACTATATGCGGAAAAGTCTCATGGCATGATCTTACGGTTAGCTGTGAGGACGATTTCTACCAGCGTTTCATCTGTGACGTCGCTTGCCGCGTTGGTCAGCTAGAGAACATTCGGCGACAGCAGTATGCGACACAATATGCGTAAAAGTATCATGGCATGGACTTACGGTTCGCTGTGAGGACGATTTCTACCAGCGTTTCATCTGTGACGTCCCTAGCCGCGTTGGTCAGATGGAGAACATTCGGAGAGAGCAATCGCGCGGAATGCGGAAAAGTCCCATGGCATGAACTTACGGTTGGCTGTGAGGACGATTTCGACAAGCGTTTCATCTGTGACGTCACTTGCCGCGTTGATCAGCTGGAGAACGTTCGGTGAGCAGTAGTCATGTCGGAAGAGCAGTATTCTGTCCGACAGGCGGTTCAGGCCGTTGTCTGGGATCTGTAGACAAAAATTACATATAATACACACTTGCCCAGCAGTGCGACAGTCTAGATAGGCTGATACAAAATAATAATACATGAATACACTGCCGTAATCGGGGCTCTGTCCATCCAGCGCAACTGATAACGAATGTAATGAATCAATTATTAATAACAAGTCGTATTCATGGCAGAGATACATACACATATCACGCCTTTATCCCTTGTGGGGTAGGCAGAGCAATAATGGCCATAAAACTACGATCGCCACGTCTAACAAATATTGAAGGATGTTTCATATAATTCGTGTATTATTATAGTGACAGGTTGGTGTCGTCTATAAACTTGAAATCCTCGAGTCCCTTAGTCGCCTCTTACGGCACCTGCGGGAAAGGGGGTAACAAAATAATGCCTGCAGATGAAACGATAACTTAAAAGAAAGTGGCTGGTAGCGACTGGATGGCGAAAGAGGGAGATCGTGCTTTGTGGCGTACCCTGGGAGAAGCCTACGTCCAGCAGTGGGCTGCTATATGCTGATGTGATGTGATGAATGCCTGCGTACCCTACCTTACTTCTACAGCCACAACCGTCCACTGCTGGACATGCGCCTCTTCCGATTGGAGGGTATTGCCATACTCACGACGCTTGGCAGACGGATTGACGAGCGCAGTGCAAGATATTGTAGATATTAACAGGGAACGCTGCTGTTCGTTGCCTGGATTCATCCCTTAGTCGCCTTTTACGACACCCACGGGCGGAATTGGGGTGTTGCTATTCTAAGCCGGCACCACGCAGCATTGATATCCCCACGGCATCGTACCACATGACAACCGATGTGGCGCAATGGTAGTGCGACTGCTTTTGACGCAGAAGGTTCCGGGTTCGATTCTTGGTGGGTCACTCACAAAGTTGATATTTATCACTTAGTGAAATTGTTCCCAGTCTGGTTAGGACATTGCTGAACCACCTGATTGTCCGTAAATAAGATGGTTCCGTGTTTCGGATGGCACGTTAAGCAGTAGGTCCCGGTTGCTGTGTATGACGGCAGTCGTTACACAACCATGTCAGAAGCCTGCTAGAAGGTGGTTGAAAAACTCGTTCGGTCGTTGGACGACTCGGTGTCCCATACGAAAAGAGAATAAGAGACCGTACCTTATCATGCACGAACTGCACAGCCAGCTGCTTGAGGTGCTGCAGCGTGAGCAGGTGCGCCGGAGCGGTCACGGCGTCGCGAGCCACTCCCAGCTGGAACAGGAAGGTGACCTCGTCCTCCATCGCACCAACACCTGCACCCGGGATGGCGCTCAGCTGCAATAAAGAGAAACAATAATTTTGAAATGAACTCAGTATGTTTTCCGTTGCTTTTTTAAGCAACACAATTTAAAGCTTATTGGAAAACTTTCAAAATTTTCTACCTAAGCCAGGAATTGAACCTGCGTACTAGAGCAAGTAGCTATAGTTAGTATTCGCTAGTTTCCTGGGTCATTAAAAAAATATAACAGTTGTAGGTACGCTTAAAACTAATTGTCCAAAATACTACGGACTTCATTCATAATTTTTCGAAATATCCAAAGTTTGAATTAATAAACAAAAAAATAAAAGAAAAGTAAGTGTTTTGACGCCATCCAAATACTTACGGCGTGACGTCATACTTCTAGTTCTTCAAAAAAAAAAAAACCGTTTTAGATCGTTTTAAAAAGTAGCTCATTTGACCTTTCAGGGAACAAGTCTATTTATGGTTGTAGCATGTTGTAGTATGGTCACTTCCATGCCTGATCACTTGAAATAAAGAAGAAACAACCTTTTGTGTTCGCTATTTCGGTACTCATCGCTTCAGCTTGAATGCTGACTAAGTTTACTAATTAGTACATATGCTTTGGTACTAACGACCCCTCTACCGTCTTCGCTATGGAAACGCCTGCAAAATAATGCAAGTGTATTTGGCCACAAACGCGTGGTATGGTATGGTTCCACTCGTGCCGCGTTTCTAATTTCATTCTTTTTCGAGTGGGACACCGAGTCGTCTAACGACCCGATGAACCCTGGTGTCAGAGTTTTTAACCGCCTACTACTAGTGACAGGCCTCTGACATAGTTGTGTAACGACCGCCGTCTAAGTGATCATAGATATCCGAAACACGGAACCATCTTTCTTACGGACAATCAGGTGGTTCAGCCTGCAATGTCCTAACCAGACTGGGAACAAATTCACAAAGTGATAAATATCAACTTTGTGAGTGACCCACCGAGAATCGAACCCGGACTTTGCGTGGCAGGCAGTCGCATTACCACTGCGCCACATCGGTCGGTGTTTCTACTAGGAACATAAAATCAATTTATTCAGTGACAGTATTGTATTGAAACTGTCTGACATTCTAAAAGCATTCATTGTGAATTTACATGGAAATAAACGATTGAATCTTGAATCCATCTAACTTAAAAGTTATCAATAAAATATGTATGTAACATCTGCTAGATCAAATGCCGGTTTGCGAACTTTTAAAAACGTTTGTTTAGTTCTATTAAGTAGCGGACGACCGATGTGGCGCAATGGTAGTGCGACTGCCTTTGAAGCAGAAGGTCCCGGGTTCGATTCTCGGTGGGTCACTCACAAAGTTGATATTTGTCACTTTGTGAATTTGTTCCCAGTCTGGTTAGGACATTGCGGGCTGAACCACCCGATTGTCCGTAAGTAAGATGGTTCCGTGTTTCGGATGGCACGTTAAGCCGTAGGTCCCGGTTGCTGTCTATAATCACTTAGACGGCGGTCGTTACACAACCATGTCAGAAGCCTGCTACTTGTAGAAGGCGGTTGAAAAATTCTGACACTAGGATCCATCGGGTCGTTGGACGACTCGGTGTCCCACACGAAAAGAAGAAGAAGTTCTATTAAGTAGCGGAGTTTAAATTGGTTTGAAAGAAAAAAAATATATTTATATGCCTACTTTTTGCCGATAAGACCTATGATAGGTATTCGTAACCTCCTGCTTAAGTCACAAAGCAAATCAGAATAAGTTGAAAAGTACAAATCCGGTATTTTTAATCTAATCACATACTAAATCAACTTTTTGCTTTCGGCATATTTGGCAGGCTATTCAATTTAAAAATAATAATAACAATATTTAAGTTTATCGACCGCAAATGTGATTGACGTGTGAATACAAATAGGCAATTTTATAGTTTTTATAGCCATAATGTATGTTGCAAACAGAACAGTCGACTCTATGTATACAGGATAGGATTGGGAAAAGTACCCATATTTTTCGCCAAAAAAGTCACTAGTGTAAAAATAGGGTGTAAAAATATTAGCCGCAAATATTTTAAGGAATGAATCAGCCCATGAAACTGAACAACTTTCCCAAAGAAACATAGGTCGAAATATGAGAATTTTTTTTGGTTGGAAGGTAATTTTCCATTGGAGGTCCAAAATCTTTTTTCATATTTCGACCTATGTTCATTGGGGAAAGTTGTTCAGTTTCATGGACTGATTCACCCCTTAAAATATTTGCTTGCAGCAATTTTTTTTACTCCCTGTATAGAAGAGATGGCGTATGACGTTGTCTCATCGTTGTCTATAGACAACGATGAGACAATAAGAAATCTTATAAGAAATCAGGAGTAGCTAGCGCGCGGGAGTGAGGGGAGCATCGGCATTACCACCAGCCAATCTCTTTCTCTTTTTTCGTATAGGAAACCGAGTCGACCAACGACCCAATAATCCTTAGTGTCAAAATTTTTCACCTATCACTAATCAATAGCGAGTAGTAGTTGAACTAGAATTTGTGACGTCACGACCTACCTGATGGTCCAACGGCCTAATTATTTAGGGTCTTCTTTGTATTTGATTTTATTAACCTATTTTCCTAAAAAAAAAAAAAAGAGGCATGCTTTTCGTAGGCCTGAATGTAATAAAAAAAAGAATTATAGTTCTACCTAGAGACATTACTTGGGGAGAAAACAGGGGAATGCGTTTGTATGAAAATACCCAATAGGGAAGTCTCTTAAGCCGTTTAATATCTTTGCAGTGTGATGCCGGCTTAGAATAGCATCACCCCACATCCTTCACGCGGGTGTCGTATGAGGCGGTCAAGGGACTCGAGTATTACAATTTTTAGGCGACAGTCTGACATCCTGTCACTATAGTGATACACATGTTTTCAGTAACAATCTTGGGAAACAATCCTCAAAAATGTCAGACGTGGCGATAGCGACCGTATTCTTATGACCGTTAACGCTCTGCCTACCCCGCAAGGGATAAAGGCGTGATATATGTAAGTATTGTATATGACAAGGTCAATCTGACGTCCACTTACACGTGTGGCCGAAATAAATTACAGACGATACTGCGAAGATCACCTTCATAGGTGCTATTTACACTTTTTTGGTACAAACCGAAAAACACGAGTTACGTAACTATGTGATAGATAAAGTCGTGCGGTAAAGATACCAAAAACTTAAAAGGCTCTTTATGAGGAATGAGGAAATAATAAAAACCCGCAATTTTGTTTGAAACTGAGTATGAACCAAACACATTACCAGGGCCCCAAGTCTGCTATTTTTTTTCATTGTAACGATATCGAAACTCAACTGTCATTCAATTGCCATTGTGATTTTTCTATACTTTAATCTGTTAGCAGACTAAAATGACCGAAATCATCCAGCTGAGATCCAATCGAGATCCAACTGAAACGATTTTCATTTAGCAGACTTAGGGCCCAGGTCTATCGCGATAATTATGTTCCTAAATTGTATGTAAAGTAAGTTATTTGAAAAAAATCGAAACAGCCTTTTTGAGTAGTAGACACTGCAATTTCCATACTTCTAACATACACGATACAACTTTCGGACAACGTTATTAATTTTTAAATTTCTTAGGTAGGAAAGGAACTTGTAGATTCTGTCCGGTTCATGATAACAGTTTATTATAGTTATTATAATTTGACCACGACGAGGTCGGTTAATTATTGATAGCAATAAATTTAATTACGAATAATTTACCGATAGTATGAATGATCCCGGGTTCAACGTTTAATTAATTTAGATTTGCCAACCCATTTCAAATATGTTGGTCAAAGAATACTATTACTCGTTTGTATCCGTTGCTAACCGTTTTCTTGTTGGAATGAGTTTTTCCGTCTCTGTCTGACTATTTATTAAAAAGTCATATCCAATTCCATTGCGTGGTTTGAGAGTTTTAGTAGAAGTTAGCGGTGTTCATAGCAGACAGACAGAGAGACGCAAAAAGCAAGAATTAAATTTTAAATCAGCGTCATCAGGTAGCATTCCTCTAAAAAGAAATCGAAATATGCGTAAATGAGTGTAACTTATATAGGATAAAAAATATAGTGCTAACTTTGATTTTAAGGTTCAGTGGTTATTATCACTAAAACTATAAGCAAACCTTGAGTTAAAACTAAATGCGTGAAATAGTTTTAATGAAAGAGTATTACAAGATATTAAAAGCAACAATGTTGCAAAAATGGGAGTGGAGAATGTTTGTCAGTGTTTGGAAAATCCTTAAATAGATACTAAGAAAAGTAACGATACTAATCCAAAGACTTGTTTTCCAAAAACAAGTAAACAATATTACAATGTATAGGTAATCTTTTTACACCATTATGAACCCAAGCTGTGAGAATAATAGCAACAATGTTGGACAAATTGAGAATTGAGAACGTGAGTTTGGAAAATCCTTAACCAGATAAGCATATTATGTATAATATTGATTCTGATAAAACTGTAGGGCGGGTAGTTAGTGAACTTTAAAGTTTTAATTGTTACTAGTTACATATAAAGTGTAAAAATATTCGCCGCAAATACTTTAAGGAGTATATCAGCCTATGAAACTTAACAACTTTCCCCAAGAAACATAGGTCGAAATATGAAAAAAAAACATTTCGGACCTCCCATACAAACTGACCTCCTGGTTGGTTGGCAATTTTGTATGGGAGGTCTAAATCTTTTTTTCATATTTTGACCTATGTTCCTTTAGGAAACTTGTTCAGTTTCATGGGCTGATTCACCCCTTAAAGTATTTGCAGCGAATTTTTTTACACCCTGTATGATCCCGGCTTAGAATGGCATCACTCCATTTCTTTCCCGTGGGTATCGTAAGAGGCGACTAAGGGACTCGAGGGTTTCACGTGTATTGCAATTTTAGGTGACAGGCTGACTTGTCACTATAGTGATACACGACTTATCTGAAACGACTCACGAATATTTGTCAGACGTTACGATAACGACTGTAATATTACGGTCGTCAATGCTCTGCCTACCCTGCCAGGGATATAGGTGTAATTAGTGTATGTATGGATGTATAATTTTAGATAGGTATCCGGAATCAACTTTCTTCGTAAGCACATAAGATTCTAGGTCGGGTCATCAAGATTATCAGGGTAGCAGAAATAACTTCACTTTATTGAGATTTGATGCACTCACAGTGCTATACTGTTCTCACAAATGAGAATGATAAATTGAAAAATATACAAGCGTCGCCCGGGAATCTAAAAGGGACATTCTTCAAGTAATTGTGAATCTCTGTTGTGAATCTACTTGGAAATAATGCTTTTGAACTTATTGCTTACATTAGGAATGGTTAAGCAGTATTCTCACGGCTGGCTCTGCTATATATATGGGATAAAAGGCAAATGAACGCGCCCTTGCCGCGATGCCGGCTTAGAATAGCATCACCCCATTTCTTTCCCGTGGGTGTCGTAAGAGGCGACTGAGGGACTCGAGGGTTTTAAGTGTATTGCAATTTTAGGCGACACGCTGACAGACAATCTGTCACTATAGTAATACACGACTTATCTGCAACGACCCTCAAATATTGTCAGACGTGGCGATAACGACCGTAATTTTGCGATCGTTATCGCTCTGCCTACCCCGCGAGGGTTATCCTTCATAGGCGTGATTTATGTATGTATGTATGTAAGGCGCCTTTACCTATTCAAAGGATCTAAATAATTCTGGATTTCCACATTATTATGAATTTCTTGAATTAACCAAAGGTGCTGATAGTAAACTTATTACGTAAAAGCTGATATTATATTATTGTTATTGTCAAGGAGAAAGTCAAAACGAAAAGGTTAATGATATAATCTTGTTATGCATTGGTGAGCTATAATCTCTCAATGATACTAGAGGTTGGCAATATGAAGTTGTAAATAAAAAACTCATTAACTGCGTAGTAATTTAGTCCAGCGGGATTGTGATATTTTGAAAGTGTAGTAAACTGAAGTGAAGATACATTTGTTCTAGAACGAAGGGACGGTGGAGTAAGAGGTTTCTCGAGTGGAGACTCCGCCCTGGAAAGCGGAACGGTAGAAACCCTCCGACCAGAACAGAGCGGGTGGTAGCGACTGGATGGCGAAAACGGGAGATATTGCTTTACGGCGTACCCTGGGGGATTCTTACGTCCAGCAGTCGACTGCTGTAAGCTGGTGTGATGCAGTGATTGTGGTAATGTGTAGGCAATAACACACTTTCTTTTCATTCAACCCTCAAAAACTCTCATTTACGCCTCATTTTGGCAATTACCGGCACATACCGGGCAGATTCAGTCCGATCCGTTCTTCCAAGAACAACTCCTAAGCCCAACGTCGCTCCAAGGGCGTGATTGGGCTGGTTGTTTGAACAACCAATCAATGATTTCCGGGTGAGCTCGTGCTCCCACCAAGCCGACAGACGTAGATTTGCAAAAATTGCGTTGAGTTGAGTCCATCACAATACATCACACAAAAAAAAACACTTTCTTTTCTGCACCAACTGCCTCAGCTCTTGCTCAGCTTACAGAGGCAACTCTAGTTCTTTATAACCCAACGGTCAACTAAAATCTATTGGATTTCATTCAAGGCAATATAAGAAGCACCCTCTAGGTCTCTATAAACCTATGGTCAAGTAAAGTCTATTGAACTTTTCTTCGAGAAACACGACTTCCGGGAACCGTGTTGCTCGAAGGCGTTTTATCACAAAAAACGATCAACGCGCGTCTAACGTATGTATTTGTGGAAAAGCATTTTTACTTATAGAAGACCAAGTGCATCCAGCCAGACAGAAAAAAGACAAAATAATAAATTTGCAACGACGAAATGTAGGTCAAACTGCAAAACGAATCCATTGTCCAGACAGAGTGTCTGGCTCCAGCCATAAATACTTGACAAAGCTGCTACAAGTTGTATCGTTCCAAATACTTAAGAACCATTATGAGACACGACACCAGACACTTGAAATTAAGCCATACGACACTGGACTCGTTAGGCACTTGTGCGATTTCGTCTGGCAACTTCCGACCTGTATATGAGTCACAAGTTAAGAATGAATTAGTCGTTGGGAATTAGTTGCAAAGCTTTTTAGACGCCTGGACTTTGAAGGAGACGCATATCTTTAGGCGACCGTAGTAACTTTTCAATTTTGCTTTATTGCATGTGTTTATTGTAGAGTTTTAAAAATTTCGCAAGCGCCGTGTGATGCCGGCTTAGAATAGCATCACCCCACATCTTTCCCGCGGGTGTCGTAAGAGGCGACTGAGGGACGAGGGTATTGGTGAATTATAATTTTTAGGCGACAGGCTGACAACCTTTCACTATAGTGATACACATGTTTTCTGAAACAACCTTGGAAAAGAATCCTCATAAATGTCAGACGTGGCGATAGCGACCGTATTCTTACGGCCGTTTACGCTTTGCCTACCCCGCAAGGGATAAAGGCGTGATGTATATATGTATGTATGTATGTATGTATGTATGTATGTATGTATGTATGTATGTACCCAAGCGCGAGTGGGGCTGACATTGATAAGGATATACCTACCAGTATGACATAATATCGACCGACACCAATAAGACCTTGTATTCACCATGACATTGACATACACGCGCAGGCTGCGCACGCGCCGCCGCGTAGCCTTGACCTCGCCCCAAAAAAAACTGGCTGCACTAGCAACCAGCCCCGACTTCATTCGGTTTTAGTAACTAAATAAAAACACTTTATTGAACATTCAGAATACAAACAAAAACAGGAAATCTTAAACTGAAAATGCGCAATGGCGGCCTTATCGCTCGAAATGATCTCTACTAGACAACCTTTGGGTGAAGGAGAAATAAGATAGAAGTGAGTAGTGTATAAATAAAGGTAAGTTCGACATTTTACATTAATAAATAAAATCATACCATACAATAACTAACATACTAAAAATAAATGTACACATACACAAAATAAATAAATATATACATACTTACATATACAATATAGATATGCATATTACAGGATAGGAGATATTGATGCACCTTCTTTTTGAAGTCTTAGATATGGTAAGGTATATATCTTCTTTCCCTTTTCCTTCCCTGCGGTTGTTCAACGACCCGATAACCATGATGTCAGAATTTTCGGTTTGAGTTCAGGTACCACGGCCATCATTTATTATTTATATTTATTAATTCATACAATTTTACAACATGGGTTACAAAAACTTGGCATCATTAAACCGAGTTCGGTTTGTCTTGATGCTGCACAAACCTCTTTATGCTAATTTTCTTAAATATTTAAACAGACTAGTCTTATTACAACACAACAAACACAAATCACGCCTTTATCCCTTGCGGGGTAGGCAGAGCGTTAACGATCGTAAAATTACGGTCGTTATCGCCACGTGTGACAAGTATTGAGGGCACCTTCAGATGATTCGTGTATCACTGTAGTGACAGGTTGTCAGCCTGTCGTCTAGAGTTGTAATCCGTGCTAACACACATGAAACCCTCGAGTCCCTTAGTTGGTTCTTACAACACCCACGGGAAGAATTGGGGTGATGCTATTCTATACCGGCATCACACGGCAAACACCGGCATCACACGGCAACTAGTCTTATTACCACTTATTAAAGAGCCCGGATATGGGTGAAATATTTAATGATTTAAGCACATCCATAAACGACATTCCACTTAGGTTCGGGGGGAATCCATCCTATGCAGAAAGTAAAACAAAACATCAGCAAATATTTTAAGGGGTGAACCAGTCAATGAAACTGAACCACTTTTCCCAAGAAACAGAAACCGGGTGAGTTTCTGTGGGAGGGCCATTTATTTCATAGTTCCGTGGGAAAGTAGTTCAATAGTTTCAGTTCTGGTGCAGCCCTTAAAATATTTGCGGCAACTTTTTTACTAAATAAATAATTAAAATAAATAAATAGATATCCTGGACAAATCACACAGCGCCATCTAGGCCCAAAAGTAAGCATATCTTGTATTATGGGAACTAGATAGCTGATACTAATACTTATTTACATTTTTTTTGTAAAAAAGTATTTATTATACATAGAAAACACCCAGAATAAAATAAAATAATAATTAAGAAATAGAATAGGTGGGGATCGAAACCACGACCCACGGCGTAAAAGGCAGGAGTACTATCCGCTACGCCAACGGGACAGTCAAACTCCCTATGTGTTCCCCTATTGCCACCCATTGACATCTTGCTTTTTCCACAGACAGACATAACATAAAAGTATAACAGTTTTACAATACTATCGTCGTGATGTCGATTATATCGGTAATGGCTTCCGGAAATATTTTGTATGAAGTTTTATTCGAGCGTGCATGAAAAGACTGATGAACGTAGAAGAAACGAAAGAAGTATGCTCGTAGCAAAAGGAAATAGTCTCTGCCTACAGTGCCTACCCCAACGGGAAAGAGACGTGATTTATGTGTGTGTGTGTGTGTGTGTTTTATTTGACAAGATTATAAAGGGTGTAATGGACAGTTTTGGTCAGCACTCCGAATACTGATAGGGTGTATACAGACCGTGAAACTGAACCACTTTTCTCTATTATTAACGTCAGAAAACGACAAAATAATGTTGACCTCTTATAAAATCACAATCAACTGACTTTACTGTAGAAGCATTTTTTACTTGTCCTTCCGAACACTAAAAGGATACATGCAGAATGACACTGAACAACTTTTAAAACAGAAGAATTAAATAGTGCCATTAAATATTAAGCGCAAAAAAAATCATAATTTTCGTATTACAAATTCGAACGCAGTTGTATACTTGTATAATGACCTGAACTGTACATTTTACGCTGCTGCATATTAACATGTTGATAACCTGTCACTTGCGCGTTGATCGCGTGACGACCGATGTGGCGCAGTGGTAGTGCCACTGCCTTAGACGCAGAAGGTTCCGGGTTCGATTCTCGGTGGGTCACTTACAAAGTTGATATTTATCACTTTGTGAATTTGCTCCCAGTCTGGTAAGGACATTGCGGGCTGAACCACCCGATTGTCCGTAAGTAAGATGGTCCCGTGTTTCGGATGGCACGTTAAGCCGTAGGTCGTGGTTGCTGTCTATGATTACTTAGACGGCGATCGTTACACAACCATGTCAGAAGCCTGCTACTTGTAGAAGGCGGTTGAAAAATTCTGACACTAGGGTTCACTGGGTCGTTGGATGACTCGGTGTCCCACACGAAAAGAGAGAGAGACCTGTCACTTTAGCGACACACGATTTTTCTGACCGGACCACATGAAACGACGAAAACAATATTATTTCACTCAACAAAATATTCATTATAGAATCACGCCATTTGGTAAATTTTGGTCAGTTTTTGTACCGTCCTCCTAGTCCGTCAAGTCCATGTATGTCTGTCAAAGTCCACTCCAGCCAGTAGAAAGAAGCCGCAGAAAAGAGTGCAACAACGGCCCTTAACACTTTGCCTACCCTGCTATGAATAAAGGCGTGATGTGTGTGTAAATGGTAATAAAGACGCACGTGGTGAGACCACAGATAACCCTGTTTACTGTGATAGCAGTGAGTAAAGGGTAAATTTAGATACTTGTAAAACAACATCTATCAGGCTTAAACCGGTTTAATACCCTTCATCTTTAGCCGTGTGATGCCGGCTTAGTGTAGCATCACCCCACATCCTTCCCGCGGGTATCGCATGAGACGACTAAGGGACTCGAGAGTATTAGTGTATTACAATTTTTAGGCGACAGGCTGACAACCAGTCACTATAGTGATACACATGTTTTCTGAAACAACCTTGGAAAACAATCCTCAAAAATGTCAGGCGAGGCGATAGCGACGGTATTCTTACGGCCGATAACGCTCTGCCTACCCCGCAAGGGATAAAAGCGTGAGATATGTATGTATGTATATATCACGCCTATTATATGGCCAGGGGGCCAATCGCGCTAATGTTGAACGATAATACCAAAACCAAACCGCAGCCAAAAACGCTACGTTACGCACTTTTCGTATCGCGCTAATTGTTTGAGCGGAAACGTTTCGACTTTTCTTTGGAAGTTACGTTGATATAGCGAACGTTCGAACTTTTGGTGTGCATCGGTATCGCGCAAATTTTTGACAGCGTATTTAACCACAACCGTTACGTTGGGAACGTCTCAAACGCTGTCAAATGAACGTTTTTGTAAAAGTTCCTCTCGAGCAGCTTTTTCTGACACGTTTGACGATCGTTGGTGGATTTTATTACGGTTTCAACCCAAAAAAGGAAGGAAATCATGAAAATTTGCTGTGGGGCTCTATCTCCACACCATTGAAAGTGTCCATGAGGTAGATGTGACCAAGAAGAAGCCTTGACCCGCCGTTCGACCTATAGGTACATGATGTTAGGAAAAGTACTGACTTCCTTTTAAAGGATGAACCAGCCCATGAAATTGAACAACTTTCCCTGAGAGACATAGATAATATGAAAATAAATTTTGGACCTCACATACAAACTGACTCAGTCGGTTAGGTTAGTTACATACATTTAGTATGAGAAATCCAAAAAATTCGATCTGTTCCTAGGGCAAAGTTGTTCAGTTTCAAGGGCTGGTTCATACCTTGTAAGGAAGTTAGTACTTTTCCTGACACCTTGTATTTTTAGGGGAAACTTGTTTAGTCAATGAGACTGGTTCACACCTTAAAATATTTGCAGATGATTTATTTCATCCGTATTATGCATGAACTTATAGTAGTAGAATCACCTCAAGTGATGAACTATTTCCAATGGTCATGGGGGCGACCATCGGTTACAGTGACCATCCTGGTGGTCGACAAGGGGGGTGACAAGTGGGAACTAAGGCTGTCTAGCTGAGGGTGCAGTGAAATACTTTGTAAATAAAAGAAACATATATTGCACCTACTATATTTATTTAATTTTTCTTATTAAACTTATAGGCTAAGCTCTCAGGGCTCCATATCAGATGATGATACCTGAAACAAAATAAATAATAGTGTAGGTACCCCAAGTACATATGAGATATTTTCTTGCAGTTAGAAGTCGCCTATTTCTGATCATATTCCATCTCTTAGTTTACCATATTATTTTACATATTTGTCAAAGTAAAATTACAAAAACACTAGATTACAATATATTTTGCTAAATAGAAATATCAAATAGATGTACCTAGACACATGTCATGATTAGCATGTTCAGCCATACCATAGGCCATGGTAGCTGTCTATGACAGCTTAGACGGTGGTTGTTATGCAATCATGTCAGATGCCTGCAACTTGTAGTAGGTGAGTGAAAAACTAACTCACTGCTGATTGATTCATTGGGGCATTGGACAACCCGGTGTCCTACTAGAAAAGAAGAAGGAAGACTTACTTTGTGTTGAGCTTGAGTTTGGATTCTTGACGCTGTATGTGATTTCCACTGCCGCTGATGCTGCCGTGTATGATCTAGCATTGAAGCGAGGGATGGATGGATGGCTTCATTTGAGCTAAAACAGTAAATTAATAATCTTGAAACAAAGTCAATGTGTAAGTTTATTTTATTTATATGTATGAACAAACAAGCAGATGGATGGATAGATGCTGTCATCTCTGATGTTGAGTGGTGCACTAGTAGTGCAACTGTAATGCTTGGTACAGATTTAATTCTAGGTGGGACATTCACTAAGTTGCTTTTTACTACTCCCACAGGTCGAATGGTAGTGATGTTATTCTAAGCCGGCATAGAATATTATGTACCTGTAAAACGGATCTTGGGTGATGTATGGAAGGCGTCCAATGTCTGTTTGTATAATATAAATCCAGTGCAGAGTGACTTTTGTCACGGGGCCACCTTGCTTTTCATGACATTCCACATCTGAAAAGTAATATACTAGTAAATATATGCACATACACTGATGTAGTAGGTATAAAATTAAGTCACTTTCCACATGTCTCAGTCTGTCTGTTATGGACAATGCCAACTCCACCTAAACTACATCACAACACAACTAAATAATGGCTTATGATGTGTTTTTTTATTAACAGCAGCTAGGTTAGGTTTTCATTAGTATGCTAACCTTGGTCCACTCTTTGAGCTGCCTAGTTGGGCCCTCACAATTGAGTCTGTTGGCGCGATTGGCCCATAAGTAGTTCGAAAGAGCCCGCGCCTTGAAATGTAGGTATACTCTGACCCGCCTTTTGAGCGGAGTCTGCCGAGCGCCAGCGCCAGCAAAGCAAATAATCCCTCGAGCAGCTTCAGCTGCCGCACGCTCGTCGTCTTTCTTAGGTCCATAGTCTCTATAAAAACACAAATCGTAAATAACACAGTTTCAACTATGGAACCATATTGATAGCGTCTAAATGGTAAATTAACTTTGTGTATGTAGGTATTCTATTAGGTACTTACAGAAAAGTCACGTCGACTGGGTGTCCCACGAAATTTTAGTTTAGTTTTAGTTCTTAACTAAAATAATTTCAAAATTCTACGAAAAACCACGGCGGTTGTATAAACAATTAAACAACAACCTGATATTTTTACTTTTAAAATAGTGCTGCCCACTACGCGAAATGCACAATCGAGCATCGATTATAAAAAGATTATCTAGTATTTTAAAATACTCATTGCAAACTCTAAACGGTTGTGGTTTGGTTTCGATTGGGTAACGTCAACGATTTATACGTTCAGAAAATTTACCGCGATAGCTTTTTTGACATTAACCAAATCCAAACCAAAACTAAATCGAAGCTAAATCGTCAACGTTACGTTGGAATGGTAAAATAGCGCGATTGGCCCCCAGGACTATTACTTTCATCCGCACGTTTTGTTTCTGTATGAAAAATAAAATAACATAAGGTGTAAAAATATTAGCAGCGAATATTTTAAGAGGATAATCAGCCCATTACACTGACCTACTTTCCCCAAGAAACAAAGGTTGAAATATAAAAAACGTATCTAAGGAAACATATGAACACAAAAGTAACATAGAAACATAATGACAAGAATTCGTAGGTCTAAAAATTATAACTGAACATATGAACAGGTTTCATTCACAGGAGAAGGAAGAATGGTTAAAAACCGGATGAGATTTACGTGGATTCACTGGAACCCATTATGATGGTTTTCTCGACGTAATTGTTGCTTTGGTAGAGTTAGGCTCTCACTGGAACCCGTTTAGGGCCAAAGTAAGAATAGGGCTGTCAGGTCCTCATACCTAAAAACCAGACAGAGCACGGTAGGCATGATGTCTGCTAAATAAATATAGTATATTTTTTTACATACAGGGTGTAAGAGACGGTGTAACGAAAACTTTGCAGGCGTGATCAAACCATGAAACTGAACAACTTTTTCTATGGGGGCTATGTTGGGAAACGAAAAATTTTTTTTTTGTTTCCTTGCAAAGTCAGTCAGCTGATCGGGAATTTTGAATGGAAGGTCGAATTTTTTTTGTTTATAAATAGGCCCGCATTTGTCTACTATCTCACCTGATGGGAAGTGACGATGCAGACGATGATGGATAATGCTTGCTTAGATAATGCGTTGTACTCGTAAGTGATGTCACAGGAATCATCCTATATTTTACAGACTATAGACAGTGCGTGTTTTCCATAGAACCGGAGATACTTACAAGCAACGCTCGAACACGCATTCACGCGCTACGCTGCATGATGCGGGGAAGTGTGAGAATCATACGTTCGTTTAAGGCGAGGAATCGGTGCTCAAATCACGATTTCAGGGGGTGAGGTGGGGGGAGCCGCCCGCGGTCCCCGCGCTCTGACACATCATCTGGCGCTCGCACACTACGCACTCGCACTTTGTGTGTTTTATGGACATGACCGCAGTCCGACCACCTTTTAAGTATTTTTGAGCTTTATCCCGGTCGTGGAACTTTTACTTCTACTCGTGAATTATTATTATTTTGTGATAATGTAACGAAATTAATATGAATGTGGGTAGATGGATGGACGCAGAAGAGGAGGAAGGCCTAAAAAGACTTTAATAGCTAGTTAAAACACACAAATTTAATTACAAAGCATATTAGGATAAGTACTAAGTTCCTTTTATGAACCTGTCCCTGAAACTGAACAACTTTCCCAAGGAATATAGGTCGAAATATGTTTAAAAATCTAGCCGACGCGATTCTGATTCTATAAAGTTAAAAAAAATTGAATAGATTGTACAAAAGATGATTATGAATCATAAAGGTGTAAACAAAGATTTCAATGATACTAAAAAGTGGTCCAAAGTCGGAAAATGTGCTAAAAGTTGAGTAAGTACGAAAATACTGTTACATTTACTCTACAATGTACCGTTCTCAAGATATATGCACTTTTAGTTTGCATTCCTTTTTAATATTCAAAAATGATATTTTACTTAAATTTTGAATGGCGTTTTGCGCTGGAGCCCTCTGTCACGCTTGCTTTTTGCTATAGGTAGGTACTTCATTGATTTTTTTTGTTTATGCCGCCGGCTCAAGTGCCAGCATCCGTAGACTTGGGCTGTAGCCCGTGAAATGCTAGAATTTACATCATTTATGTGGAATGATTTGTAAGATGAGACGAACAACTGTAAAATGAAACGAATGGACAACTGAACTATAATTTTTGAACGCTACAACGGAGCAATATAGATGAGTAAATGAGTATGAAACAGAGAGTGAACAGACACTTTTTAAATACTCAAACTCAAATTATTTATTTAAAGTAGTAAATTTTGCATTTAGCTTTTCGATGGTGAAGTATTATCAATTTTAACAATAACAATTTTATGAACCTAGTGTACGATACGATGGTGGGCGAAAAACCCGGGGTTCTCTGTCTAAAATCCGAAAATTAGGTTATTCCTTCTTATTTATATATTAAACTTTATGCACTAGATGTGTACATGGGTAGACCTAATGCCAAATAGGAAAGGCGAGGCTCAAAATATATAACGTCTATGTGAATTTGAATGTACAGTGTTCAGTATACCATAAGTATAGTGTTAATGTAACGTGTCACCGGCAGCGGACTCACAAAAGTAAAGCAGAAACCCTCGAAGAGGTATTTACAAGTCTACATGTTTCCCTAGCTCATCTATCATCCCCTTATCATACTAACTTAGTTATTGTTCTAGGGTTTTCTTTTCCTTTAAAATTAACTTCGGTCAAGTCCTAAGAACCCGTTTTATTTCATCGTGACGGCACGCAAGTACCACACTACCTTAGGGCATGTGGAAATGTACGGCAGGTGCAAAATCAAAATCCACAAAACAAATCAAAAATCAAATCAAATCTTCTTCTACTTCCATAGCCGCAGGGAGCAGGACATGGGTCTTTGTTATTATAGCGAATATAAAACTAAGAAGCTTACAAACGACTTTAATTAAGTGCCACATCCCATAAAAAAATAATCTTTTTTCCAAGCCGGTCCGAAAATTATTTTTTTTTTTATAAAGAATAGAACAAAATACGCGCAAAGGTAACTGGATCGCAAACACCATTAAATATTTTAGAAAAATAACTTTTTCGAAAATTAAAAAAGAATGCAAACTAAAAGTGCAATTACCTCAAAAAGGTGCATAGTAGAGCAAAAGTAACTGAATTTCGGTACTCATATTTTAGCACTTGTTTGATTATCTTAAAATTAAAATCGGGCCCTTATTTAGTCCACAATTGCCCTAGGCGTAGCCTCACTCATATGCGCTTTATTGAAGGCCTACTTTTCTAGTTTTTTCTTTTTAATATTTGTTTCACTACCTCTTTTGTTCCAATTTACCAATTGGTCTACATTTACTGAAATTTATTTATTGAAAGTATAAAAATATCTCGTCAAGCCCTACAATTAGGGACTTTCTAGGGCCACAGACCACTTATATATTTTGTTCTGAAGAATATGTCAAGTACCACGTTATACTAAGGAAATATAGATGGCGCGCAACGGGATACTGGGTACTACTATTACTTTATTGTTATCACTTTGATGGAAGCGTCAGTATATGAACATAAAAGTTCATACCTAGCTCCTAAACCACGCCATCTATTTTCACTTTTATACTACTCCTACATAGAAGGTGCCATATTACCCTAAAAAACTTATAGTTTTAGTTTGACAGCTGTCACCTTAAATCAAGAATTCGCCAAAAAATACAACTATACCAAAGAAAGTAAAACTACTTTATATCCGAAACGTTTTAAGTTCTTTTAAAGTTCGTGTTCGTGTAGTGTGTGCGTAGTGACATCTCGTGTTTATTCTCATGCCCATTTTCACGCCAATGCAAATTTTAATGCTTATCCTCAATTATGCTCATGTTGATTTTATTGTCCATGATTCTTAATACACATGCTCATTTTCATGGTCATACTCATATGCATGAATTTTTTCATGCTTTTTCCATTTCATTTAAATGGTCTTAAACATGAACACAGGGGTCATAAATAAAACCGATATTTCAACCCACGAGCCAGACGAGCGGAGTGAGCAGTTGCCTAAAGCGTGACAAAGAGCAACTGTAAAATGAAACGAATAAAAAAAATTTAATTGTGTAGAAGCTGGTAAGACTGCTCTCTGCGTAGATTTGTTTGTACGTCTGAATCCCATACCAACCCGACCACAGAATAGCGTATGGGTATCACAGACTATTCAGGTGGCAAGATCTTGGCGTACGTAAGTAACATCGTCTTCAGACTTAAAAAATATCACTACTTGCTCCATCCGATTCGTTAAACGCACAAAGAAAAAAATATATTTGCGTGCGCGCACATGATATCTCTGGCCTGTGGTAGAATGACCACCGACTGGGTCTAATTTCGCACCGCTGTGTCGGTTTCTGTAATAAGTTATCGGGGAAAAATTGTTCAGATGACCTGTCAAGCAAAGCGTTATCTTGAAAAAAAAATTATTAAAAATTACTTGGTACCTACTGTAAAAACGTTACTCATGTTCAGAATGCACCCTGTAAATATTTAAAGTGAATTACTAGTTATGTATCACTCCTTTCTTATTATAAGTAAAAAGACTTAGTTAGACTTTTGCTTTTCATTATCTTATAGATAAAATATCGTCTATCGTCAAGGCTAGCTGAAGCGACAGCTATGATAAAATTGTTGCTCGTCTCGCCAAAAGACGTAACCGACGTAATAATAAGCGCATACTTAAACTACGCCTTCTGGTGTCAGCCATAAAGTATTTTATCAATCAATCTATCCATGTAACAAACGTCATAAGTAAAATGAGCGACGTAATAATTACGAAAAAATATTTGTAAATTTTGTGGGAAATTTTGACACAGTACCGGCGCGCTGGCAAGAGCCATTTGGGTACTGGCGGGGTAGCGGGCGGTGCGGGATGTCATTGGGAGGTTGGTTTGTCGGCGAGAAGAGTTCTAATTTTTGGAAAAAAATGATTTGTTGAATTAAAATCTGTTCATCCACTAAAACCTGATAGTGTTATTTTTAGGGCATTAAAAGAGGAATATTCTACATCAAGAAAGTATATCAAAATAGTAGTCCAAGTTACGACAAAACTGGTTTGAAAATATTTTCAATGCTCTTTTTGAGATTTTTTTTACTAAAATATATCAAACCAATCGAGTCATACGATAGTGTTACTACTAGACAATATCTTTGAGTATGTCATATATTTTTTTGAGGTCTTGTTAGCATCAATAACAGGCTTAAAAACTGAATCGAAAGAAACGCTTTTCATCGGCCTTAGTTCATCAGAGCGCCTTAAAATACGGTCTAGATCCGGTAGAGGTCCGGAATATAAACTGCCAATTCACATTTCAAATTATAAAAAGTCAGACCGGCCGGACGCATCTTATTTTAGCCGAACAAGCAATCGAAACCCTGACTATATCCTGCTTTATCCGGACGCCTGGCAACCCTATTTAGGCCTAAGGTAGGAATACTAGGAATATTTTTTTCTCGAAAAGTATTACCAATTCCGATTAGGTTTGACAGGCGCCTAGAGGTTAGTAACATCTTTCCTTATACATACATGGATGGTATATTTAGTTTAGCGACGACCGATGTGGCGCAGTGGTAGTGCGACTGCCTGTGACGCAGAAGGTTCCGGGTTCGATTCTCAGTGGGTCACTCACAAAGTTGATATTTATCAACTTGTGAGCTTGTTCCCAGTCTGGTTAGGACATTGCGGGCTGAACCACCCGATTGTCCGTAAGGAAGATGGTTCCGTGTTTCGGATGGCACGTTAAGCCGTAGGTCCCGGTTGCTGTCTATGATCACTTAGACGGCGGTCGTTACACAACCATGTCAGAAGCCTGCTACTTGTAGAAGGCGGTTGAAAAATTCTGACACTAGGGTTCATCGGGTCGTTGGACGACTCGGTGTCCCACACGAAAAGAGAGATATTTCGTTTTTTTTGTATATGTTCGTGAAGCTATAAATAACAAGGAAAAATAGTCCCTGTTGCTTTGGGACCTTTTGAGAAAGTGACATTTTGCGCAAAGTCAAAAAGGACGGGACCTTATGCGTCTAAGGCCGATTCCATTATGCAAGTATGACGTTACGTTTCCTTAGAAGTTACTTGAATTGGAAACCTCTTTTGAAGCTTACATGCAAGATTTTATTGGCATGCAAGTATTTGAGTCAGACCAATGTTCATTTTTATTCGCATCGCAACTGGCACTTGCACGCGTAACTTGCATGACGTTTACAAGTTTAAATCTAGCCGCAACTTGCATGCATGTTTACCTTTCCATTACTTAAGTGGCGACCGATGTGGCGCAGTGGAAGTGCGACTGCCTTTGAATCAAAAGATTCCGGGTTCGATTCTCGGTGGGTCACTCACAAAGTTGATATTTATCACTTTGTGAATTTGTTGCCAGCCTGGTTAGGACATTGCACCACCTGATTGTCCGTAAGAAAGATGGTTTCGTGTTTCGGATGGCACGTTAAGACGTAGCTGCTATGCTATCGATTGCTGTCTATGATTACTTAGACGGCGGCGGCGGCGGTCGTTACACAACCATGTCAGAAGCCTGCTACTTGTAGACTAGGGTTCATCGGGTCGTTGGACGACTCGGTGTCCCACACGAAAGAAAGACTCAAGTGGCATGCAACTTACACGCATGCTACTTGCATTACGGAATCGCGGCTTAAAGGTTCGCACGCCAGTCTCCCGACACGAGGTAACTATTAAGTAATCTGTGCCACGCCACGAGTGTAGAAGTAATCTGTGCCACGCCACGAGTGTAGATAACCATGCGCTTGATGACGTCACCTACAGCTTGTAAATAAACAGCAGTGACCGTGAGCGACTGCACGAGCGACACGAGCACCGACTGGTTACACGTGGGCTCGTAAAAACTGTCTGGCCGTCTGTTGCTAACACAATGGTAATGATTAGATCAAGACTGGCCAACAAATCCGGCCGGGTAATTTTTTAAAGACTTTTTGGGCTGGTCCGTATTTTCAGTTGTTTCTTGAATTAGTACATACTTCGAAAGAATGCTAGTCACACACTCTTCTCTTTTCGTGTGGGACACCGAGTCATCCAACGACCCGATGAACCCTAGTGTCAGAATTTTTCAACCGCCTTCTACAAGTAGCAGGCTTCTGACATGGTTGTGTAACGACCGCCGGCTTCGTGATATAGACAGCAACCGGGAACTACGGCTTTAACGTGCCATCCGAAACACGGAACCATCTTACTTACGGACAATCGAGTGGTTCAGTCAGCAATGTCCTAACCAAACTGGGAACAAACTCACAAAGTGATTAATATAAATAAATAAATATCCTGGACAATTCACACAGCGCCATCTAGCCCCAAACTAATCAAAGCTTGTACTATGGGAACCAGATGGCTGATACTACTACATATATACTTTTTTTAAATAAATACATATCATACATAGAAAACACCCAGACTCAACACAAATATTTGAAAATTGACTTAACAAATATTTGTGTCCGGTGGGGATCGAACCCACGACCCTCAGCGTAGAAGGCAGGCATACTATCCGCTACGCCATCGGGACAGTCAAATATCAACTTAGTGAGTGACCCATCGAGAATCGAACCCGGAACCTTCTGCGTCAAAGGCAGTCACACTACCACTGCGCCACATCGGTCGTCACCACGCAAGTACCCTATGATATGACTTTTGGTTCAGTTGAGAGGATTGAGATCAGTGTTTATTCCTTCTAACTGACTAATAAGAACGAAACGCCAACCGTCTGGCGAGTGTTGGGCCAATTCAAACGCCTTGTGGGTCTGGAGTTGGCCAGCTTTGGATACTAAGGCTGGTTTCAGAGCGGCGCGTCTCAGCAGCGCTGCCCAGGCGCGCGCGGCTCGGGCGCGCGCCTGGGCAGCGCGTTCGCTGTGAAACGACATTCAGACGCGCGCGCTTCGTTGTGGTGTACGGTCGAGTGCAGAGAATCATTATGCCAGCAAACGTAATCACTATATTAGCTATATACGTTATATGGAAAAGAGTGCAACAACGACGTCTTAAAAGATTGCAAGTCGACGCTACTGGCAATCGAAGGAGATCCGACCGCGGCGCGGCCGAGACGCGGCCCAAGACGCGTCACTGTGAAACGCTACATACAATCTAGTGTAATGCGAGGCGCGCGCGGCTGGGCAGCGCTGCCGAGACGCGTCGCTCTGAAACCAGCCTAAGTGCGGTACCACCGCATGGTGCCGACTTAGAATAGCATCACTCCATTTCTACCGGTGGGTCTCGCAAAAGACGACTATGGAATGAATCCAGGGAACGGCCAGCAGCGTTCTCTGTAAATATCTACAATATATAACGTGTAGAAATATTAGCTGCAAATATTTTAAGAGGGGAATCAGCCCATGAAACTGAACAACTTTCCCGAAGGAACATAGGTTGAAATATGAAAATAATTTTGGGACCTCCCATACAAAATGAAGCAGTCGAGCGAGTCAAACTGTATGGGAGGCCCAAAAATTTTTTTCATATTTCGACTTATGTTCCTTGGGGAAAGTGGTTCAATATCATGGGCTGATTCAACACTTAAAATATTTGCAGCATTTTTTTTTAAATCCTGTATAGTGCGCATGTAATTTACTGACATTTTAAAAGAATTCGTTGTGAATTTACTTGGAAATAAACGACTCAAATCTTGAAATCACTTACAAATTTTCCACACTTCAATAAAAAAACGTGCATCAGCAGACAGCCTTCAGAGATCACAACACTGCATCGAGATTTAATTGGCATTGTCTTGTCCCATCGCAGCGCGTCTCATGGTCACCCTCTGATACACATAAATCTTCATTCGACTACAGTTACATCTTATACAGGGTGTCAAAAAGTTAGCTGCAAATATTCTATAGTCTGTAAGTTTGGGTATTTATCTTTCTGTAAACAAGCTTTGTGTGAAACTGACAGTTCAGAAGTGTCACTTTCGTACAAAGTTTGTTTACAAAAAGATAAGTACCTAAACTTACAGACTATAGTGGGTTAACCAGCCCATGAAACTGAACTTTCCCCATAAACGAAAAAGCATTTGGACGTCCCATACATGAAGATAATTTTAACAAAGAATATCTCATCTAATGTTAATTACATACAACCTACACCAACGAAGAATATAATAGAAGAGAACTTGGACATTTCGTCTTCGGTATTTCGGTACTCCGCGTTTCGGTTTAATGCTGGCTAAGTAATTACTGAAGAACTTGCCGTAAATAGGAATGTTTTTAGGGAAACATCAAAAGTTTTTGACTTTTTATTGTAAAGACAATCAGCTAATCGTGATTTTATATGGAAGGCTGATATTTTTGACGTTTCCTGACCTATTATTTATTGTTAAAGTATTTATTTTGACGGTGCAGAATGTGGATTTAATATGTATTATCTATAATTGTACCTATACATTGAAATTAGTGTTGTTAAATAAATGAAAGTTGTTTAGATTCATGGTCTGAATCATCGATATTATATTGTTACTAGCGTGACGTTTGAATACGGTGAACCAGTATTCGAAGGGATGTCCCTTACACTCTGTATAGCGAATGGCAACAGATCGAGAATCGGGTTCCATATCGACACGTGTCAAATGTGGTTTATATTTAAAAGCCGTTTCAATCCGGTTGGAACCGCCTATAGGCATCGACATTGATGTCAATGGGGAATTTTCTTTTATTTTTTTGTAAATGTTATTCTAGTCGCTGGATAGATGAAAGAACGCAAAGAACGGAACGTAATAAGTATAAAGTTTTTGTTCAACGCCATCTAACGAGTTCTTGGAATACAAGTTTTTTTTTCTCAAAAAGAAAACCTTCTATTCGGCGCTATACACTTATAAGGCCTTTATCCCTTACGAAGTAGGCAGAGAGTCTACAGGCGTAAAAATACTGTCGCAATCGCCATGTCTGGCAAGTATTGAGGGATTTAGACTTGGGACTTTCAGATGATTTGTGTATCACCATGGACGTTGACATCGCGTGATTGGCATTTATGTCTACGATACAATACAACGTTTACTATGAAACAACAAAGTCACATGTCAAAACTACTTACATTAATTGATCAATTATTTTCACAAAACATTAATAAATAATAATAAATAATTAACTAGAATTACAATTATTATAAAAGGTAATAAATATAACTGCACGTACCTACGTACGTACGTACCGTTAGAAAAGGTAAACTAATGAGACAAACCCCCATATTGTGTTCCGGGTTCAATCCCTGGCTGGCGCTTAAAAAAATATCTTTCTTATTTTCATAATATAGCACTGTACATACATACATATATCTCGCCTTTATCCCGTACGGGGTAGGCAGAGCGTTAACAGCCGTAAGAATACGGTCGCTATCGCCACGTCTGAAATTTTTGAGGATTGTTTTCCAAGGCTGTTTCAGAAAACATGTGTATCACTATCGAGACAGGTTGTCAGCCTGTCGCCTAAAAATTGTAATACACCAATACTCTCGAGTCCCTTAGTCGCCTCTTACGACACCCACGGGAAGGATGTGGGGTGATACTATTCTAAGCCGGCATCACAGGGCATATAGCAATGTGAGTGCATTAAAACTCCAATACGTTCGAAAGAAACGATAAGTAATCATTGCAGACTGGCTTCTAGCTTAAGATTATCTAAGAATGGACGTCACAAGACGATTGTTTCGTAACCGAGTATCTAAATAGAAACAATACCATGGCCTAGAATCCTTATTATCATTGTTTATGCAGTTCTGCTGAACCCGAGACTCGTGTTGACTGGCACGTGTAGAGAAACCTTAAGGTTGTTTGAACAATGTTTCTAGGCTATTATGATCTGTGCCCTAAACTGGATGGAACCAGTTCAAACTCAAACTCAAATTATTCAGAGTAATATTACATTTAGCTTTTTGATGGTCAAATATAAACAATTTTAACAATAACAATTTTATGAACCTAGTGTCGCGTCTGAAGTGGACTAAAAACTTAAAACTAGCACCTAAAGCACTGCCTCGGCGCTGGCCAAGCTAACCAAACAGCATGTAACGTTAGGTGGTAAATAACATCGAGTTCATGCCAAGAGAAAAAGAAATGTTGTGTCTTACATGCGGTTAGCCGGACCTCCTGGATAGTAAACCATCCAGAAACCTGCCCAGAAGTGCAAAAGTGAAAGAATTGCAAGGTTCAAGATTGGGAAAAGTGGTAGGAAGAGAGGCCATGCTTGACTCAAAGAATTAATAATAAGAACTGTCCCTGGTCAAAGGCGTCTCTTTTCCCGGACATAATGTATTCTGTAGGTAGGTAGGGGATTTGAGCTGTCATACCGACAAGTCCAACTAAATCCTAACCTCTATCTGACACTAGGGTTCATCAAGTCGTTGGACGACTTGGTGTCTCACACGAAAACAAGAAGAAGAAAGAGTTTTTGAAAATTCTAATAGATACAGATTAATTAACTTATTAGGTTTCAAATACTATGTGCGTGCCATATTGCACCATTAGTAAAAAATGGGTGACTATGAGGTATACATATAAGGTGTAAAAATCGGCCCATGAAACTGAACCACTTTTCCCCAGAAAAATGTAATTTTGTCCTGACTAAAAAAGAACCCTGGATTAAAATTATTTATAGCCCTAATTATGTATTAATATTTTATAACTACGGATAGTATAAATAGATAGATAGATAGATAAACTCTTTATTGCTTACAACAAACACAACAATAAATAAATAGCGTGGTGTAGTTTTATGTATTCATAATAATTTTACGATAAAACGCTTTTGACGTCATATTATGTATCTGAGTTGTACGTCGTATCGTACTCGGGTACTGGTATCGTGGCAAAACCTACAGTCAGCAAAATGTTGTCACGTGGGGATTGCCGTGATGTTTACAGTCATTTGACCTAACCTAATCTAATACGTATGTAAAGTTTGTTAACACTACATTTGATGACCGATGTGGCGCAGTGGTAGTGCGACTGCCTTTGACGCAGAAGGTTCCAGGTTCGATTCTCGGTGGGTCACTCACAAAGTTGGTATTTATCGCTTTGTGAATTTGTTCCCAGTCTGGTTAGGACATTGCCAGCTGAACCACCCTATTGTCCGTAAGTAACATGGTTCCGTGTTTCGGATGGCACGTTAAGTCGTAGGTAGGTACCGGTTGCTGTCTATGATTACTTAGGCGGAGGTCGTTACACAACCATGTCAGAAGCCTGCTACTTGTAGAAGGCGGTTGTAAAAATTCTGACACTAGGATTCACTGGGTCGTTGGACGACTCGGTGTCCCACACGAAAAGATACTACATTTCAAACCGGCTGATTATAGGCATGTGACACATTAGTATTATTGTCCGTGAACAGCCCCTTTCGTATGATTTCAGCAGAACGTAACTTGGTACTTATCTACCTACCTAAAATACAATCCTTTCCCTTGAATTCGGTCGCAAAAAGGTTATAAAAAATAGTGATTCTTCATCCATTCAGCCAGATAGTTTAGTCTATACCTACGCAGACAATACCAAAACCTTAAGAGCGATATTCCATTCATTAGGAAAGGAATGCGACATTTAGGCGCTGTGTCGTATATATGCATAGACAAAACACGCGTTTAACACGAACAAGAATGTTCTCACATTATCTCCCAATAGTGTCTGTGTGCAATTTATACGACAACTTGTTGTAAGAACTCCACACAACTTTCTTATTGACTAACCATTGCTGCTTTGGTTCTCTTAACATCCACAATAGGCAACTGCTGGATATTTAGGGTTTCACACCAAAAAAGGATATGTGTAAACTATCGTGAAAAGTCGAGCTATTTCCTATCCGTACATTAACACGATATTGACAGCTTCAAAATATAACTTATTAGAGCGGCGGCGATATAAGCCGTACGAATAAAGAAAGGATCTGTAAATGGCGGCGGTTACCTAGGGAGGTAAACCGTGATGGAGAAAGCATGAACTCCTGGTATATCTAAGAGCATCAGTGGGAGTGAGAAAGCTAACAATCGGACGTCATTTACAGATGCTTTATTTAATCGCACGCCTTATCTCACCGCTCTAATAAGTCATATTTGGAAGCTGTCAAAATCGTGTTAATGCTGTGACATAAGGTCTATTTTTCTTTTTTGACGTGTCTATGGGTTTGACATCTGCTAAAATTGGTTTATTCATCGTACATCGCTGTCACCAAAAACTGCATAAACACGCTAGTGATAGTTCAGCCAAAAGCACGGTCACTGATGCGCCTACCAAGCCCCTAATAGAGGAAGGCCGGCAGTGGAATTTTGTGGCTGTTCTATTAGCGTAGTTGTACCCTTTTGTGTGTTGCCGGCTTAGAATAGCATCACCTCATTTTAAGGACACTAAGCAGCAATGTATATCGCAGCTGCCTAATACTGCAAAAACACGCTAGTAATAGTTTAGTCTGAAGCACGGTCAGTGATAGCGCTAATTAATATCCTACACACGGCGACACGTGCGGAGAGAGCATAACGAAGGTCGTCTCTGAGAATGACTAATCTCCGTCTCTTACTGAATACCAAAACAACACTTCCCATGGCAGGATATAATAGAGATCTGATGGACTCATAGATGCAAGTCTGCGAGGCATCGCGTTCTCACGATTGTCAATGTGTCAAGGTTGTAAATGGGAATGTTCTTTCAGGGCCACTTTCAGTCTGGAAGTCGCTCAACCGACTCCGGGCTGGTGTAGGGAGATGCCATGCAAACCGGAAAAGGTGGGGCTTCTCAAGCAACGATAGGTGTGATTGTGGCGCTCTACAGACAATGACTCATCTACTGTGCTGCCCAACAAACCCCTGCTCATGTACAATGAAGGATCTGCAAGAGGCGAACGACAAGGCCATCGCCGTTGCAACGCATTGGTCCAATTTACTATGATCCTGTTTCCATTGACTCGACGAAGAAGAAGAAGGGCCCCAAGTCTGCTAAAAGAAAAACGTTTCAGTTGGATGTCGATTGGATCTCAGTTGGATGATTTCGGTCATTTTGTAGTCCGCTAACTTTGAAGTATTGAAAATCACAATAGCAATGAAATGACAATTTAGTTTCGATGGCGTTACAATGACAAAAAATAGCTAATTTGGGACCCAGGGCTTTAGACAAAGGCATGCAGAATATAAAGGTTCTCAACACCGGTTTTAAATTTCTGATATCGGAGATCATTTCCGGAATTTCAGATTTGATCTACTTTCTTATCTTGTGGGTCACCGGGTCGTCCAAAGACCCAATGAGCCGTGGTGTTAAAATTTTTAAACCGCTTGCTACAAGTAGCAGCTTTCTGATATGGTTGTGTAACGACCGCCGTCTAAGTAATCATAGACAGCAACCGGGACCTACGGCTTAACGTGCCATCCGAAACACGGAACCATCTCTCTTCGGTACATTCAAGTGGTTCAGCCAACAACGTCCTAAGTCCTAATAAGTAAATATCAACTTTGTAAGTGACCCACCCAGAATCGAACCCGGAAACTTTGCGTGGCAGGCAATCGCACTAACACTGCGACACATCGGTCGTCAATTTGATAGTGATTTATGACGAAGGTTTACATGCCGGGAAAACGTCTGATTCCCACGGGAAAACTGGTGCAACCACGGATTGGTCTAAAAGTCTATAAATAAGTCCGAAGTAACTTTCATGACCCTGATTTTAAGACAAGAATCATAACAAAAGTTATCTAAATGCATATCATGTGTAATTATATAACTTAAAATATCAGTTAGGTATTGATAATTGTGACCTATGATATTTATATCTATAATTAGTCTATCTCCATACGGAATCGAAATGTTAAGTTCCTTTTACACCATAGCTTTCAGAGTTAGCGGACTGGATAGAAAGGAAAATAACTATAAGTATCGCTTATTTTTTCTAGCCTTGCTTACAGTAGTAACGATTACCGAACCAAGGTTTTTTTTCTAGTGAACTACTTAAAAAGCTAAAATACACAACAAAACAAAAACAAATATTCAATCAAAACTACTGTATTAATTCAGTGCAGTGCTTCGTTATTTCATCCTTCCTTCTGTCAGTGTGGTTATAGGTACTAAACAAGAAAAAAGGGAAGTATTCAAGATTCAAAAAGTTTTATTCCCTAATAGATTCACCATTAAAGTTTTGAATGGCAAATAGGTACAATATTTACACTGAAAAAATAGGTTCACATACATACACACACACACTGGCCTCAGACTTCTGTGTCAGGCGATTTAATCAGTGTCTGAGGCAAGAGCACAGGCGGTACAGACACTGCGTTGCCTGGGACGCAATTATGGAAAACGCAGGGTTGCCCAGGACTTGCGCCACCCTCTCGGCCTCCCTGGCTGACTCCACAGGAAAGACGAGTCTATACGTGCGGACCCAGGTCGGCTGCAGGAGTCTACCGCACGATAGACCTCTGTCACACCCGCCTGACGGAGACCCCGTTCCGGGTTTCATGTGGAGTAGTCCTTCTTCAGGACCGGTTTTGGGTCTGAAGGATCGCTCGGTCGTCTCTTACGACCCCCACGGTAAGATATGGGGTGGTGCTATTCTACACACCGACAGACATCACACGGCAAAATGAATTAGTTACGGAATAAATGGATTAGTCCTCGTAAAAAAGAGAAAATTATGCATACATACATACATCACGCCTTTATCCCTTGAGGGGTAGGCAGAGCGGTAACGGCTCTAAGAATACGGTCGCTGTCGCCACATCTGTAATTTTTTGAGGATTGTTTTCCAAGGTTGTTTCAGAAAACATGTGTATCATTATAGTGACAAGTTGTCAGCCTGTCGCCTAAAAATTGTAATACACCAATACTCTCGAGTCCCTTAGTCGCCTCTTACGACACCCGCGGGAAGGATGTGGGGAGATGCTATTCTAAGCCGGCATCACACGGCACGGCAGAAAATTATAGCTTACAATTTAATGTTTCTAATATAAAAGCGGCTCGAATGGGATAAACAAATGATGATGATGGAAAAGCATCTTTAAACTGCACGCGCAGCGCTGTTATCAAAATATAAACAATATCTTCCGAAATATAAGATTGACTGAATTGAAATTGTTTATATTCGAGTGCACATACAATGAGTTGCATTTATTAAAACTGGTTATTTTACTCATCAACATCACCCACCAACTTTTTGTGAATTTATTTTTATTTTATCCCACTCGTGCCGCGTGCGGTACTAGGACCTTAAAATTGTTATAAGAAAGAGAATATTTTGTCTAACAATTTATTCAGTGATAGTATTGTAAATAATATTGACATGCATTCGTTGTGAATCGACTTAGAAATAAGCGATATTGCGAAATCACTAAAGAAACGTAAAAACTCAAAAAATTCTACCTACACAACCAAAATGCATGGAAGACCAGATTTTTGCAATTGAATAACCTATGTTTCGGTTCGGTATAAAAAAAATAGAAATAAAATTACACGAACCTAGGCTCCTACCGCAGTTATACAAAGTGTGACCCACAACAGCTGCAAATATTATAATTCATCCACGAAACTGAACAACTTCCCCCAAGAATATCTGGGGGAATATTTGAAAATTTAATTACAGTCGGCTGATACATTTTATATGACAAGTTTTTTTTTTATATTTCGGCTTTTGTACCTTGGGGAAAGCTGTGTAATTCCACGAAGTATTTCGGCCCGTCAAATATTTTCTCCCGTTGTGAACTACACTCTGTAGTTTAACTTACAACAAAAATAAAACACCCAAAACGAGTTAAATTGCAGCTTTTAAAGTTGAACCAATATAAATCAGGTTCAAAGGCTACAGGTGGGTTGAACTTATTCAAAGATTATTTATACAGAACACAGAAGTGACACAATATCTCAAATTCAGATGTCGAGAGCGATACTCGTTCGAAAGATACGACTCTAAAGGCTGAAATAAAACAATAATACTGACATTTAGATTGTCAAAATGTATTGCATATATATTTAATTTCTTCATCTAAAAAAATGTTATGAAGCTATAGAATACTGTTCAAAATGTTCAAATCACGCGATGTATGCAACGTCACGCCTAAGTACGATTTTCATCACGATCATCATCATAACATATGACAATCCCTGCTTCGATCAGGTATTAAGCGTGGTAAGTAAGTATCAAAATAATGTCTCTCCAACCGTCAAAATTAAGGCGATATGACCACAGATTACCGCGGAGAAGCACCTGCTGATTAGGCACAAAGCTCGATCGCATTTATTTCTTATCTATAGTATCCGTGCGAGTGTTTATAACCGGCGAACGCGCGTATTTTGTTCAGTGCAAACCAAATTCCCGCCGAGAGGCAAGAGCTGGTTAGGCATAAAGCTCGGTCGCATTTATTTCTTATCTATAGTATCAGTGCGAGTGTTTATAACCGGCGAACGCGCGTATTCCGCTCAGTTCGAATCAGATGACCGGCGAGATGTGTCGTGCGTTTTGTTTCACGTTGTGCGCGCTCCTCGCGATCGCTAACGGTGAGTTCGACGGCGAAAGTTCAGTGGATTTATTTATTCGTATGCGAATGTCACTTCGTAAATAGCCCTGGATGTCAAGTTAACGAATGAAGGCAAAACAAGTGAAAATAATGTTTATAAAACTTGGCAAACTTTTTTTAAAAAAATGTTTTTGTTTGTCACTTAATTTATTTGGTGTTTCACTGGTTTCTGTTATTCTATAGGAATGAGCGGTATTAAATATAATTCTTTGTTTCTTAGGAATAAGAAATCTTCTTAATAGTGAATGCTGTCTTTAAACCGGTCCAGTGCTTTGACAGATTAATGAATATAAATCATTAAATAAATAACAAATATTTTTGTGATCGTCAGCTTCTTTTAGTGTGGGACACCGAGTGCTCCAACGACCCGATGAATCCTGGTGTCAGTTTTCAAGCGTCAACTACTAATAGACCTATATTTAATATTCTTTGCTAGTAGCAGGCCTCTGACATGGTTATGTAAAGAACACCGTCAAAGTAATCATAGAGAGCAACCGGTATCGACGGCTTAACATGCCCTCCGAAGCTCGGAACTATCTTTCTTTGAAAAATGTGTGTGATGCAAAGAAATATGTATTACAAACATAAGAGAAGCTCAAATTTACGGAAGTAATTAAAAAAAAATTGTTTATATATCCTACTACATTACCAATAAAACATGTGTAATACGTTCCTATCTGTGGCAATTTCACGCACAAGTGCTGACACTCGAAACAAAAAATCGGTCAATATTTTATCAATCACAGAAGTACATCAAAATCAGCACGGAAAATCCCACAGATCCATAACTTGTTGCCAATTGCAATCCGGTACACGTGTCGCTGATTATTTACTTTAAGTTGGCCACTCCTTATCAATCACTGTTTTATATGCGCGCGCGCAGGGGCCGTGGTGATAACGCGCTACGCGAAGGTCTACACGGTCGTAGCAAGGGTCTACGACTCGCTACGGAGATGCTATAAGATGAAAGAATAAGGATTTTTTGGGCTGATAGTAACACTTGTCTGAACTAGGTGACATTTTTTGTTATCTGTCAAGTTCAGTAATTCTTCGGGAAATCGCTGCTCAGCTTTAAAAAAACTTTAATTAGCAGCCAGCGCCCGCGACTAGGAACTAAATAAATATATTGTAAATTTCCAATTTTCAAGCAAATAGAAATGGTCATTTATTTCAGGAAAAAGTCCCTGGTTGATCACACTGGTCATATGGAAACCAAGGTCCAACTCAAGACAATCACTAACTACAAAGATTCACTGATAAAATAAATAACCATGAGTTTTGTAAACCAATATTGCTAAACGTGTATATTGTTACCATTTTTGGCATAAAGCTATAGCTTTATCAAGGTTTTTTTGTCGTTAATTCATAATTTGGTTTCCCAATCCATTGCGTAATTCAGGCAGATATTTTTTTACCGGAACGGCACTAGTTTCGCTGACGTTGCGCTTTCGTGTGGGACATCGAGTCGTCCAACGACGCAATGAACCATAGTGTCAAAATTTTTCAGCTGTTGAGTATTAAGTTTAGAGACATTTATCTGCCCCAGCCAAGAATCGAACCCGAAATCTTTAGGTAACAAAAAACCTCAGCCATATATCGCATATCGCTGTTGTTTGGATCTCTATGCATTTCAGCTCTATTTTTAAATCATCTATCACAGACGTATGAGGCCAACAACGATTTTTTAAATAATGATATGCATTTTGTTGTAAACAAAAACTATCTTGCACTATCGAGCAACGCTAATGACCTTAAAGTGCATCATCAACATGTAACTGTTTTTGCTAGCTTGCAAGGTTATCATTATGTACAATTTCGGAAGAAAATAATTTATTTAAACAGTATTTTTTGCTTACGATTTCATAGGTGACCTCGTATTGTTAGAATCAATACATACCTAGTATAAAATTACGATGTTTTTTGCATTTCTGTTTGTCTGTGATAGAAGCGCCTAAACTAAACTACGCCACGGATTTTGATGCGCGATCGTGTAATTTAAGAGGAAGGTTTACATTAATAACTTAAACGTTATTTACACGGGAAAACGATTAGCAGCAACCGCCGTTATAAAAAAGGAACTAAAGACCTAAAGCGAATCATACTTTTCTTTCATGAAAATCGAGATTTCAATCAATCAATCAGATTTATCGGTTCACATTAATTGTTAACTGGCAATAGCAAATTCTTTTTAAAGGGGGTAGTAATATACAAAGCCCGGCACGTTTTTATGAGGCAAGTAATCAAATAGCAATGAGAAAATGTCATACTAACACGGCTTGGGTACTTCTCACGTACGAGTACGGTACGGTACGTGCGAAATGGAAAACAACAGTTTAAGTTCCTACCTGTTTGTATAAGTTAGTTGGATGTATTTAAAAGAAGCCTTCCAGACCAGTTGGACAACTGTTCCAATAAATAATAATTACCCGTACGAGCCGATTTTGGCTACAGCGACTGGACAGGCTCAGCAGCTGGAGTCTCGTTGGTCCGCGCGATCGTGGCTACAGTAGCCCATTTTTGAGCACTTCGGACAAGTGAGCACGCCGCCACTATAGTGGTATGTTACAGCCGTTGGTGGACTGGCTTTTAACTCGTCTCTTTTAGCATCAAGTTCATCTTGGACAACTTCCCCAATAGTCAACCCACCAACAAAACCGAACACCGGTGTAGCCAAGAAGTGTTTATCTCTTTCTTTTCTTTTCGTTCTTTTCGTAAAACTACCATTTGAAAATTATTTTAATAATTCTAGCTTCAAATAGTGTCACTCTCATGAAGTAAGACAATCTGAGTTTGAACCATTGTCATCCATTGTTTGGTTTTATGTTCCAGCACAAGAGAAATCATGTGAGACGCCCTTAAAGACAAAAGCTGGCTTAGTGTGCGGCGCGCGGCGACAGACGCCTTCCGGCTTCCACTATGCGTCCTTCAGAGGAGTGCCATACGCGGAGCCGCCTTTTGGACCCCTGAGGTTCCAGGTATGTTGGTCCTTCAGTCATATCATATGGGACGGCAGAAGAAGAACGACCCCATGAACCTTGCGTGGTACCTTTGCGCACTGCAGCAGGCTATGTTTGCGTAAGATGTCCTCTGGCTTCCTAATATGTCTCCTTCAGTGGGATGCCAAGGTGCCTCTTAAACCATTGAGGTTTCAGGTATGTTAACTCATATTTTAATGCTACAACGCATTGTACGAAAAATCCGAAAATCCGAATTTTACCTTCATACTTTAGTTAACCGAAATATTTTTATAAGGTTCCCTTTTTTTTTCATAAGCTTGTATCGCTATCACTGCACTTGTTGTCTTATCATTTAAGAACTGTTTAGTTCTTAAGGGTCTTACTACAAAGAATTTAGACGTGCGTTGGACGTATGTTAAAAAAATCATCTTCATACATAAAAAAATGCTTGACACGCCTTTAAACACGCATCAAAGTTTTTATGACAAGGCTCTTACTGTATATAAAGTCCATTTTTAGATGTTTTTGGCCTTGAAATTATGTATGAGACAGGTGTGACTGATATTGCCTATTATGTTATGATGATGGGTTTATTCATTAATTAGGAAATAAAAATAACAGCCTCCTGGTTCACCTTGGAATCAAATTATGATTTACGACAAAAACTATGTCGTTTGTTACATTATCTGGTTAGTTAGTGTGATTTTTTTTAACAAGCTAATTTAGAACTAATGAGGCTTTGATATAAAAATGGTAATTGAATGTCATTGTCATTCATTTCCTATGATTTATATCTTCCTGTTAATAGAATACTACTTGTAACTATGTAAAGTTTGTAAAAAATGGTTACAGGATGTAAAATAAATAGCTTCAAATATTTTAGGGGTGAACAAAGGAACACAGGTCGAAGTACAAAAATATTTTGAGCCTCCCATACAAAATGTACCGGCCCAACGAGTCAATTTGTATGGGGGCCCGAATAGATAAGTCGAGATTGAAGTACATATAAGGTGTAAAAATATTAGCTGCAAATATTTAAAGGGGTAAATCAGCCCATGAAACTAAACGACTTTCTCCAAGAAACATTGGTCGAAATATGATCTCATAGAAATTTACTTGGTGGTCAGTGATTTTGTATGGGGGGTCGAAAACTATTTTTAAATTTCGACCTACGTTTCTTGGGGAAAGTTGTTCAATTTCATGAAACTGCCCATGGGCTAGTTCACCCCTTAAAATATTTCCAGCAATTTTTTTTCCTGTCTTTTAACAGATTATGATGTGTATTTAGCATGCCGGCTTAGAATCTCATCACACTATTTCTTTCCCGTGAGTGTCGTAAGAGGGGACTTAGGAACTCGAGCGAAAGTTTCACTTGTGTTGATATTTTAGGCGACAGGAAACGCCTCTGTCAGAAGCCTGCTACTTGTAGAAGGCGGTTGTAAAATTCTGACACTAGGGTTTGTCGGGTCGTTGGACGACTCGGTGTCCCTCACGAAAAGAGAGTTTGTCTGATTATGGGGTTTTATAACTAACTAACTTCTCCGCCCCGAAATGGATCTTGCCCTCGAAAATCATAAAGACCTTCCAAAATAAACAACATCAAAAAATCCTCTACATTTTTATGTAGGATTTTTAATGTATTGAAACCATATTGTGGCCATCCAGCGAGGGAATGCTGCCAGTATGCTGGGGACTATGACTCGTGGGGACGCGCAGGAAGATCTCATTTGTTTTTAGGGTTTAGTATTGTGTATGTATGGGTATGATTTTTTGTATGTAATGAAATTAATGATTTTTATGTTTATTAATTCAAACTTTGAATATTATGTATTGAAACCAAAACAACAATACTCAATGAACACCTGCTTCCATTTCAGGAGCTTAGACCTTTGGAGCCCTGGAACGGAACGTTGGACGCCACGAGGCCGGGCAACGTCTGCCCCCAAGAAGACGTCTTCTATGGACCCCTGAGGACGCCTACTGGCATGAGCGAGTACTGCATCTTTGCCAACGTCCATGTTCCTTCATATGCTCTGCCGACGATGTCAGGCCAGGTATTGTTACAACTTACAAGCATCTTTAGGACGAAAACACAACAACGAAATCATCTATCTGCCTTCAAGAATTCATTTCAATTCAGTTTTATTCAAATAAACATAACATTACGGGAAGAACCCAAGTAGTATAACAATATTTACATTCACACACATTCACAAATCATGCCTATATCCCTTGTGGGGTAGGCAGAGCATTAAAGACCGTCAAATTACGGTCGTTATCGCCACGTCTAACAATTGTTTGAGGGCCGTTGCAGATAAGTCGTGTATTGCTATAGTGACAGGTTGTCAGCCTGTCGCCTAAAATTGCAATATACATGAAACCTTCGAGTCCCTTAGTCAGCTTCTACGACACCCACGGGAAAGGAATGGAGTGATGCTATTCTAAGCCGGCTCCACACGGCACAGCAGCTAAATATTATGTATAATTCCTTCCAGGGCCGAGCAGTGAGGCAGGTGTTCAGGCCGCCCATAGGGTATTCGAAGATCCCGAAGGAGGAGACCAGCTCGCCTCTCCCGATCCTGGTGTTCGTGCATGGCGGAGGCTTCGCCTTCGGGTCAGGGGATGACGACCTGCACGGCCCTGAGCACCTC
The DNA here is from genome assembly GCA_029255805.1 of Keiferia lycopersicella. Taxonomy (NCBI): domain Eukaryota; kingdom Metazoa; phylum Arthropoda; class Insecta; order Lepidoptera; family Gelechiidae; genus Keiferia; species Keiferia lycopersicella. The sequence continues at coordinate 584,558 of JARACZ010000024.1, forward strand.
GTTGAGAAAGGAGTCATTGTCATCACGTTCAATTACAGGTACTCTTTCTTTTTCGTGTGGGACACCGAGTCGACCAACGACCCGATGAACCCTAGTGTCAGAATTTTTCAACCGTCTTCTGCAAGTAGCAGGCTTCTGACATTGTTGTGTAACGTCCGCCGACCAAGTAATCATAGCAAACTCCTGGCAACGGTTCTTCGAGTCCCTTAATCCCCTTTTACTTCACTCGCGGGAAAGAAATCGGGCTGTGCTATTCTAAGTCGTAATCACAAGGTAGAAACGGCGAGATAATCTAGTAGTTAGAAAACATTTCAACCATATATCTTTTGATTAAGTTTTGGTATGAGTCAGAGACGAGGTCATTGACACTTCTGCCTGGCAACGGCATGAGATGTAGATTTGGCATGCCTGTGTGAAGTTTTGCCTCACGAGAACTAGAAACATCGAATATAATTTTAAAAATCTGTGATTTTCCAAGGGAAAGGGGCAAGCAAGGGCAAAATGATGAAAATTTAAGAAGGCAATTTTTTGGAGATCCCTAAATTCTGACAAAATCTGCCAAGTTTTGTAAATCATCAGCATAATCTGCCACGGTTAAAATTTCTAAAACAAATCTGCCAAAATGGCAGAAATCTGCCACAAATGGTTACACTGCCTGAAACGGCCCTGAAATGCATGTCAGACGTGGCGATAGCGGCCATATTTATTACAGTCATGAATGCTCTGCCTACCCCCCAAGGGATAGAGGCTTAAAATGTGTATGTATGTAAGTTTTTTTCGTCGTCCTCTATTGTTCGCAGTACTTGTTACTAAGAAATACTATTACCAAGTCGTATCTTACAGCATTGTCCTGTTCACGAGATAATAATGATATCTGTTATACAACAGTTACACGTGCCGTTTTTTTATTGATATGATTTGGTGAGTCCGGTTTCATGATCATTTTATGGCAGTTTTTTGCATTATTTATGTCCTTTAGCGCTAGCAAGCTGTATAAAATTTTGTGTTAACGTAATTTTATTTAAATTTGATGTTTCACGGGGACATCATTCATTTATCATTTTCAATTTCAATTTATTTATTAGATTACAATTTATAACGTGACAGTACATGTACCAAAGTGTTACAAATGATAGTCAGGAAAACAAAGTACAGTGTCACATCATTCAGTTGAGTTAGTAGCCTAATAAAAGTTTACTATTAACTTAGTCATCACTACATAGTATAAAGCAAAGTCGCTTTTCGCGTCTGTCTGTATGTATGTTTGCTTAAATCTTTAAAAGTTCACGACAGATTTTGATGCAGGTTTTTTAATAGATAGAGTGATTCAAGAGGAAGGTTTTTATGTATAATACTTGCCGGAAAACTTCTTTTTCCCACGGGAAAATAAGTTGCAGCGGGCGCGGCCGCTGGGGCAGGCCGCTATTAATTGATAATTCAATGAAATATGTAAATTAATATTAATACAATCATAGTAACACATAAGTATACCCAATTAAAAAAACAATAACCCATTTAGCTTTATATGTATAAAGGTACGTGGTAGGTAGGTACTAGTTTATTTATACAGGGTGTAAGGGACGGTGTAACGAAAACTTTGCAGGCGTAATCAGACCATGAAACTGCACAACTTTTTGTATGATGGCTATGTTAGCAACACATGTTGAATGTGGCTATGTAAAATAATTCTTTTGCTGAGTGATGCCAGGTAGCTAATAGCATCACATCACCCAATTTGTGTGTGTGTGTGTGTGTGTTTGGGCGTGTGTGTTTTTAAAATATACCTACCTAACCTTAAAATCTTAGTATTTACGGGATTATCACCACGATTATGTTTGTTTTTACCTCTATATTTTCTACCTAACCTTGTCTATATAGCTAAGGCTAGTTCAATTCAATATCTCCATAGGATCTACGTGTACTGTAAGAAAATTCGTTCTTAGCTTGTCATTTCACTTTTCCAGGTTGAATGTGTTCGGTTTCCTCTCGCTGAACACGACGCAGGTCCCCGGCAACGCAGGTCTGCGCGACATGATCACCCTACTGCGTTGGGTGCAAGACAACGCCAACAACTTCGGAGGAAACCCCAATGACGTCACTCTGGCAGGTCAGAGCGCGGGCGCGTCTGCTGTGCACTTGCTGACGCTGTCACCGGCGGCAAAGGGACTCTTCCACAAGTAAGAGCTTTCATGATTTCATATTAAACGAACAAGTAATTGTCAGTGTTCGTTAAACACAGCTGAGGGGCGTATTTGTGAGAGTGCTGTCTCAGTCAGACTAAACTCATTACCAAGAAACCAACAAGTAAGTCGCATAACCTTTCATGATATTAAGTGGCAGGCATTGAAATCGCAGCCTTGGGCGGCACATGAAAATTGAGACATAGTCGATAGTAGAGCTTACCCAGAAGGGTATACTGGCATTTACCAAGCTAGAACAGAAAAAGTGTTCAGGCCACAAGCAGACCTGTGGTGTTGATGCCCAGGATGGATCTTGTGATACCAAAGACATCTTTTAAGGTATTTAGGATAAATTTTACAACTTGTGAATTACTTGTTTCAGAGCTATCATAATGAGCGGCACAGCACTGCCCTTATTCTACACGACGTCACCGGCCTTCGCCAAGTACGCAGCTGGCAGTTTCCTCAAAGCCCTGAACATCACCGCTACAGACCCTGAAGTGGTCCACCAGCAGCTCGCTGAGATGCCTATCGATGCGATCATGGCTGTGAATAAAGCACTGCTGGACGCCAGCGGGATCGCATTCTTCTTCCCGGTCATTGAGTCACCACTTCCAGGAGTAGAGGCTGTCCTACCAGAAGACACTCAAACGTTACTGAAGGCAGGCCACGGCAGCCATATTCCGCTTCTTATCGGAATGACAAATATGGAGTGCGAGAGTTTCAGGAAGAGATTCTCGGAAATCGACATCGTGGAAAGAGTCAAGAAGCTTCCAACATTGGTGCTGTCACCGACAGTTTTGTTCAGCGTGCCGCCAGAAGTAGCTCTGGAGCGAGCTAAGGAGGTTTCTGGGAAATACTTCACTAATGAGGTTCCAACCATTGACGAGTACTTGAAGCTGTGTTCAGATACGTACTTCCAGTACCCAGCTCTGAAGGTAGCCGAGTACAGAGCGAAGACTGGTGGCCAAACTTATATGTATGAATTCGCGTACAATTCTGATGACAACCCAGTGAGGAGAGCGCTCAGTCTCAACTACACTGGAGGAGCAGGCCATGTTGAAGATATGACGTACTTGTTCAACGTGAATTCCGTCCAAGTGCCAAGGAACTCTGAAGACGAACAAATGAAGCATCTTATGAACGACTACGTTGTGAATTTTATCAAAACTGGGTAAGCTTTTATTTTCAATTCTGCAAAGGTAATCAGATAAAGATAATCTGATGAATGATCCATTCCGTAAAAAAACTAAATAAATAGGATAGAATCTTGATGGATAGGATCGTCAGGCTTGTGTACTTCCGCTAAGCATTCATGCATTTTGATTTAAAAAAATTGAAACTGAGTTATTGCGAACTACTCACAGCTTTTTCCTAAATTTCATTTGTTTTACGATACCCGCAGGTAGATGGGTGATACTGGGTATTTATTAGACTACAGTATGCATGTTCGTTCAACCCGTATTAACAGCTTTTCTTTGTTTCCAGGGCTCCTACAACCACCGGCTCCTGGTCGTCCATCAGCAAGCCAGCAGATGTTGCTTACTGGAAGATCACCTCTCCCAAGGACGCCAGGCTACAGAAACCTACAACGGAACAAGACGACATGGTCCGTTTCTTCGACGACATCATAGGCAGATCATAACCTGTCGCTCGACAGCATCCCAACACGCTTGATCTCTTGTCTTAGACCTGCGGGCTGATTCAATAAGTTTCATCGTCTTCGGCTGCAATTTGGAAATGAAAGCCGATAGCAACGCAATTTTGGCACGTTTTTGACAGTTGTTGCAGTTTCTCCAAACAAAACCAATCTTTGTTATCGGTATCGGAAAATTAGACAATCATCCCAATATGGTCTTAGATGACAAATAGCTATCGAAATGTTGTAACTTAGATTTTAAATGGCAACAATGCCCATAAACGATAGCAAACATTTAGCAAACAAAAATCACAATTTAAAGATCAATTTACGTCTTTAGCAATGGAGAATTTTCTATCTGACAGTTCTGGCCCCTTTTTAACTTCGTACCAGATAGAAATTTCAACCATTGAATTCTATTGATACTCGACTAGATAAAATACATTTATACGTGAAGATTGGCCACATAATTTTCCATTTCAAAATATATATTTTTTTGTAATTTTCAAAATGACGTTGTAGTTTTCAAATTCAAATAGTGAAATAGGCTCCTGTTTTAGAAAACTATTGCGATGACTAAAACTAGTAAGATTAATTGGAAAATAATTGTTTAGTCAGTAACTGTGTATATATTTTAGTCAGACATGATTAATAAAATACACTAGTAGGAGTGATTAAAATATAATTTATTGAGTTAATTACTGTTTGAATTGATAGATAGAAATACTAGAAATATCACTCAAATCTACTAAACTTTGGGTATGTCTCTTCAAGCTACCTATTCTAAAAAGCATTGTGCACACAAAGCATTTAAAAGTAATATTTTGTAGTACGTTTAATGTTTTTTTAAATATTTTAGTTTAGAACGATGTTTTTGAGTTATATGTTTTCGAATGTTTTATTTTTGTGTGATGTGTTTTTGGTTTTAATTTTATTTAAAAGATAAGCTACAATTTAGATTAAGATATATTAACCGACTGAGACACAAGTGACAATTAATGAGGGTGAATGTATTATTAATCTAAGATTCTTACACTTAAGGACAAAACTTATACCATGGCTTTTATAAAATATCAAATAGTTTATGACTGTTTTATATTTGAAGATGTTAATAGAAATAATCACTTGTCTTGTTACTTAAGATAACGAAATCTGAACAGTGAAAATTGTGAGGACGAACATTATTTCGTTTCTTAAAATTTGCTAGCTTCACAAAATCTTAAACAAAATGTTAATAAAGTGAACAAATTTTACGAAGAAAAACGATTTTTAATGACAAATACATGTCTTTAAATATCTTTAAACGAACGAAAATTTTACACAGCGATCGGGACCTCGGTAAGTGATGGTTCCAAAGATTCTCGTGAAATTTCGTATGTAAGTGTTTTTAGGACGATAACGATAAATCGATCTAGCTAAGGTTCATTTTCCAAAAACCGTTTAACACAGCAAATGCCATGTATAGGCAAAAACGGAAAACATGGTCAAAGATGGCAAATATAACGGAATATTTTGCTTTTCCATAAATTTCAATGAAAATATCTGTTAGCCTGCGTACATTTCGAAATATTGACATGCGAGGTACTAAGTAATTTTATGTGAAATAAAATATCAGTTTAAGACCTATAACTATGAATTATACGTGCACAACGGGGTCAAAAACTTATTTACAAGCGACACACAATTTTCTATTGTGCATGCCTATGAGTGCATGATACAATGAAAAACGTTGCATTTACACCATGGACAATGCAACTGCAGTTGATTATTGAAAACGCGACACTACACTCGGCAAAAGTGATTTTTGATACTATAATAGTTTATGAAAAATGAGGAAAATGTGTTGAAAATGCTTGGAGTAAATCTGATAGTAGTATTGTATTTAGAGGCAGTTGTGTCCGAGGATATAGTGTTAACTGTACAAGGTAGCTTAAGAGGAGTCTCCAATGATGGTTTTACTTCTTACTTGGGGATTCCTTATGCCTCGATCCACGGAGATGAAGGGAGATTCAAGGTAAGTATCCTTTTATTAAAGAGAAATACTTCGAAGAGTTCAATTTGAAATCGGTAGAGTTACAATATGAAATTTTGATAAAACAAGGTGTATAAGAAAATGACACAAAACTAAAGAACTTTCCTCAAGGAAATAAAAAATAAGTCGAAAAATGAAAAGAATTGCTGGATCTGCCATACAAATTGACTTCGGACGACCTACATTTTATGGATAGGAGAAACAAAATTTCTTCTATATTTTCATAGATAAGTATACCTAGTTACCTACCATATACCTCTCAACTTAAAGAACTGCATGCTGTTTTAGCTGTCGAGAATGATGCCAGGAATTATACGGGTGTAAGAGACGGTGTAACGAAAACTTTGCAGGCGTGCTCAGACCATGAAACTGGACAACTTTTTGTATGGGGGCTATGTTGGGAAACGAAAAATATTTTCGTTTTTATGTGTACGTATGGTAAAAATTCCTAGCGAGCCGGCGTTGCTCCCACCTGGACCGGCATCCGCGAGGCATCCACCCCAACGTGCTCCCAGAGCTCAGACGCAGCTGACTGCTTGAACCTGGACGTCCACGTGCCTCCCGGCTCGGGACCCTGGCCGGTGCTCGTGTGGGCGCGCAGCAGCAACGCGCACTACCAGCCGAGGAAGCTGGTGCAGCAAGGAGTACTCGTTGTGGTCGTTTACCATAGGTAATCCTCACCAAACCCTAGCCCACATTGTGAACGATTGCCCACTGTATCGCCTAACAGGCGGCATGACCGAGCTGCATCGTCTTACGCCAGCGGCCGAAGAGTGGCTCAAAAACATGACATGATGATCATAGGTAATTTCACACACACACACACATGCACACACACACACAAATCACGCCTGAGGTGCGGCTAGGGGAGTGACGGGGACAGTGAAAAGACGTGTTTACTAACAGCGATGATGATTTACGCGTATTACTGCCAACTTATATCTAATTACATTGCTGTCTTTATAGCAAGTTCTACGTACACCTCACGCATTTCTCCCTTCTATCTCTCTTTTCGTGTGGGACACCGAGTCATCCAACGACCCGATGAACCCTTGTGTCAGAATTTTTCAACCGCCTTCTACAAGTAGCAGGCTTCTGACATGGTTGTGTAACGACCGCCGTCTAAGTGATCATAGACAGCAAACTGTCCCACAACCTGTACAAGGTTTTGATAATAAGCTATCGAAGAAAATAATAGTTAACGCCGTTATGTGATACGGAGGGGTGGGTTGCCTGGATTGATCTATTAGTCGGTTTTTACGACACATGCGGGTAGATAAGGTGAAGATATTCTAAGCACCACACGGCTATGCCTTAGTCGCATCTTACGATACCTGCGGGAAAGAAATAGGGTGATTCTAATCTATGCATTACACGGCGATAAAATATTATACCTAAATCAGTAATACTAAGATGATTTAGTTACGTTGTGATCAACAGAATAGATTGATAATTGTTTTTTAAACTGCGAATGTCTTTTCAGAATGGGACCAGTGGGATTCTTATCCATGAGAGAAGAACAAATACCTGGTAACGCTGGAACCAAGGACGTGGTAATGGCATTGCGATGGGTGAGAGACAACATCGTTGCCTTCAAGGGCAATCCAGCCAAAGTGATCGTAGCTGGCCAAGGATTTGGAGCCGCTATTGTTGAAGCCATCACTCTATCACCAATGGCACAAGGATTATACCACGGTGTGATACTGCAAAGTGGAACTGTGCTTAGTCCCCTCAACTTCAATTTCGACGCAGTGGACCGAGCGGGCGCTTTAGCTGACATGATTGATGACGAAGAAGACGACAAAGCGACCAGTATTCTTAGTGCTGATGTATCAGATCTAGGTACACTCTCTGCCAGACTTGAGAAACCATATTTTCCTTTTGGGCTCTGCATTGAAAAGGCCTACAAGAAAGAAGAGCGATTTTTACATGAATCGCCTATAGACTTATTAAAACTTAAAAAGGTGCATCCAGTTCCAATGATAATGGGGTACAATAGCGATGAGGCTTACATATTCATTTCAAATATTAAAGGAGCAAAAGTGAGAAGGAAAACTTTAGAAGACACAAGATTCCTTTTGCCAGAAGAGTTGAAGTTCTTCAACGAAAGGGAGGCATCTCAGGTTGCCAAACAAATCAAGGATACATATTTTAAAAAAAATATTAGTATGGCAGCCATTCTTGCATATCACAGGTGAGAGATTTTACTTTAAAAATATTTATTGAGATGAGTAGCAAACCTATATTGAAACAAGAGTCGACTACGACGCCGGCGGCACACAGGAACAGAAGCTACAGGGCAATGAACCTGCGCGTCACGACTAATAAAATACACGTGCGTTCTTCTTCTTCTTTTCATGTGGGACATTCGAGTTATCCAACGACCCAACACGTTCGTTGAACGCGTTTTTCAAAACACTAGACACAAGATGCCGTGTGATGCCGGCTTAGAATAGCATCACCCTTTTCTTTCCCATGGGTGTCGTAAAAACCGACTAACGGACTCAAGGGTTTCATGTGCATTGCAATTTTAGGCGACAGGCTGACAACCTGTAACTATAGTGATACAAGACTCATCTGAAACGACCCTCAAACATTTGTCAGACGTGGCGATAATGACCGTAATTTAACGGTCGTCAGCGCTCTGCCTACCCCGCCAGGGATATAGGCGTGATTTGTGTGTGTGTGTGTGTGTAGACACAAGATCAACGCACGTCTAACCGTTTTGTACTAAAGCCCAACATGTTTTTTCAGGGATGCGTATTTCTTGAACCACATCTACCGCAGCGCCCGTCTCCACGCATCAGCGAGCCACCAGCCGGTCTACTTCTACCAGTTCTCCCACTCAGGGAACGTCGGAGTCTACCCTGAAGAGGGACACGCGAAGACAGGCGCTGCGCATTCCGATGAGCTCGCGTATCTGTTCTCTGGACGAGATCTGGATGGAGACGACGGAATTGTTCAGCAGAAATTGGCCAAGCTTTGGACCAACTTCGCTAAGTATTTGTGAGTTTGTAATTATTATCAAATCGGAAAAAGCTCCATCTCTCGTCAACTTGTACAGACGTAATGTTATCAGTTGAGTGACTATGTAGTCCTACTACAAAGTCATAGGTGGCGCTGATGCTACTCGTAAGTAGTCAAGTAAAGAAAAAATATATGAACGAAACAAGTGGATCACAATTTCGCCGCCTGGGTTAGAGCCGACCGTGGTGTAACCGTTAATACACCTGACCAGGCTAGTTAGAAGATGTGGGTTCGAGTCCTATCGGTGGCGTGATTTTTTTTCAGGTAGTTTCGTATGTATTAGCTTTCTAACAAAAAGTTAATAATTGTTATCAATTAGTATTTGTTGGACGCCCTCCGGCCAGATAAAGCGATGACTTAAAGAGAGCGGTTGGTAGCGACTGGATGGCGAAAGCGGGGTATCGTTCTTTATGGCGTACCCTGAGGGAGGCCTACGTTTATCTAGCTGCGGACTGCTAAAGGCTGATGTGATGTGATGATCAATTAGTAAGACACAAGATTTATAATCTGCTGATCGGGGAAAGATACTTGCTGATGTGCTTATGTACTCGTGAGAACTAGAGGTGTATTGATTTATATGGTTATCATTGTTATCAATGAAAGCTCATTGATATTGTCTACCTACATGTATACGTAGATATTACATGGATACACGGAAACACTTCATTCTGATATCAAAAATTTGTGCATACTATTTGGGTGATAGTTTTATTCAAGGGCATGTTAATTGTCTTACATTTTACTAGCGGTCGGCACCAGCTGCTCATCGTTTTCCCGTGGCAATAAGACGTTTTTACCGCACGTATTACAAAATTCCCGCTTGAATCACTCTACCTATTAAAAACATAGCATCAGAATCCTTTGCGTATTTTAGGAGTTTACGGTGCCTATGGCAGACAGACAGAGCAACGAAAAAAGCGACTTCATGTTATACGTCGAAGTGATAAGGTGGTTATTTACCGTTTAGAAAACCCGAATATAGCAGCCTGATGTTTCATTTATGAGTATGGCACTGTGAGTGCATTAAGATCCCAAAAAAATCATGTAATTTTTATTTCAAATAATGTTTTCTATTTATTATTGAATCCACTATATTGACGACCGATATGGCGCAGTGGTAGTGCGACTGCCTTTCACGCAGAAGGTTAAGGGTTCGATTCTCGGTGGATCACTCACAAGTTGATATTTATCACTATGTGTATTTGTTTCCAGTCTGGTTAGGACATTGTGGGCTGAACCACTCGATTGTCCGTAAGTAAGATGGTTCCGTGTTTCGGATGGCGCGTTAAGCCATAGGTCCCGGTTGCAGTCTATGATCACTTTAGACGGCGGTCGTTTCGTTACACAACCATGTCAGAAGCCTGCTACTTGTAGAAGGCGGTTGAAAAATTCTGACACTAGGGTTCACCGGAAAACAGAGATAGAGAGAAGTATTAGCTGATATGCCTCTACTTCCAGAACCCCAACGCCCCGCGTAGGAGATTCCTCCACGTGGGACCCGCTGGAAGCTCACAACCCTCGAATGCTGAACATTGGAGCCGAGCTGAAGATGGAGCAGTTTCCTCACGCCAAGAGGATGCAGTTGTGGGACGATATATACGAGAAACATTACTTTTCTAGATTTCAGAATGCTCAAACATAGACGGATGCCATGTGATAAATATAGTACTCCTGCTTTCTACGCCGACGGTCGTGGGTTCGATCCGCACCAGACACATATAATATATTTTTTAAGTCAATTTTCAAATATTTGTGTGGAGTCTGGGTGTTTTCTATGTTTAATACGTAACTATTTACAAAAAAAGTATATAAGTATATCAGCTATATTCTAGTTCCCATAGTACAAGCTTTGCTTAGTTTGGGGCTAGATGGCGCTGTGTGAATTATCCAGGATATTTATTTTATTTTAAATACAGGGTGTTTGGAAAAGTACTAATTTCATTTCAAGGGCTGAACCAGCCTATGAAACTGAACAACATTCCCCAAGGAACATATAGTTAGAAAAATGAAATAAGAATTGGATATCACATAAATACGAGTATACTCAGTCGGCTGCTACATTTTGTAGAGTGAGATCCAAATAATATTTTCATATTTCGACCTATATGTTCCTTGGGGAAAGTTGTGCAGTTTCATGAACTTAAAGGAAGTTAGGACTTTTCCTAACACCCTATAAGAATATTTTTAGTCAGTACGCAAACACTGCAGGATATATTTAAAGAGCTCATATTATGAACGCGTAATAAATTCAATTTGTTCTTCTTCTTTTCGTGTGGGACAACCGAACCGATGAACCCTGGTGTCAGATATTTCAATCCTCCCACACTTAGTGACTGACTATAAATTGCTGTATTAGTATCTTCCATCCAAATAAAGAAAGAACTGACTTACGGACTTGTCATAATTTCATTTTGCTGAATAATTCTCGACTCGTACCTGTAACGAAATAGATGAATATTTTAAATAAGATACACAGAGATTATATATTTCTATACAGGGTGTAAGGGACGGTGTAACGAAAACATTGCAGGCGTGCTCAGACCATGAAACTGAACAACTTTTTATATGGGGGCTATGTTGGGAAAAGAAAAAATTTTCGACCATCCGTACAAAATTCCCGATCTGAGTGTACGGAAACACGAAAAAAAATTTCGTTTCCCAACATAGCCCCCATAGAGAAAGTTGTTCAGTGTCGTCGTCCGAACACGCCTGCAAAGTTTTCGTTACACCGTCCCTTACACCCTGTATAAAAGTATAGCTAGAGGATCAAGATTCTATCGTTTATTTCCAAGTAGATTCACAATGAATGCTTTTAGAATCTCAGAGAGTTACAATACAATACTGTCACTGAATAAACGAATTAGTCATTGTAAAGAATAACAATTTTATGTTCCTAATAGAATCGCGGCACGAGTGGGATAAAAAAGTAAAAAATAAAGGCAATGCCTCGGGGCCTGCCAGGCTGACCACACAGCATGTAACTTACGTCACCACCGCACCATCAATTTATGAAATCAATGAATTAAGTTCAAGTCAAGATTTAAGATATATATTTGCATGTTACAGGTTAATCAGCCGGACCCCATGAATTCCTCAGAAGTGCACCTATTCTCAATTTACAATTAGTACCTATAGAATAGACCCTAGCTAGGTTTTAAATAAATAAATATATATAATATTGATAGCCCAAAAGACGGCTACGCTAAAGTAGCCGTTTTTGTAAATTGTGTAGCAGAACTTGTGATTCAAGTATAATTAGAGGCACACTTTCGCATGCGAAAATTCAATAACAGAGCTGGTGACAAGCGTGGCAAAGCTCAGTGTATCATCACCCCTCGAGTGCAACCGCGCTGATAAACTAGATTGATTGCTAAATTCGGAGATACGCCGTAAGCTTGCGGTACAGGCGAGATGACATGTTCATAATATATGCCGTGCGGTGCCGGCTTAGAATAGCATCACCCCACATCCTTTCCGCGGATGTCGTGAGAGGCGACTAAGGGACTCGAGAGTATTGATGTATTACAATTTTCAGGCGACAGGCTGACAACCTGTCACTATAGTGATACACATGTTTTCAGAAGCTACCTTGGAAAACAATCCTCAACAATATCAGACGTGGCTATAGCGACCATATTCTTACGGCCGATAACGCGTTGCGTAACCCGCAAGGGATAAAGGCGTGATATATGTATGTATAATCTACTAGCGGCCTGCCCCAGCGGCTGCGCCCGCTGGAACTCATTTTCCCGTGGGGACAAGGATTTTTCCCGGCAAGTATAGTACATAAAAACCTTTCTCTTGAATCACTCTATCTATTAAAAAACCTGCATCAAAATCAGTCGTGTAGTTTTCAAGATTTAAGCAAACATACACACAGACAGACGCGAAAAGCAACTTTGCTTTATACGAGTACTATGTAATGACTAGTGGCCCGCCCATCTCGACGGTTTAACCTTTTTCCCGTCTCTTTTCTCTTTTCGTGTGGGACACCCGAGTCCTCCAATGACCCGATGAACCCTAGTGTCAGAATTTTTCAACCGCCTTCTACAAGTAGCAGGTTTCTGACATGGTTGTGTAACGACCGCCGTCTAAGTGATCATAGACAGCAACCGAGACATACAGACTTAACGTTCTCTACGAAATACAGAAACATTTTTACGGAATTTTTTACGGAAATCTAAGGCCTCTAGATCCTGTAACTGAACTCAGACCACTAAAACATGATCTATACATCATAAGACGAGATGCCGTGCGAATGGCATCACCCCACATCCTTCCCGCGGGTTTCGTAAGAGGCGACTGAGGGACTTGAAAGTTTCAGCGTATTACAACTTTTAGGCGAAAAGCTGACAACCTGTCATTATAGTGATACACATGTTTTCTGAAAAAACAAAATATGTCAGAAGTGGCGATAGCGACCGTATTCCTACGGTTGTGAACGCTCTACCTACCCCGTAAGGGATAAAGGCGTGATATATGTATGTATGTATAAGACGGGAAGGTTAAACTGCAAAATCATAGTACCCAATCGTGTACACGTGAGTAGAATAGCAAGATTTTGATATTTAGATACTGCGAAGATTAAAATCAACAAACAAAACAAAATATTAGTAGTTTTGGTTCACGTGCTGACAAATACCAATTTAATGGTTGACAAACCAACCAAAACAATATTTTCAGAACTTTGCACTCGCGATGGTGCTTACGTCTGTACGTACATAAAATCTAGTAGTGGGGATAACTGCTTTTTATATTTATTAATATTTATTTATTTGACATACATACATACATACATACATCACGCCTTTATCCCTTGCGGGGTAGGCAGAGCGCCAACGGCCGTAAGAATATGGTCGCTATCGCCACGTCTGACATTTTTGAGGATTGTTTTCCAAGGTTGTTTCCGAAAACATGTGTATCACTATAGTGATAAGTTGTCAGCCTGTCGCCTAAAAATTGTAATACACTAATAATCTTGAGTCCCGTAGTTGCCTCTTACGACACCCGCGGGAAGGATGTGGGGTGATGCTATTCTAAGCCGGCATCACACGGCAAATTATTTGACATAGTATACATAGACATAAGAATTAGTCAATGCAATGCCTTCGTTAAACCTCGTAAAGGCTTGTCTCGAAGCCATACCAACCAACAAGGCACATAATATAAGGTGTAAAAATATTAGCTGCAAATATTTTAAGAGGTGAATCAGCTCATTAGAGGTGGGTCATAACAGGTAAAATTCAATACCTGTTGTCACTGTTCCAGTTTTAAAGTTGTTCCACTGTTAAAATAACAGTTCCAAATACCTGTTACTGAATATTCCGAGCAAATACCAAGTGTTCAATTACAGAAAACCTATATTATCTTTTATAATTCATATCAAACCTGTTGGTAAACCAAATAAATAAAGTGGTTAATTAAAGCAGCTCACATAAAACGCGAAAACAAAATTGTTGAAATCTGTGAAAATATAACGACAAGTTTTAAAAACTGAAAAACTGCGTGCTTGCTATATTTGCTCTTTACACAAGTAGCTTTTATTGAACGAATACTCCCCTATATTGGAATATGATACTTTCTCTCTATACAACATTGTAATAGCGCAAATATGTTGTCTCAAAAACAGATCGTTTAATTTACGTTTCATTTTACGCTTACAATTTGTAAGTATTTTTCATATGCACTTTATTATGTCAAGAAATAAAACCTCAGTGTTTTATTGTGGACTTTAAATTAGTTATTTATATAAATTGATGAAGTTAAATTATATTTATTAAGTAAACAATGTCAGAAAAAAAAAATCTTTCATAAACTTTAAATTGACGTCTGCGTGTTTTGAAAATGTGGAACAGTGACGGTGCTGCCAGAGCCAGTCTTAAGTATTCGTATTTACTTCTTACCGTATCCGAAATAATCGTATTTTGAAGTTACCTATTAAAGACCATATATCGTATTAAATATGAGTAGAAAACCCAGATTAACCATTAAGTATTTTGAATTGAGTATCAAAATTTTGTGGTATAAATTACCATTAGTCATGACGGTTAAACGCCGCTTTCAAATTAATTGCACAGTACTTAAATACGTTATGTAATTATATCTAAACTATTCATATTTTAAAATAGCCGTAGATTGTCGTATGGATGGATGTTGTAGGCAGTCGTTCGAGACATGAAAATACCTAACATATAAGGTAATTACAGTTTGTCTGGCAATTACAGGACAATAACCGCACCATCTCGCTTCCTCTAAAGACGTAGGCTAAAGAGAGAAAGAGAAAGTCCTGTGATATGTAACAATATCATCTATCCTACTCTGACTCGTGAGCAATGCTTAAGAGTGAGCGGGAAAGACCTGTGACAGGAATTTAACAGACTGATAAAATACTGGTTGGTCTCAAGAACGACGAGGAACATATTGTTATGCGTAACAACTGGTGACAGCCGATATTTCTGCTAAGGAATATTGAAGCATATGGCCATAACATGCTGTTATTCAAAACAACAGGTATTCGGTACTGTGTATAACAGGTCGGAACAGTGATTTTTCAATATCTGTTATATATACCTGTTTCGATAAATACGCCTCACTCCTACAGCTCATATGCCGTGTGATGCCGGCTTAGAATAGCATCACCTCATTTCCTACCCGTGGGTGTCGTAACCGATCAAGCCAATTTGTATGGGAGATTCATAATTTTCTCTCATATTTCATACCTATGTATCTCGGGGAAAGTTATTCAGTTTCATGGGCTGATTCATCCCTTACAATATTTGCGGGTAATATTTTTACATCTTATATAATGAAAAGATATGCAAAACCAATCAGTTATATGGTCTATCAAACATCTACCCATGGGAAACATTAAAAAGAAATTTTCCACGGTCAGAATTGTCATATTGTTCCGATTATAATAACAGTAATTTAAACTTAAACAGTTTCCGGACGTCACGAAAAAAATCACTCATACACATTCAGGCATTTGACTCTGTCTAGAGTACCAAGGTGGAATATTTCAGTTGTTTTTTATAAGTTTTCCATCATTTATATACGAGAGAACTTAAAATGAAAGCAAGCAAATTTTAGTGCTTATTTTAAACTTTAAAAGTGTTTTTCGTCACTAGTGGTCGTAAAAGGTATGTTATTAATATTTAAATGAACTAGGTAATGATTTTTCTGCCCATCACCCCATTTCGTTTGCGCGGGTGTCGTCGTAAGAGGCGACTAAGGGGCTTGAGGGTTTTATGTGTATTACAACTTGTAACTATAGTGTTACACAAATTACCTCAAACAGCTCTTTATATTTGCCAGACGTGGCGATAGTGACCGTATTATACGGCCGTTAAAGCTCTGCCTACCCCGTAAGAGGTAAAGGCGTGAAATATGCATGTATGTATGTATTGAGATGTTTGTAGCGAGTATTAAATCTGTCAAGAATTAATTACTCACTGGCATTTAGTTATTTACTTTTTCTTTTCGTGAGGGACACCTGTAATTTCTTATGAGATATTTTGTAGTTATGGAAAACACCTAAGTTAGTAGCAGAGTTTTTTTATTTTAGTGATGATTGATAATAATATTTTGTTAAGAACATCAAAACTAACACGGTCAAAGTATACAACACAAAAAGGTGGACAGGTGTCTCAGTATTATAAAAAAGTATTTACAACAACACCAAGTCGTCCAACGACCCGAGGAGCCCTGGTGTCAGACTTTTAGCCTAGGCGGTAGGCGGTTGTGTCACCTTGTGTCTCCGACTGTCCAGGATCGATGGCTTATCTTCAACGAGTGGGGCGTTCAAACACTTGACAGTTTTGTTTTATGCTCTGCTGCCGTGTTGCGTTGCGAATATAGATTTTTTTATGGGTGAGTATTTTACAATGGAGCGTAAAAAATACTGTGAAAATCTAAGAAGTTTTGATTTTAAAAAGTGGCAATAAAGATTAAAAGTGATTTCAAATTCAGTGCCAACGGTGAGCTCTACTTGCGAATCTGAACAACCTTCCTCTGATACATCTATAGGTCAAAATGAAAAAAGTGGTCACTGTTTTCTACTGTATGAGAGTTCAAATTTTTTTAAATATATTTCTATCATTTTTTTGGGGAAGTTGTTCGATTTCACTATCAGAACTCATCCTATAAATAGTTGATTTGAATTTCAAATGACCGTATTAAGATTTTGAGATGCATTTCATGGTATCACCTTTTCCGTTTTCCTGTAAAATTAGTACCACATCTTATAACACAATTATCCAATGGTCAAGCTAACAACTCCATATTTAAAACCCGGAATGAGGTCTTCGTCAGACGCGTGTGACAGAGGTTTATCGTGCGGCAGAATCCTGCAGCCGACCTGGCTCCGCACGTAACGACTCGTCGTTCCTGTGGAGTCAGCCAGGGAGGCCGAGAGAGTGGCGCAGGTCCTGGGCAACGCTGCGTTTCCTATAATTGCGTCCCAGGCAACGCAGTGTCGGTCGAACGGGAACTTCACCCGTGTCATGCGGATAAGTCTTGCCTCACACACTGCTCACATCGCCTGCCACAGACGTATGAGGCCAGAGAGAGAGAAGCTAACACGTTTGTTAGTCATACTGCGTTCAGTATGACTTATGATGTTCTGTCATTTGTTTATCAATACCGCATTTCCTACCGATGTAACATCGCGCAAGGTAGAGATCTAGATACATGCAATTATAACGTACAGTTAATAGGAAAGGACGTTTAAAAAATAGATCGAAGATACGCCTAAACGTGACCATGGAGCGTGTAACCGCTTCGAAGTATCGAGGTAAAAAAACAAACATAATCTTGGTGATAATCCCGTTAATACGAATAGTTTAAGTGTTGTGAACAACCGCGAAAATCTCAAAACATATATAGATCGAAGATAGTGTCATAAAAGGCAACTAAGGGATGAATTCAGGGAGTGGGCAGCAGCGTTTCCTGTGAATACCGTTGTACTGCGCTTGCCAATCCGCGTGCCAAGCTTGGTGGCACAAGCCAAGCACAATGAACTGTTGAGAGTTAAAGTGTGGGCGTTCCGAGAAGTGGACCTTCTGCTCCTGAGGGTAACAGAATAGCAAAGGTAGCACAAGAACACAAGTCCTGCGTGGTGTGTACAAATTTCAGGCACATACTACTGTAAAAAAAAAGTATTTAAGTATTAGTATCGCTATCTAGTTCCTATAGTACAACCTTTGTTTAGTTTGGGGTTTGGGGTTAGATGGCGCTGTGTGCATAGTTTAGGATGTTTACGCAAAACGAGCTACGCGATATGCGAGGACACTACCGACCTGGTTTTTCGAAGTGCTTCGTCTTTTTTTGATCCCCCATAACTTTGATTTCCGATATACAAGACTGATCAATCACTCCCAAATTCGGGAATGAATGTTTTTATACAATTTTCTCGACTTTTCATGCTAGAGGTTAAATATTTGGTAAACGGACATATAATTTGAAATAATAAAAAAAACGAGTGAGACTTGTTCGTTTAAAAATTAAATCCTGATAATTTTTAAACGAACAAGTCTCACTCGTTTTTTTTACAAAATCACTCTGTACCCGCTAAAAAGGAGGTGGAGGTTTGTATGAGATTCTCCTTCTCCTATAAAAATAAATGAAGTCCCACCAAAAACATTTGCATGTCAAGATATAGGTTGTCAACGAGCGAAAAAGTCATCAAATAAAGCCAATCTTCTCAATCTACACGTCCTAATTCCACCAACTCAAATTTCATACACTCTACATTTTACTTTAAATATTTTATTTGGATAGCTTACATCTTAGTTAAAACGTATGATTTGGCTGTTTTGGCAGACTACCTTCTTCATAAAAAATTTGTATAACAAGCACATAAGAAACTAGATATTGTATAAGACAAAATGCGTTCATTCGCCGTCTTGGCGGTACTGAAACGGCCAAGCCAGAGTTTGGAAAACCATTTGACGTGTGAGTAGGCATTTCTCCCTCATTGAAAACTGAAAGGCAATCATGATAACGAGAATTTTACATTATCATCATTTCAGTTCCTAGCAGCACAATGGAACTGTCGCACGTGAAAATATTTTTGTAGTTTGTTGAAAAACAAACAATGTTGTCAATAAACATCTTGTTTTTAAAACAACAGAGGTCTTATTAAATTAGTAATTACACAGGAGATTTAAGACAAGGTTTCTTCTTTTCCTTTTTTCTAAACTTTTTTTTGTGTGTTAGTATTTTTCTGTTGTGCAATAAGTAAAGTATATTAGATTTGATTAGAAGATTCTGTGGTCGAAAGACGATGGTAGCAGACTATAGACACATAAATAGAAACCCGTAAATATGTTATAACCGTTTACTCTAATGCGTATTTTTCTCCGTTCTCTGATAAGCCATTTCTTTGATTACAGGCATGCAATCCTAGCGATAAGATGCGATGGGAGCATCTAGCCTGGCTGGCCACTGTTCTTTCAGCAGCAGGCGGCCAGGACATCAGCATCGATGACCACCTCAACAGCGGCTGGTTCAACCTACCTTCTGCATCTACCACCAAAGATCCCGAGCTAAACACTAACACACGGGAGTGGGCTGTTAGTTACGACATTCCCCATGATAGAGACGCCAACAACAATATACCTGAATATAAAGTCGACGACGTAATTGTACCGGGCAATAACAATATTACAAACGGAACTGAATCTGGTGAACAGGGAACCACTGTTCCAAATGGTAACATGACTGAACAGGCAACTGAACAAACTCCAGAGAATGGCAATAGCAACGAAAACGGTGGTGAAGTATCAGCTGAAGCTGAACAAGAAAGTTCCAGTGAGTATCTTCGGTCCACTGAAATTATGAGCAGAGAAGCAACGGAAGTCATAGAGACAGAGGGCGGTCTCGTGCAAGGATACCTAAATGAAGTCTCAACCATACGTAGTTACATTGATATCCCATACGGAAAATTTGATAAATTATTCGAGGTAATCAACAATTTTGGTATTTTTTAATAATGTTTGTCTCAGTGATATGACTAATTCAGTTATGTATAAAAATCAATTTCAGGCACCTACAGCAGCAGACCCATGGGATAACATTCATAATGTCAGCATACATGAAAAGCGTTGTCCTCAGATAGACGAAAGTGGAAATTTTGCAGGCAGTCTGGACTGTCTGACGCTAAGCGTATTTGCTCCAGTAAACGTCGAGAACGCACCAGTACTCTTCTACATACACGACGGAGACTTCAGCACTGGGAGTTCAGATCATAACATCTACGGTCCAGAGTACTTGGTCACAAAAGGGATCATCCTAGTTCTTCCCAATTACAGATTAGGAGCACTTGGTTTCCTTTGCTTGAATGACGATGTTGCTCCCGGAAACGCAGGGTTGAAAGACTTGGCTCTAGCTCTAGAATGGACTTCGAGAAACATTGAATTGTTCGGAGGAAATGCTACGAAAATAACTGTGAGTGCTGATGGAAGATCCGGAGCACTAGCAGGGTATTTGGCTTTGTCCCCAATTTCCAGACCTTACATCAGTGGGGTAATAACTGAGTCAGGTACAGTGCTAGCTCATTGGGCAATCGATAGACATCCAAAAACCACTGTTTCGTTACTAGAATCATCTGGAGAACATCTTGAAATCCTTAATCAACTGGGAAGTAATGTCAGCGTGCAATCATTAGTAGAAGCTGCAGAAGGCATACCTTTCAGACCATGTATTGAAACAGGTCCTAACGCTTTCATGAACGAAACTCCTTGGGAAATATTACACAAGAACGATCAACAATTGGATATGACTTTTATAATAGGCTCAGCTAACCTCGCTGGCTTACAGGAAGCTATGGTACTTTCAGAGGAAAGTTTGTCAGATCTTGATCAAAACTTTACCAACTTTTTACCTGATGATTTAAAGTTCGAAGAAGGCAAAGAAAAAGATGTAGCAGAGAAGATAAAAATGTTATACTTTAAAAACAATTCCATCTCGTTGAAGCATATAGAACAAACTTCTTTGCTATACACCGATGCTTATTATCTTGGGCCATCTATTCGGGCAGCGAGAGCTTTAGTGGCAGCTGGTGCTAGAGTGTATTTCTATGAGTTTTCGTTTGTTGGCGAGCTGAACAGAGTTCTGCAGTCTCTTTCGACGACGGTACAAGCGGCAGTGAGGGGAGACCTGGCATGCTACACCTTCATGCCAGACGGGGAGGGGCCTGAACAAGGCAGCGTCGAAGAGAATATGGTCAACTTGATCACTGAGCTATGGGTCAGCTTTCTTAAAACCGGGTAAGGCCAATTCTACACTGTCGTCATAAAGAGGAAGGATTAATATGTTTAATTTACATAATTTGTAAACGCCGAAACTTCTGAAAGGATATTAAAAATATATAAATAAATTGTTTACAAAAGAAATTTTAGATTATAAATAGATATTTTACTACTTCTACTGCTGGACATGGGCATCACTTAATTGCTCATCACGCTTTGCAGGAGGATTAGCGAGGGCTGCGCAAGGCGATGTAGATATTTACAAGGAACGTTACTCCTCATTCCTTAATTGACTTTTAAGACACCCACGGGTAGAAATGGGGTGGCGCTATTCTAATCCTACATCGGTCAAATCAAAATGACATTATAATTCTTTTTTTGCAGGGTCCCTTCAGCCAATCAAACCACATGGGAAAACTTCGAAATAGTCAAAGACAAAGATGAGCGCTGGTTATCGATAGGTGCGGAGGTGGAACAGTTGACTGGTTTGCACGTGGAGCGACTTGAGCTTTGGACAAACATCTATGATCAACATTTCATCGAAAGGAATCTAGCGATCGGAGTACGGTCTTACATGTTTTTGATTGTTACTGTGGTTCTTATGCACGTAATATCAAGACTTTAACGGGTTTACACAAGCGACGGAACTTCAGTACATACCTACCTACATGGATGACGTGATCGATGGGACTTAGTTAATTAATTTAGTGTATGACAAGGTTGAGCCAAGGACTTACATAGTTTATATCATAATATCACACCCAATTTGCATTTCGTTATTTATTTATTGTAAGTGGTATTTGTGTCTAAGTAAAATTATAAGCGTGTACAGTTTTTCGTGTCTCATTTTATCATCATCGACAGCCACATTGTCTTTTCTCTCTTTTCGTGTGGGACACCGAGTCGTCCAGCGACCTGATTAACCCTGTCAAAAGTTTTTCAATCGCCTACTACAAGTAGCTGGCTTCTGACATGATTGTGTAATAACCATAGAATTACTTATGTAATAACCGTCGTTTGAGTAATAACAGACAGCAACCTGTACGGTCAGCATAACGTGCCTTCCGAAGCACGGAACTATTTTTTTTTTCGGATCAGGTGGTTTAGCCTGCAATGTTTTGGCCAGACTGGGAACAAATTCCCAAAGTGATAAATATCAAGTTCACAGTATCTCAACCATTAACGAACCCGAAACCTTTGCGTAGCAGGCATTCGCACTACCACCACTGCGCCACATCGGCTGTCTTATTTACATACTAATAAATTAAACATGTCCAAAACATGCGACAATTCAAATTACGAAGCGGATGTTGTTTGGGCTAGGTACGGAGGTGTTTTCATAGCTCCGTCCAAACATGTTCAACTCATGCTATCACTCTACAGCAGGATTTTGCCATAAAACGACTGACTTGTAATTTGAATAGACTATAATTCAAGTAAACTTACATATTGTTAGAAGTTAACAGGATGAAAGTACTAGGACACCATGCGTGCTAAGGTGTTATTCCTCTCGAGTATGGCAGCGCTGTGTGGCTGAATCAAGTGAACTTTCTCTCCGTCTTCCTTGTAAATCACGATGAAAGTACCAGGGTATAATGCGCGCTAAGGTGTTGTTTGTTCTGAGTGCGGCGGCGTTGTGTGGGGTGGTTCTGAGCAAGAAGCCCGCCCGGCCGCTGCCATGGCGGGCGCGGCGGGAGGTGACCACGACGCAGGGCGTGGTGCGAGGATACCTGGGCTCCCGGCATTACGCCTACCTCGGCATACCGTACGCCAGCCCTCCCACGAAAAGTGACAGGTTCAAGGTCAGTTTGCAATCAGATTGTTACTGTCTGTTTAATACTCCTTGCAATACATACATATATCACGCCTTTAACCCTTGAGGGGTAGGCAGAGCGGTAACGGCCGTAAGAATACGGTCGCTATCGCCACGTCTGTCATTTTTTGAGGATTGTTTTCCAAGGTTGTTTCAGAAAACATGTGTATCACTATAGTAACAAGTTGCCCCGTAGTCCCGCGGGAAAGGAAGGTGGGTGATGCTTTTTCTAAAGCGGCATTACACTACATCACATTACACTAGTGGAATTATGCTATCTGTTTCCACCTTTCCTTTTCCGCAATAATGGCTGAGGAGATTGCGACTGTGACGTAGAAAATCACTGACTTGGTTCTGCAGAGATGGTTCGGCGGAAGCTTAATTAGGTCAGTGCTTATTATATCCGCCTGTGACGGCTCCAATCCATTTATGAACGAATTAAACCTGAGTGATATTACCTACATATCACACTTTAAAAGCTTTTAGTGAAATGAGTTCATAAACTGATATTCTGTTGACCTTAAATCTTGAAACGGAGGAGTTAATGTCATAACGATAAAAAGTTTTCTGAGCTAAGTAGAGTCTACATCGATAAAAACATATTGTGTAAAATATATCAATAAAAAGTCTGGATTATCTTGCACTTTAATTATTTATTATGCCGTGTGATGTCGGTTTAGAATAGCATCATGAAATGACTTAAGAGCTGTCCCTAGCGTCGGGTTTTCATACAAACGTTTTTTTTTTTCGAGTAATACCTCAATCACAGGCCTACAAATTTCAAGTCACAACTTACCCTTTTCGATCTGATGGCTGATTCTGGCTAAATTTGACACGCTGATCACGAATATGTAATTAGTTTTTCGCCATCACGTCCAGATTTTTCATAATCGACAAAGAAAGAAAATTGCAAGAAAAAATACCCTTATTTACAAAAAAAAAAAAATTAAAGTACTTAGTAAAAAAATAAATAAATATCAAAATATATTTTATAAATAAGTGCTTATTTCGAAAACATGTTATTCATCTTTGTGAAATCTTGTTCTTTTTTCTGTAAAGCTTCTATTTTGCGATTTTCTCTTAAATTTTCGGTTTTGCTTATCTCGCTTCAGGAGCCAACAGTAGTCCGCCGACATGCTAGTATTCCATCTTCCCTGATACCTCTTTTCCATGTCCTTCAAGTCCTGATGAAATCTTTCACCATGTTCTTCGCTAACGGCTCCAAAATTTTCTGGGTAGTAGTCAAAGTGCGAATTCAGAAAATGAAGTTTAATGCTCATAGAACAGCCCATCAATCCGAAATTTGTAATCATTTTGGCCACTATGTCTTTATAGTCAGGGCTTTTTCTGTTTCCTAAGAAATTTTTCACAGCCTCCTTAAAAGATTTCCATCCTGCAAGCTCAATGTGTGAAAGTTTTTCATCGAATTTTTCATCCTTCATTAATTTTCTTATATCAGGGCCAACAAGAATTCCTTCTTTCAGTTTAGCATCTGACAATGAAGGAAAATTCATACGCAGATATTTAAAACCTTCTCCTTATTTATTTAAAGCTTTCACAAACTGTTTTATCATACCCAGCTTAATGTGTAAAGGAACTGTAATGCGTCTAACTGTAATTTGCCTAGTGCGTAAAGCAACTGTAATATATTTAAAATGTTGTGGGTATTTATACTAAAAATAATTATAATCACCTTCATTTACCCTCTTCTAATGACTGATACAAAAAGGGTACTTAACAATCTATTTATCTCTTAAAAATAGGACCATTAGTAAACGAGCCTAAAATTACCCATTTTAGCGTAACAAAGACATATTTCTCATACTAATTATGTAGTGATTATCACATTATGAATTGGAATTATATTATTTATACTAATAGATTCATTAAATGTAGTAAAATTTAGATTTAACACGTTCATTTTTTTTTACTGGACTCTCCGGGCGATTTTAAGCAAAATCTAAGACTTGGAATTAAAAAAAAAATTGACGTGATGGATTTTTTTTACTATTTTTTACATATCATAATCATTTTTTTCATAATCATTTTTATCATAATCTATTGAAAACGATATTTAGATATTAAAGGGAAAAACCATTGTAGGCCTGTGTAGTTAATTCATTTTTTATTTCATTAAGGCCTACTAAGACCTCTATTACTTTATTTTTTCCAAAAAATAATTATTAAGTGGAAGAAAAGCATTATTGGTTTTGTATGAAAAAATAAAATTGCTTATATTTTTTTCTCGTAATTATTAAAAAAATATATATAATAGGGGCCTTAATGTAATAAAAAAAGAATTATAACTCTAGAGGCATTACTCGGAAAGAAAACAGGGCAATACGTTTTTATGAAAACTCGACACTAAGGATAGCTCTCAATGCCCTAGAGTTCCACAGGCCCCTGAACCTCCGCCGAAATGGGACGGCATCTTCGAAGCCACATACCGGGTCAAGTGTCCGCAGACCAGCTCCAAGGGGGAGGAGAACTGCCTGGTGGTCAACGTGTTTACTGCTCAGAGTATTCCTACTGCTGCTCCTGTGCTGGTTCTAATACATGATGGAGGCTTCCATAATGGGTAACCTTTTAGTTTATTTAAAACTGGAATCTCTAAATAGCCGTGTGATGCCGGCTTCGAATAGCATCACCCCATTTCTTCCCCGTGGGTGTCGTAAGAGGCGACTAAGAATTCGTTTAAGGCAGGCTTTTGAACTGAGCGTCACTGACGCAGCGTCTAAAGTGTCACCAACGCCGCGTCACCAACGCCGCGTCACTAACGCCGCGACACTCTGATGACTTTTAATACCCACGACAGACGCACAGTCGCATCACACTTTCGCCGCGCACCGCCCTGACCAGATTGATCTTTATAGGGTACTGGGTACTGAGACACCAATGTAATTAAAATTTCATCTTCTTCTGCGCTAAAATTCTCATGAGACGCCATTTTTCTTTCTTTCTGACCTCAAAAACAGCGACGCTGCAAGCGGGGCCGAGCGACTGACGCGGGCGTCTGAAGACGCGCTCACCGCGTCGCTGTGACGTCACAGACGCCGCGTCAGTGTCGCTGCGCTCGAATGACGTTCTCGAGAATTTCATACATTTGCATAGAACACCGATCTGTCGCACTGTCGCGGCGTCACAGTCGCGGCGTCTCTGACGCTATAGACGCTCAGTTCGAACGGCTACCTTAAGGGACTCGAGGATTACACGTGCATTACAACTTTTAGGCGACAGGCTGACAACCTGTCACTATAGTGATACACAAATTATCTTAACCGGTCCTCAATATTTGTATTTTTGCGGTCGTTAACGCTCTGCCTACACCGCAAGGGATAAAGGCGTGATATATGTATGTATTTAAAACCGGAATCTCTAAATATTCTTCCTTTTCTCGTGTGAGACGCGACCCAATGAAACGCTGATGTCAGAATTTTTCAACCGCCTACTACTTCTGAACTTAAATGTAACGACCGCCGTCTGTTAGTAATCATAGACGGTATCCGGTACTGTTTTAACCTGTCCTCCGAAACAGGCAACCTTTCTTATGGACAATCAGGTGGTTCAGCCCGCAATGCCCTAAACAGACTGGGAATCAAACCCGGAACCTGCGTCGCAGGCAGTCAATAGTTTGCAACGCAAACGTTACGAATCCTTCTTCTACATGTGAGACGTAATAATGGAAGACGTGAGACAGCGCCCCGCTTCAGCCGTTTAGATATAAAATAAATGTAAAAAATATTTCGGATGGCACGTTACGCTAAGCCGTAGGTTTAAAGACGGTTGAAAAATTCTGACACATCGGGTCGTTCGACGACTTGTTGTCCCACACAAAAAGAGAGATATAAAATGTATGAAACAGAAGAGACGCCGTCTTCACCCGTGAGACGCGCGTCTGAACGCCGATCGTCTCACGTGTATAGAAGTACATATTTATTTCAGGTTTAGGTTTAGGGTTTAGATGTTATTTGTCCATGTTTATGTGTAAAGTGTGTTTATGACAACTGTCACTTCACCTCAATTAGAGGAGGCTATACACGTACAAGTGTGAACAGGATCGATTGGCTAACGTTTTTGTTAGTTAAATAAAAACCAATTCTATGTCTGTCGATAGCAATGACGCCATGTCACATTAGACACACCTTTCACAACAGAAAAATACTACAAGTAACGCCTAAGTGATGTTTAATGGTTAGCTATTTGCAAATTAGAAAGGTGAACTGTTTTAATTGATAAAAGTCGTTGCCAGTCGAAACAGGCGTGTCGTAAGTGCGGGATTTTTGTATTACGTCATCGATAATTTAAATGGAAATTTCGTTGCAGGTGGGGCAAACTGGAACCTCCAATAAGATTCATAGATGATTTTATAATAGTGACGCTCAACTACAGACTTGGAGCTTTAGGCTTTCTCTGCTTAGGGATCCCTGAAGCCTCTGGCAATGCTGGGCTAAAAGACCAGATCGCGGCACTGTACTGGGTCCAGCAGAATATTGCCAGCTTCGGTGGAAGCCCTGGTGACGTCACAGTGTACGGCATGGGAGCTGGGGCCATTTCAGTTCAACTGTTGCTCTTGTCTGGTCTTGCAACAGGGTTAATGAATAAAGCTATACTCGATTCAGGCTCAGTATTATCCCCTATATCAATGTCTTACAATCCATTTTCTACTGCACTCAATACAGCTAATACTTTTGGATATAAAGATAAAGACAATATTGATGACTTACTGGAGTTCTACAGGAAAATGCCTGTTTATGACTTGGTCAATATTTCGACGAATTTTCTGCCGTGTGTAGAGAACAGTCACCTCTATGCTCACAGCATGATAGATCAAGATCCTATGGAGATATTAGCGAGAGGTAACTTCACTAAAATTCCGCTGATGATGTTGTACACAAAATCTCAGGAGACTGTATTGATTGATCAGAACTATGAAAAGTTTTTAATGATACCTGAGTTGTTTGAAGATCTACTGCCAAGTAATTTACAATTTGATACGGAAATCAACAAGTTCAAAATCTCTGAGCTTGTTAAAGATTTTTATTTTGATGAACACGGTCTTCTAGAAAAAGAGGCTGTTTTGAAGAGCTACAAAGAATACATTAATGATATTTTCATGGAGTATCCAATGTACAAGTTTGCTTTACTGTATGCTGCTAAGACTACTGTGTCTGTGTATGTGATGAAGTTTGCTCCGGAGGAAGGATTCGGTTACAAAAGTGGTGGCAGCTATGGGGAGGTGACTAGATATCTAACTGCCAAAGATCTGGTGGATGATCAGGTGACCGTGGCTAACAGGCTTGTGTCACTCTTCACCAATTTCATGAAGATTGGGTAAAAGTTGAAATTTAACTTTTTTTAGTAAGGTTTTGTTTTAAACTTTCATGTTCAATTCAAAGATAGTGAGTCCAAATATTATTTTATGTTATTTTGAGCCCGTAAGTTTTGTTTGGCCCCTACTTATTATGAGGATTGTAAAAGAACACCTATATATTTTAAGTTTAAGAACTGACTAGTACACAGTCTGGTTCACTGCCAAAACTAAGTGAATAAGAGATATACAAAAACAAATATGCTTATCATATTGTTTGTAATATATAGGCTATTCCAGGCAGACTTAGATTAATAACTTTTAAGCACTCTTGATTACTTTTAAACATTTTACGATGGCAACACATGGCATTAGATTTTGTTTATGTTTCAGTGACCCAACTCCACTTACAACTGAGCTGATCCCAGTGATATGGCAACCGATGAATCCACATGGACTAGACGAAGTGCCGATAGACCAACCATGTCTACTGTTCGGTCACACTCTGACCATGGGTGTTCCACCTACAAGTCAGCAAATTAACTTCTGGGACTATATTTATGCTAAGTATCGCAAGAAACTTTTCTTTGATGGAGAATAGAAGGGAAGTTTAAGAAAATAGCAGCCAGCCAGTGATTGTATCTGCTACTTACTTTTTCCAATGGGAATAATAGGTTTGCTCAGCATGTAATATCCATTATAAACCTTCCTGTTCAATAATTTTATCTATTTAAAAAATGTGGACAGGTATTGCTTAGTTAAAGAACAAACACAATAGACAGTCAACAATTTGTATGATAGACAGACAAAGAAATGTGAATTGCAGCTTTATTTTATACTGACTACATATAGATTTCTAATACCAATATCTTATAATCTAAATAGGCAATAAAATATGTAGTAATAGTTGTTTTATTATCTATTCTCAGCCTATTTTATATCTATCACTCTTACTAAAAAGTTATTGTTAAGAGTCATAAAAAATGTGAAAGTTACTAGAAAGTACACCAAAAAAGATAGGTACAGATAATTGAAAATCAAGATTTCTAAGACAAATTAACGACGTACTTCTAAGAATAGCTATAATCTGTGATAAATGGCTCTAACCTATTAGAGTATAATTATGAAAGATTGTCAATAGTACAAGTCAATGAAGATAGTAATAGAGTTGTTTCTACCACTGTTTTGGGATAAAATGATTGATCTGTTGCACTAAAACAGCTTAAACACGTAATATTACACGCACAGTACCTACCTACACAGCGTATCCGCTTCGAAGCTACTTCGAAAAGAATACAAAGAGGATTCCAGTAGATCGAAATTATGTTTCAATATTCGTACATTTCTAATATAAAAGGCGACAAATCAGCTCTCATTCGAAGATATTTTCTCATGATTCAAGGACCATGCGAAGAAAATTCTACGAAATAATATCGACGTCGTCAAAAACAAATAATACCGTTAACTGAACTTGAGACTGCCTGACTCGACGACACGCGGTGCTCCGCCCTCGTGTGCAGCCCACACTATAACATAGCTCTCTTCACGACCACAACACAACTTTTCACACAGTTTCCACTAGATTTTCCTAATAAAATCAACAAGTAAAATAGGAAACACGAAAACACGAAACCGTCCGTCACATTTCTCTTGACATGACATGACATTTCGTCCGAAAATCGTTACGCATGTCAAGTTTCGTCCAAAAATTATACAAATTTTTAGCAAAAATATTTTTTTTTTTTTACATCCTAATCAATTATTTTTTATAAAACTTTTGCAAGTTATTAATTTATTCGATATCGTTTTAACAAATAAACAAAGTGAAAACTACGCAAGTTGTATTCAATTAATCCCGATTGTGCATCATAAGTAACCAGGCAGATATTGTGCCGCCATCTATACAACACGTTGTACACTAATGCAGCGATAGTACCATTTTTAGCATCGCTACTCGATACTAGATGGCAGAAATCAAGAATTTTTCTTGTAATAATAACGCTAGCTGTGTGTGAAACTGTTAAATGTATGAACTTCGAAAGTATATTGAAAAAATAAAAAGAAAAGGTAAATGCGGATTTTTATTACCTATAAAAACTTCAGACATGATTTTCTTGTTACCTATCTTTGTAAATAAACTGATTGCACTTTTCGTAGTACGCAGATGATGATGATGATCTCTCCGACCGATTTCGGCCATGGCGACCACTTTGACTCCTAATCAGATCGGCGCTGATGCGCCCGGAGATGGCTATTGTAGCCAATTTTGGCAGTAAACTCCCGTGCACAGAGTGGACACGTGAGTTTGCTATTTACATAATTATAGTTAATGGCGACGGGAGGACGGGCCTTCAGCTCATCGCGCTTAGCGTCGAGGTCTGCTTTACGCTGTTCCTCAAACTCGCGGACTTGCTTCTTAACCATCCCGCGCCATTCGGGACGCTGTGCTGCCAGACCCTCCCATTGAGTGGGCTCAATGTTGCATCTTTTCATGTGTCGTTTCTGAACATCTTTATATCTGAGGAGTTGTCCGCCATGCTTTCGCTTGCCCTCCTCTTGCTCAGAATAAAAGATGCGCTTCGCCACTCTCTCCTCCGACATCCGGGATACATGACCGCACCACCGTAGCTGACGACGCATTAGATAGGCTTCAATGCCACCAACATTGGCTCGTCTCAGAACTTCGGTATTGCGCACTCGGTCGGACCATCTGATCTTCATGATGGTGCGAAGGCATTTTAGGTGGAAGCGATCCAGAGTGCGTATGTGGTGACGATACACACACCAAGTCTCGGAGGAGTATAGAAGGTTTGGCAGCACAATCGCCATATATACAGAGATTTTTGTGGCTAGCTTTAGGTCGTGCGAGCAGAAAACCTTGGAACACAACTTCCCAAATGCTGCAGCTGCAGCACTGATTCTGCTGTTGATCTCAGCATCAAGGTTACACTTAGATGTTATAGTGTTCCCCAGATAACGAAACTTATCAACCTGTTTCAGCATATCCTCACCAAGCATAATCGCCAGTGTCTCGCGACCATGCGAGTCTAAGGACATCACTTCCGTCTTTTTGACACTGATCTTCAGGCCGAATTTACAGCATGCTTGGTGAAAAACGGACATTAGCTGTTGCAGGCCGTCTGGAGATTCTGCAAGAAAGCACAAGTCATCAGCATACATGATCTCAGTAATCAATGCATACGAGACTTTAGTGCGCGCCTTAAGTCTAGCCAGGTTAAAAAGACTGCCATCTGTGCGGAAACGGATGCGGACTCCTTGGGAAACAGTATATAGGACTTCTTTGACTACAACTGCAAAGTTCAAGGCGAACAGTGTGGGCGCTAGAACACACCCTTGTTTCACCCCACAGGTGACGGGGAAGAAATCAGACTGTTCACCGTCTACAGAGACGCAGCACTGCATGTCGTCATGCAGGAGTCTTAGGAGTCGCACATACTTTTCCGTGCACCCTAACTTTCCTAGCACCATCCAGAGAGCTTCGCGACGCACACTGTCGAATGCTTTCTCTAAATCAACAAAGCAGAGGTACAACTGGCGACCTTGTTCTCTACTTTTTTCTTGTAGTTGACGCACCGAGAAAATAGCTTCACATGTACCTCGGTCAGGTCGGAAGCCGAACTGGGTTTCGGGCAGAATTTTTTCCGACAAATCTTTGAGGCGGTTCAGTAAAACTCTGGCAAAGACTTTTCCAGGGACTGACAGCAATGAAATACCGCGATAAGAGTTACAGTCAGAACGGTCACCCTTGTTCTTGTAGAGGGCACAAATGCGAGAAACTTTGAAGTCCTCAGGGACCCTCTCCTCCTCGCACATTCGAACGAAAAGTTTCCATACCGACGTGTGCAACTCCGTACCACCATATTTAAGTAGTTCACCCGGTATAAGGTCAATGCCAACCGCCCGGTTATTATGCTGCTGTCTGATGGCAGTAACAACCTCGTCGCACGACAGGGGCTCGTCCAGCTCCGTGGCTAACGGGAGTTGAGGCATTAAACTGATATGATGCAGATCAGCTGATCGATCTACGTTGAGCAAGTTGTGAAAATGCTCAGCCCAACGTTTAAGTACATCCTCCTTGCTGGTCAGGAGGTGCATACCGTCTAAAGACCTTAAAGGTACTTTTGCACGGTAGGAAGCACCAATCAGCTTACGCACTTCACAGTAAAACTCACCAAGCTGGTTTGTATCGGCGAGCCACTGCATTTGACAAGCCTTGTCCTGCCACCACTTGTCTTTTATTTGTCGAGACAGCCTGCGTAACTCTTGGTCACTTTCTTTGACCACCGCAACACTTCCACCTCTTCGATTATGCTGTCGCAGGAGCTGTCGATGTTTGTCGAATGCTGCTTTAAGAGCCTCGCTATTGTCATCGAACCAGTCTTCACTACGTCGGTCTTTCGTACCCAAAGTAGCAGAAGCGGCTTCTATGAGATGACATGACAAAGCTCCCCAAGCAGCACTGACATCACCGGTCTCAGTTATTGGCGACGGCTTTTCAGATAAGGCTTCAGCATATTTCACCCTAACCTCGCGATCTTTCAGCCTATCCACGTTTAAAAACGCAGGCTTCTTCACTGTGGATCTGCGAGGTCGACGGAGGCGGAGTCGTAGCTTGGTAACAATTAGTCGATGGTCAGTCCAACAGTGAGCACCACGCATGACGCGGGTGACTTGAACTTGACCGATGTCTCGTTGCCGAATAATAGCAAAGTCGATCAAATGCCAGTGTTTGGAACGCGGGTGCATCCACGTTGTCTTGTGCTTAGCGGCAAGTCTGAACATAGTGTTCGATATCGCTAGATCGTACTGAGCACAAAGACCGAGCAGCAACAGACCATTGCTGTTCAAGTTGCCAACTCCATGTCGTCCCAGAACTCCAGGCCAAGCCTCGTAGTCCCGTCCAACCCTGGCATTGAAATCGCCTAGCAACAAGATCTGCTCTCTGGCGTTTATGCTATCAAGGCATTGAGTTAGCTCCTTGTAAAACTTGTCCTTAATGTCATCAGACTTGTCTAACGTTGGAGCATAGACACTGATGACATTAAGGTAATTGTCTGTATCCAGGTGAAGGCGCAGTGTGGTAACGCGGTCCGAGATGTGAACAGGACACTCTTGAAGTCGCTTTACTAGATGATTTTTGATGGCAAATCCTACCCCTGAACGTCGAGGCTCGGATGCAGAGGTACCCTTCCAGAAAAAAGTGTAACCACCTCCATCTTCCACCAGTTCTCCTTCATCAGCAAGGTGTGTTTCGCTGAGCGCAGCCACATCCACGTTATAGCGATGAAGTTCTCGAGCTACGATGGCGGTTTTGCGTTCAGGACAGGAGTTGCCATCTCGATCAATTAGAGTTCTCACGTTCCACGCGCCAAATGTCATGATAGATGGTTTCATGCTGTTTTTATTTTTTCTGTTTCGTCGACCACGAGTTAAGTGATGCGGTGGCAGCCGTGGTTACTACCACCTTCCGGGTAGGGACGAGCACTTTTTTAGGGCACATTTTCTAGCCCCCTCCTCGGCTGGGCGAGGAAAGCAGTGCCTCCCTTAAAAGGGCTGCTTTGTCATCCCAGGTGCTGCCGAATTCGCATTGTCGTCCCGATTTGCAATGCAAAAGCGACCACGGCATGTACTCACGCCCCTAGAACCGCCTATGTGCAGGAATCAGACAAAGCCCAGCTTGCACCACGCCAGACCTCTCTACCTCAACCCATCGCCTCAGGACTTTGCGTCATCGGAGTCCATTATTCGGAAGCGGTCAGTTGCGCAGGATATATTTCGGTGCGCAAACGTTCGCGCAAACGCAGGCGCACGCACTTAGTCCTCACCCTCCTTGATTCAGTGGAACGGAAAACCGCTACGACTGAAGGAGAGGTCAGACGCAGTGTCTGGCCGACAGTAACTACCCGCGCCCTCTACCGCCGCCCTAGGCCATCCACATTGCCTTGCTGAGTCGCCGAGTCCGCCAAGCCCTTGTGCATATCTGCATTGGGTTGCCATTCTCGCCGAAACAGACTTTTTATTTGTTAAGCAGGAGGGAACTGCTTGCTCGGGAAGCCGGGGTCGCATACCCGTATACCACATCACAGTCCTCGATCAAAGGCTGAGATGAGTACCCCTGACTATTACAGATAACAAAACAACTACGTATTTCATCGAGTAGCAAACAAGTAACAACCATTTTTTGTAACGGAACGTTTTTTCTAAATGTCAAACGATATGTCAAACTATTGCAAATCGGACGTGGATGATGTGTTTCAATTCGTGAAATTTTAAATAAAACAAACTAATTAAGCCCTTATATTATGTCTTTGTACTTATAATAGCATTTATAAATAAGGAAATGAATTTCAATGCTTCCAGGAATGGTAAGTAGTTGAAATCCGTGTAAATGTGTTAGCGTAGAGCTGCGCTGTGTTTCAGTGAGAAATGTTGGCTTTGTGGTGTTTCAGTGGGTCAGGCGGGAGGTCTGCGTAAGGCGAAGCGCGTGAGCGATGTCGGGGCGATGGGGGCGCCGGCTCCCGCGCCCGCGTTCAGCCCGGCAGCGCCGTACCCGCCCGCCGGCCCGCCGCCGCCGTACCAGGAAGGAATCCAGCTGGACGGCCAAGACTTCGGCTCTGCAGCGCCACCAGCTGGCAGTACGTGTTTTAACATTCGTAATATTAAATACCAGCTTCCTTAAGCTTGTACACATTATGGATGTTTACAGGTCTGTCATCTTATTGTTAGGTTAAACAAGTACCCTTTCTTGCAATGCATGGTAATGTTTGTATCTAATTACAAATTAGATACATGATTCCAATTAAATTCTTACTCGGTTTTCGTTAGAATGGATTTCTAATTTCAAGACTTTCAGCTAATTTCTAATATCATATGTTATAGTGACTGTTTTTTAAAGTGTTTAAATGCAATATTGGTTTGTATTACAGATTTTGGTTTTATGGCCCCTGGAGGCTTCCCACAAGCACCCACGAGCCCAGCTCAGATTGGCTCCATGTTGCATCAGCCTATTGTACAGGTACCCCTAATTCCCTGTCTCAAAAATATTGAATTAATTTTAGTATGGTTTATCAAAAAGTTTATTATTTATGCAATAAATAATTGCAGGCAAAAAATATTCAAATACAGATCCTTTGGATAACGGATACTGCTTTATATTATAAAGGAATATCTTTCAGCAGACCTACAATTTGTGACTTTTGTTTATCGTCAATATTTGTGTGTAGTTTACAAGTGGTTTTAACCTTAATGTTTATTCGACTTCTAATTTATTCCTTTTAATGTAAAAGATTGTACAGCTGGCTTTTTGTATCTAAATACCCTTCTCCTTTGTTTCAATGGCCGAACTATATCTTTTCCTGCCAGTATTCTAAATACCCTTAACTTGACCTTGCAGGACATGGCCTTCCAGTACGGCAACCAGCTAGCAGCGCAGGGCCGGCAGGTGGTGGAGAGGGAGCTGAACAAATATGTGCCCGTGTCTCGGCTGCGGTACTACTTCTCCGTAGACACCAGATACGTGATGAGGAAATTACTGCTCATTTTATTCCCGTACACACATAAGGTATTATATACATCCCATCAGTGAAATTGGGACACTTCCGTTTTTATGGATTTGATCAGGAAACCTATAAAAAACTTTTTTTCTTCAAACTCAGGACTTTTACACCGTCCTTAGCTGAAATTATGATGATAATAATGAAATTTTATACTGCAAGTATAAAAAGAATAATACAGAATGTCTATTTCTTGTGATATAGGCGTGGTATGTGTGTGTGTGTTTGCCCAAGCATAGCAATTAAAAGGCAAATTCTTCTGTTGTTTGACTCATTGGGTCAATGAATGACCTGGTGTGTTGAACCCTGGTGTGATTGTTTTTAAATGTCTGCTATTGTAGCATATTGACTATGTTAAGAGCAGAGCCCGTCAGCGTACCCAGTGCTTACAGGCTTTGTTTCAAAAGCTCGCCTGTAACGCGCGTACCGTTTGTAATGTATGGGATTGTATGGAAGACGGTACACCGCTTGCGTGACCTACACAACGCAAGCGGCGTGCCGTCTTCTTTACATGACAACCGGTACGCACGTGTACACGTGCTGCATAGGCAGTCGGTGTACTCTACCCTAACTGCTCACAAATTTTCAGGAATGGATGGTAAAATACGATCAAAACACGCCCGTGCAGCCTCGCGACGACATCAACGCGCCCGATCTGTACATCCCCTGCATGGGATACGTCACTTATGTATTGCTAGCTGGATTTATGCTGGGTAAGTTATCAGTTATCTTCGTGTGATGTCGGCTTAGAATAGCACCACCCCATTTCTTTCCCCCGGGTGTCTTACTTGTTTACGGCTCAGTCGCCGTAATCGGTAGCTACTTAGTTTTAGAAAAGTATATTTTGTATCTTTGAGTGTACAATATAGGTAGGTACCTAATGTTCATATTTTGGTAAAACCAAGGGTTGAACGTGTGTTAAATTGTAATACGAGCGAGAAAGCCTGTCGTCAAGACAAACCTTTTCAGGTTTAGTAACGTCTGTTAATGTTTATTTTTTGTACCTACCTTATAACAAAATAAATAAAAAAAAAGAGGCGACTAAGGGACTCTAGGGTTTCATGTGTATTACAACTTTAGGCGACAGGCTGACAACCTGTCACTACAGTGACACACGAATCATCTAAAAAGTCCCTCAAGACTTGTCAAACGTGGCGATATCGATCGTATTTTAGGGGTGTTAACGCTCTGCCTACCCCGCAATTGATAAAGGTGAAATATATGTATGTAAGTTATCTCCGATGACGACCGATGTGGCGCAGTGGTAGAGCGACTGCCTTTGATGCAAAAGGTTCCAAGTTCGATTCTCGGTGGGTTATTCACAAAGTTGATATTTATCACTTTGTGAATTTGTTCCCAGTCTGGTTAGCATATTGCGGGCTGAACCACCCGATTGTCGGTAAGTAAGATGGTTCCGTGTTTCGGATGGACGATAAGCCGTAGGTCCCGGTTGCTGTCTATGATCACTTAGACAGTGGCCATTACACAACCATGTCAGAAGCTTGCTACATGAAGATCAGGGAAAGTCAGGGAAAAGTCAGGGAATTCTTTTGAACATTAACTGGGGACACCCGTAGTCGTCTTCGAAATAGTAGTTGAATGATTGCATATTCCCCAGGTCTTCAGCACCGCTTCTCCCCCGAGCAAATCGGCATCCAGGCGTCGTCTGCGCTCGCGTACATCATCTTCGAGATGATCCTCTACCTCGCCACCCTCTACATCACCAACACCAACACTCACTTGAAGACCTTGGACCTCCTCGCGTTTTCTGGGTGAGGTTTATTTGACTGTCCCGATAGCGTAGTGGATAGTACCCCTGCCTTCTACGCCGAGGGTCGTGGGTTCGATCCCCACCGTACACAAATATTAGTTAAGTCAATTTTCAAATATTTGTGTCGAGTCTGGGTGTTTTCTATGTATATATGTATGTATTTATTTACAAAAATTATATAAGTATTAGTATCAGCTATCGAGTTCCCATAGTACAAGCTTTGCTTAGTTTGGGGCTAGATGGCGCTGTGTGAATTGTCCAGGATATTTATTTTATTTATTATTATTTTATTATTTAAACATGCAGGCAATTGAAACAACTGATAACGCCTGTATCCTGTTCACAGTTCGTCACTATATACGTATAGCACTATAGTTCACTTTAGTTATTTATGTTTAGTTTTTTCATTTGCCACGACACTGTTTTTTACGTTCGTGTATCATTATTATGTTGGTATTCTTTTCGAATCACGGGTCCATAGAGACGTCCTTTGAGGCATGTGTGGGGTATTATTCTTAGCCTTTATTCAGGCAATAATTAATTTAAATTACAAACATAAAATAACATTTTTACTAATATACAATACATTTTTAAAACATTAAACAATAATTAAATTAACTTAATGTTGGGGCCTAGGGTGCCTAACATTGAAAGTAAACTCGTACTACAATTTCAGTAGTTTATTTCTTGCTAAAAAATTATACAATCAACAAGGTAGGTATTTTTAACTAGCTAGCGCTGTGGGTATGCCAAAGAAGAGATGGCGCATCGTGCGCGCGAGCCTTATATATGACTGCCGCGGGGGGCGGCTGAGGGCGGGCGTGGTTCATCCATATTGTCCGTGCTAGGGGCGCGAACATCCTCCCCCCCGTTGGAAGCTTCAGCTTGCAACAGGCAAATCTTGGAAAGTGCACGCCGTACGATGCCTCTGGCTGTCTGTATGTCTGCAACTCGTGGGACGCCGTCTGCACCGGGGAAGAGCCGTGCCACACGACCCATCCGCCACTGGAGGGGTGACGTGTTGTCCTCCTTAAGAAGCACCATGTCACCAGGTTGAAGGTCTCTGCAACGGACACGCCATTTGATTTTTTGTTGCAGCTCGGATATGTACTCAGACTGCCAGCGCCGCCAGAAGTGTTGTCTAGCTTGTTCAATCCGCTGGTAGCGATCAAGGCGCAGAGGATTCTTGTCTTCTAGCGGCGGCGTTGGCAGCGAGGTTAGCGGTCTGCCTATGAGAAAGTGTCCCGGGGTGAGGGGGGTAAAATCATGAGGTGAAGTAGAGAGGGGACATAGGGGTCGGCTATTTAGGATAGCCTCTACTTGTGTGAATATAGTGGACAATTCCTCGAATGTAAAATGACTATTACCTAATACCCTTTTCAAATGGTACTTTGCTGCTTTAATACCTGCCTCTGCTAGACCATTAAAGTTAGGTGCATAAACTGGACAAAATCTGAATTCTATATTTTCACTACTTGCATTCTCGACAATGAAATTTGAATTTTGTTTTAAGAAAGTACTTAACTCGTTAGATACTGCCACGAAATTTCTGCCATTATCGCAGAAAATTTGCCGGGGTTTGCCTCTGCGAGAAGCGAATCTCTGCAATGTCAACATAAAAGCTTTACCAGACAACTCACTCACCGCCTCGAGGTGGACGCATTTTGACCTGAAACATATGAATAGACAAAGATATGCCTTTGTTATGCGGCATCCTCGCGTTTTTCTGTCGGTGATCATAAAAGGGCCTCCAAAATCAGCTGAGACAGTAGCAAACGGGACATCAGAAGACAAACGCTCCATGGGAAGATTACCCATGATATTTTGCAAAGGTCGAGCACTTAGACGACGACACTTGATACAACTGCGAGCAGTGCGGCGAGCTAGGTCTCTGCCACCAACCGGCCAGAAGCGATCTCTAATGGAAGCTAGTAGGAGTTGCGGCCCAGCGTGCAGTAATCTGTTATGTTCTTGAGCGAATAAAAGCCTAGTGAAGTGGTGTTTTGCATGTAAAAGAATGGGGTGTTTTTTATCAAAATCATAATCTGATGCTGATATTCGACCACCTACCCTTAAGACATTCTGGGAGCTCAAGTAAGGGCTAAGTGAAGCGATGAGTGATTTAGGTTTGAGTTGTGCTTGTTTTTGTAAGGTGTTTATTTCTTGTGCAAACGAATCTCGTTGTGACATTTTGACCAAATGAGTGAATGCAGTATCCAGCTCCTGGACTTGCAAAGGACCAATGCGTTTCTGAGAATTTTTACAGTTGTGAATAAAACGGCAAACATAAGCCGTGACTCGCTGTAAAAAGGACAACTTGGAATACCTTGTCACGTCTATGCATGGAGTTGTGGGTTCTGTGGTAACCGTGATGTGAACTTTTAGTTCTGGAAGTGGATCAACTTTACCAGTATTAAGAGAAGGCCACTGCGCCTCTGATTGGGTAAGAAATTGAGGACCATACCACCATAAAGAAAAATCTTGAATTTGATGTGGATCTATGCCACGGGAAGCAATGTCAGCTGGATTTAGCGCAGTGGGGACATGCCGGAACGATGAACTGTCTGTTAGTTCATTAATTTGACTAACTCTATTGCAGACCCATTGTTTGAGCCTGGAGGGTTCAGTAGCAAGCCAGCACAGAACGATGCTAGAGTCCGACCAGAAATAAGAACCACTTATCTGTCTTCGAAGAGCGTCTTTGACAGAACGCACAAGACGGGCGGCCAGCAGCGCACCGCTCAACTCTAAGCGCGGGATTGTGAGCGCCTGCTTGGATGGTGCGACTCTAGCCTTTGCACAATAGAGGTGGACAGCTACGTTACCAGCTTGATCGACAGACTTGACGTAAACACATGCCGAAAACGCATTTTGGGAGGCGTCGCTGAAAGCGTGAAGCTCCACTGAAACAGGGAAATCTCCTATTACATTTCTTGGTATGGATATTTTATTGATATATTCTAGGTTGTCTATAAAACGTCTCCATGACTTTTGGATATCGACGGGCACGATGGAATCCCAGTCAACCTTTTGGGTCCAAAGTCTTTGCATAAGAATCTTTGGTTTAATTGTAACCGGACTGAGAATACCCAGGGGATCAAAGATTTGAAATGTTTGGGAAAGTATGGAGCGCTTCGTCACATTAGTATTGTCACGAGCTTGTATGGAAATAGGGAATTGCAAGGTATCTGTATTTGGATTCCAGCTTAGACCAAGAGTGTTACATGATTGACTTAGAGCAAGATCAGAGTCACACCTTTCGGCAATACTATCTATCAATGCCTTTGAATTAGATCTAAATTTCCGCAAGCTAAAACAACCTGCAGCCAATGCCTTAGAAACAGTATCTTGAATTTGAAACAAACTGGGCTCGGTTTCGCATCCTGTAATCAAATCATCGACATAAAAATCATTCTGCAAAATTGTTTTGACCTGCGGGTCTTGACACTCTTCACCCAACTGCCAAAGGCATCTTGTACTGAGATAACTAGCACTTGCAAACCCATAAGTGACTGTGTTTAGTCTGTAAGTTTTTAATGGACTAGACGGATCGGTGCGCCACAGTATTAACTGAAGATCACGATCTAACTCGTTTACTTGAATTTGACGATACATTTTCTCGATATCGCCTGTCAGCACATATTTGTACTGCCTGAATCGAACTAGAATACTGAATAGAGTATCCTGAATGCTAGGACCTATCATTTGAATGTCATTGATTGATAGCCCCGACCTTGTGCGATGGGAAGCGTCGAAGACTACGCGACATTTAGTGGACTCTGAATTCTCTCGTAGTACAGGGTGGTGTGGAACAAAGAATGAAACTTCAGGTTTAGGTACGCTAGACTCTGACATGTGGCCCAAGTCTTCGTACTCTTTCATGAAAGCGCAATACAACTCCTTCAAAACTGGTTGACGTATGAATCGTTTTTCAAGATTTAGAAAGCGCTGTTTAGCTACAAAATAAGAATCACCTAGGCAATCAGGGGTGTCTATCAATGGAAGTCGAACAGAGAACCTACCATCTTTGAGGCGAGTGGTGTGTGTCATGAAGTGTTTCTCACATGGATTGTCCGTGTCTACCCGTGTTTGTGTAGGCTCCTGCTTGACAGGCAGTTCCTCGAGCTCCCAGAACTTGCTCATCTTGTGGTCCAGACGCTCGATTGCTGAAAAGTTACAGTTAATCCTCATGTTAGAATGCGATTCAGCATTTGTATTAAAACGTGGTGAACCAGGAATGATCCATCCTAATTTCGAGCTATGCAGGGTAGGCATGCCTTCACCCAAGGGAAGTTGCTGAGGATTGAGTAGATCCCAGAACAAATCAACCCCTATGATCATATCTACCTTGCCTGGCGTGTGAAAATTGGGATCTGCTAAGGTGATATTGCTTGGAATCTGTATGTTTTTTTATATTCAAAGAATACTTGGGTATTAAATCAGTGAGCTCTGGCAATGCCAAGCAGGACATCATGACACTGAAAGGATTGCATCTAGACTCTAAGGTTACAGTACACGATTCTGGAACTACGTCCTTGAGCACTAAGTTGCCGATACCTACTATGGTAGTAGAATCGAGCGGATGTGAAACCAATTGAAGTCGTTCCTTCAAACTAGTAGTGATGAGTGAAGATGTGCTTCCACAGTCCAGGGCTGCCCTGACAGTTTCAGCTCGCTTTGTCACTGGGTTTATGACATTTACTAGTGCTGTGGACAGACTACCTTGATTATTGGAATCTATTGATAGGCTTGTACTAGAAAGAGCAACTCGTTGTGAGTTGGTAGTGCTTGTGTTACTTGAAGTGTTTTCTGTGTTACTAGCAAGTGCAGTGAATGATTGTGTGTTTTCTGTATGTAGCATTGTATTATGACGTAATTGACAGACTCGACAAGTACTTAACTTGCACGTGCTTTCACTGTGACCGGCCCGGAGACAATTG
The DNA here is from genome assembly GCA_029255805.1 of Keiferia lycopersicella. NCBI lineage: Eukaryota > Metazoa > Arthropoda > Insecta > Lepidoptera > Gelechiidae > Keiferia > Keiferia lycopersicella. The sequence continues at coordinate 627,090 of JARACZ010000024.1, forward strand.
GTACAGAGACCGAGCGCCTGTACCTGCTTGATTCTCTCGTGGACATTCTTGGATGTGAAGGAAGGACAATCATAAATCCTATGCCTCCCACTGCATATGAAACAGCCTTGGCTTCCTTGGCTGGACTGTTTATCTACTTGACTGGATTGATTGTTGGCTTGACTGGATTGTCTATTTACTTGGCTGGATTGTTTAACTGGAATGGCTGTAAAAACATTGAAAGTTTTAGACCTTTGAAATTTATTAGCATTGCTAGTACTGGCATTGTTGTGGCTAGATGCTGAGGAAGAGTGGGCCTTGTCTTGGCGAAGCCTATTGACAGATTCTAGAACATCTGCACGACCCTTGAGAAAATCATAAAAATCATCTAAAGAAGGCATCTCACTGCTAGCGAGGTCACTGCGATGCTCTTCCCATTTTAAGCTTGTACTTGGATCTAGCTTGGAGGACATTATATGGATAATTAATGTGTCCCATTCAGAAGTAGGTTGCCCCAGGTTTTGTAACGCACGTAAATTCTTGGTTACATGGTCCACTAGAAACCTGAGCGACTTGTCTGATTCCCTAGTCATAGGATCAATTTTGAATAAGGAATTTAAATGGTTTGTTATCAACTGGCGCTTATTATTGTACCTCTTGCAGAGTAAAGACCAGGCCTCAGGGTAATTTTTGTCAGAAATTTCGAGGTTAGAAATAACTCGAGCAGCCTCCCCCTCGAGGTAGGAGCACAAATAGTGGAACTTGTGTATTGGCTTAATTTTCTCATTTTTGTGCACAAGTGACTCGAATGTATCATGAAAACTGAGCCACTTGAAATATGTACCATCGAAATTAGGTATTTTAATTATAGGAAGGCGAAAACCTACATCATTATCTCCGCAATTATGAAAAGAACAATTATGCTCTTGTTTAACGCCTTTATCCCCTGCATTGCTTGGCTTAGGCTGGGGATTCATGCCTAACAATATCTCGGCGTATGCTATGTTTTCATGGAATCTCGACTCGAAATTATCGCGAATATCCAACTCCTCGTCTAACCTTTCCGTGTTCAAAATCTCAATGCGAGACTGCAAGTCATCAAAATCACTAAATAATTTTTGAAAACCTTTTAATTGAGAAAATAATTTGCAATATTCCTGTGCAGGCAAAACCCCTTCGGTTTTAATGGAGGTTATGAAGTTATTAAACTTCGTTATCCTACCTTTAATGGAACTGCGTTTGGCAATAAGTTCGTTCAAATCCGAAGACATTTTCGAAAACTATTTCACTGGGTAAAACCAATAACTACTTTAAAACGATTTTATTAAAGTTATGAGAAAACAATTAACAACACGTCCACACTGAATGAATAAAATGTAAACGAGGGTGGAATCTATCGTTCGGTACGTAACCGCTACCGTTGTGTGCACGCTTCGCACGCGCAGGCGCTGCGCTTGCGCTATCTCACTCGCACAAATAGAATGAATTAGTATCTAGTTACTTGACCTACTTATTAAGAATTATGAATTGCAGTGATAATGAAGTAAGTGTTTAAGTTTAAGTTTAACTACCTATAAGATGCTTGATTAAGAAAGTTTGCAATGCTAAGTAATAGTTAACTATTTAATTTAATATGGCTAACATGTTTAAAAGGTTAAAGAAAATAAATCTTAGAAATAGAATTTTAAATGCGAAGGCAAAACTTTTACGGCCCGCCTATTGTAAGCGGGTTCCGTAACGAAACCTAGGTACTACACTTAAAAGCCTACTAATAGGTAGGTATATTTTGATGCTAACTAGCGGAAAAAGTGAGTAGGCTAGACTAGACCTGAATTAAGCTTGTGATACACTAGAGGAAAATGCCAAACTGATATTCACAAGCAGAGGTTGGAAAAAGATGAAAAATAAAAAGGAATAAAAGGATTGGGCTCACGTTCCTTGGTTTTCCGCGTTGAACCTCGCTCCACTTGCCGCTGCGCTGCTATTGTATTGTCTGGATTCTGGATACTGGTCCCCGAAACACGCCAGTTTCTTGCTAGAACTTGCTGTGGTGTGTATAATATGCTCTGTTGTCCTTTAGACTTGTGATTTGGCACGCGAAGTGACGGCAGCAGCGCGTGTCTCGATGGCGAGACCGCGTGGCACGATAGCGAAACCGCGTGTCACGATGGCGGGACGGCGGGTTGCGGAATCTGGAACCTTCTTGATGCTGAATTCCTATAGGCTGCTTGTAGCTTTTTTTGAAGGCGCTTCCCTCCCGACTTGCGAGACCTTTAGGCGTTTCTAGACCTAAGATCCGGGGAAGTACTATTTGTTTCGGCCGCACCCAAAGATTGCGGTAGCCGATGTCCTGTCACGGTCGCCAGCTTCAATGTTGGGGCCTAGGGTGCCTAACATTGAAAGTAAACTCGTACTACAATTTCAGTAGTTTATTTCTTGCTAAAAAATTATACAATCAACAAGGTAGGTATTTTTAACTAGCTAGCGCTGTGGGTATGCCAAAGAAGAGATGGCGCATCGTGCGCGCGAGCCTTATATATGACTGCCGCGGGGGGCGGCTGAGGGCGGGCGTGGTTCATCCATATTGTCCGTGCTAGGGGCGCGAACACTTAATTTTAATTCACTTCGCTAATATCCACAATCGACTACTTTTTAAATATTTGTGTCAAGTCTGGGTGTTTTCTATGTAGAATATGTATTTCATGACTGTTTTCATATAAGTTTACGTATTCGTAATTAAGTTTATTATTTAAAGAATATTGAATTGAAATATTTACAAAAAAGAACTAAAAAGTATATATAAGTAGGTATCAGTACAGCTATCTTGTTCCGATAGTACTGGCTTTGCTTAGTTTGGGGCTAGATGGCGCTGTGTGAATTGTCCAGGATATTTAATTATTCGCTAAGAAGAAAAACTGAATTGACAGCAACAGGTTACTACTTTTAGATAACATACACAAATCCCGCCTATATCCCTGGCGGGGTAGGCAGAGCGTTAACGACAGTAAAATTACGGTCGTTACGCCACGTCTGACAAATGTTTGAGGGTCGTTTCAGATAAGTCATGTACCACTAATAATGACAAATTGTCAACCTGTCGCCTAAAATTGCAATACACGTGAAACCCTCAAATCCCTTAATTGGCTTCTACGACACCCACGCGAAAGAAATGGGGTGATGCTATTCTAAGCCGGCATCACACGGCAAATTATTTTCTTGTATAATGCTAAATGCTTATGCCGTGTGATGCCGGCTTAGAATAGCATCACCGTCGTAAGAGGCGACTAAGGGACTCGAGAGTATTGGTGTATTACAATTTTTAGGCGACAGGCTGACCACCTGTCACTATAGTGATACACATGTTTTCTGAAACTACCTTGGAAAACAATCCTCAAAAATGTCAGACGTGGCGATAGCGACCATATTCTTACGGCCGTTAACGCGCTGCCTACCCCGCAAGGGATAAAGGCGTGATGTATGTATGTATGTATAACGTAGTTGTTTGTTCCCAGTTACAAGTACACGACGATGATCGTGTCTCTACTGGTGGGGCTGTCCCTCGGGCGCAGCGGCTACTACTGCATGCTGGCATACACCAGCGTGGCCCTCAGTTACTTCTTGGTAAGCCTTCTCTTTTCGTGTGGGACACCGAGTCGTCAAACGACCCGATGGACCCTAGTGTCAGAATTTTTCAACCGCCTTCTACATGTAGCAGGCTTCTGACATGGTTGTGTAACGACCGCCGTCTAAGTGATCATAGACAGCAACCGGGACCTACGGCTTCACGTGCCATCCGAAACACGGAACCATCTTACTTACGGATAATCGGGCGGTTCAGCCCGCAATGTCCTTACCAGGCTGGGAACAAATTCACAAAGCGATAAATATCTTAGAAGTGTAATAAATATGAGAAGTAAGTAGTGCCTGTTGTATCTGTATGTGTCTCTTTTAAATTTTTTCGATGTCTTATTTTCACGGTGAAGGAAAAACATTGATGAAACCCTCTTTCAAATAAACGTTTAATTCAGATAATATTTCCAATAATATTTACACGAAAAAAAATCAAGATTCAAGATTCAATCGTTTATTTCCAAGATTTGTTAGATTCACAATTAATGCTTTTAGAATGTCAGAGAGTGACAGTACAATACTGTTGCTGAATAAATAATTGCAAACAATAAAAATTCTTACAGCAGACTTGGGGAAGAGTAATTTAGCGCAAAATGCGGATAAGACGTGCACACTCTCGTCATCTTCAGATAAGCCTGCGTAAGGCTTAAGAGGATGACCAATAAATTTAGAAAATTGTAATATGTTTATGTTGGTAAATAAAGAAAAAAAAAACAACATCAATCAATCATCAATGCCGTGTGATGCCGGCTTAGAATAGCATCACCCCACATCCTTCCCGCGGGTGTCGTAAGAGGCGACTAAGGGACTCGAGACTATTGGTGTATTATAATTTTTAGGCGACAGGCTGACAACCTGTCACTATAGTGATACACATGTTTTCCGCAACAGCCTTGGAAAACAGTCCTCAAAAATGTCAAACGTGGTGATAGCGACCGTATTCTTACGGCCGTTAACGCTCTGCCTACCCCGCAAGGGATAAAGGCGTGATATATGTATGTATGTATGTCAATCAATCATTATTGTTTGGTTCCAGGTGAAAACTCTTCGCCTGCAGCTGCTGTCGGGCGCGATCCCGTCGGACCCCCCCGCGCAGCCCTACGGCTACCCCGCCTACCCCGCCGGCGGGGGGTACAACGCTAACCCTTACGCTGAACAGGTGAACCTGTCATCCTCATCCTTTAATCTATACCTGTGCCGCGTTTATACTCTCTCACACACACACACACACACACACACACACACACACATACAAATCACGCTTATATCCCTGGCGGGGTAGGCAGAGCGTTGACAGCCGTAAAAATACGGTCGCTATCGCCTTCGACCAATATAAGTAGTTATGGACGGGCCGTACTTAGGGTATCCAATTCCGCAGGTTTTTTCCGATCTCGGTATTTGCGGGATCGAAGATTTCAATCCCGCGGAATATCGGCATTTACGGGATCCCGCGAGTATAACCCTACAAACTAAGCCCTGCAACCTGAGCTGCTTTTAAATGTTGAGGCTTGTATTTTATAAATCGCTCTCAACTCTGAGATCGATCTCAAGTGCGACATTGACAACGTCAGCCTGTACTAAACGACATCTCAAACTCGTACTCAACATCGACCTCAGAGTTGAGAGCGATTTATAAACGATAAATAAATAAATCGTTTAGGTTCAGAATGTCCCTTTCGCAAAATGTCCCCTGGTTCCAAAATGTCCCTTTCTCAGAATGTTCCTTTCCCAGTTTGTTCCCTTCCCAAAATGTGCCTTTCCCAAAATGTCCCTTTCGAAAAACGTTTCTTTCCCAAAATGTCCCTTTCCCATAACGTCCCTTTCCGAACATTTGTATACAAAACACAGTCACACCTTAATTTAAGCTTTAGGAACGAGTGGTATGAGTATTGGTCTAAAGATTCAGAAGTATCAGGTTCCATGCTCGGTGAACACACTGTTATTAATATTTCTCAATTTATACTTTTTGATATTTTTCCGGATTGATTAAAACAGGCTGAATCACCTGGTTCAATTTAGTGCTATTTGTAAGTTAGATCGGTAAAAAAAGGGAAGGGGACATTATGGGAAAAGAACATTTTGGGAAAGGGACATTTTGCGATAGGGACATATTGGGAAAGGGAAATTTTGGGAAAGGGACAATCTGGGAAAGGAACATTCTGAGAAAGGGACATTTTGGAACCAGGGGACATTTTGCGAAAGGGACATTCTGAACCTAAACGTTATAAATACGTGCCGTGCCTAAGTATAGTCTAATGGTAATCAGTTAGGTAGTTATACGATAAAAATAATGACATGAATTTTTTAAAATTGAATTCAACTATTTATTAAAAATAAGAAAAGTATTATAAGTAGGAAATTAACATTTTTGATGCAGAAAATGTTTACGTAGGAAACATAAAATGTCTAACGTCTCATCTCCTGAATGCTTGCTAATCCCGCAAATCCCGCGGATCCCGCACTCGTAATCCCGCACTGTGCGGGATCACAAAATGATGCGGTTTCTCGGTATACCGAGATTGGATACCCTAGCCGTACCGAACAAGTATTTTGACCCGCTCCAAGTGAGTGCAAGTGTGTGCACGCACCTCGCTGAGCCTCGCTGAGTCGGTCTTCGCGCCGGCTACAAGAAACACGTGCGACACGTCGTTTACAAATCGCAAAACTTTCATCAGAACGCTGTCTTGCGCTTTGTTAAAGTGTGTTAAAGTGTGTCAACAATTCAACAAACATAAATAAAGCATCAGGAATTACTTATTAGAGTTATAAAATATATATAAAAAAAGAAACTTATGAAATTATTACTTTTATTTTTCCTAACTAGCGTTCGAAGGATGGATTTACAGCAGCGCGATTCAGGCGCGCGCTTCATGCTAGGTTGCGCTTTTGGTAAGCGACCGCTGGATGGATTTGCATACGAAACGCGCAAGCTGGCGTGAAGTGCGCGCTTGAAGCGAGTTGCTGTAAAAGGGCGCGAACATAAAGAGCGAAAGTCACGGACATAATTCTATCACGTTCGCACTACAGTGCAAGTACGTCTCCCTATCTCTGTCTTTGATCGTATATTCAGATGATTACAGCGTGTGTAGCTGTGTGCGCGTGTTTATATGTAGTTGTTTCTTGGCACATTTTTAGAGACCTGTTTATATGCTCAAGGCATGTCCATATCTACTTTTATTGGTCGAAGGCTATCGCCACGTCTGACAAATATAAAGGGGCGTTTGAGATGATTTTATGTATCACTGTAGTGACAGTTTATCGGCCTGTCGCCTAAAACTTGGAATACTCGTGAAAGAGCTCAGAACGGTTCGCCAAAAAACCTTTCAGCGATATCACTGTCTTACGAAAGTTCTATTCGCCGGTTTCTAGTACATCGAAAGCTTTGTTTGCCGATATACCTTTATGCCGACTACACGGTTCATCGCAATATAGTTCGTCGATAGCACTTTTTACCGATACCACTTTATGCCGACTACACGGTTCACCGTAGTTTTGTTCGTCGATAGCACTGTTGAACATAATGGTATATTATCGTGTCGGTTGGTATGCTATCTAGCCAGCCAGGGAGGCCGAGAGGGTGGCGCAGGTCTTGGGCAACCCTGCGATTTCCATAATTAGGTTTGTCATGGTAGGTAACAATAGGTAGCTGGGTCACATAATACATTTCGAAGGTTTGGAGTACCTGATGTAGAACACTAGGCGCACCACCAGAAGACACCTAGACTATAGGGGAAGCTACCCATCAAGCTGAATAACTTTTTCTTTGGTGCCATGTCTGTATCTCCAATAGTTTAGGTGGGCTTCTGGTGATGCAACTGGTGGTCTACATCAGGTACTCCAAACCTTCGAAGTGTAAATGCCAGCAAAAGCTACCCATCAAGCTGAACAACTTTTGCTTTGTTGCCATGCCTGTATCTCCAATAGTTTAAGTGGGCTTCTAGTGGTGCACCTGGTGGTCTACCTCATGTACTCCAAACCTTCGAAGTGTAAATGCCAGCAAAAGCTATTCATCAAGCTGAAAAACTTTTGCTTTGGTGCCATATCTGTAATTCCAATAGTTTAGGTGGGCTCCTGGCGGTCTACTTCAGGTACCTACTCCAGACCCTCGAGTGGTGACAATAACCTTCGCATTTATAATATTAGTATGCATGTATGGAATGGAGCCGTCGGCAAATCATGTCTTCGGCAAACTATACACTCGGCAAATCGGAGAAAGGCCAATAGTGTTAACGGTGAATAATTATTTCGGTGAACCGTGCAGTCGGCAAACTATGATACGGCAAACAATGCCATCAGCAAACCATAATATCGACGAATTATGCTTTCGTAAGACAGTGATATCGTTGAAAGGTTTCTCGGTGAACCGTTCTGAGCTCCTCGTGAAACCCTCGAGTACCTTAGTTGTCTTTTACAACTCCAGCGGGAAGAAATGGGGGATGCTATTCTAAGCCGGCATCACGCGGCATTAAATAATTTGTTAAAATGACTGTCCCTTACACCCTGTATAGTTCTATGCTACCTCTGTCTCGCTTGTCTTTGTACGTCATGGCCGCAGGCCTTGTGCTACGATATATAATAAAATAGTGTCTTGAGAAAGTACGGTCTTTGATGACTAAACATATACCTATACATACATACATATATCACGCCTTAATCCCTTGCGGGGTAGGCAGAGCGATAATGGCCGTAAGAATACATAGTAAAATTATCGAATAAATTTAAATCGATCGTAAAATTACGGTCGTTATCGCCACGTCTGTCATTTTTGAGGATTGTTTTCAAGGTTGTTTCAGAAAAAATGTGTATCACTATAGTGACAGGTTGTCAGCTACCTATAACAACAAATTATTGAATTCCAGTGGACGAAACCGGCGGGCGGCACCAAGCGTCGCCTCTACTTCCTGCTGTTCGTGGCGATCACACAACCGCTGCTCTCCTGGTGGCTCACCTACCACTTAGTACCTGCCGCCACGCTACTAGCGCCCCCCGCCGCCACGGTGGTGCCATCTGTCGCGCGATAGCATCACGTACTACTTAATTAGCCAGATTTGACAGCTGTCATATAAAAATATGTCAATAAAGTGAATCTTACTATAAAATGAATATAATTACTGTCAAATAATGCAACTGTAATTAAGAGGATCGTGCAGCTGGAAATTTTCATACAAAAAGCGTTAACGTTTTTATCATACTTACCGGTAACCAATTGTTTTGATTTAAAGGTATTTTATTTAAATTCACAAAAACTAGGTTTATGCGTTTTTATTTTTTTGATATATATATAGTTTCAGAAATAATGAGGCACAAAAATACACTTTTTTGATACTGAAAAATCTTCATGTTTGAGTGAGGTTACTTACAAAACTGTACAAAATTTGGTTAAAAAACGAAACGTATAATCCTAGTTTAGTTTATACCTAAGCGATCAAGACCAACATTATAGAATTTGGTTAAAATTTGGGGGTAGGGGAACGTTAACGCCCGCACCTCGATTTTACTCTGTTTTCGAGGCGATTTCTCAGGAAGCCTGCTACCTGTCCCTATCGCGCATTAGGGTGCTGCCGCGCGGGAGTGGAGACGGCACATAAAATTTGAAAAACGCATTTTGCGCGCGCCATGTCTGAATGATACTCTTAATGCCAGAGAATAACGTTCAGTGGCGCCATCTGTCGCGCGATAGCACCATATCCTACATAATTAGTCAGATTTGACAGGTGTCAGATTGAGAAATAATGTCATTAAAGTGGATTTAGTTGTAAAATTAATCTAGCTGGCTGTCAATTCGGAATTTTGAAGGTGTTTGATATTGCGAGAGTAACGGTCATTGACCTAAAGCATTGCTGCTGTAATATAAACCATATTTGACAACTGTCAAATTCATGTTGATGCTATGAGCTAGTTTTCTTTGATGTCTTCTGGTATGGGTGTGACAGCTGTCAAATTCGGCTTATACGAGCAGCGATACTGATGCTATATTTAGCTGTGTATACTTGTATTCGTTAAAATATAAAAAAGCTATGGCGCTCAAGGTCAATGGCCGTTATTAATAGTCCCCCTTTATAGTGACCCTAGAGTCATAAAGAAACTAAAAAACGAGGCGTTTAATGTGGTTATCTCCTTTTATAAGTAGAGTAAAATATTGGTAATAAATAAATTGATTTTATAACAAACAAATAATTTTACTACTTTTGTTATTGATTATTAGTTATTTTATCATATCACTGAACAGTGTACAAAGTGTAATTTTAAATGCGCAAAACCTAAAATTAGTTTGTTCAGAATCACGAGCACATTGAATCATTTTTTACCATATGTAATTTTTTCACATCACTACAGTATAAAGCAAAGTCGCTTTTCGCATCTGTCTGTATGTACGTATGTTTGGTTAAATCTTTAACCTTTTGCACGCCAGAGTTTTTTACGTCGGCACACCCCCGACGCCAAGCATAGAAAAATGTGAAGATGGTAAAAACTTATCGGCAAGCAGCCCGGTGTCTTAAACAAGACAGAATTTAAGTTATAAAAATAGGTAAATTTGGACTACTTTAGTCGTCAGTGGCGTCGTATGTACGCGAGCGTTTGGCAACTATAGTGGTCATTGGCGTTCAAAAGGTTAAAACTACACGACAGATTTTGATGCAGGTTTTTTAATAGGTGATTCAAGAGGAAGGGTTTTATGTATAATACTTGCCGGAAAAACATCTTATTCCCACGGGAAAATGAGTTATAAGCGTTGCCATGTCTATTTATTAATCAATTAATCCGAGCCATGCACACGCAAAGACGCCACGCGGTTATACCTACCTCCAACGACGACGAGTCGTCCAACGACCCAGTGTCAGAATTTTTCAACCGCCATCTACAAGTAGCAGGCTTCTGACATGGTTGTGTAACGACCGCCGTCTAAGTGATTATAGACAGCAACCGGAACCTACGGCTTAACGTGCCAGAATACAGAATACTACAGACTCCTTATCAGAGCGCGTTGTCGTAGACATAGAAATGGCCGGAATTGCCAGAAAAACTAAATCATCGCAAAAAAGATTTAAAATATATATATATTTTTTTTATTTTATTTCGGTTCATTATTTTTAACATTAGTTGCGGTGTCTGAAGTTTTGCGCACTTAAAGTTACGTTGTATATCAAACCAATCAGACTAAATATTGAAATAAGAAAATCTTCAGAACCCCTAAAAAATGAGCAATCATACATTTCGAATATCCTACATCGACACAACAGTCTACACTTACTTGTAATATAAAAAAAAATGCTTGTAAATAGTAGTATTACCGTTTTTTTACATGCAGAGCAAAAATTGTTGTAATATTAAACTCCGCTCGTTAAAAATTGTCTTAATTATTTGTTTATTGTATTTTTGATTATTCCCCCTTTAGCGTCCTAACAGCATTTATTTAAAACTACATAATTTATTCGAAAATAAATATCCATTCCGAGTTACTTACATTACATTTTGATTATAGGTTTGACTGTTAAAATAATAATTATATTTTTCCCTATTGCATGTCTAAAGTTATGTTGTCCTTATTTTGTATGTAGGGTTACATTTGATTATGTTAAAAAATATATAAAATTTAAAAAATAAACTAAATACGTTCAGGTTGTTCTTTTTAAAAAACTAAACAACTTTCGTTAGGAACATTTATTCTAAATATAAAACAATATTAACTGTTTGACAATATGGTCAGCCTGGCCGGCCCCGAGGCAGTGCCTTTTTTATCCCACTCGTGCCGCGTTTCTACTAGGAACATAAAATTGTTATAAAAAAGAGAAAATTGTGTCTGACAATTTTCTCTTTTTTACAATGACTAATTTATTTTTAGCGACAGTATTGTATTGTAAATTTTTGACTTTCTGAAAGAATTCGTTGTGAATCTACTTGGAAATAAACGATTGAAATTTTGAAAATTTTTTTTTTTTGAAATAAGCTGAAAATGGATAACTTTTGATTTATTTCGATAAAATATTCCTAACGAAAGTTATTTAGCTTTTTGCGTAGAACTCACCCTAAATATTTGTGGGTACTTAATTAAATGTAACCCTATATAGATAGATAGATTTGTGTTTATAAAGAAAGACCCAGTGATAACCCTATTACAGCAGAGCTGTATGGCCAATATGTCTTAACATGTATTTTGTACTAACTTAATTAATAAAAAGCTAGTTTTGTAAAACTCTTTTTTATTACAATTTTCGGTGGCCAAGTGGTTAGGACACCGGTCTTACAATCGTCAGACCCGAGTTCGGTCCCGCCATGTACTAATGTGTTTTTACTTATGTAAATTTACCGACTGCTCTTACGGTGAAGGAAAAACATCGTAATGAAAGCCAAATTCAAATAAAATTTGAATTCAAATAATATTTAAATGTGACTTAGGATTCGGACCAGGTTAGCCTTCGGGTTGCAGAGGTCAGATGGCAGTCTCTGCAGTCTCGGCAGTTTAAAAACTTGGTTCCACGTCAAATCCCCAGGTTAGGTACCCGAACCCGACAAAAGAAACGGGATAAGGCGAGGAGAATGATGTTGACTTATGCGAAAAGTATTTTCCATTCTAGTCTTCTCCTTTTCGTGTGGGACACCGAGTCGTCCAACAATCCGATGAACCCTAGTGTCAGAATTTTTCAACCGCCTTCTACATGTAGCAGGCTTCTGACATGGTTGTGTAACGACCGCGGTCTAAGTGATCGTAGATAGCAACTGGGACCTACGGCTTAACGTGCCATCCGAAACACGGAACCATCTTACGGACAATCGGGTGGTTCAGCCCGCAATGTCCTAACCAGACTGGGAACAAATTCACAAAGTGATAAATATCAACTTTGTGAGTGACCCACCGAGAATCGAACCCGGAACCTTTTGTGTCAAAGGCAGTCGCACTACCACTGCGCCACATCGGTCGTTCTAGTAAAAAACAAGTATGCAAGAAAGACCACAAGTACTGCATGAAGTCGGCCTTATTGCTAGTGTAACTGCGCGGATTTTAACCCTTTCAGTTTTAAATCACTCATTAATTTATATTATCGTCTAGAACGGATCCTATTCTACGAAAGATCCAATGAACTCTGGTGTCAGAGTTTTCTAAATCGCAGCGGTTGCACCCGTAAATCGTTTTCCCGTGGGAATAAGACGTTTTCTTGACACGAATTAAATATTGCATTTAGACCTTCTTCCTTTTGAACCACTCTTATCAAATTAAAAAAACGCATCGAAACTCCGTGGTTTAGGAGTAAACGGTGTCCATGGCTGGCAGCCAGAGAAATGGAAGGCATGAAAAGTAATAATACCTTTGTTCCCACTTTTTACCACGAACTATGGGGATAGGCATTCTCGTAATCTATGAGGATGCGGAAGAGAAATTTTCAACATTCTTTTATGTGGAAGCGGTAGCGGATGAGGAACTTCAAAAATTGCGGAACTTTCGCATTATGAGGGATGTAGAAATGAATTGGCTCAGAAGTAAAAATAAATTAATAGTAGATTACGTACCTAGGTATGAAACCTATTAATTGCAACAGAGGTTTTTTAACGCCTGAGATTTATGTATCGTTTTCTTGTATATATCGCTTTTATATATCGCTTTATTTTACTGACTTTTCATTCGATATGTAAAGCAGTATACACACCGCGGATGTAACACCAATTGCAACCTCGTTAAATTACGGAGTTAAAAAACCTCTGTTGCAATTGACAGGTCACATTCATAGTTGCGTAATCTACTATTACATACACTCTACCTACTTATCAATTATGGAGCACACATACATACATACACAAATCACACCTGTATCCCTAGCGGTGTATGCAGAGCGTCAATGACCGTAAAGTCACGGTCGTTATCGCCGCGTCTGACGAATTTTTGAGGGTCGTGTCAGATAAGTCGTGTATCACTATAGCGACAGGTTGTCAGCCTGTCGACTAAATTTGCAATACACATCAAACCCTCCTGTCCCTTAGTCGGCTTCTACGACACCCACGGGAAAGAAATGGGGTTATGCCATTCTAAGCCGGCATCACACGGCAAATGGGGAACAAAGGAAATTAAAGTTGTTGAAGTTAGAGTAACTACCGAGTAGTTCTAACTTTCGTTCTAATGAAGCAGAATGTTATTGTAAAATCAAACTTCACCAAGATCCACACGGAACCCCTTTCAGACGTTGAGTTTCTCATTCAGAAGCGAGCGAGATTCTGACCTAACTTACTTAAGAAATCTAGGTTCTCGAATAACCCGTGCCACGAAAGACTATTCAATAATCTGACGACCGATGTGGCGCAGTGGTAGTGCGACTGCCTTTGACGCAATTCTGGGTTCGATTCTCGGTGGATCACTCACAAAGTTGATATTAAATATTTATCACTTTGTGAATTTGTTCCCAGTCTGGTAAGGACATTGCGGGCTGAACCACCCGATTGTCCGTAAGTAAGATGGCTCCGTGTTTCGGATGGCACGTTCAGCCGTAGGTCTCGGTTTATGTCCAAGATCACTTAGACGGCGGTCGTTACACAACCATGACAGAAGCCTGCTACTTGTAGAAGGCGGTTGCAAAATTCTGACACTAGGGTTCATCGGGTCGTAGGACGACTCGGTTTACCACACGAAAAAAAAAATCATACATTCGCTCATATCTTATCGTTCCGTGTAGGATGATACATTGAGTCAACCAGCGACCCAATCATGAGCTCTGGTGACGGAAAGGCCATAATTAATTCAAGAAAGGGCATTCTATTCGTGGCGTGGGCTCTAGTTTGGTCCTAGTCTCCTAGTGACATAGTTCTAGCTGGCTGGTACCTCCGCCGCCTGCGTATAACATACCACCTTGACCTACATATTGCTCCCACGCTACCAACGTTTTGCGCCATATTTGAACGCCGTACCTATCTAACAAAAGAAACATCGTACTAACTCAAAAATATGAGAATAGCAGCGTACAACGATGATTCAAAACCTGCTAGCCTTGAGTTCATAGTTGTGGACATTCCATAATTCTCTATTGATATTTAAACTACGTTATTAGATACGAATCAAGGTTCTGAAGCTCACTGAAGCTACTCATTAAAATAAGAATGTTAAATAAAGCAAATCTGTGCAAAAACTGAAAAAAGCAACACGCATGCATAATAGTTTTATTTTATTTCATTACAATCAAACCTTATTCAAAGTATTTTTTTGTTCAAAATTGCCGCTGCTAGCATAAACTGAAGTTAGATGTAAACGCTGATTGGCTGGCAAACGACCTTGGCGCATTATGTTGTTTTAGAGATGTGTTGACCACGCCTTCTTAACCAAATTAATCGATCGATTTCAAATACTAAAAAGTGTAATGCCGGAAACACATTGCCGACAAACACCGACAGTGTGTTTCTGGCCATAGTAAGTGTATGGGCCAGATTGGCTTAACATTTGTGTCATCGGGTGGCGCGTCCGATAATGTGTTTTCGTCATAATAGTTATAGCAAAATGCTGAAGTAGAAAAAAAAGTGATCTTTTTATAGAAAATTCAACTTGTATTGCTATTTATTTTGTAAATTAAAAATGTCGTGTGATGCTGACTTAGAATAGCATCACGCCATTTCTTTCCCGTATGTGTCGTAGTAGCCGACTAAGAGACGCCGACTCTAGGGTTTCATGTGTATTGCAATTTTAGAGGACAGGCTGACAACCTGTGACTATGATTGATACACGAATTATCTGAAACGACCCTCAAATATAATATTACTCTGACGTGAAGGTAACAACCGTAAAAGACCGTCACTCTACGGTCGTTAGCGCTCTGCTTACCTCGTCAGGGATACAGACGTGGTTTGTGCATATATGTATTAAAAATTTAATTATTTTAATTTAAAATATGATTAACTTCTGGTAGTAAAATTTCTCAGATTTTTTTCAAAATAATATTTATAAACTTCGGAGTTCGCTTACTGAACCACCATTTGAAAGTCACTAAATTCTGATTAGATTCTTATAAGTTTTGTAAATTAGTCTCGTAAGTATTTTATGTTGGTAAAAATAAAACATTTACAACTTGGGACAAATCTCAGCTAGACAAATCGAAAATATTTTAATAATAATAATAATAATAAATTTCTTTATTAAGCCAACTTAGGACCATTTAGTTAGTACAACAAACACACTTAAAAACTATGTTAGTTAGACAACAAAAAATAAAAGAACTTAAAATTAAAATTAAAATTAAACATGATTTTGGCCCCGTACCCTTCTCACCAATGTATTCTGCCAATGATCAAGCATTGGTGAGTCAGGTAGGGCAGCCAGAGTTTTGAGGATGCTGTTGTCGCTGCCGCGCAACCTGGCAAGTACAGACGCTGTTCTTTTGCGTATTATAGCAAAGAAGTCGTCTGTCCTTGCCTCAGCGAACATACCAGATGCGCTGCAGTAGCGCGACAGCCCCATCAGCATCCTAAAACCATTATTATATTGAACACGAAGGGCGTTGAAAGCCTTCTGCGTATAATTGGTCCACAAGCTGCACGTGTAGAAGGATTGACAGTATGCTTTAAAAAGCGTGATCTTTACTTCTTCACTACAACGTGCAAACCTGCGGGCCAACATGTTGCATCTAGCCGCCAACGCCCTCCGCTCCCGTTCTACATCTGCATTGTCCTTAAGGTCCTCGGTGATAAGATGCCCAAGGTATTTAAATGTTTCCACTCTCTTCAGAGGGATACCATTCAGGTTAATTACTGGGTCATAATTTATTTTTCGACCGGGGGCCTTAATGACCATGTACTCACTTTTTTTCACGTTATAGAGCAGCCCATGTTTTTTGGCATACTCCTCACAAACTCCAAGTAAGTCCCTGATTGAGCCGGCCGTGGGACCCAGCAACACCATGTCGTCAGCGTAGCTTAAGTTATTCACGCTGACCCCGCCGATACGACATCCGACTGGTTTGTTGCCGAGTTCCACGATCAGCTCATTCATATACAGGTTAAACAGTCTGGGGGACGTCAACCCCCCTTGACGAACCCCACACTCCAACCCGTACGTCTCCGACATGGCCCCTCCCCATCGCACATTATTCTCCTGATTCTCATACCAAAACTTCAGGACCCATATCAACTCCTTAGGCACACCCGATCCTTCCAGTTTATCCCACAGAACATCATAAGCGACAAGATCAAAGGCCTTGGAAAGATCGAGGAAACACACATACACCGGCGTGTTTTTTCTGGTGTAGTACTGGACAGTCTGCTTGAGGCTAAGTATGGCGCTTTCTGTAGAAAGTTTTGGGCGAAACCCAAACTATTAGGGTTGTACTTATCACTCGAGCAAACCTGCGACTTTTCTTCGTTATGATTTGATAACAATGTAGGCAGTTCCTCACGGGTTACATACAACTTTCTCGTCGCGTTTAGCTCCTCCTGCACCCCAACCAGCTGCTTCTTGAGACACTGGATATCACGTAGAAGGCTCGTTGCATCCAGGTGATCAAATGTTACCGGGGGCAGCTTGTGTAATTGTCTTGCAACAAAAATAGGGATTGATTCAGGGTCTGTAGCATCCAACTGTTTTAGAAGGTCGATAATATCCTGCAGGTCTTTACGCGATTTATCTTCCTTCCGCCTTAGTTTAATTTTTATTGACGGACTACCTTCGAAAAGTAACTTTTTGGCTTCCAATATGTCACTTTCACTAAAACCAGTATCACAAATTCGTATCAGCGAAGCTTCGTCCATCACTACGAGTTTGTTGTAAACAAACGCCAGCACCTCGTTAATAACAATGTTACACGATATACATTTTACAAGGCCCGATGCCATTGCACATTCACACTTAAAACTCGCTTTCGTCAACCCTACCATTCGCTTGCGCGGTCAGCTGACGACTGAGATTTTAAATATTTATTTTGCTGATGATTTTAAAAGTAAATCGATTGTTTAGTGTTTTGCACAGCTCTAATATCAGCTGGTAGCTGTCAAATCGCAGTAGTGCCAACATGGCGGTGTGACATTTGCGGATAGTTCAGGTCGGCTATGCGCCACACACAACAGTCGCAGTATCGACAAACGTTCACAAAACGTTTAGACGTAACAACCATAGTGTCACTTCTCTTCTTATTTTAGTAATTTAGACCATTCAAAACTTCAATTTCCTTTATTTTAGTTGTTTAAGTGTTAAGTGTTTCGATTGTTGTTTTAATAATGCAAAGTGCCGCAACCGTATACGCATTCTGAAGCAATTACGTAATGGGAATTATGCTAGAGAAGTTTAAAGTTTTGCCCTGAATTTCAACATGGCCGCTGACACAGGAATGGATACTTGTCCCAGTCCGGAGATTTCAGACTCCAGGAAGCGTCCATTGGACGGAGACTCGGAGAATGGCGACGTGAAGCGCTCGCATTTCAGCTCCGGTAAGTACCACCATCACTACACATTACAATACTGCTACATTGCGTATTTGGCAGGCAAATATAACATTGACATAGTGCTCGTCCCAGCTATGTATACGATCCGACAAGATTCTTATCAGAGCGCACCGTGTTATCAGCTTGACCTATTTTATACTGTAATTGAGTTTTAACTAGTGAAATAACTCAATATACTTCCAATAATTCGACGGCAGATAATTAGTAATAAAACTTGAGTATTTCGTGATAAAGTTATTGCAAGTTGTATAAAAATATTATCTAAGGAATGGAGTGTTTATTGCTTGCACGCAAAGTCTATAATCCTGCCTGATAAGTTTAGGACACAAAATTATCAGAAACAATTTTCTGTAGTTGATGAGCCTTGCGTAGGCTTTGTAATATTTAGTTACTATAAAATTGTATGAAATGTTAAACGAGAGTCGTTGTTTTTTAGTGCAAGACTTGGTGACGGCCTTGCCACTAGCCAACGGCCATGGCAATATTACGTCTCATTTTGGTGAGTCGTCGTTCTACATCAGTTCCGCTCTCATTGGCTTTGTGGTTGTTGTCGCAGCAGGCACTCGCCTGCTCACTCACTCTCATGATCACCCGATGCTCACCTATTTAGGGTCCTCACTGCCTGATCAGCTGGAGCTTACTCTGCCCCGGGGCAGCGGGCGGTGAGAGACCTCAGGTGCCAGCGTCCGTCACAGTGCACCACCACTTGATGTTGTCAGCCATGTCGTATGTAGCCTCACCTCATGGCTTAGTCGTTGCATCGTTGGTGTGATCACCTTACTGTACAAATCTCGACCATTTACTATTTTGGTTTCTTGCAAAATCTTCTTGAATATTTTTTTCATACTTGTTGGCTTTTATTTCGCTTTTATTATCTTTATAGTCACGTCACCCGACTAACAAGATTGGAAGATTTACATTTTATTACCATATTCCATTTATATTTTAATTTCACTGTATTTAGGTAATACCTAGATTGGCACTTTTTCATTATCATATTTCAGCAAAACTTGGTTATAAGTATTAATAAGATTATAAAATATTCAGATTCACATATTAACTAGTGTAACTCAAGAAAGTCTAATTTAGATAAGTATCTTCCAAAGTTTTCAACAAAATTTTAAAACTTAAAATTCCTTTATCTTAGAACATAAAAACAAGCCCGCAAAGTGTTTTAAATTGTAAGTCAAGTGCTGATCACTTCCCAGAGTAGATTGTAAACAACACAATTGAATGCAGTAATTATTGCTGACAAAAACTAGTGTATAGTATAGTCAGTGTGTGAAGGTTGGTGGTGTGCTGAGTAGGTGCGCGTGCGCAGCGCGGCGTCGCAAGGTCATTGCCGAGCGCGCAACGCGACTCTCGCGCCGATTAGAAGCGGGGAGACGCAAGGCTGACTTGCGAGCAGGTTAGAGCGATGTTGCCAGATCGATGACTAAATACGGAGCTCAGACTTGGCGTACTTCCTGACATTTCTTTTCAGCTGCTGATAGTTCTGATGTATGGCTAAGTATTTATGATTTGTTTAGGGTTAGCTTCCTTTGTGCTAGGCGGTATAATACTTCAATTATGGACAAAGGATTTGTCTCTCTCCATCAATAACGAAACATAGATCAGTTTTCAAACTTAAGTTTTCTCTAAATAATTGCGATATCCTAACACGCGTCCAGATACTGTCGTTTGGAATGTCGTCGCATAAATTCACTTTTTATCAACAAACTCGTTTTTTTTGTTCGTCTTCGTATGGAGCGAAAAGCGGCCGTGAACATACTTTGCGAAATACGATTTGCACAAGACTCTAGGATTAAAATGGTCGTGACGATAGTTAAATGTTCTCGTGAGCAATTTTGTCTTTTATAATTGAAATTCGTTGTTGCCTACATGTCAAACCGCCGCGCCGTGTGGTTTCGGCAGGTAAACAATAGCACCAACCCCTCTTCCCGTGGGTGTCGTAAAAGGCGACCGAGGGATTAACCCGACCTAAGACCGGTCCTGGAGAAATACAACTCCATACTAACCCAACACTGACCCAGAACGGGGTCTCCGTCAGGCGGGTATGACAGAGGTCTATCGTGCGGTAGACTCCTGCAGCCGACCTGGCTCCGCACGTATCGACGCGTCGTTCCTGTGGAGTCAGTCAGGGAGGCCGAGATGGTGGCGCAGGTCCTGGGCAACCCTGCGTCCTCCATAGTTACGTCCTAGGCAACGCAAGTGTCTGTGGTCTTGCCTCAGACAGTGATTAAATCGTCTATTACAGACATATGAGGACAATGATGATGACATGTCAACACAATAACAAAAAATGAGAATGCACCAAAATAAGAAATAACTTTCAAGATCTGCCCCAACCAACAATAGATACAAAAAAATCATTGGCTCTGCCTACTTCCCGACTCTAAATACGATATAATTTCATCGAAAGAAGACTTATACTGTATTCGAAATATCCGGGCTGTTATAAATAGGTCATTTAGGGTGTAAATTATGTTTGTGTTGGTAACAAATGGTCATAATCGTGCCAACTTAGCTGAATTAGCTTTTGGCCTCGCCATTATTGGTGAATATTTTATTCCCCGGTAATAAAATACTGCTGCTGGAACTTTGATTCTTATTAATGGCCTAATAAATGACTCTGCTGGATGCTTAAGTGACTAAATCAGTGTAATATTTAGGTCGACATGACTAATACGCGAATAACGCCACCTACACTTAATTTAGGAAGCATCTTTTGAATAAAGAGGCTAGTCCTTATGTTGAGATTTTATTAACGTAAACTTAGCACACTTTTGAACCATACAAAACACTGTTTTGTTTGAGTGGTCAATTCAGTGTCCCTTTATGTACTAACTTGTCTAATAGCTGACGCAAACATTGCTTATAAGATATGGTATTTTACAATACGATAGCATCCGATAACTCGTCTATCCTCGACAAAGCCTAGCTTAAATAACTAGAAAACCCACACAAGACTCAGATTTTCCTGTTTACGGATAACTTGAATAAAGTATCATAAGTTGAGATTCTTCCTAACGAACAACAGATCTTGATTACGCACTAACTTATCAAGTTAGCGCAAGTTGAACAACTGGAGGCGAATTTTTGAATCAGCGTTCTTATTTCGCATGCGCCAGTCTGCGCAGAAATGAATCGTTGCTCGTATCAAACGTTTCGCTACCTACACGAATTCATTCACACATATCCCTGCACTGAATGACTTCAAGTATAAGTTATTTTATTTGCCTATTTTTCGTATGGCATTTTTTTTGTTTATGCTTTCTACGTTCATTTGCGACACGGACAGAAGGTCCGATGTCTTTAATCTTAAAGCTCTGAGAAGAGCTGTTTTGGGAGCATCTGAGGTGCACATCCTGAGAGATTGCCGCGAGATCAGTGCAGCTGTCTGTTTTGTTATACTTTTAGCACCACCCGGAGGTTACGTGTGGGGGATTGAGGTATTTCCCACGGACGTTGTGTAACATCGAACTCCTGTGTCTAGTCTGGCGCATGCGAAATCAGTTCAACTTCAAAAATACACCTCCTGGTCGTAATCTCCTGTTTAATTTCTTCGTAAGCAATGTCATAACTTCTCGTATTGTGAATTGTTCGTGTTTCTATATACCTACAAAGGATTACTTTTCCAGGTTTAGGGAAATTAAATATTCGGATGTCTTATATTAACGACATAGATATATGTATAGATAGACCTAGTTTTGCTCATTCCTGATTCTTTGTAGATTATTCCTTTATATACAACGTTTATAAACATACGCACACCCAGGTAAAGGCGTGATTTGTGTATGTATGTATCAATGTCTGACGCTTCTTACTTTCGTAATAGTAAAGTTAAAAGCACTCTAATCGATTAAATCTTAGTTTTTATAATTTAAATGTCAAGGAGACGCGATCCCAAAGCTTAGATGGTGAACAAAACTTATGCCGTCTGAAAGACACGATCGAGGTATTGCAACCTTGTCTTCCGAAGTCGGTCAAGTGTGTAAGAAGATACACGTTTCAAATAGCAAATATTGATATTATTAATATACATAATTAAAACGGATACCGACTGGATAATAAACATAATTAAAATGCATACCTACTTAATCTTATTTCATCATTGACTTACATATTTTCTTTGTTGTACCTACGTAACTTTGTGTAATTTACATATACATATCACGCCTTTATGCCTTGCGGGGTAGGCAGAGCATAAAAATACGACCGCTATTACCACGACCGACAAATATTGAAGACCGTTTCAGATGATTTGTGTATCATTATAGTGACAGGTAGCCTGCCTTTTCGCCTAAAAATTGTGATACACATGAAACCCTCAAGTCCCTTAGCCGGTATGTTTATTTAGCTCAGTATATACGGTTTAAAAATATTAGCTGCAAGTATTTTAAGGAGTGAAATAGCCCATGAAACTGAACCACTTTCCCCAAGAAACATAGGTCGAAATATGAGAAAAAATTTTGGACCTCCCATTCATATTGACTTGGTCGGTTGGTAATATTGTATGGGAGGACCAAAAATTTTTTATATGTCGACCTATGTTCCTTGGGGAAACTTGTTCAGTTTCATAGGCTGGTTCACCCCTTACAATATTTGCAGCTAATATTTTTACGCCCTGTATATAACTAACAAATTAAAATACAGATAATAACATAAAAGACTTGAACTACACCTTCATACAGAGAATTTTATTTGCAGAGAAACCCAATAAGTATAAGTAGGAACCTAAGATACTTGAGTTTACTGAATATAATAAAAATGTTATTTAATGTGCCTAATTCGATTTACCTACTGCCATCGTAAAGTAGTCCATGTCTAAAAACGTCCAAGAACAAATAAAATCTGTAGAGCTTCAAAATAAACTGTATCAAGTGTCTCGTCTGACATAAATCTTATATGAATTACCATTTTATCAATTACACCGGCCGTACGCCGGTGACATCTGAATACTTGTTGATAGTCTGACTAATTTACCAGCAACAGAAGTTCTAACACAACTACTTACTACGGTTTAACGATCAAACCTGTTTGAGTTTTATCACCTGAGCGTTGAGTGACGTTACGAAACTCTCGTCCAACAAGGTCATGATTAGACCAGCTGCTAGTTTATGGGTTTGTGGTCTTACTGATAAATTATGTTGAAACATGGCTACTTAGTCTTAGGAAGAAGATATATTTTTGACGTGACGTCTTATAATTCGATGGAGCCGGCTGCACCAAAAAACATGACTCATGCGGCGTTACCTCGCTCTGAGGCGTTCTATTTAAGGCAAGTGCAAGCGAGAGCGCAGAACGAGCGTATATCCTTAAACAAATAAAATTAAAATATTGTTTTGGAAAATGCAACCATTCCGTCAATATTTTCTTCATCACGTTTAACTATCGTCAGTAAACTGCCTTTACAGACAACTGCTTTTTTTTAATGGGTTCTATTCTAGTTCATCAATAGTAGATAGATATTTTTTATATACCTAGGGCTGGGCAGGTTCGAAATGTTCGAATGTACACTAGACCAAATTAAATTACCATAGAGCAAGCACCATTATGCGCAATGTTGCATTCACAGGGGACGCTGAACGCAGAAGGTTCCGGGTTCGATTCTCGGTGGGTCACTCACAAAATAGATATTTATCACTTGGTGAATTTGCTCCCAGTCTAGTTAGGACATTGCGGGCTGAACCACCCGATTGTCCGTGAAAGATAGGTCCGTGTTTCGGATGGCACGTTAAGCCGTAGGTCCCGGTTGTTGTCTATGATCACTTAGACGGCGGTCGTTACACAACCATGTCAGAATCGTTAAACCATCTCAGAAACCTGCTACTTGTAGAAGGCGGTTGAAAAATTCTGACAGGGTTCATCGGGTTGTTGGACGACTCGGTGTCCCACTCGAAAAGAGAAAGAGAGAGGACGCTGCTGCCAATTCAATGGATAAATTAATCCTCTTTTCTCTTTTTCACGCACAGGTAGACTTGGGTTGATGCTACAATTCGGCGTCACATAAATCACTTTCTTCCAGTTAGCAACATTCCATAAATTATGCAAGGAGAAGCCTCGATATTATATCGATCTGTAATGTTAAGCCAGCCGAAAGCTATATCAAATAAAGCTTATTTACCGCCCCAGGCAGCGAAAACTCGCTATATCTTGGCCAATTTGTGTGAAGACGGATTTTCTGTAAACGACCGTTTTCGTAAGGGAATAAAGTAGGGCATTTGACGCAAAATTGGCTGAATGCGCAACGTTGTGGGTACGTTACCTACTTTAGTGTATTTACTTCTACTTTAATCTAAGTCTATTTCACAGTACATGATAGTACCTTACCAGCGTGAAAAATTGTTGGCATATGTGTAGAATTTGTGAAAAGAAAGTAAAAATTTAAAGACATAGACAGTGGTTGGAGACCGTAGAACTCTCGTAGTGGCGCTTAGGGCCGCAAAACTAGCCGTCATTTGTATGGGACGACCTATCCAGTGCGTACATAACTTTATATCAATGGTAATACTGAAATTTCATAACACTAGAAGTGTAAAAGTCGTAATTTATTATCGCAGTTTAATTTAAACATTGTTCACTGTTATCTACATGCACACAACCACCGACTGATAAGAAGCTATATTATTGTCTTTTGTTATCAACTCAGTTGTTTATCAAAGTCATTATAAGCCAATCACCAGACCAATTCACGAGTTATCACGGATTTCTATATACATGATAAACAAACTAGATAGCATAACAATACAGTACAATAAGCATTTACAATGATAAATTGGACCTTGGCACCTTTGACAATGGTTTATAAAATGTATTGTTCGTAGATTTCGAGATTTGTTTTAGTTATTAATGTGTGTGTCGTATAAGTAATTTTGCGAAACAATGGTCAAAAATAACATTTAGCTAAGGTCAAAGCTTCAACTCGATGTCAGAAATGTTTATTGTGAAATTCACAATTTATTTTGTACTATCGGTAGCACCTCGCCTACCATATTCGTACTCTTCGGAAGATCGATCTATACTGGCCATTCTTAACAAGTACATGGAGTACCAGAATATGTTGGTTTTGGTGTGATGATAGTATAAATGTGTCTGTTTTTCAATGTTAACACAAGCTTTTAGCAATTTTCAAATAGCAAACCCGATATTGGGAAAGTTTTGCCCACACGCAAATAGCTGACATGTTTCGTAACTTCAAGTTTCCAAGTTAATTAGATGTTTTAGTAGATTTCCACAGAA
The DNA here is from genome assembly GCA_029255805.1 of Keiferia lycopersicella. Lineage (NCBI taxonomy): Eukaryota > Metazoa > Arthropoda > Insecta > Lepidoptera > Gelechiidae > Keiferia > Keiferia lycopersicella. The sequence goes on from JARACZ010000024.1 coordinate 652,347, forward strand.
ACATATCGGTATAGGTATTAAAATAGAAAAAGGACTTATTTTTATATTTCTTATTAGGGATAACAACAGCAACATTTCTTAAGATATTTGAAAATTTGTTGTATATGTTTAGCCAATTAAAGTTAGTCACGTAGTTTATACAAAACATTCATGAAAGAACTTAGAACGTACACCTCATGACCCGAAAATTCGCATCGCAAATTTCAGCGATTGATTTCGCTCGTACAATCTATCGTGAATTATGTGTAAACGCCTTTTCTAACTCGGTTGCTAGTCTAGAAATGTCTTCTCTTATCTACCCGCTATCTTATCATAATTATAACCATGTTACCTAGTAATTAAATTAAAAACTTATACTTTTTAATTTCACTACATGAATACTTCACTATTTCACTACAAAAGGCTCCGGGTTCGATTCTCGGTAGGTCACTCACAAAGTTGATATTTATCACTTTCTGAATTTGTTTCCAGTCTGGTTAGGACATTGTGGGCTGACCCCCAAATTGTCCGTAAGTAAAATGGTTCCGTGTTTCGGATGGCACGTTAAGCCGTAGGTCCCGGGTGCTGTCTATGATCACTTAGATGGCGGTCGCTACACAATCATGTCAGAAGCCTGCCACTTGTAGAAGGCGGTTGAAAAATTCTGACAATAGGGTTTATCGGGTCGTTAGACGACTCGGTGTACACCTACATCACAGTACACCTACCACATTTGTGGCAGCGACTGTTACATCTCGTGTTCCCGTGTTTACATACATATATCACGGCTTTATGCCTTACGCGGTAGGCAGTGCGTTACCGGCCGTAACAATACGGTCGCTGTCGCCACGTCTGACAAATATAGAGGGCCGTTTGAGATAATTTGTGTATCACTACAGTGACAGGTTCTCAGCCTGTCGCCTAAAAGTTGTAATACACCTTCAAGTCCCTCAGTCGCCTCTTACGACACCCGCGGGAAAGATGTGGGGTGATGCTATTCTAAGCCGGCATCACACGTGTTTACAGATTAGTGTAAATAAACTAAAGCTAACCATGATTGCTATCTTACGTATGTAAAAGCGGGAAAGGTCGTCCAAAATAATTGTTCGCAGTCAGCAATATTACTTTTCGAAATACGAGTAGTTACCCAAAAGTTAATCAATTTGGTAGACTATTGCTATAGGACTTATTGTTACATAATTGAGAATGTAACTTCTGTTACTATCTTATTTTATTCTTTTATTACTGACAAGATTATACCCATTCTTATTCGCGTGACTTTCTACGAAAAAATATTGAAATATCATTATTAATATACCTACCGTTTTTTCTACACACAAGGCCTTTGATAAGTACTGTTCACGTTTTCCCAATATTATTTCCACGTATTTTCCTGTTTTCCTTACGATATAATCCCCTTTCTCTTCCCCACGAAGCATCGATATTTACTTACTCCAAATTCCATCTCTGTTTCATCTTCTGTCTCTTTTTTCGTCTACGTTAAATGGAGAATTTCATAATGCAGTATATACAATACAAGCTAAAAACCTAAAAAAACTTCAAAAACCTTTTCCTAGAAAAACATATAGACTTTTCTGAAAATTCTTCAATATTTCCATTTATTCCCTGTTTGTTTGCATCACCTCTGTTTTCCGAGGTTTCCACGTAACGGCAGATCAAGATAGACGCTTTTTTCTCTGACCATCGGTTGTCTACATTGAGGGCCAAATTTCAAAGACGATCGGGAACGTTCTCAAGAATTGTCAGGTCAAGAGTACGCTAAACCGAAAAGCATGTATGAAAAGGCTGATGAATGTTGAGGAAGCAAAAGAGGTGTGTCAGGATCGTATCAAGTGGGTGGATGTAATCTCTGCCGCCCCCTCCGAGTAAGAGGCGTGTTTTTTGTATGTATATACAAGTCAGTACCATACAAGCTTGCATTTTTGTTTGCCTTGGATTTGGTATAACATAGAGCGAACCATAGTTTTTCCTATACACTGAATTCTGCTCTTTTAGAAACCATATTTTTTTCCTTTCTACCCTGTTTTTCCGATACTTCCGATCACAAGTAACTCTGAGCGGATCCTTTTTGATGTTAACGGCGGTTTCGCTATTTTATGTGATAAAGGGACTTGTGTAACCCCTAAAACATAAATAATCTACTTTGAACCTTCTATTTTGGTCTCCGTATTACCTGTTTACGATTTCGTGATATGATATTAACACGTTCACGGACACAACCGCTATGCAATGCGTTTATGCTCTGGTATCTGGACGCGACTTCTATAGCATCCTAACTTTGACTGCTTATTGTGGACAGAAACGCATAAGAAGGCGGCTGTTCTAAGTAAATTAGTGTAGATCTGATTTAACTGTCATATTTCACTGCATTTCGTAGCGCTCTCTGTCATATAAATGAGTTTTTACACACATAGAAAAACCGGTATGACCTCGTCTCCCGCGCCCCCCGTTTTCGCACACAAACGCTATAGCAGCCATGTTTGTATGAGATTTTGCTCAGTCGCGTGCCATGTGCGCAGGAGTGTTGACACGTACATACCGAGTAATTTTCGCGCGCCGACGCCGTTTTGTTGCATCAAACAAACCACCGTAATTATTGTTTTTGGACTATTTACTTGAATATTTAGATTGGAATATGTATAAACACAGTCCATTTCACTTTAGTATTACGTAATAGCCAAGTTTGCACCTCCAAAATAGTCAAAAAGCAGGATAGGGAAGGTATCAATCAATGTGTCAATGTAGAAACAACTATTCATTAATCAACTCTAAATCTATTAGAAATTGTGTTTAGGTACTAGTTTTAATATTTGGTAAAACGTATATCAATATATGTCACCGTAAACATGACTGGTTGTGGTTACAGATGCCTCCAAGTCGACTGCTATAGCGTTCGTTGTCCTATACAGTGGTAAAAGATCATGATCCTGGACGGTACTACTATAGCATTCGAATTGCATAGCATTCAGTGTCAAGTGCAATCGTACGATATGAATGTAATATGACAATGATGTAATAGAAGTCGTCAATTTTACATACAAAATTTTTGTGTCAATCATGGGTGACTTACTGTCCGTGAACGTGTTAACGATGTTACAGGGATATGGGAATGATAGTGGTTGACATTAGCTTTTTGAGCATGTCGTATATTTTGGCCTTTAATCGAATCAAAATCAAAAAAGTTCTTCATGCCCAGAATGAACAAAAAAGTGAAAAGTTCCCAGAGTAACCCAATTTTAGATTTAGCTTTTTCTGTCTGTTTTTATTTCCTTTCAAATCCTGCTCACTTGTGGACCTCCAATTATAGCAAATCCGTTGTTTGCGCTGCACCTCGAAACTCTATTTTCTATCCACTTTTCTCCAGCAGTAGCCTGGAAAACATCGTACTATACTTGTGTTCTATATCGTATAGAGTTTGCTAGCCTTTGCTCGCGGTTTCTTTGGGTAACTTTAAAGAGTTACATTTTTGCTGACCATAGCCCAACTTATTCTTGAGATTCTTCTTATGAAATGAGTAACTTTTAACCTGGCATTGTCAGACGATTAGAGAGAGGATATTTTACATTGTAATATTGTATACATACTTAAGTACAAGCATTCTATCAAATACAGTGTAACTCCTACCTGCCTTAACAAATTTCCATGCAAGTAAAGGTCTACTTTGCCATACAAAAAAACAAAAAAGTACAGGCAGCCCGGTACAGACTGTTTTATTATTAGGAAGACAGCATGGCGTCGGTAAGTCTGGTGTCACTAAGGGTTCTCAGAGACGCTAAATATTTCAGAGGGAACCACACCTATACTCCTGTTTTTTGGCCATTGTTATTCTACCGAATAAATGGGCATTTTATTGTCACTATATCTCTGAATATAAAACTGACAAAATCATCAAACTGATACTATCTTGATACACAATATCGATGCCCTACAATTAAGCCTTCATGGTTCCAATCTTGCTCGATAATGACAGCCAAAATTGACACGTGCTAAATAACCTAAACACTAATTAAGTCTTAGTCAAGTGTAACTGTGTTTATCCAAACTTTACAAAAATTGCGTCTTTTTGTGCATTGACTTTTACCGCGCGTTGTCTCACCGAGTTTTTCACGTCTTCATTTAGATTGTTCATAGGGTTCCATTTGGACCTACGCTTGCTCTGAAGCTGGGACTAGGGGAGAAGAAATGAAGAAGGAATGGGGGGTTATTAGTCGAGTACCCCATTATACAGCGTGTTCGAAATTCGCACTGCTCTTTGTTATTTGTACTGTCGAGAGAGGAGCAAACTTGGCACAGCAGCATTTGTTTAGCTCTTGCTTGTTTATCTTGTGGGATATTAAGTTGACGAACGACGCGACGGACCTAGGTGTTTAGTGTTTCAGCTCTAGGCCCTGATACCAACGCTTACGTTTAGACCACTAGAGTGTAAAGATAAACTCAAACTCAAAGATTCTTCTTCTTGTCATGTAGGAACTGATTCGTCTAATGACCCAGTTCGGGAATTAGAATTCCCGTTGAAACTGTTGATGCTGCGGCTGCAAAAAGCCATGGTGCGGTATATCAGTTCAAAATGGAAGATTGGTGTGGTTAGGTCTAGTTAGACCGCAAAATGATCTGAGTTTATCTTCCAATTTCCTATTTGAATATAAGTAACTGGAAGTTTCCTACAAATGTAGTATACTAAAAAGTTCAGTGTAATGCTCATGAACATAATGAGCAGGAGATGTATTTAATTTCTAATAATTTGTTTTATTATCATCAATAAACACACTTATCTTTGAGGCGCTCTATTTCAAGCATAAATAATAGAATAGATAACATATTCATAATTTAATTCACTCGAACGTCGATACCGTAAAACCCTAAACTAATTTGTAACAAACTTTCTCAGCATTCAATTTAGTATCCAAACATAGCTTTTAGCTCACAAAGCGGAATTCAAACGTCCAGTTCAGTGTCTGCATTGGTAGATGATAAATGTGATTTTAAAGTGAGATAGCATCGACTAGAGACCTGGACTTGACTGGCCTTACTGATGATTTATAAGAGGGTAGCTCGCACAGGCACAGATATTCTAGCTACCTCCTGTGTTTAGAATGTTAATGACCTAGTTGTCTTAAAACATGCTTTTTTCAGCATTCAATTTAAATTTAGTATCCAAGCATAGCTTTTAGCTCACAAAGCGGAATTCAAACGTCCAGTTCTCAATGTCTGCATTGGTAGATGATAAATGTGATTTTAAAGTGAGATAGCATCGACTAACAGAGACCTGGTTTGGACTGGCCTTACTTTTGATTTATAGAGGGTAGTTTGCCAAGGCACAGATACGCATCATACGCTAGCTAACCTGTGAGTTTAGAATATTAAAGACTTGCCTTAACAGCCACAGCAGTCCACTGCCGGACATGGGCGTCCCCCTATTGGGGCGTGTAGCGACCTCTGGTGGCTACAACATGAAGCTCACTCAAGTGGTTCACAAGCATACAAGATGCAACAGGAGTTCTCAACATATCGGAGAGATGGCGCCACGTGACAGAACAATGGGCCTGAAACGCGGTATCGAAGTGTTCACCGCGCAACGCATATATACAACTTCCAATCCAATCCAGGTGGACCCGTCGGTCCCCTGGCCACAACACCCGGCCAGGCGGGTAGCTACCTTTTTCCCGACACCACCTGGATTCCTTCCTGTCACCCGCCATAGGCGTATTGCCACGTTCACCACGTCAGTTACGTTGAAAACATTTAGCCTGTCATCTCAACTGATGGTAACTGACAAGATTAAAACGTAGCTTGCTTGCCTAGGTACCTTTAAAGAGGCCAAATTATAGAGTTCCGTTTATGAAATTTAGGGAAGCGTAACGTTTACAGTATCCAGAACAGACGGCTTTGCGTCCCCTCCAAAGCAAGGACTACAAGTAAATGTTACTAGTAAAGCTTTGTGTACACCGCATCCGTTGGCACCGGTCCCTCACCGGCCGGAATCTAATTTGCTCCCGTGAATACCGTAACGCCGACTATAACTTATTTTGATTTAATTTGCCGATGGGGGCTTTGAGCCAATTCCGTGTAAGCGTTGGACGCTACCAGCTCTGAATAGGGAAGTGATTTTGTGACTTTATTTCATTAAACAATTTGCGGAATTGTAAATTTGTTCACAATTTGAATAAGGCATTGCAGGCTGGACCATTGTATCTAAGAAAGAGGGTTCCGCGCTTGATATAAGTAGGAAACGCTAAGACATTGTTGCCTGTTAGAAGACTATGTAAGAAAGGCGGTTTAGACACTGTGACACCTAAGTTCGTCAAGCCACAAGACTAAGACCAGTAATAGCTTAGATAGCTTGTCAATCATGAGCACCGGTCGATAGTAACCTATGGCCTTTCAAAACACGACACGTTTTCTGTTCGCTTTTTAACCTTTTGAACGCCAATGACCACTATAGTTGCCAAACGCTCGCGTACATACGACGCCACTGACGACTAAAGTAGTCCAAATTTACCTATTTTTATAACTTAAATTCTGTCTTGTTTAAGACACCGGGCTGCTTGCCGATAAGTTTTTACCATCTTCACATTTTTCTATGCTTGGCGTCGGGGGTGTGCCGACGTAAAGAAACTCTGGCGTGCAAAAGGTTAATCAAATACAAAAATACGTCCTTGAAATTCCAACTATTCTACTGGTTTATCTACTAACCTAATCAACGTGTTTAGAATCCGTTATAGACAAGCTTTTACCTAATCTCCATACAAATGTTTCTGCCAAAGTTAATGAATGCAAAACGTTACCGCAATCTGCGCAAAAGTGGCGAGCGCAGTGAATCAGTGATGCAACTTGCCGTTTCTCGGGTAACATAATAACAGGTTTGCGAAAGGGCAATGTCAGTACGAGGAAAATGTCGTGGGATTTGATGAACTTTACAATGAGTAGTGTAGTACATACATACATCACGCCTATTTTCCTCGCGGAGTAGGCAGAGCTGAAATGGCCACTTCCGACAAAAAAATTAGGGGCATTTCTGAAAAATGGGTATCACTAGTGACAGGTTGTGTGTATTTTTTTATAATCGAGATCACCGAAACAGCTCCAACTTTTTTCACGAAATATAAGGGTGTTTGAAGGCCATAAATCGACCTATATAGGTGTTTCTTTCAGAAAAAGATTTTTCATCCATTTTGTGTGAGATGTTTTTTACATATAACGCTGTCTAAGAAAGAATAAAACACATTTACAATTCAAAATATACAAAAGAAATACACATTTTTTTTTTTCAACTTACAGATACTTAACTATTTATTCTTAAAGAAATCAAGGAAATTAATATATCGTAAGGTGCAGAATAAATGTTTTGTACAGATGCCAACAATGTTAGCAGACTTCGAGGCACCTCACTCCGATATTTATTTACCTATCTGTACCATTACGGCTCACTAAGTACATTCATTTTATTTCCCGTTCACATTATTTTTGGCCAGCAAAAATGTTATAAAAAATACTCAGAAAAACTGCCGTTTATTGGATTACCAGAATTTACTTTTATTGCAATTATTGCTATTGATGTAGTAGTTAGTGATGCCGGCTTAGAATAGCATCACCCCTTCCATCATCGCATCATCCTTCCCGCGGGTGTTGTAAGAGGCGACTAAGGGACTCGAGAGTATTGGTGTATTACAATTATTAGGTGACAGGCTGACAACCTGTCACATGTTTTCTGAAACAAGCTTGGAAAACAATCCTCAAAAATGTCAGACGTGGCGATAGCGACCGCATTCTTGCGGCCGTTAACGCTCCGCCTACCCCGCAAGGCATAAAGGCGTGATATATGTATGTATGTATGATGTATTAGTTGCTGCAGCCATCACGCTTGGCAGACCGTTTGGTGAGTCTATTCGATGATGACTCGCAGACAATTCTTCTTCCCATTGCCTGGGTATTTTCCTTAGTCGCCTCTTACGACACTTATTGGTAGATTTAGGGTTATGCTGTTCTAAGCCGGCATCACATGTTATTGCGACTTTCCGCGTCATTATTCTAGTTATGTTAGCAGAACATTCAATTATATTCTCCATTACGATGTTGAGTCACGTGTAAAGTTGTGTAAGTATGAGTATATGCAATTATATTCGTGTTCGGAATGTAGCTTTTGTGCCTCAAAATGCTTGTATGCATACCAATTTAATGAAGCAGGCCTGTATTTCTGCAGCTGAATCGACAGAAGCTCTATTTGACTATTCTAGAAGGCACCTGAGTTATGGTTCCCATTCGAGACGAATTGAGCTTAATGTTTCGATATTATTATTGGCTGCACCTAATATCAACACTTTCTTTGCTGATATTTATCTATGTAAAATATGCAACCCGTCACTCATACATACATGAATCACGCCTTTCTTCCTCGCGAGGTAGGCAAAGCGTTAACGACCGTAAAATTAAGGTCATTATCGCCATGTTTGAACTAATATTATATTTGAGGGTCGTTTCAGATAAGTCGTGATTTACTTACTATAGTGACAGGTTTGTCAGCCTGTCGCCTGAAATTGCAATACACTTGAAACCCTCGAGTCCTCTAATCACACCAACGGGAAAAAAATGGGGTGATGCTCTTCTAAGCAGGCATCACACGGCATAGCCGGGATCATCATATGGCGTTCCTGTTATCCTAATTCAATATGGCGAAAAAAAACTATAGAGAGAAAACGCCTGACCAAGGCTGTTAGTAAAAAATAAACTAATGGCTGAAAAGATATCAAAACCAGTGCAAAATGGACTTGGTTTTTATCTCTTCCATTTCAGAATTCAAGTAGTTGTCTTTTTATGTATTCTGTTCCATTTTCCCATTATCTTGCAAGCACATTTGCGTATAATATTATGCAACTATGCTTCCGGTTGCATAGCTGGTGTAGCCCAAATGGAGAGAACTTTAAATTCTTAAATTGGGTCACCTACATTGCTGTGAATTTGTTTTTGCGGTCGTTTCACTTGTTCTTATGAGGGAAAAATGCGCCATTTGCAATTTGAGAATGTACCATGTCCTAGTTTCGACGTCTGTTTTCTTCCATAAGGAGATTTCATAAGAAGGAGAAAATTTCTCTTGCACATACATACATATAGATTGTCCTATATCCCATTAAATCACAGAATTGAAACGAATGGCGATTGCTCCACGGGCAAGAGCCATAGCAGAAGTTGAATCATTACGCCATCAATAATATTAATTAAATTCCCCTGATATAAGCCATGATAGTCTTAGGAGAGTCGAGTAATTCGAAAACTAAAACTGAGACCAACACAGTTTTCTACAAATTTTTATGGTATTTGCAAACGGTTATCGTATGCAGGACCTTAGACCTCTGCAGTTCCACTAACCCTAGATATAAGCACGAAACTATGCATGCCGTTTATTCGCCGTTTCACACACGTTTAAAACCGTGTTTGCAAATCGAATTTCAAAAACTCGGACTTCCGCTCACTTCCGTCGTATTTCCCTTTCCTCGCTTCTCACCGGCTCCATCGTCAGGAGACGTTTCCCCACTCCCGGCTGCCGTCTCGAGGCGTTTGTCATATGTCTGTGATCGAAACGTCGGTTGTGTCATATGTATTAGACGACCGGTGTGGCGCAATGGTAGTGCGACTGCCTTTGACGCAGAAGGTTGCGGGTTCCATTCTCATCTCAGGACATTGCGGGCTGAACCACCCGATTGTCCGTAGCCGTAGGTCCCGGTTGCTGTGTATGATCACTTAGATGGCCGTCGTTACACAACCATGTCAGAAGTCTGCTACTTGTAGACACTAGGGTTCATCGGGTCGTTGGACGACTCGGTGTCCCACACGAAAAAGAAAGAAAATTCTGTTAGTAGCATCGAGTTTGGAATTTAACGTACTTTATCATAGGTATTTTTGACTTCCCACTAGACAGTCAGCCGTTCATTTTCATGGTCTTCATACTTCATTCGCTTTCATATTGCCGCGACCAGGGTAACTGTTAGTACGCGCCCGTACGTGCGTGTATTGAACATTGAGGTCAAGTTACGCTGCTCACGACTATCTAAGAATGAGCTATATCAGTATTTTCATGGCCGTCCCTTATACCTAGTTTTTCCACTATATCCCTTCACCCTATGATAACATTTAGAAAGGCATTGCTAGCAGCACAGGTAGCACGATCAACGATTTTTAAAGCATAATTTCTGCTACACATTTATTGTAGCTTTTTGGATATTGAAATGGCTTTGCAGTGAGAATAGTAAGCCGAGATGCAGCGAGGCGTATCCAAAGCCATTACTCGAACAAGACTGTAGTCGAGGCTCTGTGAGAGTGAAATCGCGTAAAGTTTAAGAATAACCTTTTTTGAATTGAGCCGCCCTTTTCTTACTATTATTATTTTAGTTGTTTAGGTTTAAGGACGACACCACAAGCACCAAGCTCTCAAGGTTTCCACCTGGAAAGGTTTAATATATTCATCCCTAATGTGTTTTTTTAACATTTGTTTGTGATCGAAAATCCCCAAAATGGTTTTTCTACAAACGTCATACATACCTACACAAATCACGCATTAACCCTCGCGGAGTAGGTAGAGCTTCGGTCGTAAAATTACGGTTGTAATCGCCACGGTTGACTAATATTTTGAGAGTCATTTTAGATAAGTCGTGTATCACTATAGTGACAGGTAGGTTGTCAGCATGTCGTCTAAAATTGGAATACACTTGGAACCCTCGAGTCCCTCGGTCGCATCTTACTACACCCATGGGAAAGAAATAGGGTGGTGCTGTTCAAAGCCGGCATCAAAAGGCAATAGTCTTTCTACAAGGGTTTTATTTATGTCCTTTTTTCAACAATCAGCCTACGGAATAAAGTCCAAAAGTAAATGTACAATATAAGTGAGAGTATTAGTATTAATCGATGCGCATTTATGGAAATGTCATACGCCGGTTGCGCGTGCGCAGGCGGCCAGCGATGAATGACAATTAGACGCCATCTTTGATATTTGAATTTCGAACTTGCGCAATCGTGCTATACGGGTTTTATTTTATTCAATTACTGTTTGAAATTATTACGTCTAATTAATAGCTAAAATTACAATTTTCATTAACAACCGGTTTTGAAATGTCAAGGTGTTTAAACAGTTAACAAAATAAAAATATTAATTAGTTATGTTACTTTTATTAATCATTATTTTAGGTAAAATCTCAAACTTCAAAGGTATTTTGAAATGAAAATTGTAAGTACAGTCAAGCTCAATTTGGGTTAGAGAGCCGTTGGAGTTGACAGTTCTTATGCATCGGGCGCATGACTTACTCGTTGTTGAAGACACTTTTACAACAGATGGCGCTGTAGGTTACTACTACTCGCTATAGAGATGTTTTTTTCTAAATTACATATTAGGTCGGCATCACGGAGCATACATTGAGAATGCAGTTAATTATGTCGCATTTTATATTCCTGACACAATCGCGTGGACAGATCATGGACGTTATCAGCAAATTATGTCAAACAAGCGTTCATGTTGTGTTGTGCTGTGCCAGAGGCGTTGCCGATAACAATGCATGAATCAGATTTCCTATTCAGTAAATACTGGGTGTAAAAAAATTGCTGCAAATATTTTAAGAGGTGAATCAGCCCATGTAACTGAACAACTTTCCCAAAGGAACATAGATCGAAATATGAAATAAGAATTGGACTTCCCATACAAAATTACCGACCAACCAAGACAATTTGTATGGGAGGTCCCAAAATCTTTTTCATATTTCGACCTAAGTTCCTTTGGGAAAGTTGTTCAGCCCTTAAAATATTTGCAGCTAATATTTTTACACTACCACCAGGTTAACAGATGGGCACTATTTCTACTTGTTTTATTCTGTTTTCGCACGACACAGTGAGCAGTTTCACATCGGCTAAAACTAGCTCGTGTCACGGCATGCATCAGCATACGAATGCGACCGAAATTACAATGTCAATATCTCTCTTTTTTCGTGTGGGACACCGAGTCTTCCAACGACCCAATGAACCATAGTGTCAGAATTTTTCAATCTCCTTCTACGAGTAGCAGGCTTCTGACATGGTTGTGTAACGACCGCCGTCCAAGTAATCATAGACAGCAACCGGGACCTACGGGATCAATACAATAGGTTGTGTTATTGGAAAGAATCTGGACGCCGAATCTTTGAAATACGGAGTGTAAAAAGATGGTGTTCCGAAAATTTCAGTTCTGATCAGAGCTTGAAACTGTTAAACTTTATATTGGAAAACATACATACACAAATACACATATCACGCCTTTATGCCTTGCGGAGCAGGCAGAGAGTTAGAGACCGTAAAATTCTCATGGTTTGAGCACGCCTGAAATGTTTTCGTTACACCGTCCCTTACACCATATATTCTTTGTACCCTTTATTTTGCGAAAACGTTCAGTTTTATTTCTGTGGAGCAAATTGTCGTATATCATGACAACAATCCCCCATTTCCTTAAATTATGCATTTCAATATGTAGCATGTCATCTTGCCTTGCCGAAGCGCCCCCGCATGCAATGCCGTATTGCAATTTGGACTACGAACTGTACTCATTTAAAACTCAGTGCAAATATTGCAAAGGGGAATTCTATTCGTGGAACTGAACAAATTTCACCAAGGAATATACAAAATTCTTACGGCTGTTAACGCTCTGCCTACCCCGCAAGGGATAAAGGCGTGATATATGTATGCCGTGTGATGCCGGCTTAGAATAGCATCACCCCATATCCTACCCGCGGGTGTCGTAAGAGGCGACTAAGGGACTCGAGGGTATTGGTGTATTACAATTTTTAGGCGACAGGCTGACAACCTGTCACTATAGTGATACACATGTTTTCTGAAACAACCTTGGAAAACAATCCTCACAAATGTCAGACGTGGCGATAGCGACCGTATTCTTACGGCCGTTAACGCTCTGCCTACCCCGCAAGGGATAAAGGCGTGATATATGTATGTATGTATGTATATGTATGTATATGTGTGTTATATACAAAAATATTGAAAAAGTCTCTTTGTTCTGTATGGGAGATAATTTTTTTTTTTCTGGTTTAGACCTATGTTTCTTGAAAAAAGTTGCTTAGATTCACGAGCAGAACTGACCGTAAAAATATTTGCAATGATCTTTTCTAACTAGTTTTAGTTATGACTTCTTAATGTAACTTAAATAACTAACGAATATAAGTTTAATAAATATGGGCTTGTGATAAAAATGTCTATGCATTCGTTGATTCGGCTAGGCACTGTTTTGGCAACTATCTACACTATTACACTGTTCAGTTTTTATGATTTAACCGACACCGTAACAAACCCATCTTTCTGTTTCCATGACCATGACTGATTAGATTTATTAATATATTTTTTTACTCTGTTGCATGACGACCGGTGTGGCGCAATGGTAGTGCGACTGCCTTTGACGCAGAAGGTTCCGGGTTCGATTCTGTCACTCATCAAGTTGATATTTATCACTTTGTGAATTTGTTCCCTGTCTTGTTAGGACATTGCGGGCTGAACCACCCGGTTGTCCGTAAGTAAGATGGTTCCGTGTTTCGGATGGACCTACGGCTTAAGGTCCCGGTTGCTATCTATGATCACTTAGACGGCGGTCGTTACACAACCATGTCATAAGCCTGCTACTTATAGAAGGCGGCTGAAAAATTCTGATACTAGGGTTCATCGGGTCGCTGGACGACTCAATTTCCCACACGAAAAAAAGAGACTATTGCATTACCGATTACGAAACAAATAACCGTCGGAAGTTGCTGGCATTTTCACGGGCCATCTTAAATTTATCCGTTATGTTTGTAATGTTGGTAGTAACTAGTAAGCACCTGTTAAATGATTGCTCGCCACGAAAACTGAATTGCGCAAGAGCATGTCAGTTTGATGACATTTGGTGTAGCCGTAAAATGAAATAGAATAGATACCTCGTGAATTAAATAATGTAAGAATTTCTCTATTTATTTATTTTTTTTCAGCCCTTAGTGATACCTTTCTGCGCTGCATAAAATATGATGATCCTATCCGTAATAAAAAAATGTAGTGTATAATCGAGTCGACGAAACACCTGATAGACCCTGGTGTCAAAAGTTTATTAACGGCCTTCTACTAGTAGTTCACCTCTGACATGGTTTTTGAAACGACCGCCGTCTAAGTAATCATAGAAAGCAATAGGGGTCGACAGCTTAACGTGCCCTCTAAACAATTTTTGAGTGAAATTCGTTCAATAGACCTAAATTATTTGTTTTGTTTCGTGCCTTATATTATAGTTTATTATACTCATACGCTCTATTTACATGCTAACATTATTACTACTATACACGACAACAGACATAAAAGCGAAAGTATGCTAGCATTACACGCGTGTTTACTCGCCACGTCACTCGCCACGCGGCTCGCCTACAAATGTGGGCTAAACTGTGGGCTCGATTCGGAAAAACAATTCTTTTAACTTACAATAAGGCTGTCACTTTCCGTCAAATAGGTTTAGAAAATGACAGGATATATCTAAGTTACGCTATTTAAAATAGTCAACGAGCTCTTCGTTATTTCTAGTGATTTAATCGCCACTGGTTTATATAAATGGGACATTTTTACAGATAACGCGCATTTTGCGTCAAATTATAAAACACCAGCTGGCACCAGCGGATCCACCCGCGTGAAAGTGGTTTGTGTGGTTTTAATCCCATGGCATCCCACAGAAAAAAAATCGGGATATAAACTATATGTTAAATCCACGTTACCCTCTATGTGTGTGCCAAATTTTAAATAAAGAATAAGAATAAGAATAATTTTATTAATATGCTTAATGCTAGTATTTACATATAAAGTTTAATTACATAACAGTACTTACATATTACAATTTAGCCTGAACTAGGATTACCCTGTATCTCAGGCAGACAAGGTCATGATTAATTGTTACATTATACATCTATTTTTATAAACTATATAAAATATTCGCATGATTAAATTATTAATATTTACATTTTCATTATCTATGCAAACAAATTACAAAATTATTAACTAAGAGTTCACTTTTATAATTAATATTACACAACTATCGTTATACATCTAAAATATATTAGGTGAGAACCGTTAATAATTCCTCTGTAATTAATAATTGTAATAATTCAGTTCAGCAGTTTTTGCGTTTAGGAGTTACAAACAAACATACAAACTTTCGCATTTATAATAAACAATAAACAAGAGAATTGTTTACCCGAATCGCGGCTAGTGTTACACAAACGTTACATCTATTGCTCTTGTAAGACGTGTAACACTCTCGCCAAATATTGAGTGCTTGTGCCATATTAACATGGGTTGGAGTGGAGTGGACATACATACATACATACATCACACCTTTATCCCTTGCGGATACGGTAGACAGAGCGTTAACGGCCGTAAGAATACGGTCGCTATCACCACATCTGACATTTTCGAGGATTGTTTTCCAAGGTTGTCTCAGAAAACATGTGTATCACTATAGTGACAGGCTGTCAGCATCATCTGAAAGAGCCCTCAATATTTTGTCAGACGTGGCGTTAGCATCTATAATATTATGGCTGTTAACGCTCTGCCTGCCCCGCAAGGGATAAAGGCGTGATATGTGTATGTGTTGTTTACGCTCAAATCGGCCTAGTTACTGCGGGCAAATTGCTAGATAACACAATTCGGTACGAGTAGTATTGATACAGCTTATCGTTCGCACAACGCCACCCCAATAAAAAAGACGTTACTCTATTTACTTACTACTGATTGGCTACTTTTGGAATGTATCCAAATTGTTTTGACCTCTGACATCTTAAATATCATATCACATCCGCATAGCAGTCCACTGCTGCCTCCTTCAGGGTACGCTTCCGAAGGTTTCGGGTTCGATTCTCGGTGGGTCACTCACAAAGTTGATATTTATCATTTTGTGAATTTATCCCCAGTCTAGTTAGGATATTGCGGGCTGAACCACCCGATTGTCCGTAAGTAAAATGGTTCCGTGTTCCGGATGGCACGTTAAGTCGCAGGTCCCGGTTGCTGTCTTTGATCACTTACACAGCAGTCGTTACACAACCATGTCAGGAGCCTGCTACATGTAGAAGGCGGTTTAAAAATTCTGACACTAGGGTTCATCGGGTCGTTGGATGACTCGGTGTCCTACACGAAAAGAAAAAGAGAAGATTGCTACCAACTTTTTATTTTTCTACTTATTCTACTACTATTTATTGATTACGTATATATATCTTTTGTCAGGGTTCCCACTTGACTGGACGGGGTCATCTATACATTTGGTGCTTCGATTTAGGTCACAAGAATTATTATTTTTTTGCGTTTAATAATACTGGCCCGAATTCAATGAAAGCTTACTAAAGACTACTTTCGCTGTAAAAATTAACAGTTTAATATAATTTTGTTGACAGTTTGTATGTTTTCTTTTGACTATTATTATTTTTAGTATGTCGTTCTTGCCACAATAGTATTCTTAACGAAATAACATTTGGCTCCAAAAATCATCCATGCAACTAATAATTTTGGTATTTATAATCTGCTTCTAAAAGCAACTCTAGATAACAGTGTTAATTTCCTTTGCAGATAAATAATAGATAATTAGTTATCTCATCAATATCTAGTCGTCAAACTACAAAAAAGCAATTACTTATCTAAATTGTTGAAAACCCGCTTTAATTAACTGATAACTTGTATAAGGTGTAAAAATATTAGCTGCAAATATTTTATGGGGTGAACCAGTTCATTAAACTGAACAACTTTCCCCAAGAAACATAGGTCGGTATATGAAAGAAATTTTTGGACCTCCTATACAAAATGTAGCAGTCGAGCGACTCAATTACTGTATGGGACGCCCAATATTTTTTTCATATTTCGACCTGTGCTTCTTGGGGAAAGGTGTTCGTTTTCATGGGCTGATTCACCCTTTAAAAATTTGCTGCTAATATTTTTACACCTTATATAGTTTAATCGCTAAGTCCGGCCCTGTCCGTTGGATCTGGACGTTGATGAATTGTAGTGCCGCGCCACGAAGATTGCATTCCAACGGTAGAATGAATGCTCGTGATTTAGCGATTCCTAGATTAAAATGTGGCGACCCATGTGGCGCAGTGGTACGGCCAAAGGTCCGAGGTTCAATCCTAGTCTGAGCAGATATTTGATAGATACACTTGACCGCCGTGTGATGCCGGCTTAGAATAGCATCTACTAGGGGAGGCCCATGTCCGGCAGTGGACTATTCAAGCTAGTACATACATACGTATACATATAACACGCCTTTATCCCTTGCAGAGGTAGGCAGAGCGTTATTTAGTACATACAGGGTGTAAATAAAATAACTGCAAATATTTAAGGGGTGATCTAGTCCATGATACTGAACAGCTTTTCCCAAGAGACATAGGTCGAAATATGAAAAATAATTTTGGACCTCCCATTCAAAATTACCGACCGACCAAGACCAAATTAAATTCTCGGGTTTGGTGTTTTCTCCGTGAGTCCTTCATTCACACTACTTTACTCTTCAAACTCTACCAAAAAGCGTTCTGTTTGAAACTCATATACAAAAAAAGTTTTGCTTTGAAAGCTTCGAAATTCGTTTTGTAGTTGTCAGTACCGTGTCGCGTGTTTGGAATGTCCACTGAAATGCCACAGCCAAATGGACAGTAGGCATTCAAACCCCGTTGTCGATGTAGTTAGAGTTCCCAGTTGTTAATCGACATGCTTTTGATCCCTTTGTAACGTATTTTGTTGCGTCGACAGCTAGCTTACTGATTGTCGAAAATGAAGAAAGAATGGTTTTGCTTGAACATTTATAAAGGCAAAAAACGTTTTGTAGTTGTAGTTGACGCGTTGGAATTCGGAGAAATTCGGAGATTTCACCCAAGATTTCATATTCTTTCTTTCTTTTTTCGTGTGGGACACGAGTCGTTCAACGACCCAATGAACCATGGTGTCAGAGTAGCAGGCTTCTGACATGATTGTGTAACGACCGCCGTCTAAATAATCATATACAGAAACCGGGACCTTCGGCTTTACTTGCTATCCGAAACACGGGAACAACTTTTTTACGGACAATCGGGTGTTCAGCCCGCAATATCCTAACCAGACTAGGAACAAATTCACAAAGTGATAAATATCAACTTTTTGAGTGACCCGTCGAGAATCGAACCCGGGACCTTCTGCGTCAAAGGCAGTCGCACTACCACTGCGCCACATCGGTCGTCACATTTCATATTGAGAGAGGGTTATACCTACTTCGATTTGACAATATTCTCAAATAAATCAATTCGGCTCGCCTTTGATACGTTGTAGTATTTATTTTCAACAGTTCGTTCACTGATTGCCTGTGTATCTGTGTTAGAACTAGCGCCATTTTCGCATTGCTGATTTCGGTAGGAAATTGAGTATGAAATACACTATGTCCTTAATTGAATTACAATATAGCTTGGATATTAGCTGGCATGAGGATTTCTTCTGTGTTTCATGTACGATATAGCTTGTTTGATGATTGCAAACATTCAGGGTGTGTTATAAACGTAAAAATGAACAGTATTCATTGTATATTTTTGGAATTACACAAACAAACTTTGATCGAAATGCGACTAGACCTTGAAAGATCTTCACACCTTGAATCACACACACATCTGTATTAGATACGGCATGTCGCATAGATCATTATGAGCACGTGCGCGGGCGCAGGCGAAGAGGCGAAGATCGAGACGATACTGCGCAATAGAGATCTTTATACGGTTGCTGCCTGATTATGTCTACAATACGCCAGAAAACTGGGTCATAAGTTTACTTAGTTTCCCGAATAAAATAAAATCTATATATACATAACAAGACTAGAAAGCGGGTGTCCAGTAGCCTATAGTAGATGTTTAGTTTTCGAAAGAACATACCGATGATAGCGTGTTTCAGAAAACTAACAGCGACACCTATAATTCATAAAATACAAAAGTTGTACGCTTAAAACTGCTGTCTCAAAACACTAAAGATTTCATTCATAGTGTTTCGAAATATTCAAAGTATTAATAAACAGAAAAATAATATGAAAGTGTTTTGGCGCCATCCATAAGAGTGCACTAAGACGTCATACTTTCAGTTTTTCATACAAAATATCTAATATTTTAAAAAACTACTCATTTGACATGTGAGGCATGTAGCCTATTGTTTGAAAAAAATATTTCGTGCTTTTGTACACGAAAGAAATACATCACATTTAAACATTAGTTAGAATACCTGCTGTCAAAGGCTTGATCAAGAATGTAATGTATTTTGGTGATTTTGACGAGTAGGTTCCACCCCGCTATAGTTCAAATTGGCACATTGTAATGGACCAAACCAAGAGTTGTCGTCAAGCCACTCAAGAGATTGATGCCACGCGGATTTTCGTCTGCAGAATGGATATCTAGATTCTAGATCGAGACGCTGTCCTTGAACTTCAACTTCTATAAATAAACTAGCCTTGACCTTTCATCAATAACAACAATACATTATTCTTCAAGACTTCTAGTTCTTCTTACATTAAAGAGACTTACGTAACCCACAAAAATGTTTCAAAGACAAATACATTTTTAAGGTTTCCCGACTCTTGAAAAAGGTTAATGTTTTCACAATGGAAATTGACGCTTGACCAACTAATAATAGACATTATTACCTTTAAAAATTCCGCCAACAAAGTATCCTTTCTTTACTAAAAGTCGGTACTTTCTTTCTTAATGTCTTTGTTAAAATTGCCGGGACTTCTGAAACACTGAAAGTTTGAAACAATGCGGCTCTTTTTAGTATCTCACAGTAAGGTTGCCTTTTGACCTAGTTGCCAAATTGTGCCTGTATGAAATAGTGAATTTGTTTTTGAACTCCGTTTTGCGCGAAATTGTTTTGTAACGCTTAATAGCATAATGGACAGCACCCAAAATCTACAAAACGTGGTCTCCACCATCTTACAATACGGAATCTATAACGTGTGCGAAATCTTACAAAGTAATCAATCAGGGCCCTAAGTCTGCTAAATGAAAATCGTTTCAGTTGGATCTCGATTAGATCTCAGTTTGATGATTTTAGTAGTTTCGTAGTCTGCTAACAGTTTGAAGTATAGAAAATTACAGTTGCAATTGAATGACAGTTGAGTTTCGATGGCGGCGTTACAATGACAAAAAAAGTTGCAGATTCAGGGCCCAGTATATAGCATCAAACACAACCTTTCGGGTGGCGTGCACAAGGCTTAAACTACTGACTCATAGAGACAGTTAGATTACCGAATGTAACGAATCGGATCGGCGTACGCGTTTGACAATGACAGGTTGTTAATTTGTTGTGCCGTTTGCCAACGAATTCTGTTTCAATTCGGAACATACTTGTTACATCAACAGATGCATTTTCTAGTTCATTTTTACTTTTTTTATAAAGTTACTAAAAGCTAGTATATTACGAAGTTATTACGTAACCATCTGCCTTTTTATTTAAATATTCTGGACAATTCACACAGCGCCATCTAGCCTCAAACTTAGCAAAGCCTGTACTATGGATATTAGATAGCTGATATTAATACTTATATTTTTTTATGAACGCACACCGGAGTAGACACAAATATTTTAAGATATGTCTATTTGCTACTATCCGTTACATCATCGGGACAGTCAATTTCTGTAAGAGTAATTGTCTCTTCAACCTCTAAGTAAAACATCAAACAAAATGTAACCCCATTGTCTGTTTGATCTATCTACCAAGTAAAGTAGATCGAGTAACAAATTGTTCGTACTTTTTTGTTCCGTTTCATAAAATGCCGTTTTTGTGAAAAGAACGCGTCCTGTTCAACACAGACATGCATTAATAAATGTTCCTGTCCTGGAGACCTTTCATCATTCCTACAATGTAGTGACAAAATCTCGGGATTTATGATTTGTACAACTGTAACCCGATTTCTACTTCTGCCGTGTTATGCTGGCTTAGAATACCATCACCCCATTTATATCCCATTTTTTTACGACACGCCAGGGCGAATAAGGGTCTCGAGAATTTCTTGTGTCTTACATTTTAGGCGACAGGCTGACAACCTGTCACAATGACACGAATTATCTGAAAGGGCCCTCAATATTTATCAGACGTGGCGACAACGACCGTATACGGTTGTTAACGCACTGTCTACCCCGCAAGAGATAAAGCGTAATATGTGTAAATCAGCTAAATTTATGAGTAACCCAATTTCAATGGCGAAATGTTTTTGTAAGCTGTTGAGTTTGTATCTATTGGTTATAGCTACGTAGGTCGGTGACGTAGGTGTAGATCCATTTCTAATATTTCGCATCCGCAAATACGTGGGTGGAACTGATATATGGCGGCCCAAAAACTTACAACCATTCTCGTTTTTACAGATCATAACATTGTGACATTCTTGTTTTATCTTTTACAACTAACATTTCTCTTACTTTGACAATAAATCCTGATTCTCTCAAAGATTTTCGTTGGGGTGTAAAAATAAGTTTTAATAAATCAACCACAAAGATTTTAAGGTGTGAACCAGTACATATTACTGAACAATTTTCCCCAAGTCACAATATGACAAATGAACCTCCTATACAAATGGACTCAGTCGGCTGGATAATTTTTATATTTCGACCTATGTTCCCTGGGGAAAGTTGTTCAATTTCATGGGCTGTTTTTGACATTCTGTATGTTCGTTCTTACCTGAACAAGGTGAGTCGAGTGCTACGCATAGATGTGTGTGACCTTTTAATTTTTGTATTAGTCCTGTATCTTTTGTTTTGTGCAATACATGGTTGAATAAATAGTAGTGTGCGTGTACGGCAGCTGAACAATTTGCTACACTGTAATAGGCGGTTTGCGTAACTGTATGTAACGCATTACTCGCTTCACGCGTTCACGGCTGATAACAGCGCGTAACTTGTTTGCTCAATTTCAGCCTCAGCTAATCGGTATATGTCGTATTTTCATTATTTTTTGTACCTGAATTTTAATGGTAGTGATTTTTTTATGCCGTGTGATGCTGGCCTATAACATCACCCCATTTCTGTACCGGGTGGCGTAAATACAAACCCGACTACAACACAGACATCCATACTCTGTGTTGTAGTCTGGTTGGTACAGAGTTCGGACGTACAAACCCGACTACAACACAGAGCACTCATACCAGCCTCTTCGCAATTACATTAGTTTTGAAATGCCCTGTGTCGGTTCTGGCACATCGCCGGCCCCTGCCGGGGCACGCTCGCTCCGCTCGCTCGGCTCGTGCGTTGTGGACGCAGTTCTAACCTAACCTAACCTAACCTGGCGTTGACGCCAGGTTAGGATAGGTTGTGTCTAACAAACCTATGTTTGAGCTTGAGTTGCTTTTGTATTTATCATTAAAATATCATTAATCATTAAAATATCAGTAATCATTAAAATATAATTAATCATTAAAATATCCTTAATCATTGAAATATCATTAACCATTAAAATATCATTAATCATTAAAATATCATTAATCATTACAAAGCCATTAATCATTAAAATGTCATTAATCATTAAAATGCCATTATTCATTAAAATTTCGTTAAGCATTTACGTATGATTAATCATTAAAATTATCATTAATCATTAAAATATCATTATACATTAAAATATCATTAATCATTAAAATATCATTAATCATTAAAATATCATTAATCATTACAAAGCCATTAATCATTAAAATGCCATTATTCATTAAAATTTCGTTAAGCATTTACGTATGATTAATCATTAAAATTATCATTAATCGTTTCAGTAATTATTCATTATGATTGGTTATTCATCATTTAAAATATCATTAAGCTACAATTTATCATTAAAACATCATTAGGTAATCGCTAAAATAATAACAATCACAATCGTTAACTCGGCATTGATCATTTATCGATGATGTCTGTGTTGTAGTCGCCTTTGTAGCATAATTTAATGTTCCAACCCGACTACAGCACAGACAGTCCCCTGTCTGTGCTGTAGTCCGGTTTGTACTAACGCTACCGGGTGTCATAAAAGGCCCCTAAGGGCGAGGGTTTTATGTGTTAATATTATAATTTTAGGAGACAGTGAATAATCGGTATCCTATGTACCTGGAGATAAAAGATTTTTCTGAAATGATCCTCAAATTTCTGTCAGACTTTCCCATAGCGAGCCGTATTTCTAGCCGTTATCGTTCAGCCTACCACGCAAAGGATACCTATGTGTGTGTGCGTAATATTACCTAAAGTTTTTTTTTGTTCGTATTCTGCAGAGGTAGAAACTTTATGCTGCCTTATCATTCTTCAGGGAAAAACCAAACAATGTTTCAGGGCAGATTTATCGCGATTAAAGCGACGCAGGGACTAGTTGTGGAAAACTCTTTTTGTGTTTCGAAAATGTTGAGCCATTTGAATAGTCTACCAACATTTAACATGGCGTATCTAGCTCAGGTTGTTCCGAAGCTTAATGTAGCCTACTTATCATTCACTTACAACAGCCAAAATGTGTCCGGACACATAAGCATACATTTATCAATGTGAATAAAGCTAGGCATTGTTGAGTTAGGGGTCTAATTTAATTTTGTTCCATTTCGAACTTTTTCGGCAGTATAATGGGCATACCGTTCTTCACAGGGTTAATGTAACCTACTTCTATTATTCCCTTGGAATACAACAACAAAAATACTTCAATAAGGCGAGGCATTGATGTAGGGCAGGTAACCAATTTAATGTTGTTCCATTTTGAATAATTATTCGGCAGAAGAATAGGCGTACCTTTTTCCGTTCTTTAAGGCTTACTGTAACCTCTATTATCATTCCCTTGGAATTCATCAGCTCAAATGTGCCAGGACATATAAGGATAGATTTATTTATATGCAAATAAAGCGAGGCATTGTTAAGACATTGGTCTGTAGAGGTTTTTCCAGTCTGAACAATTTGTCAGGAGATAGTATGCCTTCACTTACGTCCCTTTTCATTCTTCTGGGACACAACAGTTAGAATGTAAATCTGGGCTTACATCTAATATAAGATTTGTCATTGTGAATAAAACGTCTTATATACTTAGTTTAGATCTGGTTTTCAAATGGTCTGGTCAAAATGGTTTTCCTTTCAGAATAATTTGTTAGCTTCTCAAGCTTATTAGAACGTATATCCCTTATATTCCTTTGTTCAGTCCCAACACTCAACTGCCAGGATATGACTTGACACATCAGGATAGACGTAAGTGTAGATTTATACATAAATACATACATATATCACGCCTTTATCCCTTGCGGTTTTTTTTTGCAGATTTATCATTGCGACAAAGCGACGTGCTATACGGAACGGATGTCTGCAAATCTCTTTTTGTGTTCCCAAAATACATAGCATAGTTTGCTTGCATTAACCATGGGACATCCCAGATATAATCATTCCGTTAAGATACTTTTTCTACAGAGAAAATGTACCAGAATCAGGAATTTTAGAAAAGTTTTCTCCGTATATCCTCTTCGAAATATTAGCGGTTTTCCATTAGCGTAAAGGCTTATACAGCCTCACTTTCCACTCTCACTCACGACCAATCGGTGATCGATCATAACGTCATTGAAACTGGTAAATATGGATTGTCAGTCATAAATCTTTCGGAGGATCACTCGGCGGGCGGCGGTGACCGCGACATAAAAAACTCTGACGTCATATCAGCCGGCGCAATTTGCGTTCCAAATAGTTCCAATACCATGTGTTTGAAAAGAGTGTTTAGCTGATGCTAGTGGGCAACATTCAATTGTTTATTTCCATGTAGATTCACAACTAATAAAAACATAAAGAATTCATTGTATAAAAGAGAAAATTGTAAGACACATTTTTCTCTTTTTATTAATAACATTTTTATGTTCCTTGTAGAAACCTTGTAGAAAAACTAATGTTCGTACCAATCGGTATCAAGCATGATGAAAAGCTGCTAAACTGTTTTTAAAGTAGGTATACAGGATTATCGTTAATCTGCGAAGCCTCGGTTATTTTATTTTTTTGTGTTGAATGCTTTTTAGTCTGGGTAACATAGAGCACTGTACACTGCGAAATATAAGTTAAAATTTGTAGCAGGGTGTAAGCGGCCGCTAGTAAGGTATAAAAGAGGCCGATAAAAACAAAATTAATTTAGAACCATCAAAACTTTTTACGGCATTCATAAACCATCATTGTAAACCATAAACTTCAACATAATGCTATTAGCAACCTCTTACCTCACTTCTTGGAGTACGCAGGAACTTCCTCGTATTATGAGAAGTTTGACGGTGTTACAAATCTTTGACGGTAAGCTGTACGCCGAAATTGTGGCCGAAAGCACTTCGACACACACACACATACACACAGATCACGCCTTTATCCCTTTCGGGGTAGGCAGAGCGGCAAGGGCCGTATAAAATACGGTCGCTATCGCCACGTCTGACAAACATTGAGGGCCCTTTCAGATGATTCGTGTATTACTACAGTATAACAAGTGACCAAGTCAATTTGTATGGGAGATTTTGGACATTTGGACATTTTTTTTCATATTTCGACATATGTTTCTTAGGGAAAGTTGTTCAGTTTCAAGGGCTAATTCACTCCTCAAAATATTTGCAGCTAAAATTTTTACACCTTTTATAACTCGAATATTCGTTCCATCTCTAAAGCCTCTGGATGCTTATATGTTTGAATGTGCGGATTTCTCGCGCGTAAACAGGGCTACTCTCGTCGCATTTACGCCGGATCGAGACGGTTCGCGGCGAAGCGAAAGCAATTCAATTCGGATTGTTTTTATTTGATTTCCCAAATATGGCGATGTGGTAATGCAACGGAAGAGAAAAAAATAAAAATTGAAAAGAATAGAAATTGCTTTATTTATAACCGCAAATGACTGCGGTGTCGTAATACGCGACTAAGGAACTCGACTTTTCAATTTTAGACTTGTCGTGTAGTGCCGGCTTAGAATGGCATCACCCCACCTTACCCGTGGGTGTCGTAAACCGACTAAGGGATAATCATCAAGGGAAGGGGCAGCAGCGTTCCCTATGAATGCTTCATCTTGCACTGCGCTCGCCGTGTAATGTTGTCACGGTTAAGGTTTAAAGTTACAATTTTAGGCGACAGGCTGACATATTGTCACTATTATTTTTAGATAACAGACCCCAAATATTGTTTTTGCTAACGTGGTAATCGACCGTATTTTACGGCCGTTGACGCTGTGCCTACTCCAAGTCTTACAGTATGAGGGATAAAGGCGTGATGTATGTATGTAAAAGTACATAAAAGAAAGATAGTATCTCTTGTGAGAAAAACAGCAGTAGCTAGTGCCACCAGCACAAAAAGACGGTGTTTAAAACGCGCAATTAGGGCCGGATTCCTTCCCGGACTTCCGTTTTGGGGTTCCACTTCCCGCATGCGCTAGAAAAAGACGGCGGCTTCTACTTCTACTCTACTTGCGATAAAATGTATTCTAAGTGAAGGTGACACAGTTGCTCAAGGTTTTGGAATTCTTAATTAAAATAAAATGTACACTTTATAGCATTGTGACATTTTATAGCATTAGTTATTTGTTTAGTTTTCATGTGCGAGTAATTTCTATTATTGCCTAATTACCCAAAATTTTAGATTTTCTCACAACACGTGGGTTGGCTGGAAGAGATCTCTCATTAAGAAATAAGCTCGCTTTTGCGACTAAATTTTTTGTATTAATTTTCTATACTATTCATGCAATAAAGAATATATATTTGTTTTAAGGGTCTTATCACAGTAATGTTAGACGCGCGTTGAGATCGATCTTGAATGTGACTTTGAGATGCTGTTAGTATTGACTGATATTTGTCAAAATCGATCTCAGAGTTGAGTGCGATTTATAATATCAGAGTTTCATTCTCGTCTCGCACGTATTACCTACGCTTTCTGCTCTAGAAAACAATCTCTTTTACTCACTAACTGCAGATTGAATTGCTCCGTCACGATTTATAGAAAGGCAAAAGTCTGAAACATTGTAGGTTTAGCCGTTTGACCGTTGGTAGTCACTTATTGAAACCAACCATTAGAGGGTACAAACTGTCTGTAAGCCGTCTGTCCACAGACTATTTAAATGTGCAAAAGTTTTCAAAGTTGAGACGAGGTGAATATTCAAAGTTGTGGTTGGAATGAAGTGCTTTTAATAGTTGTTGCAAGTTCTATCTATCTAATACCTTTAAAAGAGCAATAACTTTATAAATGTATATATACCTATATGTGGACGTCCAGTCAGGATTCGCCGTATTTTGCGGGGATTTTGTTAGGAAAACGACGGAATTGTTCAATTATGATCTTGTATTATCTCCTTTTAACAATTAGTTAGGATTATCACACTGTTTCCACATTATTTCACGTTATTCGACTCAATACATTTCACCCAGACGCTACCACTTTGACAGTTCTCCCAAATCTACTTTCATTTGTTTTCCATACGGGACAGGCAAAGGTAGAATGGCCGCCATACTGCCAAGGAGTTACAATTCAGCCAGTGGTCTTCGCCGACATATATATTTTCAGGATCTCTGAAATGCAATACAATACAATGTAAGATCATGACGAAATACTCTAGCTACTTATACACTTTTCAATTAAATTTCTTGTTTTGTGGCGTTTTCATTATGATTTCGCCAGTATCAAGTTTCGGCGATGACTTTGACATCGAAAGAACAACGAACAGATCCAAAGACGATTTTTTTTATAGCGCAACACTTTGCTGAGGTGCGTTGAACCTAGAACAAAAGACAACACATCACAATACACAACATGAAACATGTAGGTTAGTAAGAAAAGACAATACAAAATATATTTATATATAACCTAATATATATATTTCCCTCAATGTGGCAATATGGCATCTGTCATCATCGCACGGTGACGTGACGCGATATTAAATCAGTCGGTCTCGGTATACGAGTGCGTAAGTAACATTTGCATACGACAGGATATGCTCATTTTGAGCACACGTTTTATTAACACACACACACACACAAATCACGCTTATATCCCTGGCGGGGAATGCAGAGCGCTAACGACCATAAAATTACCCTTGTTATCGCCAAGTCTGACAAATGTTTGAGGGTTGTTTCAAATAAGTAATGTATCACTATAGTGACAGGTTGTCGGCTGTCGCCTAAAATTGCAATACACATGGGTGTCTTAACAGGCAAAGTGCTCGCAGGTTTCTGTGTATAACAACTTTTAGGCGACAGGCTGACAACCTATCACTATAGTGATACACAAATTATCTCAATTATATTTTTCAGACGTGGCGATAGCGACTGTATTCTTTCGGTCGTTAACGCTCTGCCTACCCCGCAAGAGATAAAGGCGTAATATATGTATACGTATGTATGTATGTATTACTATGTATTGAAGCCAGCATTTCAAGTGATCGCCGAAAAAGGCTCAAAGTAAGATGGATGTAGCGGCTCAGAGTGTTGATAGATCCGTGCCAGGATCTCGACGGAGTCGTCAGTTCGTCACATCAAACAGGGAACGTGATAGATGTACTCAAGAGACCGAATTGACACCGAGTCATATTTACATGTCATGTCAATGGCAAAACTCGTGGGTCGTTGCAGGGATAATTTAAGCAGTTAGACTTTGAAAATATCTTATTAAGAAGCTATTTTCATTGTTTGGGAATATGCCGTGAGATGCCGGCTTAGAATAGCATCACCCCATATCCTTCCCACGGGTGTCGTAAAAGGCGAATAAGGGACTCTGGAGTATTGGTGTATTACAATTTTTAGGCGATAGGCTGACAACCTGTCACTATAGTGATACACATGTTTTCTGAAACAACCTTTGAAAACAATCCTCAAAAATGTCAGACGTGGCGATAGTGGCCGTATTCTTACGGCCGTTAACGCTCTGCCTACCCCGCAAGGGATAAAGGCGTGATATATGCATGTATGTATGGGAATAATACTTTATATTTTATTTAATGGCTTTGCTTTGTGTGATGTAGTGATTGGGGCAATTTATCTTTCTATACCACTCTACTTGAATATACAATTTCAACCATCTATACCGAAAGGGTTGGCCAAAGCCGGCGGGATTCTATCTCGATTGAGGCTAATATCTAGATATTTCAACCCAATATCTGATCGTTTGCTGGGTAACCTACTAACCAGTATATAGATATCATGGATATAGGTTATCAAACTGAACATCACATCTGGACGTGTATTTTAGGATATGTGAAAGTTCGATTTCGCATGCGCCAGTGTTTGATTAAAGAGTCAGCATAAAGACCAAATTTTTAAACACCTGTGTTTAAAAAATTTAACAATATTATTTTTTTGGAAAACTTGGAAAAAACATTCACTACAAGCTGGATTTAAACCAGATACTTTTGTCATCTGTACTGGCAGCGATGCCTCTCCAATCTGGGCTACCGCGGGTTTCCGCAACCTGCGATAGAAAATTTAGCAAATTATCCAAAAAAAACTGCGTGAATTCACCTAGTTAAACGTAGTAACGGCATACGAGTGCTTAGATCTCTCGTCGTCTCGTCGCATTATGGCGCATGAGAATTAGAATTTCCGCTGTCTCAAGAATCGCGAAATTTTTCTACTAAGGATATTCAAACTAAAAGTAAAAGCGGTGAACGGTGATAAATGAAAGATGTTTGAAGTTGTTTACCAAGTAATCAACATTTTAATATTGAAGATCTACCAGGCGTGGATAGATGTATTTAAGATGCTATTTGCGGATAGATACTATATTGTCTTACATATTATGCTTTGCGAGACAGGCAAAGGAAAAACTGCCTAAAACGAGCGCCATGCCTGACAAATACTCGAGGCACATATTAGGCAGTTAAAAAACTCTGGCACCAGGGTTAATAGGGTCGTTGGATGACTCAATGCCCCACAGGAAAAGAAAGCAAAAACAGAATAGTAGTATCTTGTAGTAGTCTAAAGATTCATTTTGGAATAGGAAATTTTCCAGCCCGTTTTTAAGGGTACATAGCGCTGAGCTAAACTTAAAAAGTTTCTTACTGAGGAAAGGCATTTTGTCTATTTGAGTATCAATATAACTTAAATTTCAAAATACAAACGTATAGCATCATAAACTAGCTCGAAATCCGTTAAAAACTGCCTGATAGAAAAGTCCCCATTGTGTACCACTGTGAACTGTTTGTTGAGAAGGCCATTATTCTGCCTTGCTCCGCGTTGATCTATTGTACAGAATAATGCAAATCCTTAACAAATTTACAATTAATGTATCATAATGTTTGAGATAGCTCTATCTGAAAGCCTGCACTCTGGCGGAACTATACAGCACCATCCATCACCCGACCACGCCCGCTTGACAGGCCAAATTGGTTACTCTGCTCTGTAGCGGGATTATCCAACGTAACTGCTACAAAATACCAACTTAGAAGAAAAACAAACCAGTGGTATTCGGGTAAAAATAAAAAGTTAGTTTGATAACACTGTGCCGTGTGATGCTGGCTTAGCATAGCATCACCCCATTTCCTACCTCCTATAACCTACCATAATCTAAAATTACCGTATACGAATGCAAAATACGGCTTCAAAACAACGAAAAAAGGAAATATATCAAAAAGTTTGAAAGATGTTGGCCAATCTGAAGACTTTTATTATATGTTTTGACAGTAATGAAACAAGCTCACAAGTTTGTTATAAAGTAAATCTTCAAATTGGATGGTATGGAAGAACAGAATAAATATTTATATAACGTTTTTTCATAGTCAAAAATTTGAATTCAGATGATATTTGAATGTGACTTAACCTAGGATTTGGGCCAGGATAAGGATAGCCTTCGGGTTGCAGAGGTCAGATGGCAGTCGCTCTGTGTAAAAACTTGGTTCCACGTCAATCCTCTAGGTTAGGCAGCCGATACCTACAGAGAACGGGATATGGCAAGGAAAAGGACGTTCTTTCATAGTTCCAAGTGAAACTTTGACTCAATATCAAACAGTGGCTCAATATCTATCAGTAAAGTCTTGTATTGATAGCTTACAAAAGCTAATAAGACGAAAATTCCTTTTTACAATTTGTGTTGCGACTATTACGGCAATATGACAAACTACATTTACATACGCATACACAAATCGGGCCTTATCCCTGGCGGGTTAAGCAAAGTTTTATTTTTATTTATTTATTTATTTATTAAATGCTTTAAGCGCATTGCCCGTGTCGGTGGAGTATCAACCAGCTTTCCCTGTCTCCGCCAAGTAAAATAAATAAATTATCGACATACCAGGGTTTTCTAGTTGTCGATTTATTTCAATCAGATTTTTCATTTCCGATCTTGCCGCCTAAAGATGTGCCTTTCCCAGCCCAATATCCGAATATTCGCAGAGACGCGACGCCAAAATTGTCACATCCGTCGCCGTAATGACAGGAGATGAGGCAGACGCGGTTTTTCACAGATTCTTTCAGCGAAATCACTTTATTCGGAGAATATTTTATTGCATATATATATATATATATTACATATATTTATTTATATATTTTATTTTTTCATGCATGCATGTATACAGGATGTAAAAATATTAACTGAAAATATTTTAAGGGGTGAATCAGCCCATGAAACTGAACAAATTTCCCCAAGAAACGTAGGTCGAAATATACGAAAATTTTGGGACATCCCATACAAATTGATCGGTTGCTAATTTGGTATGGGAGGTCCAAAAATTTTTTTCATATTTCGACCTATGTTTCTTGTGGAAAGTTGTTCAGTTTCATGGGCTGTTTCACCCCTTAAAGTATTTGCAGCTAATATTTTTACAACTTATATACCTTGTGGGTTACGCAGAGCCGTAAAAACCGTAGAGCCGTGAAATAATTTTTGGAACTTAACAGAATATCTGTCGGCATAGTTACAGATTGTCAGCCTATCGCCTAAAATTGCAATAAAGAATAACCCTCGAGTCCCTTCATCGCCTCTTTGGCGCCCACGAGAAAGAAATAGTCTCAGCCCTGAGTGAATATTACCTTTACCATAACAGCTGCAACAGTCGACTGCTGGACATGGGTCTCCATTTATTGGGGGTAGTGCCATTCTCATCACGTTTAGCAGGCGGATTAGCGAGCGCAGTGCAAGGTCCCTTGGTCGCTTTTATGAGGTAGTATTGGGTAGGGTGATGCTATTCTAAGCCGGAATCACACGGCAAAGTGTGAGTGAATATTAAAATAGAACAAAAAACTTTCGTGAAGAATTTCCACAAATCACAGAACATTATTTTCTTCAGCAAAGTAGGTAGTTGGAGCATAAAAATGCAAGCAAACTTAAAACTTAAAGTACGCGGACGACGGCGACAGATTTACGAGAGCAAAATTACAATCCGGCTCGCTGCTTACTGTGTTGCCAGGTCTTAAAATCGCCATAAAAATGGCGGTGAATGGTGGTGAAACAGACCTCCGCACTCAAGTTGGCCGTGGCCAAAACATGTGAAGGTGGGGATACAGCTCAGACAATCAATACCTGTGTGGTATCACTCTTGCGGGGTAGGCAGAACGCTAACGGCCGTAAGATTCGATCGCCATCGTCGCGTGTGACAAATATTGGGGGCTGTTTCAGATAATTCGTCTATCACTATAGCGAAAGGCTATCAGCCGGTCGCCTAAAAATTGTAATACACATAAACCATCGAACTCTTTGCCTGCTAAGACACCCACGGCAAAAAGTGGGATGATGCTATTCTAAGCCGGTACCACACGTCTTTTTCTGCAAGAGTGGAAGAAGTCAGATCGTTGACGTACGAGCAGGAAGAAAATTTTGTTTAATAATTGTTACGACTGTCGCTTCTCTTTTATAGCAATCGTCTACAAACACTTCCTGTCACTACAGTGATACATGAATCATCTGAAAGGGCCCTCAATACCTGTCAGACGTGGCGATAACGACCGTTATTTTACGATCGTTGACGCTCTGCCTACCCCGCAATGGATAAAGGCATGATTTGTGTGTGTGTGTGTGTGTGTGTCTGCAGACTCTTACCTGTTTTGCCCCGATATCTGGCAACACTAGCCGCGTCCTTGCCAACAAATTCTAATTTGGCCAAGTTGGCTTTAACTCGGGCTTCCTGTTTAACTGGGGCAGAAACTGTGTCGGTTAGTTTGACCTAATCACCACCAAAATTAAACTAATTGCCTTTTCTAGTGTTATTCTCTGGTGCCGATGCTAAATAGTTTAGTTAGTTTAATTGGTGGTACTCTCATTGTTTTCCCATACTGCTCTGTATTCTATTTGCCGAAGTCATAGGGTTCGTTACATTTGCTTATATAAATGAGTCTAAAAAAGAGCTAGCTCTTATATATTTGACTCTGTTGAGCGAATAGCTTACGAGTAATTTCACAATGTGTTCTGTTATACATAAAAGTTAATCCAATTTTAAGACAAACCAATGTCATATTTGGCAATTCGTTTAAAATTTTAAGCCATATTTTTGCAAGCCTATAATATATAGGGGTTCTAATTTATGGTGATGAATCTGTAACACACTACAACACAAGATAGTCAGTGTTTTCATATCAAGTTGTGCAAGTATACGTATAGAATCGCTACATACAATGGGCGTTAAAATGTCGGTTTGACATCCCATCTAGGCTGCTATTGTCAATTTCCCAAATACCCCTACATACCCGAAACATTAGGGCTTCGAGTAATTAAAATGCGCCTGCAAATGTTAAGGCCCCAATCTGTCATTAGGGACCCTCACCCTCGTTAGGCTTACAGGGGGCCCCAACGACAATGTCTCAATTTTTTTAATCGGCGGTAAACGTATCAGATTTAATAGCAGAAAAGGTATTCGATGTTTAAATGTTGCAAAATGTGGGTGATTTCGTGAATATATAACTAATTGACTCACGTTTAATTATAAATGGATGGTATCCAATATTGAATTCGAACAATCCTTTAGTTGCACGATTTCTCATAACGTCCCCTGGTTTCACCTTTTCTATAAGATGTTTGATGCCAAAAACAGCTTTGAAGATGATTAACTCAGCAATTTTGCATGTAAAGTAATTTGTTTGACGTTCCCTGCAAAATTTTCTTATGGGAAGTTGTTCAGTTTCATGATCTGAATGCATCGTATCGTTATTCGGCTGTTCCTTACACTCTGTATAGTGAAACAGATTTTTAAAGGCAGTGCAAATTCTATTATTCAGGGAATAATTCAATCAAAGCCATCGACAAGTTTGGAAGCCCCCGCCTTTGTACCGTAGAGAACAATTCCAAAGTTTTTAATTAGGAACGTGGAATTTTGTTTCTTATTCGCTGGAACCACCTTTACCAGATTTTTCATAATTTGTATGGTACAAGAAACTTTTGTATAGTACTGTATTGCTGAAGATTGAGGGTTGAATCTTGTGTGAAATAAACAGTTAAATAAATGAGATCTGTGCCGTACCGTCTAATGCCGTGTGATGCCGGCTTAGAACAGCATCACCCCATTTCCTACCCGTGGGTGTCGTAAGAGGCGACTGAGGAACTTGAGGGTTTCAGGTGTATTACAACTTTTACCGACAACCTGTCACTATAGTGATACACAAAATTTTCTCAAACAGCCCTCTATATTTGTCAGACGTGGGGACATCGACCGTATTTTTGCGGCCGTTAGTGCTCTGCCTGCCCCGTAAGGGATAAAGGCGTGATAAATGTATGTATGTATGTATGTATTAACTATTAAACAAAATCGAGAGAGGTTATTCCTTTGCTCGCTCAGTTTTAGACATCTACTCTGTTAAAATAGTCTGTTCGTGCATTCGTGTTCAAGTTGCGACCCTGACCCGCGCTATCTGCCTTCGTTTTCGTTCTCTTTTAGATGGTTTCGCTAGATGATTTAGCCTTTTTCAACATTGTGTAAAAGCAAATTGAGCTATTAGCTTATGTAAATCCATGTTGTTTGCTCAAAGGTACGATGAAGATTAATATTAAATATAATCTATCACTATTACTTCTGATTAGATGCATTAGGTTTTGATTGTACATTTTCTCTTTACACATACATGAGCCTATAGCAGTCCACTGCTGGAAATAGGCCTCCCCCAGCCAGGGCACGTCACAATGAAAGATCTCCCGCTTTCTCCATCCAGTTGCTACCAGCCGCTCTCTTTAAGTCATCGGTCCATCTGGCCGGAGGGCATCCAACGGTACGCTTACTTATCTAGAGAATATTGTTCAAATGCTACTCCTTAGAATCAATTCCTTCCTCCAATTTACTAATAGAATATTATGGTTTATAAATAGGGACAATAAATGAGCGTCGATGGCCAAGTGGATAGGACACCGGTCTTACAATCGTGAGACCTGAGTTCGATCCCCGCCATGTACCAAATGTGTTTTTACTCACGTACATTTACTGACTGCCCTTAAGGAAAAACATCGTGATGAAACCCACATTCAAATCAAATTTCAATTCAGATGACATTTGAATGTGACTTAACCTAGGATTCGGGCCAGGTTTGCCTTCGGGTTGCAGAGGTCAGATGGCAGTCGCTCTGTGTAAAAACTTGGTTTCAAGTCTACTCCCCTAGGTTAGGTAGCCGACCCCGATTGAGAACGGGTAAAGACAAGGAGAATGATTATGTATAAGGACAATAAAGTCATCTAGGTAGAAACATAATCCGCCTAGCTGATTGCAGTACGCAATGCTGACAACATAGATATTGATTCTATTCCCATTACAATAAGTGTTTTACAAAGTGTAGATTGTCGTGACCATCATACACTAGCCAACACGATGCAATAATGATCCATGCATATTTAATATAACTAGTTATGTTAATTACTTTTTATATAAGGTGTAAAAATATTAGCTGCAAATACTTTAAGGGGTGAATCAGCCCATGAAACTGAAAAACTTTCCCCAAGGAACATATGTCAATATATGAAAAATATTTTGGACCTCCCATACAAAATGACTTGGTCGGTTGGTAATTTTGTATGGGAAGTCCAGAATTATCTTTTATATTTTACATTATTGTTTCTGGGCGAAAGTTGTTCAGTTTCATGGGCTGGTTCATCCCTTAAAACATTTGCGGCATTTTTTTTACATCCTGTATATATAACCAAAGGTAAGTGTAGTCGTGTGAAGTGGTTGGCTATTGGTTTTGTATTGGTTGGCCTCTTTGTAAGCTTTGATTTTATTGTGAAGGAGCGTAACGTCTAAATAAGAAATTCAATTGTGTCCATATGGACTACTGATGCTAATCTGTAAGGCATCGGACTTATGAGTGCCTTAACGTCTATTCGTATAATCTCAATCATCACTTCAGTGTTAAATCTGACTACTACTACTACTACAACAATCCTTTGCTGGACATGGTCCTCCCCTAATTGGGGGTATCTGCCATACTCACCAAGCATGTCAGGTGGATTGACGAGCGCTGTGCAAGTTGTCTTATAGGGAACCCTACTGCCTGTTCCCTGGATTCATCCGTCAGTAGCCTTTTACGAGTAGACGAGCCGTTTCCCACGGGCAGAAATAACTAACTAACTTCTCTGGCTCAGTGACCCGAAATGGATCTTGGCCTCCGAAACGAGCTTCCTCCACTGATCCCTGTCCTGCGCCACCTCCACCCAATTACTGACTTGGAGATGGCCCAGGTCAGCTTCCACCATATCTTTCCAGCGGTACCTGGGGCGCCCGACAGGACGACCGCCCTTGTACGCTCTTTTGACGCCCCGATCCTCACCCATTCTTTCTAAGTGGCCGAGCCAGCGAAGTCGGTGAGCTTTCGTCTCTCCGAGTATATTAGGTTGCGCCACTAGATCCTCAACTTCGGCATTTTTCCTCGGTCGCCATCTGCCATCACTACCCTTGGTAGGGCCCAAAATCTTTCGGAGGACCTTTCGTTCAGCGACTAATAGTTTATTCTCTTCTTTAAGTGTTAGTGAACGGGCAGAAAAGGGGTGATGCTATTCGAAGCCGGCACTACACGGTAGCAAGCAGACTACTTTATTGAGATATGACAAACTATACATATATGTAGCATGTTTGAACCCTTTTCTGCGGTCAATCATATTGACAGCACTTAGCATTACATATTGATTGATTACTTCTTTGGAAACTTTCAAGATTGATATGGGTCAAACTTTCCTTATAAATTACTCTAGATTTCCTTTATAACAGAAGAAAAATCTAATAACCGAACATGTCAGAGGTCTGTGGGCGGTCAAAAAACCCTTACATCAGGGTTGACACGGCGGGTATCGTAAAAGGCGATGAAGGGTTTCATGTGTATTACAACTTTTGGCAGCAGAACGCCATCTATTGAGGCGTAATAAAACAAAAACGGGCCACGAGGGCCTGTCTTCTAAATGAAAATCGTTTCAGTTGGATATCGATTGGATCTCAGTTGGATGATTTCGGTCATTTCGTAGTCTGCTAACAGTGAGTAAAGAAATTCACAATGGCAATGGAGTGACAGTTGAGTTTCGGTGGCGTTACAATGAAAAAAATAGCAGACTTGGGGCCCTAAGCTTCTAAATACAACACTCATTTCTACAAAGGCAGGATTACGTCCACACTTGCTCATTAAGAGGCAGAGCAGGATATAATACAAGCGCAACATCTGTGCCGTCCTAAACCAATATCCGGACGAGAATTATTACATTAAGGCTGTTTCTGAAGCTTATTTGCGGCACTGCAACGTTTTGTCCTTTTGTTTGTCATAGTCATACTATGGAGACCAACCTACCTAAGCTAAAGTTTAAGTAAGCTGTGGGTTCCAGTAGTGGCAATTGAAAATATAATGATCCATTGACACGACGAAGAAGAAGAATTAGTGGGCTATTGAGTTAAGACCAGCCTACTGACAAAACGCTAGTTCTATTTATATTTTACAAGAGCCCTATGATACTGTATACAAAAAGCAATATATTTTCTTACACATTTTCATGTTAACAACTCGGGTCACTCGCGATATTTTTCTTTGGTACTTCGGTCTACCTGCCACCACAGCTGATGTAACTCAGCTGAAACGTCGGGCCAAAAGTAATTTCATTTATATTACCATAAAAAAATGTCGCGCGTGACCCGGGATAACTATAAAATGTGTGAAATCAATCGCGAGAGCTTAAAAAGTTACACTTTTTCTTGCAGACTTCCAAAGTCAATAAGTTTGAAAACCCAACTTTAAAAAAAAAAACAATATATCTTCTCGGCGTCCCATTCGGCGGCGGACTACTTCCTTCACATTTCTTAACGGTGATGATGCCAAGTTGTAATTCTGAATGCCATGCACAAAAATGCCAATTTCTATGCAACTAAACGCTGACTACTGAGCTCTTAGCGCACGGAAGCCCAATGTTACACTTGACACTTAACATGTATCCTGAATTCTCATGAGCTTTATTGTCCCCATATTTTACTGAAAAAATCCTCTTAGCCTGCTTTTCCACAATGCCTCTCACACGTAAGCGATTCTTCCATCACGCGCGGTTGAAGCTAGTCGCGTTATAGAAGAGCCCTTAGTTCCTAACCCAAGAGTCCTAAGCCCTAACGAGACCTAAGCAAAGGCCGTCAGCTGGCTGCGGCAACTTTTTGGACCTCTGCCAATTAGGGCAAAGGCTTCAAAAGCACGAACGTAATACATAACCGTAGTACGTAATACATGCCGCGTCATGCCGGCTTAGAATAGCATAACCCCACATCCTTCCCGCGGGTGTCGCGGGCGACTAAGGGACTCGAGGATATTGGTGTATTACGCTTTTTAGGCGACAGACTGACAACCTGTCACTATAGTGATACACATGTTTTCTGAAACAATCTTGGAAAACGATCCTCAAAAATGTCAGTCGTGGCGATAGCGACCGTATTCTTACGACCGCTCTGCCTACGCCGCAAGGGATAAAGGCGTGATACATGTATGTACGAGTATATATGTAATACATGACGCGGTGGTGCGACGGCTCGCCGTGTATCAGCTGGCACCCGGTCAAAAGCTTTTTAGCCCCAAGACTTTTTTCCACGTGAATTAAACACATAAATATCCACGGACAGATTTCCAGGCACTGCAGAGGCGTAAATAATTGAGTAGAGACAATTTTCTACCTATGAAAATCGATGCCGTGTGATGCCAGCTTAGAATAGCATCACCCTATTTCTTTCCCGTAGGTGTCGTTGAAACTGACTATGGGACTCGAGGGTTCCATGTCTATTGTAATTTTAGGCGACAGGCTGACCTGTCACTATAGTAATACATGACTTATCTAAAACGACCCTTAAATGTTGTCAGACGTGCCGATAAAGCCTACCCCGCCAGGGATATAGGCGTGATTTGTGTGTGTGTCATTTTTCTACCTGTGGAAATCGCTGCGGGATAGTACATTAGGCACGTGGTAAGAAAGTAACCACTTGCTAACTAGAGTGTAGTTTGAATTTCTTCCGAGTCAGTCATATGTTTGATAAATCGTCAATACCTTAATCCCGGTATTAAATTTTCAATACCGGTATTGAAAATAGACTAAAAAGCTCCGGGATCCCGGTATTAGCCAATACCGAGATACCGGTATTGGAAGCCCTATGTGGATTATTATTTTCAGCTAATTTGGAACGAGAGCAAAGACTTACGTTACTGTCATTTAAAACTTTTCAACGTAATTATTGAGTTCAACAAGTTCCGAAAGAAATGTTAATTGGAAGCGACAAGTGTAGAAAATTGGGCGGGTTTCGTCAGAGATAACTACGAGCGTCGAACTCGAAGGAATTGAAATTCAACCTCCGCGAACGAAACTTGATAAAAGTCCTTTGTTATAACGTAATTTAATATACACAGAAGCTTGACGAACCAGTTTTTTTTGTTTTCCGGAAGGCTAGGATTCTTGCGCAACTAAATAAAAAAAATGGTAAAGTGCGAGTCGGGCTTGGCACGAAGTGTTCCGTACCCATAACACGCATATAAACATACGATTGTTATATAGGACTTAGCCCATATAAATTAAATTTTTTTGTTCATTTATTTGGATATTTTGTTTCAACCCCAAATTGTAATACTGTGAAATTTTCGGTTCATGAGATATATATTTTATTTGTTTGGAAAACCAACAGGACATAACCAATATGGCACTGAGGTGAATATAAAAACCCGATTACATGTTTTCGCAAGTAGCAACATTGTAAGAGGACAAAAAAACACTCGCACTCACACAATTCCGCTCGCCATTGAACTTACGGTGCAGATTGTTAAGTAGAAATAGATTTAATCATTAAAGAAATTACTGCTCAACTGACGTCTAACGGCACTGGGGATTGAGTTGAACAAATCAAGGTCTAAATAACTTGAAAGTTCATTAAAGGTCTTGCTTGCTCTGCACATGTATGAATTTTGACGATAGTTTTTAGAAGCAACGGGACGTCTAAGACGTCTAGATGGTACTCGAAGACTGACGGAAGAAAGCAATTCGGAAGCAAGAAAACAACTACATTCTTTTTCTTTTCGTATGGGATACATTGAGAGCCTCCAAACCATGACAGTTAAAATTATCACAAAAAACACGTTTTGGATGGGATCGGAGCCCGTCTTAATTATAAAATTACTCCAATTTTGAGTATTTATTGTTATAGCGACAACAAAAAGATAGCGACACATCCTGCATGTCTAACATGCGTGACACGATAAAATTTTGTCACCGCAATATGTCTTCTGCTGCTAACTTCACTGCGAATCAGTTACGCATTCTTCCGAAGTGACATTGTGCGCATATGAAACGACAAAATGTGTCGTGGCACGCTAGTAAGCCAAGCTGGTTACAGACAGACAGAGAAGTCTCAGAAATAGGTCTCCTTTTCTTTTTATGGATACGGATCCCTAAAAAGTGGCAAAGTTTTTGAACAGATGCCAAGTGTGCCAGTCAAATGAGCCTTGAACGAACGCAACCCATTTAGCAACAGCCATTGACTCCCATTTGCCGATGATTGGGGTTCAGCTCCTGGCAGGTGAAATTGGGTCAACAAGAAACTTATAATTGCTAAATTTCAATCAATGTCCCGTATAAGTTCATTTGAAATTTAGTGCACATACTTTTTTGCGAAAAGCTGAAAATAATTGCAGTGAATTAAAGTTTGCCGTGTGTTGCCGACTTAGAATAGCACCACCCCATTTTTCCCGCTGTTGTTGTAAGAGGCGACTAAAGGGCTTCATGTGTATTACAACTTTAGGCGACAGGCTGATAACCCGTGACTACAGTGATTCACGAATCATCTGAAAGGGTCCTCAATATTTGTCAGAAGCAACGATGGCAGCCGTATTTTTTACGGCCGTTGACGCTCTACGTACCCCAACTGGGACAACGGCGTGATATGTGTATGTATGAATTAAAAATTACCTTCCACTGTAAGTTAATTTCGAAGGGTTTGTTTTCGTAACATACGAGAGATAAAACGGTCCATTTGAGAATTAACAGCGCGCCTGGAATATCTCTTCCCTTCACCACTCTCCTTTATTAGATTGCGTTATAGTTCTGAAATAAGAAAGCTATACAAAACAACTACAAAAGAATACCACTTTTCTGGAGCTATGAAGTTTGTTAAATTTATACGGCGAGTGTCTTACAACTTCGCGAAGTTTATTCAACTATAATTTCCTTTTGAAAGTGCACATTTTATCTGAAAGAGACCAGAACTTGTGCGGTTTTTGCCAAGTTTAAACGTGTATCAGCGATGTCCCGCTGGGTTTCCAGAGTTAGTTTCGACGACCGATGTGGCGCAAGGCCTGTGATGCATAAGGTTCCGGGTTCACTTCTCGGTAGGTCACTCACAAAGTTGATCTCTTTGTGAACTTGCTCTCAGTATGGTTTCCTAACCTTATTTATTTTATTGCGGGCTGAATCACCCGATTATCCGTATGAAACCTGGTTCTGTGTTTTGGATGGCACGTGAAGCCCTAAGTCCCGGTTGCTATCTATGATTAGCTACTTAGAAAGCGGTCGTTACACAACTATGTCAGAAGCCTGCTACTTGTAGAAGACGCTTGAAAAGTACTGACACTAGGGTTCATTGTATCGTTGGACGATTCTATGTCCCACAACAAAACTGAACCACTCGAAATTTTCCCAATTCGCAAAGAATAAAAGTGACCAAGACAGATTTTGTTATGATTAGAATCTGTCAATACCACTTATCATACTTCTGTTGCTTATTAGGAACACAGGTGTCGCATGTTTTGACCAGGGTCGACAAGAGGATGTAGATATAAGACAGCGCCTGGATCCTCAATTGAAACACATTGGACGTGGCGCGGCACTCTTTTGTCCTCTGCGACAATGTTTTCTATGTGGACGATATTGTTGTTAGCCAAAAGTAGGTCGGTGCAGAAATGTGTCGCGATTGTGCCTGTCAGTTGCGATTGTGCGACCTTTAGTCAATTTCTATCGGTTTCCTCTATTGTATTTGAAAAATACTTTTACTTATTTATAAAAGGAGCTTTGATTCCGCTGTCCGCACTTGTCCTAAAGTGCCCAGTCTTTGAAGTTAGAAATATCTCGAAAATCTGCAACAGAAAAATGGAATCAACAAAGGAATTTCAACATTCTGCGAAACTGGGTCGCCATCGATTAAAGTAAAGCCATCGAGGGGATGGAGCCTCAATATCGCATTCTCAACAACAATGTCAATTTTACATAAGCGGGGCTTATGCGGCCCAAAGTCCCGAATGCGGTGTTTAAAATTTAAGTCTTCCTACAATTTGCTTTTGTTCACGCCTAATTGTTGTTATATATTTTCCAATATAATTGGCCCTGTGTCTCCAAAAAATAATCCTATTTCAAACAATACCGTAACGTAGCTTTATTGTATTGTACCTGATAACAACATCTTTCTCTTGTTAAAATAGCATGACTCACAAGCCTTCTTGAAGATGACATAGCTTTTTCTAGTCAGAATAACGTCACGTATTTCATTACCCAATCGCTTGGTAAACCAAAGTCGGTTGTATGATAGGCCTCGTGTTGGGAATGCTAATAATTACATGCATTGGTAGCTCGTTACAGGCTGCCTTGAGAACATGTGTCGAATAATGGTTTATAGATTGCTTTGCTGCTGTTGCTGTTGATCTGAGGCTTGGTACTAAATACCATTGAACGAGTAAAAATCTATCTGGATCTCTGCTGCAACCGCTCAAATGATTTTCACGTAATTTCGTATTTTGGGGGTTTCAGGGCAATAAACCGATTTAGATGGGTTTCACTTGTTTTTTTTTTCTCCTGTTTTTTGTGAGTGGTTTTTAAACTCACAACGCCATCTATTGAGGCGTAAAAAACAAAGAACCGTGCTCACTCGGTCCACCAGTTGGTATTTATAACTTGGCCTCTAACAAAAACGTCCAACTAGGTTACGCAGTGTGCTACTCCCTAGCCGGACCACTATTTAGTACTCACTTACTATTATTGTAAACACATGCTACCTTATGTCTACCTTTACCTCATTAGCATAAAATAAATAGTACCTCCAAGATTAATTAGCTAAAAATCATTGTTTGTGGTTCTGCCACGGAGTACTGCTCTACAGCCGGACCACCATCACACCTCCGAAACTTCTTTATGAAGCCGATTTTTCGATATGCTGAATAATTGTACTGAAAGTCTACCTCAAGATAAAGATGAAACAATTTAAATATTTTCTCAAATTTTCAAGTTATTAGATAATACAAGTGGTCCGGCTGGGGAGGCGTGCTCCGCAGCGACACAAAATGTTTAAAACAAAGTTTCAGCGTAAATATGTTCATACAAATAAATCCACAGTAATTATACTCTTCGTATTAGCTGTTTTTTTAGCTCTGCCTATGTATTAAATTTTTTAAATTTAGTACTAAAGTTTAGGCTCCGATTCCGTTATTCTTAATTAGCATATTTTACGTTATTGAACAAATATACGTGATAACTTACCGATCGTCGAATAGGAGACAAAAGTTTTGTGCTATTATGATCATAATATAATCCTCAAAAGGTAAAGGGATTCTTCGCAATTTTAAAATTTAACATAGAAACGGCAAGTGCCTGATAAAATGTTACAAGCAACATAGTGCTATTTGGACCACTTGTATTATCTAATAACTTCCAAATTTGAGAAAACATTTAAATTGTTTCATCTATATCTTGAGGTAGACTTTCGGTACAATTATTCAGCATATCAAAAAATCGGCTTCATAAAGAACTTTCGGAGATGTGATGGTGGTCCGGCTGTAGAGCAGTACTCCGTGGCAGAACCACAAACAATAATTTTTAGCTAATTAATCTTGGAGGTACTATTTATTTTATGCTAATGAGATAACGGTAGACATAAGGTAGCATGTATTTACAATAATAGTAAGTGAGTACTAAATAGTGGTCCGGCTAGGGAGTAGCACACGGTTACGCAACATGAAGTGGAGTTACACCCGACAATACTCCCCATTATTTCGCTCGTTTATCTGTTTCAAACAAATCCTGTTACTGGTGATTTATTTGGATATTTGTCCCGCTCCGGTCCCGGGCCAGTGTTTTGTGGCGACGGAACAGCTGAATTTATGGACCCGGATCTAGGAGATGGAAAAACGGAATGCCGGATTTTCGAAAAACCGGAATATGTGACCGCTTTTTGGGATGTTTCAATTCCCGTTTTCAGAGCACCGTTGAGACCAGGTTTGAAAAACTAGAGGTTTTTGTGCTTTTCGTTATTGTCATTAACGGAGTATAACCATTGAAAGGATTTGAAGGCATTTCGTCTCGTAAATACGCAAGTATAGTTTAGGAAATATAATTTGAGCCGATTTGCCTTGATGTTTCATAGTCGAATCGGCTCAAATTATATTTCCTAAACCATAACTGAACTAAATAAAAAAAGATTAATTCTAATTCAGAAGACATTTTGAAGGTTACCAAAGTTGTAATTAGAACCAAAATTCCGCATGCTCCAATATCGGGAACTCCGAACCGGTTTTTCATACCTTCCGATTTTGCAGCC
Source organism: Keiferia lycopersicella (assembly GCA_029255805.1). Lineage (NCBI taxonomy): Eukaryota > Metazoa > Arthropoda > Insecta > Lepidoptera > Gelechiidae > Keiferia > Keiferia lycopersicella. The sequence goes on from JARACZ010000024.1 coordinate 697,272, forward strand.
CTACTGGGATCCCGAAAGCGGGATTATACGAATCGTTCAGAATACACAAATTCCCACATATAACTCGGTATGTCATAACGAAAATTGTTCCTTGCGGAATGGAATTGTGTGTTTTCGCGTGTTCGAATGCCGTGTGCTTAGAATAGCATCACCCTATTTCTCTCACGCTGATGTCGTAAGAGATCTCGAGGGTCTTTCGGTAATAGGCTGACAACCTGCTCCTATACTGATACACGAATTATCGGAAACGGATCTCAATATTTGTCAGACGTGGCAATAGCGACCATATTTTACGGCCGTTAACGCTGTACCTACCCCGCTGCGAATAAAGGCGTAATATATGTATTATGTATGTATCAGATAAATTAAACTTATGTTGGAATTTGTAATTTGTATTCTCCAATAAAACAAAACAAAATAAATAAATGAAAATATTGGTCATTACGTGGCGCTACCTAACGACGGTGTTTTTATGGCGTTTGACGCTCTGCCCACACCTTAAGGTGATATATATACATGTACGTATATTCCTATTCCAAAAAATGTTCTTCGTGGAAAGTAGTCTGTCAGTATCGCTTGTTAGGTCGTGTTTTTGGATCAGTTTTGTTGATGAGAAACTTTTTAACGAGGTTACAAATTTTAATTCAATTTATTTCGTGCTGGTTGTTATAACTAGTTTAAAAGCTGACAAACGCGTGTAATCCATTAAAAATAATAATTCCCAGGTGGCGGAATTGTGATCCACTCGTTTCGTTGATATATTTTTTCCTTACTTGACTACTCAGTCATTTTATGTTATCTTCCAGATTTATATGGATTTAAAGGCCTATGAAATCTTCTGAAGGAAGTCCTTAATTTGGTTTCTCGTTTCATTGTTCATTAGTATTCTCAGACGCTCCGCATGAAATAATATTCAGATGTAATGTTTACATACATACATGCACTCCATACACACATATCACGCCTTCATCCCTTGCGGAGTAGGCAGAGTATTGAAGCCCATGAAAATACGATCGCTCTCGTCACGGTTCAGAAAAAAATTGAATTGGTAAGTGACAGGTTGTCAGCTTGTTGCCTAAAATTGTACGACACTTGCGGTAAACTGTGGTGATGCTACTCTAAGCCGACATCACACGGGAGATATGATCTTAGCCCTTAAATACATATAATGGTACCTGTAATTGGCTTTCATAAGCATCAGTGGCCAAATGGTTAGGACACCGGTCTTACAATCGTGAGTGAGACCCGGGTTCGATCCCTGCCATGTACCAATGTGTTTTTACTCACGTAGATTTACCGACTGCTCTTACGGTGAAGGAAAATCATCGTGATGAAACCCACATTCAAAATAAAATTTTAATTCAGATGATATTTGAATGTGACTTAACCTAGGATTCGGGCCAGGCTAGCCTTCGGGTTGCAGATGTCAGATAGCAGTCGTTCTGTGTAAAAACTTGGTTCCACGTCAAATCCCCTAGGTTAGGTAGCCGACCCCGACAGAGAACGGTATATGGCAAGGATGATCAAACTATATATGTTAATAAATATCTGTTTCAAACACGTGTTAGTGCTCGGTCAAACTTGGGCCAACGTTGGCGTGCTAGTGCTGGCGCTAATGAGATGTTTCAATGTCAATACATTCATACATGCAACTAGGGATGCAACACTTACTCAATTATCGATATCGATGTGTACTAAATTCAGTCGATTTGATATTTCGGCTTAGTACACCTCTATATCGATATTTTAAAAACTTAAGGTCAAACGATCAATTACTCCTGAACTGAACACAATACTTTCAGTGTTGCCGGGAACATAATTTTACCCATTTTTATTTAATTGATTGTTTGCTGCTGCATACATTTTCTACTAGGAACATAAATTGTTAAAAAAACCTCGAAACCTGTTAATTGTGATTTACAACAGTTTTGATTGTGAATCTACTTGGAAATAAATTATTTGGATTTTGATCCTCAGATTCTACCTATAATTGATTTCGATATATTGAGATTTCTTATATTATGATATCGATATGTATAACACTTCGATATATCGATATTTTTCGACACTTTGCATCCCTAATGACAATCACACACAGGTGTGGTACATAATGCATACACAACACATGCACTGCACACTTGTAATCTTTATTTAGATTCCACCTGGCGAACAAATTCGTTACGATCGAGAAACATTTGTTCGCTAGTTTCACACGTATCTACTTGTACATACATATATACATAAATCACGCCTTTATCTCATGCGGGGTAGGCAGAGCGTTAACGATCGTAAACACACGGTCGTTATCGCCACGTCTCACAAGTATTGGGGGCCCTCTCAGGTTATTTGTGTATCACTGTAGTGAGAGGTTGTCAGCTTGTCGCCTAAAATTGTCCAACCAATGGCGTAAGAGAACTTTGTAACTTTTTATTGATATAAAAACCAAACAAAATAAATAATAGTTAACTAGAATCAAAGTTGCGTCAACTGGCTCTTTAAATTGGATAAAATATGGAAGAAACGAGTGCCGTCAACAACCTTGAGCTCCGTAAAAGGTCAAAGTAATTTCTCGAACAGATGATTAATTAGCATACATATTTCAGATGATAAACATTCTATGTTCTAAGATGCCGAGGAAAAAAGGTGCTAATAGAATTCAAATTGTGAGTCAGGGCCGCAGCGAAGCGTAACTTTAGATTGAACCTGGAAAAAACCTTTTTAAAGTGTTGGGTAGGGAAACTTGGACTTTAATCCGTTCTGTTTTTGTTATCATGCTCCAAGGAGCTTTTTTCCTCACACTCTTTGACTGTACAAAAACAACAAGTTCATCCCATTTTAAACCACAAAGACATCACAAAGTTTAATACAGGTGATGTTGCCAGACTATTGCGGGATGGTCTATAAAAGTTTTGTATTGTTTTGTGCAAAATGTGATGTAGAGAGAAAACACTTGTTTGCAAACATGAAGTTCCTGACTATGGGCCTATTTTTTCTATTGTCAATGCTTTTTCCGTCGCAAAGGTGACATAATTTACTTTTACTGTTTTGTCGTTAATCCGAAACAACATGGATTATAAATTCTGTTCCAAGTCTTTACGTACATTGATGACACTTTTAGGGAGACCTGAGACGAAATTGAAATATTGGTAATAGTATTCCCTTTTGTTTAAGGAGATACCCACTAGTTATTGCACAGTGCACACATCGAAGCAACATTATTACGATTCTGTTTTGTTTTGCAAATTCCTCGTTTATGACTGTTCGATCTATTTCAAAGATCTATTATTAATATTTGTGTCTGCATGAATTTTCGCTCGGTTATCTAAATGTGTCGATATCGTATACTATACGACATATGATATGATGTGGATAAAATAGTACATATTGAGGTATAATATAATTAGGATGTAAGTGAGTAAAGCTTTTACTATCACAGACCATCTTATGCCCTTAGTATCTCATCTCCCAGTCTGCAATCGTATTTTTTAATTAATATTTCCTGTGAAATTTCAGAAAGCTTCAAAATACGCGAATATGGTATTAGTACTTACCTTCTAATAACGAGGATCAAATCCCGCCGTTAGTCGAAAATCTTGCAAGTTTTCTAAAATTTGTATAACTAACACGGGAAGCGTTTTAAATTTTAATATGAAATTCCAGCCTAATTGTTTTTTTTTCTTCAACAGCGGTGGAGCCGACATACCACTTCAAAGTGCTGGTGCCCTCGATGGTGGCGGGAGCCATCATCGGCAAGGGGGGAGAGACCATCGCCCAGCTGCAGAAGGACACAGGCGCCAGGGTCAAGATGTCCAAGTCACACGACTTCTATCCTGGTAAGTCTTGTTTTTTTATATACCGACGCTTCACATTCGGGTTGGGGCGTCTTAAAAATTTACGTCATTTGCAACTTCTACTAAGTGTTTTAAACGTGACTTTTTGATTTGATTCGTTTTAAAGCTATATGAAAAACACAAGTCACAAATTCTTGGAATTCGACAGCTTTCACGTTTTCAAGGCACGTGTATAATTCAAGCGCTGGTTAGGTGCTAGGAAATGGAAAATCGATCCAAAAGATTCATTTATAATTGCGAACAACCTTGACTGAAGGCTTTACCCCTAGCTTCGCTTGTACAGCTGCTAAGGTGACGTCAATTTTAGATTTTCTACTGAAATTATATTTAACTGGTAATTAATTTAATTATAGTGCTTTTCCAGTGTGTATTTTCACAACTGCATTGCATTTTTTTAACTTGTTATTGGATGCAAATAATGAATTTCTCTTGGCGGATATTGCGTTCACGAACGACCCGATAAAACCAGTCGGCTTGTGTCAGATTAGTAGAGACTACGGTATGATGGTTTACCCGTATTGTTCGGAACAAATTCGGTAAAAAATCACTAAGTTCGTCCAAACACTCATTTTTTTATTTCTACATACATACATAAATCACGCTTTTATCGTAAATTTACGGATAGGCAGAGCGTTAACGATCATAAAATTACGGTTGTTATCGCCACATCTGACAAGTATTGAGGGGCTTTTCAGATGGTTCGTGTATCACTGTAGTGACAGGTAGTCAGCATGTCACCTAAAATACACATGAAACCCTCGACTCCCTTAGTTGCTTTTTACAACACCTGCAGGAAGAAATGGAGTGATGCTATTCTAAGCCGGCATCACACGGCATTTCTATTTCTGCTATTCAGTATATTGGTCGCTTCTTCAATGTACATTCTTAGGTTCAACCAATATTATGTATAGCTCGGTCTCGGTATCGGATTCGCCGAGCACTCCGCAATCCGCTCTGCCGCAAACAACAGACTTGGTGCTCGTTTTGTTACAGTTGCGAACAAACTCGCGGATTGTTTATTTATTGTTTAGTTTCTTTCGTTTCTTGTTGATCTGTCGACTCGTTGCTCACTTCGGGAGTTGTGAAATAATAAGTGTTGTTTAAAAGCAAAGTATGATCTTTTAATAACGCTGGAACTTGTTTTCATGTTTTAGAATCAATAAGTTAGCATTATTTCAACATATTATTGCTGTGGTTCCTTTTGGAGGTGTAAATACTTCAATATATTTCCTTTGATTACTTGTACAAGAACAGTGAACAAAAAATGCTAAATCCGTCTATATCAAGCGCACGACAGTGCGCCAGCCAAGTTCTAAGCACAGGTTGCACGCAAAATAATATTACACCGTTCTCGTTAAACATTTTGCGATTAGATTGTGGTGCAAACATATATTTTACACCTTTATCCGTGGGTAGATTTACATTTGGTGTCGTGACCAGGGTCCATTGTTCCTTTGAAATTAATGTTGGTGTTGGAACAAAGTTATCTTGCTTTGTGTACTTTGATAACTTTCTGACTTCCCAAATCTTTAAGTATTTTCCCGAAGCTGTATTCCCTTTGATGGGTTTAATTTTGTTGTTGTTGTTGTCTTAGCGCTTCCTTTTGCCGCCCTCGATCCATAGTTCTCAAATATCTTTGTGCAATTACCTCTCTAGAACTTCTAATATATTTTAGAACTCGTATTTAAAATAATTTAAAGGAAATCAAAATATTTAACTTATCAGATCTCATTATGAGTATGAGATTTCGTTGTAATATCATCGACTCATCGTATTCAACAGCTTACTCGTAGCTCATAGAACTATTTACGTAAATCAGGTCAAACTCTCCGCACTCTAGCTGCGATCAGCCGCTTACAAGTTGATCTGTCTATAGCCGCTAGAATAACTACACTTTTTATCAGATAAATCAGACACTTTTGTTCCCTCCGGGGTGTAATGACCAAGATATTAAAATGACCATAGTGATAAAATGACCAAGTGGCGAAATAACCATAGTGCTAAAATGACAAAAGTGCTAAAATGACTAAAGTGCTTAAATGACCAAGGTGCTAAAATGACCCAAGTCTAATGTTGCAAATTGACCAGTTACGATATGATTTGATTAAACACGAAACCTATAAAAAAACTATTTCGGAATGGGACAATTTCATTAAAATTTATAATCATAATTTTACTCACTATTACACGATATCCGACATTTCTTTCCAAAATAAACACAGTTTTTAAATAATGTGATTTGTTCGAAACATTTTGCAAGGTGTCATGAAAATTATAGTGCAAAATTCTACCATATATTATTAAAGCTAATTCTGAAAGTATAATTGAAACTGGAAAAGACGCGTTTCAACAACTTAGCCCATAGAAACTTCTATTTACGTAAATCAGGTCAGCGATTCCGCACTGTTGCTGTGACCAGCCGTTCACAAGTCGTTCTGTCTTTCGTCACCGGTGTATCTAGTTCAAGTTCCTCTTATTCTAACTCTTCTTGGAGTTATTTTTACGGTTACAGATATTTCCAGCTGTAACGAACCACGTATAGTCTGTATTATGGCTTTTGAACTTGTACTTGGGACTTCTAAGAATTACAGAAGAACGTAAATTATCAATATTTCTATGTTTAACGATTTGGACTATTTGCTACTAGGCCTTGCTGTTATTAGGATAATATGACATTCTGCTTTTAGAACGTTTTTTTGGTAGGGCGTTTTGCTTTCATGTCCTTGTGATACGAAAGGGAAAGATCATTATCATCACCAACATCTTCAAATAATTCCGAGGTCGACACGTGGAAATGTATAGAATTAAAATTTCTTCAAATCCTGCTAAATGTATTGTTAGGTACTACATACATACATACACATATCACGCCTATATCCCTGGCGAGGTAAACACAGCGTCAACAACCCTAAAATTACGGTCATTATCGCCAAGTCTGAGAAATTTTTGAGGGTCGTTTCAGATAAGCCGTGCATTACTATAGCGACAGGTGGTCAGCCTGTCGCTTAAAATTGCAATACACATGAAGCCCTCGAGTCCCTTAGTCGGTTTCTACGACACCCACGGGAAAGAAATGGGGTGATGCTATTCTAAGCCGGCATCATCGGCCGGTATTGGTACTGGGGTAGGCAATAGCCTAATTGAGTAGATTTTAGTGTGTAACTATAAAACTTTTTGTGTCGCTTGTGTACCGAAACCTATTACCAACTCAACAGTGAGCCAAACCTTACTCTGTGTAGGTAAGTAATTACGGTCCAAACTATTCTCATTTCTGGCTTTGTACAGTTTCCAGAAGTTTTGCCAAAAAAAAGCGTTTAATTCCATTTGCACACACAATTCTCATTGTTTGACCGAATATCAATAAGCCGACTTTGCTTTGATTCCTGATTTCAAAATCGGATATTGAAGCCGAACAAATATGGCAAGAAGTTTGTTTGGAGTAAGTGCTCCTAAATAAGAAACCCTTTTGACTAAGGAGTATTGTATTGTACTGTACCTACTGTTCATAACAAAATATACAGGGTGTAACAAAATTAGCTGTAAATATTTCAAGGGATAGATCAGACCATGAAACTGAACAACTTTCTCCAAGGAACATAGGTATAGGAACATATAAAAAAAAATGAAAAAAATTAAATACATGCAGCTAATATTCTTACACCTTATAGAAAAACATTAAAACTTATTGTCTACTTTTGACGCAAATATACGCAGGATTGTAATGTATGTGAAATGTATGCTAGCTAATAATATTACGCATTTAATTGATGTTTTTTTTATTGGTTTACTGTTTATTGTACACAGAACAGTAAAGAATACAACAAAACAAGTATAAGTTTAAGTAAACATAATAGTGATGATGATTATTTAGATGACTGTCGCGACATAACCAAAAAAGGTATTAGGTTTGTACTAGGCGGCTTAATAACTCCGACACCTCAACCGATGACCGATGTGGCGCAGTGGTAGTGCGACTGCCTTTGACGCAGAAGGTCCCGGGTTCAAATCTCGGTGGGTCACTCACAAAGTTTATATTTATCACTTTGTGAATTAGTTCCCAGTCTGGTTAAGACATTGCGGGCTGAACCACCACCCTATTGTCTACTCGTAGAAGGAGGTTGAAAAATTCTGACACAAGGGTCCATCGGGTTGTTGGACAACTCGGTGTCGCACACGAAAAGAGAAGATCTCAATCTTGAAGACTGAAAAGACTTGGGCGTCCTCTACACCCAGAGTATCATCAATCTGTTAATTAGTTAATTTACCGTGTGACGCCGGTTTAGAATAGCATCACCCCATTTCCTACCCGTGGGTGTCGTAAGAGGCGACTGAGGGATTTGAGGGTTTCAGGTGTATTACAACTTTTAGGCGACAGGCTGACAACCTGTCACTATAGTGATACACAAAATTATCTCAAACGGCCCTCTATATTTGTCAGACGTGGCGATAGCGATCGTATTCTTACGGCCGTTAGCGCTCTGCCTACCCCGTAAGGGATAAAGGCGTGATATATGTATGTATGTATGTATCATCAATCTGTCTGCCTATAAAACATGGAATACGTGAGTTTCAAATTGAGGTATGCAAATATTAGAAACCAGTAACTGCGTTCACCTGCTTACATCACTTGTATTCAGAGGCGTGTCAAGGACTCGAGCCTGCCTTCTTGTTCCTCGCTTAGGATCTTGACACATTTTGTTTGTTTAGGTACCTTTGGCTTGAGGCAAATTCTTAGCGCTATTTATGTTCGGATTTTCCATTGTAAGAATATTAAACTTGGTAGTAAAAATACAATGTTCAGTTACCTAGTATAGCGCGTTTGAAACCATAGAAATTAAAGGTATAAAAATTAACATAAATAACAATAAATGTGCAAATGATGTTTTGAACCTGGGACTTTCGCCATTGGTTCTGACGACGCCTCTTCCATCTAGGCTACCACGGCTGAATCATTGCCTGCGAAACTATGCAAGTTTATCTTGACAAGTAGCGCGTGGCGCGCGTTGAGATATGTCAATTCATTCTTCTAATTTTAGGTAATGACCTAAGTATAGGACGTTGGTCATTTATTTGCGTTTTTGTGAGCAATAATGTGTTTGTATCTGTCTTCTATCTGTCTATTATATTTTTTGAAGTTAAAACTATGAAACACTTTATAAGGTGTAAAAATATTAGCTGCAAATATCTTAAGGGGTGGATCCGCCCATGTAACTGAACAACTTTCCCCAAGAGACATAGGTCGAAATATGAGGAATTTTTTTGGACCAAATTTACTTGGTCGGTCGGTATTTTCTATGGGAGGTCCAAAATTTCACCCCTTAAAATAAATGCAGCAATTTTTTTTACACCCTGCAATAACGTACAAAACTTGACTAAACCTATCAACATGCCAGTAATGGAGTTTCCCGATGAGCCGATAATAAGCTCACAAAATGGCGGAAGCGGGTTAATTATAAATTAAACTCATAATCAGCCGTGACACTGCCGACATCACCTCAATTTTGGTATACGCCATGCTGCTTATTCATTATATTAAGTATCTACTTATTAAATGGTTTATCGACTCATAATATACTAGAGGCGATGTGAGGCCGTGTGATGCCGGCTTGGAATAGCATCACACCATTTCTTCCCGCGGGTGTTGTAAAAGGCAACTAAGGACTCAAGGGTTTCATGTGACAACCTGTCACTACAGTGATATACGAATCATCTGAAGGGGCTCACAATACTTTTCAGACGTCGCCACGTCTCGTTAACGCTCTGCCTAACCCGCAAGGGATAAAGGCGTGGTATATGTATGTATGTCAATGGTTTATCGACTCATGAAACGGAGGCATTCACATCGGAAGATCAGTAATGTTCCTGATTGGTTGGATTCTAATGCAGCACTTTTAAGGCTACCATGTTTAACATTATAGTAGATTTTGGCAGTTATCAACATAGCAAAATAGGCAAAGCGATGTGGGATTTACTGAAAAAAATTACGAGCGTTGAACGTTGGTTCATCGTTATTTTTTTCTTTCTTGTCTAATTTCTAACTTTTCTTATAATGCACACTATAAGCCCCTTTCCTACTACAAGTCGATTTACATAATAGTAAGTATAAGATGTGGAAACATTAGCTGCAAATATTTTAAGGGATGAAACAGCCCATGAAATTGAATAACTTTCCACAAGAAACATAGTTCGAAATTGAGATTTTTTTTAGACCTTCCAATACAAATTGACTGGATTGGTTGGTAGAAATTTTGTATGGGAAGTCCAAAACTTTTTGTAATATTTCGACCTATGCTCTTTGGAGAAAGTAGTTCAGTTTTATGGGCTGGTTTACCCCTTAAAATATTTGCAGCTATTTTTTCTGTATAAGTTATGGGACCAAGCGACTTATAAAGATATCAATTAGCAATTAGGAGTCCAGTGTAACTACCGAGCTCCAAAATCGGTCCGTCATCGCCAGCCGCATTAGGGGCCATGATTGTTTGCCAGCCGCTCGGAGAAATAGCGCAAATGAAATGACGACTCTCATGCCTTGAGCAGTGGTTGCCAAAGCGTTCTAACTTGACCTCACGAAATATGTTTTAAGGAGTAAGTACTCAGTACAAAAAAATATTCATCAGGCTTATTCGTAAGAACATGCTAAGATATTTTGGTAAACTCTTCTGCCTTTCAATCCAATATAGTAGATATTAGTAACAAAGATGAAGGATTACGCTTAGTATTTTATCGAACGCTACCGCGGCCCGCCAGTGGTGGCAACAGCTGCTATTCGTTTCTCTGTGGGAATAAGTTTTCTCGGCGTGTATTTTACATATAAACGGCAACAAAATCCTTTCGTGCAGAGTGGTTTAGAAGAAGTTAGCGGTGTCTATGATAAACAGGCAGACAGACAGAAAATGCAAAAAGCGACTTTATTTTACGTAGGTATTAATAGACTACCCTTATTCCTTATTTGAAAACGAAAATGACCCCTATGTGAAGAACTTCGACTTTCTTGTTTTAAAACAATACTTGAGTCATACTTGTTCGTTTAATAATACGAAAATGACCCCTTTAATAAATAACTACACATTTTGAGAATCCTCACGGAATTTTTCGCAGAAATATTTAAAAAGGGAAAATTAGGTTAGACGAAGCCGTCATCTCGTCAGGAAAAAACTTGGAAAAAAGCTGTCACGGGGTTTTCATACCTTTGTGCGCTTAAATTAAATGGATCCCTTTGGTCTAAAAAGTATTCCGCTTTTATTCATCCAACTTACCTTGCTAGCTGTTTTGAATTTTAAAATCTACTTTATCTACCTTGATCTACTTAGTTGGGTTGAATAAAAGCACTCAGACTGCAATGCTAACTTTATGCAGGTTTATTGCTCATAATTTTGAGTGGGTATAACAATTCTGAGGGAGATAGGGAGATAGTGTTTGCATTTTTATGTAAGAATTTGCTATCATACACATACACATACATACACAAATCACGCCTTTATCCCTTGCGGGGTAGGCAGAGCGTTAACGATCGTAAAATTACGGCCGTTATCGCCACGTCTGACAAGTATTGAGGGCCCCTTCAGATGATTCGTGTATCACTGTAGTGACAGGTTGTCAGCCTGTCGCCTAAAGTTGTAATACGTGATAATACACATGCAACCCTCGAGTCCCTTAGTTGCCTCTTACAACACCCGCGGGAAGAATGGTGAATTGCTATCATGGTGAATTTAAATTGTTTGTTCTTGTGTCTGGATATTCGTTCGTGTTTCTGTCTGATAAGATACAAGTACTACTAGTAAGGGTGGATTGAGGGCGTGATATGTCTTTCGACTCTAACAATAGTAATTTACTTTCCTTAGCTAACCTAGACCTACGGAGGCGACATTTGGCACTTTCGTAATACCCTATACAAACTTCCCGACTTGGAGCAATATCTAAAACTAACTATCAACTAATTTCAAGTCAACGAACCTTCGAAATCACCACTGTAATTTATCAGTGTCGCCTTCGAAGTCTTATCCCGATCTGCTACAGATCCAGACCTCAATACCTCTTTGCCAGGGATTAGGTCGCCTCGGCCCCAAAACCTGGCTTATCACGATCGGCCTATCGGAATTCGATAGCTGGTTCTGTGGTCTAGTGGTTTAAAAGAGCAGTGCATAATAGGTGGTGGGTTCAACGTCTCTACACCAGACCTCAATACCTCTGCCAGATTGCCCCAAATCTGGCTTATCACACCATTTACCTATCGAAATCGATAGCTGCTTTTGCGATCTAATGGTTCAAAAGAGCAGTGCACAGGTTGTTGGTAGAGATATCTCTACGCCAGCCCTCAATCGCTAGGGATAAGATCGCCTCTGTCGGGCTGCGGGCAGGGCCCCAATACCCTGGCTTATCACGCTACATCGACCTATCGGAATTCGATAGCCCGTGGTCTAGTTGTTTAGGCTAGCTCGGGAGTTCGGAGTTCTCAAACACAACACGACCGTAAAGCCTCACTTTCCTTATCAGGTTATCACGCATTTTTACGTTACTTTACTTGATGGCATATTAGATTGTTTGAATAATGTCTTCCTTTGGTTTTCTTGGATGAGCTGCATAATCAGTTAGCAATGTTTCTCCTGACCGTGGGCGCCACAAAGTAGCGTGTCGATCAAACTCAGAAAGAACGGAAGAATGGGAGGGAGGCCTTTGCCCTGCAGTGGGACAACAGTGGCTAATAATAAAAATATAGTCAAGTAATTCAGGTCATACTGTTCAGGTCAATGTCAAGTGCAGGCTGTTTTGCATAATATGAGGAAAATGACTCAACCATGCACCGCTAACTGCATGCTGTAACTCACATTAATATTGTGGCAGTAGGTTATATATATAACACTTCTAAACTTTAATGTTGGTAAAACTAACCTACGTGCAGATTTTGTAGGTTGCAAGTCTGAGGTGCTGAGAGTGTCATGTTTGTGTCTGCGGATTCCTGCCTGACAGTTCATTAGACGACAGAACTAGCTAGCTACAACTGAGCTAGGGTAGGGTACTCTCACTGTGGAGATGAGAGGTCTAATTAAAACCGCAACACAACTGCGGTTACAGTGCAGTGAGCCAGTATTGAGCTAAATGAGCTCCAGTGGCAAACACCTAAGTGGACAGAATAGGCAGTTACGGGTTCTTAAACGGGGAAACAGTGAATAATGGATATAGTAAACAACCGCGATAGTTTAAACTGTTGTGTTCCATACACGTGATTCCAACGTCCAAGTCGGTCTCTGGCGAAAAGTAGGTGCTCCTTATTAATACAAAGACTGTGGCTCTACTTTGCGGCTTGCGCGTAGAAACAGAACTTTATCCCCCTTTTTACCCCGTTAGGGGTTCAATACTACACGTGATTAATTATTTCCAAAGTTCTTCCGAATACGAAATTTGAAGCAAATATATTTAAGGAATAAAGAGTTTCATCCTAACTTTCATCCTCTGTTTTACCCTTAGGGGTTGAATTTTGAAAATCTTTTCTTAGTGCTTGCCTACGTTGTTCAAAGAATACGCATGCCAAAGTTCACGCTTTTAGTACCAAGGGTTTGGCCCGTGCGTTGATCTATGATCAATCAGTTTTGCCTTTTATATATTAGGAAGATGATCTACCAGTCTGTAATCTTGTGTATTACATTTAAAACATTATACCTAATAAAAATAATGAACATATGAGTCATAGCGAATATCAATCTGAACAACGCAGTAGTTAGCGCCGACAAAACAGTAGAACACAAACAAACACGAGCAAATTACTTTAACCAACTATACTGAATCTATCTACAAGTAAAACTAGAAAAACCGGTACTGTTTTTACTCATATACTACTGTTTTTACTGTCCATTGCGTAGTATTGTAAAAACCGGGAGACCCAACTTAGAAATTGACATTCGTTTTTATCCAAAGATCTGTATGGTGTTGTCTTTTTTTTCAAGTCGACATTATACAGCCATATTTTCAAGTCGTCATTTTCCTTCTTTGATTTTAGACGTTATTATAATCCGCCTCTTATCATTTTAAACATTAGTCGTATAACTCATTTTGTTCGTGGATCACTGTATAGTGTTTACCCTTAAACTTCAGATGCTGTATCTGAAGTTTAATTACCGTTAAAGGGATCAAACATATAACTCCTGGTGTTGCTGTGCTGTGTAGTACAAATAAAATAAATGAAAATAAGAAATCGAAAAATTAAGAAAAAATAGGAAAGCCATTCTGTCTTCAATAGAAAAAGTTAATTATTTCGGTACTGGTGTGTGAGTAGGATACTGCAAAAGCTAGCCTATAAGTTAGCCAGAAATGGAAATGAAAATTATCGTAAAGACCCATTCATATCACATAGTCTTGACATGAGATCACAGCCTCATCAAAGATTCTACCTCGGCGCGCTGCGTCACTAAGGAACTTGATTTTCCTTATACTAGTACAGTGTTGGTATAAAAACGAAAGTCATAGTTATTGTTTCCTGGTTGTATATGGTAGCGCGATTTGAATTTGAAATTGATATTTAACAGTTAACTGGACTATTTTGGACAAGCCTATGTGGGTTTAAGCTATGTAGGTATTGAGAAAACCAGCTGAGTTTATGTCCATGCTTTCAGGTGAAGATTTGGTCATTAGGTATGTTCCTAGTCGTTTTCGTTTTTTAAGTGTAGAATCGGGGTGATGCTTATTCTTAACCGGCATCACACATCACACAGTAGGTACATTATATTTTGAACCTAAAGAATCGATTTTGAAAAATGTAGATTTATTTATTTATTTTATTTTATTGAATAAGTAGTCTCTCATAAAAAATTTCAATAGATTTCGATCGATTTCAAAGAGTCTTAGAATAAATAACAATCCAGCCAAAACATCATCTAGCACCACTTTCAGCTCAATACTAAAACGATACAATTTACCAACTGTACCGCCTACCAGAATCCACCACGGTGAAATATAGCGGGCATCAGCCATAAATAAATACGCAATATGACGCCGACAGGAAAAAAACGCTCTCGAGAGCGGTGCGGATGAAATTTGCACCGGCCAAGGATGATTTAGTACAATCATTACTGTTATGGTGTTTTTTATTTTTTATCTCGTGGGTAGAGGGGATAAATCACTGGTACTTAGGTTTTTGATGGACGTTTTTAAGGAGTAATAGTATGGACTAGAGTTCAAACTCTTGCACTGCTTTCTATATATTTTGGTCAACTACAAAAGTGGATTTGTTTTATTAAATACTAGCGGCCTGCCCCAGCGGCTGCGCCCGCTGCAACTCGTTTCCCGTGGGAATAAGGATTTTTCCCGGCAAGTATTATACATAAAAACCTTCCTCTTGAACCACTCTATCTATTAAAAAAATCATTTTCAAAACCATGCATCAAAATCGTTGTGTAGTTTTAAAGATTTAAGCAAACTTACAGACCGACCCGAAAAGCGACTTTGCTTTACTATACTATGTAGTGATAACCAGATTAGTCACTGTTTAAGGTGAAATTAAGAATACCGAAGACGAAAAGTACCAGTTGTTTTGCCTTTCTTTCTTACATTTCATATGACGTTTACATTTTTAAACCCGAAGTCTTGCATATATGCATCAATAGTCAATATGGACTCGACTTTCGTGTATCTTTTCGGTTATAACTCTTTGGAGGAGAGTTGAATATTTTATACGATAAATGTGACAGCTAATGGCTGTCAGCTGGAAGTGGATACCTTCCAGATCCTCGTATAATCCAGGGGTACGGACCGCTGGGGCAACCTTCCCTTAAAGGCACACGTACAGACTTTGTATTTCCTGTAAGAGGGTGTACTTACACACACGTGAACCCCAAGGTTACTGGGATACTCGTAGACGTGATGGATATTTGCCATGATTCGCTAGTTTCCTGGGTCATTAATAAAATATAAAAATAGTACGCTTAAAAGTTGTCCAAAAATACTACGGACTTCGTTCATAATTTTTCGAAGTATTCAAAGTTTGAATTAATAAACAGGAAAATAATATTGAAGTAAGTGTTTTGACGTCATCCTAATTAGCAATGTATGACATCATACATTCCTATTTTCATACAATTCCTAATTCAATACTGTTTTAGATCGTTTTAAAAAGTAGCTCATTTGACCTACCAATCCATTCCTAGCGGACTTCTAAAAAACAGGTTATTTTAGTTCAATGCGTAATGTGGCGCAGTGGTCGTGCGACTGCCTTTGACGAAGAAGGTTCCGGGTTCGACTATCGGTGGGTCACTCACAAGTTGATATTTATCACTTTGTGAATTTGTTCCTAGTCTGGTTAGGACATTGCGGGCTCAACCAGTCAACTTTCTGTAAGAAAAACGATTCCGTGTTTAGGATGGTACGTTAAGCCGTAGGTCCCGGTTGCTGTCTATGATTTCTTTGACGGCTGTCATTACACAACCATGCCAGAAGCCTGCCACTTGCACTTGTGGTTGGACTCGATGTCCCACACGAGAAGAAAAAGAAGTTTGATGCGTTCTGATTTTTTAAATCCTTTTTTAAACTTACATAAAATGGAGTGGTTTGGCCCGTGTTTGCATCAATAAAAATTGTAGAATCAAAATTAAATCAACGATATGTGGTATCATTTAGCCGGTAGGCGTATGTAGGTCAGAGTGGGACGGCCCACAGACCGTTGAAAATTGCATACCGATTTTGACTTTCAGTTGAATTAATATCACTACATAGTATAAAGCAAAGTCGCTTTTTGCGTCTGTCTGTATGTATGTTTGCTTAAATCTTTAAACTACACAACGGATTTTGATGGAGGTTTTTTTATAGGTAGAGTGATTCAAGAGGAAGGTTTTTATGTACAGGGTGTAAAAATATTAGCTGCAAATATTTTAAGAGTGGACCAGCCCATGAAATTAAACAACTTTCCCAAAGGAACATAGGTCGAAATATAAGAAATTGTTCACACGAAAAGAGAAGAGACGCAGTATTTACTTGACTTCAAACAATCTTTTGGTTTCTATATTATCTTTACCAAACGTCAATATTATTACGTTCGAGCCAATTCAAAAATAAACTCTCGTAGCGCTGAACTAGTGGGTGTATGTGGGTCAGTGTTGCCATTTTAAATTGCGTACATTGTTAGTGTAATTAATTCCACGAGCACACATGCTGAACGCTGATTGGCTGCTGTGTTGTCGCGGAAACTGTTTTCAAAACCCCTTTTTTGACGTCATCAGAGCAAAGGAATGTTCAAAAGGAATTCTGCGAACAACGAAGCTATGAAAATATCGTCGCAAATACGCTTTTTGGAGAAACAGTCTTTTTTATTTTCACAATGCTGTTTAATGCCGCCTTAGAATAGCATCATCCCATGTCTTTCCCGTGAGTGTCGTAAGAGACGACTAACGGATGTGTATTGCAATTTTAGGCGACAGACTGACAGCCTGTCACTGTGGTAATACACAGTCTTCTGAAATTACCCTCAATCTTTTGTCGGCCGTGGCTTAAATGACCGTTTTTACGGTTGTATACGCTCTGCCTACCCAGAAAGGGATATAGGCATAATTTATGTATGCATGTACTCCATTTATAGTTTTTCGTAATATTCAAAGTTTGAATTAATAAACAGAAAAATAACATAAAAGTAAGTGTTTTGACGCCATCGAACTAGAGAGACACGACAACACCTCTCCGTATTTTCATACAAAATATCGTTTTAAAAAGTAGCTCATTTGACTTGCCAGCCATCGTGCCCTTTATGACGTTGTTCTCGGGCGTCGTAGAGTTCCCTTTGAAACATTTCCATTCTCTAAGTCTCACATTTTGTTCATTCCATTTGATACTCACTGTACTGAAAACTTGTCCTATTTCAAGAAAAAAATATCTAATGTTTTCTCATTTTTGTTGTGCTGCCAAAGTCCTTGTAACATCGACACAACCTTTGTTCTATGACTTGGAAATATGATAGTTGCTTGGCCCAGTCCACTAAAACAAAACAAAAAGGTACTTAGTACAAAATAACAGACGATTTGGGATTTACCGCACTCACAGTGCTATATTATTCTCATAAATGAAAATAAGAAATCGAAAATTTGCAAGCGTCGACCGGTAATCGAACCGGGGCCGGCGTGGGGTACCGGCTCACTGTTCTACCATTGAGCTATCGACGCACCGGTTGGCCCTTCGTCAATTTTTCGATCTCTTGATGCTCGTCTTGAAGCGACGATCTTAGCGACATCTAGTAGTAGTACTCATTGGGTTGTTGGTGTCCCACACGAAGAGAGAGAGAGAGTAGGTACTCGTATTTTATAAATATCAAACGAGGAAAACGGAGTATTGTGCACTCATATTCCTAGTAAATAATGTCTTTGGAATCAGTTTAAAACTTTGAATGCCAAGGCTAATGAAGACCCAAAAATAGCCGATGAATGTCTATAAAATTAGCATTTTCTGTTTACTTTCCTGTCTTAATATACGTACCAAATATAGCCATAGGTTGTTTCAATATTAAATACTTATCATTTTCCTTATTTATTTATCGTTCGCTTATCTCATAGAATATCTTATAAATACGGTACAATCCACGTCCGCCCACGTCTATATAATTTATTTGCTAGCTTAACAACTTGTTTCATTTATTACATACATACATACATACATATATTACGCCTTTATCCCTTCCGGGGTAGGCAGAGCGTTAACAGCCGTAAGAATACGGTCGCTATCGCCACGTCTGACATTTTTGAGTATTGTTTTCTAAGGTTGTTTCGGAAAACATGTGTATCACTATAGTGACAGGTTGTCAGCCTGTCGCCTAAAAATTGTAATACACCAATACTCTTGAGTCCCTTAGTCGCCTCTTACGACACCCACGGGAAGGATGTGGGGTGATGCTATTCTAAGCCGGCATCACACGGCATTTTCATTCATTCATTTATTCATTTCTCAAAAAAAGTGTCTCAGTGTTCTATAAAATTTCCCTAATTTACCTATTCATAGGGTCGTAGGACGACTCTGTACGCAACACGAAAATAGAGGGAGACCTAATCAACCATTCCTACTGAATCTTAACTGGTAAAATACCGAAATAGCAGAGTAACTAATTCTTTGGTGGACACGCTATCCCGTATACAGGGTGTAATAAAATTAGCTGCAAATATTTTAAGGGGTGAATCAGCCCATGAAACTGAACAACTTTCCCTAAGAAAACTAAGTCGAAATATGAAAAAAAAAATTAACAGTTTGTATGGGAGGTCCAAAAATTTTCTCATATTTCGACCTATGCTTCTTGGGGAAAGTTGTTCAGTTTCATGGGCGGGTTCGCCCAACGAAATATTTGCAGCTATTTTTTGTAGACCCTGTATAGTCTAGATTAGACTGGCTACCTTTACCTATACCCTTATCTTTAACTATGTCGTGTGGGAAAGCGAGTCGTCCAATGACTCAATGAACCCTAGTGACAATATTAAACCGCCGTCTACAAGTAGCAGGCTTCTGACATGGTTGTGTAACGACCGCCGTCTACCCTTACCATAATACCAACTAGCGACCCTCCCAGACTTTGCATTGCTGCTGTTTCCCCGTGGGAATAAAGCTTTCCCCGGCACGTATTATACATATAAACCTTTCTCTTGAATCACTCTATCTATTTAAAAAACCACATCAAAATCTGTTTCGTGGTTTGGGAACAGTTTGACAGTGACAAACAGCACAGACAGAGAAACGCGAAAAG
Source organism: Keiferia lycopersicella (assembly GCA_029255805.1). Lineage (NCBI taxonomy): Eukaryota > Metazoa > Arthropoda > Insecta > Lepidoptera > Gelechiidae > Keiferia > Keiferia lycopersicella. Next base: position 716,823 of record JARACZ010000024.1, read on the forward strand.
ATACTAAATGTTATGTAGAGTAGAACTATGTTTGATTAGCAAACTAGGACAATCATAGACTTGTGATTATGTGCAAGCGGCTATATTTGGTCTGGAAACAGATAAAGATAACCGTCCTCCAAGCATTGGTATGCAAATTCCATATAGCTCATTCTTTTAATGTCGCGACCAGCGTAACTTGACCTCAGTGCTCCATACACGCACGTACGGGCGCGTACTGACAGTTACGCTGGTCGCGGCACTATGTAAGCGAATGAAGTGGATGCAAATGCCATACGTGACGTCACGCCATTAGCAAGTGCTAGAGTTGTGTGTTACAAGGTTATCTGTGTTTACATCATTATTGTAACCCGTGGTCTGGCTGTGCTATGCCGTGTGATGCCGGCTTAGAATAGCATCACCCCATTTCTTTCCCGTGGGTGTGGTAAAAGCCGACTAAGGTACACGAGGGTTCCATGTATATTGCAATACTAGGCGACAGGCTGACAACACGTCACTATAGTGTTACAGGACTTGTCTGAAACGACCCTTAAACATTTGTCAGACGTGGCGATCACGACCTTATTACGGTCGTTAAAGCTCTGCCTACCCCGCCAGGCATAAAGGCGTGATTTGTGTGCGTGTGCGTGGTCAAGTGTTTTGGGCCCCAAGTCTGCTATTTTTTGTCATCGTAACGCCATCGATACTCCAACTGTCATTCCATTGCCATTGTGATTTTCTATATACTTCAAACTGTTAGCAGATTACGAAATGACTGAAATCATCCAACTGAGATCCAGTCGACATCCAACTGAAACGATTTTCAATTAGCAGACTTAGGGCCCTGGCAGTTAGTGTCGAAAAAGAAGTCGAGATCATACAAATGTTTTGTCGCAAACAACCACAAAAACTTGCGATTGCAACATTCTATTTCGGTGAGGTCGGAATGACGTCACCTGTCACCAGTCACCTACATGGATGATGTAAACACGAACGACCTTGTAGCTCGTTCACTACATTCCTTGCGTGCACTGGCTAATCGCTTCCGGTCGTGTGGGACATCGAGTCAATAGACTACCCGATGAATTACTATTAGACCTCTGACGTGTTCATATCATGACCGCCATTTAAGTACTGACGGATAATCAGGTGGTTCAGCCTGCAATGTTCTAACCAGTCAAGAAACAAATTCACTGGGTAAGTGATATTTATGCAATGGGGGTGGGCAGGACACTTGGCTCGTAGGGATGATGGACGGTGGACCAAGGCGGTAACAGAGTGGCAGCCGTGAACAAAAAAACGTCCAGTTGGCAGACCACCCGCTAGATGGACGGACGACTTAGCCACCGTTGCTGGTAGACAGTGGATGCGGGAGGCACAGGACCGGCGCAGATGGCGAGAAAAAGAAGAGGCCTATACTCAGCAGTGGGTAGATGTGGGCTGATATGCTGATGATGAAGTGATATAATAATATCTAATAAGCGAACTCATCAGTAGCCATTAAAAGAAATTGAAATCATGCACTAATTTGAGGAAAAATAGCAGTAATCCATTGGAACTGCCTGCGACGCTACAGGAAGTTCCGGGGCATTACAGAGTTGATGTTTATCACTTACCTAGTGAATTTGTTTCTTGCTTGGTTAAAACATTGCAGGCTGAACCACCTGATTGTCCGTCAGTATTTAAATGACGGTCGCAGCCAGCGTAATTTGACCTCAATGCTCAATACACGCACGTACGGTCGCGTACTGATAGTTACGCTGGCCACGACACTATTAAGGCGAATGGGCTACAGTAGACTACCGATGTGGCGCAGTGGCAGTGCGACTGCCTTTGACGCAGGAGGTCCTGGGTTCGGTTCTCGGTGGGTCACTCACAAAGTTGATATTTATCACTTTGTGAATTTGTTCCCAGTCTGGTTAGGACATTGCGGGCTGTACCATCCGATTGCCCGTAAGTAAGATGGTTCCGTGTTTCGGATGGCACGTTAAGCCGTAGGTCCCGGTTGCTGTCTATGATCACTTGGCGGTCGTTACGCAACCATGTCAGAGGCCTGCTATTTGTAGAAGGCGGTTGAAAAATTCTGACACTAGGGTTCATCGGGTCGTTTAACGGCTCGGTGTCCCACACGAAAAAGGAAGCTACAGTATTTCTTCCACCAAGCGGCGCTAGTGTCGCTCATATTTTCCATTCGTTAACATGATTTTTCAAATTACCGCAGCCTGCATTCTTGCTAACGAAAGAACTTTGAATAGAATTAGTCGACCGCTTTACTTTGTTAAATACCGAGCCGAGAATTTTACTGCGACTCGCTTTACTGCTATTTACTGTGAGTTGAATGCAGTTAAAAGTTCACTGGCTTATAATATTAAAAGTGTTTTTTTTTTCCTTTTTGTGCGGGACACCGCGAGTCGTCTAACAACCTAATGAGCCCTAGTGTCAGAATTTTTCAACCGCCTTCTACAAGTAGGCTTCTGACATGGTTGTGAACGACCGCCGTCGAAGTAATCATAGACAGCATCCGGGACCTACGGCTTAACGTGCACTCCTAAACACGTAACCATGTTACTAAAATATCTTATTATTATCTTTTTCAATAAAACTGATAGATATATATTTTTTCTGACCTTATACACATGCGCACACACACACACACACACACGCCCACACATACACCCACATACACACACACACACACTCACATATCTTGCCTTTATCCCTGGCGGGGAAGGCAGAGCGTAAAGTACCGTAAAATTAAGGTCTTTATCGCCGCGGTTGACAATGTTTCGGGGTCGTTTCAGATAGTCGTCTATCGTTATAGCGACAGGTTGTCAGCCTGTCGCCTAAAATTGCAATACACATGAAACCCTCGAGTCCCTAAGTCGGCTTCTACGACAACCACGGGAAAGAAATGGGGTAATGCTATTCCAAGCCGGCATCACACGGCATGCTAGTAAAACACTGTATTAATATAGATAAGTTAGCATAATTCTCAAATTGCGTTTCACTTTACTTGCACAAATTCAAGTTTATTGAGGTCTAAGGGATTTTATTTAGCTTCCATGTGTTTCTTTCGGCTATAAAACGTGACCTTTTTGGACGTTTAAATTGCCTTAGGTACTGGTTTTTTAGGACAAATATTATTTCAGTAAGAGTACTAATGCTTTTGGTGTTTTCTATTTCTGTCGCCCAGAGTCGAAAAACGACCCGATGACTTTTTATATCGAGAATTTTTCAGATACCCTGAGTTCAACATACATACACATAGGACGCCTTTGCTCCTTACGGGGTAGGTAACGTGTTATCGGTCATAAAAATACCGCCACGTCCGACGAATATTTGAGCTCCGCTTTCGTGACAGGTTGTCAGCCTGTCACCTAATTTGTGATACACCTTAGTCGCCTCTTATAACATTTGCGTGTAAGAAATGGGGTGATGTTATTTTAAGCCGGCATCACATGGTGTTACTTTTCATATTATAATTTTTGAATAAAACTCGGAGCTTTTCACTACGCATTTGCGTAGGCGATGAAAGGGCGAGGCACACCGGCTCCGTATCCGTTGCGTATCCAGCTCTCATCCGTAGTTACGCATGTATTTATGACGTTGTAATGTATGGACTGTACGAGATACGGCACACTGCCTGTGATGCGTATCCGTTGCGTGCTGCACGCATTGTAGGGTTACGCCGTAGTTACGCCGTACAGCTGCCAAAAGACAAACAGGTTGCGTACTCTGCGTGCAGTGATGACGTTGTATTCTATGAGATTCCCTGTTGGACGTCACACCAAACACGTCCGCACACGCACAGCTCTGTCCTGCGCGTAGTACGGACGCGTGTACGGACTACGGGCTACCACAATGCGCATCAAAAAATGTGCACTATATTAAGCGTCAAATATAAGGTGTAAAAATATTAGCTCCAAATATTTTAAGGGGTGAATCAGCCCATAAATCTGAACAACTTTCCCCAAGAAACATAGGTTGAAATACATTGGTTGATACAAATTGAATTGAGTCGGTCAGTAACTTTGTATGGGAGGCCGATTTTTTTTTTCATATTTTGACCTATGTTTTTTAGGGAAAGTTGTTCAGTTTCATGGGCTGGTTCATCCCTTAAAATATTTGCAACAAATTTTTTAGACTGATATGTCGTCAACTTTTTGCTGCACAGAACGCGATGCGCGCTTTTATTTGCGCAATATTTATTGCACACTGATGACAGAACTTTTGGATATGACAGTTGGTACGCAACAGACCCCTTGCAGCTCGCATCCGTAGCTACGCGCGTAACCTGCGTAACCACGTCCGTAACCCGGTGTGGCAGGGGTGTACGGACGTGATCACGCGCGTCACTACGGAAGAGAGCTGGATACGCAACGCATACGGAGCCGGTGTGCTCCGCTCTTAAAGCTGCTTTCTACGAAACTGCTACGCCGTAGCACGTGTAGCGATAACTGACTCGAGCAAGCTTTCTTTACTAATATAAGGCTGTAAAATATTTGCTGCGTGGTTATACAGGGTGTAAGGGACAGCGTCCCGAATACTGATAGGGTGCAAACAGACCATGAAACTGAACAACTTTCACCTAGGAACATATGTCAGGAAGCGGCGCTGTGCTTGATATGTTACCGCAAAGAACGGAACGTAATATTTCGTTTTTGTTTTTTTGAAACTTGGACTCGGACTAATTTGGAACGAAAGTGTCAGTGTATGCCAGACTGTCAGCCAGTGTTGCAATGTGTTTTTAGTTATGGCTTTGGAATCTACACAAAAATCCAGTAACATAGTCGGTTCAACGCCATCTATCGAGTTCTTGGAATACTAGTTATAAGATTGTGTAGTGGACTGTAAAGGATAAAAACTAGCTCTTGAAGCTGATAAATTAATTTATTTCATAATAATCGAGACAGGCACGTTTTGCACGTAGTTCATCAGAAATGACAATAATATTTTTAATTTTATGTGGCATTTTCACACTAGTTTTTTTTTATTCTCACAAAGAAAACCTATTGACTCCCTGGTCGAATTTGTCATCACAAGAACGCCGATCCGTCACTGCCACTCAAGAATTGAAATCGAAAGTCATAAAAATCTCGAGCAAAAAAAGCCTCTCGCTAGGCAGTTGTGACACCAACTTTACGTATATACTGTTAAGTACGCCACACTCGTCTTTACGTCAAAATACGCAACTTTTTATGAGCTTTTTACGTCTCTGTGGATTTGGCTCGCAAATGGGAATGTATTTTTTGTTTGTTTAGTTATGTTTTTTTTTGCCCTGTGATGCCGGCTTAGAATAGCATCACCCCATTTCTTCTCGTGGGTATTGGAAAAAGCATCTAAGGGACTCGAGGGTTTCATGTGTATTATAATTTTAGGCGTCAGGCTGAGAATATAATTGTCACTACAGTGATACACGAATCATCTGAAAGGGCTCTCAATACTAGTCAGTCGTGGCGGTAACGGCCGTAATTTTACGATCATTAACGCTCTGCCTACCCCACAAGGGACAAAGGCGTGACTTGTGTGTGTTATGTGTTTGTTTTAGGTCAAGGCTACACCATTTTCAACGCATTTTTTAACATTTCTACTCTATTTTCTCGTGGCGAAATATTCCCACTGACAGATCTCGAGCGAACAGCTGTTCGCCAGTTGACATCTGTCATTAGAAGTTTTCGTTTCCATGCAGTAATGTGACAAGTCGTCAACGCAGAGGAATGTTAATAATCTCGCGTTGTGAGCCAAGAAAAGTTATTTGTTTTGATGGAAATTTTAGTATTTTTTTGTCAGAAATACGAGAAACCGACCACCCACTTCTTTTCACCTGTGTTGAAAAGATAAACATAGATGAACTGTATTTATAATCGATGTTAAGTAAAGAGGCTGAAATAAAATAGAAAATAGTAAAATTTAAGGTGTAAAAATATATCAATAAAATATAAATAGTAAAATATAAGGTGTAAAAATATAAGCTGAAATTTTTTTAAAGAGTTGATTCAGCTTATGAAATTGAACAACTTTCCCCAAGAAACATAGTTCGAATTTTAAATATAATTCAGAAAAGAAAAACATAGATGAACTTTATTTATAGCCAAAATGTACGAGTACAAAAGTAAAGGGAATGAAAGGGACAAAAATGATGAAAGGAACAGGAAGAAGGAGGATGATGATGATGATGATGATGATGATGATGATGAATGGGACTGAAATGCAATAAAAAGACTAAAGTACTCGTATGTTCTGCCATTGTAAGTCGACACCAAACGGCAAAGTAACCCACGATTTCGATGAATTCAGATCGTCCCTTATCGTCACCCAAATTGAACCACGACTTGTTAACCACAACCACAAGGTTTTTAGGCGACAGGCTGACAACTTGTCACTATAGTGATACACATGTTTTCGGAAATAACCTTGGAAAACAATCCTTAATAAATGTCAGACGTGGCGATAGGGACCGTATTCTTACGGTCGCTACCGCTCTGCCTACCCATCAAGGGATAAAGGCTTGATATATGTATGTACAACCACAAGTTATTCGGTATATTATAGAGTAGTAGTAGTAGAGTAATTCTAATATATTTTTATTTTATTTTCAGGTAAGTTAACAATCCTCATATTGGCCGAACTGCAACTTCGCAACATACGAAGGTAACAAAATATATTAAGATTTAAGTCACTCACAGTGCTATAAGATTCTTATAAGTGAAAATTTGACATAGTAAAACAAAAACAACAAACTAAATCTTTTTTGTGACAAAACTCGTCTGACCCGGCTAGTCAGAAGAAGTAGGTTCAAATCCCATCGGTGGCGTGGATTTGTCTTCTTTTTCTAACAAAAAGTTAATAAATACAAATTATTACTAAAGATAAACGTGCATCTAAAGTAAGTAAAGTCTTTATTGTTAGTCATTTAAGTAGATTAACACAATCTATTGTTCTAAATAGTGTTCTAGTTACACTATTTAAAGATAAAATCCTTTGATAACAAATCTTTGCATTGCCTATAACATACACGGCTGTTTTTAAGATTATACGCAAAACTTATTCTATACAATTTAGTCGGATATTTATTACTTTTGCTTTAGAACAGGATTTATGATTAGAATCCATATTAAAATTTATTATTATTGAAGCGACGATCTTAGCGACATCTAGTAGTACTACTACTAGTAGACGAGCATCAAGAGAACGAGAATTTGACGAAGGCCAACCGGTGCGTCGATAGCTCAGTGGAAGAGCTGTGGGCCGGTACCCCACGCGGCCCGGGTTCGATTCCCGATCGACGCTTGTCAATTTTTAGATTTCTTATTGTCATTTATAAGAATAATATAGCACTGTGAGTGCGGTAAATCATGTTATTATTGACTCGTAGGATTACCGTGTTTGTACTAATAATAACCCAGTATTTTTTGGTACATTCATATTCGTATTATGAATAAGAGGTTGTTCCAATTTATATATTTTAATTATTTTATTGAAGTTCTTAATACTTGTGGTGTTACTAGTCGCTCCACATGGCTTCTCACGTGGAACGGAACGTGTTAAAATACGTAGTCGGTCCCAAAGTTCTGTCATATATAAAAATACTGATAAAATAAAAAGTACCAATCCGTTTTTAAAAATTTATATATCAATTAAAAATACAATCATCGAAGAATCAAAATAACATAAAACTATTCGAAATGACCTCCCTTGCTTTTAACAACGGCCTTCAACCGCGGCGGCCAGTCGTCTATCGCAGCACGCACCATATCCATGTCGATTTCAGCGACTGCTTTAACTATGGCTGACTTCAGACTCTCCAAATTTTTATGGGGCTTAGCACAGACCTTGCTCTCTAAGACCTGCCAAATTTTATAGTCCAGAGGATTAAGGTCCGGACTGGAGGAAGGCCAATCTTCGTGTCTTATAAACTCAATGTTTTGACGTTCAAACCAGGCTTGAGTGGTCCTGGCTTTGTGAGCGGGCGCAGAATCCTGCTGGAATACAAAGTGATGTCCTGAAAATAGTGTGTTGGGCAGGTCTTTGACGTACCGATCCAAAACCGTCTCTTGGTACACTTTTGCGCTGGTTTTGACCCCCTTTTCGCAAAAATGAACCTCAGTTGGCCCATAGTAGGAGACTCCTAACCAGACCATGACTGAAGAGGGATGATGCCCATGTTGCACCCGCGGAACTTTGTTTCCTGCTTCTTCAGAGCTGGTAGCGTACACTCTATCGTTTTGTTTATTATACTTTTCTTCTATATCAAAAATTTTTTCGTCTGTAAAAAGTATATCGCGGTGCCGGTTTTTCGCGTACCGTTTTAACAACACCCGAGATCTTTTGAGTCTAATTTCTTTTAAACGGGCATTAAGTAAGTGCCCACTCTTTTTTTTGTATGCTCGCAGCTTAAGGTCTTCGTTTAAAACCTTTTTGACTGTTTTTCTACGAACCTTCATCTGCAAAGCCATAAGTTTCTGTTTTCGGACAGGATTTCTTCGTATGCGCTCCTTGATCGCTTTGATCACTGCTGGTGTTCTGGCGGAGCGAGGCCGGCCAGTTCTTTTCTTGTCCTCAACACTAGAGACTTCAGTGTACCTAGTTATAGTACGATACCCAAACCTAAGCGTTATTTTAAATTTTTTGAGCAACTTGAAAATGGTACTCGGCGAGTGCCCACAGCGACGCAACGCCAAAACTGCTATTCGGTTTTCTTTCAAAGTCCACTCCATCGTGAAAAATCGCGCCAAATGATTATTTATTGTTTTAAAATAATTGTTAAACATTCAAAAACGGAATGCAATAAAACTTTTCCAAATCCGTGTTCTAAATTCAAAAATAATATGCCAGTGACAGAACTTTGGGACCGACTACGTAATAAAATCATACTTACATTAAGGCAGTTTTATGTTAAACGCATTGCACTCTGAATTGTTGTTGGAAATCAGGTACTTACCATACAAATTAAAAGATAGGTTAGAAATCAGAATGGTTCTTAAATTAATAGTATTAACGAGATTATCACCACGATTATGTTTGTTTTTACCTCCATATTTCGAAGCGGTTGCACGCTCCATGGTCACGAGTAGACTTTTTTGGCGAATTTTGTCATCTTGCTAAGGGCAAACATATCTGGCTACCCTCTTACTGATACGTTGACTGCGTGTTGTGAACAACCGCGAAAATCTAAAAAACATATACCTGAATGGTTGTTAAAAATAACGGTCTCATCTCTCGATTTTTCCCTGATTCCATCATTAGATTCGTCCGGAACTAATGACAATGGGATCACCCCTGGGAAGTGTACCCTTTCAAACGAAGAAAGAATTCTCAAATCAATATATACGTACGTACTTCATTATACAACAGAAATAGACAGAAGAGGTACACAAAAACAACAAATTACTGCAATTGGCGGACTTCTTGCTACAGCAGCAATATCTTCCAGGGATTAAGAATTCTCGTAATGGGATCTCTTTCTATCTGTCCGTATTTGACAGATCTCGAGCTAGTTTATGAGCTATCTCAAACCAGACACTCAACTAGGCAAAATACATTTCCTTGGAAAGAAGCTTTGTCAGTTTAGCTGAGCGCTATCTACGTAGTCGGTCCCAAAGTTCTGTCATATATGAAAATACTGATAAAATAAAAAGTACCAATCCGTTTTTAAAAATTTATATATCAATTAAAAATACAATCATCGAAGAATCAAAATAACATAAAACTATTCGAAATGACCTCCCTTGCTTTTAACAACGGCCTTCAACCGCGGCGGCCAGTCGTCTATCGCAGCACGCACCATATCCATGTCGATTTCAGCGACTGCTTTAACTATGGCTGACTTCAGACTCTCCAAATTTTTATGGGGCTTAGCACAGACCTTGCTCTCTAAGACCTGCCAAATTTTATAGTCCAGAGGATTAAGGTCCGGACTGGAGGAAGGCCAATCTTCGTGTCTTATAAACTCAATGTTTTGACGTTCAAACCAGGCTTGAGTGGTCCTGGCTTTGTGAGCGGGCGCAGAATCCTGCTGGAATACAAAGTGATGTCCTGAAAATAGTGTGTTGGGCAGGTCTTTGACGTACCGATCCAAAACCGTCTCTTGGTACACTTTTGCGCTGGTTATGACCCCCTTTTCGCAAAAATGAACCTCAGTTGGCCCATAGTAGGAGACTCCTAACCAGACCATGACTGAAGAGGGATGATGCCCATGTTGCACCCGCGGAACTTTGTTTCCTGCTTCTTCAGAGCTGGTAGCGTACACTCTATCGTTTTGTTTATTATACTTTTCTTCTATATCAAAAATTTTTTCGTCTGTAAAAAGTATATCGCGGTGCCGGTTTTTCGCGTACCGTTTTAACAACACCCGAGATCTTTTGAGTCTAATTAATGATTAAACGAACTTACCTGTATGTGAAGTTTGATCATAATTATACGAAGGCTTCGTCCGAAGAGATTAGCATAACACATGTAGTTGCGCATAGCGACTCGCCATCCTTGCACTATATTTTAGAAAAATAATAAAGTAGGTACCGTACTGAGGGTACCTATTATTTACATTTTTTTTTTTTTGCTGAGGGTAGAACCACCACCAGACCAGTCAACCATCTTTGATTTGTCATTTAGTTTAGAGGTAAGACATAATGATAGGTAAAAAAATATTTCACAACTGCATGGGTAAGTTATTTATAACGGGAGGGAGGGATGCTAATCTCTTCGGACGAAGCCTTCGTATAATTATGATCAAACTTCACATACAGGTAAGTTCGTTTAATCATTAATTATACTTCATGCTTCGTCCTCAAGATTAGCATAACACATGTAGACTTTTAGAGCTTACTTATAGTTGTGAAATATTTAACTATTGAAACACAATATAATATAACAAAGTAAAAATTTTACTCTATAGAAAAATAATTAAACTTCAATGTGGGTAGGTAATTAATACCAAAGCATTAATTAGATAATGCATAATCAGTAGGTATTTACTAATTGTACTAATCTAGGACATTATTCATAACAGATCTAGCAAAAGAATCATTATCTGCTACATTATTATCTAAAGTTCTATTATAGAACCTGAAGAATGTAGAGGAGGAGTCACTCCAGCCCTCGGCACATGGAGTCAAGATTGACACCAAGTCGCCGAGCGGCAGACGTTGCAGCGTGCCGCGTGCTATGTGCTGTAAATATGGTAACATCGATACCACTCGCATTTAAGGTGTTTTTGATCCAACGGCTCAAAGTTTGTGAACAAACTGCCTTGTGGGGTTTCTTTATAGCAATAAAGAGAGAAGTTACATTTTGACGTAAATGTTTTGACATTTCTAAATAAGCTAGAAGTGTTTTTCCCGGGCATATTTCGGGTTTTTCCTCAAAAAACGGAATAGATAAAATTGGCTGATTAGAACCTAATCTGGAAGTTTTTATTAAATCAGGAATTTTGATGGTTATTTTATTAGGAAACACTTCAATATTACTTTTATTTATCTTTGACAAAGTTTGCACCCTATGTGCAGTTATCAAAGCAAGAAGTGTTACTAGTTTGTAAGAAATTTGTTCAATTGAAAGTTGCTCATTTGGATATAAATTGCTAAGATAATTTAATACAATTGAAGGATCCCACGTCACATTGTATTTAGGTAATGGAGGTCTTAAACGATATATGCCCTTGAAAAATCTTTTAATGCGGTCATCTTCTGAAATATGGTTACCAAGTATCAAACTTAGTGCTGATCTACAAGTATTAAGAGAACTATATTGAGCCCCACTTTCATACATGTTAGTTAGAAAGTAAATAACATTTGGAACCGATGCTGAATAACAATTCCACTCATTCTCTATACAGAAAATAAACCATTTTTTGAAGTAAACATCATACTGCTTAATAGAATTGTCGGAGAGTGATGCTGACATAACGTCTATCGCAGACGGAGGGATACTTCTATTTAACCAAGCCTCCCGCAGCAGAGCCCTGCCGCCAGGGTAAGCTGGGCGTGTATGTGGCGACTGCTGGAATAATGAGACAATATCAAATTTTCATCTGGCTTAAAAATTATGGGGGCGGACAACAAGAGGCTTTGAAACAGCGGATACCACGGCTGTGTAGGCCACAGAGGTACAACTAAAATACCTTCAGCTTTATCAGAAACAAGTTTACGCAAAGTTTTTAAAATAACTGAAAAAGGTGGGAAAGCATAAAAATGTAATTGCGACCATGAGATTGTAAATGCGTTAATAGCAAGCGCATCTGGGTCTCTATGCCATGAAACATATTTTTCACATTTGGCATTTATTCTGCTAGCAAATAAATCAATCTCCGGTGTCCCGAACTTTGCCACTATCCGACTGTATGCCTGAGGCGACAGCTCCCACTCGATGTCGGGGTGCACGCGGCGCGACTCCGCGTCCGCCGTCTTGTTGTCCTCCGACCGGATGTATGACGCGTACACATACAATTTACGGTATTCACACCACTGCCATAATTTTTTTGTTACGTTTGTCAAATGTGGAAACTGAATTCCGCCCATCCTATTAATATAGGATATTGCTGGGAAACTGAATTCCGCCCATCCTATTAATATAGGATATTGCTGTGGTATTATCCACACGCAGCAATATCTGGCAATCATTTAGGTGCTTGGCAAATACCTTGAGAGCGAAGAAAGCAGCTAAAATCTCCAAGTAATTTATGTGCTGTTCGCGTTCAAGGTCAGTCCACATCCCGCTAGCTGTCTGTTCCCCGCACGCCCCTCCCCACCCCCTGGTTGAGGCGTCCGAACATATTACAAGGTCAAAACTATCCTGTTTAATTTTACTAAATGAACTGTCAATAACATTATCCCACCAAAGTAAATCAGGTTTTACTGAACTTGGAACATTCATATAAGATTCATAATTATCGTCATTTTTTAAATTTAGGTATTTAATCCGTTCAAAATGTTTAGTATAAAGCCAACCGTAATCTATAGCAGGGCAAGCTGAAACTAGTAAACCAACGAAACTAGCCATTTCCCGAATTTTGCATCGATTAATATTTAAAAACTTTCGAATTTCCTGCTTTAATCGAATCCTTTTCTCATCTGGTAGTTTGACCTGTAAGTTTTCTGAATCTATTATATTTCCTAGAAATACACAGCTTTTATTAGGTACTAAACAGCTTTTCTCGTCATTAATAATGAAACCAAGCGCGGTAAGTAGCTTTTTGGTTGTGTTTACATTAAATAAACAATCCTTATAACTCTGACCTATTAATAAATAGTCATCTAGATAAACGGTGGACAGAAAGCCAGCGGAACGGAGTAAACGTATAACCGGTTTCATAACCTTAGTAAATATGTAAGGGGCGGTACATAAACCAAACGGTAAAACTTGAAACTCGTATAAGTTTTGCTCAAACTGAAATCGTAGGTATTTTCTCGAATCTGGGTGAATTTTAATCATAAAGTAAGCATCCTGAAGATCTAATTTTGTCATGAAGCAATCTTTTGTAATTAATTTTAGCGCCGTACGCAGGTCTTCTAATTTAAAGTGCTGTGTATCAATAAATTTATTTAACTTTTTTAGATTTAGGATAAACCTCATTTTACCATTTCGTTTAGGTATCAAGAATATGCCCGATAGAAACTGATCTTTACAGGGCGTACATATTTTAACAGCGCCTGATAATAATAATTTATCGATAGCTTCACGAAAATGAATTTTATCCTCATTAGAATATCTCCGAGTTTGGGGCTCGCAGGTTTGAATTACCGGGCGAGAAAAACTTATTTCATAAGCTTGTATATACGAAAGTATAACAGGATTACTGGTGATTAAAGTCCATTGTTTATAAAATTGCGATAATCGACCAGCATAATTTACCAGGTTTATCGGCGGCTGTTGCGCGGCGCTCGATGTTGATGCGACGGCCTCGATGAGTTCGAGGGCCGACTCCTGTTCGTTGCAGGCTCCTTCGTCCTCTGAGCTTCCGTCTGCCTGCGAGTCGGAAATGGACCCTTCCAGTTTAAATTTTTGGATGGTCCAGGTCCTGATGTCGCTGCCTTCTTAACGATGGATTGCAGCTTTGGAGCCGGAGCAGCCTTGAGTTCTGCACCAGATTTAGTGATGGCCTTGGCGGTTTTTATGGTTTCTGCGAAGTTCTCTCCAAACAAAAACTTATCCACTTTGCTGTTTTGCAATTGGTCTTTCATATTTTTCTTAAGTGTAGAAAGTATGAAGTTTCGCCTGGTAATCGAGTCAGAATGCTGACAGTCACATAGTAATCTGCTCGCATCCATAAGTATCTTGATCAGTTCCGAGTCTTTATCGGTAGAAGATAGAACGCGCGTCAGCGCCTGGCTAAGGGCAGCAATAGCTGAGGCCACTTGTGACTGCTTTATTTCAATAGCTTTATCACGTTTTGCTACCTGGTCAGATACAGCAGCTTTTATTTCAGCATTTAACACAGGGGCGTTGATCATCTTGCAGTTACTAGGAATGAGATATTTTTCTTTGAATTCCTTTCTTATCTCCTTTGACAGGCCATTAGTAACACAATGTTCCAATCTTACTGCCAAATCTTTCTGTATTTCTGCACCGAAAGATTTGATCAAAGTGGGGTCATCACCAAGTATCTCTAAAATGGAACTGTCTAATTCTGATGACCCTGCATTTTCAACTGGAGCACTCTCATTGACTGAGCCAGGAACAACTTCGACGTCAGTTGAGCTTTCAGCACTCGGTACAGGTACAGGTTTTTGCGTATGTTCAGCTGGAATCGAAAAAATCGATTGCTAACTATTACAAAGTTAAGAAACAGTCCTATTATACTGTTCGCAAAACTTTAACTGGGTAGTGACAACTCCAAAGAGAAGCACGCAAACCCAAATGTATAAGTTGTATATGTAAACGTAAGAGACAGACCAAAGTACCGCCCGCAATTTCACATACAATTCAATAGGTAAGAGATAGCCCAAAGTACTACTCGCATTACCTAGATATAATACGTAATCACTAACCTTCTGGTTGTTGATGTAAAATCGGTGATTTCGACCGAACATCAGCCGAATTCCGGTGCGGCGCTGCATGCGGCGAGCGCGAGCGGGACCGGGGGGTGCGCGAACGCACACCAGCCGGCAGCGACGGGCTCCGTGATCGAGTATACGACCGCCCCCGCGTGTAAGAACGGCTACGGGAACGTCTTCTAGCACTGCGTGACCGTCGACGGTGTTTACGTTTTGTAGAACGTGAATCGCGCACTTTCCGTTCTAATTTCCGAAGTTTTTTCTCCAAATAATAGAAATCATCACTTTCATCACGGGAACACTTCCTTTTTGGCATTTTTGGCACAAAAAATCACTTCCGAATTAAAAAATCGACGAGACTGTGCAATATGGCGAAGCACTAAAACGCGAATGACAAATCAAAGATGGTTGACTGGTCTGGTGGTGGTTCTACCCTCAGCAAAAAAAAAAAATGTAAATAATAGGTACCCTCAGTACGGTACCTACTTTATTATTTTTCTAAAATATAGTGCAAGGATGGCGAGTCGCTATGCGCAACTACATGTGTTATGCTAATCTTGAGGACGAAGCATGAAGTATAATTTCTTTTAAACGGGCATTAAGTAAGTGCCCACTCTTTTTTTTGTATGCTCGCAGCTTAAGGTCTTCGTTTAAAACCTTTTTGACTGTTTTTCTACGAACCTTCATCTGCAAAGCCATAAGTTTCTGTTTTCGGACAGGATTTCTTCGTATGCGCTCCTTGATCGCTTTGATCACTGCTGGTGTTCTGGCGGAGCGAGGCCGGCCAGTTCTTTTCTTGTCCTCAACACTAGAGACTTCAGTGTACCTAGTTATAGTACGATACCCAAACCTAAGCGTTATTTTAAATTTTTTGAGCAACTTGAAAATGGTACTCGGCGAGTGCCCACAGCGACGCAACGCCAAAACTGCTATTCGGTTTTCTTTCAAAGTCCACTCCATCGTGAAAAATCGCGCCAAATGATTATTTATTGTTTTAAAATAATTGTTAAACATTCAAAAACGGAATGCAATAAAACTTTTCCAAATCCGTGTTCTAAATTCAAAAATAATATGCCAGTGACAGAACTTTGGGACCGACTACGTATGTAGTGCACTTGAAAGTGGGTTAGAAAATTTCCTATTGGCCAAGGTGTCTTCAAGTAATTCACTCTCTCTTCTTTCTCTCTTTCTCTCTCTCTCTCTTTCGCTCTTGTTTACTTGTGAACGTATAAAACAAATAATTCGGACGAAATCACAACCTCCTTTCTTTTATACATACATACCTACATCACGCCTCTTTCCCTCCGGCCTTTCCTTTCTTATAATCAGACTAAAATAGACTTGTGCCATAAACCCATAACTCTACGTCACTTACGGTCATTTGAAACACAAAGCAAGCGGTCTTGCAGAAGAACTAGTACAATAACTCAATAGCGTGCATAATTGGATAATAGACATAATCTGTCCTTGCGGCCTTGGCGCCTACGTGCAATACGACCAAGTTAAGTAAACTACTGATTGGTAGAACTATGTAGGTGAGACCTGTGTTTGTTCTTTGGTCGAGCCATACCCAGCCAGATTTTCTATGCATTGCCACCTTTATTGACAAATTCGTACATCACAACTAAGTTATATAGACCACAGATTCTAGAGTTATGTACCCGAAAACTTGTGTTTGCTGTTTGGTCGAGTCATAACCATGTTCATGCCTAGATGTTCTATACGTTTTCCTCAAGCGTTTTGACACCTATAATGCGGGTATAACTAAGACCACTGATTGGTGGAGAGAGCTATGCAAGTAATGTTTGTGGAGTAATTTCCATTCTTTCCTCCTCTCCGCCAGATTTTACCTCTTGATACGACAAGGGTGAAGCAAGCCTCCACCTCTCGTTCCTTCTACCTTCCCTTCATTAGGCACTAGATAGTTAAATTTGGTAAAAGTTACTATAGCATGCATTAATATTAACACGCTTTATAAATGCATGGTCTTTATACATACATACATACATATATCACGCCTTTATCCCTTAAGGGGTAGGCAGAGCGCTAACGGCCGCAAAAATACGTTCGCTGTCGCTACGTCTGACAAAAATAAAGAGCCGTTTGAGATAATTTTCTGTATCACTATAGTGACAGGTTGTCTGCCTGTCGCCTAATGTAATCCACCTGAAACCCTCAAGTCTCTCAGTCGCCTCTTACGACACCCACGGGTATGAAGTGGAGTGATGCTATTCTAAGCCGGCATCACACGGCAGATGTTCTTTATTCCATAGTAAATATGTGCAATTCCTTTCCTGGTAGAGGACGATGCTGAGTTGGCATCCCACTCACTCGCTTGCCAGTACCAGACTAACTATACTTGCTACAGAGTGAGATAATTTATCTACTTCATGCATATCATATTCTCATACATACATATATCACGCCTTTATCCCTTGCGGGGTAGCAGAGCGTTAATGACCGCAAAAATACGGTCGCTTTCGCCACTTTTGACAAATATTGAGGGCCGGTTAAGATAATTTGTGTATCACTATAGTGAGAGGTGGTCAGCCTGTCGGCTAAAAGTTGTAATACACGTGAAATCCTCGTTAGTCTCTTCCTCTTACGACACCCACGGGGAAGAAATGGGGCGATGCTATTCGAAGCCGGCATCATATTCACGAGTACGGAAAAAGTGCGGTGCAATATTCTAACAATCAAAATGAGATCGGAATTTTACATTTTGGCGAGGAATTTCACATGACAGAAGCCTGCTACGCGCAGAGGCGGTTGAAAAATTCTGACAGTAGGGTCCATTGGGTCGTTGGACGACTCAGTGACACGAAAAGAGAGAGATGCATTAATTGTCAATTCCTCCTGAACGTTTGAAGACAGTGACGAACAAGCGTGTTGAACAAGTGAGTTTCAACAGCGATACAATAGCACTTACAATTTCATCGCAACGAATTACCAATTTAATGACCATTGTTTTCCTGATGTTGACTGAATATATTATACCTACGAATTAATCGGATTTACTATTAACAACAAATGTTGTTACAAAGTTAATACAAACGAAACAAGCGGAAAAAATTCACGCCACCGATGGGATTCGAACCCACGTCTTCTGACTTGCCGGGTCAGACGTGTTAACCGCTACGCCATGGTTGGGTCTGTCCTGAGCGGTCATGCTAGCGGTCTGCCTTTTTCTATGGCACTTTTAATCCGTAAAATATTTTTATGATCTTGAGTTATACCGGTTTCACCAACCATCTTACTTACCGAGAATGGGGTGGTTCAGCCCGCACTGTCCTAACCTGACTGGGAACAAATTCACAAAGTGATAAATATTAACTTTGTGAGTGACCCACCGAGAATCGAACCCGGAACCTTCTGCGTGGCAGGCAGTCGCACTACAACTGCGCCACATCGGCCGCGGTTGTGTCGGTTACTTTCGTAAAAACCACTGTTGGCCTATATTGGCCTAACTGTCGACGTGGCCGCCACCGCGAATATTGGTCAGTAGACTCTATAACCAGATTAGATATAGTTTTTTGGCCCACTGCTCCTAATTACTTTGCATTGGACGTGTACCAAGCGTTAATGAACTCTGTCGCACGCCAAAACCGACTCTAATGCTATATTTATAAGTTTTAAACTCCGGTGAAGGTTATCAAGGTCAAGGTGTGCAATATATAATGTGTATGTGTATATAAATACTTGTTTGACTGGTGGGTGTGTATGTATATTACATCATTTCTTATCGAGTCGCTTTTATTGAACAGGTTTTCCATCTTTCACATTCCGAAGTACTCATAAGTACAAGACCATATAATATAACCCATAATGTAAGTATTTAATAGTTAGTTCTAAAAATATGAAATCGTAGATCTACATTTTGACTATGTTTGAGAGTTGAACCTGTGATTGCATCTATTGCTCTACCAATTGACTATCGAAAAGAAACGAAACCATCGGGATATACACACACATATCACGAATTTATCATTTGTGGGGAAAGCAGAGCATTAATGGCCCTAAAAATATGGTCGCTATCGCCACTTCTAAGAAATATTGAGAGCCCTTTCAGATCATTCATATATCACTGTACACACAGGTTATCAGCCTAAGCAACAGGGTGATGCTATTCTTAGCCGGCATCACGCGGCATCTTTTATCGTATAGAATATATAGCACGGTAGATGCCAAAAAATAACAAAGCAAATTCAAGAAAACTGTTATTTAGTGCGGTGTCTCGTGTTACCAAATAAACGGAGTTAATTAAACGTGACAGTGTGTATTTGAAGCTATTTAAATGAATTCGGGTCGTGTTTATTCCGAGAGCGGGTCGACCAACGACGCCTGAACCCTTTGCTGTCACAAGTATGCTATGAATAAATTATCGCTTCGCTTTAGGTTGCGTCTCCACTGAAGCGGGGCTGTGCTAAGCTGAGCATGAATTGACCAATCATGAGCCTCAAAATCCCCACCCAACTTTAGTGGAGACACTGGATTGGTCAATTCGTACACCGCTCAGCTCAGCTTAGCGCAGCCCCGCTTCAGTCGAGACGCATCCTTAGGCTGCTTTTCCACCACAGCTTGCGAGGTTTCTAAGCGGTGTGCGAGGAAAAATCCACCAATAGAATCTCTTCATTTTCCTAGCTTCACTCAGTTCAGCTCTCGTAGAAGTTCAGTTGGATGTCGATTGGATCTCATATGGATGCTTTCGGTCATTTATCACAATGGCAATGAAAGGAAAGTTGAGTTCCGATGGCCTTCCAATGACGAAAATATAGCAGACTTAGGGCCCAGATCCTGTCACTGTTACGTTATGTAAGAATGAGTTTTTTCATATCCCAGCTTATTTTTTAACAAATTTGTTTACTTTCGAAATCTTTCTTGTATTCCGTCTCCCCAATCTAATTACAATATTGAAATTGTTTGTCTGTCGTCGTTCTGGCACACGGATCTGTTTTTTTATTCTGCTCCCATTCGTTCATTTCTTTTGTTATGCTATTTAGGTAGGTACATTTAAGAAGTAAACGTATTTCTGTATTTCGAATGTTTAAGAGTTTCTGTGCGACAATGACAATACACGACCTAACACACAAAACATACATACATACATAAATCACGCCTTATTCCTTGCGGGGTAGGCAGAGCGTTAACGGCCGTATGAATACGGTCGCTGTCGCCACGTCTGTCATTTTTAAGGATTGTTTTCCAAGGTTGTTTCAGAAGACATTGTGTATCACTATCTACTATCACTAGTGACAGGTTGTCAGCCTGTCGCCTAAAATTGAAACACACCAATATTCGAGTTCCCTTCGTCCCTCTTACGACACCCGCGGGAAGGATTTGGGGTGATGCTATTTGAAGCCGGCATCACACGGCAGTGAAGTACCATTATACCATTATAATAGTATTCCACCTACTTGCAGTTGCAGTAGTAACGTAAACAGAATAATTCAATTTGAAAACCCATTACCACACTTAACCGCAGAAGGAAATGGGCATTTCAAATGGCCAATACAATGATACCTACTTGTACTGATAAAATTATAATTCAGTTACAAGTATCGAAATGGCTCGTTAGAATAGTGTTGCCGACTTGCGACATTATCGATAATTTCTTCTATCGATATTTTAAGTGGCCATTTAGCCGAAAAGTAACTCGACGTCACAATGCAGGACACGAAATCGCCTAAAACTTGAAAAAAATTTTACGGATTTAGATGAAATTTGTCGCGACACATAAGTAACAAAATTCGTAATCAATTAAAAATAATTGAATGCGCTCAGGTCTTTTTTGAGATATCCAAAAACAAATATAAGAACATTATTTCTAGTAACACTGTTTAGAAGTTTGAAGTGTTTTACTTCGGTTGCAAAGAACATAAAAATCTTTACTGTCAGTTCATGTTTTAGCTAGCCTCACAACTCAAGGTCAATTGCTTAGCCTGGTGTTAATTAATCGATAAATTCCAACATCCAATGATATTGATAATCTATTGCTGACATAACATTAATCATGTTTGCATAACTGCATATTATTGCATGTGTCAGTGTCAATGATAGATTTATTAAACCGACAAGAATAGTTGAAGTTGAGGGTTGAATAATGTTGTGCATAACTGTACTGACAGCAGCACCTGGCCTTACCCATCTAAGAGATCAAGTTGTTCTGTTTTTCCATATGAATATTAAGAAAATCTTAAGCACTCAAAACGGCTTATAGTAGAATAGTGTACATATTCTACATACACTAATCACGCCTATACGGAGTGTAAGGGACGGTGTAACGTGGTAAACGTGAATTTTTTTTCGACTTTCCATACAAAATTCGCGACCAGCTGACTGACTTTGTATGGGAACTAGAAAATTTTTTTTGGTTTCCCAACATAGCCCCCATAGAAAAAGTTGTTCAGTAAAATCACAATCATTATCGCCATGTCTGACAAATGTTTAAGGGTCGTTTCAGTTATCACTATAGTGACTATTGCAATACACATAAAACCCTCGAGTCCCTTAGTCGGCTTCTACGACACCCACAGGAAAGAAATGGGGTGATGCTATTCTAAGCTGGCATCTCAGGGCAATAGTATTCATGTGATAGGTAATTAAACTTTGTTACAGCACACAATGTAAAAACTATCGACTTCTCTCACACCGAGTCGTCTATGTCTGCACCATTAGTGTGATTCCATGACGTTAATAAAATATCAGTTTTCTGTAGCACCCCAAAGTATGTAAAAAAAAAACTTATCGTATCGAAAAATTATCGATACTAAAATATCGTTCCTGTACAACTCTAGTGAGATGCCATTATTTAAACAAAAGGAAATTCCTAATGAATTTATACCCATGAATAATAAAATGCTTGTGAATCAGGGTTGTTTTACATTATTCAAGGGTGAAGAACGGACCTTAAGCGTCTATGTGTACACACACACGCCCACACACATACATACACAAATCATGCCTTTATCCCTTGCGGGGTAGGCAGAGCGTGTCTATGTGTAAACCTGCATTTAATTAATTTCATAAACATACCTTTATGTACGTCATTATCTGACTAAGAGCTATTTCCGCCATTTGCATTCAACATTCAAGATTCATTTATTCATTGCAAGTCACAGTACAGAAGACGTTAACAATATAAAAGTTCAAATGTGACTAAGGGCGCAGTAATGATGGTTACAAATTCTAAAGCATTCTAACGTGTGGGACATCGAATAGATAAGGTTTATTGTACTGTTCTTCTATAGTATTTCTCTTTTTTTATTCTTGCAGGTGTAGTATAAAGCACTATATACCACTCTGAAGAAAATCCAATGGCAAACTCGAGTGTGCCTCTAACTACACTCTCGTTATACAATCAATTCTTTTCTTACCGCGTGTCCGAGGCGATAGGCTGACAACATCTCACTATAATGATACATTACTCATCTAAAATGACTCTCAAATATTGTCAGAAGTAGCGATAAAGACCTTAATTTTACGTTCGTTAACGCTCTGCCTACCCCGCCAGGGATATAGGCGTGATTTGTGTGTGTGCGTGTCCGACGTACTAAAGAAATCGAGCCATTTCTTATGCAGCAAAGACGTTGGCGACGACTTAAACTCTCGACCCCCGACCTTTCCGTTTCACACAATGGAGTTACGCTCCGTAACCAGCCCGGTTACAATATGGGTTACAATGCCGGGGTAATGTGTGCGCGAATTAAAAACATATTCAGTAATGTTAAAGAAACGTTACTTAGCGTAAAACGGAATTCATGTCAACTAAGACCCCAGGTATACGGGGTGTAAGAGACGGTGTAACGAAAACTTTGCAGGTGTGCTCAGACCATGAAACTGAACATCTATTCTTTTTTTTTCGTTGGGACACAAAAAATTTATACCCTGTATATCCTGTAAAGCACAGATTGTACTACCGGAATAAGTTATAAAACTGTTAAGGGTGTGACGTCATACCGAAATTTTGCGATATCATTATCATTCTTGTACGGAAATTTTTCGGGAAGCGTTATTTGTATCAGTATTACAGAGTTGGCATACAGGGTAAGTAAAAAAACTGAAAATCTAAATTTTGCAGACATGATCAGCTCATGAAACTTTCTATGAAACTCAACATAGCTTTCATAGAAAAAAATTGTAACGAGAAATAATTTGACAAAATTCTTGATCTGGCTTACTTGTTTTTTGACTGTAAATAGTCCCTATTTTTTTGTTTCCTAATAAACTTTCCATATCAAAAGTTGTTCAGTTTCATGGTCTGCCATGCCTGCAAAAGGTACAACTTCACTATACTGGCCTATATCTGTAGCACAGATAATATAATACTACTGCTGTAGGTATCTATCGATGAACTCGAAGTTTTTAAAGTATAAATTGTTTAAGCTGTAAAAACTGCCTTCACAACTTTCCGCTTTAGGGGAACTATTTATAGTTTCCTCAAAGTATTGTAACTTTTATTACGGTTTCATGTTTGAATAAAATTTCTACTCCAACACTTTGGAAGCTATTCATAATTTTGTACAATCCTATTTTAGTATAATATGTACAATCCTATTTTTGCCGTGTGATGCCGGCTTAGAATAGCATCATCCCACATTCTGCCCGCGGGTGTCGTAAGAGGGCGACTAAGGGACTCGAGAGTATTGGTGTATTGCAATTTTTAGGCGACAGGCTGACAACCTGTCACTATAGTGATACACATGTTTTCCGAAACAACCTTGGAAAACAATCCTCAAAAATGTCAGACGTGGCGATAGTGGCCGTATTCTTATGGCTGTTAACACTCTGCCTACCCCGCAAGGGATAAGGGCGTGATACTTATTTTAGTATATACTGGCGGCGGTTGCATCCGTTGCTTTCACATCGATATAAAACTTTTTTTGCATGTAATTGTATCAATTACGTTTTCTATTAAAAAAAACTGCATCAAATTCCACTGCGTGGTTTAGGAGGAGTTAGCGAAGTCCATGACAGACATCCAGAGATCTAAAAAGCGACTTCATTTTGTATTTACGTCATAATTAACTTAACTTTTCATGTTTTTTAGGTGTGTGTGTTTTCTTTTTTAAACGTTAATATTCCCCATGAAGGCTAAAGGCTATTCTATCGACTATCTATTTGATTCTAGTTGCTACATTAATTTATCATTCCCTTAATAGTATACGAGGGAAGCGTTTTCGACCTCAGACCTGTCATAGACTCAATAGAAGTCTATCTATACAGGGTGTAAAAAAATTAGCTGCAAATATTCAAAGGTGTGAATCAAACTGAACCACCTTCCCCAAGGAACATAGGTCGAAATATGAAAAAATTTAGACCTCCCATACAAAATTACCAACCGACAAAGTCAATTTGTATGGGAGGTAAAAAAAAAAACTTATATTTCAACATATGTTTCTTGGGGAAAGTTGTTCAGTTTTATAGGTTGATTCATCCCTTAAAATATTTGCAGCTGAAATTTTTACACCTCCCTACTTCATTCACTTAGATATAGTGTCACGACTAGCGTAACTGCCGCCGCTCGCACATGCGAGCGTGGGGTCAAGTCAGTCTGGTCGCGACACTATCTAAATGAATCTCTTCTCTTTTCGTGTGGGACACCGAGTCGTCCAACGACCCAATGAACCCTAGTGTCAGAATTTTTCAACCGCCTTCTACAAGTAGCAGGCTTCTGACACGGTTGTGCAACTACTGCCGTCTATGTGATCATAGACAGCAACCGGGACCTACGGCTTAACGTGCCATACGAAACACGAAACCATCTTACTTACGGTTAATCGGGTGGTTCAGCGCGCAATGTCCTAACCAAACTGGGAACAAATTCACAAAGTGATAAATATCAACTTTGTTAGTGACCCACCGAGAGTCGAACCCGGAACCTTCTGCGTCAAAGACAGTCGCACTACCATTGCGGCACATCGGTCGTCATCTAAAGGAATGACCTATACATACACGTATAATCTATCCAGTAATACTACCTATTCCATTTTCACTTTTTCTTCTTCGACAACGTTATTCTTCACCTAACATTTTTCATTCCCCTATTCACGTCAAATCTAAACTTTTCAACATGTCAAACTACGCAGAATTAATGGATTTTGTTTCTAGTATCATGAAGTGAAGGAATGTTAAATCAATCAAATTGTCAAAATATCGTATGCCACAGCCGTAGACTGTCGATCAGTGAAATCAGGCCAGGAGCTCAATTTCCGAAAGGTTCATTTTTGTTTCATGCGAAAGAACACACGTACTATTATTTTACTTATCAGTTTACACATACCTTAGTGAATTCACACATAACCTTGGCTATAAAATTATCAAGTAATAGAAATTTAAAAACGCGTGGTTAGCCGTGTGATCCCGGCTTAGAATAGCATCACCCCATTTCTTTCCCATGGTTGTCGTAGAATCTGATTAAGGGACAAGAGGGCTTTATGTGTATTATATACCTGTCACTATAGCGAAACACGACTTATCTGAACCGAACCTCAAACATTTGTCAGATAACGACCGTGATATTATGGTCGTCAACGCTCTGCCTACCCCGCCGGGGATATAGGCGTGATTTGTGTATGTATGTATGTATGTGGTTAGAGCATAAAAAGTAGCAGATTTTTGCATGAAACAAAAACAAATGTTTCAGAAATGGACTACCTGGAACAAGATTTTTGAATTACGGCATGCGTGTATCGAGTATTTGAAATACGTGTATTTAGTTAGAAAGGCCGTGTGATGCCTATTTAATTTAGCATCACCATATTTCTTCTGCGGGTGTTGTAAAAGGCGACTAAGGGACTCGAGGGTTTTATGTGTATTACAATTTTAGGCGACAAGCTGATACAAGAATCATCTAAAAGGGCCCTCGATACTTGTCAGACGTGGCGATAACGACCGTAACTTTACAATCGTTAACGCTCTGCCTACCCCTGGGATAAAAGCGTGATTTGTGTATGTATGTATTTAGTTAGACCAGTCTGTGTAGACTTCCGCGCGCGGAATGGACTCACGACTTTTTAGAAATTGAGCCCCTGAACTGGTGCCAATATGAAATGAGCGGCGTGACGTGATTGTGATTAGAATTATTGCATAAATATGCCACATGCCACGGGGACGTAATCCGGTAATGCCGAATGAGATATCGGCGCAATTTATCAACCGGTGAGTGCGATAATTGAATCTTTTTCAACGTGTTTTCACAGTAGGATTTAGAGCAAGATAAAAATGATGAATTATAATTATTAATAAATTAAAAAATTAAAAAGTTCTTTATTTCTTATAAATCCTATTTTACATAGTTGTGGGAGGTTTCCCTTTAAGTAGTCATTTGACACTTGTAATGGGAATACCCCGCTCTTCCGAGTTATTTCTATAGTTTAGGATAAGTAATACAAAGGGTAGTTAAATAAAAAGTAGTTGCTTACACTATTACACATGCAAAATTAACGAACACAAGCATATATAGCACTAAGAATTAGGTAGTCGTTATACAATAATAAACACAACCAACAACAAAGGTAGGTATAAGCTGGTTCAAAAGTAGTGGTAGATAGTAGCGTATAAACTTAGGTCATAGCTTAGATTGAATGTTAAAGAATAGTTTTATTTCTAAATTATTAGATATTAATATTACCTATAAGTATAAATTTAGCTTGAAGTAGATGTATATCAGGACGAGTAAACTTATGTTAAATGTTTGTTTGTTTGCGCAATCCTGTGTTTGGTTTGTAATAATCAAATTAAGGTTTGCATGCACACTCCATTTGCCCTACGGCATGTGCCCTTGGGATCGGTAGGTACAAAAAGACCACAAACAAAGTGGGCATGCAGATCTGGTTAAAGCGGATGATAAATACATACCTAACTCATTGAAGACCAAATTGGTTTCCACCCTCTGTAAGCCCTACGGATAAATAAAAACAGTTCCTTGGGGTCGGTACTAGTGCCACAGACAGAAAGTGAAAATCAAGGTGGAAACATTTAGGTGATTCTATTTAGGAATTCCTCGGCCTCTTCATAGGTGAGGGTTTTTAACCACTCGTTTTTACAAGGTCGTAAGAGCATTGGGTATATCTGCAAAATTATGAAGTAGAATCTGTACAAAAGTTGTATTTAGATACGGAGGCTACGTATCGGTATAAAAATAAGCGCGATTTTAAGAACATATACATATATCACGCTTTTATCCCTTACGGGGGGTAGGCAGAGCGTTAACGGCCGTAAGAATACGGTCGCGATCGCCATGTCTGACAAACATTGCGGGGTTTTTCAGATTATAAGTGTATCACTATAGTGACGTGGATTTGCAATCTGTCAAAATGGCCGTTTTAAAAGTGTCCCGAGTGTAGTTGTTTACATTGCTCGGTTGATGAAAATGCTGATGCCTTACTGGACAAACACTCGTCTGAAGTAAACAAACTTTAGTGCTATGAATTCTAATGCAAGGGTGCGAATAGTGGACGTCTGTTTACTCGACTGTACCTATTTGCCGTGTGATGCCGGCTTAGAATAGCATCACCCCATTTCTTTCCCGTGGGTGTCGTAAAAACCGACTATGAGACTCGAGGGTTTCATGTATTACAACTTTAGGCGACAGGCTGACAACCTGTTACTATAGTGATACACATGTTTTCTGAAACTACCTTGGAAAACAATCCTCAAAAAAATCCCCTAAAATATTGTCAGACGTCGTGACGTCGGCCTATCCCGCCAGGGATATAGGCGTGATTTGTGTGTGTGTGTGTTCAAATCTTTCCGTATTTCTAATTGCCATCTCTTCCTCTGAAAGAAGAAGCCTTTTTATTTAGTGTCTGAACAGAGCTGTTGAATTAACCCTCGCGGCACCAGGTGTTTCGATGAAACCAATTTTGTTCGATTCGACTGCTCCGTTCGTGGCGAGTCTTTTAAATTATCGCCTTTAATCTACGTTTTCGTTTTCGCCCGGCAAATTGAAATCTGTCATCTCTGTTAGCCTTAAACAACAGTCGGGGGAGGCGTGAGAATTAATTAACATTTCGAAAGGGGAAACGATTGGCTGGCAAATGATTGGGCTGGCTCGTTTTGTTCGCGAATTTCTGTAAGTGCTATATTGGTTTGTTGACATTTCCCGCACTATGAACCGTGACGACCGACGTGGCGCAGTGGTAGTGCGACTGCCTTTGACGCAGAAGGTGCGGGGTTCGATTCTCGGTGGGTCACTCATACAGTTGATATTTATCACTTTGTGAATTTGTTTCCATTCTGGTTAGGGCATTGCGGGCTGAACCACCCGATTGTCCGTAAGTAAGATAGTTCCGTGTGTCGGATGGCACGTTAAGCCGTAGGTCCCGGTCGCTGTCTATGATCACTAAGACGGCGGTCGTTACACAACCATGTCAGAAGCCTACTACTTGTAGAAGGCGGTTGAAAAATTCTGACACTAGGGTACATCGGGTCGTAGGACGACTCGGTGTCCCACACGAAAAGAAGAAGAAGAACGAAAAGAGAAGACTTTACAATAAGACAATATTGCCAAGTCTTCTTAAGTTGGGATAATTCTCATGACTAAATATTGCCAAAATAGTTGCCAAAGAATATCCTTTTATATAACTTTACAGTAGGAATTCTTAACCTGTTCGTATAGGTGGCGCTGGCCGTAAATGAAAGCTTTTAAAAAAAACTCGGCAGCGAATTCCCATAGATAAGAGTCGCTGAACTTGACAGATAATCCCTCAGTCTGGAAAATGTCACTATCAGCCCAAAAAATTCGCATACCTACAAAACGCCTTTTTATGCTTCATCATGTATTTTTCTAAATCGTTTTAAACTGTTATACCCTTGTAATAAGTTTTAATTTACTTTATCCATTTTTCCCGACTGTGCGTAAAAAAGGGTCGGGTGCTATTAATGTTTAAGCTTCGTGCTCTAATTAGTTCGCAGTGTAATCTATCCTTGTTATACGTGTAGCGGCGCGGACTGCAATGAAATGTGAAGCGCACGCCGCACACAGAATGCTGACTTCGCTAGACGCATCTACTGCTGACGAGGCGACGACGAGAACGCTGCCTGCACAATGTAAACACGACACGTCATACTCGTCATAGAAGATTAGCCAATCAGAAGCCAAGGCCTGAAACGCGATTACGAAGTTTGTCGAAGACTTAGCATAAATACAAAATCCACGACCTACCAGGGGCCGCGGTCCCCGAGCTGAACACCTTGCTCGGAGGGAATTCCCCTTTTCCATCATGCAGCATTGAGCCTACTGGCTTCACACAACCATCCTCAACACTGGTGACCCCGACATTGAACATGCCACCTTCATCAAGAACTGGAGTCCATGCATCACAACTTCGTAAGCAGCCACTACCTACGTCATCTGCGGATAAATCACAAGTCCTAGCGACGAGACCACGGACTGAACCTGCCTGTCTGCCTATTTCCTGTTCCTGGTCACTCTTCGGCGGCACCTGCTCACCTCCATAACTCCCGACGCACTGAGGACCTGGAGACTGCATCGGCTCGGCTGTCAGAGTTGCACACACTCCAGCCAGACTGCCTGCCGCCATTGGACTTCGAGATGATATCGCAACGAAAAGACGTCATACCCCATGTGAACGAACTAGACTGTTATCGACCTTCGGTCTAGGGGGGGAGTACTGTAGCGGCGCGGACTGCAATGAAATGTGAAGCGCACGCCGCACACAGAATGCTGACTTCGCTAGACGCATCTACTGCTGACGAGGCGACGACGAGAACGCTGCCTGCACAATGTAAACACGACACGTCATACTCGTCATAGAAGATTAGCCAATCAGAAGCCAAGGCCTGAAACGCGATTACGAAGTTTGTCGAAGACTTAGCATAAATACAAAATCCACGACCTACCAGTTGGGCCGCGGTCCCCGAGCTGAACACCTTGCTCGGAGGGAATTCCCCTTTTCCATCATGCAGCATTGAGCCTACTGGCTTGACACAACCATCCTCAACATACGTTTTTATTATGCGATATCATGTAACGGACTCTGCGGTCTAGCTGTGTGAGCCTTGGGATTCGGATCTAAAGGCCGTAGGTTCTGGTTCTTTGATAACTCAAGTTGGTATATAGGTATTTTGTATCGGAGGTTTAGGTACAGGAGGCCGAGAATATTGCGTATAATCTGTCAGGTATAGACAATTTATTCAGGGAACTGAATTGAAGAGCAAAATACACAGTGTGATGCGATGTTCACTACAGTCGGCATTTTCTGTGGCCTATGCAACGAAACTACAAGCTACAATTATACAGGTGAAATTCGATGTACATTGCGTAGCCGATGGGACATTATAAAACGATGATTTTTGTCCCGCTACGCAATGTACATCGAATTTCACCTGTAGAATTGTAGCCTATACGTATAGTTTCGAAAAACGAGGCACAGGTCACGAATAAGCTCTCCTGGACGTCAACATATTTAAACCTATCACGACATCTAATATCAACCTTATCTGGGGGCACGGCAGTGCCCCCGCCAAGTCGAGCTAGAAAGCGGCACAGCCGTACCATCCTTTTCTCGAAGCGGTTCAGGCCATTTTCAACACCTTATAACTTTCTTGTGGATAAAACAAAAGACTTGAAACTTCAGGAATCAATCAAAAGCCCTGTAGATACGGTATATTTCAAATTTCGTTCACTTTGAACCAGTGGTTTAGGAATTATAGCTAGTCAAAGTTCTTAATTTTGTCACTGACTGACTGACTCACTCACTCACTCACTGACCGATCATCAAAATTCTAAGGCACTTCTAGCAGACATAGAGACTTCTAATTTGGAATGTAATTTGGGTTTAGTGTATAAATCAAGGAAAAACTTAAAAATCTAGCAATTTCAATGCAGTTTTCTAGATCAACCGATAGCATAAATAACTTTGTAATTTCATAGAAATGTACTGTTTACCAAGTTATACTTTGCTGTCGCTCCTAAAATACTTTGTTTTGGTCCAGCAAAATAATCACAGATGTCGCTGTTAGTTTCTAAAACACGCTATCGCTATTTTAATGTCCATCGCGAACAGTTTCCAATATGTATAGCCTATGCTATAACTATACATAAAAGTCAAGGCCTCAGTCTGAATAATGCGCTGATGGATATAGGTTCAGCTGTATTTACATCTGGTCAAGCTTATGTAGCACTATTAAGAGTAACAAGTCTGGGCGGCTTACATTTTATAAACATAGACTTTGGAAATATTAAAGCGCAAGAATCTGCAATTTGTGAATACAATAGACTAAGAAGCATTTACCGTCCAGACTTGTCAAAAATCATTACTACAAAGATTCCGAGAAAACCACATAAAGATAGAGAGTGGGCTATGAGAAAAACCGTGGCTGAGGCTCAAGAAATAGAGCCGCAAAAGAAAAAAAGGAAGACTACCTACAAAAAGTAATGAGATCCCCTCAAAAACATTAATATATAAAAAATTCCAAGTCTCGCTACTGAGCTGTTCAACCGTAAAAAGGTATGAGATCCATTTGAAACCAAGTCGGCTATCGATTTGTTCATTCCCCACTTAAGAGATCTATCTTAATTAATTACGTAATTAGTTAATAAGCATTATTTTATAGTGACCATATCAATATTTTCAATATATTTTAATGTTTACAATAAATTGAATGACTTGGCAATCGCACTGAATGTATTAATTTTAATATTTACACGGGGGTGTAAGGGGGCACAAACACCAGCTCAGTGCTCCAAGCCAACCTCACCTGCCCGCGGTGCATCCTGCCGAACAGCGAACGAGGCTCTGGCGACCGACAAATGGCGGTATAACCATTTCGAAATGATGGCGTAGCTAAATGCCACAGACCGGTGATGGGCAGCAGCATCACCGGTGCGAGGAGCTGCGTCCTGCGATCGCCAAGACGCACGCCTGGCGGGGCGATTATCTTTTAAAGGCAAACCTTTATGGAGCAAGCCATCGGACCAAGGCCCCCAGTCCCCGGCCGCCCCGCTATTCCTGGCCAAGGCGGCGGTCATGGTAACGGCGGGTCAGGGGGTGCTAAGAATCACCGGGTCACGATCGGCCGCCAACCCAAACTGACCCTGGCTACGTTCAATGGACGCACGTTACGACTGGACGAACACCTGGCGCAATTAGAAGAGGAGCTGAAGCACATAAGGTGGCACATTCTAGGGTTATGTGAAGTCCGAAGAGAGGGGGAGGACACCATAACTCTGGGATCGGGCCATCTTCTGTATTACCGAGAAGGAGATCAGCCCTCCCAAGGTGGCGTCGGATTTCTGGTTAATAAGGCTCTCTGTGCCAACGTTGTAGAGATATCAAGTGTGTCGAACAGGGTTGCGTACCTCATAATTAAGCTAACCGAGAGGTACAGCCTCAAGGTTATCCAGGTTTACGCACCGACCTCGACACACTTGGACGAGGAGGTGGAAAGCATGTATGAAGATATTTCCAGAGCCTTACATACCACCTCCAAAGCTCACTATAACGTTGTTATGGGGGACTTTAACGCTAAAGTGGGAGTACAGACTTGCGGCGAATCGAGTATGGGCAACTACGGTTTTGGAAGTAGAAATCACAGGGGGCAAATGCTCGTCAACTTCCTCGAAAAAGAGGGCCTCTTTTTGATGAATTCATTCTACAAAAAGAAGCCCAAAAGGAAGTGGACGTGGCAAAGCCCCGATACTGTGACGAAAAATGAGATAGACTTCATCATCGCGGACAAACGGCGCATATTCAGGGATGTCACAGTGGTCACCAGGTTTAATACCGGAAGCGACCACCGACTTGTTCAGGGCACTCTGGATATTAACTACAAAGCTGAAAGAGCCCGCCTGGTGAAGTCCACGCTCCGACCGAATCTGCTCCAAACCGTGGTAGGGTCCGAAACTTTCCAATTAAAATTGGAAAATCGATTCGCTGCCTTGGAAACCACAGATGACGTTGACCAGAAACTCGAAGAGGTGGTGGAAATTCTCAGGGATGAAGGGACGAAGTTCTGCGAGACTAGACGTAAGAGCAGGAAGTCCAAACTTTTGACGGAAACTCTCAGCTTAATGGAAGAGAGACGTACAGACCCATTGTCAGCTTCGACGAAAAGTCACGAGCGCAACAAAACCATCCAGAGGCTCGTGCGACGTGATCTCCGATCCGCAAACACGCTCTTGATTGAAAAATCAATTGAGCAGAATCGGGGACCAAAGGTGTTCGCACGGCCTTTGGGTAGGAGCCACCTGACGAAGCTGACAACTGAATCTGGGGAAGTCGTCGCATCCAAGCCGGAGGTTCTGTCGGAAGTGGAAGACTTCTATAGCAAGCTCTACGCCTCGCAAGCTTCAAAGCCCGTACCCGATACTGAGGATTGCAGAGCCACCCTCATACGCCACTTCACCGAGGACCTGCCCGAGATCAGCCGAGACGAGATCGAAATGGCCCTGAAACAGTTAAAAAATGGAAAAGCCCCAGGGGAGGACGGGATCACGACAGAGCTCCTAAAAGCTGGAGGAACTCCCTTATTGGATCAGCTCCAACAGCTCTTTAACTCCGTTCTCTTCCATGGGAGAACTCCGCAGGCATGGCACAGAAGCATGGTGGTACTGTTCTTCAAAAAAGGAGACAAAACCCTATTGAAGAACTACCGCCCGATTTCGCTTTTGAGCCATGTTTACAAACTGTTCTCCAGGGTCATCACGAACCGTCTTGCGCGAAGACTCGATGAGTTTCAGCCTCCCGAGCAGGCC
The DNA here is from genome assembly GCA_029255805.1 of Keiferia lycopersicella. Taxonomy (NCBI): domain Eukaryota; kingdom Metazoa; phylum Arthropoda; class Insecta; order Lepidoptera; family Gelechiidae; genus Keiferia; species Keiferia lycopersicella. The sequence goes on from JARACZ010000024.1 coordinate 750,510, forward strand.
GGGTTTCGAAGGGGTTATAGCACCATAGACCACATTCACACGGTACGGCAGATTGTACAGAAGTCTCAAGAGTACAATCGGCCCCTGTGCTTAGCGTTTGTGGACTATGAGAAAGGTTTCGACTCCATCGAAACCTGGTCTGTTCTGGAGTCTTTGCAGCGTTGCCAAGTCGACTGGCGATACATCGAAGTGATGAGATGTCTGTATGAAGCCGCCACAATGACCGTACAAGTACAGGACCGGCGGACTAAGCCTATCCATCTCCATCGAGGAGTGAGACAGGGGGACGTCATATCCCCGAAACTGTTCACTAACGCTCTGGAGGATATGTTTAAGACGCTGGACTGGAAAGTTCGTGGTATTAATATAAACGGCAAGTACATCTCTCACTTACGATTTGCAGACGACATCGTCATTATGGCAGAAACGCTGCAAGACCTACAACGAATGCTGGATGACCTAGCTGATTCTTCTCGCCGCATCGGTCTCCGGATGAATTTGGAAAAAACCAAAGTCATGTTCAACGAACACGTTGATCCGGAACCGATTGCCGTAAATGGAATCCAACTCGAAGTTGTTCAACAGTATGTCTACCTAGGGCAAACGCTCCAACTAGGTAGAAACAACCTTGAGAAGGAAGTCCAGAGAAGAATACAGCTGGGTTGGGCAGCATTCGGAAAACTCCGTCGAGTCTTTTCGTCGCCAATACCGCAATGCCTTAAGACGAAAGTCTTCAACCAGTGCGTCCTACCTGTCATGACATACGGAGCCGAAACGTGGACACTCACGGTACGACTGGTCCACCAACTGAAAGTCGCTCAGCGAGCTATGGAGAGAGCTATGCTCGGGGTTTCTCTAAGGGATCGTATCCGAAACGAAGTAATTCGACAGAGAACTAGAGTGACCGACATAGCTCAACGTATTAGCAAGCTGAAGTGGCAGTGGGCTGGTCATATCTGCCGAAGGACCGATAACCGCTGGGGTAAGCTGGTCCTTGAGTGGAGACCGCGTATCGGCAAACGTAGCGCAGGACGCTGTGGCAAGGTGGAGCGACGACATACGCAAAGCTGCGGGCAGTGACTGGAGGAGTAAAGCCGAAGACCGGGTTCAGTGGCGTGCTTTAGGAGAGGCCTATGTCCAGCAGTGGACTACAATAGGCTGTTAATGATGATGATGATGATTTACACGTTAACCTTCTGTTCTAGTGCGATGGCTAAGTCATTCAATTTATTGTAAACATTAAAATATATTGAAAATATTGATATGGTCACTATAAAATAATGCTTATTAACTAATTACGTAATTAATTAAGATAGATCTCTTAAGTGGGGAATGAACAAATCGATAGCCGACTTGGTTTCAAATGGATCTCATACCTTTTTACGGTTGAACAGCTCAGTAGCGAGACTTGGAATTTTTTATATATTAATGATTTTGAGGGATTTCTTTTACGATATAGTTCATTTTTTTACACTTCTACTGAAAAGACCCCTGTCAAAGTCTGAAGCGCTTGTTGCGAATCCAAGCGTTTCTTGTTAAGCTTTAGTAAAAGACCTCATTTACCGTGTGTGACTTAAATGAGGACTAATGAGGGAACTTCACTCTGCAATTAGACATCTCGTGACAACTTAAACTGCCATTCTGCTATTCAAACTTTCATGCCTGCAAAACTTTAATTCCCAAAAGTATTTTCGTAAAGAGATACCAGGCTAAGCTATGGGTCCAAAACAGTCCACTGCTGGGCATACGCCCAGTTGGGGGATATGGCGAGCGCAGTAGTACATGCTTACAGAAAACTTCTTCATTTAAATTGTTTACACTTAAGTGAGTCATGACTTTAAATAACTAATGTTCCACTCACTTATCATGTTTGTGTGTTTCTGCGACGTTTCGAACCAATCGGTGGTTCTTCGTCGGGCGGAGAGTCGTGCGTGCCTATGCGTCCACGCCGCGGTCGCCGCTCTTTCGCTTTCATCTACTGGTAGTACCTTTCCAACGCGTTGTGCCGCGATTCTATTAGGAACATGAACTCGTTATTGTTTACAATGACTAATTCATTTATTCAGTGACAGTATTGTATTTTAACTCTCTGACATTCTAAAAGCATTCATTGTGAATCTACTTGGAAATAAACGATTGAATCTTGAATCCAACTAGTGAAGGTTGGCAGGCAGCTCCGCATATTTACAGAAATCGCTGCTGCCCATACCCAGGATTCATCCCTTACTCGCCTCCCACAAGGCAGGTAGAATTGGGATGATGCTATTCTAAGCTAGCATCACACGGCACAATATCTTGTGAGAATTTAACGTGCATTAAAGTTTTGTATGTGCGTAATTTTAATTCTCAAAAGTATTATCATAAAGAGATAATTCTGCTTAGTCTTAGGTCAACACCGCCGGTTAAAAGTGTTTAAACACGAACCCCTTTTAGGTAAGGCCTAAAAATATCTAAAGCGATTTTATAAAAGGATCATCTTTAAACGCTATTTACCAGGGTCCGAAAATTTAAATGCCTTCCAGTAAGGACTGGAGAAAAACGTAGTGAGCAGTTTTTATGTTGCTTTTGTATTCGCTCACGCGACAAATCGGGAGCTAGTTTACGGAGTATCCCATATTGCCTGTTTTTTTTTAAATTTCCATACTTTTTCTATCTATGTACGCACATACACATATCATGCTTTATCCCTTGAGGGGTAGGCAACACGTTTATTGCCGTAAAAATACAGTCGCTTTCGGAACGTCTTCTAAGCTAGCACCACAGGGCGACAATGCTAATTAAATTGACTAGACTAAAAGATATGTAGCAAAAAACCAGGTAATTTTCGTTGTCTGTTTGTTTAAAAAGGCAAGCTCAGTAGCGAAAAATATGTTTACCCTCGCTAGATACCTGGGAATGTTTAAAGTCCTAAATAATTTTAAGCTGGTTAAGCAGGCACGCTTTGTGACAAGAAACATTTTGTTTTCAAATACTTTGACGTGTTTGTTTTTTTAAGCAATTTTGTATACTTTTTGCTCGCTTTTGTAAGGAAGGTAGATGCTTTTAAATGAAAATTAGCGGCCTGTCCAGCGGCTGCGCCCGCTACAACTCATTTTCCCTTGGGAATAAGATGTTTTCCCGGTAAGTATTATACATAAAACCTTCCTCTCGAATCACTCTATATATTTTAAAAAAATACATTAAAATCCGTTGTGTAGTTTTAAAGATTTAAGCAAACATACATGATGCTATTCTATGCCGGCATCACATGGCATACGAATCATCTGTAGGGGCCCTTAATACTTGTCAAACGTGGCGATAACGACCGTAATTTTACGATCGTTTACGCTCTGCTTACCCGGCAAGGGATAAAGGCATGACTTGTGTCTACAAGCGTTTTTTGTAAGAAATAACGGGAGCTAAAATGAGTGGTATATTTTATTTTTTAACGGTCTGCAAACGAGCCGTTACGGTTTAGTGTTATGTCTGTAATATCTCCTTGTCAGCCGGCGATAGCCTGCCACGAGCGTCTCGTGCCCGGGATAGGGCTTGTGCATACTGACTCATCATTCTCCTCGCCTTATCCCGTTCTCTGTCGGGGCGGCTACCTAACCTAGGGGATTTGACGTGGAACCAAGTTTTTAGACAGAGCGACTGCAATCCGAAGGCTAGCGCCCGAATCCACTAGTGCCACAAGCAGACAATGGTTCAGTCCGATCCGTTCTTCTCCAGTCCGTTATTCCCAGAACAACTCCTAAGCCCAGTCTCGCCCCAACCAATCAATTATTTCCGGATGAGCTCGTGCTCCCCACCAAGCCGACAGGCGTACATATGATGGTCCCGGGGCCGAAATTGTAGAGTCCAACACAAAAAAAAAACAGGCAGACACTTACTGTGCAACCTCGGTTGTCAGTCGATTAGAACGGTTGCGGAATCGGGTTTTCCTTTTGATTTACCAATTGCGTTTCCGAGTTACCACCTAAGATGTGGAAAGTATGTGACACGAAGAATATTTCTGTGTGAACCAGCCTTTACCCGGACGCGATTTTTCTCGGATTATTACCCGGATGGCATTAAACCCGGCCGAGGATGTACGCGCCTTCCGAAACCAAGAAAAAGTTTCTAAAAGAAATGACGCGGTAAGAATACACAAAGGAATTACTTATCTAAAGATGACGGCCGATATGGCGCAGTGGCAGTGCGACTGCCTTTGAAGCAGAAGGTTCCGGGTTCGATTGTAGGTGGGTAAGTTGATATTTATCACTTTGTGAATTTGTTACCAGCCTGGTTAGGACATTGCGGGCTGAATCACCCGATTGTCCGTAAGTAAGATGGTTCGGATGGCACGTTAAGCCGTAGGTCCCAGTTGCTGTCTATGATCAGTTACTGCTGTCATGTAACTATTAATTGTATGAGATGAGTAATAAAGATATTTGTATTGTATTGTACTGTTGTATTGTAATTGCTACGGCGTAGCATCACTTGAATGTTTTTAAAGTACGAACCTAAACACTTTGTGTAGTGGTAGGATGATTTTTTCAAATAATATATTGGGCCCGCTCTTGCTTTAAAAAATCCTTCATATAAAACCAAATAATTTAGGCGACAGGCTGACAATCGATCAGTATAGTGATGGACGACTTATCTGAAACGACCCTCAAACATTTGCCAGACGTGGCGATAATGACCGTAACTTTACCCCGCCAGAGAAATGGGCGTGATTTTATGCATAATTTTGATTAAAATTGAAGTATTCTTGAAATTTCCCTAAGATATATTTTAATATAGCAATAAATCAAGTAGATTTCCATAAACCAGCTTAAGTTATAATTTTATAGACTCTTCTAGGTAAACGGCAGTAAAACTTTATTGAGAGTGCGCTCTTCGACTTCTCGATAATGCTCTTAGAATCTTGAAAGAGGATAAATAAGCTCTCATACTTCCTACATTACGCCTTTATGTCTTGCAGGGTACGCAAAACCTCAACGGCCGTAAAAAACGCTTGTTATCGCCACGTCTGACAAATATTTGAGGTCGTTTCAGATGAGCTACGTATTTCTATAGTGATAAGTTGCAAGTTTGTCGCCTAAAATTGTTACAAACACATGTAACCTTCGATTTACTTTGTCGCCTCTTTCGACACCCGCCGGCAAGTAGCAATAATGTCGTCCATGTACACTCTTTCCCTCTAGTTAACAAAACTCATCCGGGTCCATGCAGACATCTCTTTGTCCTATGACCTACATACTGCGAGTGTCATGTGCGTATTGTAGGTCTCTAAGAGCCGAGCAATAATGTCATCCATGTAAGACTCTTTCCCTCTAGTTAACAAAACTGTCCGATACACTAGAGATTCATCCCAGTCCATGCAAACATCTCTTTGTCCTATGACCTACATACTGCGGATACTATGGAAGCGGAAGTGTAAGTTTTTTTTTTGTGTAGGTAGGGGAGAATACTCATGTATATCATAGGCCCAGGGATTATGGCATTGCTAGATAACCCAGCTACCTACAAAACCGCTCCCTCTAAATTATCGCAGGGATGCAATGCAACGTCTTGGATTGTATATTAAAACTGTGACTAAAATTATTCGTGCAAGTGCGTTAGTAAGGTTATTTTTTCTCCTAGTTAACAAGTTTTCCTACTTAACAAAAGTGTCTATAGTGTCTAATACGCTAAAAAATTCCTTCAAGTCTATGCAAAGATCTCTTCGTCCTATTACACATATTTTAACAGAGCAACAAATTAAGGGGAATCTTATTTTATAATCTACGAGTACTAGCGGCCCGCCCAGCGGCTGCGCCCGCTGCAACTCATTTTCCCGTGGGAATAAGCATTTTTCCCGGCAAATATTATACATAAAAGCCTTCCTCTTAAATGACTCTATCTATTAAAAAGCTGCATCAAAATCCGTTGTGTAGTTTTAAACATTTAAGCAAACATACATACAGACAGACGCGAAAAGCGACTTTGCTTTTTCCTATGTAGTGAAGAGACGGACTTATTAGTTTTTTTTTTTAGTCATCTAGCCTATTACAAACCAATTTTTGTTGCAATAATGTCATCCATGTACCACTCTTTCCCTCTAGTCCTACTACTAGAGACATTCCTACAAATCTATGCAACCTCTTTGTCCTATGACCTACATAGAGCGGGTGTCATATGAGGAGTGTGTGCCTCTAGAACGGATGCAACGGAAGTGTGGGTTCCGGCCAGGTGTCGCTAGTGTGTCATGCCATACAGTCTATGTATCTTACTAGGAGGAAAAAAATATACCCGTATGGCTAACATGCGTGCCACGATAATGTAACCGCAATGTCTTCTGCGGCTAACTTCACTGCGAATAAGTTAGGCATTCTTCCGTAGTGACATTATACGCATATGAAACGACAAAATATATCGTGGCACGCATGTTAGCCAGGCTGGGCCCTAAGACGCCTAAATGACAATCGTTTCAGTTGGATGTCGATTGCATCTCGGATGATTTCGGTCATTTCGTAGTCTGCTAACAGTTTGAAGTATATTTTCTATACACAATGGCAATCGTATGACAGTTGAGTTAAGATGGCGTTACAATGAAAAGTAAATAGCAGACTTTAAGCCGTAGGTCCCGATTGCTGTCTATAATCTTTTAGACGGCGGTTGAAAAATTCTGATACTAGGGTTCATCGGGTCGCTGGACGACTCGGTTTCCCACACGTAAAGAGACTAGAGAGCTTGCTTGTATATTCTCTAAGGGATTATCTTTATTTAATCGTCACCGCTCAAGCGGGACTGAAACTCTGTAATTCGACTCGTCCCCCACTTCCCAAGTCGGTAACTGTTCACGCGCGATGAATAACGCATGGAAGTTCTGTTATATTGAAAATGTAGGGCTTTTCGTCGTACCGTGTGATGCCGGCTTCGAATAGCATCACCCCATTTCTTTCCTGTGGGTGTCGTAAGAGGCGACTAAGGGCGGAAAAATCACTTTAGTGAAAACTTGCCTGTGTAGCCTGAAATTATTTATGGCATTCTTTTCAAATACTTTACACAAATTTTTAGCAGTGCCTTAATAAAACGGTATAAAAAAAAACTAAATAAGCACGTCTAAAATCCAAAAATTCGATCGTGATGCGATACAACATTTTTGAACGTCAAGCCGCTAGTATACTAAACTAGAAAATCCTCAAAATAACCATCTCTTTCTTCTTCCCCAGGTACGACAGAGCGAGCATGTCTGATCACCGGCTCCGTCGAAGGCATCATGGTGGTGCTGGACTTCATCATGGAGAAGATCAAGGAGAAACCGGAGCTGGTCAAACCGTTCCCAGAGGGCGTCGACACCAAGATGCCTCAGGATAGAGACAAGCAGGTCAGTTACATTTATTTTACTGTCATTATGGCTGTATGTATACAATGGGAGGGTCTGGCAGCACAGCGCCCCGAATGGCGCGGGATGGTTAAGAGGCAAGTCCGCGAGTTTGAGGAACAGCGTAAAGCAGACTTCGACGCTAAGCGCGATGCGCTCAAGGCCCGTCCACCCGTCGCCATTAACTATAATTATGTAAATGGCAAACTCACGTGTCCACACTGTGCACGGGAGTTTACTGCCAAAATTGGCTACAACAGCCATCTCCGGGCGCGTTAGCGCCGATCTGATTAGAGTCGAAGTGGTTGCCGTGGCCGAAATCGGTCGGAGAGATCATCATCATGATCATACAATAAGTATTCTAAATTTAAAAAAAATGAGAGCGTTAAGTAGTATGATTGGAGTAAAATTGAGTGACAGGATAAGGAATAGCGTGATAAGGGAACGTCGTGGTATAAAAGAAGATGTTGTGACTGGTATACAATAAAGAATTCTAATATGGTTTCGTCACGTTGAGAGGATGGATGAAAGAAGATTAACTAAACAAGTATATACGTAATGTGAATAGAAACTTTTTATAGGAACGACCTAGACATACGTACCTAGATCAAATCGGTGACGTTCTAAAAAAAGCTCATGTCTAAAGTACCCTAAACCGACAAGCATAATGTATGAAAAGGATGATGAATGTTGAGGAAGCGAAAGAGGCACATCAGGATCATAGCAAGTGGAAGAATGTAGTCTCTGTCGACCCGTCCGAGAAAAAGGCGTGATTGTAACGTATTTTTGTATTCTAAATATAAAAAAAATACTGCGGTTATACCGTTCCAACGCTCTACCAACTAAGCTACTAAAGTCCTAGCTGCCAGAGCAACCCATCTATGTAGGTACACGATCCAAAACGCGTCACTTACTTTCCAACCTAGTGCAAAGCGGTCCTAAGTCTAAATTAACGGACTAAACCCAGATACAGACATTTAGGTCACATTTCTAAAAGACGTCTGTAAGTTCGCATACGGGTGTCTTACGTTCAGTCTGCGTCTGAATAGCATAATACTTGCAAGAAATCTCACTTCTTAGCGAACCTGCGCTTCTGAAACTTAACAAAAGGAATGAAGATCTTGTTTTATTATATGCAGCTTTCGACGTGCAGTAAGAATATTCGCGATCTGTAATGTGAAAAGGATTTCTGCGTCTTCGTGATAATATCAAAACTACTTCTGATTACTCAACATCGACAAGATCTATTGGACCTTCACTACGAATTCTGATTTTGTATAAAGTATTTACACAATATCCTACTAATTTTGTAACAGTCCACTGCTGAATATGGGCCTTTTCCATTCAGGAAATGTTTGCCATGTTTACCACGCTGGGCGCGAATGCTGCTACCCATTCCCTGAATATATTCCGCCTTATACGGTACCCACAGGTAGAAATGGGGTCATGTTATACTAAGTCGGCACCATACGACAGGCAACAGCAACTTTATTTCAATGGAAGTAAACAATAATTTAAATATCTCAACATTCAGAGATGGTAGTAAATAAATACCTTCAAATTTCTAAAGGTTGTTTAAAATACCTGAAAAGCTTCCGTCTGTGCCAGACATTTCAAACAATCATAATATTATTGTTCTTAACCCAGTGCTTCTACCTGAGAATTCACAAAAGGGTATTCGGGTTTCTGTAGGCGGTTGTTATGATTCCCTTCTTGCCGCAGGAAAACAGTCGAAAGAAGGGCCATAGCCCTACGTACTGACACAAGGGATGACTGATTTAAAGGATAGCTTAAAAGCAATTTAAGTTCTATTAGGTTATGAATCCAATCCATCTAATCGCAGAGCATCAAAAGCTTATCATAATTCGACGAGTGAATTGCTACTTCTATCAATATAAAGTAAGTAGTTGGCATTGGTTACTGTCTATAATAAGTTAGATGGCGGTCGTTACACAATCATTTCAGAGGCCACTAGTAGTCTTCTTTTCGTATGCGACACTGAGTCGTCCAACAACCCGAGTCAGTAGTCGTAAATGGCTTCAAACTCTGACATCAGGTTGTATGTCTGCTGCCCCACATGTCAGAGAAGAACAAGAAAAGTTAAACAAGATTCTTGAATCCACGCAAATAAATTTGCCATAGCAAAGATACTGTGTGGATATCAAGTGGCTCAGAAACTTTCTCCTTCTGCAAACCAGCTGCTGACAAAACTTAGCAAACTGTTTGGAGTTGTTTGTATGCAAACATTTGCCTTAGCATTTGCTAGACACGATACTAAAGGTTGCGAGCTCTATTTAAACGTAAAAGTATGATGTTAGATAGTACTTAGTGCTCCTTTCGTTCAAGGAGCTTAGGCTCTAGAAGTCTAGAATTTAGTCTTCATCGTTTGTGTCGTCCAATGACCTGATGAACCTGGCTGGTGTCCCCAGTTATTCAACCGGCCTGTTACCTTTAACACGTCGTCGTCTAAGTAATTATAGACAGAAGCCGGGTCCGATGGCCTAACGTGCCCTCCGAAGTTCGGGATAATCTTTATTTTCAGATAATCAGGTTCATCAAGCAATGTCCTAACCAGACTGCTATAGCTTATAACTCAATCTAAAAACTTGACGACCATGTGAAGCATTGGTGATGGGTCTTCTCGCTACACAATGGTTCCGAGTTTGATTTCCGGACAGGACTGATATGAACCATTATTTTAATATTACAAATTGCAAATTTTCTTTTTTAACTACCGCAGCAATCTTCTTAAAACAGCATCCATCTTCGTCTACAACAAATTCCTACTCACTTCCGCAAAATTTAATATCCGTCCCGCAATTGCGTCAGACTATTGTCGCGGGACGTCCCGTTATCCCGTACTCCCGTGCATATTCGGTAATTCGGGACAAGTTCCGTTCCCGGATCGTTGATGAGGGTAGCCTGATAGGCTGAACTAATGGCGGGCTTTCGGGATTACCGGCTTAGGCAAACAGCCAAATCGAAGCCTTATGAGGACTATATTTTACTGCGTAGGTAGGTAGTGTTCCGTCGTTTAATTTCAGACCTTAGAGCATTCATATAAAGAGGCGGGATGCAGTAAATAACACTAAATATACACTGTATATTCACAGGTAACGCAGGTAGGTAGTAACCTGTTCCATGGATTCTTCCCTTAGTCATCTTACTACACCCTCGAGTAGAAATGGGGTAATGTTATTCTAAGCCGTCATCACACGGCAATTTTTTTTTTTTTTTTTTTTTTTTTTTTATTCTTGTATTTTAAAGAGGGTTTTTTCTCTGAAGAATATGCCACCCTCATAGTTCTCGCAAACAATTTACATCACCTACGTTTTACAACAGCATTAAACAATCACACGGCAAATTAAGACGCATATCAGCGGTATAACGCTGTGGATTTAAGTTGAACCGTATTACCCGCTTAATTCAAGACGCCCTTGAAGGATTTCAGCCGGATCAAGCGGCGCTCTGTATTCAGGTCATTGAAACTTGATCTAGGCTGGGGAATTTGAGACCTAATTTCCATAATTACGTGCGATCTACCCTAAAGTAATTTTGGCTATTAGTTAGAAACATACATACGTACATAAATCACGCCTAAATCCCTGGCGAGGTAGGCAGAGCGTTAACGACCGTATAATTACGGTATTTATCGCTACGTCTGACAAGTATTGAGGGCACCTTCAGATGATTCGTGTATCACTGTAGTGACAGGTTGTCAGCCTGTCGCCTAGAGTTGTAATACGTGCTAACACACATGAAACCCTCGAGTCCCTTAGTGGGTTCTTACAACACCCACGGGAAGAATTGGAGTGATGCTGTTCTATACCGGCATCACACGGCAAGCATACATACATACATAAATCACGCCTCTTTCCCGTTGGGTTAGGCAGAGGCTATTTCTTTCTACTTGCTACGATCCTGGCATACTTCTTTCGCTTTTTCCACATTCATCAGTCTTTTCATGCACGCTCGTCGGTTTAGGACACTTGTAGCTTATTCATGGTGAAATACCTGGTAAGCGTGGAATTAATTTGCTTCAAGAATCTGGTATTTATAACCGTACTCAACTCTGAGATCGATCTCAAGAGCGATATTGACAAATGTCAGGCAATCCTAATGACAACTAATCCTAATGACGGCGGTCGTTACACAATCATGTCAGAAGCCTGCTACTTGTAGAAGGCGGTTGAAAAATTCTGACACTAGGATTCATCGGGTCGATGGACGACTTGGTTTCCCACACGAAAAGAAAGAATGAAAACTCAAAATCGCGCTCAAGATCGATTTCACGAGTTGAGTGCGGTTTATTTATATGAGCCTTAAATACTCTATAACTCAGGGTGTTTTTCTGTTCGTATTGAAAAGAACCTGAGGACCTTTACATAGCAGGAAGGCATACTACTACTGCGTCGCCAATTCGGTCGTCGTATACTACATAGTATAAAGCAAAGTCGCTTTTTGCGTCTATCCCTATTTGTATGACGTATGAATGTCTGCTTCGATCTTTAAAACTACTCAACGGATTTCGATGCAGTTTTTTAAATAGATAGACCGATTCAAGTGGAAGTTTTGTATGTATGTTACATGCAATATTACTTTCAATGAGTCTTTGCTTGAATCAATTTTCTATTTATAGGCAAGGCTAAAGTAAAATCAATTAAGGTAGTGAATATTACATAACGTAGGTATCCACCACACGTGGTCAAACCACTCGTCGTTACAAATCGATTCCGTCATATTTATAGATGCAAAATGAAGGCTGTTTAAAAATAAAATCGTTTTACGTACACATAGAATAGGCTTACAATCTGTGAAACTTTGACAGGCTGACAATCTGTCGCTACAGTGATGCGCGAATCGTCTGAAACGGCGCTCAGTATTTGTCAGAGGTGACGATAGCGAACGTATTTTTGCGACCGTTTACGCTCTGCCTACCCCGTAAGGGATAAAAACGTGATATGTGTGAGTATGTGTAGAATAGATTAACAGAGTGTATAGTATAGTCAACTAAGAACGGTTGAGTTCTTCTTTCCGCGACTCTTCCTATAGTCAACTATAAGAACGGTTGAGTTCTTAGTTGACTATAGGAAGAGTCGCGGTCTAAAATGTCCAACCCAGCCTGATGTTAACTGTACACCGCAAAAAACTTGTCAACCTGTAGGGTTCAGAAGTCACTTACAACACTAGTAGAGGCAAGAACTAACAAGAAGATGATCCTATGTCCAGCAGTGAACTTTTTGCAGATACACTAAATTCACACATACACACACATATCACACCTTCCCTTTCATGGTAGGCAGAGTGTCAACGGTGCAAAAATACCACGTCTGAGAAACATTGCGGGCCCTTTCAGATGATTCGTGTATCACTGCAGTAACAGGTTGTTAGCCTGTCACCGCCTAATGTTGTAATAGAGTCCCTTACGATATCCGCGGGCAAGAAATAGAGTGATGCTATTTAGTCTAAGCCGGCATCACACGGCTAAAGTCTAATCCCACAAAATTGAGAACTTAGGTTTAGTTTAGTAGTTTTCGGCATGAAACCGCATTTTTGTTGGTGGGATTGGACTTAACACGTGCTAGCTGGCCTACAATCTTACGTCACCACGTCGATTGTTCCTACCAAGGCCGGTTGAATACGAAATAACACAATTTGCCTATTAATTTTACAATGGGCGCTAGCGAAGGGAAACTCATAATTTTGAACGTTTTCCTAGTGGAAAAGTTAATAAATGGTTGGTAGTTGGAAGGTGGTTTTTGATTAGTTTATAGTGGCAGTGCTTGTTTCATAAATTGCCAATAAAGATGTACAGGGTGTTAAAAAAATTTGCTGCAAATATTTTAAGGGGTGAATCAGCCCATGAAACTGAACAACTTTCTCCAAGAAACATAGGTCGAAATATGAAAAACAATTTTATACCCCCCATACAAAATTACCGACCGACCGAGTCAATTTGTATGGCAGGTCCAAAAATTTTCCTCATATTTCGACCTATGTCTCTTGAGGAAAGTTGTTCAGTTTCATGGCCCTGATTCACCCTTTAAAATATTTACAGCTAGTATTTTTCACCTTATATATTTTAAAACGAAAGCTCAAAAAGTTCCTGTGACGTGACTTAATGCCTAAAAAGGTTCAATAATCTTAAACATTACTTGTCTGATCGGTTTGCTAGCTTGTCCGATTTAAATATCTCGATCATCAAAATGTAAGGTTATAGATCTAAAACAATACGTCAGCAAAGTACAGGCTTACTGCCTATAAATATGAAGCAGATGTTACTAATCTTCTAACCTAGACCTAGTACTTTTATTGTAGTTTTTTACCTTTCTTTATGTAAATGTGAACCTTACTTAAACGCAATGGCTTAAACTACCACCTATTTTGCATAAAAAGGCGTTATCTTCCGTTACTACTAGATCGAACCTTATTCTCAAACCGTGTATTTTAATTTTAATTTATTTGGGTAGCTTAAAGTCTTAAAAAACATTATTAACTTAATGTAAAAAAACAAATGCCAATTAAAGCTTATTAATTACAAGACTTTTGTAGAATAACAAAAAAAAAGTCATACATGGTTAAAGCTATTTTTAGTTTGTAAGAACTCTGATTCATCGAGCCTAGGGTACATTGGGTCGTTTGACGACCCGGTGTTCCACACGAAAGGAGAGAAATCGATTCCACGGTTCATCGAGCCAAGGGTACATTGGGTCGTTGGACGACCCGGTGTTCCTCATGAAAAGAGACAGATCGAGCCGTTTTGGACTCAGTGTCCCACACGAAAAGAAGAATATAATGCAGGATCTAACATTCTTCCTTCCGCATCTATAAGCTTTGCTGGGGTATAATCCGCGATATCACCACGGATCCGGTGTTCGCCATCACGGATATGAATATAGCTCAGTCTCCGAGCGGATCATATGTCTCCCTCTTCGTAAATTCCTTCCCTAAGTGCCTTGACGGGACACCCAAGAATTTAAGGAACGATCGTGTTATGGATTCTTCTTTTATCGTGGAAACGCTTATCAAATGTTCCTTTAGGTGCTGTGTTTAGATCAAATAGATTGCTGATTTGATATAAGATGCCACTGTTTTTGTCTGTAGTTTTATTGTGTTTACTGAAATTTGGAACATCTTTTTGACCAAGTTCTAACACACGGTCTACAACCCTGAAAAGTTAACAAACTACAAAAGTTAGATTTTTTTGTTCTGTATAATATGACATAGATATGAGAGAACATATGAACCTTCCGGTCCATAAGAAGATATTCCCCAAATGTCTAGCTAATCTCCGCTGAATTGACGAAAGACTGAATTTCCGGAATATTCGTATTCTCAATTATCTCATTTCTTTTTCTGTTTATTCATGCTTTGCTTGACCACAAAACATGCCCTCCTATCTATATATACGTAATTGCCAATAGTGGCAAGCTAGTTCATCCAAAGTTAGATAGATTCTCCGGGAACTATGGAACCTAGCACTTGTCACTTACTAGTCTTTTACGACTCCCTCAGGAAGTCCCGTTATTCTGACCCCGACACCTCTGGGGAACACTTTATGTTCCGGTTGCCGAAATTGCGAGTCGAGTAGCGGCATGTTCCAACTGCTATTCGTCGGACATTAGACGAAATAGGACGACACTTTGACGCCGATTTTGTGTGTGTAACTTCATTATGAACAAAGGACGGGAATTGTTTGCTGTGAAGGAAGTACAGGATAATGCTGTGCAATACCTACGCAAAACGCCTCTTTCGAAAAACGTCTACTCGCCGCAAAACGTCTCATTCATTTGCACATTCTTTAGCAAGCAAAATAATCCTTTTCTCACAGCAGTGGCCCTTTTGCAGACTACCCCTTGGACTTTTGTTAGTCAATCTACTTTTATTAACTTAGTCTAGAACTTTGAATTGCTTCTGACTATCAATAATAGCCGCTTCTAGCTATTGAGGCCGTCGATTTGTAAGGATTTCCGTGTAATCCCACCCTATGCTTATGTGATGTGTCTATATCCGTTTATACGATAGATTATATCCACCCACCCTACTTTAAAGTCCAACGCTAGTGATAGCATACACAACTGATTTCTTGCCTTTAATGTAAAGAGCCATGGATGTCTTACGTATCGATTTCTATACATTTGTGTCGTTGTGTATTGGAAAACTAATTGACCGTTAAAATCTGTCGTTGTAGTGATTCCAAATTCTTCTACAATACATACCAGCCAAAATATAATGTGTTTTCAGCATTTTGATCAGTACTACGAGTATTTAGTTATTTTCGATTCCGTTTTTCTATTGCTAGTCACCTATATAAAACAAGATGTTCTGAATTGTGGCTGTAGTGTAGCCTTAATTGTTGACCCTATCACTAAAGAAGCACAAAGGATAGTACGGTATTCAGGACAACCGTTAGATAAAGTATGCAATTGAGGTAGCTGATTTGCTGGGCACTGATGATTCGACAGACAATTTCGTACTCGGATTAGCTGACTTTGTAGTGTAAAAGCTTATTTTAAGCTACGAGTACGAATTTGGGATAGGTGCTTGGAGGAAGATATCATAACTGAGACAACATTTTTTTTTAATTAGCCTGTTCAGCGTCCCACTGCAGGGCAAAGGCCTCCCCTCTCTCGAGACAACTTAATTTAACTAAATTAACTACGAAACCTTTTTATATTTACGTGAACAGTTTGACTATTATTTTGCTTGCAAGTAATTCTAACCACCAGCCATTTGTGTCTTTATAGAAATACCGCTTTATAACCGCGGATATGTCTTTCAGATAGAACTTGTTCCATTTCTTTTGCTCCTTCATTCTCTAATTATTCCATTTACTGGTCGATCTATTTACTCAACAAAATTTTCTTATTCCACTTTCTAAACTAGATTTTATTCCAACTGCGGTTGAATTATTGAACAAAGACCTTGACAAAGTTTATTTACTTTCTTAGTAACTAGAGAGGGGTTTATTCTAAGAGCAGATGGGCGGATATATTCGTTTTATGTTTCGTTATTCGGCCGTTTCGACAGATTTAGCGAATATTCGTATTCGTTCAAATGATCTGTGAATTCACCGAATATTTGGCATATAAAGTGTATATTTCGTTTAATGTTTTTACGTTATAGGTGTAGAGAGCGGATTTTTCCGGTGCTATCGACGAGCTTTATTTTAACTTATAAAGAAAAGATACATGGATATCAATTCCTGCAGAATATAGACTGTGTCATGTATGGGAATCAAAGTCTCTAAAACGTCTAAAGTCTAAAAATGAGGTTCTTACCTTCTTTTTGTGAATTGTCCAATGTTGTGGCCCTTAGATCGGCTGAAACATTGTTGTTGCGTTATCATGTCACACATGAAACCGAAATATCGGATAAGTCGCAAAAAATTATATCGCGGTAAAAACATAAGTGACCGCGAAAGATTAAAAAACATTTTACCACGGCAACAGTTCACTCTATTTATCTTTCCTGACATCGGCAAAAAAGGAGGGTTACTTTCCTGTTTGTAACCGGGATGCTCGTTTGATTGGATCTAACGAACGCTACACTAAAGAACGGAATAAGAGTAAAACCGAATGGATTTCAATTAAACCAACGCTCAAGCTCGTTCGGCCGGAGGGATACAATCTGGATTTAGTTGGTTTTTTTACAACGAAAGCTTTTTGTCCATTCTAACAGTATTTTAGGTTAGGAGTATCAACAACGGCCGGAAAAATAAGGTTGCTTTTGCCATATCTGACTACATATGTGAGGGTGGATAATGTTGAAGGATGTCACTAAAGTGACAGGTTGTCAGCCTGTCGTCTAAAATTTTAATGTATACGCATACGGCGCGGGAAAGGAATAGGATGATGCTATTCTAAAGAACGCAATAAGAGTAAAACCGAATGGACATCTATTAAAAAACATTCGGCCGGAAGGGATTTAATCTGGATTTAGTTTTTTTTTACAACGAAAGCTTTTATCCCTTTTAACAGAACTTGTATTTGGTTTTATATTTTTAGGACACTTGCAATTTTTGTTTCAAACCACACCTAATTTTTGTTCAACCATTGAAAAAGGCATTTTGTTGAAACAGACTGTCCTCTGTTCGTATTCACCAACCATGAGTCCTCAAAAGCCTCAAGTCCATGTGATGCCGGCTTAAAATAGCATGACCCTAATTCTACTAAAGATCTTTAGGGTTACATATTTATTACAATTTAAGGCGGCAGGAGATCTACCTATCACTATTGAGATACACGACTTTTATGAAACGGTCCTCAAATATTTGTCAGACGTGGCGATAGCTACAGTATTTTTACGCCCGTTATCGCACTGCCTACCCTACGCATTTGCCTAAATCGTGATATGTGTATGTGTTAAGAGAATGAATGAAAGCAGATTAACGAAAGAGATATATAAGGCGAGTGTTAGGCTGGTTTCAGAGCGACGCGTCTCGGCAGCGCTGCCCAGCCGCGCGCGCCTCGCATTACACTAGATTGTATGTAGCGTTTCATAGTGACGCGTCTTGGGCCGCGTCTCGGCCGCGCCGCGGTCGGATCTCCTTCGATTGCCAGTAGCATTTCAGAGCAATCTTTTAAGACGTCGTTGTTGCACTCTTTTCCATATAAGGCTGCCCCCACATTAGGCGTTGGCCGAGCGTACGCGTTTCCTGAGCGTACTGCCGGCGTCGGCGCGGCGCGGACGTCGCGTCAGCGCACCGTCTGCGGGGCGCGGACTTCGCGTTGTCCAGCGCTGCGTGAACGCCGCGCAGACGCCGCGCTTACGTCGCGTTCCACGGGCGTTCGGCCGCAACTGAGATGCTAGCGGGCGCGGGGGGGAATGTGTGCGGGGGACACGGGCGGCCGAACGCCTGTGGAACGCGACGTAAGCGCGGCGTCTGCGCGGCGTTCACGCAGCGCCCGCGCGGCGCTGGACAACGCGAAGCCCGCGCCCCGCAGACGGTGCGCTGACGCGACGTCCGCGCCGCGCCGACGCCGGCAGTACGCTCAGGAAACGCGTACGCTCGGCCAACGCCCAATGTGGGGGCAGCCTAACGTATATAGCTAATATAGTGATTACGTTTGCTGGCATAATGATTCTCTGCACTCGACCGTACACCACAACGAAGCGCGCGCGTCTGAATGTCGTTTCACAGCGAACGCTGCCGAGACGCGTCGCTCTGAAACCAGCCTTAGTGGAAACGCTAGAAGGAGAAGGCCGCGAAGAACCTACCTGGATCGAATCGGGGACGTTTTAAAGAAAGGTCAGGTCAGAAGTACCCTAAACCTACGAGCGTGCAAATTTCAAATTCAAATTTTCAAATTTTCAATCGTTTATTTCCAAGTAGATTCACAACAAATTCTTTCAGAAAGTCAAAAATTTACAATACCATACTGTCGCTAAAAATAAACTAGTCATTGTAAAAAAGAGAAAATTGTCAGACACAATTGTCTCTTTTTTATAACAATTTTATGTTCCTAGTAGAAACGCGGCACGAGTGGGATAAAAAAGGCACTGCCTCGGGGCCGGCCAGGCTGACCACACAGCATGTAACTTACTAGCATGTAGCTATTAAAGTGAATATTTCAAAAAATATATTTACATGTGTCATGTAAATCAGCCGGACCCCCTGTAGTCCATTGAATAAAAAGTTCTAGAGTGCGATATACACTCTAGACCCCCTTTGGAGGTACTCATTCAATGGACTACTGAACAGGAAAACCACCCAAAAACCTGCTCAAAAGTGCTCCTATTCTCAATTAACAATTTGTACCATAGGACCTAAGCTACCCTAGCTAAGTTTTAAAATATATTAATAGCCCAAAAGACGGCTACGCTAAAATAAAATAAAAGTACTACAGTAGATAATTCTATCTGTTTCGTCTTATAAAGTCTTCCTTTCTACGAGTATTTATGTCAATTTTAAGTTCCATGCACGTCCCGATTTGGTAAAATGACTGCATGTTTCTTGTGCTGCGCTGGAATCTCAGAGGACCATGCCTCTTTGTCATTAACGTAATCATCTAACTTATAATAGGCTTTTTAACATAATGTTTTCTTAATAATAGATTTAAATTTACTCTCAGACAAACTTAATATATCTTCCGGTATTTTGTTATAGTATCGTATACTTATACCTTCAAATGAAGTCCTAACTTTAGCTAGTCTATGCTTAGGTTGATCTAATTTATTTTTACTCCTTATATTACGATTATGTCTTTCATGATTTCTTGTGAAAGTATGAATATTCTTTCTTACATACATGATATTTTCATAAATATATTGACATGGCACAGTCATAATATAAATTTCCTTAAACAGTTCTTTTAGAGAATCACGACTGCCAAGTTTATAAATAGCTCTAATGGCCCTTTTCTGAAGAATAAATATTGTTTCAATATCAGCTGCGCGGTCCCACAGCAAAATTCCATAGGACATAATGCTGTGAAAATAACTGAAGTAAACAAGTCGTGCAGTTGCAATATCTGTAATTTCTCTAATTTTACGTACTGCATAGGCAGCTGAGCTTAATCTTCCCGACAAAGATGTAATATGAGGGCCCCATTGAAGCTTTGAATCAAGCGTTATCCCTAAGAAAACTGTGCTGGCAGTAAATTCTAATTTTTCATTACTAAGCGTGACATAATTATTCAAAGAATGTACTACATTTGGCAAAGTGAATAATACACATTTAGTTTTTTTTCGCATTTAGAACTAAGTTATTTGCAGTAAACCAACTATGAATTTGTCCAAGAGTGTGATTTACTTCGTCATAATTATGCGCTCGTCTATCAACCTTAAATATAAGGGATGTATCATCAGCAAATAATACAATTTTGGACAAATTCTCTACCATGTAAGGCAAATTGTTAATGTAAATTAAAAATAAAAATGGTCCTAATATAGAGCCTTGCGGCACACCAACTTTAACACGAGATACCTGTGATTTGGTGCCGTTTACTTGGACCTTTTGCGTTCTATTATCTAAATACGAATTCAGAAATTTCAGAGCTACGTTTCGAATACCGTAATGTTCTAATTTTACCAATAAAGTTTCATGATCTACGCAATCAAATGCCTTAGAAAGATCACAAAAAACACCAATGGCGTCCTTTGATTCTTCCCAAGCATTAAATACATGTTTGACAAGATCAGCATCTGTGGTACTACGTCCCTTTGTAAAACCGAATTGCTGGTTGTGTAACAAGTTGTTGCTATTAAAATGGGACAGCATTTGATTGAGTATGATCTTTTCAAAGACTTTGCTAAGTACGGGCAGAATAGATACAGGCCTATAGTTACTGGGATCTTGTTTGTCGCCAGCTTTAAACAGCGGAACTACCTTGCTATCTTTCATTAAATCAGGAAAGATGCCATGATCAATACATTCATTGAAGATATCTGCCAAGTATGGTGCTAATATATCGATAATTGATTTACAGACTTTAACTGACATTCCCCATAAGTCTTCGGTGCTCTTAACTTTAATCTCGTTAAAAGCTTTTAAAATATACTATGGAGTCACAGGACTAAATTTAAATTCTGAATTGCAAGCATCTACATTTTGTTTAAGAAAAGAAGATGAGATTGAAGGTGAAGAGTTTAATGACTCAGTTGTTTTAAGAGGTATATTTGTAAAGAATGTTTCAAATTCCTGTGCTACATCGGAATTTGCGCTAATCATTCCATGGTCGGTATTAAGTGAAAAGTTATTTTCGCGTGGCTTAGTTTTACCTGTTTCGCTATTAATAACTATCCAGACAGCTTTTATTTTATTGTCTGAAGACTTTATCTTATTTGTAATAAAATTGGCCTTAGCAATTAGACAAGCTGTTTTAAAGATTTTAGAATATTTTTTTACCAGCTCATTAAAACTTTCATCAGTTGTCATGTTTCTAAGCTCATAAAGTTCAAAAAGCTTATCTCTGCTAATCCGAAGACCCTTGGTAGCCCAATCACTAAACTTAAATTTCGTACTAATTTCTTTTGTATCTATTTTAAAAATTAATTCAAATTCTTCGCTCACTAAATTAAAGAAGTCTTGGTATACACAATTTGGATTTTCAAAGTTATAATTATTGACTGCCAGTTTTCCCATTAAAATGTTTCGGTATATTTCCAACCTATAACCAGTGATGCGCCTAGTTTCTATCTTAATTGTTTTAATATGATCTTTGAACGGGAATATTACGCATTGACCACTGTGGTCTGATTGAAGAGAGTTTATAATACATTTTTCTACAGGCTTACAATCACTGAATACATTATCAATACATTTGGCAGAAGTAGGCGTCACACGAGTAGGTTCAAAAAATACATTAGACAAATTGAATGATTTGACATTGTGCATGAAAAGACTGATGAAAGTAGAAGAAGCGAAAGTAGTGTGCAAGGAATGTAGCAAGTGGAAGGAAATAGTCTCTGCCTACCCCAACGGGAAAGAGGCGGGATTTATGTGCCTCAGGAGTTCACTGCCGGGAACGGGCCTCCTCTTTTGGGCGGTGTGGCACCTTTGCTGCCGGATAGAGCGACGTGCTTGTTTTAATCTTATCGTAAATGCCGTGTGATGCCGGCTTAGAATACCATCACCCCACAACCTTCCCGCGGGTGTCGTAAGAGGCGACTAAGGGACACGAGAGTATTGGTGTATCACAATTTTTAGGCAACAGGCTGACAACCTGTCACTGTGATACACATGTTTTCTGAAACAACCTTCGAAAACAATCCTCGAAAATGTCAGACGTGGCGATAGCGACCGCATTCTTACGGCCTTAACGCTCTGCCTACCCCGCAAGGGATAAAGGCGTGATATATGTATGTATGTATGTAAATTCAGATTGTCCGAAGCCCGTATTCGTGTCTCTATCTATGTAAGCTATTCTATGCACAAACACGGCAGACACCACCCATCCGTCCCTGAAACAGCCCAAGGCTTGAATAGATTCCTATCAGAGACACGTTACATTGCTATTCATGGTCGTATGCATGATAGCCCAGTATAGACTGATTTTGATGTTTCAAATATATTAAAGTAGTTAGTTTATTTTTGGGTAATAGTTTCTCGAACATTGACCGGACCCAATTTACGATTTTGTGTCAATACCTAAACATTTTAACGTATTTTCGTTTGCTGTAGATAAAAATGACCCAAAACTGGATTGTTAGACTGTGTAAACCGCCACATAGACTATATCGGTGTACACACATCAAAAAAAGTTTGTGATCACTTGGAAAAGTGGTAATATTTTTTATTGTGAAAGAATAAAACTCAAATCACTTTTTATTTTTTTATTCCTTATTTAAAAATATGAAATTTTAATATAAACAATTTCGTAATTCAAATGTTTTTTTCATATAAAAAGACTATCAACCCTTGCTTGCTACCATTCAGAAATCTGACTTAGTCGCAAATTACGATATTTTCAATTTATTCACAACAAGTTTAGTTGGTAACGATGCCGAGAGGATTAACAGAAGTTTTACGAGCCAAAATCCTAACTTTAAGTGGAGAAGGCTATATCCACGAGGGAAATATCACGCAGAGTTAATGTATCCCAAGCCTGCGTGGTGACCACGTTGCAGAGGTATCGGGGCATGGAAGATTTAGCTGACCGACCTCGCAGTGGTCGCCCAACTGTGCTTACTGCAATTCAGAAGCGCTATATCAGATTACTGGCCGCCCGTGACCCAACAATGACCGCTACTAAAATAAAAGCAGAACTGCGAGCTGCCACCGGTCGCGAAGTTAGCACCCAAACAATTAGAAATTGCTTACACCAAGCTGGATTACGAGCAAGGAGATCCTGGCGAGCACCTTTGAACTCACAGCAACGGAAACGGCGCAGATTGCGATGGGCTAGGCTCCGTCAAAATGAAGAAATTGAGGACGAAAGCATTTGGCAGAACTGCCTCTTTGTTGATGAAACGCGGATTAGTACGCATCCAGATAACCGACGTCTCCGTGTCTGGAGAAGACCAGGCGACTCTGAAAGGCAGAGAACTGCCACTGGAACCGTTCAGCAGGGCGGGAAATCGGTGTCCTTTTGGGCCGGTATAATGATTGGGGCTAGGACGCCCTTAATTCCGTATCAAGGCACCATGACTGGAGCTATGTATAAAATGATTGCAATCGATGGATACGTCAGACCATTCCGCATCAACCACGGGCGCCAATTCATAATGGTAGATGATAATGCGCCCGCACATCGAAATGGACGTGTTGATGCTGCTCTCCAGCAATACGACATCACCTGGTTAGACTGGCCTGCCGGCTCACCTGACTTAAACCCGATCGAGCATGCGTGGGACGCTCTTAAGCGATCTGTTTGGAATCGTCAGCCACCTCCTCAAACAGTGGCAGAAATCAGGGCAGCTGCTATTGAAGAGTGGGACAGGTTACCACAAGAAATGCTGGATAACTTAATTCTTAGCATGCCCAGAAGGGTTTCCGCATGTGTGCGAGCCAGAGGAGGAGTCATTTTATAGTAACTATTAATCTTTTCGTAATAAATTTTGTTTATTTTTTCCTTAATTCAATTTTTTCATTACATCAAATTTCAGCTAAAATTGCATTTCTTAACTTTTGTATTAAAAAAATAAAAAATGAATAATGTTTTTTTTTTATTTACTTAGTGCATTTTCATTATAAAAACATAAAATATAAACACTTTCTATAAATAATTTATATTTCATAAAATACACCTGCTTTTGCTACTGATCACAAACTTTTTTTGATGTGTGTATTTTCTAATAATTATTATTGTAGACACTTCAAAATTGAGTTTAAAATATGAGTTAACACATTGAACCGAAATTTTACGCAAGTTTAATAAAATAAACATAACATTCGTACAAAAAATAAGATACAGAAATAAACACTTTATGCGACTTTAGAATTTTGTAAGTTAATTTGCTGCACAATTTTTCACCGCAGGCTGGATTTGAACCAGTGACTTTCGCCAATTTGCTACCGCTACCGCGGCTCTATCGCGAAATGATCCATGTATCTAGGCCACATTTTGGAAGTTATGTCCTTAAATAATGCCTTTCATACCGGACTATGAATCGGTATTGTCTCCCGCATGCATTGGAGTGCAAACCTGGATAAGATGTCGATCTCAATTCCAATCGAAGAGCTTTCAATAAGTCCATTTGACAGGCGTTTCCCTTGCTCAGAGGCACTCAGAGGGCTTATGTCACTCCTAGTTTGGCGGTGTGATGCCGGATATGCCGTGTGATGCCATCTTAGAATAGCATCACCCCGAGCTCAGAACGGTTCGCCGAAAAACCTTTCAACGATGTCACTGTCTTACGAAAGCATAATTCGTCGATATCATGGTTTGCCGATAGCATTGTTTGCCGTATCATAGTTTGCCGACTACACGGTTCACCGAAACAATTATTCACCGTTAACACTATTGGCCTTTCTGCGATTTGCCGTGTGTATAGTTTGCCGATGACATGATTTGCCGACGGCTCGATTCCATACATGCATACTAATATTATAAATGCGAAGGTTTTTGTCACCACTCGAGGGTCTGGAGTAGGTACCTGAAGTAGACCACCAGGAGTGCCACCAGGCGCCCACCTAAACTATTGGAGATACAGATATAGCACCAAAGCCGAAGTTGTTCAGCTTGATGGGTAGCTTCTGCTGGCATATACATTTCGAAGGTTTGGAGTACCTGATGTAGACCGCCAGGTGCTGGTGCACTAAAACAGAAGCCCACCTAGACTATTGAAATTACAGATATGGCACCAAAGCAAAAGTTGTTCAGCTTGATAGGTAGTTTCTGCTGGCATATACACTTCGAAGGTTTGGAGTACCTAATTTAGATCATCAGGTGTACCACTAGATGCCCACCTAAACTATTGGAGAAACAGACATAGCACCAAAGCAAAAATTGTTCAGCTTGATGAGTAGCTTCTCCAATAGTTTAGGTGTCTTCTGGTGGTGCGCCTACTGTTCTACATCAGGTACTCCAAACCTTCGAAATGTATTATGTGACCCAGCTACCCATCAAGCTGAACAACTTTTGCTTTGGTGCTATATCTGTATCTCCACTAGACTAGGTGAGCTCCTGATGGTGTACATCAGGTACTGCAAACCTTTGAAGTGTATATGCCAGCAGGAACTACTTATCAAGCTAAACAACTTTTGCTTTGGTGCTATATCTGTATCTCCACTAGACTAGGTGAGCTCCTGATGGTGTACATCAGGTACTGCAAACCTTCGAAATGTATATGCCAGCAGAAGCTACCCATCAAGCTGAACTACTTTTGCTTTGGTGCCATATTAGTATTTCGTATAGTTTAGGTGGGCTCCTGGTAGCACTCCTGGTGGTCTACTTCAGGTACCTACTCCAGACCCTCGAGTGGTGACAAAAACCTTCGCATTTATAATATTCGTATGCATGTATGGAATCGAGCCGTCGGCAAATCATGTCATCGGCAAACTATACACACGGCAAATCGCAGAAAGGCCAATAGTGTTAACGGTGAATAATTGTTTCGGTGAACCGTGCAGTCGGCAAACTATGATACGGCAAACAATGCTATCGGCAAAACATGATATCGACGAATTATGCTTTCGTAAGACAGTGACATCGTTGAAAGGTTTTTCGGCGAACCGTTCTGAGCTCCATCACCGAGCCCATTTCTTTCCGTGGGTGTTGTAAAAGGAAACTAAGGGACTCGAGGGTTACATGTGCATTACAATTTTAGGCGACAGGCTGACAACCTGTCACTACAGTGATACATGTAGGTATCATCGAAAAGGGCCCTAAATACTTGTCAGACGTGGCGATAACGACCGTAATTTTACGACTATTAACGCTCTGCCTACCCCGGAAGGGATAAAGGCGTAATTTGTGTAAGTGCATGTATGTATGTAGTTTGGAAAATTGAGGGCTCGTGAGGTAGTATAGAGTACTTTGGACCTCCCATACAAAATGAACCGGCCGCCGGCTAAGTCAAGTCAATTAGCATGAGAGATACAACTTTTTTCATATCTTCATCCATCGCTGGATGCATTTAGTAAGGACGCACCTTCTTCCCTTAAGGAAAGTTGTTTAGTTTCTTGAACTAGTCAATATTTGCAGAATATTTTTTTTCATCTTATATATATAAGTTCGGCGTACCCGCCGTGTACCAATGTCTTTTTTCTCACGTACATTCACCGACTGCTCTTACGGTAAAGGAAAAACATCGTGATGAAACCCACATTCAAAATCTTTGAATTCAGATGATATTTAAATGTCTCTTAACCTAGGATTCGGGCCAGGTTAGCCTTCGGGTTGCAGAGGTCTATAGCAGTCGCTCTGTGTAACTTGGTTCCACGTCAAATCCCCTAGGTTAGGTAGCCGACTCCGACAGAGAAACAGGATAAGGGAAGGAGAATGAATGATGATAATTTTGGCGTACACGTATTTCGTTTCAGGAATGTATAAATTATTTGTTGATTTTTCCTCTTCGCTGCTCAATTCTCTCATGAATATTTCGTATCCTTCTGACGTCATTATGTACCTAAGACTTTGTTGTGAAATAAATAGGTCGTGTGACTGAGATATTAATATTGACACTTTGTTTACTTCACCTGCTTCTATTCTATGGTTCATTTAACATCAGTTACGGTAAGTTAGTTTCATTAGATTTGCCGGCTTAAAACAGCATCACCCCAATTCTACCCGAGGGTACAGAAAGAATGAAAGAAATTTTTTTTCGACCATCCATACAAAATGCCCGATCAGCTAAGTGACTGTGTACGGAAACACGAAAAAAAATGATTGTTTCCCAACAAAGCCCTCATAGAAAAAGTTGTTCAGTTTCATGGTCTGAACACGCCTGCAAAGTTTTAGTTACACCGTCCCTTACACCCTGTACCTATACATACTATATTCCTATACTTGTTTTTTTAGTTACAAAACTTGCATTATTTGATCAAAAAGCAACAAAACCTCCTTAATCCTTATACTAAATAGCAATTTATGAGCTAATAAATGTGGCCTACCTGAGTTCTTTAATTATACAATACAAAATAAATCCGATTTTCATGCTAAATACAATGTATAACGAAACTGAATCATGCAGATATTAAACAGAATGAGTGCGCTAATATTGAATCAAACCCGTATTCAGCACTAGCGAGCAAAGTCCTAGAGCTAGGAAATGCTAGAAAACACCCTAGAAACAACCAAAATGAAGCCATGACAATATGATCGTAATCAAACTTCACCGCAGTAAAAAGTATTCTTGTCACTCTGATCTATCCATACAGCCTCTGAATACATAAAAAAGAAACTCTTACGACGAGAAAGGAAGAAAATCAAACTACAAACAAACTGGCGCACTTTCTTTTCTCTTTCAATTTCATAACGATTATATTAGTATGGATAAAGATGGAATAAGTATTCTAGATTCGTAGTACTAAGTGTTTCTGTACATTAGTTATTTTTATTGCGTGTCAAATCTTAATACATCGAGTTTTCTACCGCTTCATATTTCTTTTTCGATAACTCCTCTAAACCATAGTTACTTTAAGTTAAAGTCAGACCAATTTATTTCGTATTAACATATCTGTCGATGCGAACGAAGTAACTAATTATGATTACATGCGCCATTGTGGAACAGCGGTATTAATTTGCTGTTATAACAGGTATCCAATCTAAGTAAGCGGCATGTACGAGAATATTTCTGTTTGAATTCGGTTAGATATTTGATGATTTAGTGAACTAATTGGGATATTGAATCTGTTTCAGCATAAATACCTAATAGAGGCCCGCCTATAGGATTTAAAGGCTTTTATCTATTTTCCCATTGTAAAAGGTAACCTATGCCACTCAAAAGATAATGTAGCTTTATAACGACAATAAAATTTAAATTATCGATCCTGTAGATCCGAAGAAAACTTATCAATTACATACAAACCATAGTTTTTTGCTCCCAGCCATATTTTCCCTTTAAAAGTGTCACTATTTGGTTGATTTGTTGATACATAAACATGTGTTGTTATTTCGAATAGAATATTAAATAATGGCCCCGAAACGCCCCCTTGTTGAACCCCTGAACAAAACTACAGAAATACTATTTTTTGAATTTGAAAAGAGCAATTACTATACGCTTCCGGCGCGGTCGGAATACTGATGAGCAACTGACACTGTCAATACCCAATCGTATGGAGATCAAATCAGCGTGTTGCATAAGCTCGAAAGAGTCAAAGGCTTGCATGAATAAACGCTATTTTAAATTTAAAAAATATTTGTGACCGCGGCACAAACATCAAGCCTTTTTTCCTGGTATATGATAAGCAAAGAGTCAAAGGAGTCTAAAATCAAAGAAGTAATATAATGTCGACTTGAAGTAATATAATGTATAATAAAGTCGACTTAAAAAAAACAACATAAAACAGTGACAAAGTTTAATTTGAATGTAAATTATAATGTATAGGTACCTACTTTTATGTTTCTAATTCTAGGAGTTATTCTGTGCTATTAGCACTGTGAGTACTATATGTACTATGAGTGCCTAAAGATGTCTTGTGAATTCAATACGAGAACGTAATCTGGAAAAAACCCGATTACAATAAGAGACCTAGTTTTTTTTTCAGGTTGTTCGCTTATGAGGTTGTTCAGCTTTAAGATTGCTCAGTTAGAGGTTGTTCTGTTTCAGGTTGTTCAGTTTCGCAACTGTCATCTGCTACAGACCATCCTATTTATGAAATTCTTTATTCACCAGAAGTGCTATAGGAATAAAGTTGTAGCTTGCAAGTTAGAATCCAGTTTATGTAACTTTTATCGCCTCTATTCTAGCTACTGTCCCAAGAGGTGGATATGAAAAACCGCTATCTTATTTCCTTACTACAAATAGCTTTTAATACTGTCTGGAGTAATAAAACTTTATTTCGAACTTATTGTAGTTGTAGTAACATTCATTTAGGTAACACAAAATGTCCTTAGGATTTTCGTTTTCAGAGTTCCATATTCAATGGGTCTCAACGGTGCTTCGCTGTCCGTCATTTATCAGGTTGCCGTGTGATGCCGGCTTAGTATAGCATCACCCCATTTCTTTTCCGTGGGTGTCGTAAAAGCCGACTAAGGGATTTGAGGGTTTCATGTGTATTGTAGTTTAGGCGACAGGCTGACGACTTGTCACTATAGTGATACACGACATATCTGAAACGACCCTTAAACATTTTGCCTACCCCGCTAGGGATATAGGCGTGATTTGTGTATGATATAATACCTACTCGTTAGTTACCGTACCTCTTTGTCCGCTTGGCATCATCGGCTAAAAGCTGAGTCTCTGTGCAATCAGGCTTGCAGCTGAGATTCTCGTTTGTATGACGCCATTTTGCAATTTTCAATCCCCGTTCTTGCATCCAAAGATTTACGTCTCTTTGGAGATATTTCTGTGAGATATTCAGATTGCTAGAAAATTTTGTCTTTTCAATGAAGATGTGATAGATACAATATGAAAAAAGCTACGTGTTTTGTTGCTATTCTTCGTTTTTTCGCGGGAATAAGACATATCCCACCATTTAGGAATATTACATAGAATCCTTTCTCTTAAATCACTCAAGTCTCATCAAAATCCGTTGTCTGATTTAGGAGGAGTCCCTGACACTCAGAGAAACCCAAAAAGTTAGTTAATTTTGTACTTCGTATTGAAAGACCTAATTTGAAGCTAAAATTAGTTCATTTGCAGCTATATACCTACTCTACGATGTCGCAATATTTTTCAAAGTTTTAGATTTTCTTCGTTGGTATTTGAAACATCTTCATATTTCATGGCTTTATGACTGGAAAGTGTTTCTGAATGAGTAGCGAGTAATATCGCGACATCAATGGCCTATTGAGAACACTTACAAAGGGACGGCTTTGAGGGCTCAAGGAAGACTCTTCAAGCTTTGACTCTTATATTTTCTACATCTTTAATATGTACTTACATACAAATCACGCCTTTGTCCTCTGCGGGTTAGGCAGAGCGTAAACGGCCGTAAAAATGCGGTCGCTATCGCTACGTCTGACAATAATGTGGGCTGTTTCAGATGAATCGGCCCATTTGTATTTATTACATTGTTTTATTAATTTAGTTTATTTGCCGTGCCGTGTAGTTCCGGCTAGAATAGCCCCATTTATGAGCGTGGGTGTCCTAAAAACAATGGAGGGATTGATCTTGTATTTTTTAATAACTTTTGTATCTTGTGAGGAGTTTCTTATTTTTTATTTCTATTTGCACAATTACTATGAACTCATAAATATTCAATAGTCTATTTGTATTGCAAAGAACTACAAAGTAAGGTAGCTTTTTGCCTAAGAACCAAACATAACAAGGTTTGTTGTCCAATACTTTTTCGATTGTGTTTTTAGGCTCTCCGCCATTTTGTGCGAAGTGTTTTCTGACATCCTACAACACTGGGAAGTGGGAGGTTAAAACAACATGGCCTGCTTGTATTGCATGAACGGTCTGCTAGTCAGATACTATAACAGTCCACTGCTGGACACGGACCCCTTTTAGTACAATGACGACCGATGTGGCGCAGTGGTAGTGCGATTGCCTCTGACGCAGAAGGTTCCGGGTTCGATTCTCGGTGGGTCACTCACAAAGTTGATATTTATCACTTTGTGAATTTGTTCCCAGTCTGTTTAGGACATTGCGGACTGAACCACCTGATTGTCCGAAAGTAAGATGGTTCCGTGTTTCGGATGGCACGTTAAGCCGTAGGTCCCGGTTGCTGTCTATGATCACTGTGACGGCGGTCGTTACACAACCATGTCAGAAGCCTACTACTTGTAGTAGGCAGTTGAAAAATTCTGACACTAGGGTTCATCGGGTCGTTGGACGACTCGGTGTCCCACACGAAAAGAGAAGAGTATAAGGAGGGTATTTCCCAAACTCACCACGCTTGGCAGGCGGATCGGCGAGATTAGTGTAAGATGTGGTATTGCTGCCCGTTCTCTAGAATCATTCCTGACTTGATGTTATTTAGTCACGAGCAGATATGGGGTGATGCTATTCTAAGCCGGCATCACACGGCTAGTTAGATAGCATACGAAATTTAACGCTATCTCTTAAAAAAACCATTTCCATCTGTGTGAAATACTTTTTTATTAAATTATAATCTTCCCTGACGAAAATATTTTATCTTTGCAGAGAGACAATTTTCCTTCATTTAGCATAATAAATTTTGCAATAATTCAATCTTCTTCTCAGAAGGGGAAACACTTAGCCAATATTTTGAAAATGGATAGATATTGATTGACATTTCCTTGTTTATTAATTAACTGTTTATTGCACACAACGTAAAACACAGGACACATAAGAAAAACGGTTTAGTACCAGCAAGACACATTCTCGTTGAGACATATCATAGTCATTATGACAAGTTGGTATAATCATACACACAAATCTCCACAGGTACTGCGTATTTATAAAAAGAAATCTCTTTCAGCAGTCCTACGGAAATTTTTAATAAAACAGTCTCTCTTTGCGTGTGGGTTACCAAGTCGTCCAACGACCCCATGAACCCTACCTAGTGTCAGATTTTTTCAGCCGCCTATTATCAGTGGCATGCCTCTGACATACTTGTGTAAATAATAATAGACAGCAACCGGGACCGACGGCTTAACGTGTCCTCTGAAACACGAAAGAAAATAGTGATGTTCACGGTCAACACGAGGCAAATTCATTTATGTTTTATACAGAACATTTACCTATAGAGCTAATGAGAAGATAATTTATCTTGATCGAGGTCCGTCAACTGCTATTAATCTATCCTACTACGCGTACAACATAACATACAAGTTTTGTAGGGAACTGACACCCGCCCAGCAGTTCCAGCTGACTTTGTATGGAAACTCGCAAAAAAAATTTCAATTCCCAACATAGCCCCCCATAGAAAAAGTTGTTCTGTTTCATGGTCTGAGCACGCCTTCAAAGTTTTCGTTAGTCTCTCACACCCTGTATATTTCCTTTCTCTTGTGTGCAATAAACAGTTAAATAAATAACAGCCATAAGAATACGGTCGCTA
The DNA here is from genome assembly GCA_029255805.1 of Keiferia lycopersicella. NCBI lineage: Eukaryota > Metazoa > Arthropoda > Insecta > Lepidoptera > Gelechiidae > Keiferia > Keiferia lycopersicella. The sequence continues at coordinate 782,858 of JARACZ010000024.1, forward strand.
TCGCCACGTCTGTCATTTTTTGAGGATTTATTTTCCAAGGTTGCTTCAGAAAACATGTGTATCACTATAGTGACAGGTTGTCAGCCTGTCGCCTAAAAATTGTAATACACCAATACTCTCGAGTCCCTTAGTCGCCTCTTACGACACCCGCGGGAAGGATTTGGGGTGATGCTATTCTAAGCCGGCATCACACGGCATTGTATATAGATACACTTATACTCGCTCTTATCCCGTGAGGGGTAGGCAGGGCAACAACGACCGTAAAAATTTAAATATCAAGCTATTTATTGAGGTAGTAAATCTAAATGTACCGACTAGCTATTAAACTTGCTACCCCCGTTGTACACTCATACAGTGCTTCATAAAAGTGAGTCAAGTGCATCTCCACAATACACTTTAATGGCCCACTTGCGTTGTATATTGTATTGTAAACAACGTACGTCTTTCAGGAGTAAAATGGGTTCTATTACAATGTGATAAAGTGCTTTTGTGATTACTCGTTAACTGGAATGGTCTAGGAAAACTAGTTGGCTATGAAAATGTACTTTATGTCGAACAGTTAAGAGCTTTTGAATAGTTATATCGTTTACTAGTGGGCCGACCAGCGGTTGCGTCCGCTGCAACTCATTTTCCCGTGGGAATAAAGATTTTTCCCGGCAAGTAATATACATAAAACCTTCCTCTTGAACACTCTATCTATTTAAAAAATCTCCATCAAAATCCGTTGTGTAGCTTTGAAGATTTAAGCAAACATACATACAGACTGACGCGAAAAGTGACTTCACTTTATACTATGTAGTGATATGCGACCGATGTGGCGCAGTGGTAGCGCGACTGCCTTTGACGCAGAAGGTTCCGGGTTCGATTCTCGGTGGGTCACTGACAAAAGTTGATATTTATCACTTTGTGAATTTGCTCCCAGTCTGGTTAGGACTTTGCGGGCTGAACCACCCGATTGTCCGTAAGTAAGATGGTTCCGTGTTTCGGATGGCACGTTAAGCCGTAGGTCCCGGTTGCTGTCTATGATCACTTAGACGGCGGTCGTTACACAACCATGTCAGAAGCCTACTACTTGTAGAAGGCGGTTGAAAAAATTCTGACACTAGGGTTCATCGGGTCGTTGGACGACTTGGTATCCCACACGAAAAAGAAAGAAGAAAGAAGTGATATGCGGTCTAGCACGATATTAACTGCAAGGTCGTGTGACTACTACTATTTATAGTATCTTTTTTGTTCGTTGTACCTAAGTACTTATTATTTGTATTTGTATCTCATAGTAAATGCCGTATGGTGACGGCTAAGAATAGTAGCATCACACCGTATTTACCCGTGGGTGTATGGAAAATCAGATGGGGGATGAATTCTGAAGTAGTAGGAATTCTACTATTTGCCAAAACAGCTGATCGTAAAACTCAAAGTGACAAATAAGCATCAGACCATAGACAACATTAACTTTTTAAATCACATTTCGTTTCAATGTCGGAGATTACCTGTTTTTAAATCAATGAACTTAGGAATGTCGGTGGGAAAGTGCCTTATACTTTTGCGTAAAACGGAAACATTTACGATATTTTACGAGTAATAAAATGGCAATACAGCTTTCTACGGTTTCAAAAATGCGCAAAAATTGGTGTAAACATAATGAAATCGTAGACGACAGATTTTCGTTCACGGAATTTCGCTCAATTCAGAAATAGAGCTCACGGTTCTGCGTTTTTCAAAGCGCTAAATCAGCACTTAAATAAAGTAATTCCAAAAAGGCAACCATATCCACAATAGTTGACCATCTGTGACCTGAGTGCCGCAGCGGTACCGCAGCGTTATGTAAGCGGCGCGGCTGCGGGCCGCTTCATGCCTGTCAGCACTTGCCTGGAGATCTATTGACTATTGGCATGATCAGGCCCTCATTGAAGAGCCTCGGTTTCATGAGATGTATATATAGAGTGTCAAACAGATATGATAGTTTTACATACCTCATGCTCAGAAAATAGACCAAAAACCCGCTCTGTAAGTTCGAGTTACAGGTCAGGTTTTGAGACTAAGCCTGTAAGTAATTTTGAATATCGAACTGTCACTAAACCCATCATAGCAGCAAATATCGAAGAAGGAAGATTTATATTTGTAATCTGTATTTTTATAACCTCAATAAATGAGTTTGTCGAATTAATACTCACTATTACGATAACAAAAGTTAAATAGTAGTTTTTAACTACTAATATCCTTAAGATAACAAAAAAATCTGCTTTATGTTGGAATTATTTTCTTCCATATTTAATTCAATATTTTTTACTCATAGCAAAATAAGTTTAGTGATGTAATTTGCGTATCAGACGATACAATCACCATTTATGGATCGTTTCCTTGTATTTATCGCTTTATCGTACCTCGGATGTAACATCAATAGCAACCTCGGAAAGATACCGCACTCGCTCCGCTCGGGCGTTAAAAACCTCTGTTGCAGTTGATGCTTTACATCCTAGGTGCGTACGTAATCGACTATATCTAGATACAATTCTTGACCATCCGTGGCCTGCAGTGCCGCAAAGTTACGTAAACGGCGCGGTTGCCGCTTTATGCCTGTCAGCACTTCGCAGAAGATCTATTGAGTATTGGCATCGTCAGACCCTCACCGAGTATAGTTTACGTTGAGGATTTCGACGCTAGAGTAGGGAATGAAAGAGGAAAACTTAAAGTATACGGGGTGTACGGGACAGCCATTAGAATGCTGATAAAGTGCATGGAGACCACGAAACTGAACTTCTCCTAAGAATATGTAATAGGAAACGACGAAAAGAAATCGACCTTTCATACAAAATTACGATCAGCAGACTGCCACTATAAACAGTCATTTATTTACATTTCCTGAACTTTAGTACTTGGGAAAAGTTGTTCAGCTTTATGGTCTGAATGATGCACCCTATCGTATTTGAAAGGCTGACCCTGTATGGCAAACATTCGCCGTATCAAACAGTTCTCTTGTCCATTAAATCAAATAAGTTATCGTTTTTTGCTGACTAACCATTCCATTACAGTAATTGACCTACATAATACAAGTTGGCGTATTTAAGCCATGTAAAGCTAGAATCTTTACTGCAATGCTAACAAAAACCTCATAGTATGGGTTGCAAAGAGCAATTGTAAACTATCCAAATTAATATTGTTACTTGGTTGTAAGTAGGTCCTTTCCCTAACAACCTGTAGGAAGGACACGAAGTCAATAAACAACTATAAAAAAAATGAGAAAGAAAGAGAAAAAAAAATTAAAAGAAGAAATCGAAAAAGTTCAAGCATCCGCCGGGTATACCGGGAACCAGAGACAGTGGTGACTTTCCACTGCTCTGCCACGAAGCTACCGATGCTTCAACTAGCTTCAAACAATCTATTGATGCTCATCTCGAGGAGACGATTTCACATTTACGTCGACGTTGGTAATTTTTTTCAATTTCTTTAATTTCAGTTTCAAATTTTGAGACCGTATTATTACGACTACTAAACCTCTACCTGCCTCGCAAGGGACAAAGACGTGATATCCATGAAAGTCTCATTAAATAGGAACAGCAAATTAGTACAAAACTATTGCACACTTCGTGCTTGGGTCTACTTTTTCACCGCTCAGATTTATCGGCGAAGTTTTCTCGTAAAAATAAACAATCGATGTCGGCACCCATAGAAAGTCGGTCGTGTCGCACTTGAGCCGACTTCGCCTTGACTCGGATTATTTATTATTTACACGAGAGGGAAAAATACGTGGTATTGTGTTTTGTAGGTGCTTCAGTCACTGAAATTATTCGAAACTCGCATTTAAGTACCTGAGTTAAGAAGCAACATGATAAACTTTCATAAGCTATCATCCGTTCTTAGTTGAAATACCCACATTACGCACTAAGCGCTTCAAATCATCTTTCATTATGCGCACGGCTAAAGAATGGAATTCCCTGCCTGCGTCTGTATTTCCGAGTGCATATAACCTGAATCTCTTTAAGTCTAGAGTGAATAGGCATCTTCTGGGCAAGCTCGCTCCACCGTAGATCCCATCTCTGCTCTAGGGTAAGATTGGGGTCAAGAGTAAGCCCATCACAGAAAAAAAAAATTATAAACCAAAAACATATCGAAGCCAGTTGGTTCGGATGGCACGTTAAGCCGTAGCTCCCGGTTGCTGTCTATGAACACTTAGACGGCGGTCGTTACACAACCATGTCAGAAGCCTGCTACTTGTAGAAAGCGGTTGAAAATTTTTGATACTAGGGTTAATTGGGCTGTTAGACGACTCGGTGTCCCTCACGAAAAGAGTGAGAGAGAGGGAAATCGGAGCCAGAGCTTCCACACATACACACATATCACGCCTATATCCCTGGCGGGGTAGGCAGAGCGTCAACGACCGTAAAATTACGGTCGTTATCACCACGTCTGACAAATATTGAGGGCTGTTTGAGATAATTCGTGTATCACTATAGTGATAGGTTGTCAGCCTGCTGCCTAAAAGTTGTAATACACCTGAAACCCTAAGTCTCTCAGTCGGCTTTTACGACACCGACGGGTAAGAAATGGAGTGATGCTATTCTAAGCCGGCATCACACGGCAGAGCCGAGATTAGTATAAGCAACTGGAACGTGAGTTTTACTCGCAACTAATGTTAAGCAGTTTGGTTTATTATAAAGTATTTTGCACTCAATTGGTTTGATTCCAGTCACTTTCAGTATCGTACAGTTGAACAAAAGCGACAGACTATAACAGACAAGAGTAGGTCAATGCTTTAGGTAAATAATCACTTTAGAATAAACTGTTAATTAGACATGTAATAGGCGTAGCTGACAGGTAAAATGAGCTAGTTTTTAAAACGATATTTTGTATTAAAATACCGATAGGTGTCGCGGTTTTGAATGGCGTCAAAACACATACTTTTATATTATTTTTCTTTAAGTCCAACTTTAGATATATTGAAAAACTATAAATGAAGTACGCAGTGTTTTTGGATACTAGTTTTAAGCGTAGAGATTTTGTATTTTATTACAGACCCAGTCATATAGCGAACTTTGTGGATAGACACTACAGCATATACCACATGGGGAAAATTTTACTTAAACCTGGAGCAAAATAACAAAAATATTCACAAAAAATGCCCAATAAGGGACATACGATGATACTGGGTGATACTATTAAATATAACGGGGCGGTGCTAAAATTTAAGGTCCTCATATTGACCCCAGCTGGGCAATATCGTGTCAGGTACCGGGTGTTGTTCCGAGGTCAGAGCTGAAGCGGTTACTAGGTTCTCGTTTACATGAATTACTGAGGTACATAGTTGAAAAGATTACAGTACCAGGTTAAAAAAACAGAGAAAGAATACAGAATTTCTTCCATTTTAGTAGGTTCTGAAATTAAAGTCAAAGACAAAATCAAATTATATATTCAAAGTAGTGAATTTTACGTTGAGCTTTTTGGTCAAGTATTAGATATAACAAATTTATGAACCTAGTGTAAACGCGGCTCATTAGTAGTTAACTGACTCCTGAGGTCAGAGGCTTTTTTGACTAGAAGTCGCATTCATGAATGTGATTCAAAGTTGAAAAGCAAAAGAAAGGCGATAAATTTATGAATTCACAAATTCTACCTTTTATTTGGTACGTTTTGTAATATCAAATGCCGGAAACAGAGTTTGGGTCGTTTCTCGAACCGAAAATAAATATATTTTAGGAAATATAATTTGAACCGACTGCTCTTACGGTAAACGAAAAACATCGTGATAGGTTTTATCAAAATACATGTAAACACCTACTTGGAGCGTCGATGGCGAAGTGGTTAGGACACCGGTCTTACAATCGTGAGATCCGAGTTCGATCCCCGCCATGTACCAATGTGTTTTTACTAACGTACATTTACCGACTGCTCTTACGGTGAACTAGTACGACTGCTTGTGAGGCCGGAGGTTCCGGATTCGATTCTCGGTGGGTCACCCACAAAGTTGATATTTATCACTTTGTGAATTGGTTCCCAGTTACGTTACACAACCATGTCAGAAGCCCACTACTTGTAAGACTTGCCGTGTGATGCTGGCTTAGAATAACATCATCCTATTTCTTTCACGCATTCTCTCATTCTTGCAAAAAGTGAAGTATTAAAAAGTTTCGTAGAATTTAACTACGCCGTAGCAAGTTGCTACGCTTTAACTCTACGGATGTGGTTACGCAAGTAAGGTGCTGCTTGATTGCGACCGTTTTAACTTAAATGGGACTTCGGGGTTTTAATTTTAACTGTTATTATTGTTACTAAGAGTTTTTGGGACTGGCGATATAAAAGGAAGCTTAGGAAAATGTTTGTTTTTAACGAAAACAAAGCACTTAGGATTAGGATCGTATTCAAATTACGTAAATAAATAAAAACAAGAAGGATTAGGGTCCTTAGAGCTGTATAAAAACAGATCCTCTAGCGTAAGCAGTTAGTAGTTACTAATGGATATCTAGAACCTAGACAAAGTTCTGTCTGTTTTTGAAACCTATACAGGGAGTGAAAAAATTAGCTGCAAACATTTTAAGGGGTGAACCAGTCCATGAAACTGAACATCTTTCCCCAAGAATAATTGGTCGAAATTTGAAAGAAATTTTTTGACTTCCCATACAAAATGAAGCAGCCGAGCGAGTCAGCTGTACTGGGAGGTCCAAAATTTTTTTTATATTTCGGCTTATGTTCCTTGGGGAAAGTTGTTCAGTTTCATGGGCTGATTCACCCCTGAAAATATTTGCAGCTATTTTTTTTACACCATGTATATTCTAAAAGTATTCATTGTGGGTCTACTTTGATTGATTTGCGACTCTATCCTTTGATGGCTTTAAAAGTTAAGATCAAAACCATTGCAAGTAAAAATGATCACCATAATTGACTTGCCGTGTGATGCCGGCTTAGAATAGCATCACCCCACATCCTTTTTGCGGGTGTCGTAAAAGACGACTAAGGGACTCGAGAGTATTGGTGTATTACAATTTTTAGGCGACAGGCTGACAACCTGTCACTATAGTGATACACAATATTTTCTAAAACAACCTTGGAAAACAATCCTCAAAAATGTCAGACGTGGCGATAGCGACCGTATTTTTATGGCTGTTAACGCTCTGCCTACCTTGCAAGAGATAAAGGCGTGATATATGTATATATAACTGCTGATATATGTATGCCGTGTGATGCCGGCTTAGAATAGCATCTCCCCATTTCCTACCCGCGGGTGTCGTAAGAGGCGACTGAGGGATTTTGAGGGTTTCAGGTGTATTACAACTTTTAGACGACAGGCTGACAACCTGTCACTATAGTGATACACAAATGATCTCAAACGGCCCTCTTTATTTGTTAGACGTGGCGATAGCGATCGTATTTTTGCGGCCGTAACGCTCTGCTTACCCCGTAAGGAATGAAGGCGTGATATATGTATGTATGTATGTATGTATAACTGACTTGAGTTCTCTTCTTCCTCAGGTGAAGATCCTGGTGCCGAACTCGACGGCGGGCATGATCATCGGCAAGGGCGGCAACTACATCAAGCAAATAAAGGAGCAGAGCGGTAGCTACGTCCAGATCTCGCAGAAGGCCAAGGAGTTGTCACTTCAGGAGAGATGCATCACTGTTGTTGGTGAGATAACATTTTCCATACTTTCCAGGATGGCTAACGTGCGTGCAACGACATATTTTGTCATTTCATATGCGCACAATGTCACTACGGAAGAATGCGTAACTTATTCACAGTGAAGTTAGCCGGAGAAGACATATGCGGTGACTAAATTTTATCGTGGCACGCATGTTAGCCATGCTGGTCACACCATATGACTCAAGTAAAAGGGGTTCTCTACTAAGGCATCCGATCCATAGTCTTGCGAAACTTTGTAAGTCCTTTAGTCATTTTATCTTCGATTCCCAAATATATATATATATATATATAATTTCGTGTGGGACACCGAGTCGTCCAACGACCCGATGAACCCTAGTGTCAGAATTTTTCAACCGCCTTCTACATGTAGCAGGCTTCTGACGTGGTTGTGTAACGACCGCCGTCTGAGTGATCATAGACAGCAACCGGTACCTACGGCTTAACGTGCCATCCGAATCAGGAACCATCTTACTTACGGACAACCGGGTGGTTCAGCCCGCAATGTCCTAACCAGACTGGGGACAAATTCACAAAGTGGTAAATGATGATGATGATCTCTCCGACCGATTTCGGCCATGGCGACCACTTTGACTCCTAATCAGATCGGCGCTGATGCGCCCGGAGATGGCTATTGTAGCCAATTTTGGCAGTAAACTCCCGTGCACAGAGTGGTAAATGGTGGTAAATATCAACATTGTGAATGACCCACCGAGAATCGAACCCGGGACCTTCTGCGTCAAAGGCAGTCGTACTACCACTGCGCCACATCGGTCGTCAATTATGCACTGAACTTGATAAATGATTGGCACATCACAATTTAAGTTTTGCAGAAAAAATGGCAACACCTTGTCAATTTACTATCTCTCAAAAAAAACAGGGTCTAGCACAGCCCACTAAAACACAAAGTATGCCAAGGCCATCCTAGGTTTAATAGGCCCTATAAGCCATTGCGTGATACAATCAGCTGTTCGCCGCTGACCACAAGAAAGCTGTAATCCCGTCTGATAATATCAGTCGGACGAACACTCGTAAATATGGTTTTATTGTTTGCATGATGGCGTGCGGACGCGGGCTGCCAAATTAGCTCGTACAAAACTTTTCGTAGTAAAAGTAGAGCGTTAAAAAAGTTTCGTATTTTTGTTTAGATCCACAATTGAATCTATTTTCTTTTCTGGACACTACAAGCCTTGAAAATCTACCTGTTTTGAGGCTTGAGCCTGAAGATGTTCTGCTAATTTTCTACCCTCAGTCAGACTACCTTTATCTTCTATTGTACCTATTGTAAACTGCATCTAATCTAATGTTATCTATGCAAGAACGGGGCTATCTTATATTTTTGGGTACTAAAGTCCGCAAAATCGACTTATTTAGTGTGTTGAACTTCATTGTTATCTATAATGCTTTCTGCTTCATTGCTGATTTTTAAAAATGTTGTACCTTTTACCTACTTACATTATTAGATTTTTTTCTTACAGTTATTCAGTCACATTTCATCGCTTCCTTACTGCGGAACTACTTCTATATTTATTTAATGTTTCTTTCCAATACGCTATGTGAAAAGTTGGTAGTTTGTGTGTAGGTTTCGATTTTCCTACGCGTGCGACAATATTCTAAGAAAATTGGTGCGAAATTGGCCTCAATCGACGCCGCGCCAATCTAGCAATTTTGTCATTACTTCGCCGCACGCCGCGATGGCTTGGCTTGAGTTTAGATTATTCGCTCTACTTACAAAACCATTGATTTTGCTATATTTCGAGCAAACACCTTGCTTTGGTAGAAGTGTTTCTATAACTACAGACAAATATCGGGGTGGGTATGCAGAACACAAGCGACCGTAATAACTGCTCGATTTAGTAACTTCGTCATACCAAAATCTTCAACAGCATTGGTTTTGTACATAGTATATACATATATCACGCCTTTATCCCTTGCGGGGTAGGCAGGTCGTAAGAATACGGTCGCTATCGCCACGTCTGACATTTTTGAGGATTGTTTTCCAAGGTTGTTTCAGAAAACATGTGTATCACTATAGTGACAGGTTGTTAGATTGTCGCCCATAAATTGTAATACACCAATACTCTCGAGTACCTTAGTCGCCTCTTACGACACGACACCTGCGGGAAGGATGTGGGGTGATGCTATTCTAAGCCGGCATCACATGACACTGGTTTTGTCCTGTAAAATTGTATATTTAACGATGGTTCCGTACTTCTGAAAGCGCGCTGTCGGTCCCGGTCGCTGACTATAACTTAGACGGCGGTCGTTACACAACCACGTGAAAGGCCTGCTATTACTAGTAGACGGTTGAAAAACGCTAGGTTCACTCGGGGCGTTGGACAACTAGGTATCCTACTACCTCGGACAGTCGGAGAACACTCTTGAGCAGGTTTTTGGGTGGTTTTCCTGTGCAGAAGGTCCGGCTGATTAACATGTCACATGTAAATATTTTTTAAACATTCACTTTAATTGGTTGACTTCATACATTGACGGTGGTGGCGTAAGTTACATGCTGTGTGGTCAGCCTGGCCAGCCCCGAGGCAGTGCCTTTATTTTTTTATCCCACTCGTGCCGCGTTTCTACTAAAAACATAAAATTGTTATAATTGCTGTTAATTGTGTCTTATAATTTTCTCTTTTTTACAATGACTAGTTTATTTCTTAGTGACAGTATGGTATTGTAAATTCCTGACTTTCTGGAAGCATTAAACTATTAAAATTTGAGTCACATCAACCTTGCGATCCACTTCTAACTAACCCTGACGTCACCTAGTGGGCAGATGACTGGAGTGGGCGAACTGAATGATTTCCTTAAGAGGCTACCAGTTCTATTATTACACTGTCCTTTATCTAGATTGATCAATCTACGTACTGCTGTGAAGCTGGTTGTTACTTTGACATTGCGTACCTACCTTCTCATAGCCATAATTAGGATTTATCCACACAGAAGTTATCTTAATACATTCATACATACACAAATCACGCCTCCATCCGTCGCGGGGTAGGCAGAGCGTTAACGACGGCAATATACGGTCATGATTGCCACGTTTGACAAATGTTTGGGGTCATTTCACTATAGTGACAGATTGTCAGCCTGTCGCCTAAGATTGCAATACACATGAGCTTTCGAGTCCCTTAGTCGCGAAATGGGGCGGTGCTATCTAAGCCGGCATGACACGGCATCCCTGAATTAGACCAATCAATATCCAGCTGGTAAATTCCCAAATATACAGGGTGATTGGAAAATTGATGCATTCCTTTCAAGGGATGAACCAGCTCATGAAACTGAACATCTTTCTCCAAGGAACATGGGTCAAAAAAAAAAAAAAATTGGCCCACCCATACAAAATTACCGACTGACTAAGTCAATTTGTATGGGAGGAACAAAATTTTTTTTATATTTCGACCTATGTTCCATGGGAAAAGTTGTTCAGTTTCATGAGCTGGTTCATCCCTTGAAAGGAATGCATCAATTTTCCAATCACCCTGTATATTCCAGGCAAATCCTGTCATTTGCCTGGAAGCTGCTCTTCCGTAAATTACATGAAAGTCATTACAAGTTTCGTCGATAACAACGTTCATACAAAATTCACGCTCGACTAAAAGGGTAGCACGAATTAGAAACTTCTAAATGAAGGGCAATTTAATCTACAATCCGATAGAGATTGTTTTAATAATATGAATCTTCTACAGGGCGTAAAAATATTAGCTGCAAATATTTTAAGGGGTGAACCAGCTCATGAAACTGAACAACTTTCCCCAAGGAACATAGGTAGAAAAATGAAATAAAAATTTGAACATTACATTTGAAATTACCGACCGACCAAGCATGTATGTATGGGAGGTCCAAAAAAATTCTCATATTTAGATTTAAAGTTGTTCAGTTTCATGAGCTGATTCACCCCTTAAAATATTTGCAGCTTATATTTGGAAATTTTTTGTGTCAGTTTTTTTAGTTTACCTTGAATGAATTTAGTTAACAAGGCGTATTCCCGCATTAAAAAGTAGCGTTGTTTATCCAGGGATAAGATAGCTGTTAATCGGTATAAGAGTTATGAAAGTAGTTGCGGTCGATTAAGGATCACATAATTTAAAAAAATCCTCTCATTTAAAACCAAAATCAATCAAAATCAAACTTACTTAGGATCCTACTTACATACATATATCACGCCTTTATACCTTACGGGGTAGGCACAGTGTTAACCGCTGTAAAAATACAGTTGCTATCGCCACGTCTGGGAATTATAGAGGGCCGTTTGAGATAATTTGTGTATTACTATAGTAACAGGTTGTCAGCCTGTCGCCTAAAAGTTCAAGTCCCTCAGTAGCCTCTTACGAAACCCACGGGTAAGAAATGGGGTGATGTTATAGCCGGCATCACCCGGCACTACTTACCACTGCTAATAACAATTTTGTCTGTTACAGGCGAGAAGGAGAACAACAAGAAGGCCTGCCTGATGATTCTGCAGAAGGTGGTTGACGACCCCCAGTCCGGGTCGTGTCCGAACGTGTCTTACGCTGACGTGGCCGGCCCGGTCGCCAACTACAACCCGACCGGGTCGCCGTACGCCGTGCCCACGACCGAGGTGACCGAGGTGACCCATTCACATCATCCGCCCACTGTCGCTTGTGTGACTACCCGCTTTGAATCTACCCGCTTTGAGCCTCAAGATTACCCGCGTTGAATCTACTTTCTTAGAATTTACCTGATTTGAGCTTCAAGATTACCCGCGTTGAATCTACCTTCTTTTGTTGACAACTGCCTCTAAACTACCTCTAAAGTATCGTGCCTACGACCGAAGTGACCGAAGTTACCCATTTACACCATCCGCCGACTGTCACTAGTGTGACTACCCGCTTTGAATCTACCCGCTTTGAGATTAGTCTAAAATCTACCCGCTCTAAATCTACCTGCTCAGAATTTACTGGGAGCCTCAAGATTACCCGCGTAGAATCTACCTTGTTGACAACTGCCTCGAAACTATCGTGGCCACGACCGAAGTAACTAAAGTTACCCATTCACACCATCCGCGCCCACTGTCGCTTATGTAACTACCCGCTTCGAATCTACCCGATTTGATATTAGTCTAAAATCTACCCGCTCTGAATCTACCTAATTTGAGCCTCAAGATTACCTGCGTAGAATCGACCTTGTTGACAACTTCCTCTAAACTATCGTGCCACGACCGAAGTGACCAAAGTTACCCATTCGTACCCTCCGCCCACTGTCGCTTGTGTGGCTACCCGCTTTGATATTAGTCTAAAATCTACCCGCTCTGAATCTACCTGATTTGAGTCTCAAGATTACCCGTGCAGAATCTACCTTGTTGACAACTGCCTCTAAACTATCGTGCCCACGACCAAAGTGACCCATTCACATCATCGACTGTATAACCGGACTCCAGCAAAGACAACCACACTCTAAACCAGACTACAGATACAAATTAATTTAAATTGAGTGTTTTCCGTGCCTTCGAAGTTACGCCTAATTGTTGGCAGACGGGATATATTTCACTTGACAATTTAAATATGAATTTGGCCACTTCATTTACCGAATCAAACATTTATTCGGCGAATTAATTCACCACAATTTTATTCCTCTACCGAAATATATTTATCGACGAGTTGAAACGAATAAATTGAATGTACCGGTTGACCGCAAAATGTGACGTCGGGCTGCGGTCGCGACGCGGTCCGGCTGTTTTAACGACACTGCATTACCTAGTCAATTAACAATTATTTTGGTTAGATCGGAATATAATTTCCGCATTATGGATACTGTCATTAACTACAACAGTACCTACTTGCAATTTTGTTATGTAGATATAGGATGTGGAAAAATAGTTAAAATACGGGTGATCTTCACATAATAGCTCTACCCCATTTTTACAACTTTTAACGCTCTGCTTGAAATAATGGTGTGATATGTGTATGTATGTAAGTAAGAATATTGGCTGAAATATAAAAAAAAACTAACATATAAAATGTGTTAACCGACCGAGTAATTTTATTTTAATTGTACATACCAAAGACCGAGAATTCCAAAATAATTTGGTTTTCACAGTCCTTTACCTAGTATTTAAACAGACTTGCCTTAAGAGCTATCCCTAGCGTCGGGTTTTTATACAAACGTATTCCCGTTTTCTTTCCGAGTAATGCCTCTCCAGTTATAATTCTTTTTTTATTACATGAAGGCCTACTAAAGCCATGCGTCTATTACTTTATTTCTCAAATTTAATTTAAATTTTGCATATCTTGAGCACAGCGTAGGTATAGGTAATATTCATGGTTGCGTAACTATACACGGTTTCTAAAAGCATTCATTGTGAATCTACGTGGAAATAAACGATTGAATCTTATATCCTATTTTATTTGAATCAGAGGTGTTGTATTCCCTTACCCTGCCGCTCGCATCTGTCCTTCATTTCTAACCGCTCGCTTCTAACTAACTTCACTCCAAACTTCTCCACACTCACGCTCCGTTTTGCCTTCCAGAGCCACGCTCTGAGCGGCGGCGTCGGCGGCGTTGGCTCCATGCTGGTGAACGGGACGGCGGGGCTGGGGGCTGTATCGCTGTCCTTGTCTCTCGCACCGCCAGGCACCCCGCCGCAAGCGCCAATAACCCAGCACACTCTGGACCACATCAAGGTAAGAGAATGTGGCTTTGGTTAAATCAAGGTGCGTTGGAACGACCGCTGTAAAACATTATCCTGTGCTATTTTACGGTTAGGCGCCGTATTGCTGTCTCTTTCACTCGCCACCCCGCCGCAAGCGCCTATCACGATACATCAAGGTATGCCCAATTTGAAATTATACTTGCCACGAAATTTAGGCACGGTCACATCAAGTGTTTTACCGTCAAACTCCGATGTAAGCCAGATTTTTACTCGTTTCTTTATTCTGCTTCGCTAGATGACTGGATCACAAATAAAATACAAAAGTAGCGCGCTTAAAACTATTGTCCAAAAATAATATATACCTCATTCATATAAGTTTGAATTAATAAATATGCTAAACCTACATAGAAAATGCTCAAAAGCTTTATGAAACGTAGAGAGGAACGTGAGCCATTATTGTTTACGTTTCAAATTAGCGGGAAGTAATAATCCATCAAACACTTGCCTCCCCAGGGGAGAAAAGATGCAACTGTCAAAGTTACGTAAAACGAAAATTTGTACGATATTATTTAAAAAAAATACTGCGCGAATTCGTTTAGGATTTTTTATGTAAGTTCTTAGGTTTATTGAACTGTTCTTGTATTAGTTTTTTTTTTATTCTTGCAGGTGTAGTATAAAGCACTATGTATCAATCGGAAGAAAATCCGATTGCAAACTCGTGTGTATTGATGCCGTCAGCTGCGCTTCAGGCCCCAAATACAATCGGTTGTTTTCTTACCTCGTTCTATGTACTATTCCAGGTTGCGCTGCGTCAATCGGGCTACACTGAAGCGGGCATCAACGAAATCAGCGCCGCCTTAGCCCTGCTCGTGAAGCACGGCGTGCTAGGGCTGGCGCTGCCTCAGGCGCTGCCGGCCGCTCCTCTCTCCGCCGCATACTTCCCGCTGCAGCCGCAAGACTCGCCAGCCGTCTTCGGACCGATCGGCCAGGTCGGCCTCGGTAAGTCGCGCTTCACTATGGAAAAGAGGTCGATTTGACAAACTGCTGTTGATAGATGACAGCTGTGAAATCGTATAGTGGACGTTTTGTAAAGCTAATGAATCGATTTCAAAGTTGTGTTTTATTAGGAGCAATACAGAATTTTGTAGTAATTTTTGAGAATTGACAAAGCTACGAAGAGTAGGGTTAGGGTTGCTAACTTTTTAAAGTAAACAATATATTCAATGAAGTAAGCTTCAAACATAAATCTACCCCAGATAACTTGGTAATAAATAGATCATCAAGATTAATAACTAAGTAGTAAGTACCTTACATTTTTCAATACAAACTGCTACTACATCTTTGGCATTATGGGAAAAGCTTAATATCTGGCATTATGCGGGCAATTACATTTAAAAAATTGAAGGGAAGAAAAGTATTTATAATTTCTTAAAACTTTAGGATTATTAGCTTTATAAATCGTGTCCATGGGCGACGGATACACATTACAATTAATCAGAAATATTCTTAGATAACCACGTATTCAAATTTTTCATAATCATAATAATAAATAACCTCAAGTATATTCAAAGATTTCGGAAAGCAATCATTTGTCTACGAAAAGAATGTAATAGCATTGGAAGAATCTTCTTTTCGCGTGGGATACAGAGTCGTCTGACGACTCGATTAATTAAATAAGATAAATGAAGATGTGTAACCGTGGCCAGGGTTTTTGCAAGGTTTTTTACTGAATGCTCTAAGCAGAGATGGTTAAACTGTTATGATATTGATATGTTATTGTTTAATATCATCAATGATGTGCCGCAAATTAGGAGTTAGGATTAACGGTGTTGCCATATCTATACCGAAAAATGTAATAAAGTATTTCATATATGCGTCTACTTAATAAGTTAGTAGATACTTGTTTTAAATTGTAAAAACCACAATGAAATTACTTATTTTAAGATTTTCCTGTTGTGATATTACGACAATTCTGCATAAGAAAATAGTTTATTTAGTTCTCTTATATGTAATTTTCTTTCGTATACCTAATTTACGGAACATTATTATTCTTATCATCATTACATAAATCATACAAAACGATAAACTAAAGCCATACCATGACCTCTCTTTAATTTCAGACGTCAGAACACCCAAAAATAACCATCTCTGCTTATCAAATATACAATATTATAATCTATCGTCGTATCTCCAAAAGTTAATACTATAATTATATTAAAATTATTGTTTTTCTGGTTAAAATTGGCATCGTGATCGGTTCTTTGAATGTATTCCAAAAGTTGCTCGTTGGCGTACACAAAGTTACTTTGGGGGCAAAAGATTAGTATTAGAAAAACATTTTTTGCAAATCTTTAAGCTGAAGTATGTTTCTGAGAATGTATCATAATATCCATAAGTTTTGAAGCAATGATGTGATCATAGATCG
The DNA here is from genome assembly GCA_029255805.1 of Keiferia lycopersicella. Taxonomy (NCBI): domain Eukaryota; kingdom Metazoa; phylum Arthropoda; class Insecta; order Lepidoptera; family Gelechiidae; genus Keiferia; species Keiferia lycopersicella. The sequence continues at coordinate 799,529 of JARACZ010000024.1, forward strand.
GTTTCGATTGTATAATTCACAGTATATGTTGTCATCTTTTTCACATAGCGTAGTTTCAAAGCCTTACAAAAGAATTTAATATAAAATTAGTTTTTCATACTGGCAACACAGCTGTTGCCTAATGCTATGGTAAGTGAAAAAGATTGTCCATTAGAATCCTCAAAATCACGGACTTTCGAAACCTTTGTTAGGCTTAGACATTTAGAAGTATTTTAGACTACACAGTACATTCTCAGCGGCACGCTTGGCACTGTAGTCCCTCCCATGATTCGCTTACATCGATCGAAGCAAAATTCCAAATTACTCGCAACCATCGACTGACTAAATACTTCTTCACGAAGCTTTCGATGTTAACTTTCTATTTTACGGTTGGGATGTTTTTGAAACATTCAAATGCTACCAAAAAAAAACTACCAAAATTAGTTTTGTCTAATAATCTGGCAGCATTTCCGTTAACCTGCCAATCACAGACTTTCTCTACTAGTGTTGCCAATACACAAAGTATAATTACTATTAGTAAATGCTAGCTCTACAAAGATCTGCTCTCTATTTTAGATTTAAAATTAACTGATCTCATATTCATATATGTAAAGTATAGATAGTATTATTGTAAAAATTCTCGAACTTTCTGTAGCGTGGTTCCGAAAGCAATCCAACCATTACTATTAGTAGGGTTGTTCTTTTCTACGAATCCTTCTTACTGCATGCTAGTACTACGGTCCATGTGTTGTATTGCTGAACACACTGTAACACCATTGGCTTTCCTTGTATTATTAATTTTCTCCACTCTCAGTAAGTTTTTTATTTTCCAAAATTTCTTCGAAAGCATCGCTTTACCATACCATTCTGTCGGCAATACATAACAGTTTTGGTGCACTGGACAGATATAAGAGCGGTGAAACTTTGTGGCGGAATATATTTGTCCATTGCATTACGTAATAGAAAGAACAACTGAAAAGAGAATGTTTCTATAAGAAAATTATGGAATAAGTCCAAACGTGCATGTCTATAGCTTGGCAATAATACAGAGAATGTTTTTAAGGAATCAACGTTACAACATGCATTGGGCTTTCCTTATTGCAAAAAAAATTAAATGGCAATACTGATGGACGGTAATCGGCCAATCAGAAGCAAGATTACATCAATGTTGCCAACCTGTAAAACTAAATCAGCGGGGTAATTTTTCCAGACATTCCGTAAGGCATTTTCTGCAACGCCAAGCTAGGTTAAAACACCAAGTTAATAGAGAGTGTTGGTCTTGCGGACTGTTTTTGTGTTTTGTTGGCTTGCACTGTGCCAATAATGTAGGTACGTTTGACCCAAAATGTAAAAAGACAGGAGCTAATTCGGTTTGGAAATATAACAGATAAAAAAACTACGAACACTAACGAGCATGGATTAATTATTTTCGTATTGGCAGCATTGACATGCAAGCCAGCAGAATAGTTGCGTGAAAAGTCCAGCCCTCCCTGCTAACTTGCCAAGCTATAGTAACGGGAGGTATCATTTCGTTTTTCAGAGAAATTCGCGGGCCTGGACTTTGTCGATTACTTGAACACCGCCTATTTCGGAATGAACCGCGATATCAGCAAAATGCTTAAATAACCCCAAAACAGTTGCGAATAAGTTGTTCTTTCTCCCATCACCTTCTTTTCAAACGACACAGCGCTTCCGACGAAAAACAACTCAATTTTATTCGATTATTCTAAACGTAAGGGTTATGCTGGTGTGCTAAGGTTAAGATAATAAAGAAATCCAAAAATAATAATAATATAAAGACTATCTATAGTTTAATATATAATAAAATGTTAGATTTAGTGAAGCAAAAGACATTTGCAAGTAGATTATGTTCTTAGTTAGATGTGTGGGTAGTTTTATTATTTTGAGGTAACTCGTGCAATTTTTTGACAAAGCAATTTAATATTGCGCTTGTCATTTCAATTAGATATGAGGCTTATTCACAATGTTTTAAGATTTCATGTGTAACTTTTGCTTTTAAGTATTTGTTGGCAAATTCAAATTTTATTAGATAGTTTGATGAGATTTTTTTGGTTTTTGACCTCAAACTATTATTTTAGAAAACATCAAATTATAAATACAGATCTTTCGTAAAAGAAAAACCATGACAACATCGAAAAAAGTGTGTATGTCAGCATGGTTTTTACTAATTTTCTATTAAAGCCGCTCCAAAAAAAAAAAAAACAGTGCACTAGCATCGCCTGTAGTCAAAAACTTTAGCCTTAAACCGGGGCGCTGTGCGGTACACACGCACGCTAACTCGACCCGATATCTCGCAACAGCGCGAAACGTTCTAATGTCATGTGAGGCGCGGCGCGTACGGGCAGACTAGCCTACGGGGTTATACTGTGGGGTAACGTCACCGATGACTGGGGAGGAGCTGGCGGTGCATGGTGTGTGTGGCCGCAGGGCGCGCGGGCGGCGCGTTAGAGCGTTTCGCGGAGGTTGCATTGGACGCGCTCCGTCCCGCAGCCGTGGCCCCGATCTCCGTGGGCGGCGTGGCGCCCTTCCCCTCGGCGTCGCTGCTGCCGCTGTCGAAGAGCCCCACGCCGGCCGACGCGGGCGCCAAGGACAGCAAGAACGTCGAGATCGCCGAGGTCATCGTTGGAGCTATCCTTGGTCAGTTGAACACACTCTGTAACATACATACATAAATACACAAATCACGCCTTTATCCCTTGCGGGGTAGGCAGAGCGTTAACGATCGTTAAATTACGGTCGTTATCGCCAGGTCTGACAAGTATTGAGGGTCCCCTTCAGATGATTCGTGTATCACTGTAGTGACAGGTTTCAGCCTGACACCTATAGTTGTAATACGTGGTAATAAACATGAAACCCTCGAGTCCTTTAGTTGCCTCTTACAACACCCGCGGGAAGAATTAAGGTGATGCTATTCTATGTCCGCATCACACGGCAATGTGCGCATAATATGTGACAAAAAATGTTCAAACGAACATGTTCACCACAAAATCTGCACCAAATATTTCGCGTCATGAAGTGCCATATTAATTTTGTGTAAAAAAAAAATTGATAAACTATTGTCACATATTATGTGCACCCTTGTTTTATATTAGTTTAATTAATGTAAGCTGGCAGTGCTGCTAATCCAACATTATTTACTTTTTTACAACAACCAGCTAACATTGAATTAATTCTTCCTTAAGTAATGTGAGAGATGTGAAAACATTTTTTTTTACATTCGTTCTATTTGTTTTTCTGACTTACGGAACTCATTCCGTCTAGTCAAGTATGTCTGATTAGATTATACTAATGCTCATGCCCAGTTAAATTCGAATTTGAATATCCCACTTCTGATTAAACTTTAAAACTGTCAAAAGAAATGTACTTCTTAGAGTGATGTTTCAAATAATTTCGAAGTACCTTGTTTTACCCGTAAATAACATATCCTCTGGGTATCTGAAAGGTTGATTGGAAGAGATCCCTTAATGGGATAAGTCCGCCTTTGTGGCTCTTATGTTTTATTTCTTTTAATGTTTATGTAAATTTGAGGTACAATAAAATGATTACATACATACATACTTCTGACGACCGATGTGACGCAGAAGGTTCCGGGTTCGATTCTCGGTGGGTCACTCACAAAGTTGATATATCACTTTGTGAATTTGTTCCCAGTCTGGTTAGGACATTGCGAGCTGAACCACCCGATTGTCAGTAAGTAAGATGGTTCCGTGTTTCGGATGACACGTTAAGCTGTAGGTTCCGGTTGCTGTCTATGATCACTTAGACGGCGGTCGTTATACAACCATGTCAGAAGCCTGCTACTTGTATAGCCTCGTTTACACTAGGTTCATAAAATTGTTTTTGTTAAAATTGTTAATATGACCATCAAAAAGCTAAATGTAAAATTTACTACTTTGAACAAATAATTTGAATTTGATAAGGCGGTTGAAAAATTCTGACACTAGGGTTCTTCAGGTCGTTAGACAACTCGCTGTCCCAAAGAAGAACTTCTGACTAGTCTAGATAGTAAGCAATATGTAATCCCGAATTGTTCGCGTTCCAGGCCCCGGCGGGCGCAGCCTCGTGGAGATCCAGCAGATGTCCGGCGCGAACATCCAGATCTCCAAGAAAGGTACGTTCGCACCGGGCACGCGCAACCGCATCGTCACCATCAGCGGCACGCACACCGCGATCTCTTCGGCGCAGTACCTCATCGAGCAGAAGATCCAGGAGGAGGAGCTGAAGCGCACCCGCCATAACGCCATCAACAGCCTCATGCAGTAACCGGCGTGCGACACAGGGCAGAAAATGATTGAAACGAAAAGGTTCAGCCCAAAATGTGCAGCAAATATAGCGCGTCGAAACTATTGTGCTTGACAATCTGTACTTTTCACACTTAGGAGAATTCTTCCATCCTAGTCTCTGATGACGTCAAATATTTGATTGTTGTGTGGAACTTTTTCGTTTGATTTCTTTTTGATCCGCAATGTACGCACCCCTGGTCTACAGCGAAACAACGAATACGTGTTAGTTGAAAGTAAGTTCGTTTTCGTTCGTAGGTCCCGCGCGCCGGGTCAATTTTGTTTCGTTGAGACGCCTTGTTTGGAATATGCGGGTAGAATGATATTTTGGGATTGGACAGTTTACGAAAACATTTTTTGTCTAATGTTTGTGTTCTCGAAAATTGTTTAGTAAAACTGGTATATCCTAAAATACATTCAAGTTTAGAGTTACTATGAGTAACTTTAATGTTTTTGGTCCCACGCTGGGCGCCAATTTTACGTAAGTCAAAGAATAAGTACAAGGTGATCTCGACCCGTCGCGTTCCGAGGCCTCTTTTCGTAAGCTGGCAACATTGCTTTATATCCAAGATAGTATAAAACTCTAAGATTACAGCCCTTTTGCAAATTCAGGTTGTTACGTTACCATAGGGCATGTTGTGTTGCCAGCTATCGAACAGTGTTGCCACCTCACACAGCATCAAGCATAGCAGTAGTTCTAGTCAGACACTGTAACGGGTCCCGTGCCCGCTGCCTACCCCGGTCGGCTCTTGAGGAGTGGCGCGAGTTACCTGAATGTAGTTAAGGTTTATGTTGTTTTGTTTTACGGAGAATAATAAGTTATGCAGCTCTCGATAGCAGGCGGCGCGCTTTTGTAAACCCAGACTGGATTCATACTTATGCAATTTTGATACAATTTGTATCTTGAAATAACTTGTCCTAGTTCTGAGTACGCGTGACCGCCTCCTATCGATATATAGTTACCTATTTACAATACATAGATTTATGTATATTGATTTTATGCATGTACTATAGTGTTGAACATATTGGTATATTTTATGTTTTATCGTGATGACAAGTTATTTTGTCCGCCTAGCGGACTTGTTAAGATATAAAAAGTACGATTGTGATATCTCCAATCACGGAAATTCCTATTCCATACACATTTTTATTTTTGTATATTATTCACCGCGCATACAATTTTATTTACAAAGTTGATTTCATTGTAAATGTTACCATTGATAAGTTATTTTAGTTTATGTGACATCGTTAGAATTAGAGTTGAAAATTTTGAATTTGTACATGTATATGTGTTGAATTCTGGCGTCATAGCGTCAGCTGCGCACGCGCACGCGGCCTTGCGAGGACCTAGAGCCAAATATTAGTCCTCACCAAAGTTGCTTATTATAACTATTTTACATTAAAAAGTACAATACATAATAGTTCCCACTTGGCATGTGGCGTCGAAACAATTTTTTTATAATTTGACATTGCACTTGTTGAATCTGGCTAGTTAGCAGAGTTACTCGTCATTCCTGATGAACTTCTCTCGGAAAAGATCTTTATTTTTTATACATTTATGATATTTCTCTTTGGTTAAGAATCGTAGTCGGTTTTTTGTCGGGCTAAATCACCTAACAATAAGTACAACTAAATATAAAATGCATGTCCAGAAACGTAGAAAATATATATTTTAAATGTTTTAAAAAAGCAGATTTCTATATATTATTCAAGATGACAATATAATAAATCTTATTTACAGTTATGATGTAATTAAATTTATTTTTGACGCGCCATCGTGTAGGAGGTCTCGCTTTGTCGAGATGTAAGTACATATAATCTGTGATTGTTTCTCGACATTGTCAAGGTACTTCTCGTCAGTTTAACGTAGCGTAGTTTGAGGCCATTCTGTTGAGTAAACTCCTCGTAAATAGTTTAAGTTTACATAGAAGTGCCATCGTAGCTGCAGACACATTTCTTGTCAATATTTGCGTGTAATGTCTGAAATATAATAGCCCCATGTTGGGCGCCACTTTATGCAATAGGCCCACTTCGGGCGCCAACTTTCGTGCAATATTTATTATCTGCGTATTATTATAAAAGATGGTGGTGAATTCGTTATAAAAATGGGGAAAGTACAAATGAAATCGTAAACATAATAATATAATTTGAATTTGGCTTATAAAGTACGATAGTTTGTAAGAAAATGGAATTGAGAGATGATTCCCCGAAAATTCTGGATAAATAGTAAAGAAAATATAATAATTAAATGAGCACTATTAAGTCGCCGTAACATCGTACTTCCGGAAAATTGTGAAAAAGTTAATTATAAATATAATATGGTAAGTTTCCACTGTCCAACGACATCTCGTACTAAGTTGTGGTATTGTTACTGGTGTTATACGTGTTATGTAGGTACCATACGCAGTGTAGATGCATTACAGTAGCTAGTTATTGTATATTCAATCTTTAGGAATCGCTGTTCAACCTTTCTGGTGTTTTTCGACTTTCTCATCTTACTAATATGTATATTTGGGGGTAGATACAGATATCGTCTTGAGTCAATTAAACATTGTAAGCCGCACGCGGTAGCGGCACCAAAACTAACTTCATATTAACTTTTTCTTGACTAAAAGTAGTTGTTTAAATTTAAAAGACAAGGGATTTCATAATATTTGTTCTATAGTCTAAATAAGGCCTCGTTTGGTGTCGCGACCGGCCGGCAGAGGGCGTGTTGGCGGAAGCCCGGAACCGCAGAAGCCTGTGTACGTCGATTTAACAAGCTCAATTTTATCGAAACTAATTCTCGATTATTCAGTACTTGTAAGTGAATCGTCAATTATTCTAAATCGTCTGGATCAGCCATTGTCGTTTGCGTTGGGCGAACTGTGGGGTACACTTCACTACTAGCTGTTTCTATACTTCTGAGTTGTCGACTTGCCTCTTGGTACGGGGTGCTACTTCGGTACCGCGGATAATTCTATGTAGGTAGTCACTAGCGCTCACAAAACTACCAATTCGTTTAAAATTTGTTGCACTTGGCAACATCGATGGCGATTGGCCAATCATGGCTGAACATTGTTGTCACTTTACAAATAATTGGTAGAATTTGTGGAATAGTTTTTAATCGTAAATACGTAGAAATCCTTCTGTTATTCTCGTCGCGGTGTCATCAAGAGCACTCCAACCACTTAATAGTTATCGATGAAACTTTAGATAGTTATAATTATCAATATTAAAATCAATATAATGGGTACCTACCTATGTATAGATAATTAAAAATAAACTGGAAAAATGTTAATGTTGTTATACTGACGTTGTTACAATATTTGAGAGTATATTATCGTGGATTACAAAAAAACTAAGAATTTAATGCGGTTATACCCTAAAATATAGCGTGGAAGATAATAATACAACGTCGTAACGCCGACTGTCGTGTATCAAGTACAGACGCGGTTACTGTTTCTGTGATACTGACAAATACGCGTCGTAGCCGCGGAGACTTCAATTATAGAGCAGGCAACACTGAGGAATTCCCATCACGCATAACCAACTTTCCAAATGATAAAACACATGAAATAAATTTCTAAAATAATTCTCTCATTCTTACACCTGTAAACGTACAAACACACAAAGGGATGAAAATCCTAAAGATTTTTCGAAACTTAGTGTTGCCCAATCTATAGCGATCTTCCCAGAGCTAGCACGTTGGTTCGGCCTACACCCGCACCCGCCCCGCACCTCGCACGCCCCCGCACCGCACCCCGCACTAGCTAGCACGTGAGAGAGAGCCCGGCCCCATGCTGGGCGCCAAGTATTGCAAGCAACGATATAGCAGTAGCGTTTTTCTTGAATGGAAATTGGGGATCAGTACAACATTGTTGCCAGTTTTTCGCATCAAGAACAACGCGTTAATTATATTATTAAACTATATAATTCGTTGCTTCGGCCCCAACTCGGGCGCCAATCACAATTAGGTCACCATCCCGAACGAAATCAAGGTGTAGGATCAGGTTGTGTCAAATTCACTTAACTTTAGCGATCATTCGGTAGTTGCACCGTAGCGGGCGATCGTTTGTCGGTGTTTAGTCGCACCCCCTCACCCGCACCGCACCCGTCGATACCACAGCAAAGAAAGAGGTTTTTCTACGTCCTTCAGTAGAATAAACTCCTTAGATTGACGCCCCGTTAGAGAGCGGCGCGCGCAGTCATTGAGGAGAGTTGACGAAGACTAGGCCACGGTTTTAGAACCTCCGCCTGTCCATAGATGGACAAAAACGGTTTGAAGTAATAATGCGCGCGTTCTGATTTTGGATCGGGGATTTCGTACGGACAGTTTTGTTATGCGTAGAAATAACCCTTTTCTCCTGTGTCGATTCTTTACGATAAGGTTTAATGTTGTAGGCTAAGGTAGCTAGTTGTCATTCTTCATTCTACAAAAATAATGGTGAGGTAAAAGGACGCCTCGTCCTCCTAATTTTAATAGCTAAATGTTGTTGAATTTGTTGATAGAGTCGTTTATTGTAATTACTGTAGGTAGAATACGCGGTGCTTTAGAAATCAGTCGCAAAGTTCAAGATTACAGTAATGAACTGAATAGGTATATCGAAGGAATTATATGAATTAAAGCCACTTCCTACAATGTATACTATGGAGTTCCATCAAGTGCAGACAATCGCAAGTATAAATCGTAACTGAATAGGTATTTCATCGCGAAAACAATTTGATTGAAAAGAGTCGTTTAAAGTTTTACTTTGCCACCGATTTCAAAAGCACATTCTAGTGGGTAAAGGTGACAGCCGTCGGGTGCGCTAGGCTTAGAGTAAGGTTCGATAATGTGTATAGGAACATGGCTGTGCGTTCAAGTCGAACTCAACATTAAGACATCACCATCGCTTGTCGTGGAGGGGCGCGGATCGCACACGGCCACCGCGCCGGCGTCGGCCGCCATTTTGTACGCAAGATTGCGACTTTGATCAAGTGCTTGGCTTGTGGATAAACAAGTGTTGGGAAAGCTTACAGATAGAGACATTTTAAGTGAAGCGAAGAGGGATGAAGAGAAAATCTTCTAAAAAGAAAAAATCCAGTTATTATCCCACTTTTGTTGTTTTGACTTGTAATCATGACAAGTCAAAACATTAGAAGTGGGATAATAACAGTTTTGTAAGAATTTCTCTTCATCCGTCTTCACTTCTGTCTTATCTGTAAGCATGGAGCGGAGCGGCAGCGGCCTGCGCCGACGCGTGTCACGTCACTATCTGTATATACTTGCATAACATTGTTTCATTTGCGTTCTCCTGCTCATTGTCATCAATTTATTAAAGACTGAGGAATCAAATCGCGCATATTGACATCGTCACGAACGCGTCCCCGGCGGTAGGGAAAATTGTAATATAATTGTTTGTCATTAAAAATTGTCGATCGGTTTACGGCCAGTTGTCGTGTGCGATCCGTGCGGTACACTCGCGGTCATAACCTCGTTCCGTATCGTAATACAAGTGTTGTTCAGCTGGTTTGCATGTCCCGTTCGTTTCCGAGTCCTGCGAGTGTACAGTGTGATAGCGAGTCGCGCGATGTCGGCTGCACGGAAATTGTTAATAATTACTAAATTGGTAGAAATGTATTTTGATTGGCAACACCATCTCAAGTGGGTGTGGATTCAAGATTACTGCAGGTTCTTTGTACTAGTAATCTTAATGATCAGGTTAGCCAACATGACAACCAAAGGAGCGAAACACACTCTGCTGATTTGTAATTGCTAATAGTGTTGCCAGGATTAACCAACTAATGAGGCAACAGTCGGTGCGGCCGGCGTGGCGGGCTGAGACGCGCACCGTAGTCGCAAGCGCCGTTCAGTCGTTGTCTCATCGCCTTTACACATGTTGAGATTCATATGTTATACTAATTCTATTGAATTATAACTTGTTGCGTATTATAAGTATGAATAGGTCGTCGCTCGGTACGTGTAATACGTTTAAAACATAAGTTGCTGTACAATTCAGTGACGGAATTTTATTTTTTACTAATAATATTTTTGTTAACTTGGTTTACGAAACACGGGTCTGCAATTTTATGTACGAGGATAAAAATATAATCTTTTAATTAAGTTTGAATTGAAAATGTTGAATAATTTGAATTAAATTCGGTATATTTTAGTCAAAATGTTAATTATTTTAGTTGTATTGTCTCTATTGATTTTCTAATGAAGTGTTAGTTTGCAATGTTATAAAGGTTAAGAGGTAAAATGGAAGGTTACAATGTCTTAGTGTTAAAAAGCTCGAAAACCAATTAAAAGGTACCTTGAACATTGTCTATATTATATTAACATTAAATAAATGCGAAAAAAGGTCTTATGTTTTTCAGTTAAAGTCCCAACTACACTTCTCATCAAAAAATCCGGGACAAGTCAGTTTCACTTGGTTCTTGCCAACATTGCATTTGGCATTTATTTCTCAATATACTAATTTTTCTGATAATCCTTATGAAAAATAAACTTGCAAAGTGTCCCGGATTTTTTGATAAGAAGTGTATAATATCCTAACACTGAACACTCTCTGTTAAGTTGTAAGCAGGCAGGTATCTGTAGAATGTCTTAAATTCAACTTTGTACATCCAGTGAAGTCATTCATTATGCAGGCTGTTAGATAAAGTACGAACTTCCTTTCAAAGGGTGAACCAGCCTATGAAACTGAACAATTTCTCCAAGGAACATAGTTTGAAATATGAAAAAAAATTGGATCTCCCATATACAAGAATGTACCTACCAACCGACTGAGTCAGGTTGTGATGACCAAAAATTTTTTTCATATTTCGACCTATGTTCCTTGGGGAAAGTTGTTCAGTTTCATGGGCTGGTTCCTCCCTTTAAAAATTTGTACATACTTTTCATGACACTCTGTATTTTCTCCTTGGTTCTCTATATTTTCTAATATAGGTACCTACCTATCCATTATGGGAATTTTCTACCTTTGCATGTCTACTTCCTAATTCTGGCATACATAAATAGCATCTAACAAAAAAGACAGGGCCTTACTACAGTCAAATATACACGCGCGTTGAAACACGTTTTTGTATGAAGATATTGTTTAAACGTGTCTTTAACGCACGTCTTATTGTGGTAAGGCCCATACCACGGGCGTAGCCAGGGGGGTTTTAAACCCCTAACTCTCATTACACATTAAACCCTACCCTATCAAGTACCTAATTATTTAATATACATACATGTAAGAGTCTTCTAGTACCCCACAGGTAATATCTTCATTAATTGACTTCAGGAGTGTGTAAATCGATGGTGAGATAATAATGAGACTTTGATTCCCTGGTCACACTTTATTGTTATAAACAACTGTACGTGGTCGGTGTTTTACATTATCTTTTTGTTCTAGTAAGTAACAGGGCTTCGCCTTATAATAACTTATACTGCCTGTCTATACAGACTAGCAGAGCAACGTTCCGTTTGACGTATGATCCGAGGAGTACAAACTAGAGTAGTCATCTCCTCGACGTCTGCGGATCGAATGATGCTCGGGCCACGCGCTCGGCCTTTTTATAGAACGATCAAAACAACCCCGCCAGTCCCCACTGCCGGGCCGGGCGGCGGCAGGTAGGATACGTCATGCCACCTGCACGTGGTTTCGTTGACATACTCTTTGTTCTTATTTCTAATGGAATTCGGTACAATTGTGATTAAATAATTAAATTAGAAATATTTAGATTAATTAACAATAATAAATTACAAGAATGAAATTATCAATTGAACATTAAAGCAAGAAATGAGAATAAAACGTTTAAAAATTGTTGACATCCTCGCTGCGCTATCACGCCCATCCTGACGAGCAGCTCGTGCTCGAGCTAGCGAACTCCAAAATCTAAAAAAGAAACAAAAATTGATCAAGCAATTTGAATAACGACACTGAATCAGTAGCCGCCTCATTTTTATTTTCATGGCTATCACGGTCTATTTTTGTATGACTCAAAACTTTTTAGTAGATATAAATGGGATCTTAATTTTTTTTTTTAATTTTTTTTTTTTTTTTTTAGTTCCTAGCAGATGGCGCTTGGAGTGAATTATACGGTGAAATTTTTCATAGATAGGGGTAATCATTTTTATTGGGCACTGAACTGAACTTGACAATAATCCTCAATTTGAAATAGCGCCATCTGGTTCAGACAAGCGTTGCTATTAGCCCAAAAATGAAGTAAATTAAGTTAAATAATTCTGCGTCTTTCTAATGTGGTCATTAACATTTCGTTCGGTCATTCTGAAAATAATAAATGCTCATGTGATACCTAATATGAAAAAAAATACGTTCATATCAAATCTTTTAAATATTTACCGTAAATAAAGATTTGTAAACGGTTATGTAAACGGTAAACAAGTAGTAAAGAATAAATAAACTTTGTACATGGTACAGGTACTCTTATGTGAATTAATCAAAGTATTTAATTTCAAAGTGTTTCATTGTACTAATAAAAATATTCAGTCATATCATAAGTCAGATCTTCATCAATGCTTAGGTAAAATATACAGTTTTTTTTTGGCTTTTTAATTTCGTATGACGTTTCAGCTCTTTTAGCTACTTTAGTGGCTATTACTGCTTCTTTTGGAAGCTATTTCTGTTCTCTTGGCGGCTATTACTACTCTTTTGGTGGCTATTACTGCTCTTTTGATGGATACAACTGCGCTGTTACTGCTCTTTTGGTGGCTACTACTGCTCTTTTGGAGGCTATTACTGCTCTCTTGGTGGCTATTACTGCTCTTTTGGTGGCTATTACTGCTCTTTTGGTGGCTATTATTGCTTTATTTGGTGGCTACTACGGCTCTTTTGGTGGCTATTACTGCTCTTTTTGGTGGCTATTACTGCTCTTTTTGGTGGCTATTACGGCCCAATTCTGTCATATGACACCATACACAGAATTTTGTTCATTTCATTTCTTCTAGCTGGCAAGTTATTCCACAATAAGCTTTTCTCTTCTTTCTTTATTTGAATGTAAGGCACTGTCCCATTACTAAATATTCTGTATTTATTAATATTTTTGGTACTTATGTGCATTGCTTGTTTCATGCGTTCTAAAATCCTTATTTTAACTTTTGCTTTTTATATCTTACTATTTTATATCATAATTGAATATAATAAACACTGAAATTGTAAATGCGTAAGGGATAATTGTCCCTTATAATGTCTTTCATACTTGGAAAAATATTTTCCCAGGAAATCGTAAGACAACAAACATTGCTTTATCATTTTATTTTTCTTGCATTAATAGCATAATATAGCCCAGAAACCAAGTGTTTTATGATAGCACAGTTACTAAAATACTTAGTTTGAGAGACTAACGCCATAATGTCATAACGTTACTACACAGTGTTAAGGATTGCATTTTCTAATTCTTAGTAGCTTGTTATTTTATATTACCTGATGGTATACTATTATTATTATTTTTATATTATCTGATTGCGAGAAAAAAAAATTGTTTCAAAATTTGCATCTGAGATCTACCCAAATAAGGATATCTGTAACTAGACAATTTAATTGTGCAATGTGCATTGTTCAATAGACAATTCAATAATCTTAATTAAAAATATTGTGAAATGAAGTAATGAAGCTCCAGTAAAATAATAAATAATCTGTAATCTTCGTAGTAAGATGGTTCATGGAGTTCATCGAAGGTGTTCCATGCGAGAGAAGTAGAAGATTGTCTACGTGTAGTGTAGCACATGAAATGTTTAATACTATTTAATAAAGTAGTGAGTGTGATTCATTAAATTAATTTCAACAGTAACTTGAAGTGGTGTAGGTTATAGAACTGAAACTGTTATTTATGCAACAAGGAGAATTGTTTCCGGTAGTAGTTTAGTGCAAAAATAGAATGGAGATAATTTGTGGATTGTATCAAGAGGATGCCATCGGTTCCTGCAGATGGCACTATTACACTACTGGAGCCACGACAGGAGCACTGGAATCTGTATTTACTGACACTGACAGAATTACCCTAAATGGGTAGAAGCCCATATTAATAAATAAACTATACTTCATATTATTAAACGTGTCTTTTTATGCCTTTCTAAATCTTGTAGAATTTTCGCCTTTAATTCATTGTGGTAAAGTAGAAGAAATAAATCCAAAATTTGAGGGTATTTCGTTACAAAAGTATTTAAAGGTTAATAAATGATTCGGGGCCCCACATGTTTTTTTTTTTTTAACTACCGCTACACTTTATAGTGACGCTGTAAGTTTTTATACGCAAGGTTTCACGAAAGTACGCAGGCGTTTTTGTTTTTATTTTAAACAGTGGTCAATAATTAAATGGTTTTAGCTTCTCTGTTGACTTTATCATAAAGGTAATTTAATTTACGTGTTCTAGCTAGGCCAACAATGTAGTAGGACAAAAGTATTCATTGATAAATTATTTAATTTCTAATTGGACACTAATTTATCAATAGTAATGTTATTTTATGTAGAAAAGCGCAAATTGTTCCTTTACTGTCAATTTTTTTCCGATTTTCAATTAAGTTTTTTAGGGGTTTGAAACCTGAAGAAACATGCCTAGTATAATGGAACAAACTCACAGAATTTTCAGCGGTATCCTCATTTCTTATCCTTTAGTTATTTTGTATGGCCTGATGTCTGCAACACAGGGGTAAAAAGTCCACGTTGAAATGCTTTGCCATGTTGCTACCGTATCACAAGCGTAGGACAGAAGTTCATCTGAAATTAATATTAAAACTGGTAAACACGCTAACCTGATGCAATTAATCACAATAAGTTGCCACTAACATGGAACAAACTCACCGGCTTAGTTTTCATCCGTCATAATTGAGAACTCAAGCTCAATCTCGTGCCGTTCCTTTTTCCTGTAGGTGCTGGTCCAACAATTATATTGTCAAGGATATTGGCCAGAGATCATGGCGTTTAGATCTTCGTTTCTGCACTTCTGATGTAAGAGTCTTCTAGTACCCCACAGGTAATATCTTCATTAATTGACTTCAGGAGTGTGTAAATCGATGGTGAGATAATAATGAGACTTTGATTCCCTGGTCACACTTTATTGTTATAAACAACTGTACGTGGTCGGTGTTTTACATTATCTTTTTGTTCTAGTAAGTAACAGGGCTTCGCCTTATAATAACTTATACTGCCTGTCTATACAGACTAGCAGAGCAACGTTCCGTTTGACGTATGATCCGAGGAGTACAAACTAGAGTAGTCATCTCCTCGACGTCTGCGGATCGAATGATGCTCGGGCCACGCGCTCGGCCTTTTTATAGAACGATCAAAACAACCCCGCCAGTCCCCACTGCCGGGCCGGGCGGCGGCAGGTAGGATACGTCATGCCACCTGCACGTGGTTTCGTTGACATACTCTTTGTTCTTGTAGGTGCCTACGTCACGCTACAACATACATACCTACATGTACATCGACTGCAAGCGCGAATGCCTACGTGAGCGCAAAGGCAAGGCGATAGAAGCGCTACCTACAAGCATTTCGCCGTACACCTATCTAAGTCGAACCTACGCGTGTGACGTCACATTCAAGCAGCGAGTATACCTACTGGGCGTGCGAGAAGCAAGCGACGATAGATCTGCTACACAGTACTGCGCACTATCATGAAGCATTACTACAGCTACTATCTACAAGCAAGCACTACGCATTCATCACGATAGATAGACCATTGAAACTTCGCGCCATTCCACGAGGAACAGCTGAGATGGAGCCCTGAAAAGAGCTGTTCGAAACTTAGAATGTAGCTCTGAAAAGAGCTGTTCTAGTGCACCAACGCACGGCAGCAACACGAAGATCATCATCACAGCATCTTCATCTCGACTGGCTTGGTGCGACGCGAGACGCGACGGAACTGCGCAGACGTCCATCTTCCACGGCGAGCGGCGAGCGAATAGAAAGAGCGCGGCCGCGATCGCTCTATTTATAGAATCGACAGATTTCGCGACCCGCGAAACGCCACGCTCCGCCCCTCGCGTCCCGCGGTTTCGCGTATGTGTGCGCGCATGATTTCATGTGTTTGTAGATTTAATTAGTTGATAAGCTCTGTATGTAAATAGCTAAATGAGAACCTACTTTTGTAAATATAATTAGGCACTTCTTGTAAATAATAACACACGAATATTCGCTCCTGAATTAGCAGTTTTACTTGTCTACTACCCAGACACAAACCGCTAAAGTGGTGACACCCTTCAGAAGAATTCTGCAACCTGCAACCTCAAGATTCTGCAACCTGAACAGTCAAGATGGCCAGCAACGAAAATCCTGGAAACCCAGTAATCGAAGGCGACGCGGGAAACAATGGAGAAAAAGAAACTCCGAAGCCACAACCTCGCACCGAACTCGCCGGCATCGCACTCTCCATGCGTATCCCTAAATTCTGGCGCGACCGCGTCAGGCTCTGGTTCATCACATTCGAAGCCGTCACAGCCGACAGCAAGAGAGGAGAGAAAGAACTCGCGCAGATGGTCATCGCACAACTAGAAAAGCAAGACGTCGAGCAGATCGCAGACCTTCTCTACACTCCATCCGATACGAAACCATACACCGAACTTAAGGAGCGCCTCATTTCCGTCTACGAGGAGTCAGAAGAACGGCAACTACAGAAGCTACTATCCGAAATGGAACTCGGTGACCAGAAGCCTACACAGCTACTTCGCCGTATGAAGAGTCTAGCAAGAGGGAAAATCTCGGACGCAACCCTACGTATGATGTGGATGAACCACTTACCATCCCACGTACGCTCAGTCCTCGTCGTAAGCGATAACATCAGCAAATCCACTGCACTAGACGACCTCGCACTCATCGCGGACAAAATGATGGAGCAACAACAGCATCAGCAAATTTCGTCAATCGCAAGCCCGTCTGAATCGAGTCCAGCGAAGCCGTCTGAAACGCAAGCCCTAGTCGACGAAATAAGAAAACTATCACTAGAAGTCGCCGAACTTAAACGCGAACATCATTCACGTTCACAATACCGCTACCGAGAGAAGTCCCCGCACACCCCGCACCCCGCGCGTCCCCGTTCCCGCTCGAGAGGAAATACCTACTACCGTCCGCATACCGGTGGCGTGTGCTACTACCACTACAAATTCAAACAACATGCCCGCCGTTGCAACGCACCGTGTACCTACAAGAAGACAAGGATTCGCCGCCTAGTCGCTTTCGCGTACGGAGCACAGACGACTGCCCAGTGATTCTGCCTACCCACGGTCGTCGCGTAGGGCTCTGTTGAGCACCCCGTAACCCCGGCCTCCCACCAGCGGGTCTCACCGGGGGGGGTACTCCAGGGTCTTGCGTCCCGTGGGCGGGCTACGCCTCGCGCGGACCAGGCTACACCTGAGACTCCATAAACGAAGAAGATGCCGCCGCCTTCTGGCCGCCCACCTGCACGGCGCACCCGGGTGTTCGTTCGTTCGAACCCGGGTGTCGCTATGCAACGCGTCATCGACGCCATGGCGCCGTTGATGACGCCCGCGCCTCCGCTGGCGCCGCCGGCGCCGCTGACGACGCCCGTGCCCCCGTTGACGCCGCGTACGCCGGGACCGTCCCAGGCACCCGCGCGCCCCGCTACCTCGCCGCGAGCGGCAGCCATCGTGGCTTCGTTCGCCGGCGCCCCACCGTTGCCACCGCTGCCTTCTTTGCTTGCGTCTCCTCCGCGTGAGTTGAAGACCAGCAAGAAGGAGCCAGCACGGCAGGCAGCCCTGAGAGCCCTCAGGGAGAGTGCCTTCGCCGTGCAGGCAAACGTGCCGAAGCCGCAGCGCGCCGCAAAGCGCGCCCCCCCCTCCACCTCACCGACCCCGCCGAGGACCCGCACGGTTCCGGCTACGAGGGTCACGCCGCCGCTGTCCATGCCTCTGCTGGACAGCCCGTCGCCGACGACGTCGAGCGCGCCCGCTCCGTCGACAAGCGCGGCCACTTACGCGTCTGTGCTGACGACGCCACCGTCGCCAACGCCACGCGCTACCAGACCGCCGCCCACGCCTACCCAGGACGCGGGCAAGAAGACACCAGCACCCACACCCGGCATGAAGCTGACGGGGTGCTCGAAGAAGCCGCCGCCGATAGTGGTTGATGTGCTACCAGAATGGGGCCGCCACTTCGGCAAGCTCAAGGAGGAGCTCGGCCATGCGCCAAATGTGCGACCCTACGGGTCCACAGGGTTCCGATTCCTGGCGAAGAGCGAACAGGAATTCCGTGTGTACCAGCGCTACCTAACCGCGCTGGAGGGCACCGGCACCGGAATTTCCTGGTTCGCCTACGCACCCCCGAAGCAGCGACCGCTGAAGGTCGCTATAAGAGGCCTCCCCGTAAACACTGATCCGGAGGAGATACAGAAGGAGCTGACCACCCTGGGCTACGAGGTGGACTACGTGCGCCCCATCAAGGCCCGCGGAGGACGCCCAGGGTGCATCTTCTTCGCCCAGCTGACCCGCACGCCAAACCTCGCCCCGGGCATCTACGACATCACAGAGCTGATGAACATGCCCGGCGTGAAGATCGAGGGATGGCGAGGCAAGCAGGGACCGCCACAGTGCCACCGCTGCCAGCAGTTCCGGCACAGCAGCAGACACTGCCATCGCAAATTGGTATGTGTCATCTGCGGCGGCGAGCACGCCGCCCGGGACTGCCGGCGCCCCCGTGAGCAGCCGGCCACCTGCGCCAACTGTGGCGGGGCACACCCCGCCAATCACACTGACTGCCCCGTACTGCGCCGTGAGGTACGGAACAAGAGAGCGGGTACAGCGCCTCTTACGAAGCCCGTCGACCTGAAGAGGACGGAAGCGGCACCGCAGGGAGAGACCAACGCGGCAGGATCTCTCATGGCGGCCGCCAACGCCCCAGCAGGATCGACGAAGAAGCGGCAGCCGAGGAGGCGGAGGAGGCGAGCATCGCCCCCGCCCCCCCAGGACGTGGAAGAGCCGGGCCATCCACGTCATGTGCCACCCACGGGTCCGTTGGGAGCGGTCGGCACCCCTTTGGGTGAACCTCAGGGGGAGAAGCCGAAGCCCCAACCGGCCCCAAGACAAAAGAGTTCAAGAGCAGCCGTCCTACAAGAGGACAGACAGGTCCTGATCCTAGCGATCAGGACCCTCACAGATGTTCTGGCCGCGCTCCGTGAAGGCGAAGACGCGGCCTCCATCATAAGCTCTAGCCTCCAGCGCCTGATGTCGTCCTTCGGCGATGTCACGACCGCCATGGGCGGCCTGGAGGCTAAGGCTCCCAGATAATCTGCTCAGGGTGGTGCTGTCAAGCACAGCCTGACGTGGCCGTCGCCTGTCCACATCCACTACTCCATGTCGAGTAGTCAGGATCGTGGGCACGCACGATGAGCCCAGGAAAGCCCGGCACCTGCCGCTTACCGGATCTGACTGCTGCCTCGGGACCCCCACGTGAGAAGGACGAGGCAGCCACCCCAGGACATGACCACCAGGGGACGAGCCGCCGCTGGCTGACGGGCACTAGCTGGGCCTCCCCCAATGGGGAATCACCTGGCTGGTACGACCTCGCCGCGGCGTGAAGTCCTCCTGGCACCCGGACGACCACCGCACTTGCCCAAGTGCCCCCCATCGCCCCGCCTGTTTTAGCAGGCGGCGTTTTGATCCCACGCCCATGAGGCCATTGCCTCGAAGGCGTCTCCCCGCCGGCTGCTGCGCAGCCGACGAGAAGAAGACAGACAAAAAAAAAACAAGAAGACAAGTACCTACGAAAACCAGCAGCCGGAAAACTAGACCGAACGCTGGCAGCGGCGGACACCGGCGTTCAAGATAAAGAATACCGCCTACTTATCACGGACAAGAACTCAAAACTTACCTTTTTGGTTGACTCGGGAGCAAACATATCCGTAATACCAAAAAGAAAAGGATGTAACGCACCGCCGCTATCTTTCAACCTGTACGCCGCAAACAACACCGTTATACCTACCTACGGAGAGAAAACAATGGAGCTCAATCTCAACTTACGAAGACCATATCGCTGGAAGTTCATAATCGCGAAAGTCAATAAACCAATAATCGGAGCTGACTTTCTACATCACCATAACCTACTTGTCGATGTCAAGAACCGCCGACTGATTGACGGCCGAACCCTACTCGCCGTGAATCTACCTATCTGCAAGTCGGACGAGCCCAGAATCATGAGCATCGATGAACAGCAAAGCTACCACGATATTCTCGCTCAATTCCCCGGTATTACAAGATTAACATCAATGAAACTCAGTCCGAAGCACAGCGTCGAGCACGTGATCGAAACTACCGGCCAGCCACTACACTGTCGAGCGAGACCCCTCCCACCTCACCGCTACGAACAAGTCAAGAAGGAGTTCGAAAATATGATAGCTCAGGGCCTATGCCGTCCAAGCAAAAGCCCTTGGGCTAACCCTCTACATGTCGTACCGAAGAAAAATGGAGATCTACGCGTGTGTGGCGACTACCGAAGGCTGAACTCTATAACAAAAGCCGATCGCTACCCGATACCTCGCATCAAAGACTTTACCTACCGACTCGCCGATAAGAAGATTTTCTCTACACTCGATCTCAACAGAGCCTACCAACAGCTACCGGTAGCACCGCAAGACATAGAGAAGACAGCCATAATCACACCATTTGGCTTATTCGAATTTCCTCGAATGTGTCCCGGATTGAAAAACGCAGGCCAAACGTTTCAACGTTTCATTCATGAAGTACTACGAGGCCTAGACTTCGTGTTTCCATTCATCGACGACCTACTCATCGCGTCGAACAATGAAACCGAGCACCGAGAACACCTACGTACCGTGTTATCACGACTCGATGAATATGGAATCACTATCAACCCGTCGAAATGCGTACTAGGGAAGAGCGAAGTCACATTCCTCGGATTCACCGTGAACACTGAAGGCATCAAACCTCCTCAAGAGAAAGTCAACGCCATAGTAGAGTACCCCAAGCCGAAGACAGTCGAAGAACTAAGAAGATTTCTCGGCATGCTAAACTTCTACCGAGCAAATATCCCGAACGCCGCCACTCTACAAGCGCCACTGTGTAAATACCTACACAATTCTAAGAAACGCGACAAGACAGAGATTGAATGGACCGATGACGCAACGCAAGCTTTTACGAACTGCAAACAAAGCATCGAAAAAGCTGCTCTACTCTCTCACCCGCATCACTCTGTCCCTCTCGCACTCATGTGTGACGCGAGCAGCACATCGGCCGGCGCCGTTCTACAGCAACGCGTAAACAACAGATGGCAACCACTCGGATATTTCTCAAAGAAATTCACTGAAGCCCAACAAAAGTACTCTACCTACGACAGAGAGCTACTTGCAATCTTCATGGCGATAAAACACTTTCGTAAAATGTTTGAAGGCCGAGAAGTTATCGTGTTCACCGATCACAAACCTCTTACCTACGCATACAAGAAGATTGGTTCAGACAGCGAGACACCGAGACGCACGCGACAGCTACTTTTCATCAGCGAATTCACCACTGATATTCGCCACGTCAGCGGACAAGAAAACGTCGTCGCGGATGCCTTATCACGTGTCGAAGAAATCAGCTGCCCGACACCTATCGACTACGCCGAACTAGCTAGCGCGCAAGAGCGAGACAGCAACATACCTACCTTGTTGCAACAAGACAACATCAAACTGAAGAAAGTCACGCTACCTACTACAAGTCAACCGATCTACTGCGAAGTATCTACGAGCAACATTCGTCCATACCTACCGCTTGAGTATCGTGAAATCGCATTCAAAGCAATTCACGGTCTCAGTCATCCTGGTACGAGAACAACACGCAAGCTACTTCAAACTCGATACTTTTGGCCATCAATGAACGCAGATGTCAGCAAATGGACTAAGACGTGTCTACAATGTCAGCGAGCGAAGATAAACAGGCATACACAAAGCGCCATATCAACGTTCCCGGCATCACCAAGGTTTACTCACCTACACATCGACATAGTCGGACCTCTACCTACCACTGCTGACGGATACCGCTACGTCGTGACAATGATCGACCGAACGACACGTTGGCCAGAAGCTTACCCAGTACGAGATATAACAGCTGAGACAGTCGCAAAAATCGTCTACGAAGGTTGGATAACACGATTCGGATGTCCACACAGGCTAACTAGCGACCAAGGACGACAGTTCCAGAGTGCCCTATTCACGTGTCTCACTCGCCTAATGGGTATTGAAAAAATCCAAACTACAGCCTACCATCCGCAGTCGAACGGAATCATCGAACGATGGCACCGATCCATGAAGACAGCACTCACAGCTCGACTCACTACCGAAAACTGGGTGACCGAGCTACCTACAGTCATGTTGGGTCTTCGCACTGCATCGCGCAGCGATACCGGTGTCAGTGCAGCCGAACTTACCTACGGCTGTACTATCCGACTACCCGGTGATTTTTTCATACCAACACCTCATGACGTCACCATGGACCACGCCTACGTCGACCAACTTCGAGAAGCGATAGACAAGCTCAAGCCAGTACCTACAGAACCGCATAGCAACAGTCGACCGATTTTCATCCATCGAGATCTACCAAACTGCAACTACGTGTTTGTCAGAATCGATGCCGTGAAGAGACCTCTCTCACCGCCATACGACGGACCCTACCGTGTGCTGAAACGTACTGACAAGTTCTTCACACTACAGCTACCAGACCGTCAAGCTACTATCTCGATCGACAGACTGAAGCCTGCATACCTACTCGCAGATCACGATCGCAACACGCCGCCGACGACAACCGTCGTACCTACGCCGACCACAGTACCTACTACGCTAGCTGTACCTACAAATTCGCCAGTCCCTCCTACCGCAAAGCCCGCACTGCAGAGCGCCGACGACCCTACGAAAAAAACACGTTCCGGCCGCACCATCAATCTGCCAGTACGCTTCGCTTGAGGGGGTGCACTGTAGGTGCCTACGTCACGCTACAACATACATACCTACATGTACATCGACTGCAAGCGCGAATGCCTACGTGAGCGCAAAGGCAAGGCGATAGAAGCGCTACCTACAAGCATTTCGCCGTACACCTATCTAAGTCGAACCTACGCGTGTGACGTCACATTCAAGCAGCGAGTATACCTACTGGGCGTGCGAGAAGCAAGCGACGATAGATCTGCTACACAGTACTGCGCACTATCATGAAGCATTACTACAGCTACTATCTACAAGCAAGCACTACGCATTCATCACGATAGATAGACCATTGAAACTTCGCGCCATTCCACGAGGAACAGCTGAGATGGAGCCCTGAAAAGAGCTGTTCGAAACTTAGAATGTAGCTCTGAAAAGAGCTGTTCTAGTGCACCAACGCACGGCAGCAACACGAAGATCATCATCACAGCATCTTCATCTCGACTGGCTTGGTGCGACGCGAGACGCGACGGAACTGCGCAGACGTTTTTTTTTTTTTTTTTTTTTTTTTATATGTAATAGGCCCGCATTTGTCTGCCATCTCACCTGGTGGTAAGTGGAGATGCAGACGAAGATGGTACATGCTTGCCTAGATAATGCCTATTCACTCTTGCCTTAAAAAGGCCCAAGTTATATTGTTCCGGAAAAAGATCCGCCGGCAGGGAATTCCACTCTTTAGCCGTACGCATGATAAAAGTTGAAGCGAAACGCTTAGTGCGGATCAGAGGTATATCTACAACATAAGGGTGGAACCCCAGTCGGCGCCTCGATCCCCGGAGATGGAATGGGGAAGGGGGTATCAGGTCGTGGAGTGATTGAGCACACTCTCCGAAATGTATCCTATAGAATACCGACATGCATGCTACTTTACGACGGTGCTCAAGGCTCTGCAACTTAGTCTCAACCAGTGCTTCGTCTGCTATGAGCTTCTTGGCGCGTTTTTCAATGGAGTCTAAGGCGGCCAGTTGGTATTTGGCAGATCCATCCCAAAGGTGGCAGCAATACTCCATGCAAGATCGAACTTGAGCTTGATATAGTTGTAGAAGCTGTTCTGGTGCAAAGTAGCGCCTAACCTTTGAGAGGATACCAAGCTTTTTTGCTGCAGTCGTGGCCAAAGATTCTATGTAGCGTCCAAAGTTCAGGTCTGACGTAAGGGTCATGCCAAGAAGATCAAGGTGGTCAGATATCGGTATGGATACATCTCGGAAAGTCGGAGTAAGTGTGAAGGGACTCCGTTTAGTCGAGAATAGACAAGCCTGTGTCTTTGTTGCATTAAACTTCACTAAATTGGCATCACCCCACTCGGATATTGCCCTTAGTGAAGAGTTCAGATGTTGGACTATGGACTCTCGACAAGACTGGGTGGTTTCACTGCTGGCCTTTGCACCGGACAGGTATCTGTCAACAACCGTGCTATCATCTGCGTACCCAAAGGTGTCGGGCGTCAGCATGTCGTTGATATGCAGCAGAAATAGTGTTGCAGACAGAACTGATCCTTGAGGGACTCCAGCATCTATGGCCTGTTGGTCCGAGGAGCGGCCCTCTAGGACCACTCGTATCGACCGTCCCCTCAGGAAGTCAGAGATCCAGTTGCAAAGATCAGCAGGTAGTCCGTAGGCGGGCAGCTTGCTAATAAGGCTTGCGTGCCAGACCCTGTCAAATGCCTTTGAGATATCCAGAGACACAGCGAGGGCTTCGCCATTTCTCTCGATAGCCTCGCTCCATAGGTGGGTGGCATGCACGAGGAGATCACCTGTGGATCGCCCAGGACGAAATCCGTATTGGCGATCGCTCAGAAGATCGTTGTCCTCGAGGTAGCCCAGGAGTCTGTTATTTAGTACACGCTCCATAGTCTTGCAGAGTATGGAGGTGACCGATATGGGCCTATAATTCGCAGGGTCAGCTCGGCTTCCTTTTTTGGGCACAGGTTGCACGTTTGCAAGCTTCCACGATTCGGGAACCACGCCAGTCTCTAGTGACAGTCGGAACAGACGTGTTAATATCGGAGACAACTCAGGCGCACAGTTTCGCAGAACAATTGCAGGGATACCGTCAGGTCCGCTTGCTTTGTTTACATCTAGATTCCGCAGGACTTTAAGTACCTCTTTTTGGTGAATACAGACGGCCGGCATAGAGCAGTCTACTCGAGGTAAAGTTGGTGGAATAGTACCTGCGGCATCAAGACGCGAGTTTTCTGCAAAGAGGTAGGCAAAGAGATTCGCTTTTTCCTCTGCAGTGTGGGCAAGTGAACCGTCAGGTTTCTGCAGCGGCGGTAAAGTAGGCTGACAGAAGTTGGTCTCAACTGCCTTTGCAAGAGACCAGAATGCCTTACTTCCAGCTGGATATGAGGCAAGCTTAGCGCCTACGCTACTGATGTGCCTGAAGCGTGTTCTGCGTAACTCCTTCTTGCTTAATTTAGAGGCCTTGTTATAGGCTTTCTTCAGGTGTCGAGTATTCGGAGCTTTGCGCAGTCGAGCATCAGCCCAGGCTAGGAAAGCAGTCTGTTTAGACGCTTCTGCGCGGTTACAGTCTGCATTGAACCATGGGCGAGCTTTGCTACCGGTAGGAATGTCGGAGTACGGTATAAAATACTCCATACCTTGACGCAAAACTTCCGTTATAGCAACTGCGCAGCTCGACGATTCTCCTGTAGAAAAGCAGGCCTTCCAAGGATACGAAGCAAAGAAGTGGCGCATTTCATCCCAATCTGCTGACTTGTATCGCCACACCCGTCTCTTACCACAAGGGTCCTGATCGGGTGGGGAATATACGGATACGGATTTCACCAGACAGTGGTCAGATGAGCCTAGTGGAGCAACAACTGACACTGAGCATCGGTCTGGATCGGTAGTCAGCAGAAGGTCTAAGCAGTTGGCTGTATGTGACTCCACATCTGGAACCCTAGTCGCACAGCTGACAAGCTGGGAGAGATTTAGAGAAAGTGCAAATTTGCGCGCTTCTCGCCCAGCATGATCGGTCTCCTGGAATGGGAATAACCACTCTTTGTGGTGGGCATTAAAATCCCCCAGGATGACTAGCTGCGCCGACGGGTATCTTTGCAGAGCCTCATCAGCAGCTTCACTAAGGTGTTGAAAAAGTTTGGTTGTCTCCGTATCTCCACTATGTGAACGATAGACACATGCGTAAATATTTTTGGCTACTCCAGTGTCGACCAGTACCCACAAAACGGAAAAACTAGGTGCCTCGAGATTTTTGAGGCGCTTGACGCAGATGTCGTCGCGAACATACACACAGACTCCAGCCCGGGACATAAACTTGTGTTCCAATGTGTAGCCAGGATAGCTGAGGTATGCCGCGTCAGTCGGACATCTGATCTGTGTCTCAGTGAGGAACAGCAGATGCGGTTTATCGGTCTCAAGATGATGGTGGACAGGATTGATATTTGAGTGCAGACCTCGAATATTTGAGAAGTGCACTTTCAGTGGGAGGACGTGCAACCGCTGTTTTACTGTTTTTCGTTTTGTACTTTTCATTGTAATTGGTGTAGGGGAATAGGCAGGAGGAAGGCAGTTGTACGAGGTACTGCAATGCTTTACGCTAGGGAAGAGAGCTGATCACGACCACACGCAAAGTTGGTTGACTTGGAGACCGCGGGGACGCCCGAACCCCCCCGGGGTCGCCACCTTTTCCTCCCATCCGGTTGCCAACCGGCAAGGTGGAGCCGCCCGGGATTTTTCGTCAGGTGGCGGGGCAGCCGTTCACGGGTGGCTTTCCCGCTACTTGGGCCCCCAACTTCCTACGGTCAGCCAGCGGTGCACCGTGCTTCGGATCCCGCTACCCTCCAGAGCCAACCACTCGATGTCGCAACAATCAGCCTCCACAAAAACTGCTACAGCTGCAAGGTACTACTGTACAGACCCAACCTCCAAGATGGCTACTCCTAACTTCATGTCGGAACACGGTGGGACCGCTTGGCGACATGGCTTAGTTAAGAGGGTGGTGACCAGCCACGGCCGAAGCCTACCACCGGAGAGTGCTGTCCATTTTGCACTACCCAGGGATCACGTGTAGGGTATCTAGAGTCTAAGCACCATGAAGGGCTTGGCCTACGGACGCGGACAGCATTGATCCCCATAAATTGACGTCCATCTTCCACGGCGAGCGGCGAGCGAATAGAAAGAGCGCGGCCGCGTTCGCTCTATTTATAGAATCGACAGATTTCGCGACCCGCGAAACGCCACGCTCCGCCCCTCGCGTCCCGCGGTTTCGCGTATGTGTGCGCGCATGATTTCATGTGTTTGTAGATTTAATTAGTTGATAAGCTCTGTATGTAAATAGCTAAATGAGAACCTACTTTTGTAAATATAATTAGGCACTTCTTGTAAATAATAACCATCGAGGTAATATGTACTAAAGTACTGGAGTAGCTATTCCCAATGAAAGCATTGCGCGCGACCTTGCGGCGGGGCCCGCGCGGGGCGCGCGGGAGCCGCGGTGAAAGTCATAGATAACGAGTAATGCGCGCCGATGCGACAATTTGTGCAATTCGTCTACTTGACACTGTCAGTAGGAACTAATGATAGAGAAATTTTATTTAAAAAATTAGATCTTTTTGTACAAATTTAATCCACGCCTCTCTTTTTTCATGGCCCGGATGCGGAAACCTTTAAACAAGTTCAAATAAAAATAAACAGCAAGAACGTAAATATTTATTAAGCTGAACCTCATTTTCACTTTGCGTAGTCAGTTAAAAGTATAAACATTTACAATACTATACTACAATAACATTTCCTAGCAAATTGACTGTTTTTCATTAAAATGACTCAAGACAATGACTGAAGTGTCACGTCTGTACATACTGTAATGTTGTTAATCTATGATTTTCGCCGAAATATGGCCGCCGCTTCCGAGCGCGCGGTGATTTTTTACAAAATTATGAAAATAATATTCCGATGCATGGTTTACTGATAAAATTAGATAATTTACACATGAAATATTACTCCTTGGGCTTTGCTTGTGGTTCTCGAACTGTTTGAGCAGTATCTTAGTACACAGCCAGGCATTTTGATACTAGCACTGACACGTGACGTCGCGGCAAGCGGTGGGCTCAAACTGAGCGAGCTAGAGAGCATGCTCTCTAACGCGTGTTACAAAAAGTGAAGTTGCGGTGCCTCCTCTAGTACGCTAGTACATATTACCTCGATGATAATAACACACGATACACGAATATTCGCTCCTGAATTAGCAGTTTTACTTGTCTACTACCCAGACACAAATCGCTAAATTCTTATTACTAATGGAATTCGGTACAATTGTGATTAAATAATTAAATTAGAAATATTTAGATTAATTAACAATAATAAATTACAAGAATGAAATTATCAATTGAACATTAAAGCAAGAAATGAGAATAAAACGTTTAAAAATTGTTGACATCCTCGCTGCGCTATCATACATATATCACCGTGTGCCGTGTGTTGCCGACTTAGAATAGCATCACCCCACATTCTTCCCGCGGGTGTCGTAAGAGGCGACTAAGGGACTCGAGGGTATTGGTGTATTACGATTTATAGGCGACAGGCTGACAACATGTCACTATAGTGATACACATGTTTTCTGAAACAATCCTCAAAAATGTCAGATGTGGCGATAGTGGCCGTGTTCTTACGGCCGTTAACGCTCTGCCTACCCCGCAAGAGATAAAGGCGTGATGTATGTATGTACGTATGTACATACATCACGCCTTTATCCCTTGCGGCGTAGGCAGAACGTTAACGGCTGTAAGAGTACAGTCGCTATCGCCACGTCTGACATTTTTGAGGATTGTTTTCCAAGGTTGTTTCAGACATATACATATATATATGTGTATCACCATAGTGACAGGTTGTCAGCCTGTCGCCTAAAAATTGTGATACACAAATACTCTCAAGTCCCTTAGTCGTCTCTTACGACACCTGCGGGAAGGATGTGGGGTGATGCTATTCTAAGCCGACATCACATGGCATATTTAAATAGCTGTATGACTATGTAGTTATGTACGATCATCACGCTACACGTGTAAATAATTTATTCAAGGGCGATACACAAAAGAGCATCAGCTCTAAACTGCAATAAACCATCATACTTTACTATGAAGATTATTGGTGTAAAAATGTTAGCTGAAAATATTTGAAGGGGTGGATCAGACAATAAAATTGAATAACTTTCTCCAAGGAACATAGGTCAAAATATGAGAAATTTTATTGGACCAAACAAATTGACTTGGTCGGACGGTAGGAATGTATGCTAGCGGATACTCCACCGACAAGGGCAATGCCCTTAAATAAATGATGATGATGTCTTATTCCGTTTGACACTACGCCTATACAGCAAAAGATAGGTAGTTAAATAGAAGTCAGGTTCTTATGGGAGGTCTAAAATTGTTTTCATATTTCGACCTATGTTCCTTGGGGAAAGTTGTTCTGATTCATGGGCTGGTTCACTCACCCCTTAAAATATTTGCAACAATTTCTTTTACACCCTGTATGAAGCTGTTTTCCCATAAAACATTATTGCTTATTTTACTTACGGTACGTAGCGGTAAGCGGTTACGCTTTATTAAGTACCTGACCTAATGAAACATTACCAACGATGGCTGTTTGTTTTATTTACTTTAAAATAGTTTTCCCGCTATCGGAAAAACATGGTCGTGAATATAATTTTAAAAGGCTCTGCATTGCATATCATACCAAATGACCTTATTAAACTAAAGCCATTCAGATTATTCAACCGCAGATACCGCAATGTGAGATATCAACAATGCTTTCTTCTTCTTTGTTTCTTTTTCGTGTGGGACACCGCACCGAGTCGTCCAACGACCCAACAACCCTATTGTCAGAATTTTTCAACCGCCTTCTACAAGTAGCAGGCTTCTGACATTGTTGTGTAACGACCGCCGTCTAAGTGATCATAGACAGCAACGGGGATCGACGGCTTTCCGAAACACAGAACCATCTTACTTACGGACAATCGGGTGGTTCAGCCCGCAATGCAGAAGCCTGCTACTCGTAGAAGGCGGTTGAAAAATTCTGACACTAGGGTTCATCGGGTCGTTGGACGACTCTGTGTCCCACACGAAAAGACGAGAAGAGACCTACGAATGCAGTCGCTGAATTCACGTAGGCACCAAAGTCAAGTGCATGCCATTGTGATGTCTGCAAGGCGAAGGTTTTCCACACGCGCGGCGCCGGAGCGTGACAACTTCATGCGCTGCAGATGCGGGGATATATGTGCTGCGCGACAGTGGCGTAACTATGCTGGACCGCACGCTTGACGCTCGACGGAGCGCTAAAACATCGCTGCGGTCTGTCAGATCCATACTAAAACAGCTCAACCGCTGTCAACGCAGCGCTATCGCAGTCGTCTGTCGAGTGCATTTTTACACTACGATTTCGCTGCGTCGACAGCGTTTGAGCGGTTTTAGTATGGGGATTGACATTTCTAGTATGGATCTGACAGACCGCTGCGATGTTTTAGCGCTCCGTCGTGCGTCAAGTGTGCGATCCGCCTGATTTTGTAACACGTCGGGGAATACGAAACGGGACCCCTGGATTCTTTTTTTTGCCCCAGGGCATTTGATCACCTAGTTACACCACTGGTGCGCGAAAAATCAACTATGCGTGAAGATGGTAAGCTTAATGAGATCGGAATATGTAAGTACCTACTTAAGTAACGGTTTTTCCGGTATCGGACTCAATTCCACGTGCCGGAGACAATCAGGATCGGTTCTATCCTTTGAGACATCAAAATTTTTTTTTAGAGTTCCTATACAAAGTCGCTCAGCTGATCGGGAATTTTGTATTGTAGGTCGAAAAAATTGTTTTCGTTTCCCAAGACCCCATATAAAAAGTTGTTCAGTTTTATGGTCTGAGCACGCCAGCAAAGTTTTCGTTACACCGTCCCTTACACCCTGTATCGTCTATCACAAGTCCGCAAGTGTAGGTGGTAGGTACAGAAGTGTTGATTATATTTCCTGGTAGTTATTTGTTTTTGTTCATGCAAACCGAAAATTCGCGCTAATCTCAGAATCAACCTTCTGAGAATTGTCTAGGTAAGTATTGCGGAAATGTACTTGTTTAAGTATCGAATTAGTTGGTTGACCAGAAGGTTCCGGGTTCCACTCTCGGTGGGTCACTCACAAAGTTGATATTAATCACTTTGTGAATTTGTTCCTAGTCTGGTTAGGACATTGCGGGCTGAGCGTTAAGCCGTAGGCCCCGGTTGCTGTTTATGATCACTTAGACGGCGGTCGTTACACAACCATGTCAGAAGCCTGCTACTTATAGAAGGCAGTTGAAAAATTCTGACACTAGGGTTCATCGGGTCGTTGGACGACTCGGTGTCCCACACGAAAAGAGAGAGAGAAGAGAGAGTTTCAAGTGAATAAAAATATTGAATATTATGTAAACTAAATTCTTTATTATAATAATATTATATAAATCAATGTAAAAACAATATTGCATGCTTATTATATTACTAGCTGGTGCCCGCGAACTTCGTTTCGCCATATATCATCCATCATATCAGCTATATAAAGGAAGCCCACTGATAAACATAGGCCTCCCTTATAGACTCTAAGAACCATAAAATAATCTATACATATAATAAAGCTCAAGAGGACCGAAAGTCTGTACATACAAGATATCAAAAAAAAAATTGTTTCGTGATACTTAATATTGATAACAAAACACGTTTCTGCAATTTTTTAAATTTTTGTCTGTTTGGATGTTTAGATGTTTAGATGTTTAGATGTTTGTGTGTTTGTTTGTGGATATGCGGAAGCATCACGCGAAAACGACCGAGCGGATTTTGATGCAATTTGTACCAAAATGTCAAGTAAATCACCGACCAGGTTATAGGCTAAAAAAAAACATACCCCTAAAAGGGGGGTTGGCTGCTACGCATAAAATAAGTTTGTAGATCACGTAAATTTCATAGTGCCGCGTAGTAAAAAGATGTGTATGGGCTTATTGGACCCGAGATTGATTTCAAATTTCGAACTGGCCAGCACGAACTGTGTCACTTTGAATAAGCGCGCAGAAAGAAAAATAACAAGAGGCCGTATTTATTATTTTTAATCTATATTTTTATAACCTCAATAAATGAGAAAAGTAAAATCTACGAATATGTCGACGACTACAAAAATATCTCTTTAATATTGGAATAATTTTAACTTTTAATAATTCAATATTTTTTACACTCGAAAACAAAAGTTCCGTGGTACAAGACGTGTAAGTTGCGTACCAGACGATACAATCTTTATTTATGGATCGCGTAATCTACTATTTACCGCGGGAAAATTGCAATAGCTTCAAAGCAAAAGTTTGTGTGAAGGGATACCTATCCTTATTTTTGCCGCTCCAACCATGGTTAAAATGGCTCAGCGGAAATGGATCTGCTTATGATGTAAGTCGGCCAGCGAAGTACCACAATTTTTTGTTTTTAATTTTTCTTGCTAATTTTGTTAAGGCTATTCTTTATATCTACGTTACTAGCCAATGTTGTTCTGTTACATACTGTTATTATATGTTTAGCCGACAAATTGTAATACACCAATACCGTCGAGTCCCTTAGTCGCCTCTTACGACACCCGCGGGAAGGATGTGGGGTGATGCTATTCTAAGCCGGCATCACACATCATCTGTGCCCAATTTCATGAAAATCAGTTCAGCAATTTTTGCGTGAAGGAGTAACAAACAAACAAATCTTTTGTATTAATATATTAGTAGGAAGTAGGATAGGATAGGATTTGTAGTGGGATTACTTGGTTTTTAATAAGCTTATGTTTTATTTATTCACACTCATGAACTCGGTCTTTATTCATCCATCACAATGTTAAGAAATGTGGCATCAGTCTACTTCACGGAATTGATACCATTGGAAGTAAACGCATGATTTTAAAAAAATTGCTAAAATGAACTGTAAAGCGAGGATTTGGAACAGGGAGTGACTAATCTGTAACCTGATTCAGCAAATTCAACCTACAGGAATCAAAAAGACCAAACATATATAAAAGAATCACCGTTTTCTTACTCTTTTTTGCATGTGGAAATTGTAAATTTAGGATTTAACAGTTTTTTAAAATTACATATGAAGTGTAAAAAAATGAGGTGAAAATATTTTAAGGGGTGAATCAGCCCATGAATCTGAACAACTTTCCCCAAGGAATACATAGGTCGAAATATGAAAAAAACATTTGGGCCTCCCATACAGTTGACTTGCTCGGCTGCTACATTTTGTATGGGAGGTCCAAAAATTTTTTCTATATTTCGACCTATGTTGCTTGGGGAAAGTTGTACAGTTTCATGGACTGATTCACCCATTTAAATATTTGCAGCTAATATTTTTACACACTGTATAGTCGGCGAAACCAAGTTTTCGGGTACCTATCTACCAACAATTTAATATAAGCTTATAATATATTATTTTATGGTTCTTAGAGTCTATGGGGGAGGCCCATGTTTATCAGTGAGCTTCCTTTATATAGCTTATATGATGGATGATATATGGCGAAACGAAGTTCGCGGGCACCAGCTAGTATATTATAAGCTTATATGAAATTGTTGGTAGATAGGTACCCAAAAACTTCGTTTCGCCGACTATACAGTGTGTAAAAATATTAGCTGCAAATATTTAAATGGGTGAATCAGTCCATGAAACTGAACAACTTTCCCCAAGCAACATAGGTCGAAATATGGAAAAAAATTTTGGACCTCCCATAGGCCGAGCAAGTCAACTGTATGGGAGGCCCAAATTTTTTTTTCATTTTTAGATTTTTGTATTCCTTGGGGAAAGTTGTTCAGATTCATGGGCTGATTCACCCCTTAAAATATTTGCAGCTAATTTTTTAACACTTTATATGTAATTTTAAAAAACTGTTAAATCCTAAATTTACAATTTCCACATGCAAAAAAGAGTAAGAAAACGGTGGTTCTTTTATATATGTTTGGTCTTTTCGAATCCTGTAGGTTGAATTTGCTGAATTAGGTTACAGATTAGTCACTCCCTGTTCCAAATCCTCGCTTTCCAGTTCATTTTAGCAGATTTTTTAAAACCGTGCGTTTACTTCCAAAGGTATCAATTCCGTGAATTAGACTGATGCCACATTTCTTAACACTGTGATGGATGAATAAAGACCGAGTTCATGAGTGTGAATAAATAAAACATAAGCTTATTAAAAACCAAGTAATCCTACTACAAATCCTATCCTATCCTACTTCCTACTAATATATTAATACAAAAGATTTGTTTGTTACTCCTTCACGCAAAAATTGCTGAACTGATTTTCATGAAATTGGGCACAGATGATGTGTGATGCCGGCTTAGAATAGCATCACCCCACATTCTTCCCGCGGGTGTCGTAAGAGGCGACTAAGGGACTCGAGGGTCAATACCCTCGAGTCCACCAATGTGTATTACAATTTTTAGGCGACAGGCTGACAACCTGTCACTATGGTGATACACATGTTTTCTTGAACAACCTTGGAAAACAATCCTCAAAAATGTCAGACGTGGCGATAGCAGCCGTGTTCTTACGGCCGTTAACGCTCTGCCTACCCCGCAAGGGATAAAGGCGTGATATATGTATGTATGTATGGGCACAGACATAAAAGGGGTAACTTGTACTAACACATAGGAAAGTTTTTATCGTAAAAGAAGTTCCTGTGCGATGCCACGGGATGACCGATTTCCATACGGGCGGAGCCGCGGCTAGGGTTACATTTAATTAAGTACCTAAGGCTATTTAATTAAGACCGTATGCTGCCGGCAGAGTAGAATAACTCCTCTTTTCCCGTGGGGGTCGCGTCGTAAGAATCAACCAAGGGAGAAACCCGACCCAAGACCGGCCCTGGAGAAGGACAACAGAGTCTACATTCAGACCCGGAACGGGGTCTCTGTCAGGCGCGTGTGACAGAGGTCTATCCTGCAGCCAACTTGGCTCCGCATGTATCGACTCGTCGTTTCTGTGGAGTCAGCCAAGGAGACCGAGAGAGTGGCCTTGTTTTGGGCAATCCGGCGTTTTCCAAATCGATTTATACCTATAGCCACGAAAAGTCTTATCTGAGACACTGATTGGATCGTCTGGCACACACGTATGAGGCTTTAAGACCGATGATAATGACTCATAAAACTGAACAACTTTCGTAAGGAAAATTTTACAGAACATATGGAAAAAAAAATATCTTCCATAGAAAATATACCAGCCGATCGAGTCAATTTGTATGAGTAGTCCAATTTTTAATCATATTTCGAGTTAATGTTTCAGAAAAAAGTTTGCGCACCCTGAAAATAATGTTGGTATTGTCGGCTAAACATATAATAACAGTATGTAACAGACCAACATTGGCTAGTAACGTAGATATAAAATTAGCAAGAAAAATTAAAAACAAAAAATTGTGGCACTTCGCTGGTCGACTTACATTACATCATAAGCAGATCCACTCCCGCCGAGCCATTTTAACCATGGTTGGAGCGGCAAAAATAAGGATATCCCTTCACACAAACTTTTGCTTTGAAGCTATTTAAATTTTCCCGCGGTAAATAGTAGATTACGCACCAAGAAAATGATCCATAAATAAAGATTGAATCGTCTGGTATGCAACTTACACGTCTTGTACCACGGAACTTTTGTTTTCGAGTGTAAAAAATATTGAATTATTAAAAGTTAAAATTATTCCAATATTAAAGATATATTTTTGTAGTCGTAGACATATTCGTAGATTTTACTTTTCTTGTTGTCACATTGAGTAATAATTCGACAAACTCATTTATTGAGGTTATAAAAATATAGATTAAAAATATAAATACGGCCTCGTGTTATTTTTCTTTCTGCGCGCTTATTCAAAGTGACACAATTCGTGCTGGCCAGTTCGAAATTTGAAATCAATCTCGGGTCCAATAAGCCCATACATCTTTTTACTACGCGGCACTATGAATTTTACGTGATTTACAAACTTATTTTATGTGTAGCAGCCAACCCCCCTTTTAGGGGTATGTTTTTTTTAGCCTATAACCTGGTCGGTGATTTACTTGACATTTTGGTACAAATTGCATCAAAATCCGTTCGGTCGTTTTCGCGTGATGCTTCCGCATATCCACAAACAAACATCAAACATCTAAACATCTAAACATCTAAACATCCAAACAGACAAAAATTAAAAAAGTTGCAGAAACGTGTTTTGTTATCAATATTAAGTATCACGAAACAATTTTTTTTTTGATATCTTGTATGTACAGACTTTCGGTCCTCTTGAGCTTTATTATATGTATAGATAGATAGTATAAATACAATACACACGTAATTATAATAAATAGGTATACTACTTTACATTTCTTAACTGTGTATAGTGAGATTCTATTTGCAAAAGGACGGCACACAAACGTATTCTAAAATTTATTACGATAATTATAAATTAGGACATTAAGTATAAATTCGAGTGACACGAAATTACATATAATAGGTATGTCTTTAAACATACAATAAATGCAATGTCAACTTAAATAATATGATTTGATTTGACTGTTAAGGGCAGAACACACCTCTTCCGTAAGCGTGCGTTTACACGCGCGTACCTTGTAATGTACACGTCCTGCACTACGCAACGCAAGCGGTGTGCTTTCTGTCATACAATCCCATATGTCATACAAGGTACGCGCGTGTATACGTGCACGCATACGAGCTGCATACGCAGACCGGCATAATTTTTTTGTGCTCTGGCTATTGATTTACATTAAAAATAATATTACCTACATGATGGGTGACTAAGTGTCTATTTCTTTATGTACTTTCTAATTAAAATTAACTTTTATATTTACATGATGTATTGTCATTATTACAGTAAAATATTTCACAATGTTTTAGGTCCGTATTTATAAATCACTCTCTCAACTCTAAGATCGATCTCAAAAGTGATTTTAGAATAGAATATTAAATACGTTTATTCACTTTAAACATACACAATACACAACAAGTACAAAAAAAATAACAACTATGACAATTGATGTAGGAGGGTGCAACCATGTCGCTGGGACCCACTGTGCGCTGTGTGTGTGTGACAGTGAAAAGGCGCTGGCTCAGCTTATTGCCACAGCAAGCTGTGACGCTGATGATTCTGCCAGAAAACCTAAATGAGACAGCGTGAGCGAAACAGAGAGAAAAATAGTGACTAAGCAGATATAGTACGAAACAAAATTATATTTGACAAATGTCAGTCAATACTAACAGCATCTCAATGTCGCACTCAAGTTCGATCTCAGAGTTGAGTGCGGTTTATAAATACGAGTCTTAAAATGGCATTTGACTGAAATGGCATTTTGCGCGTGCTACATTATATGTAAAAAAGTACATAGAATGGTTTTAAAAAAGTACTTATGACGCATGAGCTAACTTAAGATTCTTAAGTACAGTACAAGTCTTAAATCGCGTGACTTTTTTTATCCTATTAATAAAGCTACTTACTTATTTCCAAGTTGATTAAGTATAACTTAGCTATTTTA
Source organism: Keiferia lycopersicella (assembly GCA_029255805.1). NCBI lineage: Eukaryota > Metazoa > Arthropoda > Insecta > Lepidoptera > Gelechiidae > Keiferia > Keiferia lycopersicella. The sequence continues at coordinate 837,202 of JARACZ010000024.1, forward strand.
AGCTGTCTTTTTGTCGTGGCTTACAAACATTGGTTACTGCTCTCTTTAACAACTTACCTACTTACAATTATTATTAAAGTAATTTAATACAATACAATTACAAAAGTAATTTTGACTTTCATATTAAGGCAAATAGGATGTCATCTCCTATGTATGACGTCATAACGTAAATAACTACACGAGATAAAATATACCTACATTAAACAGGCCAAAATGGCACCTACACAGATGTATACAAAATAAAAAGAGCTTTGTTTTCATATCTTAAAAAAATCTTAATAAAGTGAGACAAATTCTTTGGATTGTTTTGAAATTCCATTACTTATTGTGATGTACACTGTACCTATTGTATCAAGTGGTTGTCCTTAATATAAAAACTAATTACTATGAAACAATTTCATATTGTGGTACATGAGGTTCGAAGTTGAACCCATTGTAGTGTGTGAAACTTAGGCTTCTAGTGCCGGGGCCGTCGGCAAACGGCGCTAGCTCCCGCTGGAGAGAGGAGAATGTCGGCCGTTCATCAGGGTCCACCTGCCAGCACTGCAGGCAGATCTGAAACAACTCATCCCCAACGTACGACGGCTGCGAAGGCCTCATCCCTCTCAAAATCCTAGCCGCTACATCCTTGTTGGCCGTGTGGAAGTATGGCGTCGACCCTATCGTAAACGCTTCCCACATCAGCACACCAAATGACCACACATCCGCTTTTGGGTGGTACCTAGTCTGTCTGTGCATCTCGTGGGCTGTCCACCTGGCATAATCCGGGGTTTCATGCAAAGGCCTCATATGCGCGAGGCCATAACCCGCCACTTTCGCTACTCCAGTTTCACAAATAGCAATATTTCGACAGGCTAATCTTTTGTGCATAATTTTTTTGCTATGCAAATACTCCATACCCCTGGCAATGTCTACAATGATTTGCAATAATCTATTCTCTGTGATGAGACAGAATTTGTTATTTTGGAGATCTCTCTGTCTGGCATGCAAAAGCATTTCCTTCAATGTGTGCTTGGTTTCCTGCATTACAACGAATAGTGTCGTGTTTGTTTCACAAATTCCTATAAGCGAGATCACATTTTCATGATCACTGGACTTGATAAGGAGATCTAGTTCCTGTAGCATGAGTTTCTTGTCCGGTCTCTCCATGTCTCTGTCAGCAATGACCTGGACTAGGCCTGGTGTTTGGGCTCCATGCTGTTGGACTTTAGCTTTAGTAAATTTGCCATAACTGCCTAATCCAACCACACAAGAAATGTCTATATCTATGAGATTCCTTGGTATGTTCCATAGCTTTCTTTTCAAATTGCTATAGTAATCAACTCTTTCCTCTTCATCTTGTAAGAACCCTGAGTTTTCAATCTCAATGCACGGTTCACTGAGACTCAAGGGCATTGATTGAGATCCTCGTTGCATTCTAGTCAGAACTATTCTTTTTCTTAAAACTATGAGCATTCCAACTCCAATAAGCAGTAAGACTACTCCAATAGCAATACCTGCACCTAATGCCACAACCATTGGTGATATTTCTTCTGGTTCATTAATGTTTAAAATTATTTTCTTTGTAGACTCTGCATACCTTATCTTTTTTACATGATTCTTTTGACTGACCACTCCTAATGATACATCAATATCATTGGTCAAGGGCAGAGGAGCATTGTAAAAGCCATTGTAGGTACTTCTATCTCCAATTATAAAGTCAGATTTAATATCGTAAGGATCCAATTCTGCTGTGATGTAGTACGGAAGACCTTGCTCGTTGGCATATGAATAGTTCCCGAGTGTATCAATAATAAAACCGGTTTGGTATAATTCTATGGATACTACAATCCTATACAGGGATACAGGCCCATTTACATTTTTGGCTTCAGGAATGTGAACCAACATCCTGTCTCCTTTTCTTTCTTTGATTTCTATATCAGGAGGACTAGGGTCTGGTGTGCCGATAATAGTCTCCGCTTTGATTGTTTTATTGGGTCCTTCGTCATCAAAATTAGTAGCTGATAGACTAATGAGGTATGTTGTCCCTGGATGCAAGTTTACAAGTTCGTACTGTAAAGTTTCATTGGAGACAGTCCATTCTAAAGATACAAGCGTATCGGCGTCAGCGTATGTTTCCTCAACATCTGCCTTAAGAGTGTAGCTGGTGATCAACGTGTGGGCTTGCGGCAGCGTCCAGCGAACTCTGATGGTGGTTTCTGTTACGTTGATGACTTCTAGAGTGGCCGGCGCTCCCGGAGCGGTCACGTCTGTATCGTAGACACTAGCAGCGCCGTCGCCGCCACACATTTGAGTTTCATTCTTCGGGCAAGGAGTGCTACAAGAATCCAATGGGAGTTGGAATATACCGGGAGTATTGCCGCAGAAACAGGTGGACTCATTCCCGATCACAGCGTATTTGTAGTACACCTGCTCGCACGCCGACAAACACACATCTACAGATTGACCTGTGTGGGTGTTGAGTAGATCATCTACTTTGAACTTGTAGCAGCCGACGGAGTCACCGCGGTCGCCCCGGCAGAGGTCAAACATGAAAAAAACCGCCGCGTAAACCCACAGCGGCGAATGCTCCATTGTTATTTTCAGTATTGAGTCATGCACTTAAAAATTGACGTTATAGTTAACGCCCGAATGAATACAAACTTTTTCCACTGAACTTCACATGGTACTATTTCTCGAGATACTGGAATCGATAGATAAATGTTCAGAGATTATTTACTGGAGGCACTGTTTCATATTCTTTTCAAAGTAATCGATGAAATAAACCAAATAAACCTTTGAAATAAACTTAGCGTGCCGCAACGCTGCCTCTTGTTGCCTTGCCAATTCGTTATTTTTGACGTTTCTAGAGATGAGCCAAGCAAGACAAGGCAGTTTATTTTGTAATCAAAGTTATGATAAAATAAAGTCATTTCAATTTTTTTGTGGTAAGTGGTCAGTCATTAATTAACCAAATATTTACGATTTAAAAAATCCACAACATATAACCTTCCTCCTCAAACAACAATCATAAAAGGGCCACGACGATCCGCTACAGTTGCACAGCAATGAGCATCGAACATATTTGTATGAAGCCTGGCATACGTAATCTTCTAAGTGTTCACCCGCAAGGGCCCCACTATGGAGACTTGAAATATTTTATCCACAGTATTTGTTTGTGAAAAAAAATAATTAAATCATTTTAAAGTATTAATTACATTTATTACATTTTTTAATAAGAGTAATTCGCATTTTCTCTTCAATCTCAGTATTATTACAATACTTAAAACTATTAGGAATATCGTATATGTAGGAAAAATCTGGGTATGTATTGTAATGAAATGAACTCTATAAGTTCCGTATTTATTTATTTGAATTGCATCTAAGTAACAAGGTTTTGCACTCAACTTAATTATATAATAATAACATTATACTAAATTATATTAATACTAAAATGGCTGATAGTATCAATAAAATTGCACAATATTATAGCAATAATTAAGTCTGACACACAAAACAGACACCTTGCTTGTGGGTCGATGTTCATCGACATAATTATATAGTCTTTTAAAACAAAACAGAACAACAATAACAAATTAAAAACGAAAACTTAATACACAACAAAATAACAATCGTCTCACAGATAATGAAAGCTGTCTACGACACTTGCACACAGTAGAAAGCACAGTGGCTAACTGATTTTCCAAACCAAATAAGGTTGAATAAAAAAAAATGCCACGCACAGGACATGCTTCCTAGAAAATGGGATAAATGTGTGCGTAAGTAAGCGCACAGGTAATAAAATATCTGGATGACAGCAAACAATGGAGCGTAGAGCGACGGTCGTTCTGTTGTGTGACGAGATGAGATGTACTATACTATATCTGTATTTATCTATAGCTGTCCTTGTCGCACGCGGTTTCCACTTTTCGCCGGTTTTGTTACCACTCACTAGTAGCCAACTAATTAATATAGTGTGGAAGTTATAGGCCGCACTTGAATATATCACAGTGGAAGTATATTATTGGAAATTAAATAAATACACAGACATTTTTTTCTAGCCAGAAGTTTTTCACAACAGACAGTGACAGACATAATCAACAGCCTGCATTTGTTACAAGCTATGACATGATACTATAACTCGATTTTTATAACTGTGCGTTTGGAGCTGTCAAAATATGTATGGGATGACACTTCAATCGTATAGAAAAAGTGACAGCTCCAAACACACAGTTTTAAAAATCGAGTTAAAAACTAACTATGGCTATGGTATTACTGACAGGAGCATAAACCTCTTTCAACACCAATCATACCTACCTACCTATATAATAAATAATAGTTAAAAAATGCTTTTTCATTCACAAACAAATACTATAGATAATATATATTTTTTTATTTTGAAAGCTCAATATCTTCTAAAGTATATCACTTTCGACATTTTATCACGTAACACTTTCGTTTTGTAATATTTTTCTCTGTCGATTGCCACAAGTACCATCAGTGGCCGCCAACATTTCAAGTCTCCATAGTGGGGCCCTTGCGGGTGAACACTTAGAAGATTAGGTATGCCAAATAGGTTGGATGCTCTTTACTGCAGTTCAAGAAATAATCAAAAGAGTCAACTCATTTTTTTGCTATTTGGACAGCTCTAGTGAAGTGTTCATAGAGTATAGAGTAAAGGCTGGTTCACACAAGATTCAAAAGGTCGGTTGGTATATGTGCAACGAACGGGTATTGCTATCTCAGTCTCACATACTAGGAAATTATTAAGAGAAAAAGAAAAAGCAACAATTTAGTCTTCTTTTCGTGTGGGACACCGAGTCGTCCTACGACCCGATGAACCCTAGTGTCAGAATTTTTCAACCGCCTTCTACAAGTAGTAGGCTTCTGACATGGTTGTGTAACGACCGCCGTCTAAGTGAACAATTTAGTAACAGAAACGTTAGACTCTGGGCTGAGATGACTTCATAACGCACAACTGACAGTTTTGGTTTGAAATGTAAACGTTACATTACAAACGGAAAATAAATGTAAACAGTGTTTATTTGTGGTTTATTTCATGAAAACTTGTTTGTTTTGGGAATAATTCGCTTAAATAATGTCTACTCGATCCGGAAAACGTAAGTTAATTACCATTCAACTGTTGTTTTTGTTAAATTATTGGTGCTACTAATGTAAGTCTCTTTCAAATCAAATATTAATGTTTTTCGACTTTTTCGTTATTTTCAGGGATCCACAGCACAGCCTTTGAAAATGATGATCGTATCCTAGCAGAAGTGGTCCCTAAAACTGAGAAAAAGACTCGTAATAAACGTTTGAAGGAGAATGAGGTGCTACCAGAGTTCGCTGTACCAAAATCAAAATCCCAGAAACACTATGTTGCTTACCCTTCGACTGATGACGAGGGTGGTTACACTACAGCCTCTGACGCGCTAGACGGCATCAAGTCCGCTCGGAAAGCAAGAAAAACCACTTTGAAGGAACATGATACTAATATACTTGAAAACGAAAATGTTGATGAAACTGTGAAGGAGAAGAAAAATGGAAGAGTAACGCGCCGGACGAGAAAATTCGCTGACAATGTCGAAGAACCGACACAGAACGGTGACACAAAGGTCCCTGTTGAAACAGTCCCCAATAAAAAGGGCAAAGGCAAGAAGAATAAAAAGAAAAACTCCAAAAATAACTCTGATGTCAATGAGAACATACCTGAACCAGTCTCAGTAGAGGTGTCAAAGTCACATAAGGTGTCAAAGAAATCTAAAAAGAAGAAGGGTAAACATGCAAACTCTTCTTCTGATGAAGTTAAACAAATACTAAACAAGAGCAATGTTTCTACGGACTCATTTCACAGTGCTGCCGGCAGCCCTATCAGTGAGAACGTCGCTGTTGATGTCTCTTCAGAGACTGATAAAACTCTGGTCAAAGAAAATGTTAATTCTGACAAAAATACAAGCAGAAACTCTGGCATAAAGCCTACAACTCCAAACCAAGCAGATCTTAAATCAGAACTAAATGACACACTGAAACATTCAAAACAAGATTCCATAAATAAAAGAAAGTCCAGTGTGAAAAACACTACCTTTGATAAAGAGGATACAGTTGTTTCTAATGGTTTAAATTCAACTTATGACAAAAACTGTGTTGAAACTGGTAAATCTAACTTATCAGTAGTAAACGCACCCAAAGCCAGAAGGTCCCTAAGACTAAATGATTCAACTACAGAAAATGTTGATGCTATTGAGATTTCTAAAAAACTGAATACAACTTTTGAAATGGAAAATGAATCAAGAAAATCTTTACGTTCAAACAATTCTGGAAATGACAATGCACTTAACACAACTTTTGAAAAAAAGAGTCAAAGCAGAGTAATATCTCTTGACTCAACGTTTGACAAGTCTGACCCAAAACTGAACACAACTTTTGACAAAACTGATGCTAAAAGTAACTCTGAGAAGTCTTCCCTGATTAGTTCAGATGAGGGTACCTTGAATGTCACTTTTGATAAAGAAAACTCAAGAATCAGCATCACAAGCGATGAATCTAAAACCGATAACATTGTAAACACAACTCCCGTTTTGATTGAGAGCAGTATGGATGAATCAAAACTCTCTACCCCAAAAACTGAAAACCTCAACATAACTAAAGAAATATCTCCAGCACAGAAAGACACGTTGCAAACTCCGATAACACCGCTAAAACGTGAAGGTACCTTTACTAAAGAGAGTCCGGAAATTACCACTAAAACTCCAACTAAACGTCAAACCTTACCGTCTCCCGGTATGACTCCATTTAATGCCACTCGAAGCTCAACTAGAGAGAAGAGTGTGATGAATGTAACTCGGTCGATTGAGAAGTCCCGCAGGTCTTCGCTGGCGGAGCTGGCACCATCGAGGCAAACCCGGGTGATGTTCTGCAGTCCGGTGAACAATCCAGCGGTCGTCATGCAGCAGAAGAAGAAGGTCATCAAGTCCAGCATGAAGGGGTCCAATAAGAGCTTTGTTTTTGATGAGAGTGGTGAGTACCATTTGCTTAAATATCACAGCTCACCATTTTCTATGCCTTATCCCATTTCTCTGTCGGGGTCGGCTACCTAACATTTTGACGGATTTGACGTGTAACCAAGTTTTTACACAAAGCGACAGCCATCTCACCTCTGTAACCCGAAGGCTAAGCTGGCCCGAATCCTAGGTTAAGTCACTTTCAAATATCATCTGAATTCAAATTTTACTTAAATTTGGGTTTCATCACGATGAATTCGACCTATGTTCCTTGAAGAAAGTTGTTCAGTTTCAAAGTCTGAATCACCCCTTAAAATATGTGCAGCTAATATTTTTACACATCTTTATATTCTTTTTAAAAGTAGTTTGTATACTTAATCATATCCCTTACACTTCCAGCGTTAGTGTCAAAGCCGACGTCGCGCAAACGCTCGTACACGCACAGCGACGTGGACAGCACGCGCGTCAAACGCACGCGACTCGCGGACGATCTGCAGACGTCTGTGGACCGTCTGTCGCGACCACGCACTCCCAGCACTGCGGGTAATTATCGTATAATCACGCCTTTATCCCTTGCGGGGTAGACAGAGCGTTAACGATCGTAAAATAACGGTCGTTATCGCCACGTCTGACAAGTATTGAGGGCCCCTTCAGATGATTCGTGTATTACGGTAGTGACAGGTTGTCAGCCTGTCGCCTAAAATTGTCGTATTACACAGACAAGAATTAAAAGGAATCGAAAATACAGAAGACAAAACATTCGAATAGTAGAACGTGTGACACGAGTGGTTCCAACCACCAATAGAAGTTACAACGCCTGATAAAAACATTACACTCCTTTTTGGTTCGGCAGCCGTGTAAAAAGAGCAATAGAAATACTCATTTTACTAACTCAACCGATGTGGCGCAGTGGTAGTGCGACTGCCTTTAACGCAGAAGGTTCCGGGTTCGATTCTCGGTGGGTCACTCACAAAATTGATATGTTCCACTTTGTGAATTTGTTCCCAGTCTGGTTAGGACATTGCGGGCTGAACCACCCGATTTTCCGTAAGTAAGATGGTTCCGTGTTTCGGATGGCACGTTAAGCCGTAAGTCCCGGTTGCTGTCTATGATCACTTAGACGGCGGTCGTTACACAACCATGCCAGAAGCCTTGCTACACGTAGAAGGCGGTTGAACAATTCTGACACTAGTATTCATCGGGTCGTTGGACGACTCGGTGTCCCACACGAAAAAGAAGAACTAACTCAACAAAACGCTTATACACTCCCCAGCCAAACCGCCAGAAACAACGCCAGCAAAGAAAGCCCCGACTCCCGCCAAGCCGAAGTCGGAGCCCAAACGCACGAAACTCCCGAACTTCGCGGCGCTGCATCAGAAGCAGTTCGACCGCATGGAGTCCTTAGACGAGTGCCAACGCAGGAAGCTGCAGCGCGCCAAGAAAATGCTCGTGCCCAAGACGCCCAACGGAACCATCGCCGTGCTGGAGAGAGGCAGTCCTAGAGGTTTGTGTTTTAGCTGTAGGATTATGCAGTAATGCTCTTCAGTTTATAGGTTCACAAGTCATCACAACACATACATAGTGTAAGGGACGGTGTACCGAAAACTTTGCAGGCGTGCTCAGACCACGAAACTGAACAACTTTTTCTATAGTGACTATGTTGGTACACGTGAATAATTTTTCGACCTCCCATACAAAATTCGCGTTCAGCTGAGTGACTTAGTATGGGAACTCGAAAAAAATTTTTCCCAACATAGACCCCATAGAAAAAGTTGTTCAGTGTCATAGTCTAATCACGCTTGCAAATATTTCGTTACACCGTCCCTTACACCCCGTATAGCTAATTCGCTTAGATATGTAGCGACCAGCGTAACTTGACATCAATGCACCATACACGCAAGTACATTTACGCTGGTCATGACACTGTAAGCGAATGAAGTATAATCTACTATCGGGCGACGCAACTAACTTTAACTTAAGTATTTGGAACCAAAATAATAATAAAAAAATACAATTCTAAACAAGGTCGTGTTGTGACCCCTACGATCACTGCTAAAATCATTCGCGGGTATTTTAAAGTTTGTACGTACTAAGTGACAAAATGGAACGTTATTTTAAGAATTAATTACAAATTTACAACCTCTTTATTTAGCTGCTATTCCTGCTAGTTCGCAGCCTAATTTTGATTGCATTGTTCACAATCTTATCGTACAAGTGCTTAACCAGCTAAACCATTGTTTGATCGTCTGATAAACAACAAATAAGGGAATGTGGCGTGACTGAAACACGTTATCATAAAATTATAAAAACATCAAAATATGTTAAGTAATTTTCCGTTACAATTTATTACGTATACATTAGTCGGCAATGATAATGAGTTTTGCTTATTAATTTTTAGTTTTATATTGCCAGTTACTATGGCGTTAATAATATTAACGTAGTTAGGTGGCTAGAAGTTTGTAATACCTACGCTTACGTATAAGTTATTTTTAGTCAGTATGTGGTCAGTACGAAAATACATTCTCTTACATACATTCTTCCATACATTTTGGTCAAGTAGTTCATGTTTTATGGAACAGCAGATTTTTTCTTGTAGTACAAGATATTTGTAATTGTTTGGTTTCTTCTATTGTAGTAGGCGTAGAAATTATAAGAATTTGGGTAATTTTCAAAGTATATTGAAGACAGTAAAGAAATACAATGTTGTATGGTGGGTCGTCTAGTTTGAAGTGTCTCGATGCGCGGCGCGTGCGGCCGCCGGCTCCGGCTCGCTGCCGGGCCCCCCGCACCCCTCTCTCGTCTCCTCTGTCGTCTTAACATTCTCCCCCCCCTCGAACACGTCAGGGTTTCGAGCAGGAAAATTGAAGTGGTCTGATGAAGGCAGCAGTGGACAAATCTTGCTCATAGCACGACGCACGACGCCCTTAGCAGTGTTGACATCGGCGACTCTTGACACTCCATCAGGTCCCGGAAAGAGTTTATGAATGCGGCCTATACGCCATTGCAGAGGAGGTAGGTTGTCATCTTTGAGAATAACCATATCTCCTTCTTGAGGCCCTCTTTGGTCCAACTTCCATTTTGTTCGCTGTTGCATCTCGGCCAGATATTCACGACGCCATCTCTGCCAAAAGTGTTGTCGTACGTATTCGATGTACTCGTATCTGTTGAGGCGGTTCACGTTGACATCAATCAATGCTGGTGATGGTAACGAAGTGAGTGCTCTGCCAATGAGGAAGTGGCCCGGAGTTAAGGGACTTAAGTCGTTTACATCTGAGGATAGAGGGGTCAGAGGTCGGGAATTTAGGATCGCTTCAATTTGTGTAAATAAAGTGGATAACTCCTCGAAAGTTAAGTGTTTTTTACCTAAAATTCTAGTCAAATGGAATTTCGCAGACTTTACGCCTGCTTCCCAAAGCCCACCAAAATGTGGGGCGTAAGCGGGTGAAAATACGAAATTTATACTTTCTTGGGCACCGGCGTTGAAGATATCTTCATGGTTGGATTGTAAGAAGTTTGCAAGTTCATTCTTTGCACCTACAAAATTCGTGCCGTTGTCACAGTACAGCTCAATTGGTTTGCCTCTGCGAGAAACAAATCGCCTTGTGCAAAGCATGAATACATCAGTAGTCAGATCGCTTGCAACCTCTAAATGCAACGCCTTGGTTGCTAAGCACACAAACAAGCATAAGTAACATTTGCTTATACGACATCCGCGAGTCTTACGATCCGTAATATAGAAGGGACCAGCGAAGTCAACACCGCTCACTTGAAAGGGAAGACTTGGAGTTACCCTAGCTGATGGTAAGTTACCCATTAATCTATTAATATTTTTAGCTTTTAAGATTCTGCAGCGAATACAATTATTAACTATTTTTCTTGCCAGAATCTTTCCTCTTAGAGGCCAAAAACGTTCTCTTATGTTGCTCAAAAGTAACTGTGGTCCACAATGTAAAAGATTTTTGTGTTCTTGCATAAACAGTAGTTTAGTAAAATTATGATCTGATTCTAATAAAACCGGATGTTTTTTTGAATAGTTTTCAGGTGACTGCTGGATACGACCACCCACGCGAAGGATGCCAGTATCATTTTCAATAAATGGACTGAGAGACAATATATGTGATTTACTTGGTAAGGATTTGTCACTTGATAGAATAGAAATTTCATTCAAAAAACATTCCACTTGGTGCAAATTTATTAGCTTATTTAATGACATATCTAATTCATTGCAGGTTAGAGGACCAGTTCTTTTAGCATCTTTATGACGCAGATTATGAGTGAAACGCATTACGTAAGCGACCACTCTTTGCAAGGTAGATAATTTCGAGTATTTTTCAAAGTTTATTAATTTGTTTGTTTGTTTTGTCGTAGATTTAGTAGTAGCTATATTGCATGTAGTATTTGTAGAATGTAGATTAGTATTTATTTGTTCAGTAGATGTAGTTTTATTTTTTATTTGTTTAGTAGGTTTAGGATATTTTTTTCTTTCAAGTACATCAATGCTTGGAACAATGTTTTGTGGCCAATTTTCTGGTTCATTTTGTAAAAACATTGGTCCATTCCACCAAAGTGACGCTTTGGTGATAGTTTTGGGGTCTAAACCTCTCGAAGCCAGATCAGAAGGATTCTCCAGACCTGGTACATGTCTCCATTGATTGACTGAAGTTAGGCTTTGTATTTCACTTACACGATTTGCTACAAATGTTTGTAGCTCACTAGGTTCCGAAGACAGCCAACTCAGTACGACAGATGAATCTGTCCAATAGAATTTATCTGAAATATCACAGCGCAGAGCCTGTGAAACTTTAGATGATAATCGAACAGCCAGTTGAGCTGCACAAAGCTCTAGACGGGGAATTGATATAGATTTCAAAGGAGCTACCTTTGTTTTGGCACAGAGTAATCTGACCAAGACGTTTCCATGTTTGTCAATTGACCTAATGTAAATACAGGCGGCATAAGCAATTTGCGACGCGTCTGAGAATGAATGAAGCTCTAATTTGACCGGCTTATCAATATTTACACATCTCGGAACACGTATTGTCGAGAGTGCGTTCAAACTCAACACAAAATTATTCCACATTTTTTCTAACTCAGGTGGGACAGGATCGTCCCACTCTAACTTCGTGAGCCACAATTTTTGCAGAATAACTTTGGGAGTAATTGTGCATAAACCAAGTAATCCTAAAGGATCAAACAATTTAGCTGAGCTTGATAGGATTGTTCTTTTAGTCACTTTCTCTGGAGCTTCGATATTAACAGGAAATTGGAAAACGTCATTAGTAGGATCCCATTTTAACCCTAATGCACTTGATTGAGAGCTCAGATCAAGTTCATTAGCCATTGGTGCAGCAACATTTGAATTATCTTTGAATATTGATGGAGCATTTGTGCCGAATTTACGCAAAGGAAAACACGCTGAGTTTAATATGTTAGTCACTGAACTGACTATTCGATATAGTTCTTTTTTGGTTTGAGCACCTGACAAAAGGTCGTCCACGTAAAAATCTTCTTTTATCAGTTGTGACATTTTAGGATCAGGACATTCTTTAGCCAACTGAACTAAACATCTGGTACTGAGAAATGGCGCTGATGCCGTACCGTATGTGACGGTGTTCAATTCGAATATTTTTATTGGTGAGAATTCATCTTCACGCCATAAAATCATTTGTAGTTTGCGTTGAGATGGATCTACTAGTATCTGGCGGTACATTTTTTCCACGTCCGCGGTTATTGCATACTTATGTTGTCGAAACCTAAGCAGTATTGAAAATAAATCATCTTGAACGACAGGACCTACATATTGTATATCGTTAAACGATTTTCCGTTTTTAGTTTTGGCTGCAGCATCATACACAACTCTGGTCTTAGTTGTCTCACTGTGTTCCCTTATAACTGCTTGGTGAGGCAAGTAATTACCGGTAGGTGGTTTGATTTTAACTTCACTCATATGTCCTAATGTTTCATATTCTTTTAAGAATTTATTGTATTCCTGTCTGAGGACAGGTTTGCGTCGTAACTTTCTTTCAACTTGGAGTAATCGTTTTTCAGCAATATCGTAAGAATCGCCTAAGGCTTCTGGAGGCTCCCGCAATGGGATCTGCACACAAAACCTGCCCCCATCTACCCGTTTTGTAGTTTCGTTAAATAATTGTTCGCAATACTCATTATCTTTAGATTCAAATTTAGTAGAAGGCAAATCATCTAACTCCCAGAATTTTGTTAATTGATTTTCAATTTCTTGACTGAAGTTACAACTAATTCGATTTGATTTAGAATCGTCATTCCTGTCCATAGGGCCACCTACAATCCAACCTAATTTTGTTTCTTTCAAAATTGGTAGATTTGGTCCCATCTTGATCATACCATTTTCAATAAGATCCCAAAATATGTCACCTCCTAGCAGCAGATCTACTTCACTTGGACGGTTAAATTCTGGGTCAGCTAAGGTAATATCGCTGGGAATATTGAACTTGTGAATGGGTATTGCTCTGTTAGGCAAATCGTCTGTTATCACAGGTAAGACGTAGCACTTAACGGGAGTTGTGTATGAGCTGGTTATAGATTTAATTGTAAATTTGCAATGGTTTGTTATGTTAATTATTTTGTTATTAATGCCAGAGATGCAATGAACAGCATTCTGATGCTTGGGTAGTCCAAGCCGCATTTGAGCTGATTCGGTTATTAACGACGACTGGCTGCCATTGTCCAGTACCGCACGTAATACGAATGCTTTATTGTCATGTATAACTTGTACTAATGCTGTAGAAAGAAAAGTTTGCTGTGATGAGAGAGCTGGCATAGAAATGCATGTAGTAGGAGTATCATTGGCTTCAAAGTAATTATTGTCGGATAGTGAAGGATTTGTAGTAATAAGCGTAGCAGCAGCACCAGCATACGATTGTTGTTGATTAGATTGTTGCTGTGTTCTTTGTTGTGATGCTTGTTGCTCTTGAATTGGCTGTTGTTGAACATATTGTGATTGTTGTTGTATTGGTTGTTGATTAATTGCTTGTTGTACTTGTTGTTGCTGTTGTGTTGTAGTATTTTGTGTTTGTTGATGTTGAATATTTTGTCTGTGTAATAATGTGTTGTGTTTTCTGCTACAGATTCGACAGCCACTCAATCTACACTGGAAAGACTGATGACCACCGCGTAGACAGTTGGAACACACTTTCCATTGATAAACCTTAGCGCTTCGGTCCTCAACGGGCAAAGCTTTGAATTTGACACAATCATACAAATTGTGATCTTGTGTACAAAATACGCAAATATTTTTATAATTAGTGGCGTTTCTGGTAGCAGCAATAAATGTTTTTGATTTATTTAAACTTTGGCGTCTTTCATTTTTATTAGTAGCAGTTGATAGAGGAGAGGATGAACCCTGGTTGATAGTTTCTAATACCTCTGCTCGTTGACGCAAGAAAGAATAAAAGTCTTCTAATGTAGGTGATTCATTGCCCCGAAACTCTTCCCACTTTCTCAAGGTAACGATGTCTAACTTCGCTGAAGCAATATAAATTACAAGTGTATCCCAATCGTCCGTTTTTTCACCTAATACCTTTAATGCACTTAAATTTTTAGATAATGTATCAATTAAGTTACGTATAGCTTTATCTGACTCCTTATGAATTTGTTCAATTGAAAATAAACATTTTAAATGTTCATTTGTTAACAAACGTTTATTGTCGTATCTTTCACACAATAACGACCAAGCGATTGGATAGTTATCGGCAGAAACCGTGACAGAACTAATAACTTGACTTGCTGATCCTTCAAGGTATGATTTCAAATAATGAAATTTACTCACTTTATCAATTTTATTGGAATTGTGAATTAAAGCTAAATACATGTCACGGAATTCCAACCATTTGTGTGACTTTCCATCGAAAGATGGAATTTTAATCGGTGGCAATTTTAAACTGTTGCTACCGCAGTTAAAATGATCATGACTACCCTCTCCTTCGTCCCCTTTCCGCTGCCAGAAGTCAAGAAGTCCCTGAGCTTGAGCAAATAAAGAATATATTTTATTTTCGGTTGTTTCCCTCTCCTCAAGCTGTTTCTCACTATCTATCTCGTCTAATTGTTCTATTTTTGTCTGAATCTCATCAAAAGAATATGAAAGATCTTGAAACTTAGTCATTCGCATGGTCAATTCATTAATTGTAAGCTTATTCACTTCATCAGGCGATATTTCAAGCAAAGGCGTTAAAAACTTCTCAAATAAGGTAATGCGACCGCGAACTGAGCTTCTTTGTTTAGATAATTCTTTAAACTCACTCATCTTGTAGGTGCAAACAATATAACACAGTTAAAATACAATGTAAATACTTACAATTTAACTGCAAATAATTTCCAACAATGAACTTAATACACGAATTAGCCCAACGATATATTCATAAGCGCAGCGATAATCGTTCGACCGCCAGGCGCCCAGTACTGTGAGTCACACTCACACTCGCTAGCGCGTGCCGTACAGTGGACGTAGGCCGCGGAAAACGCTCCGCTTAACACGCAATTTCACCCGCTGTCGCGGAAATTCCCTGGAAATTTTTGGAAAACGTTGTAATTAGAGTAAATGACTATGGAAATTAATTATTTATACGTTAGAAAGGTTGGAAAATAGATTTCCAAATATCTACAAAACAAGCTGGGGTAGAAATGTATGACGTAAACAATATTATGTGAAATCCTTACGTAAATTACGGAAATTTTACGAATCAACTAAGGAAATCACATAATGTGTGTAAATAACGAGATTATTTGGCGATTTTACCACAAAATTTTAACTTTTTAGAGGAAATTTGAGAATTTTATTTTAGAAGAGGGTAGATAATTTACACTTTGAACAAAGAATATCCACTTTAAATACGCGAATTCAAGCTGGAAAAAGAAGGAAATCAAGGAAAATAGGAATGGGCGCACTTCCCTGTTGTTTGTTGCAGCTTTGTTTCAGCCTTTCCCTCAGGATTGATCGGGATGAGTCCGCCTTCCTTTGTAGTTTCCGTCTTTGATTTTCGCCTTATTTTTCCGTCGATCACGTCGGGGTCACCAATGTTTGGTTTCTTCTATTGTAGTAGGCGTAGAAATTATAAGAATTTGGGTAATTTTCAAAGTATATTGAAGACAGTAAAGAAATACAATGTTGTATGGTGGGTCGTCTAGTTTGAAGTGTCTCGATGCGCGGCGCGTGCGGCCGCCGGCTCCGGCTCGCTGCCGGGCCCCCCGCACCCCTCTCTCGTCTCCTCTGTCGTCTTAACATTAATCAAGAATTGAATCACCTACTAAAGTTTTCGAACTGTGTAAAATAAAACCCTTGTGCCCTGTTTAGCTCAGCGAGTTTAAATTATAATAGGTCAGGTTTTTTAACACTAAACCTGTAAGTAATTTTGAATATGGAACTGTCAATAAACCAATCATAGCATATCAAATATCGAAGAAGGAAGATTTATATTTTTTATCTGTTTTTTATAACCTCAATAAATGAGTTTGTCGAATTTTTACTCCCTACGATCCAAAAAATTAAACGAAACTACTTTATCTTAGCATACTTTTCTTTCATATTAATTCAATATATTTCAATCATAGAAAAAAAAGTTTAGTGGTGCAATATATAGCAGACGATACAATCATCATATTTTATGGATCATTTTCTTGTATTTATCGCTTTATTTTACTCACTTTTCATTCGATACGTAAAGCATTATACGTACCGCGGATATAACATCAATAGCAACCTCGTAAAGTTGAAAAAAACCTCAGTTGCTGTTGATAGGTTACATACCGGAAGTAAGGACAATTTTGTATCGGGTATTTCGGTCGGTACGTAATAAAAGTGTTTATTTTACACAAAATTTTATAATGGCTATAAAAGCATAACATTGTAGTTATAATACTGATGCTATCACGTAATCTGATGGTTTGATCCCCGCTGGATATAAAATATCTATTTTATGTTTATGATGTCAATCTGTATGATCTAACTATTAATGTTGGCGATTATGTAAACAAATAATTTTGACATTGCATCATTTTATGTAGAGCAGGGTTATATATACCTACCTAGTAATTATCTGTTTGATATTTTACATATTATTGTATTCTTACTCATCTATTCATATTTTATCTATTTATTTACAGGGACAACAGAACAGGCCAAACAAAAAGAGGTTGCTGCCAAAAAACCAGAAACACCCGCGAAACCAACTACTCCCGCGAAAAAACCCGAACTTCCCGCCAAAAAGACGGACACAATGAACAAAACAGAACAGGCGTCCAAACTGTCAAAACTACCCACTTTAGAGTCCTTGCGACCAGGCTTCACCAGATTCGGCTTTAAAATGAACACAGACTTTAACCCTTTCAGTATTCCAAGTAAAACCGACACAAAAACTCAAAACAAACCTAACGGTTTGACAGGTAAACCCACTTTGGCGGCAAACACGACGAAACCGTCATCAAGGGTGCCACCATTACCGTCAATGACCGGCGCTACCACCATAAGAAAAGAGGCGGCAAAGCAAGTTGTCATGAGAGAGAAATCTTTTACGTCCCTTTCTGGCAAACGGGACGTAAAGAGAAATGAGAGCAGGACAGTAATAAAAGGCGTGAGGACCAACAGGAGGTTTGATTTGCAGATGAAAATGAGAAATATTGATTGAAAAATTATCTACTAATAGTAGGATTCAAGTTCTATAGACCTGTGACTATACTTTTTTTTTATGTGAGAGAGTAACTGAGATTTCGGGGTTGCCAATTACTTTTTGCAAATCTTAAATAAAAAAAACTTACCCCGATCTACGGAAAATCGCTGCTGAGTTTTTACATCATTCACACGAACGCTACTAAGTCCCATTTCGATAACAACAGTTACCGGCACCTGCAGTATTTAAGATTTGCAATAAAATGGAAATCAAATTGACAATTTACTCTCAATAAAAAGCATGAGTTCACTCTGGCAGCAGGATAGAAATATGAATTCGCTTGAGCTTAACATACATACATATATCACGCCTTTATCCCTAACGGGGTAGGCAGTGTTAACGGCCGTAATAATACGGTCCCTATAGCCACGTCTGACAAATATAGAGGGCCGTTTAACATGTTTTTTGTATCTTTATAGTGACAGGTCGTCAGCCTGTCGCCTAAAAGTTGTAATACACCTGAAATCCTCAAGTCCCTCAGTCGCCTCTTACGACACCTACGGGTAGGAAATGGAGTAATGCTGTTCTAAGCCGGCAAGGCAATCTTCATTAAGCTAGTGTAAGAAACTGTTATGGGACTTGTAACGTCAGTAAGTAGGGTTAAAACCTTATCTGTTGTATTCTGCTAATTTAATAAATGAATTGACTAATAGTTTAGCCATTTTTAATAGTTTAAGATTTTCTATTAACAAACTGTAAACTATTGTTAAAGAAAGCTTTTTGTGTAATTTTAACATTTGCATTTATTTGTGGGTACAAATTAGACTACTTATATGCAATATTAACGTAGTTTTATAGTTCTTTTGATAATATAAGGTGTAAAAATATTAGCTGTAAATATTTAAAGGGGTGAACCAGTTCATGAAACTGAACAACTTTCCTCGAGGAACATAGGTCGAAATATGTAAAAAAAAAATTGGTCCCCCATACAAATTGACTTGGTCGGCCGGTACATTATGTAAGGAAGGTCCAATTTTTTTTAAATATCTCGACCTATGTTCCCTTGGGGAAGTTGTTCAGTTTCATGGGCTGATTCGTCCCTTGAAAAATTTGCAGCGAATTTTTTTACACCCTGTATGTTGTATAGGAGATCCGTAGTATATAACTGCTTACCAGTGCCTTTATATTAACATGTTTAAACGTTTTAAATTCTCACTGTTTTTACAAGGGGTTTTAGAATCATTGTTTGACGTTTTTTATGCAATAAAGTTTTTACAGTATTAACTCGAAAGGCTATGGCACTGACACAATGAGGATTAAAAGTGCCATTCTGTATCTGTAATCATGTCCTAGTGTTAATGTTACTAGATAATAAATGATTTTGAACTACTTTTTGTATTTATTTTTTGGGAAATAATTCGTTGTACAGCCGAGATCACATCCTAGTAAATACCTGAACCATTTACGACCTGCTTACCCTGCAACGGACAAAAAAATTGCATTTACAATCTGCCTACCCTGCAAGGGTTAGGCGAGGAACACACTTGACGCACGACGAAGCGCAAAAATATCGCAGCGGTCTGTCAGATGTCAATCCCCAATACTAAAACCGCTCAACCGCTGTTGACGCAGCACTAACTATAGCAGTGTCATCCGTCGAGTGCGGTTTTGGTATGGGGAGTGAGAGTGACGTGTCTTGTAAGTCGTGCGTCAAGTGCGTTCCTCGCCTAAGCAGGTGTGATGTGTGCATGTTTAATGTTAAGTGTGAGTAGCCTAAGAAGTCAAGTATACTAAACAAGATATGCTCTCTCGACTTTACACCATAATAATTATCATAAACTCGACTGACCCGATTGCGTAGCGGATAGTACTCCTGCCTTTTAAGCCGAGGGTCGTGGGTTCGATCCCCACTGGGCACAAATAATTGTTAAGACTTTTCAAATATTTGTCTTTAGTCTGGGTGTTTTCTATATGTATTTATTTACAAAAAAAGTATTAGTATCAGCTATCTAGTTCCCATAGTACAGGCTATGCTTACTTTGGGCCTAGATGGTGCTGTGTGAATTGTCCAGGATATCTTTTTATTTATAAAAAAAATTAAATAAGACACATCATTGGCTACAATCAGATTTATTTATTTTCAACATGAAGCAGCAACTCGGGCGATCATCCCTCCGATTAGCACCTGCATCAGAAAACGTCAACACACCCCTAAAAGTTCAATGTTCCCGCCACTACGACACCAGAGTTCGGGTCGTTAGGCGACTCTACGTCACTACACTCCCCACGCACTTTTATCACTCACACCACGTGAAAATTAGTCAAAAATAATACTACCCACATTAAACATTTTAGTTATGTGTGTCGTATTATTCTTGACTTTATATCTTGGAACATACCTAGTGTGTCTTGGATTTGAATAGTAACGGAATTTCCAGGAAATTCAAAACAAATCGTGGATGAAAAATATATATCATGTAAGGTAGTTTGACTATTAAATACTCTAGACTTCATTTTGCAACGATTTCATTTAAAAAATAATAGAATACTTTGTTACTTTACTATTCAATACCAAAACATATTTATACAAAGTGCTATAAACACTTAAATTTTATTTTACCATACACAAAAAAAAAAAACACTTGTACTATTTATTAAAATACCATCATTCGCTGGAGATCTCAATACACTGTAAGGAAAATAAATATCTCACTCTTACTGAAATGCAATTGTTGTACAATACATATATAAAATATCTCTATTTTGGGAAACTATTTATAGTGGTATACTGATCTATATCATCAACGCACGGAATATGATGCAGCTACAACACTTTTGTGACTCATTAAAATCGCCATTGTGGCGCTGGCAGGCAAGGAAAGCACATACGAGAGTACGTGGAACTAACGTAGATGGCGCTTCAAAGTTACACACAAACCTAGCTGGCATTTGTATGGGACAGCATATCCAGTGCGTAGACAATATAGATCAATGTAGTGGTAGCATAGCACTTAGTTGGTTTGCGTGGTTTGAATTGGGCAACACTGAATTTGAAATTAGATAATGTTGCCACATTTATACCTATTTACAAATATAGCTTGACCATAGAGAGTAGATAAAAAATGAGGGTGCCACTTTCTTTGCGATCTGTCAAATTTCAGAGATATCGCTTAACTATGGCAACAATTTTTCATACAATTTTTTTAATTTCATTTTATTTAATTCTACTCTTTCTGGTCAAGGTATATGTTAATCTCTGCGATAACTCGGCAAGTTAACACAGATTATTTTAAGTAATTTATAGCATATTAATAAAAGTTTTTTTTTTTTTACTATTACTTTATAACTTAAGTCATTAAAGAAAGGGACATGGAATCAGAACATATTTTTTGCCAAAATATATGCCAAATTAGCAGAATGCCAACTGAATATTTTTTTTTTCGTTTGTTTAATAGATGTCGCTAGGAACGAATTATATGGTGCAATTTCCCATTGATAGAGGTAATAAATGAACATAAGAAATTGATAAATAAGGTCAATGTAGGGAAGTCCGTCTACAGGGCAACTCCGTCTAACGACTATAACTGCAGCATTTAAATATTGGCGCGAATTGCTTTGTGGTCGATAAAACACTTATGTGGTGATAGTTCAAACCTAGTTTTATAGATGGCGCTAGTAGGCTTATGAGGCTAGAAAATTGTCGGCCATTTTTTTCGCGTTTTGGAACAGAGAACCGCGTGATGAGCGTCGTTAAATTTAAATGAAAAAGTGGTGTTCTTGAAGGAGTTTTGACATAAAGTGTACTGAGGTAAGAAGTTCAATTGCTTTGTACATTTTCCATGAATTGGATTGTTATGAAAGCCCAAGATTCTGTAATAATTCGGCATTGTATATTTCTAACTTAAAAATGACATGATTGGGAAGTCCGTCTATCGTACTTTAGGGAAGTCCGTCATATGCCGATCTTGCCCTGAAGCAGATGTTGACAACCTTTTAAAAGTAGTGTGAAATTAAGAATCCCCATACAAAATGCGACCCAACGCATTGTAATAAATTTTTGGCACACAGAATCTTGAGTCTATAAAATTGGTCTGTACGTTTTGATTGATACGATATGTGATAAAGTAGTAAATTAAAGTCATAATTAAAGCAAAGTAGTGTAGATAACAATGAGATTGTACTTAAACCAAAACTTTGATCGCTTATATTTTCTGTATTATATCTACCATATATAAAAAAAATCAAAGCTAGTTTTATAGTCTCAGGTCTCAAACATTTACTTCATTTTTTTTCAAGTTTAAAGGCTTTAATTTCAATTATTAAAAAATACATTCTTTTCAGTTATATCCGCTCTTAATAATGGTCAGCAACTACAAAAGAAAAACAGACAGGATCCTATTCCAAAGAAAAGTTGCAAGAAGCAGTACGAGCTGTTCAAATTGATCTCTTTAAATAATTATAAGTATAAAATAAAACTGACACCTTATTTTATTACTAATAAATGCTATTGTTAAATAAATGTTTATTTGTTTTGATTTCTACACGTT
The DNA here is from genome assembly GCA_029255805.1 of Keiferia lycopersicella. NCBI lineage: Eukaryota > Metazoa > Arthropoda > Insecta > Lepidoptera > Gelechiidae > Keiferia > Keiferia lycopersicella. The sequence goes on from JARACZ010000024.1 coordinate 859,369, forward strand.
TCTTTTTAATAATATTATGAGAAAAAATTTTCACTATCCCTATTGTGACGGTATGCCGGTCTTACCCTGTAAAAAAGAAAATAAATAATACACGCCAATTTTAACCTTATTTAAATACTAGTAAAACACAAAATTGGAAGAAAAAAATTAGTCTATTACACACATTACAAATTAAACAGATATACCATTAGATCTCTTGTCAAATAACACCAGACGGACTTGCCCTGAATACTAGGGCAAGTCCGTCTACATGCCGAATTTTTAGAAAGAGTAAAATTTATTATCCAAAAGTAATGTAATAGCGATGTCATTTGCACTTACTTGTAATTATTTAAATATATTTTTTAATGGAAATAGAAAGTTTACTAGAGGTTGAAAAATTCAATAGATATTATTATTTCAAGTCTAACATTTAATGAAGTATGCCGGACTTCGCCGCATTGACCTTAATCTTATTTTTAATAATAAAATTATGAGTTTAATAAAGCACTGAGTGCATTAAAAACTTAAAAGCTCATTAAATAGGAGTAATAATTTTAATTAGGCACTGAACTGAACTTGACAAATTCCTCACTCCGTAATAGCACTAACTAGTTCGGACCAGTGTTGCTATCAGCCTAAAAAATCCTCATTGTTGCCATACAAGTCCCATTCGTTAAATGACCAGGCTATATGTACCGACACTCTCTGTAAACTTGCAACGCAAACCAACAGTCAGGCAAATGATTCGAAGCCGTTTGTGCTTTGAATAGTTAATTGACCACGTCACACTGTTCTCCAAGTTAAGTATTAAGTAGAACAGTTATATTTAGTAATACTTTCTAATCACTATCGGTAACTAATCTAACATTACTACAGATTTGACAATTTTACAACAAATCAACACAAAATTGCTGGTGCGAAAACATTGTTTGATTTGTTTTTGTTTGGATCGGATCGCATTTTATTAAGTTATTATTTTAAATTATTTGTGTTGTAGCAACATTGGCCTTCTGTGTTGCCAGCATTGTCAAACTGTTACTTCATAAAATGTTGCTAATTTAGCTCTACGATCGAAGCTTACATTTTTACCATTTAATAATTACTTATGTGATATTTCACCTCCGCTTTAGTAGAAAGATAGAAAAGCAAAAGCCAGACAAGGGCGAAATATCAGTAAGACATTTAGAATTATATTTTTACAAGCAAGTATCTGTACAAAAAAATACCATTTCATATTTTGTCGAAGATATGTTGCGTCCAATAACAAAAATACCGCATTTAGTGCTTAATATTAGTGTTAATAAAATACATAATTTTACATAGATTTCTCACTATAATACAAGTCCAAATATAATTATCTTGCTCAGGCCCCTAATAATTATCTATATTATGGAATCCTAATTGTAATTACAGCACAAGAAAGTTAGAACCTAATCGTATAAAGAAGGGACCTGTAAATGGCGGCCATGTCTTCCGGTAGTGGCAGCAAAATACAAATATTCAAACTTTGCAGTTTGTGATGCTTACGAGAATCCATGTTTTTCTTTCTGCTTTTAACATTCAACAACAGCTTTCCTGATAAAACGTCAACACGGCACTTCCAACAAGCAACACGCCAATCACAACAAAACGTGGTGTGGTGTACGAGTATGAACAAATATAAGTTTGGCGAGGAACACACTTGACGCACGATGGAGCGCAAAAATATCGCAGCGGTCTATCAGATCCATACTAGAAATGTCAATCCCCATATTAAAACCGCTCAACCGCTGTTGACGCAGCGCTATCGCAGTGTCATCCGTCGAGTGCGGTTTTAGCATGGGGAGTGGCGTTTCTAGTATGGATCTGACAGATCGCTACGATATTTTTGCGCTCCGTCGTGCGTCAAGTGTGTTTCTCGCCTTAGAGCAAGAGAGAATGACGTCCGGCTGCCATATACGGATCCTTTCTTCAACGCATTAGAATATAGGAGAAAGTATTAATACATGTTTAAAGGAGACCTAAATAGCTTTTTGTACAAACTGAACAATAAATTAGATCTATCACAGCTACTTTGATTTGTTATTAAAGTAAGAGAAACGTTTTGTAAAATAAATATTACAAAAACAGAAAACAAGCCGTTTTAAGTCTCGCTTAAACTGTGCTGGCCACACACGCAGGAACTAACAACTTCTTGATATACGTTGATGACTTTATATTGATCATTGAGTAGTGCGCTGAAGCATCAGTGTATATTAGTTTATACCCTGATTAATTAGAAAAAGGGTCTTGAAATGGCAACATTATTGATGTGTCCTTCTCTTAATGACATATGAGCGGGATGACAACATAGGGTCCTTTTCTTAGATGCCCGTATTGATATATGTACTTATATTAGTTTGTTCAAGCGTGTACAGCCAGCAACAAAAGTTACAAATTTACAATACCGAGTGATAATCAAAAGCAGGTTTTCAACACAAATATAATGTAAACCGCTCAACACTTACCCGCTAGGGAACAAGTTTTTTATCTTACACATTTATTTACACACTTTACACACCATTGTCTATTACAAATTAACAAAACATAAAGAAATGGTTTCAACGAACCCTGCTTTTTAGGATCGGTGCACATCTTGCGCCAATAGCTTACGCTTCCGTAATTACCAGTACAATAGAGACTTATTCGCCACATGAAAAGATGCAACATTGAGCCCACTCAATGGGAGGGTCTGGCAGCACAGCGCCCCGAATGGCGCGGGATGGTTGGCGTGGCAAGTCCGCGAGTTTGAGGAACAGCGCAAAGCAGACCTCGACGCTAAGCGCGACGAGTTAAAGGCCCGTCTATCCGTCGCCATGGGCAAAAGTGGTCGGAGAGTTCATCATCATCATTCCGAGATAGATCCATTATATAGATATAGATATTCCACTGACAAGGACGCGTTACTTGGCGCTAGTGTGTGCCGGTTCTTAAGACTTATTTCTCGACGTAAGTGTTTTAAAGAGCATCTCTTGTTATTAAATAGTGACTGGTAATACATAAATTTCTTAAAGGTTCAAAATCACAGCAAAAATGCACAATATTTGTCTCCCTTTTGCAGTAAAAATTCTCTTCAAATCACTTCAGTTTCAATTGAAATAGGCCTAAAATGTATTAACTAAATGTTTTCAGCAAATCGGAAACAAAAAATAGTCCCACTGAAATATGAAGCAAAACGATGTAAGGTCTGACACTTCTGACACGCGCATTTTACAGTACCAATTATTTAACCATTGAAATAAAGTCCATATTTGGTCCTTGGACCAAATACGATCTTAGTCTATTCGATCTTAGTCTTTGGCGCGAATAGGTGTGCGAGGTCGCAATTCTACATGTACGGCTCTCAAAAGAGTATGTTTACCTTAAAGATCGTTTTCAATTTGCCATATTGAACTATTCGTCTACAAATGTTTACGTCAAAAAACATCAAATTGTGACATATTTCAGCGGCTCTACTAAGTTAGGATTTTTTCTCTCTCACACAATAATCTTATTTCCAAGGAAGAATGTTATCGCACTCTAAGAACGCATTCCTAGAGCAAAATTTATTAGATCTAAGTAATAAGAGTCTGTGCCACGAAAGATGTACCTTATGTCGAGTGACATAACGACACAGCGATTCCAGATTATTTTGAAGTCCTTTCGTAGCGCAGACCTACAGTATTTATTACCCGAACATTATTTTTATTACGATTGTACATTATTATTTTATTCAAAACAAACAATTTTAACACTTTTTCAAAGTTTACCGTTTTATAAATTTTTATTTTGCTCTCACAGGCCTCGACGCGAAAACCATCTGAAACAAAAGAAAATTACGTTGATATAAGGAATGAAAGTAAACAAGGTAGGAATTGGCTGGATGACTGGGTCATTAATAAAATACATGAGTTGTACGCGTAAAACTATTATCCAAAAATATTGCAGACTACATTCACAGCTTTTCGAAATATTCAAAGTTTGAATTAATAAACAGAAAAATAATATAGAACTAAGAGTTTTGGCGCCTTTAAAAATAGCGCAATGTATTTTCATACAGTATTATTTGTATTGAAAAGTGGCTCATTTGGCCTGTCAGTTCAACGACGACCAATTTGGGAATGGTAAAGCGACTGCCTGCGACGCAGAAGGTGCTGAATTCGATTATCGGTGGCTCACTCAGAAAGTTGATATTTAAATCATCATCATCAATTTGATCCCAGTCTGGTAGGTTGTGGTCTTGTGGTGGTGGACTGGTGGTACATAGCGGACTAAATCATACGTTTCTCCGTAAGAAAGATGGTGTTTCGGATGGCACGTTAGCCGTAGGTCCCGGTTGAGACGGCGGTCACAGCCTTGTCAGAAGCCCGTTGTAGAAGGCGGTTGAAAAATTCTAACACTAGTCTCGTTGGGTCGTTGGACGATTTGGGGTCCCAGACAAGAAGATGAAAGAAGATTAGAATAGTCTAGAACAAGTTCCAAAATATAGGGACACTCTTATTTCTATTTTTTTTCGTGTGGGACACCGAGTCGTCCAACGATGAACATTTCTATGTGGTAAGCACAAAGTTACTTTTTTGTTATTGAACTGAACAAACTTTACTACCTAGTTACTTAGTTCTCTCATAATCCATATCTATGTTCTTTATTTTTGATGGCAAATTGTAGATTGAGCGTAACTTTAAAGTTATAGCATTTTTTTATGTTCAGTTTCCTGTTGTAGGAATAGTGAAACTAATATGAAACTAAAAAAGATAGGGCAGAAAAGGTTACTTGACGATCCGCCTTACATAAAGCATATGCAGGGTGTCCCAGAACGAGGTGACAGGATTGATTGTAACCATCTTTAAAAAATAAAAATAAAAAATGTTTTCCCGTGAAATTTGAAAGTTATGGGTATTTAAGAAAAACCTAGAAATAAGGTCAAAAATAAAAAATATTAGCTAAATATTTTAAGGGATTAAAATTTTTTGGACCTCTCGGTCCGTAATTTTGTATGGGAGTTCCAAAAAATATTCTCATATTTCGACCTATGTTCCTTGGGGAAAGTTGTCCAGTTTCATGGGCTGGTTCACCCTGTAAAATATTTGCAGCAATTTTTTTTACGAAAGGTTCACCTGGTGCCTGGTGTATTAACAGGGACTAAGGTACTGCGGAGACCTCAAGGTCAGCTAAGCTTCCGTATCTGTCTACAACTGTTCTTTACAGAACGTTCTAGTTCACGAAGTACGTTTTACGTAATACTTTTGAAGGTAAACATCAGTAAATTCTGTTTCCGTTGACGACTGATGTGGCGCAGTGGTAGTGCGGCTGCCTTTGACGCAGAAGGTTCCGGGTTCGATTCTCGGTGGGTCACTCACAAAGTTGATATTTAACACTTTGTGAATTTGTGCCCAGTCTGATTAGGACATTGCGGGCTGAACTACCCAATTGTCCGTAAGAAAAATGGTTCCGTGTTTCGAATGGCACGTTAAGCCGTAGGTCCCGGTTGCTGTCTATGATCACTTAGACGGCAGTCGTTACACAACCATATCAGAAGCCTGCTACTTGTAGAAGGCAGATGAATAATTCTGACACTAGGGTTCATCGGGTCGTTGAACGACTCGGTCTCCCACACGAAAAGAGAGCTGAAAACAGTGTTTTATGCGAATAAAGACTTTCTGATTTCTGAACTTTTCACGCAAAATGGCGCTGTTTTAGTCAAGCCCTAAACACAAAACCTAAAACCAGCATCACCGTAGGTTTCTGACAAAATCCAGGCTAAACCTAGTCTAAGGCCTTGAAACAGAGAAGGCTAATCTAGGCCCGCCCGAATCTGATTTATCTATAGGCTTGCCTCAATGGGCTAGCTGACTACCGAGCTGAATAAAAACCGGAGAGGTACGCATTGTATGAATCCCTAGGGGCATTGATCTAGATTTATTGAGGCTACGCTTGTAAAAAAGTGTTGTAAGTAGCAGTTCAAGTTAGTTGAAGAATAAATACAGGTGTAAAAATGCAAATATTTTAAGGGGTGAATCAGCCCATGCAACTGAACAGCTTTCCTTAAGAAACATATGTCGAAATGTGAGAATTTTTTTTGGACCTCCCATACAAATTGACTTGGTTGGTCGGTATTTTTGTATGAGAGGCCAAATTTTTTTTTCATATTTCGACCTATGTTTCCTAGAGAAAGTTGTTCAGTTTTAAGGGCTGATTCACCCCTTAAAATATTTGCAGCGAATTTTTTTACACCCTGAATATATAAGTCGTAATTCCTGAAATTATTCTATTCCTGAAATTACCTCCACAATCGACTTATCTCGTAAAGTTGTTTACCCTGCCTACCCCCGTTGTACAGGCGCGATTTTCTCTGCGTGTATATTGGAAGACTCGGTCGCACAAGGTAACCGCTACTGTCATTGACCACCATCGACGTATCTCGTACAGTTGTTTACCCTGCCTACCCCCGCTGTTCAGGCGCGATTTTCTCTACGTGTATATTAGAAGACTCGGTCGCACAAGGTCAGGACAGCGGCATGCCAGTAACCGCTACTGTCCTTGGCATCTCAAGATCAATAGCGCGCCGCGCGGATCAATTTCCAAACTTTCCAAACATTCACTTTTACACAACTGCGCGAGAAGATAAAATTATTTTAGTGGAAATCAGCTACCTATTACCTTTCCGTGTGATCTTCTTTCTTTTCGTGTGGGACACCGAGTCGTTCAACGATCCAATGAACCCTAGTGCCAGAATTTTTCAACCGCCTTCTACAAGTAGCAAGCTTCTGACATGCTTGTGTAACGACCGCCGTCTAAGTGATCATAGACAGCAACCGGGACCTACGGCATAACGTGCCATCCAAAACACGGAACCATCTTACTTACGGACAATCGGGTTGTTCAGCCCGCAGTATCCTAACCAGACTGGAAACAAATTCACAAAGTGATAAATATCAACTTTGTGAGTGACCCACCGAGAATCGAACCCGGAACCTTCTGCGTCAGAGGCAGTCGCACTACCACTGCGCCACATTGATCGTAGTGTGATACCGGCTTATAGCATCCCCCCATTTCTTTCCGGGGGTATTGTACAAGGCAACTAAGGGACCCAAGGGTTTCATTTGTATTAAAAGTTTAGGCGACAGGCTGACAACCAGTCACTATAGTGAAATCGATCTCAAGAGCGATGTTGACAAAAGTCAGTCAATACTAACAGCATCTCAAAGTCGCACTCAAGATCAATCTCAGAGTTTAGTGTCGTTTATTAATACGAGCCTTAGTGGGTCTCTGACTGATTTGGGGATAATGTAAAAATATTAGCAAAACGTTTCATGCAAATTTTGTATGGGAGGTCCTAATTCTTTTTTTCATGTTTTGACCTATGTTTCTTGGGGAAAGTTATCAGTATTTTTTTTTCAACCAGTATATTTGTCTGTGCTTAGGCATGTGTTTGTATTCTTATTGTAAAAAGTACACAATTTAATTTGAAAGTATACAGTCGTATCAGTTTCCAGCAAAGGGGTCGTTGGACGACTTGGTATCCCACTCTAAAAAGATGAAAGAAGAAGTTGTAACAAACACACAGAAACATTCGCGTATATAACTTTAGTAGGAAGGAAGTAAAAAACCACAATTGAACAGCTGTTTTTCCTCATCAACTCTACATTCATTCGCTTACATAGTGTCACGACCAGCGTAACTGTCATTACGCGCCCGTACGTGCGTGTATGGAGCATTGGGGTCAAGTTACGCTAGTTGCGACACTATCTAAGCGAATGAGCTATACACAGTAGAAAAGCCACGTCATTTGGTTTGAATAGCCGCAATCATAACTAGGATGACATCATTATTATCGTGACACCGTAACCGTAGGTTAAATAGTTCTACCGTCGATGCGATGGACAGTATTGTATTGTATTGTATTTATTTATTTCTTAACAATATACATTGTATTGAAATTTAAATTTAAGTCACAATTTATAATTATAATAATACAGAAACATGTCACAATTGTAAAAAATCAAACCACAAAAAAAACTATTTATTATTTAACTTTATTTGTAACTAAGATACTCATCAACTGAATAGAAACAATTTTCCAGCAAGAAAGCCTTCAATTTGGACTCACAAATCAAAGGTTTATCCAATATACAGTACTGATGCATCTATCGTTCTAAATTTGTATGTAGGGAATAGACAAAGGTCAGGAATAGAATAGGACAAAGGTGTAAAAGACGGTGTAACGAAAACTTTGCAGGCGTGATCAGACCATAAAAATACTTTCTATGGGGGTATGGTCTGGGAAATATTTGATGGTCGTTTCAGATAAGCCGCGCATCACTATAGTGACAGATTGTTAGCCTGTCTCTTAAAATGGCAATACACATGAAACCCTCGAGTCCCTTAGTTGCCTCCTACGACGCGGCTTTACGTTGTGTTCGTGACGACGGAAGTTCGGCGCGACATAAATTCAAGTGGTATTGATATGTAACTCGCATTTGTATTCTTGATGGGACATCACATTCTCCTTGCCTTATCCCGTTCTCTGTCGGGGTGGGCTACACAGAGCGACTGCCATCTGACCTCTGCAACCCGGAGGCTAACCTGGCCCGAATCCTAGGTTAAGTCACATTCAAATGTCATCTGATTTAATTTTTTTTTTGAATGTGGGTTTCATCACGATGTTTTTCCTTCACCGTAAGAGAAGTCGGTAAATGTAAATTGAGTAGTTAAAAACACATTGGTACATTTCGGGGATCGAACTCGGGTCTCACTAATTGTAAGACCGGTGTCCTGACCACTAGGCCACCGACGCTCTTGATGTGAATCGGATACAAATGTGCTAGTTATTGTGGGATAACATTTTCACGGCCTATTTTTCACATTCTACTCGTAGTACTTTTACACTTCTTTGCCGTTTGGGAAAGTTGTTCAGTTTCATGGGCTGGTTCACCCCTTAAAATATTTGCAGCTATTTTTTTACACCCTGTATGATAGCAGTTAATAAACTGGTACAATCTAACACGGGGCTAGAGTATCGGAAACTGTGTACCTACACAGTTTCCGATACTCTTTTATATATAATACTAGTTTACGTATATACGTATAATACTAATTTCCGGTATCGTACCTATCTGCCTACGCGTTTGGCACAGTCACTTGTTTCTAAAGACTTTAGGAGACACAAAGTCTAGAATATGAAGGTTATTTCAATTCTACTGAACAAGTTTCCCCAATGAACATGTTGGACTGACTTTCCATACAAAAGTATCCTAAATATGTTGCAACCATTTTGTATAAGAAGTCCAATTTTTTCTTATTTCAACCTATATTTCTTGGGGAAAGTAGTTCAGTTTGACTTGTAGAACTTAGGAAAAGTCGTTGGGTACCACCACAAAGAAAACAAAAGAAAACAATTACATACATACGTAGTCGGTCCCAAAGTTCTGTCATATATGAAAATACTGATAAAATAAAAAGTACCAATCCGTTTTTAAAAATTTATATATCAATTAAAAATACAATTATCGAAGAATCAAAATAACATAAAACTATTCGAAATGACCTCCCTTGCTTTTAATAACGGCCATCAACCGCGGCGGCCAGTCGTCTATCGCAGCACGCACCATATCCATGTCGATTTCAGCGACTGCTTTAACTATGGCTGACTTCAGGCTCTCCAAATTTTTATGGGGCTTAGCACAGACCTTGCTCTCTAAGACCTGCCAAATTTTATAGTCCAGAGGATTAAGGTCCGGACTGGATGAAGGCCAATCTTCGTGTCTTATAAAGTCAATGTTTTGACGTTCGAACCAGGCTTGAGTGGTCTTGGCTTTGTGAGCGGGCGCAGAATCCTGCTGGAACACAAAGTGATGTCCTGAAAATAGTGTGTTGGGCAGGTCTTTGACGTACCGATCCAAAACCGTCTCTTGGTACACTTTTGCACTGGTTTTGACCCCCTTTTCGCAAAAATGAACCTCAGTTGGCCCATAGTAGGAGACTCCTAACCAGACCATGACTGAAGAGGGATGATGCCCATGTTGCACCCGCGGAACTTTGTTTCCTGCTCCTTCAGAGCTGGTAGCGTACACTCTATCGTTTTGTTTATTATACTTTTCTTCTATATCAAAAATTTTTTCGTTTGTAAAAAGTATATCGCGGTGCCGGTTTTTCGCGTACCGTTTTAACAACACCCGGGATATTTTGAGTCTAATTTCTTTTAAACGGGCATTAAGTAAGTGCCCACTCTTTTTTTTGTATGCTCGCAGCTTAAGGTCTTCGTTTAAAACCTTTTTCACTGTTTTTCTACTAACCTTCATCTGCAAAGCCATAAGTTTCTGTTTTCGGACAGGATTTCTTCGTATGCGCTCCTTGATCGCTTTGATCACTGCTGGTGTTCTTGCGGAGCGAGGCCGGCCAGTTCTTTTCTTGTCCTCAACACTAGAGACTTCAGTGTACCTACTTATAGTACGATACACAAACCTAAGCGTTATTTTCAATTTTTTGAGCAACTTGAAAATGGTACTCGGCGAGTGCCCACAGCGATGCAACGCCAAAACTGCTATTCGGTTTTCTTTCAAAGTCCACTCCATCGTGAAAAATCGCGCCAAATGATCATTTATTGTTTTAAAATAATTGTCAAACATTCAAAAACGGAATGCAATAAAACTTTTCCAAATTCGTGTTATAAATTCAAAAATAATATGCCAGTGACAGAACTTTGGGACCGACTACGTATATCACGCCTTTATCTCTTGCGGGATAGGCAGAGCGTTAACGGCCGTAAGAATACGGCCACTATCGCCACGTCTGACAGTTTCGAGGATTGTTTTCCAAGGTTGTTTCAGAAAGTGTATCACTATAGTGACAGGTTATCATCCTGTCGCCTAAAAATTGTAAAACACCGATATTCCTAGTTCCTTAGTCGCCTCTTACGACACCCGCGGGAAGGATGTGGGGGATGCTATTCTAAGCCGGCGTTGGACGACTCGGTGACTCGACGACCGCATGGCACAATGACTCGATTTGAAACATCTGCCATGCAGGGATCACTATGGAGTATTACCATAACAAGCGCGATGTTTTTGTGACCCTTTTTATAAGTTCAGATTAGATATGGGATTAAAATGTAGGGTACATTTTAATCCTAAAGAACCTGTTCCGTTACAAATAGTTCTTCACAAGACCGTCTGTCTGTATTTGTAGACTTGACCATTCGGGAACTAACAAAAACGGCTGGAATCTTGAGACTAGACCTTTTATGTAACTAAGCTTTTGAAGGGAAAAAAGAGCTTTAGAATGAGAGTCAGCAGGATATATCTTAGCAACAACATACATACAAATCACGCTTTTATCTCCTGCGGGGTTGGAAGAGCTCAAACGGCCGTATAAATACCGTAATTCTATGAAAAATATGGTCGTTAAGCAATAGCTACAAATAAAAACGTAATTGAACTAATTGTGAGAACGTATCTGCTTATTCTCTTCTGTCTACGTTAAATTGTATAATAAATTCGCACAATCATCTAAATGTGCCAGCTTTTTCGGTTTCTTACAAGTCCTTTTGTTGAATAACCGCGGTGACCTTGTTTTTATTTTTCGTTTAGGACCAGAAAAGACCTTCAAATAATATAAAGTAGGTAGATAGTCTTCCAAGAAAGCTTATGTTGTACAAGGAATTCTTACAAATCATTTTATCAGTAAATGGAGATTATGCGAATAAAGCTGTTTATTAATTAGTATAGTATTGTAGTATACCTAGGGAGGGATTCGACTCAATTTCATTTAAATGAAAATAATTATAATTAGAAATCTTTATTAGAGTTTCTATCTGACAGTTCTTGTCCCCCGTTTTGACAATTTGCGTTAGAAAGTACCTTTTTCAAATTAGCAGGTATCTGCACTTGAAGATTCGCTAGAAAGTTTCGAATCCTACATGAGTAATACATTTGTTTCGTATTTAACTTATAATTTCCAAAACTATTGGGCCGAGTTGTTCAGTTGCAAGGGCGGCTGCACCCCTGAAAAGAAACTTGGTACTTTTCCTAACACCCTGTTTCTTTTATGTTATTTATTGCGGCTATGTTTGGGTGCAGTCTAGACCAAAACCACGGTAATATTATCTATACAGTATTGTAACTCGGCCGTGTCCTTGAAATAAGTGCCTACAGCCGCGCGATACGTAAGCATGTGATAGGGCGGTCACTGTCACCGAGTGTCGCCTACCTACAGCGTTTTATTTGCATATCTGCCTACTTTGAGTTTTTATCTAGTTTTGAGATTGTAAATTTATAACTTTTTTTTTAATTAGCACTGATACATAGTAACAATATAACATATAATTACAAACTTTGTCAATTTAATAGAAAGAGTTCAATAAAAATGCAAGTTATATTTTTGATTGATAGATTTAATTAAAAAAAAGTGAGTGAAAATTCGCGCGGTTAAAAACCAGCACACCGTCCTTTCGTCACCACGGTACACACGCGACTGTTAGCATGCCGAGCGCATGCCGAGATCCGAACGCGTAGGTATAGCTCGCGCGCCGCCGTCCGTTTGTATGGAGTTAGAATACTGTATAGATAATATTACCGTGCCAAAACACAGATTAGTAAATCACCTCCTACATACGAGTATGTATGTGTGCAGTCTAGATCAAAACACAGATAAGTAAATTAATCTACAAGTTGTGTTACAAAGCCGAAAGGTTACCAAACCGCTATCGCAATATAAACAGCTCTACCAGACGCTTTCTGATAATAATATACCACCAAAAACATTTTCATGTCAACATATAACCAACGCGAGCGAAAAAGATAACAATCAGATCTGAAATAGAGCCAAAGTTCTCAATCTACACGCCCGCCCTAGGTCCAACAATTAAATATTTCAGTTGGTGGACCAAACCAAAATCAAATACCAAGACCGTATACCAAATATCAAACCTCTAGCATGAAAATTCTAGAAAGTTTCATACAAACTTTCAACCCCCAATTTGGGCGGTTGTGGGGGGAATTTTATAGGTCTTTGAATTTTTCTGTTGTTTGTACACTAAACTTAGTCCACATACCAAATTTCAGGACTTCAGGAAGTGCCCAAATACCAAACACTTTAATGATCATCAGTATGTCAGTGATAAAATTAGTGCATTATTATAAAGAGCTATAAAATTGGAACTTTGCACACTTATTATATATAATTTTCGGAATATATTGTACATTATTGATCTTATCAATTTTGTACAATATATTCCGAAAATTTGATCAGTCTAGTACTCTGGAAGCCAAAGTTATGGGGGTTCAAAAAACGACGAAGCACTTAGCAAAAAGGTAGTGAGTGCCCTTGCGTGGTGCGTAGCTCGCCTTGGTGGGACCACTGCCGTGTCCCCAGATCAAATGTTTTGAAACATCACTACTGCGAGACTACTTGTTATCGACTGATGAGGAAGGCAAGTGTGTAGCGGATAACCAAATGATGATTCATTATCGTGTGGGACACTGTGTCGACCAACAATCCGATATCGATTGTTTTGAAACATTACTACTCTTATTATTGACTGATGAGAGCGGTAATTGTGAGGTGGGTAAACAAATGATGGCTCATGTCGTGTGGGACAGTGTGTCGACGAACGACCTGGTAAACTCTGGTGTGCCAAGGGTGTGATTGGGCTGTTTGTTTGAACCACCATACAATTATTCCCGGGTGAACTCGCACTCCCCACCATGCCGTACGGCGTAGATTTGATGGCCCCGGGGCCGAAATCGTAGAAACCCTAAAAAAGGACTGGAGCTCTATTTCTGAAACGTCGTAATTCGGTTCCATGCACCGCAACGAATAGTCTAACCCCACGTATTTACATTTCTACTCCTCGATGTTTTTAAAGTCAAGGGTATGTGTGAATTTACTGGGGTATTTAGGAATCGCTAAGTAAAGTAGAACGTGAGATACAAGCATATAAGCCAATTTTCAAATAAAACAAAAACGAACGGTGAAGCTAAGGACTACTGTTTATCGACTACTGATGTGATGAGGAATGCAAATGTATAGCGAACCAACTGACAGTGAGTCATCGTTCGTGTCATCTGATAGAAGTTACAAAATGAGGAAAACCATACGAAAATCAAAACGAACAAACAAACTTAGAAGTAACCTAGTTACGATTTAAACAGACTAAGTAGTAGTTTCATAGTCGCTTTTATAGAAACCACTAGCGGCTGCGCCCGCTGCAGCTCATTTTCCCGTGGGAATGAGGATTTTTCCCGGCAAGTATTATACATAAAAACCTTACTCTTGAATCACTCTATCTATTATAAAAACTGCATCAAAATCCGTTGTGTAGTTTTCAAGATTTAAGCAAACATACATACAGACGCAAAAAGCGACTTTGCTTTATACTATGTAGCGATAGTGAAGTAGAAAAAATCTTTCGCTCTTCGTACTTGTTAAGTGCTGCTTTCAAGGCAACTTATAAAATTAGCCAAACAACTTATCAAATAGACTTCAGAAGAAAAACACAACGCTAGTCTTGTAAAACGCAAGAAACAAGAAAACGCAAGAAGTAGAGAAGTAGAAAGTAAACGCAAGAGAAGAGATGTAGGGTTGCTAGGCGTCCCGCTTTAACCGGACAGGATCAGGCTTTTTGATTGCCTGTCCGGCTTTTGTTAGGCTTTTTATATTTCGAAATTCGCGCGGAACGAGACCGTGCCGACCGAGCACGTGCTGGACGCAAGCGCTGTCACCCCCAAAGCGCGTCGCCAGGGTTGGTTTTTTTCACTTTTTAACATTAACCCCGCGATGACCCTCAAAAATGTAATGTAAGGTGTCCGGCTTTTCTACCCAAGTGTCCGGCCTTCAGGTGAGAGGACCTGGCAACCCTAGATAGATGACTCACAATAATTTAAGATAGCATTCTTACCGCAATACAATTTTGATGAATTGTCCAACACGGTTGTTCCGTGATCATGGCCTATGTAACTAGGTTGAAATATCGGACAATTCATCAAAACTGTATCGCGGTAAGAACCCCGTCTTAAATTATTGTTGAGTCAGTATGTTCATCGGGTCGTTGGACGACTTGGTGTCCCACACGAAAAGAAAGAAAAAGAAAGTATGTGTGACCGCGAAAGCTTGAAACAGTTTAACTAGATAGATGGTTTTGTACAGCAGTAGTGTTGAGATCAGGGTCCTAAGACTGGTAAATGAAAATCGTTTCAGTTGGATGTCGATTGGATCTCAGTTGGATGATTTCGGTCATTTCGTAGTCTGCTAATGCTAACAGTTTGAAGTATAGAAAATCACAATGGCACTGGAATGACAGTTGAGTTACGATGGCGTTACAGTGACAAATAAATAGCAGACTCGGGACCCTGGAGTACGTAACCCGAGACTGAGTGATCGTGATTCATCGCTCACAGACTGACGAGCTGAGCTGGTGCAGTCATCAATTCAATCCTGGCTAGAGATGCAACTTTCGTCCAATTGTCGATATCGATATACACAGCCGGCTTAGAATAGCATCGCCCCATTTCTTTCCGTGGGTGTTATAAAGACAACTAAACGATGCGAGGGTTTTATGTATATTGCAAATTTAGGCGACAGGCTGACAACCTGCCACTAGTGATACACAAATCACCTGAAAGGGCTCTCAATACGTCTCGATAACGACCGTAATTTTATGATCGTAACGCTCTGCCTACCCCGCAAGGGGTAAAGGCATGATATATGTATGTATGATTAAGTTAATTTTTTTTCTACTTTAGATTTCAATATTGCAATCGTTTAGCTCCAAGTAGATTCACAACGAATAATGACAATGTCAGTGAGTTACAATGCTATACTGTCACTGAATAAATAGATTAGTCATTGTAAAAAAGAGAGCAAAAGAGAGTCAATTTTATGTTCTTAGTAACACGTGTGGGATAAAATAAAAATAGAAGCACTGCCTCGGGGCTGGCCAGGCTGACCACACAGCATGTAACTTACTAACCGCTTCCGCAACATATATTTATTTTCAGTGTAGTTATCTACCCGTTCCTAACTTCCTCTATAAAATAATGCCAGCAATAAAAACAACATTCTTATACAATAAAAACAACAGCATATTCTAAGAATTGTCAAGATAACACTATTTAATTTAATATTTAGTTTTCCTTATATTGCGATTGTAACTATATGTAAAATTTGAATTGGGTGTTTATTGTTTGTATCAGACAATCGTGCTAACTTTTTCGTTTTGCGATTAGATACAGTACATTACTTGTGTCGACTATGTTGCTGACGCTATTTTCACTAAATTTTGATTAAATAAGTACTTTTTTCTGTAGTCTGCAAAGGAAAAGCACGAATCTTGATAAGAGTCTCATTAGCACAAGAGATAGGGCTATTTGTTTGTACACGAGTTTATAATATTTTTAAACATACTAAGTAATATGTATTTACTTATGTGCTCTTCACGTGTTAATTCGTAATTTTTTCGCGTAATACGCATGAAGGGAGACATGATTTGATAAGACCAGCATGGCTAACATGCGTGCCAGGATAAAATTTTGTCACCGCAATATGTCTTCTGCGGCTAACTTCACTGCGAATAAGTTACGCATGTTTCTCTATACGCGACTTTGCTTTATACTATGTAGTGCAACGGTCGACGACCGATGTGGCGCAATGGTAGTGCGACTGCCTTTGACGCAGAAGGTCCCGGGTTCGATTCTCGGTGGGTCACTCACAAAGTTGATGTTTATCACTTTGTGAATTTGTTCCCAGTCTGGTTAGGACATTGCGGGCTGAACCACCCGATTGTCCGTAAGTAAGATGGTTCCGTGTTTCGGATGGCACGTTAAGCCGTTGGTCCCGGTTGCTGTCTATGATCACTTAGACGGCGGTCGTTACACAGCCATGTCAGAAGCCTGCTACATGTAGTAGGCGGTTGAACAATTCTGACTCAGGGTTCATCGGGTCGTTGGAGGACTCGGTGTCCCACACGAAAAAGAAAGACTATGTAGTGATTTGACAAAAATCAACTATATATCTTTGTATTAATGAGAATCCCCCCTTCTTTCTGACTTTGTTTACAATATGAAACCCAGAGCTGAGTCAACTGATCCCCAACCGAAATATAAGTTGGGTAAAGCAAATATTTGCGAGTGAAAACCTCGAGTTTAATTTAAAACCGGCGACCTTACAAACTGTATCTGCTTCAGTGGTTTAGTGGCTCGAACCTTTTCATGAGGTCCAAGGTTCGAATTCTGTAGTAGACACAATTCGCCAGATGACTGGGTCGTTAATAGAATACAAAAGTAGTACCTTTAAAATTATTGTCCAAAAATGCTAATACTGCACTTGTATTGTTTTGATATATTCAAAATTTGAAATAATAAACAGAAAAATAATATAAAAGTTGATACAGCATTTTATAAGTTTATTGTCAGTATCATCTGTAATATTGTTATCATCATCATTATCCTTGCCTTATCCCGTTTCTCTGTCGGGTTCGGCTACCTTACCTAGGGGATTCGACGTGGAACCTAGTTTTTACACAGAGCGACCGCCATCGACCTCTGCAACCTGAAGGCTAAACCCTTAGATTATTGAAGGTCTCGCTAAGGCTAAACCATCCGAATCCTAGGTTAAGTCACATTCAAATTTTATTTAATGTGGGTTTTATCACGATAATTTTCCTTCACCGTAAGAGCAGTCGGTAAATGTACGAGGTCGACGTGATCTGAAATATTGTTATATTTTTTGTAAATAGGTAAATGTCTGAAAACATCAAGCAAAATAAACAATAGAATAAAAAGAAGGTGCTTAAAATACATACTAGTCGTTCCACGGATAATTGTTTGTAAAGAAATTTCCATACATATTTTGTCATAAAGTTTACCTACAGTTCTTCACAAAAAGAGTTGTTGTATAGAAAAATTGAACCGACTTCTCAGTTTGCCGTGTGATCACCATCACCCCATTTCCTACCCGTGGGTGTCGTAAGAGGGACTTGAGAGTTTCAGTTGTATTACAACTTTTAGGCGACGACAGGCTGACAACCTGTCACTGTAGTGAAACACAAAATCATCTCAAACGGCCCTCTATATTTGTCAGATATGGCGATATCGACCGTATTTTTGGGGCCGTTAGCGCTTGTCCACCTCATCAGGGATAAAGGCGTGATATATGTCGGTATGTATGTACTGTTAATCCCTCTTTTTGAAGTCGGCTAACAATCTCTGTCGCACAATACTGTCTACCTATGCAAAATAACACAATTCGCATTTCGCACGCTCGGCTGGCAGCGGGCAACGTCGCAAGGTCGCTTGGCATTCAGTTTTTTCACGTTTTTTAATACGTAGGTAAACTAAGTGCCTTGTGATGCCAGCTTAGAATAGCATCACCCCGTTTCTTTTCCATGGGTGTCATAGAAGCCGACTAAGGGACTCAAGGGTTTTATGTGTATTGCAATTTTAGGCGACAGGCTGACAACCTGTCACTACAGTGATACACGAATCATCCGAAAAGGCCCTCAATACTTGTCAGACGTGGCGATAACGAGCGTAATTTTACGATCGTTTTTGCTCTGCTTACCTCGCAAGGGATAAAGGCGTGATTTATGAATGTATGTATGTAGGTAAACTAAGGCAGCAATTTTATCAGAGTCCTTTAAGATGTTAAAATACAGGGTGTAAGGGACGGTGTAACGATAACTTTGCAGGCATGATGAAACCATGAAACTGAACAACTTTTTATGTGGGGGCTATGTTGGGAAACGTGAATTTTTTTTCGTCCTGCTATACAAAATTCCGATCAGCTGACTGACTTTGTATGGGAACTTAAGTTTCCCACCATAGCCCTTATAGTAAAAGTTGTTCAGTTTCATGGTCTGATCACACCTGCAAAGTTTTCGTTTTCGTAATTTTTCATTAACGGTCTGCCCGCCCCGCCAGGTATATAGGCGTGATTTGTGTGTGTGCACTTCATAACATTTTCCACTGGCTTTCTATAACCCCTATAGAAACTGAATGGGTGACTAATCCAACAATGGCGGCCAAGTTTCCCCCCCTCCATTGTGACGTCACGTGATGACGTCACGCCGGAGTCAGCTGGGCAAATAGCGTAGCGACCGAGAATCGATATCACGACGGTAATTTAAGTAAGTATAGTTTTAACTGACTTTATTTTGTTGCCGGCATTGAATAATAAATGAAAATACTAGTATTAAAGAGCGTCGGTGGAAAAGTGGTTTTCTTCTTCTTTTCGTGTGGGACACCGAGTCGTCCAACGACCATGTTTGTTGTATAGGCTTTTAAGTATCGACTCTATTCTGACTTTTTACATGATCTACCAAACGTTAGGGTTACCACAAAATTGTTATACGAGCGTTTAACCCACGTGTAGTTTTTTTTCTGTATCTTAGAGATTTTTTTAAACACGCGTTTGCAGCGCCGCTTCTAACCTCTTTGTAATAAGGCCCTTAGAATTTGAAAGTGCTACGAGCCACCTACGCCGCCGCCTACGCGGTGCTACGGTCGTAGGCGCCTCTACGAGGCAATCCGAGATAAGTGAAATACAAAATCCTTTCACAAATTGTGCATACATACATACATATATCACGCCTTTATCCCTTGCGGGGTAGGCAGAGTTTTAACGACCGCAAAAATACGGTCATACGGTCTATCGCCACGTCTGACGAATATTGAGAGCCGGTTAAGATAATTTGTGTAGGTATGTCAATTCAATTTCCTTAAGGAAGTTTCAACTTAATAGTTTGTTATTGGATCGCCGTTAAAAATTGAATAATTAAATTGAAAAAATTAAATATGAAACCCTCGAACCCTTTACTCGCCTCTTACCACACCCGCGGGAAATAAATGGGGTGATGCTATTCTACGCCGGCATACATGGCAAATCAGTTTTTACTGCCGTAGTAACATACTTTGTCACTATAAATATTATTGCGTCATAATTATAAGAAAAACAGGCAAAAGAAAAGAGTTCTGTTACATACGTCAATGAAATGGAAAACCATATTGAATCAGCTGTTTATCAGAATTACCTATTACGATGAAGGAAAAACATCGTGATGACTGATGAAACCCATATTCAAATAAAATCATTATTAATTTATTTATCTCTACATAGTAGCAAAGTCGCTATTCGCGTCTGTCTGTATGTTTGCTTAAATCTTTAAAACTACACAACGGACTTTGATGCAGGTTTTTTAAAATAGATTAGAATGATTCAAGAGGAAGGTTTTTATGTGGAATAGTTGCCGGGAAAAATCTTTATTCCCACGGGAAAATGAGTTGCAGCGGGCGCAGCCGCTGGGACAGGCCGCTAATAGATAAATAAACGTCACTACAACTCAAATAAAGATAAATAAAACGACTGTCTGTTCTTCGTACAACACACTTGCGTATTTGTGTAGTGACTGTCCCGCTCCCGATGGCGTAGCGGATAGTACCCCTGCCTTCTACGCCGAGGGTCGTGGGTTCTATCCCCACCGGACACAAGTATTTGTTAAGTAAAATTTTCAAATATTTGTGTTAAGTCTGGATGTTTTCTATGTATAATATGTATTTATTTACAAAAAAGTATGTAAGTATTAATATTAGCTATTTAGTTCCCATAGCACAACCTTTGCTTAGTTTGGGGCTAGATGGCGCTGTGTGAATTGTCCAGAATATTTATTTATTTAGCAAGCACTAACTTACTCATTGTCTGTCATACGAACGCATATTGAATTAATATGGTAAACTTAGTATTGACATCAAGTTCTAAGTATAGGTTAAGGACAGCTCTAGGACACATTTCTAGGTCTTAAGGTTAATGTTAGACTAGTGGCGCCTTCAACAGGAAAAAAATTCCTGGCTGAACACGCTGGTCATCTGGAAACTAAGGTTTTAATTGGCGAAAATAACCAACTATAAAGATTGTTTAACACTAATAAAATACATAATAATTGGTATGTATTAGTTATGTAAGCCAATATACATTACTTAAACTGATTAAATTTAATTTTACCATTTTTATTGTAATTTAAGGGTCAATAGACTGAACGAAAATGACTTATATGTTATATTTTAGAGCGCATGGAGCGTTGTATTATAGCACAAGGTTTTATTGATTCTAACTATATCTTTCTTGGCAGTGATCCGCTAATTCATATTTTTATTTCCCAATAAAGGGTGTATTCAGTCAGCGTTTTTTTTTGATTGAGCAGCGGCGCTAGTGTCGCTAACGATAACCTTAAGGTTGTGTGTAGGTATCGTGAGTTATATACTGTAGGACACCGCTTCTATCTTTTCTCTTTTAGTAAGGGACACCGAGTCGTCCAATGACCCGATGAACTCTAGTGTCAGAATTTTTCAACCGTCTTCTACAAGTAGCAGGCTTCTGACATGGTTGTGTAACGATCGCCGCCGTTATCATAGACAGCAACCGGGACCTACGGCTTAATGTGCCACCCGAAACACGGAACAATCTTACTTACGGACAATCAGGTGGTTCATCCCGCAATGTCCAAACCAGACTGGGAACAAATTCACAAAGTGATAAATATCAACTTTGTGAGTGACCCACCGAGAATCGAACCCGGAACCTTCTGCGTCAGTCAGTCCCACTACCACTGCGCCATATTGGTTCGTAGATAAAATCTGAACGCCGAAATCTAGATTCTGCGTCACAAATACATGACATCACATAACGACCAAGTGGTTTTGTGTGATTGTATGTCATTTGATAGAAGTTGACCTTGACTTTGCCCAATCTTAAGAATAGCTAATTGGTATACATAGTTTTATTATCTACTCTGTGTCATGTTTGTATGCATTAGGTCAATATTAAAAAACTACACGAGGAGCATTTTATTGTATTAGAAGATTATAGTTAATATTCTTTGGGATTGTTTGGGTCAAGATATTAGAAGAGTCGTCCAATCGAGTCATCATTCTCCTTGCCTTATCCCGTTCTCTGTCGAGGTCGGCTACCTAACCTAGGGGATTTGACTTGGAACCAAGTTTTTAAACAGAGCGACTGCCATCTGACCTCTGCAACCCGAAGGCTAACCTGGCCCGAATCCTGGGTTAAGTCACATTCAAATACCATCTGAATTAAAATTTAATTTGAATGTGGGTTTCATCACGATGTTTTTCCTATACCGTAAGAGCAGTCGGTAAATGTACGTGAGTAAAACACATTGGTACATGGCGGGGATCGAACTCGGATCTCACGACCGGTGTCCTAACATTTGGCCACCGACGCTCTTCGTCCACTCGAGTGTCCTGCATAAAAAAAAAGTTTCTTTTTCGAGTCCTTGACCTCGTGCGAGAGTAAGCACCATATGGTCTGAATAGCTTCAGCTTTTCTGAGCACGTTCCGTATATTTATAGCTGTAATGCCAGATGTAGTTTTGTCCTTTGAGTTTACGAAGTTGGAATTCTAAGTTGGAACAAGACAATATTGTTGGAGATGCGAAATTTTAGGAAAAATCTGTAACGTTATAGTCTGTAAGTTTAGGTACTTATCTTTTTGTAAACAAACTTTGTATTAAACTGACAGTTCTGAAGTGTCACTTTCATACAAAATGTGATTACAAAAAGATATGTACCTAAACTTACAGACTATAGCTGACTGTGTATTTTGAAATAAAAACATTTATGTAATTTATTGGAACTTTATAGGCACGTTGGCATGTACTATGAAACTTCTACATCGGGATATTTCATCATCACATCAGCCCATAGCAGTCCACTGGTGAGCATAGGCTTTCCCCAGGGTACGCCAGTATAAACGATCTCCCCGCTTTCGCCATCCAGTCGCTACCGCTCTCTTTAAGATGGAGCGATCTCCATCAGGCCGGAGGACGTCCAACGGTACGATCTCTATTTTCGTGTGGAACACCGGGTCGTCCAACGACCCAATGTACCCTAGTGTCTGAATTTCTCAACCGCCTTCTACAATTACAGGCTTCTGACATGGTTGTGTAACGACCGCCGTCTAAGTGATCATAGACAGCAACCGGGACCTTCGGCTTAACGTGCCATCCGAAACACGGAACCATCTTTTTTACGGACAATCGGGTGGTTCAGCCCGCAATGTCCTAACCAGACTGGGAACAAATTCACAAATTGATAAATACCTACTTTGTGAGTGACCCACCGAGAATCGAACTCGGAACCTTCTGCGTCACAGGCAGTCGCACTACCACTGCGCCACATCTGTCGTCAACGGTACGATTGCTTTGGATCTATATCGATTTTAAAACCAGTATAAATTGAACCATTAAATAGGTAGGTTGAAGTGCATCTAATAGTTCCTGATTTGACCTTGTCTCTTGCATAACTGACTGCAGCACAATGCGAACAGAACACAATGGATTCTTGGACGAGGGTATAATTCTTGCATTTGGATCACGTATTTCTGAACTGAACAATTACATAAGGTATCAATTGTTCTGTGAGCTGGTGGAAACCTGGCTACATTTAAGGCCAAATAAAATGAACTTATAGCAACAAACGAGCGTCGGTGGCCAAGTGGTGTACACCAGTCACAGAGAACCGAGTTGGATCCCCGCCATGTACCAACGTGTTATACCGACTGCTCTTACGGTGAAGGAAACACATCGTGATGAAACCTACATTCAAATAAAATTTGAATTTGGATGGTATTTGAATGTAACTTAATCTAGGATTCGGGCCAGGTTCGCCTTCGGGTTGCAGAGGTCAGGTGGCAGTTGCTTTCACCCCACATTCTACCCGCGGGTGTCGTAAGAGGCGACTAAGGGACTCGAGAGTATTGGTGTATTACAATTTTAAGGCGTCAGGCTGACAACCTGTCACTAAAGTGATACATATGTTTTCTGAAACAACATCAGAAAATAATCCTCAAAAATGACAGACGCGGCGATAGCGACCACATTTTACGGCCGTTAACGCTCTGCCTACCCCGCAAGGGATAAAGGCGCATATGTATGTATGTTTCCACACAAGTCGCTAAATGTGCACAATTGTATGATTTATTTTAAACAAAACTGAACAAAAGTATGTTTTCGGCATATTGTCACGTTTTCGTGACGAAGTGATTCATTGCGGTATTCGTCGCTCTTACATTTTATTGCGTAAATATTCATATTTTAAATAATGATTAGAAATATATCCATGGAAATAAAGTTTCCTTTCCAACAGAGATAAATGTACATACATACATATTATGTCACGCCTTTATCCCTTACGGGGTAGGCAGAGCGTTAACGGCCGCAAAAATACGGCCGCTATCGCCACGTCTGACAAATATTGAAGGCCAGTTAAGATAATTTGTGTATCACTATATTGACAGGTTCTCAGCCTGTCGCCTAAAGTTGTAAATACACGTGAAGCCCTCGAGTCCCTTAGTCGCCTCTTACGACACCCACGGGGAAGTAATGGAGTGATGCTATTCGAAGCCGGCATCACACGGCATAAACGTATATATTTTATTTAAAAAAAAGGAGATTCTCAGTTTGAGCTTTAGTGGGTTCCCTTTTTAAAAAAATATTGAATAAATTATCATGCAAAATTATGATTCAACTATTGTAACTAGTTAAAAGTAAGGTTTAAGAATTTTCTGACATGTTTCTGTAGGTTTCACCCGAAAGGGCTCTCAATATTTATGAGACATGGCGATGTTGACGCTGTGCCTACCCCACTAGGGAGATAGACGCGACTCGTGTGTGAGTGTGTGTAATTCATAGTGGAAACATAATTCCAACGAAGCTTAATGAGTGCCTAAACGTGCACTGTGTTTTTAGTTTCGTAGCGAGTCTAAATATCTAGTTTTGAAATGTTACGCATCGATAAATTACGATTGCGATAACGACTTTACTACTGGTTTAGAACGCCTAGCGTACCTAGGTAGAACTAATAACAAGCTAATATTATAGGCAGAACAGAAAGTTTGAGTTAGTTTGTTTGTAGAGGTGGTCTTGGGGCTAGTCTGTAAGTTATGAATCAATATAGTAAATCCTGTTTTGCAATAGGAAATTTTCTAGCTCATTTTTAAAGGTATGGGGATGGCGCTGAGCTAAATCGTAAAAGTTCCTCTCCAAGGAAATGTATTTTCTCGACTTGAGTATCAGTATCATTCAATCTACTCGTAGCATAACGCCATCTGGTGTGGCATCATAAACTGGCTCAAGATCTGTCAGATAGAAAAGTCCCCATTAAAAGCTAACTAGCCTTAAATTTTTTATATCTTTGTTTTCATTTGTCTCTACAAAACCTGTCTGAATTTTTATTTCTATTTATCACTAGTGATAGGTTTTGTGGGGACAAATGGGAACAAAGGGTTTTATGCTATTTTTCGCGTAAAAATCATTCCTCCTTTGGGAAAACCAAACCAGTAGGTAGGAGGGTCTGCAAGCACTGGACGAATAGCGGTTGCTCGTCTAAAGATAACATGAATCAGAAACGAAAAACCTATAAGGTATTTTACGACAATAAATTATATAAAATATCTACTTTTATCACAATCTTTTCTTCATACGAAGTACGAGTTATCTACATTAGTATTCCGAACATACATTCTTGTTAAAAGTAGTTTCTCGTATACGAAAAATATTTGTACTTCGTGTATGTAGCTAGACCGTTATTTAGGGTTATTGCTTTTGGAAGAGCTATCGTACTCTTATTAGACATCTAGAGCTATTAGACGTGAAAACGGGTCTAGAATTTTAAAATTAATGACTTTGGTGTTAGCCAATGTATTTTTGTGTGATAACATTTTTTTTTTCTTGTGGGACATCGAGTCGAACAACAACGATCCGTTGAACCCTAGTGTCAGAATTTTTCAACCGCCTTCTACAAGTAGCAGGCTTCTGATATGGTTATGTAACGACCGCCGTCTAAGTAATCATAGACCGTGCCATCCGAAACACGGAACCATCTTTCTTACGGACAATCGGGTGGTTCAGCCCGCTATGTCCTAACCGGAACAAATTCACAAAGTGATAAATATCAACTTTGTGAGTGACCCACCGAGAATCGAACCCGGAGCCTTCTGCGTCAAAGGCAGTCGCACTACCACTGCGCCACATCGGTGGTATCAAATTAAATAAAAAATTATGTTGTGTGGGACCGGCTCAGATTAGTATCACCCAGTTTCTACCAGCTGCTGTCGTAAAAGGCGTGTCGTAATACAACACCCTGCACTGCGCTCTCCGTCCATTGGAGGTTGTGGACTGTTGTGGCAGTGGAAGTTGCTATAAATCTCTATCAACTATTTTATGTATTCTTCTATGTCTTGTGAGAAAAATACACCAATACTCTGGAGTCCCTTAGTCGCCTCTTACGACACCCACGAGAAGGATGTGGGGTGATGCTATTCTAAGCTGGCATCACACGGAATGGAAGGGACTCGGGAGTATCGGTGTATTACATATTTTAGGCGACAGGCTGACAACCTGTCACTATAGTGATACACATGTTTTCTGAAACAACCTTGGAAAACAATCCTCAAAAATGTCAGACGTGGCGATAGCGACCGTATTCTTACGGCTGTTAACGCTCTGCCTATCCCCCAAGGGATAAAGGCGTGATATATGTATGAGTTGACCGTGTGATGCCGGCTTAGAATAGCATCACCCCACATCCTTCCCGTGGGTGTCGTAAGAGGCGACTAAGGGACTCGAGGGTATTGGTGTATTACGATTTTAGGCGACAGGCCGACAACCTGTCACTATAGTGATACACATGTTTTCTGAAACAACCTTGGAAAACAATCCTCAAAAATATCAGACGTGGTGATAACGACCGTATTCTTACAGCTGTTAACGCTCTGCCTACCCCCCAAGGGAAAAAGGCGTGATATATGTATGTACGTAGTCGGTCCCAAAGTTCTGTCACTGGCATATTATTTTTGAATTTAGAACACGGATTTGGAAAAGTTTTATTGCATTCCGTTTTTGAATGTTTAACAATTATTTTAAAACAATAAATAATCATTTGGCGCGATTTTTCACGATGGAGTGGACTTTGAAAGAAAACCGAATAGCAGTTTTGGCGTTGCGTCGCTGTGGGCACTCGCCGAGTACCATTTTCAAGTTGCTCAAAAAATTGAAAATAACGCTTAGGTTTGGGTATCGTACTATAACTAGGTACACTGAAGTCTCTAGTGTTGAGGACATGAAAAGAACTGGCCGGCCTCGCTCCGCCAGAACACCAGCAGTGATCAAAGCGATCAAGGAGCGCATACGAAGAAATCCTGTCCGAAAACAGAAACTTATGGCTTTGCAGATGAAGGTTAGTAGATAAACAGTCAAAAAGGTTTTAAACGAAGACCTTAAGCTGCGAGCATACAAAAAAAAGAGTGGGCACTTACTTAATGCCCGTTAAAAAGAAATTAGACTCAAAAGATCTCGGGTGTTGTTAAAACGGTACGCGAAAAACCGGCACCGCGATATACTTTTTACAGACGAAAAAATTTTTGATATAGAAGAAAAGTATAATAAACAAAACGATAGAGTGTACGCTACCAGCTCTGAAGAAGCAGGAAACAAAGTTCCGCGGGTGCAACATGGGCATCATCCCTCTTCAGTCATGGTCTGGTTAGGAGTCTCCTACTATGGGCCAACTGAGGTTCATTTTTGCGAAAAGGGGGTCAAAACCAGCGCAAAAGTGTACCAAGAGACGGTTTTGGATCGGTACGTCAAAGACCTGCCCAACACACTATTTTCAGGACATCACTTTGTATTCCAGCAGGATTCTGCGCCCGCTCACAAAGCCAGGACCACTCAAGCCTGGTTTGAACGTCAAAACATTGAGTTTATAAGACACGAAGATTGGCCTTCCTCCAGTCCGGACCTTAATCCTCTGGACTATAAAATTTGGCAGGTCTTAGAGAGCAAGGTCTGTGCTAAGCCCCATAAAAATTTGGAGAGTCTGAAGTCAGCCATAGTTAAAGCAGTCGCTGAAATCGACATGGATATGGTGCGTGCTGCGATAGACGACTGGCCGCCGCGGTTGAAGGCCGTTGTTAAAAGCAAGGGAGGTAATTTCGAATAGTTTTATGTTATTTTGATTCTTCGATGATTGTATTTTTAATTGATATATAAATTTTTAAAAACGGATTGGTACTTTTTATTTTATCAGTATTTTCATATATGACAGAACTTTGGGACCGACTACGTATACGTATGTAAGTGAGAAAATTTCCTGTTTTGAGTAGGTTTAATTCAACATTTTTATCAACCATCACAAGGAAACCCATCACGTATATAAAATAGAATTTATATGAACTGATAAACTAAAAAAAATACATAGTACATTATCTATAAAGACTGCCTAATCAAATTGATATCTTGGAATTCTATATGACTTTATTTGATCATTATGAATGAATCATAAAAAAAAGATAAAGAATTAGTCATTAAAATTATCTCGAACATGACACAACACTTATCTAAAACTTGTGATTATGACGAAATGGTTGAAAGTTACGAACAATACCTACAAAGTTTAGATATACCTAATTGATATCTAACTTTACAACTAAATTAAGGAAGGTAAGGAAAATTGAATAATGGAAAATATACAAAAACGTTAACTTATTTAGTTTACGTCTAACATCTAGATCATCATAATTCTCCTTGCCTCATCCCATTCTCTGTCGGGGACGCCTACCTAACCTAGGGGATTCGACGTGGAACCAAGTTTTGACACAGAGCGACTGCCATCTGACCTCTGCAACCCGAAGGCTAACCTGGCCCGAATCCTAGTATAAGTCTCATTCAAATACCATCTAAATTCAATTTTTATTTGAATGTAGGTTTCATCAGGATGGTTTTCCTTCGCCTTAAGAGCAGTCGGTAAGTGTATGTGAGTAAAAACACATTGGTACATGGCGGGGATCGAACTCGTGTCTCACGATTGTAAGACCGGTGTCCTAACCACTTGGCCACCGACACTCTAATATCCCGATAACGTTGGGTATTTTGATTCGTACTAAATACCTTACAGTTTTACAGTGTGTTTGACCACCACGTGAAAAACCCCGGCACACCAAGGTTCATCGGGTCGTTCGAACCAGTGACTTACAAGATATAAAGCCGAGATATTTTACCGATTTTATTTTTATTTTGTAGACTGTTGTAGTTGATGAATTTAAATGAAGGTAAAACTTATATTCTTATTGAAAATTTGCGCGTGTTGAGCGCTGGTTCTAAGGAAATACATACAAACATATTAAATCACGCCTTTATCCCTTGCGGGGTAGTCAGAGCGTTAACGGCCGTAAAAAAAAGGTCACTATCGCCACATCTGACATTTTTGAGGATTGTTTTCCAAGGTTGTTTCAGAAAACATGTGTATCACTATAGTGACAGGTTGTCAGCCTGTCGCCTAAAAATTGTAATACACCAATACTCTCGAGTCCCTTAGAGAATAGTCGTGACTTTATGCACCTGTCTGTTAAATGTAGATTATCCTAAATTTAGTCCCATGAAAATGTATGTCATACACAAGTTTGATTATACGCAGGTAACTCAATTTGTATGTTCTCGAGGGAAATTAATAGTTATAATATATGAACACGCATGCCACAGTCTTGCAGTGTTTATTACACTATAGCGCCCGATTTGACTTACATTGTTGGTAGTTGTATGGGCAACATTAGGACTACCGATGTGGTGCAGTGATAGACTGCCTGCGACGCAGGTTTCGGGTTCGATTCTCGATCGGTGGGGCACTCACTTAGTTGATATTCATCACTTTGTGAATTTGTTCCTAATCTGGTTAGGACACTGCAGGCTGAACCACCTGTGCCTTGATTGTCCATAACCAAGATGGTTCTGTGTTTTGGAGAGCACGTTACCCGGTTTCTGTCTATGATTTCTTAGACGGCGGTCGTTACACAACCACGTCAGAAGCCTGCTATTTGTAGTAGGAGGTTGAAAAATTTTGAGATGAGGGTTCATCGGGTCGTTGGACGACTCGGTGTCCCACACGAAAAGAAGAAGAAGAACAACAAACTCAAGTTAACCAGCAATGTATAGCGAATCAGGAGGACAGGGTAAGGCAAGTGTAATAGCTGTTATATTATATGACTTAATTACGGTATGACGTCACTTAATGGGTTCAGTGACCTTGAAAACACAAAATATAAGGTGTAAAAATATTAGCTGCAAATATTTTAAGGGGTGAATCAGTTTTTGAAACTGAACAACTTTCTCCAACAATCATAGGTCGAAATATGAGATTTTTTTTGGACCTCCCGTACAAATTGACTTGGTCGGTCGGTAATTTAGTGGGAGGTCCATATTTTTTTTTCATATTTCTACCTATGTTCCTTATAAATACAGACCTAAGACGTCCTTAGTGAGTAGTGTACTACATACGTAAGCTATTTATGTATGTATATAGGCCCGACGCGTTGTACTAATTCATGTTTAAAGTTTATTATCTAGTTTCGTGCTCATCTAGACAAATTAATGTTTTGGCATGCTCTTAACTACCTCTGTGGCCTGAAACGCGGGTTTTCGTGTCTAGGTCATCAGTTTGATAATTGGCTAGATGACTGGGCCATTAAAAAAATATGAAAGTTGTATCCTTAAAACTATTGTCCATAAATAATACAGACTTCATTTATAGTTTTTCGAAATATTCCAAGTTTGAATTAATAAACAAAATACATAACATAAAAGTAAGTTGACGCCATCGAAACTAGAGAGATGTGACGTCATTTATTCGTCGTTTCATACAAAATATCGTTTTAAAAAGTAGTTTATTTGCCGTGTGATGCCGGCTTAGAATAGCATCACCCCACATCCTTCCCGCGGGTGTCGTAAGAGGCGACTAAGGGACTCGAGAGTG
The DNA here is from genome assembly GCA_029255805.1 of Keiferia lycopersicella. Lineage (NCBI taxonomy): Eukaryota > Metazoa > Arthropoda > Insecta > Lepidoptera > Gelechiidae > Keiferia > Keiferia lycopersicella. Next base: position 890,157 of record JARACZ010000024.1, read on the forward strand.
TTGGTGTATTACAATTTTTAGGCGACAGGCTGACAACCTGTCACTATAGTGATACACGTTTTCTGAAACAACCTTAGAAAACAATCCTCTAAAATGTCAGACGTGGCGATAGTGGCCGTATTCTTACGGCCGTTAACGCTCTGCCTACCCCGCAAGGGATAAAGGCATGTTATATGTATGTATGTATGTTTATTTGACCAGCCAGTCATCTTGCCTATTACTATGTGATGAATAATGTCATGAGGTGCCAGCTTGGAATAGCATCACCCCATTTCTTCACGTGGGTGTCGTAAAAAGCGACTAAGAAATAGTCATCAAGAGAATGGAGTAGCATTCCCTGTGAATGCAACATTAAGATGTTACACTGCGCTCGCCAATCCGCCTGGCAAGTGTGGTATGGCAATATCCCAAATAGGGGGAGGCCCATGTCCAGCAGTGGACTGTTGCGGCTGTTTAGGTTTCTGTTAAATTTTTTTTATATTACACATGCCAAGTAATAAGCCACTATATTATCAACTGATAAGAATTTTAGATAGTTTTTTTATCTCCTAGTTATAGACACTATTACAACCTGTTTACAACTATAATAAATTACCTACAGTTGTAAATAAGTGTCTCATCTTAGATTATTTAATTTTTGACTAGGTTTCCCAAAGAAATATTTTATATTATACACTGTTTGGTTATACCCATATACCTAACTCATCATTGGCCTCATACATCTGTGACAGATTATTTAATCAATGTAAAGGCAAGACTTAAGTTTTGTCTCCACAGACACTGTGTTGTCTTGGATGCAATTGTGGAAATTGCAGGACCTACGCCACCCTCTCGGCCTCCCTGGCTGACTCCTCAGGAGTCGGTATGTGCGGAGCCAGGTCGACTGTAGGAGTCTACCACACGATAGACCTCTGTCACATGAGCCTGACCTCCACACCATTCCCTGTGTAATGAGAAGTTTCTCCCCAGGACCGGTTTATGCCTAACTAAATGTATGACAATTATATTTCAATTCTGTTCCAGAGTCTTCCTACTGTTGAAATAGAAAGACAGCAGAAATAAAAATCCTTATGAGCTACTTCTTAAATTAATTTTCTTGTTTGATTTGAACTTGTTGTTTAATCATCACATGTTTAAATCAGTGCGTACCAGTGGCTAATATATAATAGATCAGCATCGGCTAATTATGATAATATTTTGAAATCATTGATTCAAGGAGAATTATCAATAACCTACTTATCGTGATCTGATTTCCATTACGTATTAGAGTATGACTCATCTGCATTGCAATAATACTGTAACCAATAAAGTAGCATAGTGTGATGTCCAGTTCAATAAAATGATTTATTTCTATAAACACATTCTTACACATAAAAAAATATATAAAAAAACGTCTACATACGGGAATGTCGTCATCTTGGGCGAAATCACATCAAGTCCAAAACGGGTCACGACGCCGTCCGAGGGCTTCAGACGCTGGCGGCGCGGCCCGCCTTGGCCGCTAGCTAGAGCGCGGCGGAGTCCCCCGCCATGAGCGGCGACAGCGGGCCGGGCAGCCGCCGGCCGCACTCGATCTCGAAGCGCAGGTCGGGCGGCGGCCGGCGCGCCCCCACCGCACCGTCCTCCGGCAAGAACGCCGCCACCAGCAACGCACAGATCACTAGCAAAGCCCCCAGCACAAACGGCGGGCCCGGCACGATAGGAACATACTTCGCAGTGTCCGGCCGCCCTTTCACATGCTCCTCGTTCAAGTCCACATGAAATAGGTAAAAGATAACTCCGAACATCGCTGGGCCGAGTCCGTTACACAGACCTCTGACGCCCGTCACCATCCCCTGCACTACACCTTGCCGGTCCGCTCGACTGTTCACTGATACATACGCACTGATGGCCGGGTATGTGATTGAACCAAGCGCGGCCAACACTCCTGCTGCCCACATCATCCAGGTGCGGCTGCCAAAGCCGTACCACATGAGCTGCAGCATTTCAAACAATAGTCCGACCATGATTGTGTGTTTGGCTCCCAGCACTCGCATCAGGAACCCGAGCACCACTTGCACACCAATACTGAGCACCCCCACTATAGCAATGAATATCGCCACGTCCACCACATTGAATCCCATCACCAGTTTTAGATACACAAATATGCATGAATACTGTCCGGCTTCAGGCAGGTAGGATAGGAACACTGCTACACACAACATCAGCACTGTATGGTCTGCTCCGACTTTACGCAGCGCAGCAAACGGGTCCGCTTGCTCCCAGCTTATAGCTGGACCCCAGCCGCTCGGCCGGACCTTCTCTGGCAAGCTTTCTGGCACCGCAACCATTATGAAAAACACGTCTAAGACGGCCACAGCTGTCGCAGCGGCGACCACGAGCGCCTCCCCGTACTGGTCCATCAGGTACGCCCCGAGCGCGGGCGAGATGACCATGCTTGCTGCGAAGGTGGCCGACACCAGCCCGTACGCGCGCGACCGCTCCGCCTCCGTCGTCACGTCCGCCACGTACGCGAACACGATGGAAAACGTCACCGCAAACACTCCGCTGATGCTTATCATCGCGAAAAACCACCAGGTATTGATCGTCATCAGCGGAATCGGCGCGCAAGTGAAGAACACGGTCACCAGCAGAAAGAACTTCCTCCCCCACACGTCCGACAGCGCTCCGATCAGAGGCGCGGACAGGAACGACAGAATACCCTTGATTCCCATTATGAGTCCGTTCATTAGAAACGTGTGGTCCGGAAATGTGGCGTTCAGCACCGAGATGATGGGCATCGTGAGCAGCCCCCACGCGAAGAACTCCAGGAATATCACGATCAACGCGTGGAACACGGAAGGCTCTCCGATCCCCGACATGGTCATAATCCCGTCTTTCATCACAGTCTTTCTGTTTCGTATCACCATTTCTACTTCAGTTTTTGTGGTCTTCGTGGGCGTCATTTAAAACCTGGCCAGTTTTTTACCCTAACACTACTTAAACTAGACACATTTTGAAAACCTAAGCACTACATTGATGAAGAATTATGAAAACGAGCAAGTAGCAACAACGTCAAAAATCCACTGAAAATGAAAAACAACTCAATATTTGAGTTGCTATCAAAATCTCGAAAAACTACCAAAGTGAAAAATAAAACTTTTGCATTTGCTGAAATCTCTTTCTGTTTCAAATAAGTTACATCGAAACATTGAACGCATATCAAAAAAACGATGTTTTTCCTATTTTGATCAAAATATATTTATGCCATCTTAAAAGAATTAAAAAAAAACATCGATACTAAAAGGTCTTAAAAATTACTGTTTCGAAAAAAAAAAATACACTAGCAAGACTGCTCAGGGTACCAAAGACAATATATTATTTTTTATGCGGCAAGGTCATTTGGCACAGAATATTGTATTCTGCCACATGAAAGGCTTTACCACACCCGCTGCAGAGTAGTGCCGTTCTACCTTAGAGAATAGGAGCGAGCCCATACGGTCGCGCACGTTGTAAAGTAGTACCCCGCCAGGCGCGAAATTCGAATTTCTTTTTATAAAAATCATATTTATTCTATTATTACAAACAGGACTCCTTTTAACTCGTGTCAACTATACCATTTGCAAGTGTCGAACTGTGACGCGACGAATGGTCTCGATTGCCTATCGAATGTTTCGAATCCATTAAGGCTAATTTATCATGTCTTCTTCTTCTTAGCGAATCGATTCTGACGCTCAAATATATTTAAACCAATACTCAGCTACACGCACAGCGTTGTCCGTTGCTTTGTAGAGGTCCTCGCGTGTGCAGGTAGCAAGGAACATAATACTAACCTGTTTTTTTTTTTTTATTATTAACTAGCTGGTGCCCGCGAACTTCGTTTCGCCATATATCATCCATCATATCAGCTATATAAAGGAAGCTATATAAACATAGGCCTCCCCTATAGACTCTAAGAACCATAAAATAATATATTATAAGCTTATATTAAATTGTTGGTAAGTAGATAGGTACCCAAAAACTTGGTTTCGCCGACTATACAGTGTGTAAAAATATTAGCTGCAAATATTTAAATGGGTGAATCAGTCCATGAAACTGAACAACTTTCCCCAAGCAACATAGGCCGAAATATGGAAAAAATTTTTGGACCTCCCATACAAAATGTAACAGCCGAGCAAGTCAACTGTATGGAAGGCCCAAACGTTTTATTCATATTTCGACCTATGTATTCCTTGGGGAAAGTTGTTCAGATTCATGGTCTGATTCACCCCTTAAAATATTTGCAGCTATTTTTTTTACACTTTATATGTAATTTAAAAAAACTGTTAAATCCTAAATTTACAATTTCCACACGCAAAAAAGAGTAAGAAAACGGTGGTTCTTTTATATATGTTTGGTCTTTTTGAATCCTGTAGGTTATATTTGCTGAATCAGGTTACAGATTAGTCACTCCCTGTGCCAAATCCTCGCTTTCCAGTTCATTTTAGCAGATTTTTTAAAACCGTGCGTTTACTTCCAAAGGTATCAATTCCGTGAAGTAGACTGATGCCACATTTCTTAACATTGTGATGGATGAATAAAGACGGAGTTCATGAGTGTGAATAAATAAAACATAAGCTTATTAAAAACTAAGTAATCTTACTACAGATGCTTTCCTATCCTACTTCCAACTAATGTATTAATACAAAAGATTTGTTTGTTTGTTACTCCTTCACGCAAAAATTGCTGAACTGATTTTCATGAAATTGGGCACAGATGATGTGTGATGCCGGCTTAGAATAGCATCACCCCACATCCTTCCCGCAGGTGTCGTAAGAGGCGACTAAGGGACTCGAGGGTATTGGTGTATTACAATTTTTAGGCGACAGGCTGACAACCTGTCACTATAGCGCCGTCCTACAACGAAAACCAATTAAATCGTAAAATGTGCAAACGAAGATATCGCGATTATAATGTTTAAGGGGTTGAAAATCCATTAGTAATATTATATTCCTATTGTTACATTATAGCATCAGTACACTAATAAATGTTCTATTTAAATATATCTATTGTGTTTTAAAAATACTATTACTTATTAGAGAAATTTTCAAAAATGTTCACAAGGCCACCTATTTAATCGGTTTTCGCTGAGAACTTTAAAATTGTTAATATTTTCTAAAGTATTAAGAATACAGCAAATCCCGAGAAATTACTTTTTACATTTAGTTCATTAAACCTAACCATGATAAAAACGTACCTATCCAGTTGTCCCTTGTAGAGTTACAAGTAGAAATTGTATCAAGATAATTGGTTTTCCCTGCCGAAAATTAAAGAATATAAAAGTTAAGCAAGTAATTTATTACAGTTTCAGTACTTTTAGGATACGTGTAGGGTAGGTGTAGGGTAGAAGTAGGGTGGGTGTAGGGTAGGTTTAGAGTAGTAGATGTAGGGTAGGCGTAGGATAGTTGTAAGTAGGGGTAGAATAGGTGTAGATAGTGTAGGTATAGGGAAGGTGTAGAGTAGTAGGCGTAGGGTAGGGGTAAGTAGGATAGGGTAAGTGTAGGGTAGGTGTAGGGTAGAAGTAGGGTGGGTGTAGGGTGGGTGTAGGGTGGGTTTAGAGTAGTAGATGTAGGGTAGGCGTAGGATAGTTGTAAGTAGGGGTAGAATAGGTGTAGATAGAGTAGGTATAGGGAAGGTGTAGAGTAGTAGGCGTAGGGTAGGGGTAGGTAGGGTAGGGTAAGTGTAGGTTAGGTGTCGGGTAGAAGTAGGGTAGAAGTAGGGTGGGTGTAGGGTAGGTTTAGAGTAGTAGATGTAGGGTAGGCGCAGGCTTGTGGTAGGGTAGGTGTAGAGTGGGTGTAGGATAGCAGGATAGGTAGGTGTCGTGCAGCGGGTGTAGACCTAATGATAAAAAGCCCGAAGGTTGTAAAACATGTTCTTGATTAGCCCCGACTGCAGTTTCTAAAGCTAAAAATTTCTTTGAAGCTAAAAATTCTGGTAAACCATCTTTCGCCAAATATATACTCGTTCATAAAAACGGCTAAAACATATGCCGAAGCCATAAAATGTCTCGATGACATATACATAAAACCGTAGAATATAATCTACGCTCGGCATATCCTTGCAACCAGAAAACTGTCACCTGGTGAATCTATTTCTGAATATATACGTGCCTTGAAACTATTGGCCCTTGAGTGTGACTTTAAAAGTGTGGATTCGGAAACTCATATGCAAGAATCCACACGCGATGCTTTTATTTCTGGCAATTATTCACAAGAAATACGCCAGCGATTATTAGAAAACAATATTCTGGACCTTGATACGGCACTAAACAAATCTATAACCTTAGAGTCAGCGGAAATTAATGCGAAACCGTATACCCCAAACACTATTATAAATGCCGTTCCACAAACAGTACAAGAGAACCCAGACTTGAACCTAGCTCTTCGCACTCATCGTAAGTGGCGATGCTTTTTTTGCGGCGGTAACTTAGCTCACCGAAGGCAAGCGTGTCCCGCATATAATGCCACCTGCCAACTCTGCTCACGAAAAGGCCATTTCGCGAATGTTTGCCGATCTAGCAAACCGAGTATCAACTGCATTTCTCCTAATGTAGATCAGGATCAAGAGACAACAACGGAATCGGCCTCGGCGCACATAGCATGCATCTGCGCGGCTTTTCCTGCAAGCTTACGTAAAGCTGTGATTCCAGTATATCTGAATGACACATGTGCCGATGCCTTGATAGACTCCGGCAGCTCATCCTGCCTCATCAGCGAAGAACTTGCTTCAGTAATGAATCTTAAAAAGAAACCAATACAGCAGACAGTAACCTTAACGTCTCTTAATCACGTGGCATGGGTATGTGGGTAATGGGTAAATGGAATTTGCAACGCTACAATTAAAATAAATAACCACGTCTATAAACAGCATCCATTGCTTATCGTCCCGAACCTGTGCGCTGACGCTATCATTGGCCAAGATATAATGAAATTCCATAAATCAGTCGACATTGAATTCGGAGGCGAAAGAGAACCACTACGAATTTGTAACGTCGCGCAATCTTCTCTACCGCCGGCGACAATATTCAACAATTTATCTGATTGCAAGCCTGTGGCAATAAATTCAAGAACTTTCTCTGAGGAGGATGAAAAATTCATAAAGGACGAGATCGATAAACTTTTACAGGACGGAGTGATAGAGCCCAGCAACTCACCGTGGCGAGCGCAAGTTCTTATCACCAAAAACGCTACACATAGAAAACGTCTTGTTATTGACTACTCTCGTACTATTAACCGCTTTACTGACTTAGATGCGTTTCCACTTCCAAAAATCGAAACAATCATTTCAAAAGTAGCGAAATACACTCATTTCAGTCAAATTGACCTAAAGTCGGCGTATCATCAGGTCCCCATCCTTGAAAAAGAAAAACCCATGACGGCCTTCGAAGCCTGTGGTAAGTTGTGCCAATTCACACGTATACCGTTTGGTGTAGTTCGTACACAAGTACACAAATGGCGTAGCGGCCTTTCAAAGATCTTTACAACACATAGTGGATACAGAGAATCTTGGAGGGACCTTCGTGTATCTCGATGACGTCACAATTTGCGGCAAAACAAAGACTGAACATGACGAAAACCTAAAGAAATTCATGAACGCGGTCGATAACCAAATTAAGAAAGAAATAGCTAAGTCCTCGCTTATTGCGATCAATGAAAATGATCCCCTCACAGTAGAAACAGATGCATCCGAACATGCAATAGCTGCAACCATTACTCAAAATGGATGCCCTGTAGCCTTTTTCTCAAGATCATTAAATGATTCCGAAAAGAAACATTCTTCTGTAGAAAAGGAAGCCTGCGCTATAGTAGAAGCTTTTAGAAGGTGGCGCCATTATCTACTTGGTAGACACTTTTTATTAGTGACCGATCAACAGTCTGTCACGTTTATGTTCAATCAGAAACACTCAAGTAAAATAAAAAACGAGAAAATCGAAAGATGGCGTCTGGAACTATCCTGTTACAAGTACGATATAGTATACCGGCCAGGAAAAGAAAACGCAGCTGCTGTCGCGTTGTCAAGAATTTCAGCTCACATAAATATTAATACCAGCAAACTTTACGAATTACACAATTTACTTTGCCACCCCGGAGTAGTGCGAATGATGCACTTCGTAAGAATGAAAAATTTACCATACTCAATGAAGAACGTTAAAACAATGACCGCTTCCTGTGCCGTTTGCGCCGAGATCAAACCCCGGTATTCTAAAACTAAGGGAGAATTGATTAAAGCAACGGCACCATTCCAAAGACTAAATTTAGATTTTAAAGGCCCTTTACCATCAAAATCAGGGACGAAGTATATACTCACGATAATTGACGAGTTTTCTAGATTTCCATTTGCATACGCATTGAAAGATGTTTCGGCCCAAACTGTTATAAATTCTTTAAATGATCTTTTTCTTACATTTGGTGCCCCTACTGCGCTAGCTTCGCCAGTGACACGGAACTAAACAGGTTTAATCGTTTTTCGCTGTAGTGATTATGTAACATCCGTGAGTATAATATAGTCAGGGAAAAGCAATTATCTGGATATATAATATTTTCTTAGACGATTCGATGTATTGCATTAAGTATGAAATTCGTCCGGTAAAACCAACTAAACAATTTTAATTGCTTTTATTAGACCATCTTAATCAAGTACGGAAATTTAAATCTTACTAAATGGTTGTTACTGAGAAAAAAAAATAGAGTTTTCTATGGTCTCTCCTACGGGAACACCAAATTTTATCAACTTAACCGAAAATCGTTGGAGACAAATATGGTGTCAGTTAAGTTAAATCTGCTTAATGTTTTTTATTTGAAAACAAACCTTGCCAGTGTTTGAAATGATTGGTTATCTACCTAGCTAGAAGCGAAACTATAAGACTTAGCAGTTAATGGGTTTTCGCAGAAGAAAGAGCAAAAAATTTTAAGTACTATTGCATTCAAAAGTAATTTTCGTAAAAATTTCGAGTTAATTGGTTTTCGTTGTAGGACGGCGATAGTGATACACATGTTTTCTTGAACAACCTTGGAAAACAATCCTCAAAAATGTCAGACGTGGCGATAGCAACCGTATTCTTACGGCCGTTAACGCTCTTCCTACCCCGCAAGGGATAAAGGCGTGATATATGTATGTATGGGCACAGACATAAAAGGGGTAACTTGTACTAACACATAGGAAAGTTTTTATCGTAAAGTTCCTGTGCGATGCCACGGGATGACCGATTTCCATACGGGCGGAGCCGCGGCTAGGGTTACATTTAATTAAGTACCTAAAGCTATTTAATTAAGACCGTATGCTGCCGGTAGAGTAGAATAACTCCTCTTTTCCCGTGGGGGTCGCGTCGTAAGAATCAACCGAGGGAGAAACCCGACCCAAGTCCGGCCCTGGAGAAGGACAACAGAGTCTACGTTCAAACCCGAACGGGGTCTCTGTCAGCGCGTGTGACAGAAGTCTATCCTGCAGCCATCTTGGCTCCGCATGTATCGACTCGTCGTTCCTGTGGAGTCAGCCAAAGAGACCGAGAGAGTGGCCTTGTTTTGGGCAATCCGGCGTTTTCCAAATCGATTTATACCCACGAAAAGTCTTATCTGAGACACTGATTGGATCGTCTGGCACAGACGTATGAGGCTTTGAGACCGATGATAATGACTCATAAAACTGAACAACTTTCGTAAGGAAAATTTTACAGAACATATGGAAAAAAAATATCTTCCATAGAAAATGTACCAGGCGATCGAGTCAATTTGTATGAGTAGGCCAATTTTTATTCATATTTCGAATTAATGTTTCAGAAAAAAGTTTGCGCACCCTGAAAATAATGTTGGTATTGTCGGCTATACATATAATAACAGTATGTAACAGACCAACATTGGCTAGTAACGTAGATATAAAGAATGGCCTTAACAAAATTAGCAAGAAAAATTAAAAACAAAAAATTGTGGAACTTCGCTGGTCGACTTACATCATAAGCAGATCCACTTCCGCTGAGCCATTTTAACCATGGTTGGAGCGGCAAAAATAAGGATATCCCTTCACACAAACTTTTGCTTTGAAGCTATTGCAATTTTCCCGCGGTAAATAGTAGATTACGCACCAACAAAACGATCCATAAATAAAGATTGTATCGTCTGGTACGCAACTTACACGTCTTGTACCATGGAACTTTTGTTTTCGAGTGTAAAAAATATTGAATTATTAAAAGTTAAAATTATTCCAATATTAAAGAGGTATTTTTGTAGTCGTAGACATATTCGTAGATTTTACTTTTCTTGTCGTAATATTGAGTAATAATTCGACAAACTCATTTATTGAGGTTATAAAAATATAGATTAAAAATATAAATACGGCCTCATGTTATTTTTCTTTCTGCGCGCTTATTCAAGGTGACACAATTCGTGCTGGCCAGTTCGAAATTTGAAATCAATCTCGGGTCCAATAAGCCCATACACATCCTTTTACTACGCCGCATTATGAAATTTACGTGATTTACAAACTTATTTTATGTGTAGCAGCCAACCCCCCTTTTAGGGGTATGTTTTTTTTTAGCCTATAACCTGGTCGGTGATTAACTTGACATTTTGGTACAAATTGCATCAAAATCCGTTCGGTCGTTTTCGCGTGATGCTTCCGCATATCCACAAACAAACATACAAACATCTAAACATCTAAACATCCAAACAGACAAAAATTTTAAAAATGGCAGAAACGTGTTTTGTTATCAATATTAAGTATCACGAAACAATATTTTTTTGGATATCTTGTATGTACAGACTTTCGGTTCTCTTGAGCTTTATTATATGTATAGATAGATATAGATGTATAGATAGATAGAAGATAGGCCCGCATTTGTCTTCCATCTCACCTGGTGGTAAGTGGAGATGCAGACGAAGATGGTACATGCTTGCCTAGATAATGCCTATTCACTCTTGCCTTAAAAAGGCCCAAGTTATATTGTTCCGGAAAAAGATCCGCCGGCAGGGAATTCCACTCTTTAGCCGTACGCATGATAAAAGTTGAAGCGAAACGCTTAGTGCGGATCAGAGGTATATCTACAACATAAGGGTGGAACCCCAGTCGGCGCCTCGACCCTCGGAGATGGAATGGGGAAGGGGGTATCAGGTCGTGGAGTGATTGAGCACACTCTCCGAAATGTATCCTATAGAATACCGACATGCATGCTACTTTACGACGGTGTGTGACGGTGGTGTAACCTAGCGGCAGGTAGTGTCTTGGACTGAGCTTGAACCGGCGCATCCCAAAAGCGACTACTGATTCAAAATATAGCATGATTGGAGGGCAAGTGACAGATAATGATCTGACTTGATAATATTGATATTGACACGAACATGACACAAAAGCCATAACAAAAATCCTTGCAACAAAAAGTACAACAAAATGCGGAAAAAATGAGTCGCACGAGATTTATTTATTTCAATCTACACAAAGTCAATCCAACCATTCCCCTAACGTAAATTTTCAACAAAATTAATCATGTTCCAAACAAATAAGGAGTTGAAGCAAATGTCGCGTGTCCGCAAGTAAATAGATTTCTTTTTTTTTAGATTGTTTAGACCATCAACGCTCAATGCATAAGATTGAAGGGAACTCCTCCTGCTTCTTTGACTTCTTCATCAAGTCGACAACGGTATTTAGTTTGCGATATCTCATCATCATCATAGCGTATGGTAATCCCTGCTTGGATCAAATCTCTGTATCTCTATATCGAGGACCGATGTGGCGTAGTGGTAGTGCGACTGCGACGACCGATGTGGCGCAGTGGTAGTGCGACTGCCTTTGACGCAGACGGTCCCGGGTTCGATTCTCGGTGGGTCACTCACAAAGTTGATATTTATCACTTTGTGAATTTGTTCCCAGTCTGGTTAGGACATTGCGGGCTGAACCACACGATTGTCCGTAAGTAAGATGGTTCCGTGTTTCGGATAGCACGTTAAGCCGTAGGTCCCGGTTGCTGTCTATGATCACTTAGACGGCGGTCGTTACACAACCATGTCAGAAGCCTGCTACTTGTAGAAGGCGGTTGAAAAATTCTGACACTAGGGTTCATCGGGTCGTTGAACGACTTGGTATCCCACACGAAAAAGAAGAAGTGCGACTGCCTTTGTCGCAGAAGGTCCTGGGTTCGATTCTCGGTGGCTCACTCACAAAGTTGATATTTATCACTTCTGTTTAATTTCTGAGTACTGATTTTGCACGGATTCTCAAACATAAGCGATTGATGGTTCTTCGGCAAACTATTTCCTTTTTTGCTTAGTCGGTGCTATAGGGACCTATTCTGTAGTTTAGACACGGGCTTAGATTGTATTAGAATATAACATGCTCTCGAGTCCCTTAGTCGCCTCTTACGACACCCGCGGGAAGGATGTGGGGTGATGCTATTCTAAGCCGGCATCACACGGCAGATCGAGTATACATACAGGATGTATACTCGACCAGATAAAGAAACGATCCCGAAAGTGCTATTGTTTGTCTCTCTATCAAAATATCATATGAGCGGTATGTCAAGAGTAATGATGCCCTGTCGGGATCGTTTCTTTAAAGAATAAAGTAGGTCCCTCATTCGCGTGCGCCTCATTTTGGCAATTACCCGCACATAATAAATCTACCCAGATTTAGTCCGATCCGTTCTTCCCAGAACAACTAAGCCCGGTTTCGCCCCAAGGGCGTGATTGGGCTCGTTGTTTGAACAACCAATCAATTATCCGGATGAGCCCTTGCAAACCGTCCGGCGCAGTTTTGATGGCCCTGGGGCCAAAAACATACAGTCCAATACAAAAAAAGCTTTCGTTTTCTCTTTTCTCAGTGCGACACGCAGACTGATGCAGCGGCAGTCGACCGGCTCTCGCAGGCAAGTGCGCGGCCTGAACCAGACGACTGGTCACCCAACAGGCACCAGCGTGCCTTTCCAGCGTGTCTCTATCAGCGGGATTCACTCTACTGGGGTAAGTCCCGGTGGCTTTTCTAATAGCTGGGTCTCCATTGAACGAGCAGTCTCAGATACTCATTGCCGCGCGCAGCATGCGGCGCATTGCGCGGTCGGTGTGGACGTGTTTTGCCTGAGCAACGGATGTTAAAATTCTCATGCTCGGGCGCAAAACCGTCCACACCAACCGCGCATTGGGCCGCATGCTGCGCGCGGCAATGAGATTCTGAGGCTGCTCGTTCAATGGAGACCCAGCTTGGTAAGTAAGAGGCGACTGAGGGACTTGAGGGTTTCAGGTGTATTACAACTTTTAGGCGACAGGCTGACAACCTGTCGCTATAGTGATACACAAATTATCTCAAACGGTCCTCTTATATTTGTCAGACGTAGCGACAGCGACCGTAATATTACGGCCGTTAACGCTCTGGCTATCCCGTAAGGGATAAAAGCGTAATATAATGCATGTATGTATGTAAGTTGGGGTAACTTTATAAAAAGATTTCAGCCGTAAATACTTACTTTCTAATGTATGTAAGTTGGGGTAACTTTATAAAAATATTTCAGCCGTAAATACTTACTTTCTTCACCATCTTGATTTCTGAAAATTATTCATTGGCAGGTACCATTAGAAGACTTGCTTCGCGCATCACACTATCTGGTTCAAGCGTTGAATATGCGCAAACACTACATGGAAGTGTCTAACCAGACATTCAACAATACGGTCGACGTTTACCTGGACAATTCAAACCCAAATAGAAAACTACAGGAATACGATGAAGACGATAGTCACGATAAACTATTCAATCTGGATCGTAAGTTACATTTTCTGGCTAAGGAAAAGAATTGGGTTTTGTGTCTCGGGTTTTGGATTAGATTCCGAAACCTGTGCGCGCAAATCCCAACTAGAAAAGTTGTCTTGGATTCAACCCACTGTTTTGTTTTGATAGTGATAATAATATGTATGGTACTATAAATTGTTAAATAGTTTTAAGTACAAAATATTTATTTATTTATTTATTAAACTTTATGCACTAAATGTGTACATGGGCGGACTTAATGCCAATGGCATCATCTACCAGTCTACCTTAGGGCATGTGGAAATGTACGGCAGGTGCAAAAATCAAAATAACTTAATTTAATTCATGAAATAATAATATATAAATCCTATAAACACTTAAATAATACATAAATATTACTTATATTATACTAAATATAATATATAGAATATATATATACATATATATATATATATATATATGTATACCTCACATACGGCACTATGAAAATGTTAAACGAATAAACTACAGATCTACCTTCACATTTTGAAATAAATAATAGTGACATATTTGTATGCTTATAACGGCAAATTATGGAGGACTATTACTTAACCAACTTGTCATCTGTATTTTATACTTGTACCCATGATTACACATAAAGTTCTGAGTTCAGTTCAGTTACATAAATATAACAGTAATAGCATTTAAATAGTAAGTTGTCTTCTTGTAAATGTTCTTTTAAGTGCAAAACGTCTCTATGCATGCCTTTATACGAAGTTTGTTCCTAATCAAGATATTTCTAACTATTTATAATGCTATTACTCTTATATGTTACTGAATCCAAGACAATTTTGCTAGTTGCTGTATTTGTTGCAAGTAGCAAGCTTCTAACATGGTTGTGTTGTGTAACGACCGCCGTCTCAGTAATCATAGACAGCAACCGGGACCTACGGCTTAACGTGCCATCCGAAACACGGAACCATCTTTCTTACGGACAATCGGGTGGTTTAGCCCGCAATGTACTAATCAGACTGGGAACAAATTCACAAAGTGATAAATACAACTTTGTGAGTGACCCACCGAGAAACGAACCCGGAACCTTCTGCGTCAAAGGCAGTCGCACTACCACTGCGCCACATTGGTCGTCAAGCTAGCAGCTGTAGACTGTAGACTGTAGACTAGAATAGAATAAGAATAAGAATAAGAATATTTATTTGTAGTAGACTTTCCATAGGTCTGTAGCGGCCTCTGGGAATCCCTACTCTGATAGTTTTGCAAGTTAAGCAAGAAGTTCACAACATATCCTCAAGATGGCGCCACGTGACTGAACAATGGGTCTGAAACGCGATATCGAAGTGTTTACCGCACACCGCATATATGCTATGTTAAGCTGTTCTATTTCTTGATACTACTAATTTTTTTTGTAGCTGAAGCTGCTCAGGAGTACCTTAGACTGAATGAGGACAATTCGGATGAAAATCTTACAAACTATGATAATCGTGCTTCTCTACGATTTTTGCCCAGCACTTCGGTAGCTCATTGTAAGTCCCTACTTGCTTTAGAATAACATACATACATATACATATACATACACATATACATATACATATACATATACATATACATATACATATACATATACATATACATATACATATACATATACATATACATATACATATACATATACATATACATACACATACACATATACATATACATACATATAATATATCACGCCTATATCCCTTGCGAGGAAGGCAGACCAGAACTGCCGTAATAACAGTCAATTACACCACGTTTGCTAAAAGTTTGAGGGTAACGGAAGACTGTGTATCACTATAGTGACAGGTTGTAAGCCTGTCGCCTAAAAATTATACCTAATACAGTAATACTCTCGAGTCTCTTAGTCGCCTCTTACGACACCCGCGGGAAGGTTGTGGGGTGATGCTATTCTAAGCCGGCTTCTTCTTTTCGTGTGGGACACCGAATCGTCCAACGACCCGATGAACCCTAGTGTCAGAATTTTTCGACCGCCTTCTACAAGTTGCAGGCTTCTGACATGGTTGTGTAACGGCGGCCATGTATAGACAGCAACCGGGACCTACGGCTTAACGTGCTATCCGAAACACGGAACCATCTTACTTACGGACAATCGGGTGCCGAATCACACGGCAAATAAACACGAGAAAAATAAGATTTCAGCAACCCAAACTTCATAAACTGTATATCTTGATCAAAAATTCAAAATGTATGCCTCAGCCGATTCGCTGCAGATACAGACACAAGTTTTTCAGCTCAAGGGCGTGATTGGGCTTGTTGTTTGAACAACCAATAGCTGGGACTCCATTGAACGAGCAGCCTCAGAAGCTCACTGCCGCGCGCAGCATGCGGCGCAATGCGCGGTCGGTGTGGACGGTTTTTCGCCCGAGCATGAGAATTTTAACATGCGCTGCTCAGGCGAAACACGTCCACACCGACCGCGCAATGAGGCTGCTCGTTCAATGGAGACCCACCTTTGATGTGCATATATGTCATGGAACCTCGATGGAACCTCGAATTCCCTGTTATTCAGTGCCCGAGGCGATTGCAATACAGTTAAGGCCGAGCGTAAGCAGAACTTTCGATGCGACGCAGGGAGGCGTTCTGTACAAACCGCATGAAACTGGTACCAGGATGTCTTTTGAAAGCCAGGAGGACTTGGATATTGGTCTGTATTTTTATTTTTAAGCCATTTATATTATTATTTTTTAATGTGGATGGATGCAGGAGGAGAGAGGGGCCCAAAAAGGTTTGGATGGATTTTGTGAAAGACGACATGAACAAAGAGGACATAAATGAGGATTTGACTGCTGATAGAGATGAATGGAAGAAGAAAACATGTTGCGCCGACCCCAAATGAATTGGGATAAGGGCAGGCAGATGATGATGATGATATAACTATTTTTCTTTCTTTTAACAAATATAAGCTTATAAGAAAAACTTAGGTAACTCCAGTTCAATTTCATCTCTTACTGCGTGCTCAGACGGAACGTTACAAACAAAGTTATCCGGGCTATAGGTAGGTGCGTCTATTTTATATTTTTTTTACATAAAATAACCTACTTTGATATACATATCATGGAACGCGTTGTTCAAAGGAACCCAGTACCTACCTAGGTACTTTTCCTAACAGTCAATAGGACCACGCGCGCGTTCTCTCTAAATGTTATTGGCAAAAAACTTTATTGATGATACATGTTTTAGATTTTCGCGGTTGTTCACAACACTTAAATTAATAGTATTAACGGGATTATCAACACGATTATGTTTGTTTTTACCTCGATATTTCGAAGCGGTTACACGCTCCATGGTCACGAGTACACTGTTTTGGCGAATGTTGTCATCTTGCTAAGGGCAAACATCTATTATCATCGTCTACCCTCTTTCTGATACGTCGACTGCGAACCGTTCGGTTGCTCGTACCACTACTATTGTCACTCACTAATATCTCACGACACACTATACTTACAGCATTCACCCGCATGTTTACTGATGATGTATTTTCACTTTTTCATTTTGTATTTTACTTCTTCTCTTAGACCCAGGAACAGCAGCACACATCGATCCATGGTACTGCCCAAACCCTCCAGACAGGCGTTACAAGAGGAAATGGGTGGGGGGCGTGATGTTCCTCTACCGAACCGAAGTGGACTTCCAGGAAGATAAACCCATTACCTACCCGCATATATCGTTCCGGAAATACATTGAGGACACGAACGCGGTTCATACAATAATGGTTGATGGTCCAATGTAAGGCGTTTCTATTTAAACCTACCTAGTTAATACAATTCCAGAACAATACATACATACATATATCACGCCTTTATCCCTTGCGGGGTAGGCAGAGCGTTAACGGCCGCAAGAATACGGTCGCTATCGCCACGTCTGACATTTTTAAGGATTGTTTTCCAAGGTTGTTGGATTGTTGTCCAGAACAATAATTTTATTTATTCGTTTCTATTGTACAGCGTGTAAAAAAAATTGCTGCAAATATTTTAGGGGTGAATCAGCCCATGAAACCGAACAACTCTCCCCAAGAAACATAAGTCGAAATATAATAAAATTTTTTGGAGCTCCCATACAAATTGACTTGTTCGGTCGGTAATTTTCTATGGGAGGTTCAAAATTTTTTTTCAGATTTCGACCTATGCTTCTTGGGGAAAGTTGTTCAGTTTCATGGGCTGATTCACCCCTTAAGATATTTGCACCCTGTATATTTTATTTTTATTTTAGGCATTTCAACTGCTCATATTCCATTTTGCAGGAAATCCTTCTGTTTTCGTCGTTTAAGCTATTTGTCCTCTAAATTCAAGATGCATGTACTTTTAAATGAACTGCATGAACAGGCTTTGCAGAAAGCTGTACCACACATAGACTTTTATAACATCAGGCAAGTACTTCATTAAGCATTTTCAATACATACTTAGTACCTAATTTACAGTGTGTTGGGAAAAGTACTAACTTTCTGTCAAGGGGTGAACCAGCCCATGAAACTGAACTACTTTCTCCAAGGAACATAGGTCGAAATCACTATTACTACATAGTATAAAGCAAAGTCGCTTTTTGCGTCTGTCTGTATGTAAGTTAAATCTTTAAAACTACTCAACTGATTTTTATGCTACTAACTACACAACTGTTTTTTTAATAGACGGAGTGATCCAAGAGAAAGGATTTTATGTATAATACTTGCCGGGAAAGCATCTTATTCCCACGGGAAAATGAGTTACAACGGGCGCAGCCGCTGGGGCAGGCCGCTAGTACGAAATAAAATTTAAACCTCCCATACAAAATGTACTAGCTGCAGCCAGATTGCCTTGAGCCTTGAGTCAGGTTGTATGTGATGTCCAACGTTATACACCATTTCATAATGTTTAAACAATATTTCATACATTGCCTAATGGCGTTGGAATGGGCATGATGACTAGCAAATCAAATCAAATGAGCTACTTTTCAAAACGATATTTTGTATGAAATTACGAAGAGATGACGTTACGTCTCTCTAGATCGGCTGGCGTCATAACACTTACTTACACATTATTATTCTATTTATTAATTCAACTGTTGAATATTTCGAAAAACTATAAATGAAGTATGTAGTGTTTTTGGACAATAGTTTTAAGCGTACAACTTTTGTATTTTATTAATGACCCAGTTAGCGAATTGTGTACAATTCCTGGATTTCACGCATTTCCGGTAACACATAGTTACATGTTAATTTCAGAAAAGTCGACACTCACATACACGCGGCGTCATGCATGAACCAGAAACATTTGCTGAGGTTCATCAAACGGACCCTCAGGACATGCGGAGACGAAGTGAGCATTCAAATCATCATCATTCTCCTTGCCTTATACCGTTCTCAGTCGGGGTCGGCTACCTAAACTAGGGGATTTGACGTGGATGGGATATCCTATCGGTAACAAAAAGTTAATTTAGTATTTATTCATCGTTAACAAAACAATGTCAGTATCAGCATCAAGCTTCGACGTCAGAGTTCGTTGAGTTGTTCGTCAACTCGGTGTCCTCTTGGGTGTCCCACACGAAAAGAAAAAGTTTGTTATACACGGTGTTAGGGGCAGCGTCCCGAATACTGATGGGGTGCAAGCAGACCATGAAACTAAACAACTTTCCCTTAGAAACCTATATCAGGAAACGACAAAAAAATTTCGACCTCCCATACGCGATCAGCTAACTGCATTTACTATGGGAAACTAAAATGTTTTTGTTGTTTCCTGACATATGTTCCTAGGGGAAAGTTGTTCAGTTTCATGGTCTGCTTGCACCGTATTCGGGACACTGTCCCTAACACCCTGTATTGACTTGTGTCCTCAGGTAGTGGCGTTAAGGAACGGTCAACCTTGCACATTGAAGTCGGTGTTTGAAGACATGCAGCTGGACGCATACGACTTGAACGTTGACATTCTTGACGTCCACGCTGTAAGCACTTTTACATACATACATATATCACACCCCCATCCCTTACGGGGTAGTCAGAGCGCCAGCTGGCCGTAAAGATACGGTCGCTATCGCCAGATCACCCCACAGCCTTCCCGCGGGAGTTTTTTTTTATTTTTTTATCGTGTCGATGGCAAATTTAGATTTTATGTGCCCAAAATTCAGCCACCCGGACAGCATTTTCTGTGGCCTTCATGAGGTCATCAAGCGTGCAGGTGTCGGGGCACGCGGAGCAGGACAGGAGGTGTTCCATGGTCTGTGGAGTTACACCACATTCGCACATGTTACTAAAGCTATCGATGTAGCCCCACCGAGTCAGATTGTCTTTGCAGCGGCCGACCTGGGTCCGCAATCTGTTTAAAGATTTCCAAGTCGGCCATGTCAAGTCATGACCGGGGGGTAGGTTTTCAGATGCTTCAACGAATGAAGTGGGAACCCTCTCCTTCCAAAGTCCAACCCTGACCTGGCGCGGATCACCGGTGCCGGAGACCACATTTTTTAGGAAGCTCCGCCGACTTACGAGCCTAGACGGTATAGAAGAGCTCCCATACATTGGGTGTTGGGGGTCTTACTCTTTTTTGCTCATCTCTACGGAGCTTGCCACTGTTCTGCGGATATCTGGTGGAGCGATGGCGGCCAATGGATACAGCATACTTAGAGGAGTCGGCTTCAAGCAGCCCGTAATTATCCTGCAAGTCTCATTAAGTGCTGTATCCACTTGTCCAGCGTGCGCTGATCGACTCCACACAGGGCTAGCATATTCACCCGCTGAGTAGCAAAGCGCAAGTCCAGTGGTGCGTAGGACCTTCGGAGAAGCGCCCCATTTGGTAGTCGTTAGTCGCTGGAGGAGATTGTTGCGACTATTTACTTTCTTTTTAATGGCCTCACTGTTAGCTTTATATGTCAGAGCTCTGTCCAATATCACACCTAGATATTTCGGGTGGGAACAGTGGGATATTCGCACACCGCGCTATGATATGTCCAGTGTGCGGTTAGCCTGCTTATTGCGTAGATGGAATGCGCACGATTGTGTTTTGCTAGGGTTAGGCCTTAAATCGTTCTCGGTATAGTACGTACTAAGGTTGTCGAGAGCATTTGTTAAGTATTCTTCGACTTCCTCGAACGATTTGGCCTGTGATGCCAATGCCAGGTCGTCGGCGTATATGTATCGGGATGTGTCAGGTGTAGATGACTGGTCATTTGTGTAAATATTGGAAAGCAGAGGTGCGAGTACACTTCCTTGCGGAAGGCCATTTTTCTGGGACCGCCATCTACTTTTTTCGTTTGTAAGCTGCACCTGGAACCGGCGATTTGATAGTAATTCCCCAAGCACCTTTACGAAACCTGGGTCATTAGTCATATTGGCAACTTTCCAGAGCAAGCGATTCAAATTCACGGTGTCGTAAGCTGCTGATAGATCGACCAGAACTACACCAGTCACATGACCTTTCTCAAACCCATCTTCTATGTGCTGGGTGAGATTGAGAGTCTGATTGCAGCACGACTTACCAGGTCTGAAACCAGCCTGTTCCGGTATAAGTTTTGGGTCTACGACTTTTGTTAGACGATTTAGGAACAAACGTTCGAGTATCTTAAAAGTGTGACATAGTAAGGAAATCGGTCGCTAGCTTTTTGGGTCTTCTTCCGGTTTCCCTGGTTTAAGCAGCGCAATCACGTTAGTTTTTCTCCACAACCGGGGGATCTTAGCAGAAGCGACGCAGTTGTTGAAAAGTTGGAGCAGCCAGGAGACAGCGACGGGACCCAGATGTTGGATTTGTTCTACCGAAACATTATCGACTCCAGACGCCTTTCCAGGTTTAAGGGATTTGATAACGCTTATAATGTCAGAAAGAACAAAGGGCTTGCTGATGTCGCTGTTTATATCCTCTTGGTACTGTGGTTTAAGCTTATTTCGTCGACGCTTTGCAGGTTTGCCATTTATAAGCAACTGATGCGCGATCTGATTTGCTGTTACCCGGTTAGGGGATGAAACTTGTGGGGGGTCGCTAGTTAGAGTGCGTATAGTTGACCACGCCTTCTTACTATTATGGGTCATATTAATGCCAGTGACAGTAGCGATCCACTTATCGCACCTTTTCTTACTGACATGTGCCAATAGGTCTTCTCCCATCTGCACCGTGCTTTCAGAGAAAGGATCATCGTGAAAAAAGCGTTCGTACTGCTTGAGTAGTTCTGCAGATGCTTGTGTAAGACCTGGAATGTAGGCTGTTCGACATCCTCTAGGGATGAACCTCCTTGACATGATGGCGACTAACCTGACAAACTGATCGTAGCTTTCAGGGACTGGAGTAAGTTCGAGAACTCTTTCGTCTATTGCCCTCGAAAACTCTGCCCAGTTCGCCTTAGCATCGTTTAACCGTCGCTTGAAAGGTACGTTGATAGGGCAGATCACAGGTTGGATGGTGCAAAGGATGGGCCTGTGCTGCGTTCTAGGGATCGGCTGGCATACACTTTTAAGAGTTTGTGAGCTGACGCTTGAGCTGGTAAGAATAAGGTCGGGATTGTATCCGCGCTTCCAGCGTCCGCTGTTAAACAAAGCTTGGTGTTTAGCGCTGTGAATCAAGGTAACATCATTTGCGTCTACCCACTCCTCGACTGCTTGACCGTTAGCATCTGTTTCACTATAGCCCCATTTTGTGTTATGGCTGTTGAAATCGCCGACAATAATCTTAGTAGCATGATTTTCGAAATTCTCGGGTTTAGTGAAAATGAAAGGTTCTTTAGGTGGTTTGTACACTGATGTGATTGTGCAATTTCCGGTATCAATTGTAATGATTTCAACAGTGTTGCAGGATGTGAAGCTAGTACTAACTACATTAACTCCAGGCCTTGCGAAGATAGCGCTTCCGTACTTGGAGTGTGGAGTTTCAGCGACAAGTGTTAGTCCGGGAATCATTGGTCTAATTTGGGTAGTGCTGCGATGCGTTTCTTGGACGCATACGATGTCGCATTGCAGCTTTCGAGTAAGCTCAGATAGTATCTCCGATTTGTCTTGTGAAAATCCTTCGATGTTGATAGACATCACTTTCAGAGCGTGTTGAGCGATCGGTCCTTGTGTGGACCTGTGAGGTGGCTGAGGTGGCCCTGAAAAGGGCCTTTGATTTAATTTGATTGCCATCGTGGGGAAAGGATCAGCCAGTCTGCGTTACCGACTCACTGTCCTCGCAGACTGTTGCCCAGGGTGCGCCGGGCGTATAGAAATTCAGATACGCCACACGGGGAGGCTCCTTTCATGCACCCCATGCGGGAGTTGTAAAAGGCGACTAAGGGACTCGAGAGTTTTTTAGGCGACAGGCTGACAACCTGTCACTATAGTGAAACACATGTTTTCTGAAACAACCTTCGAAAACAATTTTAGAAAATGTCAGACGTGGCTATAGCGACCGTATTCTTGCGGCCGTTAACGCTCTGCCTACCCCGCAAGGAATAAAGGCGTGATATATGTATGTGTATGTGTAAATTTTAATCTAACAGTAATTAAGGCAACATTTGATGGGTCAAGAAAACCAGCTGAGCTAGGTTAGTAAACGATGCAGTGAAGTTTTAAATATTTTTATAAAAATGCATACTTATTAATAATTAATATTATTTCAAGAAGAGTCTGTCACCCTTTTTATTACCTACATTAAAACGACAGGTCTTCCAACCCCTGGAGATACTAAAGGTAGGTAAAAAAAATATTTTTAGGGTTATTATTATTACGTTGCGCCCCATACTTTGACGTAAAACGAACTTCTAAGTTTATGTTACTTTTGACCTTTACTTTTGAAATTGTCCCAGGGGCAGAACGTGACACCCCTGGTTTTTTTTATAATTATTTTTGTATGGAGCGTAACGTAAAAATCTTTTTTGATACAGTTCGGAAGAGGTGAACAAGGAAAAAAAAGAGGCCAAAAATACGAAGAACGTCCGGTAAGAAATCAAAATTACTTACCTTTTTGTCTTGCCCCCAACTATAGGGTGTAAATATATTAGCTGCAAATATTTAACGGGGTGAAGCAGCCCATGAAACTGAACAACTTTCACCAAGAAACATAGGTCGAAATATGAAAAATTTGGACTTCCCATACAAAATTACCAACCGACCAAGTCTATTTGTATGGGAGATCCGAAATTTGTTTCATATCGACCTATGTTTCTGGGGAAAGTTGTTCAGTTTCAAGGGCTGATTCACTCCTTAAAATATTCGCAGCTATTTTTTTTACATCCTGTATAACTATAACTACTAACATAAAAAAATGGTATATTGTGTTCAACAGGACCGCAACACATTTCAAAGGTTTGACAAGTTCAATTCGAAGTATAACCCGGTCGGTGAGAGCCGATTACGTGAAGTATTCCTGAAGACTGACAACTATATGAACGGCGTATACTTCGCTCGCATTATCAAGGTTAGTTTTCTGCGAATAGGTATATAATAGGAATAGGTGTAAAAATATTAGCTACAAATAAGGGTGAATCAGCTAATGAAACTGAACAACTTTCCCCAAGAAACATGGGTTGAAATATGAGAAAATTTTTAGACTTCCCATACCACTTGACTTGGTCAGTTGGTAATTTTGTATGGAGGGCCCAACATTTTTTTTCATATTCCGACCTTTATTCCTTAGGGAAAGTTGTTCAGTTTAATGGGTTGGTTCACCCCTTCAAATATTTGCAGCAATTTTTTTTACAACCTGTACTTTGAACATGAGCACTGAAATTGAAGATTGTTTAAATATTCCGAACTAGTATACACTAGCTACAAGTTATTCAAGAAATACTAATAGGGGGGGGTGCATGCATTATTGTTAGAAATGGATTATTGTACCGAGAGTTAGAACTTAAAAATATCTCAATTAAACAAGTGATAGAATGTTGTGCCATAGAACTCTTAGACTATAATATTATTTTAGTGTGCGTATATAGAATACCTGGATCTTGTCTGGATACATTTCAGGAGAATTTTGAATTAATTTTAAGTAAGATTTGTGATCGTAGAAATAAGAAAGTAATTATCTGCGGAGATTTTAATATTAACATATTAGAAAATAACCCAAAAAGCCGTAATTTTATATATGATCTCAGAAGTTACAACTTGAAACTGGCCATCAATCAAGTTACAAGATTGTCTAGCGGCACATGCCTAGACAATTTTGTACATAACTTGAAAACAGCAAAAGCTGAAGTCATTGAAACTGCGTTATCAGATCATACAGCACAACTCCTTATTTGTCCTGTAAGAAAAATGTGTATCCTAAAATCTTGGCGCGTCAAACGTAGAGACTTCTGTAAAGATAATTTGAATAAATTCTATAATTGCATTGCTAATTTAACCTTCAATGATATTTTAAAATGCGATAACTCAGATATAGCGTATAACTGTTTTATAGAGCTTTTCCAGTTGTTCTATGAGTTGTGTTTCCCATACAAAACTATCAAAAAAACCTTAACAACTAAACCTAAGTGGTTATCACGCGGAATAAAGAACTGTACTAGGAGAAAAAGAGAATTGCTATGGTGTTACAGGAAAGATAGAAGCGAAGAAAGTAAACAATTATTTAAAGATTATGCCGGCAGGCTAAAAAAAGTCATAAATCTAACCCAAAAATGCCAGAATAATAACTATATCAAAACATCTAAATGTAAATCTAAGGCTTCATGGTGTGTTATAAACCAGGCAAAATGTCAATTACCTAGAGAACCAATAATGAAACTGAAAGATAACGAACGGTGTATCCAAAATCCTACAGAAATAGCGAATGAGTTTAATAATTATTTCATTGATAACATTTCACCCATTAGCGAGCCTGATTTCAGTTTAACAAGCACAATAAAAAGTAACCCAAACTCTATATTTATAGCGCCCACATCACCACCTGAAATTGTAAAAATTATATCATCGTTAAAAAATACCGCAAGTGTGGGTAATGATGGTATAAGTACCAAAGTGATCAAACTTGTTTCTCATTTAATTGCTTCACCACTCTCTTATATAATAAACCTAAGTATCGAAACGGGTACTTATCCAGATAGTCTCAAACCTGCAATTATAGTACCGCTATATAAAAAAGGCAATAAGGAAGAAATTGGTAATTATCGTCCAGTAGCGTTACTGTCAGTAATCTCAAAAATTTTTGAAAAAGTTTTATATAATAGGCTTTATACTTTCTTCGAAAAGTATAACATTATAACTAATTCACAAAAAGGATTTAGAAAAAATGTATCTATGAATATGGCTTTATATGATTTGGTACAAGAAGTGACACGTAGTTTAGATGAAGTTAATCCAGTTTGTGCTATATTTATGGATTTAACCAAAGCGTTTGATCACGTAAACCACAAACTGCTATTAAAAAAGCTATATATTAATGGAATACGGGGAAACGCTCTGAAATTATTAGAATCATATTTAGATAAAAGAAAACAAGTAACTGAAATGACACAAATTTGCACGATCACTGAACAAGAGAATAAGTACAGATCAGAAAATAGATTAATAAAATGCGGAGTGCCACAAGGCAGTGTATTAGGTCCACTTTTATTTCTTATGTACATAAATGACATGCCAGAACACAGTCAATATCCTACAATTCTTTTTGCCGATGATAGCACAATAATAATTAAATGCAATAATATTGATACATATGAAAACGACATTAATAACAATATAAAAAATGTAATAGACTGGATGCAGAACAATAATCTAAAAATTAATCTGGATAAAACTAAAATCGTTCATTTCAGCCAGCGGAAACTTACCCCTAACCTAAACATAAACTACAATGGAACTATAATTACAAAAGTTGACTGTGCAAAATTTCTAGGTATCTTCATAGATCAAAATATGTCATGGGAAACTCACTCCTTAACTATCTGCAATAAATTATTCAAATTATCTTATATGCTATATATGTTAAAGAAAAAAGTATCACAAGATGTTGTTTTAATGGCGTACTATGGATTCGTTGATTCTGTTTTGAGATACGGAGTGATATATTGGGGTAACTCAAGTTACAGAGAGATTATCTTGAGAGCACAGAAAAGGTGTCTACGCTCCATTTGTGGCTTAAAACCCACTGATAGTTGCCGCCCACATTTCACATCACTTAATATACTTACATTCCCATCCCTTTATATTTTAGAATGCGCCATGTACGTAAAATCTAACCCCAATTTATTCAAGCTAAGACCCATTACTCAGAATTTCAATTTAAGACCCAGAAATACAATGATTGAAACAAATATGTGCAGAACTGCGTTAATGAAAAAAAGTGTTCTTGAAATGGCACCCAAACTCTATAATAAACTTTAGGAAAACCTAAAAACCTTAGATGCACCATCCAAATTTAAATCAGCTCTGACCCGCATATTACTGAAAAAATGTTACTACAGTTTACAAGACTATTTAAGTGATGATGATATTAGTTTCCTATAATTACAATGTTCACAATTTTAATTAAAATGTTGAAACTTTATTTTTTGTTATGTCAACTTTGTTAGTTATTAATTTTTTATTTTGTTTTTCCAATACTGTTGTACTTATAATACTAAGTTTGATCTGAATTTCGTACGCCAACAGGCAAACTGTAGTGATACCAACTATTTTTAAGATCCTTTGTATATGTTACCTACAGTTACGAATAAAGTATTTGATTGATTGATTGATTGATTGATTGAACTTGTTATGATCAGTTTTTTTAGTTAAAAAAAAAAAAAAAACTAACTGAAGCCTTTTTGAGACAACGCAGAGACTTTG
The DNA here is from genome assembly GCA_029255805.1 of Keiferia lycopersicella. Classification (NCBI taxonomy): domain Eukaryota; kingdom Metazoa; phylum Arthropoda; class Insecta; order Lepidoptera; family Gelechiidae; genus Keiferia; species Keiferia lycopersicella. Next base: position 917,632 of record JARACZ010000024.1, read on the forward strand.
TTCCGATCTTACTCAGATTCTTTGGTTCAAATAAATATACTTTGATCTCTTTTGTCAAAGTGATCCAAAGACTTTTGGTAATGATAATGATGATGATACTTTTTTTGCATAAAATATGGTATAAAAGATGGTAGGTACATAACATTTTATCGTTCCACATATTTTGCTAATTAGGTATTAGCATGCAAATTTTACAAAGTCAATAGCTTAATTATATTATAATTCATTTGATATTTGCATAACTTGGATTGGATCATTAGATAACTTTGCATAACGTCACTTCTATAAAGTGTACTTTCTACAAAATCCATTTCTATTAATGGAATACGCTCCAATACTTAACCCAAAACGAATAAAGAATACAATTCGGCAAGCTAGTTGGCACGAATTGATAGTATAGGTCGCAGGCTACGCAGTCCTTATTAGAGGCTAAGAAAACTATAATAAATGGGCATATACAGGATGTAAAAAAATTAGCTGCAAATATTTTAAGAGGTGAAACCACCCCATGAAATAGAACAACTTTCCCCAAGAAACATTGGTCGAAATATGAAACGAAAAATTTGACCCCCGATACAAAATTACCGACCAACCAAGTCAATTTCTATGGGAGGTCTAAAAAAAATTCGCCTATTTCGACCTATGTTTCTTGGGGAAAGTTGTTCAGTTTCATGGACTAGTTCACCCCTTCAAATATTTGCAGTTAATATTTTTACAAGGATTTTTTTTATAAGGTGTAAAAATATTTATCTCCTTGTGTTCAAATGATGCCACAATCTACCCCAGGAAGTAATGGCGGATCTGAATGAGAACAAGTACACGTACATCGAGCCCCGGATTTCGATCTACTGCAAGAACAAGCAGGAGTGGAGCAACTTGGCGGCCTGGGCGCTGCACCACGACGTCCACTCCGTCCATGTCAAGTGGCTCGTGCAAGTTCCCAGGTTATAGTCAGTATCCCAAGTCTGCTATTTTTTTGTCACTGTACATACATACATATATCACGCCTTTATCCCTTGTGGGGCAGGCAGAGCGTTAACGGCCGAAAGTATACGGTCGCTATCGCCACTGCTGACATTTTTAGGATTGTTTTCCAAGATTGTTTCAGAAAACATGTGTATAGTGATGCCGGCTTAGAATAGCATCGCCCCACATCCTTCCCGCGGGTGTCGTAAGAGGCGACTAAGGGACTCGAGAGTATTAGTGTATTACAATTTTTAGGCGACAGGCTGACAACCTGTCACTATAGTGATACACATGTTTTCTGAAACAACCTTGGAAAACAATCCTCAAAAATGTCAGACGTGGCGATAGCTACCGTATTCTTGCGGCCGTTAACGCTCTGCCTACCGCGCAAGGGATAAAGGCGTGATATGTGTATGTATGTATGTATGAATGATACTCCGAAAGAAAAATGGAACATATAAATGTATCTACATAAGTAAAGACTTAGTCTGGTTCTGGTTCTAGATTTCTAAATACAATATTACTTCTTCAGCGACATCTACCGCATCAACAAACTGCTGAAAAACTTCCAGGAGTTTCTGAGCAACTTGTTCGACCCACTGTTCGAGGTGTCCATTGATCCCAGCTCTAATCCTGAATTGCATAAGTTCCTAACGGTACGTGATTATTTCCATCAATTCGCCATTAGCTACGATAGGGTGCAAGCAGACCATGAAACTGAACAACTTTCCCTTAGGTACATATGTCAGGAAACGTCAAAAAAGTTTTGGTTTCCCATAGTAAATGTAGCCAGCTGATCGCGATTTTGTATGGGAGGTCGAATTTTTTTTGTCGGTTCCTAAAATATGTTCCTAGGGGAAAGTTGTTCAGTTTCATGGTCTGCTTGCACCCTGTAAGTATTCGGGACGCTGTCCCTAACACCCTGTAGTAGAGTTTCATTAATAAGGGGCTGACAAGAGCTAAAAACCGGTCCCTTTCTGACAAATGTCAAACTGCGCGCGTGCGAACGGGACGGAATCTTGCCGATTCAATGATATTTTCGTATTTTCGATGATAACTCGGTCTAAAATAAGTAATTTGAAAATCAAAAACAATATGTCGATAGAGTATTGTAAGGCGCTCATTCTGATAATAAACACTTAATTATTGCGTGGGTTTTGTTCGTACAGTTTGCGATATAATAGATTTTTAGAAGTAACTTTACGATGTTTTTCTATCAAGCTAAATTACTAATATCATGTTTTGGAAACAATAGCACTACAGCAAATGTCCTGAAGATTATTACCTTTTTTTTTCGTCAGTTTTTCTGCATTTTATCTAGGGTAGAAATCACTTATAAAAGTAGCTTTTTGAACTGCTGTTCAAAAAGCACTTGCTAGCGTATATTGTAAAGTTCTGAGTTCTGTATCTTTAAAATATGACACCTCACCTTACCAATATTTTGTTCCCAGCAAATGATAGGGTTTGACAGTGTGGACGACGAGTCGAAGCCAGAAAACCCCCACCTGTCTCCGAACATGAAGACGCCAGAAGAATGGAACCACGAGGAGAACCCGCCATACTGTTACTATCTCTACTACATGTACAGCAATATGGTCACGTTAAACCATATACGGAAGTAAGGATGCGATTGCTACTTGACTAATTAGTCAAATGAGCTTATTTTACATACACACATACATAAATAACGCCTCTTTCTCGTTGGGGTAGGCAGAGACTATTTCCTTCCACATTCATTAGTCTTTTCATGCACGCTCGTCCGCTTAGGGTAGGAACTTCTGAACCTTTCTTTAAAACGATAAAAAACTTCATTTTCATTAAAATATCTGGAAAATATTGTAATTTGATGTCATATACAGGGTGTATGAGACGGTGTAACGAAAACTTTGCAGGCGTGATCAGACCATGAAACTGAATAACTTTTTCTATGAGGGCTATGTTGGGAAGCGAATTTTTTTTTCTTTCCATACAAAATCAGTCAACTGACGGGGAATTTTGTATGAAAGGTAAAAAAAAAATTTCGTAAAATTCACGTTTACCAACATAGCCCCCATACAAGAAGTTGTTTAGTTTCATGGTCTGAGCAGGCCTGCAAACTTTTCGTTACACCGTCTCTTACACAATATGACATTAAATTACAATATTTTCCAGACACCTTATGTATTGTTATCATATCATTCTTGGTTACTGTGACATGTCTGACATCTACTAATTTCGCAGGGAGCAAGGGCTGAACACGTTTGTTCTGCGTCCACATTGCGGAGAGGCGGGGCCTCCCACACATTTATGCTCGGCGTTCTTGCTCGGACAAAATATCTCTCACGGCCTCATGCTTCGAAAGGTAATTTCCATGCACTGAACATTTTTACCTATAGTATTTTCGCGTTAGAACGGCAATAGCGACCGTTGACATTAACTGAGTGATTCTCGCATTTGGTCCGGATTTGGCCATTTTTCAAAAAAAAACATTTTTTTGCTATTAGGGCTACAATTTTTATAAATGTGATACGTATTTGCCTTTTTAATAATATTTTTTGAAAGGCACTCATGTGGAATAATTATCAATAAAGTTATGTAAAGGATGGTAATGAAGCCAGGGATGGAAATGAAAAGTTCATGGATGATAATGAAATATGACCTCACTGACTGCACTACTGAGGAGATGTCCAGTTCCTACGGTCAGGCTAATGCTTCCTACCATGTCTTACGCCTCCACTGCAGCCCCTGGACATCATCCCTGCGCCTCTGGACTATACTGCTTGGTTATTCATAACAATGTCTGCTTGGTTATCCATAACAATTCTAGGTATAAAAGTTGAAACTAAATCATTTTTCGTAAAAAATATAGGTAGAAATATAAAAATGATACTTAAAAAAGCATTTTTCTTCATATTTGCTCATTACCATCCGTCAAAATTGGGCCGAAATGGACGGAAATGAATAGGATGGAAATGAAGTTTCGACAGTTTTTTTTCAAATTCTCACGATACCTAGATGTTTCAAAGTTATGATACGAAATGGATAAAAGTATAACGAAATGCTATTGTTATATATGGAAAGAAAACATTAAAAGAGATGGTAATGACCTCTCACCTGTGACAAAACCAAAATTTGAGTGCGAGAATCAAAATTTAACTTTCTACGAACGTTTTCACGGAGCCACCTCTAGTCAGATGGTTTGGCTGACTTGCAAGGAAGGGGCTTGTGGAGAAAGCAATGTCTTTAGTAGGCTTATTTAAGGATAAAACTTGATGTCAATTCTCGCGGACGGAAATGAAGGATTTCGTGTGACAAAAATATAATGTTGATTCTCTCTAGGTTTCATTCAGTATTATTGCTTGAACTATTTACTATGCATAAGCTATCTTCATTGATGATCGGAAAACAGGAAAACATTGTGCAGTTTATCGTATAAATGGCTTGATATGATTATTTTAGTGTAGGAAGGACTGAAAATCACACGGATGGAAATGAGATTTTACCTATCTAAAGTTCGATAACTAATTTTTGAAAAGACTTGTACCAAATATCGATCCTGCCACATTTTTTTATTTTTATTGGTGACCTTTTCGGATATAAATAACTTTCGATTTATTTGTTTTCATACCAATTTGATGCCTGCACACGAAATCCGGACCAAATGCGAGAATCACTCAACTACCACCTGTACTCGTATTATAGAAAGCGATGTATCGTTTTCCTCAGTAAATGTTAACGATATGATTATCGCTAGAGTACAGGGATACAATCCAAGTTCACCGCAGAGGCTTAGCCTGTATGTATCCCTATACTCTATTCATATCGTATACATTTACTGAGGAAAAAGATATATAGTTATCTAAAGTAGGAGTACAGTGGTAGTTATGTCAACGATCGCTATTGCCATGCTAACGCGAAAATACTATAGATGGAGCACGGAGCAAAGGTTTATATAAAAAAGAGCGTTCACGACCATAAAATTACGGTCTTTATCGCCTCGTCTGACAATATTTGAGGGTCGTTTTAGATAAGTAATGTATCATCACTATAGTGACAGGTTGTCGCCTAAAATTGCAATGCAAATGAAACCCTCGAGTCCCTTAGTCGACTTCTACGACCGACACCCACAGGAAAGAAATGGGATGATGCTATTCTAAGCCGGCATCACACAGCACAAATCTAAAGACAGACCTCATTATTGTTGTTTTTTGTAATGATGATGACGATATTATTCTTGTGCCTTTCCCACGACACCCACGAGAAAGAAATGGGATGATGCTATTCTAAGCCTTGAGAGCTTGTCTTTAAATTTGCCTCAACATTGTCGTTTTTTGTGATGACGACATTATTCCTGTGCCTTTCCCAGCATCCGGTGATCCAATACTTGTACTACCTGGCGCAAATCTTCATCGCAATGTCCCCACTGAGCAACAACTCGCTGTTTCTGCGCTACCACCGCAACCCGCTGCCGGAGTTCTTCGCCAGGGGTCTGAAGGTCGCTCTCAGCACTGATGATCCTCTACAGTTCCATTATACTAAGGTATTTTAATTATTTAATGTGGCAGCTGTTTCTATATTTCCGTAGGAATTAGATGTTTTTACATACATACATACATATATCACGCCTGTATCCTTTGCGGGGTAGGCAGAGCATAACTCAGCCGTAATAGCGGACATTTACGCCACGTCTGACAAAAGTTTGGATTGGATTAGAAGTTGTAGGTATATATGCGTTGCGCAGTGAACACTTCGATACCGCGTTTCAGGCCAATTTTTTCTGTCACGTGGCGCCATCTCTCCGATATGTTGAGAACTCCTGTTGCATCTTGTATGCTTGTGAACCACTTGAGTGAGCTTTATATTGTAGCCACCAGACGTCGCTACATAGATATGTGAAGCGCCCTATAATATATCTATCGGAACGAATATATCGGAAAATAGATAAGGATCTAAGGAGTAATGGTTGTTACATTTAGCCACAGTGGTAAAAGTTTTACAGATAAGGGATAGATGGCGCTTTTACAAATAATGTATTATAGCTAGGTATAGGTAGGTATTTATCTTAACAATATTTGATGCCCTCAGGAGCCGCTGATGGAGGAGTACAGCATCGCGGCGCAGGCGTGGAAGCTCAGCTCGGTAGACATGTGCGAGCTGGCGAGGAACTCGGTCATTATGTCCGGGTTTTCCTATGAGGTAGGTAACACCTTGTTTTTCAGCCTATAACCCAGTTGACGAAGAAACTATTGTGTCAGAGATTTTTTGTGTTGTACAGGGTGTAAAAAATTAGCTGCAAATATTTCAAGGGGTGAACCAGCCCATGAAACTGAATAACTTTTCCCAAGGAAGTATGAAAAAAATTTTTGGCCCTCCCATACAAAATTACCTGAACAACCAAGGCAACTTGTATGGGAGATCCAAAAAATTGTTTTCATAATTCGACCTTGGGGAAAGTTAAGAGTTTATGCATCTCCCATACAAAATTACCAACCAACCAAGTCAATTTGTATGGGAGATCCAGAAAATTTTCTCATATTTCGATCTATGTTCCTTGGGGAAAGTTGTTCAGTTTCTTGGGCAGGTTCGCCCTGTAAAATATTCGCAGCCATTTTTTTTACACCCTGTATACGTATTTAATTATTTTTGTGTTCTACTCGTCATACTAAACAAATAAGGTCAAACCACGTTATCCAAGACATGGCCCGTATTGTAGTAGTCTTCGCATTTTCCAACAGATGTCGAAAATATGGGTGACATACGGGTTAAATACATAATTATGGCTTTATGGGGTATACGCGCGGAAAAGTGTTCTTGAAATGGCACCCAAACTGTATAATAAACTTCCGGAAAACCTAAAAACCTTAGATGCACCATCCAAATTTAAATCAGCTCTGACCCTCATATTACTGAAAAAATGTTACTACAGTTTACAAGACTATTTAAGTGATGATGATAATAGTTTCCCTTTAATTACATGTTCACAATATTAATTAAAATGTTGTAACTTTATTTTTTGTTATGTAAATTTTGTTACTTATTATTATTAATACTTTATTTTGTTTTTCCAATATTAATTTTATATTTTTACTAGATACCATTGTACTTAAAATACTAAGTTTGATCTGAATTTCGAATACTGAACTTTAGTAGTATTATATTATCTGTGGTGATACCAACTACTTTTAAGATCCTTTGTAAATGTTACCTACAGTTACGAATAAAGTATTTGATTGATTTGATTTGATTGAATAATAATTAGGTGAATATGCGGATATTAGATACGTAGTGTAAGAAACCAAATACGTTTTTAGGGCCGATAAACCCGAGCTTGGCTCGGTGAACCAGGTACTGTTTGTAATATCCACAAAAGCTTGGCTCGGTGAACCAGGTACTGTTTGCAATATCCACAAAGCTATCAAGTTAACACATCGTGTTTCCACAGCAAAAGCAGCACTGGCTGGGCGTGAACTTCCGTTGCGAGGGTCCCGAGGGCAACGACATCACGCGCACCAACATCCCCGACGTGCGGATATCCTTCCGATACGAGACGCTGTTGGATGAGCTGGATAATCTGTTCCAGGTCTGTGCTCGGGCTATCCCTTTTTTATAGATAGATGAACTCTTTAATGCTTACAACACACACTATATTAAAGCATAAATCCAATATCCAATCTGTGATAGTACGCCGTTTCTGTCCAAGATTTTTTATACCTTTATTAATTGTAATTTTATTTATTTGGTAGTTCATTTGTTTTTTTTACAGGTACATACATACATACATACATACATGTATATTAAAGCATACATCCAATATCCAATCTGTGATAGTACGCCGTTTCTGTCCAAGATTTTTTATACCTTTATTAATTGTAATTTTATTTATTTGGTAGTTCATTTGTTTTTTTTACAGGTACACAATTAAATTCAGATAATCCAGAAACAAATAATTCAAATGGCAATTCCTTTCGACGACAGACTAACAATTTTATTTTAATAAATTATTGGTATGAGGTACGGTACGTCTCATGAAATAATACACGACGTTGGAACGTTAATAGCATTTTTAATGTAATCAGTTACGTACGTAATTTGTACAACCTATATTAGTTTAGTTACGTTTTAAAGTATCACAAATTAAGTATTAAATCAACAACTTATCAATCACATATAGAAATGGTTTCATTTTTGGAGGTATTATGTAGTAAAGGGCAGGTCCCACCCACGACGGATGTCGTAGCGATTAGTGAGTAGGGTCGTATATATCAAACTATCGATATCGGGTTCATCGGGTTTTGGACGACTCGGTGACCCACACGAAAAGAGAGAAGAGATATCGATATACACCGTGATCCGGAGGGTTTTTAATCGACTTCAAAAAAATTTTTGTATATATGTATGTTTGTCCGCGATTATCTCGCGTTTGGGTGAACCGATGTTGATGCGGTTTTCAAAGTATTTGTCAGACTTGGGAGAAGGCTTTAGGTATATTAACCGACAAAAAATGGATGTTCGAATTTTTACACGTTGTTTGAAGAAGGGTCTTAAATGAAAAAATATACTTTACATATCTCATGCTCTGAACGTAGGTCATTACTGACAAAAAACACGAAATGTAAGTTCAACTTACAGGCGAGGTTTTAAAACTAAGCCTGTAAGTAATTTTAAATATGGAATTAGAAAAAGAACCAATAGAATCGCGGCAATTAAAAAGTTAAAATAAATTTCTTCTTCTTTTTAATAGGAGTTGCATCCAATTAGTTGTATATGATTTTAAATTTCGAACTGGCCGCTACGAATTGTGTTGCTTGAACGCAGGAATTATATTTTTAATCCGTATTTTTATAACCTCAATAAATGAGTTTGTGGAATTACTACTCAATATTACAATGACAAAAGTAAAAATGACTATGACTAATATCCCTACGATCAGAAAAATGTCTACTTTATGTTAGGATACTCTTCTTTCACATTAATTCAATATTTTTCAATAATAGAAAAAAAAGTTAAGTGGTGCAATTTGAATACCAGTCGATACAATCATCTTTTATGGATCGTTTTCTTGTATTTATCGCTTTATTTTACTCTTTTTTCATTCGATATGTAAAGCAGTATACGTACCACGGATGTAACATCAATAACAACATCGGAAAGGTACCGCCCTCGCTCCGCTCGGGCGTTAAAAAACCTCGGTTGTTATTGACAGCTTACATACCTCAGTACGTAATCTACTATAGCGTTTGTTCAATCAAATTCCCACGGCCATATTACAGGTTGTAAGGGACGGTGCAACGAAAACTGCAGGTGTGATCAGACCATGAAACTGAACCACTTTTTCTATGGGGGCTATGTTGGGAATCATAAAAAAGAATTCAACCTTCCATACAAAAATCACGATCAGCTGACTGACTTTGTATGGGAACTCGAAAAAATTTTTCGGTTCCCAACATAGCCCACATAGAAAAGTTGTTCAGTTTCATGGTCTGAGCACGCCTGCAAATTTTACGTTACACCGTCTCTTACACCCTGTACTTAATGCTTGTTCAATCAATGTAGTTTTCACTCAAATGCCCTAAAATTTGGTACCTACACGGCAATACACATGCAAATATTTTGAGGGTTGAACCAGCCAATTACACTGAACAACTTTCCCCAAGAAACATAGGTCGAAATATGACTTTTTTTTCTTCCCATAAAAATTGACTTGTTCGGCTGCTATATTTTGTATGGGAGGTCCAAATTTTTTTTTAATATTTCGACCTATGTTTATTGTGAAAAAATGTTCAGTTTCATGGGCTGGTTCACCCTTTAAAATATTTGCAGCTAATATTTTACACCTTATATATGTTACGGCTATACAATAAAAAGAGAGTTTAAAAGCCAGTAATCCTCCTGACCGCGTCCTGCTCATCCTGAGGGCTCATCTGGCGGTGCGAGTGGAACTCCATGGTGAAGCTGGCCAGCCCCGAGCTCAGGGACCGTAGCGTCGACGAATAACCCAGTAGCTCTGATAGCGGGGCGAGGCATTCGATTACCTGGGGAAACATAATTTACATACATACATAATATCACGCCTTTATCCCCTGCGGGGTAGGCAGAGCATTAACAGCCGTAAGAATACGGTCGCTATCGCCACGTCTGTCATTTTTGAGTATTGTTTTCCAAGGTTGTTTCAGAAAACATGTGTATCACTAAAGTGACAGGTTGTCAGCCTATCGCCTAAAAATTGTAATACACTAATACTATCGAGTCCCTTTGTCGCCTCTTACAACACCCACGGGAAGGATGTGGGGTGATGCTATTCTAAGCCGGCATCACACGGATAATATTAGTTATAACTTATTTATTTATTATTTAATAATATGGACTTCTACCCATTAAGGGTAATTCTGCCAGTGTCAGTAGTTTAGTTATAACTTGATTTTTTAAGAAACGATCCCGAAAGGAAAGCATAATAGTTGAATCCCGCTCATATTTTTATTTTTTATTGATTTAATATATCAAAAATACAAAAAGTGATATTATGTTAAACAAGTGACACAAAAACCTTACAACTAGGTTTATCCGGACACTTAACATTCATCGTTGGCAGTAGCCGAACGATAAACCGGTCTCTAGAATAAGCACGTACTTTAATCACATTGAGCAAACAAGTAAACAAGTCGGCCTACACGTCCATATGTCTATATGTCCATATATTTTGATACAGAGACAAAAAATATTGTTGCCAATTCGGGACCTACCTTATTCTGGTGTCGTATGGAGATATGCTGTATCTCAGCCTACCTTATTCTGGTGTCGTATGGAGATGTGCTGTATCTCAGCCTACCTTATTCTGGTGTCGTATGGAGATATGCTGTATCTCAGCCTACCTTATTCTGGTGTCGTATGGAGATGTGCTGTATCTCAGCCTACCTTATTCTGGTGTCGTAAGGAGATATGCTGTATCTCAGCCTACCTTATTCTGGTGTCGTATGGAGATGTGCTGTATCTCAGCCTACCTTATTCTGGTGTCGTAAGGAGATATGCTGTATCTCAGCCTACCTTATTCTGGTGTCGTAAGGAGATATGCTGTATCTCAGCCTACCTTATTCTGGTGTCGTAAGGAGATATGCTGTATCTCAGCCTACCTTATTCTGGTGTCGTAAGGAGATATGCTGTATCTCAGCCTACCTTATTCTGGTGTCGTAAGGAGATATGCTGTATCTCAGCCTACCTTATTCTGGTGTCGTAAGGAGATATGCTGTATCTCAGCCTACCTTATTCTGGTGTCGTATGGAGATGTGCTGTATCTCAGCCTACCTTATTCTGGTGTCGTATGGAGATGTGCTGTATCTCAGCCTACCTTATTCTGGTGTCGTATGGAGATGTGCTGTATCTCAGCCTACCTTATTCTGGTGTCGTATGGAGATATGCTGTATCTCAGCCTACCTTATTCTGGTGTCGTATGGAGATATGCTGTATCTCAGCCTACCTTATTCTGGTGTCGTATGGAGATGTGCTGTATCTCAGCCTACCTTATTCTGGTGTCGTATGGAGATGTGCTGTATCTCAGCCTACCTTATTCTGGTGTCGTATGGAGATGTGCTGTATCTCAGCGCGCCTCCTGGTGAGGTCGGCCATGACCCTCGAGGAGTGGCTCTCCGGGCAGACCACCTCCAAGGACATCACCGGCTCTAGGAGCATCGATTCCGCCTGCTCGAATATCTGAGGAAATATTGTTTAAGTTATTTTTACATACATACATATATCACACCTTTATCCCTTACGGGGTAGGCATAGCGTTAACGGCGGTAATAATACGGTCGCTATCGCCACGTCTGACATTTTTGAGGACTGTTTTCCAAGGTTGTTTCAGAAAACATGTGTATCACTATAGTGACAGGTTGTCAGCTTGTCTCCTAAAATTGTAATACACCAATACTCTCGAGTCCCTTAGTCGCCCCTTACGACACCCACGGGAAGGATGTGGGGTGGTGCTATTCTAAGCCAGCATCAAACGGCATCGTTATTTTATACTATGTATTGAAGGATTGATTTAGTACCTTTCTAAGACACTGCACGACGGTGGCGCTGACTACTGAGTCCGATGTTCCTCTGCCCACCTCGTACCAGTGCAGCGTGACTTGTACGTCTATCATCTGCAAACGATATTTATTAACTTTATTATTAGGTGTGGAAATATTTCATTGCAAGAGACTGAATAATTTTCTCCAAGAGCATAGGACTAAATCATTGGGTCGTTAGACGACTTGAGGTCCCACACGAAAACACAGATATGAGATAACAGTGGCCAAAGTGATAAATATCAGCTCTGTGAGTGATCCACCGAGAAGCGAATCCGGAACCTTCTGCGAGGCAGGCAGTCGCACTACCACTGCGTCACATCGGCCGTCAATATAGGTCGGTAGGGTAAGCCCATGTCCAGCAGTGGACTATTGCTAAGGTTTCAATAGGTATTGTTAACGCCCGGACAACGACAGGTGGCGTTAGTATATTTTTAAAACGCGCTATCGTTTGGTTTACCGAAATTGTACATAAGACCCTGAGTGGAAATAAAGTTGAGTTCAGATCTACCAGTGAAAGTGCGTGTAATTAACAGTAGCTACATACATACATACATATATCACGCCTTTATCCCTTGCGCGGTAGGCAGAGCGCTAACGGCCGTAAGAATACGGTAGCTATCGCCACGTCTGACACTGTTGAGGATTGTTTTCCAAGGTAGTTTCAGAAAGCATGTGTATCACTATAGTGACAGGTTGTCAGCCTGTCGCCTAAAAATTGTAATACTCCAATACTCTCGAGTTCCTTAGTCGCCTCTTACGACACCCGCAGGAAGGATGTGGGGTGATGCTATTCTAAGCCGGCATCACACGGCATAACAACATCACACATCGACATCACACGGCAACAGTAGCTAGAAGATAGCTAATCCTTTGTAAGGCCATGGCAAGAATGTTACCTCCTAAAATTTAATTTAAACTACCAGCAATAGATTTCAAAACGAATGAAAAAGTCAAAAGTCAGTTGAGTGACTATGTAGTCCTACTGCAAAGTCATAGGTGGCGCTGATGCCACTCGTAAGTGGTCAAGTAAGGGAAAAATATATGAACGAAACAAGTGGATCACAATTTCGCCGCCCGGGTTAGAGCCAACCGTGGTGTAACGGTTAACACATCTGACCCGGCTAGTCAGAAGATGTGGGTTCGAGTCCCATCGGTGGCGTGAATTTTTTCCGTTTCGTTTGTATTAGCTTTCTAATAAAAAGTTAATAAGAAAAAATTTGACATGCTCTGCCCGTTAAAGGGTAAAAGTTGTAGGTAACAGTGCCAGTAGGATTGGATCCCTTACAGATATCAAGAGAGTTTTCTCTTACCGGGCAGGCGAGTTTCGGTCCGCGTAGCAAGGCGGTCTGGACGCCTTGTCTGACGGCGTTGAGGGAGCGAGGGTGCAGGTGCGCCAGATTGGCACTTGAAAATTTAACGCAAAATGTCCGTAGTCGCAAAATGTCCAAAGTCGCAAAATGTCCTGAGTCGCAAAATGTCCTAAGTCGAAAAATTTCCTAAGTCGCAAAATGTCCTAAGTCGCAAAATGTCTTAAGTAGCAAAATGTCCTAAGTCGCAAAATGTCCTAGGTAGAAAAAAGTCTTTAGTCGCCAAATGTTTAAGTTGTTTTTTAGTTTTCTCTTACCGGGCAGGCGAGTTTCGGTCCGTGTAGCAAGGCGGTCTGGACGCCTTGTCTGATGGCATTTAGGGAGCGAGGGTGCAGGTGCGCCAGATTCGCAGCACTCTCCGGCGATTTATCCAGCCTGCAACACATACATACACACAGGGTGTAAAAAAATTAGCCGCATATATTTTAGCGGCTGAACCAGCCCATGAAACTGAACAACTTTCTCCAGGGAACATAGGTCGAAATATGAAAAATTTCGGACCTTCCATTGATTTCCACGAGGAAAATTCTCATATTTCGACCTATGTTCCTTGGGGAAAGTTGTTCGTTCGGTTTCATGGGCTGGTTCACCCCTTAAAATATTTGCAGCTAATATTTTTACACCTTATACATACAGGGTGTAAGGGACGGTGTAACGAAAACTTTGCAGGCGTGATCAGACCATGAAACTGAACAACTTTTTCTATGGGGGCTATGTTGGGAAACGAAAAAATATTTCGAGTCATTTAGATGATCGGGAATTTTGTATGGAAGGTCGAAACAATTTTTCGTTTCTCAACATATTCCCCATATAAAAAGTTGTTCAGTTTTATGGTCGGAGCACGTCTGCAAAGTTTCCGTTACACCGTCCCTTACACCCTGTACATACATCACGCGTATGTATGTATTCCCATTATATTTTACATAAAGATTACATTAGCTAATGGGGATTTTCTGGGTTGATAGAAAATGCCGAGCAATGCTCGATCAATCAGGTTGTGTACCTTAGTATCTTATCCTGAGCGACTCCCTTCTTCGTAGCGGCAGAGAGCGTGAGCTTCACTTGTTGCCTCGTATTCCCTAAAACATTACATATGTTTTACTACACGAAAAAACGACTGCCAATGTGGCGCAGTGGTCGTGCGACTGCCTGCGACGCAAAGGTTCCGGGTTCATTTTTTTCCAGTTTTCTGAACATCTTTATATCTGAGTGATTCGGCAGTGGGATGATCACATGTATGGCCGGTGGGGGGCGCGGGTTCTCGAATGAAGACCACAGCTCGGCAAGCGTACCGTTGGACGCCCTCCGGCCAGATGGACCGATGGCTTGTTGAGAGCGGCTGGTAGCGACTGGATGGCGAAAGCGGGAGATCGTTTATGACGGGTGACAGGAAGAATCCAGGTGGTGTCGGAAGGCGGGTAGCTACCCGCCTGGCCGGGTGTTGTGGCCCGGGGACCGACGGATTGGATTAGAAGTTGTATATACGCGTTGCGCGGTGAACACTTCGGTACCGCGTTTCAAGCCTATTGTTATGTCACGTGCCGCCATCTGTCCGATATGTTGAACTCCTGTTGCGTCTTGTACGCTTGTGAACACTTGAGCGAGCTTCATGTTGTAGCCGCCAGAGGTCGCTACACGTTCATTGCGGCGTACCCTGGGGGAGGCACACGTCCAGCAGTGGACTGCTATAGGCTGATGTAATGATGAAATACTTGCCTATTTTCCTGTCCACTGCCATGGTGAGTTTCCCCGAGCCGACCAGGCACTCCCTGTACGCTATCTGTAAGGGTCCGAGTTCGACGTCGATCTTGTATTCACGGATTATGCGCTCCTTTATTATTTCTAGATGTAGTTCTCCCATTCCTGCAAAAATATGGTTACGTTATGAATGAAAATAGGAAAACGAAAAATTGACGAGCGTCGACCGGGAATCGAACCCGGGCCGCGTGGGGTACCGGCCCACAGCTCTACCAATGAGTTATAGACGCACCGGTTGGCCTTCGTCAATTTCTCGATCTCTTCCAGGTAGTAAGTACTATAGTACTATTACTACTAGATGTCGCTAAGATCATCGCTTCAAGACGAGCATGAAGAGATCGAGAAATTGACGAGGCCAACAGGTTGCGTCAATAGCTCAGTGGCAGAGCAGTGGGTCGGTACACCACGCGGCCCGGGTTCGATTCCCGGTCGACGCTTGTCAATTTTTCGTTGTCTTATTTTCGTTTATACGAGAATAATATCTAGAGAAGTGAATTCAGATGATAGTTGTATGTGACTTAACCTAGGATTCTGGCCAGGTTAGCCTTCGGGTTGCAGAGGTCAGATGGCAGTCGCTGTGTAAAAACTTGGTTCCACGTCAACCCCCCTAGGTTAAGTTGTGTAGTATAGTGTGAGGACGGTTTAAAATCTAATGAAAATCCTCACCAGCGAGCACCATCTGCCCGCTCTCGTCATCATGAGACACCCTCAAGCTAGGGTCTTCCCGCTGCAGCTCGGCCAGGGCCGCCTCCAGGGCTGGCTGGTACGCCGCGCTGGGGGGCTCGATGGAGCACAGGAACACTGGGTCGGGGATCGTTGTGCCTGCAACCAAATGTACAATAGTACCTTGGAAAGCGGTCATATCAATCAATCAAATACTGTAGGAAACGTATACAGAGGATCTTAAAAGTAGTTAGTATCACTACAGTTTGCATGTTGGCGTACAAAATTCAGGTCAAGTTTAGTTATTGTAAGTACAATGGTATCTAGTTAAATAAAATAAATATTGCAAAAACAAAATAAAATATTAATAGCTAACAAAATTGACATAACAAAAAACAGTAACAAGAAATTAATTTGAACTCTTAACTTAAATAAAGTTACAATTACAACATTTTAATTAATATTGTGAACATGCAGTTTCAGGAAACTTATGTCGTCATCAGTATATCACATCAATAAAAGAACCGGTTGTATAACGAGGGTATAGTTTAATAATACACACGAGTTCGCAATCGGATCTTCTTCCGAGTGATACATAGTGCTTTATACTACACCTGCAAGAATAAAGAAAGAGAAATACTAATAGAACAGTTCAATAAACCTAAAAAAACGTACATGAAAAGACCTAAATGAATTCACGGGGCATTTTTTAAATAATACCGTACAAAGCAAAAGCAATAAGTCCATTCATCCAAGTCTTCCATTTTGCTTTTCAAAAATATATTAAATTTACGTTCCGTTTTACGTAACTTTGACAGTTGTATCTTTTCTTCTATGGGGAAGTAAGTGATTTGTATGGATTATTACCTCCCGCTAATTTGAAACGTGAATAATGACTCACGTTTCTCTCTACGTTTTATAAAGCTATAGAGCATTTTCTATGCAGGAGTAGTATAACAGGAAAGTGACTTTTGCGTTTCATTTGCAAGTAGCGGCATCTACAGGATAAAAAGTGCATATATATTTATGGGAAAAAGCAGTCTATGAGACTGAACAAATTTCCATTACGCGCAACATAGGTCGAAATATGAAAAAAAAAACAAAGTAAGTAAGTAAAACACTTTATTGAACAAGCAGAGTTAAACGTACTCACCGATGCCCAAAAGCACGTCAGCGAGCTGCCCAGCAGTGGGCGTCGTGTCCAGCGCCTGGAGGCGGAGCCTGGCGGCGGGCAGCACGAGCTGGTCGACCCTGGCCGCGTCAGTCAGGGTGGACGTCAGCTGGTTCTTGGCTCGCGAGGCGGCGGCTTGCGTTGAGGTTATAAGGTCCCCTGTCATGGTTGTCTGCAATTTGGATTAAAAAACGATCCCGAATTGGCAACATTTTTGTTTGTCTCTCTATCAAAATATGTATAAGGAGCTACAAATATTAGTACAAGCATGAAACTGAACAACTTTTTCGAAGGCACATAGGTCGAAATATGAGATTTTTTTTTGGACCTTCCATACAAATTGACTTGGTCGGTCGGTAGTTTTGTATTAAATCCAAAATTATTTTTCATATTTCGACCTTTGCTCCTTGGGGATAGTTGTTCAGTTTTATGGCCTGCTTCACCCGTTAAAATATTTGCAGCTTATTTTTTTTTTACTGTGTATTGTCTATTTATCATAAACTATGCCATGGGATGTCAACAATAATGATGCACTTTCGAGATCGTTTCTTTAAAAAACATTTCGCGTCTATATAAATAAATAAATAAATAAATAAATAAATAAATAAATAAATAAATAAATATATGCATGTATACTTGAATGTTTAAAACTACACAACGGATTTAGTGCAGTTTTTTCAATACATAGAGGTGGTTCAAAAGGAAGGTATATAATATATTTATACTATTTGCTGGGAAAACATTATATTCTCGCGGGAAAATGTGTTACTGCGAGCGCAGTCGCTGGGCGGGCCGCTAGTTTATGATAAATGGACAATATACCATAATTGTTATTTATTAACTGACTTTAAAAAAAGGAGATTCTCGGTTTTACCTGTATGTATGTATGTTTGTCCGCAATTATCTCGCGTTCGGATGAAGCGATTTTGATGCGGTTTGCAGAAAAGTATTTGTTAGACTTAGGAGAAGGTTTTAGACATATTCATCGACATAAAAATAGAGGTTCGCACTTTTTACGTCCACTGAAGTCGGTTCTCTTTTTATAAAAGTTATTGTTATTTTATTTACCTTCTACGAGCATCAAGGGATCGAGAAATTGACGAAGCCAACGGGTGCGTCGATAGCTCAGTGATAGACCAGTGGGCCGGCACACCACACGGCCCGGGTTCGATTCCCGGTCGACGCTTGTAAATTTTTCGATTTGTTATTTTCATTTACCTTTAAGGAGCTGACGACGGCAATGTTCCCAGCAGTGACTTTCTCCACTGGCTGGTACTCGTCAGCCAGCGCCACGTACAGCGACCCTGTCTAACAAAATAGCATCATCATCATCATCATCATCATCATCATAATCTGCCTGACCTTATCCCAATATATTTGGGGTTGGCGCATCATGTCTTCCTCTTCCATTCATCTCTACATACATACATACATATATCACGGATTTATCCCATGCGGGGTAGGCAGAGCGATAACTGTCGCTATCGCCACGCCTGACAAATATAGAGATCCGTTTGAGATATTTTGTGTCTCGCTATACTGGCAGGTTGTCAACCTGTCGCCTAAAAGTTGTAATACACCTGAAACCCTCAAGTCCCTCAGTCGCCTCTTACGACACCCACTGGTAGGAAATGGAGTGATGCTATTCTAAGCCGACATCACACGGTAATTAACCTCTATCCGCAGTCAAAACTTCGTTGACATCTTTTTGAGTCATATCATCTTTTATACCCACATTCAAATAAAATTTACATTCAAACTGTATTTGAACCTAGGATTTGGGCCAGGTTAGGTTTGGAAAGATGTAAGAATCAGGGCCCCAAGTCTGATATTTCTTCGTCATTACACTTCATGCTTTCAGCTGGAACCGAAAAATCGATTGCTAACTATTACAAATTTCAAATTGCAATCGTTTATTTCCAAGTAGATTCACAACGAATGCTTTCAGAATGTCAGGAATTTACATGTATTGTAAAATATACTGTCACTAAAAAAATAAATTAGTCATTGTTAAAAAAGAGAAAATTGACAGACACACTTTTCTCTTTTTTATAATTTTATGTTCCTGGTAGAAACGCGGCACGAGTGGGATAAAAAAGGCACTGCCTCGGGGCCGGCCAGGCTGACCACACAGCATGTAACATACGTCACCACCGTCGTTTTGGACTTTCGTGCACGGAACCGGAAACGTACAATTCAGAAATAGAACTGGTATTATGTTACCTGTTCACTGCAGTCCCTGGCCAGGTTGTATATCTTCTGCGCCTTGGTGATCTCCCCGCTGTACAGCCTGAGGAACGTGAGCACGCCCCTCTGGTCGTCGTGCTGCACTTTGAACGCGCGCGCCGCTAGGTCTGCGCCGAACACGTTGTACAGACTGGAATACAATTTTCATTCGTTATTGTACAGTCTGGAATACAATTTTCAATTTCCAATCGTTTATTGCATAAGTCAGTACACATAGATGTAAGTAGTACAGTGTCGCACAACGTGTAGAAACACTATAAAACCCGTATAAAGACACCTTGTTAGGGCACAGCAATATTTATGAGAGAGAGCCTTAAATATTTAGAATCTAAGTAATAACTTTACTTACAAGTAAGTACAGTAAAAGTAAGTAGTAACATAACAAATAAAAAAAAATAACATCCTTATTATATATATATATATAGGATATATAGGATCCGGAAGTGGAATCCTCATCAACACTAATAGAGAGCGGAACCTTCTGACACAGGCTTATAAACATTGACAGAGCACCCCCTTAACGGATCCGCCACTAATAAAATACATACATAAATCACGCCTTTATCCCTTACGGGGTAGGCAGAGTGTTAACGGCCGTAAAAATACGATCGCTATCGCCACGTCTGACAAATATAGAGGACCGTTTGAGATAATTTGTGTATCACTATAGTGACAGGTTGTCAGCCTGTCGCCTAAAAGTTGTATTACACCTGAAACCCTCAAGTCCCTCAGTCGCTTCTTACGACACCCACGGGTAGGAAATGGGGTGATGCTATTCTAAGCCAGCATCACACGGCAACCAATAAAATTGCAGCCTATATTGGTACTTACAAAGATTTAAGGTTACTTGTATTTCATATTTCATATTTCATATTTATTTATTAGCATTCATGTACAAGTATAAGGTGTTACAAAATAGGCTAGATAGATACATGAACCCTGTAAGGGTGTAGCAGTAAACTTAAAACTAGAAACAATAATTAGTATCATAATATAATTTAATTAGATTTTCAGAAATAATAATTAGCATTACATTAATATTGATAATTAGATGTCATAGTCAATAGTAGATATTATAATAGGTAGAGATATTTATGAATTTTACATTGATAACACTTATATAACGCTTTTTTACTTTATCTTTTTTGTGCAGTAGAATATAATTTAAGCTCTTTGTCTTCTAAATATTCTTTTATTGAATAGTAGGACTTTTGTAATAACATTTTCTTCACCTCTTTGTTGAAAGAAATTTCGGTCTCTAATTCTTTAATGCTAGTAGGTAACTTATTGTATATATTTATAGATCTATAATATGGACTAGTTTTAAACATTTGTAGTTTAGGAGTTGGCAACTCCATAATATGTCTACGCCGAGCACTTTTGGTAAACTGGAATAGGTTCATGTGTCTTCGTACAAACTTTGCCATTTCTAGTATATACTAGATACAAGGAAAGGTAAGTATTTTATTTTTGTTAAAAATCGGTCTGCAACTTTCAATTTGCCTCATGTTAAAAATGATACGCATGCATTTTTTTTGCAAGATAAATAGATCGTCTGCCTCCGATCTATAACCCCTGCGATGTGGGCATTCGGAGCGACAGTCAAAGAGACAACCGTTTGTTAAGACGTAGCTTTATTGACTAAAGAATAAATGGAATTACATGCTATATCAGATATAACTAAGTGAGTGAGGTGCGTTGCACACTACACCTCCCTCCTTGAAGAAAAAAAAAACATTAACAATCTTGTTTTTTTTTGTATTAATAAGTAGTAATTATCTAAAGTTAATGCTGTGAAACACGCAAAATTTATTACTTTTTTTATATGTATACTTTTGACGATAACAGTAGTTAACAGTTACTTATACTTTGTTAGAAATTCTATGGAAACATACATTTAATTTTGTTTTGATAAACTTTGTAATATAACAATCCTGATATAAAATAAAAATACCTGAATGTTTATTGAAATTGAAGTAAAATTACACTTCAATTTCAATCTGGAGTAATTAAATAGTGTTAGCAAAGGTATTCAAAGTACTTCGATCTTTCAAATAATTTCTAGTTAATACTTACAGTTTTAATAAATTGTCAATAACATTGTAAGGAACCAAATGTCGTTTCGAAAGCTTCAAAAATAATTTTCACAAAAATTTTGCTTGAGTATACATATGCAATTATTAAAATACATTTTTTTTATTTACTGCCTTATATGGGTACTGAATGTACCTAAAATTATCATAATATACTTACTTAACAATTTAAAATATATTTAATACTCATTCTATTTAATATACCTAAGGTTGACGGGTCTACTTTTACATTACATCTGAATTTATATTATTTAAATATTTTTTTATTTAATTTATAATCAAATATCATGAAAATTAATTTTTATGCTAGTGTACTTGAACTTAATAACTTGTCTCTACACAATTGTTTATTCTGATCTTTAAATATTTTATTTTTATTTTTAAAGGTAATATTCATTGATAAAACAATGTCATAAGAAATTAGTCACAATAATCAAAAGATATTTCTTGTACATAACATTTCCACTTCCATAATTTGTAAACAACAATCTTACATAACAATCATTTTTCTCCTTAATAACGTCATTTTATTTTATCGGTAAATATACTCTAGGTATTTAACCACTTGGGATGGCCAGTCCCACAACATTAGTACACATTCTTATTATTTTTATTAATTAATTAAGGTACATTATACATGAGTCGACTCTACACGTACTTTGCGTGTTTTTTTTTTTATTATTATTAATTTAATATAGACATCTTAGTGCCTATCATTGTTGTTGTGCGCACAACTTTATTTAAATAGGACCAAGGTTTAAGACTAACTTTGTCTCCAACAGTTTAAAACATTGGCTGAAGGATCGGTCTCTATTAGGGTCTCGATTTAAGACTACCAATACCCCCAACTATCTTCACAGAGGAAAACTCGTTCGCACCATGATCAGACGAAGGGCCGGATCCCTTATGTACCTTGTAATGTGTACCGATATTATATTTATTTCTTCCTCTCTCATCTCTCGTAATATAAATCTTTTCTATAACATAATTTAAACAATATCTACGCATTCGGCTTGAATTCTTTAGTTCAAATAATCTAATTTTACTCTTGGGTGATCAGTCCAGAGTATATCAGTATTATCGTAACCAAATATTCCATTCAATATTAACTTTTCTGACAAACCATACATAAACGGTTTACTTTAGATCATGCTAAATAAACTAGCTTTAAGCTCAATTTCTAACCTGTAGCCATCAAATCTATAGTAAATGTAACTAATTGCACTCATGTTAGGCAACAAAAAGAAATTTAATACATTTACGTACAGTACTATAACAACAATTCACAGACACGTAACTAATTGAATTCTGGCGATTACAAAAAGATATTTAATACGCGCCGAAAACCCTTCATTTTCAAAATTCCCGTACATTATCTATTCTATACATACTGTATAAACACTTTAATCAATATCCAGTGTTAATATTTTGTTTTATCAACAATATTCGTACAAAATTTTATTTAGGACTGTACAAGAAGCAGAACAAAATCAATTTCATAAAACTAAACGTTAATTTTACAATAAAACAGTTATTTTGGATAGTTTTCTGGTTCGTTCTCTAAATTTTCTTAACTACAGATTTTATTTTACTAGTACGAAGCTTTACAGTCTACTTTTGTTTTTAGTACACCCTTAGAAAAAAAAAATTACATGACTGCACAAATAAAAGTATTTTACATAAGAACACAAAGAACATAAGAACATAATATATGTTCCAATCTGTAAAAAAAAATTGCTAGTTTGAAGTTATGATACTCACTAGTTCGCTAAATCCAAATATAACTCTACATACTATTGACCACAAATAAAATAGTTAAGACAGCTCATTAATAGGTTGATACGTTATACCTTATGCCATATCTATGTGTATTACATTTATGCATACATTGCACAAAGTTTATTACATGACATCACACCTGTATCACATGTGGGGTATACACACTGGAAGTGTGCACAGAAACATGGTATCAAACTTCACGTAAAAAATTTATAATCTGTAATAAAATGAGTAATGTATGTATATGGACAAAATATGAACAAATATATTTGCTTAGTTTCAAAAGACACTGTCTACACAACAAAAACTATGAACTATGACATCCTATTCGAACTTGACTTGAAATCAACCTTGAAATATTATTTAGCTACGAACGTAAAACAATCAGTGTAAGTACTTTATTTAGGTCAGAAGGTTATATGAATAAGCAAACATTCCTTGCAATATGATACGAAGATTCATTCCATGAATACTGAAACTATAAACCTTGTTGCTCTGCAGTTCTATCTTGAATTTAAATTGTTTGAAATTCAACAATTATGAATTTACGTATAAACTATAAGAATTGCTATCTGACTTTTAATTGATATAGTACATGAAATCCTTCTGATTAACTACCAAGATCAATATATTAAATAGTTACAAATAAAAGACATGTAACGAACAAAACAATTTGAAGCTTTATAAAAGTGTCAGCCTTTCCAAAAATATGGACTGAAAATACAATTAAGAACCAAACCACAAAGTAGTATCCTGCTGTTAAAAACTAAATATATTTTTCTAATAACATTTATCTACTGACTGAACACAGATACAAAACATTTTGGACTTGGCATACATCTATTTTTATCAAATTGGTGCGGTGACTATGTAAGTTTAGAAAAGTTAAAATATGTAATATTCTTTTTTCTATTTAGCTTTCTATTATGATACGACACACATAGGTAACTTCAACAAATACCAAATAAAAACGAATGAAATGAATGTACAGATGACAAGATTATTGTAATGAATTTTTACTACGTTTAAAAGAGTACATAATGAACAAAAGTATGGGAATTATGTTTCTATTGAAAATTTTTAGGTATCCATTTCGTCATCCATCAACCCTGTATGTACTTACTTAGGTAGATGCATTTATTTTGCGCAAGCGTAAACTGCTGACCATGCAACTGTCGACACCAGCATGACATCAGCGCATCAAATGAGGTGACACGAGGCATGATAGAGACAATAATACTAACAAGAAAGAGAAAACAAATTAATTAAGTATTCAATGCATGTTAAATTTCCGACAAATTTTGAAAAATAGTACCTACTTATTCTTAGACTCATCAAATCGTAATTATTTTACTACCTAATGAATATATATTTCATAAAAATATTTTATGCGAATTTTTCTTATAAACAGTAGTAATAAGTGAATTTATAAATGATTCAAACAGCTAAGTATTGTTTTTTTTTTTTAATATTGCAATCTATTTTTTATTTCTTTCACAGTTTTTCTACTCATAAGTATAGGCATTTTACGATCAGCTTATCTAAAGAACATATTTTTTCCTATCAATACTTATTTGTTTTTTTTTTGTTAAACATATGAACAAAACCGAAAAAGTTTATGTATGAATATAATAAATTAAAACAAACGTCGATGTAAAATATTGTTACCTTAACTTCTTAAATTAGTAACTTTTTGTAGTTCTGAATTACATTCGTATTTGTGCAGTCATTTTCTTTTTGTCATTTAAATGTTATAAATGAACCCTTGGTTAAACAACCTTACTTACTTTCTACTTATATCTACCGCAAAAGAGCAAAATTGCTACTTTGTTACATAACCACTTAACTGGTCATTATTTCTTAGAAAGATACACAGGTAGATCTTTAACATTGAAAAAGAAAAAGTATTGAAAGTAAAATATAAAAAATAATTTTTATAAGACTGACGCCGAGACGATAAAAAAAATTGCTGTCATGATTACTGGAGCTGTAAAATTATGAACGTACGTATTATTTAGTAATATTTTTTATTATAATTTAATTTAACTATCCCGTAGCCTCTGTCTTATAAAAAGTATTTATTTAAAAAAAAAACTTACTTAAACGTACTTATACAAAAAAATATACCGAAATTTATAGAAGACGCGCTGCAGTCGCGTAATCTGTTTTAGCCAATCAAACATGATAAAAAAAGAATACGGAGATAATAAACGCAAAAATACCTTAATTAAAATCTTCCAGATGCAATCTCTTCAGCGGGGTGGAGCTCACATCGTAACCGACAATTTTTATTGTCCATTCTTGTTGTAAACCATCTCAATGTCCTCCTGGAAAACCAATCTGCCACTTTGCCGTAACTCTGCATACCTATCTAAACCATACCGTTCGTCGACCGCGATGTTCACCGTATTTACTCATTACGCAATGCTTTCCCTAACAAACTATCATCGGCCATCCACGCATCTCTATCTGGACACCAACATTTCGCCCAGCGCCCTGCGACTCATCCTTCCATCCAGGACTGCAACAACTCCTGGCTCCTGGCAACTGTACTGTACTCCTCCTTCTTTGCAAGATAGTAATATAGACTCCATCATTCCGGCTCCTCTACATCCATGATATCTGGATGATATCATGACAATCGAAACTCCTTGTTATTATTATTTTTCCATAATGACTGTTATTCCATCTGTTTTTTTTTTTATATTTTTTACTCTCCCTCTGGGTACTCCTCTTCTGTCCTTTTCTGCAGCTACATTTTTCTATATATATTAGTAGATCACTCACTAAGTACATCTTGTATAAAACCAGCAGGAGCGCGTGATTTGTCCTCACTAATAATGAATTTACGCAAAATGTATTTTAAAGTCCGACGAAAATATTTTAATTGTTAGTCCAATAAAATCGCAAACGTATCTCAGATTTCACTCGCGTTGCTCAAAGCTGCCAACTAAGGCAGCCCTGGCAGTGTCGCCATGCGATGTGGGCATTCGGAGCGACAGTCAAAGAGACAACCGTTTGTTAAGACGTAGCTTTATTGACTAAAGAATAAATGGAATTACATGCTATATCAGATATAACTAAGTGAGTGAGGTGCGTTGCACACTACACCCCACATAATTACCCCATAACTCAGCCAAGAGACGACATACGCGTAATAGGCCGAAAGGGCACAATCGATATTTGTATTGGATTTTAGAACACTGAGAGCGTAAACGAATCTGGATATTTTTGATTTTATTTTATCAATGTGGTCTTTCCAGCACAGGTAGGTATCGATGGTAATACCTAACAACGAGCACGAATGTACCTCTTCAATTTTTAGACTTGCTGTGGTAGGCTCTAAGTTAATAGGTTGTCGTTGTAAATTGAATTATCTTAGTTTTGTCGCTGTTAATTACTAAATTGTGATCTTGTAGCCACGATTTAATGCAACTGAATGTAGTTGCTATGTGGTTCAAATTATCATTTTTGTTACATTTTAATAAAATGGAAATATCATCAGCAAAGAGGGTGCAGTGGCAATCGACCACCTTAGGCAGGTCGTTAATGTATGCTAGGAATAGGGTGCATTTCAGCACACTTCCCTGTGGAATGGAGGAGTTAACCGTCACCATAGTGGACTGTATTTGTTGAATTTCACTGGAGACTGGGTTGAGGAACTCGACCTGTACGAACTGCTTCCGACCAGCAAGGTATGATTGTAGCCAGTTGTAAGCGTTTCCCCTGACACCTAGATAGTACATTTTCTCGAGCAAAATATGGTGTAAAACTCTATCATATGCTTTTGACATATACAATAGTATTCCTACAGCGTAAGCATTGTCTCTGATGTAATTCATAGCCTCCTGCATGTAAGTGTAGACAGCTAAAGTTGTGGTACGTTTTTTTCTGAAACCATATTGATTTTTATCCAGTAACGCGTATTTTTCAAGGAACTCGTTAATTCGATTTGCCATTGCCTTTTCAAATATTTTTGATACTGATGGTAGAATTGCGATTGGCCTGTATTGGCTAACGTTATTTGCAGTACCACCCTTTTTGAGGATAGGTTTTATTACAGCGATTTTCAACTCGTCCGGAAATGTACCCGATTCGAAAGACTGGTTTATAAGAAAAGTTAACGGAGGTGTTAATTCGTTGGCACATTTCTTTATCAGCATAGGTGGAATATCATCAATACCGCTGCAATATTTGTTTGGTATTTTTTTAATTATATTGAATACTTCTCGCTCGGTAACCGGTCGCAGGTACAGGGAGTTGATAGCCGGCGAGGAGACCGGCCGGCCGCGCGGCGCAGGCGGCGGCGGCCGAGCCGCGCTAGCGCTACCCCCGCCCCCGCCCCCGCCCCCGCCCCCGCCCCCGCCCGCCGATACCTCCGTCTCCGCAGACTTAGACTCACCCACTGTCGAGAAGTACTCATTAAAACAGCTAGCAACAGCACTGGGACTTTCAATACAATTATTTTTATATTTTAACTTTATATTCTTTAAGCCGTTTTTACTTGCCCTTCCATTAATTTTATTTGCCTGTTACTATGTAATGTTTTCAAATAAATATAAATACATATATAAGGTGTAAAAGTATTAGCTGCAAATACTTTAAGGGTTATATCAACCCATGAAACTGAACAGCTTCTTCTTAGCGTGTCGATGGCAGACACTACACCGTCGTAGCCCAGAACTTGGCCACATTAACAGCGCTGGCAGACGCTGAACAGCTTTCCCAAAGGAACATAGGTCGAAATATGAGAAAAACATTTGGCACCCCATACAAATTGACTTGGTTGGTCGGTCTTTCTTTTCCTGTGGGACACCGAGTCGTCAAACGACACGATGAACCCTAGTGTCAGAATTGTTCAACCGCCTACTACAAGTAGCAGGCTTCTGACATGGTTGTGTAACGACCGCCGTCTAAGTGATCATAGACAGCAACCGGGACCTACGGCTTAACGTGCTATCCGAAACACGGAACCATCTTACTTACGGACAATCGGGTGGTTCAGCCCGCAATGTCCTAACCAGACTGGGAACAAATTCACAAAGTGATAAATATCAACTTTTGTGAGTGACCCACCGAGAATCGAACCCGGAACCTTCTGCGTCAAAGGCAGTCGCACTACCACTGCGCCACATCGGTCGTCAATTTTGGTTGGTCGGTAATTTTGTATGAGAGGTCCGAATTTTTTTTTCACATTTCTACGTATGTTCCTTTGGAAAAGTTGTTCAGTTTTATGGGCTGGTTCACCCCTTAAACTATTTGCAGGTAATATTTTTAGACCTTATATAACTTACTCAATATTTGTCAGACGTAGCGATAACGACCGTAATTTTACAATAGTTAACGCTCTGCCTACCCCGGAAGGGATAAAGGCGTGATTTGTTTGTGTGTGTGTATAACTCACTCATTGCATTGTAGAGGCGACGGCAGATAGGCTATAACGGCGTCAATGAGAGTTTGCACTCCGATATTCTTGTATGAGCTGCCACACAGCACCGGGAACCCTTTCCTGTCGACCGTACATCGTCGTATTGCCGACTCTATTTCCGAGCCTTTTATGTTGTCCAGCGATTCCTGGAAAGAGTCGGCAAATGTTTCAAAAGTCGTCAACATAATGATGATGATGATCTCTCGTGATGATGATGAATAACAGACAATAATTCACATTTCCATTCACCATTACCTGTTGACGACCGATGTGGCGCAGTGGTAGTGTTTGATTCTCGGTGGGTCACTCACAAAGTTGATATTTATCACTTTGTGAATTTGTTCCTAATCTGGTTAGGACATTGCGGGCTGAACCACCCGATTTTCCGTAAGAAAGATGGTTCCGTGTTTCGGATGGCACGTTAAGTTGCCGTCTATGATTACTTAGACGGCAGTCGTTACACAACCATGTCAGAAGCCTGCTACGTGTAGAAGGCGATGGAAAAATTCTGATACTAGGGTTCACTGGGTCGTTGGATGACTTGGTGTCCCACACGAAAAGAGAAGATTACCTGTTGTATAATAGTCTCTGCTAACTTGTCGTCCATGGCTGACAGCGTATCCACAAGTTTCCTATGGCTATCCAAACTGTTCTCCCATTTATTTCCATCCTCCTTCTCCGTGAGTTTCCGTCTCACGTAGTTCTGGCCGCGACCTTGCGTCCAGATTATCTCTTCTAAGTTCACTATGTCTATAAGACCTGAAATTTGAAGGTAGTTGGTGAATTTTTCACAAGAATTCTTTCAAGAGAAACCAAGCTTGTGGGGGTTCAAAAATACGACGAAACACTCCGAGAAAAAGTAGGATTGCCCTCGCGCTTCGCGTTGCTTGATTTGAGATATTCTTCCTTAGTTCTTGAGCACAGTAGTTTTACCTATTAAGGCTTGTTACCTATAAGTTTCCCCTCATGATTGACCGGCATATGTAGCAGCAACGGACAGGCTTGCAGCTTCTCTTCAATCGACCTGACGCAAGCTAATACGTCTGCGTCATGGCGGTCCATTTTGTTTAGGTACAGAAGTCTGGGCACGCGGTACCCGCTCGCCTGTCGCCACACCGTTAGCGTTTGCGCTTCGACACCTGGAAATAGCCATGACATACATACATACATACATACGTAGTCGGTCCCAAAGTTCTGTCATATATGAAAATACTGATAAAATAAAAAGTACCAATCCGTTTTTAATAATTTATATACCAATTAAAAATACAATTATCGGAGAATCAAAAGAACATAAAACTATTCGAAATGACCTCCCTTGCTTGTAATAACGGCTTTCAACCGCGGCGGCCAGTCGTCTATCGCAGCACGCACCATATCCATGTCGATTTCAGCGACTGCTTTAACTATGGCTGACTTCAGACTCTCCAAATTTTTATGGGGCTTAGCACAGACCTTGCTCTCTAAGACCTGCCAAATTTTATAGTCCAGAGGATTAAGGTCCGGACTGGAGGAAGGCCAATCTTCGTGTCTTATAAAGTCAATGTTTTGACGTTCGAACCAGGCTTGAGTGGTCTTGGCTTTGTGAGCGGGCGCAGAATCCTGCTGGAACACAAAGTGATGTCCTGAAAATAGTGTGTTGGGCAGGTCTTTGACGTACCGATCCAAGACCGTCTCTTGGTACACTTTTGCACTGGTTTTGACCCCCTTTTCGCAAAAATGAACCTCAGTTGGCCCATAGTAGGAGACTCCTAACCAGACCATGACTGAAGAGGGATGATGCCCATGTTGCACCCGCGGAACTTTGTTTCCTGCTTCTTCAGAGCTGGTAGCGTACACTCTATCGTTTTGTTTATTATACTTTTCTTCTATATCAAAAATTTTTTTCGTCTGTAAAAAGTATATCGCGGTGCCGGTTTTTCGCGTACCGTTTTAACAACACCCGGGATCTTTTGAGTCTAATTTGTTATAAACGGGCATTAAGTAAGTGCCCACTCTTTTTTTTGTATGCTCGCAGCTTAAGGTCTTCGTTTAAAACCTTTTTCACTGTTTTTCTACTAACCTTCATCTGCAAAGCCATAAGTTTCTGTTTTCGGACAGGATTTCTTCGTATGCGCTCCTTGATCGCTTTGATCACTGCTGGTGTTCTTGCGGGGCGAGGCCGGCCAGTTCTTTTTTTGTCCTCAACACTAGAGACTTCATTGTACCTACTTATAGTACGATACACAAACCTAAGCGTTATTTTCAATTTTTTGAGCAACTTAAAAATGGTACTCGGCGAGTGCCCACAGCGATGCAACGCCAAAACTGCTATTCGGTTTTCTTTCAAAGTCCACTCCATCGTGAAAAATCGCGCCAAATGATCATTTATTGTTTTAAAATAATTGTCAAACATTCAAAAACGGAATGCAATAAAACTTTTCCAAATTCGTGTTCTAAATTCAAAAATAATGTGCCAGTGACAGAACTTTGGGACCGACTACGTACATATATCATGCCTTTATCCCTTGCGGGGTAGGCAGACCGTTAACGGCCGTAAGAATACGGTTGCTATCGCCACGTCTGACATTTTTGAGGATTGTTTTCCAAGGATGTTTCAGAAAACATGTGTATCACTATAGTGACAGGTTGTCAGCCTGTCGCCTAAAAATTGTAATACAACAATACTCTCGAGTCCCTTAGTCGCCTCTTACGACAACCGCGGGATGGACGTGGGGTGATGCTATTCTAAGCCGGCATCACACGGAAAAATAATGATAAGAAATAAAAGAATATATTACCAGCAGAAGCATCTAAGACCACCACAGCCCCGTCCAGCACCGCCAGGCTCTGTTCCACTTCCATTGTGAAGTCTATATGACCTGGAGTGTCTATGAGGTTGATCTGGTGATCTCTCCAGGGAAATGATACCGCTGCGGCTGTTTTAGGAGAGACAAGATGTTCGTGAAAAACTACATACATATATCACACCTTTCTCCCTTGCGGGGTAGGCAGTGCTTTAACGGACGCAAATAATACGGCTGCTATTGCCATACACACACACACACACACACAAATCGCCCCTATATTCCTGGCAGGGTAGGCAGGGAGACAAATGTTTGTGGGTTCCTTCAGATAAGCCGTGTATCACTATAGTGACAGGTTGCCAGCCTGTCGCCTAAAGTTGCAATACACAAGAAACCCTCGAGTCCCTTAGTCGACTTCTACAACACTACGGGGTGATGCTATTCTAAGTCGGTATCACAAGGGGGGAATGTGATTTTTTTTTTAATTTACTTTGTATGGGAACTTGTAAAAAATTTTTCGTTTCCCACCATAGCCCCCATAAGATTGGATTATTGAACAGTAAGACATCTTGCTTGACTCTGGCTTTACCATCTCAGATCTAGACTATAGCAAAAGAAATAAAAGGAAATTGCACATGTAATAGTGATGCCCCTCTGCCGCTCCTGTTCCATGTAATCCGTGACTGTGTTCCCGTGGTGGACTTCTCCCATAGATCTGATGGTGCCCGAGTAGAACAGCATACGCTCCGTTGTTGTGGTTTTGCCTGAGAACCATTGAGAAACAAGCGAAGGAATTACATGTAAGGTGTAAAGATATTAGCTGCAAATAATTTAAGGGGTGAATCAGATCAGCCCATGAAACTGAACAACTTTCCCCAAGGAACATAGCTAGAAATAGGAATGAAATTTTTGGACCTCGCATACAAAATGTAGCAGCTGAGCGAGGCAACTGTATTCACATACAATTGATGATGACTCCAATTTTTTTTTCATATTTCGACCTATGTTCTATGGGGAAAGTTGTTCAGTTTCATGGGCTGATTCACCCCTTAAAATATTTGCAGCAATTTTTTTTACACCTTGTACACACACATACATACAACCCATACAACCCATACAGATAAAGAAACGATCTGTAAATGGTGGCCGATTGTCATGCTTTCTCTCTTCCACTGAGGCTCTTGCGTATACCAGGCGTTTATGCTTTCTCCCTCACACTTAGGTAACCGCTGCTATTTACAAATTGTTTCTTTATCTGTATGGGTTCTACATAGCTTAAGTTTCAAAAAACATAAAATAAATATTACGTTTCGTTCTTTGCGGCGCTTGGTATTTCCAAGCACAGCGCTATCTATCCAGCGACTAGTAATAATTAAAGTAAAATAAAATAAAATTCCCTATTGGATACAAACATAACCTAGAAATAGGAAAGTAATTACGTGATTTGGTTGGGCATTTAGATCAGCATCATAACATGGAAGAGCTGGATATCAATAAATTATTAGTAAATAGATAGGCATTTATGTATGATAATACAGTAAAAGGAAAATACAAAACAGTAATGCTAACCTGCATCTATGTGAGCCAGAATTCCAATATTCCGTATTTTTTCAATAGGAACTTTATTTTTATCACTCGCAGTACTGTGAAATCTTCCAAGACGCACATTTTTTAGGAGTTTTCTGTAATAATTTATACGATAAAAGTTTTTCATTATTTTATCTCACTCAAAAACAGCTGATCGAGGTTAGTTCGGAAGATCATCTCCTCCGATTGATTGCCGTGCATGACGATGATTGATCATGCATGCATGCCTACCAAGAGTGCGTTGTTCGTAAAACACCCTAGTTTGACGTTTCATTTTGCAATGTTGGCAACATTGGCAGTGTGTTGTGATGATGGTTGTAGCATTTGCTGTGAATTTTCCGTAATTCTCTTGAATTTACAATAATACCAGTACATTAATTTACTGAATTGACTTGCATACTTAATACTGTAGTCTTACAAACCTTCGTCTGCCAGTATATCTGGCTGACTAAGCATGGAGCGGGGCAAAATGTCGTCGACAGGCCGAGGTGGAAAAAGCAAGGCTCCCCAGCACCCACAGGACATATTCGCGTTGGGGAGCAAGTCTACAGTGGTCGTGTCCAGCTCTGAGAAGAGGAACATACACAAACCTTCAAGTAGCGGTGAGTTCTTGGTTCATATATGATAGTTATTACGGAGGTTATGTCGGTCTATGTTCTACCAAGCAATAAGACCCTTTGCGGCCAAAATATTGTTTGTCTAAGTTTGTATTTACTATTTCCGCTTACTAGGTGTTACACAATAAGTCAAGAAACATATTAACTAGTTGGTAATATTGCAGGTGTAGAACGTAAAAGAGAATCGACTACTTTTGGCAGCCAGCCTCCAGCAAAGAGGTCAAGAATTGGGTCCCCTGCTGAGGCAGTAGGTGGCGCCTCTCTAGATGTTGAACCCGTGGACTTGGTACCTAATGTACTGCAGGCATTGGATACTCATAATTCTGATAAGCTGGTAAGAATAACCAATTTCAAAAAAAGAGGTTCTCAGTTTGACCTGTATGTATGTTTGCCCACGGTTATCTCATCTTTGGACTAACCGCGTTTTGATGCGGTTTTCAGAAAAGTATTTCTCAGACTAGGAGAAATAGGAATATTAATCTATA
This sequence comes from Keiferia lycopersicella, assembly GCA_029255805.1. NCBI lineage: Eukaryota > Metazoa > Arthropoda > Insecta > Lepidoptera > Gelechiidae > Keiferia > Keiferia lycopersicella. Next base: position 951,624 of record JARACZ010000024.1, read on the forward strand.
AAAACATATGCCAATAGTATGTCATATGAGAATAGTGTTCAGAACTTAATAGTTAAATCATTCAATTCTTTTTATGACTGTGCAGAAGAATTCATATTGACAATACTTAAAGTGAGTCAATAGACACAGGAATATTTAGTGTTTCAATAAACACAGTAGTTAATAAACACCCACTCACTTTAAATATAAATAGAACTCAGGAAGTTTAAATAATGATGGTGGCTTACTAGAAAAAATTTATAAAATAATTTTGATTTTCATTTATTTGCTTATCACATGGTATCTTAAGATCTAATATACAATAGTGTATCACATATGACACCCTTTTTTTTGCAAACTAGTTAAATTTACACATACATACATACACATATCACGCCTTTATCCCTTGCGGGGTAGGCAGAGTGTTAACGGCTGTAAGGATATGGTCGCTATCGCCACGTCTGACATTTTTGAGAATTGTTTTCCAAGGTTGTTTCAGAAAACATGTGTATTACTATAGTGACAGGTTGTCAGCCTGTCGCCTAAAAATTGTAATACACCAATACTCTCGAGTCCCTTAGTCGCCTCTTACGACACCCACGGGAAGGATGTGGGGTGATGCTATTCTAAGCCGACATCAAACGGCAAATTAGTCAAATTTAAATTAGGTATAAGTATTATAAAACATGTGAAGTAATAATCTTACATTTCCAGCTGGGACTACTAACTGGTTCCATCCGTCTGCTAAAATCGCAGCGCTCCAAACCGGACCCAATTCTTTGTATGAGTATGCTATACTTGACCAAGATCAGACCGAACATGTTTGCTCACGAGGTGGTCACGCAAGCTCTGTGTACGTTGCTGAAGAGAGAGCAGGGGGCTGCGTTCAAGAGTAAAGGGAACCCGCTGGTGTTTGTGCTGGCGTGTAATATGCTTTATGCTGGACATAAGGATAGCATGAACTGGCCAGATACATTTATCAAGGTAAGTGATACTCACTTCTGATGATGATATCTCTGACTTTCGCACTCTTTTGCACTGAACTTGACAGATGATTAGCACATCACTATTTAAGATTTGTAAAACATTTGGCAACCCAAAATTGCATAAATCATGCCTTGATCCCTTGTGGGGTAGGCAGAGCAATAACGATCGTAAAAAGACCCTAGGTCCTGCCACATCTGACAAGTATTAAGGGCAACACAAACTGAAGTGTTCAATAGTAGAGAAAAATAACAGAAAATATACTTGTTGGAGTTTCTTCATATTTTTTTAGTACCTACCAGACAGGATTGTTCGAAAAGTTTTAACAAATTTTCTTAAACCTGTACAGATAAAGAAACGATCTGTAAATGGCGGCCGATTGTCGTGCTTTCTCCCTCCCACTTAGGTAACCGCCGCCATTTACAGATTGTTTCTTTGTCTGATGATGTTATACAGTACAACATTTTAAAAAAAACAATACAAACTTTATTTCCAGGTGTACATAGAAGATGCATTGAACGAGCGATGGTGGGTGGAGTGCTCGTGGTGCAAGTGCCTGGTTGAGAACATCGTCACAGCATTCAGCACCAAAACACCACCTTCGCACCTCATCCCTTCAGATAATACTTTAGGTGAGGTATCCAATAGTGTAATCTTCTTCTTTTCGTGTGGGACACCGAGTCCTCCAACGACCCGATGAACCCTAGTGCCAGAATTGTTCAACCGCCTACTACAAGCAGCAGGCTTCTGACGTGGTTGTGTAACGACCGCCGTCTAAGTGATCATAGACAGCAACCGGGACCTACGGCTTAACGTGCCATCCGAAACACGGAACCATCTTACTTACGGACAATCGGGTGGTTCAGCCCGCAATGTCCTAACCAGACTGGGAACAAACTCACAAAGTGATAAATATCAACTTTGTGAGTGACCCACCGAGAATCGAACCCGGAACCTTCTGCGTCAAAGGCAGTCGCACTACCACTGCGCCACATCGGTCGTCAATATATAGTGTAATAATAATAAGAGAATATTGTGGCGTGACAGAGATTAATGAAATTAAGGCGAGTGTTAGTGGAAATGTTGGAAGGGGAAGGCCGCGAAAAATCATTATTTAAAACAAATTAAAACTAGTCTGTCCAGGAATTTTTTATGCGAACCCATTTTTAACATATTGTCTAATATGCTTAATTGATTATAAAATAAGTTTCATTCTATTATCAGCCCGGTGAAGGTCGATTTAGGTTCGGATCTAATAATATGACACTTTTTCCAGGTACCATGTCCCCATCTGGATCTGGTTCTCCTCTGATGGGCAGCACTGAAGAAGAGACTGATAACACAGAATTAGAGTATTCTGTTTTCCCCAGGTAAAAAACACTGTGGTGCCGGCTTAGAATAGCATCACCCCACATCCTTCCCGCGGGTGTCGTAAGGGACTCAAAAGTATTAGTGTATTACATTTCTTTCAGAAAACATGTGTATCCCTATAGTGACAAGTTGTCAGCCTATCGCTCTAAAAACTGTAATACCCCAATCAATACTCTCGAGTCCCTTAGTCGCCTCTTACGACACCCGCGGGAAGGATGTGGGGTGATGCTATTCTAAGCCGGCATCACACAGCACTATTTATAATATTAGTAGGATAAACGATTGATTCCCACGGGAAAATGAGTTATGATTCCTGCTAATCCCATTTTTTATTTTTTTACAGATATTCAAGCAGTTACGAAACTGTGGAAGGACTAGTACTAGAAGCGATCAAAGAGCAAATACAGAGACGCGCAGCCCCCGACGCCATCGGCAAGGGCTTCCTCAAGCTGCTCTCTGCTACTTGTGGATTCCCGGAGGTGAGATTACACTTACATGCTATTAGAAGCTATTGACGACCGACACAGAAGGTTCCGGGTTTGATTCTCGGTGGGTCACTCACAAAGTATTTATCACTTTGTGAATTTGTTCCAAATCTAGTTAGGACATTGCGGGCTGAACCACCCGATTGTCTATAAGTAAGATGATTCCGTGTTTCGGGTGGCACGTTAAGCCGTAGGTCCCGGTTGCTGTCTATGATCACTTAGACGGCGGTCAGAAGCCTGCTACTTGTAGAAGGCGGTTGAAAAATTCTGACACTAGGGTCCATCAGGTCGTTGGACGACTTGGTGTCCCACACGAAAAGAAGAAGACAGCCTAGTACTAGAAGCGATCAAGGAGCAAATACAGAGACGTGCAGCCCCCGACGCCATCGGCAAGGGCTTCCTCAAGCTGCTCTCAGCTACTTGTGGATTCCCGGAGGTGAGATTACACTTACATGCTATTACAGGCTAGTTCTGCGATCAATAATCTTTGCTCCTTGTGTAACTGTACAATAAACGGTTAAATAAATAAAGTTTATGAGAATGTCAATTTCTTGAAGTGATAGACACAAAATTTTATTATTAAAACAAAAAAAAACATTACCATTTGAATATATACACATACACAAACCACGCCGTTATCCTTCGCCGGGTAGGCAGAGCGTTAACGATCGTAAAATTATGTTTGTTGTCGACACGTCTGACAAGTATTGAGAGCCATTTTAGATGATTCGTGTATTATTGTAGTGACAGGTTGTCAGCCTGTCGCCTAAAGAAATACACATGAAACCCTCGAGTCCCGCTGGAAGGATGTGGGGTGATGCTAGTCTAAGCCGGCATCACACGGCATAGAAACAAGTGTTATAAATTGCCAACCGTTCCAGATCCGTATGATAGCCGCCTCCCGCTTAGAAGCGTGGCTGCACTCCGGCAAGCTATGGCGCTGCGCCCAGGAGCTGCTCGCGCACGTGTGCTGCAACGCGGACGCGTGCGGCCCCACCGCCGCCAGGGACCACGAGGTGCTGGCGCAGCTGGCCAGGATGCGGCTCAAGACCAAGCCGCTGCAGGCAGCGTACCAGGCGTGTCTCAGGTTACAACTCCACCCACACAACTCCACATTACTCCACACCAACTCCACAAAACTCCACACAAGTCCATTCTACTCCATCGCCGCCAGGGATCACGAGGTGCTGGCGCAGCTGGCCAGGATGCGCCTGAAAACCAAGCCGCTGCAGGCAGCGTACCAGGCGTGTCTCAGGTAAGATGGACAACTCCACAAAACTCCACGCAACTCCACAAAACTCCACGTAACTCCACACAACACCATTCCACTCTGCTGCGCCCAGGAGCTGCAGGCAGCGTACCAGGCGTGTCTCAGGTGAGGACTCCACACAACTCCACGCAAACTCCACACGACTCCACCCAGCTCTACGCAACTCCACACAACTCAACTCTTCTCCCCTCCATAAAAATTAAAAGCCACTAGCAACTTTCTTCCATTTACCAATCTATCCGTTCTCCCACAGAGAGATGGTGTCGGACAGTCCCGCCCTGCTGCGCAGCGTGGTCACCCACACCATCTACAACGAGCTGTCGAACGTGCGGTCACCCAACAACATGGCGGTGCTGTGCGCGCTGATACACGCGCAGCCGCAACTCGTGCCCGCGGCCATGGCGCATACCTACCAGGTACCAGCGTCACGTTGTAGTATGCAACTCAACTTGCATCTAGGTCAATCATGACTTAGCTGAAAGGTGGGTGCATCGACACCAAATGTGATGAAATATAATACAATAATTGAAGTGTTTAGTTAGCATTTAAGGTTTCTTTATTAATTATTAAGACCAATAAAACATTCTTACTTTACCTCTCAACAAAGACAGTTGTCTTATTTATCTCAACCCTGCAGCCCTCGCCCTCACTATACTTTATGGCGACCTGCAACAACGAACCTCTACGTGGGAGATTGAAGATTGGGAAGAAACAAAAAATGAAAAATTAGAAGATTCATCCAGTTCCAGCTAACCAATTTCGTCGTTGACTCAAAATTGAAGATTCGTCCGGTTCCTGTACACTATTTTCGTTGGAAACAATTTGGAAGATTCGCCCGGTTCCAGTAAAATAATTTCGTCGTCAAAACAACAAGAAAATTCGCCTGGTTCCAGTAATCCAAATTCGTCGTTCCGTTGCACTATCAGAAGTTACCAATTTCGACATGGGAAAAAATATTTCAAAAGAAGAAACTATCATCGCCCAAACTGCCAGCGGAGATGCCCAAGCCACTCAGAAAAATGCAACAGGCGTAACTACAACAGACATCTTACTCATCGTCATCATCGTGATATTAATCGTCGCAATATCTCACTACATCTACAAGAAGTGTCGTAGCAACACTGTGCAAGCTCTACGACGAGAATTAAACTCAGCACTTCTCGTCAAGTCTACGGCTAACACTTTCGCCGTTTAGACGCACAATCATCATCGTCGTCAACATTGTCGCAGAGAAGGAGCGGTGTCCAGGGTAAATCCCGGCCCACGGAGTCCAGGGTATAGCCCGGCCCATCACAGAACGAGCGGTGTCCAGGGTTTTCCCGGCCCACGGTGTCCAGGGTATAGCCCGGCCCACAACGTACCACGGCGCGCAGAAAAGTCAAGATTTCATCCCTACGCAGCGTCGAGAACATGGCAGCGTCCGAATCAAGCTCTTCCGTCTTCAGAAGAAAGGCCACCCTGTGACGACAACAATGTACTATACTGCCTAAGTACAAAAACCAGTAAGTACGTTTTACATAATAACTTAGGGATCAGCTGACTTCAATAATGTTTACCGCGACGGGTCGATAATCTGCTGACGCCGAGAGAATTTATTGTTCCATTTATTTATACTAATTATGATTTAATTGTTTTATATAGGGTGTTAATTTCTTAATTTAGGTATGTCATGTGTGTTAGTTGAGCTTCAATCGTTAAAAGATAAAATATTTTATTTAAAAGAATATTTGCGTAAGTTAGGAAGTAGGAGAGATACAGATTTAGCACAGTCTAAATTTCGGGAAGCGGAATCCCTTTACTCTCAATTAGGAAATATTTTGTCTCGTGTAAAATCCTTGATAGAAAAATCTGAGATAGCCCCTAGAGATATAGATTCGATTAATGAAGTAGTTAAAGAAATCAAGGTAATTTACAGTGTGTTACTTTCTTACAAGCCAAAAGAAAACGAATCCGAAATGGCAACTAAACCTGATTTTGATTTAAAAACCGCTATCACGGTACTAACTCCGATGACAGGTCAGGAAGGTACAGCAAAGGCTCTTATAGATTCGATTGATCTATATAAAACCATGATATCCGAAACGACCCATACACAACTGATCGATTTTGTTTTGAAAATGAGGTTATCTGCAAGTGCGAAACTTCGTTTAAAGACCACTTATACCACAGTAGATTTGCTTTTAGCTGACATGAAGAAACACCTGATTCAAAAGAAATCAGCTGTCTCGATTCAATCGAAACTGCAAACTGCCAGACAAGGTCACAGATCGGTAGAGTCATTCGGTGCAGAGTTAGAAGAATTGTTTGTGAATCTCACTATATCTCAGTCGGACGGGGATGACACTAAGTATGCAATTCTGCGTCCCTTAAATGAAAAAGTTGCAATTAAACGCTTTGCAGACGGTTTATCTAACACGCGTTTAAGTACGATTATAGCTTCACGACAGTTTGAATCTTTACCAGAGGCTATTAGAGCTGCCATAGACGAGCAGACTCTAAGTGTCAATAATGATCAGGTCATGCGGGTAAGGCACTATAATACCCCGGCGCGCAATGTATTTCGAGGAAACGCCCGAGGTAATTATAACAATAATTATAACCGCCATTCACATTTCTCGAGCGCAAAGTTCAATGCGCCAAACAACATGACCCAGTGTCGTTTTTCTGGCCCTTCGGTCAGCGGACATCGCGGATCGCGCGGACGTAGCAATCGTGGAGGCCGACCGTCGACCTCACGCCGTACCGCCGCCGAACGTCCCGTACGTTTTCCGCGAATTCACCACGTCTTGCAAGATCAAGACAATAGTGACAATAATGAGTCACAAGCAGGTGAAATGAGTAACAAGAACGTTTTTTTTCGTTCCCTTTGAGAATTATGTTTATAGTTTTAACAATACGAGTACGGTTAGGTTTAATATCAGTAATTCGGTTATTGATGTACTAGCAGATAGTGGTGCAAGCATATGCATCTTAAAGTATGATTGGGTTAGTAGAAATAATTTATTAGGACAGTTGCGCAACGATAAGATAATTATAAGAGGTATAAGCGGTAGGTTAGAATCAGTAGGTTATTTATATTTAGATCTAGAGATTAATGGCTTATACTTTAGACAAAAGTTTTACGTGTTTAAGGAATTAATGTGCGAAGTAGATGGAATAATAGGAGAAAATTTCTTTATTCGGTTCGGAGCAATAATTGATTACAAAGATGATGTTCTACGGTTAACGTCAAATGATAAAACCGTAAATGTTCCGATAAAAAGTAAAGTCAGTTACAGTCACTTTATATCTCCACGCTGTGAGACAATTAAGCACATTCCGACTAAGTTGGACAGTGATTGTGTTGTTCTGTCAAGGGAAATAGCAGAGGGAGTTTTTGTAGCAGGGTTGATAACAAAACCAAAGAATGGTTCAGTCCCGATAAGGATACTTAATACGACAGACAAAGAAGTATCCATAGATTTTGCTGACTTTGAAATTCATAAATTAGACGAATATGAAGTCTGTAATTTTCATGAAGAAGGCATTTCGGTAGATCGCGTTAAAAAATTGTTTGAGTTGTTAAATTTATCAGAATTGAATAGCGAACAAAAACTTAGTATCGAGTCCATTTGTGCCAAGTATGCAGATGTTTTTCATCTGCCCGGCGACAAGCTAAGTACGACTAATTTAATGTCACATAAAATAACTATAAAAGACAACGTCACTCCTGTATATACCAAGCCTTATAGAATACCGTTTTCTCAGAGACAGGAAGTTCAGAGACAGATTGACGAAATGTTAAAAAATGATATCATTGAAGAGGCCACATCCGAGTGGTCCAGTCCAGTTTTATTAGTACCCAAAAAAGTCGATAGGTCGAATGAGAAAAAGTGGCGATTAGTGATAGATTATCGAAATTTGAATAATTGTATAAAAGATGACAAGTTTCCGTTACCTAACATAACAGATATACTAGATTCACTTTCAGGAAGTATATACTTTTCCAAATTAGACCTTTCACAGAGCTATTACCAGTTGTCGCTTGACGAACAGTCGCGAAAATATACAGCTTTCAGCGTAGACAAAATGTATCAGATTTCTTTAGATGAAAGTTCACGAAAACCCACGGCTTTTACAGCAAATAATAAGATGTATCAGATGAAACGATGCCCTATGGGTCTGAAGACGTCTCCTAGTGTTTTTTCACGTTTAATGACCATTGCTATGTCAGGTATTAATTACAAGCAGGCATTTGTTTATCTAGACGATTGTATTGTTATTGGGAAAAACATAGAAAATCATAACAAAAACTTAATTAATGTTCTAGAAAGGTTTCGAAAGATCAATTTAAAATTAAATCCATTGAAGTGTGATTTCTTGCGAACAGAAATTATTTATTTAGGTCACAGAATCACATCGCAAGGTATTTTGCCTGACAATGATAAAATACAAGCAGTGCAAAATTATCCTATACCAACGAACAATGACGAAGTCAAACGTTTCGTTGCGTTTGCAAATTATTACAGACGATTTGTTCCAAATTTTGCCAGTATTGTTTATCCATTACATAAGTTATGCAAAAAGGATGCCAAGTTTCAGTGGACATCCGAATGCCAGATAGCTTTTGAGACCTTGAGATATGCTTTAGTACATTCACCTGTATTGGTTTATCCTGAATTTTCAGATCAAAATATTTTTCGCCTTCAGACAGATGCTTCGAAAACTGGGATAGGTTCCGTTTTGTCTAATGGAAATGGTCAAGTTGTAGCATACGCTAGTCGTAATTTAAAGCCAGCCGAAACGCGGTATCCCATTATTGAATTAGAACTGTTAGCCATTGTTTGGAGTGTGAGACATTTTCGACCGTATTTATATGGGAGAAAGTTCAAAATCATAACTGACCATAAACCTTTAATTTATTTGTTTAGCCTCAAAGATCCATCAAGTAGGTTAACTAAGTTTAGACTTTACCTAGAAGAATACGATTTCGAGATAGAATATGTAGCGGGGCGAGACAATGTAGCTGCAGATGCATTAAGTCGCATTCCCATTACAAGTGACACCTTGAAAGAAATGCAAACCCAAGTAGTTTCCGTTCTGACCCGGTCACAAAGGAAAAAACTAGAAACTGACCAGCGTCAAACGTCAGAGAATAGTACGGCACACGGGTCTGATCAACCTGTAGCCGTTGAAGTTCTTAAAGTTCCTAAGGATATAACAGAGCTCATTTTTGTGGATAATATTGATAGTTACACATGTGAAAGAAGTAATATAGTATCCAATGCGGGTTGTTGTGTATATGTGACGTCACAAGCTTCGATTTATCTGAGTACCCGATCGTTATCGACCCCAGAGGTGTTAGCGAGGGACTTGGAAGCCTTATGCAAAAGACTTAATATCGAAGAAATATTAATAGTAAAAAATAAAGAGATAGATTCATGCATGAAAATATTAATAAAAGAAGCAAAGAGACTTAATATTTTGTTCCCGCGATTTTTAATTACGAAGACTATTCAAAGAGTTGTGAATAGCGATGATAAAACGTTGATATTAAACGATTTTCATATTCTGCCAACGAGTGGACACGCAGGCATCAATAGGATGTTAAATAATATCAAAAAGTATTATTATTGGCCAGGCATGAATAAAGACGTAGCGAAGTACGTTAATCGGTGTAAACAATGTCAATTCGAGAAACACTCGAATAAGCACGTTAAGGAACCATTGTCCTTGACATGCACAGCGAATTCGTCTTTTCAGAGAATAAGTTTAGATATAATGGGCCCCCTAGAAGTAGATGAATTAGGTAATAAGTATATTTTAACGCTACAATGCGATTTAAGTAAATTCGTAGAAGCCTATCCTCTACAGAGAAAGGATACGGTAACTGTAGCACAGAGTTTCGTTAACAACTTCGTCCTTCGATACGGTAGCCCTCAGGAAATTCTTACTGATCAGGGAACAGAGTTCATGTCATCAGTCATGTCTGAAATTTGCTCTTTACTTAACATTAAAAAACTAAACTCAACTGCTTATCATCATCAGACGCTAGGTGCTTTAGAAAACACGCACAAATCGTTAGGTGCTTATCTCAGAATTCAGTGTCGTAATAACTCAACAAATTGGAGTACATGGTTACCTTATTGGTGTTTTTCATTTAATACAAGTGTACATACCGAGACAAAGTATACTCCTTTTGAATTAGTTTTTGGGAAAATTTGTAATCTACCTAGAAATTTAAAAGGTGAAATAGATCCATTATACAACTACGATAGTTATCCTAAAGAGTTGAAATACAGATTACAGAGAGCACAAGCAGATGCTAGACAGAATTTAATTATAAGCAAAGAGCATAGACGAGAAATTTATAATAAAAATTGTAACTCTATTATTTACAGGGAAAATGACCTTGTATTATTACGTAATCAAACTGGAGATAAATTGGACAGCATATATACTGGTCCTTATAAAGTTATTTCTGACATGTCTCCGAATGTCAAAATTTTGAAAAATGGGAAGGAATATATAACCCATAAAAATAATACAAAGCCATTTACCCAATAGTGTTGTAAGGCAATAATAGGTTTTGTTTTGTACTACATTTTGATTTTGTGTTTATTTATTGGTATATACATAAAAATATTTTATTTAGTTTAATTTAAAAATATTTTTATTTTCTGTAAGAGGGGTGGTGTAGTATGCAACTCAACTTGCATCTAGGTCAATCATGACTTAGCTGAAAGGTGGGTGCATCGACACCAAATGTGATGAAATATAATACAATAATTGAAGTGTTTAGTTAGCATTTAAGGTTTCTTTATTAATTATTAAGACCAATAAAACATTCTTACTTTACCTCTCAACAAAGACAGTTGTCTTATTTATCTCAACCCTGCAGCCCTCGCCCTCACTATACTTTAACGTCAATCTACAGGGCATAAAAATATTAGCTACTAATATTTTAAGAGGTGAATCAACCTATGAAACTGGACAACTTTCTCCAAGGAACAAAACAACAAAACAAAAAAAGAAACAAGCTGGTGCATTTTGTATGGACCTCCCATACAAAATGCACCAGCTGAGCGAGTCAACTGTATGGGACGTCCAAAAAATTTTCTCTTATTTCGACCTGTTTCTTAGGAAAAGTTGTTCAGTTTCATGGGTTTTGTTCACCCTTAAAATATTTGCATCTAATATGTTTCCGCCTTATATAGCAGTCCACTGCTGGACAAAGGCCTCCCCCAGGGTACGCCACAAGGAACGATCACCCGCGCACGCCATCTAGTCGCTACCAGCCGCTCTATTTTACTCAAAATATTTGTATTATATACATACATACAAGTATCACGCCTTTTATCCCTTGCGGGCTAGGCAGAGCATTAACGGCCGTAAGAATACGGTCGCTATAGCCACATCTGACATTGTTGAGGATTGTTTTCCAAGGTAGTTTCAGAAAACATGTGTATCACTATAGTGACAGGTTGTCAGCCTGTCGCCTAAAAATTGTAATACACCTATACTCTCGAGTCCCTTAGTCGCCTCTTACGACACCCGCGGGAAGGATGTGGGGTGATTCTATTCTAAGCCGGCATTTGTATTATATTTCTGTAAAAATCACAAATGTTTCAGTTACTTTCCGCACAACTTGTAAATAAGCCTTATACCCCACATTTGATCTCAGGGAGGAGGCAATGACTGAAAACCAGCGCTGAAGAGACAATGGTCTCTCCAGCATAAGCTGAGCCATTGTCTTTTTTAGGTTAAGTTCCAAATTGAATTACATACAAAAAATTATCCCTATACATACTTAATACGAAACCCTAAAACAAATGAGATCTTCCAGCGCGTCCCCACGAGTCATAGTTCCCAGCATACTGGTAGCATTCCGTTTATTTATTATTTTTATATGTGTACAGGAGCTGTTACTTCGCCCAGAAGACTACCTGCGTCCCCTGCGCGCGCTGACACGGGAATGCGTGCGCGCAGCCCGCGCCGACGCGCAGGCGCTCGTGCCATTGGCTAGAGCTCTGGCCACGCCCCCGCCCCACGAGCCGCCCAATGAGGTAAGTGCTCTAAAATACATACATACATACATACATACATACATTTATCACGCTTTTAAACCTTGCGGGCAGAGCGTCAACGGCCGTAAGAATACGGTCGCTATCGCCACGTCTGACATTCTGAGGATTATTTTCCAAGGTTGTTTCAGAAAACATGTTTATCGCTATAGTGACAGGTAATCAGCCTGTCGCCTAAAAATTGTAATACACCAATACTCTCGAGTCCCTTAGTCGCCTCATACGACACTCACGGGAAGGATGTGGGGTGATGCTATTCTAAGCCGGCATCACACGGTTTGTTTCTTGGATATTTGTTTCTTATCCCCAATATAACAAACCGTTTTTGTCGAACCCAGGTCCGCGAGCGCGCGTTCTCGTCCCTCGCCGACCTGTTCTGCTGCTGCTGCATGGTGACAGCGTCCCACAGCAAGCATCTGCCGGAGTATAAGCAACAGCTGTGCGTCATACAAGGGTGCGCCATCGGCTGGTTGCTGGAGACTGCCATGCCTATGTACAGACCTAGTCGGCATGACTTCCAGCACGCGTTGAATAAGGTAAGTCGATGACGACCGATGTGGCGCAGTGGTTGTGCGACTGCCTTTGACGCAGAAGGTTCCGGGTTCGATTCTCGGTGGGTCACTCACAAATTTGATGACACTTTGTGAATTTGTTCCCAGTCTGATTAGGACATTGCGGGCTGAGTTGTCCGTAAGTTAGATGGTTCCGTGTTTCGGATGGCACGTTGAGAGGTCCCGGTTGCTGTCTATGATCACTTAGACGGCGGTCGTTGCACAACCATGTCAGAAGCCTGCTACTTGTAGAAGGCGGTTGAAAAATTCTGACACTAGGGTTTATCGGATCGTTGGACGACTTGGTGTCCCACACGAAGAGAGATAGAGAGAGAGGTAAGTCAAAATACATGGTAAGAAAAAAAATGGATTAACTAGGTAGTAGAATCCCCCGGTTCTTTCATCGTGCAAAGTTTGGCCATAGCAATTGAACGCGGTGACGCAGCGAGTGCTATGGGAACCTTTGCATCCGGATCGATAAGAGACGGGCTGTTTGATTAGGTTAAGTTTAAGTAGTTATTAAGTAGGTTTTAAGTTGGCAAATCTTGAGCCTGGACCTCTGTGCTTCCGTCAAAGACCAAGTCTGATTCATTGTAAAATGCTCTCTGATAATAATAAACTGTTTCCTTGGCAGATAATGTTCGTGGAGAGCGCCGATACCTACAGCAAGGCAGACAACTGGCCGCCCGAGTCGGAGCGCGCGCTCACGTACAGGCTGTGCTGTGAAGCGCCGTTGCCACAATCCACCTTACTCAGGGTCATCTTCATCGGGCTGTCCAAGGTAAGTCATCATGTCATCATTCTCCTTGCCTTATCCCGTTCTCTGTCGGGGTCGGCTACCTAACCTAGGGGATTTGACATGGAACCAAGTTTTTACACAGAGCGACTGCCATCTGACCTCTGCAACCCGAAGGCTAACCTGGCCCGAATCCTAGGTTAAGTCACATTCAAATATCATCTGAATTCAAATTTTATAAGTAAGTATAAAACGAACGAACTTTATTATACGAACAAAGTGTGTTTTTTCATACAGGTGCAAAGAATACACTGCAAATATTGAAAAAACTGATTATATTTGTATAATATATTTGAGAAACTAAAAAACTTTCCCCGAGGAACATAGGTCGAAGTATGAAAGAAATGTATAAAATGTACTTGTATCTGTTTGGGAGGTACGAATTTTTTTTTTCATGTTTCTTATTTATCTTTTATTTTTCATGTATCTCACCTCACATACAACCTGACTCAGTCGGCTGGTACATTTTCTATGGATGATCCAAATATATAAAATTTTTATATTTCGACCTATGTTTCTTAAGGAAAGTTGCTCAGTTTCATGGTCTTATCACGCCTGCGATGTTTCCGTTACACCGTCCCTTACACCCTGTATATTATTTGTATTTGTATTTAATTTGTTATCGTTCCCCTTAGGAGACCCCGGTGGCGCCGGCTGAGGTCTTCGAGCTGGTCGAGCAGCTGGTGCGTCGCGCGTGCGCCCTGCCCCCCCCTACCCCCCTGCCCGGCGCGCCCCCCTCCCCCCCCGAGGAGAACCCGCTGCAGGTGGACAAGCTGGACATCGCCGAGTACATCTTCCAGCTGTGCGAGTTCCACCCGCCGGACAACATCACCCTGCCCGCCGGGTGAGTGTCAGTCAGTCAGTCAGTCAGTCAGTGGACAAGCTGGACATCGCCGAGTACATCTTCCAGCTGTGCGAGTTCCACCCGCCGGACAACATCACCCTGCCCGCCGGGTGAGTGTCAGTTAGTCAGTCAGTCAATCAGTCAGTCAGTCAGTGGACAAGCTGGACATCGCCGAGTACATCTTCCAGCTGTGCGAGTTCCACCCGCCGGACAACATCACCCTGCCCGCCGGGTGAGTGTCAGTTAGTCAGTCAGTCAATCAGTCAGTCAGTCAGTGGACAAGCTGGACATCGCCGAGTACATCTTCCAGCTGTGCGAGTTCCACCCGCCGGACAACATCACCCTGCCCGCCGGGTGAGTGTCAGTTAGTCAGTCAGTCAATCAGTCAGTCAGTCAGTGGACAAGCTGGACATCGCCGAGTACATCTTCCAGCTGTGCGAGTTCCACCCGCCGGACAACATCACCCTGCCCGCCGGGTGAGTGTCAGTCAGTCAGCCTTGCTGTATATTTTTGACTCTACATTGTCCAGCGTTGAATTGCCAGCGATATGCGCTGCACCAGGAACCATCCGGCGCGGGGTTCTGCACCATTGTTCCTGAGGCGCTGCCCTAGCTGCCCGATAAATTCCCACGCTTGTTGTAATTTTACGTTATTTCGAACACAATTTATATTGTGAACGAATAAATAACTTGAATTGACACACCACCTAAATATTCTGTTTGTGCACTGTTTAGGTACACGCCGCCTCCGCTGGCGATCACGTCTCTCTACTGGCGCGGCTGGATCCTGCTGGCGATGCTGGCCGCCCACAACCCCAGCGGGTTTGCTGAGCAGGCCACCGCCGCCTACCCCACACTGCGCTCGCTCACCGAGACCTGCATCACTGGGTAAGCAAACAGACAAGCAGATCATAATTTCACCCGGAACACGTCCACTGCTGAACATAGGCCCGAAAGATTTCCAAAGTGACCATACATACATAAATCACGCCTTTATCCCATGCGGCAACAGACAGGCTGACAACCGAACATAGAATAATAATAGTGATATACTTATCATATGTTTTTATAGCAAACCGAGCATAGAATGGAGCAACAGTACGGCAGCGGAGGCCGAGAGGGCGGAGGCCGAGCGCGCCGCCATCTTGCAGCTGGAGACTCACTTGGCGACTGCCAGTAACGCCAAGCTGCCCATCACTGAGCATACCTCCCGTCTGTTGAGCCAGGTTAGCCAATATTTGCCGTGTGATGCCGGCTTAGAATAGCACCACCCTACATCCTTCCCGCGGGTGTCGTAAGGGGCGACTAAGGGACTCAAGAGTATTGGTGTATTACAATTTTTAGGCGACAGGCTGACAACCTGTCACTATAGTCATATACATTTTTTCTGAAACAACCTTGGAAAACAATCCTCAAAAACGTCAGACGTGGCGATAGCGACCGTATTCTTACGACCGTTAACGCAAGGGATAAAGGCGTGATATATGTACGTAGCCAATATTTTCATATCTACATATTTTTTGACGATCGCATTATCCTCTGACATTTTTATTTAGCTATAGCACTGTAACTATGAATTTGATAATGTGAAATAAATTGATCTATCTATCTACAGGGTGTAAAAAAATTGCTGCAAATATTTGAAGGGGTGAACCAGCCCATGAAACAGAACAACTTTCCCCAGAGAACATAGGTCGCAATATGAAAAAAAAAATATGGACCTCCCATACAGTTCACTAGCTCGGCTACTACATTTTGTATCGGAGGTCCAAAAAATTCTTTCATATTTCGACCTATGTTTCTTGGGGAAAGTTGTTCAGTTTCATGGTCTGGTTCATCCCTTAAAGTATTTGGACCTTATTATATCACGCTTTTATCCCTTCCGGGGTAGGCAGAGCGTTAACAATCGTAAAGTTACGGTCGTTAATGTTTTTTATTAGGAGAGAGTAAACAGACCTTTCTGGGTTGCCATTTTTTTACTAATCTTAAATGTGCCAATCATCTGTCCTTGCCTTATCCCGTTCTCTGTCGGGGTCGGCTACATAACCTAGGAGATTTATTAAACTTATTATAAAACTTATTTGAACCAGCTAACGACACTAGACCCCCTGGGCCCAATAAAAAACAGAGCTTAAAAATATAAAGTATCACAGCACACATTAATTTGCGCAAGAAAAGTGCAATGTAGGCTGATTATATTAACTCATCATCACCCTTGCCTTATCCCGTCCTCTGTCGGGATCGGCTACATTACCTTCACACTTATAACACACATGAATTTGTGCAAGATAAGTGCAATGTATGCTGATTATATTAACTAATCACCATCATTGCCTTATCCCGTCCTCTGTCGGGATCGGCTACATTACCTTCACACTTATAACACACATGAATTTGCGCAAGAAAAGTGCAGTGTATGCTGATTATATTAACTAATCACCATCATTGCCTTATCCCGTTCTCTGTCGGGGTCGGCTACATAACCTTCACACTTATAACACACATGAATTTGCGCAAGAAAAGTGCAATGTATGCAGATTATATTAACTAATCACCATCATTGCCTTATCCCGTTCTCTGTCGGGGTCGGCTACATAACCTTCACACTTATAACACACATGAATTTGCGCAAGAAAAGTGCAATGTATGCTGATTATATTAACTAATCACCATCATTGCCTTATCCCGTTCTCTGTCGGTTTCGGCTACATAACCTTCACACTTATAACACACATGAATTTGTGCAAGATAAGTGCAATGTATGCTGATTATATTAACTAATCACCATCATTGCCTTATCCCGTCCTCTGTCGGGATCGGCTACATTACCTTCACACTTATAACACACATGAATTTGCGCAAGAAAAGTGCAATGTATGCTGATTATATTAACTAATCACCATCATTGCCTTATCCCGTCCTCTGTCGGGATCGGCTACATTACCTTCACACTTATAACACACATGAATTTGTGCAAGATAAGTGCAATGTATGCTGATTATATTAACTAATCACCATCATTGCCTTATCCCGTCCTCTGTCGGGATCGGCTACATTACCTTCACACTTATAACACACATGAATTTGTGCAAGATAAGTGCAATGTATGCTGATTATATTAACTCATCACCATCATTGCCTTATCTTATATAATTAATTAATTAATTAGCTAGCTTTATTTGTTTTTTTTTTTTTTTTATAATTGTATTGATATATTGATATATGGGTTATGCCTGGAATAAACTAATTTATTATTATTATTATTATGTTGGTATCTTAGAGAATCTCGGGCCCACAGGGACCCGGTCCTTTTGAGGCATGCGTGGGGCCAAAGCCAACAGCACAGAGGCCTTTTTAATACCATATAATCTAAAGTTGTAAGTGTACACCGTTCAGGACTTATCCCTAAGTACACTAGTGAATGCACTCACGGACAATCCCTGGACGGTGCAGGGTTATTGTGGAATTTATGGAAGCAAATTAAAATAACTGGACTATTGGGGTGGGGTGCCGAAAGGATGGTTA
The DNA here is from genome assembly GCA_029255805.1 of Keiferia lycopersicella. NCBI lineage: Eukaryota > Metazoa > Arthropoda > Insecta > Lepidoptera > Gelechiidae > Keiferia > Keiferia lycopersicella. Next base: position 969,491 of record JARACZ010000024.1, read on the forward strand.
ACTGGACTATGGAGAGAACTATGGCGCCTGCCTGATCTATGTTGAAAAACACGAAACAAAATGGCAGACGGTGACTTGCTAACTCGACAGAATGGGCCCCATAAAACGGCCGAACGCACAAGGAACGGCAAAGGGGCAACATTTCTATGAGCAGCTTAGGGGTGCAGAGGTATTGCTGGACTTTAAACGCACGATCATTTGCATCCTTAGAGGGTCCCATCACGTGCGCCCACTCGCCACTTACGCTCGACATGCACTCCTCGAGCCGAAGCTCTCGCGACTCCACTCTGACCGGCCGGTGAAGGCAAGCCAGAGGTGGGGGATCTGCTCCTCGTCATTGTTCACTGCGGCCGGCCGGTGAAGGCAAGCCGCAGGTGAAGAGCAGGGACTTCCCCCGGGAGCACTCAGGTCCGTGGGGTCGCTACTCCCCAACAGCTCGCCACAAGCTGCCCTGCGGGCTTATTATTATTATTATTATCCCGTCCTCTGTCGGGATCGGCTACATTACCTTCACACTTATAACACACATGAATTTGTGCAAGATAAGTGCAATGTATGCTGATTATATTAACTAATCACCATCATTGCCTTATCCCGTCCTCTGTCGGGATCGGCTACATTACCTTCACACTTATAACACACATGAATTTGTGCAAGATAAGTGCAATGTATGCTGATTATATTAACTAATCATCATCATTGCCTTATCCCGTCCTCTGTCGGGATCGGCTACATTACCTTCACACTTATAACACACATGAATTTGTGCAAGATAAGTGCAATGTATGCTGATTATATTAACTCATCATCAGTGCCTTATCCCGTCCTCTGTCGGGATCGGCTACATTACCTTCACACTTATAACACACATGAATTTGTGCAAGATAAGTGCAATGTATGCTGATTATATTAACTAATCACCATCATTGCCTTATCCCGTCCTCTGTCGGGATCGGCTACATTACCTTCACACTTATAACACACATGAATTTGTGCAAGATAAGTGCAATGTATGCTGATTATATTAACTAATCATCATCATTGCCTTATCCCGTCCTCTGTCGGGATCGGCTACATTACCTTCACACTTACACCACACATGAATTTGCGCAAGATAAGTGCAATGTATGCTGATTATATTAATTAATCACCATCATTGCCTTATCCCGTCCTCTGTCGGGATCGGCTACATTACCTTCACACTTACACCACACATGAATTTGCGCAAGATAAGTGCAATGTATGCTGATTATATTAACTAATCACCATCATTGCCTTATCCCGTCCTCTGTCGGGATCGGCTACATTACCTTCACACTTATAACACACATGAATTTGTGCAAGATAAGTGCAATGTAGGCTGATTATATTAACTAATCATCATCATTGCCTTATCCCGTCCTCTGTCGGGATCGGCTACATTACCTTCACACTTACACCACACATGAATTTGCGCAAGATAAGTGCAATGTATGCTGATTATATTAACTAATCACCATCATTGCCTTATCCCGTCCTCTGTCGGGATCGGCTACATTACCTTCACACTTATAACACACATGAATTTGTGCAAGATAAGTGCAATGTATGCTGATTATATTAACTAATCACCATCATTGCCTTATCCCGTCCTCTGTCGGGATCGGCTACATTACCTTCACACTTATAACACACATGAATTTGTGCAAGATAAGTGCAATGTATGCTGATTATATTAACTAATCACCATCATTGCCTTATCCCGTCCTCTGTCGGGATCGGCTACATTACCTTCACACTTATAACACACATGAATTTGTGCAAGATAAGTGCAATGTATGCTGATTATATTAACTAATCACCATCATTGCCTTATCCCGTCCTCTGTCGGGATCGGCTACATTACCTTCACACTTATAACACACATGAATTTGTGCAAGATAAGTGCAATGTATGCTGATTATATTAACTAATCACCATCATTGCCTTATCCCGTCCTCTGTCGGGATCGGCTACATTACCTTCACACTTATAACACACATGAATTTGTGCAAGATAAGTGCAATGTAGGCTGATTATATTAACTATGTAACCTGTTTGAACCAGTTAACGACTCTAGACCCGCTGGGCCCGGCGCGCAAGCCGCCGCAGACCGTCATCGACACCGTCATCCAGCTCAGCCAGCAGCTGCGCCTCGGGAAGCTGCTCTGCAGGTAATTCATGCATATATCACGCCTTTATCCCTTGCAGGGTAGGCAGATGATACATGTCGATATATATCCACGCCCATACAAACACAGGTGGTAAAAATACTAGCTGCAAATATTTTAAGGGATGAACCAGCCCATGAAACTGAACAATTTTCCCTAAGAAAAATTGGTCGAAATATGAAATAAATTTTTGGACCTCACAAACAAAATTACCAGTCAGTTTGTATGGGAGGTCCAAAAAATTTTTAATTTTCCCGCTGTTTCTAGGGGAAAGTTGTTCAGTTTCATGGGCTGATTCACCCCTTAAAATATTTGCAGCTAATACTTTTACACCCTGTATAACGAATATTTCGACACTAAATGTTGACTTATTATACGGGGTGTAAGAGACGGTGTAACGAAAACTTTGCAGGCGTGAACAGACCATGAAACTAAACAACTTTCTCCTAGGATCATAATGTCAGGAAACGACTAAAAAATTTCGACTTCCCATACAAAATCGCGATCAGCTGACTGCTTTTACTATGGGAAACCAAAAATTTTCTGACGTTTTCTGACATATGTTCCTCGGGGAAAGTTGTTCAGTTTCATGGTCTGCTTGCACCCTACCAGTATTCGGGACGCTGGCCCTTACACCCCGTATAATAAAACGAAAAGTTATACATATTTTTTAGTAAAAGTTAGACGAAAATAATATGAACGAAACGAGTGGATCACAATTTCGCCGCCAGGGATAGAGCCGACCGTAGTGTAGTGGTTAACACGTCTGACCCGGCTAGTCAGAAGACGTGGGTTCGAGTCCCATCGGTGGCGTAAATTTTTGCCACTTGTTTCGATTGTATTAACTTTCTAATAAAAAGTTAGACTTTATGTATCTAAAAAACAGTAAGTAAGTGTATCGAAATAAAAAAGCTCACCAAATCCACAGACTTAGGTTAAATTGTGGCGTTAAAGGCATAATTTTATAAGGTGTAAAAATATTAGCTGCAAATATTTTAAGGGGTGAATCAGCCCATGACACTGAACAACTTTTCCCAAGATGTATTTACAATGGGAAACCAAAAATTTTTTGACGTTTCCTGACATATGTTCCTAGAGGAAAGTTGTTCAGTTTTATGGTCCGCTTGCACCCAATCAGTATTCGGGACGCTGTCCCTTACACCCTGTATACTGATAAATGGATAGTTGAATGAATGTAACATGTATGCTCACCTGCAGGGCTCCGGCGCTGCTGCTGGAGCTGGTGGAGAGGCACGGCACCCGGCGCGCCATGCCCTGGCTGCACCAGCTGCTCAAACATGACCAGCTCGAGCTGAGGTAAGAGCTGACACGATCTACTCACCTGCAGGGCTCCGGCGCTGCTGCTGGAGCTGGTGGAGAGGCACGGCACCCGGCGCGCCATGCCCTGGCTGCACCAGCTGCTCAAACATGACCAGCTCGAGCTGAGGTAAGAGCTGACACGATCTACTCACCTGCAGGGCTCCGGCGCTGCTGCTGGAGCTGGTGGAGAGGCACGGCACCCGGCGCGCCATGCCCTGGCTGCACCAGCTGCTCAAACATGACCAGCTCGAGCTGAGGTAAGAGCTGACACGATCTACTCACCTGCAGGGCTCCGGCGCTGCTGCTGGAGCTGGTGGAGAGGCACGGCACCCGGCGCGCCATGCCCTGGCTGCACCAGCTGCTCAAACATGACCAGCTCGAGCTAAGGTAAGAGCTGACACGATCTACTCACCTGCAGGGCTCCGGCGCTGCTGCTGGAGCTGGTGGAGAGGCACGGCACCCGGCGCGCCATGCCCTGGCTGCACGAGCTGCTCAAACATGACCAGCTCGAGCTGAGGTAAGAGCTGACACGATCTACTCACCTGCAGGGCTCCGGCGCTGCTGCTGGAGCTGGTGGAGAGGCACGGCACCCGGCGCGCCATGCCCTGGCTGCACCAGCTGCTCAAACATGACCAGCTCGAGCTAAGGTAAGAGCTGACACGATCTACTCACCTGCAGGGCTCCGGCGCTGCTGCTGGAGCTGGTGGAGAGGCACGGCACCCGGCGCGCCATGCCCTGGCTGCACGAGCTGCTCAAACATGACCAGCTCGAGCTGAGGTAAGAGCTGACACGATCTACTCACCTGCAGGGCTCCGGCGCTGCTGCTGGAGCTGGTGGAGAGGCACGGCACCCGGCGCGCCATGCCCTGGCTGCACCAGCTGCTCAAACATGACCAGCTCGAGCTGAGGTAAGAGCTGACACGATCTACTCACCTGCAGGGCTCCGGCGCTGCTGCTGGAGCTGGTGGAGAGGCACGGCACCCGGCGCGCCATGCCCTGGCTGCACCAGCTGCTCAAACATGACCAGCTCGAGCTGAGGTAAGAGCTGACACGATCTACTCACCTGCAGGGCTCCGGCGCTGCTGCTGGAGCTGGTGGAGAGGCACGGCACCCGGCGCGCCATGCCCTGGCTGCACCAGCTGCTCAAACATGACCAGCTCGAGCTGAGGTAAGAGCTGACACGATCTACTCACCTGCAGGGCTCCGGCGCTGCTGCTGGAGCTGGTGGAGAGGCACGGCACCAGGCGCGCCATGCCCTGGCTGCACCTGTACTGTAGAGCACCTAACCGCTACATCATAAGTGCTGAGGTTAGCACCTCTTTAGTTATAATACTGATTGTATTGGCTTTCGTCATTCATTATACGTTCGAACCTGAGACTGATCGTTTGATTCACCTTAGCCCTCTACAGCCCGCATTGCATGGCGACCCAGCCAGGACTGCCATGTCGGCAGTTCTGAGCCTCGGGAACAAGTAATGTGGGTTGTATGAGGAGCTATTTAAAAGAAGTTATTTTAGATATTGTGTGAAAAGTATTGGACTAAAATTATAATATTTTGCTGAGTAAATTTTTTTTTTTTTTATGGTGCGTGTTTCGTGGACTTTGGACATGTGACCGCAAGCTGTGCACGTGTAATTGCTGCAGTCATCCTTAAAATGATTAAATAATAACGTGCCAAGATGTGGAACAATTTGAAGGCTTGATTTAGAACATCGCGTTTCGGAACTTTCAAAAACAAAAATCTTTTTGGAGCTGTAGAGAACTGCTATATGGAATTGTGATGCAATGGATGTCTTTGATGCAATGTGATGCTGGCTGCCGAGAGTGATAAAACCAATTAACCATAAAGTAAGATGCCGTTGTGTTGTAATGGATGTGGATGACCAGGCGCCGGGAGATGCTGGTGTCCGTAGATGGATGAGTCGCAGGGCGCAGGGAGATAGATATTTCTGTCGGATGTGGATGCAGCCGGGAGAATTTAGATCCGTTATGTCATCAATCGTAAACATCGCGAAGCGTAATTTATCCCAGTTTGTCATCAGTTCTAGTCTAGCCAAGGCAAGAAAGTGCGTAAAGTGTTAACAACAGGACATGCGTAAAACGAGTGATAACGTCAGGAAATGCGTACAAAGAGTGGTACCAAGAGGATATGCGTTTATATAAAGTAAGTCTTCGGTTTGATTTTATGTGGTTAAGTAGTACTAGTTGGCCTGCAGTGGGACATCGAACAGGCTACGTAAAAAAAAAAAGTAGTACTAACTCAAATCTCAAAGGTAAAGAAAATTAATGAAATTGTTTGTTTTAAAATGTATGAAACATGTTTTAAGTTGTTTCCCAAAAACTACAATATTTAAAAAAAATCGTTTTGAAATGCTAGCCTCAAATTGCCCCTTACATAATGTTTCTTTTTTTATCTAGCATAGTTTTAATAAGTACCTACCTATTGACCCACTATTAACCATTATGTACTATTAATTGAATGATTTCTATGTTACAGTTTCCAAAATTATAAACTCTAGAAATAAAACAATTTTTATTATTCTTTTACAAAACATAGAATTTAAATTTACGTCAATATACTAGCACTTCCTTACTAATTAATTGATTTATTTTGCTGTGTCAGTGGTATACTCAATAATAATTTAAAAAGCTATTTTAAATCCAATGAAAAAGAAAGAAAATATATTGACGTAAAAAGTTTATTTTGAGTGGGCAATATATTATGATTTAATTTTTTTTCTTATACTCTATATACAACCAAGAGCCTTTATTTAAAATTATATAAGTGTATTAAATCACGATCAATTTGTATTAATAATATTTCTTAATTTCTTTTTCCAAATATTTTTTTCATAAATTGTATTACTACAATATAACGCTGTTTGCAAAGACATAACACAACAAAAATTATACTGGTGCTGATCGAGATGATTTGCAAATATTTCTTTTAATAGTTGCTATTGCTACGCTAGGGATTCTATAAAAAGTATTTTTAATTTACAGCAAAACTTACGTTTATTTAATATTTATTCCAAGATTTCTGCATATTGTACGTACTTACTTTTAATCATATCAGTAATTTTATCTGTAACTTCAGTAATTTTCAAAGGTTTTTAAAGCCGTTATAATTTTCGAAAAGCTAAAGGTATGTATCATAATCCAAATTTTACACAATACGTATAGTTTCGAAATCGACAAAAGAAAGCACAGTAAAGAGATCAGTATAGTGCAGAAACAATTAAGTTCTAGACTACTTTTGTTAATAATTTTGTATGTAATTTTGTTTTGGCTGTAATGTGTGTACCTACTGTTTTAAATTCTTATTTCTATAATTATAAAATAATCATCTGATTTGTATTGTGCGAAATAAAATGTATCTTACAAATTTTAGTCAGGCTACACTGTTATAGCTGCTCAAACCATCTCGAGCTAAGGTCAGTCTATCTTCTCTTTTTATGGTACAGAATTTTAGTTGAAGCTTAAAGGCTGAATGAGATTTTGCAATTATTAATTTTTAAATGGAACGTAAGCAAAACCCCGTGAAATGTTGTATGATCAAAATTTTTACATGTCTCCTACATTTTTCTATTTCATATAACAATTTTATGAACCTAGTGCAAACGCGGCTCAGGTGGACTAAAACATTAAAACTAGCCCCTATTCTAATTATAGAAACTACTAATTATTATTATTTTGTTTACCTACCAGTGTCCTGCCAGTGCAGTGTTTGTGTGAGTTCCTTTCTGCGTCGGGCGGGTCGGGGGGCGTCGGCTCCGAAGCTGGAAAGGTAAGTCCAAAACAACATTTAAAACTTACCACAAAAAAATTGTGACGTGAGTCGAACGCGTGTTTAATAAATTAATTGTTTAAAAAACACGCTTCATTACAAGACCTTTCTAACAAGTCCAAACACGGCTATGATACGATCATCCATCATGAAGTTCCTTACGCCATCCAATATAGACAAATGTGACGTCATTTGTGCATATTTTCATACAAAATGTCGTTTTTGTGCGTCATTGCAAGTAGCTTTCTTTTTTTTTCGTGTGGGAGTTTTTCGAGTCGTCCAACGACCCAGTGAACCCTAGTGTCAGAATTTTTCAACCGCCTTCTACAAGTAGCAGGCTTCTGACATGGTTGTGTAACGACCGCCGTCTAAGTGATCATAGACAGCAACCGGGACCTACGGGTTAACGTGCTATCCAAAACATGAAACCATATTTCTTACGGACAATCGGGTGGTTCCGCCCGCAATGTCCTAACCAGACTGGGAACGAATTCACAAAGTGATAAATATCAACTTTGTGAGTGACCCACCGAGAATCGAACCTGGAACTTTCTGCGTCAAAGGCAGTCGCAGGCGCCACATTGGTTGTCGACTTAGCTTAACTTATAAAAAGTAGCTTATTTTACCTGTTCAATCAAATACCTAATTAAGAGTATTATCTGTGGTAATAATTTAACATTTAGGGTGCGTCTCCACTGAAGCGGGGTGCGCTAAGCTAAGCGCGGCATGAATTGACCAATCATGAGCCTCAAAATCCACGCCCCGCTTCAGTGGAGACGCACATTTATAAACATTTTTTTCAATAGATCGGTGAACTATGTGCTCACCTGCGTCGCACTGTACACCACAGCGAAGAAGGCGCGCGGGCTGTACTGCACTACTACATGCAGAGATTAGCTCACACACACTCGCAGACGCGGGGCAGTGCTAGTCGAGTGAGTATTCCTACTACAGGGTGGAAAAAAAGTGGGTTTTTTCGACTGGCCGTGTAATGCCGGCTTAGAATAGAATCACCCCACATCCTTCCCGCGGGTATCGTAGGAGGCGACTAAGGGACTCGAGAGTATTGGTGTATTACAATTGTTAGGCGACAGGCTGACAACCTATCATTAGAGTGATACACGAATCATCTGAAAGAGCCCTCAATATTGTCAGACGTAGTGATAGCGGGGCGTATTTTACGGCCTTTAACGCTCTGCCTACCCCGTAAGGGATAAAGGCGTTATATGTGCGTATGTAACTTCAAAACTACCTTTTATATTTTTCACGTAAATAACCATTTTGTATTCTTTTAGGGTTTAAAGTTGGTTCTTACACAAAGTACGGATGAAACTATTGAAATGGATTACAACGGTGAAGTTAGCCCTGAGTAAGTTTTACATTTAAATTTTTCTAATTTATCATACATTTTACATACATAATTTGAAAATTATTATCTCCTTCTAAAAACTGGATCGGTAAAGATAAATAAATATAAGGAGTAAAAATATTAGCTGCTAATATTTAAAGGGGTGAATCATCCCATGAACAAATTGATTTGGTTGGTTGGTAATTTTGTATGGGAGGTCCAAATTTTTTTTTCATATTTCGACCTATGTTCCTTGGGGAAAGTTGTTCAGTTTCATGGGCTGATTCACCCTTTAAATATTTGCAGCATTTTTTTTACACCCTGTATATCATAAATCTGCACCTTGTTAATTTTCTACATGTTTCTTAGTGATGTAACAAATATTCAATTTTTAGCATACGCGAATGCGAATACGAATGTTTAGTTTTTAAATTTAGCGCCGTTTGTATGCCGTGTGATGTCGGCTTAGAATAGCATCACCCCATTTCTTTCCCGTGGGTGTCGTAGAAGACGACTAAGGGACTCGAGGGCTTCATGTGTATTGCAATTTAAGGCGATAGGCTGACGACCTGTCACTATAGTGAAACACGACTTATCTGAAACGACCCTGATTTAAGCCGGCATCACACGGCATAGTTTCTACCTGTATTAAAACGCTGTACTCTCCATTTGTATCCTTCAGTGAGTGGCTGGAGCTGCTATGGGAGCTGCAGCACTGGGAGGCGGTGCAGGAGGAGGTGGTGGTCCGCATCAGGGCAGCCTGCTTGGTGGAGTGCACGCCGACCCACTTGGCCGCGTACATACACTTCCTGGCCAAGTTCGTGGCGTCGCACCCCTCACACAAACACGCCGCGATTGTGTATGTAAGTTCATTGTGCGAGCGGGTGGGGGTTGTGCGAGCGGGTGGGAGTTGTGCGAGCGGGTGGGAGTTGTGCGAGCGAGTGGGAGAACGAAACCTTAACGCTAACGTAACGAAAACTTTGCACGCGTGCTCAGACCAAGAAACTTAATAATTTTATATATGGGGGCTGACTATGTTGGTAAACGAAAAAATTTATTCAACTTTCCATACAAAATTCCCGATCAGCTTAGTGACTTTGTATGGAAACTCGAAATCATTTTTTCATTTCCCAACATAGCCCCCATAGACAAAGTAGTTCAGTTTCATATTCTGATCACGCCTGCAACGTTTTCGTTACACCGTCCCTTACACCATGTATATCGTGTTCTCAGGATCTCAGTCAGGTACTGATGGAGCGACCAACATTGATGGGCTGGGTGTTGCCGCCGGCCGAGATGCGTTGCCCACCGGTGGACCCCAAACCGGACCAACATAAGACCCTACACGCTTTGACGCAGATATTGTATCAACACATGCAAAAGGTACAGCCACAGTCTTGGCAAGTATTTAATTTGCCGTGTGATGCCGGCTTAGAATAGCATCACCCCATTTCTTACCCGTCGGTGTCGTAAGAGGCGACTGAGGAACTCGAGGGCTTCATGTGTATTGCAATTTTTTAGGCGACAGACTGACAACCTGTCACTATAGTAATAATACACGAATCGTCTGAAACAGCCCTAAATTTGTCAGACGTTTAGCGATCATATTTTAGCGGCCATTAGCGTTCTGCCTACCCCGCAAGGGATAAAGGCGTGATATGTGCGTGTGTGTGTGTGTGTGATTTGATTAACGACCGATGTGGCGCAGTGGTAGTGCGACTGCCTTTGACGCAGAAGGTTCCGGGTTCGATTCTCGGTGGGTCACTCGCAAAGTTGATATTAATCACTTTGTGAATTTGTTCCCAGTCTGGTTAGGACATTGCGGGCTAAAGCACCCGATTGTCCGTAAGAAAGATGATTCCGTGTTTCGAATGGCACGTTAAGCCGTGGGTCCCGGTTGCTGTCTATGATCACTTAGACGGCGGTCGTTACACAACCATGTCAGAAGCCTGCTACTTATAGAAGGCACTTAATTATGACACTAGGGTTCATTGGGTCGTTGGACGACTCGGTGTCCCACACGAAACAACATACACACATACATAGATCACGCTTTCATCCTTTGGGGGGTAGGCAGAGCGTTAACGATCGTAAAATTACGGTCGTTATCGCCACGTCTGACAAGTATTGAGGGCCCCTTCAAATGATTCGTGTATCACTGTAGCGACAGGTTGTCAGTCTGTCGCCTAAAGTTGTAATACGTGGTAAAACCATGGAACCCTCGAGTCCCTTAGTCGCCTCTTATGACACCCGCGGGAAGAATTGGAGTGATGCTATTCTATGCCGGCATCACACGGCAACGAAACAACTACTACTGCTTAATTTTTAATATCCAAAAAGGTAACGTTAGAAAGCTGATAATATTTTATACTAGCTGTTACCCGCGCTGTGCTCGCATATTTTAAGGGTACCTACTGTCTCGAGTGATTTGTTGCACATAAATACAAAGATCTATGCTACTTCTTACATCTTTTAAGGGATGAATATTGAAAACATTGGAACACGTTAAACTTCCTTCCCCGCTTCATCTCTCACTCCCTCTCCTGCTCCATCTCCCTCTCCTACTCCATCTCCTGCTCCCGCACTTTCTCCTGCCCCCGCTCGCTCTCCCGATCCTGCTCCATCTGCGTCTCCCTCTCCTGGTCCCACTAATGCCACCCCTCCCGCTCCTTCTCTCTTCCGTTCGCTCTCCCGCTCTCGCTGCCGCTCCATCTCCCTGTTCCGTTTCATCTCCCGCTGTTGGTCCATCACCCACTCCCGTTCCTGCCTTCACTTCTGCTTCCGCTCTATCTCCCGCTCTCTCCCCTGGTCTATCTGCCGCTCTTGGTCTATCTCCCGCTCCCGCTCCATCTCTCGCTCCCACTCCCACTCTCACTGCCGCTCTATCTCCCGCTCTTGCTCCATCTCCTGCTCCCACTCCATCTCCTGCACCCACTCCATTTCCATTACTGCTAAATATTTTTCCTACGCAAATTGTGCCACCCCCGTTAACCCCCGTATAGGGGTTGATTTTCAAAAAACGCTTAGATATGTATCTCATAATTTGTATTGCAGAGCATTATTTCAGTGTCACGCAAAATATTTCAATAGAATTAAATTTCCCATACAAACTTAACCACCCTGAAATACGTGTTTCATTATTTGTACTAAAAAGCATTAATTCAAAGTTTCATGCAAAAATATGCAATAAAAATATTTTTCTTATACAAACTTTGCCACCCCTTTTAACCCTTTTAGGGGTTGAATTTCCAAAAAATAATATGCCTATGTCCTTCTCATGAATGCAAACTATCTACATACCAAATTTCAGCAAAATCGGTTGGGTGGTTTAGGCGTGAAAAGGTAACAGACAGACAGACAGACAGAGTTACTTTCGCATTTATAATATTAGTGTGGATTAGTGTGGATAAGGTGTAAAAATATTAGTTGCAAATATTTTAAGTGGTGAATCAGACCATAAAATTGAACAACTTTCTCCAAGGAATATAGGTCGAAATATGAAAAAAAATTGAACCTCCCATACAAAATTACCAACCGACAAAGCCAATTTGTATGGGAAGTCCAAATTTTTTTTTATATTTCTACCTATTTTACTTGGGGAACGTTGTTCAGTTTCATGGACTGGTTCAGCCCTTAAAATATTTGCAAATAATATTTTTACATCCTGTATGCTACATTTTTTTCGTACTTTTTTTTTCGTTTTTTGAAATAACACTTAATGTTATTTCCCTAGTTGTTTGCTGAAAGCGCGACCTCGGAGCCTGACCCTGAAGGTCTGTATGCGGCGGGGGAGCGAGTGCAGCTGCAGTGGAGGTCCGGGCGCCGGGTCACCGTGCACGTCATTGTCGCGCATGCGCATCTCAAGCTGCTGTGCTATGGACCCTCGATATGTAAGGACAGGGTGTTGGGGACAGCATCGCGAATGCAGATAGGGTGCAAGGAGACCATGAAACCGAACAACTTCCCCCTAGGAACATATGTCAAGAAACGACACATTTTTCTATTTCTTATAACAAATTTGTGATCCTAGTGTAAACGCGGCTCTGGTGGGCAAAAAAAATTTACATACATACATACATATATCACGCCTTTATCCCTTACGGGGTAGGCAGAGCGTTAACGGCCGTAAAAATACGGTCGCTATCGCCACGTCTGACAAAATATAGAGGGCCGTTTGAGATAATTTGTGTATCACTATAGTGACAGGTTGTCAGCCTGTCGCCTAAAAGTTGTAATACACCTGAAACCCTCAAGTCCCTCAGTCGCCTCTTACGACACCCACGGGTAGGAAATGGGATGATACTATTCTAAGCCGGCAACACACGGCAAAATTAAACTAGCCCCAAACGCACTGCCTCCCTGTATATTGAGTGTAACTATTTTAAATATTGCCGTGTGATGCGGGCTTAGAATAACATCACCCCACATCCTTTCCGCGGGTGTCGTAAGAGGCGACTGAGGGACTTGAAGGCTTCAGGTGTTTTACCACTTTTAGGCGACAGGCTAACAACCTATGACTATAGTGATACAAATATTATCTCAAACTGTCCTCTATATTTGTCAGATGTAGCGATAGCGACCGTATTCTTACTGCCGTGAACGCTTTGCCCAATAGAAAAAGGCGTGATATATTAATGAATGAATGAATGAATGAATGAACCCACCTCCACCCATGGTCCTTCCCGCCTTTCGGCATAACGGACCGAAGCTTGGGGGACGCGCAAGGACGCGACGCATGCCTCGCATGCTCCCCCGACAAATTTTTAAATCCCTATCGTGACTCCTTTATCCCAGCGAATCGCCACAGCCACCGTTGTGGTAGACGGCACATAACAATGGACTTCGACGCCCAGCTAGCTGTCAGCTTGTCTGTCTATTGTGGCTTACTGTGCCTTACGCTTTGCGTGCCACGTGTGCGCAAAGGTTTTCAGTAACTGAAAATTGTGAGGACAGCTAACTAGGGCTTCGAAGTACGCGGGTCCAATCTCCTGGTACGCAAGGGAGTCCAGCATCCGAGTCCGCTCTTCACCATACAAGGGACACTCCCACAAAACGTGATCCCGAGTCTCCCGCGGCGCACCGCAACCACACTCAGCCGTTGGTATAGTGAGGGCGAGGGCTGCAGGGTTGAGATAAATAAGACAACTGTCTTTGTTGAGAGGTAAAGTAAGAATGTTTTATTGGTCTTAATAATTAATAAAGAAACCTTAAATGCTAACTAAACACTTCAATTATTGTATTATATTTCATCACATTTGGTGTCGATGCACCCACCTTTCAGCTAAGTCATGATTGACCTAGATGCAAGTTGAGTTGCATACTACACCACCCCTCTTACAGAAAATAAAAATATTTTTAAATTAAACTAAATAAAATATTTTTATGTATATACCAATAAATAAACACAAAATCAAAATGTAGTACAAAACAAAACCTATTATTGCCTTACAACACTATTGGGTAAATGGCTTTGTATTATTTTTATGGGTTATATATTCCTTCCCATTTTTCAAAATTTTGACATTCGGAGACATGTCAGAAATAACTTTATAAGGACCAGTATATATGCTGTCCAATTTATCTCCAGTTTGATTACGTAATAATACAAGGTCATTTTCCCTGTAAATAATAGAGTTACAATTTTTATTATAAATTTCTCGTCTATGCTCTTTGCTTACAATTAAATTCTGTCTAGCATCTGCTTGTGCTCTCTGTAATCTGTATTTCAACTCTTTAGGATAACTATCGTAGTTGTATAATGGATCTATTTCACCTTTTAAATTTCTAGGTAGATTACAAATTTTCCCAAAAACTAATTCAAAAGGAGTATACTTTGTCTCGGTATGTACACTTGTATTAAATGAAAAACACCAATAAGGTAACCATGTACTCCAATTTGTTGAGTTATTACGACACTGAATTCTGAGATAAGCACCTAACGATTTGTGCGTGTTTTCTAAAGCACCTAGCGTCTGATGATGATAAGCAGTTGAGTTTAGTTTTTTAATGTTAAGTAAAGAGCAAATTTCAGACATGACTGATGACATGAACTCTGTTCCCTGATCAGTAAGAATTTCCTGAGGGCTACCGTATCGAAGGACGAAGTTGTTAACGAAACTCTGTGCTACAGTTACCGTATCCTTTCTCTGTAGAGGATAGGCTTCTACGAATTTACTTAAATCGCATTGTAGCGTTAAAATATACTTATTACCTAATTCATCTACTTCTAGGGGGCCCATTATATCTAAACTTATTCTCTGAAAAGACGAATTCGCTGTGCATGTCAAGGACAATGGTTCCTTAACGTGCTTATTCGAGTGTTTCTCGAATTGACATTGTTTACACCGATTAACGTACTTCGCTACGTCTTTATTCATGCCTGGCCAATAATAATACTTTTTGATATTATTTAACATCCTATTGATGCCTGCGTGTCCACTCGTTGGCAGAATATGAAAATCGTTTAATATCCACGTTTTATCATCGCTATTCACAACTCTTTGAATAGTCTTCGTAATTAAAAATCGCGGGAACAAAATATTAAGTCTCTTTGCTTCTCTTATTAATATTTTCATGCATGAATCTATCTCTTTATTTTTTACTATTAATATTTCTTCGATATTAAGTCTTTTGCATAAGGCTTCCAGGTCCCTCGCTAACACCTCTGGGGTCGATAACGATCGGGTACTCAGATAAATCGAAGCTTGTGACGTCACATATACACAACAACCCGCATTGGATACTATATTACTTCTTTCACATGTGTAACTATCAATATTATCCACAAAAATGAGCTCTGTTATATCCTTAGGAACTTTAAGAACTTCAACAGCTACAGGTTGATCAGACCCGTGTGCCGTACTATTCTCTGACGTTTGACGCTGGTCAGTTTCTAGTTTTTTCCTTTGTGACCGGGTCAGAACGGAAACTACTTGGGTTTGCATTTCTTTCAAGGTGTCACTTGTAATGGGAATGCGACTTAATGCATCTGCAGCTACATTGTCTCGCCCCGCTACATATTCTATCTCAAAATCGTATTCTTCTAGGTAAAGTCTAAACTTAGTTAACCTACTTGATGGATCTTTGAGGCTAAACAAATAAATTAAAGGTTTATGGTCAGTTATGATTTTGAACTTTCTCCCATATAAATACGGTCGAAAATGTCTCACACTCCAAACAATGGCTAACAGTTCTAATTCAATAATGGGATACCGCGTTTCGGCTGGCTTTAAATTACGACTAGCGTATGCTACAACTTGACCATTTCCATTAGACAAAACGGAACCTATCCCAGTTTTCGAAGCATCTGTCTGAAGGCGAAAAATATTTTGATCTGAAAATTCAGGATAAACCAATACAGGTGAATGTACTAAAGCATATCTCAAGGTCTCAAAAGCTATCTGGCATTCGGATGTCCACTGAAACTTGGCATCCTTTTTGCATAACTTATGTAATGGATAAACAATACTGGCAAAATTTGGAACAAATCGTCTGTAATAATTTGCAAACGCAACGAAACGTTTGACTTCGTCATTGTTCGTTGGTATAGGATAATTTTGCACTGCTTGTATTTTATCATTGTCAGGCAAAATACCTTGCGATGTGATTCTGTGACCTAAATATATAATTTCTGTTCGCAAGAAATCACACTTCAATGGATTTAATTTTAAATTGATCTTTCGAAACCTTTCTAGAACATTAATTAAGTTTTTGTTATGATTTTCTATGTTTTTCCCAATAACAATACAATCGTCTAGATAAACAAATGCCTGCTTGTAATTAATACCTGACATAGCAATGGTCATTAAACGTGAAAAAACACTAGGAGACGTCTTCAGACCCATAGGGCATCGTTTCATCTGATACATCTTATTATTTGCTGTAAAAGCCGTGGGTTTTCGTGAACTTTCATCTAAGGAAATCTGATACATTTTGTCTACGCTGAAAGCTGTATATTTTCGCGACTGTTCGTCAAGCGTTCGTCAAGCCATAAAGTATAGTGAGGGCGAGGGCTGCAGGGTTGAGATAAATAAGACAACTGGTAATAGCTCTGTGAAAGGTCTAATTTGGAAAAGTATATACTTCCTGAAAGTGAATCTAGTATATCTGTTATGTTAGGTAACGGAAACTTGTCATCTTTTATACAATTATTCAAATTTCGATAATCTATCACTAATCGCCACTTTTTCTCATTCGACCTATCGACTTTTTTGGGTACTAATAAAACTGGACTGGACCACTCGGATGTGGCCTCTTCAATGATATCATTTTTTAACATTTCGTCAATCTGTCTCTGAACTTCCTGTCTCTGAGAAAACGGTATTCTATAAGGCTTGGTATATACAGGAGTGACGTTGTCTTTTAAAGTTATTTTATGTGACATTAAATTAGTCGTACTTAGCTTGTCGCCGGGCAGATGAAAAACATCTGCATACTTGGCACAAATGGACTCGATACTAAGTTTTTGTTCGCTATTCAATTCTGATAAATTTAACAACTCAAACAATTTTTTAACGCGATCTACCGAAATGCCTTCTTCATGAAAATTACAGACTTCATATTCGTCTAATTTATGAATTTCAAAGTCAGCAAAATCTATGGATACTTCTTTGTCTGTCGTATTAAGTATCCTTATCGGGACTGAACCATTCTTTGGTTTTGTTATCAACCCTGCTACAAAAACTCCCTCTGCTATTTCCCTTGACAGAACAACACAATCACTGTCCAACTTAGTCGGAATGTGCTTAATTGTCTCACAGCGTGGAGATATAAAGTGACTGTAACTGACTTTACTTTTTATCGGAACATTTACGGTTTTATCATTTGACGTTAACCGTAGAACATCATCTTTGTAATCAATTATTGCTCCGAACCGAATAAAGAAATTTTCTCCTATTATTCCATCTACTTCGCACATTAATTCCTTAAACACGTAAAACTTTTGTCTAAAGTATAAGCCATTAATCTCTAAATCTAAATATAAATAACCTACTGATTCTAACCTACCGCTTATACCTCTTATAATTATCTTATCGTTGCGCAACTGTCCTAATAAATTATTTCTACTAACCCAATCATACTTTAAGATGCATATGCTTGCACCACTATCTGCTAGTACATCAATAACCGAATTACTGATATTAAACCTAACCGTACTCGTATTGTTAAAACTATAAACATAATTCTCAAAGGGAACGAAAAAAAACGTTCTTGTTACTCATTTCACCTGCTTGTGACTCATTATTGTCACTATTGTCTTGATCTTGCAAGACGTGGTGAATTCGCGGAAAACGTACGGGACGTTCGGCGGCGGTACGGCGTGAGGTCGACGGTCGGCCTCCACGATTGCTACGTCCGCGCGATCCGCGATGTCCGCTGACCGAAGGGCCAGAAAAACGACACTGGGTCATGTTGTTTGGCGCATTGAACTTTGCGCTCGAGAAATGTGAATGGCGGTTATAATTATTGTTATAATTACCTCGGGCGTTTCCTCGAAATACATTGCGCGCCGGGGTATTATAGTGCCTTACCCGCATGACCTGATCATTATTGACACTTAGAGTCTGCTCGTCTATGGCAGCTCTAATAGCCTCTGGTAAAGATTCAAACTGTCGTGAAGCTATAATCGTACTTAAACGCGTGTTAGATAAACCGTCTGCAAAGCGTTTAATTGCAACTTTTTCATTTAAGGGACGCAGAATTGCATACTTAGTGTCATCCCCGTCCGACTGAGATATAGTGAGATTCACAAACAATTCTTCTAACTCTGCACCGAATGACTCTACCGATCTGTGACCTTGTCTGGCAGTTTGCAGTTTCGATTGAATCGAGACAGCTGATTTCTTTTGAATCAGGTGTTTCTTCATGTCAGCTAAAAGCAAATCTACTGTGGTATAAGTGGTCTTTAAACGAAGTTTCGCACTTGCAGATAACCTCATTTTCAAAACAAAATCGATCAGTTGTGTATGGGTCGTTTCGGATATCATGGTTTTATATAGATCAATCGAATCTATAAGAGCCTTTGCTGTACCTTCCTGACCTGTCATCGGAGGTAGTACCGTGATAGCGGTTTTTAAATCAAAATCAGGTTTAGTTGCCATTTCGGATTCGTTTTCTTTTGGCTTGTAAGAAAGTAACACACTGTAAATTACCTTGATTTCTTTAACTACTTCATTAATCGAATCTATATCTCTAGGGGCTATCTCAGATTTTTCTATCAAGGATTTTACACGAGACAAAATATTTCCTAATTGAGAGTAAAGGGATTCCGCTTCCCGAAATTTAGACTGTGCTAAATCTGTATCTCTCCTACTTCCTAACTTACGCAAATATTCTTTTAAATAAAATATTTTATCTTTTAACGATTGAAGCTCAACTAACACACATGACATACCTAAATTAAGAAATTAACACCCTATATAAAACAATTAAATCATAATTAGTATAAATAAATGGAACAATAAATTCTCTCGGCGTCAGCAGATTATTGACCCGTCGCGGTAAACATTATTGAAGTCAGCTGATCCCTAAGTTATTATGTAAAACGCACTTACTGGTTTTTGTACTTAGGCAGTATAGTACATTGTTGTCGTCACAGGGTGGCCTTTCTTCTGAAGACGGAAAAGCTTGATTCGGACGCTGCGATGTCCTCGACGCTGCGTAGGGATGAAATCTTGACTTTTCTGCGCGCCGTGGTACGTTGTGGGCCGGGCTATACCCTGGACACCGTGGGCCGGGAAAACCCTGGACACCGCTCGTTCTGTGATGGGCCGGGCTATACCCTGGACTCCGTGGGCCGGGATTTACCCTGGACACCGCTCCTTCTCTGCGACAATGTTGACGACGATGATGATTGTGCGTCTAAACGGCGAAAGTGTTAGCCGTAGACTTGACGAGAAGTGCTGAGTTTAATTCTCGTCGTAGAGCTTGCACAGTGTTGCTACGACACTTCTTGTAGATGTAGTGAGATATTGCGACGATTAATATCACGATGATGACGATGAGTAAGATGTCTGTTGTAGTTACGCCTGTTACATTTTTCTGAGTGGCTTGGGCATCTCCGCTGGCAGTTTGGGCGATGATAGTTTCTTCTTTTGAAATATTTTTTCCCATGTCGAAATTGGTAACTTCTGATAGTGCAACGGAACGACGAATTTGGATTACTGGAACCGGGCGAATTTTCTTGTTGTTTTGACGACGAAATTATTTTACTGGAACCGGGCGAATCTTCCAAATTGTTTCCAACGAAAATAGTGTACAGGAACCGGACGAATCTTCAATTTTGAGTCAACGACGAAATTGGTTAGCTGGAACTGGATGAATCTTCTAATTTTTCATTTTTTGTTTCTTCCCAATCTTCAATCTCCCACGTAGAGGTCCGTTGTTGCAGGTCGCCATAAAGTATAGTGAGGGCGAGGGCTGCAGTTGAGATAAATAAGACAACTGTCTTTGTTGAGAGGTAAAGTAAGAATGTTTTATTGGTCTTAATAATTAATAAAGAAACCTTAAATGCTAACTAAACACTTCAATTATTGTATTATATTTCATCACATTTGGTGTCGATGCACCCACCTTTCAGCTAAGTCATGATTGACCTAGATGCAAGTTGAGTTGCATACTACAACAGCTTCATGTCACTGAGGCGGCCGCGAAAGCATCCGTGGCCGGTGAGCAGCTGCGATACCACGTAGTCCGGCTCAACCCACGATCTGCTGCATCTGACATGCACGTCGGGAAAGAATGCGAAGAGCTCACGACCCTTCTCCCCCGTCTCCCAACGCGTCTGCCATTCGGCCATCGTCTCTCTCCCAATCCGGGACCTCAGCAACCTGCGCTCCTTATTGGGCATGCTACGTCCCTCCTGCTCGATTCGTCCTTGCCTGCCGACCTCAAGGTCGGCCGGAAACACAGCCGCAAGCACTGGTAGGGCTGCGGTGCTCACCGACCGGTACGCTTTGGTCAGCAGGATCAGGGACGGTCTCTGTGTCCGAAGCAGGCTCCTGCTGGCGATCACAAGTGATGCCCGATGACACCATACCCCCGCAGCATAGGTCAGCGTAGCGACGTAGGTGCCAGTATACAGAGTCCGCAAGGCCCTGTATCGGACACCCCACGACGTTGCTGAGACGCGCGCCATCTTGCCGAAGCAGTTTGACGCACGCTCGCCAATCGAACGAGCATGCGGGAAGTAAGATCTCGACACATCGACGATCACGCCCAGCAGTTTCGCCTCGGTCACGCTCTTGATCGAGGTCCCGTCCATGCGTATTGTTGGTGGTCTCTGTAGTTTCCCTTTAATCGTCATCGTCTGGGACTTCGAAGGCGAGAACCCCAGACGATTGCGGGCGCCCCATTCGGAGATGAGGGATAAAGTACCTTGCGCTTTGGACTCAATCGCGGCACGGGACGACGCCTCGATCATGACCGTGACGTCATCGGCGTAAGCCATCATATTGACACCAGGTGGTGTGGGCAGCCTGAGGATGTCGTCGAGCAGGAGGTTCCACAGTGTCGGCCCCAGAACTGATCCCTGGGGGCACCCCATCGTTGACTCCTTCCACGACGCCCGGTCTCCGGCAAAAAGTCCTACCCGCCTGCCGGTGAAGTAGCTCACCAGCAGACGGTAGATGTTTGGTGGGCAGCCCAGCTGCTTGGCTTTGACCAGGATCATGGGCCACCAGGCGTTGTCAAAGGCGCCAGAGATGTCCAGGAATACTAGCTGTACATACTTTTCCTCGGAATCGTCAATGAAGGTGTTAAGGGCCACAAGAGCCGTTGTTGTGGACCGCCCGGGTGTGAACCCATGCTGGCGGTCTGAGATTCCGCGGAAAAGGCAAGGAGCGCAGTGCAGGATGAGTCGTTCCAAGATCTTCCCCAGTACAGGGAGCAGAGTGATTGGTCGATAGGCTTTCGGGTCGGAAGCAGGTTTACCATTTCCCTTTGGCAGAACCGTTAATTGACCGGACTTCCATACTTCAGGAAAGACACCCTCTTGCAGGCATTTGGTATACATAAGTAGCATTTCGCTACCGCTCACCTTCCAGGCGTTTTTAACTATACGAGCTGTTATCCCGTCGATTCCGGGTGCAGTGTTCGGGAGTTCCCTGATAATGATCTCGAGCGTCCTGATGCCGGGCAAACCGGAGTCGTCACCTGAGGGAGCGCATGCTGCGGCGACACGAATTTGGCGGTGGTAAACACTATCCTTGGAGGGGTCATCGTCGGGGCAGAGCGCCGTCAGCAGACCTGTCATAGTACCCTCCGCAGTCGTGGTGTAGGCCTGGATCAGGTCTACACCATGGAGCACATTCGTGGGTGGACGCGACCTTCCGGAGGCAGCCCGGTAGGCTGGCCCCCATGGGTCTTCGTTCCCACAGTCGGCCACCGAGCGGAAATGACTGATCTCCGCTGCCCGCATTGCCTCCTTGTAGTCACTCCTTTTTGACCGAAGGATAGTACGAAGGTACTCCACGATGGGGCTGCGTCGCTTTCTGGCGCTCTGCCAGTTTCGGCGCGCTGCCGCAAGACGGTCTAGTGCAGGGCTCCACCACTCGTATCCATTCACGCTGTCTTTATGTTTAATGCCGAGGCATTCATATGATGTGCGTGACACGATGTCGGTATATTGCGTACACAGCTCATTTGCCGACCGGTCAACCCTAAGGGCTCCCATTCGGAAATTGAGAACTGTTCCAAAGTGGTCCCAGCTCACGCCACGTTCCCTGTAACGGACGATAGGGTTTTCAAAACCCCGGACGGGGGAAGCCTCCGCGCGATACGTGAGGCGAAAGGTGATGAGCTGGTGGTCGCTCAGACTTTCCCCGTCATGTACCGTCCACTCTGACACTGATAGGCCTCTGGTCGTCAATGTAAGGTCGATATTCGAAGAGCCATTGGCGCCATTGAATGTTGGCGGTTGACCTTCGCGGTTGTGTATAATAAGGTCTCTGGAGAGGATAAACCCCTCCATCTGCGTGCGCCTGTAGTATGTATCATGGCCTCTTCCAATACATTGTCTCTCCTCGCAGTGCCAGAGTGGCGAGTGGGCGTTGCTATCGATACAGATAAGCACTGGGGTACCCTGAACCTGATCTAGAACTCTTGTCAGATGCTCCAGGTGAACGGCAATGTCGTGACTGTATTGACAGTAGACTGAAATCACGATAATGCCTGACCCGACCGCGGCATGTGCCACCAAACAGTGGTTGGTGCAGAGATGGTCTAGTACCGTGAGCACCACTCGACTGTTGGCCATGTAAATGCCCGCCTTGGGGTCTTCACCCACCTGGATCAGGTTTGTCGTTACGTGTGTCGCCGCATATTGCTCCTGGACCAGTACCATGTCGAGGTTCAGCTGGGTTGTGATTTGGGGCAGTTCCAACAAGGCGTCCCTGCAATTCTGCATATTAAGCTGCCCGATCACTAGAGTCCTGCACTCAGCCATATCGAGTCATGTTGACTGCCTGCTGCTCTGCATGCAGACGTGCTGGGCACGACGCTGCAAGCGTAGCATGGGACGAGGCGTCCTTATGCTTGAATTGCTTGCATGTTGCACAGCAGACAGTCTCGGACCGACATTCTAAGTGCTTGTGTCCCGCTTCCCCGCATTTGCTACAGATCATTTCTTTAGCTCTACAGTATTTAGCAGGGTGCCCATAGTTTTGGCACTTATTGCAGCAGGTGACCCTGATATAATCGGTCACGTCTACGGCGTCCCAACCCACATAAACTGTCCCCAGGGAAATGAGCTTATCACGTAGGCGCGCTTCGCATTCGAGGACCACGGTGGTCCTTTTGCCGTCACGACGGTTCTTTTTAAAGGCGACTCTGCAGGCCTCCTTCACATTTTCCTGGGTCCAATTTTCGTCACTACTAAGGTTCATTTTGTACAGGTCGCTGAGGAGGGCGTCATTATCAGGGTCACAGCGCAGGGAGTTGAGTGCCACCAATGGGCGCCGCTGCTTGGGCTCAACAACTTTGAGCGATGGTGGGGCTGCAGATCTCAGCTTGGCAGCTGATCGCTCGTCCGGTAGTCTGACTGCAACGCCAGCGTTCCCGACTTTGCGTACCCCCATAATCGCAATGCCTTGCGACCCTGGTTGCACTGATTTCTGCAGTTCCGTCTTCGTCTCCTCTGCCGACTTAAAGGCCTCTGTGTCCTTTGGATAAAAGAGGACGACTTGACCACCTGCAGCTTTCATCGGCTCGCGGTTCCTTCCAACCTTCAGCGTGTTTGCGTATGACGGGCCGTTAGACTGGGGTTGTTGTTGCTGTTGCTGCTGTTGTTGTTGCCCAGGATGCGCGCAGGACGCTGCTGCGGCCTGCTTCTGGGCGAGCGATAGTAGGTCGGTTAGCCTTCTAACCTCGCCCTCAGCTACCGCAGCACGCTCCTGCACTGCCCCGAGGCGTGCAGTCAGCTGCGTCACAATCGACACCAGGCGCTCCGTGCTAAATGTGCAGATGTTGGTGTCTTGCACGTTCAGCTTTGTCGAGCCGGACTTAGTGCGGTTTGTTACAATGCCCATGATTTCGCGCGAGTGCGTCGTAGCGAGGTTTACCAGTTGCAGCACCGACATGCACGCCAAGGCATTTGGGAGTAGCCCGCCTTCCGCGTTCGCAGTGCCTTCCTCAAGCTCATCCAGATCCACCAGTGGTGGGCTGGGGGGCCTCGACTGCTGCTCGCACGGTAGCTGCTGCTGCTTTGACTGTTGGGGTGGCTGGGTGGGTGGCCGAGGGTTGACGGTATGTGGGACAGGTGTTTGCTGCGGTTGTTGTTGATGTGGGGAGAAAATTTTTCTGATGGATTTAAACTCAGACCCACCGCCGATACCGCTGATAGGAGGTGGAGGCGGTCCCCCACTTGCTGCTGCGCCACGAACCGACATGCGCAGCCGTAGAGCTTCCTGGACATCCTCCGGGGAGGACATCTTGCGCTTGCCGGTCGCTGTTGTCCTCTGCTGCGTCAGGTCCACCACCGGGGAAACAGGGGGGGGCGTGCGCAACAGCGACTTGCGGCCGCGGAAGGCCGCCTCCATATCTTGCAGCTCTCTCAGCTCTGCTTCTTTAGTGGCCATAACCTCGGCTATGGCCCTTTGCTCAGCATCCTCTTCATCAGACATGCTTTGTCGTACCGCGCCGGGGTGCTGGACCAACGACGCTTCACTCAAAAGACTTTATTAAGGGGGTGGCGCACGAGGACCGTGCGTAAAAATTCCGAAAAACGGGAAAACCGGAAACGAATGAACCATTTTAAAAGATAACCTGTCTGACTCGCAGACGACACGAACCAAGAGATGTACAACTGGCTACAATCCATCTGGGTGGGCAACGACGCGCCCGAAGACTTCCTCGGAGACTCCGAACTCCTGGCTGACTGGTTGAGGCTGCATCTCGTCAGGAGCGCCAGACCAGCTCTGTTGGAAGCTGGGTTGAGGGGGCTACCGGCGCATAAACTGGCGCTCTTTATACAGACGTTTGGAATGCCTGTTTCGTCAATGAGGTAGGAACGATAGGTTACATTATCTCTGTGATTTTGGTTTTAGATAGACTGGGTGGTTTCAAAATAACTCTTGGAAATGTAAGTTGATATACAGGGTGTAGCTGCAAATATTTTGAGGAGTGAACCAGCCCATGAAACTGAACAACTTTCCCCTAGAAACTTAGGTCGAAATATAAAAAAAATGTGGACCTCCCATACAAGAGGTAACAGCCGACCATATCAATTTGTTTGAGAAGTCCAAAAAAATTTTTCTCATATTTCGCACTATGTTTCTTAGGGAAAGTTGTTCAGTTTCATGGGCTGTTTCACCCCTTAAAGTATTTGCAGATAATATTTTTACACCTTATAGATAGTATAGTTGATAATACTTCCTGGGGGACTCTGAACTCCTGGCTGACTGGTTGAGGCTGCATCTCGTCAGGAGTGCCAGACCAGCAGAATCATTTATTTCCAAGTAGATTCACAATGAATGCTTTTAGAATGTCAGAGATTTACATTACAATACTGTCACTGAATAAATGAATTACTCATTGTAAACAATAACATTTTTTTGTTCCCAATCACGAAAATAAGCGTCGTGTGTTTTGTTCCAGCGCGCTCCTCAGCGCTTTGGACGCTTGCAGCGCCGGCGCGGTGTCCCGGCTGGGCGTGGAGCGAGCTTACATGGCGCAGCTGCTGAGGGTGCAGCGCGCGCGGGGGGCGCGGGGGGGCGCGGCCTTCGCCAACGCGCTGAGGCTACAGCCCCCCCAACTGCCCCCAGGTAACACACATTACAGCCTACATGGCGCAGCTGCTGAGGTTGCAGCGCGCGCGGGGGGCGCGGGGGGGCGCGGCCTTCGCCAACGCGCTGAGGCTACAGCCCCCCCAACTGCCCCCAGGTAACACACATTACAGCCTACATGGCGCAGCTGCTGAGGGTGCAGCGCGCGCGGGGGGCGCGGGGGGGCGCGGCCTTCGCCAACGCGCTGAGGCTACAGCCCCCCCAACTGCCCCCAGGTAACACACATTACAGCCTACATGGCGCAGCTGCTGAGGTTGCAGCGCGCGCGGGGGGCGCGGGGGGGCGCGGCCTTCGCCAACGCGCTGAGGCTACAGCCCCCCCAACTGCCCCCAGGTAACACACATTACAGCCTACATGGCGCAGCTGCTGAGGTTGCAGCGCGCGCGGGGGGCGCGGGGGGGCGCGGCCTTCGCCAACGCGCTGAGGCTACAGCCCCCCCAACTGCCCCCAGGTAACACACATTACAGCCTACATGGCGCAGCTGCTGAGGGTGCAGCGCGCGCGGGGGGCGCGGGGGGGCGCGGCCTTCGCCAACGCGCTGAGGCTACAGCCCCCCCAACTGCCCCCAGGTAACACACATTACAGCCTACATGGGGCAGCTGCTGAGGGTGCAGCGCGCGCGGGGGGCGCGGCCTTCGCCAACCCGCTGCGGCTTCAGCCCCCCCAACTGCCCCCAGGTAACACACATTACAGCCTACATGGCGCAGCTGCTGAGGGTGCAGCGCGCGCGGGGGGCGCGGGGGGGCGCGGCCTTCGCCAACGCGCTGAGGCTACAGCCCCCCCAACTGCCCCCAGGTAACACACATTACAGCCTACATGGGGCAGCTGCTGAGGGTGCAGCGCGCGCGGGGGGCGCGGCCTTCGCCAACCCGCTGCGGCTTCAGCCCCCCCAACTGCCCCCAGGTAACACACATTACAGCCTACATGGCGCAGCTGCTGAGGGTGCAGCGCGCGCGGGGGGCGCGGGGGGGCGCGGCCTTCGCCAACGCGCTGAGATATTTCCTCCTATTTTTAACACGTCAATAATTTCAAAAACTAGTAACTACGTAACATCTGCCAGATTACGGACCGGTTGATTTTATTTTTGGCATATACAGGGTGTAACGAAAACGTTGCAGGCGTGATCAGACCATGAAACTGAACAACTTTTTCTATGGCGGCTATGTTGGGAAACGAAAAATTTTTTCGAGTTTCCATACTAAGTCAATCCGCTGATCGGGAATTTAGTATGGAAAGTCGAAAAATGTATGTTTACCAACATAGCCCCCATAGAAAAAGTTGCTCAGTTTCATGGCCTGATAACGCCTGCAAAGTTTTCGTTACGCCGTCCTTTACTCTGTATTGCCTTATCTTATTCCACACATTTTTTTCAGACGACAATCTATTCGAAGATGAGCCCTTGCCCGAAGAATCAGTAGACGCTTGGGCAGAAGTGTCCTCTCCAGCGTCTCTCCAGCTGGTGCTGGTGGTTCCGCTGCTGCAGACGGCTTTCGGGAACGCTGCCACTTTCCAAGGGGACATGGATCAGGCCTTCACACTACTTAATGCTGTAAGTGGAATGCACTTTATCAGAGAAATCGAAGCACTATCGTTTTCATGATTTGATAAAACACGAAACTATTTAGAATGTAGGACATTCTCTTTAACATTTATAAATGAAAAAAAAATCAGGGTACTAGCCCCATAATTTGTTGAATGATCTCTCCGACCGATTTCGGCCATGGCGACCACTTTGACTCCTAATCAGATCGGCGCTGATGCGCCAGGAGATGGCTATTGTAGCCAATTTTGGCAGTAAACTCCCGTGCACAGAGTGGACACGTGAGTTTGCCATTTACATAATTATAGTTAATGGCGACGGGTGGACGGGCCTTCAGCTCATCGCGCTTAGCGTCGAGGTCTGCTTTACGCTGTTCCTCAAACTCGCGGACTTGCCTCTTAACCATCCCGCGCCATTCGGGACGCTGTGCTGCCAGACCCTCCCATTGAGTGGGCTCAATGTTGCATCTTTTCATGTGTCGTTTCTGAACATCTTTATATCTGAGGAGTTGTCCGCCATGCTTTCGCTTGCCCTCCTCTAGCTCAGAATAAAAGATGCGCTTCGCCACTCTCTCCTCCGACATCCGGGATACATGACCGCACCACCGTAGCTGACGACGCATTAGATAGGCCTCAATGCCACCAACATTGGCTCGTCTCAGGACTTCGGTATTGCGCACTCGGTCGGACCATCTGATCTTCATGATGGTGCGAAGGCATTTTAGGTGGAAGCGATCCAGAGTGCGTATGTGGTGACGATACACACACCAAGTCTCGGAGGAGTATAGAAGGTTTGGCAGCACAATCGCCATATATACAGAGATTTTTGTGGCTAGCTTTAGGTCGTGCGAGCAGAAAAACTTGGAACACAACTTCCCAAATGCTGCAGCTGCAGCACTGATTCTGCTGTTGATCTCAGCATCAAGGTTACACTTAGATGTTATAGTGTTCCCCAGATAACGAAACTTATTAACCTGTTTCAGCATATCCTCACCAAGCATAATCGCCAGTGTCTCGCGACCATGCGAGTCTAAGGACATCACTTCCGTCTTTTTGACACTGATCTTCAGGCCGAATTTACAGCATGCTTGGTGAAAAACGGACATTAGCTGTTGCAGGCCGTCTGGGGATTCTGCAAGAAAGCACAAGTCATCAGCATACATGATCTCAGTAATCAATGCATACGAGACTTTAGTGCGCGCCTTAAGTCTAGCCAGGTTAAAAAGACTGCCATCTGTGCGGAAACGGATGCGGACTCCTTGGGAAACAGTATATAGGACTTCTTTGACTACAACTGCAAAGTACAAGGCGAACAGTGTGGGCGCTAGAACACACCCTTGTTTCACCCCACAGGTGACGGGGAAGAAATCAGACTGTTCACCGTGTACAGAGACGCAGCACTGCATGTCGTCATGCAGGAGTCTTAGGAGTCGCACATACTTTTCTGTGCACCCTAACTTTCCTAGCACCATCCAGAGAGCTTCGCGACGCACACTGTCGAATGCTTTCTCTAAATCAACAAAGCAGAGGTACAACTGGCGACCTTGTTCTCTACTTTTTTCTTGTAGTTGACGCACCGAGAAAATAGCTTCACATGTACCTCGGTCAGGTCGGAAGACGAACTGGGTTTCGGGCAGAATTTTTTCCGACAAATCTTTGAGGCGGTTCAGTAAAACTCTGGCAAAGACTTTTCCAGGGACTGACAGCAATGAAATACCGCGATAAGAGTTACAGTCAGAACGGTCACCCTTGTTCTTGTAGAGGGCACAAATGCGAGAAACTTTGAAGTCCTCAGGGACCTTCTCCTCCTCGCACATTCGAACGAAAAGTTTCCATACCGACGTGTGCAACTCCGTACCACCATATTTAAGTAGTTCACCCGGTATAAGGTCAATGCCAACCGCCCGGTTATTATGCTGCTGTCTGATGGCAGTAACAACCTCGTCGCATGACAGGGGCTCGTCCAGCTCCGTGGCTAACGGGAGTTGAGGCATTAAACTGATATGATGCAGATCAGCTGATCGATCTACGTTGAGCAAGTTGTGAAAATGCTCAGCCCAACGTTTAAGTACATCCTCCTTGCTGGTCAGGAGGTGCATACCGTCTAAAGACCTTAAAGGTACTTTTGCACGGTAGGAAGCACCAATCAGCTTACGCACTTCACAGTAAAACTCACCAAGCTGGTTTGTATCGGCGAGCCACTGCATTTGACAAGCCTTGTCCTGCCACCACTTGTCTTTTATTTGTCGAGACAGCCTGCGTAACTCTTGGTCACTTTCTTTGACCACCGCAACACTTCCACCTCTTCGATTATGCTGTCGCAGGAGCTGTCGATGTTTGTCGAATGCTGCTTTAAGAGCCTCGCTATTGTCATCGAACCAGTCTTCACTACGTCGGTCTTTCGTACCCAAAGTAGCAGAAGCGGCTTCTATGAGATGACATGACAAAGCAGCACTGACATCACCGGTCTCAGTTATTGGCGACGGCTTTTCAGATAAGGCTTCAGCATATTTCACCCTAACCTCGCGATCTTTCAGCCTATCCACGTTTAAAAACGCAGGCTTCTTCACTGTGGATCTGCGAGGTCGACGGAGGCGGAGTCGTAGCTTAGTGACAATTAGTCGATGGTCAGTCCAACAGTGAGCACCACGCATGACGCGGGTGACTTGAACTTGACCGATGTCTCGTTGCCGAATAATAGCAAAGTCGATCAAATGCCAGTGTTTGGAACGCGGGTGCATCCACGTTGTCTTGTGCTTAGCGGCAAGTCTGAACATAGTGTTTGATATCGCTAGATCGTACTGAGCACAAAGACCGAGCAGCAACAGACCATTGCTGTTCATGTTGCCAACTCCATGTCGTCCCAGAACTCCAGGCCAAGCCTCGTAGTCCCGTCCAACCCTGGCATTGAAATCGCCTAGCAACAAGATCTGCTCTATGGCGTTTATGCTATCAAGGCATTGAGTTAGCTCCTCGTAAAACTTGTCCTTAATGTCATCAGACTTGTCTAACGTTGGAGCATAGACACTGATGACATTAAGGTAATTGTCTGTATCCAGGTGAAGGCGCAGTGTGGTAACGCGGTCCGAGATGTGAACAGGACACTCTTGAAGTCGCTTTACTAGATGATTTTTGATGGCAAATCCTACCCCTGAACGTCGAGGCTCGGATGCAGAGGAAAGTGTAACCACCTCCATCTTCCACCAGTTCTCCTTCATCAGCAAGGTGTGTTTCGCTGAGCGCAGCCACATCCACGTTATAGCGATGAAGTTCTCGAGCTACGATGGCGGTTTTGCGTTCAGGACAGGAGTTGCCATCTCGATCAATTAGAGTTCTCACGTTCCACGCGCCAAATGTCATGATAGATGGTTTCATGCTGTTTTTATTTTTTCTGTTTCGTCGACCACGAGTTAAGTGATGCGGTGGCAGCCGTGGTTACTACCACCTTCCGGGTAGGGACGAGCACTTTTTTAGGGCACATTTTCTAGCCCCCTCCTCGGCTGGGCGAGGAAAGCAGTGCCTCCCTTAAAAGGGCTGCTTTGTCATCCCAGGTGCTGCCGAATTCGCATTGTCGTCCCGATTTGCAATGCAAAAGCGACCACGGCATGTACTCACGCCCCTAGAACCGCCTATGTGCAGGAATCAGACAAAGCCCAGCTTGCACCACGCCAGACCTCTCTACCTCAACCTATCGCCACAGGACTTTGCGTCATCGGAGTCCATTATTCGGAAGCGGTCAGTTGCGCAGGATATATTTCGGTGCGCAAACGTTCGCGCAAACGCAGGCGCACGCACTTAGTCCTCACCCTCCTTGATTCAGTGGAACGGAAAACCGCTACGACTGAAGGAGAGGTCAGACGCAGTGTCTGGCCGACAGTAACTACCCGCGCCCTCTACCGCCGCCCTAGGCCATCCACATTGCCTTGCTGAGTCGCCGAGTCCGCCAAGCCCTTGTGCATATCTGCATTGGGTTGCCATTCTCGCCGAAACAGACTTTTTATTTGTTAAGCAGGAGGGAACTGCTTGCTCGGGAAGCCGGGGTCGCATACCCGTATACCACATCACAGTCCTCGATCAAAGGCTGAGATGAGTACCCCTGAATATAATTTGTTAATAGTGATACAAATCGATCTTAACCACTAAATTAAAAAAAAAATTATATACTGCATTTTACTCACTATCACACGATATTTTTTTTTTATACCCTGTATACATAACATGGGTGTTTCCTATGTATTGGTGTATGGTATTAGTATCAGCTATCTAGTTCCCATAGTACAAGCTTTGCTTAGTTTGGGGCCAGATAGCGCTGTGTGAATTGTCAAGGATATTTATTTATTACTACACATTATAAATCAAAGTCGCTTCTGTCTGTATGTATGCTTAAAACTTCAAAACTACACAACGGATTTATATGCAAGGATTTAAATGGAAGGTTTTTATGTATAACACTTGCCGGGAAAAAAAAACTTATGACAAACTTATGACCAATAGCACGAAGTATAGGGTGATGGTGGATAATGGGAGATTGGAATATGTCGATGAGTATTTATATCTGGGCCAAATAGTCTCCTTTCAGGCGAGACAAGATAAAGAAGTTGCACGACGCACCGAGAACGCCTGGAGGAGCTATTGGTCCATGAAGGACCATATGAAAGGCGATCTTTCACTTTCGCTCAAACGGAAGCTTATGGACATTCTCCCAATCCTCACCTACGGTGCTCAGACTTGGTCTTTGACGGAAGCACAGAGGTCCAGGCTCAAGATTTGCCAGCGAGCAATGGAGCAGTATGGTAGGCCTGAAACTGATTGATCGGGTCAGGAATACCATGATGCGCTCTAAAACACAAATATCTGACGCAGCCCGAGCAGCATCAAAACTAAAATGGGACTGGGCCGGTCACGTCTGCCGCATGCCAGAAGAGCTTTGGGCAAAAACGTCTACTTTCTGCCAGCCACCCACTGCAAACAGACGCCGCGGGAGACCCCGTCGTAGGTGGCGCGACGAGTTAGACAAGTTTTCAAAATACTGGCATGCGGAAGCCCAGGACAGAACTGGATGGAAAGAGAAGAGGGAGGCCTTTGCCCAGCAGTGGGATGATGCAGGCTAATTAAGATAAGATAAGACTTGCCGGGAACACATCTTATTTCCACAGGAAAACGAGCTGCAGCGGGCGCCGCCCCTGGGCGTGCCGCTAGTTTATTTATAAGTACTGAACGCATAATTGTTTATTCGACAGGCAATAACTGAAGAATCCAAGAAGTTACTCGCCGGTAAAATGGACGCCCCGTACACAGAACTGGTCGTACAGTTCCTGGCCTCGCCCGCGGCAACCAACCTGGTGCGGAGACCCGCCTACGCCGCGCCGCTGCTGCGGGCGCTGCTCCCCGCCAACAACAAGCAGTTGAGACTCGTAAGTTATCATCATCCTCCTTGACTTATCCTATTCTACGCCGAGGGTCGTGGGTTCGACCCCTGATAAGATAATTTAAACTAGATTTTAAGACAAAGGAAAACCCCTCTTTGACTGGTGTAAATAGCATAGGCAATCCGGGGTCTTCCTGCACTCAGCCTAAGACAAAGGAAAAGCAAAATCAACTACAAGTTTTACATCAAAACATTCAGGGCTTTTCCAGCAAAATATTAGAATTTGAATTGTTCTTGGAGAAGCATAATTACGATGTAGTCTGTTTTACAGAGCACTTCCAAAAAGATCATGTCATTTTGTTAAATTATGAAAATTACTGTATAGCCAGCTCTTTCAACCGAAAATCCGCGATCCATGGAGGCTGTTTAATACTCATTAGAAATAATATTAAATTTAAAGAACGTAAGGATGTGGTCGGACTGTCGGTTGAGAGTTGTACTGAATTATCTTGTGTTGAGCTGGAAAGTCATGTTATAGTATGCGTATACAGACCACCAATAGCTAAAAATTTTACCACACTGCTAGAAGTACTAGAAGATGTACTAAAATTAGTCACAAAAACAAATGAACATGTTATTGTTTCTGGAGACTTTAATGTAGACATTCTAGAAAAAAATGCACTCAGCGATAAATTTTTAGGACTTTTTAAATCTTTTAATTTGTCTCATGTATTTTTTGAACCAACTCGTGTGACGCCTACTTCTGCTAAGTGTATTGATAATGTATTCAGTGATTGTGAGCCTGTAGAAAAATGTATTGTAAACTCTCTTCAATCTGACCACAGAGGTCAATGCGTAATATTCCCGTTCAAAAATGATATTAAAACAATTAAGATAGTAACTAGGCGCATCACTGGTAATAGGTTGGAAAAATACCGAAACGTTTTAATGGAAAAACTGCCAGTTTATAATTATAACTTTGAAAATCCAAATAATGTATACCAAGACTTCTTTAATTTAGTGAGCGAAGAATTTGAATTAATTTTTAAAATAGATATAAAAGAAATTAGTACGAAATTTAAGTTTAGTGATTGGGCTACCAAAGGTCTTAGGATTAGCAGAGATAGGCTTTTTGAACTTTATGAGCTTAGAAACATCACTAATTATGAAAGTTTTAATGAGCTGGTAAAAAAATATTCTAAAATCTTTAAGACAGCTTGTTTAATTGCTAAAGCCAATTTTATTACAAATAAGATAAAGTCTTCAGACAATAAAATAAAAGCTGTCTGGAAAGTTATTAATAGCGAAACAGGTAAAACTAAGCCACGCGAAAATAACTTTTCACTTAATACTGACAATGGAATGATTAGTGCAAATTCCGATGTAGCGCAGGAATTTGAAACATTCTTCACAAATATACCACTAAAAACGACTGAGGCATTAGATTCTTCACCTTCAATTTCATCTTCCTTGCTTAAACAAAATGTAGATGCTTGCAATTCAGAATTTAAATTTACTCCTGTGAGTCCCCAGTGTATTTTAAAAACTTTTAAAGACATTAAAGTTAAGAGCACCGAAGATTTATGGGGAATGTCAGTTAAAGTTTGTAAGTCAATGATTGATATATTGGCACCATACTTGGCAGATATTTTCAATGAATGTATTGAACATGGCATCTTTCCCGATTTAATGAAAGATAGCAAGGTAGTTCCGCTGTTTAAAGCTGGCGACAAACAAGATCCCAGTAATTATAGGCCTGTATCTATTCTGCCAGTACTCAGCAAAGTCTTTGAAAAGATCATACTCAATCAAATGCTGTCCCATTTTAATAGCAACAACTTGTTACACAACCAGCAATTCGGTTTTACAAAGGGACGTAGTACCACAGATGCTGGTGTTGCTCTGGTCAAACATGTATTTAACGCTTGGGAAGAATCAAAGGACGCCATTGGTGTTTTTTGTGATCTTTCCAAGGCATTTGATTGCGTAGATCATGAAACTTTATCGGTAAAATTAGAACACTACGGTATTCGAAACGCAGCTCTGAAATTTCTGAATTCGTATTTAGATAATAGAACGCAAAAGGTACAAGTAAACGGCACCAAATCACAGGGATCTAGTGTTGAAATTGGTGTACCGCAAGGTTCTATATTAGGCCCATTTTTATTTTTAATTTACATTAATGATTTGCCTTACATGGTAGAGAATTTGTCCAAAATTTTTTTATTTGCTGATGACACATCCCTTATATTTAAGGTTGATAGACGAGCGCATAATTATGACGAAGTAAATCACACTCTTGGGCAAATTCATACTTGGTTTACTGCAAACAATTTAGTTCTAAATGCGAAAAAAACTAAATGTGTATTATTCACTTTGCCAAATGTAGTACATTCTTTGAATAACTATGTTGCACTTAATAATGAAAAATTGGAGTTTAGTACCAGCACAGTTTTCTTAGGGATTACTCTTGACTCAAAGCTCCAATGGGGCCCTCATATTACATCTTTATCGGGTAGATTAAGCTCAGCTGCCTATGCGGTACGTAAAATTAGAGAAATTACAGATGTTGCAACTGCACGACTTGTTTACTTTAGTTATTTTCACAGCATTATGTCCTATGGAATTTTGCTGTGGGGCCGCGCCGCTGATATTGAAACAATATTTATTCTTCAAAAAAGGGCCATTAGAGCAATTTATAAACTTGGCAGTCGTGATTCTCTCAGAGAACTGTTTAAGGAAATTAATATTATGACTGTGCCGTGTCAATATATTTATGAAAATATCATGTATGTCAGAAAGAATATTCATACGTTCACAAGAAATCATGAAAGACATAATCGTAATATAAGGAGTAAAAATAAATTAGATCAACCCACGTATAGACTAGCTAAAGTAAGGACTTCATTTGAAGGTTTAAGTATACGATACTATAACAAAATACCGGAAAATATATTATGTTTATCTGAAAGTAAATTTAAATCTATTATTAAGAGAACATTATGTTATAAAGCTTATTATAAGTTAGATGATTATGTTAATGACAAGGAGGCATGGTCCTCTGAAATTCCAGCGCAGCACAAGAAACATGCAGTCATTTTTAATACCAGATCGGGACGTGCATGGAATTTACAATTGGCATAATTAGTAAGGAAGACGAAACAGTTAGAATTATCTACTGTAATACTTTTATTTTATTTTAGCGTAGCCGTCTTTTGGGCTAATAATATATATATAATTATAAAACTTAGCTAGGGTAGCTTAGGGCCTATTCTAGAGGTACAAATTGTAAATTGAGATTAGGAGCACTTCTGAGCAGGTTTTTGGGTGGTTTTCCTGTTCAGGGGGTCCGGCTGATTAGCATAAAACAAGCATTTTTTAAATATTTTGTCTTTAATTTAACTGATTTCATTAATTGATGGTGGTGATGTAAGTTACATGATGTGTGGTCAGCCTGGCCAGCCCCGAGGCAGTGCCTTTATTATTATTTTTTATTTTGTTATTTTTATCCCACTCGTCCGCGATTCTATTAGGAACTGAAAATTGTTATTGTTTACAATGACTCATTCATTTATTCAGTGACATTATTGTATTGTAACTCTCTGACATTCTAAAAGTATTCATTGTGAATCTACTTGGAAATAAACGATTGAATCTTGAATCTTGAATCCCACCGGACACAAATATTTGTAGCCAATTTTCAAATATTTGTAACCCACGCGGCCCCGGTTCGATTCCCGATCGACGCTTGTAATTTTTTTTATTTCCTTTTTTCATTTATCAGTGAAAATTGAGATAATAAAAGATTTGGAAATATCGTAATATTAAAATGCAGCTTCTTGCTGTCTATGATCACTTAAACGGCGGTCGTTACACAACCATGTCAGAAGCCTGCTACTTGTAGAATGCGGTTGACAAATTCTGACACTAGGGATCATCGGGTCGTTGGACGACTTGGTGTCCCATACGAAAAGAGGAGGGAGTAACTTGGTTGGATTTTAGAACATATTTTTATTTACGAATCTTTATTATTTATTTATTTCACCGTTTATTGTACACAATAGAATACAAAGGACATAACATTGAGAACAACACACAACAGGTCAGCTTATTTCTAAAAAGAAATCTCTTCCAGCAGACCTAGGGTAGTGAGATGGCATAAAGTGAGTCAGTTTCTTATCTTATCTTTTTTTTTATATTCAATTCCATTATCTTTTCAGATAGCAGAAAACCTCCTCCGTCAATACAAATGCCTGTCAGGAGCTGTCGTGTCGGTGCTGAGGGCGCTGGCTGCTGGCAAGACCTCCGCCACCAACGAGACGCCCAGCATCGAGGTGCCGCACCTGCCCAAGCAGGCCAGCAAGTGCGAACTTATACAAGGTATGTACCGGGCAAGGTATGTATCGGGTATGTAGTTTTAGGCGACACGCTGACAACCTGCCACTATAGTGATACACATGTTTTCTGAAACAACCTTGGAAAACAATCCTCAAAAATGTCAGACGTGGCGATAGCCGTATTCTTACGGTTGTTAACGCTCTGCCTACCCCGCAGGGGATAAAGGCGTGATATATGTATGTACGTACCTGTAGACCTCCGCCAGCAACGCTTCGCCCACGCCCAGCTTCGAGGTGCCGCACCTGCCCAAGCAGGCCAGCAAGTGCGAACTTTAAATTGGTCAAGAACTACCTCCTCGTGGTTCACCTCGGGCATCGGCTAGCTTCATGCGAAACCGGCTAAATGCTCTTGACTGTCCTAAGGCTCTTCGGACTGTTTACTGAGTAATCTGTGAATCTCCCGGTGAATATCCTGCGCTATCCATCATGGATTCTAAAAACAGCCTTTCTCAGGGCTCCCCAAAAAACAGTCCTTTTCAGGGCTCGCCCAAAAACAGCCCTTCTAAGGGCTACCCAACACCGACAAGATCTATATAGGATCCTGCGCAGAGAAATGCCATACGACATGATGATGATGACCGGGAATATTAGTGGTACAAGGTGCTACCCTGTGGCACTCCAGTTTTATTCAACCATTGGATTAATTATGGCGACTGATGTGGCGCAGTGGTAGTGCGGCTGCCTTTGACGCAGAAGGTTCCGGGTTCGATTCTCGGTGGGTCACTCACAAAGTTGATATTTATCACTTTGTGAATTTGTTCCCAGTCTGGTTAGGACATTGCGGGCCCAACTATCCGTTTGTCTGTAAATAAGATGGTTCCGTGACAACCATGTCAGAAGCCTGCTACTTGTAGAAGGCGGTTGAAAAATTCTGCCACAAGGGTTCATAGGGTCGTTGGACGACTCGGTGTCCAGAAAAAGAAGAATAATGATCAATGACAACTTATATATTTTGTTGAATAGCTCTCGAGTCGGCTACCCCGGGAACGCTGGAGGCGCTTGGCAACCGCATCATCGCAACGCAAGACACGCAACTCATTGTTGATGTCATTTCAACGTTGCTAGAGAAGAATCAAGAAGGACATTATGAACTCAAAGTACGTACTATTAAATGTGTTACATTTTAATTCGTTAGTTTCCTTTCCGTTAGTCATAAAAAAATAAGAAAGAAAAAAAAGTTGTACGCTTAAAACTATTGTCCAAAAATACCACGGACCTCATTCATAATTTTTCGAAATATTGAAAGTTTGCATGAATAAACAGAAATATAATATAAAAGTAAGTATTTTGACGCTATCCAAATACTTACGGCGTGACGTCATACTTCTAATTCTTCAAGCGAAATATCGTTTTAGATCGCTTTAAAAAGTAGTTCACTTGACCTGTCAGGAAACAAGCCTATTGGAAGACTTATAGGCTGGAAATATTTCCAAGTATTTATAAAAAGAATCCTTTTTGACAAAAATGAAATAAAGGTGGAAATATGAAATTAATTTAGGCTCTACGATATAAAATTAGTCAACGATTTGATGGAAGATACGATTTTTTGTGCTCCATCAATTTTGTGTTCTATCTGGAGATGTTTCTTCCAATAAAAGATGGTATTAAGTACTTGATGATATATTAATGTAAAAATATAAAAGGTAAGTTGTCGCGAGTGCGTCTATAGTTGGAATATGGATGAATGACCGAGCGATGCGGCGAAGCGGGGCACGTCGGTGTGCGGGGTGCGGGGTGCGGGAGGCAGGGCGGCTCCAGCTCTGCTCCTTGTTTAGTATAAACAATCTGAAAATGCAAAGCGCGAATTATCTTCAATGGACGTTACCGAGGTTTTATGACGTTTCCAAAAGCATGAATACTACCCCCCATTTGTCCTTTCCAGGTGAAGACAGAGGATCATTACGAGGTGGCGCAGCACGTGTTCTCTCGGCGCGGACTGGGTTGCGGGCTGCTGCTGGACTGGTTGTCAGAGCTGCAGAAGGAGACGCTCGGAGTGCAACCACAGCAACAGGTCGGTTCATTGTTAGAATTTCACGTTTTCAACTTGGGCTTTATTACACATTTTATAAACAGGGTGTAAAAAATTCCGAGGTAGCTATTTATGTTACATCCGCGGTACGTATATTGCTTTACATATCGAATGAAAAGTGAGTAAAATAAAGCGATAAGTACAAGAAACAATCCATAAATGATGAGTGTATCGTCCGGTATTCAAATTGCACCACTAAACTTTATTTCTTTAAAATCAATTTCTACTTATTTTTAATAGGAGTTGCATCCAATGACTTGTATACGATTTTAAATTTCGAACTGGCCGCTACGAATTGTGTTGCTTGAACGCAGGAATTATATTTTTAATCTGTATTTTTATAACCTCAATAAATGAGTTTGTCGAATTATTACTTAATCTTATAATAACAAAAATAAAAATTACTAATATCCCTACGATTAAAAAAATCTACTTTATGTTAGGATACTTTTCTTTCATATTAATTCAATATTTTTCAATTATAGAAAAAAAAGTTTAGCGGTGCAATTTGAATACCAGTCGATACAATCATCATTTATGGATGGTTTCTTGTATTATCGCTTTATTTTACTCACTTTTCATTCGATATGTTAAGCAGTATACGTAACGCGGATGTAACATTAATAGCAACCTCGGAAAGTAGAAACCTCCGTTGCTATTGATAGGTTACATACCTAGGTACGTAATCTACTATTAATAGGTTTTTGTTAGTATTGAACTACTTTCAGAGCATGAGATATGTAAAATAAACATTACTTATTTCTATTTACAAAAAAGTTCGTATCTTACGAATTATGTATGAAAATATTACTATGACTAATGCTTTATACCTTGGTGTACCGCAAGGGTAACTACTTGGTCTATTACTATTTAACATCGATATCTTTTCCGAGCGCCGGTGGCCAAGTGGATAGGACACCGGTCTTACAATCGTGAGACCCGAGGTCGATCCCCGCCATGTACCAATGTGTTTTTTCTCACGTACATTTACTAACTGCTCTTACGGTGAAGGAAAAAAAATCGCAATGAAACCCACATTTAAATAAAATATGAAATCAGATAATATTTGAATGTGACTTAAGATTCAGGTTAGCCTTCGTGTTGCAGAGGTTTAATGACAGTCGCCCTGTGTAAAAACTTGGTTGGTTTATAGATGAAGCTGATGTTCCGTTCGCTGGGCTCCGGGTCGGAAGGCGCAGTGGGTGCGATGTGGCGGCCATTGTTGGTGACTTTACTGGCTCATCGGGCGTCATGGCGTACTTTAAGACATTGCCTTACTTCATTACTAGAGCCATCTGGGTAAGTACATAAATAAAATCACGAGCCACCTCTGAAAATAAGTCATTTTTACTTTAAAATTGACGTCTTAAGTTATTTAGATATTAGTTACAAAGAAACTGTCCCGATGGAGTAGCGGATAGTACTCCTGCCTTCTACGCCATGGGTCGCGGGTTCGATCCCCACCGGACACAAATATTTGTTAAGTCTTTTCAAATATTTGTGTTTTGTCTGGGTGTTTTCTATGTTTAATATGTATTTGCTTACAAAAAAGTATACGGGGTATAAGGCACAGCGTTCCGAATACTGATAGGGTGCAAGCAGACCATGAAACTGAACAACTTTCCCTTAGGAACATAATATGTCAGGAAACGTAATTTTTTTTTATTCCCATAGTAAGGCAGTCGGCTGATCGCGATTTTGTATGGGAGGTCGACATTTTATTGTCGTTTCCTGAAATATGTTCCTAGGGGAAAGTTGTTCAGTTTCATGGTCTGCTTACGATTTGTATGTCCCTAACACCCTGTATATGTATTAGTATCAGTTGTCTAGTTCCCATAGTACAAGCTTTAGTTAGTTTGGGGCTAGATAGCACTGTGTGAATTGTCAAGGATATTAATATATTTTATTATAAGACTTATTATTGATGTTGTATTGGTTCAGCGGGTGGGCGGCGAGCGCAGTGCTGGACTTCGCTGAAACCCTCGTGAGCAGTCCGCGCATCTGGCAGGGGCGGGACAGGAACACGCCCAAACATTACACCTACGAGGATACTCTACGGCTGAGCCATGAACAGGTACATCACTACATAAGTATAAAGCAAAGTTGCTTTTCGCGTCTGTTTGCTTAAATCTCTAAAACTACACAACGGATTTTATAGACGACTGATGTGGCGCAGTGTCAGTGCGACTGCCATTGACGCAGAATGTGAATTTGTTCCCAGTCTGGCTAGTACATTGCTCTCTATGATTACTTAGACGGCAGTCGTTACAAAACCATGTCAGAAGCCTGCTACATGTAGAAGGCGGTTGAACAATTCTGACACTAGGGTTCATCGGATCGTTGAACGATTCGGTGTCCCACACGAAAAGAGAGAGAGAGACAGACGTTACCCATATTTGTGAGTGTTCTCTCTCTCTCTTTCCGTTGGACGACTCTATTGGCTAATATTGGCTTTTTCTTCCAGTTGGACGTCCTAATCCGCTACATAGTAATCGAGGCAGAGGAGGCGGAGCACTCTTCCACCGGCGTTGGGGGCTCCGAAGCCGTCCGGTTGAAGATCGAGAGCCGGCTGCCGTTGCTGCTGCGCTGCTGCAACACGCCGCACGCGCTGCTGGCGGCCGCCATTGCTGCAGCGCAGCACCATCCGTTGCTGCTGTTGCTTACTTATATGAAGGTAGGATCGAAGACGCTATCCAAAATTGACTGTCCCGATGGCGTAGCGGATAGTACCCCTGCCTTTTACGCCGAGGGTCGTCGGTTCGATCCCCACCGGACACAAATATTTGTTTAGTCAATTGTCAAATATTTGTGTCGAGTTTGGGTGTATTCTATGTATAATGTGCATTTATTTACAAAAAAAGCAAATAAGTAATAATATCAGCTATTTAGTTCCTATAGTACAAGCTTTGCTTAGTTTGGGGCTAGATGGCGCTGTGTGAATTGTCCAAGATATTTATTTATTAAAATAGCAATGTATGATGTCATATACAGGGAGAAAGTCAGTTAGCTGGTCGGGAATTTTGTATAAAAGGTTGAAAAAATTTTTTCGTTTCCCAACATAGCCCCCACAGAAAAAGTT
Organism: Keiferia lycopersicella; assembly: GCA_029255805.1. Taxonomy (NCBI): domain Eukaryota; kingdom Metazoa; phylum Arthropoda; class Insecta; order Lepidoptera; family Gelechiidae; genus Keiferia; species Keiferia lycopersicella. The sequence goes on from JARACZ010000024.1 coordinate 1,011,825, forward strand.
GTTCAGTTTCATGGTCTGATCACGCCTGCTAAGTTTTCGTTACACCGTCTCTTACACCCTGTATATTCAAATTTTCATATACAATACCGTTTTAGATCGTTTTAATAAGTAGCTCATATGAGCTGCCAGTCCACAACCCTAACCCTATCATCTTTCTCCCAGGTGCCCAAGATCCTGCAACTGCTAAAGGAATGCGACGACCGCCCCCCCACCGCGCCGCTCCTGCAGTGCCCCGAGCAGCTGGTGGAGGTGGCGGCGAGGTCCACCTGCGCGACCGACCGGGTGTCGCACACGCTGCTCACAGCTCTGTCTCAGTCCGGACATAGGGACTCGCAAAAGTAAGTGGTGACGATCGATGTGGCGCAGAAGTTTCCGGGTTCGATTCTCGGTGGGTCACTGACGAAGTTTATATTTATCACTTTGTGAATTTGTTCCCAGTCTGGTTAGGACATTGTCCGTAAGTAAGATGGCTCCGTGTTTCGGATGGCACGTTAAGCCGTAGGTCCCGGTTGCTGTCTATGATTACTTAGACGGCGGTCGTAACACAACCATGTCAGAAGCCGGTTATGGCTGCAGAAGCTTGTTGAAGGCGGTTGAAAAATTCTGACACTAGGGTTCATCGGGTCATTTGACGACATCGTGTCTCAAACAAAAAAAGTGGGCTTAAGAAATTTAATACCTAATTCATAATTCGCTAGTTTCCTGGGTCATTAAAAAAATATAACAGTTGTACGCTTAAGACTATTGTCTATAAATACTACGGACTTCATTCATCATTTTTCGAAATATTCAAAGTTTGAATTAATCAACAGAAAAATTGTATAAAAGTAAGTATTTTGACGCCATCCAAATACTTACGGCGTGACGTCATACTTCTAGTTCTTCAAACAAAATACCGTTTTAGATCGTTTTATAAAGTAGCTCATTTGACCTGTCAGGAAACAAGCCTATTCTCCTTGCCTTATCCGGTCTCTGTCGGGGTCGGCTACCTAACCTAGGGCATTTGACGTGGAACCAAGTTTCTACACAGAGCGACTGCCATCTGACCTCTGCAACCCGAAAGCTAACCTTTCCCGAATCCTAGGTTAAGTCTAATTCAAATATCGTATGAATTCATATTTTATTTGAATGTGGGTTTCTTCACGATGTTTTTCCTTTACCGTAAGAGCAGTTGGTAAAATGTACGTGAGTAAAAACACATTGGTACATGGCGGGGATCGAACTCGGGTCTCACGATTGTAACACCGATCTAATTTTCTTTCTTTCAGAAGTTGGCGCATGTCGGCGGGCGTCCGCGCGCTGTGGGCGCGCGTGGAGGGCGCCGGCGTTAGGGCTCTGCCCCTCGCCGCGGCCTTGCTGAGGGGCTCCATATTCTCCAAGCACAACAAACACCACCAGCACTTGCTGGACGCCTTGGAGATGCTGCCTGATGATAAGCTGTTTGCTAGTAGCACATTGTAAGTAAACACACACACACACACACACACACAAATCACGCCTTTATCCCTTGCGGGGTAGGCAGAGCGTTAACGATGTTAAAATTACGGTCGTTATCGCCACGCCTGACAAGTATTGAGGGCCCTTTCAGATTTGTGTATCACTGTAAGTAAACAATATTTACAAATCTACATACATACAGGGTGTAAGAGACGGTGTAACGAAAACTTTGCAAGCGTGATCAGACCATGAAACTGAACAACTTTTTCTAACTGTTTGTATATTTGCTTAAATCTTTTAAAACTACAGAACGAATTTAAATTGAGTTTTTTTAATAGATAGAATGATCCAAGAGGAAGGTTTTTATGCATATATTTGCGGGGAAATCTTCTAATATCTACGGGAAAATGCGTTACAGCGGGCGCAGCCGCTAGGAGGGCAGCTAGTAACTTATACATACACATATCACGCCTTTATCCCTTGCGAGGTAGGCAGAGCGATAACGGCCGTAAAAAATACGGTCACTATCGCCACGTCTGACATGTTTGAGGATTGTTTTCCAAGGTTGTTTCGGAAAACATTTGTATCACTATAGTGACAGGTTGTTAGCCTGTCGCCTAAAACTTGTAGTACACCAATACTCCCGAGTCCCTTAGTTGCCTCTTACAACACCCGCGGGAAGAATTGGGGTGATGCTATTCTATAACATTGAGAGGGCACTTAAACAAGATATTACGTGTGTACCGGTAAACGAAAGTAGACTAAATCGTTATAGACAAAATATCATACAAAAATTACCTGAATTGTCATATCATCAAAATCCAAATCAATTATATAACTCAGTATTTAGTCTTGCTAAAACAGAATATGACAATGTATTTAAATCTAAAAAAATTAAAGTTAGCGTTAAATTATTGTTTAGTGATTGGGCAACCGTAGGAATTCATAGGAGCAGGGAAAAATTGTACGATCTTTATGATGAAAGGTCATATAATAAATCAAAATCTTTTGCTGATTATGTTAAACGATATTCTAAAACTTTTAGACAGGTTTGTAGAGAAGCTAAGTCTAAATTCATTAAAAATAATATTAAAAACAGTACCAACATAACAAAAACTACTTGGAAATTTGTAAACAACGAAACTGGGAAATCTAAACATCGAAACGAAAATTTTAAATTAATGATAAATGATGAAATTAAAAACACAAATTTAGAAGTAGCTCAGGCTTTTGAAAACTTTTTCACTGATATTCCAGTTTCGACTACTAAATCGTTAAACTCTTGCCCTATTCTTGCTGAATCAATTCTAAGAGGAAATGTAAAACGTAGTGATAATGTTTTTAAATTTAGGCACGTTAGTGATATTGAAATCATAAAAGTATTTAAAACTTTACAATTGAAAAAGACTTCAGACATACATGGCCTCTCAGTTAAAATAATAAGTTCCATAATCGATTGTATTGCTCCATGTCTAGCATGTATTTTTAATGAATGTGTTGATCTTGGCCTGTTTCCTGACTTGATGAAGCATAGTAAAGTTATTCCACTGTTCAAAACCGGTAATACTACTGACCCCACTAATTTTAGACCTATATCAATACTGCCAACACTTAGTAAAATCTTTGAAAAAGCTATTTTAAATCAATTGCAAGGACATTTTTATCGTAATAACTTAATGCACTCACAGCAATTTGGTTTCACAAGGGGTCGTTCTACTACTCATGCAGGCGTTGACTTAATTAATCATATAATCGATGCCTGGGAACAATCTCATGATGCAATAGGTGTATTTTGTGATTTGTCCAAAGCGTTTGATTGTGTTCATCATGAAACTCTTGTCAGGAAGCTAAGTCATTACGGCGTAAAAGACCAGGCTCTTAGCCTCTTGGAATCTTATCTGAACAACAGAATCCAAAAGGTTGATGTCAATGGTGAAAGATCATCTGGATCTAAAATAAACATGGGCGTTCCGCAGGGCTCGATTCTTGGTCCTTTCCTATTTCTTGTTTATATTAATGATTTACCATATCTAGTGAAAGAAAAACATGATATAGTTTTGTTCGCCGACGATACCTCATTACTTTTCAAAGTAAAGAGACAACAACTCGATTATGACGACGTGAACAACGCTATATCTGAAATAGTAAAATGGTTTACTGTAAATAACCTCTTATTGAATGAAAAGAAAACTAAATGTGTAAAATTTGTTTTACCAAATGTTAAACCGAGTACCACAATTGTTAAGGTAAAGGATGAAAAGTTGAGCCTTGCTGACTCAACTACATTTTTAGGCATAACTTTGGACGCCACGCTCCAATGGGGGCCACATATTGAAAAATTGTCGAAGAGACTGAGTTCAGCAGCATACGCAGTTAAAAAGATAAGATACCTCACTGATGTGGACACTGCTAGACTAGTTTACTTTAGTTACTTTCATAGTCTAATGAGTTATGGCTTATTATTATGGGGCCATGCTGCGGATGTGAATAACATTTTTGTTTTGCAGAAACGGGCTGTTCGATCAATTTATAAATTAGGGCCAATGGTCTCCTTAAGGCAAAAATTTAAAGAGATTAACATATTAACATTTGTGTCTCAATATATATATGAAAACATTATGTACGTTAAGACAAATATAGATTCTTTTAAGAAAAATTGTGATAAACACAATTTTAACACTAGAAATAAGGATAAACTTGCTGCGCATATAAGCAGGCTTAGTAAAGTAAACAAATCTTTTAAAGGCAATTGTATACGCTTTTATAACAAGATTCCCAAAGATATCCAAGATTTACCACTAAATAAATTTAAGCGAGTGATAAAAGAAAAATTGTATAAGAAAGGCTATTATGAAATATCAGATTATATGCAAGATAAATCTCCATGGGAGTAGTTACAAATGTACAAAGTAGACTTTATATGACGACACAGGTAGAATTATCTACTGTATATGATATATATTTTATCTTTTTAACGTAGCCGCTTTTGGCTATTAATATATTTTTGTTTCATATTTAGAAATTTAGCTAGGGTAGCCTAGGGCCTGACAAATTGTATTTTTAGAATAGGAGCACTTCTGGGCAGGTTTCTGGGTGGTTTACTGTCCAGGGGGTCCGGCTAACCATACGCATGTAACACAACATTTTCTCTTGGCATGAACTCGATGTTATTTTATTTACCACCTAACGTTACATGTTGTTTGGTTAGCTTGGCCAGCCCCGAGGCAGTGCTTTAGGGGCTAGTTTTAAGTTTTTAGTCCACCTGAGCCGCGTTTACACTAGGTTCATAAAATTGTTATTGTTAAAATTGTTAATTCTTGACCATCAAAAAGCGAAATGTAAAATTTACTACTTTGAATAAATAATTTGATTTGATTTGATTTGATTTGATTATGCCGGCATCACACGGCTAGTAATTTATAATTCCCAATACTTGTCTCTTCAGGGACGAAGTACACAACGTGTTGGAATGCTTCTTGAACATGGCGAAACAGCAGACGAGTAACAGAGACAGCGCGATGTTGCACCGCACCGCCGCCTTATTACGCCGGTACAGAGCTAGGAGACCGCAGAAGGCTGCCCAACTACTGAATCAGACCTTACAGTGAGTAGAAATTGTAGCTTTTATTGACAGTTTACATTGTACCTTTAGATCAGAAATCCCGACTGTTTTGTTTTGATTCTAGAATTACATATTTAAATTGTCCAAAAATGTTCCGTTGTAGAAATACCCATGCCCATTGTTCAACAAAACATGTCCATTGTTGAACTAAACATTTCTATTGTTGAACCAAACATTTGCATTGTTGAACCAAACATTTCCCTTGTTGAACCAAAAATTTCCATTGGTTATACTAAATATTACCATTGTTGAACCAAACATTTCAATAGTTATATTAAATATTACTATTGTCGAAACACACGTGTCCACTGTTGAGCCAAACATGTCCATTATTGAACCAAACCACTTAAAAGTTATGCTAAATATTACCATCTTTGAATATTTATTTTTTATAGAATCGGCATGATGACTGGCAGGTCAATTGGTGATAGGTTGTTGTTAATGACATTATTTTGAAATATTTATTAATCGATATTTAAAATTTTACTACAATGTGTTATGTTTAAAATAGTGTAAATGCCAGTAATGGCAACATTCAATGTGTCTTTATATTTATGTGCAATTTCAACCGCAAATTTTATAACTTGTCTGTTTTACACTAATAAATTCTAATTCTAATTCAAATGAGTTACTTTATAAACGAAATTTTGTATGAAAATACGAATAGATGACGTCATGTCTCTCTACTAGTTTCGTGGGGGTGAAAACACTTACTTTTATATTACTATTATGTTTATTACGTCCACATTTTGAATATTTAGAAATCTAAAGTGGAATATGTAGTATTTTGCTACAGTGGTTTTAAGTGTACAACTTTTGTATTTTATGAATGACCCAGTACACATACATACATATATCACGCCTTTATCCCTTGCGGGGTAGGCAGAGCGTTAACAGCCGTAAGAATACGGTCGCTATCGCCACGTCTGACATTTTTGAGTATTGTTTTCCAAGGTTGTTTCGGAAAACATGTGTATCACTATAGTGACAGGTTGTCAGCCTGTCGCCTAAAAATTGTAATACACCAATACTCTCGAGTCCCTTAGTCGCCTCTTACGACACCCACGGGAAGGATGTGGGGTGATGCTATTCTAAGCCGGCATCACACGGCATGACCCAGTCATCTAGCGAATTGACCTATACCAACAGATCGACTCCGGCTCTAAGCTGGTTGAGCGCAGCAGATGACGTGTCGTCGTCCGCGTCGCCGCCGCCGCAAGCGTTGAGGACGTTACAACGCAGGAGTGTCGATACGGACGCGGATGAATTGCAATACGTTTTACAGGCAAGTTTCAACTTTTTTCCCTTGACTTTTCTATATTATGTAAATGAGCTGTAAAAATATTAGCTGCAAATATTTTAAGAGGTGAATCAGCCCATGAAACAAACTTTCACCAAGAAACATAGGTTGAAATATGTGAAAATTTTTTGGACCTCCCTTGTAATTGACTTGGATGGTCGGTAATTTTGTATGGGAGGTCCAAAATTTCTTTTTATAATTCGACCTATGTTCCTTGGGGAAAGTTGTTCAGTTTCATGGGCTGATTCACCTCTTAGAATATTTGCAGCTTATATTTTTACATCCTGTATACGAGTAGTTCCCGTTCTAAGTCTAGATTCTTTAGTTTATAGGTTTTAGAACAATCTATCTAGATGTTTTAGGTACATTCAACTTAAGGATTACAACATTAAATTTTTCTTGGAACCAAATTTTATACAGCTTGGAATTTGCCGTGTGATGCCGGCTTTGAATAGCATCAATCCATTTCTTTCCTGTGGGTGTCGTAGAAGCCGACTTAGGGACTCGAAGGTTTTATGTGTATTGCTATTTTAGGCGACAGGCTGACAACCTGTCACTAGTGATACACGAGTTATCTGAAACGACCTTCAAACATTTGTCAAACGTGGAGATAACGACCGTAATTTTACGGTCGTTAACGCTCTGCCTACCCCGTAAGGGATAAAGGCGTGATATATGTATGTATAGTTAATTTAATTTGGTCGAATATTTCTAAATCGATGGTATTCTCGAAAAAGACTAAACGAGTTTAAGAAAACGGGAAGTCTGAGTCTGAAATGAATTAATAAATCTGAACCAATTTGACTATGGCAACAATTTTCCATACACATACATACACATATCATGCTTTTATCCCTTACGGGGAACGATCGCAAAATTACGGTCGTTATCGCCACGTCTGACAATATTTGAGGGTTTTATTTTCCATATAAACATTTTTAGTTCCGTTTTATTTAATTTTTACTCTTTCTGGTCAAACTAAATGTGTATGTATGTCCAGGAGATCGAGTCGTGGGGCGTGCGTCGCGGCGGCGCGTGGGGCGGCGCGGCGTGCGCGCTCACGCTGCTGCGCTGCTGCGCGCCGCTGGCCGCGCACGCGCACGCGCACGTGCGCGACACCGCGCTCTCGCTGCTCGCCAAGCTGCTGCCCGCCGCGCCCGACACCACGCCTGGTACGTATACCTTAGCAAGGTCCATTTTCCTAGCAAAACAAACGAAAATGGACCTCATGTCATAGCACTTTCTCCAAGATCAATAATGTTGCCGTGTGATGCCGGCTTAGAATAGCATCACCCTACATCCTTCCCGCGGGTGGCGTAAGAGGCGACTAAGGGACTCGAGAGTATTGGTGTATTGCAATTTTTAGGCGACAGGCTGACAACCTGTCACTATAGTGATACACATGTTTTCTGAAACTACCTTGAAAAAAAATCCTCTAAAATGTCAGACGTGGCGATAGCGACCGTATTCTCACGGCCGTTAACGCTCTGCCTACCCCGCAAGGGATAAAGGCGTGATATATGTATGTATGTATGTATCAATAATGTTTTCCTACTCAACCTACCGCGGCTCGATTGTTGCCGGCGGAAGCAGTCTCAAATTCTGCGATATATAGTGATTGTTTGAGCTATCGATTTGTATGCCAATGTTGTATTACTATTTATTTCTAGGCTAAGGTTACATTACATCAACACATAGTGGAGTTGTACATAATACATAAATCACGCCTTTATCCCTTACGTTACGGGGTAGGCAGAGCGTTAACGGCCGTAAAAAAACGATCGCTATCGCCACTTCTGACAAATAGAGGGCCGTTTGAGATAATTTGTGTATTACTATAGTGACAGGTTGTCAGCCTGTCGCCTAAAAGTTGTAATACACCTGAAACCCTTAAGTCCCTCAGTCGCCTCTTACGACACCCACGGGTAGGAAATGGGGTGATGCTATTCTAAGCCGGCATCACACGGCAAAGTTGTACAGGGTGTAAAAAAATACCTGCAAATATTTTAAGGGCTGAACCAGGCCATGAAACTGAACAACGTTTTCCAAGGAACATAGGTCGAAATAAAAAAAAAAAAATTTGGACCTCCCATACGAATTGACTTGGTCGGTCTGTAATTTTGTATAAGAGGTCCAAAAATTATTTTAATTTATACTATGTTCCCTGGAGAAAGTTGTTCAGTTTCATGGGCTGATTGACCCCTTAAAATATTCGCAGCAATTTTTCACACCCTTTATATATTCTATAGGATGCATTTTGGGTATTTCACTCCATTTATTGAATAGTTAACTGGCATGTTTATTGAAGTGGTAATTCTCGACGGCAGGTCTGCAAGCGATCCTGGAAGGGCTGGACTCGACGCAACCGGAAGTGGTGCAAGCCGTCATCGACAAGATACCGGAACTCATCGTCGGCATACAGGAACACGCCGCCAAGATACTCATGAAGGTATTCATAAATAAAATTAATAAGGCATGATTACTGGCAGATCAAATGGGCAACTTTTTAAAACGTTATTTTGTATGCCGTGTGATGCCGGCTTAGAATAGCATCACCCCAGTGACCCATAAGTGTTGTAAGAGGCGACTGAGGGACTTGAGGGTTTCAGTTGTATTACAACTTTTAGGTGACAGGCTGACAACCTGTCACTATAGTGATACATGAATTGTCTCAAAGGGCCCTCAATATTTGTCAGACGTGGCGATGGCGACCGTGATATTACGGCCGTTAACGCTCTGCCTACCCCGCAAGGGATAGCGGCGCGATGTGTGTGTGTATTTAATAAATAAAATTAATAGGCATTATGACTGGCAGATCAAATGAGCTGCTTTTCAAAACGTTATTTTGTATGAAAACACGAAGATATAACGTCATGTCTCTAGTTTCGATGGCGTCAAAACACTTTCTTTTAAATTATTTTTCTGTGTATTAATTCAAACTTTGAACATTTCAAAAAAATATAAATGGAGTATGAGTAAGAGTAGTTTTAGACAACAGATTTAAGCGTCTATCTTTTTTTATTTTATTAATGACCCAGTCATCTAGCGAATTAGTAAGGCTTGGCCAGAATGAGTAGAAATTAAATTAAATGGAACTTAAGATTTTGTATGAAAAATTGTTGCCATAGTCAGGTTTGGCAGATCGCGAAGAAAGTGGCGCTGTCATTTTTTTATCTATCCTTTATGTTTAAGCTATAACATGTTCTAAAAGATTTCATCATCACTTTCCGACTTTGGTCTTTAACGACTTTGTGATCTTGTGACTTAGGCTTTTAACGACATTGTAATTTTGTGACTTAGGCTTTTGACGACAATGTTATCTTGTGACTTATGCTTATTACGACATTGTAATCTTGTGACTTGGGCTATTTACGACAATGTTATCTTGTGACTTAGGCTTTTGACGACCATTTTAGCTTGTGACTTAGGCTTTTACGACATTGTAATTGATGACAATGTTATCTTGTGACTTAAGCTTATTACGACATTGTAATCTTGTGATTTGGGCTATTTACGACAATGTTATCTTGTGACTTAGGCTTTTGACAACCATTTTAGCTTGTGACTTAGGCTTTTACGACATTGTAATTCTTGTGACTTAGGCTTTTGACGACCATTTTAGCTTGTGACTTAGGCTTTTACGACATTGTAATTTTGTGACTTAGGCTTTTTCCGACATTGTAATCTTGTGACTTAGTAATTTTATTTTTACGCGACTACCTCATAGATTATTTTTACTTATTATTTAATCTTTTTGCAGGTGTTCTGTCTGGGAGTGCAGTCGCGGCACCCTGTGGAGAGCTGCATCAGCAAGTGCGTGCTCACTATCAACTCGCACCGCGGCTGCTAGGGCATACCACTCACCGCCTAGTGGGATACCGAGTCCACCAACGATCTGACCCACTAAGAGTGGGGATTCCAGTTACAGTGAACCCAATGACAATATAAGAGTTAAGGTAGAGTTTAAGAATTTGGTTGACATTAGATGAAACCTTTACACATGGCACAAGACAGAGAAGTTTGGAGAAAGCTGGTCACGAACAACGCCTAGAGTAGTCACGTCCCTCAGTCATGATGCTACGACGAAGAAGAAAATGTAACAATTTATGGAAATTTTTTCCAGAGCGTAATTCTGAGGCAATTTTTCAATGGCCTGGATCTCTATCCGAACTACTTATTTTGTGAATACTTAAAATAAGTAATAAACATACATACTAAGTCCATTTATTGTTTTCTTTCCACTCATCAATATTAAATTTATGGAAATCTATTCAGAGCCACCAGTTAAGTTAAAATCTTTGTTGAAAAACAAAACATTTAATTATTCTTAAAAATAAATCTTACATCTTGGTAAAAGCAATACAATAATCTCATTATCAATACCTATTCATAACACTTGAAAATTTTAGCACCTTATAATGCAGTAAATGCTGAATATTTGAGAAACGAAAATAAATTATTTGATCATCCATCATGCTTATATTTCGATCACATAAAGAAAGGATCCCGAATTGGCAACAATATTGATTGTCTCTCTATCAAAACATATATGACATAGAGCGGGATGTCAACAACAATAATAATTTAGCCTCGTAATTGTTTTGTATAGTTTTACCTATCAGGAATTATGTTTATTTATAATACATACATACATATATCACGCCTTTATCCCTTGCGGGGTAGGCAGAGCGTTAACAGCCGTTAGAATACGGTCGCTATCGCTACGTCTGACATTTTTGAGGATTGTTTTCCAAGGTGGTTTCAGAAAACATGTGTATCACTATAGTGACAGGTTGTCAGCCTGTCGCCTAAAAATTGTAATATACCAATACTCTCGAGTCCCTTAGTCGCCTCATACGACACCCACGGGAAGGATGTGGGGTGATGCTATTCTAAGCCGGCATCACACGGCAATTTATTTATAATAGAGATAATAATATAGAATTTGAATAAAGAATTTGAATTTGAATAATGTTGCCCTTTCCAAATCCTTTCTTTAAAAAATCAAGTTATAGAGGTTTATTAATACTATTAAATTCCAATTTGAAACACATTAAACACCACGCTCACAGACAGATACTGATATGAGTATTGATGTAATATTGATGTTCCAAATGACTGAACCATTACTAAGCATTCCTCATCATCACCAATCATTGGATCCAAGGTCCTCAAATAGTTTATCCTTGATTCTTGGCTTGGGGTCTTCTTTGATGGTGCTGTCCACTGCCCCTACTTGTCCCAGGATAAACTCTAGTTCTGAAAATGAAAAGCAAATAGCATTGTAAGGCGTAAGTCACAAGATTACAATGTCGTAAAAAGCCTTAGTCACAAGATTACAGAGTCGTAAAAAGCTTAAGTCACAAGATCACAAAGTCGTCAAAGGCCAAAGTAGCAAAGTGATGATGAAATAGCATTGTATTGGCGACTTTTTATAGATATCATAACATCTTATTACAGGGTCCTTAAGCTAAATATTGTTTGTCAAAATGTTCTTATGTTTTTTGTATTACTATTGTTATTGAGTTGGTCCAGGCAGGTTATTCGCGGCCTTCCCCTTCCAACATTTCCACTAATACTCACCTTATGTATATCTCTCATTAATCTCCTTTCATTCATTCTCTCAACATGCCCAAACCATTTTAGCATTCCCTTTTCAATCACTATATCTTCTTTTACGCCACAATGCTCAACATATGAAAGAGATAAATGAACTAAGCTCACCATCACAGTTCAGAGCAGTCCCTCGGAGTTCCACCGGCCCCACAAACTGCTTCTTCATGTCACCCTCAAAGTACACGAACACGCTGGGCAGGTTTTTCTCGGGGTAATTAGGGATGCAGGTCTGCGCCACCGCCTTGATGAACTTGGTGTAAGGGAACTTGGCTGCGAGCTGACGCAGGTGCTGGTTGAGGAGGGCGCACTGCTGGACCCTGGGGAAAGGATAATAATTTGGGTTCAGCTACAAATCTTCAGTCAAAAAAATTACTTGCACCTTAATAACAAATATGTTTTCAGTGTCACAGATTAAATATTTTTATGATCATTTGATATGTGACCCAGCCTTAATGAATTTACAAATCTGCAGAAGTAATTGCAATGTAAAAAAAGTATAATGTTGGCTTTGTCTTAAGTTTTTGAATGAACACATACATACATACACAAATCACGCGTTTATCCCTTGCAGGGTAGGCAGAGCGCTAACGATCGTAAAATTGTGGTCGCTACTGCCACATCTGACAAGTATTGAGGGCCTTTTCAGATGATTCATGTATCACTGAGTGACAGGTTGTCAGGCTGTCGCCTAAAGTTGTACTACACATGAAACCCTCGAGTCCCTTAGCTGCCTCTTATAACTCCCGCGGGAAGAAATTAATTGAATTAAAAAAGTTCTCTATAACGATATATATTTACTGGTTTTACTGTAACTTACCCATGTTTATACAAGTGTATGACCACCCATATATTCTCTCCGGCCTTATTGACCTCTTGTACATAATCCTGACCGGAGATCTCTATCACATCTCCGAACCTTGGCTTCTCAGCCATTCGCCTCAACTCCGCTATCCTCTTCTGTCGGTACTGCTCGATGACTGCTTCATCCTCTGAGTCTTCTAGTTCATCAAGGCCATCTAAGTCTAGTTTTGAAAGGTTTTTGTCTTCTGCAAAAGTAAACAAGTTTTTAGGATAGTACATACATGCATGCATACATAAATCTCGCCTTTATCCCATGCAGGGTAATAAATCACGCCTTTATCCCATGGGGGGTAGGCAGACTGTTAATGATCGTGAACTTACGGTATCGCCACGCCTGACAAGTATTGGGAGCCCTTTAAGATTTGTGTATTAATGGAGTGACAGGTTGTCAGCCAATCACCTAAATTTGTAATACAAATGAAACCCTCAAATACCTTAGTTGTTAGTTTAAGATAGTGATACACAATATTTATGAAAAGATTCTCAAATATTTAGATTATGTCACTAGAGACTGGCGTGGTTCCCGAATCGTGGAAGCTTGCAAACGTGCAACCTGTGCCCAAAAAAGGAAGCCAAGCTGACCCTGCGAATTATAGGCCTATATCGGTCACCTCCATACTCTGCAAGACTATGGAACGTGTACTTAATAACAGACTCCTGGGCTCAACGATCTGAGCGATCACCAATACAGATTTCGTCCTGGGCGATCCACAGGTGATCTCCTCATGCATGCCACCCACCTATGGAGCGAGGCTATCGAGAGACATGGCGAAGCCCTAGCTGTGTCTCTAGATATCTCAAAAGCATTTGACAGGGTCTGGCACGCAAGCCTTATTAGCAAGCTGCCCGCCTACGGACTACCTGCTGATCTTTGCAACTGGATCTCTGACCCGACACCTTTGGGTACGCAGATGATAGCACGGTTGTTGACAGATACCTGTCCAGTGCAAGGGCCAGCAGTGAAACCACCCAGTCTTGTCGAGAGTCCATTGTCCAACAACTGAACTCTTCACTCAAGGCAATATTATTATTATTATTATCATATATTAACACACTAGCAGCTCTTTCGAGCTGATGCGTGTATATCACTGCACTTGTGTCTTAATGTTTTGAAAGTTTATTCTTAAAATGTTGATCTAGTCTGTTTTTAAAACTGTTTACACTGGGTGCACTGATCACTGTCTCTGGGAGAGTGTTCCAGAGGTCCACAACACGGTTAGGCAAGAAGTGTTTTCTTGGGTTGCTAGCACTTTGGGTCTTCCGTAGTTTCATAGAGTGCCCTCTTAAATTTGTATTAGTGTGTAGAGTATACATGTCCTGGATGTTAGGTACATTATAATAGCCATTCAAAATTTTGTAGGTTTCAATAAGGTCACCCCTTTGCCGCCTTTCTTCCAATGTTGTCAGGTTCAATGCCTCCAGCCGCTCTTCATATGATTTATCTTTTAATGAAAATACCATCTTTGTTGCTCTTCTTTGCACCTTTTCAAGCATTATTATATCTTTCTTAAAGTATGGGCTCCATATCTGAAAGGCATATTCTAGGAGTGGACGCACATATGATTTGTATATTTTCACAAATAGCTCTTTCGTTATCAGGTAAAATGCCTTCCTGATCATGTACAAAATTGAGTTGGCTTTTTTGGTTATGCCAGTTATATGCACATCCCAGTTCAGGTTATGTGATATTGTAACACCAAGATCTCTCTGAGTTTTCACTGGTTGAAGTGGCACTGAATTAATAAAGTATTGCAGTTTCGGATTCTTGTTTCCTATGTGTAGGACAGTACATTTAGTTGCATTGAGTGAGATTAGCCAATCCTTTGTCCATGTCATGATACGATCTAAATCCTCTTGGATGATACCATGAGAAATTAGAGGGTTTCCCATTGTCTTTGTGTCATCAGCAAAGATTGACAGTTCAGATTGTATAGCACATTTCAAGTCTGTGATAAATATGCCAAAAAGGATTGGACCAAGCACAGATCCCTGAGGCACCCCACTGTGAACACCATGAACTTCAGATAATGTTCCGCCAAGTCTTACTCTGAATGTTCTTTGATTCAGAAAGTCTGTTATCCACTTTAGGAGTTGACCCCGGATTCCAAAATGCTCAAGTTTGACAAGAAGTCTTTTGATGGGGACTCTGTCAAATGCCTTTTCGTAGTCTAAGTACACAACATCTGTTGGGTGTCCAGCATTGAAGTTTTGGGTCCATTTATCAAGGCACATCAGTAAATTAGTGACTGTAGATCTTTTAGGTACAAAGCCGTGTTGCTCATCAATGATGATATTTTCCCTATCAATGAAAGTTCTGAGTTCAGTTGCAAAAATTTTTTCCATTGCTTTGCAAGCGATACTTGTAAGACTAATAGGACGGTGGTTAGCGGCTAGGTATTTATCACCTTTTTTATATATAGGAGTTACATATGCTTCCTTCCAATCTAGGGGCAGTTCACCCTTTTGAAATGACAGGTTCATTATATGTGCCAATTGATGACTTATAACTTCACTACATTCCTTCATATCCAAGTGGGGTGATGCCAATTTAGTGAAGTTTAATGCATCAAAGACACAGGCTTGTCTATTCTCTACTAAACTGAGTCCCTTCACACTTACTCCGACTTTCCGAGATGTATCCATACCGATTTTTTGACCACCTTGATCTTCTTGGCATGACTCTTACGTCAGACCTGAACTTTGGACGCTACATAGAATCTTTGGCCACGACTGCAGCAAAAAAGCTTGGTATCCTCTCAAAGGTTAGGCGCTACTTTGCACCAGAACAGCTTCTACAGCTCTATCAAGCTCAAGTTCGATCTTGCATGGAGTATTGCTGCCACCTTTGGGATGGATCTGCCAAATACCAACTGGCCGCCTTAGACTTCATTGAAAAACGCGCCAAGAAGCTCATAGCAGATGAAGCACTGGTTGAGACTAAGTTGCAGAGCCTTGAACACCGTCGTAAAGTAGCATGCATGTCGGTATTCTATAGGATACATTTCGGAGAGTGTGCTCAATCACTCCACGACCTGATACCCCCTTCCCCATTCCATCTCCGGGGATCGAGGCGCCGACTGGGGTTCCACCCTTATGTTGTAGATATACCTCTAATCCGCACTAAGCGTTTCGCTTCAACTTTTATCATGCGTACGGCTAAAGAGTGGAATTTCCTGCCGGCGGATCTTTTTCTGGAACAATATAACTTGGGCCTTTTTAAGGCAAGAGTGAATAGGCATTATCTAGGCAAGCATGTACCATCTTCGTCTGCATCTCCACTTACCACCAGGTGAGATGGCAGACAAATACGGGCCTATTATATATAAAAAAAAAAAATTGTCAGATGTGGCCAAATCAATAGTTTTAGTAGGCCGTTGACAGTTTGCTTACTTAAGGTACAAAGGTGTGAGGTGTGTATATAGGAATAAGGTTTAGATCAGAGTACCTATACTTTTTGAGGATGAAAGTTATGTTTTAAGTTCTGAAAGTAATTGATCTGCATCGTTTATAAATATCAAGGTCTACTTTACTACTAAAATAGTATTTAAGGGATAAATAGCCGACAATACCCGAAAAAGGGCAGCAGGTGCATCTTAACCTAAAAAAGTGAAAGCACTAACTTTCTTCTTGTTTCTGCTGGATAGTCTGCTCTATCATGTTCACGATATCATCTTCATGGATCTCCTTCTCCTTCGGTGGTATAATTCCCTTCGCACGAAGCACATCGTTCCATTCAGTATCCTCATTGGGGTTCTAAAAATAAAACCAACAATATCAGTAAAAAACTTAGTTTCACAAATAATGTTAACAGTAATTACTATCTACGTGTAAAGTCCTACCTGCATATTGTCTAACTGCACTTAAATTAGGCTAGTATAATTAGAAATTTAAATAAATTCACAAGAGAAATATGAAACCAGCGAAGCAGCGAACGATGACAAATAACCCGAGTTCCTGTAGATGTTTACAGAAATTTGCCATTAGACTTTTACCATACCACCGCGTTCCACAGAAAAACGGTCGCGATTTGTTGATGAAACTGCGGCTGTGTAGAGAAAAACATAAAATTCAGCGCTACATGAACTTAAGCAATGATGCCAACATCGCAAATTTAACTGTCAATCGTGATCAATCGTTATCATGCACAACTATCAATATCGTCGGTGGTGATCTTCTGAACGCACCTTAGTTCATCGCTTGGCTTTTTTAGCTAACATGATGATGATGATGATGATCTCTCCGACCGATTTCGGCCATGGCGACCACTTTGACTCCTAATCAGATCGGCGCTGATGCGCCCGGAGATGGCTATTGTAGCCAACTTTGGCAGTAAACTCCCGTGCACAGAGTGGACACGTGAGTTTGCCATTTACATAATTATAGTTAATGGCGACGGATGGACGGGCCTTCAGCTCATCGCGCTTAGCGTCGAGGTCTGCTTTACGCTGTTCCTCAAACTCGCGGACTTGCCTCTTAACCATCCCGCGCCATTCGGGACGCTGTGCTGCCAGACCCTCCCATTGAGTGGGCTCAATGTTGCATCTTTTCATGTGTCGTTTCTGAACATCTTTATATCTGAGGAGTTGTCCGCCATGCTTTCGCTTGCCCTCCTCTAGCTCAGAATAAAAGATGCGCTTCGCCACTCTCTCCTCCGACATCCGGGATACATGACCGCACCACCGTAGCTGGCGACGCATTAGATAGGCCTCAATGCCACCAACATTGGCTCGTCTCAGAACTTCGGTATTGCGCACTCGGTCGGACCATCTGATCTTCATGATGGTGCGAAGGCATTTTAGGTGGAAGCGATCCAGAGTGCGTATGTGGTGACGATACACACACCAAGTCTCGGAGGAGTATAGAAGGTTTGGCAGCACAATCGCCATATATACAGAGATTTTTGTGGCTAGCTTTAGGTCGTGCGAGCAGAAAACCTTGGAACACAACTTCCCAAATGCTGCAGCTGCAGCACTGATTCTGCTGTTGATCTCAGCATCAAGGTTACACTTAGATGTTATAGTGTTCCCCAGATAACGAAACTTATCAACCTGTTTCAGCATATCCTCACCAAGCATAATCGCCAGTGTCTCGCGACCATGCGAGTCTAAGGACATCACTTCCGTCTTTTTGACACTGATCTTCAGGCCGAATTTACAGCATGCTTAGCTAACATACTTATGAGTAAAAGGGACAAAAGTGTTTCAAAAGTAGAGTGCTATCAGTTTCGCGTATAATGCAGTTAGCTCGCGAATTGAAACAATTTTTTTATGTAGGGATGGTAACTTGTAATAGACAGTGACATTAATACTAGGATAGTATTTTCGAATATTTGATGGTTTCAGCACCACACTTACCACAAAGCTTATCTTGTAAATTTGTAAATACCTACGTAAAAATTTTTACTTAAAGAAAAGTGTGATTTTGCCAGATGTGAGTCAAATCAGAATTAAATAAAATTCAATGCCTCCTATTTTTATCTGTTACATCAGCATATAATACGGACAGCCCTGATCTTGACAGATGACACGTCTTTTTTTCTGTGCAAATTGTCAACCTGCGTCGTGTTGGAAAAATTGCATGTCGCTATGTTCAGTCAAGTCAGTTCTCGAAATAAATAAATTGAATATGGCTGAAATCGAGGGACATAAACACCATGAAAGGCATTACGATGAGGGAGAAGGTAAATAACGTTCAAATATTACTGTGTAAATTGGGTGCGTGGAGTGTTGCGTCGTTGGGTGTTTTGGTGTCCGCGCGCGAGGGTTGACTCTGTACCCTCGTGTTCCGCTTGTGACATTGAAACTGAGTTCTTTTTATACTTGCTGCCTGGATTGTGATGCTGTATGGCGCGCGGGTGCAGCGAGCGAAGCACCCTAGTCGGCTGTAGCGACCCTCAGTAATCATGACTGGAGGCTCAGGCCGGACTCTGCACGCAGGTACAGTCTAGTCGTAATGTTTTTGTTACAATTTCCGCATCTTCATAGCGGGATCTCGTTCGTCGCTTTCATAATCTATATACCACCAGTCACAAACACTAATTATTTGGTATTTGTTATAGTATTGTTTTTTTTCATCTGCACTTTGCACTGCCTTTGTTCATCTTCTTTGTTTCTTATTAGATTTACATTTGCAATTTTGTATGACTTTTATTATCAAACATTAAACACATCTATCTATTTATTAATAGTCCACCTTAAGACAGTATCATTATCCTCCAAACCTCCACTGGCTGGAAACTGCTAGTTTACCTTGCTTGTCTTTAATCTAAATAATCCAAAGTTTGCATCTATAGGGTTTCACAAATCTATATAATTATCTCCATGTTTACAATTTTTTCTACCATTGAAATCTTATGTTCTGTATTGTATTATTTTAACTTTAATTTTGTTACCATTAAACTATAACTTTCACCATTTTACTGTTGCAATAAAAGGCATAATTTCCAAATAAATGGCTAATTGGTAAAAGCATTATTAGCCACCCAAGTCCAGCAGAGGTAGAGGTGGATATTATAAACGGTAAATAGTTTTCAAAACGATGTATTGGTGCAATACCGACATTATGGTATTCGGCATTCCCAAAACTATTTATCAGGCAAAACTATTTATCGACAATACCGGCTTGGTATGTCAACGATCAGGGCAACTCGGTTCACTCGGTGCGGGCGAAACAACAGAAGTATATATTGATACCTCTTCTGGTATCTCCAATACATAGTTGTAAGAATAAATAGTTTCAAAACCCTTTACCGAGTATGGATAACTATTTCAGTTTCAATATTGCAAAAATGCATACCGACCCACCTCTTAAGCTAAGGACTATTCTGACTATTGAAGAAGATTGTTGACCACTATGGTACTAGGATCACAATTTGCACTCCATAACATAATAACATTTGATGATAAGTCTGCAAGTAGGATGGTTGTGCAACGTTACATGCTGTCTAACAAGTAGTCATTACTATTACTATTGTTACTTGACAGACTTGGCCACACTGTAATCACAGGGTATGGTTAGTGAATTGCCTTACTGGTTATGGATGTTATTTGTAGCAGTTCAATAAATTTAAAGTTTATTGATTCAAGTTACTTTAGCAGCTGTTTCTTGTTTATTTAAATTATTCTTATCTAGGATTATTTTGATTTTTAATTATAATTTAGTAAGAAATCAGTGTGTAGTTCAGATAATGAAAAAATACCTCATCACTACATAGTATAAACCAAAGTCGCTTTTTGCGTCTGTCACCACACCGCATATACAATTTATTCTACATGCATATAATGAGTTAAGAAAAAATAGATTGCCTCATAACTACTCCTCTATGACTTGTAATGTAACCTATCAAGGTCAGACTCACTTGGGTACCTTTGTTTTTATTTGTCTCTTAACAGCTGTTGTATTTGCATGTAGTTTGTATAATTTTCCATTGTAAAACTAATAAATTTTTGTTCTATTGTACCAAGAACCATATATTGCACGACAATGATACAACAATAAACTTTTAGTAAACACCTTATGTGCTAGTCACCTTATGCGTGTGTGTGCCGTGTGATGCCGGCTTAGAATAGCATTACCCCATATCACTCCCGCGAGTGTCGTAAGAGGCGACAACGGGACTCGAGAGTATTGGTGTATTACACTTTTGCCTGGCTGACAACTTGTCACTATAGCGATACACATGTTTTCTGAAACAAACTCGGAAAACAATCCTCAAAAATGACAGTGGCGATAGCGACCGTATTCTTACGGCCGTTAACGCTCTGCCTACCCCGCAAGGGATAAAGGCGTGATATATGTATGTATGTATGTGTTAGTCAAGAGTCACTATAAGGTGTGAGTTTATTGTGAATAAAAAAAATATTATGATAAACCACTAAGTAGTATAAAGCAAAGTTGTTTCCCGTGTCTGTCCCTATGTCTATAAAACTTTACCAACGGATTTCGATGCTGTTTTTTTAACAGTTAGAGTGATTCAAGAGTAAGTTTAATATGTATAATACATGCCGGAAAGTGTGACGAAAAATATGGGAGGTTCAATATTTTTTTCATATTCCGATGTATGTTTCTTAGGCAAGTTGTTCAGTTTCATGAACTGGTTCGCCCTTAAAACATTTGCAGTTGTTCTTTTACATGCTGTATACATACATATACGCAGGGAAAATGAACGACGACCAATTTGATTGACAATGCTTAATGGGTGTAGTAAATTCATTTAGCCATTCTATTTGTCCATTGTTTTCAATCACTGAATCATCGTAGTTTGATTAGTCGATTACTTCCGTATCATGTTGCGATATTTCCTATTAAAATTAGCTACTTGTTTGTTTGATTATTAACATACATAGGTAGAGGTACACACGAACAAACTCATAGATTTTGTAAACTAAAGCGGTTCAGGGTTGCCAAAGAAGTATCAGGCTGTCCACCAAAAGTGACCACTAAAACCACCAGAAATCACTATTAAAAAATCTCAAAAAAACGGATCAGTAAAAAAATCGCTAAATTTTCCACTAAGATTCAAACACACAACAATTTTTTGTTTATTTATTCAATTTATTTCAGTCATTAACAAAAAATATTGTGTTCGCCTCTCGTCACAATATTATAAATATATATTTATTGAAGAAATACCATTAAAAGTTACACATTATGTAACTAAAACTATGAAATTGCTAAGTAATTTTCAGATGAGTAATTTTCGTCCGAGCCATCATCATGAGTCTCTCGATTGGTACGACTCTGGTGTCAATAAATTCCACTAAACAAATCCACTAGCCACTGAAAGCAAAATTTCTCCACTCAAAGGCAAATCAATACCACCAGATTTAGTGAAAGATTAGTGGATCTTCCACTAGCTAGCAACATTGAAGCGGTTGCACCCGCTGCTAACTGTTTTCCTGTGAGATTATGACATTTTTCCGGCATGTCTTATACATTATAAAGGGCAGAGCACACCGCCTCCGTATGTAGCACGTAGACGTAATCACGTCCGTCTTCCCTGCTACACCGGGCTACGCGGCCTACGCGCCGCATAGCTACGCTTCGCGCGTGCGTGCCTGCGAACGCAACGCAAGCACAGAGCTGTGCGTGTCGGAACGCGTTCGGTGTGTCGTCACTCATACAACCGGTACGCGAGTGTACACGTTCTCCTACGGAGGCGGTGTGCTCTGTCCTTTAACCTTCCTTTTGAATTATTCTATCAACTAGGAAAACCGCATTATAATCCGTTGTATGGCGCAGGAGTTAGCGGTGTCAATGACAGACACGAAAAACGCAAAAATCGACAATGTATTGATATCGATGATTGACGTTTATTTGGATTAACGTTATGGCTATCTAATCATCAGATGACTTAATTAGCCCATTTTGGGTTTAAGATAACAGTGCATTTATCTCTGTAACACTCAATACATGTTGACGACCGATGTGGACTATTATACCTTTGACGCTAAAGGTTTCGGGTTCGATTCTCGGAGGGTCACTCACTAAGTTGATATTTATCAATTTGTGATTTGTTCCCAGTCTGGTTAAGACATTGCGGGCTGAACCACCCGATTTTCCGTAAGAAAGATGGTTCCGTGTTTTGGATGGCACGTTAAGCCGTAGGTCCCAGATGCTATCGATGACTTAGACGGCAGACGTTACACAACCATGTCAGAAGCCTGCTACTTGTAAAATACAAATGCTGTCGTGTCTACAAATACTACACAGACATATCACGCCTTTATCTATTGTGAGTAAGCAGAACGTTAACGTCGTAAAAATACGGTCGTTATTGTCACGTCTTTGACAAATATTAAAAGGCCGTTTCTTATACATATATATCACAGTCACAGGGTGTCAATCTATCGCCTAAAATTGTAACATACATGAAACCCTCGATTCTCACTTGCCTCTTACGACAGTGAGAAAGGAATAGGGTGAAGCTATTCTAAGGCCAGCATCACGCGGGGAAAAATGGATACTGAAAGAGAAACGAACACCTGTAGAAGCAGTCACCTTTTCTTAGCTGTGTCGGTTAAAAATAGCACAGATCGATTCACGTTTATTCTCATCCTTCTTGTCTTATACATATTTTTGTGCCGTCTCTGTCAATTTGGATGTGATACATAGTAGAGACGTCGGTGGCCAAGTGGTTTGGACACCAGTCTTACAATCGTGAGACCCGAGTTCGATCCCCGCCATGTACCAAAGTGTTTTACTCACGTACATTTACCGAATGCACTTACGGTGAAAGAAAAACATCGTGATGATACCAATGAAATTTGAATTCAGATGATATTTGATTGAATGTGACTTAACATAGGATTCGGGACAGGTTAGCTGTCAAGTTGCAAAGGTCAGAAGGCAGTGTGTAAAAACTTGGTTCTACGTCAAATCGTAAACGTAAGTCGTTCACTCTCGTGGGACACCGAGTCGTCCGACGACCCAGTGAACCCTAGTGTCAGAATTTTTCAACCGCCTACTTTAAGTAGCAGCCTTCTGACAATGTTGTGTAACGACCGCCGTCTTAAGTAATCGTAGACAGCAACCGGGACCTACAGCTTAACGTGCCAACCGAAACACGGAACCATCTTACTTACAGACGGCAATGTCATAACCAGACTGGGAACAAATTCATAATGTGATAAATATCGACTTTGTGAGTGACCCACCGAGCATCGAACTCGGAACCTTCCGCGTCAAAGTCAGTCGAAAGTCGTTTATACTTACATAATCATGTGTGTGAGGCTATATCTATCATAATTTCCTGTCTATATTAATCTCACGATTTCCTCTTTAAACCTGTCAATCTTGCATTTTTTTATCAACGCGTCAACCTGTCATTTTCCTCTCGCACGCATGATTAGGTAGTGATCTTGCACAGCCTATCGTGATTCAGATGGTTTCTTGCGTAAATTCTGGCGCCGACCCAAAAATATATTTCAGCTGATAGAATACTATGACTTTATCTATTTTCGGCATTTCGTAAACGCCTTTTTGGCTATCATCGAAAGATGTACGTGGGTATGGTGACGCAAATAATGACGATTTAAACTCACGTCATCAGCACGGAATAAACCGAGATCAAAGTTTAGGTTTGAGGTCTTGTGTTGCTACATCCTACTAATATTAAAAATGTGAAAGTTTGTATGTTTATTTGTTACTAATGAACCGATTTTCATGAAATTTCGCACACAGATATAGGGTAACTTGGTTTAACACATAGGACATTGTTACACCAAAAAATACTTTGCATCATTTCGTAGGCGTCGATTGAGCCGCGGAGGCTCAGATATAGCAGGCGTTGCTGGTGCGAATGGCAAAGGTCGCAGGTTCAAATCCTGCCTGCGGTAGACAATTTTGCAAGCTTTCTAAAAACAATAATTACCTAAGATGTGTTATAAAGTTGGGTATCAGGTTTTCAAAGTACAGGCACTTTCTCAATGTTAATAAATTCACACGCATGTCACGCCTTTATACCTTGCGGAGTAGGCAAAGCGTTTACGATCGTAAAAATAGGGTCATACACCTATTATTAGGGCAAGGGATAAAGGCATGATATGTGTGTGTGTGTATGAAATATTTATATTACCTACGTAACCACTCTTCGTAACCTGTTACAAGTTTAATTCTGGTAGCCTACTGCGTAAATTCTAAGAGATTGGTCTATATAAGGTGTAAAAATATTAGCTACATTTGCAGCTTGAAATATTTATTAAGTCCGTACATAACACAAGCTTCTAGCCAAAATGAAGGTGCTAATATTAAAAACAAGGATATTGCACAATCAGACAGACATCAACAGTTCAGATCAAGGTTGGTTTTAAGTGGCGACCCCCAAACAACGCTGCTTAGCCTGCGATTTGAGAATCAAAAGTACCTAATTACAGATCTTTGAATCATAACAAACTTAAAGATGTGGAAGACACTGAACTACAGTAATACTTAGAGCTTTTTTACCGTAGTACAACCAATAAGCACGGTCATGCATATGCACGTGATCAGGGCCCCAAGTCTGCTATTTTTGTCATTGTAACGCCAACGAAACTCAACTGTCATTCAATTGCCATTGTAATTTTTCTATACTTTATACTGTTAGCAGACTACCAAATGACCGAAACCATCCAACTAAGATCCAATCGACACCCAATTGAAACGATTGTGATTTTTCTATACTTCAAACTGTTAGCAGACTACGAAATGACCGAAATCATCCAACTGTATGTATGTATGAAAAAATTCTGTTCGAATATTTATGCTATGCGATTTTTTTTTTAATTTTCAATTCCGAGAACACAACATGTCTGTAGTATTGCAATAATCAATTTTGTGACCTTATTTTATGTCTGTCGTCGTAAGCAGAAGTAAAAGCTTTTTGCAACTTTCAATTCATTAATTATGTACTAAAATTGTTGGAACTAAGAAACGGTAAAACATCTGAACGGCAAAGCTGAATATTCTATCTGTCTGTTAAATTTTTTAGTACCGTAGTACTCGAAAATGGCGAGTGAGCTTTGTAAGTCCTTTTATTTTGTACCTTTTAATACGGGCAACCGTTTCGAAAAGGTCGACGAAATATGTATATGGGCGTTCAGTCAAGATTCGCCATATTTTGCGGGAATTTTGTTAGAAAAACGACGGAATTGTTCAACTATCTTCTTGTATTGTCTTTTCATATTTGTTACAGTATTATTATCACATTATTTCATTATTTCCTCACATATTCGTTTCGATACAATTCACCAAGACGCTACTAGTTTTACAGTTCTTACAAATCTACTTTCATTTGTTTTCCGTACGGGAAAGGCAAAGGTAGTATGGCCGCCATACTGCCAAGGAGTTGCTATTCAGCCAGCGGTCTTCGCCGACATGTATAATAAATAGCACTAAATACGGACGCATTTTGCTGGTGCGGTCTTTTAAAAGGTTTATAATAATATGGCGATCTTTTCCTAAAAGATTTAAGCGAGAGCATATCTATTATCTGCTGTATGTAGAATGCAATCACATTATAGTGAAGCATTCAGGATGTGCTTCGGAAGGTACGTAAAGCCGTCGGCCAGTAATTTGACCGTAATCGTTACACAACAGGAGCCTTCCATAGCTACAAGGCAGATCGCTCTTCGGCGCAGCGACACAAAAGGGAACTGCATTTAGCTCACCTGTCTCTAGTGATACACAGTTTTCCTGATATAGCCCTCAATATTTGTCAGACGTGGCGATAGCCTGCCTACCCCGCAAGGGATAAATGCGAGTTATGTGTATAACAGGTTCATCGCATAGTTCGCAACGCCAAAGGAGTTTGAATTAAGCTTAAAGTGATAGGGAATTCCGGAACGCGATCTCAAGGCCGTCTAAGCCTAAATAAGGTTTGCGATAGTAGACTGGCTTGTTTGGTTGATTGTAAAATCGAAAGGGACGCCCACTAGGCACAATGCAATGTTAGTTAGCATGTAACTAACAGAAATAAGTCTTTAATTTGGTTCGTAATTGTGCTAACTTTTGAGAAAGTTCTTTACTTTGAAACTTTAATACCCGAATTTATGCAATCTTTGTTTTTCCGAGTGATGCCGGCTTAGAATAGCATCACCCCATTTCTATCTATTTCTATGTAAGAGGCGACTAAGGGGATTGAGGGTTTTATGTGTATTACAAGTTGTAGGTGACACGCTGACAACCTGTCACTATAGTGGTACACGAATCATGTTATGTTATGTAAGAACGAAAGAGCCCTTGCCGTAATAATAGGTGTATCACTGTAGTGACAGGTTGTTAACCTATCGCCTAAAGTAGTACACATGAAACCCTCGAGTCCCTTAGTCGCCTCTTACGACATCCGCGGGAAAGTAATTTGATGATGCTATTGTAGGCCAACATCACACGACAAATTCCATGCTTTATTAAATTCGGCTCCAAGAAAATTTTATGTTGTAATCTGTTCCTAAAATATCTAGATAGAATGTCCTAAAACCTACATACTAAAGAATCTAGACTTAGAATGGGAACTATATAAATCATGTATAAATAATACATAAGTTTTCGGCTTGGAATCTATTGGCTCTGGTCCAGAAGACCAATTTACTAGATCGCTTCTTCTTTTTCGTGTGAGACACCGAGTTGTCTAACGACCCAGTGAACCCTAGTGTCAGAATTTTTCAACCGCCTTCTACAAGTAGCAGGCTTCTGACATGGTTGTGTAACGACCGCCGTCTAAGTAATCATAGACAGCAACCGAGACCTACAACGTGCCATCCGAAACACGGAGCCATCTTTCTTACAGACAATCGGGTGGTTCAGCCCGCAATGTCCGAAACAGACTGGGAACAAATTCACAAAGTGATAAATATCAACTTTGTGAGTGACCCACCGAGAATCGAACCCGGGACCTTCTGCGTCAAAGGCAGTCGCACTACCAATGCGCCACACGGTGGTCGTTTTCCATTGATTCGTCAAAACCTGACCATGATAACGGACTGTTCAAATATTTTGCTGCGTACACTTTAAACTTGTATCACAGACATTACTCACCTGATCAAGTATTTTTATTCACATAAGGTCATCAACCCCAACCTGATACATTCATACCCACAGACTCGCGACAGATTCTGCATGAATTAACCTGATGTAAGGTTATTGACATTGATATGACTTCAGTTCGATCTGTTCTTCCCAGAACAACTCCTAAGCCCAGTCTCGCCCCAAGGGCGTGAACGTAGTTGTTTGAACAACCAATCAATTATTTCCGGGTGAGCCCTTGCTCCCCACCAAGCCGACAGACGTAGTTTTGATGGCCCCGGGGCCGTAAAATTAGAATCCATTAATAAAAAAAAGAAACATTATTATGGCGTGTGATGTTCTTAGAATTGCATTGAAAAAAAATTTCGACCTTCCATACAAAATTCCCGATCAGCTGACTGACTTTGTATGGAAAACCGGAATTATTTTTTTTGTTTCCCAACGTAGTCCCCATAGAAAAAATTGTTTAGTTTCATGGTCTGATCACGCCTGCAAAGTTTTCGTTGCACCGTCTCTTACAATTGTATATACACGTAAAAAATCATAATGAATTAACCTTATGTAGAGGTTATTGACATTATATGGCATAAATACATATGAATGTGATGTTGTCTGCTTGGTGGGCCGCCAAGATCTTGCCCCGATATGTTGGAGCTATATTTGAGACGGCAAAAGTCATCGGTTATTAGAAATATTAATATGTTATATGAATTTATACATATGATTCAAGATTCAAACATTTATTGGAAAAAAAAATACTAGTCAAATGTTCTTATTTATCTTTCCCTTATTCAAGTCATTTTCCCGTGGGAATAAGGATTTTTCCCGGCAAGTATTATACATAAAAACCTTCCTTTTGAATCACTCTATTAAAAAAACCTGCATCAAAATCAGTTGTGAGGTTTTAAATATTTTAGCGAACATACATACAGACAGTTTATACTATGTAGTGATTAATATAAGATTACATTATTTGTTACATTTTGATAATTATTTGTTATACATTAGGTTCAGTTATGACCTAATCTCATCAAAGATTTCCTTGAGATTGTAACACGCCATATTTTGAAGTTTTCTTTTGAATTGCGAAATGAATACTATACATAAATCACGTCTTTATCCTTTGCGACGAAAGCAGAGTGTGTATGGGCGTAAAACGGTCACTTATGTCACGCCCGACAAAAGTTCGAGAGTAATTTACGAAGACTGTATTACCGGAGTGACTGGTTGTCAGCCTACCGCCTAAAATTGCAATACACATGAATACTCAAATCCCTTCGTCGCCTTTACGACACCCACGCGAAATATATGGGGTGATGCTATTCTAAGCCGGCGTCATATATGAATTTATACTGAGTCGTTAAATTATAAAAAAAAACTTAAATTAATTCTCCTTGCCTTATCATCCCGTTTCTCTGTCGGGGTTGGCTAACTAACTTAGGGGATTTGACGTGGAACGGAACCAAGTTTTTACACAGAGCGACTGCCATCGGACCTCTGCAGCCAGAAGGCTAACCTGGCCCGAAGCCTTCCGAAGCCTATGCTAAGTCACATTCAAATATCATCGGAATCCAAATTTTATTTGAATGTGGGTTTCATCACGATGTTTTTCCTTCACCGTAAGAGCACTCTGACTCGGGTCTCACGATTGTCCTTACCATTTGGCCACTGACGCTCTAAGAAAAAAAACTTAAATATCGTAATCAAAACCGAAATAATTTAAAGAACTCAATCTGCTTTGTTTTCTAGGCGACGAGGTGGTGGGCAAGCTGAATTTGCGCGTCAATTACAAAGACATACAGCACAGTAAGTTGCGCACGCGCACCTCTACATGTTTGCATCTATCTAGATCTGTGGCGAAGTGTGCTTCATATTCCAGGGCCGTTATAAATCACATTCAACTCTGAGATCGATCTTGAGTGCAACTTTGAGATGCTGTTAGTCATCATCATGTCGTATGGCATCTCTCTGCGCAGGATCCTATATGTCAATTTTTAGGTTTTTGAGCCAGTCTTCGGCCGCTGGTGTTAGACGGTGCAGCTCGGTCATGCTGTTAGTATTGACTGTCGTCAAAATTGCCGATCTCAGAGTTGAGTGCGATTTATAAATACGGACCTAGCTTTGGTTTGTTCTATTCTAGCAAGACAGATACGAAATTATTAGAACTTCATTGCTGGCAGCTCAATCTATCGGCGTGAGAAACGGAACATATGTTTTGATCAATCAGATCCTTCTTTTTCACTCTATTGTAGATTTTGTGTAGGTAGGTTACTTCTAAAGACCAGCGGTTTGCCCAACGTTTTCATTTGCTGTATCCCTACAAGTATTATACATATAAACCTTCCTCTATAATCAGTCTATCAAAAAAACTACATCAAAATTCGTTGTTTAGTTGTAAACACGTAGGGATAGGCGCGGGAAGCGACTTTGCATCATCATCATTTATTCATCATCATTCTCCTTGCCTTATCCCGCTCTCTGTCGAGGTCGGCTACCTAACCTAGGAAATTTGAATTTGGAACAAACCATTGCAAAAAATTTATATGAAGCACATTTCGGTTACTACGTCTATCTATCTGTATATCTTTGTACAATCTGGCTTGCAGTTATCTCTTCTAGATGTAATTATCTGTAGTGCTTTCGCGTTAGTATGGCAATAGCGATCGTTGACACCACTACCACTGTACTCGTATTTTAGATAGCGATATATCGTTTTCCTCTGTAAATGTATACGATATGAATATCGCTTGGGTATAGGGATACACGTCTCTGAACTTGGTTTGTATCCCTGTACTCAGCGATAATCGTATTGTTTAAATTTACTAAAGTAAACGATATATCGCTATGTAAAGTACAAGTACAGCGGTACTAAATGTCAACGATTGCTATTGCCATGCTAACCTGAAAGCACTATAATATCTCTCTTATGCAATTTTCGTCATACCATGTCATTGTTGAATCACTCACTGTATGATTTCGTCATTTTTTCATTTCGTTTATTTCGCATCGTCATTCTTTTAACACAATAGCTTTCATTATTTCATTGCTTAACTTTAGTTTTGTGACAACTTGTCTTAGTTAGTATTATCAGCTTTTAACATATAATCTTTCTTTAGTAAAGAACCTTTATTATCCAAGTTAACTTGATAATAAATGACTTCAAAGGAAGACTATGGCAGGTCTTCTTGTTTATAAAAATTGCACAGATATTTTTTGTATTTTTGTATTAAAAACATAAAAGTACCTATACTCTACCATTTTCAAAAGTGTAAATGTTTATACTTTGTCTCTTTTGTTGTCTTTTCAAGTGGACATTATTATACTTAGCCATATTTTCAAGTTGTCATTTTTCATTTTAGACATTAGTCGCATAACTCGCTAAATGAGTTCGCATATCGATAGTTAGCCGTAGGTGAAAGTGAAAACGGTTGCTTGCTAAACAAATGTGTGAAGATAAAAATTTTCACCTCTTTGGTGAGAGCGTTGTTTAGCGTTTACAATACTGATTCTCATCTGTCCGATTCTAATCTGGGCCCTAAGTCTGCTAAATAAAAATCGTTTCAGTTGGATGTCGATTGTATCGTTTCAGTTGGATGATTTCGGTCATTTGGTATTCTGCTAACAGTATAAAGTATAGAAAAATCACAATGGCAATTGAATGACAGTTGAGTTTCGATGACGTTACAATGACAAAAAAAGCAGACTTCCCAGGGTCCCAGATCGCCTGCAGGAGTCTACCGCACGATAGATCTATGTCACACCCGCCTGACAGAGACCCCTTTCCGGGTTTAATAGTGGAGTTGTCCTTCTCCAGGACCGGTATTGGGTCGGATTTCTCCCTCGGTCGTTTTTTACGAGCCCCACGGGAAGAGAGCGTTCTTCAAACAACGCCGGAGTAGAAATTGACAGGTGTTCGAAGTAAAACTTCGAGTTAGTTTTACATTTCGCGATGCGATTATGACGAGATTTAAGTCTTGTTAGTGTAATGAGATTATAAAAACTTCCTGCTGCGCATTTGAATGATATTAATACAATTTAAAAATACTGCAATGTTCGCTCGTTGATGCCGTGTTGTAGTGTGATGCCGGCTTAGAATACGTCTTAGGTGTCGTAAGATGGGACTGAGGGACTTGAGGGTTTCAGGTGTGTTACAACTTTTATGCGACAGGCTGACAACCTGTCACTATAGTGATACACAAAATTATCTCAAACGGCCCTCTATATTTGTCAGACGTGGCGACATCGACCGTATTTTTGCGGCCGTTAGCGCTCTGCCTACCCCGTAAGGGACATAGGCGTCATATATGTATGTATGTATTTCTTTAGACCACGCATAGGTATTAGAATAAGAGACACGGTAATGATTATAAAAACAGCGTCGTACTCATGTTTTTGACGTAACAGTCCACACTCACTTTTTGCCGCGTATTTATTTATAGTACCTCGGTTCATAGAGCAAACACTTGACTTTTCTACATAAACATTTACTACCTATAAACTACTACCACGTGGAAAAACCTCTCCACGACCATTATTATGTGGGTAGTTATGACCCAATGAACCCAAAAACCACTTAACCTTATAACCCACTGCCTCTATATTTCTAGAAGATGAATATTATGTTTGTATCATTCTCCTTGCCGTATCCCGTTTTTTTTCTAGTTTCCATACAAAGTCAGTCATTTGATCCGTAATTTTGAATGAAAGGTCAAAAATATTTTTTCGTTTACGAACATAGCTTCCATAGAAAAAGTTGTTCAGTTTCATGGCCTGATCACGCCTGCAAAGTTTTCGTTACACCGTCTCTTAAACTTTGTATGTGTGTGAGACTAAGACGTTGGAATGTGTTTTTGTTCCGACATTTAGACACAATGGCGTGAATTTTATCTTATAGACATTTTCTCATAATTTATGACACTTGCTTTGTTTTACTTGTATGAAGATATGATTTTTTATACATATAACTGAGCTGATGATTAACGTACTTAATCTGTGGTAGTATCACATAATTGATACAAATAGACAGCGTGTAAGGGACGGTGTAACAAAAACTTTGCAGACGTGATCAGACCATAGATCTGAACAACTTTTTCTATGGGGGCTATGTTGGTAAACGTAAAAAAAAATCGACCTTCCATACAAAATTTCCGATCAGCTGACTGACTTTGTATGGAAACTGGAAAAAATTTTTCGTTTCCCAACATAGCCCCAATAGAAAAAATTGTTCAGTTTCATGGTCTGATCACGCCTGCAAAGTTTTCGTTACACCGTCTCTTACACCCTGTATATTTATGTCAATTACGTGGCCCAGGACAGGACATTCCCTCATGTCACTTGAGTTTTCAAAACTTCGCTTCTATTGTTTGCTAAATGTCCATTCCTCTTTCATCAACAGTAAAAGAAACACCGTCTCCAGAGAAGGACAAGCCAGTCAAGAATGGCCCCCACGGCGTGCAGGTGGTCAACACAGGGCCGGAGCACACGTTCGCGTTGGATGAGGACGCACTCAGGGAATTGCTGCTGCGCGATGATATCAAAGACAGAAGCGTGGTCGTGATATCAGTGGCTGGCGCCTTTCGTAAAGGCAAATCCTTCCTGCTTGACTTCTTCCTGCGGTATATGCACCACAAGGTACGTATCTAGGTATTTACCTTCAGGGTGTAAAAAATTTACTGCAAATATTTTAAGGGGTGAACCAGCCTATGAAACTGAACCACTTTCCCTAACGAACGTAGGTCGAAATATGAAATAAAAAAATTTGACTTCCCATAGCCTCCCATAAAAATAAGCAACCGACCAAATCAATTTGTACATATGGGAGGTCCAAAAATAAATTCTCATATTTAGACCTATGTTTCTTAGAGAAAGTTGTTCAGTTTCATGGACTGATTCACCCCTTAAAATATTTGCAGCTAATATTTTTACACCTTATATACTCCTGTGGTCAACTTGAAGTCACTGGTCTTCTAATAAGGATGTATTTCTTCTTTCTTTTCGTGTGGGATACTAAGTCGTTCAACGACCCGATGAACCCTAGTGTCAGAATTTTTCAACCGCCTTCTACAAGTAGCAGGCTTCTCACATGGTTGTGTAACGACCGCCGTCTAAGTGATCATAGACAGCAACCGGGACCTACGGCTTAAAGTGCTATCCGAAACACGGAACCATCTTACTTACGGACAATCGGGTGGTTCAGCCCGCAATGTCCTAACCAGACTGGGAACAAATTCACAAAGTGATAAATATCAACTTTGTGAGTGACCCACCGAGAATCGAACCCGGGACCGTCTGCGTCAAAGGCAGTCGCAATACCACTGCGCCACATCGGTCGTCAGGATGTACTCAGGAAACTGATGTTGTACAATGGTATCAAAGAAGTACTTCTGTGTGGTCGTGATATCAGTGGTTGGCCTTTCGTAAAGGCAAATCTTTCCTGCTTGGCTTCTTTCAGCAGTATATGCACCACAAGGTACATACAGGGTGTAAAAAAAATCCTGCAAATAGGTTAAGGGTTGTGGTGGGCATTTATTGACTTTGCCCCAATCTTATCAGAAATAGAGAATGTTTTTCTTCCTGACAGCATTGAAAATGTTATTTTTTCTTATACAGTATGGCAGTGGCGGTGGCGGTGACTGGCTCGGCTCAGAAGACGAGCCTCTGGAAGGCTTCAGTTGGCGAGGAGGCTCCGAAAGGGATACCACTGGCATCCTCATGTGGTCTGAGATCTTCAAGGCCACGCTCGACTCTGGGGAGAAGGTAACTATCTTCTTCTTTCTTTTTCGTGTGGGACAGCGAGTCGTCTAACGACCCGGTGAACCCGAGTGTCAGAATTTTTCAACCGCTATCTACAAGTGGCAGGCTTCTGACATGGTTGTGTATCGACCGCCGTCTAAGTGATCATAGACAGTAACCGGGACCTACGGCTTAACGTGCCATCCGAAGCACGGAACCAACTTACATACTTACGGACAATCGGGTGGTTCAGCCCGCAATGTCCTAACCAGACTGGGAACAAATACACAAAGTGATAAATATCAACTTTGTGAGTGATCCACCGAGAATCGAACCCGGAACCTGCTGCGTCAAAGGCAGTCGCACTACCACTGCGCCGCATCAGTCGTCAAACCTATTAAACTAAAGGTAACTATTAAAATGTAGTATTAATTAATTTCCATAGCGTCGGTGGCCATGTGGTTAGGACACCGGTCTTACAATCGTGACACCCGAGTTTGATCCCCGCCATGTACCAATGTGTTTTACTCACGTACATTTACCGACAGTTCTTACGAAGTTAACCAAATTAAAGTCAATATTTAGGGAATTTTAGTCAAAAATGTGCATTATTAGTCAATGTCCTCTCATTATTATGCTTATAATGAGTAGTATATGTAGGTGTTTGCACTATAACGCTAACCATATCGCATTTTCTTTCTCGCCTAAAGGTTGCCTGGAAGAGAATGCTACTTTAGCATCAAGGCCGCCTCTTTGGGCCATCAATATTTCTCTATGTTTGTTATGTTATTGTTGTTTTTGTGTGCAATGAAGAATATTATTATTATACACACACACACACACACATAAATCACGCCTTTGTCCCTTGCGGGGTAGGCAGAGCGTTAACGATCGTAAAATTGCGGTCTTTATCGCCACATCTGACAGGTATTGAGGGCCCTTTTGTTTCGTGTATCACTGTAGTGACAGGTTGTCAGCCTGTCGCCCATAATATTATTATTATTGTTATATTATTATCGACGACCGATGTGGCGCAGTGGTAGTGCGACTGCCTTTGACGCAGACGGTCCCGGGTTCGATTCTCGGTGGGTCACTCACAAAGTTGATATTTATCACTTTGTGAATTTGTTCCCAGTCTGGTTAGGACATTGCGGGCTGAACCACCCGATTGTCCGTAAGTAAGATGGTTCCGTGTTTCGGATGGCACGTTAAGCCGTAGGTCCCGGGTGCTGTCTATGATCACTTAGACGGCGGTCGTTACACAACCATGTCAGAAGCCTGCTACTTGTAGAAGGCGGTTGAAAAATTCTGACACTAGGGTTCATCGGGTCGTTGAACGACTTAGTATCCCACACGAAAAGAAGATTGTTATATTATTTACCATTATGTTTCCAGGTAGCCATAATTCTCTTGGACACGCAAGGCGCGTTTGACAGCGAGTCCACGGTGCGCGATTGCGCGACAGTGTTTGCGCTGTCCACCATGCTGTCGTCCGTACAGATCTACAACCTGTCGCAAAATATACAGGAGGACGACTTGCAACACCTACAGGTATGTAACTGTCTAATTTAAAGTTATTTTTTACAATATTAGTGGAAATTTCAAAGGGGTAATTAAATAATTTCCCAGCGTACATACAGACTGATATTGAAATATTTGCAACACAATTATATTAAGTGTCAAAATATTCGCAGCAAATATTTTAAAGGGTGAACCAGCCCATGAAACTGAACAACTTTCCTCAAGAAACATACGTCGAAATAAGAGAAAAATTTTTGGACCTCCCATACAAATTGGCTTGGTCGGTTGGTAATTTTGTATGGGAGGCCAAATTTTTTTTCATATTTCGGCCTACTCCTAGTGAAAACGCGGCTCAGGTGGATTAAAAATTAAAACTAGCCTCTAACGCACTGCCTCGGGGCTGGCCAAGCTGGCTACATATTATTTCATACATATATCACGTCTTTATCCCTTGCGGGCAAGGCAGAGCGTTAACGGCCGAAAGAATACGGTCGCTATCGCCACGGATGACATTTTTAGGATTATTTTCCAAGGTTGTTTCAGAAAAACATGTGTATCACTATAGTGGCAGGATGTCAGCCTGTCGCCTAAAAATTGTAATACACCAATTTCAATTTATTTCAATTTATTTATTTCATACAAGTTTACAACATAACAGTTACATAAAACCAAATCGTTATAAACAGTCGTCATTAAACATATAAAAAAAAAAGAACCAATACGCTCGAGTCCCTTAGTCGCCTCTTACGACACCCGCGGGAAGGATGTGGGGTGATGGTATTCTAAGCCGGCATCACACGGCTAAGTTGGCTGGCTAATATGAGGGTTTCCCTGTTCCAGCTGTTCACGGAGTACGGGCGGCTGGCGCTGGAGGACAGCGGGCGCACGCCCTTCCAGCGGCTGCAGTTCCTGGTGCGCGACTGGAGCTTCCCCTACGAGGCGGCCTACGGGGCCGACGGCGGCAGGACCTTGCTCGAGCGCAGGCTTAAGGTTCCTCTCTTCATTATTTATTAATATCAGCCTACACTGTCCCACTGCTGGGCAAAGGCCTCCCCACACTTCTTCCACTTATCTCGATCCCTACCAACCTCCTCCTCTTCATATTTAATAATAATAATCAATTCTTTATTGCTCATAAAAAGAAATAATAAAAAAAGGAAAACAAAGTACAATAAGGCAGCCTCATTACTATCGTAGCAATCTCTACCAGGCAACCTTTGGGTGATGAGATACTGCTTTAAAAGAGGAGCGTGCATTTCTGAACATGCATAAACTACTTATACCTTTATACATACTAATACATACATATATATGTCCAATACCTACTAGACTAGTATATAAAAGATGATAAACTATTATAAATTTACTGTGGCATCTAAAGGATAGACAGATAATACATTCTATGAGGAAAATTTACATAAAAGTAAGACGTTTATTTTAAAAGGGTAGTGTGAAAGGATTAACCAACAACCTCGGACAAAATAGTATATTTTTCATCCCCCCTATTCAAAAATCTATGTTTTAGGCGCACATGTGCACACATAGGTCATTTTAACCCTCCTGGTAATAGTGGGATTTGAATTTAGAACATGAATATTTGCACCTACTGAAACGCAATTATACTAGTACAATTATAAAGCAATTTATTAGGTGAAGTGAGAAATAAATTGTGAAACGATAAATAACGTACCTACAGAAAGATATTTGTTGTTTTTCTCATAGAGGGGGATGAAGAAGCTATTTATCCTCGGGCAACGCACGCTGAATCCCTCGCTACGCTCGGGATTTTGCTCTAGAATCCTTCGTTCCGCTCGTGATTCTAAATAACGCCCTCACTTTAAAAATAACACTTCAATCCCTTTGATATTCGAAGTCGGAAACCTTATGCGTCAAAGGCAGTAACTACCACAGCGCCACATCGGTGGTCAATTATGAGTTAGTGTTATCGTGTACCCGTCGCCATTAACTATAGTTATGTAAATGGCAAACTCACGTGTCCACACTGTGACAACATTGGCTACAATAGCCATCTCCGGGCGCATCAGCGCAGATCTGATTAGGAGTCCAAGTGGTCGCCATGGCCGAAATCGGTCGGAGAGATCATCATCATCATCAGTGTTATCTGGTGGCAGGTGTCGGACAAGCAGCACCCGGAGCTGCAGTCGCTGCGCAAGCACATCACGTCCTGCTTCAGCGAGATCGCCTGCTTCCTCATGCCGCACCCCGGCCTCAAGGTCGCCACCAACCCGCACTTCGACGGCAGACTCTCTGGTATAACATACATACACTTCTTTTCGTGTGGGACACCGAATCGTCCAACGACTCGATGAACCCTAGTGTCAGAATTTTTCAACCGCCTTCTACAAGTAGCAGGCTTCTGACATGGTTGTGTAACGACCGCCGTCTAAGTAATTATAGACAGCAACCGGGACCTACGGCTTAACGTGCCATCCGAAACACGGAACCATCTTACTTACGGACAATCAGGTGGTTCAGCCCGCAATGTCCTAACCAGACTGGGAACAAATTCACAAAGAGATAAATATCAACTTTGTGAGTGACCCACCGAGAATCGAACTCGGGACCTTCTGCGTCAAAGGCAGTCGCGCTACCACTGCGCCACATCGGTCGTCAATACATACATACACTAGCGACAACAACATACTCCATTATTCGTTTTTAGAAATATTCAAAGTTCGAATGAACTAGAGAGACATGACGTCATCTCTTCGTATTTTCGTACAAAATATCGTTTTAAAAAGTAGCTCATCTGGTCTGCCAGTCATCATACATATTAATGGTTATAGTTATAACAGCGGCCTGCCCCAGCTGCTGCATTCATTTTACCGTGGAAATAACATGTTTTCCCGGCAATTATTATACATAAAAACCTTCCTCTTGAATCACTCTATCTATTAAAAAAAAAAACTGCATCAACCGTTGTGTAGTTTTGACGATTTAAGCAAACATACAAACAGACAGACGCGAAAAGCGGCTCTAATTTATACTATGTAGTGATACACAGGGTGTAAGGGATTGTGACTCCATGTTCACGAGTAGACAGTTTTGGCGAATGTTGTCATCTTGCTAGGGGTAAACATATCTATCTACCCTCTTTCTGATACGTCGACTGCGATCCGTTCAACAGTCTACTCGTGACTATAGAGCGTGTAACCGCTTCGAAATGTCGAGGTAAAAACAAAAATCATGTTGGTGATAATCCCGTTAAAATCCCGTGAAAGTGTTGTGAACAACCGCGAAAATCTAAAAACATATACATACAGGGTGTAAAAAAAATTGCTGCAAATATTTTTAGGGATGAACCAGCCCATGAAACTGAACAACTTTCCCCAAGGAACATAGGTCGAAATATTTAAATAAATTTGGACCTGCCATACAGTTGACTCGCTCGGCTGCAAGATTTTTATGGGAGGTCCAAAAATTTCTTTCACATTTCGACCTATGTTTCTTGGAGAAAGTTGTTCAGTTTCATGGGCTGGTTCACCCCTTAAAATAATTGCAGCTAATACTGTATACGTGAGTAGAAACACATTGGTACATGGCGGGGATCGAACTCGATTCTAAGACCGGTTGTAAGACACGTATCTCACGATTGTAAGACCGGTGTCCTCTAACTTCCACTTGACCTTGGCAGACATCGAGCCGGAGTTCAAGCGGTCGCTGCAGCAGCTGGTGCCGATGCTGCTGTCCCCGCAGAACCTGGTGCCCAAGCTGATCAACGGGCAGCGCGTGCGCGCCAAGGACCTGCTGCAGTACTTCAAGTCCTACATGCACATCTACAAGGGGAACGACCTGCCCGAGCCCAAGAGTATGCTGGTGGTGAGTAATCATATCATCATCATAAATCTTTATTGCTTTCAAGTGGTATTTATTACAGGTGTTATTATTATATTATATAAGGTATAAAAATATTAGCTGCAAATATTTTAAGGGGTGAATCAGTTCATAAAACTGAACAACTTTCCCCAAAAACATACGTCGAAATATGAGAAAAATTTTAGGACTTCCCATACAAATCGACTTGGTCGGTTCGTAATTTTGTATGGGAGGAACAAATTTTTTTCCATGTTTCGACATAATGTTCCACAGGGAAAATATTAGCTGCAAATACTCTCTCTGTCTCTCTTTTCGTGTGGGACACTAAGTCGTCCAACGACTTAATAAATACTGAATAAAACTGAGCAACTTTCCCACAGAAACATAAGTCGAAATATAAAAATAATATGTACAATTTGCCGTGTGATGCCGGCTTAGAATAGCATCACCCCACATCCTTCCCGCGGGTGTCGTAAGAGGCGACTAAGGGACTCGAGAGTGTTGGTGTATTACAATTTTTAGGCGACAGGCTGACAACCTGTCACTATAGTGATACACGTTTTCTGAAACAACCTTAGAAAACAATCCTCTAAAATGTCAGACGTGGCGATAGTGGCCGTATTCTTACGGCCGTTAACGCTCTGCCTACCCCGCAAGGGATAAAGGCGTGTTATATGTATGTATGTATGTACAAATTGACTTGGTCGGTCGGTAACTTTGTACGGTAGGTTCAGATTTTTTTCATACTGAAACTTGTTCAATTTCATGGGCTGATTCACCCCTTATAATAACAGCATTTTTTACAGCCTGTATGTGTATTACACCTGTGTGCTGACCTGCGCGATCTTCGAGTCAGCAATTGGCAGGAGATTGCGCAGGACACAGATCAGTGGAGACAGCTCGTTTCGGAGGCCAAGGTCCTGAGTCACCGGAGTTAGTTAGTTAGTATGTGTATTTAAATAGCAACTTGTCCCCAGGCAACAGCAGAAGCGAACAACCTGACCGCAGTGGCGGAGGCCAAGGAGGTGTACACCACGCTGATGGAGGAGGTGTGCGGGGGGGCGAAGCCCTACCTGCAGACGCAGCTGCTAGAGGCGGAGCACCAGCGCGTGCGGGACAAGGCGCTGCACGCCTTCCACGCCAAGCGGAAGATGGGCGGCGAGGAGTTCAGCCAGAGCTACTGCGACCAGCTCACCCACGTGAGTACACACAGCGGGGGGGCGAAGCCCTACCTGCAGACGCAGCTGCTGGAGGCGGAGCACCAGCGCGTGCGGGACAAGGCGCTGCACGCCTTCCACGCCAAGCGGAAGATGGGCGGCGAGGAGTTCAGCCAGAGCTACTGCGACCAGCTCACCCACGTGAGTACACACAGCGGGGGGGCGAAGCCCTACCTGCAGACGCAGCTGCTGGAGGCGGAGCACCAGCGCGTGCGGGACAAGGCGCTGCACGCCTTCCACGCCAAGCGGAAGATGGGCGGCGAGGAGTTCAGCCAGAGCTACTGCGACCAGCTCACCCACGTGAGTACACACAGCGGGGGGGCGAAGCCCTACCTGCAGACGCAGCTGCTGGAGGCGGAGCACCAGCGCGTGCGGGACAAGGCGCTGCACGCCTTCCACGCCAAGCGGAAGATGGGCGGCGAGGAGTTCAGCCAGAGCTACTGCGACCAGCTCACCCACGTGAGTACACACAGCGGGGGGGCGAAGCCCTACCTGCAGACGCAGCTGCTGGAGGCGGAGCACCAGCGCGTGCGGGACAAGGCGCTGCACGCCTTCCACGCCAAGCGGAAGATGGGCGGCGAGGAGTTCAGCCAGAGCTACTGCGACCAGCTCACCCACGTGAGTACACACAGCGGGGGGGCGAAGCCCTACCTGCAGACGCAGCTGCTGGAGGCGGAGCACTAGCGCGTGCGGGACAAGGCGCTGCACGCCTTCCACGCCAAGCGGAAGATGGGCGGCGAGGAGTTCAGCCAGAGCTACTGCGACCAGCTCACCCACGTGAGTACACACAGCGGGGGGGCGAAGCCCTACCTGCAGACGCAGCTGCTGGAGGCGGAGCACCAGCGCGTGCGGGACAAGGCGCTGCACGCCTTCCACGCCAAGCGGAAGATGGGCGGCGAGGAGTTCAGCCAGAGCTACTGCGACCAGCTCACCCACGTGAGTACACACAGCGGGGGGGCGAAGCCCTACCTGCAGACGCAGCTGCTGGAGGCGGAGCACCAGCGCGTGCGGGACAAGGCGCTGCACGCCTTCCACGCCAAGCGGAAGATGGGCGGCGAGGAGTTCAGCCAGAGCTACTGCGACCAGCTCACCCACGTGAGTACACACACTCATCATCATCATCATCATCATCATCATCATGCCGTATGGCATTTCTCTGCGCAGGATCCTATATATCCATTTTTAGGTTTTTGATCCACTCTTCGGCCGCTGTCGTAAGACGGTGCAGCTCGGTCATGCCGCCAGGTAGGCGATACAGTGGGCAATCGTTCACAATGTGGGCTAGGGTTTGGTCAGGCTCTCCGCACTCGCAAGATGGTGACTCCCTGAGTCCCCATTTGTGGAGGTGGTGGTTCGATCGCCCGTGTCCGGTTCTGAACCTATTCAGCCTCACCTTGGACGAAATAACCACTGGACGCGAAACGTATCGAATTTGTTTGAAAACTCATTCAACCAATATTGGGGGGGAGGGAGGAAAGGACAAATATTATTCTTCCAAATTGAAATATACACGTATTACATCATCATCTCTTTACTTCTGACAGTTTAGATTTTTTCCGGTTTATGAAGTAAGTCAAAGACAGTGCTGTACCATAGTCGATAAATCGACAACGAATGAATGATTGAATGAAGTTTTTCATCAACTTATTCCTAAAAAAACATATAACAGGTAAGTACATGTAAAACGTTAAGTGTTAAAAAAATGGACCTTTAATACTGTTATGTCAGTTTAAAATAGAAACACTTTCATGCCGGATAAAATAGTACGTTATGACAATAGACAAAAATGGATCAATTTCTGGTCGAGTAATATTGGAAGGATGAGACGAAGTCAAGGCCTTCCCAAGTTTCTTTCTTTCTTCGTGTGGGTCACCGAGTCGTCCAACGACCCAATGAACCTTAGTGTCAGAATTTTTCAACCGCCTTTTACAAGTAGCAGGCTTCAGGCATGGTTGTGTAACGACCGCAATTTATAGATAGCAACCGGGACCTGCGGCCTAACCTAACGTGATATACGAAATACATAACCATATTTCTTGTGGACAATCAGGTGGTTCAGTCCGCAATGTCCTAACCAGACTGGGAATAAATTTAGAAAGTGACAAATATCAACTTTGTGAGTGACCTACCGGGAATCGAACCCGGAACCTGCTGCGTTGCAGGCAGTCGCACTACCACTGTGCTACGTCGTTGTTCCGTTCCCATAGGGACGGAAAGAAACCAGAAATTGCCATTTTGGCTAAGGCTGTATAAGTAAGTAAATAAAATAGACTTTACTATAATTTTTATCGATATCCTTCATCGAAAGTTGAATAGCACTAGACTGAATGTAATTGTTGAACGAATGAGAAAATGACTGATAATAACCGACTAATTAGAGTACGATCAAATATTGGTTGAAGTGTTCTATAAAATATGACCTTTTTTATTGTGTCGTATTATACGATCCAGTCTTGCATATTTTATTAATTTTCTACGTAAATAACACAAAATACAGGACAAAAATATACTTACGAGTGAAAAGAAATATTGCTTGTACGATGGCTATAGCTTTTACAAAGCAATACAGCACATTTCACCATTTTTAAAGCGATGTTTTCTCTCGTAGCACTGAAGCGACACTGACGGTTGCGGTTAGATAACTTTGGCAAAATTTCAGGGTTTGTGGCTAGAGGGGTAAAGGGTGAAATGACATCGTTTCGCGTCCAGTGGTTATTTCGTCCAAGAGCCTCACCCATACTGAGCGCGGAGCATCGAATCCAGGGGGCCTTTTGTTTGGGTCTGAGATCAAGTCCACAATCAAGTACACACACTCAGACACACTCTCTCTTCGTGTGAAACATTAATTAGAATAGAATAGAATGGAAATCTTTATGTCAAAGTACATGAAGCAATAAAACATTAGTAACTTAAATACTAGGCACAGGTTGTACATTGAAAAAGGTATCCCACTCAGCATATGCTATAATACGAAGCAGGTATTGCAGCGCTGGTATTCTGTGGTACCCATGCGTGCTTTTGCACTGATCGAGACAAGGCAACACTTTTGAAATATAAGTAGAACAAGTACAATAGGTATGCTATTATTAGAATATAAGTAGTAGAAAACAAACACATTATTAATAGAGTGAATAATAACCGTAGTAAAGAGCATTGAGTCGTCCGACGACCCGATGAACCCTTATGTCAGAATTTTTCAACCGCCTACTACAAGTAGCAGGCTTCTGACATGGTTGTGTAACGACCGTCGCCTAAGTGATCATAGACAGCGACCGGGACCTACGGCTTGACGTGCCATCTGACTGAAACACGGAACCATCTTACTTACGGACAATCGAGTGGTTCAGCTCGCACTGTGCCAACAGACTGGGAACAAATTCACAAAGTGATAAATATTAACTTTGTGAGTGACCCACTGAGAATCGAACCCGGGACCTTCTGCGTCAAAGGCAGTCGTACTACCACTGCGCCACATCGGCCCCAAAACTTGGGGCCCAGGAAGTTCATGATGGATGGTCGTATCATAGCCGTGTTTGGACTTGTTAAAAAGGTCTTGTAATGAAGCGTGTTTCTTAAACTATTAATGTATTCTGAGGTCACACCTTTGGTTGCAGGATCTAGAGGAGCAGTTCAACGCGTTCCGCGCGCACAACGAGAGCAAGAACATCTTCAAGGCGGCTCGCACGCCGTCGGTGTTCTTCGCCATAGCGCTGGTGTTCTACGTGCTGAGCGGCGTGCTCGGCCTGGTCGGGCTGTACCCTGTGGCCAACCTCTGCAACCTGGCCATGGGGCTGGCCTTGCTTACGTTGGTGCTGTGGGCTTATATCAGGTAAGAGCGAGACAATCATCTTACGTTTTCGCTTTCTTCTAGCATAGTCATAAGGTCTCGTTCTCCTCCTCTCTCCCCTTTCTCTCTCTCTCTCCCTCCTTTTCTCTTTCTCTCCCCCCCCCTGTATCTCTCTCCCCCTTTCTCTCTCTCTTCCCCATTCTCTCTCTCTCTCTCCCCCTCTCTTTCCGTCGGTGTTCTTCGCCATAGCGCTGGTGTTCTAC
Source organism: Keiferia lycopersicella (assembly GCA_029255805.1). Classification (NCBI taxonomy): domain Eukaryota; kingdom Metazoa; phylum Arthropoda; class Insecta; order Lepidoptera; family Gelechiidae; genus Keiferia; species Keiferia lycopersicella. The sequence goes on from JARACZ010000024.1 coordinate 1,056,517, forward strand.
GTGCTGAAGGGCGTGCTCGGCCTGGTCGGGCTGTACCCTGTGGCCAACCTCTGCAACCTGGCCATGGGGCTGGCCTTGCTTACGTTGGTGCTGTGGGCCTACATCCGGTAAGAGCAAGACAAGCATCTTGTGGTGGTCATAAGGTCTCTTTTTCTTCATTTCTCTGTCTCTCTCTCCCTCCCCTTTCTCTCTATCCTTCCTTTCTCTCTATCTCCCCTTTTCTCTCTCTCACTCTCCCTCTCTTTCTCTCTCTCTCTCCCTTTCTCTCTCTCTCTCCCTTTCTCTCTCTTTTCTCTCTCTTTCTCTTAATCTCAACTCTTTCTCCACTCCCTCTCTCCATAGAATTTCATTAATAAAAGCTATAACTACGTAATCATCAAACTAAGTATCACTACGAGTATAATAATACATAAATTAATGGAAACGGTCTTGTTAGACGAACCTGTCACTTTAGCTATACGCGACGTAGCTGAAACGACCCCCAAACATTTGTTAAACGTGGCGATAACGACCGTAATTTTAAGGTCGTTAACGCTCTGCCCAACCCGCCAGGCATACAGGCGTGATTTGTTTATGTTTGATGTGTTTTGTGTGCAGGTACAGCGGAGAGATGCGTGAACTGGGCGTTACCATAGATGACACCGCTAATCTCTTGTGGGATAATGTGAGTCGGTTTTTATTATTTTTACTGTTGTAAATTCATGTCGCCTCTTTTTCAAATGGACTAATACAATGTTATAATACCTGTAATCTCTCTTTTCGTGTGGGACACCGAGTCGTCCAACGACCCGATGAATTCAGTGTTAGAATTTTTCAGCCGCCTTCTACAAGTAGCAGGCTTCTGACATGGTTGTGTAACGACCGCCGTCTAAGTGATCTAGACAGCAACCATGATCTACGGCTTAAAGTGCCATCCGAAACACGGAACCATCTTACTTACAGACAATCGGGTGATTCGGCCCGCAATGTCCTAACCAGACTGGGAATAAATTCACAAAGTTATAAATATAAATCAACTCTGTGAGTGACCCACCGAGAATCGAACCCGGAACTCTCTGCGTCAAAGGCAGTCGCACTACCACTGCGCCACATCGGTCGTCAAACCATACCTATAATGTACTTACCCAAAATCTTATGCAAATAATTTTTATTCTATTCTATGGCATTGATATATATTCTGTTGTACACAGTTCATGAAGCCGGTGTACCAGACGTGCATAGAGAAGGGCATGGAGCACGCCGCGCACGCGGCCGCAGAGCGCGCGCTCGGGCCCTCGCCCCCCACCCCCTCCCCCACCCCCACAGCCAACGGCAAGCACAAGAAGTTGTGATGCACGACACTGCGTCACACACACCGACCAGCGCCACCACACCGCAAGCCCCGGGGTCACACTAATGAAGATATACAAACATGCAAATCATATCTAGAAGGCTACAAAATATACTTGTGCTATAAAAGTGGGCAATTCGGTCACAATAAAATATGCAGTTCAAAAAAACAAGAATGTTGCAGATGTGAGAAATCAGATCATAATGTTAAAACGTGCGATCAGGGATGTTCCAAATGTGAAAAGATTGGTCGCACTGTTGTGAAATGCATGGAAAGTTCAAAAGTAACCCGGGCGATACACAAATGTGGACAAGAAACTTGTAGACACATTCGAGATATACGCAAACCAATGAAAGAAAGTCTCAAAACTGCTGAACTGGGGTATAACAGAATGGGAAAAAAGGATTTAGTAGCACGAGACACAAAGCAGGATGATAACCAAATTGAAAACTATGGCAATACGGTCCAAAATGTTGCGGACAAATGTCTGAATAATGATATTAGCCAAAATTGTATAGAAACACTCCTTAATGGTTGTAAAACTCAAAATAAACCTCGCCGATGTGTTCAGAAATTAGTTAAAAAACATCTGGACAACAATAAAAAATATGAAAATATATCATCAAGTTATACACCTGTGGTGAAGAGTCCGGCGAATAGTTTTATCAAAATTAGTCTAGTGAGTGAAGTGTACGTGTTTGTGTGTCTGTGTGTGCGTCTGATCGTTCTCGAGGGTCACGGCTGAGTGCAGTTCTGTAAGGTGAGTTTTAGATATGTGCATATTTGTTGTCAAAAGATATTACAACATGTAGGGTGTAAAAAATTGCTGCAAGTATCTTAAGGCGTGAACCAGCCCATGAAACTGAAACACTTTTTCCCCAAGGAAAATATAAGAAAATTCTTTATTGCACTAAAAAAGGTTGAAATCCTCGTATATTAAATTACTAACAAATCATGTCAATTTGTTTGTGAAGTCGAAAAAAAATTATCGTATTACGACCTATGTTTCTTGGGGAAAGTTGTTCAGTTTCTTGGGCTGATTCATCCCTTAAGATATTGCAGCTAGTTTACCCCTTATACCCAATTAAGTTTTTAATGGTTATATCGAAAAGTTAACACAAATTGAAAATAATAAATTAACACAATTTTGTCAAACGATTAAAACAAATCTGCATTGATCTAAACTAGTTTGACAATCTTTGTAAAGTTGTATTGTTAGAGTAGAGTTGTTAATATTTTCCATTTGGTAGGGGGCGGTGGTGGCTGCTAATAATAATCAGCTGGTTACTTGTACAGTACAGGAGGTAGACAAATTTCTAGTAGTTATACTGTAGCGTATTGATATACAAATGTATAGTTCTTAGTCTAACTGGATTTTATGAATTCAGGGCAATTTTCTCAACAAGATAAAATCTAGTTTCTCATTTATTTATGTATGATTTAGTTCAATAATTTTCTACAACCTGCCCTAAAAATATAACTAAATTTGCTAAAATAAACAATAGCAAATCATTTCATTAAATCTCGTTAGACTAAAATCATAATACATAAAAGTGACTAAGTATATTCATAAAAATATTTTCAAATCACATAAAAATCTTGGTAGACTGTAGCACAATTAAAATTATCTAACAATGATAATAAGTAAAAGATATTTTTGAAACCCACTCGTTTTCTTGCACAGTAAATAAATAAAACAAAATCAATAATTCTGTAAAATCGAAAGAAATTTTGTAAATATTTTTTCAAAAACGTATCTTACAATACTTGTGAAATAATTTCTTTCCTATATGTGCCAATTTCTAAAAAAATGTGGAATTATTACAATATTTTCATTAATGTGGGAGCAAAATATTTGATTATATTTGTTAAAAAGTTGAAGAGTTTATTTTAGTTGTTTGTAAAACATATTTAGCTTTTTCATTTTATGTTTGTTCAAATAGAAAACAATAAGTTCCGTGTGTTCTTATTGTTTTTCAAACCCTATTCCGAAAATATACAGTTGAATGTTCAATTGTTGTTTTAGTATAAAAATCTCTTTCTTGCCACACAATCGGTTAAAAAATCTTTCTTAAATTGTGGTTGTGACAATATTTTTTTTAAATCCTGATATCAACTAAACATACCCTAAACTATTGCATTATCTTGTGAAAAAAGATAAAAAAAAAACTGATTTCACGTCATCTAAGCGTAGGCGCGTACGGGCACGGAAGACGGTTGTTATAGAGTGACATTCGGACCTTTTCATTTTCGAAGAGAGTTAAATATTATTACAATAAAACTTGATTTTTTCCACCATATGGACGTCTCTATTAGGGCCCTAAGTCTGCTTAATGAAAATCGTTTCAGTTGGATGTCGATTGGATCTCAGTTGGATGATTTCGGTCATTTCATATTCTGCTACAGTTTGAAGTCTAGAAAATCACAATGGCAATGGAATAACAGTTGAGTTTCGATGTCGTTACAAAGAAATATAGTAGAATTGGGGCCCGGTACTTACTGACGACGCCTCTAATAACCAGACTACCGTGGCTCAGTCGTGAAATCGACTTCCAATAAGTCACCAGTGCATGCCATCATTAATAATGCATTCTGAAAGTTGTGGGTTTGTATATTTGCTATCTATCTAGTTTTACATTATTTTAACACATAACATGTAAATATAAAATGTGTAAATAATGCCGCAAGTGCCTAAAACTTCACTATCAACTTGACGCAATAAATAGATCGATAATGTTCAAAATATTACCTTTTTTGTGTACTTATTAGAATCAGTCATTCGAGGTGTGTGCATTGTTTCTATACTTGGTTAAAAGTTATTTTTATTAACTCGTGTATTTTGGCTTTTAATATTTCGCGTACAAAATCTGAATTACTCCGGTGTGCCAAACAAAACACATTTTTCTATGTTCGTCCGTCCTTTAATTAAAAATTGTCACTTTCCTGTATTCCGAGTCTAAAATCTGCCTACTTCATGGCAATACCGGGTGTAAGGGACAGCCCTCTGAATACTGATAGGTTGCATGCAGACCATGAAACTGAACAACTTTGCCCTAGGAAAGTATATATCACGAAACAATATAAAAAAATCGCTCGCTCGCTGATCAAGATTTTGTATTGAGGTCGAATTTTTTTGTCGTTTGCTGACATATGATCACTAGCGAAAAGTTGTTCAGTTTCATGGTCTGCATGCCCCCTATCAGTATCCGGAGGGCTGTTTCTCACACCCAGTATGATTGTTTTGTATTTTGCCTGTCGGTGTCGTCTTATGAATATTATTCATCATTCTTTATATTAATATCCAGAATGATAAAAATCGAAGAGAATGTCAATATCTTTACTCTAGTTCATTTAATTGTTACTCTTTATTGTTAATAGTAAAAAGTTTTGTTTAAAATCATGGACACATGTTTTTAAAGTTACATTTTAGTGTTAGTTTAGTTTACTATTTCGTTTTTTGAATATATAACAGTGCCTACGCGCACGCCTTCACGCGTTTATTGGCCGAAATTCGACCAATCAGAATGCAGAAGCGAGTGAAGCCCTCTGATTGGTCCAGCTAACGTCACGCCGGCCATGCTCAATTTTCTCACTTGAATTAGGACAGTTATTTTACTGTTGAACATTATAAATATTATTGTTTATTTATATATTCTTCGCAAAGCCGTGACCAAACGCAGGTTTTAGTACAGATGTTTTAAAATATATTGTACTAAAACTTGTCCAACTATAAATATTATGGGTTAAAATGTGCAGGGCTTTATTTCACAAAACTACAAAAACAATTTTTATAAGCATCATTCGAATATTGTAAAATATTTTGTATTTTTGTGGTTCAGGCCCATTTTGTCTCGATGTATGTACCAAGTAATAATTGTTTTTTTAGATGTTTGTTGTCCGTAGGATGATGCGTTTGCCTTTTTTTATCTATAAGACATAAGATACTCCCGATCCAATAAAAATAAATGCCTTTAGTTACTAGTATTATTATTATTTATTTTTGATTTGTACATTATTGGTTTAAATTGTATTTATTTATTTAACAAATTAAAACACGTATGTAAATAGCTTATTTAAATACGTTTCAACCATGCATTTTCATCAACGGTAGTCTAGAGGCATCTATTTGTGTATGATAAAGAAATTTTTAAGGCAGAATTAAGTTATACATGAATGAGCTGTAGCTAGAGTTTGTGCGGAAAGAAAACCGTCGCGGGAAATAAGTGACTATTTATTTTTACATAGAAACCCATCCCATCGACAAATGTCCGTCATAATAAAACACACAAGTTCCCCCAAATTCCGCACAGACTCTAAGTGCGCTGCTATCGCCTATGCCTCTTTCTTCTGATTGGTCGAATATATCTCAATTTTAAAGGTCAGTTACTTCTTATTGGTGCGTTTAAGCACAGTCGCGCCTGCTGCCATCTGCGATAAGCTTTATAGTTCTGCCTTACAAAAATCGACTTTATCACCCCAACAATAAGGCGTGAAGCCACATCTGAGCTCATATTATAAGCAATGTTAACGAGGATTGTTTTAAAATTGTGTTATCTATTTTAGTGCCATAAGTCCGCGATCATAGTGCGAGCCGCCCGTCACAGTCAAAATATATATTTATTTATTATATTATTGGCCCAGGAGGTATTATAAATTATACGAGTTATATGTTAACGTTTATGTCCCTAAATAAGAGATTCAAAATGTCTGATGACCGCAGTATAATATAGTAATTGTAAAAGGTTCTGCATGCAATTTAGAAAAAAATAATTCTCGGGTTTTAACACGATTTAAAAATATTCCCAAACGATAAAATGTATCCTCGTCAATCATCTCGTCTTATTATAAAGTGTACCAGCGCGGGCAGCCGGGCATCTATTCAAAATGGATTGCAATTTTTACGAATTTCAGTTTTCATGTAAAAAAAAAACTGTAAGGCCAAGGTTTGTTTGGCCGGATATTTGGGTAAAAAAGCCGGACACCTAAAATTTTTGAGGATTTTCGGTGTTAATGTTAAAAAAATTAAAACCAAGGCTGGCGACGAGCTGTGGGGGCGACAGCGCTTGCACCCAACCGGTGCTTGTTCCTTTAGAATTCGGTCTCGATCCACGCGCATTTCGAAAAATAAACGCCTAACCAAAGTCGGACAAGCCGGACGCTGCTTATTTTGGCCGGACAAGCATTCTAAAAACCTGACCCTGTACGGCTAAAGCCGGACGCCTGGCAACCCTAGCTGCCCCCACGCCCCGCTCCCATCTCCGACGGCAGGGCACACTGTATAACTTCTTTTGCTCAATAAACGACACATGACCGCGACTTTCTCTCGATTTTCAAAACTAACCTTTCAAAAACTAAACTTTCAAAACGACTGTGCCTCGTTTTTCAAAACTACAGGATACAATTCTACAGGTGAAAATCTATGAACATTGCGTAGCGCCTCAAAAACCCGGGTTTTAATGTCCCACCGTCTACGCAATGTACATCGAATTTCTCCTGTAGAATTGTAGCCTGTAGTTTCGTTGCATAGGCCACTGGTTACTACGGTCGCGTTAGAACCCGAACTGACGGTTAGAGTGACGGACTGTCGCGCTTAATCATCCTGTCTCGTGATTAATTGTACATTGGTTTCGGTTTAGGTAATAATTGTTTAATTATAATGCAATGTATTAATAAAGGTCTTATTTTTAATACCGCTCGTTTTTTTCAATGGTCATTTTACAATAACAAAAGATACTATACAGGGTGTAAAAAAAAATGCTGCAAATATTTTAAGCGGTGAACCAGTCCATGAAACTGAACAACTTTCCCCAAGGAACATAGATCGAAATATGAAACAGATTTGGACCAATTCGTATGGGAGGTCAAAAAAAATTTCTCATATTTCGACTTTTCTTTCTTAGGCAAAGTTGTTCAGTTTCATGGGCTGATTCGACCATTCAAATATTTGCAGCTAATATCTATACACCTTAAAACAAGAAAGAAAATAAAAATGTGTGCTGTGTGTGTGTGTGTGATCTTACTTGTTAAAATAAAAGTTGAAGTCGTTAGTATAAAAATATTATTTTTATTTTTAGTAAAGCATTATATGGTCCAATTTAAACATTTATCAACAATATCGTATTTTTATAACAATTTTAATACAATTCGAGAAAATACACAGTAGTGGAACACAAAACACACTTAACTGTAACGTCTTGTAATATAACGATTAATTACATACATACACATACGTATAACGCCTTTATCCCTTGCGGACTAGGCAGAGCGTTAATGACTGCAAAATTGCAGTCGTTATCGCCACAACGATATAACAATTAATTAATAATATAAATTTACAATTAATATTAGTAAGATACTTACTGTACAATTGTTTACTTTCAAATGGGTTTTCTTGAAAGTTATCTACCCTTCATTGGGTGTTTTGCGGAGTTTTAATATGTTTTAGTTTATTCAATTCAATACTTCGTAAATAACAAAAACTTGGGGCAGTCTTGAGACATAATTCGCGCGTGGAATAGGCTTGTTTCCTGACAGGTCAAATGAGCTACTTTTTAAAACGATCTAAAACGGTATTTTGTTTGAAGAAGTAGAAGTATGACGTCACGCCGTAAGTATCTGAATGGCGTCAAAACACCTGCTTTTATATTATTTTTCTGTTTATTAATTCAAAGTTTGAATATTTCGAAAAATTATGAATGAAGTCCGTAGTATTTTTGGACAATAGTTTTAAGCGTACAACTGTTATATTTTAATGATCCAGGAAACTAGCGAATTCAATAATTTGTGAAGTTGAAACGTCCGTGGGTTGATATAGCCACTTAAGTTATGATCTCTTTTTGTCCTCCCCGCTGTAGCCGACAGCGGCGGCGGCCGCGCGGTGTGCCACTTGATCGAACGCTTGTCGCATCAACTGTAATAAAAGAAAACATATATATACATACATAAACAAATCACGCCAATTCAGTTACCATCACTAGTAAAATTCAGTTCGCGTCACTAGTAAAATTCAGTTCCCGTCACTAGTAAAATTCAGTTCCCGTCACTAGTAAAATCCAGTTCCCGTCACTAGTAAAATTCAGTTCCCGTCGCTCATAAAATTCAGTTCCCGTCACTAGTAAAATTCAGTTCCCGTCACTAGTAAAATCCAGTTCCCGTCGCTCATAAAATTCAGTTACCGTCACTAGTAAAATTCCGTTTACATTAGTTACTTACATAGCTTCGTATTGTGTCAGCACTTTCGTCTATTTGAACTGCGGTATCTCTCAGGTTGCCCGTTACCCTGAAATTTAACAACAACAATTTCCATAAATAATTTCAAACAGAATCTTTATTTTGAGAAGTAAATGCTTATACAGGATGTAAAAAATCATCTGCAAATATTTTAAATGGTGAACCGTATCACCCCATGAAACTGAAAAACTTACACCAAGAAACATAAAACATTTTGGACCTCCCATACAAAATATAACAGCAGACGAAGTCAGTTTGTAATTGTATGGGAGGTCCATTTTTTTTACGTACCTTTGTTTCTTGGAGAAAATTGTTTAGTTGCATGAGCTGATTCACGCCTTAAACGCCGTCGGTTCTCTTTTTAAATAATACATAGGTACATACATATATCACGCCTTTATCCCTTGCGGTGCAGGCAGAGCGATAGCGACAGCAAAAATACGGTCGCTATAGCCACGTCTGACAAATATTGAGGGCCGGTTACGATAATTTGTGTATCACTATAGTGACAGGTTGTCAGCCTGTCGCCTAAAAATTGTAATACACCAATACCCTCGAGCCCCTTAGTTGCCTCTTACGACACCCGCGGGAAGCATGTGGGGTGATGCTATTCTTAGCCGGCATCACACGGCTGAGTTATTTATAAATTGCTATATACCTGCTATACGACCACACGGCTAGAATGATGCAGCTGGCTATGGCGATCATTTGCCCCACTGCCACTAAAGTCTGAATACCTAATGTTGAGCCCAGGATACTTAACAAGTAACCTGAAAAAAAAAAAGCAAATAAATACGTCATATAACCTCCATGAAATCTCACTTCTTTAGGTCTGCTGGAAGTCTTTTTTTTTTAAATAAGCAGTATCTGTTGCAATGCTTCTGCCATATGTACAATAAAGTGTTAAATTAATTAACTATTTTTATTTAAAAAAAACTAGCGGTCTGCCCCAGCGGCTGCGCCCACTGCAACTTATTTTCCCGTGGGAATAAAGATTTTTCCCGGCAAGTATTATACATAAAAACCTTCCTCTTGAATCACTCTATCTACTAAAAAACTGCATCAAAATCCGTTGTGTAGTTTTAAAGATTTAAGCAATTACAGACAGACGCGAAAAGCGACTTTGCTTTATACTATGTAGAGATATAAACGAAGCAAGTGGAAAAAATTCGCGGCACCGATGGGATTTGAACCCACGTCTTCTGACTTATTAAATTAAAATTCCGAAAGTGGAACACTAAAACTATCTAAAACTCATAGTCAAATATTTTATCTCGAAGTAGATTCACAATTAATACTTTTACTGAGCACATACCTAAAATTGCCATAACAGCGTAGACAGCGGGCGTTCCCGCCAGTCTGAATAGATTCTTGCCCTCGTTGTGTGCGCGGAGCTGCTCAAACTTCTCTTCTAATTCCTGTAATACATGTGTTATGAGCGTCGGTGGCCAATTGGATACGACACCGGTCTTACAATCGTGAGACCCGAGTTCGATCCCCGCCAATGTGTTTCTTCTCACGTACATTTACCGACTGCTCTTACGGTGAAGGAAAAAACTTCGTGATGAAACCCACATTCAAATAAAATTTGAAATCACATGATATTTGAATGTGACTAACCTAGGATTCGGGCCAGTTTAGCCTTTCGGTTGCAGAGGTCAGATGGCAGTCGCTCTGTGTAAAAATTTAATTCCATGTCAAATCCCCTAGGTAATGTAGCCGACCCCGACAGAGAGCGGGATAAGGCAAGGAGAATGATGACGATGTGGTGTTTAAGATCTTGTCCAATTAACAAAGAATGTTGGAACAATACATAACTGTTATTTGAGGTCATAATTTCAGTCATAACATAAGACGTCCACAGCTGACCACAGGCCTCAGCTAAAGATTTCCACATACCTAATATTTCCACCTAAGATTTGAGATATTGCAACAAAAAAAATAGTTCGTCGTAAAAATCTAAGATGTTGGATAAGTAGGTACCTACTTAATGTACAAATAGTGGTTTAGTGCTAATCAACTTTCTTGAGCCCTTCGTATGTGTATATAATTAATTAACAAAAATTTCGTTTTAGTATCTGATTTCTTCTTGATTATACAGGCTCATTTTTTGAGCTCTCTTAGCTTGAATAAGTAGTCTAACTATTTACTATAATTACTGCTGTTTAAATTATTTTTCTCTTCGCTGTCTGATAGTTTACTTTTTCTTTTTGCTATCCTTCTACCATATAATTATGTATTAGTTTATTGTATTAAATATTTCCGTATATATTAGTTTATTATAATTTAATTTGTGCAGTAGTATGTAAAATAGTTTATTAGTATATGTAGGTATAGTTCGTACATATGCACTATCCCGCTTGACCCTGCGTACTTTTCCTGCCAATAAAAGGTTGCCTGGTAGAAATTGCTACCTCAGCAATAAGGCCGCCTAATTGTACCGAATTTTCTTTTATTGTACTTTTCTTTGTTTTGTGTTTTGTACAAATAAAGCATTTGTATTGTATTGTATTGTTATTTTTTGTTTGCAAAATGCGATTTCGCTGGTGGCCCAATAGTAAAAGTTATTCAGAATCATGAGTAGAAATGGAACACCCTACAAAGTTTGTGTACTGGCTGAAAAATAATCCTGTATTTCTGCTGTTACAAAATAGGAAAACGAACCACTCTCAATGGGAGGTATTTATTCTTTTTGAGAATTATATAAAAAGCTAGTATTCCAAAAACTCGATAGATGACGTTGACTATGTTACTAGATTCCAGTGTAGATTTCAAAGCCAAAAGACTAAAAAAAATTGCAATACTGACTGGCAATCTGGCATGCTGTGACACTTTCGTTCCAAATGAGTCCGAGTCCAAGTTTCAAAATTACAAAAAAATATTATTACGTTCCGCTTCTTTCGGTAACATACCAAGCGCAGCGCCATCTATCCAGCGACTAGAATAATAATAATATTTTTTTATTTTTTCCACGTGCCTGTCGATGTCCCACTGCAGGGCAAAGGCCACCCCTCTTTCACGCCACCCGTCTCGGTCTTGGGCCTCTAAATGAATAACAATTCAAAAAAATTAAAAATACTCCCTATTTACTTTACTTTTACCTTTTCTAGTTGCACCTCATAACTGTTCGCAAACTCATCTCCCCCCATTTTCCGTTTACTATGGAACGCGTGTATGGCTTTATTCTTGGCTCTATGGTGTTCCTCTTCCAGCTTCCTCGGCTGCAGATAAGGTTTGGATCCTCCGCAAATGTCTTCCATGACAGTGTCGTAAACTTCTTTAGCTTCGGCGACTGCTGATAGATTGTTGGCTTCTGCTGTTGCCTGGAAGATATTGTGCGAAACATATAAGATATTATTGGAAATATCATTCATTCTTCATTCAGAAGGTTTGAAAATAAACATACATACACACACACACATATCACGCCTCTATCCCTTGCGGGGTAGGCAGAGCGTTAACCACCGTAAAAATACGGTAGCTATCGCCACGTCTGACAAATAATGAGGGCTGTTCAAGATAATTCGTGTGTCACTATAGTGACAGGTTGTCAGCCTGTCGCCTAAAAGTTGTAATACACCTGAAACCCTCAAGTCCCTCAGTCGCCTCTTACGACACCCACGGGTAAGAAATGGGGTGATGCTATTCTAAGCCGGCATCACACGGCATTGAAAATAAAGAACTACAGAAAAGCTAGTCTTTGATTTTTGTAATGATAAGCGACAGGCTGACAACCTGTCACTATAGTGATGTACACGACTTATCTAAAGAGAGAGAGAGAGCTATCTCAGATGATAAATACTCGATTTATTCGCGTATTTTTACGATTTGATAATGTTTTTTAAACTTTCAACTTTATTGAGATACAATTGTTTTATTTTAGGCTGACCACCTGTCATTATATTGATACACAAATTATCTCAACCGGCCCTCAATATTTGTCAGACGTGGCGATAGCGTCCGTATTTTTACGGCCATTAATGTTCTGCCTACCCCGCAAGGGACAGAGGCGTGATATATGTATGTATTTAAGTTTTTTGACATATAGAACAGACGGCCCGATCCTTATTTGACAAGAGATACACAGAACATAATTTTTGTTTGTGAATATAACGTCCCTCTTGAAAAACATCGGGTTATTCATCGCCTCGATGCCCCGTTTACCTCTAAAATGGTTTTCGGTTCAGGCAGCTCAGTTCCGTTGAAGATGTTCATGTACGCCCTGAAGTACAGCAGCAGATCTTTGGCCTTGACCTTCTGACCTTCGATTCTCTTGGGTACCAGGTTCTCAGGGGCGAGGATCATAGGGATCAGCTGCCTTAGAGAGGCCTTGAATTCTGGGCTTATGTCTGTGGAAGGGAAAAATACAAGTTACCACAGAGTGTCATAAAATACAGGGTGTAAAAAAAATAGCTGCCAATATTTTAAGCGGTGAACCAGCCCATGAAACTGAACAACTTTCCCTTAGAAACATAGGACGAAATATGAAAACAAAATTTGGACCTCCCACAGAAAATTAGCAACCGACCAAATCAATTTGTATGGGAAGTCCAAAAAAATTTCTCATATTTCGATTATTTCAGTTTCATGGGCTGGTTCACTCCTTAAAATATTTGCAGCTAATATTTATACACTTTATATGTAGTAGCAATTTAACAGAGAGTGCTTCGCATATTGTGTGAATTCAACTTCAGCAGCCACAAGTCCACTGCTAGGCGGATCGCACACTTAACGCACGAGAGTAAAATATCGCAGCCGTCAGATCCATACCAAAAAAGTCACTCCGCATACTAAAACCGCACTCGACGGTCGACGCTGCGCAGTTATTGTGTTTGCATAGTTAAACATACAACAGCTCGGTGAAGGTCCTAGTATGGCAGGATCCCCTACCATATGGCCGGATCTTAGACCATAGGTGAAAGCTAAGGCGGCCACACTACAAAAAAAAGAATAAGAACCAACCTGCTAGACTCCCGTTAAATTCTGGATTGGTGGCGACATTCAGGCCAGGATGCGGCATCAGGAAGCATGCCAGCTCTTCGAAACATGACGCGATGTGGCGTCTCAGCGTTTGGAGCTCCACATGTTGACCTTCGTGCACCTAAGACAGGAGAGCAATCTAAAGTAAGATGGTTCCGTGTTTCGGATGGCACGTTAAGCCGTAGGCCCCGTTACTGTCTAGATCACTTAAATGGCAGTCGTTACACAACCATGTCAGAAGCCTGCTACTTGTAGAAGGCGGTTGAAAAATTCTGACACTAGGGTTCGTCGGGTCGTTGGACGACTCGGTGTAACACATGAAAAGAGAGAGATATTAAAAAAATATGGCGGCGGTTTGGTGTGTTCCCGTTGTCATCGAAAAGAGCGGGGCATGATTTGCCTATCTGGAGCAAGGTGTGGCACAGGGTGGAGCAGTGTCTTTGCCATGCCACAACTTGCCAAACTCTGTGATTTCATAACAGACTTTGATTAGATTGAAAACTATATTTGAAAAAGATCGCGTTGCTATTTTTAAATAGAAAATTAGGCTTGCCTACCTCCAGTCGTTTGGCAAGCAGTCTCCTTCCCCCGTCCGCTCCGTAGTCATACTCGTACGGGAAGCTCCAGTCTCTGACGAGGAACTGCAGCCGCTGGAAGGGCTTCCCGCCGTTGCTCTGAGCGGCCAGCCTGCCGTATTCCGTGAACAGCTGCAATTAATAATTTAATTTGTGCATTAGTATATAAAATAGTTTATTAGTATATGTACATATTATGCACTATTCAGACTGCGTACTTTTCCTGTCAACAAAAGGTTGCCTGGTAGAAATTGCTACACACGGAGGACAGTAACCAGTGGAGAACGCATGCGGGGGCGACCGCACTCACTTGATGTATGCTTTATAAGGCTGACGCATCAAAATTTTGATTAGTCGGGTTGAGACTGTGCGAAAGAACGGCCGTTCCGCGCTTCGTTTTTTGGCGTATAAACGTAAACAAGAATGCCTTCCTGTGCAGTGAAATGGTGTGGAAAGTGCAGTACAACATCAAGTTCCGCAAAAGACGGGATAACATTTCATAGGTAAACATTTTTATGCTTGATTCTTTCAAAATTTCATTTTAATGAAAAATAATTCCATATTTATAATTTCTGATGCGCTCCCGTTGATGTCTTTCATTGCTATCCCTTTCTAACGCACGGGTGTGTCCATACGTAGGCTGGCTCTTTCTTCGTAATAGTGCTATACCACTGTTCTCAGAAGTATAGAAAGATTTTATCGATAATTCTGGGATCGTCATAAAAGAATTATGTTAATGTACGTACTTAACAACTTACCTACAATGTATATTATATGAATGAATGCATTCGGGGTATATGGAGTGGCGCGGACGCATTCCCCCCGCGCCACCCGGAACGAAAATCAAAATCAAGTGCAGGTGTACGCGCACGCGGCGACCTTTGTTTCGGCAGCGGTATCAATTTGTAACATACATACATACATACATATATCACGCCTTTATCCCTTGCGGGGTAGGCAGAGCGTTAATGGCCAATGGTAAGAATACGGCCACTATCGCCGCGTATGACATTTTTGATGTTTGTTTTCTAAGGTTGTTTCAGAAAACATGTGTATCACTATAGTGACAGGTTGTCAGCCTATCGCCTAAAAATACACCAACACTCTCGAGTCAATTTGTAACTATTTCATTTATTATGAAATCAGAACAAAATGTCAATAGGTAGGTCAATATATCATCTTGTCATGTCCATCTGTCTGTCCGCTGACCAGCATCGTCTCGCCAACCAGCCCTACCATCCAAAATGATCGTAACAGGTCGTTTCCAATTCGGTACAATTATTTCAATACATACCCTAAAATTACAATGTAAGTAGGTACTTATTAATTTTTTATATACATATATCGCTATATTAATATTAGCATGCACATGTTTCAATAAATTTCAATCACATAATATGAGTAAACTTATTGAACGGTGATATAAAATATCGATATAATTATACATATTTATTTTTCCCATCTCTACAAAATATGCGGTCATTGCGAAAGCCAATTGCGTCTAGCGATAATTACCTCTCCCCCCGCAAAAACCAGTGAGCTTGGTTTTGAACAAAATCGTACCGACGCGTTCTCCACTGGTTACTCTCCTCCGTGTTGCTACATAAGCAATAATGCCGCCTATGTTGTACCTTTTCTTCTATTGTACTTTTCTGTGTTATGTGTTTTGTACAAATAAAGCATTTGCATTGTATTGTGTTGTAATTCAAATCATGGCAACGTAAAATACACATAACAACATACGTTGGTACTCGCATTGAATACCAAACTTTAAAACGCTTCTCGTGTTAGGTACGTTACATTTTTTTAAACTTGCAATTTTTTTAACGCAGTTTGGATTTGAACCAGCTATTTTCGCTATCTGTACCAACTACGGCGACGCCTCTACCGTCTCGACTACCGCAGCTCACTCACAGCCCGCGCAATATCCTAATATGTACCAACCAATCGACTTCGTGGGAGGTCCATTTATCCAAACAAACGCGGTCCGTGTGAAGTAGTCTTCTCATTCGTTGGCAGATGGCGTTAGTCTTGATAATAGCTTTATCGGGTTTAAGGAACATGCGAATATTAGATATAGCGTAAGAAACAAAATACGTTTTGGGAGCGATAAATCCGAGCTAGGCTCGGTCAACCAGGTACTATTAATAAAACGACACGAGATCATTGACTTCGCCAATCCGTTTGTGAGTGTGGCAACCCATAACTCTAAGGTCTGTATCTATAAATCGCACTTACTCTTGAGATCGATCTCAAGAGCGATTTTGACAAATGTCAGTCAATACTAATAGCATCTCAGAGTCGCACTCCAGGGCCCCAAGTCTGCTATTTTTTTGTCATTGTAACGCCATTGAAACTCAACTGTCATTTAATTGCCATTGTGATTTTCTATACTTTAAACTGTTTGCAGACTGCGAAACTACTAAAATCATCCAACTGAGATCCAATCGACATCCAACTGAAACGGTTTTCATTTAGTAGACTTAGGGCCCAGATCTTGTCACACTGTGGTCCAGCTTTCAAACTTGTCTTACCTGTAAATGCTGCAGATCATCCTCCTCAATGTTTTGTGACAGGTTGTAGATCTGCACCGACGACAGCATGGTGGATAGAGCAAACACTGTCGCGTTGTCGCGCACGGTCGACTCGCTGTCGAACGTGCCTTGCGTGTCTACCACTAGGATCACTATCTGAAACACAACAGGAAAGAAAAAACAAGTGGTTAAAACCTTGTGTATCTATCTTCTTCTTTTCCTGTGGGATACCAAGTTGTCCAACAATCCAGTAAACCCTAGAGTCAGAATTTTTCAAACGCTGTGTAACGACCGCTATCTAAGTAATCATAGACAGCAACCGGGACCTACAGCTTAACGTGCCATCCGAAACACGGAACCATCTTTCTTACGGACGATCGGGTGGTTTAGCCCGCAATGTCCTAACCAGACTGGGAACATATTCACAAAGTGATGTGAGTGACCCACCGAGCATCGGACCCGTAACCTTCAGCGTCAAAGGCAGTCGCACTACCACTGCGCCACATCGGTCGTCAAGCTAGCAGCTGTAGACTGTAGACTGTAGACTAGACTTTCCATAGGTCTGTAGCGGCCTCTGGGAATCCCTACTCTGATGGTTTTGCAAGTTAAGCAAGAAGTTCACAACATATTCTCAAGATGGCGCCACGTGACAGAACAATGGGTCTGGAACGCGATATCGAAGTGTTTACCGCACACCGCATAATATGTTATGTTAAGCTGTTCTATTTCTTGATACTACGAATTCTACCTAACCTAACCTAACCAGACTGGGAACAAATTGACGAAGTGATAAATTTATATTAACTTTGTGAGTGACCCACCGAGAATCAAACCCGGAACTTTCTGCGTCAAAGGCAATCGCACTACCACTGCGCCACATCGGTCGTCAAATGTGGCGTGTTTCTATGCAGTGGCGTAACTAGGTGACCAAAGACCCTGGGGCAAAAAACAATCGGAGCCCCCGTTTCGCATACTCTGACGTGGTACAAAATCAAAGTTTTAGTCATATCTTCATAGCAGCAATACTCTGAAAAGTGCTGTCGCCAGCTTAGAGGGCTCTTTACAAAACTAGTACGCGAGCGAAACAAGCATATTTTTTTCAAACTTATCTATGTAGAAACCTATGGATCCATAGAGGGTTTTTACAATGAATAAATCTGGTAGGCTGAACCACCCGATTGTCCGTAAGTAAGATGGTTCCGTGTTTCGGATGCCACGTTAAGCCGTAGGTCCCGGTTGCTGTCTATGATCACTTAGACGGCGGTCGTTACACAACCATGTCAGAAGCCTGCTACTTGTAGTAGGCGGTTGAAAAATTCTGACACTAGGGTTCATCGGGACGACTCGGTGTCCGACACGAAAAGAAGAAGACCAGCCGAAGCTTTCTCTTCTCATTGCGATAATCTCCTTACCTTTTCGCCATTTTCCAGGGTAGTCTTGAAAGGCTGTGACCACAAAAGCAGGCCTGTGGTGTCTCTCTCGGACCCTCCTCGCCAGCTGAAGCCCTTCAGCGGGTCTTTCTCAGACCCTAGCCACTCGCCACCAGTCTCGCCAAGGTTATACTGGAAGAAAAGTAAGTTGTTATCAGGAATGGATACGAGCAGGGCGGATCGCACACTTGACGCACGGCGGAGCGCTAAAATATTGCAGCATACTAAAACCGCAGTCGAAGGAAGACACTGTGATAGCGCTGGCTGCGTCGACAGCGGTTATAGTATGGGGATTGACATTTCCAGTATGAATAGACCGCTGCGATATTTTTGCGCTCCGTCGTGCTTCAAATGTGCGATCCGCCTACATGAAGACTGGTACACGGAGGCCCAGGACAGTACTAGGTGGAGAGAGAACAGGGAGCCTTTGCCCAGCAGTGGGATGACGCAGGCTAGAGAAGTTAAGATATGTAGACACGTACCTTGTGGTGCATATACCGCAGGAAGAAGTCCAGCAGAAAGGACTTGCCCTTGCGGAAGGCGCCAGCCACAGATATCACCACCACACTCCTGTCTCTCACATCCTCGCGCAGCAGCAGGTCTGTCAGGGCATCCTCGTCCAAGTTGAAGGTGTGTTCAGGACCTGGAGTCACCACCTGGATCCCCCAACCCGATTCTAGGGTCTCGATTTTCGCTAAAGGAAACGAAAATACTGAATTAAGTTTTGCATCACAGCCGTGTGATGCCAGCTTAGAATAGCATCATCCCACATCCTTACCGTGAGTGTCGCAAGAGGCGACTAGGGACTCGAGAGTATTGGTGTATTACAATTTTTAGGCGACAGGCTGACAACCTGTCACTATAGTGATACACATGTTTTCTGAAACAATCTTGGAAAAAAACCTCAAAAATGTCAGACGACGTGGCGATAGCGACAGTATTCTTACGGCTGTTAACGCTCTGCCTGCCCTGAAAAGGATAACGGCGTGATATACGTATGTATGTAAGTTTTTATTTTGCCGTGTGGTGCCGGCTTGGAATAGCATCATCCCATTTCTGCCCGTGGTAGTTGTAAAAGGCGACTAGGGGATGAATCCAGGAAACGGGCAGCAGCTTTTTCTGTGAATATCTTGTACTACATACATATATCACGCCTTTATCCCTTGCGGGGTAGGCAGAGCGTTAACAGTCGTAAGAATACGGCCGCTATCGCCACGTCTGACATTTTTGAAAATTGTTTTCCAAGGATGTTTGAGAAAACATGTGTATCACTATAGTGACAGGTTGTCAGCCTGTCGCCTAAAAATTGTAATACACCAATACTCTCGAGTCCCTTAGTCGCCTCTTACGACACCCACGGGAAGGATGTGGGGTGATGCTATTCTAAGCCGGCATCACACGGCACGGTATCTTGTACTGCGCTCGCCAATCAACCTGCCAAGTAGCGCAGCGTCGTCCGTCGCGTGCGGTTTAAGTATACTGACGTTTCTAGTATGGACCTGACAGACTACTGCGATATTATATCGCTCCGTCGTGCGTGCGTCGACAGTGGATGAGCGGTTTTAGTATGGGGATTGACATTTCTACTATGGATCTGACAGACCGCTGCGATGATTTAGCGCTCCGTCGTGCGCCACGTGTGCGATCCGCCGCAATACCCCTCAATTAGGGGAGGCCCATGTCGAGCAGTGGACTGTTCTTCTTCTTTTCGTGTGGGACACCGAGTCGTCCTACGACCCGATGAACCCTAGTGTCAGAATTTTTCAACCGCCTTCTACAAGTAGCAGGCTTCTGACATGGTTGTGTAACGACCGCCGTCTAAGTGATCATAGACAGCAACCGGGACCTACGGCTTAACGTGCCATCCGAAACACGGAACCATCTTACTGGACTGTTATGTTTGTAGCAGTAGCAGTAAATTTTTATACTCTTTAAATCAGATTTGGCCCACGTCGATCGTTGAACCTGTTAACGAAGATAACGCCTTCGATACGACAAAAGCAAAAAACGATCGATTTACATATATTTATTAGTAGGTATTTGCGTCAATATTTAAGTAAACAAAACTTATTAGAATAGTCACGAACACTGCTATCATACATACATACATACATAAATCACGCCTTTGTCCCTCGCGGGGTAGGCAGAGCGTTGAAGACTGTAAAATTACGGTCGTTATCGCCACGTCTGATAAATATTTGAGGGTCGTTTCAGATAAGTCGTGTATGTCTATAGTGACAGGTTGTCAGCCTGTCGCCTAAAATTGCAATACACTTAAAACCCTCAAGTCCCTCAGTCGCCTCTTACGACACCCATGGGTAAGAAATGGGGTGATGCTATTCTCAGCCGGCATCACACTGCTATCTATTATAACTATTCAGTGTACTTTACTTAATCACCCCAAAACAATTAACTAGCTGGTTACCTATCCGCTTGACTAAAGTAAAAACATCAGACCACATTGTTTATATTCGTACTCATATCATAAAACTATATGTATATGCGCTATTAATATTATCATATCAAACCGCATCATACAACCAGAACAGAGTCAAAACATGAGCACTGAAACGTTCTGTAAAGTTTTCCAACTCGATGTAATGTCAAGCCGACCTGGCTCCGCACGTATCGACTCGTCGTTCCTGTGGAGTCAGCCAGGGAGGCCGAGAGGGTGGCGCAGGTCCTGGGCAACCCTGCGTTTTCCATACTCGTGATTGCGTCTTAGGTAACGCAGTGTCTGCGGTATTGCCTTAGACACCGATTAAATCGCCTATCACCGACGTATGAGGCCAATGATTTGATTTTTATTAGTGACTAGATTTACGTAATTAGGAATCTAATTAAAGTTTCACCGGATATTTGCATACAATAGAAAATTATGTTTTATTTAACGATAGTTTCAAAGTAGTTGATGTTGTTGTACCTAGCAGGTTTTCGTAACGAATATGATCGAATTACTTATGTTTAACTTGTTTGTAAGTCCATTACTTACAGACACATAAAATTAATGGGTTTTTTGACTCGTTTTCGACGTCTAAGTATATTATTATAGTCTGTAAGTTTAGGTACTTATCTTTTTGTAAACAAACTTTGTATGAAACTGACAGTTCAGAAGTGTCACAGGTGGTGGTGGTGGTAGTAGTTTTGAAGGAGCCCTACAGCATTGTCGCTCGAATAAATCATCTTTAACAGCCGTCGAAGTCATATTATTGCTAAGACAACTAACCTACTATTTTTCTCTGTAAACATGTTAAAACGTGAGTTTGACAGCTGTCAAAATTGGCTTATTCGAGCGGCGGTACTGTAGCGTCTACTTGTACTTTTGGCAGCACTTTGAGTTGCCCATTTAGGAGATCAAGTTAATCTGGTTTTTCATACTGCCATTAAGAATAGCCAGAATACCTTGATCCCTTAAACGGTAGCTTAACAGCTAGTTAAGTTACTTTAAATGTAAACACAGTCTATAACAAGATATTGCCTCACATGTACCACCGGTTGAATGAATCACAAACAACAACACGACCAACTGACATCATTAATAGAATTAGAAACTTAAATCCACCATTTTCTCTCCACTTACTTGGCATTCTCTTTATCCACTTTTCACACTACGGACAATAATAAAGCAATCGCATTAAATCACATAAATCTGAACAAATTCTTCGTGTTTGTAGCGACGGGTAAACAATTGCTTTCCGTGCAGCCGCGTCGGGCAGTCGCAGTTAACTGACGAGAATTCTACGTAAGGTCAGTGTTTGTGATGTCAGAATGTGGCTATAAGGCCGGCGAATGCAATTATTGCCAATATGATATGAGTAAGGGTAAATGTTATCGATTAGTTTTGTAAGTACTTATACCTGCGCAATGTTTGTTGTGTATGAGACAAAGGACGCCGCGCGGGCGTTGACCCGTTGACCTATTTTACGCAATTTTCTTTGGAGGGCGATATACTTTGCGCTTCGTTGTCATGTCAATTGGGGTCAAGTTGGGGTCACCTCCCGGAATCTTTCCGGTGTACAGAATCAATTAAAGGACTAAAATAGGAACTTAAATTAGTTCTAACTCTATTTTACGTTCTAAATTAGAACAGAAAGTCAATTTCTGAAGCGTTCTTAACTAACTTAAATCTGCTACTTATTATATCCTTATATCACATGTTCTAATTTACCTATTGATTCACACATACCCTTGAATATACCGAACCGAACACGGGACCGAATTACGATGTTTCAGTATAGAGCTCCACCGTACCTTCTGAAACACAACCGTTAAAACATCCGTCGATTCGATCCGGATGTTTCGATGCCTCTTCTGATAGATAAGTTACATGATTAGGGTTTAATTACGAAGACCGATGTGGCGCAGTGGTAGTGCGACTGCCTTTGACGCAGAAGGTTCCGGGTTCGATTCTCGGTGGGTCACTCACAAAGTTGATATTTATCACTTTGTGAATTTGTTCCCAGTCTGGTTAGGACATTGCGGGCTAAATCACCCGATTGCCCGTAAGAATGATGGTTCCGTGTTTGGGTAGGCATGTTAAGCCGTAGGTCTCGGTTGCTGTCTATGATTAAGTACTTAGGCGGCGGTCGTTACACAACTATATCAGAAGCCTGCTACTTGTAGGCGGTTGGAAAAATTCTGACACTAGGGTTTACTGGGCCGTTGTCGACGCTGTGCCCCACCCGAAAAAAAAGGGTTTACTGGGTCGTTGGACGACTCGGTGTCCTACACGAAAAGGTTACATGAAATCGCGGTTTC
Organism: Keiferia lycopersicella; assembly: GCA_029255805.1. Classification (NCBI taxonomy): domain Eukaryota; kingdom Metazoa; phylum Arthropoda; class Insecta; order Lepidoptera; family Gelechiidae; genus Keiferia; species Keiferia lycopersicella. The sequence goes on from JARACZ010000024.1 coordinate 1,079,354, forward strand.
CCTGGCCTCCCAGTCTCGTTTCTCGTCTGGTTCCACTACTCGGCAACAGTGATGTCATCCGACACACAAAACTCGCAACTACGTCGTTAAGACTCCCGCTTAAGTATTCATTGCGCTTTATCAACGAGAATTATTAATGAGATGCGAGGAAAGAGAGCTGTGGATAGCACTGATTGTTTATATTATGTATGCTGGGGGCTATAAAAATTGAGATTTTGTATATTAGAATGTCGTATACATGGTATTAAAAAATAGCTGCAAAATTTTGAGGGGTGAATCAGCCCATGAAACTAAACAACTTTCCCCAAGGAACATCAGGTCGAAATATGAAAAAAACATTTTGGACCTCCCGTACAAAGTTACCGACCGACCAAGTCAGTTTGTATGGGAGGTCCAAAAACTTTTCTCATTTTTCGACCTATGTTTTTTGAGGAAAGTTGTTCAGTCTCATGGGATGATTTACCCTTTAAAATATTTGCAGCTAATATTTTCCCACCTTATATAAAATAGGGGACTTTAAAAATTGAGATTTTGTATACTAGAATGTCGTATACGTAGATACACAAATCACGTCTTTATCCCTTAAGGGTTAGGCAGAGCGATAACGGCCGTAAAACACGGTCGCAATCGCCAAATCCGACAAGTATTGAGGGTCCTTTCATATGATTCGTGTATGACTGAAGTGGCTGATTCACCCCTTAAAATGTTTGCAGCAATTTTTTTACACCCTGTATATCTTTAATAGGTTTGTGATGATGACGATGACTGAACAACCATAAATGCGTCATCCTTATTTAACATATTTTTAGATATTTTCACACGTATTCATCGTGTAATGCCGGCTTAGAATAGCATCTCCCCACTTCCATTACCGCGGGTCTCGTAAGAGGCAACTAAGGGACTCGAGGGTTTCATGTGCTTTACCACGTATTACAACTTTAGGCGACAGGCTGACAACCTGTAACTACAGTGATACACGAATCTGAAGAGGCCTTCAATACTTGTCAGACGTGGCGATAACAACCGTAATTTTACGATCGTTAACGCTCTGCATACCCCGCAAAGGATAAAGGCGTGATTTGTGCATGTGTATGTATGTCATCATAATACCTATGACTAAGTTTAGACCAACTTGGTGTATCTAGTAGCCTGATAGGCGTTACATACTGCTGGAGAATGGAAACTGGGCACGCGATACCATTTCATTACATAGAAACTTGGCTGTATTCGGCTTCAGTGGCCGCAATATGTCGGTCACCGTATAATTCTCCGCACGCACGAAAACTGAGGCGAGGCGATTAGTTGAGGCGACACGCCGTTGGACAGTATTTCTGATTTGAGAATAAATAACAATTTGCTAAGGAAATGTGTTGAGAGAATCGAGATCATTATAAAAGTAGGGAATGTACGTTGGGAAAATATTACTCATATCTATAGTTAAAATGGAAACCAGATTTTACGTGTTTTATAGGTAAGTTATGTGTGTAAGTCATTAAAAAATTATAATCAGTTTCTCAGTTAAAAAAATCAATAATAAAGGTCACCTTTTGTAAATTTTTTATGTTTATATCTTTTATAGTTTAGTGTATTACAATAAATAGTACCATATGGAAATAAATAAATAAAAGAAATAATACATATAAAAATATCTTTATTGCTAACTTAAATATAAATTTTTAAAGACAATATAATAAAATTTGCGGCGGTTGAGCACGTCATTTATAAGATAAACACGATGAATATTTTTTGTACATCATTAAATGCTTATACATTCCTACTTTTACAGGGTTTAAATTTACATAAGATAAGGGCAGGTTCAGATATTATAAACGGAGCCTAAAAATTATTAAAAAATTGCGAATTCTTTTATGTAATGGCACATTAATTATATTTCAATTAACACCCTGTATAGAGTAAAAGCTAAAATAAGGTATATTACAAAAATACTATTTACAAAATGTGCTAACTAAAGTATACTATACCAAAGAAGGTATATGCATACCAGTAATTTACTCAGAAAGTCATTCTACTTTTTTCTAAATCTTAGGCGGATCATACACTTGACGCACGACAGAGCGCAAAAATATAGCAGCGGTCTGTCAGATCCATACTAGAAATGACACTCGAATTTTAGCTCTTCTGCAGATCAGTTTGGACTTTAGAATTTTGTAACGAACTGCTGAGCACCTAAGGGCGTTTTGGATCCAAATATCGATTTCCTGTTGTCTCTGGTTGGTATCTGTCACGGTGCATCAGAGATAGTTAAATTTTGATATACCTTTGTAAGTGACGCTGTTCACTGAGACATCATTCCTCCTTTCATCCTGCCTTCTTCTCATATGGAAATACTCCATCTTTTCATGGCTAATTCTGAGACCCACCTCTATTATTTATTTATGGTATCATTTATATCATAAATAGGTAGTAGATACAGACAATTTTAAATATCTACTTAATTACTAACTGTCCCGTTGCTGAGACTCATGTGTTCGATCCCCAGAGGACAAATATTTTCAAATATTTGTTTTTAGTCTGGGTGTTTTTCTATGTAAGATAATATTTAAGGCGAAATCAGTCCGAGGAAGCCGAGCTAATGAGGGGGTGAAGCAGCGCGCGGGAGGAGCAGGCGCGGGGGTACGGGGAAATAGCAAGCGCAGCGTAGCGCAGGCTCCCGCGCACGACTCGACGGTATAGGCGAGAGGTTTAGGGTAAACGTACTAATAGTAGAACTATTTTGTATTATCGATATGTAGTAAATTTTTATGTAATATTATAAATGTTTCGTACCAGGACGTTATTTTATTTTTTAATGCAGCAAAATTTAGTTCTACATAATGATAATACCTATGTATCGACTTACTTATTGTTTTGAAACCGCGCATAGTTAGTTGGGTATAGGAAGAATAATAATGGATGGGGTGTAAGGGGGCACAAACACCAGCTCAATGCTCCAAGCCAACCTCACCTGCCCGCGGTGCATCCTGTCGAACAACGAACGAGGCTCTGGCGACCGACAAATGGCGGTATAACCATTTCGAAATGATGGCGTAGCTAAATGCCACAGACCGGTGATGGGCAGCAGCATCACCGGTGCGAAGAGCTGCGTCCTGCGATTGCCAAGACGCACGCCTGGCGGGGCGATTATCTTTTAAAGGCAAACCCTCATGAAACAAGCCATCGGACCAAGGCCCCCAGTCCCCGGCCGCCCCGCTATTCCTGGCCAAGGCGGCGGTCATGGTAACGGCGGGTCAGGGGGTGCTAAGAATCAAACTGACCCTGGCTACGTTCAATGGACGCACGTTACGACTGGACGAACACCTGGCGCAATTAGAAGAGGAGCTGAAGCACATAAGGTGGCACATTCTAGGGTTATGTGAAGTCCGAAGAGTGGGGGAGGACACCATAACTCTGGGATCGGGCCATCTTCTGTATTACCGAGAAGGAGATCAGCCCTCCCAAGGTGGCGTCGGATTAATGGTTAATAAGGTTCTCTGTGCCAACGTTGTAGAGATATCAAGTGTGTCGAACAGGGATGAAGGGACGAAGTTCTGCGAGATTAGACGTAAGAGCAAAAAGTCCAAACTTTCGACGGAAACTCTCAGCTTAATGGAAGAGAGACGTACAGACCCATTGTCAGCTTCGACGAAAAGTCAAGAGCGCAACAAAACCATCCAGAGGCTCGTGCGACGTGATCTCCGATCCGCAAACACGCTCTTGATTGAAAAATCAATTGAGCAGAATCGGGGACCAAAGGTGTTCGCACGGCCTTTGGGTAGGAGCCACCTGACGAAGCTGACAACTGAATCTGGGGAAGTCGTCGCATCCAAGCCGGAGGTTCTGTCGGAAGTGGAAGACTTCTATGGCAAGCTCTACGCCTCGCAAGCTTCAAAGCCCGTACCCGATACTGAGGATTGCAGAGCCACCCTCACACGCCACTTCACCGAGGACCTGCCCGAGATCAGCCGAGACGAGATCGAAATGGCCCTGAAACAGTTAAAAAATGGAAAAGCCCCAGGGGAGGACGGGATCACGACAGAGCTCCTAAAAGCTGGAGGAACTCCCTTATTGGAACAGCTCCAACAGCTCTTTAACTCCGTTCTCTTCCATGGGAGAACTCCGCAGGCATGGCACAGAAGCATGGTGGTACTGTTCTTCAAAAAAGGAGACAAAACCCTATTGAAGAACTACCGCCCCATTTCGCTTTTGAGCCATGTTTACAAACTGTTCTCCAGGGTCATCACGAACCGTCATGCGCGAAGACTCGATAAGTTTCAGCCTCCCGAGCAGGCCGGGTTTCGAAGGGGTTATAGCACCATAGACCACATTCACACGGTACGGCAGATTGTACAGAAGTCTCAAGAGTACAATCGGCCCCTGTGCTTAGCGTTTGTGGACTATGAGAAAGCTTTCGACTCCATCGAAACCTGGTCTGTTCTGGAGTCTTTGCAGCGTTGCCAAGTCGACTGGCGATACATCGAAGTGATGAGATGTCTGTATGAAGCCACCACAATGACCGTACAAGTACAGGACCAGCGGACTAAACCTATCCATCTCCATCGAGGAGTGAGACAGGGGGACGTCATATCCCCGAAACTGTTCACTAACGCTCTGGAGGATATGTTTAAGACGCTGGACTGGAAAGGTCGTGGTATTAATATAAACGGCAAGTACATCTCTCACTTACGATTTGCAGACGACATCGTCATTATGGCAGAAACGCTGTAAGACCTACAACGAATGGTAGATGACCTAGCTGATTCTTCTCGCCGCATCGGTCTCCGGATGAATTTGGATAAAACCAAAGTCATGTTCAACGAACACGTTGATCCGGAACCGATTGCCGTAAATGGAATCCAACTCGAAGTTGTTCAACAGTATGTCTACCTAGGGCAAACGCTCCAACTAGGTAGAAACAACCTTGAGAAGGAAGTCCAGAGAAGAATACAGCTAGGTTAGGCAGCATTCGGAAAACTCCGTCGAGTCTTTTCGTCGCCAATACCGCAATGCCTTAAGACGAAAGTCTTCAACCAGTGCGTCCTACCTGTCATGACATACGGAGCCGAAACGTGGACACTCACGGTACGACTGGTCCATCAACTGAAAGTCGCTCAGCGAGCTATGGAGAGAGCTATGCTCGGAGTTTCTCTAAGGGATCGTATCCGAAACGAAGTAATTCGACAGAGAACTAGAGTGACCGACATAGCTCAACGTATTAGCAAGCTGAAGTGGCAGTGGGCTGGTCATATCTGCCGAAGGACCGATAACCGCTGGGGTAAGCTGGTCCTTGAGTGGAGACCGCGTATCGGCAAACGTAGCGTAGGACGCCCTGTGGCAAGGTGGAGCGACGACATACGCAAAGCTGCGGGCAGTGACTGGAGAAGTAAACCCGAAGACCGGGTTCAGTGGCGTGCTTTAGGAGAGGCCTATGTCCAGCAGTGGACTACAATAGGCTGTTAATGATGATGATGATGAATAATGGATAATGTCTAGTAATCCGACGAGTAGGTATGATCCCGATCCCAAAGCCAAGCTAAAATGCGTTTATCCATGCAAAGCATTCTTACCCTTATTTTTCTTACCACATTTACGAAAACTATAAAGGATGCTATCAAACCCCACGATTATCCATGGTCACCTGCTGATAATAATTTGTTATGATTAAAAATACACATTTGCTTTTTCGGAACTCGCCAGTGACGTATTGATTTATGTGAAATTATTTTTTGAAGTACAAAACAAGGTTGTACGGAACCCTCCTCGCACGAATCTAATTCGCGCTAAAGCGGTATTTATCCATCCACACCACACTAATTTTGTAAATAAGATAGATAGCGTTGCCCCGTAGGTATAACCGCGAGGCACAGGAAGGCAAAATACCATACCATACCATAACAGCCACAACAATCTACGGCTGGTAATGGGCCGCCCCCTATTGGGGGGTACTACAATACAGTATGTAAAAATTTAAATTACTACAAATATTTTGAGGGGTAAATCAGTCCATGAAACTAAAAAAGATTTCCAAAAAAACAGAAGTCGAAACACAACAACTTTTTTTCCTCCCATACAAAAAACTGGGCGGCGACGGGCGTACCAGCCAACAAATTTTGTAAGGGAGGACAATTTTTTTATTTTGTTTTTTTATTTTGTCCTGTGTTTCTGAGGAAACGTTTTTAATTTTCATGGATGCCTTAGAATATTTGCAGCAAATTTATATGGATATAATTGTATTTTTACCATAAAAAAAATCTAGTCCTTGCAATGTACATCTACCCTACTTTCAAAAAAATACATCGCTAGAATACGTAAACATTAGTGAGAACTACTTTACGCAAGCAATGTTTTTTATAGGTACTTACCCTTTCAAGTTACTAATCCTTTGTTTTTTATAGGCACGCTTGGAAAGCGTCGCCTTTTTTTCTTTTATTAGGCATTATTCTTCCCCGCTAACTAAGTTTCGTAAACACGACGCTGCTAGAAAAAAGTTTTACGTGTCTGCTTCCGACGAGGCTCGGCGGCCGACTGAGGGGACGCGGGCGCGGTGGAAGTGGGCATGCTCTTGCGCAAACCCAACACACTATTGCGTTTGTGTTATTTTTTAATTAATTTTAACGAAAAAATCAGAAAATTGACGCCATACGTTGATAACACATATAATAAGGAAAAAGAAGACACAAAATAAATTATGAAATATTGGATAACAATCAAATCGTTCAGCTTTTTAGTGTAAAAAGTGGCCGGAAAACGCAAAATCAGAGCCTACTTTGCGATTTTTTTCTATCGAGGCAATTTTATTAGATCGTGTTTCGGGCCCCATAGTTTTGTAGCAAATATCTTAAAGTACTACTAAAATTAATATCATTTCATTTTATTGAGATTTCAAGAAATGGTTTAGCAAATTCCGAACACTATTTTACCTTCTCGCGACGGTTTCTGAGCCGATTTCGCCTTAAGTATTCATATCAGCTGTCTAGTTCCCATAGTACAAGCTATGCTTAGTTTGGGGCTAGATGGCGCTGTGTGAACTTTCCAGGATATAAATATATAAATAATAGTATAAAATAAAACTAAAAAGGCGACTAAGCTTCATCAACCAATAATATTCATGGTAGGCTTTAGTAAATCCTCTGCATTGGACCTCTGCGAGTAATACAAGCATCTTCAAAATATTTACAATAACAAGATAATATTAATATCTTACGAAAACATTTTCTTAATAACATTCGTATATTCTTTTTTCATTTTTTCTATCATAGGTTTCAATGTTGCAGCTCTGGCCTGAGCAGCTTTATCATTCGGATCTATTCGTAAGATTTCCTGTACATCATTCCATGCTTCTTCATGGAGATTCATTCCGGAGTATGCCACGCTTCTCCGGTACAGAGCTTTGATGTTAACTGGATCTAGTTTAATCGCTCGGCTGCACAGTTCTAAAGCTGCTTCGTATTCATCGAACTGTAGTTGGCAATGTGCTAGGTTGTTGTAGAGTTTTACCTGGAATATAATATAAAATACACATAAAACATACACAATTTACGCCTTTATCACTCATGTCATTATCACAATTATTTGAGTGTCATTATTTGAGTTGTGTATCACTATAGTGACAGGTCGTCAACCTGCTGTCTATGAGTGCAATATACATGAAATCCTCTAGTTCCATGGTCGCCTCATATGAGAAATGGGGTGATGCTATTCTAAGCCAGCAGCACACAGCAGTAATACAAAATAAAGCAAATGAAGACCATTTATCTATTGATTTGTAACTGCATAGTTTTTAAGTTTGGAAAAGAAGTGAGAAGCATTCCCCTGACTTCTTTCATATGTGTTAAGGTAGACTAGGGGAGAAGGAATGAAGTTCTTTTATGTAAATTTTTGTACATAAAGTTAAATTAATAAATTAGCAATCCACTGAATTTTAAACTATCAAGGTTATTTCCACTATTCCTAGTTATGATTTATTCATAGTCAATAAAATGAATTCATTGGTTAATTAGAACCCATTAAAATTATAACTATAAATAGTATGAACTGACTATGTGGATTGCTGTCAAGCAATTGAGTTCTACTACCCAACAGAATACTGCCTAGATTTGAACAGGCCAAGCAAAACCAATATCTCAATGTACCAACCTTTAATTCTTTCATTTCATTCCTAGTTCCTTCATCAATAACATTCGGATCTACAGGTTCAATGGCCACCAACATCTTGAACGACTTGGAGAACCTTCTGAAAGCATCAACTACCCTCTTCTCCTTGACCAGCGCGACTCCTTGCTCCTTGTGATGCTGGGAAGCTTCCAGTAGCCGCTGCCAGCCCCAATCACTTATAACTTGCTCCTCCATGACTTCCTTCAGCTCCACCTTGCAGGATATCTCTTTGACCAGCTTTCCTTCGTTATCTCTATACACTATCGAGGCGCAGCAAGTTTCTCCACAGCACATCTGTTGCAGTAACAGTTCGAAGTCTTTGTCGATAAAACTGTTGCAGTTACCTATAAGCACATTGCCGTTGAAAGAGGGGCTGAAGATGGTACTTTCGCGGTCTATCTCGCACTCCCCTGCCTCGTTCGTACACCGCACATCGGATAAAACGATCCTGCAGCGAGAATCTTCGTACGGGACCTGGGTGTAGTCTCCCGGTGTAATTATTTTCTTCCGGATCTCGCGGTCTGGCCTCGAATTGATAACCGATTCTTCGTGCATTTTGGTATCCTCCATTTCATTAAACTTCGGGTTGTTTTTGCGAATTGTCTAAATAAAGAAGTGTATGTTGAAAAAGCTTAGGTACTCGCATGCAAACAAGAAGTTTTTAATATGTGTCAAAATGCGCTTAATTCGGAATAACAAGGATCTTGCAGAAACATTCTTTGCTGGTGTACAGCACCTTTTTTATATTAAAGATTTATGTTACTGGGCAATTTCAAAAAAAATTGTACATCCAGATTTTTACCTGTCCCCCACATTGCGTATTTTTTTAAAGGTGTTATCTTAATTGTTTGTACTTTTTATTTATATTTCCCCAAAAATATAGTTTAAAGTCTGCTATTTAACATTAAATAGTTCGTGCTATCACTTATAGTTTAATTTATATTAAATAATATACCCCAGGACGAACCAGTTTTTTGGCTGTCCCCACCACAGTTTGCGAAAAAGACGGTTGAATTTAATTATATTCTTCCAAGAAGACCCCCACACATTTTATATTATTTAGAATGGCAATGCTTTATGCTTCCGGAATAAGGGACTTCAAACTTTAAATATGTTGAAATAGAATTTATAATAATTTTTGAATATTGTCCCCAATTTTGTCCAGTCACGAAACGTCAGTTTTGTTTTCTTGATTTATACTAAAAATATTAAAGATTTTGGTAGGTTTTCTTGAAAAATAGTAACATTATTGAATCGTCTAGCCATAGGCCATTTTAATGTGGCTCTGCCATTTGCAACGGGATCGTCAGACGTGCAAGTCGAGGTGCGTACGGAAGTTTCAGAAAATTTGTCGGGTATGTTACCACTGTAGTTCTTGAACACTTTATGGCATGCTATTAAGCGCGTGTTTTCAATTTTCAATAAATTATAAAGATTAAGTGTTCAAAATTTGATAAACTAAATGTTTTTTAGCGATTTTTACTGATATTTTAATCCAAATTCGGAGTCCGATGTTACCTCCATTTTGTTACCCATTTTGCTGGTAACCTATATGCTGACAGACAAAGTAACAAAACTGATAGCGTAAAGCTGAGTTTACATGGTGCCAATTGTAAATAATATATATTATTTTGTTTATTTTAGGTGCTCGATAATAAAAATAAGATATTTTAGATAAAGGCTTGTTACTGTTTTATTTGAGTTTTTTTTGTTTGGTTATGTTCCAGTTTTCTTTTTAAGTGATCTTTTTAAATATATATACGGACTTTCAGTGCCAAATTAAAATAATAGTTCGGTAAAAGCTCATAAAGATATGTATTGAAATAATAAAATAAATCTCATTTATTTATTAAATAAAATCAAAACGTAAAGAATTTTCAAATTAACTATATTATTAGAATTTTTTTGGATGTTAACTCTACCTAAAATCAGTAACAAATACTCAATATAAATACAATGAACAATGGCACGTTATACTAGTTTATTCCCAATAAGTATGCGGCGTGTAACCCTACCCTTACAATTTTGTGACTGTCCATTTTGTTACTTTGGTTACAGTTATTTGCGTATTTTTGATATTTTTAGTACGATTTTAATTGTTTTCCGTATTATTTTATAAAACTTTAATGTAAATTTACTAGTTCAAATAATATTTGTTACAATTTTATAACGCATTGTTGTAAAAAAATGAAAATATGATCTGGTTTGGTGACCAGGGTAACCAAACGGACCTATTTATTGCTTCACTGAAAAAAATAAAGACTTTTGGACCATTTTACATTTTTTTTAAGATAGTTGAATAAACAAAGTAATCGAAAAACATATAAAATAACTAGGTTTAACTTTATTTTGTGAGATAACATGCTTCAAAGGTGGTAACAAAACTGACTGACCATAATGACCTGTATTCCTATTTTACTGAATATCTCTTATAATACTGAATAAATTACAAAACAAACATAATATTTAGATACATTATTAAATGCAGATTCTATTTTTCAAAAATAATTGTCATTATATCAACATAAATTATGTCGACCACTTTTTCGAAGGGGTACAATTTTTTTTTAAATTGCCCTACTAACTTGTAAAAGTGAAGATGTATTGTGTTTCATGGTATCTGTCTGCTCGCTCATCAACGCTACGACAAAAACGTGATGTCAAATGTGTTTCGATCTACGCAGACAAACCATACAAAATGTAATAAAAGTATTTTCAAATGAATTTATCACAACTCGAGCTAATAACAACTTTATGATAAAATTGATGAGTTACAATTTACTTTTTTTCCACTTGATGGACATCTGATAAACGGAACGTAACAATTTCTTTCAGTTTTTCATGTCATGTCACTTCTATCAGTCAAGTCAAGAGTCAAGAATTCACGCAACATTTTCAAATTCGGATTTTTGCATTTTGTATGGAACTTTATTTATTTTTCGTAATATTTCATTTGTAGAAGATATATAAGGCTTTCTTAATTTTGTACTTATAACTCCAGTAGTGTGGGATTATGTTTTTTAATTTGCTCACACAGAATTTTTAGTTTCCATTTTTGGAAATTTAACAAATATTAGCACTTGACATTTCGAAACTGATTCTCCGACCTGAAAATTCTGCTGCTGTGGGACAAGTCCATTTTTTTTTATTTATCTAATTTCATTCGTAAGTTACAGAAAAAAACATAACCTATAAAAGTATAGAATGCAGAGAAGGTCTGCTTTAGAATTGTTTTTTCAATATTTATAAAGTCGGCTACTCCATACCATATCAGAGACCTGCTACTGGTAGTAGGTAATTAAAAAACTGACACCTTAAAAAGGTCCTGTTGCGAAGCGTGTTTGTAATGAAACTCTCTTTGCATTGGACCAAGTAGTCCAACGACCTGGTGAACCCTAGTGTCAGAATTTTTCAACCACTTTCTACAAGTAGCAAGCTTCTGGCATGGCTGTGTAACCACCTCCATCTAAGAGATCATAGACAGCAACCGGGATCTACGACTTAATGTGCCATCCGAAACACAGAACCATCTCTCTTACGGACAATCGGGTGGTTCAGCCCGCAATGTCCTAACCAGACTGGGAACAAATTCACAAAGTGATAAATATCAACTTTGAGTGACCCACGGAGAATCAAACCCGGAACCTTCTGCGTCAAAGGCAGTCGCACAACCAACCACATCAGTTGTAATGAAACTATTAGTTTATTATTGTGTTGTTTTGGTCCAGACGGGATGAGCGCGCTGCTGAAGAGCGTGTGGCGTGGGGTGCTCCGCCGGGCGCCGGCGGGGTCCCCGCTGAGCACACCGCGCAGCCTCGCCTCCGCCGGTAAACACGCATCCTCGCTAGGTAAGACACACATTGGAGAGATTCAAGATAAAATTGTTTATTTCCAAGTAGATTCACAAAGAATGCTTTTAGAATGTCAGAGAGTTACAATTACAATACAATACTGTCACTGAATAAATGAATTAGTTGTCGTAAACAATAACAATTTTATGTTCCTAGTAGAATAGTGGCACGAGTGGGATAAAAAATAAAGGCGCTGCCTCAGGGGTGGCCAGACTGACCACAGTGCATATAACTTACGTCACCACCTAAGCATGCATCTGTTCAAAAATTAACTATTATTTATTGCCGTGTGATGCCGGCTTCGCATAGCATCACCCCATGTCTTTCCCGCGGGTGTCGTAAGAGGCAACTAAGGGACTTGAGGCTTTCATATGTATTACCACGTAACCCACGTATTACAGCTTTAGGCGACAGGCTGACAACCTGTCACTAGAGAACAATCTGAAGGGGCCCGCAATACTTGTCAGATGTGGCGATAACGACCGTATATTTACGATCGTTAACGCTCTGCCTACCCCGCAAGGGATAAAGGCGTGATTTGTGTATGTGTATGTTTGTCTCACCCCCCAGTAGCGGAGTCCCGGGCGCGGTCTCCGGACGCCATCACGGCGCAGCTGCAGGCGGCCCCGAGCGCCGGCGACGTGCTGGCCGCCGTGCAGCTGCACCTGCCCGCTATGACGCACCACCACCTGCTGCACGCGCTGCGCTGCATCTTCCAGCTCAAGCAGCAGGATAAGTAAGCTACATCATCACATCATTCGAGCCTTTTCAGGAAGAACATCGTAAGCGACAAAATCGATATTTTACAGGAGAGGGTTTTTTTTAAATAAGTTACAAAGTAGTAGAGCTAGCGTCTTGATTTTTGTATATATTTATCTATTTTTGATTGTTGACAAGGTAATTTAGAAGAAATAACATAGCCTTGAGTATTTCAGTGAAAGTTGTCGCTTACGATAATTTTTATTGGTAGAATTTCACAAGTGAGTCGCTTACGATTTCAATAATCAGTCATGTATAGTAATATTGTAGTTTTGTATATCGTGTCAAAATGATCAATATTATTAATAAATATTACATTACTGGACCTTTTGAATGACTCAACACCATTATTTGAAAAATTTTGTTTATTAAAAAATGGTAAGTAACATTAAATTAATCATCTTCATCTGTTTCAGGCAAATTGTCTCTTTCGTTTCCATCATTGGGTAAATTTAGGGCTAGTTCTCTTCGGTGATGGATCTGATGAGTGGCACAACAAAACACATAGCCAAGATAATGGAAATGATATGCCATTTTTTTCATATGAACCTTCATTCTCTAAGTTCCGTGGGTGGTGTCCATTCCTAGTTTGGCCATTGAACGCCTTGAATTGGCTATTGTTGTAAAAGATTGCCTCATGTTTTGATAAATATAGATGAACTAAACCAACGTATCATATTATGGTACTAATATTTTTTTAGAGCCATAGACTTAAAAACAAGCTAACTACAACAATGGCGTCCAATATCTAACTCAGATCCCTAAAAACCCACACCAAAAGCCTATTTCTCCTCAAACATTAAACCTAGACATGATTTTATCCCGCCAGGACGTAACCTAAAACGTATTTAAGAAGCCCCATTGGTAACATCTGCGTCAAATTTACAGAATTAGGCAAAATTATCGTTGATAATTCAGATCCGTATTTTTATTTCCTCTTTTAACATATCTAGGGGCGATTTTCTTCTGTTTATGTTATATTTAATTTTTTTTACCCTGATTAGTCATAAATCACTGTTGACTGAAACTAACCCTATGTAGGAATTTTACCTAACTTTTAGTAAGTTACTAGCAACTTGAAAAAATATGCTTTGGTTGTCAGATCCATCATCTCAGATCCGCAGTTTTCCATCATCCTTGTTGTGCTGGATCTAATAAGGTGATGACAGAATTAAGAGAAATGATAAAAGTGGTCAAAAATTGGTGTCCACAGTTGGACAATTTTATCATTTGCATACCAAATCAATTATAAATTGAAAGTTATCCTGTTTGTAACTCTTTTGTAACCATACCGCTTTAACGATTAGCTTAAAACCTTTTGGTAGATATTACTAGTAAACCAAAGATGGACAAAGGCTACTTTTTGTTAACATTCGAGAGTCTGGAGTATTTGATACAGACCTCAAACGCTTTTTTGGAAATATGTAACCCCTGGATCGTCCTTCGTTACTTAGAAAGCCTAGATAAATTATTAAAATGCAAAAATACTTTTCTTCCCAATAATGCACAAAAAACAACCATATCGAAACGCAATTGACGTAAAAATTATTATCGTAAACGACGAGTATGTAATTTAAGTTAAAACTAAAACAATAAAATTGTATCGCAAGCGCCAAGTACTTCATTGACGATATTTATAACATGGCGGGTACGATATAAAAATCAGAAGTGTTGTCATTTACGATAGAAAATTCAAACTTAAATAAAAATGGTTGTAGTTTGAATTTGAACCTACGGGTCAGCGTAATAAGACCTAAATTTGCTGAATTTTCCAGTTCCGTTAGAATATAATTTTCCTTAAATTGTCGCTTACGATGTTCTTCCTGAAAAGGCTCGATATGTTTTGAGATTTTCGCGGTTGTTCACAACACTTAAATTAATAGTATTAACGGGATTATCACCGGATAATGGAGCTTGTAACCGCTTCGAAATATTAAGCTAAAAACAAACATACCGTGGTGATAATCCCGTTAATACTAATAATTTAAGTATCATCACAACAGCCTATAGCATAGGCCTTCCCCAGGGTACGCCGAAGTGAACGATCTCCCGCTTTCGCCATCCAGTCGCTACCAGCCGCTTTTTTAAGTCTTCTGTCCATCTGGCCTGAGGGCGTCCAACGAAAACTACATACATATATCACGCCTTTATCCCTTGCGGGGTAGGCAGAGCATAAACGACCGTAAAAATACGGTCGCTGTCGCTACGTCTGACAAATTTCGAGAGCCGTTTCACATAATTTGTATTTCACTATAGTGACAGGTATGAATTTAAATTCATACATACATACATACATATATCACACCTTTATCCCTTGCGGGGTAGGCAATTTAATTTAAATTCAATGTAATGAAATGTAATTAATTATTGTAAATAAAGGCTAGCAAATGCGAGTCCACTATCCATCAATTTCCAATTAAAACCAGTTGTTACTCTAGTTTATTCAGAAGTCTTTCAATTTTTATAATAAACAGAAAATACATACATAAATTCACGCCTCTCCCACGAGAAATATTTCCCTCTAACAAAAAATAAATAAAGCATATTCTGTGTTAACTTGTTGCGTCTTTTTTATTCCAGATTCCGATTCGACAACGAAACACTGATCAGAGACCCAACGTTCGGCCTTCTCTGTCATTCTTTCAAAAAGCACGCTCGCGGCTTAGAGGTCAACGAAGCGATCGAAGCTACCAAAGTCTTATCCTATTTAGGGGTCTCTGCAGACTCCCTCATCGTGCAAACCTTGCTGCAAATGATACGTTGTGAGATCAACAGCTTGAACATACGACAGATCATGTTTCTGGACTTCCTTTTGTCGAAATTCGACTCAAGAAACCACTTAGTAGACGCGTTACGCCTCGCCTTGCCGTTAGCGTTCCAAATACACTTATCGTACGAAATCGACAACGAAGATGTCCTGCTATTAAAAGATATGTTATCATACTCTTGTTCTCACGATCTGCCAGATAGATGCATCAATAACATCGTCACAGGTCTGTTACTACACGACCAGCGAATCGACGCTCAAATAGCCAAGTCAATCATATGGTCGTTATGTCAAATAAACTGTACCGAGGCGGCGTATCCCACAAGAGTTCAACTACTACACATTTGCTACGACATTCTGACTCAAAGTATTGACAAGTTGTCGTATGACGACGTGTTGCGGACGGCGGCGAAGATTAAAGGCAGGGTCTTGGAGAAGCATCCGGAGTATTACCATGAACAAATAATGGACGCCATTGCGAACTACGTCGTTAATAATAAGATTGACTTTGAAAACGGACTGCTCGTCGCTAGAGTTTTATCTAGAATGGTACGTACTGTTTTTTTTATCTCATTCGATAGTCGACGGGGTCATTAATAAACTGCAAAAGCTGTACGCTTAAAACTATTATCCAAAAATACTACTTAACTTACGGACAACATTAAAATTTTTTCGAAATATTCAAAGTTTGAAAAAATAAACGACTATTTGGATGACGACCTTATTTTACGGTAGTTTTGTAAATTTTCTATCATATTTCAACCTATGTTCCTTGGGGAAAGTTTTTCACAGTCATGGGCTGATTCACTCTTTAAAATATTTGCAGCTAATATTTTTACATCCTGTATGTATGTGTAAAAACCTTTGTTTTGTTTCAGGCTCACACTCATTTAGGCCTGACCGAGTACCTCTGCTCATTAGCAGCATCAGACGAAACAACCATATCCAACGCTCGCACAAACATACTATTCGGCTTCATCAACTGCCTTTCCAATAACAACTTCACCCCACCCCCAGACCAGTGGAAAAACATCACCAAACAAATATCTTCAAACCCCATACTCAATGCTACCAACGCAGCCTTACCATGGACCAAGTTTTGCCTCGAGCTGGCGTCGCTAGGGTACTTTGATGAACGATTGTTGGAAAGAGTTTTTTCCAAGGAGTTTTTAGATGAATACTTGTCTAGGGAGAATAATACGTTAGATTATTTACAATTGTTTACGTTGCATGAGGCTGTGAATACGTTTTATAGTCAGGAGTTTAAGTTGCCGGATGATGTGTTGAAGAGAGCTAAAGAGGTGAGTATTTTCCTTTCGTTTATTATTATTATTTAACTGTTTACTGCACACAAGATAGAACACAGGACAATCATATTTAGATAAAAAAACACAACAGGTACTACTTATTTCTAAAATGAAATCTCTTCCAGCAGTCCTAGTTTACATCGTCTCTTCTTTTTTTATTTTTCGTGTGGGTCGCTGAGTCGTCCAACGACCCGATGAACCTGGTTTCAGAGTTTTTCAACCGCCTACTACTAGTAGCAGGCCTCTGACGTAGTTGAGTAACGACCGCCGTCGTAAGTTATCAATTGTCTATGATAACTTATCATATAAATTTTGGGCTCATAAAATCTGAAATTGGCAATAACACGATAGGAAGAAGTAGTTATGAATCCTCATCGTTCTCCTTGCTTTATCCCCGTCTCTGTCGGGGTCGGCTACCTAACCTAGGGGATTCGACGTGGTGCCAAGTTTTTACACAGAGCGACTGCCATCTGACCTCTGCAACCCGAAGGCTAACCTGGCCCGAATCCTAGGTTAAGTCACATCAACTGAATTAAAATTTTATTTGAATGTGGGTTTCAACACGATGTTTTTCCTTCAGCGTAAGAGCAGTCGGTAAATGTGCGTGAGTAAAAACACATTGGTACAATGGTTGTACCAATGGTACAATTGGTAAATTGGTACTTTCCTGTGGGTGTCGCAGAAACCGACTAAAGGACTACAGGGTTCCATGTGTATTGCAATTTTAGGCGACAGGCTGACAACCTGTCACTATAGTAATGCACGGCTTATCTGAAACGACCCTCAAACATTTGTCATACGTGGCGATACTAGAGACCGTAATTTTACGGTTGGTGACGCTCTGCCTACCCCGCCAGGGATATAGGCGTAATATGTACATACATACATACATCGCGCCTTTATCCCTTGTGGGGTAGGCAGCGCGTTAATGGCCGTAAGAATACGGTCGCTATCGCCACGTCTGACATTTTTGAGGATTGTTTTCGAAGGTTGTTTCAGAAAACATGTGTATCACTATAGTGACGTTGTCAGCCTGTCGCCTATAAATTGTAGTACACCAATACTCCCGAGTCATTTAGTCGCCTCTCACGACACCCGCGGGAAGGATGTGGGGTGATGCTATTCTAAGCCGACGTCACACGGGACAAAAAAGTATTATTATTTTCCAGTTGTACCCGACTCACGCGATGACTGACGAGCTGGAAAAACACTTGGTGCGAGGGCTCGGGAACCCCAACTACGTCGCCAAGAACGTCGTGCTGCCCAACGGGATCGTCTCTGGTGCGTTCCAATAACTGTCATTATGTTGGAATTCTTTTCGAATCTCGGGCCCACAGGGACCCGGTCCTTTGATGCATGTGTGGGGCCAAAGTCAACAGCACAGAGGCCTTTTTATACCAAATAATCTAAGTGTGTGATGTGTACATCAAGCGCATACTCGCTCTGTCTGCACTACAGAGTACACCCAGAGCCAGCACACGCCTGATGCAAGGACTATTGCAGGTGAGGGTCGGATTACTAGGGCTATGGGGAGGAATTTGCTGGACCGGTTGCTGGGCTATTGTTGAGACAACGGGACGCCTGCCAAATCAAATGTCTCAACCTTGATAATCTCGGCAGACGGTGACTCGCCGCCCGCTAGGTGGGCCTCCGCTAAAGGGCTTTTGCGCATGATGCGCGGTGCCCTGGGATGCACCACGATATTATTCTTATTATTTTGAGCCAAACTTGTCCCACTGCTGAAAAAGGTGGAAAGACGAGCTACATACCTATGCCCATGACTAGATGGAGGCGGCCCAGGATAGGGAAAAGTGGAGGAAAGAGAGGGAGGCCTTTGCCCTGCAGTGGGACATGTCTGGTTCCACTAACTACACATACAAAAATCGTAGCTTACAATGGCTCTTTTGCTACGGGGAAGAAGGACAAACACGCTTTCCCATTTATAATATTAGTATGGATTTGTTTGTGTTGAGGGTACACTGTACACTGTACAGCTCAGTAAGTAGTTGCCAGTGCGCCCCCGTGTATGGCACGCCTACTGTGTTTCCCCGGTTAGGTAGAACGCGTGCCCAACTCCCTGCACACGCGAGGACCTCTACAACACAAAGCAACGAACAACGCTGTGTGTGCAGCTGAGTTTTGGTCCAAAATGCTGAATATGCAGGATGTAAAAATATTAGCTGGAAATATTTTAAGGTGAATCAATCCATGAATCTGAACAACTTTCTCTACGAAACATAGGTTTAAATATGAAAATTTGGACCTGCCATACAAAATTACCGACCCACCAAGTCAATTTGTATGTTTGGTTTTTATTTCTCATATTTCGACCTATGTTTGGGGAAAGTTGTTCAGTTTCATGAGCTGATTCACCTCAAATACATGCAGCATATATTTCTACACTTTATATTTAAGCGCCAGAATCGATTCGCTAAGAAGAGGTATGTATTGGTTCCAGATCTGGTGGTATCGCTGCGCACGGGCACGCTGGTGGAGTTCCCTCCGGCGGCGCTGCGAGCCCCCGGCAGGGTGCCCATCAAGCAGCTGGAACTGCCCAAAGGCACCGTTGTGTAAGTACTATTATCATATCATATTGCAGGGCATGGGATATAGCAAAATGCACCATAACTTATAGTATTAAAACATATCGCAATTTAGCTATGTGTTGCCGGCTTAGAATAGCATCATCCTATTTCTTACCCGCGGGTGTCGTAAGAGGTGACTAAGAGTTGCAACTTTAGGCGACAGGCTGACAACCTGTACAGTGATACACGAATCATCTGAAAGAGCCCATAATATTTACCAGAAGTATGCGATGGTGGTCGTATTTAATACAACCGTTAGCGCTCTGCCTACCCCGAAAGGGATAAAGGCGTGATATGTGTATGTATGTATGTATGTATGTAATTTAATGATTCAGTATTGCTGTGAAAATATGTATTGTTATGTAGTAATGCTGTACAAAACACGAAGCGTAATTTAGTTTCTTATTTACTATTATATAAGCCTACAGTGTCCCACGGCTGGGCATTTATTGAATACATAAACCACTCCGTGTTAGGTTAGTGCAAAGTGAATGGTACAACGTAATCTAAGTATGATGTGAAAAGATGCAACGTAATTTAGTTGTGCTGTAATTTAGCTATGAACTAATAATATTCAAATTAATTTGAACTATCTCAGAATATTTTAGATGGTTCCGTGTTTCGAATGTCACGGTTGCTGTCTATAATCACTGAGACGGCGGTCGTTACACAACCATGTCAGAAGCCTGCTACTTGTAGAAGGCGGTGGAAATATTCTGACACTAGGGTTCATCGGGTCGTTGGACGACTCGGTGTCCCACACGAAGAGAGTGAGAGAATAGAGAGAATATTTTAGATGATTAGACGTGTTGTGTTCCAGGGTATGCATACTGAACTTCAACCAGGGCTGTTTCTCGATGAACAGCAGCCGGCTGCGCGGCACCTTCCGCCTCCTGCTCGACCTCCTCGACAAGCAGGGCTTCGCCACCGTCCCGGTCAGTGCGATCCCACACTTATAAACCAAAATAACACCGTTCAAATTCGCTAGTTTCCTGAGTCATAAAAAAATATAACAGTTGTAGGCTTAAAACGCATCATCATCTGCCTGTCCGTATCCCAATTCATTTGTGTTCGGCGCAACATGTTTTCTTCTTCCATTCATCTCTATCAGCAGTCAAATCCTCATTTATGCCCTTTTTGTTCATGTTGTCTTTTACACAATCCATCCAAACCTTTTTGGGCCGTCCTCTCCTCCTGCATCCATCTACATTTATGTTCATTACTTTCTTTAGCAAATGCTCCTCATCCCTCCTCATAACTGTTGTACGCTTAAAACTATTGTTGAAAAATACTACGAACTTCGTTCATAATTTTTCTATATATTCAAAGTTTGAATTAATAAACAGCCCATGAAACTGAACAACTTTTCGCAAGAAATATCGTAATAAGGTCGAAATGCGAGAAATTTTTTTGGACCTCCCATACAAATTGACTTGGTCGGTTGATAGTTTTGTATGGGAGATCCAAATTTTTTTTTTATATTTCGACCTATGTTCCTTGAGGAAAGTTGTTCAGTTTCATGGGCTGGTTCACCCCTTAAAGTATTTGCAGCTAATATTTTTACACCTTATACAGGCTGTAAAAAAATTGCTGGAAATATTTTTACATCATCATAATTCTCCTTGCCTTATCCCGTTCTCTGTCGGGGTCGGCTACCTAACCAAGGGGAGTTGACATGGAACCAAGTACATCATATATTTATTCCAACTTGTCAGGTGAACGTGACGGAGTGGCAGGCTGCGCCGGCGCACGAGAAGACGCCCTACCTGCTGCGCGAGGTCGGCTACAAGTGCGGCGAGATCGGCGTCAAACTCTCCGTCACTTAGATCTACTATACAATTCTGCATGAGGTTATAAGATTCGAAATTTGCTGAGACTGGTGGTATTACAAAATAAAAACAGTGTCGGAATGGTTTGACAGCGTCAAATCCCATGGGATGAAATTTTAAACACCGTAGCTTGGCCAGAAAGAGTAGAATTTTTGTATGAAATATTATTGCCATAGTTAAGCGTGTCAGATTTGACAGATCGCGAAGAAAGTGGCGCCCTCATTTTTTATTTGCTCTTTATGGTCAAGCCATATTCATAACTTTTTTGTAATGATATGGTCGAAGATTGCTTTGTTATTCAAGGTATAATAATATTAGTTGCAAATATTTTAAAGGTTCAGCTCATGAAACTGAACAACTCTCCCCAAGAAACATAGGTAGAATGTAAGAAAAATTTTTGGACCTCCCATACAAATTGACTTGGTCGTCAGTCCAATATTATTTTTAAATTTCGACCTATGTCCCTTGGGAAAAGTTGTTCAGTTTCACGGCCTGGTTTGCCCCTTAAAATGATTGCAGCAATTTTTTTACACCCTATATATTGATGTACTTATTGAAAATGCTGCGAATACAAGATTGAATTGTTACTAACTTGACGAGTCACATTAGATAAAAAAAGGATTTGTAAATGGCGGTGGTTACCCAAGTGTGAGGGAGAAAGCATGAACGCCTGGTATACAGAAGAGCCTCAGTGGGAGAGAGAAAGCATGACGATCGGCCGCCATATACAGATCCTTTCTTTTTGGCTTCTACGCTTTTTGTGTGGTATGCGCGTCTTAAGCGCGGACGCGGAGGTAAAACGTGATACACGCGTACGCTTCGCGGTTAGACTACGCGTTTACCGGACGAGTACGTCTAAATTCGCCCGAAGTCAGTGGCTCAGGAGCTTAATTTCTGGAACGTTCGTTTTCGTTTCATGCGAAAATCTCCTACTTATTCTGCTTGTATCACACGTTCTACTTTACTTATCAGTTCCCACATATCTTCGAAGATTCACACATATTTTTGACTATAAAAACATCAGTTAAAAGAAATTTTGAAACGTGTGGTTAGACCAGTCGTTTTGGACTCGTGCACGGGACCGAAAACAAACGTATCAGAAATTGAGCTCCTGATAATCTTTTCATTGCCATCTTATTATGATACATACTTAGTATTTTATTTTTACAATTTTGTTACCAAAAAGACATCATAGAATATTTTTTCTAGAATAATCGGTAACACCGCGAGTTTCCAAACATAACCAAAATAAATTGATCCCTTACATGCGTAACGGACGTTGAAAAAGTATCAAACAAAGGCTCTTGATCTGTGATATTAGTAAGGAAAATTTTAGGTGAAATAAAAGATAATTATTGAAGACTTGTTTTTTTGTCTCCCTTCCTCCCTTCCTAACCTTCTATTCTAGGGCACTACTGGTTTTTTTGGAAATACTTCAATACATTTATTTGTGTTTTCCACCAGACGTCAGGGTGCGTCTCCACTGAAGTGGGGGTGCGCTAAGCTGAGCTGAGCGGGGCATGACCAATTACAATGTGTCTCCACTAAAGTGGGGCGGGGATTCGGGGATTTTGAGACTCATGATTGGTCAACTCATGAAGCGCTTAGCGCAGCCCCACTTCAATGGAGACGCACCCTTACTCCACCTTGACCACACCACAACAGGTGATTGACACGATTGAGGTCACACGGAAAGGATCTCGAATTTTGCGGACAGTAGCGGCATGTACTAAATTAAGGCTGGTTTCAGAGCGGCGCGTCTCAGCAGCGCTGCCCAGGCGCGCGCCTGCCTGGGCAGCGCGTTCGCTGTGAAACGACATTCAGATGCGCGCGCTTCGCTGTGGTGTACGGTCGAGTGCAGAGAATCATTATGCCAGCAAACGTTATCACTATATTAGCAATATACGTTATATGGAAAAGAGTGCAACAACGACGACGTCTTAAAAGATTGCAAGTCGACGCTACTGGCAATCGAAGGAGATCCGACCGCGGCGCGGCCGAGACGCGGCCCAAAAACGCTAGTTTTATTATATTCTCTTTGCGGCCCAAGACGCGTCACTATGAAACGCTACATACAATCTAGTGTAATGCGAGGCGCGCGCGGCTGGGCAGCGCTGCCGAGACGCGTCGCTCTGAAACCAGCCTAATCCTTTTGGCAAACGAATCCGGGCTTACTATTGTAAGAACACTTGGCAACTTTTAATAATTATTACTTATACTTTTTATTATTTGATTTGATTGTAATGGAAGTTTTTTCGAACCCTGTTTGGCAAACTATTGGGGTTTGGCTTTAATGTCCATGGATTTTTAAAACCAAATTACTAACGCCATCTCTTGACGAGTAGCATTACTATACCCGTGGAAAACGGCTGTATGATCCATAAACCTTTGGATTCTTTAATTTAAAAAAAAACAGATTTTGACACTTGTCAAATTCGGTAGGCGTCAACCAGTGAATTTTGGGTTTTGTGCGTTAATAAATTAAAATTTAACAATGGTAAGAGCTCTTACTTGTTAAAAATTAATTTCCACAACATAGTTCTATATGTGGCTGATCATTTATGTACAATAACTTTACAGATTCGCTTCATTTTGATCCAAAATCGCGCTGGCAAGACTCGGTTGGCTAAGTGGTACATGAACTTTGATGATGACGAGAAACAGAAGCTTATTGAGGAAGTCCACGCCGTGGTCACTGTCCGGGACGCCAAGCACACCAACTTCGTCGAGGTAACATATCCGTATAATCTCGAAAAAGTATTGTATCGTAGGTTTTTGTGACACGTATTCTGATGGAGGTATTTTGTGTTTTAGTTCAGAAATTTCAAGATTGTGTACAGAAGGTACGCTGGCCTGTACTTCTGCATATGCGTGGACGTGAATGACAACAACTTGTGCTATCTGGAAGCTATACACAACTTTGTTGAGGTGCTGAATGAGTATTTCCACAATGTGTGTGAACTGGACCTTGTTTTCAACTTTTACAAGGTGAGAATTTACTATTTACCTACTCTTTTAAGAGTACTGATGTAACATGGAATTGCATCCTAATAAATTGCATTCTTGTACAAAGTTTAAGGTTATTTTGTCTTCACTACATAGTATAAAGCAAAGTCGCTTTTCGTGTCTGTAAATACTAACCTTCTAACCCTCAACATACAAAAAACTCAATATATTTGCTTCGGACCCTACTTAAATTCACAACCTGGTCCTGACTTCAATATTAAACTGCATAACTGCTCAAACTACAACTCGTGTAACTGTTCACTCTTACAAAAAGTTACATCTATTAAATATCTCGGTATTATGGTGGACCAGAGGTTAAGTTGGCACCCTCACTTGGAATTAACCATGAACAGAGTTAGAAAACTGATATGGGTTTTTAAGTCATTGAGGCATGTGATGAGTAAAGACTTACTTTATAACATCTACTTTGCCATGGTCCAATCAGTTTTAGTATACTGTATCCCAGTGTGGGGGGGAGCCAACAAAACGAATTTTCTGGATCTTGAAAGGGCGCAAAGATCACTTCTAAGAGTAATGCTATTCAAGCCATATAGGTTTCCCACTGATACTCTTTATGCTACAAGTAAAATACTATCGACTAGGAAACTGTATATTGCAAACCTAATTTCTAAGTTCCATAAAGAACTACCCTACGATCGTAATATCCTAAACAAAAGACGTAATGATATTGTGGCTCCCGCCCACGCTGTGCGTACAGCTTTTGCTGAACGTCAATATATAGCTCAAGCTCCTTACCTCTACAACAAGATTAATCGAGCACTGCAGATATATCCAATGCTATTACACGCTTGCAAACTTGCCCTAACCAAGTGGCTACTAACCCTCACCTATGATGAGGTCGAAGAGCTCCTAATAAGACTCACCTAAAACTGTATCCTCTCCTTTTGTTGATTCCATCCCCTGCATGTGGTAATCACCGATCCCAAGGAATTGTTTACACATCCGCAGGGCATGTGGGAGGTGGAGTCAAACCTTTGTTCTGACTGAGTTGCCTCTTACTTACATCCATTATGGACCAGAACTGGCATGATTACTCTGTTTGTGGTCTCCAAATACCGACCCCAAGGTCACACAACCGTAGGGCAAACAGAGCAGATCGTGCTAACTGTGAGCACGTCTCCTATTTTTCCTACTATATGATTCCGCAATCAATTAATTAACCTACTATCTTCGCAATCAATACGATGCAGTTCGTACTTACTTAATATGGTTCACGCTACTACTTACACACACACATACACATCAACGCTGCACAGGCACACTTGTATGTTCTGGTATACCTACCTCAGATTTAATTTATACGTGTACTTGTTGACATTCATGCGTCTGGCGACTACACACTTTGTTACCTATATTTTGATTTTTCTTTGTTTTTATACACTTAATGTACTTCTACCAATTACTTTGATATAACTAGTGTCCATACCTATCATTTATAGCTCTGATCCTATAAACAATAGAATTAATTTGGAAGAGCGGGGTTTTCCCACTACAAGTGTCTTGGACTACTTAAAGGGAAGCCTCCAACAACTATGTTCTTAAGGATTTCTTGCAATAAAGAATTTTTAATTTAATTTTTAATTTAATTTATGTATGTTTGCATAAATCTTTAAAATTACATGACGGATTTTGATGCCGGTTTTTTCAATAGATAGAGTGATTCAAGAGGAAGGTTTTTATGTATAATAATTACTGGGAAAACATCTTATTTCCAAGTGAAAATGAGTTGCAGCAGACACAGTCACTGGGGCAGGCCGATAGTGTCCTAATATTTGTTTTGTTTAGAATAACACCTTCCTATTCTGACCCATGAGTGTCGTAAGAAAAGAAGTAACCGAATGACTTGAGAGTTTCATGTTTATCCAGTATATCACAACTTAGGCGACAGCTGACAGCCTATCACTACAAATACACAAAATATTTGTTAGATGTGGCAATATCGATTGTATATCATAGCTGTTAACGCTTTGCCTGCCCCGCAAGGAATAAAGGCATACTATGTGTGTATGTATGTCAAATTTGTTTTCTTCCAGGTGTACACTGTGGTAGATGAGATGTTCCTGGCTGGAGAGATCCGGGAAACCTCGCAGACCAAAGTGCTGAAGCAGCTTCTTATGCTCAACTCTTTAGAATGAGCATATTCTGTCATTAATCTATTGTGGTATTATTGTTTTATAGACAAATAGCAACAAGTGCAAAATGTTTTGTAGAGAACATGCATATTATCATGCAGGATTACATTTATTGTGTTAATACTTTAAACTATTTGTTCCATCAGTTAAGTATGTATTTTATTCAACTACACTGCACTTCCCAAGGTTGGTGAGTATATGGAATTACCCTCAAATAGGGGGACCCAAGTCCAGCAGTGGACTGTTGTAGCAGTTAATGTAAAGTATGTAATGTAATCTGCAAAACAGGATTGTAATTTTTGTATTATAGACACTATAAAACTCACTTGCAGATTTTATGCTGTAATAAAGCATATAATATAGAATACTGAGATTCGTGGTTTCCATCTTGTAAGGAAGGTCTTTCAGGAAGTAAATACTAAGATCTGATTGAAATGGAACAACTAGATTTTAGCTTCATGAGTGTATTCTGGAAATGTTTCTAAATATCTAATTATTATTATTAGCCTACCTACTACTGGGCATCTATTATACTATGTGTGTTCTGTTCTGGAAACTACAGGCTACAAGGCTACATGTGAAATTTGATGTACATTGCATAGGTAGCGACTCAGAAATCCTGGTTTTATTATATCCCATTGGCAATGCAGTTCAAATTTCACCTGTAGACTTGTAGCCTGTGGTTTTGTGGGGCTCTGGAAGATGAGTATCTAATAAACATAAAAATATTTATTGTAACTATAGAATACTCATTCCATTATTGATTTTTAAATGTATAAAAATAGAAAATGTTCTTCAACATTTTCTGGTACATTACTAAAATATTGATCAAATATTTGAAAACAGTTGGGCTTTTATTATTTTAAGATTTAAAAATAAATCAAGATTTTGTATATTGCAACAAATTTTAATTTTACTCTGTAAAATATTCTTGTAATGAAAAGTTAAGTAATATAATTATTGATGGATGATAATAAAATTAGTACTATGTTAAAAGTTATAACAGTTTTTTACTAGTCTTGTTATCTATCCTCGTAAGGCCCAGAGCAAGATATCTTGCATACTCATTGTATCCCATGGTCCCTCCCATGGTACTTAATTTTTATAGTAGTTCAGGCCCAGCGCTTGAATTAGAGATATTTCACTCAATGTTTATTTTATTGTAATATTGGTTTAAGGGTACATTGTTTATGGTACTTGATGGTCTCTAAGTGTATTTTTCTTCAAATTCATTAAATAAATAATACGAAATATTTAGCTGTCAATTTCCATAAGCGGCAAATTTGAAATCACTACGACGCAAAAATGAATAAGTACCGCAGGCGCCACCTTGGGTTTCTATGAGTTCTTAATGTTAACTTGTGCTGGGCCTGAATGACTATATTAAAAAGTACCACCGGTGACCCCTTGGGCCTTACGAGGGTATTGTGCTTATTTTCAAACGAAAATGGTAGGTATAGTATACTCAACACAAAAACCAAATTATTATTTAACGACCCATGCAAAGCACTACAACTTGCTAAAAATAAAATATACCTACCTATGTATCTTTTGTTCTCTTATAAGTTATATATTCAAAAATATGTATCTATTGTTGAATGTATTAATTCAACTCATGGCATTTAAGAGCTTTAATTTAGTAAGAAGTAAATCTAAATTAAGGTTTTAATAAAGTTGTCTTTCATATAAATAATAATTTAAATGCCATGAGTTGAATTAATACATTCAACAATAGATACATATTTTTGAATATATAACTTATAAGAGAACAAAAGATACATAGGTAGGTATATTTTATTTTTAGCAAGTTGTAGTGCTTTGCATGGGTCGTTGGACGACTCTGTGATCCGACACATAAAGAAGACATAACAACTTACTGAACTGTTTTTATGAATACTAGAGAGGTTAAAATAAATCGTAATTTTCTTGTTTATCACTAGCTTGTGACTGTTACTTGATGCTTACAACAAAATCCTTAAATTACATTGCCAATACCCCCACTTTTTTAAAATCCTGCACATCCTACTGCAGGCCGGATCTAAACATTTTTTTATAGGCCCGCATTTGTTTTGGTAAGTGGTAATGGTAAGATGTGACACAGCGGCTCAATCGTTGCGTGCGAAATTATGCAAGTATGACTAGATCAATAACTCTACCCCCACTCCCACTGGTGAAGAACGGGAGGGAACAACCACTCGTTGGGATGTCCAATGTGCGAGATAGTTTTCTCCAGATCGAAGTCACTCCACCTGTGAAGAAGAATAACAATTCTTCAAGTTCAAATGGTTCCGTTCTTCGAATCAAGAGCATTTTACGCCGACGGTCCCAAGTCCCAGTTGCTGTTTGTGGTTACATAGACGGCGATCGTTACACAATCATTTCAGAGGCCTGCCTGTAGTAATAGGCGGTTGAAAAATTGTGACACTAGGGTTCATCACGTGGTGTTCCACACGAAAAGAGAGAAGAGACCTGAAGGGGGGTATGCCCCTGGAGATGTTGTTTGTGGGCGAGGCGACGGCGACGAACTGGAAGGTGCGGTGCAAGTAGTAGCTGGTGATCTTGGCGTCGGTGGGGGTCCAACTGGTGTCCCACACGAAAAGAGAGGAAAGACCTGAAGGGGGGTATGCCCCTGGAGATGTTGTTTGTGGGCGAGGCGACGGCGACGAACTGGAAGGTGCGGTACAAGTAGTAGCTGGTGATCTTGGCGTCGGTGGGGGTTCACGGGTCGTTAGACGACTTGAAGGGGGGTACCTGAAGGGGGGTATGCCCCTGGAGATGTTGTTTGTGGGCGAGGCGACGGCGACGAACTGGAAGGTGCGGTACAAGTAGTAGCTGGTGATCTTGGCGTCGGTGGCGCCGTGGCTGCGGTGTCCTAGCGCGCGGAACGGGAATGTGCCTGCAACAATCAATCGTTAATTAAACTTCTTATCGTGTCGATGGCAAATATATAAGGTGTAAAAATATTGCAAATATTTTAAAGGGTAATTTAGACCATGAAATTTAACAACTTTCCTCAAGGAACAGGTCGAAATAAGCCAAAAATTTTGGGCCCCCATACAAATTGACTTGGTCGGCAGGTCAAATTTTTTTTGTCGACATCTTTCTTTAAAGATATGTTTCTTGGGGAAAGTTGTTCAGGGTTCCTTAGGGAAAGTTGTCGGGGCCGAAATATGGCGTTGTAGGGGGGTCACATCGCTCGCATAGAGGGGGTCATGTTTGTATATTACCATTAGCCGGGTTGAGGTCGTTCCGGGCCGCTATGGCGTTGCAGGCGGAGTAGGGGGGGTTACACTGCTCGCAGCGGGAGAGGGGGTCATGTTTGAAGTCGTTGTAACGCATCGTATGGTACATGTCTCGAAGGTTGTGGATGTCTTTCTGGGAATTCAACAAAATACATACAGGGTGTAAGGGACGGTGTAACGAAAACTTTGCAGGCGTGTTCAGACCAAGAAACTGAACAACTTTTTGTATGGGGGCTATGTTAGGAAACGAAAAAAATTTTTCGAGTCTCCATACAGAGTTAGTCAGCTGATCGGGAATTTTGTATGGAAGGTCGGAAAATTTTTCGAACAAGTCTTGACTTTGTGCCAGGGTCAAGTTGTTTTTATGGTAATAAAAGGTAGGGAAACTGAACGCGGAAAAGAAAGGAAATGTAACGAAAAGTTGGGAAACATACATACATACATATATCACGGCTTTATCCCTTACGGGGTAGGCAGAGCGTTGAGTCCCTCAGTCGCCTCTTACAACACCCACGGGTAGGAAATGGGGTGATGCTATTCTAATCCGGGATTACCTATATATATTTTACAGACACGTAGCGAAACCAATGTAGATTTCGCGCCACGAAAGAAGTCTCACGAAGAACGTTGTAATGACCCTTAATCTGACGCCCTCATTTCAACTTTTATCGCGGTATTTTTTCGAGGCGCGGACTCTAGGTACCTGTTTCTGTTGTATGATGTGTGCGCGCGGGTTGCTGCTGTACCGGAACCACTCCCCGTAAGCTGCCACCCGCTCGTTGCCCCCGCTCAGATTGAACACCGCCGGGAAGTACGGGAGGTTGTACGACGGGAAGTATGTCGTACGGGTTAGCTCTTTCGTTCTGATAAACAGATGATATCTTTAGAATTAAAAACGCGAAATCATACAATGTGTGACCCTCAACAGGGGCATATATTTTACTGAGTAAAATTACCCATAAAACTGAATAAATTAAAAGGCGAAAATAGCACAAAAAAGAATTTACACACGGCCGGGAAGTACGGGATGTTGTATGACGGGAAGTATGTCGTACGGATTAGCTCTTTCGTTCTGATAAACAGATGATATGGTGATGTAGTCTTTAGAAATAAAAACGCGAAATCATACAATGTGTGGCATATATTTTACAGAGTAAAATTATCAAAAAAACTGAATAAAAGGGGAAAATAGCACAAAAAGTATTCGATTACATTGATTCACGTTGATTCGATCAGCTGGTACATTTTGTATGAGAGGCCTTTTTTCATGTTTCGACCTATGTTCCTTAGGGAAAGTAGATAAGATCCACTCTTGTAAAATATCTGCTCCTGTTGTGGGCCACATACTGTATAAACGGCTAAGAGATAATTAACGGGCAGCAGTGTTCCAGTTATCAGTTATTTATTTGCACTGCCACATGGTTACCATAAGGTCTTAAACTAAACTCCCCGTAAGCTGCCACCCGCTCTTTGCCCCACTCAGGTTGAACACCGCCGGGAAGTACGGCAGGTTGTACGACGGGAAGTATGTCGTACGGGTTAGCTCTTTCGTTCTGGTAGATTAGATTAGATTACAGACCAGCAAAAAAGAGTAGACAAAAAATGAGGGCGCCACTTTCTTCGCGATCAGTCAAATCTGACGGATATCGCTTAAATATGGCAACAATTTTTAGTTCCATTTTATTTAATTTCAACTCTTTTTTGCTGGACTGTATTTTATATTATCAAATTCATTTTTATTTTATGTAAAATAATTACATAAAATAAAAACGTCAAAGGTTAATACAATCGTCAAAATATTAAAATAAAATAAAAGTAAGATTAAAATTAAAAACAATTTCTAACTCACAAACACAGATATGGTGATGTAGTCTTTAGAAATGAAAACGCGAAATCGTACAATGTGTGGCCCGCAACAGGGGCATATATTTTACAGTGTAAAATTACCTAAAAAACTGAATAAATTGAGGCGAAAATAGCACAAAAAAAGTGAATTGATTACATTGATTTACTATACACATAGATTCGCTCAGCTGTGAAAAATAATTATGAAATGAAAAAAAAAAAAATTGTATTTAGAAAATTAATTATTTTTCGACAAAAGAAAATAAAAGGTATAGGCATGCTCTTAATAGGTCTTAATGTGACAAATGAGTTTTCGGGAAGAAAACAGGGGAATACATTTGTTTGTATAAATATACCGAGACCATAAGCGCTCTGTCGATGTCAATGATAAAGTTTTCCTATAAAACTGTCGTAATATTTTGAAGCTTATATCTCGTTCGTTATGTTTACACTTGACAGCTAGCTGTCATATGAATTATTGTTTGTATGGAAGTACTTTACACATATAACAGGGTGGCGTTCGTTGACCATCAATAATTGGCATTAAAAAAAAGGCACCAACGCTCCATACATTTGTTAACATGGTAATGTTAGTGTGTATGGTCCTCAATAATTTGTAACTTTTTAAAAATAGAATTGCTTATGGCAACATTCTTTTTTGACACTTCCTTCCTCTGCTGTCATCGTTCGTGTGTGTCTCGTCTCAGTGCTAAATGTTATATTTAATCAAATCAAGATAATCATGATATTGTATTTCACCAGCTATTGTGATCAATAGACAGTTTGAAATACTTAACCGCCTGCCTATTTATTTCTCGCCCAACGATCGCCGTGTCCACCACTGCTTGTCCACACTACACGCATAACCTCTGAATATTTCCAATAACATTTCCCGCAAAGCCCTTTAACAAAGTTTAGCAATCAACCCTCTGTTCTCGCGAAAAGGTTCCTTAAGAATAAGAAATTTTTTATTCAGTGACCACTTTAGATATAATAAAATTAAGTCAAGGTACAAACAGGGCCCCAAGTCTGCTATTATTGGTATAACCTATTGCGTAGAGCTGGTCTACCACTTACAGTTCGGCGGCCTCGGTGTACCCGGGCAACTGTTCAAGTACCCAGAGTAACCCAGGCTTTATGACCGAAGGGTGTGGGGTGATGCTATTCTAAGCCGGCATCACACAGCAACATCCCTGGTATTTACCTACTGCGTAGCGCTGGTCTACCACTTACAGGTCGGCGGCCTCGGTGTACCCGGGCAACTGTTCCAGTACCCAGAGTAACCCAGGCTTTATGACGGAAGGATGTGGGGTGATGCTATTCTAAGCCGGCATCACACAGCAACATCCCTGGTATTTACCTACTGCGCAGCGCTGGTCTACTACTTACAGGTCGGCGGCCTCGGTGTACCCGGGCAACCGCTCAAGTACCCAGCGTAACCCAGGCTTTATGACGGAAGGGTGTGGGGTGATGCTATTCTAAGCCGGCATCACACAGCAACATCCCTGGTGTTTACCCACACCCTTTGGTGTTATTTGAAATACCCACATTACGCACTAAGCGCTTCAAATCATCTTTCATTATGCGCTCGGCTAAAGAATGGATTTCCCTGCCTGCGTCTGTATTTCCGAGTGCATATAACCTGAATCTCTTTAAGTCTAGAGTAATAGGCAACTTTTGGGCAAGCTCGCTCCACCGTAGATCCCATCTCTGCTCTAGGGTAAGAGTAAGCCCATCACAGATAAAAAAAAAAATAACCTACTGCGTAGCGCTGGTCTACCACTTACAGGTCGGCGGCTTCGGTGTACCCGGGCAACTGTTCCAGTACCCAGAGTAACCCAGGCTTTATGACGGAAGGGTGTTTCTTAGTTTTCGGCTGGAACTTGTTGTAGTCTAGAATGTACCTGCAAATTATGATAACTTCTTTTCGTGTGGGACAATTGACTAGCTGAACCCTCAGGAGATTTTCAACTGCCTACTACTAGTAGCAGACCTCTGACATGGTTGAGTAACGACCGCCGCGCCGTTTAAACTTCATGCGCGTCTGATGTGAATGTATATGTCACCGTAAAGTCGCAAAACCATACATTATAATGTATCCGGCTACATCATGATCTCCCGAAATATTGTGAAATGTTACAAACAGTCACGATTTAACGTGTGATTTCTCGGGACATTACGGTCTCTCGAAACAAAACCGTAAAACTGTGAAATGGCATGCAAAGGAACGCACCTCGCGTTCTGATTGCTCGAGCGACATGTGCCCTGCGCCGCCATCTTTGACTGTAATTTTGTTTGCTCTCGGATGTAAACACACAGTGTTTTACGCTATTATTTTATTAATTTCGTATTAAAGGTGAGTGAAAAGTGTCAAATTTATATTAAATAGTCATTGTAAATAGGCTATCCAGTCTTATCAAAGAAAACCAGTGGATTTTGAGCGACACAATTCATAAATACGTACGAGTTACTCTCTGAACAGAAGGTAAACTTTGTTTTCGGTATTTTATTGTTATGAATGCGTTTGAAACTGTGTAGTATCATTATTCATCTGGTGCCCAAGTCTGTTATTTTTTTGCCATTGTAACGCCATCGAAACTCATGTCACAATTTTACAATCGACAGACTGTAAAGACTGTTTCAGCTCGATACATTATAATCTTACGAAAAAGAATGCGATAAACTGTAACCAATGTGCTTCTGTTCACAATATTCCGACAGATCATGATGTAGCTGGATAAATTATAATCTTATGTTGTATGCGATTTTACGGTGACATGTATATCACGCCTTTATCCCTTGCGGGTTAGGCAGAGCGTTCACGACCGCTAACTCCACGTCTGACAATTATTTTAAGGGCTGATTCAGAAAAATGGTGTATCGCTATAGATATAGGTAGTCGCCTAAGATTGCAATACACATGAAACCCGCGATTCCCTTAGTCGCCTCATACGACACCCGCGGGAAGGATATGGGGTGATGCTATTCTAAGTCGACATCGCACGTCTGTTGTGAATGTGTGAATACTTATAAGGCACGTGACAGGAAGAATCTAGGTGGTGTCGGGAAAGGGGTAGCTACCCGCCTGGCCGGGTGTTGTGGCCAGGCGACCGACGGGTCTACCTGGATTGGATTAGAAGTTGTATATATGCGTTGCGCACTGAACACTTCGATACCGCGTTTCAGGCCCATTTTTCCGTCACGTGGCGCCATCTCTCCGATATGTTGACAACTCCTGTTGCGTCTTGTATGCTTGTGAACCATTTGAGTGAGCTTCATGTTGTAGCCACCAGAGGTCGCTACACTTACCACTGGTTGTTGTAGGTGCCGCTGTTGTGTTTTCTGAATATCTGTACCCACTCGGCGCCGGTCTTCGCCAGTCTGTTCGCTACCATAGCGCGCACGAACTCTAGGATCTGAACAACACATAATAGTATTCAGGGCAACACATTACATATAAATAT
The DNA here is from genome assembly GCA_029255805.1 of Keiferia lycopersicella. NCBI lineage: Eukaryota > Metazoa > Arthropoda > Insecta > Lepidoptera > Gelechiidae > Keiferia > Keiferia lycopersicella. The sequence continues at coordinate 1,114,313 of JARACZ010000024.1, forward strand.
GTTTTCATATTTTGACCTATGTTTCTTGGGGGGTTGTTCAGTTTCATGGGCTGATTCACCGCTCAAAATATTTGCAGCTAATATTTTTACACCTTATATTTCGACCTATGTCCTTGGAGAAAGTTGTTCAGTTTCATGAGCTGATTGATTCACCCCTCAAAATATTTGCCGCTAATATTTTTACACCTTATAGAATTCAGAAGATATTTGAATGTGACTTAACCTAGGATTCGGGCCAGGTTGGCCTTCGGGTTGCAGAGGTCAGATGGCAGTGGCTCTGTGTAAAAACTTGGCTCCACGTCAAATCCCCTAGGTTAAGTAGCCGGTCAGAGAACGGGACAAGGAAATGCAGTGGTTACCAACCTGTCCGGTGGGGCTGACCAGCTCGAAGAGTGTGCGGTTGGTGTTGCCTATGGTGGTCTCGGCGGAGCAGAGCCCCGAGCTCATTATGTAGAAGTCATCCGTGGACTGGACATACCGAAAAAACAGGGTGTGTTAAAGCAATATACAGTGTGGAAAAAAAGCTTTATGTGTATTGCAATTTTAGGCGACAAGGTTAACAGCCTGTCACTATAGTAATGTACGGCTTATCTGGAACGACCCTCAAACGTTTGTCAGACTTGGCGATAACGACCGTAATTTTAGGGTTGTTGACGCTCTGCCTACCCCGCCAGGGATAAAAGCGTGATATGTGTGTGTGTGTGTTAATAAAGGTCTTATTTTTTATACCACTCGTTTTTTCTATGGTCATTTAATTGCAGCAAATTTTTATATGCTCCTTGGGGAAAGTTGTTCAGTTTCATGGGCTGATTCACCTCTTAAAATATTTGCAGCTAATATTATATGTATACAGGGTGTTAGGGACGGTGTAACGCAGCATAAACTTACTTCATGGACGCAGCATAAACTTACCTCCACTGACGCAGCATAAACTTACCTCCACTGACGCAGCATAAACTTACCTCCACTGACGCAGCATAAACTTACCTCCACTGACGCAGCATAAACTTACCTCCACTGACGCAGCATAAACTTACCTCCACTGACGCAGCATAAACTTACCTCCACTGACGCAGCATAAACTTACCTCCACTGACGCAGCATAAACTTACCTTCACTGACGCAGCATAAACTTACCTCCACTGACGCAGCATAAACTTACCTCCACTGACGCAGCATAAACTTACCTCCACTGACGCAGCATAAACTTACTTGCACGAACGCAGGGTACGAGGTCAAGGCCATTTTCCGTCCGGGGATGAGTTTGTTATCCTGCGGCGCCATCTTGTAGTTCAAAACGTACATCTTTTGTATGCGCAGCATGGATTGGTAGCTGCAACGAAATGACATCATCATCATTATTCTCTCTCTCTTTTCGTGTGCGACTCCGAGTCATCTAACGACCCAATGAACCCTAGTGTCAGAATTTTTCAACCGCCTTCTACAAGTAGCAGGCTTCTGACATGGTTGTGTAACGACCGTCATCTAAGTTGTCATAGACAGCAACCGGGACCTACGGTTTAACGTGCCATCCGAAACACGGAACCATTTTACTTACGGACAATCGGGTGGTTCAGCCCGCAATGTCCTAACTAGACTGGAAACAAATTCACAAAGTGATAAATGTCAACTATGTGAGTGACCCACCGAGAATTGAACTCGAAACCTTCTGCGTCAGAGGCAGTCGCACTACCACTGCGCCACTTCGGTCGTCGACCATCATCATTGGCCCCATAATACGTCTGCGACAGAAGATTTATCCGCGTTACGCGGGTGAAATTGCCTCTCCGCAGACGCTGCATTGCCTGGGATGCAATTATGGAAAACGCAAGGGTTGCCCAAGACCTGCGCCACCCTCTCGGCCTCTCTAGCTGAAGGATACGACGAGTCGATACGTGCGGAGCCAGGTCGGCTGCAGGAGTCTACCGCACGATAGACCTCTGCCACACGCGCCTGGCGGAGACCCCGTTCCGGTTTTAATGTGGAGTTTTCCTTTTCCAGTACCGGTCGGTCTTGGGTCTGGTTAATCCCTCGGTCGCCTTTTACGACACTTACGGGAAGAGAGGGGGTGGTGCTATATCTAAGCACTTAAAAAAATTTGAAAGGGGCCGTCAGTGATCACGTGATGTAAGTATTTTTGTGCGTTTTTATACCCTTCCCGTTAATGATGCGTGGTGAAGTTTGTGTAGTATGCAACTCAACTTGCATCTAGGTCAATCATGACTTAGCTGAAAGGTGGGTGCATCGACACCAAATGTGATGAAATATAATACAATAATTGAAGTGTTTAGTTAGCATTTAAGGTTTCTTTATTAATTATTAAGACCAATAAAACATTCTTACTTTACCTCTCAACAAAGACAGTTGTCTTATTTATCTCAACCCTGCAGCCCTCGCCCTCGCTATACTTTATGGCGACCTGCAACAACGAACCTCTACGTGGGAGATTGAAGATTGGGAAGAAACAAAAAATGAAAAATTAGAAGATTCATCCAGTTCCAGCTAATCCAAATTCGTCGTTCCGTTGCACTATCAGAAGTTACCAATTTCGACATGGGAAAAAATATTTCAAAAGAAGAAACTATCATCGCCCAAACTGCCAGCGGAGATGCCCAAGCCACTCAGAAAAATGCAACAGGCGTAACTACAACAGACATCTTACTCATCGTCATCATCGTGATATTAATCGTCGCAATATCTCACTACATCTACAAGAAGTGTCGTAGCAACACTGTGCAAGCTCTACGACGAGAATTAAACTCAGCACTTCTCGTCAAGTCTACGGCTAACACTTTCGCCGTTTAGACGCACAATCATCATCGTCGTCAACATTGTCGCAGAGAAGCAGCGGTGTCCAGGGTAAATCCCGGCCCACGGAGTCCAGGGTATAGCCCGGCCCATCACAGAACGAGCGGTGTCCAGGGTTTTCCCGGCCCACGGTGTCCAGGGTATAGCCCGGCCCACAACGTACCACGGCGCGCAGAAAAGTCAAGATTTCATCCCTACGCAGCGTCGAGAACATGGCAGCGTCCGAATCAAGCTCTTCCGTCTTCAGAAGAAAGGCCACCCTGTGACGACAACAATGTACTATACTGCCTAAGTACAAAAACCAGTAAGTGCGTTTTACATAATAACTTAGGGATCAGCTGACTTCAATAATGTTTACCGCGACGGGTCGATAATCTGCTGACGCCGAGAGAATTTATTGTTCCATTTATTTATACTAATTATGATTTAATTGTTTTATATAGGGTGTTAATTTCTTAATTTAGGTATGTCATGTGTGTTAGTTGAGCTTCAATCGTTAAAAGATAAAATATTTTATTTAAAAGAATATTTGCGTAAGTTAGGAAGTAGGAGAGATACAGATTTAGCACAGTCTAAATTTCGGGAAGCGGAATCCCTTTACTCTCAATTAGGAAATATTTTGTCTCGTGTAAAATCCTTGATAGAAAAATCTGAGATAGCCCCTAGAGATATAGATTCGATTAATGAAGTAGTTAAAGAAATCAAGGTAATTTACAGTGTGTTACTTTCTTACAAGCCAAAAGAAAACGAATCCGAAATGGCAACTAAACCTGATTTTGATTTAAAAACCGCTATCACGGTACTACCTCCGATGACAGGTCAGGAAGGTACAGCAAAGGCTCTTATAGATTCGATTGATCTATATAAAACCATGATATCCGAAACGACCCATACACAACTGATCGATTTTGTTTTGAAAATGAGGTTATCTGCAAGTGCGAAACTTCGTTTAAAGACCACTTATACCACAGTAGATTTGCTTTTAGCTGACATGAAGAAACACCTGATTCAAAAGAAATCAGCTGTCTCGATTCAATCGAAACTGCAAACTGCCAGACAAGGTCACAGATCGGTAGAGTCATTCGGTGCAGAGTTAGAAGAATTGTTTGTGAATCTCACTATATCTCAGTCGGACGGGGATGACACTAAGTATGCAATTCTGCGTCCCTTAAATGAAAAAGTTGCAATTAAACGCTTTGCAGACGGTTTATCTAACACGCGTTTAAGTACGATTATAGCTTCACGACAGTTTGAATCTTTACCAGAGGCTATTAGAGCTGCCATAGACGAGCAGACTCTAAGGCCCGTATTTATAAACCGTACTCAACTCTGAGATAGGTCTTGAGAGCGACTTTGAGTTGCTACTAGTATTGACTGACAGCTGTCAAAACCGCTCTTGAGATCGACCTCAGACTTGAGTTCGATTTATAAATACGGACCTAAGTGTCAATAATGATCAGGTCATGCGGGTAAGGCACTATAATACCCCGGCGCGCAATGTATTTCGAGGAAACGCCCGAGGTAATTATAACAATAATTATAACCGCCATTCACATTTCTCGAGCGCAAAGTTCAATGCGCCAAACAACATGACCCAGTGTCGTTTTTCCGGCCCTTCGGTCAGCGGACATCGCGGATCGCGCGGACGTAGCAATCGTGGAGGCCGACCGTCGACCTCACGCCGTACCGCCGCCGAACGTCCCGTACGTTTTCCGCGAATTCACCACGTCTTGCAAGATCAAGACAATAGTGACAATAATGAGTCACAAGCAGGTGAAATGAGTAACAAGAACGTTTTTTTTCGTTCCCTTTGAGAATTATGTTTATAGTTTTAACAATACGAGTACGGTTAGGTTTAATATCAGTAATTCGGTTATTGATGTACTAGCAGATAGTGGTGCAAGCATATGCATCTTAAAGTATGATTGGGTTAGTAGAAATAATTTATTAGGACAGTTGCGCAACGATAAGATAATTATAAGAGGTATAAGCGGTAGGTTAGAATCAGTAGGTTATTTATATTTAGATTTAGAGATTAATGGCTTATACTTTAGACAAAAGTTTTACGTGTTTAAGGAATTAATGTGCGAAGTAGATGGAATAATAGGAGAAAATTTCTTTATTCGGTTCGGAGCAATAATTGATTACAAAGATGATGTTCTACGGTTAACGTCAAATGATAAAACCGTAAATGTTCCGATAAAAAGTAAAGTCAGTTACAGTCACTTTATATCTCCACGCTGTGAGACAATTAAGCACATTCCGACTAAGTTGGACAGTGATTGTGTTGTTCTGTCAAGGGAAATAGCAGAGGGAGTTTTTGTAGCAGGGTTGATAACAAAACCAAAGAATGGTTCAGTCCCGATAAGGATACTTAATACGACAGACAAAGAAGTATCCATAGATTTTGCTGACTTTGAAATTCATAAATTAGACGAATATGAAGTCTGTAATTTTCATGAAGAAGGCATTTCGGTAGATCGCGTTAAAAAAATTGTTTGAGTTGTTAAATTTATCAGAATTGAATAGCGAACAAAAACTTAGTATCGAGTCCATTTGTGCCAAGTATGCAGATGTTTTTCATCTGCCCGGCGACAAGCTAAGTACGACTAATTTAATGTCACATAAAATAACTATAAAAGACAACGTCACTCCTGTATATACCAAGCCTTATAGAATACCGTTTTCTCAGAGACAGGAAGTTCAGAGACAGATTGACGAAATGTTAAAAATGATATCATTGAAGAGGCCACATCCGAGTGGTCCAGTCCAGTTTTATTAGTACCCAAAAAAGTCGATAGGTCGAATGAGAAAAAGTGGCGATTAGTGATAGATTATCGAAATTTGAATAATTGTATAAAAGATGACAAGTTTCCGTTACCTAACATAACAGATATACTAGATTCACTTTCAGGAAGTATATACTTTTCCAAATTAGACCTTTCACAGAGCTATTACCAGTTGTCGCTTGACGAACAGTCGCGAAAATATACAGCTTTCAGCGTAGACAAAATGTATCAGATTTCTTTAGATGAAAGTTCACGAAAACCCACGGCTTTTACAGCAAATAATAAGATGTATCAGATGAAACGATGCCCTATGGGTCTGAAGACGTCTCCTAGTGTTTTTTCACGTTTAATGACCATTGCTATGTCAGGTATTAATTACAAGCAGGCATTTGTTTATCTAGACGATTGTATTGTTATTGGGAAAAACATAGAAAATCATAACAAAAACTTAATTAATGTTCTAGAAAGGTTTCGAAAGATCAATTTAAAATTAAATCCATTGAAGTGTGATTTCTTGCGAACAGAAATTATTTATTTAGGTCACAGAATCACATCGCAAGGTATTTTGCCTGACAATGATAAAATACAAGCAGTGCAAAATTATCCTATACCAACGAACAATGACGAAGTCAAACGTTTCGTTGCGTTTGCAAATTATTACAGACGATTTGTTCCAAATTTTGCCAGTATTGTTTATCCATTACATAAGTTATGCAAAAAGGATGCCAAGTTTCAGTGGACATCCGAATGCCAGATAGCTTTTGAGACCTTGAGATATGCTTTAGTACATTCACCTGTATTGGTTTATCCTGAATTTTCAGATCAAAATATTTTTCGCCTTCAGACAGATGCTTCGAAAACTGGGATAGGTTCCGTTTTGTCTAATGGAAATGGTCAAGTTGTAGCATACGCTAGTCGTAATTTAAAGCCAGCCGAAACGCGGTATCCCATTATTGAATTAGAACTGTTAGCCATTGTTTGGAGTGTGAGACATTTTCGACCGTATTTATATGGGAGAAAGTTCAAAATCATAACTGACCTTTAATTTATTTGTTTAGCCTCAAAGATCCATCAAGTAGGTTAACTAAGTTTAGACTTTACCTAGAAGAATACGATTTTGAGATAGAATATGTAGCGGGGCGAGACAATGTAGCTGCAGATGCATTAAGTCGCATTCCCATTACAAGTGACACCTTGAAAGAAATGCAAACTCAAGTAGTTTCCGTTCTGACCCGGTCACAAAGGAAAAAACTAGAAACTGACCAGCGTCAAACGTCAGAGAATAGTACGGCACACGGGTCTGATCAACCTGTAGCTGTTGAAGTTCTTAAAGTTCCTAAGGATATAACAGAGCTCATTTTTGTGGATAATATTGATAGTTACACATGTGAAAGAAGTAATATAGTATCCAATGCGGGTTGTTGTGTATATGTGACGTCACAAGCTTCGATTTATCTGAGTACCCGATCGTTATCGACCCCAGAGGTGTTAGCGAGGGACTTGGAAGCCTTATGCAAAAGACTTAATATCGAAGAAATATTAATAGTAAAAAATAAAGAGATAGATTCATGCATGAAAATATTAATAAAAGAAGCAAAGAGACTTAATATTTTGTTCCCGCGATTTTTAATTACGAAGACTATTCAAAGAGTTGTGAATAGCGATGATAAAACGTTGATATTAAACGATTTTCATATTCTGCCAACGAGTGGACACGCAGGCATCAATAGGATGTTAAATAATATCAAAAAGTATTATTATTGGCCAGGCATGAATAAAGACGTAGCGAAGTACGTTAATCGGTGTAAACAATGTCAATTCGAGAAACACTCGAATAAGCACGTTAAGGAACCATTGTCCTTGACATGCACAGCGAATTCGTCTTTTCAGAGAATAAGTTTAGATATAATGGGCCCCCTAGAAGTAGATGAATTAGGTAATAAGTATATTTTAACGCTACAATGCGATTTAAGTAAATTCGTAGAAGCCTATCCTCTACAGAGAAAGGATACGGTAACTGTAGCACAGAGTTTCGTTAACAACTTCGTACTTCGATACGGTAGCCCTCAGGAAATTCTTACTGATCAGGGAACAGAGTTCATGTCATCAGTCATGTCTGAAATCTGCTCTTTACTTAACATTAAAAAACTAAACTCAACTGCTTATCATCATCAGACGCTAGGTGCTTTAGAAAACACGCACAAATCGTTAGGTGCTTATCTCAGAATTCAGTGTCGTAATAACTCAACAAATTGGAGTACATGGTTACCTTATTGGTGTTTTTCATTTAATACAAGTGTACATACCGAGACAAAGTATACTCCTTTTGAATTAGTTTTTGGGAAAATTTGTAATCTACCTAGAAATTTAAAAGGTGAAATAGATCCATTATACAACTACGATAGTTATCCTAAAGAGTTGAAATACAGATTACAGAGAGCACAAGCAGATGCTAGACAGAATTTAATTGTAAGCAAAGAGCATAGACGAGAAATTTATAATAAAAATTGTAACTCTATTATTTACAGGGAAAATGACCTTGTATTATTACGTAATCAAACTGGAGATAAATTGGACAGCATATATACTGGTCCTTATAAAGTTATTTCTGACATGTCTCCGAATGTCAAAATTTTGAAAAATGGAAAGGAATATATAACCCATAAAAATAATACAAAGCCATTTACCCAATAGTGTTGTAAGGCAATAATAGGTTTTGTTTTGTACTACATTTTGATTTTGTGTTTATTTATTGGTATATACATAAAAATATTTTATTTAGTTTAATTTAAAAATATTTTTATTTTCTGTAAGAGGGGTGGTGTAGTATGCAACTCAACTTGCATCTAGGTCAATCATGACTTAGCTGAAAGGTGGGTGCATCGACACCAAATGTGATGAAATATAATACAATAATTGAAGTGTTTAGTTAGCATTTAAGGTTTCTTTATTAATTATTAAGACCAATAAAACATTCTTACTTTACCTCTCAACAAAGACAGTTGTCTTATTTATCTCAACCCTGCAGCCCTCGCCCTCGCTATACTTTATTTGACTATTTCTCCCTCCCCCTCCACCCCCTCCTATATCACGCGTATAATACAAGCGCGTGATGCATTACTACAATCCCCCCTGCCCCCTGTGATATTTCGTGATTATATGTAGACTTTGCCGCCCTCCTTTTGAACATCACGTGATCACTGGACCGCCCCAAAGCTGTACTGACCTGTTCCACGTGACCTGCGAGAAGTACAGGTTGCTGTGGTCGGCCAGAAGCTTCACCAGGCCCGTGCAGTGGTCAGGGAACAAGATGTCGTCCTTGGTGTCCTTGGGGAGGGTCAGAGCGAACGCCAGCTCGTCCAGGTCACCCAACATGTTGATCCATCTGGAACATACATACAAATATCACGCCTTTATCTCTTACGGGGCAGAGCGTTAACGGCAGTAAAAATACGGTCGCTATCGCCACGTCTGACAAATATAGAGGACCGTTCGAAATAACTTGTAAATCACTTAAGATCGGCTACGTTGAGCAACATTGCAAGAAGAAGAAGATTGATGATTGATACGACAAGAAGAACGATTCCCCGAGTATTGCGCTCCATAATGATCAAAATTCGTATCAAACTAGCGGCCTGCCTCAGCGGCTGCGCCCGCTGCAACTCATTTTCCCGTGAGAATCAGGATTTATCCCTGCAAGTATTATACATAAAAACCTTCCTCTTGAACACTCCATCATCCAAAAAAACCTGCATCTAAATCCGTTGTGTAGTTTTAACGATTTAAGCAACCATACATACAGACAGACGCGAAAAGCGACTTTGCTTTATACTATGTAGTGATACCTATATGTTGCCGATTGTGACACAAAAATCATGCAACACTCAAGAAATATTGATCAGCGTATTCTGATACAAATGTTAGGTATTAGCTCAAAGATGACGACCGATGTGGCGCAGTGGTATTGCGACTGCCTTTGACACAGAAGGTTCCGGGTTCGATTCTCGGTGGGTCACTCACAAAGTTGATATTTATCACTTTGTGAATTTGTTCCCAGTCTCGTTAGGACATTGCGGGCTGAACCACCCGATTGTCCGTAAGTAAGATGGTTCCGTGTTTCGGATAGCACGTTAAGCCGTAGGTCCCGGTTGCTGTCTATGATCACTTAGACGGTGGCCGTTACACAACCATGTCAGAAGCCTGCTACTTGTAGTAGGCGGTTGAAAAATTCTGACACCAGGGTTCATCGGGTCATTGAACGACTCAGTGTCCCACACGAAAAGAAGAAACTCAAAGAAATAAACATTGTCAACTTACATGATGTCCCGAAAGGTAAGCCATTCATATGGGCTTTTAGTAGCATCATTGTAGCCCACAGAGAGTCCTTCCAATTGTGTGTAGTATAATCTGACCTGGAAACAGCGCAGCAAGAATGCATTCACATAGGCCTCCCGCGTGTAGCCATACACACCACGCTTGGCGGGCGGGTTGGTGAGCGCAGTGCAGAGCGTATTCACAGGGATCGCTGCCCATTCCCTTGATTATTATCCCCTAGTCGGTTTTTACGACACCCTCAGGTAGATTTGGGGTGATACTATTCTAAGCCGGTACCACACGGCAACATAGAAAATGAATTAAAAATGCATTATTATACGTATAGTGTAAAAATATCAGCTGAAAACATTTTAAGGGGTGAATCAGCCCATGAAACTGAACAGCTTTCCTCAAGGAACATAGGTCGAAACTTGAATTTTTTTTTATTCGACCATAATACAGTTGACTCGCTCGGCTGCTACATTTTGTATGGGAGGTTTTCTTCTTCTTCTTTCTTTTTCTTGCAGAAAGTTGTTCAGTTTCATGGGCTGATTCACCTCTTAAAATATTTGCAGCCAATATTTTTACACCTTATATTTCTCACGACAAGATACACAATGCCTGTAATGTACGGAAGATGAAAAAAGTACGTTTGCAAATAAGAAAGAAATTTATTCCACTTCTGATTCAGCTATTCAGCGACCAATGATGTTATATTGTTGAGGTTGTCAGCGACTCGTCGATTGTCGCCAGTGCGACGGACGGCAACAGTGCGCGACAGCTATCGCGACTCGACTGTCTGCGAATGTCGTAGACATCGGCGACCATCTGAGACAGTCGTAGACATCGGCGACAATCTGAGACAGTCGTAGATATCGGCGACCATCTGAGACAGTCGTAGACATCCGCGACCATCTGAGACAGTCGTAGACATCGGCGACAATCTGAGACAGTCGTAGACATCGGCGACCATCTGAGACAGTCGTAGACATCGGCGACAATCTGAGACAGTCGTAGACATCGGCGACCATCTGAGACAGTCGTAGACATGGGCGACCATCTGAGACAGTTGTAGACATGGGCGACCATCTGAGACAGTCGTAGACATCGGCGACCATCTGAGACAGTCGTAGACATCGGCGACCATCTGAGACAGTCGTAGACGTCGGCGACCATCTGAGACAGTCGTAGACGTCGGCGACTATCTGAGACAGTCGTAGACGTCGGCGACGATCTGAGACAGTCGTAGACATTGGCGACCATCTGAGACAGTCGTAGACATCGGCGACAATCTGAGACAGTCGTAGATATCGGCGACCATCTGAGACAGTCGTAGACATGGGCGACCATCTGAGACAGTCGTAGACATCGGCGACCATCTGAGACAGTCGTAGACATGGGCGACCATCTGAGACAGTCGTAGACATCGGCGACCATCTGAGACAGTCGTAGACATGGGCGACCATCTGAGACAGTCGTAGACATCGGCGACCATCTGAGACAGTCGTAGACATCGGCGACCATCTGAGACAGTCGTAGACATCGGCGACCATCTGAGACAGTCGTAGACATCGGCGACCATCTGAGACAGTCGTAGACATCGGCGACCATCTGAGACAGTCGTAGACATCGGCGACCATCTGTTATTGTCGTAGACGTCGGGGACCGAAGTCGACAGCTCAAAGTGTCGCTGATCTGTGGACCAAGTGTCGCTTGTCTGTGGGTAAAGTGTCGCTCATCTGTGGAGGCCCTTAAGTTTAGTAGATATAAGCTTATCAGTAACTGTAAGTAAGTGGGCGCTAAACTATGTTTACACCGATCATGACGACCGCTGTGGCGCAATAGTAGTGCGACTGCCTTTGACGCAGAAGGTTCCGGGTTCGATTCTCAGTGGGCACTCACAAAGTTGATATTTATCACTTTGTGATTTGTTCCCAGTCTGGTTACGACATTGCGGGCTGAACCACCCGATTGTCCGTAAGTAAGATGGTTCCGTGTTTCGGATGGCACGTTAAGCAGTAGGTCCCGGTTGCTGTCTATGATCACTTAGACGGCGGTCGTTACACAACCATGTCAGAAGCCTGCTACTTGTAGAAGGCGGTTGAAAAATTCTGACACTAGGGTTCATCGGGTCGTTGAACGACTCAGTGTCTCACACGAAAAGAAAAAGACTGTGTATGCATACCTGATACCAATAAGGATCACCTGGATTTTTCTGAATCATATTAGTTATGTACAATTCATTCTTGTCTAAGTATTCCTCAATGAGACCGCACACATGCGGCTTATTGTGGCAGTACCTGGTAAAAAATAAGTTGATGATCCTTCACTAAGTAGGTAGGAGATTGTTTATTGTTGGTAACATTTGTTTCGCGTCATTAGGTGCGTACACGCCGGCCGAGCAGCCTCAGATGCTTACCCCCGGATGTTGAATATCATACATACATACATACATATACCACGCCTTTATCCCTTGCGGGGTAGGCACAGCGTTAACGGCCGTAAGAATACGGTCGCTATCGGTACGTCTGACATTTTTGAGGATTGTTTTCCAAGGTTGTTTCGGAAAACATGTGTATCACTATAGTGACAGGTTGTCAGCCTGTCGCCTAAAAATTGTAATACACCAATACTCCCGAGTCCCTTAGTCCCCTGTTACGACACCCGCGGGAAGGATGTGGGGTGATGCTATTTTTAGGCATCACACGGCAATATCCGGGTTGAATATCCGGGTTCAAAAAACCATAATTAAAAGTTAGAGTCTAACTTCTAACTGAGACTATCTACTCACGTTTTAAGCATGTTCTGCCAATGGTACCAAATGAGGTCACGAGTGAGAAATCCTTCCAGATAGCCCGCTGCGTAAGCCTGCTTCGCATCCGCATACTTCTTGTTTGTGCGAATCTCCAGGAAAGCCCATCTAACAAATTCAGTCACAATCTTCTATTATAGTGCCGTGTGATACCGGCTTAGAATAGCAACACCCCACATCCTTGTGGATGTCGTAAGAGGCGACTAAGGGAAACGAGCGTGTTGGTGTATTACAATTTTTAGGCGACAGACTGACAACCTGTCACTATAGTGATACCCATGTTTTCTGAAACAACCTTAGAAAACAATCCTCAAAAATGTCAGACGTGGCGACAGAAACCGTATCCTTACCATCGAGGTAATATGTACTTAGTACATATATTACCTCGATGATCCTTACGGCCGTTAACGCTCTGCTTACCCCGCAAGGGATTAAGGCGTGATGATGTATGTATGTACCTTCTATTATAATCACATAAAAACATACACAGATCACGCCTGTATCCCTGGTGTGGTAGGCAGAGCGTTAAACATCGTAAAATACGGTCGCTATCGCCACGTCTGACAAAATGTTTGAGGGTCGTTTAAGATATATCGTGTATGACCATAGTGCCAGGTTGTCAGCCTGTCGTCTAAAACTGCAATACACATGAAACCCTTGAGTCCCTTAGTCGTCTCCTACGACACCCACGGGACAGAAATGGGGTGATGCTATTCTAAGCCGGCATCAGACGGCAAATTATATAATCACTACATAGTATAAAGCAAAGTCGCTTTTCGCGTCTGTCTGTATGTATGATTGCATCTTCAAAACTTCACAACGGATTTTGATGCAGGTTTTTTTAATAGATAGAGTGATTCAAGGGGAAGGTTTTTATGTATACGTATAATACTTGCCAGAAAAAAATCTTCATTCCCACGGGAAAATGAGTTGCAGAGGGCGCAACCGCTGAGGCAGGCCGCTAGTATCAAACAAAAAACCTGTAAATGGCGGCGGTTACCTAAGTGTGAGGGAGAAAGCAAGATCGCCTGGTATATGTAAGGAAGAGCCTCAGTGGGAGAGTGATAGCATGAGATTTGGCCGCCATTTACAGGTTGCTTCTTTAATTATGTCAGACGGGTATAGCAGTAACTTGTATCTATTGCTGATAATAAAATAGATACAATATGACATGAGATTTGGGTTTATTTGTAGTAAATATTTTGTACTACTACAATGGTAGGTAAGTAACCTAACTGAATAATTATCTAATATAACTTAAGCTAAATATTGGATATTATGTTGTGACTGTTACTAGTATAATTTATTATAAACTAACTTAGTAGTTATTTAGCAGTGCCCTTACAGGGTTTCGTGTGTGTTCCATTTAATTATACCTACTATAGGGTGTGTATGTCACCACATGAAAGCTAATAAAATTTATGATTTATGATTTAATGACTGCACCTGCTATGACTCGTTTTCCCATGGGAATAACATGTTTTTGTGGCGCATAAAATACATACAGGGTGTAAGGGATGGTGTCACGACAACTTTGCAGGCATGATCAGACCATGAAAATGAACAACTTTTTCTATTGGGGCTATGTTGGGAAACAAAAAAAAATATTAAGTTCCCATGCAAAGTCACCTAGATCCGAAATATTGTATGGAAGGTCAATAAAAATTTATCGTTTCCCAACATAGCCCCCATATAAAAAGTTGTTCAGTTTCGTGGTCTGAGCACGCCTGCAAAGTTTTCAAAAAAAGCATCAAAATCTGTTGTGAATTTTGAAAGATCTAAGCGTACATACATACCAACTCTGGAAGCAACTTTGCTTTATACTATGTAATGATAAAAAATTATAACCCACATCCCTGTGCCAATATCGATGCATCATGCTTATATCCCCTATGGGGTAGGCAGGCAAAACTGTAATTTACACTGACAAAAATATTAGTAATAATAACAATACTATACACTACTAACAACATACTATACTACTATACACTACTACTACTATTATAAACTTTAGACTTACTATTACTAACATTACTATTATTAGTTTGTTAGTATTACTTAAGTAGTAATAACATTTTGTAAAATTACCCTTATATTAATGTGATATGTTTACTTAATCACATTTACCTTTTACGACACAATAAAATGCGGTGATGCTACGTCTAAGCCAAGAAGATCAAAAATAAGAATGTAAACAAACCCTGTTGTGTTAATTTCATTGCTGTAAGTTGCTCTCGCTGCGTGCTCTTTGGGAATATCTGCGTAGTATTCGGTAACTCCTATTTCCAAAGTTGGAGATTCCCATGTTATGAATGCATACTTCGCCTCACAAGCCACAAAAAAATAGAAAATTACAAAAAACCCTAAGTTCATAACAGAAACTGATTTGTACAAAATATAGGTACCTAATAATTTATAAAAAGAAAAGCTATTTATAATTGTTATTACTCAGCATTTAGAACGCAGAATGCGATCGCAATCGATAGTACAATTTAATATAACAGGAAGTAAACCGAATTCAATTCGGTCCTCTCCTCGTTTCATAGCGAATTTGAAAATTGACGGGAAACCAACCAAAACTTTTATATATGACGGTTGATTGACGTTTGTTTTTTTTTTTTCATTTACTGACAAGCTTCATAATTTTTTAAGATACAGCCAAAGTGCATCAATCAATTCATCAATTAATTTCATCATGCACAAAACAGAACCAGAACTAAAGGACATAAATAAAAAACGTAGTAAATGTTTCATGTAAAAACGTCCGACTCCTGCTCCTGCCGCTGTCTCGAATATTCCTTGAACTTTATCCAGATGCGCGCGCGGGGCCCGTTTGACGCCAGGGTTCCAAAGTAGGAACGGTGGTAAGCATTCTTTAGGAACGCGTCTAGCCTAGCTAATATAAACGAGGCTACGGGCTATAAGATATGATTAGGTAGATAGGATACATAAGTATGTATAAGTTTTAAAAGACAATATATAATGTTTTTATTTATTTATTTATATAATATGTTCCCAGAACTTTAGACGGTCACAGCTTTCTTTGACGTCACAAAAAGTCCTACATTTTATTATTTCTTTTTTATTAAGAAAAGTAGGTACAAAAATTGTACAACAGTGGTACGAAAATTTTAATTCATTATGTTCATTCTTAATACTAACATATTCTTATCGGTTAAAGAAATTTTAAAAATTGTTTTATTTAATGAAAATTATTATTTCAATAAAATGTTAAAATAAACATAAGTAAGAGCATTTCTAGCAAACATTGACACTGGTATTAATTAAAATTTAATTTTGTCATGGCGCTTCGTTTTGAAGAACGCACGTGGTTTGCTCTGCATAGAAGCTTTGACTTGAGACAGAGAGAGCATTTCCTGCAATGACAATTAAGAGATTATTGATTATTCAAGTTCATTTTTTATAGTCTCTAATCCGGCATTGAATACCGGATTGTTTTTTAATACTAGATCCAATACCAGTATCCGGCACATTCAAGTATTATCTGAATTCAAATTTTACTTGAATATGGGTTTCATCACGATGTTTTTCCTTCACCGTAAGAGCTTATATGATAACTTCATATCACTGGTGTTACCTCATCTTGTTTATCGTGGGTGGTCTGCTTGTGGCGCAGGCCTCCTTGCGAGCTGGCCACGCCCGCGTTGCGGCGACGCTTAACGCCGGAGAGCACGGGGGACAAGCGCTCGCCGCGCGACATCGCCTCGAAGTGCCGGTTCACTAGATTAGCCTGTCACAAACATACATACACATGAATACGTTACATTTTAATACGAAAAGGGCCGTAACATTTTTTAGGCTGCGCACAAAATGCGATTAAAAATAAAGTACCTCGGCTCCCGTTTGTTTTTTTCTACTCGTGTAAGCATATCTTTGTAAATTGTTTTAAATACATACGGGGTGTAAGGGACAGCGTCCCGAATACTGATAGGGTGCAAACAGACCATGAAACTGAACAACTTTCCCCTAGGAACATATTATGTCAGGAAACGTCAAAAAATTTTTGCCTTCCCATAGTAGATGCAGTCAGCTGATCGCAATTTTGTATGAGAGGTCGAATTCTTTTTGTCGTTTTCTGACATATGTTCCTAGGGGAAAGTTTTTCAGTGTCATGGTCTGCTTGCACGCTATCAGTATTCAGGACGCTGTCCCTAACACCCTGTATATCACACTTTTATCCCATGCGGGGTAGGCAGAGCGTTAACGATTGGAAACTTACAGTCGTTATCGCCACGTCTGACAAGTATTGAGGGCCCTTTCAGATGATTCGTGTATCACTGTAGTGATAGGTCAGCCTGTCACCTAAAATTGTAATACACATGAATCCCTCGAGTCCCTTAGTTGCCTTTTACAACACCCGCGGGAAGAAATGGGGTGATGGTATTCTAAGCCGGCGTCACACGGCATGATGATAAGTTAGTTATTTTATGGCTTTACTAGGTAGTGGGCGCCCGCGGCTCCGCCCGCGTGGAAGTCGGTTTTAATCTCGTAGCATCCCACTGGAATATTTTTTCGGGATAACAACTATATCCTATGTGTTAATCCAATTTATCCTCTATCTGTGTGCCAAATTTCATGAAAATTGGTTCAAATGGAAAATCACAATGACAATTGAATGATAGTTGAGTTTCGATGGCGTTACAATGCCCTATCCGGGTGCATGTACGCATACCATGTAAACACACCTAAATTAATATTTTTTTTACTTGTAAATGACAAGCAATAAATAAATGAAATGAAAAAAACTTACATCAATAGTCTTATCCCCATCCATGCTGTTGTCGCTTAGGAAGTTGAACAGCAAGCTGTCATTCTTCAGCTCCTTCCGCGGAGGCGGGGGATCCATACTGATGTTTTGTGGGACCTTTCTAGGCTGGATTTGGGAAAATTTGTTGTATTTATTATCTGTGAGATTGTTTGCAGTTTGCTTAAATATTTGTCGTGAAATGGAGGGCCTCTCGTGTGGGGTATCAAATGAAAGAACCATACAAGGCAATTTCAAAAATACATACATGTATATATCACGCCTTTATTTCTTACGTAGGTAGGCAAAGCGTTAACGGCCGTGATACGGTCGCTATCGCCACGCGTCACAAATATAGAGGGCCGTTTGAGACGCCGTGTGATGCCGGCTTAGAATAGCATCACCCCACTTCCTTCCCGTGGGTGTCGTAATAGGCGACTAAGGGACTTGAGCGTATTGGTGTAACACAATTTTTAGGCGACAGGCTGACAACCTGTCACTATAGTGATGCACATGTTTTCTGAAGCAACCTTGGAAAACAGTCCTCAAAAATGTCAGACGTGGCGATGGCGACCGTATTCTTACGGCCGTTGACGCTCTGCCTACCCCGCAAGGGATAAAGGCGTGATATATGTATGTATTTATGTATGTTTGAGATAATTTGTGTAATACAGGTTGTCGGCCTGTCGCCTAAAAGTTGTAATACACCTGTAACCCTCAAGTGCCTCAGTCGCCTCTTACGACACCCACAGGTACGAAATGGAGTGATGATATTCTAAGCCGGCATCACACGGCAGAATTTCAAAAATATATTGCATTAGTACAAAGCGGTATAAATTCTGCCAGTAATGAAGTAAACTCCATAGTTAGGAGACCGTAGTAAGCTCTATAGCTAGAAAGGGCGTCCGCACACTATACAGGGTGTGAGGGACGGTGTAATGATAACTTTGCAGGTGTGATCAAACTGAACAACTTTTTCTATGGGGGCTACGTTGGGAAACGAAAAAACTTTTTCGAGTTTCCATACAAAGTTACTCAGCTGATCAGGAATTTTGTATGGAAGGTCGAAAATTTTTATGTTTACCGACATAGCTCCCAAGAAAAAGTTGTTCAGACTCATGGTCTGATCACGCCTGCAAAGTTTTCGTCACACCGTCTCTTACGCCCTGTATGAAACAAAAATACACACTTTCGCATTTATGATATTAGTATTACTTACCTGTCTACCGGGAGTGAGCATGACCGCGTTGTCGTCCTGCTCCGGTTCGATTCTCGGCTGGGACACGGCCGGGCGGGTAATCTCCTTCTGGATGTTGTCGATCTTGCTTTGCATGCTCTCGATTTTGTCAGCCAACCGTTCCTGTTGTCAATGAAATGTTTTATAATACTTATATACCTAATTTAATTATTAATAATTAAATAGGAGTCATATGTGATACACTTTTGAATATTAGATCTTAAGATAGCATATGATAAGCAAATAAATGAATTATGAATCAATGTACCAGTTTAGCATTTTACGGCCGCAGAAGGTTCCGATTTCGATTCTCAGTGGGTCACTCACAAAGTTGATACCTATTTATAACTTTGTGAATTTGTTCCTAGTCTGGTTAGGCCCAGTCTAGCATTTTACAACCGATGTGGCGCAGTGGCACTGCGACTGCCTGCCACGCAGAAGGTTCCAGGTTCGATTCTTGGTGGGTCACTCACGAAGTTTATATTTATCAATTTGTGAATTTGTTCCCATTCTGGTTAGGACATTGCGGGCTGAACCACCCGATTGTCCGTAAGAAAGATGGTTCCAGGTTCGATTCTTGGTGGGTCACTCATAAAGTTGATAGTTATCAGTTTGTGATTTGTTCCCAGTCTGGTTAAGCCTATTCTTTATTTCCCAACAACCGTATATATGTTTATGTATTTGTATGATATTTGCAGCTAATATTTTTACACGCTGTATGTGTTTTAGTATGAGATTATAGAATTTGCAGCAAGTTGTTTACCTTATCAGCGCGTAGATCCATAATAACACTTAAATTCTTGGAAAGCTCCACTTCTTTGTTCTGCAAAAAACATTTGAAATTTTAATTCAATAACAAATCTCTTATTACTCGCTACACTGACAATTCGCTAGATGACTGGGTCATTAATAAAATACAAAAGAAGGACGCTTAAAACTATTGTCCAAAAATACAACGTACTCAGGGCCGTCTTAGCACATTTGCCGCCTGTAGGCTATTCAAATTTTGCCGCCCCCTCAACCTATCCCACCCGGCTTCACCTCAGCCGTTTTTTTTGCCTGGCCTGAAGGTATAGTATTAGGTGGTCCCACCCACACCTAAGTCGCCAGCTGTCTTACATCCGAACCTGTCGTCGGTTCTCGTTGGATGTCGTCAATTGTATGCGGTTGTCGTCGTTTGTAGTCGAACCGATGACTTGACAAACTCAAATAAATAAAAATGTCGCAGACTGTTTTCGACATGGGTGTAAGACGACCAATATTACTACATATAACACAACAATCACTTAATATAATAAAATAACCACTAAATAAAAATGCAATAGGTTAATTTTAACACGACTGCCGAACCAAAAAAAAGGAGTGTAATGTTTTTGGGTTTCATGTATGTATGTATTTATGTGCATTTCTTTAAAGGACTGTAACAGTTACAGTGTAACTCGATAATGACTGAAGAGATTCGAATGTGAACTGTTTGAGAATAATCCTTGTAGCATCCAGAGTGACATAGGCTAGGTTTTGCCTCAGAAAACATAATGATAACAAGAAAATTATAATTTTTTCTTGTATAACAGATAGAAACAACCGAATGGATCTCCTCTTTTTTCGGACCTTCATGTCACAAACTCAATTGACGATTATGTCATGGATTGAGTTGACGTCTTGTATTACGTCTAAAATGTCCCGCCCCCCCGCCACGGCCCGCGGTTTTGATTTCAGCCAGAAACATTTATTTTTTTTGGCGAATTTTGCCGCCCCCCAAAATCTGCCGCCCTAGGCTTAAGCCTACTCAGCCTAGTGGATAAGCCAGGGCTGAACGTACTCTAGTTATAGTTTTTCGAAATATTCAAAATTTTAATTTATGAACAAAAATATAACTTAAAAGTAAGTGTTTTGACACCAGGCACACTAGAGAGACATGACGTCATCTCTTCGTATTTTCATACAAAATATCGTTTTTAAAAGTAGCTCAATTGACCTGCCGGTCATCATGACAATTTACATGACTTTCTACCAATCAATACAGGGTGACCGGTGTGTGATAAGTAACGTAGATACAACACTAGTTGTGACACGGGCACGTCCCTAATTTGTCAAGCTGCTTTTGTTCTAGCCAGTTGAATAGCGATTTTTACATAAATAAGTAATTCACTAAAATTGGTGTGTTTCATTATTAGGAACAGCATAAAACCATACAAGATCCCTTCTTAGACATACACAACACACAACCGGTAAATTGATGCATTCCTTTCAAGGGATGACTTTCCCCATGGAACGTAGGTCGAACAATGAAAAAAAAATTTGGCCCACACATACAAAATTACCGACCGACTAAGGCAATTTGTATGGGAGGACCAAAATTTTTTTTCATTGTTCGACCTATGTTCCATGGGGAAAGTTGTTCAGTTTCATGAGCTGGTTCATCCCTTCAAAGGAATGCATCAATTTACCGGTCACCCTGTATAAGAAGATAGAAAATTGGAGGAAAGTTAATTTTCTACCAATACTATCGAGGTCGACGGCTAATATGGCGCAGTGCGACTGCGACAGCCTTTGACGCAGAAGGTCCCGGGTTCGATTCTCGGTGGGTCGCTCACAAAGATGATATCTATCACATTGTTAATTTGTTCCCAGTCTGGTTAGGACATTACGGGCTGAACCACCCGATTGTCCGTAAGTAAGATGATTCCGTGTTTCGGATGGCACGTTAAGGCATAGGTGCCGGTTGCTGTCTATGATCACTTAGACGGCGGTCGTTACACAACCATGTCAGAAGTCTGCTACTTGCAGAAGGCGTTGAAAAATGTTGACACTAGGGTTCATCGGGTCGTTAGACGACTCTGTGTCCCAGACGAAAAAAAAAAAGAAACCAATATTATTTGTTTCCTACCCTAACAATGGCTTCCAGCTGTTCTACCCTCATGGTCATCCTCTTCTCCATTTCTCCTGCTGCGTCCTTCTCATGCACCAGCTCCTGGCGCACCTACAATATGGATATACAGGGTGTAAGGGACGGTGTAACGAAAACTTCGCAAGCGTGATCAGACCATGAAACTGAACAACTTTTACTATGGGAGCGGAATAGGTTTTCTTTTTAGAGTTAAAAAAAAACTAGTATTCCAAGAACTCGATAGATGGCGTTGAACTGACTATGTTACTCATATTAGTAGATTTCAGTAAAGATTCCAAAGCCAAAAGATTAAAAAAAAACATAGCAACACTGACTGACAGTCTGGCATGCACTGACACTTTCGTTCCAAAGTAAGTCAGAGACCAAGTTTCAAAAAACAAAAACTGATTATTACGTTTCGTTCTCAGCGGTACATACCAAGCACAGCGCCATCTATCCAGCGACTACAATAATGAATTAAAAAAAAAGAAAATTCGCTTTTAACTGCCCTATGGATACCCTTCTTAGAATAAGTTTCCATTTTTACCTTCTGCAAGATGTTCTCCAGGTTAGAGCGAGAGTCAGACATGTGCTTGATTTCATTCATCAGTTGCGAAATGGAGGAGGCTTTAGTGTCCAACTCTTTGTTTTTCTCGTCGATTGTCGTGGTTAGTTCTTTGATCTTTTCGTCGGCAGTGTTTCTGTAAAGGAGATAAGATAAATCTAAGACTAGAAACTCTAGAAATAACTTTTTTTTTAAAGGGAATCGACTTCTAAAACTTTAAAATTATATTATAAAATTATAAATGTCTTCATTTGACGTCTGCTTACTTAGAAGCCTTCATGGCATCTTCGATCTCTTCAATTCTCTTCTCCATCAGCACCCCGGTGTCTGACAACTCTTGCACCTTAGTGACCAGCGCCTGGGCTTCCGCACCGGCCCTCTCCAAGGCTGAAACAACTTCGGTCTTCTCCAAATCTAGACCCGCTATCTGATCAGTCAGCCTTTGGAGCTCTATTTCTAGATTTGCTATGATCTGGAATACATGGAAGTTTACGAAAAGGTTATTCGTTAAATACCTAGATTAATGATTGCCGTGTGATGCCGGCATAGAATAGCATCACCCCATTTCCTACTCGTGGGTGTCGTAAGAGGCGACTGAGGGACTCGCGGTCTTTAAGTGTCTTGCAATTTTAGGCGACAGGCTGACAACCTGTCACTATAGTGATACACGACTTATCTGCAACGACCCTCAAATATTGTCAGACGCGGCGACCGTAATTTTGCTATCGTTACCGCTCTTCCTACCCCGCAAGGGATAAAGGCGTGATTTATGTATGTATTTATGTATTAAATTTTTTACCATTAGATGTCGGACTAGAACAGAGATGGTCTCATTTGTGGGTGATTCCTGGAGAGGTTAAAAATTGCGGTCACACGTTAATTTCTTCAAAACTTACACACTTACAGGTTTTTACTAACTTTCACACGAAATAATGTTAAATTGACTATTCAGAAACTAAAACTCCATCCACAAATTATGAAATATGTTTAACTAAAACTTAATCTGAAACCTGAAATCGGGGCCAAAACACGCGTTCTTCGCGTGTCACACTCAGCTATTGCGAAATTCAAACACGCATAAAGTTTTATCTAGCTGGACATCATATAACTTTTCACCCATCATAATAATCCTTATATCATGTAGATTCATTGAAAATTATTAATTGGACAATATTTAACTGCGTATACCGATAAAAACGACAGTTTGTGTTGGTCACACGTTTTTGTGTTTTCTGATTACGTGGTCTAAAACGACTGAATCGCTGAAACTAATAGAACTATGAGCTAGGCCTTGTTTCTGCCTTCTGCCAGGATTGCTTCTTCGTCCCTGGAGAGGGAGCATATAGCTCCTTGACACTTCTAGAATAAAATAGGAGTTGTTAAATTTTTTGATCCTATTTTTGCACCCGCGCCAGGTCCCTTTCCTGTGCATGTTTCATTTATGAAAGAGTTATTACAGAGGGTTTGTTCTGAACAAATAATGTCGCATAATAAAGCGAGATTTAAGATTCGTTTAAAAATTTTGATTACATTCAAGCGTTTACCAATAAATCACTAAAAACATAGAAAATTGTCCCTTGACTGGCTCCATTTGACTGGCATTTTTCCCAGTCAAGGGACATTTTATGCCAGTCAAGTGACTAATGTTATTTTAATGATTGTTTTTGCAATTTTTTTTGTGTAAAGGTGTGCCTGCAGAGTAGAATAGCACCACCCCATGTCTCCCCATGGGTACTGTAAGTTAGATAACATAGTTTAAAAACACTTATGTCTCTAGGTGTGGCTGCGTTGTATCTAAGGGAGGCTGCGTTAAGTCTCAGGTTAATTTCGACGTATCTTAAGCTGACTGCGGTGTACGTATATTTCAGGGTGGTTGCGTTTTATCTTAGGCTGGCTGCGATGTCTCTTAAGCTGAGTGCGTTGTATCTCAGGTTGGCTGCAATACGTCTCACTTAGGCACATTGTGACGTATCTTAAGATGACTGCGTTGTATCTCAGGATCTCTGCGTTAGGTTTCAGGTTAATTGCGACGATCTTAAGCTGACTGCGTAGTATCTCAGGGTGGTTGCGTAATGTCTCAGACTGATTGCGACGTCTCTTAAGCTACTGCGTTGTATATCAGAGCGGCTGCATTATGTCTCGTTTAGACTGATTTCGACGTCTCTTGAACTGACTGCGACGTCTCTTAAGCTGACTGCGATGTATATAAGGATGGCTGCGTCATGTCTCACTCAGGCTCTTTGCTACGTCTCTTAAGCTGACTGCGTTGTATCTCAGGGTGGCTGCGTCATGTCTCAGAATGATTGCGACGTCTCTTCAGCTTACTGTGTTGTATCTCAGGTTGGCTGCGTTGTATCTCACTCAGGGTCATAATTTAAAGTCTCTTAAGTAACTTCGTTGTATCTCAGGGTGGCTGCGCTATGTCAGGCTGATTTTGACGTCTCTTAAGCAGACTGCGTTGTATCTCAGGGCGGCTGCGTTATGTCTCACTAAGGGTGACTTCGACATCTCTAAAGCTGACTGCGTCGTCTCTTAACCTACTGCGTTGTATCTCAGGTTGTATCTGAGTCATGCATGTCTCAGGCTGATTGCTTTAAGGTTATCTTCGTCTGTACAGTAGCAGAATGTACAATTCGCAAAATGTCTTAAGTGGCTCAACACAGTTAATTGTCAGGTCATAATGTTTGCGGTGGCTTTTTCTTGTCTCATGTTAGCTGTTTCATTATGGCCTAAGTTTAAACGACTTACGTTCCTATTGTTTTGGTGGAGAATTGGGTCTACGTTTCGGCTGTTTACGAACAGCCTTCTTCTGGAGGTCGACAGATCACGTACGCCCGCCTGTCAACTGTGATTGTCGAAAACTGTGGCTGTTTCATTTCGTATGTCGGGCTAGCTGTGTCGTGTTTCAAGCACGAGCAAATTGTCTGTGACTAGGTACGTCGTGTCTTAACCAGACTGAGGCTTCAGGGCATTAGTCTGGTAGGCTGCGGCAACTTTTACTTCTATTCTACTTAGTTAAAAGCAAAAGATGAACAGCTTTTACTTATATATTTTGTTAAAATAATTACTTTGTCCCTTGACTGGCGCAAAATGTCCCGTTGACTGGCACCTCAAATTTCAAAATTGAATTTTGACGAAACCTGTGGTTCGATTTAAGTGTTTTTTCGTAAATAACCTTTTCAACAGGCCTTTATTATTATGCAATGATAAAATAACCATAAAACTAAAATTTCAAATTTGCCAGGAAAGGGACCTGAAGAACCGTTTTCAAATTTTCACCCTTGTACCCAGTGTCGTAACTAGGTGAGCAAAGGCCCTGGGGCAAAAAAAAACCTGGGCCACCGTTTCGTATTCCCCGGCGCCGACGTCTTACAAAATCAAAGTAATAGTCATGCCTTCATAGCAGAAATACTCTACAAAGTGCGGTCACCAGCTTAGAGGGCTCTAACAAAAATACTACGCGAGCGAAGCAAGCTTTTAACTCTCATGTGTAGAGACCCATGGATTTATAGAGGGTTTTTGCAATGAATAATAAATTTAAAGCGTTCTCTGGTGGTTACAAAACGAAGCTCACTCAAGTGGTTCACTAGCAAGCAAGGTGCAACTGAAGTTCTCAACATATCGGAGAGATGGCGCCACGTGACAGAACAATGGGCCTGAAACGCGGTATCGAAGTGTTCACCGTGCAACGCATATATACAACTTGTAATCCAATCCAGGTGGACCCGTCGGTCCCCTGGCCACAACACAACACGCGGCCAAGCGGGTAGCAACCCTTTTCCCGTCACCACCTGGATTCCGTCCTTGTCACTCACCATAATTTTTTGTATATTGACTATCAATAAGTGGTACATGAGCCGACGGCCCCGGGGCACTGCCCCTTGTTTTTTCGTAGTTACACCACTGTTTTTACCTGTCGGTATTGTAAAAGGAAACTGAACCCAGGGAGTGGGAAGCAGAGCTCTCTGTGAATATCTACAATACAACACCTACAATATCAAGGAGAAGGCGGAGGACAGAGAAAGCTGGCGGATACTCCACCGGCAAGGGCAATGCCCTTAAATAAATGATGATGAGCCCTTGCACTGCACCCTCCAATCCTCCTGGCAAGCGTGTCAACAGCCATTTTGGGGAAGCTCATGTTAGCAGTGGACTGTTGTGACTGTAGTAGAAGTAAATTTTTGAGTAAGGAATATATTTCACCTCATTCTTGTTAAATATATCCATGTCCAATCCAGAGTTCTTCTCTTTGAGAGCTGTGACTTCATTTTGCAGCTGTTCGTTGACTTGGCCGGCCTCCTTTATTGAGAAACATAATAATTATAAACTTTAACAAAACAAACAATGACAATAAAAAAATCAGAATCACAATCACAATAATTCTTATAAATGAAAATAAGAAATCGAAAAATTTACAAGCGTCGACCGGGAATCGAAGCCAGAGCAGTGGGCCGGTACCCCACGCGGCCCGGGTTCAATTCCCGTTCGACGCTTGTCAATTTATCGATTTCTTATTTTAATTTTTCAAAACTTCGGTAGTAAATCATCTGAATATGTTACCTGAACCTTAGCCTTCAGTTCCTGTATAATGTCGAGGGATCTGGTCTGCTCCTCTTCAAGCTGAGCCAGTTTATCCTGCAGCTGGTTGTTCTGCTCGCAGACGGTCTTGGTGAACGCCTCTTGGTTGTGCAACGCTTGTTTCAGCGATTCGTTTGAAGCTGTGGCTTCTTTCAACCTAAAATAACATTCATCATCCTCCTTGCCGTATAATAATAATAATAGTGCCGCGAGATGTCGGCTTAGAATAGCATCACCCCATTTCTTTCCCGTGGGTGTCGTAAGAGGCGACTGATGGACTCGAGGATTTTAAGTGTATTGCAATTTTAGGCGACAGGCTGACAACCTGTCACTATAATGATACACGACTGTATCTGCAACGACTCAAATCTCAAATGTTGTCAGACGTGGCGATAACGACCGTAATTTTGCGATCGTTATCGCTTTGCCTACCCCACAAGGGATAAAGGCGTGATATGCGTGTATGTATAAATCGTTTATTGCCATAACAAATAAATATTTCTAAAAAACACATATTCTCACAACTTCATTACATTATGGCAAAAGGCAACGGACTCAGTTATTGCCAAGTGTTGCACGAAACAACACTGTTGACACTGGTTTTCAGTGTCCCTTAAAAAAAAAACAATCCAATACAGTATTTCTTCGAGGGTAGACAAACAAAAATAAAAGAGTAGAAGTACAAAATATGACTAAATAGAAACAAAATACATTTATGTATATCTATGTGTGTGTAGAATAGGGTGTGTTTGTGTGTGAGTGTAGGATGTGTTAGGGTGTGTTATCCCGTTCTCTGTCGGGGTCGGCTACCTAACCTAGGGATTTGACGTGGAACCAAATTTTGATCCAGAGCGACTGCCATCTGACCTCTGCAACCCGAAGGCTAACCTGGCCCGGATCCTAGGTTAAGTCACATTCAAATATAATCTGATTTTAAAATTTTATTTGAATTTGGGTTTTATCACGATATTTTTCCTTCACCACAAGAGCAGTCGGTAAATGTACGTGAGTAAACATTGGTACATGGCGGGGAACGAACATTCTAATAAAATTTTATTGTTTCTAGAAAGTTACGTACTTTACAAGATTTTTAATTACCTACCTACTTATTTCACTTTTGTGTATTGATTATCTATAGGTATTTAATTTTACTATGTAATTTTATTGAGTAAGTCAACATAACCGCATCATGCATGAATTAATAATGTCAACGGACATACAAAATTGTACAAACTCCTTTAATAAAATTGATGCACGATTGATTGAGATTGACAGTGTAACGCTTACCCACCAATGTGTCAAACCAAACTCTACGGTAAAAAAATGCGTGTTTAACCGCGCCATCTCTCGGCTGAAAATTTGAACTTACTCCTTCTCTTGCTTGAGCATACTATTTTTCATCTCGGAGGCTTGCGAATTGAATTCTTGAATACATTGTTTGATGTTTCTTTGGAGAGTCTGAATAGACTCTTCTTTCTGAAAAAGAATTTAAGTTTTTACATTAGCCTGTGTATGGGGTCCGGTTGGGAGATCACAATGAATAGGGAATTTTCTTTAATTTTTGTTAAATTAATATTCTAGTCGCTTGATAGATGGCGCTGTGCTTGATATGTTACGGCAAAGATTGGAACGTAATAGTAATATTATTTTTTTGTTTTTTTGAAATTTTGACTCGGATTTATTTGGAACGAAAATGTCAGTGTACATGCCAGAAACTGAACAATATTATCTAAGGAACATAGGTCGGAATATGAAAAAAGTTTTGGACCTCCTATACAGTTGATTCTTTCGACTGCTACATTTTGTAAGGGAGGTCCAAAAAAATTCTCATGTTTCGACCTATGTTACTTGGAGAATGTTCTTCAGAGTCATAGACTGATTTACCCCATATCAAATATGCAGTTAATACCTTGCATTTTACACTTTATATGTATGTATGTATGTTAATACCTTTTCCAGCTCCCTGCGACTATGGTCCACCAACGCCCCCAGTTCGGTGTTCGCCGCCAGCAACTCATTATTCTTTCCGAGCACAGCGTTTAACTTCTTCTTCTCTTCTTGCAGCTCTGTGGCCGAACGCTGCTTCTCCTCGTTGAAGTATTGGAGCAGTTGGGCGTGGTGGTCCGTGGTCAGCTTTACTGGGAAAAGTAAGTAAATAGGTACGGTCAAATGGGGGAAAATGAGACTAGCGGGTAACTTGGGACATGGTCGACACCAGCATCAGCTATAAACCAGCTATAACGTTGTAACTGGTTGAACACTTTGGACTTTTCATTTATCAAGCAGTTATAACGCTATAATAGGCTTATAGCTGGTTCATAGATGCTTGCTCTTGGGTCATTAAATCTCTCAACAGAATTGCTGGTAACCCTCATATAAACACACCTAACCTTCTAAAACTAATAATAATAATAATAAATAATAAAATCATTTATTTTCTCACAAACTAAAATTAGGTACATGAGAACATATAAAAGAACAAAATACACTAAAATGGAGAACTTATTAATACAGTTTGAGCCAACTTGTGAGACTGGCGCCTAAACTATCTCTATACTTACATTTCTCTTCAAGGCATTCTATATTTTGCCTGCTCTTCTCGCCCTGTTGCATCTGTTGGGTTTTTAAGTCTCTCAATAACTGCCCATACTGTTGGTAAGCCTCATATAGACCCAACCTGATCCCCACTAACTCCTGCTAAAACTAAGTCTATCTCTCTACTTAATTTCTCTTCAAGACTCTCAATAGTTTGTCTGCTCTTATAGCCCTGTTGTATCTGTTGGGTCTTTAAGTCTTTCAATAACTGTCCAGACTGTTGTTAAGCCTCATATAGGCCCACTTAATCACCTAAAACTCCTGCTAAAATTATTTAGAGATAGACTTCTATCTCTCTACTTACACTTTTCTTCAAGACTCTCTATAGTTTGCCTGCTCTTCTCGCCCTGTTGTATCTGTTGGGTCTTTAAGTCTCTCAATAACTGTCCAGACTGTTGGTAAGCCTCATATAGGGCTGCCTGGTCGGCCTTGCAGCGCGCGAGGGTGTCTCGGAGGCGCTCGCTATAGTCTTCTAAAACGGAGCATATCTCGCGGGTGCTGGCAAGTCTGAAAATATCTTAATACTATGTAACAGAACTAAGAGACCAGGGTTCATCGGGTCGTTGGATGACTTGTGCCACATTTTTCGAAACTACAGGCTACAAGTCTACAAGTGAAATTCGATGTACAATGCGTAGCGGGTCAAAATCCTGGTTTTATAATGTCCCATCGGCTACGCAATGTAGATCGAATTTCACCTGTAGAATTGTAGCCTGTAGTTTCATTGCATGAGGCATTGATGTCCCACTTGGTGACTTTGGTTGTTGTCTTTAAGCTATTATTTAGCTATAGTCCATTGAATAAAAAGTTCTAGAGTGCGAGAGTTGGTAACGTAAGATGTTTCTTCGGGAACATGTCAAGAGTCCCTAGGTAATAAACATACTAAAACCCCCGGACACTAGGAGGAGCCCCGGAGTGGGGGGAGGGGGGGAAAGGGTCCATTTTTTCATTTTTCGCTTAAATCTCAAAAACGGTACAAGTTAGAGAAAAACGTTCAAGGAAAAGTTGAAAGGCCATAAAATTATCTACAAGTTATACCTAAATCACTTTTTCCTATATCCTACCGTTTCTGAGTTACACGCATTAAAAAATGATTTTGGCTCAAACAATTTTCCCATACTACATACCCATGTTTATCACATCAATCGATCAAAAAATATTTCTTTCTTCCATAAAACTCAAATGTGCAACTTGTGACCGGTACTGATAGATTGCTCTTGATTAGGTCTATCATTGGTAAAATAAACACATTCCTCCATGGAAGCCTTTAGGAGGAATCGATTGTCAAAAAAATATATTAGGGTAGTTTTAGTTACTGAACTTGAACTATTTATTTTTTTCTTCCAAAAAAAATCAAAAGTGCAACTTGTGACCAGTACCGATAGATTGCTCTTAATTAGGTCTATCATTGATAAAAATACTAGATTCCACCATGGAGGCGTTTAGGGTAAATTTAACTTTATAAGGGTAATTACGATACCTGAACATTTTATTTTTTTTCTTCCAAAAAGCTCAAAAGTGCAACTTGTGACCGGTACTGATAGATTGCTCTTAATTAGGTCTATCATTGGTAAAAAAATCACATTCCTCCGTGGAAGCCTTTAGGAGGAATTGATTGTCAAAATATTATATTAGGGTAGTTACGCAACTTGACCTTTTTATTTTTTTTCTGCCAAAAAGCTCAAAAGTGCAACTTGTGGCCGGTACTGATAGATTGCTCTTAATTAGGTCTATAATTGGTAAAAAAAACACATTCCTCCATGGAAGCCTTTACGAGGAATCGATTGTCAAAATATTATATTAAGGTAGTTTGAGTTACTGAACCTGAACTATTTTTTTTTTTCTTCCAAAAAACTCAAATGTGCAACTTGTGACCGGTACCGATAGATTGCTCATTATTAGGTCTATCATTGATAAAAATACTAGATTCCACCATGTAGGCGTTTAGGGGGAATTGAATTTTATTAGAGTAGTTATGATACCAGAACATTTTATTTTTTTCTTCTAAAATGCTCAAATGTGCAACTTGTGACCGGTACTGATAGATTGCTCTTAATTAGGTTTATAATTGGTAAAAAAAACACATTCCTCCATGGAAGCCTTAAGGAGGAATCGATTATTATATTAGGGTAGTTTGAGTTACTGAACTTGAAATTTTGACAATCAATTCCTCCTAAAGGCTTCCATGGAGGAATGTGTTTTTTTACCAATGATAGACCTAATTAAG
The DNA here is from genome assembly GCA_029255805.1 of Keiferia lycopersicella. NCBI lineage: Eukaryota > Metazoa > Arthropoda > Insecta > Lepidoptera > Gelechiidae > Keiferia > Keiferia lycopersicella. The sequence continues at coordinate 1,145,893 of JARACZ010000024.1, forward strand.
AGCAATCAATCAGTACCGGTCACAAGTTGCACTTTTGAGCTTTTTGGAAGAAAAATAAATAAAATTTTCAGGTATCGTAACTACCCTTATAAAATTAAATTTCCCCTAAACGCCTCCATGGTGGAATCTAGTATTTTTATCAATGATAGACCTAATTATGAGCAATCTATCGGTACCGGTCACAAATTGCACTTTTGAGTTTTTTGGAAGAAAAAATAAATAGTTCAGGTTCAGTAACTCAAACTACCTTAATATAATATTTTGACAATCGATTCCTCGTAAAGGCTGCCATGGAGGAATGTGTTTTTTTACCAATTATAGACCTAATTAAGAGCAATCTATCAGTACCGGTCACAAGTTGCACTTTTGAGCTATTTGGAAGAAAAAAAATAAAAAGGTCAAGTTGCGTTACTACCCTAATATAATATTTTGACAATCAATTCCTCCTAAAGGCTTCCATGGAAGAATGTGATTTTTCTACCAATGATAGACCTAATTAAGAGCAATCTATCAGTACCGGTCACAAGTTGCACATTTGAGCATTTTTGAAGAAAAAAATAAAAAGTTCTGGTATCATAACTACTCTAATAAAATTCAATTCCCCCTTAACGCCTCCATGGTGGAATCTGGTTTTTTTATCAGTGATAGACCTAATTATGAGCAATCTATCGGTATCGGTCACAAGTTGCACTTTTGAGTTTCTTGCAAGAAAAAAATAAATAGTTCAAGTTCAGTAACTAAAACTACCCTAATATAATTTTTTGACAATCGATTCCTCCTAAAGGCTTCCATGGAGGAATGTGTTTTTTTTACCAATTATAGAACTAATTAAGAGCAATCTATCAGTACCGGTCACAAGTTGCACTTTTGAGCTTTTTGGAAGAAAAAAAATAAAATGTTCAGGTATCGTAATTACCCTTATAAAGTTCAATTTCCCCTAAACGCCTCCATGGTGGAATCTAGTATTTTTATCAATGATAGACCTAATTATGAGCAATCTATCGGTACTGGTCACAAGTTGCACATTTGAGTTTTTTGGAAGAAAAAAATAAAAAGTTCAAGTTCAGTAACTCAAACTACCTTAATATAATATTTTGACAATCAATTCCTCGTAAAGGCTTCCACGGAGGAATGTGATTTTTTCTACCAATGACAGACCTAATTAAGAGCAATCTATCAGTACCGGTCACAAGTTGCACATTTGAGCATTTTAGAAGAAAAAAATAAAAAGTTCTGGTATCATAACTACTCTAATAAAATTCAATTCCCCCTAAACGCCTACATGGTGGAATCAGGTTTTTTTTATCAGTGATAGACCTTATTATGAGCAATCTATCGGTACCGGTCACAAGTTGCACTTTTGAGTTTTTTGGAAGAAAAAAATAAATAGTTCAAGTTCAGTAACTCAAACTACCTTAATATAATATTTTGACAATCAATTCCTCGTAAAGGCTTCCACGGAGGAATGTGATTTTTTTTACCAATGATAGACCTAATTAAGAGCAATCTATCAGTACCGGTCACAAGTTGCACTTTTGAGCTTTTTGGAAGAAAAAAAATAAAAAGGTCAAGTTGCGTAACTACCCTAATATAATATTTTGACAATCAATTCCTCCTAAAGGCTTCCACGGAGGAATGTGATTTTTTTACCAATGATAGACCTAATTAAGAGCAATCTATCAGTACCGGTCACAAGTTGCACTTTTGAGCTTTTTGGAAGAAAAAAAATAAAATGTTCAGGTATCGTAATTACCCTTATAAAGTTAAATTTCCCCTAAATGCCTCCATGGTGGAATCTAGTATTTTTATCAATGATAGACCTAATTAAGAGCAATCTATCGGTACCGGTCACAAGTTGCACTTTTGAATTTTCTTGGAAGAAAAAAATAAATAGTTCAAATTCAGTAACTAAAACTACCCTAATATGATTTTTTGACAATCGATTCCTCCTAAAGGCTTCCATGGAGGAATATGTTTATTTTACCAATGATAGACCAAATCAAGAGCAATCTATCAGTACCGGTCACAAGTTGCCCATTTGAGTTTTATGGAAGAAAGAAATATTTTTTGATCGATTGATGTGATAAACATGGGTATGTAGTATGGGAAAATTGTTTGAGCCAAAATCATTTTTTAATGCGTGTAACTCAGAAACGGTAGGATATAGGAAAAAGTGATTTAGGTATAACTTGTAGATAATTTTATGGCCTTTCAACTTTTCCTTGAACGTTTTTTTCTAACTTGTACCGTTTTTGAGATTTAAGCGAAAAATGAAAAAATGGACCCTTTCCCCCCCTCCCCCCACTCCGGGGCTCCTCCTAGTGTCCGGGGGTTTTAGTATGTTTATTACCTAGGGACTCTTGACATGTTTCCGAAGAAACATCTTACGTTACCAACTCTCGCACTCTAGACCCCCTTTGGAGGCACTCATTCAATGGACTACTAGGGGGAATTGTAACTTTGTTTATTAAGTGAATTTTTGGTAGCAAAACGTATTATGTATTATTTAATTTTAATTCTTACACGAAAACTAAGGCTAATTTAACGCTACTACATACACATTAGGTAGGTACGTAAGGTACCGATCCAGAGTTGTCTGGAAGAAATTGATACCTTTACAATAAGGCCGACTGTGTTGTACTTTTCTTCTGTATCATTATAGAAAAATCTAGTAAGTACGAACAATAAAGCAAAGGTATTTGTATTAAACAATAATTCATATTGTATTTAATTCTATTATTTATATTGTGTAAATGATTTGGTACATTTTTTATGAATAAATAAATTGAAATTGGTATGTTACCGCAAAGAACGGAACGTAATATTTAGTATTTGTTTTTTTGAAACTTGGGACTCGGGCGCATTTGAAACGAGAGTGTCAGTGTATGCCAGACTGTCAGTCAGTGTTGCAATGTTTTTTTCTTTTGGCTTTGAAATTTACACAAAAATCAAGTAACATAGTTGGTTCAACGCCATCTATCGAATCCTTGGAATACTAGTTTTTTTTATTTTAAAAATAAAACCTCCTATTGAAATTGTCGGGTTAACTCGATATCTTGTACTTACTTATTGAGGGTCTCAGCGCGGTGCCTCAACTCGTCCTGGTACTGTCCGGAGACAGTCTCATACTGAAAGAATGTTATTTGTAAAACTATTAAGTATTGCCGTGTGATGCCGGCTTAGAGGGCCGTGTGATGCCGGATTAGAGGGCCGTGTGATGCCGGCTTAGAATAGCATCACCCCACATCCTTCCCGCAGGTGTCGTAAGAGGCGACTAAGGGACTCGAGTGTGTTGGTGTATTACAATTTTTAGGCGACAGGCTGACAACCTGTCACTATAGTGATACCCATGTTTTCTGAAACAACCTTAGAAAACAATCCTCAAAAATGTCAGACGTGGCGATAGCGACCGTATCCTTCCGGTCGTTAACGCTCTGCCTACCCCGCAAGGGATAAAGGCGTGATATGTGTGTGTATGTGTGGGTGTTATAAGAGGCGACTATGTCTCTAAAATATAGGATGATCCCTGTGACATTTACTATGTAGTGATAATATATGCTGGGAAACTAAATAGACACTACATAGTTATGTATAATACTTGCCGGGAAAACATCTTATACTTGCCGGGAAAACATCTTATTCTCACGGAAAAATAAGTTACAGCGGGCGCAGCCGTTAGACGGGCCGCTAGTGGATAATAAACTTTCCTCTTGAATCACTCTATTAAAAAAACCGCATCGAATTCCGTTGCATGGTTTAGAAGTAGTTAGCGGTTCCTATCCATGATAGACAGACAGACAGAAAGAGAAACGCGAAAAGCTCAATTCATTTTGTAGTATGTATTGCTAAATGGAATAAATGATGGTAAATATTCGTGATACCTGCATCTGGACCTCCAGCATGTTCTGCTGCAGTTTCTCATGGTTGGTTTCCACCTGACGCAGCTTCTCCTTCAAGTCCCAGTAGGCAGTGTCTTGGGCCACCTACAAAACCAGGGACATTTGTATAAACTGAACAGTTTTGACAGTAATCGATAGCTTATTCGCTTGCTCGTCCTTTTTTGTGCAATAACGAATAAATAGAGATCAAACTTGTTATAGGCACGTTATAAGAAGCATTTTCATACCTTGAGCTTTATAATTTTCTTGTTCTCCTTTGAAATTTTGTCACGCAGTTTTTCAACATCTGCGCTCATTCGCTTTCGAGTGGCAACTTTATTTATTCCTGCAATATCCATTTTTCCGTAGTAAAGAAGTGTTTTTAGAAATAATTAGACCGATCAGACGTGCCGATGATGCCACGCGCTTCAATTTGGCGCGATACGAAAGAACTTTATAACTTTTTCAAATATGGCGCGCGTCGCATTCTTTTTTTGCCATTCCATTTCAACAGAATATTATGTGCTTTTTATATCTAATAAAGAAGTCTTCATGCTGGGCACTGAGTAACACATTTCTGAAATCGAAAGTTTCTTGCTGTTTTGGAAAAAAATTATTTTGATAGTTTTAATTGTTAATTTTCATGCCAGCGTATTAATTTTATTTTAATTAAAATATATTTTTGGTGAAATGGAACGTTTTATTTTTACCAAAACTTTTGGTAGGTTTTTTTTTATTCATGCAAGCAACACTGAAATCAGCTGTCAAAAAGCCCGAGACAGTCGATAAAAACAAAAAGGTAAAATTACGCGTTTTTCTATTGAAATTCACAACAATATTGAGTTATTTCAGCTTAATTTTCAAGGGTTTTTAAATGTAAAGTGTATATCTGTGTAATTTGCTTTTTATTTGGGAAGTTATGTAATATGTGTTTTGAGGTTATGTTCTATTGGTTCAGATGCTCACATCTTCGCTAATCGGAGGTCTGCGGGCTGCCCGTGCCCATGTCATCGTCACCAGGAATCTGGCGGCTGCTTCCAAGGCCACTGACCCCATCCAGCAGCTTTTCCTTGACAAAATCAGGGAATACAAGCAGAAGAGTGCGTAAGTAGTAATTTGCTGTTTTCTGACCTCCAAAAGGGTCTTACGGTCATACTCGTTTTAAAACCAGATTAGAATTCATGAAATCAATGTAAGTTTTGTTTATGAACTGCCAGTTGGAGTATATTTTTGTCATATCAAAATCAAGAAATTGTTAAAAGGAGAAATGAATGAAAAGGAGATGCCTGATAGAAGATGAATTTAAAGTAAGATACCTTTCTTTTGTTTCATTCGTGTATGTATATACAAAATGCCGAGTTAAAAAATGCAGGCTAGACTTCAAGAACTTGCCAAAAATATGCATCTTCAAAAAGGTCCTGCTCTTATTGCAATAATGACTCTAATATTAAAATGGCGTTCTTTCCTTATTTTTATTGTATATTAATAGGTGAGCAGTAATAGTTTGATGTGCCTATATCTAAATAAGCTAGTGTGTGTGTAAATGCTCACTTTTATAATCATGAGTTCACTTGTCCATACACAAATCACAACTTTATCCCTTGTGGTGTAGGCTGAGCGTTAATGATTGTAAAATTATGGGTGTTATCGCCACGTCTGACAAGTATTGAGGGCCCCTTCAGATGATTGGTGTATCATTGTAGTGACTGGTTGTCCGCCTGTTGCCTAGAATTATAATACACATGAAACCCTTGAGTCCCCTTTGCCTTTTACAACACCCACAGGAAAAAATGGGGTGATGTTATCCTAAGCTGGCATCACATAGCAACACGACCAAGCATTTACTTACTGCACGACTTACGATCGTTAACGCTCTGCCTACCTCGCATAAAGGCGTGATTTATATATGTATCAATTCCAGAGGTTCCTTAGCTATTCAGCGTGGCAATGCCGCTAGTCTGTTGGGTACTTTTGGACCGGGAATGAATCGGGGCAGAATTTTTGATTGACGAAAACTATGTTAAATTTTATTGTTTTTATTTCATTATTTAATTTTTATTCCAGAGGAGGCAAACTCGTAGACGCGACCCCAGAAATCACAAAGGAAATGAAAACGGAACTGGAAAAGCTGGAGAAGCAATACGGTGGCGGGTCCGGCGTTGACATGACCGCGTTCCCCCAATTCAAGTTCGAGGAACCCAAACTGGACCCCATCGACGAACAGGCCCCAGAAAAGAAGAAGTGAACCGCTGCAACGCGCTAGATTTAGTTAAATGTGTATAAAATCATGTTCCGCTTGAAAAGTTGGGGAGTTTAATAAATTATTGCATTAAACTTTCTTCTATGATAATTTAAAACTGTGTTTTTTTTTACAATCCCATGAATCAGACTACGTAAAACAAAGTGTTATGATTAGGAAGTATAATTAAACAAACTACTAGGAACTAAAAGAAACAGATTTGAAAAAAGCAAAATATGCAAATATTTTAAGGGATGAATCAGCCCATGAGACTGAACAACTCTTCCCAATAAACATAAGTCAAAATATGAAAAATATTTTGGACCTCCCATATACGTTGACTTGGTCGGTCGGTAAGTTTGTATGGCAGGTCCAATATTTTTTCAAATTTCCATATGTTCCTTGGGGAAAGTTGTTCAGTTTTATGGGCTTATTCACCCGTTAAAATATTTGCAGCAATTTTTTTTACACCATGTGTTTAACAAAATTTTCAAATCAATCTTGCATTGTGGTAAGATTAGCCCTAGTCCATAATTCATAATTCTGACGTAATCATGGGCCTCATGAAAGATTTCATACAATAAATAAAGTACCTAATGTACACAATACAATTTATTATGTATTTACATTGTATCAAAACAGTAGCTAGGTATGTACATGGTTATATTGTAATTAATGGGTAATGCACAGGGCCACCATTGCATTATTAGTTTCCTGGGCCTGGGTCATTAATAAAATATAAAACTTGAACGTTTAAAACTATTGTCCAAAAATTCTAAGGATTTCCTTGGTAACTTTTTGAAGTATTCAAAAATTTCAATTAATAAAAAGAAAAGTAATATAAAAGGAAGTGTATTGTGTGAATTAGAAGTATGACGTCTCGCCGTAAGTACATATTTGGATGGCTTCAAAACACTTACTATTTATTTTATATTACTATATTATTTTTCTGTTTACTAATTAAAAATTTGAATATTTCGAAAAATGATAGTAATAGTAGATTACGTACTTAGGTATGTAAGTGATCAATAACAACCGAGGTTTTTTAACGGTACCTTTCCGATGTTGTTATTGATGTTACATCCGTGGTACGTATACTGCTTTACATATCGAATGAAAAGTGAGCAAAATAAAGCGATAAATACAAAAAAACGATCCATAAATGATGATTGTATCGTCTGGTATACAAATTGCACCACACAACCTTTTTTTCTATGATTCAAAAATATTGAATTAATATGAAAGAAAAGTATCCTAACATAAAGTAGTAATTTTTTTGATCGAAGGGATATTAGTAATTTTTACTTTTGTTATTGTAATATTGAGTAATAATTCGACAAACTCATTTATTGAGGTTATAAAAAGACAGATTAAAAATATAATTCCTGCGTTCAAGCAACACAATTCGTAGCGGCCAGTTCGAAATTTAAAATCTTATACAACTAATTGGATGGAACTCCTATTAAAATAAGAAGAAATTGATTTTAACTTTTTAATTGTCGCGATTCTATTGGTTCTTTTTCTCGTTCTATATTTGAAATTACTTACAGGCTTAGTTTCAAAACCTCGCCTGTAAGTTGAACTTACAGGTCGTGTTTTTTGTCAGTAATGACCTACTTTCAGAGCATGAGATATGTAATAGTAGATTACGTACTGAGGTATGTAAGCTATCAATAACAACCGAGGTTTTTTAACGCCCGAGCGGAGCGAGGGCGGTACCTTTCCGAGGTTGTTATTGATGCTACATCCGTGGTACGTATACTGCTTTACATGTCGAATGAAAAAAGAGTAAAATAAAGCGATAAATACAAGAAAACGATCCATAAATGATGATTGTATCGTCTGCTATTCAAATTGCACCACTAAACTTTTTTTTCTATGATTGAAAAATATTGAATTAATATGAAAGAAAAGTATCCTAACATAAAGTAGACATTTTTCTAATCGTAGGGATATTAGTCATTTTTACTTTTGTCATTGTAATATTGAGTAATAATTCGACAAACTCATTTATTGAGGTTATAAAAATACAGATTAAAAATATAATTCCTGCGTTCAAGCAACACAATTCGTAGCGGCCAGTTCGAAATTTAAAATCATATACAACTAATTGGATGCAACTCCTATTAAAAAGAAGAAGAAATTGATTTTAACTTTTTAATTGCCGCGATTCTATTGGTTCTTTTTCTAGTTCCATATTTAAAATTACTTACAGGCTTAGTTTTAAAACCTCGCCTGTAAGTTGAACTTACAGGTCGTGTTTTTTGTCGGTAATGACCTACTTTCAGAGCATGAGATATGTAATAGTAGATTACGTACTGAGGTATGTAAGCTATCAATAACAACCGAGGTTTTTTAACGCCCGAGCGGAGCGAGGGCGGTACCTTTCCGAGGTTGTTATTGATGTTACATCCGTGGTACGTATACTGCTTTACATATCGAATGAAAAAAGAGTAAAATAAAGCGATAAATACAAGAAAACGATCCATAAATGATGATTGTATCGTCTTCTATTCAAATTGCACCACTAAACTTTTTTTTCTATGATTGAAAAACATTGAATTTATATGAAAGAAAAGTATCCTAACATAAAGTAGACATTTTTCTGATCGTAGGGATATTAGTAATTTTTACTTTTTTCATTGTAATATTGAGCAATAATTCGACAAACTCATTTATTGAGGTTATAAAAATACAGATTAAAAATATAATTCCTGCGTTCAAGCAACACAATTCGTAGCGGCCAGTTCGAAATTTAAAATCGTATACAACTAATTGGATGCAACTCCTATTAAAAATTGGAAGAAATTTATTTTAACTTTTTAATTGCCGCGATTCTATTGGTTCTTTTTCTAGTTCCATATTTAAAATTACTTACAGGCTTAGTTTTAAAACCTCGCCTGTAAGTTGAACTTACAGGTCGTGTTTTTTGTCAGTAATGACCTACTTTCAGAGCATGAGATATGTAATAGTAGATTACGTTCTTAGGTATGTAAGTGATCAATAACAACCGAGGTTTTTTAACGCCCGAGCGGAGCGAGGGCGGTACCTTTCCGAGGTTGTTATTGATGTTACATCCGTGGTACGTATACTGCTTTACATATCGAATGAAAAGTGAGCAAAATAAAGCGATAAATACAAAAAAACGATCCATAAATGATGATTGTATCGTCTGGTATACAAATTGCACCACACAACTTTTTTTTCTATGATTTAAAAATGTTGAATTAATATGAAAGAAAAGTATCCTAACATAAAGTAGACATTTTTCTGATCGTAGGGATATTAGTAATTTTTACTTTTGTCATTGTAATATTGAGTAATAATTCGACAAACTCATTTATTGAGGTTATAAAAATACAGATTAAAAATATCGACGGGTTCCGGGCTATTTGTATTAACCGACAATTTTTGCGATATAGACTTTTATACATATTTGGAATCAGCGAATTTTTCTGCGTCGTTTGAGCTCGGTTTGGTGATGATCGGAGCAAAAAAATGTCGCTTAATACAACCGTATTTTTTGGGCCTATTTCGAAGTGCAATGTATGAACCGGCACAAAATATTGACAAATTTAAGGCTTGTGTACTTAAGCTCACTACCAAATGACCACACAGTCGTTTAAACCTTTTTGCCTGGAACAATAATTTACAGGGTGCATACGTTCAACCATTTAGCCTGACCTTATAAATATATAGAAATGTCGCTTAAAACAGTTAGCCTCTTAGTAAAATTCATGTCAAATGTCGCTTAATACAATAAGTCGAATAAACAAATGTAGTCATATTTTTAGCCATATTTAGCAGTTTAAGATGTGGTATTTAAATTTATTCGCTTAGGATTAAAATATGAATAACTTTTTGGTAAAAGCAAGTACTTAGAGCTAGTATTTTCAATTCTAGGTACTAGCTTGGAACATGTATTAATAAATCTAGGCGGTTGAGTCATTTAGCCTGGAACAAAAAACCATAACCTCAGGCGGTAAAATCATTTAGCCTGGAACAAAAACCCATTATCTCAGGCGGTTAAGTCATTTAGCCTGGAACAAAAAAATGAAAATTTTGGGTCACTTTGTATTAAGCGCCATATATTTTCGTTAAAAAGAGAAATATCAGAAAAAAATATTAATCAAATTATAGATAATGAGTAACAGGAACAGAAATTTTCTTTGTTGTGATAAAATAATGCGATTTGTTATAGTTATGATTTTTTTTCTGAAACTTTAAACTTTAAACTGCTCTGGTGTAAAGTTTCAAAAATGGCGGTTAATACAAATAGCCCGGAACCCCTCGATATAATTCCTGCGTTCAAACAACACAATTCGTAGCGGCCAGTTCGAAATTTAAAATCGTATACAACTAATTGGATGCAACTCCTATTAAAAATAAGAAGAAATTGATTTTAACTTTTTAATTGCCGCGATTCTATTGGTTCTTTTTCTAGTTCCATATTTAAAATTACTTACAGGCTTAGTTTTAAAACCTCGCCTGTAAGTTGAACTTACAGGTCGTGTTTTTTGTCAGTAATGACCTACTTTCAGAGCATGAGATATGTAAAGTATATTTGTAGTATTTTTAACAATAGTTTTAAGCGTACAAACACGTCATATTTTTTTCAATATACACCGTTCTTCCTCGCACAGTGTTGCGATCTCTGTCTTTGCAAGTCATGGCCGCATCTAAAATATAGTCTTGTAAAAGTGCGGTCTTTTCTTACTGAAGAACCCACTAAACATGGTGTCACAAGTGGGATGAATGGAATGTCGAGTGTCAAGTTCGGCCCTGTGTTTCTGATACCAGTGAGCGTACGTGCTTTAGTATGGTTACTCCGAAAGGAGTTACGGTGTTGTTCAATTTTGTATTAGCCGTAGTGCACACCATACAATCCGGTCCAAAGCCTATCAGTTACAAAAGTAGAGTACCTAGATAGCAAGAGCGCGAATGCTTTTGACTTTATCCAATACCTGTCTCTATTTTTTAAACTTTTTATTACATAATGAATTACTTCATCCGACGACCGATGTGGCACAATGGTAGTGCGCCTGCCTTTGACGCAAAAGGTTCCGGGTTCGATTCTCGGTGGGTCACTCACAAAGTTGATATTTATCACTTTGTGAATTTGTTCCCAGTCTGGTTAGGACATTGCGGGCTGAACCACTCGATTGTCCGTAAGTTAGATGGTTCCGTGTTTCGGATGGCTGGTAAAGCCGTAGGTCCCGGTTGCTGTCTATGATTACTTAGACGGCGGTCGGTTAAACAACCATGTCAGAAGCCTGCCACTTGTAGGAGGCGGTTGAAAAATTCAGACACAGGGTACATTGAGTCGTTGGACGACCCGGTGTTCCACACGAAAAGAGAGAGCGGCTAAGTAGTCTAATACATACATACATACATACATATATCACGCCGTTCTCCCTTGCAAGATTCTGCAAGATTCAATCGTTTATTTCCAAGTAGATTCACAATGAATACTTTTAGAATGTCAGAGAGTTACAAAACAAAATAATGTCACTGAATAAATGAATGAGTCATTGTAAACAATAACAATTTTCAGTTCCTAATAGAATCGCGGACGAGTGGGATAAAAATAAAAATAATAAAAAAAATAATAAAGGCACTGCCTCGGGGCTGGCCAGGCTGACCACACATCATGTAACTTACATCACCACCATCAATTAATGAAATCAGTTAAATTAAAGACAAAATATTTAAAAAAAGCTTGTTACATGCTAATCAGCCGGACCCCCTGAACAGGAAAACCACCCAAAAACCTGCTCAGAAGTGCTCCTAATCTCAATTTACAATTTGTACCTATAGAATAGGCCCTAAGCTACCCTAGCTAAGTTTTATAATTATATATATATTATTAGCCCAAAAGACGGCTACGCTAAAATAAAATAAAAGTATTACAGTAGATAATTCTAACTGTTTCGTCTTCCTTACTAATTATGCCAATTGTAAATTCCATGCACGTCCCGATCTGGTATTAAAAATGACTGCATGTTTCTTGTGCTGCGCTGGAATTTCAGAGGACCATGCCTCCTTGTCATTAACATAATCATCTAACTTATAATAAGCTTTATAACATAATGTTCTCTTAATAATAGATTTAAATTTACTTTCAGATAAACATAATATATTTTCCGGTATTTTGTTATAGTATCGTATACTTAAACCTTCAAATGAAGTCCTTACTTTAGCTAGTCTATACGTGGGTTGATCTAATTTATTTTTACTCCTTATATTACCTACGAGGTAGGCAGAGCGTTAACAGCCGTAAGAATATGGTCGCTATCGCCACGTCTGACATTTTTGAGGATTGTTTTCCAAGGTTGTTTCGGAAAACGTATCACTATAGTGGCAGGTTGTCAGCCTGTCGCCTAAAAATTGTAATACACCAATACTCTCGAGTCCCTTAGTCGCCTCTTACGACATCCGCGGGAAGGATGTGGGGTGATGCTATTCTAAGCCGGCACCACGCAGCAGTTCTACCTATTATTAATGCATTCGATGCTCGTAGGTATATCAGACCACATTACACACTAAATGTTTCGAGTACTTACCTAGGTATCTAGTAGAAATGTGTGAAACGAGTAACAAGTCCAATAGTCGCAGTATGACGCATACGCAGAGTTCTTTTGATCCAAAAACATGTCCCATGTTTAACGGAAGTTATAAGCTGTTTCAAACTTTCGTAGTCACACATTCTGACTCACAATAATTTAAGACGGAATTCTTACCGCGATACAATTTTGATCAATTTGTCCGATATTTCCACCTAGTTACTTACATAGACCATGATTACGGAACAACTGATGTACCTACCTGCGTACCCACCTATAAAAATAAAGTCTATATCCTGACGCAAACATCAGTTCTTCAGTGATCATGGCCTATGTAATATGGAATTTTCTTTTTTTTTTAATCATTATTCTAGTCGCTGGATAGATGGCGCTGTGCTTGGTATGTGACCGCAAAAGACAGAACGTAATATTTATTTTTTGTTTGGACTCGGACTCGTTTGGAACGAAGGTGTCAGTTCATGCCAGACTGTTATTCAGTGTTGCAATGTTTTTTTATCTTTTGGCTTCGGAATCTACACTGGAATCTAGTAATATAGTCAGTTCAACGCCATCTATCGAATTCTTGGAATACTAGTATATTTTAATTCTCAAAAAGAAAACCTCATATAAAATTGTATCGCGGTAAGAATCCCGTCTCAAATTATTGTGAGTTAAAAAATATAATTAAGTACATTTTTAATTTTTGCTAAGCATCACCCGGGCTATTGCGGTTTGCTTGCTCGCAGTGACTAAGTCGCACAGTGCCTGTTCACTCGTGTTGTGGGCTGTGGGTTCTAATAGGAATCATTTGGTAGTACAGTTTATTGTTTTATACCGGAAGTGAGAAGATAACATAGAGACCCCTGAAACGATGAATAATTATCTAATCGGACATTAAAATTGGTAAGTGGTCGATTTTTTACTGTATTTTTGTTTGTAAGTTTAGTTAATAATAGATACATATAGTAATGTTGTATGACGTATGGGCACGGTACTTATGTCGATGATACGAGCCCAAACGTACCGATCTTAACCCGCTCCTAAACAATGATTAGCTGAACGTGCATTTTGAATCACAGAAATCCCTTAATTTTGCACCACTCGTGTCATGTTGCTTACCGAAAGTTGTTCATTTTCACGCACTCGTTCACGTTTTGAAATATTTCCAGCAAATTTTTACGTACCTACCAGATAATATGACCTTCCTATTCCAGGTAAATATGGCAGCCAGTTCAGATAGAAAATCAGTGGACCCACTTTTTAAAGGAGAGTGGAGTAACCAGAGATGCATTGAAATAGCTCTCAGTAAAGCCTTCCCGACAAGTGTCAAAGACACTAACATACAAAAGAACATCATCACCCGTTACTTCAACTTCTACCTGGGAGGAAAACCTCAGAAAGGACTGTCAGCAGCTGACCTAGCCTTCGCAGTGATATCCATCATGCCTCAGCACGAAAATACTGAAGAATTCATTTGGGAGAATCATCATTATAAAGAAGATGGTTCCATGTTCTTTCTGACTCCCGAAGAGAAGTTGAAAGCTGAAATAGGCAAAATAAACGTCGATGTAGAGTCGAATAAGAAAACTAAAATGCCACAGCAGGAAGTTAGAGAAGAAACCATCTTTCCTGAAAATGTCTTGAAAACTAAAAACAAATTAAAACAACCGTCTGTTAATAACTATGAAGATGACGATTTTGACAACATTTTTGCATCAGGTGAAAATTTCGATGATATGGATGAGTCGTATATGCTGTACGATAATATATATGACTTTTACGGGAATATGAGTGCTGATTCAATAAGGATGAGTAGTCCAAAGAAGTCTTTCAAAACACCGGATAAACCATCTACATCTACATACAAAGTTGACGCAAAAATACCATGTCCTATAGAGTTTGCAGAAAACGTGAAATGGTACAGCAGGGCGCCAAAAAAGAAAGAAATAGAACGAAATAAACCAACCTATGGTCCAGTAGAAAACTCTGCTTTCGTCGCTTCTTGCAACAAGTTATTAGAGCAATGGAAAACGAATCGAAAGGCAAGAATCATCTTGAAGTATTTCTTTGGAATAGCCGCTTTGATTCTCATGAGAGCGTCAACGAAACAGTATACTCATCTAGTTAACACTTTCGCCAGCTACAAGTTTCTATCAACTATAGATTTTACTACTGGCTATTTGAAGTATTCTGTGCCTCATAAAAAATGTGTTAAGAATAGCTATAGGACCTTCAACAAAAAGGATGGTAATATACCTGTTATGTTTGCAAAGATCGTCATCAATTCATTCCACATTGACGCTCTTAGAAGAGCAAAAACTCTGCCAAAAAAGCTGAACATCTTGAAGCTAACTATTTTATCCCACACAGCAGATTATGGATTTGGGCTATTAACCATGCTGCAAAATATCAAATCTAAAGTAGTCTCCTTTGATATCAATGCAGTTATGAAAGTGACATATTACGACAGAACGGCAGAATCGTGGAAAAGACTCCATAATTTCTGGAACTCCTATATGTTGTCCAGTTCTAAACAAGCCACTCACCACTGGGCTAGAATCATCAGCTCTGAGTTTTTTAAAGATCTGTCTTGTAGTTCCAATTTTGAACTGTCTGTAATTCTTGGGGTTTTCATCGAAAATCTAACAAAATCATCTGAAATCTGGCAGTCCTCTTGGGTGAAATCTGTTGACGACGGTAATCGCGAGGACATTATGAAAACTGGAAAACTCATGTACGAGGAGTATAGACGTAAGCATAACTAGACGAGCGAGAAGTTTGCTAGAGCCTACGCCTGACAAAACTAAAAAGCAATATGTACAGACAATAAAATTGTTTGCTAAAAGGTATGAAGTGAATGTAGTTAACGTAGTTAGTCGTTTCATATTCATGGGTATATATATAAAATATTATATGTATTATTTCATTTATTCGCCGTGTGATGCCGGCTTAAATAGAAAATGTAATGGACAGAAGCGTGCATTCCAAAGCACGGCGTTTGGAGTAGGATAGAAGACAGAGTAATTTAAAAGTTTGTTGATAATCAAGTGCCGTGTAATGCCGGCTTAGAATAGCATCATCCCACATCCTTCCCGCGGGTGTCGTAAGAGGCGACTAAGGGACTCGAGTGTATTGGTGTATTACAATTTTTAGGCGACAGGCTGACAACTTGTCACTAAAGTGATACACATTTTTCTGAAACAACCTTAGAAAACAATCTTTAAAAAAATGTCAGACGTGGCGATAGCGACCTTAATCTTATGTCCGTTACCGCTCTGCCTACCCCTCAAGGGATGAAGGCGTGATATATGTATGTATGTATGTATTTACATAAAAAAATATCTAAATAAAGTGATCTATGCCAGCTGTGTGTTTAACTGTAGTGTTTAATCCAATCAGTACCTACATATACTAAGTAAAGAACATTGCAGACGGTTTTATTTGCCACCTGAGCTACCGCAAAAGTTCCACACTTCCACACAAAGAAATTCGAGATAACAATCTACGAAGAGATACCGTGATACCCCATATCTTTTATGATTATATGAGACTGCTATACGTGCCGGCGGCGTGAGTGAGTACGGCACCGTCGCGCCGTCAGTAGACGGTTGCCAGGCGCGAGTATCGGCCGTGCGAAGTGACACCTCCTTGGTCACTGGTCTCCCCAATGCAATGGCAGCCGACTTCGTTGGCTCCACGAAAAACTTCCCGTTTTCCTTCGACGTAGACGTGGAAGAAGATGCGGAAGGCACGTCGCATCTCAACCAGCAGCGTATCGGTGAGTTCGAAGTGTGAATGTTTATGTTTTTCTCGTTGTTTTTCCGATACGTCCGGTTAGTTTTCCAGGCTGGTGAGTAATAAGTTGTGTCAACCTTGCCGAGGCAAGGTTTAGGTACTTTTATATCTGAATTCTTTGATAAGTCGCTTCAAATTTATGTCCTGTTCATCAACGAAACGGTGAAAATGAAGATAATAAGGTTCAATTAATTTACCATCAATTTACCGCCCTTGACTTTGTTTTTAATCTAAGATGGAGCGTGCATGTAAAAATATGCTTATATCGCCATTTTTTATTAATATGGAACAATATATTTTTTTAATAACACCTCTGTAAATACCATGAATCCATCGCAAATCATGCAGATTTGAAAATATCTTTACGGTCTTTAAACGCGTAGCTGTATGCTACTACAAAGCTTTATTATGTACCTACGATACAAACAGAGAGCGTGTATAAAAACATTCAATAAAGTACAACCACACTTCCCGTGGCCCCCAACACTTAAAACCGACGCTTGCTTTGTTGTGTTAGCATAGCCCGGCAGATTGTGAAAGCCGTTTCCCTCGTAACCAAGTGGTTTAAAAGGGTGCTTCTGCATTCAGCTGGGTTGCCGGATCGATAGCATGGTATCAGCTGATTGGCGACTCGCTGGCTGAGAAACATCTGCACCTAAACAGAGCTACGTATAGGTTTAAAAGGATGCTGCGTAGGTTGTAGTTATCCCTAGGATCTATTATAGGCCAGGGCCCCAAGTCTGCTATTTTTTGTCATTATAACGCCATCGAAACTCAACTGTCATTACATTAAATTGCCATTGTGATTTTTCTGTACTTTAAGCTGTTAGCAGACTATGAAATGACCGAACTCACCCAACTGAGATATTTTAAGTGGTGAACCAGGCTATGAAACTGAACAACTTTCTCCAAGAAACATAATTCGAAATAGGATAATATGTTTAGACCTCCCATACAAATTGATTTGGTCGGTTGGCAATTTATAATTTTGTATGGAAGGCTCAATTTTTTTTTATTTCGACCTATGTTCCTTGGGAAAAGTTGTTGTGTTTCATGGGCTGGTTCACCCCTTTAAATATTTGCACCAATTTTTTTTACACCCCGTATAAGCTTCTTTAAGAGCTTAAGATTCGGCCTGTAAATAGAAACCCGACTCTAATTAGTAGTAAAGATGTCTACTCTTCTACTGTTACACTAAATCCTGACAATTAGACTGGGGTAAGGAAATTCAATTAACAACAACTTACTTAGGGCGTCCGCACACTATAGACGAAACAGTCTCAAGACAGATAAAGATGCCGTCGCCCGAAATAAGTTCCAAGTGGGAATATTCCCAAATAAATTTCCCGCTGTCCGGGAACATAACATCTTACTGGAAACGTTTCGGGAAACAAAATAAAAGTACTTACTATTGTAGGTAAAATATTGTATATAGTAAGGATAATGCCGTAAATCGTACGTGTGTGCGATCCGTTTCAATTTTATTTATGAATACAGACATAATCTTTACAAAAAAGTATTTTGTACAATACTAGAATTCTTATTTTGTATTTCCAAAAACTTTTGAATGTTCCCGGCGAACGGGAATTTCTTATGTGAATATTCCCATTCGGGATTTATTTCTGACGGCGGCACATCTCTATCTGTCTTGAGACTGTTTTGACTATAGTGTGCGGACTGCCTTATTATAGGTACAATTACAGCTTTCCAGTTTTATAGTTACAGCTTTTCTGTTATTCGTGTCTATCGTACAGACAATTTACAACAAACTTTTACCATTTTAAATGACTCTGTCTTCTATCCTACTCCAAATGCCGTGCTTTGGAATGCACGCTTCTGTCCATTACATTTTCTATTTCAGAAATAATCCGATCAAATTCACGTTCCAAACTTTCGCGGTCACACATACTGATGAACATCAGGGTTCCAAGTCATTTTTCGTCATCATCGTAACGCCATCGAAACTCAACTCTCATTCCTTCAATTGCCATTGTGATTTTCCTATACTTCAAACTGAGCAGACTATGAAATGCCCAAAATCTTCCAACTGAGATCCAATCGACATCCAACTGAAACGATTTTTATTTACAGACTTAGGACCCTGAAATTGAGCTCCTGATACTTTCATGATAATCAGCCTTCGAAAGCCGCAAGAGTGACATACCAAAGATCAAAGGTGTCAGAAATGTTCAAAGTGCTTCATGGGTATTGTTTCCATCACAAACATTTGAGACATTGGTATCGAAAGACGAGCTCATAAAGAAAACTTATAACGGAACGGAACAATAGTGAAATTTGAAACGCTTCCGGGTTTACAACAGTGTCTGTTTCGATATTGGTAGGAAGCATGCATTACTTTTATATTTATATTAACATACATACATATACCACGCCTTTATCCCTTGCGGGGTAGGCAGAGCGTTAACGGCCGTAAGAATACGGTCACTTTCGCCACGGCATAGTATTTTCGCGTTAGCATGGCAATAGCGATGTATCGTTATCCTCAGTAAATGTTAACGATATGATTATTGCTAGAGTATAGGGATACAAATCAAGTTCACTGCAGAGGCTAGGCTTGTATCCCTGTACTCTATTCATATCGTATACATTTACTGAGAAAAACGATATATCGCTATCTAAATTACGAGTACAGTCTGTGGTAGTTATATCAAAGATCGCTATTGCCAAGCTAACGCGAAAATACTATAACAGGAATTGATATCGACCCTCAATTCCTCAGCCAGATCAGATAACTTTTGTAGATACTAAAATAGACTATGGGTAGGTATAGAACCGTGTGGAGCCGTCTGGCTTGTTACCTATTAGGTAAAAGTAACTATGTTATATACGTAGATATATCGGTTGTATTGTAATGGATGCCGTGTGATGCCGGCTTAGAATAGCATCTCCCCACATCCTTGGGTGTCGTAAGAGACGAGGACTCGAGAGTAAGGGTGTATTACAATTTTTAGGCGACAGGCTGGCAACTTATATCACTATTATAGTGATACACATGTTTTCTGAAAGAACCTTGGAAAACAATCCTCAAAAATGACAGACGTGGCGATAGTGACCGTATTATTACGGCCGTTAACGCTCTGCCTACCCCGCAAGGGATAAAGGAGTGATATATGTATGTATGTATTGTAATGGATGGATGGATAATCAGATAACTGGTCTGTTATATCACTTTGGACTAAGTTTTTTGAGGAAAAGTAGAGTTTCGAAAAATGCATCCCATTTTTCGAAACTCTACTTTTAAAACGGTATAAGAGAGCTAAGGGACCACCCCGATTAAGGCGGATCGCAAACTTGACGCACGACGGAGCGTAAATAATATCGCAGCAGTCTTTCAGATCCATACTAGAAATGTCAATCCCCATACTAAAACCGTTCAATCGTCGCAGTGTCGTCCATTGAGTGCGGTTTTGGTATGGAGAGTGACGTTTGTAAAGGTGAAGAACGGAATTTGTTGAATTCAATTTCCCTTCCCAGCATTGAATCCCACGATGACTGTGCAGTGGCTGGCTGGTACGAATAAAGAATTGGGTAGTCGACCGTACTGTTTCTACCTATGATTACATAATTTCCTAATCTTTCCTTATCGTAAATAATCTAGTTAAATTGCACGGCGAGTAAACAAATGTATGCTATGTAACGCCACAGTAAACGAGGATAGATCTGCGTTCGCCGTAACGTCTCGGTGACGTCGGAGTTCTGATTGTGCTAAAATACAAAGCGTGAGCCCGTGCCAGCCGCGCGCTCAGTCTGCCTCTAACATTGTACAACAACATTCGCTCCGAAAATAAAATCAAACAAACGAGATTTGTGAAAAAATTGTGAAAAAAAGGAAAATCAAAATTGAGGTTAGGTTTTTTGGCGCGCAAATTGACGCACGGTGCGAGTTCCCGCGCTCCCGCGTTCGGTAACTCTAGAACGTATCTGGAACGTTCCCGTTTTATGCTCCAGAGCAGGTGCAAATTATGTGGCCCAATAATCTGTCTGATTGATGAAGATTTGTGTTGCAAGTGATTAGGAGATGCAGTTGCGAATACATTTTGAGTGACATGATGTTAGCTTTGACGTCAATGTGGACAAAATTCCAGTGTATGTATGTAGATTGTCGAGACAGCAAGGCCGGCAATTTAACTGAAACTACCATAGTGAAGTAGTGGATTTACTGTATCTGGGCAATTTCAAAAAAAATTGTACCTCCAGATTTTTACCTGTCCCCCAAATTGCGTATTTTTTTAAAGGTGTTATCTTAATTGTTTGTACTTTTTATTTATTTTTCCCCAAAAATATAGTTTAAAGTCTGCTATTTAACATTAAACATTTCGTGCTATCATTTAAAGTTTAATTTATATTAAATAATATACCACAGGACGAACCAGTTTTTTGGCTGTCCCCACCACAGTTAGCGAAAAAGACGGTTGAATTTAATTATATTCTTCCAAGAAGACCCCCACACATTTTATATTTTTTAGAATGGCAATGCTTTATGCTTCCGGAATAAGGGATTTTAAGCTTTAAATATGTTGAAATAGAATTTATAATAATTTTTGAATATTGTCCCCAATTTTGTCCAGTCACGAAACGTCAGTTTTGTTACCTTGATTTACAATAAAAATATTAAAGATGTTGGTAGGTTTTCTTAAAAAATAGTAACATTATTTAATCGTCTAGCCATAGGCCACTTTAATGTGGCTCTGCCATTTACAACGGGATCGTGAGACGTGCAAGTCGAGGTGCGTACGGAAGATTCAGAAAATTTGTCGGGTTAGTTACCACTGTAGTTCTTGAACACTTTATGGCATGCTATTGAGCGCGTGTTTTAAATTTTCAATAAATTATAAAGATTAAGTGTTCAAAATTTGATAAACTAAATGTGTTTTTGTCGATTTTTACTGATATTTTAATCCAAATTCGGAGCCCGATGTTACCTCCATTTTGTTACCCATTTTGTTGGTAACCTATACGCTGACAGGCAAAGTAACAAAACTGACAGCGTAAAGCTGAGTTTACATGGTGCCAATTGTAAATAATATATATTATTTTGTTTATTTTAAGTGCTCGATAATAAAAATAAGATATTTTAGATAAAGGCTTGTTACTGTTTTATTGTAGTTTTTTTTGTTTAGCTTTGTTCCAGTTCTCATTTTAAGTGATCTTTTTAAATATATATACGGACTTTCAGTGCCAAATTAAAATAATTGTTCGGTAAAAGCTCATAAAGATATGTATTGATTAACTCGACAAACATTAGTTTTTAAAATAACAATATGTATTACAAACATAAATAAAATATAACATAAGAGAAGAGAAATAATAAGATAAATCTCATTCATTTATAAAATAAAATCAAAACGTAAAGAATTTTCAAATTAATTATATTATTACAATTTTTGTGGTTAACTCTACCAAAAAACCAGTAACAAATACTCAATATGAATTCAATGGTACGTTATACTAGTTTATTCCCAATAAGTATGCGGCGTGTAACCCTACCCTTACAATTTTGTGACTGTTCATTTTGATACTTTGGTTATAGGTATTGGCGTATTTTTGATATTTTTAGTACGATTTTAATTGTTTTCCGTATTATTTTATAAAACTGTAATGTAAATTTATCAGTTTAAATAATTTTTGTTACAATTTTATAACGCATTGTTGTAAAAAAAAGAAAATATGATCTGGTTTGGTGACCAGGGTAACCAAACGGACCTATTTATTGCTTTACTGAAAAAAAATAAAGACTTTTGGACCATTTTACAATTTTTTAAGATAGTTGAATTAACAAAGTAATCGAAAAACATATAAAATAACTAGGTTTAATTTTATTTTGTGAGATAACATGCTTCAAAGGTGGTAACAAAACTGATTGACCATAATGACCTGTATTCCTATTTTACTGAATATCTCTTAAAATACTGAAAAAATTACAAAACAAATATTATATTTAGATACATTATTAATTGCAGATTCTATTAAAAAAAAAAAATGTCATTATATCAACATAAATTATGTCGACCACTTTTTCGAAAGTGTACAATTTTTTTTGAAATTGCCCATCTAGGCTAATCACGTGCCCCTTGTCACGGTTGCTATTTTTGTTCTGCTGATTCATGCTCCAGCCAGTAAAATTCCTCGATATTAGGCATTGCCAAGATACTGAAAAAAAAAACATTTCCTACCATTTTTGTAAACATTTCTTGTTACTGGCCAAATCTAAAGCTACTTACACATGTTATTGTAACAAGATTATGAAAAATGATCGTTTTGAGTGACAGTTAGCTACGTATACAATTCATTGGCTAGAAGCCTAGATCGCTTCCGAAGATCAAAGACGGCCGATAAAAGTCTGCAAATTGCGAATCTTGCCAAAACTCAGACACGATGATAGACTTCTGCCTGTTTATCAATTTTATTTTGATGACAAAGAAAAATGCTGCAGTAGAATTAATCATGGAAGTTCTGAGAATATTTTTGCGATTTATAGGTCTTTGACATGGAGAGTGGCGCCGCTGATAGGTGGGCGTTTGGCACAGGTTGGCGCCAAAAATAGACAGCATTCGAGCATCGTTCGAAAATTTACTGCCATTTTTAACTTCCTACGAGTACATCATCGAAGCCCTAGATTGACTTTGTAATCGATTTCTTTTGTTAATGTTATCGATGTTTGTGTGGTCAGCCTGGCCAGACTCGAGGCAGTGCCTTTATTCTTATTTTCTCCCACTCGTGCCGCGTTTCTACTAGGATCATAAAATTGTTATAGAAAAGAGAAAATTGTAGAAAATTCCAAGAATGACTAATTCATTTATTCAGTGGTAGTGGTAGTATTGTAATTAACTGACATTCTGAAAGTATTCGTGGTGAATCTAACTACTTGGAAATAAACGATTGAAATCTTAACACTAAACCCCGACGAAGTAAAGTCAAATATTTTTGTTTTTTCCTTTGTTATTTCCTTGACTTCCTTCAAAACATCAAGTTTGGGTCTGACTCAGAAATCGATTTTCTGTAGAGTCTGTTATATTCATAGTGGAAAATTTAGAAGCCCTTTAAATTGTGGAATGAACCCGATTTAGCAATGAAAGGTGTAACTACGGGACGGTGTAATGAAAACTTTGCAGGCGCGATCAGACCATGAAACTAAACAACTTTTTATATGGCGGCTATGTTGGGAAACGAAAAAAAATTTTCGTGTTCCCATACAAAGTCACTCAGCTGATCGGGAAATTTGTATGGAAGGTCGAAAAAAAAAATAGTTTACCAACATAGCTCCCATAGAAAATGTTGCTCAGTTTCATGGTCTGAGCACGCCTGCAAAGTTTTCGTTACACCGTCCCTTACACCCTGTATTTAAAGGTGAAACTAACCGCGGACGTCTAAATCGGGATCCAAATCAAGGCCAAGTCGGGAGATTCGGGAAACGAGGTCAATTTATAAAAACCAAGCTATCAACCAATATGTCCAGTCCACCTCATTTTATTTATTCTGATGTACGTATAGGTTGATGGATAGTATTGAATGTCGTGTTTGCTTATTTTTCGAACACCGAGTCGCCACCATTAACGTGACTCTACCTACATGGATGACATTGTGGTCAGCGGTAATTAGCGTTACTTAGATGGAATCCTTCGGATCGATATGCAGGGTGTAAGAGACGGTGTAACGAAAACTTTGCAGGCGTGATCAGACCGTGAAACAGAACTTTTTCTATGGGGGCTATGTCGGTAAACATAAAAAAAATTTCGACCTTCCATACAAAAATCCCGATCAGCTAACTGACTTTGTATGGAAACTCGAAAAAAAATTTACGTTTCCCAACATAGCCCCCACAGAAAAAGTTGTTCAGTTTCATGGTCTGATCACGCCTGCAAAGTTTTCGTTACACCGTCCCTTACACCCTGTACAAGGTATAGATGTTCTTATTTGCTACTGTTACCTACTGATGCTACAGATGTTATATGTATAAGAACTACTATGAATTCCTGCAAAAATTATGACCGATTGTTTGCTGTACAACAAACAATGCGATTCAGGTGCTTACATTTAAACAATGCAGACTTTAAAAGGGTGATCAATCAAACTCTAGACATTATCTGGGTAATTTCATTCAATAAAACACATTTTGCACTGTATTTAGTACTTCTTCTTCTTCTTCTTTTCTTTTCGTGTGGGACACCGAATCGTGCAAGTACTAATTCAGCGATACGGGAACTCGCACCTTTAAAAAAACATTTTTTTTTATATATTTAAAACTGGAATGTGGAATTAAAAAGTTAATATTTTTAGTGTTTGTGCTTGGAGAATGTCAAGCCGTGGAGTTCCGGATGGATCAAGGTCTCCGAGAATCATTCTTGACTCGTTTTTCGAAGACGATGGTAAGAAATTTGATGATTTGTATCAGCACTTACACACACATAGTCACGCCTTTATACCTTGCAGGCAGAGTGTTAAGAACCGTAAAAATACGGTAGCTATCACCACATCTGACAAATATTAAAGGCCTATTCAGTTTTGTCAGCACAGTTGTGTAAAACGTGTTAATGTGCGCTAAAACAAAAAAATATGCAGTTACTATTTCGTGAAATAGGACAAAATATCAAATTAGGAAGCAATGATGTGTAAAACTGAAATAAAAATATGTTCGATAAATGTTTACAAAACTAACAAAATAATTCCTTCGAGCCGGATTTGAACCAGCGACCTATGGATATCAACTGAGTTTTTCCCTCTACAGTCCACCGCTCTACCAACTGAGCTATCGAAGGTATGAGCGACTCGTCGAAATTATACTACGGTTATTGTTACCGCACTCACATGTTCTGGCGAATGTAGGGAGTTGAATGTGCAACGCCGTACATTGATGCTTTTGAATGAAATAAATATTTAGTTATTTTTGACAGTGCGTCGATGAATAACCTGCGGAAATATGTCGTACGAGTCATGTCGTAATTCAAATAGGACATTTTCTTTTAAATTTTATTATTCTAGTCGCTGGATACATGGCGCTGTGCTTGATATGTCACGTCAAACAACGGAACGTAAATTCAATCGTAAATTTAGTTTTTGCTTTTTTTTTTTTTGAAAATTGGATCGGATCGGACTCATTTGTAACGAAAGTGTCAAGTGCATGCCAGACTGTCAGTCAGTGCTGCATTTTTTTTGTCTTTTGGCTTTGTAATCTACAATAAAATCTAATAACATAGTCGGTTCAACGCCATCTATCGAGTTCTTGAATATTAGTTTTTTTTTAATTCTCAAAAATGAGGATGGGTTCAAAACCTCCTATTATATGAATGGGGTGCACGTACAGTAGGGTGACAATGACAACGAAAAATTTAAAAAAATTTAGAGATTTTCTGATTTGTAAGTGCGATATTATATTTTAAATAGGTGATTTTTTTGTATTGAAACGTGCTTTATAATTTATTACGCGGTTTATTTATTATCTTACACCGAGTTGTAGAACAGACATGTATTACAAAGCTGGTCCCGACTTCCAAAAAAAGAACGGGATACCTATCTAGTTTGGCCAATTATAGACCTATATCTTTGGGTTCGGTCATTGGTAAAGTCTTGGAAAGGCTACTACAACTTGAACTGGCGAAAACCTTTCAAATTGATGACGCTCAGTTTGGTTTTCGTGCCGGACTTTCAGCTTTATTATTATTATTAAGGCTAGTATTCATTGGACAATATTTTTTTTAATGTGACGATATAGAGACATATATATAAAAAACAAATCAACAATATAAATAGGTAGGTTTTTGATAGATGATGTTTGTCTTTAATTAAATTGACTATTTGTATTGATCTATCGTTAGCATGTTCTATTAACTTAATCGTATAGATTGTTGTTTACGGACAGAATTCTACGCTAAAGTGGCGTGCATTCATCATATCGCAGAGTGTGGCGGTCGGTTCTCGGGTGGTCGCGAGGCCAGTTACTGCGGGTCCTCCACCGGCCGAGGACGTGGTTAGTTCGGTTCGCGCCATCACAGCCCGCGTGGCACGTTCTCATTACAAATTTGAAATTCGAACGCGTGTATTTTTCGAATTCTTTGCTATTTATGACGCAGGTTTTGTGAAGAGTTTTTTATTGTACACCGGTTTGATAAGTTCAATGTTTGTTTTAAGTTTTGCGTTATCTGTGGTGCAGTCTTGTTAGCGGTTTCTAGTAAACAGCTGTTCGGTTTGCATTACTTATAGGATGTATTATTTAAGTTCACGCAGTACTTTTTGAGGTAATATTATGAAATATTGTGGCTTTGAAAAAACTCGTTTTCCTGTTTACGTATTTTAGGTATTATAATGAGCAATTTATTTATTAATGCAACGGAATCTAATACCTTTAAACAAGCAAGAATTGTATTGTATTGGATCTCGGAAACGATTCCAACGATTTTCTTGAAAATTGGTATATAGGGTTATTCGGGGGCGATAA
This sequence comes from Keiferia lycopersicella, assembly GCA_029255805.1. Classification (NCBI taxonomy): domain Eukaryota; kingdom Metazoa; phylum Arthropoda; class Insecta; order Lepidoptera; family Gelechiidae; genus Keiferia; species Keiferia lycopersicella. The sequence goes on from JARACZ010000024.1 coordinate 1,172,821, forward strand.
ATCGATCTAGCTAGGTTTTATTATCCAGATCATTTTGAACGGCAAAATAAGCCGAATAAAAATACTTACCTGAACAATTAAACTAGGCATAAAGAGTAATAATGCTAATTTAATGATTCATCAATACAAACACGGGTTCAAATATTCCATTGGGCATCCATTGTTACTTGGTGATGCAATGCTAATGATAATGATAAGGCAACAGTTTTTCCTTATCTGGTGATCCCTGACCTGAGACAAGATTTTTGTGTGGAAATATATTTATTGCGTCACATAAATATTTAATTAGATTTTTTATACAGGGTGTAAAAAAATAGCAGCTTATATTTTAAAGGGTGAACTAGGCCAAGAAACTAAATTACTTTCTTCGAGGAACATGGGTTGAAATATATATGAAAAAAAAATCGGATCTCCCATATAAAATTACCAATCGACCGAGTCAATTTGTATGGGAGGTCCAAAAAAATTTCACATATTTCAACCTTTGTTTTTAGGGGATAGCTGTTCAGTTTCATGGGCTGATTTACCCCTTAAGATATTTGCAGCTAATATTTTTACACCTTATATGTATATGTATTGCGTCACATATATTTGATTTGATTTTTGATATATAAAAAAATGAATCTGCGAACTATCGTAGACGAATAAGTTTATGTAACAAAGTCTTTCTTCAAAAATGTTAATAAAATAGAAAACTTAATATTATTTTAGGTACAATCACTTTTATATGATGATTAGATAATAAAAAATATGTAGTTATATTGCCATTTTGAACTGTAGGTATTAAAATTTTTCACTATGAATTCCTCTCCTTTTTATGAATATCTCATAATATGCCGTTTTAATTGGATAACTAGCATAACTTGTTAGGAAGTGTAGTCTAATAAATTTACGATTTATTGCACTTTCTCGTAGTTTGTGAAAGCGTTAATATAGAACATGATTCTTGGAAACCACAGAAAGATTTTTTATATAATCGTAGCATTTGTTTCGACTATACAGGTTAAATAAAATGGCTGCAAATATTTTAAGGGGTGACACAGACACAGCCCATGAAATTGAACAACTTTTCCCAAGAAACATATGTCGAAATATTAAAGAAATCTTATCCTCCCATACTAATTGACTTGGTTGGTTGGTAATTTTACATGGGTGATTAATTTTTTTTAAGTTTTCTGGGGAAAGTTGTTCAGTTCCATGGGCTGATTCACCCCTTAAAATATTTGCAGCTAATTTTTTACACCCTGTATGTACCTACATAATATGCTTTTCTAATCCAGGAATTTTACTCTTTTTTCCGATCCGAAGACTCATAATAACATTTTTGCCGGGTAGATAGGTTTTAGGATTCCGTGTGATGCCGGCTTAGAATAGCATCACCCCATTTCTTTCCCGTGGGTGTCGTAGATGCCGACTAAGGGACTTCAAGGACGGGGGTTTCATGTGCATTGCAATTTTAGGCGACCCTTAATATTGTCAGACGTGGCGATATGAAGACCGTAATTTTACGGTTATTAACGCTCTGCCTACCCTGCCAGGGATGTAGGCGCGTTTTGTCCGTGTGAGATAGGTTTAGGTAGGTAGGTTTCGTGATTCTCGTTCCACTGTGGTTCCCTCCCACACTTCTTGGTAATGCAGCAACCAAAATTCATAAAAAGTATGCTGCAGCCTCCAATACCGGATGCTCGATCCATAACGCATGCGCGGGAATTTGTTTACATTTCGCTGTTTGGTTTACCGGCAAAATGTTGCTGCAAACTTGTCTAGTACATCCTTCATAATATTTTCAAATCATTCGTATAAGTAGTTTTGTATTTGAAACATTTACAGGTGTTTTGTTATTAATGGTTATAAAAAAGAGAAAATTGTGACTGACGGTTTTCTCTTTTTACAATGACTAATTCATTTATTTAGTGACAGTACTGTATTGTAAATTCCTGACTTTCTGAAAGCATTCGTTGTGAATCTACTTGGAAATAGACTATTGAAATCTTGAGATCTCGAAAATCCTTGTCTACAATAAAATTTGTTACAAGTAATCTTTCCATAGATGAAAAAAAATTAAACCTTGGTATGTGAACACATTTAGGTCTTTATCTCTCTTTCTCTTTTCGTGTGGGACACCGAGTCGTCCAACGACCCGATGAACCCTAGTGTCAGAATTTTTCTTACTTCAGAAGGTCTTAATTACATTACATTATTAAAATGTAATGACTATTTATTATTTACTCACGTACATTTACTTAATTTTATTATCACATCACAGTCAATGGAATGTCACTATAGTGATACACATGTTTTCCGAAACAACCTTAGAAAACAATACTCAAAAATGTCAGACGTGGCGATAGCGACCGTATTCTTACGGCTGTTAACGCTCTGCCTACCCCGCAAGGGATAAAGGCGTGATATATGTATGTATGTATGCAGTCAATGGAATTTTGTAGGTTGATATTGACACTATGTACAGTCGCTTCACTTGTGAAGTACTTATGCCGAAGTATTTGATGATGTTTGTCCTAACCGAACACTGGATGCAAACAGCTGAGTATATGACGTCAAATGCTGTTTATAACGTAAAATGTTATGTTAAAGCTAACCTAACCTAACTTAAGCTAACCTTTTATTGTTATTTTAATTTTTTTTATTGTACTTCATACGAAATGAAACGTACTTATACTAGGATATTTTATTAACTTTATGAAAAGAAGATGCTTATCACCTATTTTAGCCATTTTATTGTCGGTAAACTTTAATTTTATCATATTTAAATGTTAACGACTTTTTCAATAGGAGGTTTTCTTTCTAAGAATTAAAAAAAATAGCACTCCAAGAACTCGATAGATGGCGTTGAACTGACTATTTTACTAGATTTTAGTGTAGATTCCAAAGCCAAAAGACTAAAAAAACATCGCAACACTGACTGACAGTCTGGCATGCACTGACACTTTCGTTCCAAATGAGTCCGAGTCCAAGTTTCAAAGAAACAAAAACTAAATATTACTTTCCGTTCTTTGCGGTAACATACCAAGCACAGCGCCATCTATCCAGCGACTAGAAGCGCTTATAAACTTTTTATTATACTGACTGGCTGAATAGGACATGTCACTGTAAGCGCCGGCCCGTTTACTGACCCAATAACTTGGTTGCATTGTAAGGCGCGGCTCAATATGTCGTCTTGGTCAATTTACGATGGAATTATGATGTCACGCACGAAGCTTCAGCTTCTTATGGGACTATAATTTATTAGCTAGCGATGTCATAAGTGGATTGATAGCTTGGTACTGTTGTATGCTCGTTCCAGGGTATTCTTGTACCTAGTACTGTCAAAGAATTCGCTTGTTACCTGGGTCATTAAAAAATATAACAGTTGTATGCTTAAAACTATTGTCATTCATTTATCATTTTTCAAAATATTCAAAGTTTGAATTAAGAAGCAGAAAAATAATATAAAAGTAAGTGTTTTGACGCCATCCAAATATTAACAGCGTGACGTCATACTTCTAGTTCTTCAAACAAAATACCGTTTAAGATCGTTTTAAAAAGTAGCTCATTTGACCTGTCAGGAAACAAGTATATTCCACAGTTTCTACTAAATGACGAATGTTGTAACTGTTGTACTAATTGTTAGATAATTTTATTTCGCATTATTTTCACTAATTAACCAATAATTATTAAAAGACAATAAAAAAAAATATATTACGAATTTTGAACATTTTGCTATTCAATGTGTGTGAAGTCAAGTGTGGGAATGTTTATTACAATTTCATAGTTTGTTAGTTTCATTTCGACAACAATCTTACGTACAATATTACGTACAGTTAAATCATATTAATTATACCCAAATATTGATAACATGTAAATGTAATAATTCCAAAGCCAAAAGTGCATCTTATGATATGACAAAATCCAATTAGCGAAGTTGGCTTGTCTTATCGATAGCAGTAAATCTGACAACCACTTCCATCCTGATTGTTAATAGCTTCAATTTGATTGACTTATTAGATCGGTCTTCTACTATTGTGGACTGATTGAATAGGAGGTTTTTATACGAGAGTAAAAAAAACTATTCCAAGAACTCGATAGATGGTGTTGAGCTTACTATGTTACTAGATTCCAGTGTAAATTCCAAAGCCAAAAGACTAAAAAACATTGCAACACTGAGTGACAGTCTGTCATGCACTAACACTTTCGTTACAAATGAGTCCGAGGCCAAGTTTCAAAAAACCTAAAACTAAATATTACGTTCCGTTCTTTGCGGTAACATAACAAGCACAGCGCCATCTATCCAGCGACTAGAATAATAATTGAAAAAAATAAAAGAAAATTCCCTATTGAAGCAACAACATGTGGATGATTTACATTCTTTGTATACAGTTTTACATTATACTTCATATTTTGCTTTAAGCCACACTATTTCATAATGTTACCCGTATAGGTAGATACAGCGTATATGATATGCTTAATGACAATATTGATAAAAATAATATCTAGGAACACACTATTTATTTCGTCATTGCGTATTGAGATTTTTATTCTTTTTTATTATAAAAATTAACAGTGTAGGCTGATAATAAAAAAAATAAAAAATAATAATAACGTATCCAACTTTAAATTTCAAGTGATTACACAGATATCTCACGCACCATTCTAAAATAAGCTGAACTTTGATAACCTATAAACCTACAATATTATCTTTTAAACAGTGTACGATTGAGATTTAACAAGTGATGAAGTATTTCTGTGCTATGACATTTTAATAATGAAATAATTATTGGTGATTGTGACATTTCAAAATGTACAGTTTTGATAAAGACCTTTGGCATGTGCGCAGTCGCGTGGTGTCAGAGTCCGAGCCTCAGCCAAACCATGCTACCGAAGAAACGAGACGTAATATTGTTTTTTTATTTATATAGGGTGTAAAAAATTCAGCTGCAAATATTTTAAGGGGTGAAACAGCCCATGAAACTGAACAACTTTCCCCAAGGAATATAGGTCAAAAAATTGGACCTGCTATACTAATTTTACATTCTACATTTTAAACCTCCAGTCTCTTAGTTGCCTTTTACAACACCCACGGGAAGAAATGGGATGATGCTATTCACACCGAATCACACGGCGCAATAGAATTAATTACATAGCGCTATCTCTGTCTCCCATCCACTTATAAGCGAAATCGCATTTCTGATTGCAACCAAGTATTTTAATAATGTTATAATTAAACAATGGAGCTCAGTCGTACGTCCTTCGCATTGTGCAACGTGGATAAGATGATCGATCTATAGTTTGTAAAATTGAAATGGGGTGGTGTGATTGTGACCATGACTTACTGATTTTACCGGATATTTCACTACATAGTATAAAGCAAAGTCGCTTTTCGCGTCTGTATGTATGTTTGCTTAAATCTTTAAAATTACGCAACGGATTTTAATGCAGTTTTTTTAATAGATAGAGTGATTTAAGAGGAAGGTTTTCATGTATAATGCTTGCTGGGAAAATATCGGAAAAAACAGTTGAAGCAGGCGCAGCCGAATGGGCGGGCTGCTAGTATTTTCAATTAAGTGTAAAATCACTTTAATATAATATTCAAATACGTGGTATTTTCTCTTCAAATACACTCTCTTTTTTCTCGTGCTGAATGTACATTATTTACCTCCGATTCACAACTCAATTAACAGTCAGTAAAACATTGTACACGAGAACTCCTCTGGCAGAGATCGCTGCCAAGAGTTTTACGCATTGCGCACCAGAGCGTTGACCATTCGTATTCGGCTTTTAAGAAAAAGAACGCTATAATGACTGGCCAGATATTCGCCAGTCAGGAAACTACAGGCTACAATTCTAAAGGTGAAATTCGATGTACATTGCGTAGCGGGTCAAAAATCCTGGCTTTATAATGTCCCACCGGCTACGCAATGTACACTGAATTCCACCTGTAGAATTGTAGCCTGTAGTTTCCTTGCATAGGCCACAGATATTCGTCAGTCAGAAGACTACAGGCTACAATTTCTACAGGTGAAATTCCATGTACACTGCGTAGCCGGTGGGACATTATAAAACCAGAATTTTTGACACGCTTTGCAATGTCCCGATGGCGTAGCGGATAGTATGCCTGCCTTCTACGCCGAGGGTCGTGGGTTCGATCCTCACCGGACACAAATATTTGTTAAGTCAATTTCCAAATATTTGTGTTGAGTCTGGGTGTTTTCTATGTATAATATGTATTTATTTACAAAAAAAAAGTATATATGTATTAGTATCAGCTATCTAGTTCCCATAGTACAAGCTTTGCTTAGTTTGGGGCTAGATGGCGCTGTGTGAATTGTCCAGGATATTTATTTATTTGAATGTACATCGAATTTCACCTGTAGAATTGTAGCCTGTAGTTTCGTTAAGACTATTGTCCAAAAATACCACATAGTCCATTTATAAGACAGCTAAATGAAAATCGTTTCAGTTGGATATCGATTGGATCTCAGTTGGATGATTTCGGCTACTTCGTAGTCTGCTAACAGTTTGCAGTATAGAAAGCAAAGTGGCAATGGAATGATAGCTGAGTTTCGATGGCGTAAGGCGTTATAAGGACAAAAAATATTTGGGCTTGACAACTTGGGCTTTCCCGTAAATAAGTTTAAATAGGAGGTGATCTCGTATTTCGTTGTCAGTTGTATAAGATAGACTAGGCAAATCTAGGCTATTGTTTGGTAGAAAAGTAGTATTTTTTGCTTTTTTGAAACGCTTTATTTATTAGAATATTTCACTACACTGTGTAATCTAAATGAAGCTTAAGAGGCTGAGTAGAGCTAAAAGCTACTTTTACAAGTGATTTCTACCCTAGATAAAATGCAGAAAAACTGACGAAAAAAAAGGTAATAATCTTCAGGATATTTGCTGTAGTGCTATTGTTTCCAAAACATGATATTAGTAATTAAGCTTGATAGAAAAACATCGCAAAGTTACTTCTAAAAATCTATTATATCGCAAACTGTACGAACAAAACCCACGCAATAATTAAGTGTTTATTATCAGAATGAGCGCCTTACAATACTCCATCGACATATTGTTTTTGATTTTCAAATTACTTATTTTAGACCGAGTTATCATCGAAAATACGAAAATATCATTGAATCGGCAAGATTCCGTCCCGTTCGCACGCGCGCAGTTTGACATTTGTCAGAAAGGGACCGGTTTTTAGCTCTTGTCAGCCCCTTAACTGTAACCAATAATAGACCTATTATGTAGAATAATTTGTCATAGATAGCCTAGTAAGTAGACATAGGTGTTTTAATGCAAGGTGAAGTTACATTGTTCGTAATATACATATATGTTCCGAAGTATCTATTGTTTCATCTTGTATTTGAAACATTATCTCAGACAGTATGATCAGATGAGTTATAATTTTATTTGGTCAAAATATTTATTACCTATATCATGTTTTGCCAACGCTTCTAGGGAATTATAGTGTGTGTCATGGAAACCATAGGCTAGTATGATTTTTATATATTTCCAGCTATTATTTTCTTTTGGCCATTTACCGATTTGGCGCAGTGGTAGTGCGACTGCCTATGACGCAGACGGTCTCGGGTTCGATTCTCGGTGGGTCACTCACAAAGTTGATATTTATCACTTCGTGAATTTGTTCCCAGTCTGGTTAGGACATTGCGGGCTGAACCACCCGATTGTCCGTAACGTAAGTAAGATGGTTCCGTGTTTCGGATGGCACGTTTAGCCGTAGGTCCCGGTTGCTGTTTATGATCACTTAGACGGCGGTCGTTACACAACCATGTCAGAACCCTGCTACTTGTAGAAGGCGGTTGAAAAATTCTGACACTAGGGTTCATCGAGTCGTTGAACGACTTGGTGTCCCACACGAAAAGAGAGCTATTATTTTCTTTTCATCACGTGAACATATATTCAACAGAGAAATATTCTGTTTTGATCACATATTTACATAGCAAGCGATCGAGCAACTTTGCAATATAAAATACGATATTAATATGGAACAGGTTAGTATTTTGTTCCTAGAAATTTTGAATGCAGCTGTTTGTGAGCTACGTTAGCAAGGGCGTTTACTGGAAAACTGAGTTCATAACTATTTTAATATCTGGAAATTCCTGGAAAAGTAATATTGGACCAACACTACCTAATAAAAGTTAAATTAAAGCATGAAATCGATCGAAAAATAGATGTTGCGACTTGATCATTCATCAAAAACACGGGTATAAATAAATAATTTATTTTTTCGCTACAAATAATGCCATATAAATGCAGAAAAATTCAAATTCAGAACCACGAGCGATATTTTTTTTATAAAGTAAGAGGTAAATCAAGCTCTCCTTACTAACTTTTTTTTCTATTTTTCCAACGTTCTTGTGAATTCGAGCTCTGTCTGCGCCGTTCCAGAGGCTTCCCGAGTTTTCTGTTTATTTTACTTTGAAAGGGGAAATTGCGCAACGAATATCGCATTCCCGTTTAGTTTCTTGGAACAGTCTGTAGGATTATTTCGCTTGTGAAACAGCTGAAATTTTAATAAATAAAAATAGATAAATATCTTGGACACAGCGCCATCTAGCCCCAAACTAAGCAAAGCTTGTACTATGGGAACTAAATAGCTGATATTATTACTGATATACTTTTTTTTGTAAATAAATACATATAATACATAGAAAACACCCAGACTCAACACAAATATTTGAAAATTTTACTTAACAAATATTTGTGTCCGGTGGGGATCGAACCCACGACCCTCGGCGTAGAAGGCAGGGGTACTATCCGCTACGCCATCGGGACAGTCAAATAATATCCCATTTTCATAGTTTTTTCTGTTAAACAGGTAGCGAAAGTCCTACGAACACGGTTGGCGCGGACGCGCCGCGGGAGCTTCCGAATGAGCTGTCGGCGCCCTACGAGGTGCCCCAGTTCCCCATAGAACAAATTGAGAAGAAGCTTCTTATCCAGAGACAGCTGAATGTCAAGTAAGTTTACTTTTACGTTTTATTACATACATATATCACGCCTTCATCCCTTGCGGGGTAGGCAGAGCGTTAACGGCCGTAAGAATACGGTCGCTATCGCCACGGTTGACATTTTTGAGGATTGTTCTCCAAGGTTATTTCGGAAAACATGTGTATCACTAGTGACAGGTTTTCAACCTCTCGCCTAAAAACTGTAATACACCAATACACTCGAGTCCCTTAGTCGCCTCTTACGACACCCGCGGGAAGGATGTGGGGTGATGCTATTCTAAGCCGGCATCACACGGCTCTTACGTTTTATTATCCAGTGTTAAAATGAAAGGCGTAGATAATGAGCTTTTCACAGGACGATTCGCTTTTCGAATTTCACCCAGTATGTTATGATTCATCCACTTTTTGTATAATTTATTAATTTTGTACTTCTCCGGCATATCTATCTATACACAGTTGTCACCGAATTATATTTTAAACTTTTCCTTATCCTAATAGTCATAATCGCGTAACTCTAGCATAATGCAGGCTTTTCAGGCGGGTGGCGACCGTAATCCTATAAAAGGAGCCTTGAACTTGTCACTCGCCCGCCACACGTGCCATATATCGATATAGTAAAGTTTCGCTACGTTTGTTCGCTCAAGGGAATATATTTTGGTTGAATTTTGTTCTAAACTATTGAAGTTATTGAGCATAACATTAGGTGGTAGGTTACAGGGTGTAAGGGACGGTGTAACTAAAACTTTGCAGGCATGATCAGACCATGAAACTGAACAACTTTTTCTATGGTGGCGATAATGGGAAACGAAAAAAAGTTGAAGGTCAGTAAGCTGATAGGGAACTTTGTATAGAAGGTCGAATAAATTTTCACGTTTACCAACATAGCTTCCATAGAAAAAGTTGTTCAGTTTCATGGTCAGAGCACGCCTGCAAATTTTTCGTTACACCGTCCCTTAAACTCTGTAGCATATCTATCTACTGAGTATAAAACTCAGTATTTTATTTGATAACAATAAGTGATCCCGAGTTTAATCTTATCTAATACACAGCAGCATATTTGAGCTGATGCGTGATATCACTGCACTCAGTCTATATTTCAGTTAAAAATAATGTTTTGGAAGCGTATTACTTATATCACGCCATTATCCCTTGCGGGGTAGGCAGAGCGTTAACGGCCGTACGGTCGCGATCGCCACGTCTGACATTTTTGAGGATTGTTTTCCAAGGTTGTTTCAGAAAACATGTGTATCACTTTAGTGACAGGTTGTCAGCCTGTCGCCTAAAAATTGTAATACACCAATACTCTCGAGTCCCTTAGTCGCCTCTTACGACACCCACGGGAAGGGTGTGGGGTGATGCTATTCTAAGCCGGCATTACACGGCCATCTAAGCCGGCATCACACGGCCAAGCGTATTACTTTTGCTATTATGGTATGATATGAAATAAACTTCGTCTTGATCTTGATATAGATAGAAATAGCGAGTCAAAAGAATTCTCCTAGATAAACTATAAAAGAAACAATTTTTTTTACTGTCTTCTCTATTTCTATTACATAAAACGCGTACTTCCATCAAAATGTCGTCTTATTATGGGTGGATACGTCATGCATGATAAACCGATAACTGCCGTATTACAGACAGACAATAGATTGACAAAGTTAGTTTGCGGTTCTTGAACGTGTACAATAAATGCAATACCTATGTTTCATGTCTCATCATGTTATGTGACAATATTATATCATACATACATACATACATAAATCACGCCATTATCCCTTGCGGGGTAGGCAGAGCGTTAACGGCCGTATGAATACGGTTGCTATCGCCACGTCTTACATTTTTGAGAATTGTTTTCTAAGGTTGTTACAGAAAACATGTGTATCACTTTAGTGACAGGTTGTCAGCCTGTAGCCTAAAAATTGTAATACACCAATACTCTCGAGTCCCTTAGTCGCCTCTTACGACACCCGCGGGAAGGATGTGGGGTGATGCTATTCTAAGCCGGCATCACACGGCATATAAAAAACACGGCATAAAATATTATATCACTCCTTATAATAAACTGAAAAGAAATCCTTTGCAACTTTATGAATCCTTCTATAAATTTAGAAAACAATACTCAAAAATGTCAGACGTGGCGATAGCGACCGTATTCTTACGGCTGTTAACGCTCTGCCTACCCCGCAAGGGATAAAGGCGTGATATATGTATGTATGTATGTATGTATGTATGTCTATAAATTACTGTAAGACTAGAGTCAATGACTGGCTTCCATAATCTTCCGCCAGCAAAGATAAGTTGGTTTTCGTAATTGGATCAACCTTGCGTCAACCCTAACGCAAGGGATGGACGGTCATTACAACTGTACTGGTACTTACGGACGCCCGGCTCCGTAAGCTTATTGTCGTTTGCCTCGCTGCTGTAAAATAAAACGTTCGAAGTTCAAGTTTAGGTTCACTGTGTTCGTTCAAAAATGTGACTGAGAATTTCGCGTGTCGTTGAAGATTATAAAAAATATATTATAGTGTTTTTAGCATGTTTGGAAGCAAAATTGACTGTGAGAAGTGGACTTCGGCACGCAACCATCGGTTGGTATTTTGATGAAACTGTTGATTGTTAGCCATATTTTTTTTAGGTACCTACACTTATTTTAAAATTTAATTAATAAAGTAATTTAAATTTAATTTGTAGGTAGTTAAAATACTGTATTTGTCCATTACCATGTGATCATGGTCACCCTACTTAACTAATAAATAGAATATGGAATATTGTTATCATAAGAAATTAATAAAATGAAATTACATGGAAAATTAAAAATATTCCCAAAGTCAGCCAAGTCGTAGAAATTTTTCACGTAAGATTTCGCGTTTGTTTTTTCGCGTTTGCTAACACAGCCCTATTAGAAAAAGTTGTTCAGTTCCATGATCTGATCATCAAACCTGCGAAGTTTTCAGTATAGCTTATTTGCTTAGTTCAGATCTTCTTCGTAGTTCTAACTTCTCGACCAGCGTAACTTGACCTTTAATGCTCAAAACACGCACGTGCGAACGCATATTTTACACTTACTCTGGTCTTTTTTGTGATGTTCTCTACAATTTTGGCCCCGGGGCCATCAAATCTACGCCAATCAGCGTTCAAACAACCACCCCAATCACGCTCAGTGCCTCGTTTTTCGAAACTACAGGCTACAATTCTACAGGTGAAATTCGATGTACATTGCGTGGCGGGTCAAAAAGCCTGGTTTTATAATGTCCCATCGGTTACGCAATGTACATTGGATTTCACCTGTAGAATTGTAGCCGTTGCATAGGCCACTGTTCGTGACACTAGTAAGCGAATGAGGTTTACATCGTCCTTTACACCCGGTATATCTCTGCAGTGCCCAATGAAGGAAAACTGTGATAATTTTAGCTGCCGCCTACGCGCCGTTGTATTGATTTTACTTGTTGCAAACATGCACTAGTGTTTTGTGGATTATCAGTGGTGGCGTGTTATGCTTATGCTTGCTACCTATCTGTAAGCAGGTTGGTTACTCCATACACATACACAAATCACGCCCATATCCCTGGCGGGGTAGGCAGAGCGTTAACGACAGTAAAATTACGATCGTTACGCATGGTTACGCCACGTCTGATAAATGTTTGAGGGTCGTTTCAGATAAATCGTGTATCACTATAGTGACAAGTTTTCAGCCTGTCGCCTAAAATTGCAATAAACATGAAACCCTCAACGGCAATCGCGGGAAAGAAATGCGGTGGGCATATTAACCGACAGAAAAATGGAGGGTCGCACTTTTTACGTCCGTTGAAGTCGATTCTCTTTTTTAAAAGTTATAAATACAGATAAATGGGGGAAAGAGACTAGCGGGTAATTTGGGACATGGTTGACACCAGCATCTACTATGAACCAGCTTTAAGCCTTTAAGGTTATAACTGGTTGATAAATGTAGAGTCCAAAGTTTTCAACCAGTTACAACGTTATAGCTGGTTCATACATAGATGCTGGTGTCGACCATGTCCCAAGTTCCCCATTTGACCGTACACAGTCTCGCACGTGTATAAGTCGATTTTTTTAATGTGTAAGTAAAGTAGGTTGACGTGCTGGCGATGGTGATGGTGCATACGTACCTACCTATAGGTACGTATTCGCGATCAAAAACTGGCGGAGAAATACTTACTTCTTTCGCGGCGCGGACTCTAGTCATAGTCAGCAAAGCCCTGCTACCTAGCAGCCCTACTGCTGAGACATGTACTCGTATACCTAGCAGATCTTTGAAATTAATCTGTGTTTTTGTCGAATCATCCCACTCGACTGATTCGACAGTGTAGAAGTAAGTACCTACTTAGTGGTGTAAGTTACATGCTGTGTGGTCAGCCTGATCAGCCCCGAGGCGGTGCCTTTATTTTTTTCATCGCACTCGTGCCGCGTTTTTACTAGAAATATAAAACTGTTATGAAAAGAAGATTGAAAATTGTGTCCGAAAATTTATTCTTTTTTACAATGACTAATTAATTTATATTGTTTTGTATTGTAAATTCCTGACTTTCTACAAGCATTCGTTGTAAATCTACTTGGAAATAAACGATTGAATTCTTGAAATGTTTAGTGGGTTCTTTAGTAAGGAAAGACCTAGAGTACTTTCTCAAGACACTATTTTATTATATGATATAGCACAAGGCCTGCGGCCATGACGTACAATGACAAGCAAGACAGAGATCGCATCACTGTGCGAGGGAGAACGGTGTATACCCTGACATAGAAGAAGAATGATAAACGCTTCTTCTTGTTCCAGAGCGGCAGAATGCGGACAGTCAGTACGGTCGTACGCCGGCAGCGAGGCAGGCGCCGCCGCTGCAGTCTTCGAGGAGGCAGCCAGGCTGAGGCTACCTGAAGAAGACGATGCTGACGTGGTTCTGCCGCACTTTCAGAGGGTTGCCATCAGTGGAGAAGATACGTCAGGGGTTAGTAAACCAGCTGCTTTTAAAACAGTGCTGCCCTAAGTTAAGAGTTGCTCTATGATAATAAAGTCTTCGAGGATGCAGCCAGGTTGAGGCTTCCGGAAAAAGATGATGCAGACGTGGTTCTGCCGCACTTTCAGAGGGTCGCCATCAGTGGAGAAAACATGACAGGGGCTAGCAAACCAGCAGCTTTTAAAACAGTGCTGCCTTAAGTTAGAGTTGGTCTATGATCATAAAGTCTTCGAAGAGGCAGCCAGGTGGAGGCTTCCGGAAGAAGATGATACAGACGTGGTTCTGCCGCACTTTTTGAGCAACTTTGTGAGTGACCCACCGAGAATCGAACCCGGGGCCTTCTGTGTCAAAGGCAGTCGCACTACCACAGCGCCACATCGGTCGTCACAATTAATCTGTGGTAGTGTTTCTGTAGAGGAAATCCTTTAAGCTGACAAACCTTCTGATTGTTGCAGGTCCCTCTGGAAGACTTGCAAGTAGCTTCGACTTTCCTCGTGCAAGCGCTGGAGATACGTAAACGCTACATGGAAATGTCCCAGCAGAGTTTCTGCAACACGACTGACAGATTCATCAGGAGTCTCGACGTCAACGCTCCTGAGAAACTGCCTTCTACGAAGCATCCAAGGAGGCATATTGCAGGTATAAATCACTACATAGTATAAAGCAAAGTCGCTTTCGCGTCTGTCTGTATGTATGCTTATGTCTTTAAAACTACTCAACGGGTTTTTTAAGTATATAGAGGGATTCAAGAGGAGGGTTTTTATGTATAATACTTGCCGGAAAAAGATCTTATTCCCACGGGAAATTGAGTTGCAGCGGGCGCACCCGCTGGGAGGGCCGCTAATAAATAATAAAATCTTTTTATTTTTAGGCAATAGTCCCATAGTTTACAAAAACACATATACAGGGTGACCGGTAAATTGATGCATTCCTTTCAAGGGATGAACCAGCTCATGAAACTGAACAACTTTCCCCATGGAACATAGGTCGAAATATGAAAAAAAATTTTGGACCTCCTTTACAAATTGACTTAGTCGGTCGGTAATTTTGTATGGGTGGGCCAAATTTTTTTTCTTTTTTCGACCTATGTTCCATGGGGAAAGTTGTTCAGTTTCATGAGCTGGTTCATCCCTTGAAAGGAATGCATCAATTTACCGGTCACCCTGTATAAATATAGTAAAATTAAGTTAAATATCAAAATAAAATAAATATAAAAAGTCAAAAATAATATAATACTTATAATATATTGTATTCACAAGGACTGCTGCTGCCTATTTCCTGGATTCATCTCTTTTAGATTTTTTTTAGATTTTTATTTATTTAATCACAAATATAAGCTTATTATTATTATTATTAAACCATTTATTGTACACAATATAACACAAAGGACATAACATTAAGAACAATACACAACAGGTCAGCTTATTTCTAAAAAGAAATCTCTTCCAGCAGACCTAGGGTAGTGAGATGGCATAAAGTGAGGCAGTTGACGTGTACAACATACTAATATACCTATAATAATTTATAAAACAAATATTTTAGAAACTATACCTACTTATATAAATAATATACCTACACTACATAATTATTACATAATAATACATACACCATAATTACACCATAATACACCATGATTATATATATATACATATATACACCATAAATATATATACCTATAGATTAATTTGGGAGAGAAAGATAATGCTCTTTTACGCGTTTTTTGAAAATTGAAAGAGACGGGCTGTCACGCACTGCGTGCGGGAGGGAGTTCCACAGTCTGGCTTACAGTAATTTAACCAAAGCGCTTACATTGCTAATGCCTTACAAGGTAATAATAAAAGTAAAAGTAACACACCTATGTTACACTAAAACTATGATTTATGGCCTAAGAAAATATCTTGCATATTTAATTAGAGCAGCAATAGGGTCGCAAAAAATGTCGGCATCTTGGACCTTAGCCACCATCTCATTTATCAGAGCAATTGCTCTGTACGTTGGCGCATTGCGAGCATGCCAGGTACGGCGTACGGGTGCCGCCAGTAACATAATTATGCTTTCGGCGTCCGGTGCGTATATATTTGTCGGGTACAAATAAACTAATATTGCCTAAGACTGCAGAATCACTGATTTTGCCACGGAGGAGGAGGGAAAAATGGGTTATGAGCTGTACCTTTCGTCTTAGCTCTAGTGTGTCCAGATCAACCATGCCAGATACGAATAGTGTGTCTGTCTTAAGTCGCCTTTAGTACACCCATGGGTAGAAGTAGGGTGATGCTATTGTCATTGCTATTTATTTTATTTATGGGCATTCACGAGCGTGACGAAAGGTCAAAAGAATCTCTTTATGCCAAGGCCAAAAGCTGATATGAAAAGGCCGTATTTGATGTTGATTCAAAACTTCATCCAAAACATTTTTTTACAGTACCTACTAGGTAGATAATCCCTAGAATCCTTTTACGCCTCATAGAATTAGGTATGTGGCGACTTTTGAAGATAAGATAAAGATCATAAAATGCGCACGAGACACCTTCGTTAGTATTCATATCATAAAAATTTCAGACGTGGATTAAAGTTTGTGTTATGTTTTCCTGCTAAGTCTATGACTCATTGCTTAAATATGAAGTGTATGTTTATACTTTTAATTACAGATAATGTAGTCCACCCACCGTTTAGAAAAGACAAGGACCCTTGGGAATGCCCCATGCCGGCTGCAAAAGGCTACGTCATCAAGTCCTACCAAGGCGTCTTCAACCTTTACTCCAAGAGTGAGGATGGCACTGAGAAGCGAGTGCCGTATGAGTACTACGACTTGGCGCAATATATCCAGGATAAGAATACCATGTGCAGCATGATTGCTGATGGGCCCCTGTGAGTATCTTCCTTCTTTCTCTTCTTCGTTCCCTCCGAACCAGGAGGTTTAAGCAGGACGAAACCTTCATGCAATGAAAGAAGTACCAACTTTTCCATATCTGGACGGTTTTACTATCTCTAAAATATATAGGTATATAGATCTAACTATCCAATCACCCTATCCTCCATCCGACTGCCTATGTATGGTTTAGTTAGATGAATAGGTGATCTCTTATAGCCAAATATTACAAGAAGTAAAACGTAAAGAGATATACTTGCTAGATAGAAGAATATGTTATGAGATCACCTACCTTAAATTAACTGTTACATCTTAAAGAATAATACACACATCAAAAAAAGTTTGTGATCACTTGGAAAAGTGGTAATATTTTTTATTGTGAAAGAATAAAACTCAATCACTTTTTATTTTTTGATTCCTTATTTAATAATATGAAATTTAAATATAAACAATTTCGTAATTCAAATGTTTTTTTCATATAAAAAGACTATCAACCCTTGCTTGCTACCATTCAGAAATCTGACTTAGTCGCAAATTACGATATTTTCAATTTATTCACAACAAGTTTAGTTGGTAACGATGTCGAGAGGATTAACAGAAGTTTTACGAGCCAGAATCCTAACTTTAATTGGAGAAGGCTATTCCACGAGGGAAATATCACGCAGAGTTAATGTATCCCAAGCCTGCGTGGTGACCACGTTGCAGAGGTATCGGGGCATGGAAGATTTAGCTGACCGACCTCGCAGTGGTCGCCCAACTGTGCTTACTGCAATTCAGAAGAGCTATATCAGATTACTGGCTGCCCGTGACCCAACAATGAACGCTACTAAAATAAAAGCAGAACTGCGAGCTGCCACCGGTCTTTAAGTTAGCACCCAAACAATTAGAAATTGCTTACACCAAGCTGGATTACGAGCAAGGAGATCCTGGCGAGCACTTTTGAACTCACAGCAACGGAAACGGCGCAGATTGCGATGGGCTAGGCTCCGTCAAAATGAAGAAATTGAGGACGAAAGCATTTGGCAGAACTGCCTCTTTGTTGACAAAACGCGGATTAGTACGCATCCAGATAACCGACGTGTCCGTGTCCGGAGAAGACCAGGCGACTCTGAAAGGCAGAGAACTGCCACTGGAACCGTTCAGCAGGGCGGGAAATCGGTGTCCTTTTGGGCCGGTATAATGATTGGGGCTAGGACGCCCTTAATTCCGTATCAAGGCACCATGACTAGAGCTATGTATAAAATGATTGCAATCGATGGATTCGTCAGACCATTCCGCATCAACCACGGGCGCCAATTCATAATGGTAGATGATAATGCGCCCGCACATCGAAACGGACGTGTTGATGCTGCTCTCCAGCAATACGACATCACCCGGTTAGACTGGCCTGCCGGCTCACCTGACTTAAACCCGATCGAGCATGCGCGGGACGCTCTTAAGCGATCTGCGGGCTGATTGTCTAACTCTGATCGGCATCGCAATCATCTTGAAGCTGATTGCGATGTCATCGCGATCGGCTTGATTGCGAGGAATTGTCTAACAGTTTTCGTCGTTATCGGTTTGGGAATGAATGAAACTAGACTTGTGATAGTCATTCTTCTTGCGTTTCGTTTCTACAAGTTTGGCCCAGTAAAACGAATATTTTATTTTTTATTTTTTTCTATAAATGGCTTTTATAATTACATATTTAATGTTCCTTATTATAGAAATCATATATGAAATTTTTGAATTGCATATTTGTTGTATTCCACACAAATAATTGTTTTTATAAAAATGGAACATCAAAACGCATTGGCGTATTGTTGCCAACTTAGTTAATTTACCACCAAATCTGGGAGCTTAGGCTTCCCTTTTAGCGTACAAATATTGATTTCAGTGATTAGTGGACTTGTTTAGTGAAATGTATTATGGTTTGGCTTATGGTGAGTTTCATTATTTTTGTTACAATATGTGTAATATTAATGTTATTTCTCCAAAAAATGTGAGGGCAAAACATTTGAATAAAAAATTGGTGATTTTTATCTACGAAAATATTTTTTATATTTTTGTGCAGAGAGGCTTATTACATTTTTTTTTTGTTTTGGGCAATTTTTGCCTAGGATACATCTAGGCCGAGATATAGACCCTTGAAGTTTTGGGCCTAGAACTTTGAGGGCCTGTATCTCGGCCTAGATGCGCCTTAGTGCAAAATTGCTGAGGACAAAAGGTGTCTATATTAGGCCTTTTTATATTTTTGTCGAGTAGAGGGGCCTAGGCCTAATATAAACACTTTTTGTCCTTGGCAGTTTGGCCTAAGACGCACCTAAGCCGAGATATTTCTCCTTAAAAGTTCTAGGCCATAAACTTCAAGGGTCTATATCTCGGCTTAGGTGCGTACTAGCCTAAAGTTGCTAGTTACAAAAAGTGTTTGTCTTAGCACTCTCTATACGATAAACTAAAAAAAAAGATTTTAAACTAAAAGAAACATATTTTTGGCCAAAATGTTACTAAGTAAATTATGACAAAAAAAAAAGAATGTTTTCCCAAGACGATTCATAGGGCCCCCACGTATATACTTTACCAATTGCCCCTTACCGCCCCGAAAAGTATACTCTAACCATCGCTTGTGGTGGGCAGCTTGATTCTTCGTTGGCAACACTGGATGTCTGTTTCGTTTATTATGGCACGGGGAATTGTATTTGTTTTTATACTAAAAAACGCCTTTGTAATTGTAATTCCATGAAGAAGTAAATACACAAGTGGAAATAATGTTGATATGATGACGATACAACAACTATTTCATCATCGTGAAATCGTGTGATTGAAAACAATGCCAGCGAGGAAATTAGTATCAGAGCGCAAATGATGCGATTTAGCATTTTATGACACGACAACTTTATAAAGAACATTATTGAAGGGAAAGTAGAAGGAAGTAGAGGAACACTCCGACCTAAAAGCACTTACTTCACCCAAAGAAGAGGAAAAGTCAATGTTGTGTTGTGTTGTATCAAATGTGTTATGTAAAATCTCTGGCGGAGAGAAGGGAAGAATGGAAATTACTTCACTGACAAGAGTCCAACTCATAAGTTTGAAGAAGTGTGTTAAAGGTACTTATTTTTCTGTGTTTTGCCATAAATCTTATATGGTGTGGTTCTGCCCGCTGCTGTAACTAATTTTCCTGTGGGAGTTTATTGTTTTTATACATATAAACTTGCCTTTTGAGTAACTCTATTTATTAGAAAACTTCATTGACATCCGTTGTGTAGTTAGATTTAAACATGCTTAAAGACAGAGTGAAAAGCAACTTTGCTATTTACTATGGCATGATTTTTAAAAAAATCCTTAGTGTATTTCATTTTCAATAATGTGGTTTTTTTAAAATTGCAGGCCACTCAAATTGCCCCAGAAGAGTGGAGATGAATATTACACGGCAGACAGAAAAATGTTCTTGTGGCATGCCATGCTACGGGATGATTTTTAAAACCGGCATCCATGCGCGCCGCGGAGCCGCTGGCACCAGCTAGTATTTAATAGTCCCAGACATTTATTCCCATCTGCCATGCTCCCATCATTATTGTACTAGTAGAATAAGCCTCCTAAGTGATGGCCGACATTGCAATCTGCCTCGGTGGTGGCCAATTGCAATGTCTGCCACCGCAGGGGCAGCCGTGATGGTAGTAGATGGAAACAAAGGTAGCACTTTGGTGAAATTATTAATGAAGTTATGTAAAGGATTGTAATGATAGGAAATAAAAACTACATGGATAGTAATAATTTTCTTTAATATTATTTTTAATTAAATTTAAATTTCATTAATATTGTTGGGAGCATATATTATGGCATAGATTTATACATAAAAGGTTCCATGTTATCTAATAAATGGTCTTGCTGTCTGTCTTTCTGATTTTTTAATGTGTTCAGCTCACTTTTGCCAATCATCTGCATTGATGGATTCAAATGTTTGTTCTAGCTTTGCACCCATATCTCGAATATTGCATTTCATATTTACACTCCTTACTTTCATTTTATTTCACATTGGAGTCATCATCCAATCCGTGTGGGTGTATATCCGGAGTCACCTGCAAAATAAAAATACTTACATTAAAACTTCCTAAGTATGACTGATGATACAAAAAAATTTAGTAATAAGAATGTGTGTATGTGATAAATGGTCTTGCTTACACTTATCATCTGTCCATTATCATTGGCAAGCCCCCTCCCTCTATAAGATTTCACCGGGCAATTTTAAAGCACATCATGTGCTTCATTGTGTCATGGCTCTTATTTATTGAGTGGTAATGTTTATGGTTGTAGTCAGCCTCTTCATACTCTGCTGGGCGAATGATGGCGACATGGATGCAGTCAATAGTCCAGGAAATCCGATCTACTGCATGAATCTATAACAAAATATAAATTTTAGTTAGTAAACCAACTATTAGTTCAAATGAATATCAACGCATCTACCATATTATTTTAATCTTATTTAAATACACAGCTCAATTTCCTGCGTGCACGCTAGCAAAGCCGCGGAGAACAGTAAGTTAGTCATAAATTAGACTGATCCAATGAGGTAGGTACTTACTTACTTTTGTCTCCGGACGCACACGGAGCGCTGTGCTGTTGGCAGGGAAGGTATAAAGCCCTCGCAGAGGACTTGAAACTTCGACCCTCGCAGCCGAAAATGACTTGTAAATAGTCGTGACAGAGGTCCTGTGTCCAGTCCTTAAATTCGCTAGTTCACTCTCAGCTGCCGTAGAAGGCACTGCTCTTTAGCAACCGCAAGCATAATAGCTTCTGCCCTGACTTCTAACTTGAAAAATTAGAGAATAATTTGATTTATACTTTGATTACGGTAACTCCAAGGCTGTCGGTTTCAAATGACATTAGCCAATTGGTATCGTCTTCGTTTTTAGCTGTCATCGGCGATAGACAATACGAATTAACGTCAAATTACCCAGTTTCATTCGTTCGATTGGTTTCAAGTTTGATCGTTATCGTCTTCAAATTGCCAAGCCGATCGATCGCTTTCAAGTGTCAAAAATTACACAAAATGGCGGCCCGATTGGCTTTAACTGTCAAAATGAAGGCGAAAACGATACTGATCAGAGTTAGACAATCAGCCCGCTGTTTGGAATTGTCAGCCACCTCCTCAAACAGTGGCAGAAATCAGGGCAGCTGCTATTGAAGAGTGAGACAGGTTACCACAAGAAATGCTGGATAACTTAATTCTTAGCATGCCCAGAAGGGTTTCCGCATGTGTGCGAGCCAGAGGAGGAGTAATTTTATACTAACTTTAATTTTAATTTTATTTATTGGGAACAACTAACAGCTGTGTACAAAGGTATGTTGTTAGTATTCATCTTATTATCATAAGTTAGCGCACAGCCAACGATGTTATTCACGTATTAAACATAAAAATGTAGTAGTAGTGAAAGCAAACATAAATACAAAGTCTTTTGTGAAACCAATTAATTATACAGGGAATTAAACTTCATCCTTTAACTTTTTAATAAGCAAACTCCTAAATCTAAGCTTAGATAATGCAAATGTATCGAATTCAGTAAAATGATCGTTATAAGTCGCTGTGATGCGTCTAACAGGGGAACGTACGCCTGCATTGCTTCTGCTGAACTTTATAGTGAAGAGTTTGTGGGGATTGGCTTTACGTTGCAATTGTGTTGGAACGCGATAACCAATGTATGCATTGAGACTCTGGCAGTCGATTAAATTGTTACATATCTTATAAAGGTACATCATATCTAACATCGTCCGCCTATTTTTTAGTGTCATCACTGAGTATTTAGCCTTTAAGTGTTTGCTGAAAGAAAGTTTTTTCCGAAAGCATTTGTAGTGTAATGATCTGTAATACTTTCTTTGAATAATTTCAATTTTATCTATGTATTTGTTGTATATTGGGTTCCAAATTTGTGATGCATATTCCAAATTTGGACGTACCAGGGCATTGTAAAGATGCACAAAAGTGGCAGGTCTTTTGAAGTCACGACAGATCCTCATAACAAAACCAAACATTTTATAAGCATTGTTAGTGATTTTATCAATGTGATTATCATATCTATTAATCTTTTCGTAATAAATTTTGTTTATTTTTTCCTTAATTCAATTTTTTCATTACATCAAATTTGAGCTAAAATTGCATTTCTTAACTTTTGTTTAAAAAAAAAAATGAATAATGTTTTTTTTATTTACTGCACCTGCTTACACCTGCTTTTGCTACTGATCACAAACTTTTTTGATGTGTGTACATTATTGCTTTTTCGAAATTCCCATATAGTTTTTTGCAATAAGAGTGTATGCGTATAGGACATTATTGCAAAATTAAATAACGGTGACGTGAATTACGCATTAACCATTTTAGGGGATTATCTGATTAATAAAATATATTTTTTTAACATTAGTTATAGATTCTGAAAGCTTATTTTAAGACGCATAGAACTGCATTCATAGTCCAAAATCTCAATTTGTGTGGGTTAGTACACAAATGCTAAACAGCGTCCAACTATAATAAAGCTGATTTTCAAAGATTTATGGTACATTTTTCTCATCTCAAAATACCTGTAAATATTTAGCAATAATGTTGTAAGCCACATAGTACTTAATTGCTTTTTACAAAGTAGGATGTTGGTATTTCGCAATAACAGTTTTTCGTCTTTATTTAAATAAATATTTATTCAAAACATCAATAACATACATTACTTAAATAAGGACATTTAGACACACCTGGTGATACTAAATAATATGAGCTTACGTTCAGGGAGACCGCAGGAAAACTAAATGTCTTTGAAAAACTTCGAAGGCTCGTAGCTTAATTTGTTCCGGGTGTGGGTTGGTACATAAATGCTAAACAGCGTCCATATGCTGATATTGTATCCTTATCCACAGAAAATCGTTCTGCTACCGTCGTCTAAGCTACCTGTCGTCCAAGTTCCAACTTCACGTGCTCCTCAATGAATTGAGAGAACTGGCTTCACAGAAAGCAGTTCCTCATCGAGACTTCTACAACATTAGGTAAGTCATCTACATAATTTGGCTTGTGTAACAAAGTGTCTTTGCTAGTTAAAATTTTTTAAAGACAAAACTATCGTTATATCATAAATCATTAGTAAAATATATTTGTGTGGGGTCACAGAAATGTAAACAGATCATCCATCAAATGAACGGCCAAAGACAAAGATCATCTAGCTACAAATATTTTGAATACCGCTTTACTATTTCGATCACGCAAGACAGCTATCAATCAGCGCACAAAAGGAGGAATTTGTATAAAAGTAAATACCTACTACAATTTAATAAAGATAAGCGATGTTTTTGTTTAACAGGAAAGTGGACACTCACATCCACGCGGCGTCGTGCATGAATCAGAAACATTTACTGCGTTTTATTAAGAAAACTCTCAAAACACACGCGGATGAGGTATATACGTTTTTATTTTTAATATTATCTTATCTCTAATATAATATAGTCATACAGTTTATATTTGTTATCATATAGGTACGTTTATCTATTCTGAATCAATATTAACAATTTGACAAAAGTATTTTGAAATATAGTAAAGGAATGATATGAGATCTAGGGTACTCCCTTGTTGTATTTTTAACAAAGAAACAAACTGTTGTTCGCCCTTTTTGATTACCTATATATTTGTTTTATCAAATCAAATTATTTATATCGAACTAATACTCGTTTTATTTGTGTTTCTGTGATAAAGAGTTAGATGTTGAATATTTATTAGGTATCCAATCAAAAGCGTCAACCAAATATTTTCATGTTTTTTTATAGGTAGTGACGTTACACAAGGGCACTCCAATGACCCTGAAAGCAGTGTTCCAGTCGATGAACCTCAGCACATACGACTTAACAGTCGATATGTTGGATGTACACGCCGTAAGTCTAATTATGTGTTTTTCTTAATATTTTTTTTACTTCTTTACGCATTTTACCTTTAATTTTGTGTCTAGGACCTTTGCTAGCTTTGAACTGCCTTGGTTTCCTCGTGAAATCATTGTTTATCATTCACTTTTCTGGATATATAGATAGATAGATATCCTACAAAGAGAGGAATCTAGTATAACAAACATTCTTATAATAAAACGGAAGACCGAAAGGCTTTACAAGCAGTTTCCAGCAGCGCAACGTCCCGAATTTCAAAAGTTTTTGCGAAGTGCCTAAATATTTTTTAATTTGTTTTTTATTTAGGACCGCAACACGTTCCACCGTTTCGACAAGTTCAACGCTAAGTATAACCCGATCGGAGAAAGCAGGCTCCGTGAGGTGTTCCTCAAGACAGACAACTATATGAACGGGAAGTACTTCGCTAGAATCATCAAGGTAAGGAGGTTCGAAGGTAAAGAGGTTTATGTTGACGATATCGTCCTCCTACGTGGACTTGTTATGTTTGAAATTCTTCAATTTGAATTTGATCATATCTCTGTATGATGAGTTACAATTTCATTATCTATCCAAATTTATCTTTAGGTATCATATTCAAATCCGGTTGCCTGTTATCTAATTTAGGTAAATTCGATAAAATCTAATGGGTATGTAGGTACATACCCATTAGATTTTATCGCGATTTCTAGTTCTATACGTATTTATGATACAAGATAAGACATTAGGAAAGATAAATATGCTATTTTTAACTCGGTCATTACCTTTGTATTTAGCCCATATTAAGAAATCGAATATCTCTTTATCAGTCACTGTATCTGTAATCTTCTGTTATTTAAGTAAATTCTTTTGATATCCTATTATATACCCGCATATCTTATGCGGCCACTTAGTGGTCTTGAGTATCTATACATTTATATTCAA
The DNA here is from genome assembly GCA_029255805.1 of Keiferia lycopersicella. Taxonomy (NCBI): domain Eukaryota; kingdom Metazoa; phylum Arthropoda; class Insecta; order Lepidoptera; family Gelechiidae; genus Keiferia; species Keiferia lycopersicella. The sequence goes on from JARACZ010000024.1 coordinate 1,198,434, forward strand.
CTTATCTATCAATATGAATCCTTTTCTGAAATATCTCTTTAGAACTTTTGCTTCTAACTTACTTTCTCCTTTTTTCCTCTTTTTAGCAATTCAGCCGAATATTTTAATACGCAGTATGTGTACCTAAAGGCACTTTTCGCTTATGTTTTTCCTAGGTATCTGTTTCTTTCACTGAACAGAAAGATTGTCTCTTTTCAATTCACCATATGACTCCTTTTCATCCCTTTCCTACATTCCCAACATTTTTAAGGCAACAGGAACTGACATTATTTTTTATTTCTTTATCCCACTCGTGTTCCGTTTCTACAAGGAAATAAAATTGTTAAAATTGTGTCTGACAGTTTTCTCTTTTTTACAATGACTAATTCATTTATTTAGTGACAGTATTGTATTGTAAATTCCTGACTTTCTAAAAGCATCCATTATGAATCTACTTGGAAATAAACGATTGAAATCTTGAAATCTTTAACAGCCTCACTTTTAGTTAATTTCCTTTCAAATGACTTCTATTCATCTCGTTTCTTTATTCAACAGGAAGTAGCCTCGGACTTAGAAGAGAGTAAATACCAGAACGCCGAGCTGCGTCTCTCGATCTACGGCAAGAACCCGACGGAGTGGGCTAAGCTTGCGAAGTGGGCCATTCAGTACAACGTGTATTCTGACAACGTCCGCTGGCTCATACAGATCCCTAGGCTATAGTGAGTACTTTGAAATATACATGTATAAGGTGTAAAAATATTAGATGCAAATATTTTAAGGGGTGAATCATCCTATGAAACTGAACAACTTTCCCCAAGGAACATTTCGCCAAGGTTGAAATATGAAAAAACGAATTTGGACCTCCCATACAAAGTTACCGACCGACCAAGTCAGTTTGTATGGGAGGTTTAAAAATTCTGTCATATTTCGACCTATGTTTCTTGGAAGAAGTTGTTTAGTTTCATGGGCTGATTCACCGCTTAAATTATTTGCAGCTAATATTTTTACACCTTATATTTGGAGAATAAGGCAAGGAGAATCATCATCATTTTTCTTTTTTAGAATCTTCGAAGGTCCGATTTGACCGGTGTTGCATTAAAATTCAGCGTTTTGTTCATCATTTTCAAACTTACTTTGAAATTCCTCTGATTTTTCATCTTTTAATGAATCACCCCTCTTTCCAGCGATATCTTCAAATCCAACAAGATCATGAACAACTTCCAGGAGTTCCTCAGCAATATCTTCCAGCCGCTGTTCGAGGTCACCAACGACCCCAATTCTAACCTTGATCTGCACAAATTCCTAACCGTAAGTCTTGAATCCTAGAAAAACAGCATGGACATCATAATCTTTTGCAATCGAAAGCTATAAGATATCGCAGACGTAGTTTTGTTATCAGGTGTTTATGAGTTTTTTTTCTGACCTTCCATTTAAAATATGCGTGATTATATGTATGTATGTATGCATACAAAATACCCATCTGAATTTCAATAGGAACTTGGAAAAATTTTTGTTCCCAGCATCCCTAAAAAAAGGTACCCAGCTTCATGGTCAGATCATGTCAGCAAAATTTTCGATACACCGCTACTTTATAAAGTGGTCCCTGATTTCCTATACAGGGTGTAAGAGGCGGTGTAACGAAAACTTTGCAGGCGTGATCAGACCATGAAACTGAACAACTTTTTATATGGGGGCTATGTTGGTAAACGAAAGAAATATTTCGAGTTTCCATACAAAGATACAAAGTCAGTCAGCTGAGCGGGAATTTGGTATGAAAGGCCGATTTTTTTTATATGTTTACCGACATAGAAAACAGTTGTTCAGTTTCATGGTCTAGTCACGCGTGCAAAGTTTTCGTTACACCGTCTCTTACACCCTGTATACATCTATCAATGACCGCCTATTGCCCATTCTAGCACGTAGTCGGCTTCGACAGCGTAGACGACGAGTCGAAGCCTGAGAACCCGATGCTGGACCCTGACGTGCGCTTCCCCCAGGAGTGGGATGATGAGGAGAATCCTCCGTACGCCTACTACCTCTACTACATGTACGCCAATATCACCGTGCTCAACCACTTCCGGGCGTAAGTATACACACGCACATTCTTTGGCAGGTCTGTGCCTTCAGTTTTAAATACTTTCTTTAAATACTTAAATTATTTTTTCATTTTTTTTCATTCACACACACACACTCGAGTTACAAAATGGCGCTAAAACTTGTCGTATTCTTCCAGGGAACAAGGCCTAAACACATTCGTGTTGCGCCCCCATTGTGGAGAGGCAGGACCAGTCCAACATTTGGTGTGCGGATTCATGTTGGCAGAGAACATCTCACACGGACTGCTGCTCAGGAAGGTCAGTGGAATACATACATCAATATTGGAATAATAATAATTTATAATTTACCGTGTGATGCCGGCTTAGAATAGCATCACCCCATTTTTTCCCCGTGGGGTGTCGTAAGAGGCGACTGAGGGACTCGTGGGTTTTAAGTGTATTGCAATTTTAGTCGACAGGCTGACATCCTGTCACTATAGTGATACACGACTTACGTAAAACGACCCTAAAATATTGTCAATGAACCCGATAAACACTACCATCAACTTCAGCTAAGAACAAGCAAACATGCCTCTCCCGATCTTTTTACTATAATCATAAAAATATTATAACAAAAACCATATCCATCACCTTTTTATTTTATTTTGATTTTTTATCCCACCCTAGCTAAATTGGTTTGAAATAAGTTGGGGCCCTTTTTTGAGTTTGTCCATTGGACAGGCAAATGTCTTTAAAAAGTTCAATAAAAATAAGTAAACATTGTTTCCACAGGTGCCTGTGCTGCAATACTTGTACTACCTCGCCCAGATCTACATCGCCATGTCCCCGCTCAGCAACAACTCGCTCTTCTTGAACTACCACCGCAACCCGCTGCCCGAGTTCTTGGCTAGGGGACTGTGTGTCACTCTGAGTACTGATGACCCGCTACAGTTCCATTTTACAAAGGTGGGTTGAGTTCAAGAAAGATCTAAAACGGTATTTTGTATGAAGAATTAGGTATGACGTCACGCCGTAAGTATTTGGATGGCGTCAAAACACTTACTTTTATATTATTTTTCTGTTTATTAATTCAAACTTTGAATATTTCAAAAAATTATGAACGAGGTCCGTAGTATTTTTGGACAATATAGTTTTAAGCGTACAACTGTTATATTTAATGATTCAGGAAACTAGCGAATTGTCCTTTCTTCCAGGAACCTCTGATGGAGGAGTACAGCATCGCGGCGCAGGTGTGGAAGCTCAGCTCCTGCGACATGTGCGAGCTGGCGAGGAACTCCGTGCTGCAGTCAGGGTTCCCGCACGAGGTAACCATAGCAGTCAGGGGTGTTATGTCGACCGATGTAGCGCAGTAGTAGTGCGACTGCGTTTGACGCAGAAGGTCCCGGGTTCGATTCTCGGTGGGTCACTTACGAAGTTGATATTTATCACTTTGTGAATTTGTTCCCAGTCTGGTGAGGACATTGCAAGCTGAACCACCCCGATTGTCCAAAGTAAGATGGTTCCGTGTTTCGGACGGCACGCTAAGCCGTAAGTCCCGGTTACTGTCAATGATCACTTAGACGGCGGTCGTTACACAACCATGTCAGAAGCCTGCTACTTATAGAAGGCGGTTGAAAAATTCTGACACTAGGGTTCATCGGGTCTTCAGACCCTCAAAAATTCACATATATTTTTTAGTATATGGGTTGGTGTGTAGAGGTGACTGAAGGAAACGGCTGGATAGGTTTCACAAGAGTTTATTCTTCACCGTACACATTCCCTATACAGTAGTCAATACAACTTGTAAATAATATAATGCGCGTTACAATGAGTTCGGACGGACAGAGCAAGGCGATACGTGTTGCGTCTGCGCGTGTCGATCTAGGAGAAGGGCAGTGAACATGGCCGACAGACGATACCGGAAGCAGAGGGCTCCCGGTTTCCGGTAGGGACCATGTTCACGGCCGTACATACAAAACCATGTTGAGGGTGGTACCTTATTAAGTAAAGTGGTGTTGCCAGTGCAACGCCACAAGTATAAGCACATCAAGATTTTATAAACGCGTGGTTAGACGTAGACCAGTTGGTTGGAACGTCTCCTGTCCTGCTGCGCGTGCCCCAATACCTGCATGCTTGATGACCTCATGAAGGCCACAGAAAATGCTGTCCGGGCGGCTGATTTTTGGGCACATAAAATCTAAAGCCATTGACACGATAAGAAGAAGAAGTTGTTTTGGACTTTCGTACAAAACTAAATAAATAAATAAATAAATATCTTGGGCAATTCACACAGCGCCATCTAGCCCCAAACTAAGCAAAGCTTGTACTATGGGAACTAGATAGCTGATACTAATACATATATACCTTTTTTTTGTAAATAAATAATAATATAAATAGAAAACACCCAGACTCAACACAAATATTTGAAAATTGACTTAACGAATATTTGTGTCCGGTGGGGATCGAACCCACGACCCTCGGCGGAGAAGGCAGGCATACTATCTGCTGCGCCATCGGGGTCGGGACAGTCATTTCTCTCCATTCATACAAGTTGATGTCTCCAGATGAAGCAGTACTGGCTCGGCCCGAACTACATCAAGGAGGGTGTGGCAGGAAATGACATCACGCGCACCAACGTGCCCGACATCCGCATGTCATTCCGCTACGAGACGCTACTCGACGAGCTCACCAATATATTCAAGGTATACATATACATCATACTTACATACACAAATCACGCCTTTATCCCTTGCGGGGTAGGCAGAGCGTTAACGATCGTAAAATTACGGTCGTTATCGCCACGTCTGACAAGTATTGAGGGCCCCTTCAGATAATTCGTGTATCACTGTAGTGACAGGTTGTCAGCCTGACGCCTACAGTTGTAAAACGTGGTAATACACTTATGATGTAAAAATATTAGCTGCAAATATTTTAAGGGGTGAACCAGTCCATGAAACTGAACAACTTTCCCCAAGGAACATAGGTCGAAATATGGAAGAAATTTTTGGACCTCCCATACAAAATGTACCAGCCGAGCGTGTATATGAGAGGTCCGAAAATTTGTTTCATATTTCGACCTATGTTTCTTGGGGAAAGTTATTCAGTTTCAAGGACTGGTTCACCACTTAAAATATTTGCAGCTCGGCTTCCGACCTGACCGAGGTACATGTGAAGCTATTTTCTCGGTGCGTCAACTACAAGAAAAAAGTAGAGAACAAGGTCGCCAGTTGTACCTCTGCTTTGTTGATTTAGAGAAAGCATTCGACAGTGTGCCTCGCGAAGCTCTCTGGATGGTGCTAGGAAAGTTAGGGTGCACAGAAAAGTATGTGCGACTCCTAAGACTCCTGCATGACGACATGCAGTGCTGCGTCTCTGTAGACGGTGAACAGTCTGATTTCTTCCCCGTCACCTGTGGGGTGAAACAAGGGTGTGTTCTAGCGCCCACACTGTTCGCCTTGTACTTTGCAGTTGTAGTCAAAGAAGTCCTAAATACTGTTTCCCAAGGAGTCCGCATCCGTTTCCGCACAGATGGCAGTCTTTTTAACCTGGCTAGACTTAAGGCGCGCACTAAAGTCTCGTATGCATTGATTACTGAGATCATGTATGCTGATGACTTGTGCTTTCTTGCAGAATCCCCAGACGGCCTGCAACAGCTAATGTCCGTTTTTCACCAAGCATGCTGTAAATTCGGCCTGAAGATCAGTGTCAAAAAGACGGAAGTGATGTCCTTAGACTCGCATGGTCGCGAGACACTGGCGATTATGCTTGGTGAGGATATGCTGAAACAGGTTGATAAGTTTCGTTATCTGGGGAACACTATAACATCTAAGTGTAACCTTGATGCTGAGATCAACAGCAGAATCAGTGCTGCAGCTGCAGCATTTGGGAAGTTGTGTTCCAAGGTTTTCTGCTCGCACGACCTAAAGCTAGCCACAAAAATCTCTGTATATATGGCGATTGTGCTGCCAAACCTTCTATACTCCTCCGAGACTTGGTGTGTGTATCGTCACCACATACGCACTCTGGATCGCTTCCACCTAAAATGCCTTCGCACCATCATGAAGATCAGATGGTCCGACCGAGTGCGCAATACCGAAGTTCTGAGACGAGCCAATGTTGGTGGCATTGAGGCCTATCTAATGCGTCGTCAGCTACGGTGGTGCGGTCATGTATCCCGGATGTCGGAGGAGAGAGTGGCGAAGCGCATCTTTTATTCTGAGCTAGAGGAGGGCAAGCGAAAGCATGGCGGACAACTCCTCAGATATAAAGATGTTCAGAAACGACACATGAAAAGATGCAACATTGAGCCCACTCAATGGGAGGGTCTGGCAGCACAGCGTCCCGAATGGCGCGGGATGGTTAAGAAGCAAGTCCGCGAGTTTGAGGAACAGCGTAAAGCAGACCTCGACGCTAAGCGCGATGAGCTGAAGGCCCGTCCACCCGTCGCCATTAACTATAATTATGTAAATGGCAAACTCACGTGTCCACTCTGTGCACGGGAGTTTACTGCCAAAATTGGCTACAATAGCCATCTCCGGGCGCATCAGCGCCGATCTGATTAGGAGTCAAAGTGGTCGCCATGGCCGAAATCGGTCGGAGAGATCATCTCATTTGCAGCTAATATTTTAACACCTTATATTTAGATTGGCTTCTAGTAGTTTTAAGGGAAACTTTAGATACTTATAACTTCTAACCTAATGCACCTGCACCATTCAGTTTTCGTGTACCTACTCGTATATGGATGATGTGCTTTTTGTGTCTGTTTTGTGTGAAAATATAATCATTTGGGTTAATGTTTCTTAACAAAAATATAACTTGGTTTTTTAAAGAAACGATCCCGAAAGGCCAACATTCCTCCCGCTCATATGTCATATATTTTTTGAGAGTGACAAACAATAATTTTGCCAACTCGTTTCTTTATCTGTACGCGATATAGGTAACAAAATCATACCTTCTAATCATGATAATTACATTTCCAATTCCTTGCACACTTTGCACACAAAAACATCATTTTTAAACAATACAAGCCTTTTTTCTATGATAGGAAACTTATTATAAAATATGAATAACAAACTTGTGATATATTTTCATAAAAAGTGTAGACCTAATGCAATAAAAAAACACTTTCAGGATGGACTCAGTCAGACGGCAGCTCGTCAATAAATAATACTTCCACAAACTGACTCGTGGATGGATCAACGATTAAAAAATAACCAAAAAAAAAATGCGTTCCAAAATCTAGATCAAAAATATATTACATGTAATGTTCTATCAAATAAACGAATTTCAATATTCTAAAAATTAGGCATTTGCTTAACTAACTCTGTAATCAAATCAATAAGTTCCAATCTTCTTTTACCTATGTCTAATATTAATAATGTCAACAGACTTGAATTTTAAGAATAAATAAAAATATAATAAATAAATAAAAATACAGGGCTTGCAAGTTTTGCCCCAAAAGTTTTAGATTTGGGTTGGTTGCATCAAAAAAGCATTTAATTATAATTATAATTTTTATTAGTAAGTCTCGAACGGCTCGAATGAAGGTAGATGTAGAAAAGGGAAGATAAATAATAACAATAATTATCAATTTTAAAGCATTTTTATTTTTAAATATGTAAGTATATAAAATACTAAGCCAAACTATACCTAACTATAATATACATTATCCTAGTAACACATCATAGTTAGGTATAGTTTAGCTTAGCATTTTTATTTATTTGAAATTAATTATCTACTTTAAATAAATTGATGCAAACATCCCAAATATGTAATATAAGACTAGATTGATTGAAGTTGTGATAGTAGAGAGACGGCAAGTGCCATTATGCCTTTGATTGCAAAAGAGCAAGGGTACTAAGGGCCATATTTATAAACCGCACTCAACTCTGAGATCGATCCCTTTGTTTTTAATTTTTTCATCCCACTCGTGGCGTGATTCTATTAATATTGTTTACAATGACTAATTCATTTATTCAGTGACGGTATTGTAATGTAACTTTCTGACATTCTAAAAGCATTCATTGTGAATCTACTTGGAAATAAACGATTGAATCTTGAATCTTGATCCTGAATGCTACATTAAGACGCTGTTACATTGGTCAAAATCGCTCTTGAGATCGATCTCAGAGTTGAGTGCGATTTATAAATACAGATCTAAATGGTTCATAGTTGTAGTTTATGACCACGATGCGAACACACTTAGCACAACACATCTTCAACACATTTATAACTCGTGCCCTTACTGTTTTGTGGTTTAACTTAGTATGTGTAATTATATAAAGATAATGATCGATCATATAATATCATGAATCGATTACATCTTTAACAGCTAAAAGACAGAAGATATATTTAGTTCGTACAACTCTCATTTGGAAAAATTATCAGCACAAAGTTGTGTGAAAAACCTACAAATTGTTTCCCTCACATATAAAATTGACTGATTGTTGTAATGAGGTGACCGTTTATACATATAAAAAAATCCTATAAAAAATGTCTTCTGCTCGTTCTTTCGCTCTCTTTCGAATAAATACTTATAAAAAAATAAGGCATAAGCGAAATGTTACAGTATCACGCTTTTACAAAAATATTTTAAAATTCATATTGAGAATAATCGTAAATGTTTATTATTGTATAATTATAATTAAGTATGTCCCAAATTATTTTATATTTTTTCTTTTGATAAATCTTTTTTTATTACGTTTTTATAAGTAGGTACACACAACACAAATTATCATATCTCATAGCTTTGCTTGTTATGTTAGTGTTCTGTTTTTTTGTGATAGATTTTATGTTAAAAACCTTTTTGTTCATCCATTAACACATTTGTATACGTAATTAACTAACTGTGTGATTAATTATTTTTGAATTAATATTTTTTTTATGAACCTCTGTTAAGTGTAATATCGTAGTAGAAATGACCAATTGTTATTAATCACAAAATAGTCAATGTGATAAGATTTTAAGGGAAAGCTAGTTTATTAGAAAAAGACTCGTTTAGACAACTTTAGGGCGCGTATACGAAATAGGGCGGGACAGCACACATCAGCCAGCAGTCCACTGATGTCCCCCCACGGTACGCCATGCCACAATGAAAGATCTCAAGGGACACTTATGAAAAAAATATGAAAATGAAAATGGCGTCTGCGCGCTAATTTTTATTTTGTAGAGTACCGCGCCGCGACCGTCTTGCTTTATTTTGTGTACGTGTCCTTGTAGCTAATGAATCTTCAAATTGTTAATTTTGCTTTTTGTAATACCCCACGAGGCCCGGGTTCGATTCCCTGTCGACACTTGTCAATTTTCCGATTTCTTATTTTCATTTATATGAGAATAATATAGCACTGTGAGTGCAGTAAACCTCAATAAATCTAAATTATTTGATTCCTACATAACATACACCCTTCATTACTAGTCCCTTGTTTTATAAATCTCACTATATATTTGACTAGTTTATAATCTTTACTATTATAAGTTAGGATTTCTATAACAAATATAATTTTTGTTTCTATCAAAGTCTCTACCTAATGTGCGTCAGAATGGCTGGTTGTCTGTGGCGATGGTCTATGAGAGTTGATTCAAAAATTGCTACATAATTGCTTATATTTGCTTCATGTCATAAATAATTGCTACGTAGGATATATTTTTAGAAATAGAATATCCTGACGTTTGGTTGGCTGGTATCCTCCTAGTTTAACGTCAAGCACGCAGAGTTTCCCGAAATATATTGCGTCAAAAATTGCTACATATTTACTTCATTTGTCTTATTTGGTTGTAACTTCAAATATATGTTAAATAAAGGATGTAGCAATTATTTAAATTATCCCAAGGAAAAGTGCCTGTTGAAATAATATAGGCAAATAGTTGCAAAATACTTTTTATATTGCAAGAAAACCTTTTTTTGCTCTTCGAGTGGCACTACAAACTTTCTTCCTCTCTTCATCGTCACAAACACCAAAACACGATTTAAAATGTAAATAACATTAAATTTTAATAAGCTTAGACTGTGATTCCAATACTATAATATGCACCAACAATGACTAAGAATAATTAAAATAATGATGCTTATTCAATTATTGAGGGTAGGTAAATATCTTTTTACGCAAGAATCGAATTACCTATATAGTAACCAGAGCCTTAAGGTTCAATCCGACGATTTACGAAACTACGTATTTGATATTATTATTTTATCAGGCACTTTTCCTTGGGATAATTTAAATAATTGCTACATCCTTTATTTAACATATATTTGAAGTTACAACCAAATAAGATAGATGAAGTAAATATGTAGCAATTATTGACGCAATATATTTCGGGAAACTCTGCGTGCTTGACGTTAAACTAGGAGGAGACCAGCCAACCAAACGTCAGGATGGCTGGTCAAAAAAAAAATTCTATTTCTTAAAATATATCCTACGTAGCAATTATTTATTATATGAAGCAAATATAAGCAATTATGTAGCAATTTTTGAATCAACTCTCATAGACCATCGCCACAGACAACCAGCCATTCTGACGCACATTCTACCTACATACATAAAACTTGAATGTTAATAATTTTGTTGGAAATAAAGTTGATCACAATAATTCTTTTAACTCATTTCTTTCTTAAAACCTAACAACACTTGTATGAATGTACAATGGGCACTGACAAGTGACAATCGGCGTGATGACTAGCAGGAAGCTAGCAGGTCAGGTGAGCTGCTTTTTAAAACGATATTTTGTATGATACGAAGAGATGACGTCATGTCTCTCTATTTTTGGCTTGTTCTCTTCGAAACGCGTTCTCTTGATAATTCCGTCATTATTTTTCAAATTGATTTTTTTGGTATTTTGGGGACATCGGGTCATTCTTTAGAGGAATACAGATAAAATTATGTGAAAGGCCCACTTTTTGGACGAATAATTACAAAGTTATAGCTAGCCCACTATTTGCTGTGATGGAATCAAGAGAACCGATTTCGGTTTATGACGGAAACTTACAAATTTAATTCTAGTGGCCTTTTTTATAAGTATTGACAAGAAGTATATATACATACACATTAAGTTCTGTGTTGTAAAGAAAAATTACAAATCTGTTTTGATGTATAATTTGATTTTCATACAGAAAATTGAGTCCCACTGTCTAGGTGACGGATCTGATAAATATGCCCACTATTTCGGTGTCGGATCTGATAAAATGTCATAGTGTTTGTGTCGGACGTGGCTTTCGTACGCTTGTATTTAATAAAATATAAATATATAGAAGTAAATATGTAAGAAAATGTATATAAAATGAAATTAAAGATTTTATGCTTATTCAAATTTTAATATTTTGTTGTAGCTTCAAAAATCTGTATATTTATGTTTTTTAACCAAATGTTTAAACTGTATATTTTATAATTAAACAGATCTACACCACTTTAACATATACGTAAGTAACTAGCTAGTACCCGCGTCTGCGTTTCGCTGACTTAATATATTGAAATAATAAAGGAACGTATTTCCCAACCGTATCCTAAAATTGACAAACTTTGGGACTAAAACAGTATCTAGATTAACTGTTGTAGCAACCACATTTATCAAATGAAAGATTGACCACAGGTGTTGTTCCTGGTGGTCTACATTTGGTAGATCAGTCAGGCCATCAACTTCTATTTGCCACCAAAAGTGGTTCATCAAACTCAACAACTTTTGGTAACAACTTTTGATTTGGTGCCATATCTGTATCTCGTACAGTTCAGTTTGTCAACAGAAGCGGCCCATCATGCCAAACAAGTTTGGCTTTGTGCCATATTTGTATCTCCTTTTGTTTGGTTGCGCTTCTGGTGGTGCTCCTGGTGGTCTACATCAGATACTCGTAACCTTTGATGTCTATTTTCCAGCATAAGGGGCTCATCAAGTTGAACAACTTTTGCTTTGGTGCCATATCTGTATCTCCTACAGTTTAGGTGGGCTCCTTGTGGTGCACCTGGTAGTCTACATCAGGTACTCCAAACCTTCAAACTATATAGGCCAGCAGAAGCTACCTATCAAGCTGAACAACTTCTGCTGTAATACCATATCTGTATCTCCTACAGTTAGGTGGGTTCTTGATGGTGCACCTGGTGGTCTACTTCAGGTATTCTAAACCTTCCAAGTTTATATGCCAACAGAAGCTACCCATCAAGCTGAACAATTTTTGCTTTGGTGACATATCTGTATCTCAACTAGTTTAGGTGGACTCCTGGTAGTGCACCTGGTGGCCTACTCCGGGAACTCCAAACCGTCGAAGTGTATATGCCAGCAAAAGCTACCCATCAAGCTGAACAACTTTTACTTTGGTGCCATATCGGTATCTCCTACAGTTTAGGTGGGCTCCTTGTGGTGCACCTGGTGGTCTATATCAGATACTCCAAACCTTCTAACTAGCTGAACAACTTTTACATTGGTGCCTTATCTGTATCTCCTACAGTTTAGTAGGCTCCTCGTGGTGCACCTGGTAGTTTACATCAGGTACTTCAAACCTTCAAACTATATAGGCCAGTAGAAGCTACCTATCAAGCTGAACAACTTCTGCTTTAGTACCATATCTGTATCTCCAATACTTTAGGTGGACTCCTGGTGATGTACATGTACCTGGTGGTCTACTTAATGTACTTCAGACCCTCGAGTGGTGACAAGGAGAAGCCTATGTTCGTTCTCAGTATCTTACTAATCTCTGTGTGAAACTTCATGATGATCGGTTCAGTGGTTTGGCCGTGAAAGCGTCGCAGACAGACTGACTGACAGACAGAGTTACTTTGGAATTTATCATATAAGTATGGCTAAAAAATAATATTCATTTCTACCTCTCACAAGTACATACACGATCCCAAAGATATATTTTGCGCAGAAAAAAGTTTAGTTATACGAACTGCCCAACTGAGGGCACCGATTAAGTCCCACATATATCGATTCTCTTAATTCCATCATCACCTTATCAGATCCGTCATTGCCACGATGACGGAAAGAGATGGATCTGATATGAGGGATCTGATAACCAAAGCATATTTTTTAGCTTTGTGGCAAACTTAAAGCAAGCAACTACGATTGTTACACACTATGACCTTCATTAAGCAGTGGTACATCATATTGCATTAAAAGAAAAACTTATATTTACACATGATAAGAGAAAATCGCAATTAAAGTTATGACAAAATCATGAAATAAAATTACGGATCTGAAATGACTTACCTTCTTGTGCGGATTTCCTTGAATTTGCAACGTGCCTGCCTCGTTCAGGTCCTGGGAGGCGACTAAGGTAACGTGCAGGCAGGGTTATCTTATGTCTTACTCTAACTGTCAAAGATTGACAAGCACCATAAAGGGTGCGTTCGGATATGAGAGTATTTTGTGACACCAATGTTTAAACGGAATTGTCTATGGTAAAAGAATGAATTAATGACCTTAAAATGGCACCATAAGATACTTAAAATCACTATGCAACAATATGTAAATAAACTTATGCAAGTTGGAACAAAACACAGAACTTATTTTGATTTCGCTTTGTAAAGTAGGGTTGGACACCACCTACGGAATCGAGAGAACGTCGTTTTAAAAAAACATTTAAAAATATCTGTAATAATTAGAACCATTTTGCGACTTTGCTTAAGGAATTAAAGGTCTATACTTCCAATTAAAAAATTGAGATAAATATATTATCTTCAGATCAATGAGTTTTTTGGTGCCACTCACCAGTTCCCTCATCAATGAGAACATGCCTTTTAATGGCGTCAAAACATTGACTTTTATATGGGGTGTAAGGGACAGCGTCCCGTATACTGGTAGGGTGCAAGCAGACCACAAAACTGAACAACTTTCCCCTAGTAACATATGTCAGGAAATTTCAAAATGTTTTTTGTTTCCTATAGTAAATTCAGTTAGCTGATCGCGATTTTGTATGGGAGGTTAAATTTTTTTTGATGTTCCTAGGGGAAAGTTGTTCAGTTTCATGGTCTGCTTGCACCCTATCAGTGTTCGGGACGCTGTCCCTAACACCCTGTAGGTATATTATTATTCTGTAGATTAAACACAACTCAGAGCATTTCAAAAAACTTAAGCGGAGCAGGTAATATTTTTTGAAAGTTTTTCGAAATTATTTTTGAATTTTATTAATGACCCAGTCATCTAATTTCATGTAGGTAGGTACCTACATATTGAATGTGTATTTAGACATTGCATTCTATTAATAGACTATTATGTAGACTACGCGACAAAATACAAAGATCCATTATTATACTAACCTAATCAGCTAAGGATTACAATAACAATTTTAAATTAAAACATGTAAATTGTACATTCATGAAACCGAAAATACTATAAGTCTTATTTTTAAAAATCTTATTTACTGCCTACCCCTCCAGGGATAAAGGCGTGATATATGTATGTATGTTATTTACCTACTTAGTGATTTTTCTTAACCATTTAGGATCCGAGAGTCATTCGGGTAAGCCGGTGGGGTGATGCCGCAGTACACGTATGCTGTTCTATGTTTGGTGCTGTGTATCTAGATTTAGCTTTCATGTGGGGTGTTTTCATGACTCATTGTGTAGGTAGTCTGTGTTAATCCCGGTAGATGGAGCTATGCCGTATTTAATGATGCCAAGTTTTTGTAACACACGTTGTAAAATTGTACGAATAAATAAAAAAAAAAAAAAAAAAAAAAAGAAGTTTTATAATAGTGCTAGTACCTATTCATAGGACGACCGATGTAGCGCAGTGGCACTGCGACTGCCTGTGACGCAGAAGGTTCCGAGTTCGATTCTCGGTGAGTCACTCACAAAGTTGATATTTATCACTTTGTAAATTTGTTCCAAGCCTGGTTAGGACATTGCGGGCTGAACCACCCGATTGTCCGTCAGAAAGATGGTTCCATGTTTCGGACGGCACGTTAAGCTGTAGGTCCCGGTTGCTGCCTATGATTACTTAGACGGCGGCGGTCATACATATTTTACAGTGTTGAAGTATACAAGTGTACTCTTTTACTATTATAGTGTTTCGGCAGTGCCATACACCCCGGTTCGGACCAGGTATTTCAAGCGTGATTCAGCATGCTTCTTTTCTGTTCTGCTAGCTGCTAGCTTAGGCGGATCACACACTTGACGCACGACGGAGCGCATAAATATCGCAGCGGTCTGTCAGATCCATACTAGAAATGTCAACCCCCATACTAAAACCGCTCAACCGCTGTCGACGCAGCGCTATCGCAGCGTCGTCGGTCGAGTGCGGTTTTAGTATGGTGAATGACGTTTCGAGTATGGACCTGACAGACCGCTGCGATATTTTTGCGCTCCGTCGTGCGTCAAGTGTGCGATCCGCCTAATTTTAACCTTAGCTAATATTATTAACGTATCTTTGAGTGATGATGTGCAAGTTTGCTGATAACTGTACCTACTTTCTTACTGCTAAATCGTTTTTGTGTTTTATGTTTTTGCCCAGTAGTACTAGACAACCGATGTGGCGCAGTGGTAGTGCGACTGCCTTTGACGCAGAAGGTTTCCGGGTTCGATTCTCGGTGGATCATTTACAAAGTTGATTTTATCACTTTGTGAATTCGTTCCCAGTCTGGTTACGACATTGCGGGCTGAACCACCCGATTGTCCGTAAGTAAGATGGTTCCGTGTTTCGGATGGCACGTCAAGCTGTAGATCCCGGTTGCTGTATATGATCACTTAGACGGCGGTCGTTACGCAACCATGTCAGAAGCCTTCTATTTGTAGACGGCGGTTGACAAATTCTGATACTAGGGTTCATCGGGTCGTTGGATGACTCGGTGTCCCACACGAAAATAGAGAGAGTACTAGACTAGCCAATTTGTAAAGTTCCCATTTGGCATTACTGTCAGTCCGCAGGCAGATATTAGATCATTAACATTGATATGTAGTACATATTTATTTGTATATACTAATATGGCATATTTATTGGCCTACAGTTTGGTAAAATTCACAACATTGTACCATTTCAAATAGTTGAATAGTTCTTAAAAATACTAGAAAAAATCCTTAACCTGTCCATCATTGGTGCCATCACATTATATAAGGTGTAAAAATATTAGCTGCAAATATTTTAAGAGGTGAACCAGCCTATGAAACTGAACAACTTTCCCCAAGGAACGTAGGTCGTAATATGAAAAAAAATTTTGGACCTCCCATACAAAACTACCAACCAACCAAGTCAATTTCTATGGGAGGTCCAAAAATTTTTTTCGTATTTCGATCTATGTTCCTTGGGGAAAGTTGTTCAGTTTCATGGGCTGATTCACCCCTTAAAATATTTGCAGCTAATATTTTTACACCTTATATGTTGATATGTTTATATCACGATTACCTCCACAGGCTAGGCAAGCGCCTCCTGAGACTGCGCCAGTTTCCAACGGCGATAACACCCCCGCTACACCGCCGCCTTACGACTTCCAGGCTCCTATAGTCAGCTTGAAGCGCCCGTCGCTTGTGTAGATATTGACCAAACAACGTCGTCGTCGTCGTCGTCGTCGTCGTCGTCGTCGTCGTCGTCGTCGTCGTCGTCGTCGTCGTCGTCGTCTCAGCCGATAGACGTCCACTGCAGGACATAGGCCTCCCCCAAGGATCTCCACGATGATCGGTCCAGCGCCACCCGCATCCAGCGGCTTCCCGCGACCTTCACCAGATCGTCGGTCCACCTTGTGGGAGGCCTACCTACGCTGCGTCTACCGGTCCGTGGCCGCCACTCGAGAACTTTCCGGCCCCAGCGGCCATCGGTCCTACGAGCAATATGCCCCGCCCACTGCCACTTGAGTTGCGCAATCCTTCGAGCTATGTCGGTGGCTTTGGTTCTTCTCCGGATTTCCTCATTTCTGATTCGATCGCGGAGAGAAACTCCGAGCATAGCCCTTTCCATTGCCCTTTGACAAACAACAAAACAACGTATTTAGTTTTATAATAAACTATAATATATTTTGTTACCTACTTACTCGCGTATTTTTTAAAATTTGTTTAAATATCAATCTTTTGTATAATATAATATAACCAAATAAAGATTAAAAATGAGTTTGTTTTTTATTTGCCTTGATGAATTAAGAATAAGTCTAAGGCCTACGTTATGTTGAATGCACGGCAGTACAAGCTTCGTACAACGTACGTAAAGTAACTTGGAAAAGTTACAGCAGCAAAATTTACAATTTCAACAACCATTTCATTGTTTATAACGCTATCTGTTAATGCGTACAGGAATTAAAAAAGTAAATATTTAGGGCCATCTAGAACATGAACATGAACTATATAAGTTTGGGTTTTGTTGTATAGATGTCGTTAATACATAAAAGTACTGCTATTTGATCATAGATGACGTTTCTCGTATTAGTAGTAATTCTACTCATTGAAAGATGGCGCTGCTTCGCACTTAGTTGTCAAAAGTTGATATCTCCAGTATCTCCATCTCTCTCTCACTCACTCACTCTTCAAAAATGGCACCTGCGTCGATTTGTTTGTGTTGAATACGTGACAAATTGTTTATTGTGTTATAAAATAATTTGACCACCAAATTAAGCAGACAAAACTCGTCAAGATGGGAGTACCAGCATTCTTCCGCTGGCTCAGCCGCAAATACCCCAGCGTCATCGTGGAATGTAACGAACAGAAGGTACAGTAACATAACCTCAAACCGCGCTATATTTTTTCCAATTTCGACCTAAATTTTAACTAAAATGTTAATAAAATGTTTCAAATTCTCAGCCAGTCGACGTAGACGGCCAGATAGTGTACGCTGACTCGTCACTTCCAAACCCCAATGGGGTAGAATTCGATAATTTGTACTTGGATATGAATGGTATAATTCATCCTTGTACGCATCCTGAGGACAAACCAGCTCCTAAGGATGAAGACGAGATGATGGTGGCCATCTTCGAGTGCATCGACCGCCTGTTCCGCATCGTCAGGCCCAGGAAACTGCTGTACATGGCCATTGATGGAGTTGTGAGTAGACTTATGGAATTCCCCTGATTTGACTGTTATCTAGTTAGATTTTAGGTGTTAAATTATTGTTATTACGTTCTGTATTGTTCGAAAACAATGATTCAAAGCAAAAAAAGTATGTTTTTAAAGTTATTTCATATTAAAACTTAAGTTGGCTCATTATGTTTGTCCTATTTTAATGACCTATATTCCTCTGCTATGTAGATTACTTTGACTAATGTGTTGGCCTTACCAATTGCTTCTTATTAATTAAGCGTCTTGAAGATTTTACTATGATTTTTATTTAATTCCGTACTCACATGATATACAATACAGGCTCCCCGTGCCAAGATGAACCAACAACGCTCCCGTCGTTTCCGAGCCTCCAAGGAAACTCAAGAAAAGATTGAGGAGGTGGCCCGTATCCGCTCGGAGCTGCTGGCTAAGGGCGCTTACTTGCCCCCGGAGAGGCCCAAGGAGGCACACTTTGATTCCAACTGCATCACACCAGGGACTCCATTCATGGACCGGCTTAGCAAGTGCTTGCATTACTATATTCATGACAGGTTAGTTGTAATTTTGTTATACTTGTGAATTTGAGAAAGTCACAAAAAATTACAAGCTGGGGATCAAAACCCGGGCACATAGCGTCCCATCCCATTGTTAACAAGTAGATTAAAATTAATGTGACTATTTCTTAGTTTGATCCTGTTTCATAATAAAACTTAATTTAGATAAAAAAATATATAGTATACCAAAATCAGATCCTTATAAAATCATCTTTCCTTTTCAGGTTAAACAATGACCCCGGGTGGAAGGGTATCAAGGTGATCCTGTCGGACGCCAACGTGCCCGGCGAGGGGGAACACAAGATCATGGACTACATCCGACGGCAGAGAGGTAAGAATCTACATGGAGTTTGGAACTTGGTAAATAAACTTTAAAAGTTCTGAATTGAGAAATACAAAACTTACTAATATTATAATTTGAAACTCGCTGTTTTCATCTGGGACACCAAGTCGTTTAACGACCCGATGAACCCTAGTGTCAGAATTTTTCAACCACCTTCTACAAGTAGCAGGCTTCTGACATGGTTGTGTAACCCGGGACCTACGGCTTAACGTGCCATCCGAAACACGGAACCATCTTACTTACGGACTATCGGGTGGTTCAGCCCGCAAAGTCCTAACCAGACTGGGAACAAATTCACAAAGTGACAAATATCAACTTTGTGAGTGATCCACCGAGAATCGAACCAGGGACCTTCTGCGTCAAAGGCAGTCGCGCTACCACTGCGCCACAGAGGTCGTCAAAATTCAAAAGTTTGTATGTATGTTTATTTGTTACCCTTTCACACAAAAACTGTTGAACTGATATTCATGAATTTTGGTAGACACAGCTTTAGAGGATAATTGGACGACCCGGTGTTCCCCACGAAAAGAGAGAGGGAGGACAATTTGTATTAACACAGGATAGTTTTTATCCCATGGGAGCATGCAGGCTACTAAAAGATGGAAACTATCTTCTATAAATTCTTCTATGAGGCTGCATGGCTAACATGCGTGCCACGATAAAATTTTGACATTCTTCTGCGACTAACTTCACTGTGAATAAGTTACGCATTCTTCCGTAGTGAAATTGTACGCATATGAAACGACAAAATATATCGTGGCACGCATTTTTGCCAGGCCGGTTGGTAGTAAAAGCAAATGCTAATTTAGGGTGCTGTGTTTCGCCATAAGTAGCAAACGCAAAGTAAATGATAATCTTCTACTTCTACAGACACAACAGTCCACTGCTGGACATATAAGTTATTGCCACACTCACAACGCTAGGCAAGCGGATTGGCGAGAGCAGTGCAAGATATTATAGATATTCACAGATAATGGATTAGATTAGATTCATTTATTTCACATTATCAAATTCATTTCCGTGTGATGCCGGCTTAGAATAGCATCACCCCACATCCTTCCGACACCCACGGTGTCGTAAGAGGCGACTAAGGGACTCGAGAGTATTGGTGTATTACAATTTTTAGGCGACAGGCTGACAACCTATCACAATAGTGATACACATGTTTTCTGAAACAACCTTGGAAAACAATCCTCAAAACTGTCAGACGTGGCAATAGCGACCGTATTCTTACGGCTGTTAACGCTCTGCCTACCCCGCAAGGGATAAAGGCGTGATATATATATGTATGTATGTATGTATCAAATTCATAGTTACAGTGCTAAAACTAAATAAAAATGTCAGAGGATAATGTGATCGTCAAAAAATATAAATAAAAGTATAACAATGTCAAAGTTCTACAATAGTAGAATAAAAAGTCAAACAAATAACAATTAAAATTAAAAAACATAATAATAAAATGTCAAAGAAAATACAGATCTAACAAATAATTTGTAAATAAAAGAAATAAATAAATTAGTGAATATGTCAAATTGCAAAATGATAAAAATTATTAATTTACTCAAAATAATTTTTCATCCCTTAGTCGCCTGTATGCCTGCGCCCATTTGGGGTGATGCTATTAAAATCTGACACCACGCGGCAAAATCTGCTCTAGTGAAATTTTCAGTTTCTAGGTTCTTCAGTACTTAGACCCGTATTTATAAATCGCACTCAACTCCGAGATCGATCTCAAGAGCGATTTCGTCAAATGCCAGTCAATACTAACATCATCTCGAAGTCGCACTCAAGATCAATATATCACAGTTGAGAGCGGTTTATAAATACGGGCCTAAATATGCCGTGTGATGCCGGCTTAGAATAGCATCACCCCACATCCTTCCCGTGGGTGTCGTAAGAGGTGACTAAGGGAATCGAGAGTATTGGTGTATTATAATTTTTGGGCGACAGGCTGACAACCTGTCACTATAGTGATACACATGTTTCTGAAACAGCCTTGCAAAACAATGCTCAAAAATGTCAGACGTGTGCTTGCGGCTGTTGACGCTCTGCCTCCCCGGAAGGAATAAAGACGTGATAATATGTATTGTAAATATGATTTTACAGCGCAACCCGACCACGACCCGAACACTCAACACGTGCTGTGCGGTGCCGATGCTGATTTGATCATGTTGGGGCTGGCGACACACGAGCCCAACTTCACCATCATACGAGAGGAGTTTAAGCCCAACAAGCCCCGGCCCTGTGACGTGTGTGGACAACTTGGTATGTTTGATGCCTCCTTTTCACTTCTTTAGTCAGCGTTTAAGCAGAAACGATGAGTACCGAAATACCGAAGACAAAAGGTCCAGTACTCCATGCAACGAAACTACAGGCTACAAGTCTACAGGTGAAATTTGACGTACATTGCGTAGCCGATGGGACATTATAAAACTAGGATATTTGACCCGCTACGAAATGTACATCGAATTTCACCTGTAGAATTGAAGCTTGTAGTTTTGAAAAACGCGGCACAGGTTGCTTCATCTTCATTTCGAAACATCAGGCGTGGAAGCAGGGCGGATACATGAGCTTGATACATGTACAGTAGAGAGTATAATATTGTATGTGTTGCCGCAAACGTTCATGAGATGAAAAATCAAGCTCACTTCACTCGCGATACATGTGCCTTTGTGCCTGTTTTGCACGCCCGGTTGCGTATATACAAACCCGACTGCAATACAGACATCTATACTTTGTGTTGCAGTCTGGTTCGTACAAACCCGACTACAACACAGAGCACTCATACTAACCTCTTCGCAATTACATTAGTTTTGAAAAGCCGTGTGTCGGTTCTGGCGATGTGGACGCAGTTCTAACCCAACCTAACCTGGCGTTGACGCCTATACAGCACACAGAGCCCCCGAGTCTATCTAAATCTGTTGCAGGTCACGAGATGAAAGAATGCACGGGCACATCCGAAGACGCGTCTTCAGTCCGCTCGGACCCCGCCTTCGGCAACCAAGACGCCTTCATATTCGTGCGGCTGTCGGTACTGAGAGAGTACCTTGAAAAGGTGAGGGTTTAACTGACTTCAAAAATAACTTTTTTAAAAAGAGAACCGACTTCAACGGACGTATAAAGTGCGAACCTCAATTTTTTTGACGGTTAATAAGCCTGAAATTTTCTCCTAAGTCTGACAAATACTTTTCTGAAAACCGCATCAAAATCGGTTCATTCAAACATGAGATATTCGCGGACAAACATACAGGCCAAACTGAGAACCTCCTTTTGTTTTTTGAAGTCGGCTAAAAAGGAGCTTCCCGGTTTGACCTGTATGTATGTATATTTGTCCGCGATTATCACGCGTTTGGCTGAACCGATTTTGATACGGTTGTCAGCAAAGTGCTTGTCAGACTTAGGAGAAGGTTTTAGGCAAATTAACCGAAAAATAATGGAGGTTCTCACTTTTACACGTTCTTTACACGTCATTCATTAAAATGCTCTTATTCTTTTGGCAGTGAAAATTTTTATCTTCCGTGTTTATAGTTGACTTCTTTTGAAAAACATTTTATACTTAATGTTTATCATAACTTTTTTTTGACCTGGAAAATCCTGCTGCAATCAAACTTTGAACCTCACACAACACCTTGAGGACGGGTTTGAGCTGGGTCAAGTGACAGGCGTGGTATTTGTTGACTTGTCGGCAGCGTATGACACAGTAAACATAAAACGGCTGTTATGGAAGGTAACAGAAATGACTGGTGATCTTAACTTCACGAAGATACTCAGTGAGCTACTTCGGAATCGTCGCTTTCAGGTTCACCTTCTCGACGATAAAAGCCGATGGCGATCCCAAAAGAACGGCCTACCCCAGGGCAGCGTGCTGGCTCCAATTTTATTTAACATATACACTAATGACCAGCCTAGACCACCCAATACTTCCAGCTTTCTCTATGCCGACGATCTGGCACTTGCAGCTCAAGCTACGTCGTTTGAAGAGGTAGAAAGTAGCCTTGCGTCAGCGCTCAATACTCTTAGCTGCTACTATGAACAAAACTACCTCAGACCCAACCCATCTAAAACCCAATCTTGCGCCTTTCATCTACGCAATCGTGAAGCTACGCGAACCTTGAGTATATCCTGGAAAGGCGTGCCCATTGCTCACTGCCCTCATCCAAAATATCTTGGTATCACACTAGATAGGGCACTCACTTACAGGCAGCACTGCAGCAACACCAAGAAAAAAGTGGGCACACGGAACAATCTTCTACGCCGCCTCACATCCACCAATTGGGGGGCGTCACCTCAAGTCCTGCGGACCACGGGAATGGCCTTATCATTTTCAGCGGGCGAATATGCTAGCCCAGTCTGGAGCCGTTCTGCACATACTCGCCTAGTGGATACAGCTTTAAATGACACCTGTCGGATAATTACAGGATGTCTGAAACCAACTCCTGTTGGAATGTTGTATCCTCTGGCTGGTATTGCTCCCCCAGGCGTTCGCAGAGAGGTGGCGAGCCGATGCGAAAGGGCGAAAAAAGAGGCTGACCCAAAGCACCCGATGCATGACTATACCCCGGTACCTCAAAGGTTAAGAAGTCGGCATAGTTTCATAAAAGATGTGCTTCCTCTAAACGGTGAAGCCTCTAAAAACCGCCTTAATCTCTGGCGGGAGGTATACCCTGAGCCAACAACAATGCCTCTTTCCGAGCAACTGCCCCCTGGACGCCACCTTACTTGGTCGACGTGGAAGTCTCTAAACAGACTCCGGACCCAAGTCGGCCGAAGTAAAGAAAATATGTGCAAATGGGGGTACAGCTCGGAAAGTGCTTGCCAGTGCGGCATATCACCCCAGTCCATGGCACATCTATTGTCTTGCCCCGCGTGCCCAACTACCTGCACACGCGAGGACCTCTACAAAGCAACGGACAACGCTGTGCGTGTAGCTGAGTATTGGTCCAAATATATTTGAGCGCCAGAATCGATTCGCTAAGAAGAAGAAGAAGATAACTTTTTTTATAATTTGAATATAACAAAATTCGAAATATGCAACAAAAAAAATGCATCTGGTACAAACTTACTTACTTATCGGTTAGATCAGTAAAAAGTATTAAATATGAAAGAAAATTATTCTAATATACAGTATCCAGCCAGTTTTGTAATCGTTAGGATATTAATAGTTTTTGTTTAATTTGACAGGCCGAGTCATGCCGGCTTAGAATAGCATCACCCCACATCCTTCCCAGGTGTCGTAGGAGGCGACTAAGGGACTCGAGAGTATTGGTGTATTAAAATTTTTAGGCGACAGGCTGACAAACTATAGTGATACAATGTTTTCTGGCACTACCTTGGAAAACAATCCTCAAAAGTGTCAGACGTGGCGATAGCGACCGTGTTCTTTCGGCTGTTAACGCTCTGCCTACCCTGCAAGGGATAAAGGCGTGATATATTATATATAAATTACCTTTATCTTTATATGTATTTTTGATTCGACAGGAGCTGCAGATGCCCAACCTGCCGTTCCCGTACGACTTCGAGCGCGCGCTGGACGACTGGGTGTTCATGTGCTTCTTCGTGGGCAACGACTTCCTGCCGCACCTGCCCAGCCTCGAGATCCGCGAGGGCGCCGTCGACCGCCTCGTCAACCTGTACAAGAAGTGCGTCTACAAGACCAGGGTAAGTTGCTGTGCCGTGTGATGCCGGCTTAGAGCAGCATCACCCCATGTCCTGCTTCTTCGTGGGCAACGACTTCCTGCCGCACCTGCCCAGCCTCGAGATCCGCGAGGGCGCCGTCGACCGCCTCGTCAACCTGTACAAGAAGTGCGTCTATAAGACCAGAGTAAGTTGTACAAGAAACATAGGTCGAAATATGAAAATAAATTTTGGACCTCCCATACAAAGCCACCGACCGACCAAGTCAATTTGTATGGGAGGTCCAAAAGAATTTCTTAAGTTTCGACCTATGTTTCTTAAAGAAAGTTGATCAGTCTTATGGACTGATTCACCCCTTAAAATAAATATTTTTACACCATTTATTAATGGGGTTTGTTGATCCGCTACTCGATATCCCTCTTGTAAAAAGACCTATGTTTTTATAAATGCGTTTCCCCCAGGGCTGGATAACGGACTCGGGCGACGTGAACCTCGACCGGGTGCAAGTGATCATGGACGAGCTGGGCCGCGTGGAGGACGAGATCTTCCGCAGGAGGCATCAGAACGAGCTCAACTTCAAAGCCAGGGATAAGGCGAAGAGGAGGCAAGAGAAACCCAACTTTGCGCTGCTTGAGAAGACGCAATTTGCGCCGCAGGTAAGAGATAGAGATAGGAAAAGCCGTGTGCTTGTGGGAAAGCCTTATTCACGTGAGAAGCGCAGGTAGTCATAATCTTAGCTATACACGATGAGATCTTCCGTTGGAGGCATCAGAATGAGCTCAACTTTAAAGCCAGGGATAAAGCTAAGAGGAGACTAGAGAAACCCAACTTCGCGCTGCTTAAGAAGACACAGTTTGCGCCGCAGGTAAGAAAAAAGGTAGGAAAAGCCGTGTGCTTGTAGGAAAGCCTTATTCACGTGAGAAGCCGCGCGCAGGTAGTCATAATCTTAGCTATACACGATGAGCTTCCGTTGGAGGCATCAGAACAAGCGTGAAAAGCCTCATACAGGTAAGAATAAACTAAGTTGTAGAAGGTCATAACATACTTTTGGACTGGGAATCACAATGGGAATGATTCGGGGCGGAATTTTTGATTGACGAAAACTAATTTTATTTTATTTTGCCTTGTTTTAATTTAATTGTTTTATTATACTTGGAAATAAATGATTTAAAAAATATATATTTTAAGTTTATTAAAATAAAACGCTGCTGTAAGTAGAAATTCTTATTAATAGCAGTACTTTTTCTATTTGCGTTATCGTAAATAAAATATTGGTTTTATTTCCAGTCGATCGCGGACGCCGGGCAGTCTGTGAAGAACGCGCGGCAGGAGGCGGCTGACATACGCATTGCCGGCATGAAGGCTGCGCAGGAGGTGAGTTGCTACTCGCTCTCTTTCAGTTCGTATGGGACACTGAGTCGTCCAACGACCCAGTGAACCCTAGTGTCAGAATTATTCAAGCGCCTTCTACAAGTAGTAGGCTTCTGTCATGGTTGTGTAACGACCGCCGCCTAAGTAACAGCAACCGGGACCTACGGCCTAACGTGCCATCCGAAACACGGAACCATCTTCCTTCGGACAATCGGATGGTTCAGCCCGCAATGTCCTAACCAGACTGGGAACAAATTCACAAAGTGATAAATATCAACTTTGTGAGTGACCCACCGAGAATCGAACCCGGAACCTTCTGCGTCAAAGGCAGTCGCACTGCCACTGCGCCACATCGGTCGTCATACGCTACTCGCTAGCATCAGCTGAAACATTCACGAAGAGCACACCTCTGTAAGGCGTGCGAATAAAAAAAGGATCTGTAAGTAGCGACGGTTACCTAAGTGTGAGGGGGAAAGCATGAACGCCTGGTACATGTAAGAGCCTCAGTGGGAGAAAGAAAGCATGACAGTCGGCTTCCATTCACTGAACCTTTCTTTGACCGCACGTAAAATATGGGGATAAAGTAACATGAGAATTTTTTGACAAAAACGCTGAATTATTGGTCACTTATTACCCAATTTAATATCTTGCTAAAAGCATTTCAATGCGGAACTCAGAATCGTTTTTCTGAAATAAATATTTAATTCGACAGTTTCATGTATATTAAATTTTTAGGCGACAGGCTGACAACCTGCCAATATAGTGATACACGGTTTTTATTTGACGGTCCTCAAACATTTGTCAGACGTGGCGTCAGCAGCCCTACTTTCAAAAGTCTTCAACGCTCTGGCCACCCCGCAAGGGATAACGGCGTGTAATATAAGGTGTAAAAATTATTAGCTGCAAATTTTTCCAGGGGTGAACCAGTCCATGAAATGAACAACTTTCCCCAAGAAACATAGGTCGAAACATGAAAAAAAATTTTGGACGTCCTGAAAATGCAGCAGCTGAGCGAGTCAAACTATATCCAAAAATTTTTTACATGTTTCAACCTATGCTCCTTGGAGAAAGTTGTTCAGTATCATCGGCTGATTCACCCTTTAAAACATTTGCAGCTATTTTTTTACACCCTGCATGTATGTAAAATTATTTCTATATCCAGGCTGAAAATGCCCAGAGGCACGGGCGCAAGCGCTCGGCCGCCGCCGCCGGCCTGGACGACGACAGCGACGATGAGAAGCACGACGAGGTGCGGCTGTGGGAGGAGGGCTTCAAGGAGCGGTACTACGAGAGCAAGTTCGAGGTTTCCAGGGATAATATGGAGTTTAGGTACGTACTAATATTGTGTACTAATACGTGTGATGCCGGCTTAGAATAGCATCACCCCATTTTTTCCCGTGGGTGTTGTAAGAGGCAACTATGGGACTCGAGGATTTCATGTGTATTACCACGTATTATAACTTTAGGCGACAGGCTGACAACCTGTCACTACAGTGATAAACAAATCATCTGAAAGGGCTCTCACTACTTGTCAGACGTAGCGATAACGATCGCAATTTTACCATCAGTAACGCTCTGCCTACCCCGCAAGGGATAAAGGCGTACATCACGGGGATCAAACTCGAGCCTCACGATTGTAAGAGTTTCTAATATTGGTGCCCCATCCACTTGGCTACCGGCTCTCTTTGTATACGGGTGACAGGAAATTAGTGGCTATCTATGGCTTTAAGGGGTGAATCAGCCTATGAAACCGAACAACTCTCCCCACAAAACATAGGCCAAAAAAAAAAAAATTAGACCTCCCATACAAAATTACCAACCGACCAAGTCAATTTCTATGGGAGGTCCAAATATTTTTTCATGTTTCGACCTATGTCCCTTGGGGAAGTTGTTCAGTTTCATGGGCTGATTCACCCCTTAAAGCCACAGCCACTAATTTCCTGTTACCCTGTATAAAAATTACTATAATATTTCAAAAAAAATCATGGTTTCTCTCAGATACCGCGTGGCGCTGCAATACGTGCGCGGGCTGTGCTGGGTGCTCCGCTACTACTACCAGGGCTGCGCGAGCTGGAAGTGGTACTTCCCCTACCACTACGCGCCCTTCGCCTCCGACTTCGTCAACATCACCGGCCTGCAGACCACCTTCGAGAAGGGCACCATCCCTGTGAGTACTTCAACCATTTCCAACAAAAAAATTAATGCAGGTTATCTCAGCAAGTTCAAGAAGCGTCCGGGAGATGGCGCTGTTACAAATTATTGGCTTGTTCATACAAAAACGGGAGTTCTGAAACGCGGTATTAAAGTTTTTTCAGGGTGTTGTATATAACTAAAGCTAGTTGTGAGTAGCATAATAGCTTTGATCGATTGATTTTCCTAACAACACAAAAAAATACTTAAAAAAAACGCAGGTTATGTCAGCAAGAACAAGAATCCTCCGAGAGATGGCGCTGTTACAAAGTTCATACAAAAACGGGAGTTGTGAAACACGGTATAAAAGACTTTTTAGGCCATCTTATATACTATCGATGACAGCTCGAAAGAGGTAGTTTCTTTTCACATGTTAATAGGCAGATTTATGTGCACATACGCTTGCCCTCTCGGGGGCTTACATTTTTCTCTGCCGGGGTCGGCTACCTAACCTAGGGGATTTGACGTGGAACCAAGATTTACACAGAGCGACTGCCATCTGACCTCTGCAACTCGAAGAACCTGGTACAGCATAATCTCTAAAAATGATGAAATTAAATAAAATCTCTTCATACATTGACGGTGGTGGCGTAAATTGCATGTTGTGTGGTCAGCCTGGCCAGCCCCGAGGCAGTGCCTTTATTATTATTATTTTTTTATCCCACTCGTGCCGCGTTTTTCTACTAGGAACATAAAATTGTTATATTTTTTTTTATAAATTTACAATGACTATTTTATTTATTTAGTGACAGCATTGTATTGTAAATTCCTGACTTTCTGTAAACATTCGTTGTGAGTCTACTTGGAAATAAACGATTGAAATTTGAAGCTTATGTATATGTTGTGTTTTTCTTCAGTTCAGGCCGCTGGAGCAGCTGATGGGCGTGTTCCCGGCCGCCAGCTCCTCGCACGTGCCCAAGCCCTGGGCCACGCTCATGAGCGACCCCGTAAGTACCTACCACAGATTACACAATACTACTAGAGTAGTACAGATACCTAACGTCATAGAGGGAGTTCGATTGCCCTCTCTCTTTTCGTGTGGGACACCGAGTCGTCTAACGACCTGATGAACCCTAGTGTCAGCACTTTTCAACCGCCTTCTACAAGTAGCAGGCTTCTGACATGGTTGTGTAACGACCGCCGTCTAAGTGATCATAGACAGCATCCGGGACCTACGGCTTAAGGCGAGGATTTGCTGCTCAAATCACGATTTCAGGGGGTGAGGCGGGGGGGGGGGGGGGGGGGGCCGCTCCCCGCGCTCAGACACATCATCTGGCGCTCGCACACTACGCACCCGTACGTCGTGTGTCTTATGGACATGACCGCAGTCCGACCACCTTTTAAATATATATAAGCTTTATCCCGGCCGTGGAACTTTTACTTCTACCGAGAATTTTTTTTTGTGATAATGCGACGAAACGAAATATGAATGTGGGTAGATGGGTGGACGCAGAAGAGGAGGAAGGCCTTAAAAGAACGTAATAGGTAGTTAAAACACAAAGGATGTTAGGATAAGTACTATTGTATTATCTATTATATCTGTTTCTTTCTTCGTATTGCACATTATCCTATCATCCATAGCTTAGATATGTATTAGTTTATTTTAATGTATTTATTAGTATATTAAGTTTTTGTTTACAGAATTATTTGTGTATTGCTATGTAAAATTGTTTATGTATTATATTGTTATTTATTTAGTATGTACTATTAGGTAATATTTGCTCTATCCCGCTTCCATAATCGCACTCTCACTTTCACCCTAAGGTTGCCTGGTAGAGAATGCTACCTAGCATTAAGGCCGCCTTATTGTACTGTTTCCTTTATTTGTGTTTTCTACATGTTGTTACTTTTTTCGTACAATAAAGAATTTTGTTATGTTATGTTAAGCTCCTTTTATGAACCTGTCCTTGAAACTGAACAACTTTTCCCCTGGAACATAGGTGGAAATATGAAAAAAACAATCTAGCCGACCCGATTCAGATTCTGTAAAGTTAAAAAAAGTACGAATAGATTGTAATAAAGATGATTATGAATCAAACGGTGTAAACAAATATTTCAATTTTGATAGAAAATGGTCGAAAGTCGGAAAATGTCCTAAGTCCTAAAGATTTATATTTGCTATAAGATGTACTAGATATATGCACTTTTAGTTTCACATTCGTTTTTAATAGTCATAAATGATATTTAACTAAAATGTTAAATGGCGTTTTGCATTGGAGTCCTCAGTCACGCCTGCTTCTTGCTATAGGTAGGTACTTCATTGTTTTCTTTTATTTATGCTTATATTTATGACTTGGGCATTATCCCGTGAAATA
The DNA here is from genome assembly GCA_029255805.1 of Keiferia lycopersicella. NCBI lineage: Eukaryota > Metazoa > Arthropoda > Insecta > Lepidoptera > Gelechiidae > Keiferia > Keiferia lycopersicella. The sequence continues at coordinate 1,228,797 of JARACZ010000024.1, forward strand.
CTAGAATTTACATCATGTATGTGGGATGATTTGTAAGATGAGACGAACAACTGTAATGTAAGATGAAACGAATGGACAACTGAACGATAATTTTTTAACGTAAGCCGGATGTTAGATGAATTTCTGAAGTATGATGCTAGAACGGAAAAGCAATGTAGGTGAGTAAACGAGTGTGAAAGAGAGAGTGAACACACACTTTTTAAATAGGATCACGGGCGAAAAAACCAGGGGTTATCTGAATAAAATTCAAAAGTTAACTTATTATTTCTTTTACATCCACAGCCACAGACACCAAGACATGGGTCTATGTTATTACAGCGAAAATAAAACTAAAAAGCTTACAAAAGACTTTAGTTAGGTGCCCCATCTCCTATAAAACAACCCTTTTTCCAAGCTGGTCGGATATAAAACAAAAAGATGCAATAAAGAATAGAAAATAAATAATAGAAAAAAGTACGCGTGACAGATAATTGCCATTCGCAAACACCATTAAACATTAAAAAAAAAAAACTTTTTCGAAAATTAAAAAGAATGCAAACTAAAAGTGAAAATACCTCAACAACGGTGCAAAGTAGAGCAAAAATTACTCAGTTTCGGTACTCATATTTAAGACTTGTTTGATAATATTAAAATAAAAATTGGGCCCACAATTGTCCTAAGCCTAGCCTCACTCACATGCGCTTTATTGAATTCCTTCTTTTCTTGTTATTTATTTCACTACCTCATTTGTTCCAAATTCTCATTTGGTCTACTTTTACATTTGGTCAACTTCCTCATTTATTATATTCCCTAAAAATATCTCGTCAAGCCCACAATTACGGACTTTCTAGGGCCACAGACCACCTTTTTATTCTGTTCTGAAGAATATGTCAAGTGCCACGTTATTTTAAGGAAATATAGATGGTGCGCAACGGGATACTGGGTATTACTATAATGTTATCTCTTTGATGAAAGCTTCAGTATGAACATAAAAGCTCATACCTAACTCCTAAACCGCGCCATCTAATTTAGCTTTTATACTACTCTTACATAGAAAGTGCCATATTACCCTAAAAAACTTACAGTCTGGCATGCATAGTTTTCGAGATAACTCAGGTTTTACTTTGACAGCTGTCACCTTAAATCAAGAGTTCGTCAAAACATTCAACTATACCAAAGAAAGTAAAACTACTTTATTTCCGAAACTAAGGTTTTTTGTAGTTCGTGTTCGTGTACGAGTAGTGTGTGTAGTGACATCTCGTGTTCATTCTCATGAACATTCATTCTCGTGTTCAACTCACGAGTCGTACGAGCGGAGTGAGCAGCTGTCAGCGATGTGTCAAAAGCGTGACAAAGAGCAGCGCAAAAATTTTGTAATTGTGAAGAAGCTGGTAAGACTGCTCTCTGATGTAGTTTTGTTGTATGTCTGAATCCCATACCATCCCGACCACAGAACAGCGTATGGGTATCACAGATTATATATACGTGGCAAGATCTTGGCGTACGTAAGCAATATCGTCTTCAGACTTAAAAAATATCACTATTCGCTCCGTCCGATGAGTTAACGCACAAAGAAAACAATATATTTGCGTGCGCGCACAAGACATCTCTGGTCTGTGGTTGAATGACCACCGACTGGATCTAATTTGGCACCGCTGTGTCGGTTTCTGTAATAAGTTCTTGGGGGAAAATTGTTTAGATAACCTGTCAACCAAGAGTTATCTTGAAAAGAAAATAGGTATTAAAAATTACTTGGTACCTACTGTACAAACGTTACTCATGTTCAGAATGCACCCTGTAAATATATAAAGTGAATTACTACTTATGTATCATTCCTTTCTTATTATATGTAAAAAGGCTTGGTTAGACTTCTGCTTTTTATTATCTTATAGATAAAATATCGTCTCTCGTCAAGGCTAGCTGAAGCGACAGCTACGATAAATTGTTGCTCGTCTCGCCAAAAGACGTAACCGACGTAATAATAAGCGCATACTTAAATTACGCCTTTTAGTGTCAGCCATAAAGTATTTTATCAAGCAATCTGTCCATGTCACTAACGTCATAAGTAAAATGAGCGACGTAATAATTACGAAAAAATATTTGTCAATTTTGCGGGAAATTTTGACACAGTACCGGCGCTGGCAAGAGCCATTTGGGTACTGGCGGGGTAGCGGGCGGTGCGGGATGTCATCGGGAGGTTGGTTTGTCGGCGAGTACCGTTCTAATTTTTGGAAAATAATGATTTGTTGAATTAAAATCTGTTCATCCACTAAAACCTAATAGTATAATTTCTAGGGCATTAAAATAGGAATATTCTACATCAAGAAACTATATCAAAATAGTAGTCCAAATTACGGTAAAATTGGTTTGAAAATATTTTTAGTGCTCTGTTTGAGATTTTTTTTATTAAAATATATCAAACCAATCGAGTCATACGATAGTGTTACTACTAGATAATATCTTCGAGTATGTCATATATTTTTTTGAGGTTTTGGTAGCATCAGTAACAGGCTTAAAAAATGAATCGAAAGTAACGCTTTTTGTTGGCCTTCCTTCATAACAGCGTCTTTACGTGCTATCCGAAACACGGAACCATCTTACTCACGGACAATCGGGTGGTTCAGCCCGCAATGTCCTAAACAAATTCGCAAAGTGATAAATATCGACTTTGTGAGTGACCCACTGGGAATCGAACCCGGAACCTTCTGCGTCAAAGGCAGTCGCACTACCACTGCGCCACATTGGTCGTCAAATGTATGAATGTTTTCCCCATTTTGTCCCCAGTTCTCACCAATCATAGACTTCTACCCGACGGACTTCAAGATCGACCTGAACGGGAAGAAGTTCGCGTGGCAGGGCGTCGCCCTCCTGCCCTTCGTGGACGAAACCAGGCTCTTCAAGGCCCTGGAGCCCTATTATGAGGAACTTACTGTTGCTGAAAGTGAGCATACATACATATATCACGCCTTTATCCTTTGCGGGGTAGGCAGAGTTAACGGCCGTAAGAATACGATCGCTATTCCCACGTCTAACATTTTTGAGGATTGTTTTGCAAGGTTGTTGCAGAAAATATTATGTGTATCACTATAGTGACAGGCTGTCAGCCCGTCGCCTAAAAATTGTAATACACCAATCCTCTCGTGTCCCTTAGTCGCCTCTTACGACACCCGCGGGAAGGATGAGGGGTGATGCTATTCAAAGTGTAAAAAAAATCGCTGCATATATTTTAAGGCGTGAACCGGCCCATGAAACCAAACAACTTTTTATAAGAGGGCTGGCTATGTTGGGAAATTTACGACCTTCCATACCAAATTCCCAATCAGCCGAGTGACTTTGTACGGGAACTCTTAAAATTTTTTTCGTTTCTTGACATAGCCTACATAGAAAAAGTTGTTTAGTTTCATGGTCTGATCACGCCTGCAAAGTTTTCGTTACACCATCCCTTACACCCTGTATATGTACATACATGTACATATATCACGCCTTTATCCCTTGCGGGGTAGGCAGAGCGTTAACAGCCGTAAAAATACGTTTGCTATCGCCACGTCTGACATTTTTGAGGATTGTTTTCCAGGGTTGTTTTAGAAAACATGTGTATCACTATAGTGACAGGTTGTCAGCCTGTCGCCTAAAAATTGTAATACACCAATATTCTCGAGTCCCTTAGTCGCCTCTTACGACTCCCACTCTTACCCACATTGATGCTATTCTAAGCCGGCATCACACGGCACCCCGTATACGTAATTCTGATTATCCTCTTAAATAGGTACCATTATTTTCCAGAACAACGCAACATCCGCGGCAACGATCGCCTTTACATTTCCACTGGGAACAAGAGTTATGACTTCATCCTGGGGTTGTACCAGGCAGCCGGACGCGACCTGAAGAGCCTCATCGAGAAGGAGCAGAAGTACCCCTTCAGAGCGGAGGGGGTTAGAGGGGACGTCATGCTGTGCGCTGACAACGTCATACAGGGAGGGTGAGTTTATACGCGGTTTATACGAGAAGTTCTACGGGACTTACAAACGTCTGTTTGTACAGGTCTCTGTGTGCCACATACTCTTGCCTTCTAAGGGGGCTTACACACATCGTGCCACAGGGGGCTAACATACATCCCAGCGTGCCACACAATCTTCCCCCGAAGGGGGGCTCCCAGCGTGCCACATAGTCTTGCCTTATAAGGGGGGCTTACACACAACCCTGCGTGCCACATACTCTTCCCCCGAAGGGGGGCTTACAAACAACCCAGCGTGCCACATACTCTACCCCCGAAGGGGGGCTTACACACAACCCGGCGTGCCACATACTCTTCCCCCGAAGGGGGCTTACACACAACCCAACGTGCCACATACTCTTCCCACGAAGGGGGGCTTACACACAACCCGGCGTGCCACATACTCTTCCCCCGAAGGGGGCTTACACACAACCCAACGTGCCACATACTCTTCCCACGAAGGGGGGCTTACACACAACCCGGCGTGCCACATACTCTTCCCCCGAAGGGGGGCTTACACACAACCCAACGTGCCACATACTCTTCCCCCGAAGGGGGGCTTACACACAACCCGGCGTGCCACATACTCTTCCCCCGAAGGGGGGCTTACACACAACCCAGCGTGCCACAGGGGGGGGCTTACACACATCCCAGCGTGCCACAGGGGGGGGCTAACACACATCTCTCAGCGACACTCGCTATTATTTGTCACTTACCCGGCGAAGACATTATTTATAAATAATATGAAGATTAATAATTACAAAGACAAAATAAATCAACACACGATCACCTAAACCAAAGAATACTTACTAGAACCACTTTCTTATCGGTCGCCTATCAATAAGTACCTACTTTTACGGTGCAATTCTGTTTATAGAAGACTTGACGCGTGCTAATTAATTTTAAATTAGGACATTATTATTACTTCGCATGTTTTGTAATACTTAATTTTTAATTTAACTCGTAATTTAAATTTTTTACTAAATTGCAGTGCCCACAAAAGGGCGTCATATAATATGTGATACACTAATGTAATATTAGATCTTAAGATACCATTTGATAAGCAAATAAATGAATTACGAATTATTATTATTTGTCGGTAGGCAACTAGCGTCCCCCGTGATCGGGCTGGCCCCAGTGCTGGACAACCGCGTGGTCTGCGTGAGGTTCATTGACCCGCAGTACCCGGAAGACTTCATCTTCCCCGCAAGGCGCTTGAAGAACGCTGTGGAGGCGCCGAGAGTACTCAAGCCTGGAGACTTGTCGCATCAGGAAAACAGAAATTGGAGACCGCAGATTGGTAACTTGCTATTGCAACTCATCTCATTTTCATATTCTTTCTTCTTTTTCGTGTGGGATACCAAGTCGTTCAACGACCCGATGAACCCTAGTGTCAGAATTTTACAACCGCCTTCTGCAAGTAGCAGGCTTCTGACATGGTTGTGTAACGACCGCCGTCTAAGTGATCATAGACAGCAACCGGGACCTACGTCTTAACGTGCTATCCGAAACACGGAACCATCTTACTTACGGACAATCGGGTGGTTCAGCCCGCAATGTCCTATTTTCATATTAACTTTTTGTTAGAAAGCCAATACAAACGAAACAAGCGGAAAAAATTTACGCCACCGATAGGACTCGAACCCACATCTTCTGACTAGCCGGGTCAGATGTTTTAACTCGTAAGTAGTCAAGTAAAGAAACAAGTGGATCACAATTTCGCCGCTTGGGTTAGAACCAAAAGTGGTGTAACGGTAAACACATGTAACCCGGCTAGTCAGAAGATGTGGGTTCGAGTCCCATCGGTGGCGTGAATTTTTCCGCTTGTTTCGTTTGTATTAGCTTTCTAACAAAAAGTTAATATCAATATCTAGTGTTTGATTAAACACCAAGTATTCGAAGTTACTATCTTGAGGATATTTCTACAAAATAGTAAACATTTATCTCATTTTCGTTTTGTCTCATTGGTAAATTATCCCGGGTCCCATTGGTATATTGTTCCCACTCTATTCATCTAGAAAAACCTTTGAAAAATCCTTGATAAAGACAATAATGTGAAATAAATGTTTACTGTACTATAACGTAACAACTTTCTTTTCGCCTGGGACAACTATAACTTAACTAAAACTATTACGAAAACAAAACAATTACTATTCCGACAAATTTATTTTGTTTTAAGTTTAAATCATAACTATGAATAGTGTAAACAACCGCGATAGTTTAAAATATACATACATACATATATCACGCTTTTATCCCTTGCAGGGTAGGCAGCGCGTTAACAGCCGTAAGAATACGGTCGCTATCGCTGCGTCTGACATTTTTGAGGATTGTTTTCCAAGGTTGTTTCAGAAGACATGTGTATCAAGAGTCACTATAGTGACAACCTGTCACTATAGTGACTCTTGTACTCTCAAGTCCCTTATTTGCGTCTAACGACACCCTCGTGAGGGATGTAGGGTGATGCTATTCTAAGCCGGCATCATAGTTTAAGACAATTACACCGTATTACTTACATTGATTGTTTTGTCAGGCATGGTGCGGTCCAACACGGTGGCGAGCTTGGAGATGGCCGGGCATCGAATGCTGGGCCATCACTTGCCGAGAGACCGGTCCTACGGGAACGTGCCGCCGCCGCAGCATCAGTACGGGCAACACAGTAAGTACATTAATACAATAAGACACAATTTCGGCCCCGGGGCCATCAAATCTACGCCTGTCGGCTTGGTGGGGAGCACACCACGTGGTAACCCGGAAATAATTGATTGGTTGTTCAAACAACCAGCCCAATCACGCCCTTGGGGCGATAGCGGGCCTAGGAGTTGTTCTGGGAAGAACGGATTGGACTGAATCTACCCGGTGGCGTAAATACAAACCCGACTACAACACAGACATCCATACTCTGTGTTGTAGTCTGGTTGGTACAGAGTTCGGACGTACAAACCCGACTACAACACAGAGCACTCATACCAGCCTCTTCGCAATTACATTAGTTTTGAAATGCCCTGTGTCGGTTCTGGCACATCGCCGGCCCCTGCCGGGGCACGCTCGCTCCGCTCGCTCGGCTCGTGCGTTGTGGACGCAGTTCTAACCTAACCTAACCTAACCTGGCGTTGACGCCAGGTTAGGATAGGTTGTGTCTAACAAACCTATGTTTGAGCTTGAGTTGCTTTTGTATTTATCATTAAAATATCATTAATCATTAAAATATCAGTAATCATTAAAATATCATTAATCATTAAAATATCATTAATCATTAAAATATCCTTAATCATTGAAATATCATTAACCATTAAAATATCATTAATCATTAACATATCATTAATCATTACAAAGCCATTAATCATTAAAATGTCATTAATCATTAAAATGCCATTATTCATTAAAATTTCGTTAAGCATTTACGTATGATTAATCATTAAAATTATCATTAATCATTAAAATATCATTAATCATTAAAATATCATTATACATTAAAATATCATTAATCATTAAAATATCATTAATCATTAAAATATCATTAATCATTACAAAGCCATTAATCATTAAAATGCCATTATTCATTAAAATTTCGTTAAGCATTTACGTATGATTAATCATTAAAATTATCATTAATCGTTTCAGTAATTATTCTTTATGATTGGTTATTCATCATTTAAAATATCATTAAGCTACAATTTATCATTAAAACATCATTAGGTAATCGCTAAAATAATAACAATCACAATCGTTAACTCGGCATTGATCATTTATCGATGATGTCTGTGTTGTAGTCGCCTTTGTAGCATAATTTAATGTTCCAACCCGACTACAGCACAGACAGTCCCCTGTCTGTGCTGTAGTCCGGTTTGTACTAACGCTACCCGGTGTGTGCCGGTAATTGTCAAAATGAGGCGCAAATGAGGGACCTCCGCGACCCCGCCGGCGGGGACGTCTGTTGCTTGAAGACTCAAACTCGAATTCAAATCATTTATTCAAAGTAGTAAACTTTACATTTATCCTTTTGATACATACATACATACATACATATTATATCACGCCTTTATCGCCGTAAGAATACGGTCGCTATCGCCACGTCTGACTTTTTTGAGGATTTTTTTTCAAGGTTGTTTCAGAAAACAATATGTGTATCACTATAGTGACAGGTTGTCGGCCTGTCGCCTAAAAATTGTAATACACCAATACTCTCGAGTCCCTTAGTCGCCTCATACGACACCCGCGGCAAGGATGTGGGGTTATGCTATTCTAAGCCGGCATTACACGGCAATATCCTTTTGATGGTCAAGTAAAAAAAAAAGAGAAATATGTAGGATGAGTACATTTTTCTATTTCTTACAACAATTTTATGAACCTAGTGTAAACGCGGCTCTTGTGGAGTGTGATCTACTCGCAATGGCTGCAGTGGCGGCTTGGGTGATCCTGTCATCATCATCCGAAAGGACGGGCCTGGGACAACGTTTAAAACGCGAGGTTGGATAGGGGAAGTAGTTGGACGCGGCGACTATTAAGTGACATAAATAAATATCTTAAATAAATAAATATCTTGGACAATTCACACAGCGCCATCTAGCCCCAAACTAAGCAAAGCTTGTACTATGGGAACTAAGTAGCTGATATTATTACTTATATACTTTTTTTTGTAAATAAATACATATTATACATAGAAAACACCCAGACTCAACACAAATATTTGATAATTTTACTTATCAAATATTTGTGTCCGGTGGGGATCGAACCCACGACCCTCGGCGTAGAAGGTAGGGGTACTATCCGCTACGCCATCGGGACAGTCAAGAATGAGCGGGACGTCAACAATAATGCTGTCCTTTCGGGACCGTTTCTTTAAAAAATCAAACTATACCTAAGTACATAATCGATGTTTTACAAAAACTAGTTTAATCGCAACAAAAAAGATCACTTCCTACGTTAAAAACGTATCTGAACACTGTCCATTATCCGCCTAAACGCCATTAAGTCTAAGAAAACAAAATTACAGCCAGTGAAAGACGTTCCATTATTCCAAATTCGAAATTCAAATTGGCCTATCGTCGCAGGCATTGACGTCTAATAGCGCGCGAAAGCAAACAGGAAGCGCGAAGGGAACAATTGTCCGCGGCAGTGTCGCCAACTAGGAAAATAATAATTACACGAGGGTTGCCAGCACAATGGGGGCGATTTTTTCTAAATAACGGGTCGATTGACTCAAGTGCTTCCTATTATCCGGCGGGAGAGGATTTGTCGGGGTTTTTATTTGGGGTTCCGTGCGCGAAGGGAGAAACTTGGAGTCTATTACAGCGGTATAGTTAGCATTATTTACATACACATATCACGCCTTTATCCCTTACGGGGTAGGCAGAGCTGACGGCCGCAAAATACGGTCGATGTCGCCACGTCTGACAAATAAAGAGAGCCGTTTGAGAAATTTATTGTGTATTACTATAGTGACAGGTTGTCAGCCTGTCGTCGCCTAAAAGTTGTAATACACCTGAAACCCTCAAGTTCCTCAGTCGCCTCTTGCGACACCCACGGGTAGAAAATGGGGTGATGCTATTCTAAGCCGGCATCATACACTGAACATGACTTTTATTTGCTTGATATGATTTCGGTAACATGTAGGTTGAAGGTCTTTACCATTTTTATCGAGAATGGTAATGGTTTAATCTGCCATCTGACGCCAGTTTAACTCCATTTCTATCCCACGGGTGTCGTAAAAGTAGACTAAGAAACTTTCCTGTGGCTACAAGCTGACAACCTGTCATATAGTGATACATAATATTTCGGAAGCGGCTCTGAAATATTTGTCGATTGCTGCAATAGCGTCCATACTTTTACAAGATATAAGATACAAGATACTTTATTTGCTTAAAACATTTGTAAATGTTTTGCCAACTTATCATAAGCATGCAAATACATATAAACATATCTAGTACGGCCGTTAACACTCTGTCTACCCCTCAAGGGATAAACAGATGCAGAGCCCTTCGTGCGCGAGTACAACACGCACTTGCACGGTTATTTTGTTACATTTTGATCGATTTCGTTGGGCTTTTGACCAGGTGTCTTAATTCGAGTTTTAGTAACTTTTTACGATAATCGGATAAAGATACCTCTCGGTCGGGATTATCATAAATCTTGCGGAAGTACTCTTTGGAAACTTTTTCTTCGATTTTCGCTATGTAAACAGATGACGGTAAAAATAAAAAAGCACGTAAATAGGTTCTATTATAGAGGTGATGTAAAAGTGGATTTTTTTCAGGACTGTTTTTTTTATTATAATAAAAAAATGCCGGCTTAGAATAGCATCACCCCACATCCTGCCCGTGGGTGTCGTAAGAGGCGACTAAGGGACTCGAGAGTATTAGTGTATAACAATTTTTAGGCGACAGGCTGACAACCTGTCACTATAGTGATACACATGTTTTCGGAAAAAACCTTGGAAAACAATCCTCAAAAATGTCAGAAATGGTGATAGCGACCGTATTCTTACGGCTGTTAACGCTCTGCCTACCCGGTAAGGGATAAAGGCGTGATATATGTATGTATTTCTTATTCAGCTGTATAAGTTGACTGAAAGTAATATCTAAAGGGAGATAAGCTCATCTCTATAAACAAAGTTTTAAGAGATGGTAAATTAAGAGCGTAATGATTTTGATTCAGATAACATCCCAGCAAAAAGGACAGTAACTTCGTAGCATAATATTTTCATATTAATTGGAAATCTGAATGTCACATAAAGTTCTAGTTCCAAGTCGAGCAATAAATGCATTATAATTTACTAGCGGCCCGCCCAGCGGCTGCGCTCGCTGAAAATCATTTTCCCATGGGAATAAGATGTTTTTCCGGCAAGTAGTATTCATAATAACCTTCCTCTTGAATAATTATATCTAATTAAAGAAAACTGCATCAAAGTCCGTTGTGTAGTTTTAAGATTTAAGCAAACATACATAAATACCTACAGACGCGAAAAGCAACTTTGCTTTATACTATTTAGTGATATCTGCAATAATTTATAACGAAAAAAAAATATGCCGTGTGATGCCGGCTATATCCTTCCCGCGGGTGTCGTAAGAGGCGACTAAGGGACTCGAGAGTATTGGTGTATTACAATTTTTAGGCGACAGGCTGACAACCTGTCACTATAGTGATACACATGTTTTCTAAAACATCCTTGGAAACCAATCCTCAAAAATGTCAGACGTGGCGATAGTGGCCGTTAACGCTCTGCCTACCCCGCAAGGAATTAAGGCGTGACATATGTAAAAAAAAAAATCATAAAAAAATCACCAATCAACCTACATGTCAAGACTTCCCCCAAACCAGCGCTGTTTGTAAAATATCTTTAATTCCTATTAACTTTGCATTCGAGTCAATCAAATCCAAATTAACAGACTCCCACCAATTTCGCACCCTTATCACCAAGCATTAAGGCTCAAGTTAGCTACTATTTTTCGTTAAGGCCCCCTGCAATGTGCCACGCGTCCTATTACTACGCCCCCAAACTGTGGGCTTTTTTAATTGAATACGGTTATTTGAGTTTGGGATTGATGTGTGCATAAACTAGATTTTTAAGTCGCAGTCAAATTTGGTTTCTCGTAAGATATTAAGTGTTTTCTCACTATGGTTTCAGATGTAAGAAAAACGTTTAAAACTTGCATTTTTTTACCTCAGGCACGATTATAAACGATCGCGTTATTGGCAAATACACTTGAATTTCGCAGGCGCCGATTGAGCCGCGGTAGCTCAGATGAAAGAAGCGTAGGTACTTAATAGTTACTATTATTATTTATTCTGTGATATAGCGAAAGTCACTGATTCAAAATTATGAAAAAATATCGGACCTCCTGACTTGATATCGGAACTCCCCGGAGTTTAAAAAGTTTTACGGAGTGTTTTTTTCAAATTCCGATCTATGTTCCTTGGGAAAAGCTGTTCAGTTTTATGGACTGGTTTACCTACCGCTTAAAATATTGGGATCCCTTTCGTTAGCATAATGTTTTTTCCACTAATATGCTTCAGCATAACATGTTTCGCATAATTCTTTTCCCCTATTATATCTTTGTCATAAACATTTTTTCGCACAATATTTATCTTAGCTTAATACAGTTTATTAGTGTCTAACATTTTTTTTGCAATTTCAATGGCAGCACATGTAAGTCAGTTTAGTATTTTTATAGACATTAGGTTAGGTTAGGTTAGGTTAGGTTAGGTCAATAAATTATGCTTAACGTGTTATGCCTACTATTTTTATGCGTGAGTATCATTAGTTCAATGTACATTGTGCCACTTGAACTTTGAACTTTGAACTTTCATAGGTACAGTCACCTGCCAAGCCTACTGACTAAAAATAACTATGTATATCCCAATCTCGCCTAAAAACTAAGAATTTCGCTTCCAAAACAGCAAAAACGTGTAAAAGCAGGCGCTGCGACGCGGAACAATTAAAGCGTGCGTGCTCAAGTGGGCAACAGGACAGCCCTCCACGGATGCCGGGGCGAATGTCAGACGGGGGGTTAAAGCTAAGAAATCAAGAATTTTGAACCAAAAACAAATTAGCTACGAGGGAAACATACTCGTACACATATATATAATTACGCCTACAACAAAAGTTTAAGGGTCGTTTCAGATAAGTCGTGTATCACTATAGTGACAGATTGTCAGCCTGTCGCCTAAAATTGCACACACATGAAACCCTCGAGTCTCTTAGTCGGCTTCTACGACACCCACAGGAAAGAAATGTGCTACGGCGACAGATAGCTAGAGAAAAATATTTAGTCTAGAGAATAGTGCTCAAGTGGGCAACAGGACAGCCCTCAACGGACGCCGGGCGAATGTCAGACGGGGGGTTAAAGCTAAGAAATCAAGAATTTTAATCAAAAACAAATTAGCTACGAAACATACATAAATCACGCCTATATCCCTGGCGGGATGGCGGGAAGTAGAGCGTTAACGACCGTAATATTAGGGCTGTTATCGCCACGTCTGACAAGTGTTGAGGGCCCCATCAGATTATTCTTGTATCACTGTTGTCAGCCTGTCGCCTAAAGTTGTAATACGTGGTAATACACATCCCTCGAGTCCCATAGTTGCCTGTTACAACACCCGCGGGAAGAATTGGGGTGATGCTATTCTATGCCGGCATCACATTACAAAGAAAAATATTTAGTCTAAAGAATAGTGCATAAGTGGGCAACAGGACAGCCCTCGACGGATGCCGGGGCGAATGTCAGACGGGGGGTTAAAGCTAAGAAATCAAGAATTTTGAATCAAAAACAAATTAGCTACGACAGAAAGATAGAAATAAATCCTGAAGCTTTCATATATATATTGAGAAACAAATGTTAATATGTTAATCTCTTTAAACTTTTGCCTTAAGGAGACCATAGGCCCTAATTTATAAATTGATCGAACAGCCCGTTTCTGCAAAAAATCTATGTTATTCACATCCCCCACCACAATAGTAAGCCATAACTCATTAGAACTATGAAAATAACTAAGGTATACGAATGATCTGAAAGGACCTTCAATATTTGTCAGACGTGGCGATAGCGACCGTATTCTTACGGCCGTTAACGCTCTGCCTACCCCTGATAAAGGTGTAATATATGAATGCATAAAGTCTTGAAATGTAATGATTGATGACCACACATAAAGCCGTCTCCGCTCCTCAATGGTGTAGTTGGTAGTTGCGGTGGTGTCCTGCCGCGCTGCGCTAAGGGGCCCTCCCCCCGCCCGACCTGGACCGCCACTTAGACACGCGCACCTAGTTTTCATTACGAACACCGTCAGCCCGCTTAGCAACGCTCTATGGACTAGATTGCAAACTAAATACAAAGACTAGCCCTAAGCCATTCGCTAGATGACTGGGTCATTAATAACATACAAAATTGAACGTTTAATAAAAATACTAAATAGGTAACTACATAAATACATAGGTAACTCAGCAGCATACGTAGTTAAAAAGATAAGATACCTCACTGATGTAGACCCTTATCAGGGGTAGGCAGAGCGATAACGGCTGTAAGAATACGGTCGCTATCGCCACGTCTGACAAATATCGAAGTTCCTTTCAGATGATTCGTATGTCGCTGTCGTGACAAGTTGTCAGCCTGTCGTCTAACGTTGTGAAACACGTGAAACCTTCGAGCCCCTTAGTTGCCTCTTACGACCCCCGCGTGAATAAAATGGGGTGATGCTATTCTAAGCCGGCATCACACGCTGCAGGCACCAACTAAACCATTGAGAAGCGGAGACGTATCGTTACATTTCAAGATTTCGTACATTCATACAGGGTGTAAAAAAATTGCTGCAAATATTTTCAGGGGTGAACCAACCCATAAAACTGAACAACTTTTCCTAAGGAAGGCCGTAATATAAAAAAAAATGACGACTCATACAAATTTTTAGTAAATTTAATTGGGCTGATTGACCCCTTAAAATGTTTGCAGCTAATATTTTTACACTTTATATACATATTACGCCTTTATCAGGGGAAGGCAGAGCGTTAACGACTGTAAAAAGGTTTTGTATTCAAGTAGATTCACAATATTCAATATTCTGACACTAGGGTTTATCGAGTTGTTGGACGACTCGGTGTCCCACACGAAAGAGAGAGAGATCGTCTTTGTCATATTTAACTTTTATTTCTCGATGTTTAAGGTGTAAAAATATTAGCTTCAAATATTTTTAGGGGTGAGGTGAACCAGTCTATAAAACTGAACAACTTTCACCAAGAAACATAGGTCAAAATGCAAAAGAAATTTTTGGACCTCCCATACAAAATGTAGCAGCCGGGCGAGTCAACTGTATGGAAGGTCCAAACTTTTTTTTTTCATATTTCGACCTATATTCATTGGGTAAAGTTGTTTAGTTTCATGGGCTAAACCCTTTAAAATATATGCAGCAATCTTTTTTACATCCTGTACCTATTGACTTTTGCTTATCTGTCTTTCATCTTTGATACTCTTCAATTGAGGAATGCCTACCCAATATTTGGCACGGATCCCTGGAACCGCAACCTCTATGCTTTGTAAGCGACATTTTTTGGCAAACGAACAGAAATTCCCTTTGGGAGTATTAATGTTTCAGAGAGAATCCTTACATACCACTCGAAAAACTCGGCGCAACAAGATTGGTGCGTGCGTACCGAAACCACATAGTGTCACTACATTACATAGTACAAAGCAAAGTCGCTTTTCGCGTCTGTCTGTATGTATATTTGCTTAAATCTTTAAAACTACGCAACATATTTTGATGCAGGTTTTTTTAATAGATAGAATGATTCAAGAGGAAGGTTGTTATGTATAATACTTGCCGGGAAAACATCTTATTCCCACGGGAAAATGGCGGGCGCAGCCGCTGGCATGTTATACCTACATAGTTGCCAGAGTTTTTTTAAAACGCGCCAAATCTATTTACAGCGCAAAGACCGCCTTTGCTTGTATTTGTTTTTAATACATACATACATACATACATACATATATCACGCCTATATCCCTTGCGGGGTAGGCAGAGGGCTGACGACCGTAAAATTACGGTCATTATCGCCACGTCTGACAAATGTTTGAGGGTCGTTTCAGATGAGTCGTGTATCACTATAGTGACAGGTTGTCAGCCTGTCGCCTAAAATTGCAATACACATGAAACCCTCGAATCCCTTAGTCGGTTTTTACGACACCCATGGGAAAGAAAGGGGTGATGCTATTCTAAGCCGGCAAATTGTTTTTAATTCTGTATAATATTTTAATTCAATGTGAGCAGTAAAGTGTTTCTGTCTGTCTGTTAATTTATTTCATTTCACATGGCTTCATCCTGTTTGCTCGTTGGGTCCCCTCTCAAAAATTCCTCTGCTCTGAGATAAATCCGGACAAGCCGCGGCATCACTTGACGGCTTTTTATATCGTTTTCAGTTTTTTGAGGACGTGTCTTTGGACCAGGCTCCTTCTCAAAGCAAGTAGCCCTCGGATACATCGCGGGCTTAGATGTCACTATCACGTATGCCCTAGTGGTTGGCATACGTAATGTTAGGTGATGTACTTGTAGAAAAAAAAGGCTGGACTCCAATTCAGAAGGTTATTATTTTTCAGTTAATTTCCGGTTTACATTACTAAAGTGTGAGGTGCGCGCGCACAGGCTAAGGTGGGGGAGACGACTGGCGAGCGGGGCTCGCCGCCGCAGCGCAGTGACTCGATACAAAACTGCTGACAAAACACAACGTGACTAGGTCCCTACAATATTCCCCTCCTTTTTAAAAATTTTGGTAAAAATTTTCAACATTACAAAGCTACAACAAAATCGAAACAAAAACATGACTAAACAAAAGGATCTCATATTACATTGACATAAAGAACGATAACATTGGCTACGCAGAAACTACGAACATATCAAACGTTTACAATTACGCTGACTGACAAATTACAACGAACAATAGTAGGACTTGTATGATTCTACGACTTATAAATTTTATAATGACAAAGGTATGAATTCTTAAATGTTGTACATGGTGTTCTTAAATATTTCAACTTACGAATTTCATCTAACAATTACACGACACTTTCTGAAACACGACACACTGTAAGACACTGAGATGTCCTGTCCGATTCATATCCAAACGCTGTCCAACCGAAATCCGCCTGGGCATAAACTTCTCAAGACCTCCCGGTGAGCCTTCTGAGTGGTTCCGCGGCGGGGAATCGAACCCCGGTCTCCCGCGTGACAGGCGGGGATACTTACCACTATACTACCGCGGAGTGTTGAGTATGAGAGTGGAAAGCCAGTAGGCTCAATGCTGCATGATGGAAAAGGGGAATTCCCTCCGAGCAAGGTGTTCAGCTCGGGGACCGCGGCCCAACTGGTAGGTCGTGGATTTTGTATTTATGCTAAGTCTTCGACAAACTTCGTAATCGCGTTTCAGGCCTTGGCTTCTGATTGGCTAATCTTCTATGACGAGTATGACGTGTCGTGTTTACATTGTGCAGGCAGCGTTCTCGTCGTCGCCTCGTCAGCAGTAGATGCGTCTAGCGAAGTCAGCATTCTGTGTGCGGCGTGCGCTTCATATTTCATTGCAGTCCGCGCCGCTACAGTACTCCCCCCCTAGACCGAAGGTCGATAACAGTCTAGTTCGTTCACATGGGGTATGACGTCTTTTCGTTGCGATATCATCTCGAAGTCCAATGGCGGCAGGCAGTCTGGCTGGAGTGTGTGCAACTCTGACAGCCGAGCCGATACAGTCTCCAGGTCCTCAGTGCGTCGGGAGTTATGGAGGTGAGCAGGTGCCGCCGAAAAGTGACCAGGAACAGGAAGTGGACAGGCAGGCAGGTTCAGTCCGTGGTCTCGTCGCTAGGACTTGTGATTTATCCGCAGATGACGTAGGTAGTGGCTGCTTACGAAGTTGTGATGCATGGACTCCAGTTCTTGATGAAGGTGGCGTGTTCAATGTCGGAGGTCACCAGTGTTGAGGATGGTAGTGTGAAGCCAGTAGGCTCAATGCTGCATGATGGAAAAGGGGAATTCCCTCCGAGCAAGGTGTTCAGCTCGGGGACCGCGGCCCAACTGGTAGGTCGTGGATTTTGTATTTATGCTAAGTCTTCGACAAACTTCGTAATCGCGTTTCAGGCCTTGGCTTCTGATTGGCTAATCTTCTATGACGAGTATGACGTGTCGTGTTTACATTGTGCAGGCAGCGTTCTCGTCGTCGCCTCGTCAGCAGTAGATGCGTCTAGCGAAGTCAGCATTCTGTGTGCGGCGTGCGCTTCATATTTCATTGCAGTCCGCGCCGCTACAGTCACATTCAAATACTTGGAGTATAAGACGCTTTGAATTAAGTACTCATTAATGAACCTTTTCTGTGATTTCTATCTGCTTATTGTATTTCACTGCGTATACTTCCTGCTATGCCGTGGCTATGCCGTATAATGCCGGCTTAGAATAGCATCACCACAATTCTTCCTGCGGGTGTTGTTAGAGGCAACTATAGGACTCGAGGGTTTCATGTGTATTTCCACTTATTACAACTTTAGGCGACAGGCTGACAACCTGTCACTGCAGTGATACACGAATCATCTGAAGGGGCCCTCAATACTTGTCTGACGTGGCGATACCGACCGTAATATTACGATCGTTAACGATTGTTAACGCTCTGCCTACCGGCTACCACTTAAGGGATAAAGGCGTTATTTGTGTATGTATAAAACAATACACGTTGACCACATTTTATCCCACACAAATTAACCACGTTCTGTATGGGCCTAGTATTTTTAACTAGTTAGGTGCACATGCCGACTTCATACTGGGAGTTATTGAAAGATAAGCCGTGGTGAGGTTAGTCCCACGTCGGGCGCCAACTAGGTACAATGGTGCCTAATTGCACTACCTACACCATTTACGCCCTCGTGGCCACTAAGTACTAAGCGCCGCTTCAAATTATTATTGCGAGATAGTTACATACATACATAAATCAAGCCTTTATCCCTTGCGGGGTAGGCTGAGCGTTAACGATCGTAAAATAAGTGACGACGTCTGACAAGTATTGAGGGACCCTTCAGATGATTCGTGTATCACTGCAGCGACAGGTTGTCAGCCTGAAATTAAATACACATGACACCCTCGAGTCCCTTAGTTGCCTTTTACAGGGAAGAAATGGGGTGATGCTATTCTTAGGCGGCATCACACGGCAATAATAAAGAATAATAATAATATAACGGAGATAGTTACACCAATGCCTTTTTACGAACATTATAATTATCTATTCAATATACAGACATTCGTAAATTCATTAAAAAGCTTATTATGTTATGGAAAAAATGAATGAAAATAAGATTTTTCTGCTAAATACACACATGTATTCCTTTGTTATAATAAGCTACATGGCTGACTATGGATGTGTCGTTCCCGGAAACATCTATATAAATGTGCCGTTCCCGGGAACGTTCCCAGTAGCTGGGCACATATATTACTGACAGGTCAAAAAGCTACTTTTAGAAACGATATTTTGTATGAAAAACTGAAAATATTACGTAATAGTGCACACTATTTTGGATGGCGTCAAAACATTTTCTTTTATATTATTTTTATTTTTATTAATGCAGACTTTGAATATCTTAACTTTGCATTAATAGTTTTTTGTAAGTATTTTGAGACTAGTTTTGTAATTTAATAATGACTCACGTAACTAGCTTATTGTAGGCATTGGGGTTTTACTCCTGTCGTAGTAAGATTTTCAAAGTTAGTTTAACTTGTCAAGTGCGGAGAAGACTGATTCAGTCTGCTGTCAAAAGGCGCTATAGTGCGCACGCGACTGATTCAGCTTGGTCAGTTGTTGGCTCACATTTCTTCATATTTTTTTTCATTTTACTGAACGCAGCCGTAAATGAATGAATGAAATCGATTGTAGGATGAATAGAGTTATTGTCTGTGCACAAAAAAAAGTCGGTGTCATAGTTATTTTTCTCATAAACTCATTCTTTCTTTTGCGGTTTTTAGTAGTAGATCAGGGCTCAAAGATTATTTTGCTCCTGCTGTATAAAAAATGTATGAGTGTGTACCTTGTTCTATTGAATTATTGTAACTTGATAATTTGTGCCATGAAATAACAAATAATTTCATTAAAACATGGTTTAATTTAGTAGATCTTAGTTCATAAACTAAAAATCCGGTTAAACATAAAAGCTACTACTTTAGATAGGGTGTGCCACTAGCTCACAGTTTCAGATGTTTATATTATTCAACAAAGAGCTAGCTTGTTTCACGACGAACGTGGGAACATAACATACTAAGCTTATCGTTCACTAGTTTCGGAGAAATCTTTGTTTATGTGATCGGAGTCGAGTCAAGTGGGCGACACCCGCACGGGGCCCCGCACGAGCGCCATCTTTTATTTTCCAGTGCTCTCACTCGAGGGGTTATGTACCGCATAAACAAATGTTTTTCTTCTTTTTGGTACTTTTTTTACCTTCATGGTTCTGACCTTGCTCTATGATATACTATAATTATAAAATGCACTAATATCTATTATCCGTAAAGGCTCAAAATAACTAGGGTGCGGTTGGTCCCACTTCGGGCGCCAAATTCGAACAATGGCGGTTAATGGCTAAGCGTTGCTTTGTGCGGGCTGCTGTTGAGTGCCGCTTCTAATTGTAATTGCAGGCCAGGATCGTTGTAATTCTTGTACAGTTTAGAATTTAGGTATCGTGAATTTATATCGGTATTGACGACTGATATGGCGCAGTGGTAGTGCGACTGCCTTTGACGCAGAAGGTCCCGGATTTTTGAGGATTGTTTTTCAAGGTTGTTTCAGAAAACATGCACCAAGCACCCAGCACAGCCCGCGCACGTATTGCAGCGCCACGCGGTATCTGAGATAAACCATGAATATACTTACTTACATACTTATATCACGCCTCTATCCCTCGCGGGGTAGGCAGAGCGTTAACGGCCGTAAGAATACGGTCGCTATCGCCACGTCTGACATTTTTGAGGATTGTTTTCCAAGGTTGTTCCAGAAAACATGTATATCACTATAGTGACAAGTTGTCAGCCTGTCGCCTATAAATTGTAATACACCAATACTCTCGAGTCCCTTAGTCGTCTCAAAACACACAAATTCCCCAAAAGCCTTTTGATCTGTCGCTTTTTGCGCTAAGCCAGATGTTATATGAGTGTAAGTATGCGAATACCTTCATACTTTGTTGGCTAAAAGTATTCCCAGTATCGATAGCTTCGAGCCCTCTTCGCGCGGAATCCTTTTAGATCTGAAACTTTGATGTACAATACAGCTTGGCGTCTCCCCGTTGCTTCAAAACTGGGATTATATCGCTCGAGGATTGGAGATGTACAGTCGCTAGAAAGGATACTGGGAAACGTAAAAAACTACTATCTATACTTTAATACTCAAAGATATCGGTATGGGACAGTGATTAAAAGAAAAACCCTTTGAACTAAAATTGTTATTTTGCTTAGTAAAAAAATAAGAAGTCTTTCTATGGCAAAATCGCAATAATTCTATTACAGCAAGTTTTTTTTCGTTAAATAGATGATCGTATTTATAACTGATTATTTTTAAAATCCACCAAAATTTTAAACTGATACGTAGGTAAAAATTTAAAAAAATGTGCGGCATCAAGACATCAAGAAAAGAGTGACCTTATTTACTTTGATATCAGGGTGTTAAAAAGTGCTCATTTACAATATTGTGGACATTTCTAGACTCCATATATCTCTGTCCGGCATTACTGCACTTGTCGTGCGATTAAACACTTTGCTCGCGGCTTGCAAGCGGTTTTAACTCCACGAGAGCCGCGCGAGCGACGCGAGCGAGCACAGAGAACTTGTAGCAAACGTGGGAATAATCATTGTGCTGAGCCTTGAATAGGTATCTCCCATTCTCCCGTAGACGATTAACCGTTTTTTTTTTCTAGGTTTATTCAGCCATATAAATCTAACGCAATATGCCTTCCATATTCTTTAAGTACGAGTAACAGGCTTTTTTTCCGCACGGATACGCCAGTATTCTCTGAAAAGCAATTAGTAACGGATAAAATCGCTAAAAGCACCTTTGGTGTACAATGGCTAGATGGCGCTGTGTGAATTGTCAAGGATATTTTAGTTTTGGACTCTTCTAGTCTCTTTATCTCTTGTCGTGTGCGGCGTCAAGACAACGAGTGACCTTATTTACTTTGATATCAGGGTGTTTAAAAAGAGCTCATTTACAATATTGTGGACATTTCTAGACCCCATATATCTCTGTCCGGCATTACTGCACTTGACGTGCGATTAAACACTTTGTTCGCGGCTTGCAAGCGGTTTTAACTCCACGAGAGCCGCGCGAGCGACGCGAGCGAGCACAGAACTTGTAGCAAACGTGGGAATTATCATTACGCTCGCCTTTGAATTTCACGTCACGCGTCTTTCAGGATGCGACAGTTTACAACTAGTACTTGTAGGTGTTTAGACCATTAATCCTTTAGCACCCTTTTATTATATTGATTTTTTTGTGAGGTTCCATTAAGACTCTGACTCTTGACTCTGAGGAGCCATAGAGAGATATGTGCCATATCATCATTATCCTTGCCTTATCCCGTTCTATGTCGGGGTTGGCTACCTAACCTAGGGGATTCGACGTGGAGAGATAGAGATAGGTGCCATATGATTTCATTAAATAGATTTTCAGTAAAATTACAAACTACAATTTGTGCCTGAAAAAGCTTAGTCCTACTTTTCCCACCCCTTTCGGACCATTTGGTCCACAAAAATGAAAGCCACGGCCTCGGGGCTGGCCAGCCTGACCACACAGCATGTAACTTAAGTCACCTCCATCAATGTATGAAATAAATCAAAGTCAAGATTTAAAAAATATTTACCTGCATGTTATTTATTGTTACAGATCGCTCGCAATCGGCAGGCTCCGGTCCACACCGCGGCGGGTACGTACCTTTCCAACAACAACAGCAAGGGTACCAACAAAACTACAACCAGGGGTACAACCAAGGGTACCAGGGTCAAAACCGGTCAGGGTACGGCCAATCCGGCGCAGACCGGTTCGGCAACCAAGGCTACCAGAACCAGAGAAACCAAGGCTATCAAAATCGCCAAGGTGGAGGTTATTCCTCAGGATACAACAGCCAGGGAGGCAACCAAGGTTACCAAAGGGGAAACCAAGGTTACAACTCACATAACAGATCCAACTCCTTCCAGGGTCAAAGGGATCAGGGATCACGGCATCAAGGCAATCAGGGTAGGTCCACGTGGCGTTGATAGAGGAAATGACAGAGTCAATGTGTAAATAGAAAATCTAGTGCTACAGCGCTGAGAACAAAAACACAAACTGACTGATGACACGATTTTGAGAATCGTACTTTTTTGCAATGACATGAAACAACTTATTCCACTTTTATGGTGATTTGTGATTTTACGAGGAAATTTAATTTGAAAATTTTAACTTAATACTTTCACAAATGATTGTACCGCCCTATATTTAATTTGCTAAAAGACACAAAAATATTTATTGCAACACTAATTATGAAATTTGCTTTTTTCTAAGCAATTAATAAATAATACATATTTTAGTAGAAGCTAAGAGAAGACACTGAATTTGACGCAAACATGAAATTGTATGTTAGAAAATAAGAAAGAAAATATAAAATTTAATGAACCCTGACTATTGCTTAATTCGTAAAAATTACATATCACAAAAAAACTCTTACGTTACTTATGCTTTTTGCCTAGTGGTAGAAAAGACGATAGACACGTGAAGTATGGCCGTGAATAGGCCATATTCGACAGCAATCAAACCCATACTAAAGGACATGTTGACAAAGAAAAATAGACCTTATGTCATAACTTTTACATGATTTTGACAGCTGTAAAATATGGCCTATTCGAACGGCCATACTTTAATGTACTGGGGTTATTCGTAAAATTTTAAACAGATGTGCAATCAGAAAAAAGCTTAAAAACCTGTTTCTCACAAAAAACCGTTAATTCTAATCAATCAAAATTATTTAACATTTTTCGCCCGAAAGGGCCGTCAAAACATTTTCCAATATGGCGCCCGAACTGCGTCTCGAGTGGCATTTGTTCTCAATAGTTTTTATTCTTTTTGCGCCACAATCGGAGGTAGATGAAAGGAAATTAGGGGCAGTACCGCTGGAGGCCACTTGAGGCTGAATGAGGCGGACTTAGCGGAGAAATTCGAGGGTTTCGTCCAGGTGAGCTTTGAGTAATGAGTCGGTAATAATGTGCTGATTTGGCAGTTGGCATTGTAGCCGTTAGGAAGTGGGAAGGAACGGTCAAACTTCCCGTATTAGGTATACCGGGTGTAAGAGACGGTGACGAAAACTTTGCAGACGTGATCAGACCATGAAACTGAACAACTTTTTCTATGGGGGCTATGTTGTTAAACGTTAAAAAAATCGACCTTCCATACTAAACTTCCCGTCAGCTGACTTTGTATGGGAACTAAAAAAAAAAATTTCGTTTCGCAACAAAGTTTTTGTTACAGCGTCTCTTACACTGTATGTGCTTAGAAATGTTGCAATATTTTTACCACAGGTAGGATTTGAAACAAAGATTTTCGCTATTAGTACTGACGACGACGTCTCTTCCATCTGGCCTGCCGCGGTTCAATCATTATCTGTGAAATATTTTTGCAAGTTTTTTGTTAAATGTAAGATTGTTTTACATTTAAGACAATTAGCTTTCATTTCGACAAAACATTACAAGCAAAAATGATAGAAACACTGAATAGCTATGATAGTAACAGCTTTATTCATAGAATTCGTTAGATGACTGGGTCATTAATAAAATACAAGAGTAGAACGCTTATAACTATAGTCCAAAAATACTACAAACTGTATTAATAGTTTTTCGAAATATTCAAAGAGAAAAATAATATAAAAGTTAGTGTTTTGACGCCAGCGAAACTAAAGAGACATGACGTCATCTCTTCGTACTTTGTACTTTTATACAAAATATCGTTTTAAAAAGTATCTCATTTGACCTGCTAGTCATCATGCCTAAACGCTACTAATGCCGGTATTCTCAATTTGAGTAAGAGGATTTACGAATACGCAATAATGTGGGCAAGGGGTGGGCGATTGTTAACTATATGGGAAAAAGCACATTTAATAACAATTTCGCACCACCCTACCTGCATCTTCCAGTCCACTTGCCTCTCTTATTCCCACGTCATATCAAAAGTCGCAGTGTCGCGATCGCTTCCCATAAACCAAGATCAAGATTGTGCACTTTACCGTGCAAACTGACAAGTTAGACAAAAGCTGTCGATTGTAGTAAGCCCTAATGAGGTAAGTGATTTCGCGAGAGGGCAGCGGGACGCCACCGTGCTCGCGTGACGCTCAATGACGTCACGCGGCGCGCGCCACTGGGCGCCATGACGTTCCAAATTCAAATTCCATTTGACGGATGAGTTTGACTTCTTGAGGTGGGTTGTAAGTGGTACAGTTTTGACTAGAGCTGGCGATGTGTGAATGAGCATTTGCTGATTTTATGGGAATGCGCTTACGAGATTGACGGCCTGGGAACTGAAGGTGGTCTGCAAGTCTTGGTGCCCAGTCGAATGGTAAAGCCATTTGTGAAGGTAAGTACCACTTCATTTCTTTTGATTGACGTACTTTGACAGAGACGGTAAGTAGGTTTATTTATAGTTTTAACTATTTCTTTTAGATCAAAGTTAAATTCTTTTTTCAATACATTATTTTCATTTTTGGTTCTAATATAAAATTTTGTTTCATTCAGTTCACCCCGCGAAGTTATTTCAGCTTTTTAAGTATGCTGTATAAAACTATGAGCCCCTTATTTAATTTCCATATTATTCGATACAATTCGTATAAGTAAATAAATACGATCTAACTTTCTAAACAATCAAATCTATCAGCTGGCCTGTAATAATGAACCCCACGGAAATTAGTAGCCACATGGTAGCCACTCGAAACACAGTAAAAAAGTTACAAATTGTTCTAGTTTGCCCCCAAATTTTGCATTCCGAACACGCAGTCGCCGCGCGCTCATTGGACGGCGTCGCTGCACGCTGATTGGCTCACTATTTGACAGTAATGGCGTTAACTCTACAGAGCGCGGGAAAAAATAGCATAGAAGCAAAATGAAGAGGCTCGATTTTGTATTTTATTGCGTGAGTGCAGCGTTCCAATTTCAAAAGCGTTCGTTTTGGGGTTGCTGTGTTTAGTTCCGTATTTCCTCCCCTGCAGACAGATGTTGCTACACTTTAGTAACAATTTCGCCCACAACTCGTTTAAACAGCCATTGTGTAACATTTTTTGTATTATTTTGACTAATTCTTTACAGCCGTGCGGTTGGTTAGATTTTTATCGCCGGGATCGTAATTCATTGGATTTGTTTTTGTTCTGCGCTACTGGTTTTTTCATCGCATTTTTTGTTTGGAATGTTTATTTTGTAAAAGAGTGAGAAGTTGTTTTGATTATTTAGGACATAAGTATACTTTAATAGGTATCTAGCCTATCTCTCTTAATAGCTAAAGTCACCTACTTTAAAAATTTAGTACTTAGATTATGAAAACGTAAGTAGAGACAACTTTTGTAGGTAAAACTTATAAAGTTTAATAGGTCGTTGTTGTCTAATAATATAATTAATAATTTCACTAAGGCAAGCAAAGGTATTACAAAAAATAAATCAGGTTATTTTACCATCTCAAGTAGGTAGGTACCTATCCGATTTTTTTAATTTATTTAATAGTCCCTACATACGCTACTCACTTCGCCGTGCTGTAAGTAATGATAACCAGCTACGCCTAGACGACGCAAAAAAGATATAATTTTTTAAAATGAATAAAATAACATAACGAAGCCAGTTGTCCATGAGACCGGGATGTAATATTCACGGGCGGGCGCCCTCTAGAGCGCATTATATTTTTTATTTTATACTTTTTTAATAATTCGCGCGCCAACTGGAGAGCGGCACTCGAGCACGGACTCAAAAAATCTCGAAAATTCATCCATGTGTCGCGAGCGCCGAGCCGATGGTGACGTAGGGTTCCGTAGCTTTATTTCCTGTTGCTATTTTAGGCGGGAAGACTCCGAAAGTATAAGTGGTTGTTAGTTGGTAAAGAAATTTCAGTCGCTACTTTTTTAATTTTACATGTACCTAGGTGCCTGTACTCTATAAAATTTTGCTTGACACCTGTGACTACTATCAGTTTCGAGACTTTCGAGTAAATGCTATGACAAAAGGTCCGTTTTTCTTTGTTTACTTCTCTTTTAGTATGGAGCTGTCAAAAGTCACAGGTATCAAGCTATATTTTATAAACTATAGTTTCCTATTTTGCGCACACATCGGGCAAGCAGCTTGCGGTGTCCCATCCCCATCTTCTGTAAAAATATGCTTTTATAATGCATTCGATCTTGCCTAGTCAGTTTTTGTAACGTAACGTTCAGTAATCTTGATGGTGGTGGCGATATCTAACTATATTTTCTATTGAGGCATTTAGAATACAAATTAATTATATATTACCTAGTTAGTTACCTATTCGTCTGATGATCAGCCACAAAAATGACAAACATGACTCTAGTCTCATGAAATTTGCCAAAGCCGTACTTATATATTTTTCCCGGGATCCCTAAGTCTGAAACCACGCCATTTGACGCGACAGCGCATTTTGGAAAAATCTATTGTTTAGTAATCTCCCCCTGAAGTTGCTATTGAGCGTGTTTCTATGGAGCGCATTGTGGGTTACAAATTATGTACATTACATGGGTGCAAAGGTGACGACATCATGCATTTATGTAATGTGGCTGAATAGGCACACACCCTTTGACACGGGGAACGTTATTTTATTTTTTTAGGTTAGTTTTCTTTGCAACACATGCGAGGTTTTTATGAAGCTGGTGTAGCTGGAAAGTAACCAGAAAATGTTAATAAAAAGTTGTAAATAGCAAACAAATGAGAGAATTTGAAAATTTCATCTTTATTAACAATCAACACCAACAAAAGAAAGAAAGAGATTAACAATGTTTATATAAACATTTGACGGGTTTTACACACGTTTGATTTAGGTTTGAGATAATTCTAGGAATAAAGGCGTGATATACGTATATGTATGTATAATTTATTTTAAAAAATGTATGTAGGTATCTATAATCACTAAAAATAATAGATAGGTACTTCAAAAATGTAAATGTGTATGTAAAGCACTTGTGGCGCGGCGGGTCAGACAGCTGGGTTACAATTTTTATATTCATCTAAAACCTTTCGTTCGCAGCTCCTTTGCTGATCCAAAATACAAAGCGAAACGCTGAAGTAGCGATTACTGTTTGAAACGCCTCGCTCAAAAGAAAGAACAAAATCAAATGCTTTTACGCCGCCGTGTATCGCTACGGAGCAATTGACATCAAACGCGCTTTGTGCACTCTTTTCTGGCATTGTTTCGAAGAGCGCCATTCGCCATTATGGCGCGAGAATCAAACGAGAATGACAGCTCGCTCGCGCCTTTTTACAGAGTGCTGGCTGGTTCTTACTGGCTGGCGAAACCGATTCTTTTATTCGAAAAATGATTTAAACTTATGAGTCGCCATTACGGCGCGACAATCTAACAAGATGACAGCTTGCAGGACTTCATCAGGGTTGTAACTGGCTGGAGCAATACTCTTTGATTCGAACAATAATTTTCAAAAACTAAACTAAGAAAATGGAACGGCTTTTTATGTTTTCACGACTTTTATAAGCTTTTATTAATTCAATGTTAGTATTTTGTTTAACAGTTTAATAAGCATGATAGGTAATTAATATTATCAACATAACAGGAGCAAGACACAACAGCTCTGCTTGTTTATTTCTAACAAATCTTACATCGGAATCTGCCAACTCATATTATACATTGTTGTAATAATATCATCTACGTATGTACAAAATTTCCGAAACGGTCACCAAAAATTTCATCAACCATTATGCTTATCTCATCAAAATCCAAACCATAGGCTTCGAGAACTTTCTTGATTCCTGTAAGCTGTGGACTTGCAGCTAGCCTCTTCATTATATCTTGAAACTCTTCAGTCGAGAGTGCTTCGAATAATTCTCTTACATCAGCACTGGTTTCTAGTTTCTTTTCAAATAACATCTTCCAGTCATCAATGGGTAGAACTTGGAGTATATCTTTTAAGAATCTTGTCATGCCTTTACTGGTTTCGTCTGATGGAACGATAACTTGTTTTTTTGAGTTTTGTATCGCCAAAAGAGAGTTGATGAGGTCCAAAATCGATTTTACGTCATATCCTTTGTTTTGTAGGTAATCCATGGCCTGGAAAAAGCAAAATCGTATTAGTTACTTAAAATTTTACGGAAAATATTTTAAAAGGAACCGGTCCGTGGAACTGAATAATTGAAACAAAATCAGGTACCAATGTTTCCCGACAAAACTTGCTTACAGAGCAGGGTAAATAATTTATATAAAGTGTAAAAATATTAGCTGCAAATATTATAAGGGATGAATCAGTCCATGAAACTGAACAACTTTCCCCTAGAAACATAGGTCGAAAAATGAGTTCTTTTTTTAACCTCTCATACAAATTGACTTGGTCGGTCGGTAATTTTGTATGGGAGGTCCAAAATTTTTATTCATAAACCGACATTTGTTTCTTGGGAAAAGTTGTTCAGTTTCATGGGCTGATTCACCCCTTAAAATATTTGCAGCTAATATTTTTACACTTTATAGGTACGTAAAATTTTACATTCGCTCTGGTTCAATTCTAGATACAAATCCTTTCCCCTAACACAAGCATTTTAGTTGCTTAAAAGGGGACTTCAAACCCGGATATGTACATAGGATTAAGAAAATGAAATAAACATATATTTTTTTTATTACCTCCTTAAATTCCTCAATATTCTCAAACTTCATAGCGACCTCTTGGAACTCCTTACTGGAAATGAAGTTCATGAAATTGATCACTCCCGGATCACTCAAGTACCCCATGACCACAGCCATCAGTTTATCAGGGTCCACCAGGTTGAGGAACTCCATCACATGCGGGGCCCATTTCTCCTGAACCTCCTCTAAGTCATTTGAGGGTAGACTTTGTAACGGTTCAAACTCGAATTCGTTTTTCAAATCCAACGGCACTTGTATGACTGATGCACCGCAGAGTAACACTAAGAAGTTAAAAGTAAAAACCTTCAACATGTTGATTGTTATAACTTATTTAATTAACAATATAGACGTCAATTCTTATTTCTGTCTGAGAGTCAACTATTTTTTCCCATTTATATTGCTCGTTATAAAGGCAATTGCGAAAGATAGTACATATGAGGTTTTGTAAGAGTATCAATGACCTATTTATTGCTATCTCAGGTGCGATAAAGAGTATGAAAGAGTAAACAGATTAATTCGTAATGAACTAATGTACAAAGTCGTCTAGGTATGATTACTGTTAATTAGGTATTTCTCTGCTGATTAGTTTAATCATTAATCGGTTATTTCCACATTAGAGTGATGCCGGCTTAGAATAGCATCACCCTATTTACTACCCAAGGGTGTCGTAAGAGGCGACTGAGGGACTTGAGGGTTTCAGGTGTATTACAACTTTAAGGCGACAGGCTGACAACCTGTCACTATATTCTTATTCTTATCTAGCCATCGGGATCCCACTGCTGGGCAAAGGCCTCCCTCCCTCTTTTCCACTGATCTCGATCCTGTGCATCCTCATGCCAATTCTTAGAAAACCCGTCAAGTTCGTCTCGCCATCTGCGTCTGGGCCGCCCGCGACGACGTCTGTCGGTTCTTGGCTTCCAGTCGGTGGTGGTATAAGCCCATAAATTGTTTGGCATGCGGCAGACATGACCGGCCCAATCCCACTTAAGCTTTGCGGCTGTATGGGCTACATCAGCGATTTGAGTCTTGGAACGCAGTATGGTGTTTCTGACTCTGTCTACCAGTTTCAGACCTAGCGTACTGCGCTCCATTGCTCGCTGGCAAACTTTGAGTCGGGACTTTTGAGCTTTTGTCAGAGACCATGACTGTGCCCCATAAGTGAGTATCGGAAGAATGCACGTGTCCATGATTTTGCGCTTTAGTAAAATTGGTAAATCGCCTTTCATGTAATTTTTCATAGACCAATAGCTCCTCCAGGCATTTTCAGTGCGTCTCGCAACTTCTTTGTCTTGTCGTGCCTGAAAAGAGACTATTTAGCCAAGATATATGTATTCATGGACATATGTCATTCTTTCGCCATCCACTGTCACCCTGGCTTGGCTTCGAAGCCAGAGTGACAGTGGAACCTGTCACTATAGTGATACAAAAATTATCTCAAACGGCCCTCTATATTTGTCAGACGACCGATGTGGCGCAGTGGTAGTGCAACTGCCTCTGACGCAGAAGGTTCCGGGTTCGATTCTCGGTGGGTCACTCACAAAGTTGATATTTATCACTTTGTGAATTTGTTCCCAGTCTGGTTAGGACATTGCGGGCTGAACCACCCGATTGTCCGTAAGTAAGATGGTTCCGTGTTTCGGATGACACGTTAAGCCGTAGGTCCCGGTTGCTGTCTATGATCACTTAGACGGCAGTCGTTACACAACCATGTCAGAAGCCTGCTACTTGTAGAAGGCGGTTGAAAAATTCTGACATTAGGGTTCATCAGGTCGTTGGACGACTCGGTGTCCCACACGAAAAGAAGAAGAAGAAGCGACCGTATTCGTGGCGCTCTGCCTACCCCGTAAGGGATAAAGGTGTGATATATGTATGGGTCTGCGCCACGAAAGAAGTCTCGCGGAGAAAAGCGTGCCCCTGCGATGGAAACCCTGTCAAACTTGTGTAAGAGGTGTCTTAAATTTTACGAGAAAACCCATATATTGTACGGTACAAGTATGTTATTGTTTCTTTAAGGTATATATTGCCGTGTGATGCCGGCTTAGAATAGCATCACCCCACATCCTTCCCGCGGGTGTCGTAAGAGGCGACTAAGGGACTCGAGAGTATCGGTGTATTACAATTTTTAGGCGACAGGCTGACAACCTGTCACTATAGTGATACACATGTTTTCTGAAACAACCTTAGAAAACAATTCTCAAAAATGTCAGACGTGGCGATAGCAACCGTATTATTACGGTCGTTAACGCTCTGCCTACCCCGCAAGGGATAAAGGCGTGATATATGTGATGTGATGTGATGTGATAAATTTTATGTTCCTTGTATAGTATTTTTAGGTATAGCCTGTAACTATACATTGTATTCAATAATAAGCAAATAAAATGGAACATCCGTTCAAAGAATAGATCATCTGCTTGAATTTAGTCCGAGATTTGATGGTCTCCAAGTCCTCAATGCCAACTCTCGAGTAGACACTCGGAGACCCTTATGAAGTCGAAAATTTGTGTAAAAAGAAAACCACAATTGAATCATAATATATGTATCTTATATTGTATCAATAATTAATAACTTAAAGTCATTTAACAATACATAAGTAATTATCTAGAATTAAGTATAAGTAACAATTATAATTCTTCTACTTTCAACAGCTGAAAGAGGAAGTGAATGTTGTGTCGTATCAGGGAAGTCACTGGCGGAGAAAAGAAATGAATGGCGGTTGCTCCACCGACAAGAGCATGGCTCATAAAGAACAATTTACGTATAATAGTATCTACAGATCAATACGTGTAAAAATATTAGCTGCAAATATTTAAAGTGGTGAATCAGCCCATCCTTCCTTTTCGTGTGGGACACCGAGTCGTCCTACGATGAAACTGAACAACTTTTCCCAAGGAACATAGATCGAAACATAAAATAAATTTATGGATTTCTCATAAAAATTTACTTGGTCGGTTGGCAATTTTGTATGGGAGGTCCAAATTTTTTTTTTCATATTTGAACTTATATTTCTTGGGGAAAGTTGTTCAGTTTCATGGGCTGATTCACCCCTTAAAATATTTGCAGTTAATTTTCTTACATCCATATTATAAAAATAAGAATAATATCAATGTCCTTGATGTGTAACAAATTAGTTATAATCCTAACAAAGCCAGTATCAAATAGCTGAGCTTTCGTTACAAGAAAATCACAATATAGCACAAATACTTGTTACTAAAATACTTAAAGAAAAAAGAAAATTTAAAATAAAATCTAAGTTTTAAGGAAAAAATAAAATAAAGTACTTTATAACTCGCGTTATACACATTCTTGTATGAACAAGCGGTCCGCCCAGCGGCTGCGCCCGCTGCAACTTGTTTTCCCGTGGGAATAAGATGTTTTCCCGGCAAGTATTATACATGAAAACCTTCCTCTTGAACCACTCTATCAATAGGGTGTTAAAATATAAGCAGCAAATATTTTAATGGATGCATCAGCCCATGAAACTCAACAACTTTCCCTAATAAACATAGGTCGAAACATGAAAAAAAATTTTGGTCTCCCATACAAAATGCAGCAGCCAAGCGAGTCAACTGCATGGGAAGTCCAAAATTTTATTTCATATGTCGACCTATGTTCCTTGGATAAAGTTTTTCAGATTCATGGGCTGATTCACCCCTTAAAATATTTGCAACTTTTTTTTACAACCTGTATAAAAACTTATGTACGGCAGTGAAAGTTGGGTATGGCAAAAGAAGAATGAAAGTAGAATAAATGCAGTAGAGATGAGATCATTAAGGAGCATGATTGGCGTGAAATTGAATGATAGAATACGAAATAGTGTAATTAGAGAACGTTGTGGCGTAAAAGAAGATATAGTGACAAGGATTGAAAAGGGAATGCTAAAGTGGTTTGGTCATGTTGAGAGAATGAATGAAAGGAGATTGACGAAAGAGATATATAAGGCGAGTGTTAGAGGAAATGTTGGAAGGGGAAGGCCGCGAAGAACCTACCTGAATCAAATCGGGGACGTTTTAAAGAAAGGTCAGGTCAGAAGTACCCTAAACCGACGAGCGTGCATGAAAAGACTGATGAATGTAGAAGAAGCGAAAGAAGTATGCCAGGATCGTAGCAAGTGGAAGGATATAGTCTCTGCCTACCCCAACGGGAAAGAGGCGTGATTTATGTATGTATGTATATATAAAAACATCAAAATCCGTTGAGTAGTTGTAAAGATTTAAGCAAACACATATACAGACAGACGCGAAAAGCGACTTTGCTTTATACAATGCAGTGCTTATCTACTTAGTAAGCACAACCCTTCCGAACCAGTCACCAAAACTTTTAACAGCCTTTTTCTTTATCTCATCAACATCGAAACCATAATCTTCGAGAAGTTCCTTGATTCCTGTAAGCTGTGGATCAGCAGCTAGCCTCTTCATTATGTCTTGAAACTCTTCAGTCGAGAGTGTTTCGGCTAAGCCTCTTACGTCAGTACTGGTTTCTTTTTTCTTTTCGAATAATATCTTCCAGTCATCAATGGGTATAAGATAGAATACGTCTTTTAAGAAACTTGTCACTTTAGCGCTTTTTTCTGATGAAACGGTTTTTCTTTTCTTTTTGTTTTTACTTATAGGCTCGCTTTCGTGCGGTTTCGGCTGTAGTATCGCCAAAAGAGCGTTAATGGGGTCCAAAGTCGAGTTTAAGTTATATCCTTTGTTTTGTAGGTATTCCTTGGCCTAAGAAAAAAGAGAGTAGAATGTTAATTATCTGCTTAGATAGTGCCGTGTGATGCCGGCTTAGAATAGCATAACCCCACATCCTTCCTGCGGGTGTCGTAAGAAGCGACTAAGGGACTCAAGGACATTGGTGTATTACAATTTTTAGGTTACAGGCTGACAACCTGTCACTATAGTGATGTAGTATGCAACTCAACTTGCATCTAGGTCAATCATGACTTAGCTGAAAGGTGGGTGCATCGACACCAAATGTGATGAAATATAATACAATAATTGAAGTGTTTAGTTAGCATTTAAGGTTTCTTTATTAATTATTAAGACCAATAAAACATTCTTACTTTACCTCTCAACAAAGACAGTTGTCTTATTTATCTCAACCCTGCAGCCCTCGCCCTCACTATACTTTATGGCGACCTGCAACAACGAACCTCTACGTGGGAGATTGAAGATTGGGAAGAAACAAAAAATGAAAAATTAGAAGATTCATCCAGTTCCAGCTAACCAATTTCGTCGTTGACTCAAAATTGAAGATTCGTCCGGTTCCTGTACACTATTTTCGTTGGAAACAATTTGGAAAATTCGCCCGGTTCCAGTAATCCAAATTCGTCGTTCCGTTGCACTATCAGAAGTTACCAATTTCGACATGGGAAAAAATATTTCAAAAGAAGAAACTATCATCGCCCAAACTGCCAGCGGAGATGCCCAAGCCACTCAGAAAAATGCAACAGGCGTAACTACAACAGACATCTTACTCATCGTCATCATCGTGATATTAATCGTCGCAATATCTCACTACATCTACAAGAAGTGTCGTAGCAACACTGTGCAAGCTCTACGACGAGAATTAAACTCAGCACTTCTCGTCAAGTCTACGGCTAACACTTTCGCCGTTTAGACGCACAATCATCATCGTCGTCAACATTGTCGCAGAGAAGGAGCGGTGTCCAGGGTAAATCCCGGCCCACGGAGTCCAGGGTATAGCCCGGCCCATCACAGAACGAGCGGTGTCCAGGGTTTTCCCGGCCCACGGTGTCCAGGGTATAGCCCGGCCCACAACGTACCACGGCGCGCAGAAAAGTCAAGATTTCATCCCTACGCAGCGTCGAGAACATGGCAGCGTCCGAATCAAGCTCTTCCGTCTTCAGAAGAAAGGCCACCCTGTGACGACAACAATGTACTATACTGCCTAAGTACAAAAACCAGTAAGTACGTTTTACATAATAACTTAGGGATCAGCTGACTTCAATAATGTTTACCGCGACGGGTCGATAATCTGCTGACGCCGAGAGAATTTATTGTTCCATTTATTTATACTAATTATGATTTAATTGTTTTATATAGGGTGTTAATTTCTTAATTTAGGTATGTCATGTGTGTTAGTTGAGCTTCAATCGTTAAAAGATAAAATATTTTATTTAAAAGAATATTTGCGTAAGTTAGGAAGTAGGAGAGATACAGATTTAGCACAGTCTAAATTTCGGGAAGCGGAATCCCTTTACTCTCAATTAGGAAATATTTTGTCTCGTGTAAAATCCTTGATAGAAAAATCTGAGATAGCCCCTAGAGATATAGATTCGATTAATGAAGTAGTTAAAGAAATCAAGGTAATTTACAGTGTGTTACTTTCTTACAAGCCAAAAGAAAACGAATCCGAAATGGCAACTAAACCTGATTTTGATTTAAAAACCGCTATCACGGTACTAACTCCGATGACAGGTCAGGAAGGTACAGCAAAGGCTCTTATAGATTCGATTGATCTATATAAAACCATGATATCCGAAACGACCCATACACAACTGATCGATTTTGTTTTGAAAATGAGGTTATCTGCAAGTGCGAAACTTCGTTTAAAGACCACTTATACCACAGTAGATTTGCTTTTAGCTGACATGAAGAAACACCTGATTCAAAAGAAATCAGCTGTCTCGATTCAATCGAAACTGCAAACTGCCAGACAAGGTCACAGATCGGTAGAGTCATTCGGTGCAGAGTTAGAAGAATTGTTTGTGAATCTCACTATATCTCAGTCGGACGGGGATGACACTAAGTATGCAATTCTGCGTCCCTTAAATGAAAAAGTTGCAATTAAACGCTTTGCAGACGGTTTATCTAACACGCGTTTAAGTACGATTATAGCTTCACGACAGTTTGAATCTTTACCAGAGGCTATTAGAGCTGCCATAGACGAGCAGACTCTAAGTGTCAATAATGATCAGGTCATGCGGGTAAGGCACTATAATACCCCGGCGCGCAATGTATTTCGAGGAAACGCCCGAGGTAATTATAACAATAATTATAACCGCCATTCACATTTCTCGAGCGCAAAGTTCAATGCGCCAAACAACATGACCCAGTGTCGTTTTTCTGGCCCTTCGGTCAGCGGACATCGCGGATCGCGCGGACGTAGCAATCGTGGAGGCCGACCGTCGACCTCACGCCGTACCGCCGCCGAACGTCCCGTACGTTTTCCGCGAATTCACCACGTCTTGCAAGATCAAGACAATAGTGACAATAATGAGTCACAAGCAGGTGAAATGAGTAACAAGAACGTTTTTTTTCGTTCCCTTTGAGAATTATGTTTATAGTTTTAACAATACGAGTACGGTTAGGTTTAATATCAGTAATTCGGTTATTGATGTACTAGCAGATAGTGGTGCAAGCATATGCATCTTAAAGTATGATTGGGTTAGTAGAAATAATTTATTAGGACAGTTGCGCAACGATAAGATAATTATAAGAGGTATAAGCGGTAGGTTAGAATCAGTAGGTTATTTATATTTAGATTTAGAGATTAATGGCTTATACTTTAGACAAAAGTTTTACGTGTTTAAGGAATTAATGTGCGAAGTAGATGGAATAATAGGAGAAAATTTCTTTATTCGGTTCGGAGCAATAATTGATTACAAAGATGATGTTCTACGGTTAACGTCAAATGATAAAACCGTAAATGTTCCGATAAAAAGTAAAGTCAGTTACAGTCACTTTATATCTCCACGCTGTGAGACAATTAAGCACATTCCGACTAAGTTGGACAGTGATTGTGTTGTTCTGTCAAGGGAAATAGCAGAGGGAGTTTTTGTAGCAGGGTTGATAACAAAACCAAAGAATGGTTCAGTCCCGATAAGGATACTTAATACGACAGACAAAGAAGTATCCATAGATTTTGCTGACTTTGAAATTCATAAATTAGACGAATATGAAGTCTGTAATTTTCATGAAGAAGGCATTTCGGTAGATCGCGTTAAAAAATTGTTTGAGTTGTTAAATTTATCAGAATTGAATAGCGAACAAAAACTTAGTATCGAGTCCATTTGTGCCAAGTATGCAGATGTTTTTCATCTACCCGGCGACAAGCTAAGTACGACTAATTTAATGTCACATAAAATAACTATAAAAGACAACGTCACTCCTGTATATACCAAGCCTTATAGAATACCGTTTTCTCAGAGACAGGAAGTTCAGAGACAGATTGACGAAATGTTAAAAAATGATATCATTGAAGAGGCCACATCCGAGTGGTCCAGTCCAGTTTTATTAGTACCCAAAAAAGTCGATAGGTCGAATGAGAAAAAGTGGCGATTAGTGATAGATTATCGAAATTTGAATAATTGTATAAAAGATGACAAGTTTCCGTTACCTAACATAACAGATATACTAGATTCACTTTCAGGAAGTATATACTTTTCCAAATTAGACCTTTCACAGAGCTATTACCAGTTGTCGCTTGACGAACAGTCGCGAAAATATACAGCTTTCAGCGTAGACAAAATGTATCAGATTTCTTTAGATGAAAGTTCACGAAAACCCACGGCTTTTACAGCAAATAATAAGATGTATCAGATGAAACGATGCCCTATGGGTCTGAAGACGTCTCCTAGTGTTTTTTCACGTTTAATGACCATTGCTATGTCAGGTATTAATTACAAGCAGGCATTTGTTTATCTAGACGATTGTATTGTTATTGGGAAAAACATAGAAAATCATAACAAAAACTTAATTAATGTTCTAGAAAGGTTTCGAAAGATCAATTTAAAATTAAATCCATTGAAGTGTGATTTCTTGCGAACAGAAATTATTTATTTAGGTCACAGAATCACATCGCAAGGTATTTTGCCTGACAATGATAAAACACAAGCAGTGCAAAATTACCCTATACCAACGAACAATGACGAAGTCAAACGTTTCGTTGCGTTTGCAAATTATTACAGACGATTTGTTCCAAATTTTGCCAGTATTGTTTATCCGTTACATAAGTTATGCAAAAAGGATGCCAAGTTTAAGTAGACATCCGAATGCCAGATAGCTTTTGAGACCTTGAGATATGCTTTAGTACATTCACCTGTATTGGTTTATCCTGAATTTTCAGATCAAAATATTTTTCGCCTTCAGACAGATGCTTCGAAAACTGGGATAGGTTCCGTTTTGTCTAATGGAAATGGTCAAGTTGTAGCATACGCTAGTCGTAATTTAAAGCCAGCCGAAACGCGGTATCCCATTATTGAATTAGAACTGTTAGCCATTGTTTGGAGTGTGAGACATTT
This sequence comes from Keiferia lycopersicella, assembly GCA_029255805.1. Lineage (NCBI taxonomy): Eukaryota > Metazoa > Arthropoda > Insecta > Lepidoptera > Gelechiidae > Keiferia > Keiferia lycopersicella. The sequence continues at coordinate 1,267,371 of JARACZ010000024.1, forward strand.
TCGACCGTATTTATATGGGAGAAAGTTCAAAATCATAACTGACCATAAACCTTTAATTTATTTGTTTAGCCTCAAAGATCCATCAAGTAGGTTAACTAAGTTTAGACTTTACCTAGAAGAATACGATTTTGAGATAGAATATGTAGCGGGGCGAGACAATGTAGCTGCAGATGCATTAAGTCGCATTCCCATTACAAGTGACACCTTGAAAGAAATGCAAACTCAAGTAGTTTCCGTTCTGACCCGGTCACAAAGGAAAAAACTAGAAACTGACCAGCGTCAAACGTCAGAGAATAGTACGGCACACGGGTCTGATCAACCTGTAGCTGTTGAAGTTCTTAAAGTTCCTAAGGATATAACAGAGCTCATTTTTGTGGATAATATTGATAGTTACACATGTGAAAGAAGTAATATAGTATCCAATGCGGGTTGTTGTGTATATGTGACGTCACAAGCTTCGATTTATCTGAGTACCCGATCGTTATCGACCCCAGAGGTGTTAGCGAGGGACTTGGAAGCCTTATGCAAAAGACTTAATATCGAAGAAATATTAATAGTAAATAAAGAGATAGATTCATGCATGAAAATATTAATAAAAGAAGCAAAGAGACTTAATATTTTGTTCCCGCGATTTTTAATTACGAAGACTATTCAAAGAGTTGTGAATAGCGATGATAAAACGTTGATATTAAACGATTTTCATATTCTGCCAACGAGTGGACACGCAGGCATCAATAGGATGTTAAATAATATCAAAAAGTATTATTATTGGCCAGGCATGAATAAAGACGTAGCGAAGTACGTTAATCGGTGTAAACAATGTCAATTCGAGAAACACTCGAATAAGCACGTTAAGGAACCATTGTCCTTGACATGCACAGCGAATTCGTCTTTTCAGAGAATAAGTTTAGATATAATGGGCCCCCTAGAAGTAGATGAATTAGGTAATAAGTATATTTTAACGCTACAATGCGATTTAAGTAAATTCGTAGAAGCCTATCCTCTACAGAGAAAGGATACGGTAACTGTAGCACAGAGTTTCGTTAACAACTTCGTCCTTCGATACGGTAGCCCTCAGGAAATTCTTACTGATCAGGGAACAGAGTTCATGTCATCAGTCATGTCTGAAATTTGCTCTTTACTTAACATTAAAAAACTAAACTCAACTGCTTATCATCATCAGACGCTAGGTGCTTTAGAAAACACGCACAAATCGTTAGGTGCTTATCTCAGAATTCAGTGTCGTAATAACTCAACAAATTGGAGTACATGGTTACCTTATTGGTGTTTTTCATTTAATACAAGTGTACATACCGAGACAAAGTATACTCCTTTTGAATTAGTTTTTGGGAAAATTTGTAATCTACCTAGAAATTTAAAAGGTGAAATAGATCCATTATACAACTACGATAGTTATCCTAAAGAGTTGAAATACAGATTACAGAGAGCACAAGCAGATGCTAGACAGAATTTAATTGTAAGCAAAGAGCATAGACGAGAAATTTATAATAAAAATTGTAACTCTATTATTTACAGGGAAAATGACCTTGTATTATTACGTAATCAAACTGGAGATAAATTGGACAGCATATATACTGGTCCTTATAAAGTTATTTCTGACATGTCTCCGAATGTCAAAATTTTGAAAAATGGGAAGGAATATATAACCCATAAAAATAATACAAAGCCATTTACCCAATAGTGTTGTAAGGCAATAATAGGTTTTGTTTTGTACTACATTTTGATTTTGTGTTTATTTATTGGTATATACATAAAAATATTTTATTTAGTTTAATTTAAAAATATTTTTATTTTCTGTAAGAGGGGTGGTGTAGTATGCAACTCAACTTGCATCTAGGTCAATCATGACTTAGCTGAAAGGTGGGTGCATCGACACCAAATGTGATGAAATATAATACAATAATTGAAGTGTTTAGTTAGCATTTAAGGTTTCTTTATTAATTATTAAGACCAATAAAACATTCTTACTTTACCTCTCAACAAAGACAGTTGTCTTATTTATCTCAACCCTGCAGCCCTCGCCCTCACTATACTTTAGTGATACACATGTTTTCTGGTACAACCTTGGAAAACAATCCTCAAAAATGTCAGACGTGGCGATAGCGACCGTATTATTACGGCTGTTAACGCTCTGCCTACCCCGCAAGGGATAAAGGCGTGATATATGTATGTATGTATGTATGTCCTTGGCCTAAAGAAACAAGAGAGTAGAATGTTAAGCTTAGATGACTCCATGCGCAAAATGAGTTCAACAGTGTCATATTGAGGTAAGACCAGTTTTGGAATCTTACACACATACATAAATACATATATCACGCCTTTATCCCTTGCGGGGTAGGCACAGCGTTAACGGCCGTAAGAATACGGTCGCTATCGCCACGTTTGACAAATGTTTGAGGGAAAATCTTGTGGTATCGTATCCGTGTGTTACCTTAGAATAGCATCACCCCATTTCTTTCCGCGGGTGTTGTAAAAGACAACTAAGGGACTCGACCATTCATCTAAGATTATTAGGTATTTCAGTTGATGCCGTGTGATGCCGGCTTAGAATAGGATCACCCTGTTTCTTCCCATGGGTGTCGTAAAAAGCGACTAAGGGACTCGAGAGTTTCATGTGTATTACAATTTTAGGAGACAGGTTGACAAGCTGTCACTATAGTGATACACGAATCATCTGAAAGGGTCCTCAATACTTGTCAGAGGTGGCGTACAAGTACTTCCGGCTATAGGTTAAGCCGTGCGCACACTACAGACAAAACAGTCTCAAGACAGAGATCTGCCGTCGTCCGAAATAAGTCCCAACTGGAAATATTCCCAACAAATTTCCAGCTGTCCGGGAACATTACAACTTGCTGGGAAATAAAATTATTATTATAGTTAAAATATTGTTTTTTTGTAAGGATTATACCGTAGGCAATTCATATACACGTATGTGCGATCTGTTGCTGTTTTATTATGAATAGACACATAATCTTAAAAAAAATACTTTTGTGTATAATTGTATATTTTTTTGTTTGCCAAAAACATTTTCAGCAATTTGGTATGTGGGAACATGAATTTCTTTTGGGAATATTCCCATTTCGGACGACGACGCTTCTGTATCTGTCTTGAGGCTGTTTTGACTATAGTGTGCGCAAGTGCTTAATCATTACCTCTTACATACATACATATATCACGTTTTTTTCCCTTATGGGGTAGACAGAGCGTTAACGGCCGTAAAAAATACGGTCGCTATAGCCGCGTCTGACAAATTAAAGGGCCGTTTAAGATAATTTGTGTATCACTAATAGTGACAGGTTGTCGCCTAAAAGTTGTAATACACCTGAAACCCTCAGGTCCCTCCGTCGCTTCTTGCGACACCCACGGGTAGGAAATGGGGTGATGCTATTCTAACCCGGCATCACACATACCTCTTTTAATTCCTTAATATCCTTCAACTTCATCGTGACGGCCTTTATGAAACTCGCCACATCCGGGTCATTCGAGTACTTTATGACCAGCATGATCGCCTCATTATAGTCTATTAGATCTAAAAACGCCTTCTCCTTCAAAACCTGGAAATTAGATTCATGAAATTCGTCACATTACGGTCGACTGCCTTTGACGCAGAAGGTTCCGGGTTAGATTCTCGGTGGACCACCTACAAAGTTGATATTTATCACTTTGTGAATTTGTTCCCAGTCTGGTTAGAACATTGCGGGCTGAACCACTCGATTGTCCGTAAGAAAGATGGTTCCGTGTTTCGGATGGCACGTTAAGCCGTAGGTCCCGGTTGCTGTCTATGATTTCTTAGACGGCGGTTGTTTTACAATCATGTCAGAAGCCTGCTACTTGTAGAAGGCCGTTGAAAAATTCTGTAGAGTTCACTGGGTCGTTGGACGACTCGGAGTCCCTCACGTAAAGAGAACCCTTATCAGCTTATCACGGTCTACCGGCTTGGGTGTCTCGGGGTCTTCCTCCTCGTCTTCCTCAATGTCCTCCGAGTCATCTGAGGGTAGATCTTGTAACGGTTCCTTATCGTTATCTTCGATTTTCAAATCCAACGACACTGATGCACCACAAAGCAAGACTAAGAAATAAAAACTAAACAAGTTCCACATTTTCAATAATAGTTATTATTTTATGCAATATCTACGTCAAACGTCAACGTCAATACTTATTTCTATCTGAATGACAATTATTACTTTTTGGCATTTTTATGAGATTTTGAAATAGTACCTATGCCGTGTGATGCCGGCTTAGAATAGCATCACCCCACATCCTTCCCGTGGGTGTCGTAAGAGGCGACTAAGGGACTCGAGCGAGAGTATTAGTGTATTACAATTTTTAGGCGACAGGCTGACAACCTGTCACTATAGTGATACACATGTTTTCTGAAACCGCCTTGGAAAACAATCCTTAAAAATGTCAGACGTGGCGATAGCGACCGTATTCTTACGGCTGTTAACGCTCTGCCTACCCCGCAAGGGATAAAGGCGTGATATATGTAATAATATGTATGTATGTATGTACCTATGACCTATTTATTGCTATCTCATGCGCGTTATCATCATTCTCCTTGCCTTATCCCGTTCTCTATCGGGGTCGGCTACCTAACCTAGGAGGTTGGACGCGGAACCAAGTTTTAACACAGAGCAACTGCCATCTGACTTCTGCAACCCGAAGGCTAACCTGGCCCGAATCCTAGGCTAAGTCACATTCAAATATAATCTTTATTCAAATTTTATTTGAATATGGGTGTTTTCCTTCACCGTAAGAGCAGTCGGCAAGTGTACGTGAGTAAAAACACATTGGTACATGACAAAGATCGAACTCGAGTCTCACGATTGTAAGCCCGGTGTCCTAACCACTTGACCACCGACGCTCTTTACACAAATTAAATACTGACTCGTTCTTTATCTCATGCGCGATAAAGAGTATGAAAGAGTCAATAGATTTATCCGTAATCATTTTTCAAAGTCGTTAGGTTACCCCACAAGGGATAAAGGCGTGATTTATGTATGAATGTATGTAGGTTTGATAATTAGTTGAAATTAAAAATAGGTGTAGCTGCGTTGCGAGACATAATTATCATTCATCTAAGATTATTAGGTATTTCTCAGTTGATGCCGTGTGATGCCGGCTTAGAATAGCATCACCCTATCTCTGCCCCGTGGCTGTCGTAAAAAGGGACTCGAGGATTCTTGTGTATTACAACTTACGGCGACAGGCTCATAATTTGTTACTACTAAGATACACGATTCAGCTGAATTAGCAAATAGCATCACCCTACATCCTTCCCGCGGGTGTCGTATGAGGCGACTAAGGGTCTCGAGAGTATTGGTGTATTACAATTTTTAGGCGACAGGCTGACAGCTTGTCACTATAGTGATAGACATGTTTTCTGAAATAACCTTGAAAAAAAATCATCAGATATGTAAAACGTGGCGACCGTATTCTTACGGCCGTTAACGCTCTGCCTACCCCGCAAGGGATAAAGGCGTGATATACGTATGTATGTATGTATGTAGTACTAGAAAATATTATACTGCACTCGATTTCAGATATCACAATTTCAGAACTTTGACATTGGCTCCATTTATCTACTCATAAACATGGACCATGTTTTTCGACCCTTGACATTGGCAAAATAGTCCCAGTTGATATTTTTACTAGAAGAGGCAGCCCGCGTAGAAGTCGGTTTTTATCCAGTAAATACATTTTTTCGGGATAACATCTACCCTATGTTCCTCTATCTGTGTGCCAAATTTCATGAAAATCGGTTCAGTAGTTTTAGCGTGAAGGAGTTACAAGCAGACATACAAACTTTCGCATTTTTTATTAGTAGGATTGATTTACATTGAACCTTTCCCAAATAATTAAAAAAATAAACAGCCAATGTAAACTCTACATAACAAAAGACAACAAATAATTGTAAAATTAAAAATTGGATTCAATAAAACAAACCATGAATTTATTACAATGTAACGAGAACTCATTAACCAACAAAAGCTAAATATAATAGTGGCAGACACCTGTCACCGCGTCGACGCCTGTCAAAACATCCACGCTCGAGAATTGACAGAATGGACTAAAATAAAGGACCGCGCGCGAAGAGTCGAGTCATCGGCGGATGGGTGCAGCATCTCGCGAGATTTAGAGATCCTTTGGTGAATTAGCAAATCGGTGAGATAGTAGATGCCGGCTTAGAATAGCATCACCCCATCTCTTCCCGTGGGTGTTGTAAAAGAACACACATACACATAAACAAATCACGCCTTTATCCAGGGTAGGCGGGCGTTAACGATCGTAAATTTACAGTCGTTATCGCCACGTCTGGCAAGTATTCAGGGCCCTTTCAGATGATTCGTGTATCACTTTAGTGACAGTTTGTCAACCTGTCACGTAAAATTGTAATACACATAAAACCCTCGAGTCCCTTAGTTGCCTTTTACAACACTCGCGGGCAGGAATGGGGTGATGCTATTCTAAGCCGGCGTCACATGGCAAATGCAGCTGTAAAATACATCAGCTGTATTTTTTAAATGCAAGCAGTCTATTTACTTTATCTTATCATATATAATTTAATTCTATTTAAGTCTGATCACGTTAAAGCATCATCAAGATAAACAGCACCACCGTGTGAATCCTTTCGCCTGTACTCAAATCTCTACTGAACTCTCAAACGTTATGGTCAAATTCGTCATGTAGAGAACCCTCTGACACTTCAGTGTCGCACTGGTGGTCGACACGGCAGGTCCGGCTCTGGGAGTGTTAATGAGGGACGGACTCAGGCGTGACTTGGCACATACCACGGTACACCATGTGACTGCTCTATTGTAAGACTACAGGTTTCTCAGTACATTGCGTAGCCCGTTCATTGTCTTGGTGTCCTAATGGCTTATAGCTACGAAATGTACATAGAATTTTACCTGTAAACGTACAGTTTTATAATATTATGCACTGGTGGCCAAGCAGTTACGGTGGTCTTCCAATTATTGCTTGGAAGTGGAATGCTATAATTTGCTGTCATCTAATTGTAGTCTTTGCATAAGTATTTCATTGTTAAGAAGAGCCTTTTGGATAATTGGGGTAATATAAGTTCCAGGAAGTTTATATATTTTGATGATTGAGTCGTTGGACATTGTAACTTTATAAGTACTCGCGATGACTTTTCTTAATTTCTTTGCGTTCCTTTTATTAAAGCCATGTTGATCTAAATAGAGACACATTGGGTAAAATAATTAGGTCATGAAAAGTGATAATAATAGTAACTAGTTAGTTACTCTAATAGTTTTAAATTTCACCTATTTTTTAATTTTCACAATTATATCTTTTTTTATATAATTATATTTTGAAAGTTATATCTACCAACTTTCGTAACGTTTTATTTTATTTAAAAATGCATGGAATCTATAAAATAATCATATCAAACTGCTTTAAGCAGTTTATCAGCGTTACGCTCTACCATCGCTCTATTAAACTCTCTATCAATAAATTACTACTTGAACTACATATTTCTATCTAATTCTAACATATTTATTTTTTGCGCAGTAGTTACCGGATTTGACATTAACAAAATAATCAAAAAATACTTGTACATAGTTATAATTTTAACGGGTTCTTACCGACGAATATATTTTGTTTTGAGTTCCCGATATTTCGACGCTGTTTCAAGCGGGTAAACTGTAAAAAATCATCTGTAGGTACTAAATAAATTCGTCGATGAGAACTGTTGGTTGGTTGGTGCATTGGTAAAATCATAACTATTAAAATAACAACCGCGATAGTTTCAAATTTAGTATACCAAAACTCTTTGTAAACAAACGAACCCGCAGCAAAGGCGTTCGCGTAGGTAGTCCACTAATAAATTCATTACGACGCACGCCCGTGCTCTATCGATTGCGGGCCGCTCGCCCGAACGTGCCAGAGACAATCGGCGCGATGGCGCTTCTCTACGCAGCCATAGACTATAGACAAACGTCATATTTCACTAAACTCTTCATTCAAAATAAGGTTTTAATGTTTAGGAGTAAAGTTGACTTTGCGATGTGTTGGCAGGAGAAATACGACGTTGAGTTTCGAATGAGATTTGATAAATAAATGTTAAAGCTACTGACACTGGCCGAAATGAAACCCGACCTTTTCGGAGCCTGCTAAAGCTGAAAGTCAAGCGGTATGGGAGGGTATGTAATCTTTTTGGCGCGGACTTGTGTCCTCTTTGTCTCTGACTCGCTGTCAAGCGTACTCGTGTTCCCGCGTTTTTTGTTTTAATTAGTCGCCCCTAGCCCCTTAGACCTTGCTCGGTTGGCACCTACATAGCTTGTGGACGTGCCTTTATTGTATAGCTCTGATGAGATGTTGTAGCTCATTTTTCTCGAACTCTCGAACTAGTTTTGCTGACTTGCCTTCTTTCAGTCTCATTTAGGATCGCTGACTTGATTGTATTATAAAGATGCCAATTACAACCAATGAAGCTTCTTTTGTTTCTGTTTATTACGAGTATGTACCTACTTATTTTTGACATATTCGTAAATGTCTTCAAACAAGGACGTAGTTTGAAATTGTAAATGTGGTGTGAGTCGTTTTTGCTGAACTACATTCGTCGCAGTTTCAGTTACCTACCTTCCTTCGGCTAAGCAAAACAAAAAAGTAAAAAATCGATATTTTCTCGACCATTATTTAAACTATTTTGCATTCCATTAAAAGCATATTTTATTATAAGCCTTATTTCCCAACGACAATAAAAAAACGCATTTCCCGAATCTAAGAAACCATCCCCTCGGTTGTATTGTATACACGCAAATACACCAAATTGTGCCCCATGCATTTAAAACGTCTTAGGAGTATGAATGGAAAACCTTCACCCTGAACCCAACGACCAAACAGCTTACTAGACGCCTTAAGAGCAGAGCACACTGGCCTGCGTAATGCAGCTCGCATGCGTGCACGTATACACGGCGTAAACACGCTCGTAACTTGTAACATATGGGATTGTATGAGAGACCCATATCCCACTTCATGTGCCGACTTCTCCAAGCTAATAATGGGAAGAGAAACTGGGAAATAAATGCGCCCCTCTCGACTGTGCCACTTTTGTTTTATTGGTCGAGAAAAAAATGTGCCGATATCATTTCTTTTTCTTGGCGTGTCTATTACTTACGTATTACGTCTGGCACCATGCGCAATAAAGCTTTAATTCTTCTCCCAATGACAAACTATCCAGGATCATGCAATTGTAAAGAAAATAGACGACGCGCTTCGTTGTTTATTATTAACTTTTTAGTGCATACTGATATAAAAAGGTGCAGTGCAATCAAAGTCCGCCCGTGATCTTACACAGATCTGACGTCTGCCAGAAAATATTCCGCCTAAAATGTGCCGTCTAGCTGGTCATGTAGTCGTTGCTTCGCCCTGAACCCTAACCCTTCCCGTATTCATGGCGCTACGGGGTAGGCAGGGCAGGAATAATGTTCGCAAATTTGTTTACAGATCGACTAGGCTTGTTCGTATTTCAGGGGGAGGGGACAGGGATGGAGCCAGTACTTATAACATAAATCTTTAGGAGTAAAGTCCCTTTGTTGAAGTAAATCGTGCTGAAAGAAGCTACCGGCATTCGAAACTTGGCCATGATACAAAATACTTATTAACAGCTGTACAAAGTTAATATTACTGGCCAACTGCTGAGCCCTAAGTCTGTTAAATGAAAATCTTTGCAGTTGGATGTCGATTGGATCTCACTTGGATGATTTCGGTCATTTCGTAGTCTGCCAACAGTTTGAAGTATAGAAACATCACAATGACAGTTGAATGACAGTTGGGTTTCGATGGCGTTATAATGATGAAAAAATAGCAGACTTGGGGCTCTGGTTACTCTACCGGCAACGGCAATATGCTCTTAATATAAGAGGAGTAAAGTCTAACATACATGGAAGATACAACAAAACTACATACTGCCTCAACTCCGACAGATAATTCCCTTAATACATACCTGGGTATTTATTTAGTAAATTTTCGCTTGTTCGGATGTTTGTTGGGTAGGTACTGGTATATAAATAAAATTTTCCCAAAATTTATCGGAAGGTTTTGTTGCTTAAAACAAAACTCATCTCAAAAGCGCGCCGTTTCACCGATCGATGCGGCGGCCATGTTGTCTTATGACGTCATTGTTCGCTAATTGGGCTGTTTCAGCGTGTGATCCTTTGCCTCGTGCTCGTGATAATTTAATTATTTATTTTATTTAATAGAACTATCTTTCCGGATTTTCATCCTTGAATCTCTCTTTCTTTCGTTTGGGATACCGAGTCGTCCAACGACCCATTCTGCAGTCTTGTATTTTTTTGATGATTGGAATAAAATTGCGAGAATAGATATGTGCAAAAGTTAGGTGTTGATATTATAATCCGGTTTGAAAGACCGTTTATTACCGCGATATTTTTGGTTTTTTACATAAACCGTATTTTCTTTATACCAAAAGTAACTCCTAGTCAATAGTGTCTCCATGTCTGCCAAGACTGTCTCCGTCTGTCTGCCAAACTCTACCCTCAAGCCCAAAACTCCTTGCCAATGGCACTTACTCCCTCTCTTTTCGCACTTATGTGTAGGTATTAATTCTGGAAGACAGCGAAGGCATCCGCGATTAACCATACAAGTAACCAGAATTCAAACATTTTTCTAGTCTTTTTTAACTTACCAACTCTTTGCAATCGATCTACTGTATATCTACTTAGGTACCTACTACAAAGCTACGACCCTCTCGAAATCGTCCCGAAATGTCAGCAATTCTCATTACGACGTTCACCTGACACAAATCCGTGTTCCACCAATTTCGCTGAGAGGCTAATAGTTTTCAATTTCCTTACCTGTCCCTTGTCGGTAATCCTTCGTTTTATTAGCTGCCCCTCCGATTCGCGCACGTGCGTACTCCAGCCTTTGTTCTATCAAATACTACCCTCCAATTACCAAACGTAACATTTTTCACCCCATTCGAAGCAAATTTAAACCGTACAGCTACGATTTAAGGTGAATTATTGAATTACTTTTTGTAAAAGTTAGGTTACTTTTGCTCCAAATCCGCCATGTTATTATTTCGTTTTGGCGTGCTCTGACTGACGTTTACAAGCCAGTGTTGCCATGCGGAATAAACTGTTATGCACGTTATGAGAGATTACTCGCTAATCTGGGAATATTGAAGACAATAAAATGAGCTTATGAGGTCGAGAGGGGAGGCCAATGTTTGACGTTTTACTTGTTATTGTTTAGTGCGAACATTTCGCATTGTTTAGAAAACTAAACACCATCATTCTTGAAGGATTGAGAAAACTAGGTAAGTATTTCCATTTTATATGGTTATTTTTCGGGGTTAAATGATAATAAATGAAATGCGAGAATAAAACTCGTTAATTTTTATTGTTTTATAAATCGAAATTCATTACACCTCACTTCTCATTACATTTACAAATTCCTTGTCAATTATTACTATTATTTATAATTAATAACGTCCCCTAAACCTATCTAACTAATAATAATTACATCAATCTAGAGCTCAGAACATAAATTAATTACATTTCCTCAATTTATTACATCTCATGATTAATCTTATTTAATTATTGGCTTATTGCTATTCATTGTCGCTGAGCGCGGGAAAACACGCCATTTTGCTTAAATGTTGCCAGTGCGTTATAATTTTACCTACGCTTTATTTACAACAAAACCGTCGCGGTCAAAACTTGTATGTTTTATAACTCATTTTTTATTTGATTAAAACCCAAGTATTTTATATAGTTTCATTGAATGTGAGCCATAATTTATTATTGTTACCTTGATCGTTATATCCGTAATGGCCAAGCTGTTAGAAGGTTCTGATTCTACATTAATTGTTATTGTATTTTCAAAAAACAATCGCAGCATCAAAAATGTCTATTAAGTTAATATATTCTTCTTCTATCGTGTGGGACACAACCCGATGAACCCTGGTGTCAGTATTTCAAAAAGGTTTATTTTGTAAATAAATACATGTATCGACCAAGTACCTAACAAACCCTCATTGTAATGCAACACACAAATCGTATACGTATACACACTCCTCTTGCAACATCGCGATGTGGGCTAAGAGCGAAGTAAATAAAAAAGTAATTATTCGGTTCGAGCGGTTAGTAAACATTGGTCAACAGTACGAGTAGATAATTAGAGAGCCTATCTTGAGAACACATCCAATATTTACAGGTTAGTATCTACACACACAGAACACTGATTTTACCCTAATTATACTATACACACAACAATATTCTAACACGGTTTTGTTTATTAACCAAATAACACGGGGCTTCTGACTCTTATGCTGGAGAAAATGGTTTTAGGACATTGACATTCTGCAGTAAGTACTTCAAATGATGTAGGCGTAAAATCACCGTCGGTCGACTTAATTTATAGATATCCTGATAACTTGAAAAAATCATTCAAAATTTTATTCAAACGAAAATGAGTATTTGCATGTAAAAGTAGAGTTTATTTTAATTTCAAAAACGCATCATTCAATCCCATTTTGTTTGGCTAATATACTCAACATCATATTTACAAATCACTGCTTAATTTCATTGAGCTTTGCTGTGTATTCAAAAAGGTACTTAAGAGGTATAAAACCGTGGTACCGAAAATGTTCAGCAAAATCTGTAAAATATAAATTCGTCTACTTCTGAAACTACATTTCTTAGAAAAGACGGACATGTCATTATAATTTGATCGATTAAATAAAAGTATCACAAAAGAGGATAAGTTCAAATCCTTAATCGCGTTTATCGCTATAGTTGTTATCTATTTATTTACACTACATCTGGCATCCCTGATGTCCTTTTTCCACTGTCCCCTTCACTGGAATCTTTCACTCACTTTCCACTTTTAACTAATTGTCTCATAGCTGCCACCAGCCAAGCTTTACCAGAGACAATGTTCTTGTAGGAGAAAATCATAAAAAAAGATCTAATAAAACCTATGAAAAAATTTTACGGCGTAAAAAATCTAGCTAAACAAATTGCACACAAAACTGCAAACGTCAATCACCCGTAAAACGGGGAGTTTTCACAGAGCGGCAACACCGCAACATAACCTCAAAAACTTTCAAATTCGCCTAATCAAAGTACATCTCCTCCTTGAACATTGTCTCGTGGTAAAGCTGGGGGAATTTCTACCAGGCGCGGCCCTGCAGCGGCAGGTAGCCTGAGCACTGCTGCTGGTAGGCGGGCTGCCGGTACGACGACACGAGGGGGTTGCTGCAAGCCGCCTGGCTCGGCTGCGGTGCTGAGTAGCCTGCGGGAGATTGCGCAGGTTGAAATGTTTTTGCTTACAAAGATACAGTTTAGGAGTAATCAGGATCATAATTCAAAGAAAAAGCTTGCAAACTATTTCTAGCTCTAAATACACAAATTATTATCAGATACAGTCCATTAAAAATAGTAGAAATTAAATAAGACGGAACTAAAAGATTTGTATGAAAAATTGTTGCCATATTTTAAGGTTATCCGTAAGATTTGACAGATCGCAAAGAAAGAGGCAACCTCATTTTTTGTCAACTCCTTTTTGCTGGACTGTACGTACATAACACAAGTCGAGTAAAAATGTGAACTTCGAATCGAGTGTGTTGCCAGTAAGGCTCAAATATTCACACCTTTTTCATAAATTGGTCTTTTAGAACTTTAATTTTGACATTCATAGATAAAACATAAAATTACAACCATTTTCATTATGCTTTAAGTGGACTATAGTTAAATACGCAGGCACGTAAAAGCTGATGAAACTTACCTGAGGTAGGCGTCGCACAATGACTATGCGCAGGCGACGACGCATCGCCGGACCCGCACGGCTTCCCGTCCTTGACCAACACCGGCACTGCTACCCGCCGGGGTGATGATGATGACTGTACAAAAAAAACGCAATTTTAAACACATTTCAGATTTTAAACACTTTATGTCTTTCCTTTTCGAGTAGGACACCGAGTCAATGTGTCAGAAGTTTTCAACCACTTTCTACAAGTAGCAGGCTTCTGACATGATTGTGTAACGACCACCGTCTAAGTAATTATAGACAGCAACCGGGACCTACGGTTCAGTCCGCAATGTCCTAACCAGACTGGGAACAAATTCACAAGGTCATCAATATCAACTTTGTGAGTGACCCACCGAGAATCGAACTCGGAACCTTCTGTGTCAAAGGCAGTCGCACTACCACTGCGCTACACTGGTCGTCACAGGCACAAATCCTGCTTGCTGTCGAAAATTTTGCAAGTTTTCCAAAAACCTTTCAGGTATGTACTCAGCTTTATGAATTTCCCCACTTAGGGGTAAATTCACTGGGCTGGCAACTTGTACTTGCCGAGATATTCTGTCATATAGGTACAGCGGAGTACAAAAAATCAAAAAGATTTATTCAAATTAGAACATTTTTCTTTTTGATTGTCAGTAATTCACAAATAACCAATAATTCACCAGTCATTGTGTCTTAAAAATGTTCTGTTTACTACAACAATTTTATAATCCTAGTATTGCGCGGCACAGGTAGGATAAAAAAAAAAAACGCACTGCCCAGGCTTGCCACACAGCATATAAACTTACGAACAGAAAATACAAACTTATCGTAAAAGAAACCCACAAAAAGTGATCAAATAAAATTTCCCAACGAACCAATTTGTTCAACATTATGATTGACTTAATAAACGGCTTCCAAACATCGAAATTACAATAATTCTCCCTTCCCGCCACGCCCGCCATTTGCTAACGAGCAAAAGTCATGTTCACGCGCCCATCCCAACTAGGAAATGTATACAGGCTGTAAAAAAATAGCTGCAAATATTTTTGGGGTAAATCAGTCCATGAACGGAACAACTTTCCCCAAGCAACATAGTTCGAAATCTAAAAAAATATTTAGACCTCCCATACAATAAATTCTCATATTTCGAGTTATATTTCTTGGGGAAAGTTGTTCAGTTTCATGGACTGATTCACCCCTTAAAATATTTGCAGCTATTTTTTTATACTTTGTATATGTTGACCCGTATTGAGTGGTATAGAGAAAACAGGAATAGGGTTGTGGATTGGCAGGTCAAATGAGCTACTTTTAAAACGATCTAAAACTGTATTTTGTATGGAAATAGCAATGTATGACGTCATTAAATATATTTTAGATGATTTATTAATTTTTTAACTGAACAACTTTCCCCAAAAACATAGGTAATTTTTTGGACCTCCCATACAAACTACGACTTGGTCGGACGGTAATTTTGTGTGGGAGTCCCAATTTCTTTTTCCACATTTAGTCTTATGTTCTTTGGCGAAAGTTGTTCAGTTACATGGGTTGGTTCACCCCTTAAAATATTTGCGGCAATTTTTTTTACAGCCTGTATAATATAATCCGGCCGGCGCGACGTCATTTTTCCGCGCAAATTGAGGCAATGGCGCGCCACGCACGACCACCCTTGGCGCCATAACCTAACCTATAATTTCATTTATTATCCCTTTCTATTTTATTTTTATTGTGATTTTGTGAAGTGACAAGATGAAATGCTAACTTTTTTATATACTCGACCGCCGTCCGTAATTTTTGGTTGTAGTTTTATGAAAACGTATTTCGTTCATTTTAGTTTGTATTGGCGTTTTTCAGTAATAAGATATAGGTAAATCAAAGCGTTGCGTTCCCTCTCTCTCTCTTTTCGTGTGGGACACACAGTCATACAACGACCCAATGATCCCTATTTCCACCGGCTTTCTACAAGTAGCAGGCTTCTGACATGGTTGTGTAACGACCGCCGTCTAAGTAATCATAGACGGCAACCGGGACCTACGGCTTAACGAGCCATCCGTAACACGGAGCCAGCTTTTTTATGGACTCATTTTATGGTTCAGCCCGCAATGTCCTAACCAGACTGGGAACAAATACACAAAGTGATAAATATCAACTTTGTGAGTAACCCACCGGGAATCGAACCCGAAAGCGTAGCGTTGAAGTCTTTACATTCTCGTAGCTTTTACTACGACTGTGCTACGGCGTAGCAAGTCTATGTTCAGTTACTGGTTAGTCACATTTTTATTTGATTACATACGTACATAAAACACGCCTTTATCCCATGTGGGGTAGGCAGAGCGTTAACGATCATCAACTTACGACCGTTATCGCCACGTCTGACAATTATTGGCCCTTTTAGATGACTCGTGTATCACTGTAGTGACAGGTTGTCAGCCTGTCGCCTAGATGCAATACACATAAACCGTCGAGTCCCAGTCACCTCTTACGACACCCGCGGGAATGAAATGGGGTGATGCTATTCATAACCGACATTACACGGCAGATTTAATTTATTTGATTTATCATTATTAAATCATGTTAACCTAGGATTCGGGCCAGGTTAGCCTTCGGGTTGCAAAGGCCAGATGGCAGCCGCTCTGTGAAAAAACTTGGTTCCACGTCAAATCCCCTAGGCTAGGTAGCCGACCCCGACAGAGGAACGGGATAAGGCAAGGAGAATGAATGATTAAATCATGTTAAGGAATGTTTACTATTTTGTAGAAATATCCACTTATTTCGAATACTTGGTGTTTTAATCAAACACTAGATATTGATATCGCCGTATTAAAGGCAAAACCAACTAACTCGTATTTTTTGCAGTTTTTCACTTTTTGATACCACTCGATTCAAAATTTGATTTTCTATCTAATGGTAAAACCCACTAACCCGTATGTCTAACCGTTGCCGAGATGGTAAGAGTAAATAGCGATTATATTGCTGATTTGCCCAGGATGGTACAGTCAAAAAATAATAACCACACTTAATTTTTAATTTATTATTTGCAATTGTAAAGTAAAAGAAAGTAACCAGCATTTGTTGGTTTTGCTTTCGAGAATTGCTGAAATGATATAGAGGCAAAACCAACTAACTAAGGGGCATAAAAAATATAACTTAATAATTAAAACCTTACAAATAATAATTCTTTACTTTCATTACACACATTTAAAAGATTACTAATTAAAGAAATAGCTATTCAGGGCTGAACAGAATTGTCTCATGTTTAATAACTGAATTTGAAGCGCAAACTTTGTAAATGCGATAACTCAAAAACTTTAAGTCACATTTTTGTGCTAGTTAGTTGGTTTTGCCTTTAATACGGCGATATTTACTTTTTGTTAGAAAGCTAATACAAACTAAACAAGCGGAAAAAGTTCACAACACCGATGGGACTCGAACCCACATCTTCTGACTAGCCGGGTTAGATGTGTTAACCATGTTAAGGACTTTTCCAACTCAATCATCCTTCCTTCTGAACGTTCAACTCCGAAATTTTTGCCCTGCATAATATTATATTCAATTTCAAAATCTCATTTCATCAAAAATGACTAACCTATATAAGGTGTAAAAATATTAGCTGCTAAGGCGGATCGCACACTTGACGCACGACGGAGCGCAAAAATATCGCAGACGCCTCTCAGATCTATACTAGAAACGTCACTCACCATACTAAAACCGCACTCTACGGACGACACTGCGATAGGGCTGCGATGACAGCGGTTTTGGTATGGGGATTAAAATTTCTAGAATGGATCTGACAGACCGCTGCGATATTTTTGCGCACAGTCGTGCGTCGTGTGTGCGATCCGCCTGAAACTAAACTTTTTTTTCGGGTCGTTGGGCGACTTGTCACATACGAAAACGACCAATACAAATACACATCCAAAAGATTATAACCACAGGGTTGGTATCACTGAGATAAAATCGGATAAAATCGCGAGAACGGTCAAATTTCAAATTCAAATTTCAAATTTCAATCGTTTATTTCCAAGTAGATTCACAACGAATAATTTCAGAAAGTCAAAAACTTACAATTCAATACTGTTACAAAAAAATAAATTAGTCATTGTAAAAAAGAGAAAATTGTCAGACACAATCTTCTCTTTTGTATAACAATTTTATGTTCCTAGTAGAAACGCGGCACGAGTGGGATAAAAAAAGGCACTGCCTCGGGGTCTGTCCCCTATTCGCGAGGTGGCGACGGTGAACGATAGGGATCTCTCATCGTCCAAGGTTTTGCGAATACGGGACCCGCGCTATAGTGTATAATACAGGATGTAAAAATATTAGCTGCAAATATCTTAAACGGTGAATCAGCCCATGAAACTGAACAACTTTCCCCAAAAACAGAAATATTTTTAAAAAATTTGGGCCTCCTATACAAAGTCACCCATGTTCTTTGAGGAAAGTTGTTCATTTTCATGGAATGATTCACCCCTTAAACTATTTGCAGCTAATATTTTTACACCTTATACAGGGTGACCGGTAAAATGATGCATTCCTTGCAAGGGATGAACCAGCTCATGAAACTGAACAACTTTCCCCATGGAACATAGGTCGGAATATGAAAAAAAATTTTGGTCCTCCCATACAAATTGACTTAGTCGGTCGGTAATTTTGTATGGGTGGGCCAAATTTTTTTTTCATTTTCCGACCTATGTTCCATGAGGAAAGTTGTTCAGTTTCATGAGCTGGTTCATCCCTTGAAAGGAATGTATCAATTTACCGGTCACCCTGTATATCAAAATCGAGAGATCTTAAAAATGCATTTTTCCATTGCGGCTGGCAACACCAGCCCCGATTTTTATCTCCCACGTCCACATTCATTATTCATCAGGCTTTAATCACGATGGTACTTTAGTTCTATTTAAAATACGCGGACGAAGATTTTTCACTATTGCTTAATCGCGTCCCGCCGGCAGAGAGGCACAATTCAAGCACTTTTTTAATGTTACTTAATTCGTTGCAAATTATCGATGAAATATCTTGGTGGAGTAAAACAGCGGTTTTTAAAATAGGGTATTAAAACTGGGAATTTGGTTTTGCATAGCAAAAACTATAGTGTTTTCAGGTTAGCGTGGCAATAGCAATCGTTGACACTTAGTACCACTGTACTCGTACTTTAGATAGCGATATATGGTTTACTTTAGTAAATATAAACGATACGATTATCGCTGAGTACAGGGATACAAGCCAAGTTCAAATTCGTGTATCCCGATACTCAAGCGATATTCATATCGTATACATTTATAGAAGAAAACGATATATCGTTATCTAAAATACGAGTACAGTGGTAGTGGTTTCAACGATCGCTATAGCCATGCTAACGCCAAAACACTATAGGTTCTATATATATATAGTGCTTGGCTTAAAGCATTCAAACCCCCCCTTCTTTTGTTTCGACATGTGTTTGCGACAGCTTTGTAAATTTTAGTCCAACGTCCAAATATAAAAGGTACTGTGTGGTCCAACGTCCTACCAAAATACCCAACTTATTTAAATTTTGCATGTAAGTGTATGTCTTACCTGATTATGTTGATTTTGTTCCGCCATTGCTTTTTCTTTCGCTTGTCTTTTACATTTGTAGCGGTGATTTTGAAACCATATTTTGACCTGCAACAAAAAAACTGAGGTTAATACGTCATATTTTTTATTTCAATTCGTCGCATTTCTTTAAAAAAAACGTCGGTAGCTAAGTGTTTAGGACAACGGTCTTACAATTGTGAGACCCGAGTTCTATCCCCGCCATATACCTACCAATATGTTTTTACTTACGCACATTTACCGACCGCTCTTACGGTGAAGGGAAAACATAGTGATGAAACCCAGACGATATTTGAATGTGGCTTAGCCTAGGATGTGGGCCAGGTTAGCCTTCAGGTTGCAGAGATCAGATGGCAGTGGCTCTGTGTTAAAACTTAGCTCCACGTCAAATCCCCTAGGTTAGGTAGCCGACCCCGACAGAGAACGGGATAAGGCAAGAAGAATGAATTACATTTCTCACTTTCTTTTTGATGGATCACTCATGCACATAGGTACATAAAATTGTTATTAAGAACATAAAATTATTATTGATTACAATGACTAATTCATTTATTCAGTGACAGTATTGTAATGTAACTCTATGACATTCTAAAAGCATTCATTGTGAATCTACTTGGAAATAGACGATTGAATTGAATTGAATTAACTTAACCTTATAGCTATGGGCAATGTTCTATCGACCGCGCAAAAGTACTTCACATATATCACGCCTCTATCCCTTGCAGGGTAGGCAGAGCGTTAACGGCCTGATGAATACGGCCACTATCGCCACGTCTGACATTTTTGAGGACTGTTTTCCAATGTTGTTTCAGAAAACATGTGTATCACTATAGTGACAGGTTGTCAGCCCGTCGCCTAAAAATTGTAATACAGCAACACTCCCGAGTCCCTTAGTCGCCTCTTACGACACCCGCGGGGATGTGGGGTGACGCTATTCTAAGCCGGCATCACACGGCACCTACAAAAGTACCTACTTGCATGTAATCCTATCCTAAAAGTACTCAATTGGCCTTATTAAATATTTTACAAGAGTAATTTTCTTTTCATCCTAATAGCAAAACGTACGAACCAGTGACTCTCTCTTTAGAGTGTTATCATCACCAAACTTGTGTGAACTTCATACAAGTGGGGGGTTTTCCGCATTGTGCTCCAAGTGCAGCTAACTTCAGTCAACAGCTGACCTCCCTGAAATTATCCGCGAGTGTAGAGCCCCCCGCACCCCTCAACACTCCTCCTTAATGACGAAAGAATAAACACAGAACACAGCGTGTTTGCCTACCGCCTTTGTCGACACACGCGCGGAACGCAGCAAAATATACTCTTTATTTATTATTTATACATCGAGAGTTTCCTCCGTGTTTATTCTTTGAAATGGATGTGTGCCCCTCGCGAGGACGTTCCGTTATGAAAACGGTTCGCGCGTAAATACCGCCGCCATTTTGTCGGATCGAACGCGAGAGCCGTTATGAAAACAAGATGCAATCGCTACATGGCTACTATGAAACGGCGGATTCTTGGTAGAGCCAGTAGAGAGCTTATTGTGCTATGTTTGTGAACTCTTGTGTAGTGTGGGAATGTTGGCAGCAATGACGCCGTGACGTGCGGTTTTGTTGCATCGCATTCTTGTTACTTAAATACAAGATGTATTTGCAAAGGTGAGCATCCACTTTGCAACTTTAGCAGATATACTCTGTATGAGGGCTTTTTTTCGTGTAGGCCACCAAGTCGTCCAACGACCCGATGAACCCTAGTGTCAGAATTTTTCTACTGCCTTGTACATATAGCAGGCTTCTGACATGGTTGTGTAACAGCCGCCGTCTAAGTGATCATAGACAGCAACCGGGACCTACGGCTTAACGTGCCATCAGAAACACGGAACCATCTTACTTACGGACAATCGGGTGGTTCAGCCCGCAATGTCCTAACCAGACTGGGAACAAATTCACAAGGTGATAAATATCAACTTTGTGAGTGACCCACCAAGAATCGGACCCGGAACCTTCTGCGTCAAAGGCAGTCGCACTACCACTGCGCCACATCGGTCGTCGTGTATCAGCGCTGGTGAGAGTAAATGAATGGGCATCGCTTATTGCACTCCGCCACTCGGACGCTCTCCGCTCGAGCACTTTCTTTCAACCACCTCGTGCATAATGGCGACTGGCTTGCTTGCACGCACCCACTAAGTTTCCACTAGACACTAGAGAGCTTAGCCGGAGAGCTGGCTGCTTCTGAGGCCGTACGATTTGGCCAGAAACTAAACGTGATAGGAAAAAGAATCTGGTCTTCTTCTTCTCGTGTCAATGTACGTTTCCCAACGTTATACTAGCTTCCAGTGCTTGGCTACAGCTACTGCTGCTTGGCTAGCCGCATTGAGGTCCTCAGTACCGAGTAGTAGGCGGCTTAAAAACTCTGACACCAGGGTTTTTGAATCGTTTATGGAATCAGTGTCCTACACGATAGAAGATGAAAAATGCTAATGAGATGCTGCACATCAGACGAAAAAAAAACCTTTTATCTTGGAATAGTGATGTAACGAATGTTCAAACCTGATTTTATGGACTCTCACATTCGCAAAATATTCACAAGAATTTTTCGAATACGAATGTAAATGCGAATGTTCAAAAACATGCGAATATTCGCGAATGCGAATGCGAATATTCATTACATCACTATCTTGGAGCATAATGTAAGCCAAGCCGATTTCCCGGTCAAATCGGTCTACCGCTACCGCAGCCACCTCTCTGCCTAGAAAGCTGTTTGTTTTGCATCTACGCGACATTTTGGGTGCGTCAGGGCTCCATGTTAAGAACCTCACATCTTTACACCCACTTGTTACTCCGTGATGTTTTCCTAGTACCCATCTCGGTTCCTCTTGGCTACCGGAATGCTACTTACGACTTCTATTGTTTATGTTGCCTTAGTGTTTCTAATCTTCCTATTTGTTTAGCGTTTAGGTGACCGTGAATCATGAGAAATACATCGTAAGAGCAAATTATAAGGGCTATCTTGAGTCAGATGTCGAAAAGATCATGTTGGATTAGTATAGCAAAGTTTTTATGGCAATCACTGAACCCAAATCGACCGACGTGGCGCAATGGTAGTGCGACTGCCTTTGACGCAGAAGGTACTTTTTGTTTTTTTTTGTGTGTCGGCTTGGTGGGGAGCAAGGGCTCACCCGGAAAAAAATTAATGGTAGGTAGTTCAAACAACCAGCCCAATCACGCCCTTGGGGTGGGCTGTGGGCTTAGGAATTGTTCTGGGAAGAATCGGCACGAAATTGACTCATCCTGAGTACGTCCCTGCTCCGGTGCATTATGGGCGTCGCTTGCGCAGGCGCAGGCGCGTAGGTGTTCCGTTCCACGAAGAATGACTTGCCGTATTCTCTCACAATTATTATCAATAACGATTCTCTCGTGTTTGTTCTGCACTTCATTTGATGCACGGAATGTTTTTTTGGCCGTGTCGTTTAATACAGGTATTGACAGATGTCATACATTACAATGATCACTAATTTGTTCGTTTATTCGTTTGTTTTGCTGTTTTAAATATTGATTTGTTCTTTTCAAGTCATCTTCGTCAAGACGTGTGTCCCGCAAAAAGAGAAAAATATTTTACGGGACGAAATTACGCATGTAACTAATTTAAAAACTACCTCAACCCAAGGAAATTTAAAATAATATGAAAATATTGAACTGAACTTTACCCAAAAAATAATGGGTCATACAAAAAAACAGTTTTTCGGGAGTTGTTCAGTTTCATGAATATTTTCACCCCGTAAAATATTTGTCCCTACTATAGGCTGAACATTGTTTAATTGTGTCCTAATGTTTCTATGTAGACGACTTCATTTTCACAAGAAATGAAGCTTACATCATAATCAAATTCCAAATTCAAATTTGACATCTTTCTCGCAGAGATTTGTCAAGCGTGTACGCATAGCCAACACAATGGCTGATTGTCGCGTTTTATTGTACAGAAAATATTGTATGGAATTCCCACTGAGTAAACACGCGCCCGTCGTGCTGTCAAGCTATCAATGCGCTTCATTTATTTAGTAACTTATAAAAATATCGCAGGCCTAACAAAAAATAATAATATTAAACTTTAGATGTACAAATCTCGACCTATGGCCGAGGCTGTATGGTTGCTAAGCCTTTGAACGAAAGGAAAAAGAGATTTTATTAACCATAGCGTTCGATTTTCGTAACAAAATTCGAATTTGGATACACGTGAAACAATTTTATTTTACCATAAATTGTTATGGTGTGTGGCCAGTGTAAGAAACTGGAATGAGTGTGCGTGCGTGCTTGAATGCGAATGTCCGATATGAAAAAGACAATCTTTAACAAAAGTAAAATGTTTCATAGTGATTCAGATATTACAAGCGATTACCAAAATATTTTGTGTGTGTGTGTTTATGTGTGTATGTGTGATGGATGACGTTGATGTCTTTCGTTCAACTTGTTCAATTCGAATATAAATTTTCACAACGTAAACGGCTATTTGTCTGTCTACAATCTTTTTTTTTTTACTGTTATGTCTTAACCTGACTCTACTTACTTCGTCTAGTTCCTATCTTTTATTCAATGTATGAGAATAAATATACTAAAATTTTATGTGTGAATCAGCATAAAATAGAATCTACTAATAACTACATCCGTTTTTATTTACAACTTACCAAATATATAAATGCAAATAATTTACTATGTTTGTTTTTTTGTTACGTCCAAACTGAAGCTAGAATAGATGCGTATTATGGCACTTTCTATGTAGGAGTAGTATAAACTTGAATATAGATGGCGCGGTTAAGGAACTAAGTATAAACATTTTTGTTCATACTGACGCTCCTATTAAAGAGATAACGTTATTTTAATACAAAGTATCCCATTGCGCGCCATCTATATTATCTTACAATAACGTCGCACTTGACGTATTCTTCAGAACAAATATATAAATGATCTGTGGCCCTAGAAAGTCCTTAATTAACAGTGGATTATTGATAATAAAATAACCTGTTTGAAATAAAAATCTGGTTTATAGTCAATACACGATTTCAAAGTGTAATGGTTTGGAGTGGCCCTACTTAAAAAATGGCTATGTAATTAATACGCATCCCACCCATCGGCATATCTATCTCTCACCTCATACATAACATAAATATACCAGCTAAATGTAACATAACAAGAGTTTGATATGTACAAACTGAGACAGCCCCTACCAGCCGTCCGTGAACTGTGACTCGCTAAGCTTTGCTAATATTTACGAGCCGTAATATTAATATTTACAGTAGCAAGTAATTATATTGCAGAATAATATCTTTGTTATAAATCAAAATTTGAGATGTTTTATTATACAGAATTATAACTCGTTTCCTGTGTAGACTTTGTAACTTGACACTGGCAGAATTATAAATGTGCGTGAAAGCCATTTTTACGAAGATTAAATTTTGAGGTTGAAATTATTTTGGGCCATTAATTTGATTGACTCCCCGGTCTTGGATACCTGCAGGTTTTCGAATTGGAATTTTACTGATTGGGGTTTGAATGTGGTGTTATCATAAGATCTAGTCGTCATCATCACTATGTCGAGCAGCAGGGAAGGCCTACCCCATAAACAGAAAGTAAGTTATTTGCAAAAAACGGAGCAAAAAAGCTCCGGCCGCCCTGTCATCCTACGCAAACACGCAACGGCCGGCCGGTAATGCACTTAGACTCACAAATTACATATCCCCGACCGCCAGACACAATGCCTCCATACCTGCCCGCGATCCCCCGTGTCAGGTGCATCATCCTCTCAGATACTGCTAATCCACCACCACAATAGGCCCGCAACAAAAATCCGCCATTCATCAAAATATAATCTCAGAAAAACGCGAAATGAACCGAAAACCCCGCAAATTTCGTGGATTCGACCAATATTTTTCGCGGTTATTACACAATCACAGCGTTCGAAATGTGTTTTGACATGTTGGTAATTTTGAATAGCGAGCGCTGGCTGCGGGAGGATGATAGCGCAAACAATTTTTACTTTTTTATAATGAGGCAGATGATTTCATTTCGGCGCAGCCTTTGCAGGAAGTTCATTGAAATCCCACAGAGATTAGAAAAAAGTGAAGTGGAATTATAGAGCTATTTAAAAGATGAGCTGACGGGAAAGGCTTTGTCGGGTTAGCTTAAATAATGATGATCGGTTTATTAAAATGTAATTTTAAGGTTATACCATTGTGCTTTCAGCAACCTTTACGTTATGCTTCGATTTATTAACTGCATTGTGTTGGTTTTTCAAACCACCAAAATCAGTCCTGGCTCAAAGGACCAAATATTAAAAATATGAAAATGAAATTAGGCTAATAGGTAGGTAAGTACATAAAATAGTATTGCCTTTATTTACGAGACAAGAAAACCAATGTTGTAACAGTTCACAGAAGGACGAAGATATACCTAGACCTACCCTACGTACGTATAATCCGGTCCTCGATACAATGCAAATTAATTCAAATTATGATGCGATGTACAAAAAATATGACTGACTGCGAAGACAGCTTTCTCGCTTGACGTTCCGTTTGACATGGTGGCATTACCGCATTAATGCGCTATTATCATATTGGTTCCCATTAGGGCAAGGGCCCGCATGCGCGCTTCCGTCCTGCGATGCGCGCCGCGCGGCTGCGCAGAACGTGACGCTGACAAAGGTTTACAGTCTTTGTTTCCAGATTTTAGACGGTCCCACGGAAGACAGGTCAATAACCTGACGTGTTTTTGATTGAAGTCAGATATCCTTTACATCCATTTAGGTATTGTGTTTTTCTAAAATGTTTGCGTGAAGTTATCGAATGAGTAGACTCAAGTAGATCCGATCGTAATATTTCCGATCTGCTCAATTACGAAACTTTCCATTTACGGTACCATCATGGTAGGTACCTCTTTTTTTTGAAGATAATAATGTAAAAATATAATCTTTTTCTTTATTTAAGATCCATGCTCTTGTCGGTGGAGCAACCACCATTCATTTTTTTCTCCGCCGGTGACAACATACGACACAACATTCACTTTCTATTTCAGCTGTTGAACGTAGTTTTCTCCTAGGTCGTCCTCTTCCTGTTTTTCATTCTACTTTTCCTCCTTTAATCGTCTTCAGGAAACTATCGTGTCGTATCAAAAAATATAACGTAGTACGTTATATTTTTAGTATACGTTAGTATATTATAGCTGTGGATGAGTAAATTCTTAAACAAACGATGATATCAGATCTCGTCAAAAGCTTTGCAGAAAATCATCCACGTAAAGTAGAGGCCATTAGGATTATGAAAAAGAAATCAAAGTCGATCTGTTTGAAAATGGAAGCGCAGTCCGCTGGGAGTCGCAGTATCAACAGTGGCGTCGTGCCGCGAACATCGAAATTTACTTAAGTTAAATAACGAAACGCGAGCCCTCTGTTTGCACCGAACGTCAAATACTGCGGAATATTGTGGCTGGAGCTCAACTTTGCCTTTATTGCGGCGTTTATTTAAACTGCGCTATGAATATGCATTATGTAAGACCGGAATGCGTTTAGCTGATTCTAAGCGGGATAAAGGACTTTGATGCCGCAGCGCTCTAAAAGCTCAGCTACTTTGCACGTTTTGGTTTGTGGGTGACTGTAACACGCTAATGCGTCATTTTCGCCAAACAGGGTTATACTGATAGCAATTTTGTTTAGGCTCACTTTAAGCCTTTAGTTGTCGGCTTAAGTCGAATGTAATCAGTTATCAGTTATTAAATGTTTCTAGATATGAAAATCATCTTTGCCAAACGTATTTGGGAATAGTTTGTATCTAACTCACTATATCTTAACTGTCTGTAACTGAATTAAAATTAAAACAAATAAATAGTACGGATGGGGAGCGTAATTTAATACTTATTATTATGTAGGTGGCCAATTCTCAAAGCGGGGGCGTGAGAGGCGAGGGGCACGTGCTTGCGACTGACAGGGGGCCCTGGGGGTCACTGACGGGGGTCAGGGGGGCCCACTGACCACAGCACATTACAAAGCCTTAATCAGCTCGTTTAAATTCGGTAGTTGCTGCCGGCAACCTCCGGAATGGAATAAATTGATCCTGAATAAGTGGGTAAATTGGTTTCAGAAACCGGTTTGCGAATAGTTTTGTGAAATTCATAGTAAGTTGGGATTTGGGAGTAGTTTGGTAATACTCGAGAAGCTTTGCCATTTATATGCACATTGTGAACGCTATTGAGGTCGTACATATATATAACATAATTATAACGAAGTACATACCTATTATATAACTTATTATTTTAAAGTAAAATAATAGGTATTTTTCTTGAAACCTTGTAAGTAGGTAGAAAACAACAATTCTAGTCTAACCTAAGTTTATTTTATCTGTAAGACAATTGATATGTTGGTTCTATTTGATCAAGGACATGAAGCCTACATCTCAATTAATCAGTCGATTACCTGATCAATATCAAACAATCCCAATTCCGCTCCAGCAAGCTAAACACACGAACCAATTAATGCTGTGACAATGGCAGCATTATGATCGCGATTACGCGTCACGCCGCCGCCATTGTCGGCTGACGTTTGTTTTGGCGCGAAACCGGCGGCGGTATTGCCGCTGACACCCCCAAAATGGAGATTATTCATGGATGTTTGCGGCCCATTGTCGCCGTTACACACCGAATTTATGAAATTTATATTGACACGGCCGAGATTATCGAGTCATTGTTATGAAGGATTTGAATTTGAGCGTGTGGGAAACTCGGTCGCGTGCCGGTGACAGATATTTATAATGGAACTTGGTATTTGCAAGCGCACGACGCAAGCCAAGTCTGGTATGCTTATAATAAATTCAGAATCTTATTTCAATAGAAAAATTACTCTTATTTCAGTAAAAAGTGCTTTTATTAAAAAAACGTTTCTTTACTATAGAATACTTGAGTATTTTGAAGACATATAGATATATATAATCTAAAATACGCACTCACTAATTTGAAAGCACCACTTGAATCTGCGAAAACTCTAACAACAAGGAAAATATAGCTCTCGAGAATCAAAGAGATATACCCTCAGTCACTGAAGCGGAACAAGTGTGCCAACCTAACGAACCGCACTGTCTCCTGCGGCGGTTACAGGCAGGGAGGCAACTGTGAAAATCAATTTTTTTATCTCTTCAAAGGTGGCTTTGAAATAGATCCTTGACTCGGCTCCACCTAACCTTACTTTTCCGTCTTTGAAGCTATTTCAGACACTTCTTATTTATTACATAATGCAATTGAAGAGTCCCTGAAAAGTTGTTATTTAAAATGGAAACTAAAGAACTTTCATCCATCATTCACTATTATATTATCGTATCAAACGATTGCCCTAAGCAATATTGCCACCAATTCGGTTTACCATCGCCACCACGACACTCCTAACACGTTTATTGTGCGTGCATGTTACACTAGTATCAGAGGGCGTAGCCGGAGGCGTTCTGCTACCGACAGACAACATAAATCATTGTAATCGGTTTCATGGAGCCGCGGGCGATGACAGCCACGGAACCACCCATACACGACCCCGCTATTGCCCTATTCAATTACCGAACAAAACGGACCCAATAAAACACCCACTGTCGGGGGACGTGAAAGAACCTTGTTAGTTTTTGCGCTGGCAACACAATTTGCCGGTGGTGAAAAACAAATTAGGGGGTGGGATGATAAGATCGCGATCGGTTTTGATTTTCTAGATTAGGATTGTCTTGTTGAGGTACTGTTCGTAAAATGGGTCTCTCTCTGCATCTTGTAAAACTAGGACTGATTGGTAATTTATTTGGCACTTTTACAATAATGCCCAAGGATGTACAGTCGGTGAATGTAACTAACTCATGATAAATTTAGTATTTAAGGTTTCGATTTTCTTGTAATCGTTACTAACAATCCGAATAAAAACGATGGAGCACGTTCAGTAAATGTTACTGCATCTAAAAGTAGTAATTATTGCTGAAGAACGCAACAATGTCAAAAATGCTACCTTAAATTTTGGATTGTACATGAGTGACGCGGAGAGACTATACCAGGTGCCTATCTATTGCCCAATGAAATGTCATTTAGGAGAAGTAATATAAAATTGCATCAAACAATCTCCTGCCCTACAACCCTGGTCAAGATTCAGCAATACTTTAGAAGGACATTATACCGCTAGGGAGAAAATAATATTTTTGCATCTTACCTGTGTAGGCGTTAAATGTATGAGCGAGGCGAGGTGCTCCCTCTCGGGCGCTGACAGGTACTTCTGCTGCTTGAACCGCCGCTCCAGCTCGTACACCTGCGTGCACAAATACATATTATAGTCAAATACTGAGTAGCTATTTATATAATAGGTAATTAGGTTAGAATTTTGTTTGATATCTGGATTTTCTTCCGGTCCCATGTTGGGCGCCAAAACAATTTTCTTAGGGCTTTGGAAAAAAGACAAGCTTTCACTATTATTTTCTTAAATAATGAGGGTTCCATACTAAACTGACTGAATGAGAGACAGGTTTTCAATTAGTTTTTGTATTTTTGCGTATGGTCCCAAGTTGGGCGCCAATAACATTTCCTAACGATACATCTCTCTTTGCTGTCATTGCCTGAGGTTTTGCTGTGGGCTAAATTGATTTGATTTTTCGTGCTTTGGACTCTACATAAAATTATTTAAACTAGGTTTAACGACTGTCCTAACTTATCAATATCTCTGATGCTCAATATAACTGCAGAAATTGCTTGTTCATTGAAATGACGCATAGCAAACTATTACAGTATGCGTGAAGTGTGCAGTCTAGTTTCTTTGTTCAAAAGGGAGGTGGCGTTAAACGAAACAAGTAAATTCACTAAAAATTCTTTTCAGCCAGCTCTAGAGGCTGGAGCGCGCGACAAGCAACATTAATTCCCGGCAGCCGTCAGGTATCAAAGCCAGTTGCAAACAAAAAAATAAAATCCTCCTCATCCAGTTTTTGCACACATTCGCTACATTACACGCACACACCCGCGCTGAAAGAGCCGGAATAGAATTAATTACAGGGGAGTAGGCTGTATGGCTGTATGTATGTAGCCTTTGCCTCCCCCGGCGGGCGAGCGAGGTGGGCGGGGCGAGCCGTGGGCGGGCGCCAATTAAATTGCCTGAACGTGGGCAATTTTCGGCACAGCTTAGGTAATGGAATGTTTCATTTTATCCATAGGATTAAGGGGGAAGCTAAATATGTGGAGGTTCTAGGTAGACGCCCAGCAGACCATTGTAAAAAGTGTAAACCGTACGAAGTGTATCTTCGAAATTTTCGCAATGTGTAGGTTATGTATGATAGATAGTTACAAAAAAAAATAACAATTTTAAATTGAAATATTGAACCTTGGTTACCAAATATATCATAAAAAGAAATCTGCTAGGCCACGACATTACTACCTTTTAGGACTTATTTACGTTACCGTAATAGAGCAACTGTGGAAATATCGTTCACAATCATAGAATCGGCGTCTCTGCTCGTATTTTTATATCTTAGGCGGTCGTGACCCCACTCCGCTGTGGCCCCCTTCACTCCTCAGGTCCTTACGTATTGATTACCGAGTCAAGGCCAGGGCTCCAAGTCTGCCATTTTTTTGTCATTCTAACGCCATCGAAACTCAACTGACACTCGATTGCCATTGTGATTTTTCTAACTGTCAGCAGACTACGCAACTACCAAAATCATCCAACTCAGATCCAATCGACATCCAACTGAAACTATTTTCATTTAACAGACCTAGTCTAAGTACTTAGTGTTAGGCTCTTAAGCCCAGTGGTAGGCATACCGTTTGTACCACCACTGAGCCCTAAGTTTTAATTAGTTAGTGGATAGCAAGTTTTTAGTCGGTTCTCCATCCATGTAACCTCGAGAAAATTCTCATTCGAAATTTTATAGTACCGTTAATCTTTAATTAGAAAATTAGCAAGACTTTTGTTGATTCGCAAATTGTCGCATCCTAAACCTAAAAACAAGACGTGAGAACCAATGATCACAATCGTAGACTTCGCGGCGTCTCCTATATTTATTACGCCTCTTCGTGAACCCACTTCTCTGTAGTGGAGGGGGCTTCCACTCTTCAGGTCCTTGTATTGATTTCTGAGTCAAGGCCAGTGGAAAGCACCGCTAAGTACGCCATTTGTCCCAGTGGTCGATGTGTAGTGAGTTTTGCTTACGTCTCTGACTCAACAAATCACGAGAATCAAGTGGCAGTCACCTGAGCTTGGGTAAACAACACCCTCCGTTTTTTTCTCTGTGCGAGCCCTATCTGCATTTGTTTCGCGACACGGTTGGCTTAAACTATGAGACCCCCCCCCCCATAGGCCCCTCGAAGCCCCTCACTCACCTGAGCTTGCGTGAACAACACTCTCCGTTTCCTTCTCTGTGCGAGCGGGAACTGCATGGGTTTCGCGTCAGGACCGGCGCAGGCGGCGAGGCCCCCCATATTGTTGACGTGGCCCATCCCGCCGGACGTCGACGTCATCAGCCTGGAAACTAAAGCAGCCGCTCAGATACGCACACTTCGAGTTAGCTCACTAAATTATGGAGGACGTTAAAAATAAGATATCATCAATATAGAAACGTTGTCTTTCGGCTAGCAGGTAAACTCTAAGGGTAACTCTTTTTTTGGCCTGTAGCGGTAATGTTCACGTAATATTATGTAAATAAGATCTAAAAGATAGTCCACTTTCAGAGTGTTTTAGGAGAAATTGTTGGATGGATATCAAACTTCTTTTTCAAAAATAAATGAAAACTGTTTTTCATGTCAGTGATACGTACGGCTTTTTATCACAGGTTATGGGCTTTTATTCCATATTTTGCTTTACTAGTTACTTTTATTGAGTTTAATTACGAGAATATTTTAGTTTCACAGAAATAATACCTCTCCGACCAACGTAAAGCTATTCGAGTTGAACTATCTGAGCTGAAACGGTCAGTGGCCTATGTTACAAATAGGACACTTAATATTGGATGGTCTAGTTCAGTATGCGAGGCCAAAATAACTGCCATATAAACTAGCAATTCAATTGAGTCAGGGGTTCTTGGGTTCAGTGACCATTTCGTCGATCATAGCCCTATCCTGTTTCAGTAAAGAACTACTCGGAGAATAAAGCTTCAAACCGGATGTTACCTACATTTGCATTTTATTTTGTACCTGAGCTTGAGTACAGTACAGTATCTCGCAGAAAATAACAACATTTACGCAAGTTGATTGGAAATTGGTGTGCTGAATATTATGATACGGGAAATGACTGGCATAATCTAATGCAACGAAATGAATAAACATTATATTGGTAAATACCAAACGACTCACTACACGAGCAAAATACCAATTACAATAAAACTCTGTTTTGGATTAAAAAGTAACACAGAAAAGATTACAATCCTTATAAGATATATAAGGCCTAAACGGTTACAAATCGCGTCGTCTATTGCAAATAACAAATTGTAAAATCTCATCACATGCACGTCAGCAGTTGTGCTCAATACTCCACACATTACTCGACCCAGCGTTCTATTGACACAACACTCCAAAGGGTCTTTCAATAAAATATTACTCCCCATTCTCTTATTCGTCCGCCATTGTGCTACCGAACGTGTTTTGGCTGCATTATTTCTTATCTGTGCGATCGAAAAAACTTTCAGCGTGCGTCTTTCAAATATAGATTTTTTAGTCTGTGGTCCTTTGTGAAATGTCAATGGCGGGGCGGCCATTTTGTTATCGTGGAATCTTTATTTGAATCTAATTGAAAAGTAGCGTGTTCAATAGAGTGTTTTGTTCGGGGGCGGTTGAATGTAGATTAAACCGTTTAATGATGCAGCAAGTAATGTTTACAAACAATGTTTGTGAGGGTCTGTGGCTCGGAGCCGGAGGGCATTTCCTTGTCGTGCCTTGTCGCTGAGGGTGAGATTGATAAGTGCTACATATTACTGTAGTCAATTGTGCTACAATTTATACCGTGTGATGTCGGCTTAGAATAGCATCACCCCATGTCTTTCCCGTGGGTTTCGTAGGAGCCGACGAGGGGAATCGAGGGTTTCATGTGTATTGCAATTTTAGGTGACAGTTTGGCAACCTGTCATATAGTGATACACGACTTACCTGAAGCAACCTTCAAAAATTTGTCAGGCGTAGCGTTGACGTTCTGCCTACCCCGCCAAGAATACAAGCGTGATTTGTGTATGTGTATGTATGTAATTGTGCTACAATTTACTTGCCGCTGGATGATTCGTATTTCAGAAAATACAAGCCGCAGACACGAACAGAACCTGCGACTTTCAGTCAGTATCCCATGTTATATTATAACCCACTCTACATAGATTGAGATTAATTAATTTTTTGCTAATTACTTGTAGTCAAAACGATAAAAACTGGATTCATCATTCTCCTTGCCTTATCCCTTCTCTGTCGGGGTCGGGTACCTAACCTAATTTGACGTGGACCTAAGTTTTACACAGCGCGACTGCTTTCTGACCTCTGCAACCCGAAGGCTAACCTGGCTCGAATCCTAGGTTAAGTCACATTCAAATATCATCCTTCACCGTAAGAGCAGTCGGTAAATCTACACCAGTAAAAGCACATTGGAATACATGGCGGGGATCGAACTCGTGTCTCACGATTGTAAGACCGTTGCCCTTACAACTTGGCCACCGACGCTCGCATTAATAACTATTGATTTGTTTAGCTCAGCCCATACAAAAATGGCGGCGCGCGCCATACTAAATAGCGGAGCGCGCGCTCCCGAAAATTCCTTTGTAGCTCTGGTTTTCGTTCACCAATTGTCAAGCGGTTTTTTTCGTCTAAAAATTCATGAACGCATCAATGCGCTTAAAAAAAATAAAATAAAGCTAAGTCGCACTGTGTGTGCGTATAAATTGAGCCAAAGTAGCTGTCAAAAAAAGGCTCGCGGACCGGTTTTCGGCGGCAGATTGCGACATCACTACAACATCCGTTGTCTATGGTTTATACGTCATTTGACAGCTTAGATCCTAAGGTCATAACTCTCAGAACATTCCAAAGCAATAGGAAGCTTAGTTTCGTCGCAATAAGGGTCAGAATAGCGGGTGCCGATCGGCACCCGCGGGGCTAGAGAGGTAGCTCGATTATTGTAGAAGATCTAGTGAAGCTGCTGCAAAATTATTTGATATTCTCAAAGAAGGGCACGTCCATTTGAACTTCACACTACATCTTGAAGTTGATTGTCAGTTCTTGATCTTGAACAATTGTCTTCTATTGGGGCCGTGAGGACATCGTGTCAATCATTGTGAAATCAAGTGCAATAATCTACATATATATCTCGTAGATATCTGTAGCTTGAAGTGTTTACTTAGATTTTGAAGCCTCTACATTTTGTGCTTAATCTACCTAGAGAGAGATATGGGCAGGTGGATAGATATTGTTGGATGTTTAATCTTCATAGGTAGAACACCCATACAGGAAATGAAAATTTTAAAATAAAGCTTAACTGTGCAGGGCATAAGTTCCTACGACTCTAGATACCACTAAGAAGAACGTGTCAATTTCACTGCGCTCAAAATGGTTTCACCGTCATAAGAATCACTTTGTCTGTATACAAAGCGGATGCAAGGGCGCCGAAGCTGGAAGTCGGCATATATTTTGACAACAAATACCCGGTAATTGAGTTGGATACCCGGACACCCGGGCCGTGTCACACCCCGGCGCGGTCACTTCCACAATCTAAATATAAATTGCATTTGGTAGATAGCTGACAGTCCCTCAGTTATAGTAAGCTATAGAGTATTTTAGACGGAAAGGAAAAAAATGTGTTTTGGTTCATAACTTTTCTTAATTTTTTAATCCCATTGATCTAAACCTCAATACTTTGTCAAACGTGGCGATAATGACCGTCATTTTACGATCGTTAATGTTCTGCCTACCCCGCGAGTGATAAAGGCGTGATTTGTATGTGTGTGTGTATCTAAACCTTTTTTTGCGAAACACAGGTACTTTTCTAGTTAGGAGACTCGACCTACAGTTTGATAACAATATCTGGGTCTCAAATTGCAAAAGCAACAACCAACACATCATCAAGATAAAGCCTCAATCTTTCAGCAAGACAATCAATGAAAATCAAAGATGACGAGAGTGGCAAAAGATCAATAGTGCTAAATAGTACCTACTGACCCCGCAAAGTTAAGGCAAAGTTAAGCCGCATGCGTTTGATAAGCACCCGATAGCCGTGAAATTGGCCAGTTGGGGGGTGGAGGGCTAAGGGCGGAGTGCTAAGGGCGGAGGGCTAGCAGGACAGGCGTGCGTCTGACGGACTGACCGCGGCCCAAAGGCTATTGATATGAAAATTAGTTTATTAAGTGTTACTGCTTCTTTTATGGAACGACTAAAATTAGGTAAAAAAAGAAAACTTCACGATGTTTTTCTATCGAGCCAAATTATTAATATCATTTTTTAAATTTTAATGTTACAATGGTTTGGAAACAATAAGATTATAGCAAATCTCCTGAAAATCACTACCTTTTTTTGGGCAGGTTCTTTTGGTTTAATCTAGGGTAGAAATTCCTTTTAAAAGTCGCTTTTAGGCCTACTCAGCCCCTTAATATCTTGTCTTAGAGCATTCTAAACTTCCAGCCTCTCCTTCTTCGTGTGGGACACCGAGTAGTCCAACGACCCAGTGAACCCTAGTGTTAGAAATTTTCAACTGCCTACTACAAGTAGCAAGCTCCTGACATGGTTGTGTAACGACCGCCGTTTAAGTAATCATAGACAGCAACCGGGATCTACGGCTTATAGTGCCATCCGAAACACAGAACCATCTTTCCTACTTCCAGTAGCTTCGTTTGACTCGCCCTATTTTAACAATGTCTTATTTTTTTAGCTTTGTTATGTTAGGTGGCTACGTGACCACTTGAGCGTCTACCCAACAAAAGACTTCAACGCGATCGATCACCTGCAACAACAAGCGTTTCCGATATTTCACGTTGGAATCGATTTAGGGAAATAGTTTGGGACATCGAATTGATGTGAAAAATGCATTAAAACTCACGGTTGTTTTACATGTAGAGTGTACAGGCATCAACGGCATTATGGCGTGAAGAAAATCGAATGTAAAAAGTCGTTACCCCAAATAAAGTAATAACATGTGTTAGTACGATAAGATACTTATATTTTAGATATCAATTTGTTTAATTATATAAGTTTTCCTATTTTTATACCCGATCCGAGGTCACGAGTCGTATTTTAATTCTTATAACAGCCTGCAATTTGTTATCTAAACACTTAAATTGATGTTCTATCAAAAGTATACCTATGTGGATGACATGATAAAGCAAACAAAAATGAAACTTTTCCGCTAGTAGTAATACTGTGGTGGGTAAGTACAAGTACGGTAATAACACACACACACACATATCACAGCTTGATCCCTTGCGGGGTAGGCAAAGAGATAAAGGCCGTAATACGGTCACGTTCGCCGAATCTTATAAAAATGTTAAGGCCGTTTTAGAAAAACCGTGTATTGCTATAGTGACTTTAGTTTCTGTCTCTCTTTTCGAGTCCAACGACCCCATATACACCTATGAATGAAATGTCGGTTACAGGGATTTCAACCACATTAGGCGTCAAAATGAACGCCCATGAGCGATGGGCTAAATCACTACATTATAAAGCAAAGTCGCTTTTCGCGTCTGTATGTATGTTTTCTTAAATATTTTAAAACTTCACAACAAATTTTGATGCAAGTTTTTTTAATAGATAGAGTGATTCAAGAGAAAGGTTTTTATTTATAATAGTGGCCGGAAAAACAGCTTATTTCCACGGGAAAATGAGTTGCAGCGGGCGCAGCCGCTGGGCGGGCCGCTAGTATGAACTAAAATGACACAGATTATAAAACTAAACGTGCCGCATCATCGTAATCTCCATTAGAAACAGCCGTCCCCCGCCCCCGGTGAGTGTTGCCAACGTAAAATAAACTGTGCAAATCGTACGGAATAATAGCCGCATTGTTGCCAACCCCTCAGACAAACGTGGGGAGCATCAGAGTAAACGATCGGAAAATTAGGTGTTTTTATTGTCATCTCGGCTAAATAAATACGTGTTTAATTTTTAACATCTGCTCTTGTGAATTTTTTCATCTACAGATGTTTAAAATTGAGTAAATTATAGCGAGTAATTAATTACTGATTTACATTTTAAAAAATGAATATTTTTTTATTCAAAAGGTACCAAACAAAAAGTTTGCTAAAATAATCACAAAAATAATTCAATATAGCTTTCATTACTGAAATTATAAGTACAAACTCAAAATGCTATTAGTGTGGCAAATTATTGGCCAGATAATTTTGATTCGTCTTGACACGCAAAGAAGAAGAACTGTTTATGCCTAATCAAAATCAAGAATATAACTCCAATGCAAGGAAAGGGGGCTATACGGATCATATTCTTATATGATTTAAAAAAATACTTGAGGTAAATTCTTTAAGTATATTTATGAAAAAACTGCGAAGAAACTAGGAAATACGTACAACCCACCAAACACATTTTCATGTAAAAGTAGTGCCAGTACGAGAGAAAAATAAAAAATATCTCCAAATTAAGCCAAGTTTCTGAATCTAATCCCGTCCACCAACTCAAATTTCACAAAGTCTACCTTCGATTTACCGCTTCCACCAGTCCCATTTTTTTCATTGTAACGCCATCGAAATTCAAATGTCATTGAATTTAAATTGTGATTTTTCTATACTTCAAACTGTTAGCAGACTACGAAATGACCGAAATCATCCAGCTGAGATCCAACTGAAACGGTAAACGGGTAAATTAGCCGTGATCATGGCGATTGCAACATCGCCGAAATATTGGGTGCTCGATATATCCCTACCGTGAGTTAAAACCCGTTATAATGTCTTATAGTTTTAGTGATAATAACCACGGAACCTTAAAATCAACTGTTAACAGACTTCGAAATGACCGAAATCATCCAACCGACATCCAACTGAAACGATTTTCATTTAACAAGGCCTTGGAAATACCTAATATTGTGAAGGACCAGTAAATTAAAATAGTGATACCTGCAACATTTTCTCGTGTTTGCAGTTTATCAAGAGCCCTGCATCAAACGCGTCAGTCGCATGCGCTGCAGAAACGAAACGCTGCAGGGAAAGTGTGGTCAAGTGGACTGGACAGTTGGACACAAGTAGCCAGAGGCGACAGAAATGTAGTGGAAAACGCGAGGCTGCTGATACTTATAAACACAGACCAGGGCCCTAGGTCTGCTAAATGAAAATCGTTTCAGTTGGATGTCGATTGGATCTCGGACGATTTTCGTAGTTTTGTAGTCTGCTGTTAGTTTGAAGTAAGTATAGAAAATCACAATGGCAATGACCGTTGAGTTTCAATGGCGTTACAATGACAAAAATAGCAGACTTGGGGCCCTGACCAGGAACTGAACTTGCGGTTATTACAGGCTACAAACCTGAATATCCAAAAAGCCACGGCTATTTTCAAATAAAAGCTAAAATCGCATACATCAACTCAGCACCCATATACGATATACGTGCCCACAATACGGGGTGTAAGGGTTAGCGTCCCGAATACTGATAGGGTGCAAGCAGACCATGAAACTTAACAACTTTCCCCTAGGAACATATGCCAGGAAACGTCAAAAAATTTTTGGATTTCCATTGTAAATGTAGTCGGCTGATCTCGATTTTGTATGGGAGGTCGAAACATTTTTGTGGTTTCCTGACATATTATGTTCCCGGGGGAAAGTCGTTCAGTTTTATGGTCTGCTTGCACCGTATCAGTATTCGGGACGCTGTCCCTAACACCCTGTATACGCGTGGCGTGTCACACTTAGCGACCGCGGTCAGAATGGCCGCCGCCGCTGGCCGTCAAAAGCAGACGCGCGATTATCCATTTGCCGCGAGGGGGCAGTTCCGTGGCGCCAAATAGCATACGGATTTCCAAATCCGGATTTGATAAAGTTCCTTGCCGTGTGATGCCGGCTTAGAATAGCATCACCCCATATCTTTCCCGGGGGTGCCGTAAGAGGCGACTAAGGGATTTAAGGCCTGATGTGTGTTGCAATTTAAGGCGACAGGCTGACAACCTATCACTATGGTAATTTAATTACCCTCAATCTTTTATCAGACGTGCCGTAAGTGACCGTTTTTACCGGCCTCTTACGCTCTGCCTACCCTGTCAGGGATACAGGCGTGATTTATGTATGTATGTATGTTTAGTTTCTTGCGTGCCAACTATAACATATCATCGACTCGCACACATGCACACTCTTTTCTCAACTTTCTGAGAATAGACTAGCATAGATGCATTCTGCGAGTGATCTACATATGTGGCGGTAAAAAGAGTAAGGTTAGGACATCCAATTCACCGATGGCTCGCACACTTGACGCACGACGGAGCGCAAAAATATCGCAGAAACGTCACTCCCACACTAGAACCGCACTCGACGGACGACACTGCGATAGCGCTGCGATGACAGCGGTTGAGCGGTTTTAGTACGGGGATTGACATTTCTGGTATGGATCTGACAGACCGCGGCGATATTTTTGCGCTCCGTCGTGCGTCAAGTGTGCGATCCACCGATACGCTGCCACCCCTCTTGCTGCACTCATTTGTTATCACCTTACACTCTACGTACAGAATACAGTATCGTCAAAATATCCCATTCTAAAATCGCTTTCCCAAAACGCCGTTATTTATTTAAGTAACAAATGTGGTAACGTCGAATCCAAAACTTTCTAGATGTGGCCGTCATTTGAGGATGCATCTGCGAGTGAATGATTTGGTAAAGATCGCCAGTAACGACCACAGACTTCACAATCACCAAAGATCCGTTCTAATTTCCCATTACTTGACGTGCAAAGAAAGGACAATTTTGGAAAAGGGATTCTCTTAGATCCAGGAGTGATGCATTCTACGAATGGTATGTAAGGTCAGCACATCCAATACAATACGCCGATATTCTCCTACCCTCGTGTTTGCGCCGTCTGTTTGCCGAGCCGCTCTCTAGTGGAGAGCAAACACGGGACAGTCCCACCGAATTGCTTATTTTGTCTCGCTGCGGACAGGCTAGGGATACAGGTATGGACATAGAGTATTTTGTTGTAGAATTGTAGAATACTCAATACTCAAAGATACCACAAGACATATTACAACAAATATTAAAATCAAAAACCAGGGCGTCATGCCGGGTCATACTTAAGAAGTTCTTTAGTAACTAATATATAAGTACCTACGTATGCTGATTTTGTATCATACCTATTTAATAAGTGGCAACTGACCTTTCACCGATAAACCTTAAATAGGTTTTTGTGAGTAGGTTAAGTAAAATTTTGAGAATTTTTATTGTGTTTTGTTAAATAAATTAAAAAAATAAATAAAAACTTATATCTGATACCTTATTACCTACAAAATATCTTGTTACTAATGCTCAAATGCACTATGCATAGGTATACTAAATTTTTACTTATTTAACTATTTATGTATCACTTTACGAACTTTCTTTTAGTTTACTTTATATACGGCTGTTATTCGTCCATTCGTTTTGCGCAATCATTAGTACCTATATTTTAGTTAAGTCTATTTAGTTAATTAAGGTATCCGATATGGGATTAGCGAGATATTCCCAACACCAGTGTCTAACGACTACTTAATGGGAAGTCTGAACACAAAGATTGTTAAAACCTTTTTTGAAATAAAAACTTTGTTACTTTTTACTTTCTTTTTATCTTCGTGTAAGTTGAAGATACTAGAAAGAAGTTGGAACAATCTCGCTTTGGAGAGGCATCAGAGATACCTACAGGTATGGATGTAGATTATTTCCCTGTCGAATACTCAAAAATAGGTGATTTATTTCAAGATAGAACTAAAACATTCAATCTAACGGGGGCACGCCTATCGAATTGCATATATTTTATCTCGCTACGAAGAGAGAGCCTCCAGAAATACAGATATAGAGTTTTCCCTTGTAATACTCAAATATAGGTGATTTATTTCAAGATAGTACTAGAACATTCAATCTAGTTTTTTCTGCGTACCAAAACTTGATTTATAATATTCTTAATTCTCAGTACCATGTATAGGGTCATTCATCGGTCTCCCACTACGGTAGAAGATTGAACTTTGTTTGAAACGTAAAAAAATGAATGTTTGTCATTTATTTCAAATTCCATAACCGGAAAAAAAACATGAATAATTCATTTATTTCATAAACACATGCGATCGCCAGCCAT
The DNA here is from genome assembly GCA_029255805.1 of Keiferia lycopersicella. Classification (NCBI taxonomy): domain Eukaryota; kingdom Metazoa; phylum Arthropoda; class Insecta; order Lepidoptera; family Gelechiidae; genus Keiferia; species Keiferia lycopersicella. Next base: position 1,308,988 of record JARACZ010000024.1, read on the forward strand.
TTCAAATCTAGAATCTATCGGTCACCTCACAAAAATAAATTGGATTTGCAGCATATTACCTACTTATTAATAAAAACAGTTTACATGAACTTAAACCTATCACAGAGTCTAATCTTTGTCGAGCGTGCCTCAGGGCAACATACTTGGACCACTACTATTTTTTGTGTACAATAATTCGGTAGACGGCTCTGAAGGGTTTCGGGCGCGTGTTTTTGCCCTCAAACAGCAGCGTCCAAACGTTTACCGTTTAATCTGTAGTAGAATGTTTGTCTGATTGTCTGTTCGGAAATGGTATTATCTCGTCTAATCGGTTGTAAGACGGTCTCTGACGTAATTTGTTACAGTTATGTAACCTTTTTGGATTTCGAGGATAATGAAGCGTTGTGTAACGGTGATTTGGAAGAAAAAATATAAACATAAGCCGTGTAATAGTAGTAAAGTAACAGGTCGGTCGCCTTTAACATTTAGGCTGACAGCATTTTCCCTGTTTTGTATCAAATCAAGTACCTATGGCCTTTATACTATACGAAAAAATCGGTAGATTTTTACCAAACGGTGTATGTACCTACTTCTAGGTAGGTACATTATTAACTCAATAAAGAAAATACATTGGTAATATTAGCATTGTACAAGACAACTTTAATCACAACCGCTTCAACACCAAAACTAATCGATTGTTGAATTGAATCCAATTTTGGGGAAACTAATTCCAAGTAAAGGAAAGTGGACTCCGACACCAGATAAAGACGGTGAAATCCAATCTGAGTCAGGCGGTGGTAGACTTCTCTGTTATACGTACACGTATCACGCCTTTATCCCTTGCGGGGTTGCAGAGAGTTAACGACCGCAAAATTACGATCGTTGTCACCACTTCTGACAATTTATTGGGATTTACCGCACTAACAGTGTTATATAATTCTCATAAATGAAAATAAGAAATGGAAAAATTGGCAAATGTCGACCGGGAATCCAACCCGGGCAGCGTGGGGTACCGGCAAATTCACAAAGTGATAAATATCAACGTTGCGAGTTACCCACCGAGAATAGAACCCCGCAACCTTCAAAGACAGTCGCACTACCACAGCGCCACATCGGTCGTCATTTGAATACCTATCAGTATCTATTACAATAGATTTGTTTGAAAAGCTTAGCTACTTGCGGAGACATTTGCTACGACGTAGACGATGTAGCAAGAACTTGTAACATTTAAAAATATTACCCATATTAACCATCCATCACACGTTGTTTGGTGAACAGAGGGTTCCTTTCCATTCTACGGTCTCGTTTTGTATTATGGAACCATACAAAAGGTCTAGTTTTCTTCGAGACACGTCTTGTCTTCTAGTACGGGTTTGAGGACTGCCAAAATTGGCTTATTCGAGCTAATAGTGTATCTAAAAATATATTGTACTGATTAACTTATTCATTTGTTTGATTATAAGTGACGCACCTGCGCATGCGCCAGCGAAGCTCCCGTGGCCGAGTCGGATTACCTACAGTATAGATCTAGTACGTTACAGATCTCTTTCTCTTTTCGTTTGGGACACCGAGTTGTCCAACAACCCGATGAACCCTAGTGTCAGAATTTCTTAACCGCCTTCTACATGTAGCAGGCTTCTGACATGGTTGTGTAACGACAGCCGTCTGAGTGATCATAGACAGCAACCGGGACCTACGGTTAAACGTGCCATCCGAAACACGGAACTTTCTTATAATCTTTTTTACGGACAATCGGGTGGTTCAGCCCGCAATGTCCTAACCAGACTGGGAACAAAGTCACAAAGTGATAAAAATCAACAACTATTATGCTATTCTAACCTTGAATCTAGACAAATTTAAATCACTTTTAAGTGGAAAGTAATATCTCTTTGCATTTATAAAGAGTCTCGAATTGCATTATCCCTCTGTCAACACCATTAGCTTTGTGGGTAAAATAAAGTAAAAAATACGGTAGGAGCTGCGTGCCCGGCTACCGGTATAGATATATTAGTAGGTAACGTTAGAAGCCTAGAGTAAGACTAAATTATTAATAAAATATTAAATAGGAGTGTCGGTGGCCAAGTGGTTAGGACACCGGTCTTACAATCGTGAGACCCGAGTTCGATCCCCGCCATGTACCAATGTGTTTTTACTCACGTACATTTACCGACTGCTCTTAAGGTGAAGGAGAAACATCGTGATGAAACATACATCCAAATAAATTTGAATTCAGATGATATTTGAATGTGACCTAGAATTCCTTAACCTAGGATTCGGGCCAGGTTAGCCTTCGGGTTGCAGAGGTCAGATGGCAGTCGCTCTGTGTAAAAACTTGGTTCGACGTCAAATCCCCTAGGTTAGGTAACCGACCCGACAGGGAACGAGATACGGCAAGGAGAATGATGATTAATGTCTGAGAATAATGTGATTGTGATTTGCTTCATCTAAGCCTATGACACACACATACAAATCCTCCTTGCCTTATCCCGTTCTCTGTCGGGGTCGGCTACCAAACCTTTTGGTTTTATCAATGATATTTCATTAAAGGCGTGATATGATACGTGATAATTTTGCATTCACGCGCATTGATTAGTAACCTCCTTTGGACTCGATTACTTTTGCTGTAGCTTAAGGCGAGGAACACACTTGACGCACGACGGAGCGCAAAAATATCGCAGCGGTCTGTCAGATCCATACTAGAAATATCAATCCCCATACTAAAACCGCTCACCCGCTGTTGATGCAGCGCTATCGCAGCGTCATCCGTCGAGTGCGGTTTTAGTATGGGGGGTGACGTTTCTAGTATGGATCTGACAGACCGCTGCGATATTTTAGCGCTCCGTCGTGCGTCTAGTGTGCAGTGCAACATCGTTTACCTTGTAAAAGATACGCCGAAATTAGTTGCTAGCGAGTACCCCTGATCAGATGGCGGCAAATTGGCATAATGGCGCGAAACTCAACACCCACTTGGCCGGTATTGCCAACTACACCCCGGCCGGTGTTGCCAATGACAACTATCAAATTACCACCCGGCGCACGCACCGGCGCCATATTGGAGTACAGGGAAAAAAGGTTGAATGAAATCGATATTTTCTTCGAAGCACGCAGTAATGTAAATAAGTTGCCTGTCCATTTGTGTTTATTTTTGTCTTTCGTCTCATCTCCTTTCACATTCTATTCCTATCAGTTTTTCTTTTGCTATAATTTTAGACATTTATCTATTTAGGCAGAGGCGTATTAAGGGGTTTGGCGCCCCAAAAGACACAAGGTTTGTCGCCCCCTATGTTATGGGCATCTATTCCTACGAGTACCTTCTTGTCTTTTCGCTGAGATCACTGAGAGGAATACGTCTAGATTATTATTCATTTCTTTCAAAGTAATAAATTTTACATTTATCTTTTTGTTCGTCAAAACCACTCATTGTAAAAGAGAGAAAAATGTAGGACACATTTTTCTATTTTTTTATAGGTAACAATTTTATGAACCTAGTGTAAACGCGGCTCAGGTGGACAAAATTATAAAACTGGATAAGAGTGGATAAAACTAGCCCCTAACGCACTAGGTGCCTAACTTCATAAGTTTTAAACGTAATGTAGGAACCAATCTGAATACCAAAGCAAGGTACTAAATAAAATATATATCTAGCCTTTATTCCTTGCGGGGTAGGCAGAGCGTTAACGGCCGTAACAATACAGTCGCTATCGCCACGTCGCACATTTTTGAGGATTGTTTTCGAAGGTTGTTTCAGAAAACATGTGTATCACTATGGTGACAGGTTGTCAGCCTGTCGCCTAAAAATTGTAATACACCAATACTCTAGAGTCCCTTAGTCGCCTCAAACGACACCCGCGGTAAGGATTTGGGGTGATGCTATTGTAAGCTGGCATCACACGGCATTGTGCAGCATTTCATTAGCATCTTTCATCTTCTTTCGAGTAGGGCACTGATTCGACAAACGATTCAAAAACCCTGGTGTCAGAGTTTTTAAGGCGCCTACTGCTGGGTACTGGTGAATTATTCATTGTAAAGCATTTTATATGCGCTCATAACCATTTCCTTTTGTTTTTTGTAGCGTGTTGGTTTTTTACAAAGAGTCCTAGGACGTTCTCACAGTGTCGCGTGTGTATTTTACACACACCGGTTAATCTAGAAAAAAATACAGAAATGCAAAAATATTCATCGACTCACTGGCAAACCTAGGGTCGTTGCTCGCCGGGTACCACGAGGCGCCGCGCATGTCGCCGTAGTGCGGCAGGTCTGCCGGCGCGCAGCCGTAGCCCTGCACGGGCTGGCCGTACAGCGGCACGGCATACGGGTTCGCCGCCATGCCGCACGATGCCGCCGGCCCCAGCGGCGAGTTGATGCTACTGCCGGAAGAGTTTGATCTGCAAAGAAGAGAGCTGCGTTACTTATTTTGCTGTGCTTTTGGGTACTCAGAGGCTCTTTTCTCTCTCGTTATGACCGACGCCGGGCCCTAAGTCTGCTAAATTAAAATCATTTCAGTTGGATGTCGATTGGATCTCAGTTGGATGATTTCGGTCATTTCGTAGTCTGCTAACAGTTTGAAATATAGAAATTTTACAATGGCATTTCAATGACAGTTGAGTTTCGATGTCGTTACAATGACAAAATATAGCAGACGTGGGGCCTGGTGTCGGAGTTTTTCAACCGCTTACTACTAGTGGCACGTCTCAGGGGTTAATAAAAGAGTATGTATACCTCTTGTTTGTTTTGTTTCAGCAACTGACGTGATTCCTAGCTCGGTTTTCTTATTTATTTTTTTACCTATTTCAGCCTACCAATAGCGCGGTTGGTCTGCGTGATTCGTCAGAGACGATTAGATCTATAAATTTATTTAGGTTCAAAAAATCACACAATACACAAGTCATTTTTTTGTATGCGGGCAAATCCGCAGGTTATAGCTAGTGTAAAATATGTAGTAGACTATCAAATCCTTTGACAGTTTAACATCTTGGCAAGATCTTGATAAGCCGACATCATAATATAACAGCTGTCAAACTAATGACTTTTTTCGTATCATTTTCGTATATCTAAAATTGGGCACATGTTGGGCAGTCACTAAGATACATACTACACATAAAGAAAGGAAAAAAGTATCAGAATCGACCAAGGTCCGGATCAAGGATTGTTTCTGTGTAGGAGGGGGTGAGGTGACACGGGCTAAATAAATAATACAATCGTCCGTTTATGTAACCGACTAGTATTGTTAATATGTCTTTTTTAAAGTATATTATATTTATTTAAATGCTTGAGAATATGTTAACAGTTTTTAAAAAAAGGTTTTTAACGCTTATTATGATGATTAGAAAACTTCTCATTCGTATTAGCGGTTAGCGGTTTGTTATCTACTGCTAACAAAATCATCGCGATAAGTGTTACTTAATAAGTAAAAAAAAAGTTAAATTGATGTCTCATTTTTTTGTTGTGTGTATTATTTCCATATTTCCCCAATGAACTGCTTACGACATAATCTTAAAAAATACAGATTATCGCCTATTAGATAAATAGTTTGACCCAAATCTGCCACACGCAGAGCGTTTAACCGTTACGGCCAGGCGCCACGCTCGTCACCTCAAACAAAACGGGGCTTATCTCCTAATCCCTATTCACACAATTTAATCTGCAGCCCATCCCATCCCTGACATCCCTATAGACACACCCTACTCCCCAAGAAATAACGACGCTATTCCAGCCACCACACGAGGAGCAAAAACACCCACCTATTACGATGTTTGATTTGACAAATTGAGTTTTGACAGAGTGAGAGAACTCGCACCCGTTTTAGGTTAGGTTTTAATTGGGGACAATTTCGTAATTTCATTAGGTGGCGGCTGTTTTCTTTTCATTTACGGGTTTTCGGCTGATGATAATGAAGTAACGGCTGTTTTAATAATAAAAGCAATATTTAAGTAAGTCATTTTAATTAAACTCACAATGTAGAGATGGAATTAGGTAAACCAGACCAAAATTAATTTATATATTTTTTTATCAATTAATAATAAAAAGGCAAACAAACTTACACAGAGAAAATAATTATATTCGTTTAGAAGGACTACTGGAGGAATGAATTAATTTATGTAAACTTCTTAAAGCGCTACGACTGAACATATCAAGTTAACGAATTGAAAAAATAATGGAAAAAGCTATAATTCTAGAAGACAAATAAAAGATTTAATCAATCTGAAATATCTCTATCATATGGTATTTAAAAAAACTTTTTCTTTCTTTCCTAAAGCCATTAGAAAAAACGTTGGAAGATGTCTGAAAACCTGTTGAGTTGAGGTTGATCGCAACTCGGCAAGCAAAAGTGATTGCGTCAGCAAATCCAAACACGGCATGACTGTGGAGTGCTGTTCTGTTGACATTGTGGATTGTCAACAAAATTATATTTATCGCGACACGTACTCGAAAAGCCAAGAAGCGGATGTCACGCGGAATTTACATATTTTTTTATTTATGTAGACGTTTACTGCCAGAAGACTGTTTGATTAGCAATCAATAAAAATAGACGAGATGAGCCAAAGTTTTCGTTTAGATCACGCCATTTTGTGCATTGAGCTCGGTTTATGACAATAATTAAGTAAATTGAATAAAGGAGAGTGAACGTAATCGTTAATTATTGTACCTACTAGTGATACTTTGATATACGGACGAATAGCTGTAGAGCAGTTATTACAAGATGCAATCTAAAATAGCTTGTTGAATAAAATTCAATCTCAATCTAATTCTTCTAAAAAAAATGCAATAAAATGGTTAAAAATCTAATCTTAAAAACCTGAAGCAATGTAATTTCTTACACAGAGTGTATTTCAATTTCCTGTTCCTTCATAAAACTAAAAGGTAAATTCTAAATTGGGTTGGAATTGGTAGGTTTTGTTATGTGATGTTCGTGTCTACGACAAAAACAACTTACTAGTTATCATCTTACATATTATTTTTGAAACACTGAAACATTTTAAGAAAATTTTATTGTTTTACGTGTTATATTTTTTTTTCCAGAAACCTTATAATAATATCAAAACACATGAATTTAAATAAAGTTACTACCCAGGTACCTACGACTTTACTAACTCAAAAGGTGATCAAAAAGGTGAATATTTCGGTCACTAGGGTTCATTGTGTCGTTAGATTACTCGGTGTGCCACACGAAAAGAGAGAGGTGCTCTAGTTTTAAAACGTTGTTGAAACGAAAATTCGTTTCCATGCACGAAAGTCCGCAAAGATGTCACACGTATTAAAATTTCTACTACTCGAAGTTTTTATAGTCAAGCATATGTATAAATTTATTAGGGTTTTCAGGAATCGATAAGTAAAGTAGAACGTGTGATACAAGCATAATAAAATAAGTAGCTGTTTTTCGCATGAAACAAAAACGAACGTTTCAAAAATTTACTCCTTGATAGGCCTAAATGTAAAATTCGCTAGATTAAATAGGTAATTAATATTGATTATTAGTTAAGTAAGTACGTACAATTTAATTTAAAAAAATTGAAATATGCAAAAATAGTTATGAATTCTGAATTAGTGCTTAATTAAGGTGTTGTTAAAAGTTGTTCTTAAAATTTAAGTAAAGCTTTTGATTTGTAGAGTTTAGTTATTAACGCTCACTTGCCAAATAAAATGGTAATTATTGGTCTCGAGTAATTAACCGTAAGTACTTGTCAAATGATTATACATACATATGCATGTAGGCCTGCGTGTCGAGCGGCGCGCCGGCGCCGGCGGCCAGCCCTGCCTCAGGGCTGCACTCTCGCTCCACCGTTAATAAACGTTGATAATTTTGATAAAAAGTATGCATTAATTTTTTTTTTTATTAATATTTGAATTTAAAAAATTGTTAATTAAATGAACAAATTATGTCACTTTAAATTCGATAACCGAAAAACGTTTTGAATTTCTAATAGAAATTTTACGCCATATCCGCGAAATAAGTTTTAAATATTTTATTTGAAAATCCGTTAAAGTCGTTGAACTCGTTTCCGTTTTAAATTGTTTTAAGTATTTAACCGACGCGTTGTAAAGTAGCATTTCGATTCGCGACGCGTCGTTGTGTAGGTATCGGCCGAGACTCGATGGCTCTCATATCTAAAGCACATGATTGACCGCACTCACATCACTTGACCGAATCACAACATACCTGCACAAACAAACGTCACTACTATACTCGTATCCTTCGACTACCGCTCAAGCACTCTCGGGACCTTCGCCACTCGAAAAATCAGGCGGGAGGGGGGGCGGACCCCCTCGATCGATCGACGCACCTGTACGGCGACGGCGGGTTGTTGGCGAGCTCCAGCTTGCGGTACTCCTCGATGGGCGACAGGATGTCGGTGACCGAGAACGGCGTGGAGTGCTGCAACTGCAGCTGCGACAGGTTCTGCTGCAGCAGCGCCGACTTAGGCGACAAGCTCATCGCCAGCTCAGCGGCGCTCAGCTCCGGCAGCGCCTCCGCCGGGCACGGCGAGTACGCGCCCTCCGCGGACATCCGACCGGCCGCACTCGACGCCACTCCACGGCTCAGCCTCTAGTGCTCTCGGGCGCGAGTGCCGAGTGGCGCCGGGGCCCCCGCCGCGCCGCCCCGTGGCGCCCCGCACTGCCCTCTTGACAGGCCCCGCCCCACGTCAACCGGCGGCCTATACGCGCGCTGGTGGGCCGCGATTGGCTGCGGCGGCGGCCGAGTCGCGCGCCCGGGCGGCGCAGTCGGCCGACGGCGACGGCCGCGCTGTGGTCGCGCGCTCTTCTCACCAATTACGTAGGACGCGGCTACAGATGGCTTACATAGCACTACACACTACGTCTACAAGCGGTCTCAAGGAACAATTGCCTACGCGAGTGATCTAGAATAAATTTTGGATTGTATTATGGTTGCAGTGACCACAGTAGCAGCGCTAGATTGTTGTTTTCGCAAATGGAGCCTTCCTCTTCTCGCTGGTCCCGCCGCCGCGCCCGGCGCCCCGGGGCCCCGGGGGGGGGCTGAGACGCCCCTGCGCCGGCCCTGCTGCGGTTCAATTAATTGTTGCGTTTGACAATTTGGACGTTGTTTGTTGCGGTATTGTGATTGTGACTAACTAGTTACATAGTTTTAATCACGGGACAACTTTAATTCAAACTATTGTTCATTATTTGTTTCAAAATGTTTGTGTCCTTTGTTTTCAAGTTTAACGACTATTAAGGATTAGGACCCATCTGCCTTTTGTCTTTATAATGGGAAAGTCGGATAATTTGGGCCAGTTTTCAAACGTATTTTTGACCCATATCTAATTTAAAATAACTACTTTTTGCGAAAAGAGTTGATATGCATCACATTATGTTCTTTAACATATCTCATGCTCTGAAAGTAGGTCATTAATGACAAAAAACACGACTTGTAAGTTCAACTTACAGGCGAGGTTTTAAAACTAAGCCTGTAAGTAATTTTAAATATAGAACTAGAAAAAGAACCAATAGAATCGCGACAATTAAAAAGTTAAAATCAATTTCTTCTTCTTTTTAATAGGAGTTGCGTTCAATTAGTTGTATACGATTTTAAATTTCGAACTGGCCGCTAAGAATTGTGTTGCTTGAACGCAGGAGTTATATTTTTAATCTGTATTTTTATAACCTCAATAAATGAGTTTATCGAATTATTTCTCAATATTACAATAACAAAAGTAAAAAGTACTAATATACCTACGATCAAAAAACTTGCTATTTTATGTTAGGATAGTTTTCTTTCATATTAATTCAATATTTTCCAATCATAGAAAAAAAGTTTAGTGGTAAAAAAAAATTCAATACCAGACGATACAATGGATCGTTTTTTTGTATTTATCGCTTTATTTTACTCACTTTTCATTCGATATGAAAAGCAGTATACGTACCACGGATGTAACATCAATAACAACCTCGGAAAGGTACCGCCCTCGCTCCGCTCGGGCGTTAAAAAACCTCGGTTGTTATTGATAGGTTACATGCCTAAGTACGTAATCTACTTACTATTAATTAGTTTTATAAAGGGTGAAAAACTTTACAGATCAGGGTATGATCAGACTATGAAACTGAACAACTTTTACTATGGAGCCTATGTTAGAAAACAATAACAAATTTTCCAGCTCGCATTCCTAGTCGAAGTCGGGTACCTGATCACGAATTATTTATTTTCTTACCGATGAATTTATTTTAAAGAAGAAGAAACCTACCTGGATCAAATCGGGGACCAAAGAAAAGTCAGGATCTAAGAAAGGTCAGATCAGAAGTACCCTAAACCGACGAGCGTGCATGAAAACACTGATGAATGTAGAAGAAACGAAAGAAGTATGCCAGGATCGTAGCAAGTGGAAGGATATAGTCTCTGCCTACCCCAAAGGGAAAGAGGTGATTTATGTATTTATGTATGAATTATTTTATTATGAGTTACCTAGATATATTTCGACGCTGTTGCAAGCGTCGTGATCACGCAGATCTCACGCGGGTCTGTATATTTTTTTATCATTGTAAACATTTTTTTGTTTATTGTAACGCCATCGACACTCAACTGGCATTCCATTGCCATTGTGATTTACTATAGGTACCAATCTGTTAGCAGACTACCAAACTATCAAAACCATTTAACTCACGTCATGCTATCGAAACAGACTTCGACTCCTGGATTTTTGAAAACGTAGGTATTTATTTATTTTATTTTATTCATACAGTATATCATTAGAACATTACATATCACCACATGCAATATTAAGGAGAAACGTTAATTTTAGGCTATTACAAACAGCACGGTGGTATGCAGTAACTAACAGCCTTCGTAACAGCCCTTAAAGACCAGAGCCTGTGTTAGGTAGGGCTTGTTACGTTACTTCATAGCGACGTATTAAGTGGGGCACGGAGCAAATGTGGGGAGAAGTTGTGCGTCGGAGTGGACGTAATAAATGAGAAATAAATAAAACGCATTATTTACTAAAAAAAATTATGGTATGGTATAGGTAGCTCCCACAGAAAAAGTTGTTCAGGTTCATGGTCTCATGTCTGCAACGTTTCGTTACACCTCGTATTTGAATTCTTAGGTTGGGATTTTCAGACCAATGTCAAGCAGGCCTATGTAATGTCCTACCTACGTTATTGTTAGTTGTTGTGAAGTCTGTAAGGTTTTTTTTACTAAATAGTAAAGTTAAACAGACAAGTTTTTTCGTCAATAGTTTAAGTAGGTAAGTACGAGTACGATCACTATAGAATATTAATGCAGCATGTAAAAAAATAGCTGCAAATATTTTAAGGGGTCACCCAGCCCTTGAAACTGAACAACTTTTCCCAAGGAACACTTTACAAAATACTTACCTACCAGCAGCCGCCCGAGTGAGTAAATTTGTTTTGTATACCTACTGTGTTTAAATTCTTTTTCAGTTTCTTGGGGAAAGTTGTCTAGTTTCAAGGACTGGTTCACCCCTTAAAATATTTGCAGTTGTTTTTTTTTCACCTTATAATATAATTTTAATTAGATACCTGGTTACACGCGGAAGTCACGGTAGGAGACTTATGTATGAAGGAAAATTGTTATCCCGAAAAAATTTTCCTGTGGGATGCTCGCTACGAGTTTAAAACCGAATTGCACGTGGGCGGAGCCGCGGGCGCCCACTAGTGAAGTTATATTTCATACATTAACCATATTTATTTTGTTTTCCACATTGTCCATACACCTAATTTCCCTTATTGTGCTAGGTATATTGAGCCCAAGCTCGCCTTTTTCTTCTAAAAATGGGAAAAAGGCGATTAATTAAACAATTTGCCGTGTGATTCCGGCTTACAATAGCATCACCCCATATCTTCCCGGTGGTGTTGTAAAAATATAAATCAAATACCTAGTACCTAATTGTCCCACGTGGCGCTAACGACCGTAAAATTACCCCGCGAGGGATAAAGCCGTGATTTATATACATAAATCACGGCTTTATCCCACATACGTGTATATACACATACGTGTGTGTGGGTGTTTGAGTACCTATTTACCTATAGCTTGACCATAAAGAGTAGATAAAAAATGAGGGCACTTTCTTCGCGATCTGTCAATTCTGACAGATAACGCTTAACTATGGCAACAATTTTTGATAGGTACAAAATTTTTAGTTCCATTTTATTTAATTTCTACTCTTTCTGGCCAAGCTATACAGGCCGATGTGGCGCAGTGGTAGTGCGACTTCCTGTGACGTAGACGGTTCCGAATTCGATTCTCGGTGGGTCACTCACATAGTTGATATTTATAACTTTGTGAATTTGTTCCCAGTCCGGATAGGATAGGTTCAGTCAGGCTGAACCACCTTACAGTCCGCATAATGGTTCCGTGTTTCGGAGGACACATTAAGACGTGGGGCCCGGTTGCTGCCTATGATTACAACAGTGGTCGTTAAACATGTCAGAATCCGAAGCCAGCAAATTGTAGTAGGCGGTTAGAAAAGTCTGAAGCATTTGGGTTGTTGGACGACTTCCTGTCCCAACCACACGAAAAGACTGGGAGTCAATTTCTGAAACGTTCGTTTTTGTTTTAATGCGACAATCAGCAACTTATGATGCTTGTATCACACGTTCTATTTTATGGCGGAAACACATTGCAGTATTTTTGACCCGCTACGCAATGTATATCGAATATCACCTGTAGAATTGTAGCCTATATATATATATATAGTTTCGAAAAACCGGGCACTGATCACGCCTGCAAAGTTTTCGTTACACCGTCTCTTACACCCTGTATTTATGTTACTGATGTAATAAATATACATATTTTAATTATCGAAAATAAAAGCAGTTTTATTTGTTGATCGTAATATAATAATTATATCATACCAGCCGTCCAACACATTTTGTATGGGAGGTCCAATGTCTTTTTTCATACATTAAAATTAACTAACTACCTACTTAGTTTGGACGACCGATCTACTATTGCGCCACATCGCGATGTGGGGCAATAGTATAGTAGTGCGACTGCCTTTGGCGCAGAAGGTTCCGGGTTCGAATCTCGGTGGGTCACTCACAAAATTGACCCAGTCTGGCTAGGACATTACGGGCTGTCCATAAGAAAGATGGTTCCGGTTTTCGGATGACGCCGTGTCATATTTTATGAAATTTTAATTATCAAGATAGGTAATTTGGATGATTTAAGGATTTGGATAACTTTCTAGGAGAAATATAGGAATTTAAATGCAGGTTTATATAAGGTCCCATTTTATTAAGTAGCCAGTCCTAACCACTTGGCCATTGGATATACAGGTGTAAAAAATATGCAGCAAATATTTTAAGAGGTGACCCAGCCCATAAAACGGAACAACTCCCCTAGGAACATAGGTCAAAAAATAATTTTAAAAAAATTTGGACCTCCCATACAAAATTTCTAACCGACTGAGTAAATTTGCATGGGAGGTCCAAAAATTTTCTCATATTTGTTCAGTTTCATGGGCTGTATAATTTTTTTACACCCTGTATAATTGTATAATTGGACTTGGAGTATGCACGGTAAGCCAACTTGCTCCTTTCGCCGACCGGCGCGATTCGCCAACTGCATTTACGTCAGAGACCCTTTAGTTACCTACTTAGTTAGTTAGTTGATGGAAAACTACCCAAACGTAAAACTACCTATGAGCAAAACAAGTAAAAGAAATGTAAAAATAATGATACGGTAGAACGTAGAGCCTTTATTATGGGAAGTCAATGCGGTAAGTTAAATTATTTTATCAGGTAGGTAGGTATCTATCTATCTATAAAAATATTTTGTATAACTCTAACATTTTTAACTACATATATGCTTGCTAGCGCCATCTATGTTTAACGAAAAGCAATAATAAAACTTGTAGCGCCATCGCTTATCGAGTAGAAAAACTAAAATTATTAACGCCCTCTAACAAAAAGAATCACCACTGATTATTCCTGTTTGCAACTACAGATGGCGCTATTTTTTTTTTATCTACTTGGCAACCAGAAAATTTGCCGACACTTGAATAAAAAACAATTTTAATTGTAACGAAATTCTTCTTGAACTTTGTTTCAAATGATTATTTTTATCGCTCTGCTTTTGATCGCTTGAAAGAAGACTATTTGTAGCGAAATATCTCTTTTTTATGTTTGAAGACTTCGAATCCGAATCCTACCGAAAAATTTTTTTATTCATCGGAAACCTTCGTCGGGAGCTGGCCACATTCTCGCTGTCTCATTTTCAGCAAGTATGTAAATGTCATTTTTTATAATATTTTACACAATTTTTACGTTAACCACCGCGGCTTTTGTTTATTTATAATAGCACGATCATTTTTGCGTAATACCAGTGCGGTGTGTTGTGAAAATGTGGGTGTCGGACGGAGATAACCTGCACGGGAGACGGGGTCCGCTCGTCACGTAACGTCGGGAGTGCCCCGATGGTGTTGCACGGCGCGATGGTGCTAAGTACCGAGTGGGCGCAGGTTGAAGTCGTCGAGCTGATCAATGACGGGAACGGTCTGGGATTCAACCTAGTCGGCGGGCGCAGCACGGGCGTCGTCATCAAGTACATCCTGCCAGGCGGCGCCGCGGACAAAGACGGGAGGCTGCAGAGCGGGGATCACGTGTTGCAGGTTGGCTCTGTGAATCTGCGGGGTTTCACGTCCGAGCAGGTCGCGGCGGTGCTGAGGCAGGCCGGGCCCGCTGTGAGACTACTGGTCGCTCGCCCGGCAGACCCCGCCGCCGCTTTACGCGCCCCCATCCCCGGAACAGCCCTCGTGCCCACTAAACTACTAGCTGACCCTGAATTACTAGATAGACACCTCATCGAATGCGGCTACGGGGCTGTCTACGATCTCTCTCAATGCTACGAGGAATACATCAACGGTGAAAACGGCGAGACTGAGAACATAGTGGCAGCAGCGGTCAGCGTCATTGGAGATCACCCATTACAGATCCCGGACCAGCCTATAGTTACCGGCTCCTTATCTCCAACTATCACTATCACTGTACCTGTGGAACTACCTGATTTACCTGAAGTAGAGATCATCCATGTAGATCTTAGTAAAAATGTTTATGGTTTAGGGATCACTGTAGCCGGTTACGTTTGCGAAAAAGAGGAACTGTCGGGCATATTTGTTAAAAGCATCATAGAAGGCAGTAGTGCAGAGCAGAGTGGAAAAATTAAGTTGAACGATAGAATTATTGAAGTGGACGGAGTTTCTTTAGCAGATAAGAGTAATCCTCAAGCTGTTGAGATTTTGAGGAACACGGGTATTTCTGTTCATTTAGTTTTGGAGAGGTATCTTAGAGGCCCGAAGTTTGAGCACCTACAGTTAGCAATATTCAACGAGGAGCGGCCTCCATCGCCTTCTTCATCCACAACCACACTCTCGTGGTTCCCAGTGCCTTCCCAAGCTGATAATAGTACAACTCTCATAGAACCCGACCCGGAATCAAATACTACTATAGACTCTAATGTGTTAGAAATTGGTGATATTGATTTGAATGAACCAACTCAAGAAGAATTGGACAGAAGACTTGATGAGATATTAGCTGTAGACAAGGAAGAAATTAAAAAGAGGTGGGAAGCTGAAATTGGTTTAAATAAGGAGATTATTATAGCTGAAGTAAATAAACTTGAAGGTTTAGGGATCAGCCTTGAAGGTACAGTTGACGTGGAAGGTGGGCAAGAGTTGAGACCTCATCACTACATCCGGTCAGTATTACCTGAAGGCCCAGTAGGTCAACAAGGAACTCTATTAGCAGGTGACGAGCTATTAGAAGCGAACGAATACCGCCTCCACGGATTGACTCATACAGAAGTAGTTAACATTCTGAAGCAACTTCCAAACCGTGTGAGACTGGTTTGCTCACGAAGTGTGAACGAGAGTGGCCCTCGACCTGTTATAAACCTAGCTTCGGATAGAGAAGGATTTGAAACTAGGAAGATAATATCTGGCAGCCTCAATAACTTAACTACCATCATAAAAGCTCAATCTGATACATCAATTAACACTTCTAGTACAGCAACATTGACAAATCACTCGGGAATATCGAGAAAGTCTCGTTCTTTAGAGTGTGTGTCTGGGTTAGCCATGTGGCAGAGCAAGGAGGATATTGTAGAACTAGTCAAGGGTGACCAAGGGCTTGGCTTCTCAATCTTAGATTACCAAGACCCCTTGGACCCTAAAGGCACTGTGATAGTTGTCAGAAGTTTAGTACCTGGCGGGGTCGCTGAGAAAAATGGTGAAATATCTCCCGGGGACAGAGTGATGTCTGTTAACGGGATTAGTATTAAGAATGCGACTCTTGATCAGGCTGTGCAGGCTTTAAAAGGGGCTGCCAGAGGCGTGGTCAAGGTGGGGATATCCAGGCCGCTGCCTCCCTCGGATGCTTCCACATCTAAGTCGAAAAGCACAACGATGTTGAACACAAAACCAAGTTAATCTTAGCTCTCTGTGATTTATTTTATTGTTTATTCTGTTGAACAATATCAACCTTTATTCGAGAGAGAAAGAAATAATTTTCATCCACACTTTGTGTCTACATAGACTACCTATTATTTAAATCTTTGATATTGTTTAACACTAGAGACAATCACACAGTACTAGTCAAAGTTACAAGTCATATCTTACCTTATTATTACTATACTATACATTCATTAACATCAAACTGAGCATCAGTTGCACATATCTTATCTAACCACCTATAAAAACGAACTGGGTTGGTTTGAAACACGGCGGCATATTTTGTTAATATAACAAAAAATACTGTTTTTTTGTTCGATGCCTAATGCCTTACCTAACCTAACTTGGACATTTACCTATAAGGCGTCCGGATAAAGAAACTGTCTTTAAATGGCGGCCATTACCGGTCCAGTTACAGTGTGAGGGAGATAGCATGAACGCCTGGTATATGTAAGAGCCCTAGTGCGACAGAGATAGCAAGACAATCGGCCGCCATTTGCACATTTTTTCTTTTTCCACTTGCCTTATACTAGTTGATTATCAATTGGTGCATAATATTATTCAATATTATATTATTTAACTTTCATGAATTCACAGACAGAGCTCAATAATTCTAAGATAATAAAATTTAACGCTTTACTAGTTAGACAACGTAAGTTACTATAAGGTGCACCAAATACCCATGGTACAGCACATTTTAAAGCATCTTTTTAATACCCTGAACATTTTTAATTAGATATATCAATACCTAATGTATGCAATAAATATAAAACTTAATTTTAAAAAAGCACCCAACTAGAAATGGTCTTGTAGAAAAACATTATCTAAAATTGGTAAAAATGAAAAGTGCAATAAGGAAATAAATTGTCTAAAAATACTACCTACCTACATTAGTGTCTAAAAAATTAATACTAGTTTTTTTATTAAATTAGTACATAACCTATCACAAAATTTTGTAGAATTACCTAAGGGAACAATTAAAAGAATGTAATGTAAATAAAGTCGTAATTCGAATCGACACTGCGTTTAGCAAACACTAAAATTTAATGATTGTTAACTAAATAAGGATTTGACTGTGAATTGAGTTCTTGCCATTTTGTCTGTAAACTTCTATTCAATTCTTAAGGGGCTGACACGAGCTAAAAACCGGTCCCTTACTGACAAATGTCAAACTGCGCGCGTGCGAACGGGACGGAATCTTGCCGATTCAATGATATTTTCGTATTTTCGATGATAACTCGGTCAAAAATAAGTAATTTGAAAATCAAAAACAATATGTCGATATAGTATTGTAAGGCGCTCATTATGATAATAAACAATTATTGCGTGGGTTTTGTTCGTACAGTTTGCGATATAATCGATTTTTAGAGGTAACTTTACGATGTTTTTCTATCAAGCTAAATTACTAATATCATGTTTTGGAAACAATAACACTACAGCAAATATCCTGAAGATTATCACCTTTTTTTTTCGTCAGTTTTTCTGCATTTTATCTAGGGTAGAAATCACTTATAAAAGTAGCTTTTAGCTCTACTCAGCCCCTTTACAATCAGTATGGAATAGTAGACATGATAATTGTATCCTTAGATGCATATTGGGTTCAATTTAGGCGCGCAATATCTTTATTTAATTCTTAGTACTTAGTTCTGTCTCTCCTGTCTATATTCCTTAGCTCTGACTAAGAATTAATTTATTAAAGGAATATGTTTGGCAGAATTTAATTTGGCTATTGTCCAATCAAATTATGTTAAATGTTTATTCTAGGTTTGCTTCATTCGTAATTGGTAACTGTATGCTTTGTATATATGTATGTAATTAATAACTAATAGGAACCTATGTTGTATAGCATTACATTTATATGTTAAAAAAGTGCACTGAAAAAATAGTTGAGCACATGTGATATGAATGTTACACATAAAAAACTAATTAATAAGTTTCTAAAACTTTGTATAGCTCATTCGTTTAGATAGTGTCACGACCAGCGTCACTTGATCTCAATGCGCGATACAGGCACGTACGGGCGTGTACTTTTTTTTTTGGTCTCTATGTTTTCGGCCCCGGAGCCATCAAAACTACGCCGTATGGCTTGGTGCGCGTACTGACAGTTACGATGGTCGTGACACTATGTAAGCGAATGAAGTATACGCTTAGGTGCTCTCTTTCTGTTTATTGTAATTGTGATTGTTTTTCGCATTTATTTGTACCATCGAATTAAGATCTCCCTATTGAAACTACTAATATTTATGTACGTACTAAAAAGTAAGCTAGCCATTTGTAAGGCTCAAATTATATTCGTTTGCCGGCCGCAGGAAGCTCGTAGCGATTTCACAATAAATACCGCTCGACTGGTATTTGCAACGGAGAGATTTATCCACTTCTTCTTTTCGTGTGGGATACCAAGTCGTTCAACGACCCGATGAACCCTAGTGTCAGAATTTTTCAACCGCCTTCTACAAGTAGCAGGCTTCTGACATGGTTGTGTAACGACCGCCGTCTAAGTGATCATAGACAGCAACCGGGACCTACGGCTTAACGTGCTATCCGAAACACGGAACCATCTTACTTACGGACAATCGGGTGGTTCAGCCCGCAATGTCCTAACCAGACTGGGAACAAATTCACAAAGAGATAAATATCAACTTTGTGAGTGACCCACCGAGAATCGAACCCGGGACCGTCTGTGTCAAAGGCAGTCGCACTACCACTGCGCCACATCGGTCGTCATTTATCCACTAGTGAACGGCGAATGAATGTAATTTCAGTCCAATACTAACTTTTAAATAAGGGCACTCAACCAAGCATAATTTTATTTAGGTAAGTATGTTTTGTAATTGTAAACGAATCATTATACGTAAATCTTGAATGTGTGCACAAAAATAATGCTATAAGAATTAATGCAATATGATTTATTTGTTAATTTGTCTATCAAAGTTTCAAAATAAGTTAAGTTTACTGGATAGCTCGTGATACTGCTAACAGTACCAGGCAGTATTAAATAATTATGTCAATTTTTAAATAGTCTTACATTGCAAAATGCTTGATCCGCGCTAGATTCTTATGTAAAATTTCTGCAAAATTTAAAGGGGTGAACAAGCCCATGAAACTGAACAACTTTCCCAAACGAACATAGGTCGCAATGTGAAATAAAATTTTTGAACCTCCCATACAAATAGAATTGGTCGGTTGCTAATTTTGTTTGGGAGGCTATGGGGTATCCACATTTTTTTTCATATTTCGACCTATGTTCCTTAGGGAAAGTGGTTCAGTTTCATGGACTGGTTCACCCCTTAAAATTTTGCAGAATTTTTTTATACACCCTGTATGTGATCGTTGTTTAATGCTTTAATTTTTAGTATATGCTGGAAATACGGTATGTCTTTAATTTTCATTCTCAAACAAAATAAAGTAAAGGAAA
The DNA here is from genome assembly GCA_029255805.1 of Keiferia lycopersicella. NCBI lineage: Eukaryota > Metazoa > Arthropoda > Insecta > Lepidoptera > Gelechiidae > Keiferia > Keiferia lycopersicella. The sequence continues at coordinate 1,328,803 of JARACZ010000024.1, forward strand.
CTGGCTGTGGGATGATAGAATTAAAAAAGTGTTACGAAAAATTTAAATCGTTGCGAGTAATAACTACCTACATTTCGAAATTGACCAAAAAACTAGAATAAAATATATTTCTTGCATGATACTTCAACTTTGTGAATGTAGATTTATTTCGATCTCTTTTCCGTGTATTTTGATTCAATTTTTAAATAATAGGTTGTGGTTTTCTTTATTGTACATACAAATCAAACGTTTTACTGTTGACTCTTCCGTTCATGCAGACTGACATAGCGCTTTATGTGATAGAATTGTACAAACTTTTTATTATATACTTCTCATCAGAGAAATCGAGACACTTTCGTTTTTATGATTCGACAAAACACGAAACATATAAAAAAAAATCTAATTTGGAACATTTTCCTTACGATATCAGACATTTATTCCAAAATAAATTTTTAAATAATTTGATTCGTACGAAACATGAACTTGCAAGGTGTCCCGGTGCGTTTATTTTGCAACTCACTGTACAGCTTCTCATAGATGTCGATAATAGAACAAATTTAGTGAGATCTGTGTAAGTAAAGGTAGGTAAATTTAACTTTTTATATGTAATAGCCCATCACATTGTTGTACTATTTTACAATGTTCCATTGCGTTTCGAATGAGGCTAAGTCAAAACTAGCGCCATCTGGCTCTTTTAAGTATCAAATAGAAAATGAGCATTATTATTTTAAACTCAATCTATTATGAGAAAACTGCAATACTAGCCAAATATCGGCTCTATTTTAATTACGATAATGTTAATTTTCTACTGCAAATGACTTCAATTTAATGGCGCGATAGATTTGCTCTAGGCCAAATAGATCAATTTCTAAATTTTGTTAAAAAAATACTAATATTCTGAATATCCCATACTTTCTTTCTAATAGTATTTTCAATGCTAACTTCGAACGAAACGATAGTCTTACGAACGAATGGTACTATAGTACTCGTACTAGCACTGTAAGCAAACACACAATACTTTAGCCTTACACTTGACTTGTAAAGTTATCTGAAAATAATATAAAAAATCATGAGAATTACTGATTTCATTTCTTAAAACTTCCTCCACTACAAGTTAGCAGAGACTATTCAAGTACAACAGTGTATATGGATGTAAGGGACGGCGTAACGAAAACTTTGTAGGCGTGATCAGACCATGAAACTGGAACAACTTTTTCTATGGGGGCTATGTAAAAAAAATTTCGACCTTCCATACAAAGCTCCCGATCAGCTGAGTGACTTTGTATGAGAAATCGAAAAATATTTTTCGTTTTCCAACGTAGCCCATAGAGAAAGTTGTTCAGAGTTTCATGGTCTGAGCATGCCTGCAAAGTTTTCGTTACCCAGTCCTTTACACCCCGTATATAACCAAGACTAGATTAAGTGCGCTGAAAATACTTCTGAGTTTAAATTAAAGCAACCCTTAAAACTGAGCCATTTACCTCAAAAAAAAAAAAACAGATCGAGATCACTGCGGACCCACGATACCCCTGGCGATAAATTTACTATAGTTAAATTTTGCCCAAGAATTTTTTTTTTTTTTCTATTTGGTTTTGTTTCAAAACCAAAATCATTTACACATACATAAACATATCACGCCTTGATCCCTTGCGGGGTAGGGTTTTAAGAAAAATTGTTCAGTTTTATTGGTAGGTTCTTTCACATCTTGAGATATTTCAGAAATTTTATTTACGCCTTATAATTTCGATGTGTTAAAATGCTACGGACAGTCTCTGTTAACTTGCAAAAACAAAATATTGTCCAATGGAATCCTTTCAACAGGTGAGTTGACTTTCTTTTGACAAAATTTCTTATTTCAAAGGTACAAAAAGTTTAGTAATGGTATGTTTTGTTATTTTCCAGAAATGTGGATCCCCAGTCTGCCCGTTACGGTAATCAGCGCAGTGGCGGCTAGCGCCGGCGCGTTATGTATATTCAAGTAAGGTTTTAACTCATCATTTGCATATAACCCTATAAAGGATCCGTAAATGGTGGCCGATCGTCATGTTTTCTCTTTCCCACTAAGGCTCTGACATATACCAGGTGCTCATGCTTTCTCCCTCACACTTAGGCAACCGCTGCTATTTACAGATCCTTTCTTTAATTAATGCCGTTATACAGGGTGTAAAAAAAAATGCTGCAAATATTTGACGGGTTGAATCAGCCCATGAAACTGAACAACTTTCCCCAAAGAACATAGGTTGAAAAATGAAAAAAAATTTGGACTTCTCATACAAAATTACCGACCGATCAAGTCAATTTGTATGGGAGGTCAAAAAAAATCTCAGATTTCGACCTATGTTTCTTGGGGAAAGTTGATCAGTTTCAATATTTCTTAATTGTTATGTTTTCATGCGCATTACCTTGTGTGTATAAATATTTTTATTGTTTAATACCTTAATAGTTCTATTAAGATTATGTTAGTCAAGATCTCAATTTTATGGTTGTGATAGCTAGTTAGTTCCTAAGTCATTATTTATAAGATTCTTATGCAATCGCCTTAGGCTTGCCCTGTAATGGTTGTGTAAATTTTTGAAATAAATAATAAAATAATAGGCTGGTTGACCCCTTAATTTATTTGAAGCTAATTTTTTACACCTTATACAACATACCAGAACACACATACCACGCTTATATCCCTTGCGGGGAAGGCCGAACGTTAACAGCCGTAGAGATATGGTCGCTATCGTCACGTCTGACAAATGTTTCAAGGACATTCCAGGAATATTGTGTATATAGTGACAGGTCAGCCTATTTTATACACATTAAACCCTCAAGTCTCTTTGTGGCCTGTTACGAACTCTACGGGAATAAGTTGATGGGTATCACGCGGCATATGATATCCTACTAATATTATAAATGCGAAAGTTTATGTTTATTTGTTAATCCTTCACGCTAAAACTACTGAACCAATTGTCATGATATTTGGCACACAGATAGAGGGTAACTTGGACAGTTTTTATATCGAATAAAATGTTCCTGTGTGATGCTACGGGATTAAAACCGACTTCAACGCGGGCGGAGCCACGGGCGCCCACTACTTGTATACAGGGTGTGTAAAAATTAGATGCAAATATTTTAAGGGGTGAATCAGCTCATGAAACTGAACAACTTTCTCCAAGAAACAGGTCGAAATATGAAACAATTTTTGGACCTCCCATACAAACTGACTTGGTCAATCGGTAGGTAATTTTGCATGGGAGGTCGAAATTTTTTTTATTCATGTTTCGACCTAAGCTTCTTGGGGAAAGTTATTCGCTTTCATGGGCTGATACACCCCTTAAAATATTTGCAGCTTATATTTTAACACCCTGTATAAATTTGTAGACATACATACATACATAAATCACGCCTTTATCCCTTACGGGGTAGGCAGAGCGTTAACGGCCGTAAAAACACGATCGCTATCGCCACGTCTGACAAATAAAGAGGGCCGTTTGAGATAATTCGTGTATCACTATAGTGACAGGTTGTCAGCCTGTCGCCTAAAAGTTGTAATACATCTGAAACCCTCAAGTCCCTCAGTCGCCTCTTACGACACCCACGGGTAGGAAATGGGTTTTTAGATATTGTTTAAAAAATTGTAGATATTGTTTATAAATTTGTAGGTACTTACTTAATGTGTGTTGCATGAATTTAACAGAGACATGTACAGCGGCCCACCGTACGACAAAAACGTGAAAGCAGAAGGCAAGGTGGTGGTGATAACGGGAGCCAACACGGGGATAGGCAAAGAAGCCGCCTGGGAGTTCGCCAAGAGGGGCGCCAAGGTAAGATCTTCTACATATATATGTTGCAGGGTTATTACAAAAGCCGTGATATTGAAATTTCACTAGTGCCATTATAATTGCACTGATTTATAGTAAATTGTTTGCATTACTTACAGTTTAACGGGCTAGTTTCAGTGATATTACACTCGACCGATACAGTGACATAGTAAGGCAGTGACATATTGACAATAGCACTGGTTTGAGAAAGCCGTTAGATTATTAGACCACATATCTTTATTTAGATTATATAGATATCATTTTTTTCTCCTTGCCTCATCCCGTTCTCTGTCGGGGTCGGCTACCTAACCTAGGGGATTTGACGTAGAGCCAAGTTTTTACACTGAGCGACTGTCATCTGACCTCTGCAACCCGAAGGGTAAGCTGGACCGAGTCCCAGGTTAAGTCACATTCAAATATCATGTGAATTCAAATTTTAATACATAGGTACTTACATCACGCCTTTATCCCTTGTGGGGTAGGCAGAGCGTTAACAGCCGTAAGAATACGGTGACTATCGCCTCGTCTGACATTTTCGAGTATTGTTTTCCAAGGTTGTTTCAGAAAACATGTGTATCACTATAGTGACAGGTTGTTAGCCTGTCGCGTAAAAATTGTAATCCACCAATACTCTCGTGTCCCTTAGTCGGCAGTTACGATACCCGCGGGAAGGATGTGGCGTGATGCTATTCTAAGCCGGCATCACACGGCATAAAATTTTAACAAGACCCGTAAATCTCACTTGGAGATTTATGGCTACTAAAATACTCCTCATAAAGATTCCCTTCTTCATCATAATCATTGACGACCGATGTGGCGCAATGGTAGTTCATCTGCCTTTGACGCAGAAGGTTCCGGGTTCGATTCTCGGTGGATCATTCATAAAGTTGATATTTATCACTTTGTGAATTTGTTCCCAGTCTGGTTAGGAAATTGTGGGCTGAACCACCCGATTGTCCTTAAGTAAGATGGCTCCGTGTTTCGGATGACACGTTAAGCCGTTGGTCCCGGTTGCTGTCTATGATCACTTAGACGGCAGTCGTTACACAACCATGTCAGAAGCCTGCTACTTGTAGAAGGCGGTTGAATAATTCTGACACTAGGGTTCATCGGATAATTGGACGACTCGGTGTCCCACACGAAAAGAAAAGAAGAAGAAGATCATAATCAATTGCAGGTGTTCATGGCGTGCCGTGACATGGAAAAGTGTGAGACGGCCCGCAAGGAAATCGTTCTGGAGACTAGCAACAAGTTTGTCTACTGCCGACCCTGCGACCTGGCCAATACGTCCTCCATCAGACAGTTCGTGCAAAGGTACGAGTTTAGCCTCCAATTCGCGAAAAATGATGAATGAAATCCGTAGTATTTTTTGGACAATAATTTTAAGCTTAGCTAAGCCTATGCAACGAAACTACAGGCTACAATTCTACAGGTGAAATTCGATGTACATTGTAGTTTAGAAAATCCTAGCTTTATAATGTCCCACCCGCTACGCAGTGTATATCGAATTTCACACGTAGAATTTACCCTGTAGTTTTGTTTACGCCACTGGTCATTAAAAAAATATAACAGTTGTACGCTTAAAAATATTGCTCAAAAATACTACGGATTTCATTCATAATTTTTCGAAATATTCAAAGTTTGAATTAATAAACAGAAAACTATTATTTATTTATTTTTATTTTTTTATTTTATTGTTGACAAGCAAACTTTACAGCTTATATCTAATTTATATTACAATGACAATAAATACATTTTACAAAGCCAATTACAAAGTTTGACAACTTAAATTTAATAATTGTGAGGGTACTTACTAAGATAACGATGGGTACTTAATAATAGAAATAATATTTGCAACAAACAAAATGCCAAATGTGATAAAAAAAAAACAATAACAAATAGTAGGTAGGTACTTAACATAGTTCAGATAACGAAGGAAAAGGAAAAGGAAAATGGAACACTAATGTGAAGGTAAGCGAGTATTGTATGTCGTATGTAAGTGTGTGTGTGTGTGTTTGTGTGTGTGTGCGTTACGTGTGTTGACTCGATTGACTAATTATTATTGGAGGTAGCTGTCGAATTATATAATTAATAAAAATATAATAGTAAGTACTTACGTGACTTCATACTTCTAGTTCTACAAACAAACGACCGATGTGGCGCAGTGGTAGTGCGACTGCCTTTGACGCAGATGGTTCTGGGTTCGATTCTCGGTGGGTCATTCACAAAGTTCATATTTATCACTTTGTGAATTTGTTCCCAGTCTGTTAGTACATTGCGGGCTGAACCACCCGATTGTCCGTAAGTAAGATGGTTCCGTGTTTCGGATGGCACGTTAAGCCGTAGGTCCCGGTTGCTGTGTATGATAACTTAAACGCCGGTCGTTACACAACCTTGTAGAAGGCGGTTGAAAAATTCTGACACTAGCGTTCATCAGGTCGTTGGACAACTCTGTGTCCCACACGAAAAGAGAAAAGACTGATATTCTGCATTTTCTACAGTTCGGCGTATTTTCGATTAAGGAAACAAATGTGACTGTTTTTTTTAAATAAACGTTTTCTATCTATCTGTCTATCTTGTATTATTTTCAGGTTCAAATCAGAAGAGCCATATCTACACATCTTAGTGAACAACGCCGGTGTTTACGAGCCCAAGGAGAGGATCACGGCGGACGGATTCGAGACGCACCTTGGTGTCAATCATCTGGGCCATTTCCTCCTTACCAATCTGCTGCTGGATACTTTGAAGGTTAGTGAACGTTTGTTCGAGGGAGGCCGAGATTATTATTATGAGCCTGAAGTGTCTCACTGCAGGCCAAATGCCTTCCTCACCTTCTTCCATTTATCCCTGTCTTGAGCCCCCTACATCCAGTTTTTTGCGTGGGCATCTAGTTCGTCTCTCCATCGTTTCCGTGGTCGACCGCGAGCCCGTATCACGTTAGGAGTAGGGTCCAAGTACTTGCAATATTTGCCCATAGTGTGTTTTGAATTTGGCAGGAGCGTCTGTGGCCAAGTGGTTAGGATAGGACACCGGTCTTACAATCGTGAGACCCGCGTTCGATTCCCGCCATGTACCAATGTGTTTTTACAGACTGCTCTTACGGTGAAGGAAAAACATCGTGATGAAATCAACATTCAAATAAGATTTGAATTCAGATGATGTTTGACTTAACCTAGGAGTCAAGCCAGGTTAGCCTTCGGATTGCAGAGGTCAGATGGCAGTCGCCCTGTGGCAAAAACTTGGTTCCACGTCAAATCCCCTAGGTTAGGTGGCCAACCTCGACAGAGAACGGGATAAGGCAAGGAAAATGATGAGTGTGTTTGGCATTCTAGCTGTATGTCCAGACTAATTTCAGGTATGCTGACTTCTGATTTATTTCTATTAACATTGATTTATAAATTGCAGGCCTCAGCCCCAAGTCGAATCATAATAGTATCAGACACGGCGCACCGCCGCGGGACCATACACAAGGAGGACCTCAACATGACCGGTAGCAAGGACAGGGCGGCGATGTATGCACAGAGCAAGCTCGCCAATGTGCTGTTCGCCAGGGAACTCGCCAGGCGGCTGTTAGGTAAGCAAAACAAGTGGCTGGGTCTCCATTGAACGAGCAGCCTCAGACGCTCACCGCCGCGCGCAGCATGCGACGCATTGCGCGGTTGGTGTGGACGGGTTTTCGCCCGAGCATGAGAATTTTAACATGCGCTGCTCAGGCGAAACACGTCCACACCGACCGCGCAATGCGCCGCATGCTGCGCGCGGCAGTGAGCATCTGAGGCTGCTCGTTCAATGGAGGCCCAGCTAATGGCTGAATGTGATTCTTATATTAAAATTGTTATTGTTTACAATGATTAATTCATTCATTCATTGTTCCTTGTGATGCCGGCTTAGAATGTTCCGTGTGATGCCGGCTTAGAATAGCATCACCCTATTTCTTCTCTGTGGGTGTCGTAGAAGCCGACTAAGGGACTCGAGGGTTTCATGTGTATAGCAATTTTAGGCGACAGGCTGACAACCTATCACTACAGTGATACACGAATCATCTGAAAAGGCCCTCAATACTTGTCAGACGTGGCGATAACGACCGTAATTTTGCGATTGTTAACGCTCTGTCTGCAAGGGATAAAGGCGTGATTTGTGTTTGTGTACTATTTTGTTTTTTTAACGACAGACAGCAACGTAGCAGTAGCAGCGGTGGACCCTGGCCTGACCTCCACCGAGCTGACCCGCAACCTGCCGATGATGAAGAGCATCACCCGCTTCATCATCTACCCGCTGTTCTGGCCGGTGATGAAGATTCCTCGAATTGGCGCGCAAGTCATTGTGCACGCAGCGTTGGATGACAAGATGAAGTTATGCGCTGGGGATTACTTGAAGTGAGTGATGTTTGCAATTTGATGATGATGATCTCTCCGACCGATTTCGGCCATGGCGACCACTTGGCCTCCTAATGAGATCGGCGCTGATGCGCCCGGAGATGGCTATTGTAGCCAATGTTCGCAGTAAACTCCCGTGCACAGTGTGGACACGTGAGTTTGCCATTTACATTATTATAGCTAATGGCGACGGGTGGACGGGCCTTCAGCTCATCGCGCTTAGCGGCGAGGTCTGCTTTACGCTGTTCCTCAAATTCTGCAATTTGAATAGGGTTGTGGACTTGCAGGTCAAATGAGCTAGTTTTTAAAACGATCTAAAACTATATTTTGTATGAAAGTTGCAATGTATGACGTCATACATTGCTATTTTGGATGGCGTCAGAACACTTACTTTCATACGGGGTGTAAGAGACCTGTGTAACTAAAACTTTGCAGGCGTGATCAGACCATGCAACTGAACAACTTTTTCTATGCGGACTATGTTGGGAATTTTTGTTGGGAAGCTGATCGTGATTTTTCTATGGTAAGTCGAAAAAATATCACGTTTCCCAACATAGTCCCCATACAAAGAGTTGTTCAGTTCCATAATCTGATCACGCCTGCAAAGTTTTCGTTACACCGTCTCTTACACCCTGTATACTTATTCTTATTTAACTTTCAACTCACCAAAACTAATACTTGCCCAGCTACTAGACCTTCATAACAGATCTGTTTGTTGACCACAGAGACATGAAGAAGGTGGAACCATCGAAGGAGGCCCAGGATTACGAGCTGGGGCTTTGGCTGTGGAAGGTCAGCGAGAAGTGGACCAAGCTGCAAGAACACCAACAACTCCTCAAGGCTAACGCTGCGTAGGGATACATTATGGGTGCGTCTCCACTGAAGCGGGGCTGCGCTAAGCTGAGCCGAGCGGGGCATGAATTGACCAATCCAGTGTCTCCATTGAAGCGGGCGGGGATTTTGAGGCTCATGATTGGTCAATTCATGCCGTGCTTAGCTTAGCGCAGCCCCGCTTCAATGGAGACGCACCCTTAGAGCGCAAAATGTCCAAGACGCAGAATATCCAACTCGCAATCATCACGAAAATTTACCTATTTTTAAGATTGAGCTAGTTATTTTATCAATATTTCATATAATACTAAGTTTTAAACTATCGCGGTTGTTTACACTATTCATAGTTAGGATTGTAACGGGATCTTACAGACGAATTTATTTTGAATTAATTCGTCGATAAGAACCCGTTGAAATCATAACTATGAATATTTCATATAACTAAAATTTTAAAAGGTAAAATCAAAATCTTTAGCTTAATTTTCAAAATGTGTACCTGAGTAATTGTAAAATTTTGAAAGAACTGGACATTTTGCGAATTGGTCATTTTGCCGATTTTCAAATTGGGCATTTTGCTATTGGACGATTTAGAGTAAGGGCGCTCGTTTTTTAAACTGCGGACCCGCGCGTGGTTAACTCGCTTCATCTGAGCGTAGTTTTGCGGTACAAGCTTATAGTTGCGGTTCAGATCGCGCGTCGCGCGCCCTGTGGCCTATGCAACGAAACTACAGGCTACAATTCTATTGGCAGTAACTTATTGAACTTGCAACAAGCTACAGCCACCAGCAGCGGACGAATATAACTCGATTCTTAAAGTGCCGCACAATTATCCGCATCGAACGAACCGCATTTTAGAATTTATTATATGAAACCCCGCACATTTGTCCAACCGAATCGGTCGATTACGGCAAATGTGCGAGTTCTCATAGAATTTCATACAAAGAACTAGGGGCTGCCCCAGCGGCTGCGCCCGCTGCAACTCATTTTCCAGTGGGAATAAGGATTTTTCTCGGAAGTATTATGCATAAAAACCTTCCTTTTGAATCACTCTTTCTGTTAAAAAAACCTGCACCATTATCAGTTGTGTAGTTTTAAAGATTTAAGCAAACATACATACAGACAGACGCGAAAAGCGACTTTGCTTTATACTATGTAGTGATTCCAAAAAATTCGGTTGGTTCGGTGCGGATAAGTTTGCGTTCACCTTTCAGTAGGTAGTCAATGGATGATGTGCTATGGACATTTTTAAAAGCACTAAAGGATGTGTAGTGTATTTCAAATGAGCGGCATTTATTTTGTTGTTATAATAGTTTTAATATTATTATTTAATAAATAGTAGTTAAATAATATTTAAAAAGTTTTATTTCAATACTGATGATGATCTCTCCGATCGATTTCGGCCATGGCGACCACTTGGACTCCTAATCAGATCGGCGCTGATGCGCCCGGAGATGGCTATTGTAGCCAATGTTGTCAGTAAACTCCCGTGCACAGTGTGGACACGTGAGTTTGCCATTTACGTAATTATAGTTAATGGCGACGGGTGGACGAGCCTTTGCCTTTGGATGCGACAAAGGTTTACTTAGATGTGATGACGTGTGTCGTAGAATAGCGTGTGGTTCTCCCCAGCACGGCCCATGTGGAATTCCATGACCTTAAGTATGCAGAATAATTGTCGATAATTTGTCGAAATTTGTCGCACTAAAACCAGAATTTGTCGGGACACCGTTTGAAAGATATAACGAAAAGAAGGTGGCGTGCTGGAGAGAGGCTCTCTGCAGCACGGCCCATCGTGAATCTCGAGAACCGCACCACTTTGCGGAGAGCTGAATATAAGAAAAAAATGTCGTGAATTTGTCGACCCGACATGCAAAAAATCAGAAAGATCCGGTGAGCCGTTTAAAAGATATAACGAAAAAAGTGGCGTGCTGGAGAGAGCCTCTCTGCAGCACGGCCCATCGATGGATCTCGAGAACCACGGCACGTAGCGAGGAACTGATTTCTGGAAAAAATTGTCGGGAATTTGTCGAACACGTATGCAAAAGCACAGAATTTGTCGACATTTAGTTTAATAGATAGGCACAAATACTTATTGCGTGACTATAGGAGCTGACCAACAATAATATCTGCTTCAAAGAGTAAAGTGATGTATAGGATAGGGGGATCTGCTTATACTTGTAATATATTTTTTTCTTTTTTCTTTGTTTTTTTTTTTTTTAAATATTAAATATACTGACTTCGTGATCCCAGTTTCACTCGTAGTGATTGCGGTGCAGTTTCCCATAAATAGGGGTAATAAATTAACTTGTGAAATGTATGTATAAAATCATATACGAGAATAATAAAGCACTGAACGTCTAACAATCCCATTAAATAGAGGTAATAGTTTTTACATATCTCATGCTCTGAAAGTAGGTCATTACTGACAAAAAACACGACCTGTAAGTTCAACTTACAGGCGAGGTTTTAAAACTAAGCCTGTAAGTAATTTTAAATATGGAACTAGGAAAAGAACCAATAGAATCGCGGCAATTAAAAAGTTAAAATCAATTTCTTCATATGTTTAATAGGAGTTGCATCCAATTAGTTGTATACGATTTTAAATTTCGAACTGGCTGCTACGAATTGTGTTGCTTGAACGCAGGAATTATATTTTTAATCTGTATTTTTATAACCTCAATAAATGAGATTGTCGAATTATTACTCAATATTACAATGACAAAAGTAAGAATTAGTAATATCCCTACGATCAGAAAAATGTCTACTTTATGTTAGGATACTTTTTTTTCATATTCATTCAATATTTTTCAATCATAGAAAAAAAAGTTTAGTGGTGCAATTTGAATAGCAGACGATACAATCATCATTAATGGATCGTTTTCTTGTATTTATCGCTTTATTTTACTCTTTTTTCATTCGATATGTAAAGCAGTATACGTACCACGGATGTAACATCAATAACAACCTCGGAAAGGTACCGCCCTCGCTCCGCTCGGGCGTTAAAAAACCTCGGTTGTTATTGATAGCTTACATACCTCAGTACGTAATCTACTATTATTGGGCACTGAACTTAACTTGATAATAATTTGTCAATTTGAAATAGCGTCACCAAGTCAGGACAAGTGTTGCTATAAGCCAAAAAAATCCTCATTAAAGGGGTTTCAAAATTACATTACTCTAAAAACAGACCCGGATTTGACATACATTTCTGGTAATTATTTAAGGACTTTTTAAATTCAGTACAATTGTTTCAATCTACTTGTGAAACTAAACAACCTTTATTGTACCATTTTCAAATCAAGTAACCTACTACCTAACTATGTCAAATCGGTATCGGGATGTGTAATCGCTTGTTAAAAGTAAGGGATTTTATTGCATGCGACTAACCGAAAGTCTCATTCATATTCGGTGAAAATGGAGAGATCCATTCGAATAGGGAATATGCATAAAATTTGAAATGGCCTAAAATGTTTTTTTCTCGAATACTTATTATCGTAATATTATAATGAAAAGGATTTTTTTTATTTACACTCAAACCCCTAATTCAAAAAGTGCAAAATAAGGGAGCGAAATTCAAACTTCCAAAACGCGACGCTATTAGTCGAACAAAATGTGACGTCATCTGACACGATATTGTATTCAAAGTCCACAGTAAACACTAAGGTAAACACCCACTGGACGTGTCATGTGACGTCACACAAAGCGCGCGCAAAATGGCGGCGTTTGAACTGCTTAAATTTTTTAAAAGTTTTAAATTAAATTTTTAAAAATATGAGTATTTTGAAGCCCATTCATATTTTTTTCTAAGTTAAAAAGTAGTAAACTATTAATTTAAGACAAAAAAAAAACACGAATATTCCCTATTATCAAATATGACAAAGTCACCCGTGCGCGCCATCCATTACTTTTAAGAATAATAATATTGGCGGCACTGAACCTCCTTGGAGAAGTAATTACTGGTCTAACGTAGGTTACCTACTTACTTACCTTTATAGCTTCGAACTTTATGGTGATAGTTTTTTTTTCTATATTCCGGCAAATTAAAAAAAAATCTACATTGGCGCTAAGAAAAGGTAAGATACACCATTACTTACATTTTTTATAAAACAATAAAAATATTTCTTTTGTTTCATTCGTCAATGAAAGACGTAATTTTCAATTGCAAATTTTTATTTTATATTTACTGGAGCCTTCAGTGCTTATTTTCGATAGTAACTTAATCAATGAAGTGCCCGTATAGTAAACATTGAATGAAGAATTGAAGTTGAAGGTTTTTCACCACATTTCCGGATGGTATCAAGAGGAGCCCTTCAGATCCTGTAGATGACACCATCACCCTACAGGAGTCACCGTCCAGCGTTGGAATCTTTTCTCACTGACATTGGCAGAATTACCCTAGATAGGGTTGAAGTCCATATAATTAAATAATGAAAAAATATATATAAGCTACGAACAATAAACACATTTATTGAAAGTAAGCTCCTGTACTATATAGGCCCTTGAATATAAGTACATGCGATTATCTTCTAAACTAAAGGTCGACAAATTCTGTGCTTTTGCATACGTGTTCGACAAATTCCCGACAATTTTTTCCAGAAATCAGTTCCTCGCTACGTGCCGTGGTTCTCGAGATCCATCGATGGGCCGTGCTGCAGAGAGGCTCTCTCCAGCACGCCACTTTGTTTTCGTTATATCTTTTAAACGGCTCAGCGGATCTTTCTGATTTTTTGCATGTCGGGTCGACAAATTCACGACATTTTTTTCTTATATTCAGCTCTCCGCAAAGTGGTGCGGTTCTCGAGATTCACGATGGGCCGTGCTGCAGAGATCCTCTCTCCAGCACGCCACCTTCTTTTCGTTATATCTTTCAAACGGTGTCCCGACAAATTCTGGTTTTTGTGCGACAAATTATCGACAATTATTCTGCATACTCAAGGTCATGGAATTCCACATGGGCCGTGCTGGGGAGAACCACACAGAATAGCATCACTCCAATTCTAACCGTCGTGAAAGGCACCTAAGAGACGAATCCAGTGGGCACCAGCGTTCCCCGTGACGTGAATACAAGACCTTGTACTGCGCTCGCCAATCCGCCTGTCAAACGTGGTGAATTTGCCCAGCAGTGGACTGTTGCAGCTGTCGTAGATTTATTTCAAAGGATATAAAGGAAACACAAAGTTGTCTTTACAGGGTGCTTTTAATCACTACAATTATAAATTATTACAAAACCTTAAAAATTACATCAATAAATAATCTAAAGACAAAAGTAATTACTGGTATTCATACAACTTGTAGCATAATCAAATTAAAACACACATTGTTCTAGAGGAATGATTATAGCATAAAAAAAACAATCGATATTAAGTAACTGAAAGTTAAGTTATGTTGGATTTAAAATAAAATTAGACAGAAATTTTTCTTCATAAAAAATACGAAAAATGCATCTTACAAATGAAATTAAATTAAAATGTCATTCTATCTAACTCACTGAAATTATCATTTTAAATAGCTATCAAAATAAAATGTAAGAAAAGAACTAAAACATTTGAACTGAACAAGTTAAGATTATCATAGTAAGTGGGGCGTTTCTTGGAAAATATCTGAAACTCCAAAACCAAGTTACATAAGACGGCGGAGAGATGTTATTAACGCTTAAGTTCTGATGAATGATTACTATTTTGTAGAGCTTTTCCACAAGATAGCAATCTTGAACACTTGGCGTTTGATTAAAACACTACAGTCTGTAAAATATAGGTGATCCCTGTGACGTTTGTGACTATAAATGCTATGACATAAGGTCCATTATCCTTTGTTTCTAGGAAAATAGACCTTATGCATTTGCTCCAACGTCACAAACGTCATAGGGATCATCCTATATTTTACATACTATAGGTATTGATATTAACTTTTTCGTTATACAAAGTTTTTGAAGTTCTGATCGGGTCATTCCAACAGTAAGGTACTAACACATTATTTTGAGAATACAAACCTACATGATTTTGTTCAGATTGTTGTAAACAACCGCGGTCGGACGGCGAACCAGCGCCATCTAATGGCATTAAATGCACTATAGAATTTTAACAACGAAATTCATGCGTCTTAAGATACGATAAAAAACGAAAACAACGAAATAAGAAATAAAATTAAGAAATCAAAACTTAACTGACATGAATTGAAAGTAACACTGGATTTAGTATCGCAAAATAATCAAAATTATGACAAACTTATAACTAATTTAGATTTTAATTAAACTACTACTTATATCAGTAAATAGGTACTAAATGTGGGCGAACACAAGCCTTGAATTACGTAAAATCACAACGAAATCTGTCATATAACAGCAAAATACTATATTGAAACCATGCATCAGACTGTCCCTTTCAATTTATAAAAGTACTAAGGTTTTTCTACTGCAACACGGGGCGTAATGGACACTGTAACGAAAACTTTGCAGGTATGAAGAAAACATGAAACTGAACAACTTTTGTTATGAGGGCTATATTTGAAAAAAAAACGCCCATACAAAATTCCCAATTAGCTGGCTTTCTCATTATCATTCTCCTCGCCTTATCGCGTACTCTGTCGGGGTCGGCTACCTAACCTAGGGAATTTGACGTGGAACCAAGTTTTTACACAGAGCGACTGCCATCTGACCTCTGCAACCCGAAGGCTAACTTATCCCGAATCCTAGGTTAAGTCACATTCAAATATCATCTGAATTAAAATTTTGTGGGTTTCATCACGATGTTTTTCCTTCACCGTAAGAACAGTCGGTAAATGTATGTGTTAAAAAACACATTGGTACATGGCGGGGATCGAACTCGAGTCTCACGATTGTAAGACCGGTGTCCTAACCACTTGGCCACCATCGCTCTCAGCTGGCTGTCTTACTATAGGAACTTTTTTTTTTTCGAGATATTTCGTAGTAAAAGTTGTTCAGTTCCAAACACTCTGTATACGTATTTGTAGATATAAAAATCAAGACATAAATGTTTGTATGATATAAAAACATAAAATTTTCGTGTTTTGCAACGGTTCAAAAGTTGAGAAATATGATTTAAACAATTAATTATATTACACATTATCACGCGTTACAAACGTGTGCAAGTTTCTAAATAATAACGGCGTATACAGAGTAAAAAAATACAAAATTATATTGCCTCAACTATATAAAAATTTGCTGCAAAAATTTTAAGGTTTGAACCAGCCCATGAACCTTAACAACTTTCCCTAAGGAACATAGGTCGAAATATGAAAAAAAAATGTATGGGAATACAAAATGTACCGGCCGACCAAGTCAATTTGTATGGGGGCCCTTTTTTCATATTTCGACCTATGTTCCTTGGAGAAAGTTGTTCAGTTTCATGGACAGGTTCATCCCTTCAAATATTTGCAGCTAATATTTTTACGCCTTGCTCTAAGCAACATATGGATCGAATTATTATATCCGCCGACCGCCGACGACTATTAGCTTAATTTCCGAAGACTCAATTCGATTCTGTGCACGGGGCGGAAACCCGCGGCGATTTATACAGCCTGTATAATTCTAGTCAAAATTTTACACCTGTCATGTCAAGCGGTGGACTTCTAAATGCAGACATGTCATAGCCGGTTATCTATGTATTATTCTATTAAAGCACATTTTACAAATTTACTTCAGTGATGTCAATTCTTTTAACTTAAAATACCGCTTGTTTCCGTCAAATGGGTTTAAAATAATAGGAGATAAGTTAGTCCTGTCATGTTTAGTCTGTAAAATATAGGATGATCCCTGTGACGTTCGTGACCTTGGCGCAAATGCTATGGCATAAGGTCCAATTCCCTAATGAAAAGGTCAAATGTCACAGGGATCATCCTATATTTTACAGACTATAAGTGTATATAGTTTCTTTAACATTTCTAAAATTTGAGGGACTTTCCACATAAAAGTTAGATGTGAGTCGAATGCGTGTTTAAAATGAATCTCCATACAAAAAAAAACGCTAGATTTTTAGTAAGGCTCTAAGTAGCCATCTTTTTATAGTCTCTTATTTTGACAGCGCATTATGCGTGAAATTATAAGATAATTTTAGTCGCCATGTTCTTCTATCATTCTGTAAACCTATTAAATTTGACGCATAGTGACAGCTCTATTTCAAGTTATAGAAATTAAGAGAACCTACAAAATTGAGACTGTCATACATTGAACTTATTCACTGGAACTTTATAAATTGCTACCCTAGTTTGGTCATCAACTCATCATAATAACTTGTACAAAGCAGTGTGCTATAATTTCATTACTATATAGTTACACGAACTAGTCTACTAAAGTAATAATAATACTAAACCAAATTACAGTTAGTTTATTTATTTACAAAATTTATCTCGCATGAAAATTTAGTTAAATGTTTTAACTAGTATATCGTCCACATTAGATTCGGTGCATATTCAACGGGAGTAGTTTCAAGTAAAAATTTGAAAATAGAATCGAGATACAGTCGACAAAACGACGTACGTCCACGTGCGTCGGAACAACAACGTACGTCCGCGTGTGTGTCGGCAAAATGACGTACGTCTACGTGTGTGTCGGAAAATGACGTACGTCTGCGTGTGTTGGCGAAATAACGTACGTCCGTGTGTCGGTTTGCAACCAGATACTCATTTAACTTAGGTATATTTCAAATTCGAAACGATTAATTTTATTGTTTAATTCAATTTATTCATTGTTGCGACTTGCGACCGGGGTCTGGACGCAGCTATTTGATACTGAAAATCCCGCTAGATGTGCTTGTTAATTGTTTCAACTATTTTGACGATTTTTAAATATCAGAAAACTTTGAAAATACAGTGAAGAATATTCTATTCATAATTTACAAAGTTGTATTATGCTGAATTTTTTTTCATGCAATGTCATACTTCAATATTCTATTTTCTATACCGAAAGATCTATAATACTTGAATTTTATGGTTTCGGGACAATTGACATTGATTTTCATAAATGTATTTACGCTAACTTTCTTTAAGTTCCCGAAAATACTACATTTATTTATATTTTTTACACATTAAGATCTATTTTCGATCTAAGCACACTAATTTTACGATCTCTCATCATAATTTTCAAACACGTAAAAACTTTAATAGCGTGTTTCAGGATTGTATAGCGATATTCAAACTCGAAACAACGCCATCTGTCGATTATTTTCTAAACTTGTTCCTCTATAACTCAGAATAAGGTTGTGGACTGGCAGGTCAAAAGAGCTACTTTTTATGACGATCTAAAACGGGGTTTTGTATGAAAATAGGAATGTATGACGTCATACGGATGGCGTCAGGGCACTTAGGTACTTTTATATATTTTTTCTGCTTATTAATTTGAATTAATTCAAAATTTGAATATTTTGTAAAATTATGAATGAAGTCCGTACTATTTTTAGACAATAGTTTTAAGCGTACAATTTTTATTGACCCAGTCCTCAACCGAATTGTATGTAAATCTGTTAGAGCGGTGTCCCTCCATCAATCAGCACCAATTCGAATTTTTCGTCGTCGTATCCTTATTTATCACTCAGAACCACCATATGCTAGAGCGAGAAAGATCTATAAAAAGCGATTTCGGTTGCGCCACCTTATGCGTCAGAAAATATTCAAACTAAAATGATCAACACAAAAATGCAGGAAAAATTTGGCGTCAATTGACGTGTGACAAGGATAGATAGATTGTCACGCACAATCATTTGTTTTGACGCAAAATACATACATGCTGCATATTTGGTGCTGAACATTTTCGTTTCACTTATTTATGTCGCCTATTGAGCTGACCCGCGATCTTTCAATAAATTTAGGCTCTTTTCTATAAAATAGCAATTTTTTGCTATAGAAAAATACGCTGAATCGTTTCTGAAATTTAGGAGTAACTTTATAAGCACTCGGACGTTATTTTTTAATTATTTATCTGTCCCTGAAGTTTTATCAGAGCTTGATCAGTGGGATATTAAATCTCGTAGATAAGGTGTAACATAAGCTGCAAATATTTTAAGGGGTGAAACAGCCCATGAAACTGATCAACTTTCCCTAAGAAACATAGGTCAAAATATGAAAAAAATATGGGCCCTCCAATGCCCTCCATACAGCTGGCTTAGTAATTTTTTTTTTTATATTTCGACCTATGTTCCTAGGGGAAAGTTGTTCAGTCTCATCAGCTGATTCTCCCCTTAAAATATTTGCAGCTACTTTTTTTTTACACCCTGAAAGTACTCACTAATAGCACACATAGTCTTTGAGCCGCTCGGGCGTGGCGGTGCATCACTTGAGCTTGGGTCTCTTGGCGCGCGGCGCGTCCGCGTGTTCGGAGACGCGTCTCTTGTTGGCGACGTCGTCCTCCTCGTGAGACGCGTCGTGCTCGCCTTCCAACGTGATCTCTTGGAAGGGGGGCAGGTCCAGCTCTTTGCAGCGCTTGCGGATGTAGCGCTCGAGACGTACGCCCGCCCTGGAAGCAAAAGTGTATAAGTAAAAAATATTGGCTGCAAATATTTTAAGGGGTGAATCAGGCCATGAAACAGAACAACTTTCTTCAAGGAACATAGTTTCGACCTATGTTCCTTGAAGAACAACTTTCCCCAAGAAACATAGGTCGAAATATGATAAATATTTTTGGACCTCCCATACAAATTGACTTGGTCGGTCGGTAATTTTGTATGGGAGGTCCAATTTTTTTTTTCATATTTTGACCTATGTTTCTTGGGGAAAATTGTTCAATTTCATGGGCTGATTAACCTCTTAAAACATTCGCTGCTATTTTTTTATTATTAGAAATGTTTAGTTTATGGGTGGCTTCAGACCAATTGAATTTGTCATATAAACGAAAATAAGAATTCGAAAAATTGACAAGCGTCGACCGGGATTCGAACCCGGGCCGCGTGGGGTACCGGCCCACTGCTCTTGTGGACTGTTGTGGCTGTCAATATCAAGGTCATTTGCGCTGGCACTTACTTGGCCACAGGATGCGTGTCCTTGTTGTAGGTGTAGCAGTTGGTGAGGACCAGTGCAGCATCAGCGAGGAGTTCCTCGTCCGTGGAGTACACTCGGTCTTCAAGCTTATTCCTCATGGTGGTGAAGTCCATGGGTTGCTCAATCACGTCTAGGTAATCTGGCACCTGTTGGTTTATAAGTAAAAATCAATTCTCTTGTGGGTCGTTCGCGCGAGTCGTTCAACGACCCGATGAACCCTAGTGTCAATTTTTTAGGTTCAGACCGCTGTGAGGTCTGCTAGTCCTAATTAGCATACAATACTGTATTTGGGTTATAAAGCCATATGTCAGAAATTTTTGTCCTTGGGTTAAGACAATTTCGCACGAGAAATGTGGTCTATAGGATTACTCGGCACAACATTCATCTCTCAATACATCCGTTATCACTAGACACATCAACAATACCGAATCTTTAACTAATTAAATTTGGAATATTGTAGGCCCTAAAGAACAACCTTGAGGTACTCCTTATACAAAATGCCTCGTTTTGCTCAACATTTGTGATAAGTAATAACTTACGTATATGAATTTAAATTAGGTAGAAAACACAAAACCATATCACCAAATCAAAAACAGGTTGATATTACATACGGATGAACCTTTTTCATCGTTGATCTTATCAAAAGCTTTACTCAAATCTACATACATATATCACGCCTTTATCCCTCGTGGGGTAGGCAGAGCGTTAACGACCGCAAAAATACGGTCGCTATCGCCACGTCTGACGAATATTGAGACCCGGTTGAGATAATTTGTGTATCACTATAGTGACATGTTGTCAGCCTGTTGCCTAAAAATTGTAATACACATGAAACCCTCGAGTCCCTTAGTCGCCTCTTACGACACCCGCGGGAAAGAAATGGGGCGATGCTATTCGTAGCCGGCATCACATGGCATACTTTACTCAAATCTAATTATTACGGGAAATTGACTTACGTCTTCTACGGAGACCGGCTCGTAGAAGGGCCAGCAGTCCTTGTGCTTCATGACGTCATGCAGCAACTGGTCCAGCTCCTCAAAATGTAACGGGTCAACTGTACTGCGTTTTTTGCTCGGCTTCTCTTCGACTGAAATAAGATAAAATCATTTTTTCCTCCACCACTAAGGTTGTCTGGTAGAAACAGCAAGCTATACGGCGTGTAAAAAATATAGCTGCAAAAATTTTAGGGGTGAATCAGCCTATGAAACTGCACAACTTTCCCCCAGAAACATAGGTTGAAATATGAAAAATTATTTTGGAATTCCCATACAAAATTACCAACCGACCAAGTCAATTTGTATGGGAGGTCTAAAATGTTTTCATATTGTGACTTATATTACTTGGGGAAAGTTGTTCAGTTTCATGGGCTGACTCACCCCTTAAAATATTTGCAGCTAATATTTTTACATTATATATAAGACCGCCCACATTGTACACCTTGTTTTCTTTCAGGAATGTCTATATTTTGTTTTATGTACAATCCTACTAATATTATAAATGCGAAAGTTTGTATGTTTGTGTGTTACTCTTCCACGCTAAAACTACTGAACCGATTTTCATGAAATTTGGCACACAGACAGAGGGTAACTTGGATTAACACATAGGACAGTTGTTATCCCGAAAAAATGTTCCTGTGGGATGCTACCGGATTAAAGCCGACTTCCACGCGGGCGGAGCCGCGGGCGTCCTCTAGTAAACTATATTTATGTTATGTTACAGAAATTTCATTCAATACTAGGTGTGCGCCCTGCGGTTTCTCTCGCAGTAGTTTTAAACACGCGCACCACTCTCGGAAGCCTGCTACTTGTAGAAGGCGGTTGAAAAATTCTAACACTAGGGTTCATCGGGTCGTTGGACGACTAGGTGTCCCACACGAAGAGAGAGACCCTCGGATTTTGGATTAGTGTTATTTCGAGTGGCACGTCGATTCAACGAACGTCACAAGTGACACGTGTTTTTTTTGTATATGCGATAAGTAGAAATACATACCTATGTGACCGTTTGTAAGGGATGCCTTGGATTTTCTTGTACTTCTGTTCGACTCGTCTTTTGATCTGAAAAAATAATACAGCGTGTAAAAATATTTGCTGCAAATAGTTTAAGGGGTGAACCAGCCCATTAAACTGAACAACTTTCCCTAAAGAACATAGGTCAAAATATGAAAAAAAATTTGGACCTCCCATACAACATTACCAACCTTCCGTGCAATTTGTATGGGAGGTCCAATTTTTTATTTTCATACTTTGACCTATGTTCCTTGGAGAAAGTTGTTCTGTAGCATGGGCTGGTTCACACCTTAAATATTTGCAGCTAATGTTTTTCACCTTATATACATAATATCACGACTCTTGTATAATACAAGGCGAGTCTCATCGCAGAGAAAGACCGCGAAAAAGATGTCGTGAAAATTTCGATGCCCATTAAAAGGATTGGACCGAGGTTGCACATACACACACACACACACACACACACAAATCACGCCTAAATCGATGTCGGCTTAGAATAGCATCACCCCATTTCTTTCCGTGGGTGTCGTAGGAGCCGGCTAAGGGACTCGAGGATGTCATTTGAAATTTAGGCGACAGGCTGTCAACCTGTCACTATAGTGATACACGAGTTATCTGAAACTACCCTCAAACATTTGTCAGACGCGGCGATAACGACCGTAATTTTGCGGTTGTTATCGATCTGCCTATCCCACTAGGGATACAGGCGTGATTTGTGTATTTGTGTAAAAACTTTGAAGTGGTATATGGAATGGTATGTAGAATAAGTACCTATATTACTCATACTCTCCATTTATAATGACAATGTATATGATGTATCTCGGCATTAATAAAGATACCGTCTTAGCATTCGGTCGTTTGTTTTCTATCGTCTCCTCAACTTACTTTCTCCCTCGTTTGGCGGAGGTGCCGTTTTCGACAGGCGAAGGCTCCTTGCTGGCGCGCGACTTTCTCCCTCCGCGCAGCTTCACTAAGGGAGTGTTGCTGTCACTGTCTTCGGAGTCATCTGCCATCACGTCAATCATAACGTCAATACGTAACAATAAGTCTGAATACTGATATGATGGAGTCAGACCATGAAACAGAACTTTCCAAAAGAAATATATTTTAGGAAATATCAATAGTTGGGTCTTCACCGGGAAGCAGCCTCAGATGCTCAGTGCCTCGCGCGGCATGGGGTGGACGTGTATCGCGCGCTCGCCTGAGTATGAGTAAACATTGCCTCAGGCGAAGCACGTACACACGACGAGGCTGCTCGCCCGGTGGAGATCCGCCTAATAAATTGCTGACTATAAACGCAGTCTGCTGGTTGTGATTTAGTATGGGACATATGTCATTAGCTGGGTCTCCATTGAACGAGCAGCCTCAGATGCTCACTGCCGCGCAGCATGCGGCGCAATGCGCGGTCGGTGTGGACGAATTTTCGCCCGAGCATGAGCGGCAGTGAGCATCTGAGGCTGCTCGTTCAATAGAGACCCACATGTTCCCTGACATATGTTTCTTGGGTGTTCAGTTTCATAGTCTGCTTGAACCCTATCAGCACTCAGCAGTGAGCAGAACGGGATGTAGACAGATATGATATGAAAAAGTAGCAAATAAAAATCCAAATACCATGAGTTGTTAAGTTAATATCTAATGTATGCATTTCTTGCAATCATGTCTTTGTACTATGTGCAGCATAGTACAAAATTCGGTTGTGGACTGAGTCATTAATAAAATATAAAAAGTTGTATGCTTAAAACTATTGTCCAAAAATACTACGGACTTCATTTATAATTTTAATCATAACTTTTTCAAAATATTTAAAGTTAGAATTAATAATAAAAAAATTACATAAAAGTAAGTGTTCTGACGCCATGTAAAATAGCAATTAATGGCGTCATACATACCTATTTTCATACAAAATACAGTTTTAGATAGTTTTTAAAACTAGCGCATTTGACCTGCAAGTCCACAACCCTATTAACAAGGGAAGAAATGTTAATAGAAATGTAGCATTTTTAGATATAGATAGTAAAGATAAGTAAAGCGTCAAGTTTCTGAAATATATAAAGTGTAAAAATATTAGCTGCAAATATTTTAAGGGGTTAAACCAGTCTAAGAAACATAGGTCGAAATATGAAAGAAATTTTTGGACCTCCCATACAAAATGTAGCAGCCGAGCGAATCAACTTTATGGGAGGGTAAAAAATATATCTGACCTTTCAACATTCCTTGGGGAAAAATTTTCAGTTTCATGGGCTGATTCACCCCACGAAATATCTGCAGCAATTTTTTTTACACACTGTAGAGTAAGAAGGTACAACGAACCAAGTCACAAAGACACCAAGATGATTTAACTACTATCTAAGGATATGATGAAATGCATAAAAAAAACCAACATTGCAAACGAATTAGAGCATGCCATGAACAACCAACTTATTGTAACTTAAAAACGATAATAATAAACAGCGGCGAAATAAGGTTACAAGGCGAAATGCGAATGATCTTAAAGCGTATATTATATATGGTGTAAAAATATTATCTGCAAATATTTTAAGGGGTGAATCAGACCATGAAACTAAGCAACTTTCCCCAAGGAACATAGGTCGATATATGAAAAAAAGTTTTGGTGGCCCCCCATACAAATTGTCTTGTTCGGTCGGTAATTTTGTATGGGAGGCCCAATTTTTTTAAATTCGGTGTGTAAGGGGCGGTGTAACGAAAACTTTGCGGGCGTGATCAGAACATGAAACTGAACAACTTTTTCTATGGCGGCTATGTGAAGATACGAAAAAAAAATTTCGAGTTCCCATACAAAGTCACTCAGCTGATCGGGAATTTTGTATGGAAGGACGAAAATTCACGTTTACAAACATAGCCCTCATAGAAAAAGTTGTTCAGTTTCATGGCCTGAGCACGCCTGCAAACCGTTACTGTATTTCGACCTATGTTCCTAGGCGAAACTTGTTCAGTTTCATGGACTGGTTCACCCCTTAAAATATTTGTAGCTAATATTTTACACCCTGTATATGTAGCTAGTATGTACCGGAGTCGGTCTCGGCGGTGTGGAGCGCGCGCGTGTACGTGTGTATGTTGCTCATGGCCGCCGCCGCGCAGCGTCGCGTGCTGTGCTCTTTGTAGAATAATATATAAATTACTATCTTATTTTTACTTAAATAAATAAATAAATAAAAAATCTGTGTATCGCTTATGAGCAGTTTAGGAAATTCACAAATGAGATTATCTAATTCTAAACACAGGTACATAAACAATAGGACGTGACTCAGCTTAGTGTTGCCACAGAGAAAAACTAATATACTAACGTACAAGTGTTGCCTAGAACCGGTAAGATACGCAACGCTGTTTTCAGTCACCTCCTTCTCCCAAAGTTGTTTGGTGGGAATTTGGGAAACGGAGGGCTATCTGGCTGGACAGTGCCCCGTTTTTCGAAAGTACAGGCTATCTTTTTAGAAAAAAATATTCACATTACTATCTACTATTACTATTTTTACTTAGTTACTTTTTAAGTTTTCGACTGATGTGGCACGATGGTAGTGCGACTGCCTTTGACGCAGAAGGTTCCGGGTTCGATTCTCGGTGGGTCACTCACAAAGTTGATATTTATCACTTTGTGAATTTGTTCCGTCTGGTTCGGACATTACGGGTTGAACCACTCGATTGTCCGTAAGTAAGATGGTTCCGCGTTTCGGATGGCACGTTATGCCGTAGGTCCCGTTTGCTGTCTATGATTACTTAGACGGCGGTCGTTACACAACCATGCCAAAAGCCTGCTACTTGTAGAAAGCGGTTGAAAAAGTCTGACACTAAGTGAAACTCACCTCTAGTGGCCAGCAGGCAGCGCGCGCAGCTCCAGCGCTTGGCGGCGCGGCCGGGGGGGGGCGCGGCGCACTCCGCGTGGTACCGCCGGCTGCAGGAGCCGCAGGGGGGGGGGCTCACCTCTAGTGGCCAGCAGGCAGCGCGCGCAGCTCCAGCGCTTGGCGGCGCGGCCGGGGGGGGGCGCGGCGCACTCCGCGTGGTACCGCCGGCTGCAGGAGCCGCAGGGGGGGGGGCTCACCTCTAGTGGCCAGCAGGCAGCGCGCGCAGCTCCAGCGCTTGGCGGCGCGGCCGGGGGGGGGCGCGGCGCACTCCGCGTGGTACCGCCGGCTGCAGGAGCCGCAGGGGGGGGGGCTCACCTCTAGTGGCCAGCAGGCAGCGCGCGCAGCTCCAGCGCTTGGCGGCGCGGCCGGGGGGGGGCGCGGCGCACTCCGCGTGGTACCGCCGGCTGCAGGAGCCGCAGGGGGGGGGGCTCACCTCTAGTGGCCAGCAGGCAGCGCGCGCAGCTCCAGCGCTTGGCGGCGCGGCCGGGGGGGGGCGCGGCGCACTCCGCGTGGTACCGCCGGCTGCAGGAGCCGCAGGGGGGGGGGCTCACCTCTAGTGGCCAGCAGGCAGCGCGCGCAGCTCCAGCGCTTGGCGGCGCGGCCGGGGGGGGGCGCGGCGCACTCCGCGTGGTACCGCCGGCTGCAGGAGCCGCAGGGGGGGGGGCTCACCTCTAGTGGCCAGCAGGCAGCGCGCGCAGCTCCAGCGCTTGGCGG
Source organism: Keiferia lycopersicella (assembly GCA_029255805.1). Taxonomy (NCBI): domain Eukaryota; kingdom Metazoa; phylum Arthropoda; class Insecta; order Lepidoptera; family Gelechiidae; genus Keiferia; species Keiferia lycopersicella. Next base: position 1,355,361 of record JARACZ010000024.1, read on the forward strand.
CGCGGCCGGGGGGGGGCGCGGCGCACTCCGCGTGGTACCGCCGGCTGCAGGAGCCGCAGGGGGGGGGGCTCACCTCTAGTGGCCAGCAGGCAGCGCGCGCAGCTCCAGCGCTTGGCGGCGCGGCCGGGGGGGGGCGCGGCGCACTCCGCGTGGTACCGCCGGCTGCAGGAGCCGCAGGGCTGCGCGAGCCGCCCGCCCGACCCGCACGCGCCGCACACCGCGCCGTCCAGGTTCAGCGATTCGTCAGAGCTGGAAATTATTTATACAGGGTGTAAAAAAATGCACATGATGCCGGCTTAGCTGCGGGTGTCGTAAGAGGCGACTAAGGGACTCGGAGAGTATTGGTGTATTACTTTTTTTTAGGCGACAGGATTACAACCTTTCACTATAGTGATACACATATTTTCTGAAACAACCTTGGAAAACAATCCTCAAAAATGTCAGACGTGGCGATAGCGACCGCATTCTTACGGCTGTTAACACTCTGCCTACCCCGCAAGGGATAAAGGCGTGATATATGTATGTATATATGTAATGAATATGAAATGAAAATGAAAAATTATTTATTTACCATACAGATTTAGTTACAAGATAGCTTCCAGAGGCTCCCAAACTAGGACGCAGCCTGTATCTCGGGAAACCAAGAGAAGTAAATTACTTATTGCACGAAATTAATGCGCTTAGCTAAACAATAGTGTGTGTGAGTCTGTGAGTGAAAATAAAAGTAAACGTGTACTAGTGTGTGTGTGGCATACAGCAAAAGTTTAACTTGGTATGAGTGACTCCGTGACGTCATAGCTCACGCCTGACGTTCACATACAACTTACGATTGAAGATATTTTTTTTCATATTTTTGTTTACAGTGTTACCTGTTGAGTGTTTCGTCGATGTCGTCGTCGGAGAAGAGCTTCCTCTTCTTGCGCGGCGTGCGCTCCTTCGGCTTGCACTGCTCGCAGAACCAGTCGCCAGACGGCACTTTCTGTAAAAAAACAACAATGTAATGTTAAATTTGTTGCCAGAGTTTTTCATTTATTTAACAATCCATTGTACACAAAGACAGAATAAAACGAAAATACTGAATAATGGCTGAAGTTGGCTTATCTGCTACACAAGAAATAATTCGGTTAAATATAGATAGCAGGCAATAAAAGCTAAACATAGAAAATATTAAAGTATAACTCGTTGTGTATTCTTCCGGAAGTCGACAAATCACACACGCTGTCCCGTCAGCTGTCATTGACTGGGCGTGTGTGATCTGTCGACCTCCGGAAGAAGGCTGTCGTAAACAGCCGAAACGTAGAGGCCCAACCCTCTACCAAAACCAAAACAACGCAAGTCTTTAAACTTGCATAATAAAAGAAGTAAATACAAAATATTTTGCAAAGTTCGGCAACACATTTTATTTTAGCAAATAAACCAAAGAAGTTCAATACAGGGTGAAAAAAATTGCTGCAAATATTTTTAGGGGCGAACCAGCCCATGAAACTGAACAACTTTTCCCAAGGAGCCTATGCTGACCTATGTCGAAACATGAAAAAAATTTTGGACCTACACAAAATTACCGAACGACCAAGTCGATCTGTATAGTGTGAGGAGGTCCAAAAAATTTTCTCATATTTCGAACTGTTTCCTGAGGAAAGTTGTTCAGTTTCATGGGCTGGTTCACCCGTTAAAATATTTGCAGTTAATATTTTTACACCTTATACTTATACACTGTTTAAAAAAAAAACAAGATAATTTAGCGACATGCTTTTTACTTAAGTTTTATTTGAAAGCATGCAATTTACCATTCTTTGCAATCGTATCTGGTTGCATGGAAAAACAAATTGATGCCAGGTTAGAATTATTGGAAAAAATCAAAATACAAAGTTCAGGTTTTTGAAAACGTTACATACAGTGTTAGGGACAGCGTCCCGAATACTGATAGGGTGCAAGCAGACCATGAAACTGAACAACTTTCTTCTAGGAACATAGGTCAGGTCAGGAATCGACAAAAAAAATTCGACCTCCCATACAAAATCGCGATCAGCCGACTGCATTTACTATGGGAATCCAAAAAATTTGTGAAGTTTCTTGACATATGTTCCTAGGGGAGAGTTGTTTTATTTCATGGTCTGCTTGCACCTATCAGTATTCCGGACGCTGTCCCTTACATCCTATATAGAGTAAGCAGTGCAGGTTGGACAGTGACATATTTAGGTTATTCTAGAAATATATATGCAAGAAAAGTGGCAGTGCTAAAATCAAATTAGTATGTTAAGTGAATTCGCTAGTTTCCTGGGTCATTAATAAAGTCTTAAAGTTGTACGCTTAAAACTATTGTCCAAAAATACTATAGACTTCATTCAATTTTTTTTGAAATATTCAAAGTTTGAAAAGAACAAAACAAGAAACAAACATTATTTTTCTGTTTCAAGTTTGAAATTAGGGATCATCCTATATTTTATCATTTTTACCGTAAGTTTTGGCTTGAGGCAGTACAGATGATGTCCCTTGTTACATCCACCACAGAGCAGCATATTATCTGGATCAGTTTTTCTTCTGCAAATCTTGCAGCTGGCGTTCAGGATGGAAGCAGACCAGGTGATGGAAGAGTCCAGCGTAAAAAGATGAAGGACTAAGCCCAAGAATAAGGGGCTGCAAGATCTTTTGCTATATTAGGAAGGAATAGCAGCTCATTATCATTCTCACCGTAAGCTTCGGCTTGAGGCAGTATAAATGATGTCCCTTGTTACATCCATCACAGAGCAGCATATTATCTGGATCGGTTTTTCTTCTGCAAATCCTGCAGCTAGCGTTGAGGATGGAGGCGGACCAGGTGATGGAAGAGTCGAGGGTGAAGAGGTGGAGCACGACGCCGGAGAAGGAGCGGCACTCCATGAGGGAGACCTCCCAGCGCTCGAGCGCTTCCAGGTCCAGCGGCTTGTTGCGCGCCTCGCGGTCTTTGCGCTCCTTGTCGTCCAGACCTGGAGGGAAACAACATTACATTTATTGTTATGGTCATTTTGCAACTCATAGTCATCATCATCGTGCTTAAGACAACTAGCACCCCCACTGTAGCGTATGTTATATAAGGTGTAAAAATATTAGCTGGAAATATTTTAAGGACTGAATCAGACTGACCCTTCGCTCAATTTTGACCCCTCCGTCTATTTTTAACCTCTGGTTTCCCTGACACATTCATTGATCTCCGACTTGCCCCCCTCCAGTTTTGATCCCCTCGGTTTTGACTCCTAACTAATTTACGACCCCCTGACTAAATTTTTAACCCCCCCCTTTGATTTGATCCAATTTAAGTGTGATGCCAGCTTAGAATAGCATCATCCAATAGCTTTCCTGTAGGTGTCGTAAGAGGCGACATAGGGATTTGAGGCTTGATGTGTATTGCAATTTTAGGCGACAGGCTGACAACTTGTCACTTTGGTAATACACAGTCTTCTGAAATGATCCTCAAACTTTAGTCGGACCTTGCTTAGCTTGTTTTTTACGCTCTGCCTACCCCGAAAGGGATATAGGTATGCATGTATGTCCAAGTGTGAAGTGACTTACCGAGCGGTCTCTTGATGTACTTGTGGTGTATGGCCTGCGACACTTGCAGCAGCGCGGACGCCAGTCCCCTGACGACGTCGGGCGCGGCCGCTCTCGCAGTTTCATCGCTCTCAGTTTTGACCCCGGGCTCGGACTTGACCCCCTCGGTTTTGACCCCGTTGACCTTGGTCGCCTCTAAGTAGTATCCGGGGTCGCGATACTTGTTTTGCGGTATGTTTTCAATGTCGGACTTTTCTATACCTGTAAAATTAAAATTGTAGTGTTTAAATAGGTAGTTTCAACTTGCGGTCTATTTTAGGTAAATAAATAATGTATCATAAAATCATTATATTACACAATTCAACCTTAATTATCAATAAGTTTTACATATCTCATGCTCTGAAAGTAGGTCATTACTGACAAAAAACACGACCTGTAAGTTCAACTTACAGGCGAGGTTTTAAAACTAAGCCTGTAAGTAATTTTAAATATGGAACTAGAAAAAGAACCAATAGAATCGCGGCAATTAAAAAGTTAAAATCAATTTCTTCTTCTTTTTAATAGGAGTTGCATCCAATTAGTTGTATACGATTTTAAATTTCGAACTGGCCGCTACGAATTGTGTTGCTTGAACGCAGGAATTATATTTTTAATCTGTATTTTTATAACCTCAATAAATGAGTTTGTCGAATTATTACTCAATATTACAATGACAAAAGTAAAAATGACTAATATCCCTACGATTAGAAAAATGTCTACTTTATGTTAGGATACTTTTCTTTCATATTAATTCAATATTTTTCAATCATAGAAAAAAAAGTTTAGTGGTGCAATTTGAATAGCAGACGATACAATCATCATTTATGGATCGTTTTCTTGTATTTATCGCTTTATTTTACTCACTTTCATTCGATATGTAAAGCAGTATACGTACCACGGATGTAACATCAATAACAACCTCGGAAAGGTACCGCCCTCGCTCCGCTCGGGCGTTAAAAAACCTCGGTTGTTATTGATAGCTTACATACCTCAGTACGTAATCTACTATTAAAGCACAGTTACGGGTTCGATTGTCGGTGGGTCACTCACAAAGATGATATTTATCACTTTGTGAATTTTTTCCTAGTCTGGTTACATTGACAGACAGACATTGCGGGCTGAACCACCCGATTGTCCGTAAGTAAGATGGTTCCGTGTTTTGGATGACACGTTAAGACGTAGGTGTATGTGATGCTTTTTTAAGCTGACACCACATGGTAATTCGTTCTTAAGAGACGTTGAAATTAATGTAATCCAATTATTAATTTGGTATCCCATGTAGGGCTGGCTTAGATTAGAACAGCATCGCCCCAGCAAATACAACCTTCAACTTACCATTAGGAACTTTCAGTACACCATTGGGTAGGTGGTAATCGTCTCTGTACTGCTTGTTGGGGCCCCAGGTGAGGTAGTCCGCTTGCTTGTCGTACCCTCGCAGCATTATAGTGCCTCGCCACGCCTCGCGGTCCTGCAAATAAGAATGGCTTTAAAAAAATTTACATTGATAATTTTGAATCAAGACACGAAGGATCTAACTACCAAACCAGAAAATGCAGGTGTAAGAAACGGTGTAACGAAAACTTTGCAGGTGTGCTCAGATTATGAAACTAAACAACTTTTTCTATGGGGGCGGCTATGTTGGGAAACGAAAAAAATTTTTGGACCTTCCATACAAAACTCCCGATCAGCTGAGTGACTTTGTATGACAATTCAAAAAATTTTTGCGATTGCCAGCACAGCTCCCATAGAAAGTTGTGCAGTTTCATGGTCTGATCAAGCCTGCAAAGTTTTCCTTACACCGTCTCTTACACCCTGTAGATTCGAATAGGCAAGTGATCAAACAGGGAACTTGCCGTGGCAGTTTGACGCACGACGTACCGCATTGCAGCGTAATGGCGGATTTATAGCAAATGACCGGCGCACACATCTTGATTTAACAAAACCAAATTGAAAATGAATGATATTCGCTAGCAAGACCAAGTAGCGACTGAAGACCAAATTGGCTTATTCGAGTGGCGAAAAAAAGGGGGAAAAGGGGGTGTTACCTTGACTTTCAGAGAGCCCAGACAGCCGTGGAATATCTTCTCCTCAAGCTCGAGGATGTGGTCTCTCAGCGACAGTTCCAGCGCTTCTGACAGCGACGCGTCAGGGGGCACCACTATCGACGGCTGGAACTTCTTGTTGCGCGTGGAGTGGTGCACCGGGGGCGCCTGGAAGGAGAAAGTGTTGGTATAATAGAAAAATACAAAATTTAGATCCAATCGACATCCACACACACACACACACACACACACAAATCACGCCTTTATCCCTTGCGGGGTAGGCAGAGCGCTAACGATCGCAAAATTACGGTCGTTATCGCCACGTCTGACAAGTATTGAGGGCCTTTTCAGATGATTCGTGTATTACTGTAGTGACAGGTTGTCAGCCTGTCGCCTAAATTGTAATATACATGAAACCCTCGAGTCCCTTAGTTGCCTTTTACAACACCGCGGGAAGAAATGGGGTGATTATATTCTAAGCCGGCATCACACGGCAAAACAACATCCAACTGAAACGAATTTAATTTAGCAGACTTAGGGCCCTGTAGTAGAGTTTTGTTGATATGTCTTACCGGCGCAGCGCTAGGGTTGAGCTGATGCAGGGGACACTTCTTCAAGTACTCCAGTATATTGGCCTTGTCCAGCTCCAAGGCTTGTCTGAGTTCACTCTCCCGATACCCTCGTTTGTTGAGGGACTGTATGAGGGCCTCGATTTGTTCCTCTGTGTGGTACACCCACCATTGCGGCCGGTCCGTCTGGAAATTATAAAAACATCTTAGCTTGTGATTGTAATATTGTCTATATTACTATAGTCTGTAAAATAAAGGATGAGCCTTGTGACCTTGTACAAAATGCTATGACGTAAGATCTATTTTGCTAGTAAACAAAGGATATCTATCTATTCTATTTTCCTCATCCTAGATTTTACAGACTATAAAAAAATCACAAATATTTTAACTAAATATTTAATAATAATAAATATTAAATATTTTAAACAAAAAATCATTGCTACGACGCATACACATATGCAGGCGGTGTTCTTTTTTGACTTCTCATACAAAGTCAGTCAGCTCGCGAATTTCGTATGGGAAGTCGAAAAATTTTTTTCGTATCCCAACACAGCCGCCATAGAAAGAGTTGTTCAGTTTCATGGTCTGGTCACTCCTGCAAAGTTTTCGTTACACCGTCCCTTACACCCCATATAATGAGGCCTCGTTCAGGGAGGAGTAGGCAGAGACTACACCTTCCACTTGCTACAATCCTGACACACCTTAACAGAACAGAATATGACAATGTATTTAAATCTAAAAAAATTAAAGTTAGCGCTAAATTATTGTTTAGTGATTGGGCAACCGAAGGAATTCATAGGAGCAGGGAAAAATTGTACGATCTTTATGATGAAAGGTCATATAATAAATCAAAATCTTTTGCTGATTATGTTAAACGATATTCTAAAACTTTTAGACAGGTTTGTAGAGAAGCTAAGTCTAAATTCATTAAAAATAATATTAAAAACAGTACCAACGTAACAAAAACTACTTGGAAATTTGTAAACAACGAAACTGGGAAATCTAAACATCGAAACGAAAATTTTAAATTAATGATAAATGATGAAATTAAAAACACAAATTTAGAAGTAGCTCAGGCTTTTGAAAACTTTTTCACTGATATTCCAGTTTCGACTACTAAATCGTTAAACTCTTGCCCTATTCTTGCTGAATCAATTTTAAGAGGAAATGTAAAACGTAGTGATAATGTTTTTAAATTTAGGCACGTTAGTGATATTGAAATCATAAAAGTATTTAAAACTTTACAATTGAAAAAGACTTCAGACATACATGGCCTCTCAGTTAAAATAATAAGTTCCATAATCGATTGTATTGCTCCATGTCTAGCATGTATTTTTAATGAATGTGTTGATCTTGGCGTGTTTCCTGACTTGATGAAGCATAGTAAAGTTATTCCACTGTTCAAAACCGGTAATACTACTGACCCCACTAATTTTAGACCTATATCAATACTGCCCACACTTAGTAAAATCTTTGAAAAAGCTATTTTAAATCAATTGCAAGGACATTTTTATCGTAATAACTTAATGCACTCACAGCAATTTGGTTTCACAAGGGGTCGTTCTACTACTCATGCAGGCGTTGACCTAATTAATCATATAATCGATGCCTGGGAACAATCTCATGATGCAATAGGTGTATTTTGTGATTTGTCCAAAGCGTTTGAATGTGTTCATCACGAAACTCTTGTCAGGAAGCTAAGTCATTACGGCGTAAAAGACCAGGCTCTTAGCCTCTTGGAATCTTATCTGAACAACAGAATCCAAAAGGTTGATGTCAATGGTGAAAGATTATCTGGATCTAAAATATCCCATGTTGGGCGTTCCGCAGGGCTCGATTCTTGGTCCTTTCCTATTTCTTGTTTATATTAATGATTTACCATATCTAGTGAAAGAAAAACATGATATAGTTTTGTTCGCCGATGATACCTCATTACTTTTCAAAGTAAAGAGACAACAACTCGATTATGACGACGTGAACAACGCTATATCTGAAATAGTAAAATGGTTTACTGTAAATAACCTCTTATTGAATGAAAAGAAAACTAAATGTGTAAAATTTGTTTTACCAAATGTTAAACCGAGTACCACAATTGTTAAGGTAAAGGATGAAAAGTTGAGTCTTGCTGACTCAACTACATTTTTAGGCATAACTTTGGACGCCACGCTCCAATGGGGGCCACATATTGAAAAATTGTCGAAGAGACTGAGTTCAGCAGCATACGCAGTTAAAAAGATAAGATACCTCACTGATGTGGACACTGCTAGACTAGTTTACTTTAGTTACTTTCATAGCCTAATGAGTTATGGCTTATTATTATGGGGCCATGCTGCGGATGTGAATAACATTTTTGTTTTGCAGAAACGGGCTGTTCGATCAATTTATAAATTAGGGCCAATGGTCTCCTTAAGGCAAAAATTTAAAGAGATTAACATATTAACATTTGTGTCTCAATATATATATGAAAACATTATGTACGTTAAGACAAATATAGATTCTTTTAAGAAAAATTGTGATAAACACAATTTTAACACTAGAAATAAGGATAAACTTGCTGCGCATATAAGCAGGCTTAGTAAAGTAAACAAATCTTTTAAAGGCAATTGTATACGCTTTTATAACAAGATTCCTAAAGACATCCAAGATTTACCACTAAATAAATTTAAGCGAGTGATAAAAGAAAAATTGTATAAGAAAGGCTATTACGAAATATCAGATTATATGCAAGATAAATCTCCATGGGAGTAGTTACAAATGTACAAAGTAGACTTTATATGACGACACAGGTAGAATTATCTACTGTATATGATATATATTTTATCTTTTTAACGTAGCCGCTTTTGGCTATTAATATATTTTTGTTTCATATTTAGAAATTTAGCTAGGGTAGCCTAGGGCCTGACATTGTATTTTTAGAATAGGAGCACTTCTGGGCAGGTTTCTGGGTGGTTTACTGTCCAGGGGGTCCGGCTAACCATACGCATGTAACACAACATTTTCTCTTGGCATGAACTCGATGTTATTTTATTTACCACCTAACGTTACATGTTGTTTGGTTAGCTTGGCCAGCCCCGAGGCAGTGCTTTAGGGGCTAGTTTTAAGTTTTTAGTCCACCTGAGCCGCGTTTACACTAGGTTCATAAAATTGTTATTGTTAAAATTGTTAATTCTTGACCATCAAAAAGCGAAATGTAAAATTTACTACTTTGAATAAATAATTTGATTTGATTTGACCTCTTTCGCTTTCTCAACATTCATTCCTTTTCATAAATGCTCGTCGGTTAAGGGTACTCTAAGTGACCTTTCTTTAGAACGTCCCCGTTTGTTCCTTACGCCTTGTATGATGAAATGCTAACCTTCCCATGCACAAAGCAGGTGGTAATGTCTCCAGTACAGACAGCCAGCTCCTGCAGTAGTTTGGTGTTGGATTCTAAGCCGTTGAGTTTCCGGTTGATCCCGTAAAGTTTCTTAAGCGGTTTTTTGGGATTGTTCCCGTAGAAATAAGACGCTTTCCGACGTTGAAAAAATCTGTGTTTATGTAGTAGTGTGATATATAGGGTATAATGGGGCGGTGTAACGATATTTTTGCAGGCGTGATTAGACCATGAAACTGAACAATTTTTTCTATGGGAGCTATGTTGGGAAACCAAAAAATTTTCTCAACTTCCCAACACAGCCGCCATAGAAAAAGTTGTTCAGTTTGGCTGGTTTCAGAGCGGCTCGGGCGCGCGCCTGGGCAGCGCGTTCGCTGTGAAACGACATTCAGACGCGCGCGCTTCGTTGTGGTGTACGGTCGAGTGCAGAGAATCATTATGCCAGCAAACGTAATCACTATATTAGCTATATACGTTATATGGAAAAGAGTGCAACAACGACGTCTTAAAAGATTGCAAGTCGACGCTACTGGCAATCGAAGGAGATCCGACCGCGGCGCGGCCGAGACGCGGCCCAAGACGCGTCACTATGAAACGCTACATACAATCTAGTGTAATGCGAGGCGCGCGCGGCTGGGCAGCGCTGCCGAGACGCGTCGCTCTGAAACCAGCCTTTCATGGTCTAATCACGCCTGCAAAGTTTTCGTTACACCCTGTATGATAGAACACTAACCTTCCCATGCACAAAGCAGGTGGTAATGTCTCCAGTACAGACGGCCAGCTCCTGCAGTAATTTGGTGTTGGATTCTAAGCCGTTGAGTTTCTGGTTGATCCCGTTGAGGTTAGTGAGAGGTTTCTTGGGAGTGTTCCCGCGGGAGTTCGCGGCCGAGTCGTTCTCCTTGTCGCTTCCGCCTGTCAAACAAATTATAATGACGCATTCATTCATATTTCATTTATTGATTGCATTGTCACAAATTATAGTTAAATTAAATTAAAATATCATTTATTGCCTTTTAAAACTTCACATTGAACAATTTGAACAACAAAAATAAACAAAAAAGGTTTTCTTGTATTTATCGCTTTATTTTACCCACTTTTCATTCGATATGTAAAGCAGTATACACACCGCGGATGTAACATCAATTGCAACTTCGGAAAATTACCGCCCGAGCGGAACTCTGATCTGTTCATGAAAAAACATACCCTTCTCTTTCTCCTTCTCGAACAGCTGCGTGACGTAAGCGAGCGTGTCTCCCTGCGACGCGGTGACCGGAGTGACGGGCGTGACGGGAGTGACGGGCTTCTCCCGGCAGGGCCCGCGCGGCTCGTCGCCCGCCTCCACGAACAGGCCGGCGACGCGCTGGTTCAGCCAGTAGCGCCGGTAGGCGCGGTCCGTGCCTGGAAACAAATAACTAACTAACTCCTTTGGCTCAGCAACCCAAAATGGATCTTGACGACCGATGTGGCGCAGTGGTATTGCGACTGCCTTTGACGCAGAAGGTCCCGGGTTCGATTCTCGGTGGGTCACTTACAAAGTTGATATCTATTACTTTGTGAATTTTTTCTCCTAAATCTTCTCTTTGATACCGGAACCGTGGGTGTTGTAAAAGGCGATTAAGGGATGAATCCAATAAGTGGGCTGTAGCATTTTTACACCACTCATAGATCTGACAAATGTCACAGGCATCAAGCTAAATGTTACGGAGTTTCATAAACACTCACCGACATAGGAAGCGTAGTCAAACACTTCAGTCTGCAATTGTTTCAGCTTGTTTTCGAACTCCTGCTTCTTCTCGAGGCTCTCCTTGTGGAGTTTCTCGAGCGCGGCCTTGAGCTGGTCGTCGTGCGCCCGGGCCTGGTCTCCGGAGAGTTTGAGCTCCTCTTTCTTGGCTGCAAACTCCTTCTTCAGCTCTTGCCTGGTGACCGTCAGTTGGTTTTCGCGTTTGCGCTCGTTGATCTGAGGAATGGGAAATTATTATGTGATTGCCGTGTGATGCCGGCATAGAATAACGTCACCCGAATTCTTCCCGCGGGTGTTGTAAGAGGCAACTAAGGGACCTCGTAATAATACGGTCCCTGTCGCCACGTCTGACAAATATAGCAAGCCGTTTGAGATAAATTTGTGTATCACTATAGTGACAGGTTGTCAGCCTGTCGCCTAAAAGTTGTAATACACCTGAAACCCTCAAGTCCCTCAGTCGCCTCTTACGACACCCACGGGTAGGAAATGGGGTGACGCTATTCACGCGGCAAATTCTAAGCCGGCATCGCCGCAATTTTTGAATAGAGGGGATGAAAATGGTATGTTAGTGTTTGGTTTTTGTAAGTGAAAGTCAAATTTTTTATTCAAAGTAGTAAATTTTACATTTAGCTTTTCGGTGGTCAAATATGAACAATTTTGACAATAACAATTTTATGAACTTAGTGTAAACACGGCTCAGGCGGACTTAAAACTTAAAACTAGCCCCTAACGCACTGCCTCGGGGCTGGCCAAGCTAACCAAACCGCATGTTAGGTGGTAAATAAATTGTAATAGGTAGTAAAATAAGCTACCTGCAAAGTCCTGAGCGCGTGCTTGGTGTTCCTGAGTTGTTCGAGTTTCTCCTCGATGACGTCGCGCACGGTCGCGTAGCTCAGCACCTGGTTCATCAGGCATTGCAGGATCAGGAACTTGTCATCTGAAAACGACACAAAAAATCTTTAAAAAAAACAATAGCGTAAAATGTATTAATATTACATAATATTCTTTTATTGTTATTTATACCGTGTGATGCCGGCTTAGAATAGCATCACCCAATTTCCTACCCGTTTGTGTCGTAAGAGGCAAGGTCGTGAGGGACTCGAGGGTTTCATGTGTATTGCAATTTCAGGCGACAGGCTGACAACCTGTCACTATAGTGATACATGACTTATCTGAAACGACCCTCAAATATCGTCAGATGTGGCTATAAAGACCGTACTTTTACGATCGTTAACGCTCTGCCTACTCCGCCATCCCTGGGCCTGATTTATGTGTGTGTAATTATTTCCAGCTTAGGTCAATAATTTCTCATATTTTAACCCTTTTTTAAGTTTTGCACAAAAGTACAAATGGCAGGTCCAGCTTCCTCAGCAGCCGCGGCTGGGTGACGCGCAGCCTGATGCCCGCGTCGTCGGTGCTGGAGGAGATATGTTACCGAGGTGCAGGTCGGCGACGTGCGTGGTGCGCAGCTTCCTCAGCAGCCGCGGCTGGGTGACGCGCAGCCTGATGCCCGCGTCGTCGGTGCTGGAGGAGATATGTTACCGAGGTGCAGGTCGGCGACGTGCGTGGTGCGCAGCTTCCTCAGCAGCCGCGGCTGGGTGACGCGCAGCCTGATGCCCGCGTCGTCGGTGCTGGAGGAGATATGTTACCGAGGTGCAGGTCGGCGACGTGCGTGGTGCGCAGCTTCCTCAGCAGCCGCGGCTGGGTGACGCGCAGCCTGATGCCCGCGTCGTCGGTGCTGGAGGAGATATGTTACCGAGGTGCAGGTCGGCGACGTGCGTGGTGCGCAGCTTCCTCAGCAGCCGCGGCTGGGTGACGCGCAGCCTGATGCCCGCGTCGTCGGTGCTGGAGGAGATATGTTACCGAGGTGCAGGTCGGCGACGTGCGTGGTGCGCAGCTTCCTCAGCAGCCGCGGCTGGGTGACGCGCAGCCTGATGCCCGCGTCGTCGGTGCTGGAGGAGATATGTTACCGAGGTGCAGGTCGGCGACGTGCGTGGTGCGCAGCTTCCTCAGCAGCCGCGGCTGGGTGACGCGCAGCCTGATGCCCGCGTCGTCGGTGCTGGAGGAGATATGTTACCGAGGTGCAGGTCGGCGACGTGCGTGGTGCGCAGCTTCCTCAGCAGCCGCGGCTGGGTGACGCGCAGCCTGATGCCCGCGTCGTCGGTGCTGGAGGAGATATGTTACCGAGGTGCAGGTCGGCGACGTGCGTGGTGCGCAGCTTCCTCAGCAGCCGCGGCTGGGTGACGCGCAGCCTGATGCCCGCGTCGTCGGTGCTGGAGGAGATATGTTACCGAGGTGCAGGTCGGCGACGTGCGTGGTGCGCAGCTTCCTCAGCAGCCGCGGCTGGGTGACGCGCAGCCTGATGCCCGCGTCGTCGGTGCTGGAGGAGATATGTTACCGAGGTGCAGGTCGGCGACGTGCGTGGTGCGCAGCTTCCTCAGCAGCCGCGGCTGGGTGACGCGCAGCCTGATGCCCGCGTCGTCGGTGCTGGAGGAGATATGTTACCGAGGTGCAGGTCGGCGACGTGCGTGGTGCGCAGCTTCCTCAGCAGCCGCGGCTGGGTGACGCGCAGCCTGATGCCCGCGTCGTCGGTGCTGGAGGAGATATGTTACCGAGGTGCAGGTCGGCGACGTGCGTGGTGCGCAGCTTCCTCAGCAGCCGCGGCTGGGTGACGCGCAGCCTGATGCCCGCGTCGTCGGTGCTGGAGGAGATATGTTACCGAGGTGCAGGTCGGCGACGTGCGTGGTGCGCAGCTTCCTCAGCAGCCGCGGCTGGGTGACGCGCAGCCTGATGCCCGCGTCGTCGGTGCTGGAGTACCCGCCGCGCTGCTGGTAGCGCCACGTCACGCAGCGCGACCCCGCCGCCGAGCCAGATGACAGGAGGTGAAGCCTGGGTAAAATGAAAGATAGTCAAGACCAGTGCCATAACTTTTTTTAAACAACAACTATTTTTTAAAGGGAACCAATATCAAAGAACATGTAAAAGTGTGAACCTCCATTTTTTTTGCTGTTAATATGTCTAAAATCTGCGCCTAAGTCTAACAAACACTTTTCTGAAATCGCATTAAAATCGGTTCAGTCAAACGCGAGAAAATCACGGGAAAACATACATTCATAGTACATACATACAGGCCAAACAGAGAACCTCCTTTTTTTAAGTCAAATAAAGATCAATAAAAAATAACACCATCATTTCTTTTGAGTTTCGATGGCTTACAATGATAAAAAAAATAGGAGACTTGGGGCCCAGCTAAATCTTACCTGAGCACTTCACTGACGGTGGTGGGGTCCAGCGGGAGCTTGCTGAGCGGGGTCCCCAGGTAGGTCTGCGGCCACTTGCTGGCCTTCGTGGCGAGCTGCACCGCCTGCGTCATGCCCACCTCCGACTCCATCTGCGGGTCGCCTGCAACATCGACATAACTTTATAATCAGTCTAATAAAATAATAACTACAAAATACATACATACATCACGCCTTAATCCCTTGCGGGGTAGGCAGAGTTCTAACGACCGTAAGAATACGGTCTCTATCACAACGACTGACATTTTTGAGGATTGTTTTCCAAGGTTGTTTCAGAAAAAATATGTTCATCACTATAGTGACAGGTTGTCAGCCTGTTGCCTAAAAATGTAATACACCAACACTCTCAAGTCCCTTAGTCGCCTCTTACAACACCCGCGGGAAGGATGTGCATCACTTTCATCAATGTGGACTGTTTCGCTGTAGTAGTAAATAGAATTAATACCTGTAGACTCCTGGATCCCTCCTTTCTCATTATAATCCTCGGCTTCGTCTTCTTGCAGCGAGAATATGATGGTGAGGAACATCTGGATGAGATCACTGAAGACCCCGGCGTATTCCTTCAGGGTCAAAGACTTCCTGAACGTCTCCAGGTCTAGCTCATTGTGGAATGTGTCCTAGGAATATAAGGTGTAAAGATATTAGCTGCAAATATACAGGGTGTTAGGGACAGCATCCCGAATACTGATAGGGTGCGAGCAGAACATGAAATTGAACAACTTTCCCCTAGGAACATATGTCAGGAAACATAAAAAAAATATATAGATAAAATTATACAGTAGATGCAGTCCTGATCGCGATTTTTTTTGTATGGGAGCTCGAATTTTTTTGTCGTTTCCTGACATACGTTCCTAGGGGAAGGTTGTTCAGTTTCATGGTCTGCTTGCACCTTATCCGTATTCGGGACGCTGTCCCTAACACCCTGTATTAAGGGGTAATCGGCCCATGAAACTAAACAGCTTTCCCGAAGGAAAAACGTATTTGGGCCTCCCACACAAATAGAGTCGGCTAATTAGGTACATTATGAATGGAAGGACCAAATTTTCTTTTCATATATCGACCTTTGTTTCTTGTTGAAAGTAGTTCAGTTTCATGGACTGGTTCACGCCTTAAAATATTTGCAAATTTATTTTTACATTCTGTTTATGGGTTGCCACAGAAATTGAAGTATGGAGACGACAGTTGATTGTCGCTGGTGGATAGTTAGAAATAAGAGAATCCGCAACCAGGGTAATCACATTGAGTCTAAACGACTCAATATCCCATGAAAAAGATAAAAATCATGCTTACCAAAGCAATTAAGAAAAAAAGCAATAAAGAGTTTATCTATCTTACCTTGGTTTTGAGGATGTCAGCATAGACATACACGAATTCCAGTACGGATAGGAAATCGCCGAAATGCTTATTCGGTATGCCTTCTATGTCGATGGGTGTGCCTTTTGGTATCACCTGTTCAACAAATGTTATAATGTATAAAGATTCTATACAGGGTGTAAAAAAATAGCTGAAAATATTTTAAGGGATAAGTCAGCCCATGGAACTGAACTACTTTCCCCAAGAAACATAGGTCGAAATATGAGAACTTTTTTGGACCCCCGTATAAATTGACTTTGTCGGTCAGTAGTTTTGTATGGAAGGTCCAAAATTCTTTGTCATATTTCGACCTATGTTCCTTGGGGAAAGTTGTTCAGTTTCATGGGCTGATTCACCCGGTAAATTATTTACAGCTAATATTTTTACACGCTGTAGATGCTGATCGCCGAAAAAACTTTGCTTGCGCGTTTTAGGCACTTCCCGCTGATGCTATATTGTTTTAAGCGCCATCTAGGGGATGTTTTGAGAACTTTTTCTTCAAGAAACATAAAGCCTGATTCTTAACATACCTTATGATCCTCAAGTTCCAAGTCGTCCTTGACTTTCTGCCATTCCTTCAGGTAAGCCTGCAGGCGCGCATGTTTCTCCTTCTTCTTGGCTTTTTCCTCTTCTTTCCTCTGCCTCATCTGGTCTTCTGCTCGCCTCATCTTCTCGGCGAGTTCTTGGGCGCTCTTCTTGGCGGCTGCTTGATCCGCTGCGGCTTTGGGTTTGGTTGCTCCTGTACAAATACGATTAAGATGACCTTTTCCATGTGGTGCCGGCTTAGAATAGCATCACCCCATTTCCGCCCGTGGGTATCGTAAAAGGCGACTAAGGGATGAATCCAGGGAACAATATAATAATATAAAGCAAAGTCGCATTTCGCGTCTGTATGTATGTTTGCTTAAATCTTTACAACTACTCAACGGATTTTATTGCAGTTTTTTTTAATAGATAGAGTGATTCAAGAGGAAGGTTAGTGGCTTCATGTGGTAAGCAATAGCCGATTGGATTTTCTATAGACACATTTTAGAACAACCCTGGGTAGAGGTAAGGTAACGTTGTATAGTACTTTTATCTCACGAGTGTGCGTTAGCCATACTTGTATGTGATATCTCTCTCTCTTTTCGTTTTAGACACCGAGTCGTCCAACCTTTAGACACCGAGTCGTCCAACCTTAAAATTACTATATGTATATGTTTTTAGATTTTCGCGGTTGTTCACTAAGGGACTAGAGGTTTCATGCGTATTGCAACTTTAGGCGACAGGCTGATAACCTGTCACTATAGTGATACACAAATTATCTTCTTCTTATCTTTTTTAATAGATAGAGTGATTCAAGAGGAAGGTTAGTGGCTTCATGTGGTAAGCAATAGCCGATTGGATTTTCTATAGACACATTTTAGAACAACCCTGGGTAGAGGTAAGGTAACGTTGTATAGTACTTTTATCTCACGAGTGTGCGTTAGCCATACTTGTATGTGATATCTCTCTCTCTTTTCGTTTTAGACACCGAGTCGTCCAACCTTTAGACACCGAGTCGTCCAACCTTAAAATTACTATATGTATATGTTTTTAGATTTTCGCGGTTGTTCACTAAGGGACTAACTAGAGGTTTCATGCGTATTGCAACTTTAGGCGACAGGCTGATAACCTGTCACTATAGTGATACACAAATTATCTTAACCGGCCCTCAATATTTGTCAGACGGGGCGATAGCGACCGTAATTTTACGGTTGTTGACGCCCTGCCTACCACGCCAGGGATATAGGCGTGTATGTAGATTACTCACCATTGACATTCTTTGCTTGGTTCGCGTTCTTATCCGTCTTCTTGACAAACTTGTCCATGGACTGCTGGTTCTTGTTCGGGCTGGGTTTCTTGGCAGACTTCTTGTTGGAGCCCGGCTTGGGGTCTCTCTTAGGGGGGGTCTTGTTAAGCAGTTTCTTGGACGAGGCGAACTCGGGGGGGTCGCCCGTGAATATTTGGTCGAAATTCGTCTTGTTTATGTTGTATTTGTCTAGAGCTGATTTCTGTGAATGAAAAAGGGAGTCATAAATGAATAGAAAAAAACCAACAATACTAAGAGCTTAGGGTTATAATAGCATCCACCCTATTTCTTTCCCGTGGGTGTCGTAGAAACCCATTAGGGCACTTGAGGGTTTCATGTATATCGCAATTTTAGACGATAGGCTTGGTAACAGGTTGTAGCGGGCACAGCTGCTTTGCGGGCCGCTATTATCCACTAAAGGTCACAATCACAGCACCGGTAAAAAAATTCAAAAACATAAAGTTTCCATGCATTTTGAATACCTTGACGGTGATGAGTCCGGCGGAGTGCTCGACGAACTGCTTGAGGAACAGGCGGTGCTTGTCGCGCGTGTAGGTGCCCTTGCGCCGGCGCACGCGGTCGCACGGCGCGGTGCCCACGCACCCCGTCTGCGAGTCCGTCTCGAACTGTTCCACTTCGTACACGTAGGACGATGGTGGTGGTATGGTTTTGCTGGGAAAATTGGGTGAACTGTTATTTTATATGGGTAAATATTTAAATGCAGGGTGTAAAAAAATTACTGCAAATATTTGAATAGGTCCAAATCAAATCAGCCCATGAAACTGAACAACTTTCCCAAAAGAACATAGATCGAAATATAAGAATGTTTTTTGGACCTACCATACAAATTGATTTGGTCGGTTGCTAATTTTGTATGGGAGGCCATGGGAGGTCCAAATGTTTTTTCATATTTCGACTCATGTTCCTTAGGGAACCCCTTAAAATTAGGGCGGGTGACAGGAAGAATCCAGGTGGTGTCGGAAGGCGGGTAGCTACCCGCCTGGCCGGGTGTTGTGGCCAGGGGACCGACGGGTCCTCCTGGATTGGATTAGAAGTTGTATATATGCGTTGCGCGGTGAACACTTCGATACCGTGTTTCAGGCCCATTGTTCTGTCACGTGGCGCCATCTCTCCGATATGTTGAGAACTCCTGTTACGTCTTGTATGCTTGTGAACCACTTAAGTGAGCTTCATGTTGTAGCCTGTTCAAGTTGGCAAAACTCTAGTGCACTCACCCTATTGTAACATCTTTTATACAGTGTTTTATGCAAATAAAGACTTTCTGATTTCTGATTTCTGATTAGCCACCAGAGGTCGCTACAAAATATTTGATGCTAACTTTTTTTTTAAACTATAAGACATTATTACGGGTTTTAACTCACGGTAGGGATATATCGAGCACCCAATATTTCGGCGATGTTGCAATCGCCATGATCACGGGTAAACTGGAGCGGCTGCGGGTGACGGCTAAGGGCAAACATATCTGTCTACCCTCATTCTTCTGCGTTTTTTCGGAACACTTTGGTCACTATCGGTACTCACTCGAAAGTCATCTCGACAACACACACTAACGGTATCGCATGATTTTATTGCAGGTTTAGACACAAACTTATTTTTACACAAATTTACCACTGGATTCCATGTACTTGACAATTTGAAGCCATCTTCTCTATTGAAATTTTTGTACTTGGTGATTTCAATAGCCTCGCTTACCAGTCTTGGTATGTAGTGGCGTTCGGTCGAAAGTACTTTTGGATTATGTAATTCGATCCAGTGGTTTGGACCAGACTCAAGCAGGTGTTCCGCAATGGCAGACTTATGTGCTTCATTGTTTTTCACTGCCTTTATGTGCTCTTTGACACGGATGGAGATGGTCCGCTTAGTTTGACCAATGTAACAACTACCACAACTACAGTCTATTTTATACACCCCTGGACATTCTAATGGAAATCGATCCTTTGGTGACCGTAGAAACTGCGACATCTTCTTGAAAGGAGTGAACACAGTTTTTATCGAATACTTATCCAGTATCCGTCCGATCCTGTCTGTTACTCCCTTCACATACGGAAGAAATGCAGCACGATGCTCAACCTTGGGAATTGGTGTCCTAGTCTTGTGTTTCTGAGGCTGAATTTTGTTAGGGTAGCCATTGCTCAGTAGTACGTGTTGAACATGTTGCAGTTCCTCATGAAGGTGTTCGTTATCGCAAAGGTCATAGGCGCGATTTGTTAAGGAGGTAACCACTGAGTTAAGCTGTCGCGGATGGTGATGCGATGTTGCGTGTAGGTATCGGTCAGTATGTGTCGGTTTCCTGTACACCGTGTGACTGAGAGTGCCGTCGCTTCTGACCGTCAACTTCACATCCAGGAATGCCAGAGACCTATCCTTCTCTATTTCTGCCGTGAAACGTATGTTGCTGTGGATCGAGTTAAGATGCAGTAGACATTGCTGCACTGACTGGTCGTCTCCCTCCAGTACACAGAACACGTCGTCAACATATCTTTTCCACAACTTGATTGATTTTCCACAAGATAATTTTTTTTAGACCCTGTATATGGGTTATTACTACTGATGGGCGGTTCCCGGGAATATTCCCCAAGTGGGAATATTTCCAAAGGAAACTTTCCGGTGCCCGGGAACATTCCCAATCGCTGGGAACGTGTTGGCGAAACAACATAGAATAAAAATTATGATTAAACAATTTATTTAATTAGCAAGAGTATAATGTATAATAAAGAAAATAATTTATTTCATAAATAAACCATGTCAGAATACAATTTAGTCAAAATAAATAAACAAGATGGCTAAAGGGCTATGAGTAAAATTTATGCCTTTCATTTGGAACAATTTTTTTTATTGTCAAATAACGCCGTCTTGATAAATGTGTAGATTACTTCCATACAAACAATATTTTGTGTGACAGCTCAGCTGTCAAGTGTAATCATTACGAGATATACGCTTCAAAACACTACGACAGTTTTATATGGAAAACTTCTTTTTTTTTAATTGTCAACGAACACCACCCCATTAGTTGTGTAGAGTACTTTCATTCAAACAATATTTTGCATGTCAGCTCACCTGTCAAGTGTAACCATTACGAGATATAACGCTTCAAAACATTACGACAGTTTTATATGAAAAAAACTTCTTTTTTTAAACTGTCAACGAACTCCACCCCATTAGTTGTATAGAGTACTTCCATACAAACAATATTTTGTATGACAACTTAACTGTCAAATGTAACCATTGCATATACGCTTCAAAACGTTACGAAGGTTTTATATGGAATATATTTTAAAGCGTATATCTCGTAGTAGTTACACTTGACAGTTAAGCTGTCATACAAAATATTGTTTGTATGGAAGTACTCTACACAACTAATAGGGTGTTGTTCGTTGACAGTTTAAAAAAATAAGTTTTTCATATAAAACAGTTGTAATGTTTTGAAGCGTATATCTGGTACTGGTTACACTTGACAGCTGAGCAGTCATACAAAATATTGTTTGTATGGAAGTACTCTACACGTTTAATGGGTTGGCGTTAGTTGACAGTCATAAGCAAAGAAGTTTCTCATATAAAACAATTGGAACGTTATTTGGTAGCGCTGGTTGCGTTTCCACGCTGTATTGCAGGTGATATGCGCTGCACCAAGTACCATTCGGCACGGGGATCTGAACCCTGGTTTCTCAGGCGCTGTCTCAACCTATAGGCAAAGTCCTTTGCCTCTGCATACTATGACCCACTCACCTCCACCGCAAAGGGTACAAAGTGGTAGGCACTCCTCAGTGAAGCATACTTTTGATGCTTCTGAGCTGCTGCGCATTCCGCAGTTGTACCCGGAGCTCGAATTGTGCGTACGTGCTTACACACGCCGCGCCCCACACCAAAGAGAGCCCTTTCTCCTACGGGATCATTAAGAGCCCATCCGGTCTCTTACCGTCATCGCGGCTTAAACCGGGAGGCTCTTGAACGCAGGGTACACCAGCGGACACCAGGGCACGGCGGATAATCTCGTTGAGCATGTGGTGCGGGGGAAAACGACCAGTTGATCTGGCACAGCTCAAGCCGTGGTGACCCCTGGCATCCACCTTTACGCCACAAATATGCGGCTCACAAACCCTGCATTCAAGCCTCAGCGCTACAGCCACCCTGAGAGAGTCATCATAAAGCGCCGTACCCATGTGGGGTGACGGGAGGGCGTAAAGCCAAGCCCCTGACTCTGGTTTAAGAGCCGCCTTAAGGCGAGCAGAGCCCGATCCTGATGACGCCTCAAGCAATTCCATCGCTCTGGCCTTACACAGCTGCTCGTCCCATTGTCGCTGCACGTCTGGTTTAGTCGGGCGATCCGTATGGCGGGAAGCAGGCAGAATCCAGGTGGTGTCGGGAAAAGGGTAGCTACCCGCCTGGCCGGGTGTTGTGGCCAGGGGACCGACGGGTCCACCTGGATTGGATTTGAAGTTGTATATATGCGTTGCGCGGTGAACACTTCGATACCGCGTTTCAGGCCCATTGTTCTGTCACGTGGCGCCATCTCTCCGATATGTTGAGAACTCCTGTTGCGTCTTGTATGCTTGTGAACCACTTGAGTGAGCTTCATGTTGTAGCCACCAGAGGTCGCTACAGTACTCCCCCTCAAGACCGGAGGTCGATACCGTAAGCGAGCGTAGTGGGGCTGAAGACGTCATGTAGCGTGATGATGCAGTCTTGCTTGGCGATGCAGTGTTGGTTCCAAATGTCCACGGTGAGTCGGGATGTTGGAAGACCAATGAAGCTGCCGTCCTGGTTCCAATGTCCACGGTGAGTCGGGATGATGAGGAAGACCAGTGAAGCCGCCGGTGCTGTGACTGTGGTAGTTGCTGATGACGAAGTACTTGGCTCCATGCTGTAGTGGTTGATGCATGGTTGAAAGCTGCGAAGTCCATTGTAGGGGTCACCAATATGGCGGGTGACAGGAAGAATCCAGGTGGTGTCGGGAAAAGGGTAGCTACCCGCCTGGCCGGGTGTTGTGGCCAGGGGACCGACGGGTCCACCTGGATCGGATTAGAAGTTGTATATATGCGTTGCGCGGTGAACACTTCGATACCGCGTTTCAGGCCCATTGTTCTGTCACGTGGCGCCATCTCTCCGATATGTTGAGAACTCCTGTTGCGTCTTGTATGCTTGTGAACCACTTGAGTGAGCTTCATGTTGTAGCCACCAGAGGTCGCTACATCCGCATCAGGACAAGACAAGTCCCAAGCACTCAAAGCCTCCCCCATAAATGGAATGTTAAGACTGTCACCATGTATTTTGAATATATTAGTGACGAGTGACTTCTCCGTGGGAAGAGGTGTCCGAAGAAAGCCGAAACTTTGGTGTCCTGCACACGCCTCACGCCCAAACCTCCATGACGGATCGGCAACGACGCTTGCAGCCACTGCGTCTCCTCTAACTGTACATTGAGGATCATCTCCAACGTGACTTTAATGTCTTGATCCAACCGGGAAATTTCATCTGGAAAAAGCCAATTCGGACACTTTTTCAAGAGGTACATTAGCTTGGGTACTGAGAGACAGCTGCGGAAGAGAGTGAGGGCGACATGGGCCAGCAGTTGCTGCAGGTGCTCTCGAACACTTAGAAGCGTTTCACGCTTTGCAGCAAACTAGCCTGTTCTGCATCCCTGAAGATCGGCTCCCCCAGCAGCTCAAATGACTCTATTAAGGATTTTCACTCCCGGAAGAATATCCTGGAATTGAGCTATACAACAACTGGAGACATCGCCGCACGGATATAGCTCGCATTTGTCGCTGTTGACGATCAAATCAATCTCCGCCAGTTTTGGAATGAGCGTACTTATATCGCGACATACGACATCTGGTGCACCACCCACCAATCGTCCCGTCCACCGTCGTCGAGGTACCACTTACTTCATTCATTTCAGTCACTTGATTCTTTTTAGTTATTTTTAACGTTCTCAGGACACTTATCACACTTATTTGCCAAATGACGAGCAAATTTTGTCGCATTTCGAGATGTGTATGTTTTGTTGCAAAATGAACACCTGAATTTTGTCTTTTCATTAAGACAGTTTCGTCGAAGTGACTATACACTTTGTTTTTAGGCTTCATTTCGAATTTCAGTTGTTAACTGGACGAGGGATGCAACGAAACTGACACAGTTTTAAATGACCGCCAGGCAGGCTAGATAATACAATGATAAAAAATAAACAGTTTTGTTTTGTTTTAGTCACGCCGACCAAGATAAGTTCTAGGCTAAACAGTATAGCAGAGTTGTCTTGTCAGACTAAACTGCCGAATATATTACGTATAGGTATAAAAGATATTTCATTTACCTAATTATTTTAGGCAGTAAGTAGTAATTGAAAGATTTATAGGTTATGGATTCACTTGATGTTCTAAATCAATTTACTTTCAATTTACATGGAAATGAAAATAATTAAAGTTTAAAGATTTATTTATCTGTTATATATAATCATTTGAAAGGTACATAAATAAGGTATCCTTATGATAAAGAAACCTAAAATATGCCTTAAACTTCAAGAAAACTAAACTTATATCAAAATGTTAATGTTCCCAGCAACTGGGAACGTTCCCGGGCACGTGGGAATATTGCCAGGAACATTTCCATTGGGAAGTTTCCGGGAACGGGAATGTTCCCGCGGCCCATCACTAGTTATTACACAAAAAGATTTGGATAAGTTGCCCTGGTTGGTTGGTAATTTTCCCTGGGAGGTCCAAAATATTTTTACATATTTCGACCTATGTTCCTTGGGGAAAGTTGTTCAGTTGCATGGGCTAGTTCACCTCTTAAAATATTTGCAGCAATTTTTTTTATAGTTTAGGAAATATAAGCCAAGCCGATTCAACTATGAAATATTAAGGTAAATCAGCTAAAATTGTATTTTCTAAACTATTACATACCATATTAATATTTTTCAAAGTTTGTTTGTGTTTATCATGTCGTATTTTATATTAAACTCTAATATTAAAAATATGTTCCTTCAGTTCAATAGCCTAGTAATAAAACTTGTAATCTTATCTACTTTTTGTCTGACTCACTCAAGCAGTAGGCTAAATTTTGTGGGTTTCAATTGACATTAAATTGTTGAAAATACCAGGATATAAAAGAAACAACAAAAAATATTTTAAGGGGTGAACTAGTCTATGAAACTGAACAATTTTCCCCAAGGAACATAGTTCGAAACATGGAAAAAATGTGTCTGACTCACTCAAGCAGAGGCCAAGTCAATTTGTAAAGGTCCAATTATTTTTTCTATTTCAATTTGACCTCCCACACAGTTGAATCGCTCGGCTGCTATGTTTCTTTATTTTTTTCGACCTACGTTTCTTGGGGAAATTTGTTCAGTTTTATGGACTGATTCAACCCTTAAAATATTTGCAGCTAATATTTTTACACCTGTAGGTTAACACAACCAAATAGGCCTCACAATTTTTTGCAACTATGGTAAGCAGATGTGAATGACCTAACCATATGACCTTGACTTGAAATCACTTCCTTAACATATTGGTGGTCTTATTATATGTTTTTTTCATAGTATGTTATTTAATTAAGATTGTTTTAAATCATTTAAAAACTTTTTACTGAACAATATATATACACACACACACACACACACACATATATCACGCCTTTATCCCTTGCGGGGTAGGCAGAGCGTTAACGGCCGTAAGAATACGGTCGCTATCGCCACGTCTGACATTTTTGAGGACTGTTTCCAAGGTTGTTCAAGAAAACATCGGTATCACTATAGTGACAGGTTGTCAGCCTGTCGCCTAAAAATTGTAATACACCAATACCCTCGAGTCCCTTAGTCGCCTCTTACGACACCCGCGGGAAGGATGTGGGGTGATGCTATTCTAAGCCGGCATCACACGGCAATATTATTGCCGAACTGAACAATATTATTGATTTAAAACTTACACATACAGGGTCTTACGAAAGATACTAATTTTCTTTCAAAGGATGAACCAGCCCATGAAACTGAACACTTCTTCTTTTCGTGTGGGACACCGAATCGTCCAACGACCCGATAACCCTAGTGTCAGAATTTTTCAACCGCCTTCTATATGTAGCAGGCTTCTGACATGGTTGTGTAACGACTGCCGTCTAAGTGATCATAGACAGCAACCGGGACCTACGGCTTAACGTGCCATCCGAAACACGGAACCATCTTACTTACGGACAATCGGGTGGTTCAGCCCGCAATGTCCTAACCAGACTGGGAACAAATCCACAAAGTGATAACTGAACACTTTTCGCAAGGAATATAGGTAGAAGTATGAAAAAATTTTGGACCTCCTATACAAAATGTACCAACCAACTGAGTCTGTTTGTATGGGAGATACAATTTTTTTTTTTCAGTTTTCGACCTATGTTCCTTGAGGAAAGTTGTTCAGTTTCAAGGGCCGGTGCATCCCTTGAAAGGAAATTAATACTTTTCATAACACCCAGTACAAAAAATGTTGAAAAAAAAATTATCACTACAAAAGTTCTACAGGTTAAACTGCAGGCCTGTTAAACTGAACAACTAAAAAGTGATAAAAATTTGGTTATTTATATGAATTTCATAAATACTATTGGAATCTTATAAAAACTGCACCTTTTTTTTCAATATTTTTCATAAAATAAATTACTATTTAGTCTATTTTAATTGTAAAATAGATAAATTACTACTTCGTGTTTATTAGTATAGTTACTAAGTAATTAATAACACATATTCATCTTTTATCCAATAAAAATTAAGAATATGTATGTAAAATATGAAGTAAAAAAATAGAAATATTTTCAAGGAAAATATTATACAATTATTTTTATAGATGTTATTGTGAGCTGTTTATATGTTAAGTTTGAAAATACTAATGATAATGGTAATCATTTCATTATTTTATAGTATTTGACATGTTTTGAGCAAATTAATAATTTTTATAATTTTCCAATGTGACATATTCACAAATTTATTTATTTCTTTTATTTTGAAATTGTTTGTTAGACCTGTATTTTCTTTGACATTTTATTATTATGTCTTTTAATTTGTTATTTGTCTTGACTTTTTATTCTAATATTGTAGAACTTTGACATTGTGATGTTTTTATTTTTTTACAATCACATTATCCTTTGACATTTTTATTTAGTTTTAGTACTGCAACTATGAATTTGATAATGTGAAATAAATGAATCTATCTATCTAATAAGAGCTTACCTTCCAGGCTGCTGTTTCTGAGCAGTGACCGACAGCACATGAGCCTCCTTCCACTGGTCTCCCTCCAAGCAAGCCTCAACAGACTCCCCAATGAAGTACCGCTCCCGCACGTAGTTGAAAACATCCTCAGACATCTCTGCAAACGAGGACCGGTTGGTCCTCGCTGCAAGGTACAGGATTGGGATCCGCAACTCCATAGGAAAGTCCCTTAGCGACTTCTTAGCGGCCTTCTCACTCTCCAGAGCCTCAGCATATGTGAGGTTGTTCTTCCCAGTCATCTCACATGTCCACACCATGGAGTTGACCAGAATAATCCTCTCACAGTACTCCCTACAACAAAACATTTGTAAATAATAACACAAAACACCGCCAGAAAGCATCCCCGCGACCCCAAATTGCGAAACATGGTGTCACGCTCGCGTAAACCTACGACACGCCGCGCCGCGACAATGTCAACGGCTTTTTTCCAGAGTTACCGCGCGATTTTACTCAGGAAACCGACTAAATTCCCTCCATTGTTTACATTCACGATACTCACTCATAATCCTTGAAAATCTCGTCGGTAATCTCGCAGTGGAACACCTCATCGTCGTCCCGCAAGTACTCCGACGCCGTCGATTTCTGAAAGGCTTTTCTTTTCAACAGGGGCATGATGAGAGTTCGCGGGTCACGACGGTGGGAAAACGATTTTCGGTACTTTCCACTTCAACACAAGTTTTGGTTTACACTCAACACTGAACGGCGCATTGATTGCTATGTCCTGGAGCAACGCACATCAGGAAAATAGTTAATTTATCACGGATATCACAAGGGAAAATTGTTGCGTGGTTTCAGTTGACAAGCCAAAAAACGGCGCGCGAGGCGCTTCTTTTTTTTACGCAAGAAACATATGAACTGGGTGGTAGCTTTTTAGGATTGCTACCAGTTTGGTAAGTTTTTGGATAACATCTGTTCTGATCACTCGCTCAGTTCAGTTCCACTTGATCGTTCTTGTTTTAACTCAATAATTTATGATAATAGTATTCTATTTTTCTAAAATGTGTCGCACTATATTCAGAGCGCAAAATATTATAAAATTATGGGTGCCAAATAGTGGCAAAATTATTAGTAATTTTGAAGCAAGGGGAAATGATGATGATGATATGATATGATATGATATGAAATGAGGCGTGACGTGACTGGAGAGATGCCGAACGCGAAGCCTGACTAGATAGATGTTCTTTATCACACCACACTAGGATAAAAATAAACTTTGATAAGGTATGGATTATTAATTTTCTCGCATTATTTTCTACCATGTCAGGATCTTTACAAGCGGAAGGATGTAATCTCTGCCTGCTCCTCAATAAAGAGGCGTGATTATATGGATGGATTTTCTACCTCAACAGAATGAAAAAAGAAGAGGAAGGCCTTTGCCCAGCAACCAGTGTGACGATGGAGGCTAATATAGGGTGTTAGGGACAGCGTCCCGAATATCTAGGGTGTATGCAGCAAACCATGAAACTGAACCACTTTTCCCTAGGAACATATGTTAGGAAACCTGAACGTGACCTGAATAAAATCTATTGATATCGAATTTATTGATATTAGATTATTTATGCCCTCTTTACTCTCTTACATGAAAAATGTGACGAATAAAAAGACAACGTACTGCGTAAGTGTGCGTTCGCCTTTATGTTTTACTTTGTGGTAATAATTTCGGTTTATATATGGCAACATCAAATGTCAAATGGCCAAAAATCCAGTAACCAAGTCTAAAAACATTAGAAAAAGTTATCTAGTAGTAGGTACCGAACTTAGAAATTATTGCGCAAAATTAGCAATTTTCTTCGTATTTTCAAGCCAAAAGTGATTGAAATGTGAATATAAGAATTTATCCAACATGCCTAAAGAGCAATATCGGGAGACCTACGTCGGGAGAAAAATGTAAGTGAGGTTATGTTTACATGCTCATATGGTTTTTATATTGCTCTTTTACCCCCTGTTTTTAGCTCTTCCAATGAAGTAATTTATTCAAACACGTGTTATTTGTAATCTTCTATGTATGCTTAGCCTTTCCATAGGCGGTTCAAGTCAAAAAATTATGTTTCATAAAGTTAACACCGTGCCAACTTTGCCAGATCCCATGTTACGTTCAATGTTGACTCCTCGTCGGTCATCCAGCAAGCAGCACATATCCAGGTCATCACCAAGAACCTGTTCGCTCAGGATGGCCAGAGAGTTCCAGCTGCTTATGGAGTACTGGACAGGAGAATGGTATGAAGTCATATTTCATGAAAATTTTAGTTTTAGTTACATGGATAGTATTTTTTTATATTTTTGTGGGTACTTTATTTAAATTGAGTGCACTGTACTGTACAGTTGCACTGCACTTTCTGCATTATTGTGTAGGGGTGAACCCTCTTTATGAACCAGGAGCCAGGAACTCAATTTCTGTAACATTTGTTTTTGTTGCATGCGAAATTCTGCCACTTGTTATGCCTGTATCTCACGTTTTAATTTACTTATCGACTCCCACATACCCTCAAAAGTTCAATAATATTTTTTTACTATAAAAACATCAAGCAAAAGAATTTTAGACTTTAGTGTTCTGAACCGAAAACAAATGTTTCAGAAATTGAGCTCTAGAACAACCATTGTAAAGGAAAATAAATAGAAATAGATAAACTTATAACTAGAGTTACTATTTGGTTAAGTAATATAAATTTTAATATAGTTATAAAATTAAATATAACTAACCCTTAATTTAGTTAGAAATAAACGGGATAAAATATTATGACCACCAGAAAATACTTCGATACCCTAAGCTCTTTTACCAAAAATATATACTTAACACCAAAAAAATGAAGTCTAAAATAACAATAGTTCTAGCTGTTTTACTCACGACTGTTCTTAAAATTGTATTTAAAGACCAAAAGTAGTAAGTGATCACCAAATTTTTGCAAGCAAATTAATGCGCTATTTTTCCCAGTTAAACCAC
This sequence comes from Keiferia lycopersicella, assembly GCA_029255805.1. Lineage (NCBI taxonomy): Eukaryota > Metazoa > Arthropoda > Insecta > Lepidoptera > Gelechiidae > Keiferia > Keiferia lycopersicella. The sequence goes on from JARACZ010000024.1 coordinate 1,385,336, forward strand.
TATGATTGCCATTAAATGTTGGCGCATTACCAAATAATGTATAATGATGTCATCTTAAGTTATGTAAAGTGTGCAAAAGAAATCCCAAAAAGAAATCCTACAAGATATTGATGCTTTACAGTGTGCCTCAACTGAGGAAATATTTGATAAAGCCCGCAAAAAAATTCTGGAGAAGTGGAAAGCCGAAAATGATTTTGTTACATACTTTGAAAACGAATGGCTCATACTAAATCGTTTCTGGTATTTGGGCGCATCTCCTGGGACTCCTTCTACAAACAATGCTTATAGAATCTTTCAACAAAACAATAAAAGATAGTGGCACGCTTCGTGAGCGTCATCCTTTGGCGCGGTTCTTAGTAATTGCTTCTGATATGGTAAAAGACTGGTCTAATGAATACATGAGTAATACTGAGAGACAATTTATTCAGCTGCCGTCAGTGTCTTTAAAAACGTGGACAGAAAGTTACCAATGGGCAAAATTGTCGAAGCAGGTGCCATTAAAGAATAGCACTGTGCTAAATTGCTCATACAGAATCCCAGCTAGTACGGATTATTGTTGTAAAAATTTTGAAAGAACGTAATTTACTTAAATTGGAAAATGAGATGTAAAATTTTTTGCATGTCATTTTAAATTAAAATGTGAATAATAGTTTGGTGTTCACCATTTTTGGGCCAGCAATGATTTGTTTGGAGTTATTTGCTTTAATAGGATACCACAATGTATAAACTTTGGATATAATTTCATATTAAATTGCGGTTTAAATTTTGGTGATCATTTACTATTTTTGGGTCAACTATGACTTGTTTGGAGTCATTTGCTTTAATAGGATAGCAAGATGTACAAACTTTGGTTACAGTTTTAAATTAAAATGCGGTTTTAATTCTGGTGATCATTTACTATTTTTGCCTGTTATATTTCACTAAATCAGGTGATTAGTTAAACATAAGCCGAAATAAACCAAGGTTCATGTTGGTTCAATGTTGTTAAATAAGACCTATGTAAACCCATGAAACAATAAAGAACTGATCACTGATTTCTATACCCATATAGATATAGAAACAATCTGTAAATGGCGGCAATTACCTAAGTGTGAGGGAGAAAATATGAACGCAGATTGTTATACAGATTGTTTCTTTATCTGTATGGGTTTTACATTTGATTTTCACATTTACAGATTGTTTCTTTATCTGTATGGCTTCTACATTTGTTTTGCGATTTCTAGGGTACCAACCAAAAAGATGCCAATTGTGAGACCTGTGGACTTGGCCTGGCGGAGTGCGTGGGACACTACGGGTACATCGAACTGGCACTGCCGGTGTTCCATGTGGGCTACTTCCGGTCCATCATCACCATTCTGCAGACCATATGCAAGGTAAAAACTATAGTTCAATCTTTGTGGATATATCTATAAAGGTTGTTGAAACTGTTCTATTGATTCCTGTTAGCTATTTAGATTACCGGTTTGCGCATGTCTTCCTATCTTTATAATATTTGTTTTTTATTGTTGTGTGATGCCGGCTTAGAATAGCATCACCCCATTTCTTACCCATGGATGTCGTAAGAGGCGACTGAGGGACTTGTGGGTTTCAGGTGTATTACAACTTTTAGGCGGCAAGCTGACAACCTGTCACTATAGTGATACACGAATTATCTCAATTTTTCAGAATTTTTCTGAATCATTTGTCAGACGTGGCGATAGCGACCGTATTTCTAGGTCCGTTAACGCTTTGCCTACCCCGTGAGGGAAAAAGGCGTGATATATGTATTGTTTTCTTAACGCTACACACCTATTTTTCCACCTACCTACACCCAACTTCTCCAAATGTCTTTCAGGAATGCGCAAAGGTCATGCTGCCTGAAGCCCTAAAGAAATCCTACCGCCGCAAATTCATGAACCCAGAACTCTCCTACCTCCACAAGAAAACCCTCAGAGCAGCGGTCCTGAAGAAAGCGAAAACTTGCAACAAATGCCCCTTCTGCGAAGCCCTGAACGGGATTGTCAAGAAGAGTCCAGCTGGGATCTTGAAGATTATCCATGATAAGTACAGGACCAAGAAGCCAGGGGATCCTGTGGTGCAGAATGTGTTGAAGAACTTCCATGAAGCCAAGGAGTCCAATAAGGAACTGGCTTCTATGTTGCACAGTGGACTTATTATTGAAATGAGTCCTTTAGAGGTGATACATTTTGAATAACTTTATAAGCACATACAGGGTGTAAGAGACGGTGTAACGAAAGCTTTGCAGGCGTGCTCAGACCATGAGACTGGACAACTTTTTACATAAGGGCTATGCTGGTTTTTTTCGACCTTCCATACAAAACTCCCAAACAGCTGAGTGACTTTTTATGGGAACTAAAAAAAATTTCGTTTCTCAACATTGCCCCCATAGAAAAAGTTGTTCAGTTTCATGGTCTGATCACGCCTGCAAAGTTTTCGTTACACCGCCTCTTACACCCTGTATAAACTTTTGAGGCTGTGTGGTGTCGCCAGAGTAGAATAAAATCTTCCCGTGGGGATCGTAATATGCGACCGAGAGATTACCCAGATCCAAGATCGATCTTGGAGAAGGACAACTCCACATTAAACCCGGAACGGGGTCTCCGTGACATATCCGGGGGTGTGTGTGACATAGGTCTCTCGTGCGGTAGACTCCTGCAGCCGCTCCTAGAGCCAGGCAGTGCCCCATGCAACGAAACTACAGGCTACAAGTCTACAGGTGAAATTCGATCTACATTGCGTAGCCGATGGGACATTATAAAATCTTGATTTTTGACCCGCTACGCGAAGTACATCGAATTTCACCTGTTGAATTGTAGCCTGTAGTTTCGAAAAACGGGGCATGGGTAGACCAAAAGGCTGGCGCAGGTCCTGGGCAACCCTGGGTTTTCCATAATTGCGTCCCAGGCGACGCAGTGTCTGTGCTCTTGCCTCAGACACTGATGAAATCGTCTGTCACGGGCGTATGAGGCCAATGAATGATGAAACTTTTCTTAATCTACCAGCCTCCTAATTCTTTCCCCAGGTATTAAATCTGTTCAGACGCATTCCCGACGAAGACATCCCACTGTTGGGCATGAATGTGAAGCTGTCACGCCCTGAAGACCTGATAGTGACGCGTCTGCCGGTCCCCCCCCTCTGCATCAGGCCTAGCGTCGCCTCAGATATCAAAGCTGGCACGTGAGTTACGTTTCCACTTGATTAAAACTGATAATGTATATAAGGGGTAAAAATATTAGCTGCAAATATTTTAAGAGGTGAACCAACCTATGAAACTGAACAACTTTCCCTAAGGAACATAGGTCGAAATATGAAATAAAATTTTGGACCTCCCATACAAATTGATTTAGTCGGTTCGTAATTTTCTGTGGCAGGTACAAAATTTTTTCTCATATTTCGACCTATGTTTCTAGGGGAAAGTTGTTAAGTTTCATGGGCTAGTTCATCCTTTAAAATATTTGCAGCTAATAATTTTACACCTTATAAATTATCATCTACACCTCATTATAAGGTGTAAAAATTATCATCATTCTCCTCGCCTTATCCCGTTCTCTGTCGGGGACGGCTACCTAACCTAGGGGTTTTGACGTAGAAACAAAGTTTTACACAGAGCGACTGCTTTCTAACCTCTGCAACCCGATCGATTTATTCACTTATTTTTACTATTTGATAAACTATTTAAACAAAAAAGAAATAGTTATTTTTTTGCTTTACAATTGTAACTATTTTGAGAAATGGTGTCGTGTCATTACATTTACATGCCGTGTGATGCCGGCTTAGAATAGCATCAACCCATTTCTTTCCCATGGATGTCGTAAAAGGCGACTAAGAGACTCGAGGGTTTCATGTGTATTGCAATTTTAGGCGGCAGGCTGACAACCTGTCACTACTTATTTGAAACAACCCTCAAAAATTTGTCGGACGAGGTTGACCATATTTTACGGTAGTTCACGCTCTGCCCACCCCGCGAGGAATAAAGTCGTGATTTGTGTGTGTGTGTGTGTCACATTACATTTAAAATTATAAAAGTCGTCCCTTTTCTCTCCACAGCAACGAAGACGACTTAACAATGAAACAGTCAGAAATTCTCCTCATAAACGACGTGATAGCTCGCCACATCGCCAGCGGCGGGAAAAGCGAGCTGGTGCAAGAGGACTGGGACTACTTGCAGCTGCATGCAGCTCTGTACATCAACAGTGAGATGTCTGGCATACCTCTGTCTATGCAGGTATCAAACATATACACATACAAACATACACATCACGCCTCTGTCCCTTGCGGGGAAGAGCGAGCTGATGCAGGAGGACTGGGACTGCTTGCAGCTTCTCCATCACCCAAAGGTTGTCTGGTAGAGATCGCTTTCAGCAATAAGCCCGCCTTTGCGCATTTTTAGTTTAAGTTTTCCTGTTATCTTTTTGTGTTTTGAATGTGCAATAAAGTGTTTTTACTTACTTACTTACTCTTATCTGAATGTTTGTCAATTGATTGACAGCCTAAGAAGCCAGGGCGTGGTCTCGTGCAGCGCCTGAAGGGCAAGCAGGGACGTTTCCGAGGCAACTTGTCGGGCAAGCGAGTGGACTTCTCCAGCAGAACCGTCATCTCGCCAGACCCCAACCTGCAGATACAGGAGGTAAGGGGGTGGGCAGAGCGTCAACGGTTGTAGTGCAGCGTCTAAAGGGCAAGCAGGGACGCTTCCGAGGCAACTTGTCGGGCAAGCGAGTGGACTTCTCCAGCAGGACCGTCATCTCGCCAGACCCCAACCTGCAGATACAGGAGGTAAGGGGGTGGGCAGAGCGTCAACGGTTGTAGTGCAGCGTCTGAAGGGCAAGCAGGGACGCTTCCGAGGCAACTTGTCGGGCAAGCGAGTGGACTTCTCCAGCAGAACCGTCATCTCGCCAGACCCCAACCTGCAGATACAGGAGGTAAGGGGGTGGGCAGAGCGTCAACGGTTGTAGTGCAGCGTCTGAAGGGCAAGCAGGGACGCTTCCGAGGCAACTTGTCGGGCAAGCGAGTGGACTTCTCCAGCAGGACCGTCATCTCGCCAGACCCCAACCTGCAGATACAGGAGGTAAGGGGGTGGGCAGAGCGTCAACGGTTGTAGTGCAGCGTCTGAAGGGCAAGCAGGGACGCTTCCGAGGCAACTTGTCGGGCAAGCGAGTGGACTTCTCCAGCAGGACCGTCATCTCGCCAGACCCCAACCTGCAGATACAGGAGGTAAGGGGGTGGCAGAGCGTCAACGGTTGTAGTGGTCTCAGTCTGAAGGGCAAGCAGGGACGCTTCCGAGGCAACTTGTCGGGCAAGCGAGTGGACTTCTCCAGCAGGACCGTCATCTCGCCAGACCCCAACCTGCAGATACAGGAGGTAAGGGGGTGGCAGAGCGTCAACGGTTGTAGTGGTCTCAGTCTGAAGGGCAAGCAGGGACGCTTCCGAGGCAACTTGTCGGGCAAGCGAGTGGACTTCTCCAGCAGGACCGTCATCTCGCCAGACCCCAACCTGCAGATACAGGAGGTAAGGGGGTGGCAGAGCGTCAACGGTTGTAGTGGTCTCAGTCTGAAGGGCAAGCAGGGACGCTTCCGAGGCAACTTGTCGGGCAAGCGAGTGGACTTCTCCAGCAGGACCGTCATCTCGCCAGACCCCAACCTGCAGATACAGGAGGTAAGGGGGTGGGCAGAGCGTCAACGGTTGTGACGACCGATGTGGCGCAGTGGTAGTGCGTCAGTTGTTTAGTAAATAAGAAAGCGAGTGGATATATTTTTTTTCGTGCCCGACACCTAATCGTCCAACGACCCAGTGAACCTTAGTGTCAGAATTTTTCAACCACCTTTTTACAAGTAGCGTAGCAGGTTTCCGACATGGTTGTGTAACGACCGCCGTCTAAGTAGTCATAGACAGCAATCGGGACCTACGGCTTAACGCGGCATCCGAAACACGGAATCATTTCTCATACGGACAATCGAGTGGTTCAGCCCGTCCTAACCAGACTGGGAACACATTCACAAAGTGATAAATATCAACTTTGTGAGTGACCCACCGAGAATCGAACCCGGAACCTTCTGCGTCAAAGGCAGTCGCACTACCACTGGGAGTGGGTGCTATTCTATTCTATTTCAGCCTATTGCAGTCCACTGCTGGACGTAGGCCTCCCCCATGGAACGCCATAGGGCACGATCTCCCGTTTTTGCCATCCAGTCGCTACCAGCCGCCTTTTTCAAGTCATCGGTCCATCTGGCCGGAGGGCGTCCAACGCTACGCTTGCCGAGGCGTGGTCTCCACTCGAGAACCCGCTTACTCCACCGTCCGTCGGTTCTACGACAAATGTGGCCAGCCCACTGCCACTTCAGCTTGCTACACTTCCAGACTATGTCCGTCACTTTGGTCTTTTTTCGGATGGCCTCATTCCGGACTCGGAGTGGGTGCTACGCTAGTTTTATTTTTTGTTAGAATGTTACGTTGTCCTGACTAATGTTGCATGCTGTAATGATGACCAACTTATGCTGCTTTATAACACTGAAAATACCTGCGTTACACAAGTTTTTTTTAACGATAATTTCTTACACAATTTTGTTGACTTCGCGTTTCAGGTGGGCGTGCCAGTCCACGTGGCGAAGATCCTGACGTACCCCGAGCGCGTGTTCCCCGCCAACTTGCAATGGCTGCGCAAACTGGTGTGCAACGGGCCCGACGTGCACCCCGGCGCGAACTACGTGCAGCAACGCGGCCTGCGACATAAGAAATACCTGAAGTACGGCAACAGAGAGAAGTGCGCTCAGGAACTCAAGGTGCGTAAGTAAAAAAACACAAGTAACATACATACATACTTATATCACGTCTTTATCCCTTGCAAGGTAGGCGTTAACGGACGTAAGAATACGGTCGCTATCGCCACGTCTGACATTTTTGAGGATTGTTTTCCAAGGTTGTTTCAGAAAACATATGTATCACTATAGTGACAGGTTGTCAGCCTGTCGCCTATAAATTGTAATACGCCAATACTCCCTTAGTCGCCTCTTACGACACCCGCGGGAAGGATTTGGGGTGATGCTATTCTAAGCCGCCACCACATCTAAGGTAAGAAGTGCGCTCAGGAACTCAAGGTGACGTAAATTGTGGATGGACTCTTTCTTTTTTTCTCTTTCACTTGTTTGATTTTCTTTCATCTCTGTTATTTTCTTTTCTTTCAATTTCATTATTTCCTTTCCTTTCCTTTCATTTTATATCCTTTTTTTCTCTTTCTTTTCCATTTTCTTTCCTATTTTTTTCTTCTTTCCTTTATTTTCTTACTCTCCTTTTTTTTCTTTTACATTCAGCTAATGAAGTACCATATTCGTTGCTATATTTGCTGTTCATCATTGAATGTTTTAAAATTTTTTCTTAGAGTTTCTTTTTATGTGATCCAATTTATATAAAAATTGACCGTGTTTTATGTTTATTTTAGCTATACATTCTTATGCGAGTTTTGCACTCAAAGTACTATAAATTAATTCCATAGTTATGTTGTATAATGTCGTGTGATGCCGGCTCAGAATAGCATCATTCCATTTCTTTCCCGTGGGCGTCGTAGAAGCCGACTAAGGGACTCGAGGGTTTCATGTGTATTGCAATTTTAGGCGACAGACTGAGAACCTGTCACTATAGTGATATATTACTCATCTTAAACGACCCTCAAATATTGTCAGACGTGGCGATAAAGACCGTAATTTTGCGGTCGTTAACGCTCTGCCTACCCCGCTAAGGATAAAGGCGTGATTTGTGTGTGTGTATTTATGTACTTATGTTTCTTGGGCAAAGTTGTTTAGTTGTATAGACTGATTCACCCCGTAAAATATTTGCAGCAAATATTTTTGCACCCTATATTGTTTTTACGTTACAGTGTGGCGATATAGTAGAGCGCCACCTGGTGGACGGCGACGTGGTGTTGTTCAACCGGCAGCCCTCGCTACACAAGCTCTCCATCATGTGCCATCGAGCTAGAGTCCAGCCGCAGAGGACGTTCAGGTACGCAAACACCAAAATAGGCTTGTTTCCTCACAGGTCAAATGAGCTACTTTTTAACATACATAAATCACGCTTTTGTCCCTTGTAGGAAGAGCGTTAACGATCGTAAAATTATGTTGCTGTCGCCACGTCTGACAAGTATTGAGGGCCTCTTCAGATGACTCGCGTATCACTGTAGTGATAGGTTGTCAGCCTGTCGCCTAAAAGTTGTCATACTGATGAAACCCTCGAGTCCCTTAGTCGGCTTCATGACACCCACGGGAAAGAAATGTAGTGATGCTATTCGAAGCCGGCATCACACGGAAAATTTTTTAAATGATCTAAAATGGTAGGTATTTTGTTTGAAGAACTAGAAGTATGACGTCACGCCGTAAGTATTTGGATGGCGTCAAAACACTTACTTTTATATTATTTTTCCTGTTTATTAATTCAAACTTTGAATGTTTCGAAAAATGATGCATGAAGTCCGTAGTATTTTTGGACAATGGTTTTAAGCGTACAACTGTCATATTTTTTTAATGACCCAGGACACTAGCGAAATATGTATTGTTAGTATTGTAAGTAGGTGCGTTCAGACTGGCTGAGCAGCCTCGCGCAGCATGCGGCCAGTGTGGTCGTGTTTTGCCTGAGGCAGCAATAATTCGGCTAGAGCACGCGCGGACAGAGCCTATCGGCGTCGACAATATGGCGGCTCAAACGCGCGTTAATAGCTGGGTCTCCATTGAACGAGCAGCCTTAGATACTCATTGCCGCGGCGCAACGCGCGGTCGGTGTGGACGTGTTTCGCCTGAGCAGCGCATGTCAAAGTTCTCATGCTCGGGCGAAAAACCGTCCACAGCGACCGCGCATTGCGCCGCATGCTGCGCGCGGCAGTGAGCATCTGAGGCTGCTCGGCCGGTGTGTACGCACCTAATCAGAGTCGGAAATATGGCGGCTCAAACGCGCGTTAGTAACACGTACACGCACGGACGTATTAGCCTCCGGCTATTAACCGTGCGGCGGTGAGGACTTAAAGGTGGTTTTCCACCGGCAGAGCGAGACGAGACGCGGCGTGGCGTGAATTGAAATCGTACAGGCCCTTTTCCACTAAAAATTGGCATTAATTGCAAGCGCGATCACGCGCGAGCTCGCGATTGACATTAATGCCAATCACGAGCTCGCTGTTGTGCATTTGTAGGAATGCAAGTGAACATTCCATATACGCGGATATTTTTTTACACTTTCAATAAATTTCTCGGTGTCTTCCATGTCCATTATTTTACTTTGTTGTAAAAAGTACTGGCTCCGCGTAAAAATAAAATATCAAAAAGTGGGTACTCCATGAAAATAAAAGTGCCGTGCAGCCATCTACGTCACGAACCACCTACATACTTTGTGTTGACAGTGACCTCTAGTAGAAATAGCTTGTATCATCTCATTCGCTGTTGAGAAGCATGTTTCTGTTGCAGAGTTAATTTATACTCTATGACGGAAGCAATACGGTTCATTTTTACACAAACTAATATTTAAATTCTAGTCTCGCACATCCTCGTCAATCCTTACCTTTTCCACCGAAGATGCGCTAGGATTGAATTGAAAATTTCCCATACAAATTTCAATTCAATCCTCGTCACGCCTCGTCTCGCTCTGCCGGTGGAAAACCACCTTAAGGCTATTTGGGTGGTGTCTACGTAGCTAGAAACTAACTATACAGGGTGTTAGGGGCAGCGTCCCGAATACTGATAGGTAGCAAGCAGTCCATGAAACTGAACAACTTTCCCGTAGGAACATATGTCAGGAAACGACAAAAAATTTCGACCTCCCATACAAAATCGCGATCAGTCGATTACATTTACTATGGGAATCCAAATTTTTTTTGACGTTTCCTGACATATGTTTCTAAAGGAAATTTGTTCAGTTTCATGGTCTGCTTGCACCCTATCAGTATTCGGGACGCTGTCCCTTACACCCCTTATACTTCTGCCTTTTGTAAACATTTTTCTAAGGCGTATTATAAGACCTCTGCCTTCATTATTTTGACTTAAAAGTTAATTATGTAAATGACCTTTTTAGGAAACAGTGATATTTAGGGACTCACCTGAATATTGATTTTCAACTACTTAATATATTGTGAAATAAACTAAATGAACTTTTTACAGTTTTATTTTGTTTCAAATGACAATGTATGTATACAAGGTGTAAAAAAAATTGCTGCAGATATTTTAAGGGGTGAACCTATCCATGAAACTGAACAACTTTCCCCAAGAAACATATGTCGAAATAAAGAAAAAATTGTGACCTCCCATACAAGTTTACCAACCAACCAAGTCAATTTGTATGCGAGGTACAACTTCTTTTTTCATATTTCGACCTATGTTGCTTGGGGAAAGCGGTTCAGCGTCATGGGCTGATTCACCCTTTAAAATATTTGCAGCTAATATTTTTTCACCTTATACTTTAAAATAAACAACTTTTATATGGGGTCTATGGGCTGGTTCACCGATTATAATATTTGCAGCTAATATATTTACACCTCGTATACATACATTGACATTTGAAACAAAATAAAACTGTAAAAACTTCATAAAACTTTATATTTCTTTCCGCTCCTTTAAATATGCCGTTACTTTTTTCATCGTTCTGTTTCGATTCGTTTTATAGGTTCAACGAATGTGTGTGCACTCCTTACAATGCTGACTTCGACGGCGACGAGATGAACATGCACTTACCGCAGACCGAGGAAGCGAGAGCGGAAGCGCTGATCCTTATGGGGGTGAGTGAGAGGGAGATACAACAGTTCTGTGAGAGTGACTGAGACAGATATACAGGGTGTAAGAGGCGGTGTAACGAAAACTTTTCAGGCGTCATCAGACTATGAAACTGAACCACTTTTAGTATGCGGCCTATGGAGGGAAACGAAAAAAATTTTTCGAGTTCCCATACAAAGTCACTCAGCTGATTGGGAATTTTGTATGAGAGGTAGAAAAAAATTTTTTCGTTTCCCACCATAGCCCCCATAGAAAAAGTTGTTCAGTTTCAAGGTCTGAGCACGCCTGCAAAGCTTTCGTTACTCCGTCCCTTACACCCTGTATATTACTAGTCTAGTATACCGCGGATTCTAGTGTACAAAGCTAACTTCGACGGTGATGAGATGAACATGCACTTACCCCAGACCGAGGAGGCGCGCGCGGAAGCGCTGATCCTTATGGGGGTGAGTGAGAGGGAGATAAAACAGTTCTGTGGGAGTGACTGAGACAGATATATTACTAGTCGGATTCTAGTGTACAATGGTGACTTCGACGGCGATGAGATGAACATGCACTTACCCCAGACCGAGGAGGCGCGCGCGGAAGCGCTGATCCTTATGGGGGTGAGTGAGAGGGAGATAAAACAGTTCTGTGGGAGTGACTGAGACAGATATATTACTAGTCGGATTCTAGTGTACAATGGTGACTTCGACGGCGATGAGATGAACATGCACTTACCCCAGACCGAGGAGGCGCGCGCGGAAGCGCTGATCCTTATGGGGGTGAGTGAGAGGGAGATAAAACAGTTCTGTGGGAGTGACTGAGACAGATATATTACTAGTCGGATTCTAGTGTACAATGGTGACTTCGACGGCGATGAGATGAACATGCACTTACCGCAAACCGAGGAGGCGCGCGCGGAAGCGCTGATCCTTATGGGGGTGAGTGAGAGGGAGATAGAACAGTTCTGTGGGAGTGACTGAGACAGATGTAGATATATATACTAGTCTAGTATACGGCGGATTCTAGTGTAAAATCCTGACTTCGACGGCGATGAGATGAACATGCACTTACCGCAAACCGAGGAGGCGCGCGCGGAAGCGCTGATCCTTATGGGGGTGAGTGAGAGGGAGATAGAACAGTTCTGTGGGAGTGACTGAGACAGATGTAGATATATATACTAGTCTAGTATACGGCGGATTCTAGTGTAAAATCCTGACTTCGACGGCGATGAGATGAACATGCACTTGTTTACCGCAAACCTTATAGGGGTAAGTGAGAGGGAGATAAAACATATATCACGCCTTTATCTCTTACGGGGTAGGCAGAGCTTTAACGTAGCTAACTAGCGTCGCTATCGCCACGTCTGACAAATAAAGAGGGCCGTTTGAGATAATTTGTGTATCACTTTAGGGACAGGTTGTCAGCCTGTCGCCTAAAAGTCGTAATACACCTGAAACCCTCAAGTGCCTCAGTCGCCTCATACGACACCCACGGGTAGAAAATGGGGTGATGCTATTCTAAGCCGGCATCACATGATTCTGATGTATGATGGTTTCAATTTACTTTTCTTTTTTGATCATACAACTTTTAAGACAAAGAAAAGGTTAATTGACACCCATAAGCTCATATAAGGAGTAAAAATATTAGCTGCAAATATTTTAAGAGGTGAACTAGCCCTTGAAACTGAACAACTTTCCCCAAGAAACATAGGTCGAAATATGAGAATTTTTTTTAGACCTCCCATACAAATTGACTTGGTTGGTCGGTAATTTTGTATGGGAGGTCCAAAATTTTTTTCATATCTCGACCTATGTTTCTTGGGGAAAGTTGTTCAGTTTCATGGGCTGATTCACCCCTTAAAATATTTGCAACTAATATTTTTACACACTGTATTACCATCTTCTCCCTCCAGAACAAATCCAACCTGGTCACCCCTCGCAACGGAGAGCTTCTCATCGCAGCCACACAAGACTTCATAACCGGAGGGTACCTCCTCACCCAAAGGGACACCTTCCTAACCCTGGGGGAGGCCCAGCAACTGGCCGCCTGCCTGCTGGCGGGGCCTGATGCCAACCTGAGGCTGGACATGCCTCCACCAGCTATCCTCAAACCTAGGAAGCTTTGGACCGGGAAACAGATCTTTAGGTTAGTTCCACCTCCAATTTGTAATTGGAGGTAGAATTTTTTTTTTTGCCACAATAGATCTGCAAAGTTCGCAGTGGTTGTTAGTCTTCTCAAGACCAACCCCTGTTCTATCAAATAATAGTTTCACCACATCACTGGTGATAAGTAGAAAAATGACCAAATCCTATAATGTCCAATTTGAATTTTCGCTAAATGTCCAGTTCTTCAAAAGTATTTTTTTTTATTAAAGAACTAAATGTGATATTTACATTTATGGTCTCTTTCTTTTGTTTTTTATTTTTTTCTGTTCTATTCTTTTCCTGTCTTTTCTTTTCCTTTCTTTTCTTTTCGTCTCTTTTCTTTTGTCTTGCCTTCTTTTATTTTCCTTCCATTCTTTTCTCTTTCTTACTATCATTTGCTTAATTCTATATTGTCTTGAATTTCTCAAGTCTATATTAATATTTTTCTAACCCTATAGCAATCTATCTTTTGTTTGGTTCTCTTTTATTTTTATCTCTTTTCTTTGGTCTTGTCTTTTCTGTTTATTTCTGTTTTTCTCGTTCTTTTATTCTCTTCTCTCTCATATTTTCCAGACTCCTAACTAATTTCATAAAATATATTTTGCAATAATATATATTGCTTTGAATTGTTTCCAATGTTATTCTTACCTCTTTCGTGTTCTTTCTTTTACTTTTGTTCTCGTCTCCTATCTTTTATTGGTTTCTTTTCTTCGGTTCTCTTTCTTCAAGTATATTACTTTTAATCTAACTGTAACCAAATAATTATTCATTATTTACAGTTTGATTATGAAGCCCAACAAGAAATGTGAAGTTAAAGCCAATCTGGAAACTAAGGGCAAAAACTACACGAAAAACAAGGATATGTGCGTCAACGACTCTTGTAAGTGTTAGGATATTTTCTATGTAGAAAAGCCTACATACATACATCACGCCTTCATCCCTTACGTGGCAGGGAGAGCGTTAGCGACGGGTATCGCCACGTCTGACAAATATAGAGGGCCGTTTGAGATACTTTGTGTATCACTATAGTGACAGGTTGTCAGCCTGTCGCCTAAAATTGCAATACACCTGAAACTCTCAAGTCCCTCAGTCGCCTCTTACGATACCCACGGGTAGGAAATGGGGCGATGCCATTCTAAGCCGGCATCACACGGCTCTTAGCTTCAACACAACTTAGTTCAAATTAAACAACATCAACAAAAGAAAATTGGGTACATCGTTGCGTCAGAATGTTAAAAATAAAAACAAACGATTAGAAATGTAAATACTAAAAGTGAAAACTTATTGTTTTATTTCAGGGGTGATCATCAGGAACTCGGAGTTGCTCTGCGGCTCGATGGACAAAAGCACCCTGGGGTCAGGTACCAAGACCAGCATCTTCTACATCCTGCTGAGAGATTGGGGAGAAGAGTACGCCGTCAGGGGCATGTGGAGGTAACTAGTCACATACAGGGTGTAAAAAAAATAACTGCAAATATTTTAAGGGGTGAATCAGCCCATGAAACTGAACAACTTTCCCCAAAAAACATAGGTCGAAATATGAAAAATTTTTGGACCTCCCATACAAAATGTAGCTGCCGAGCGAGTCAACTGTACATAATATTTTTTCATATTTTGACCTATGTTTTTTGGGGAAAGTTGTACAGTTTCATGGGCTGATTCGCCCCTTAAAATATTTGCCGCTATTTTTTTTACACCCTGAATCACTACATAGTATAAAGCAAATTCGCTTTTCGCGTCTGTCTGTATATATATATGTTTGCTTAAATCTTTACAACTACTCAACGGATTTAGATGCAGGTTTTTTTAATGGATAGAATGATACAAGAGAAGGTTTTTACGTAAAACACTTGCCAGGAAAACATCTTATTTCCACGGGAAAACGAGTGGCAGCGGGCGCAGCCGCTCGGCGTTCCGCTAGTTTGAAAATAAACACAACTGAAATGTTACATGTTATTTTTCAGGTTAGCTCGTATGACATCTTACTACATGATGAACAGGGGCTTCAGCTTCGGCATCATCGACGTGACCCCGGGGAAGAAGCTGATCGAAGCCAAGAACAAGCTCCTTGAGTCTGGGTAAGTACATACATACATACATATATCACGCCTTTATCCCTTGCGGGGTAGGCAGAGTCTGGGTAAGTCTCCTCCTAATACGTTTTCAACACTACTTACATACACATACATACATATATCACGCCTTTATCCCTTGCGAGCGTTAACGACAGTAAGAATACGGTCGCTATCGCCACGTCTGATATTTTTGAGGATTGTTTTCCAAGTTAGTTTCAGAAAACACGTGTATCACTATAGTTACAGGTTGTCAGCCTGTCGCCTAAAAATTGTAATACACCAATTCTCTTGAGTCCCTTAGTCGCCTCTTACGACACCCGCGAGAAGCTGGGGTGACGGCACATGTGGGGTGATGCTATTCTAAGCAAATCAAGCTATTCACACGGTAGCGTAAAACATGTAAAACTTTGACAGGTACTCGAAATGTGACGGTTACATCTTGGAAATGGAGAAGGGAACGCTGCAGTGCCAGCCAGGATGCTCCATGGAAGAAACCCTCGAGGCTGTCATGCTGAGCGAACTTAGCAGCATCAGGTAATACCACTGGACAGAACATTCCGACGAATCGAAAACTGATTTCCATATAAGGCAGTCTCTCCCTCCCTTTTCGTGTGGGACACCGAGTCGTCCAACGACCCGATGAACCCTAGTGTCAGAATTTTTACCGCCTTCTACAAGTAGCAGGCTTCTGACATGGTTGTGTAACGACCGCCGTCTAAGTGATCATAGACAGCAACCGGGACCTACGGCTTAACGTACCATCCGAAACACGGAACCATCTTACTTAGGGACAACCGGGTGGTTCAGCTCGCAATGTCCTAACCTGACTGTGAACATTATGCAAATAAATTTTATTATATTCTAACAAATTCACAAAGTAATAAATATGAACTTTGTGAGTGACCCACTGAAAATCGAACCCGGAACCATCTGCGTCAAAGGCAGTCTTACTACCATTACCTGTAATAAAAAAATTTTATTTTTATTGATTTTATTTCCAAGTACAACAAATTCATTTAGAAATGAGCTACACTCTGCATAAACTTGTTTAAATAATATCTAATCTACCTATACAGGATGTAAAAAAAATATGCAAATATTTTAAGGGGAGAAATATGAAACAATGAAACTGAATAACTTTCCCCAAGGAACATACGTCAATATATGAAAAAAAAAATTTTTGGATCCCACATACAGTTGACTGGCTAGGCTGCTACATTTTGTATGGGAGATCCTCAAAATTTCTTTCATATTTCGACCTATGATTCTAGGGGAAAGTTGTTCAGTTTCATGGACTGGTTGACCCCTCCAAATATTTGCAGCTAATATTTTTGTATACATTTTTGTACCTTATATTTGTATTTCAGAGAGTTAGCAGCCAAAGCTTGCTTCAGAGAGTTACATCCAACAAACGCGCCGCTTATAATGGCACAAAGTGGATCGAAAGGTATAAAAAACATACAGGATGTAAAAAAATTAACTGCAAATATTTTAAGGGGTTAACAAGTTGAAACTGAACAACTTTCCCGAAGGAACCTAGATCGACTGTAAAGAAGACTTTTGGAACTCCTAAATAAAATGTACCAGCCGATTGAGACAATTTTTATTTTTACTTCGGGGAGGTGTTCAGGGTCTTGGATTATTGGTGTAAACCTTTTTATATTGGCTAAACATTTACTTAATATTTACAGCCACTTTTATTCCACCTTATATCTTGTTTTGTTTTGCCTTGTGACGCCGGTTTAGAATAGCACCACCGCAAATTCTTCCCGAGGCAAATAAGGGACTCGATAGTATGTATTGGTATACATTACAATTTATTATTATTATTATTTACCATTTATTGTACGCAAGAAATTTTACAGGACAAAACATAAATAAAATGGACACAACAGGCACTGCTTATCTCTAAAAAAGAAATTTCTTACAGCAGACCTACAGGAGAGTAATGGCATTGGGCGAAAGGCGGATGAGACGTGCACAATAACTATAAATTCAAGATGATATATATTTACAGATAATAAGAGGCAATACATACGAAATATAACTAATATATTACATACAACTACAGATATAAATAATAATAAATATATATTATAAAATACATACTACAATACTGGTTAATTTGGAAGAGAAAGATAGTGTTCCTTAACTCGCTTCTTAAAAACATTGATAGAGGGACTATCACAATTCAATTTCAATTTTTAGGCGACAGGCTGACAACTTTTCACTATAGTGATACACATTATTTCTGAAACAACCTTGGAAAACAATCTTTAAAAATTCATCAGTATTCCTACGGCTGTTAACGCTCTGCCTACCCCACAAGGGATAAAGGCGTGATATATGTATGTATTGAGTAACCTGTACTTAACAACTTTGTATTTTTCTAGGATCAAACATCAACATATCTCAAATGATCGCGTGCGTCGGTCAACAAGCGCTGAACGGCAAGCGAGTGCCCAACGGGTTTGAGGATAGATCACTGCCGCACTTTGAAAGACATTGTAAGTACCTATTTTAATTTTACAGGAAATCGGAGATGTTCTGAAGAAAGGTCAGGTCAGAAGTACCCTAAACCGACGAGCGTGCATGAAAAGACTGATGAATGTGGAAGAAGCGAAAGAAGAGTGCCAGGATCGTAGCAAGTGGAAGGAAATAGTCTCTGCCTACCCCAACGGGAAAGAGGCGTAATTTATGTATGTAGTGACAAGTATGAAAATGTCACAAATACGAAATAGTTTTCTATAGCTTTCGTGTTTTATCAAATCTTAGAATAGCGTCACCCCTCATTCTTCCCGCGGGTGTCGTAAAAGGCGACTAGGGGACTCGAGAGTATTGGTGTATTAAAATTTTTAGGCGACAGGCTGACACTTAGTGATACACATGTTTTCTGATACAACCTTGGAAAACAATCCTCAAAAATGTCAGACGTGACGATAGTAGCCGTATTCTTACGGCCGTTAACGCTCTGCCTACCCCACAAGGGATAAAGGCGTGATACATGTATGTATGTATAAAAATAAAAGTGTCCTGCGAAGTTATACCAATAACTTGCCATTTCCACAGCCAAGATCCCAGCGGCGCGGGGTTTCGTGGAGAACAGCTTCTACTCTGGCCTAACCCCGACAGAGTTCTTCTTCCACACGATGGGGGGGCGCGAGGGTCTGGTGGACACCGCGGTCAAGACCGCCGAGACTGGGTACCTGCAGCGTCGGCTGGTCAAGGTAAGTCTGACGACCAGGACCTGGTCTTTCACTCGATGGGGAGGCGCGAGGGTCAAGGTAAGAGCCTGGTTTATCCAAATATTCACATTTGCAATACTTATCCTGCCATCATATTGATGTTATATTTGCATTCCATGTGAACATTTATGATGTTTTGTGATAATTTGTTTTGGGATTTCCCTTTTCTTTTCTTTTATATTCTACACTATACAATTATAAGGGGTGTAAGAGACGGTGTAACGAAAACTTTGCAGGCCTGCTCAGACCATGAAACTGAACAACGTTTACTATGGGGGCTATAATGGGAAACGAAAATTTTTTTTCGAATTTCCGTACAAAGTCAGCTGATCGGGAATTTTGTATGGGAGGTTGACATTTTTTTTATTTTCTCTCCTCTCCTCTCCTCTCCTCTACTATGCAACTTACTATAAATTTTGTTGTTTCCAGTCTCTAGAAGACCTGGTCCTCCACTACGACATGACGGTCCGCAACGCCACGGGCGAGGTGGTCCAGTTCAAGTACGGCAGTGACGGGTTGGACCCCTCGTACATGGAGGGCAAAGACAGGCCCGTGGACCTCGCCAGGGTCCTAGCTGATGTGAAGGCTCAGTGTCTAGACAGGTAAACACAGGGTGGAAAAATATTAGCTGCAAATATTTTAAGGAGTGAACCAGCACATGAAACTGAACCACTTTCCCTAAGGAACATAGGTCGAAATATGAGAAAACAATTTGGACCTCCCATAGCGTCCCATACATAATTAGCAACCGACCAATTCAATTTGTATGGGAGGTCCAAAAAAATTCTCATAGGTCGAACCTATGTTTCTTGGGGAAAATTGTTGAGTTTTATGGACTTATTCACCCCTTAAAATATTTGCAGCTAATATTTTTACACCTTATATGTTCCTAAGGGAAATTTGTTCAGTTTCATGGTCTGCTTGCACCCTATCAGTATTCGGGGCGCTGTCCCTAACACCCTATATTTCAGGATGCAAGGAATAGCGGCGTACACAATTTAAAATCATAGGAAAATGAGAAAAAAACGTTAAAAAGTGGCAAGGTTTTTCTTTCGAGTGATACATAGGGCTTTTAGGGCAAAATTTTTGGGCCTCCTATACAAAATGTAGCAGCCAAGCGAGTCAACCTTTATGGGAGGTCCAATAATTTTTTTCATATTTTGACCTATGTTCCTTGGGGGAAGTTATTCAGTTTTGTAGGCTGATTCACCCCTTAAAATATTTGCAGCTATTTTTTTTACATCCTGTATAATTTTGCAGGGATGAAGAACCCTTGGACGGCGACGGCATCGTAGTAGCGGCCGAGGAAACTCTAGCGTTAGATGACTTCAAGACGTGTACTCCGGAGTTCAAAAAAGAATTATTGTAAGAAACTCACAGTTACATATATACATAAATCACGACTTTATCCCTTGTGAAGTAGGCAGAGCTTTAACGATCGTAAACTTACGGTCGTTATCGCCACGTCTGACAAGTATTGAGGGCCCTTTCAGATGATTTGTGTATCACTATAGTGACAGGTTGCAAGCCTGTCGCCTAAAAGTTGTAATACACATGAAACCCTCGAGAAAAATTTTAGACCCTCCATACAATTGACTCGCTCGGCTGATACAAATAAATAAAACTTGAAACTTGAAACATTTTGTATATTTTGGAAGGTCCAAAATTTCTTTCATATTTCCTATGTTCCTTGGGGAAAATTGTTCAGTTTCATAGACTGGCTCACCCCTTAAAATATTTGCAGCTACTATTTTTACACCTTATACAGGTTGTGAGGGACGGTGTGACGAAAATTTTGCAGAGGTGCACAAACCATGAAACTGAACAACTTTTTCTATGTGGGGAATGAAAAAAAATCCAGTTCCCATACAAAGTCACTCTGACTGAGAATTTTGTATGGAAGGTTGAAAGAAAATTTTCGTTTCCCAACATAACTTCCATATAAAAAGTTGTTCAGTTTCATGGTCTGAGCATGCCTGCAAAGTTTTTTTTGAACCGTCCCTTACACCCTGTATTTTGTTATTAAACGCATTTATTTTCTCTACAGGGCATTCCTAACAGAAAAAGCCAACAAGGTCCGCAACTTATGGCACAAGTACGGCCACTGCGGGCCCATCGTCAAACAGCTCGAGAGACTGACACTGACGCAACTAGTTCGCTTCATTAGAGTCTGCCACGATAAGTACCAGAGGAGCATAATCGAACCCGGGACCGCGGTTGGTGCCTTAGCCGCTCAGGTAAAAAGAAACAAGTTATTTTAACTTGCCAAGGTAACACAGAATGTGGCTGCGCCTCCTGCAACTCATTTTCCCGTGGGAATAAGATGTTTTCCCGGCAAGTATTATCATAAAAACTTTCCTCTTGAATCACTTTAAACCTGCATCAAAAGTGTGGTTTTAAAGATTTAAGCAAACATATACATACAGACAGACGCGTAAAGCGACTTTGCTTTATACTATGTAGTGATTTTGACTTTTTTTATACGTCGTGCAATAAAGCATATTATTAGTATTGTAATGCAAAAAAAATACAAAATTAAATAGAATTAAATAGAAGGTTTATGTATGTATGATCGTCCTCGCACAATATTCGAATTGGGTTAATATCGAATGTCCACTCTGATTGATATAAATAACTCTCATGAGTGTTCTACATACAAATCACGCCTTTATCCTTTGCGGGGTAGGCAGAGCGTTAACGATCGTAAAATTACGGTCGTTATCGCCACGTCTGACAATTATTGAGGGCCACTTCAGATGATTCTAATCTGATGAGTGTTCTGACTTAACTATTTGCATAGGTGTCTTATTAATCATTCAAATGACCTTCCATAGAGTATTGGCGAGCCCGGCACCCAGATGACCCTCAAAACCTTCCACTTCGCGGGCGTCGCGTCTATGAACATCACACAGGGCGTGCCCAGGGTGAAGGAGATCATCAACGCGTCGAAGAACATCAGCACTCCCATCATCACCGCGGAGTTGGATAAGCCTTATGATCTGGAGTTCGCCAGGAGGGTCAAAGGACGGGTGGAAAAGACTACCTTGGGAGAGGTTAGTATACTCTCTTTTCGTGTGGGACACCGAGTCGTCCAACGATCCGATGGACCCTAGTGTCAGAATTTTTCAACCGCCTTCTACAATGCTTCTGACATGGTTGTGTAACGACCGCCGTCTAAGTGATCATAGACAGCAACCGGGACCTGCGGCTTAACGTGTCATCCGAAATACGGAACCATCTTACTTACGGGCAATCGGGTGGTTCAGCCCGCTAAACAGACTGGGAACAAATCACAAAGTGATAAATATCAACTTTGTGAGTGACCCACCGAGAATCGAAGCCGGGACCTTCTGCGTCAAAGGCAGTCGCACTACCACTGCGCCACGTCGGTCGTCATTGTCGCGCCATATATCGGTAGTGAAACATCGTGATGAAACCCACACTCAAATAAAATTTATATTCAGATGATATTTGAATGTGACTTAACCTAGGATTCGGGCCAGGTTAGCCTTCGGGTTGCAGAGGTCAGATGGCAGTCGCTCTGTGTACAAACTTGATTCCACGTCAAATCCCCTAGGTTAGGTAGCCGACCCCGACAAAAAACGGGATAAGGCGAGGAGATTGAAGTACTAAAAGAACTGACTCTATTTCCGTTTTACAGATAACAACATACATTGAAGAAGTGTATCTTCCATTGGACTGCTTCCTGCTGATCAAATTAGATGCGGACAGGATCAGACTGCTCAGCTTAGAAGTTAACGTGGAGTCCATTGTCTATTCGTAAGTATTCCTTCTTTTATATATGCTGTATAGATCATTTATTCTTTTCGGTTGTAGCGACCTCTGGTGGCTACAACATGAAGCTCACTCAAGTGGTTCACAAGCATACAAGACGCAACAGGAGCTCTCAACATATCGGAGAGATGGCGCCACGTGATAGAACAATGGGCCTGAAACGCGGTATCGAAGTGTTCACCGCGCAACGCATATATACAACTTCTAATCCAATCTAGGTGGGCCCGTCGGTCCCCTGGCCACAACACCCGGCCAGGCGGGTAGCTACCCGCCTCCCGACACCACCTGGATTCCTCCTGTCGCCCGCCATACGGTCATCTCATCTTTAAGGATTTGAACATACTTACAGTAGTTCAAGATTCAAGATTCAATCATTTATTTCCCAGTAGATTCACAATAAATGTTTTTAGAATGTCGGATAGTTACAATACAATATTGTCACTGAATAAATGAATTAGTCATTGTAAAAAAGAGAAAATTGTCAAACACATTTTTGTCTATTTTATAAGAATCTTATGGTCCTAGTAGAAACTCGGCAAGATCTTTTAAAAAATGCTTTAGTCTTCTTTAAATATCGCCAGACCAATTGCTGAGGTATGTGACCCAAAGATGGGAAATAAAATCATATTAAGTTAAAGTTATAGCATAGGCTAGTTAGTAGATTCTTTTGGAAATATAAAACTCAAAAAAAATCTTGCTTTTCGAAAAACGTGTGAAAAAGTTTGTCAAATAGTCCTTGTTTCACATTTTTATGCTCTATCGTCTTTACATCACTACATAGTATCGAGCAAAGTAGCTTTTCGCGTCTGTCTGTATGTATGTTTGCTTAAGTCTTTTAAATTACACAACGGATTTTGATGCATGTTTTTTAAATAGATAGGGTGATTCAAGAGGAAGGTTTTTATGTATAATACTTACCGGGAAAAATCCTTATTTCCACGGGAAAATGAATTGCAGCGGGCGCAGCCGCTGGGGCAGGCCGCTAGATTTTAATAGAAAAATATAGATTTAATAGAAGAGTGTTTATTTTATTTTGTATTTTTTCCAGCATATGCACATCAAAACTGAAAGTGAAACCGAACAACGTCCAAATAGTATCAGACTGGGCGATCAAAGTGAACGGCGAGCCAAGCAAACACGGCGGGTGGCTGAACATGTCGCTACAGCAGCTAGCGAGGCAGTTGCCCAGTGTGCCTGTCAAAGGACTGCCGCAAGTGACAAGGGCTGTCATAGCGTGCGATGACACGCAGAAGCCTCCAAGGTATGTTTGAGATTCCATTTATTAAGTTTTTCTTTTGTAGGTATGCCGTGTGATGCCGGCTATGCCCTGTGATGCCGGCTTAGAATAGCATCACCCCATTTCTTCCAGCGGGTGTTGTAAAAGGCAACTAAGGGACTCGAGGGTTTCATGTGTATTGCAATTTTAGGCGACAGGCTGACAACCTGTCCCTAGAGTGATACATGAAACATCTGAAAGGGCCCTCAATACTTGTCAGACGTGGCGATAACGAGCGTAATTTTGTGAGCAAGGGATAAAGGATTACTTACAAAACTGTACAAAATTTGGTCAAAAACGAAACGTATAAACCTAGTTCAGTTTATACCTAAGCGATCGAGACCAAATTTATAGAATTTAGTTGAAATTTAGGGGCAGGGAAACGTTAACGCCCGTACCCCGTTTTTTACTCTGTTTTCGAGGCGATTTCTCAGTAAGCCTGCTACCTGTCCCTATCGCACATTACGGTGCTTGCCGCGCGGGAGTCGAGACAGCACATACAATTTTAAAAACGTATTTCGCGCGCGCTAAGTGACCTGATTCCGCACTGAAGGGACCTTAAACTGAGCTAAGTGACTTGATTCCGAACTGAAGGGACCTTATCCTGAGCTAAATGTTCTAATTCGGAACTAAAGGGACCTTATACTGAGATAAATGCCCTGGTTCCAAACTAAAAGGATCTAAAGGCACGTTATACTGAGATAAATGCCCTGATTCCAAACTGAAGGGATCTTATACTGAGCTAAATAACCTGATTCCGAACAGAAAGGGACCTTATACTGAGCTAAATGACCTGATTCCGAACTGAAGGGACCTAACAATAACTGTACTAGCGTGACCTAATTCAGAGCTAAGGGAACCTCTTTGTTTCTTGCAGATATAAACTGTGTGTGGAAGGCAATGGTTTGAGAGACGTGATGGCGACTTATGGCATCGATGGACGGAAAACTTCATCTAACAATATATTGGAGGTAAGGAACTATACTAGACAAATGCCTATCTTAAGTAAAAAAATAAAATATAAAAAAAAATATAATTATGTAAAATTTGGGGTATTTTTAAATTGTTAATTATGCAAAACGGGAAGAATTGGGGTGATGCCATTCTATACCGGCATCACACGGCAATTCTATGCCGGCTTCATCAGTTTGTATATTAATTTTGTAAGCAACCATTTTAGATGTCTTACCGTCTGCCCAGGTATACCAAACGCTGGGCATCGAAGCAGCCAAATCCACCATCATCAGCGAGATCCAGGCAGTCATGGAGGGTCACGGCATGAGCGTGGACCGGAGACACGTGGAACTCCTGGCCGGCCAAATGAGCGCCCGCGGGGAAGTGCTGGGAATCACCCGGTATGGGTTAGCCAGGATGAAGGAATCTGTACTGAATTTGGCCAGTGTGAGTACAATTGTTTTTTCGTTTGGGACACATCGTCCAACGACCCGATGAACCCTAGTGTCAGAATATTTCAACCGCCTTCTACAAGTATCAGGCTTCTGACATGGTTATGTAACGACCGCCGTCTAAATGATCATAGACAGCAACCGGGACCTACAGCTTAACGTGTCAATCTTACTTACGGACCGAAAATTTAACCTCCCATACAAATTGACATGGTCGGCTGGTAACTTTTGTATGGGAGGACCAAATATTTTTTTCATAATTCGACCCATGTTGCTTGGAGAAAGTTGTTCAGTTTCATTAGCTGATTCATCCCTTAAAATATTTGCAGCTAATATTTTGACACCTTATAGATACCCTTCCTAAGGGAATGCCAATGAAAAAAATGAAATTTCATAACTCGAACAAAAAGTATATCGTTTTATCGCTTGCCAAAGCCCTTAAAAACGGTCACTTACGCCACGTCTGACATAAGCCATGGATCACTATAGCGACAGATTGTCAGCCTGTCGCCTAAAATTGTCATACACATCAGGCCTCAAATCCCTAAGTCGCCTCTTACGACACCCACGGGAAAGATATGGGGTGATGCTATTCTAGGCCGGCATCACACATCTAAGGCCGTCATCACACAGTATCGTTTCACTCATATTACATTAAAATTAAATACGTCTGTTTCCTTTACAGTTCGAGAAAACGGCTGATCACTTATTCGACGCGGCATACTACGGACAAACAGACTGCATCGAAGGGGTGTCTGAGAGCATAATCCTGGGAGTCCCTGCGGCCATAGGCACTGGCGTGTTGCAGTTGCTACATGAACACCCCAAGGCGAAGGCGCAGCCCCCGCCCAAAAGGGAACTCCTGTTTGATCGCCCAGAGTACCACCCTAGTATATGGGAATGAGTGAAGGCTATTAGCGTGTGCCTTGCCAAAACTGTTGCTAATGTAATGTAATGTTTATTTTAAGACATAAAACTTTCTCATTTATAGCAGATTTTTATTTCGGAAAGTTACCCTTTATTTATTAAAGGAGCCCTGGTGTTTTCATACAATTGTATTCCCCTGCTTTCTAGAGCTAGAGAAGAAAGCAGGGAATTATGTTTATATGAAAACGCAGAGACCACCAGGGCTCTTATAAGATGTTTGATAGAGCCATATAGGCTGACAAATGTGCTGGTTTTCAGACATAACCCTCACACTTTTCTCGGTCGTGGCGTATATGACCGTAGTTTACGCTCTGCCTACCAAGGGATACAGGCGTGTTGTATGTATGTAACCTACACAACAATTACAAATAAAGTTCCGATTTAGTAGTATAAACTGTGATGGATTAATTATTACATTAATTAGCTACTTCAGTTTATTTTATAATTTGTCCCTCTCTCTGGTGATTTTTTTCCGCTTGTTTCGTTTGTTAATATCAATATCTAGTGTTTGATTAAAACACCAAGTATTCGAAATTACTATCTTGTGGATATTTCTACGAAATAGTAAATATCTCATTCAACAAATAAAACACAAGCCTGATGTTAACTAAGACATGATTTAATTGTTCTTATAACAGAAACGTAATTTACAGTTTTGCTTACACTTTGAAACCTGATCACATTAAACAACAGACACTATTTGCTAAGTTAGTGGTGGTGTGATTCTGCCTCCTTCCTCCTCATCTCCGCCCATTTGCTCACGTTTGCGGGGGAGTTCGCTGAAAAGTAATGTTGATATAAGTATACTTTCAATGGGCAAAATACTAAATCTAAAAAGACCACAGGCTACAAGTGTACGGATTAAACTCAGTATACTGCATCATGTCAGCCTGGCTAACATGCGTGCCACGACATATTTTGCCGCTTCATATGTGTACAATGTCACTATGGAAGAGTGCGTAACTTATTAGCAGTGAAGTTAGTCGCAGACAACATATTGCGGTGACAAAATTTTATCGTAGCACGCATGTTAGCCATGCTGGTGTGTTAATAGTTGCATCTCCACCGGCTGAGCAGCCTCAGGTGCTCACAGCGACGCGCGGTTGGTGTGGACGTTTTTCGCCCGAGCTTGGGTAATTCAGCATGCGCTGCCTCAGGCGAAACACGTCCACACCGACCGCGCATTGCGCCGCATGACAGCTGCTCAGCCGGTGGAAGCACACCTAATGACTCTCGAATATAATGGCGAACTGGCTATGCCTGTAATCTTGTAGCCTGTTGTTTGATAATATTAAGCACTGGTTCTCTGTCTGAAGTTCTGACTCAAGACTAGCCAATAGCCAGCTATACTCACCCATAGTGTTGATCTTGTAGAACACGGGAAGGGAGACGACGATTCCGACCATCCAGTATTTCCAAATCCACTGGTTCTGGACGTAGTACTTCATCGGAAACTGCGCGATCTTCGCAGACAGCGTGTAAGGGAACTTCATAGGGCGACCGGGGGCTGCGTCAGACATCCTGGCGGTTTTTCTGCACCAAAACAACGAAAAAATATTATGTAATGGGCGATTTCCATGACATAGAGTTTTAGGGTTATTATTCGATTGTGAAATGAATTAGAGTGGTTAGATACAAGATGAATTCTAATTAGCCAAATTTACGGAATTTCCTTACGTTTACCTAATAAATAAGTAACACAAAATAGGAAAATACAAAATCCTAACATCCTAACCTTTTCACGAAAATCGAACGACAGGACAGCAGTTGTAGTGATGTAGTGTAATATCATCGTGATAGTCGATATCGACAAAAGAAAAAAAACTTGTGAACTCATGCTGTACAAGCTGTGTCACGTTTTTCTTAACTACAGATCTACAGGTGTAATTCGATGTACATTGTGTAGCGGGTCTAAAATACTGGTTTTATAATGTTCTATCGGCTACGCAAGCAATGTACGAATTACACCTATAGACTTGTTAGCCTATAGTTTCGTTGCACTGCTTGTACATTATTTATTTAATAGATATTTGATTCACAGTGAAGGTTGACGACCCGGTGTTCCACACGAAAAGAGAGTTATGTTTATGCTATAGTTTCAGTAGAACTTGCTTGGAGAAGATAATAATATTTTTTATCGAAATGGTTTTCGATTAGCCATTGGACATCACTACATTTTGTAAGGTTTTCTTGCCTTGATACTAGCATTTTTGGCTCTACACTTTAAAACTGTTGCTGTTATAAAAAAAATATTGTGCGTCACTTTTAAGATGAAACGCACTATGACTGCGCTGCGTGTCGCAGCACTGCGCGTCGCGGCCTTTTCGTTATAGTCATCTGTGGCGCAGGGAAAACCTTGGGGAAAATATGCTAATTTTTTTTATAAAAAGATTTACAATCCAGAAAATTTAATAGAAATGAAAATAAAATATAACATATCAATTGCTGCTATTATTATTAATTTGTATTCATCTTCACCGCTTGACTAAGCCGCTTGAACATGAATCGAAAAACAAAGGTCGTGCCGCTGCAGTTCAGTTGTAACGTGCTATCACGCACTTGCGGCATAAACGTTTTGGCCGCGTCGCCGCGCGTGCCGCACCGCACAGCGCCGCTCCGATGCAGTGCACCTATATTGCAGTTTCACCTTTAATTTGCATTTGGCATGAAATCGCGTAAATTAATGGAACGTGTACAGCGCCTTCATGTCATTTTTTCTAATGGCAACATTCCAAAATCACTGTCAAAATGTGAAAAATGTCAACCACCTTTGTCGTATTTGTGTGGTTATTGTAATTTTTATTAAAATTTAAACTTTTGACGATATAATGTGTGACAATGGCTTCGGTAAAAGTGGCTGTCCGGGTTCGCCCATTCAATCAAAGGTAAATATGTCATGTATTCTCATTATATTCTGACGAAAACCGATTGTTATCATGCATCTATTTTGTTGTCCTGAACAATAGTATTTGCGAACTCACGCCCTTTTATCTAGTTGATTGGCATGTATATGATGTTTTGATCACGCACTGCGTAAATAATAGCCGCGGCGTAGATAAATTAGAAGCCCGTAGTCGCATAATTGGAGTACCATGGGGCTTTTTGAAAGTGCAAAAAAACTATGATGTCACAAACGACAATGACTTTCACGGTTCAGCTGCAATTGGAGCACAACTGTACCTCGGGTCTGTGATTTGGATGAAAGTTGGCTAAAAGATAAATAAAAATTTTGACCTACTTAGAAATACATTAATTGGCCTGACTGCTCATATTATTACTTAAAAATGTGTATAGGAATGCAAATACAGCTCTTATTTACCAACAAAACAACATTTTTGAGAGCATAACATCCCCTGTAGTGGAGACAATAAAGGCAAACAATGTAACCATTATCTTATCAAAAATAACACATTGTTTATATCTTAATTTCAATTGTGATTCTAATTTGTGTGCTTATAAGATTATATCGACGGGTTCCGGGCTATTTGTATTAACCGACAATTTTTGCGATATAGACTTTTATACATATTTGGAATCAGCGAATTTTTCTGCGTCGTTTGAGCTCGGTTTGGTGATGATCGGAGCAAAAAAATGTCGCTTAATACAACCGTATTTTTTGGGCCTATTTCGAAGTGCAATGTATGAACCGGCACAAAATATTGACAAATTTAAGGCTTGTGTACTTAAGCTCACTACCAAATGACCACACAGTCGTTTAAACCTTTTTGCCTGGAACAATAATTTACAGGGTGCATACGTTCAACCATTTAGCCTGACCTTATAAATATATAGAAATGTCGCTTAAAACAGTTAGCCTCTTAGTAAAATTCATGTCAAATGTCGCTTAATACAATAAGTCGAATAAACAAATGTAGTCATATTTTTAGCCATATTTAGCAGTTTAAGATGTGGTATTTAAATTTATTCGCTTAGGATTAAAATATGAATAACTTTTTGGTAAAAGCAAGTACTTAGAGCTAGTATTTTCAATTCTAGGTACTAGCTTGGAACATGTATTAATAAATCTAGGCGGTTGAGTCATTTAGCCTGGAACAAAAAACCATAACCTCAGGCGGTAAAATCATTTAGCCTGGAACAAAAACCCATTATCTCAGGCGGTTAAGTCATTTAGCCTGGAACAAAAAAATGAAAATTTTGGGTCACTTTGTATTAAGCGCCATATATTTTCGTTAAAAAGAGAAATATCAGAAAAAAATATTAATCAAATTATAGATAATGAGTAACAGGAACAGAAATTTTCTTTGTTGTGATAAAATAATGCGATTTGTTATAGTTATGATTTTTTTTCTGAAACTTTAAACTTTAAACTGCTCTGGTGTAAAGTTTCAAAAATGGCGGTTAATACAAATAGCCCGGAACCCCTCGATATGGAAGGACTGTACAATATTATCCCCCGAATGTAGGGTTTTTGGGGGTGGAGGGGGGGAGGGGGGGGGGGAGGGGACCCCCCCCACCAAATTTGGTGATCAGGAGACACTTACTTTGGGAGATATTGATAAAGTTGTGAAACATAGTAAATGCAAGGGAAATCGCTGCCGCTTATTAAAAAAAAAGCTCGTCCGCATAGGCAATACAAGAAAATCGCTACCGCTTATTAAAAAAAAACGTCGTCACGTGTTTCGCGCGCTATTGATCGAAGC
Organism: Keiferia lycopersicella; assembly: GCA_029255805.1. NCBI lineage: Eukaryota > Metazoa > Arthropoda > Insecta > Lepidoptera > Gelechiidae > Keiferia > Keiferia lycopersicella. The sequence continues at coordinate 1,415,586 of JARACZ010000024.1, forward strand.
CCCCTTCACACATTCGGGCCCCGGTGGGAATGTGGGAGTTTTTAGGGTGGGAAAAACATACGCGGGAAAACCCAAAGGGCACAAAAGGTCAAAGGTCACAAAAGGTGAAAGGTCACAAAAGGTCAAAGGTCACAAAAGGTCAAAGGTCAAAGGTCACAAAAGGTCAAAGGTCACAAAAGGTCAAAGGTCACAAAAGGTCAAAGGTCAAAGGTCACAAAAGGTCAAAGGTCACAAAAGGTCAAATGTCACAAAAGGTCAAAGGTCACAAAAGGTTAAAGGTCACAAAAGGTCAAATGCCACAAAAGGTCAAAGGTCACAAAAGGTCAAAGGTCACAAAAGGTCAAAGGTCACAAAAGGTCAAATGTCACAAAAGGTCAAATGTCACAAAAGGTCAAAGGTCATAAAAGGTCAAAGGTCACAAAAGGTCAAAGGCAAAAGGAAGTCGGTTCTCATTTACTAGTCTCTCCGGGTGGCAAAAAAAAAAATAACTAACACCCCGAAGGCTAAGCCGGTCTCTCCGCTCGCTGCGCTCGCTTTGTTCCCGCCTTAGCCTTCGGAACCTAATCTAACCGAGTCGGGGTGCCCTGAAGTCGGTTCTCATTTACTAGTCTCTCCGGGTGGCAAAAAAAAAAATAACTAACACCCCGAAGGCTAAGCCGGTCTCTCCGCTCGCTGCGCTCGCTTCGTTCCCGCCTTAGCCTTCGGAACCTAATCTAACCGAGTCGGGGTGCCCTGAAGTCGGTTCTCATTTACTAGTCTCTCCGGGTGGCAAAAAAAAAAAATAACTAACACCCCGAAGGCTAAGCCGGTCTCTCCGCTCGCTGCGCTCGCTTCGTTCCCGCCTTAGCCTTCGGAACCTAATCTAACCGAGTCGGGGTGCCCTGAAGTCGGTTCTCATTTACTAGTCTCTCCGGGTGGCCAAAAAAAAAGGACAGGGAGGGGGGTGCTTGGGGGGGGGTCTAAGTGGGCTCGCTACGCTCGCACTTATTCAAAAACACTCTAGGGTTCGGCGGGTCGGTTGCGGTGAGTCGTCCCTCACAGCTTCGCTGTTCGGCGACGTCACCGCTCTGACAGGAAGGGGGGTGCTTGGGGGGGGGGAGTTTGGGTCATTTGGGTCCGACACTCGCACTACACTCGATTCTTCAGGCGATGAAGGGGCGGAATACGAAACGGAGGGCTTCGGAGACGCCATGGTAGTCAACGTAGTGCTTACAGGAGGTGTACACGATAAACGCTCACAACTGCACTGCAAGGCGCACATACGATGACTGAAGTGACAGATGATGACTGACAAACAAAATGGCGTCGGGCAAAGCGCGCGCGCGCCACCTACGTTCCATTTCGTTACTTGTATTTATTTTTAAATTTTATTGATTTGAATTGTGTTAACTATTTTATATTGTAATAAAATAAAAGTAAAGTATAAGAATACGATGTCATTAAAGTATTTCTAACAAAATAACTGAATTAAATTAATATTTCACGAAATACACTCAATGAACACTGGTCGGAACGGAACGTGTAATGTCCACGTAATGTCGCACAACTGTCAAACACCATTTAGATCGGTTGTTCAATATATTTTTATTAATTCTTTAAAAAATCATAACTCGGAAACTATATACGTCCTTAACTTGAAACTTTAACAGTGAACTCCAAATAACGCGTACTTTTCCCAAAAAAATCACCAAGTACCAAAGCGTGGGATAAGATTGTACCGGCGAGCCGATTATATTGATAAAGAGTAATAGTTGAGAGGAACTGGTCATCTGGCTATATTTTGAGGAACCCATATATTTCTCCACCTTCACTGGCAGAATTTTATTGTCCCTACAGAAGCCATACTTCAAAAATTTCATTGAACCAAAAAGTTTAGATGCTCTTTTCCCTCAAACTCCTGATTAGAAAATTACTTTCCCACATAACATAATGCGCATAATTATTATTTTTCCATTGGGAAAATATCTAAATCCCATTATTAGTTTGCAGTAGCTGCTGAGCCTTAACAACTAAAGTTGTTTATAAACACGCACACACACACATACATGTCACACTTTCATTCCTTACAGGGTAGGCAGAGCATTAACAGCCTTAAAAATACAGGTGAAATTGCAACATTAAGAACCTTTTCAGATGATTTGTATATCACCATAGCGTGTCAGTATGTTGCCCTAAGTTGTAATCCACATGAAACCCTTGAGTCCTTTAGTTTTCTCTAATGATATCCACTACAAAGAAATGCTGTGTTATTCCGGTTTATAATAGCATCACCCCACATCCTTCACGCGGGTGTCGTAAGAGGCAACTAAGGAACTCGAGAGTATTGGTGTATTACAATTTTTAGGCGACAGGCTGACTACTTGTCACCATAGTGATACACATGTTTTCTGAAACAAGCTTGGAAAACAATACTCAAAAATGTCCTATGTGGCGATAGCGACCATATTCTTATGGCCGTTAACGGTCTGCCTACCCCGTAAGGGATAAAGGCGTGATAAATTATATGACAATATGTACATTTATGATAAAAGATGATATAAAAGGCTGCAGTACTGTACTACCCACTCTTTACTATAATAAGACGACTGATGTGTTGCAGTGGTACTGCGACTGCCTTTGACGCAGAAGGTTCCGGGTTCGATTCTCGGTGGGTCACTCACAAAGTTGATATTTATCACTTTGTGAATTTGTTCCCAGTCTGGTTAGGACATTGCGGGCTGAACCACCCGATTGTCCGTAAGTAAGATGATTCCGTGTTTCGGATGGCATGTTAAGCCGTAGGTCCCGGTTGCTGTCTATGATTACTTAGACGGCGGTCGTTACACAACCATGTCAGAAGCCTGCTACTTGTAGAAGGCGGTTGAAAAATTCTGACACTAGGGTTCATCGGGTCTTTGGACGACTCGGTGTCCCACACGGAAAAAAAAAAAACTATAATAAGCACATTGTACCTACTATTTACTGAATGTGGTGAGTCAGACGATAAAAATAATCATAAAATTGGATTACGATCTTTATCTGTCAGCATGATGTCTGTCAGTATGATTATGATCAGCTAAGTCATGTATTCTGAGACTGTAATATTGTAAATTCATGATATGACTGAAATAAAAGGTGATGTAATTATTATTAAGGCCAAGAATTTGATAAAAATTGTCTTAATTTTGTATTAGTTAAGTCTTTGCATTAGAATGATTAGACGATAATGAAATAATGAATCATAGAAGCAATGCTACCCTAGGCTACCCTCAATTTACCATGTCCTTGCATTACTGTTGCCTTGTTCTTTTTTATTGTATTTTTCACCCGTGTGCATTCCTATTTTTTGCACATTATTCTAATGATCAATTGAACTGATCATATTAGGCAGTATGATTATAAATCATATTAAAAATAAGATTTTGCCGTGTGATGCCGGCTTAGAATTGCTGTGTGATGCCGGCTTAGAATAGCACCACCCCACATCCTTCCCATGGGTGTCGTAAGAGGCGACTAAGGGACTTGAGGGTTTCAGGTGTATTAGAATTTTTAGGCAACAGGCTGACAACCTGTAACTATAGTCATACACATGTTTTCTGAAACAACCTTTGAAAACAATCCTCAAAAATGTCAGACTTGGCGATAGCGACCATATTCTTAAGGCGTGATATATATGTATGTAAAATTAGATTATTAATATTATCTTTTTTATTGTTGGTATTCAAGCTGATGTTTCAATGATCTTGATTATTATCAAGACACCTTAACTAATCCTTAGCTATCCCTCTTTGAATTCTCTCCCCACTTCATAATTAAATTATTATAAAATTAATTTATTTCATGTGGCAGCAACATATGACAGCTGTTTTACTATACTGTCTTTTTTCTTTTACTAAAGAAAGTTATGTTCTGCTAGAATCAAGAATTTCTTCATTCATTTTCTATTCTGCTAGTATAGTCCCTTCTGTACCTTAGAGCATTAATAGCCCTCCAATAAAAGAGAAGACTGTGTCTAGCAATGAACTTACAGTAGGTCAAGGTGCTAGTATAATCCAAATCCAAGAATTGTCCAAGATATTTATTTATTTATTTAGTATATTCCAATTTAACAACATATGTATGTTTTACAAGTGTAGTAATAGTAATATTTTTATTAAAATTTCCTGAGAAAGCTAACAAGGAACATATTTATAATACAAGTAGAACTAGCGGCCTGCCCAAGCGGCTGCGCCCGCTGCAACTCATTTTCCTGTGGGGATAAGGATTTTTCACAGCAATTATTATACATAAAAACCTTCCTATTAAATCACTCTATCTATAAAAAAAAAACCGTTGTGTAGTTTTAAAGATTTAACCATACATACATACATACAGACGCGAAAAGCGACTTTTCTTTATACTATGCAGTGAAGACAAACAAATGAATCTGCTTTTTTACTCTTTTAACTTCTCATGCAGCTAAAAATAACATCTGTGTTCTGTCTTGGAATGAATTATAAATGTTTACATCCTGCAACAGCTCTACATAAATATTTGTGCGATTTTTTCTTAAATAAACACTAACACATGCATGCATATACATATCGAGTCTTACTACAAAAAAGACAGACGCGCACTGAACGAGTGCTTCAAAAATATCTTCACACAAAAAAAAGCTAGATATACGCGTTCAAGGCGCGTCTAACTGTTTGGTGATAGCCTACATTAGGCCTTTAAATTCTAATTTGATAATTTTTGTACATACATACATATACAGGGTGTAAAAAATAGCTGTAAATATTTTAAGGGGTGAATCAGCCCATGAAACTGAACAACTTTCCCCAAGAAACATAGATCGAAATACGAGAACTTTTTTTGGACCCCCCATACAAAATGCCTTGCTCGGTCGGTAATTTTGTATGGGAGCTCCAAAATATTTTTTCATGTTTCGAACTGTGTTTCATAGGGAAAGTTGTTCAGTTTCGTGGGCTCATTCACCCCTTAAAATATTTGCAGCTAATATTTTTACACCCAGTATACATATCACGCATTTATCCCTTGCAGAGTAGGCAGAGCGTTAACGGCCATAAAAATACAGCCGCTATCGCCACGTCTCACAAATATTGAGGGCCCTTTCAGATGATTCGTGTACCACCGTAGTGACAGGTTATCAGCCTGTCGCCTATGAAGCCGTCGAGCCTTAGTCGCGTCTTACAACACCCGTGGGAAGAACTAGGGTGATGCTATTTTAAGCCGGCATCACACAGTACTTAATTTAAAAGGCTTTAAAAAGAATTTTGCAAATTGGTTAGCAGAATTTTATTATAAAACGCGCGCACGCCACCACTCACGTGGCTAGTACAAAAAACACTCAACAGATGTCGCTGGCGTCGAGTTGAAACGCGGTATCGTTGTGTTTTCGCGATACCATGACACCCTTCTGAGTGGTCCGATTCTTTAACTTTGCGCAGAGGCAATATCGTAACCGATGAGGTTGATCCGAGGTGCGATTATTGCTAGTTGAAAACTTTACCAATACCCCGCCGTGTGGACGTGAAATACCGTCCGCTATGGCAATTTTTGAAAGGCCGTTAAGGCCTAATAAATTGATGCCGTGTGATGCCGGCTTAGAATAGCATCAATGCCTTGTGATGCCGGCTTAGAATACCTCCTTTACCCAACATCCTTCGCGCGGGTGTCGTAAGAAGCGACTAAGGGACTCGAGGGTATTGGTGTATTACAATTTTTAGGCGACAGGCTGGCAACCTGTCACTATAGTGATACACATGTTTTCCGAAGCAACCTTGTAAAACAATCCTCAAAAATGTCAGACGCGGCGATAGCGATCGTATTCTTGCGGCCGTTGGCGCTCTGCCTACCCCGCAAGGGATAAAGGCGTGATATATGTAAATTGATAAATTCTCTGATATCTCTGTTCATTATTAGATGCAAAGTTTATGACAGAGTGGTTTATGAAAGGATGATTTATATTAGGGGATCCATCCCGCCAAACAATGGTCTACCGAGCTGTTTAAGGCCAGGATCTGGTGCTCAAATCACAATTTCAGGGGGTGAGGTGGGGGGGGCCGCCCGCGCTCTCCGCGCTCTGAGACATCATCTGGCGCTCGCACACTACGCACTCGCACCTCGCGTGTTTTGTGGACATGATCGCAGTCCGACCACCTTTTAAGTATTTTTTAGCTTTATCCCGGCCGTGGAACTTTTACTTCTACTCGTGAATTATTATTTTTTGTGATAAGGTAACGAAATTAATATGAATGTGGGTAGATGGATAGACGCAGAAGAGGAGGAAGGCCTAAAAAGACTTTAATAGCTAGTTAAAACACACAAATTTAATTACAAAGAATATAAGTATAAGTACTAAGTTCCTTCTATGAGCCTGTCTTTGAAACTGAACAACTTCCCCAAGGAACATAGGTTGAAATATGTTTGAAAATCTAGCCGACGTGACTCAGATTCTATGTAGTTAAAAAAAGTTTGAATAGATTGTACAAAAGATGATTATGACTTATAAAGGTATAAACAAAGATTTCAATGATAATAAAAAATGGTCCAAAGTCGGAAAATGTGCTAAAAGTTGAGTAAGTACGAAAATTTAGTTACATTTGCTCTACGATTTACCGTTCTCAAGATATATGCACTTTTAGTTTGCATTCCTTTTTAATATTCAAAAATGATATTCTACTAAAATTTTAAATGGCGTTTTGCGCTGGAGCCCTCTGTCACGCTTGCTTTTTGCTATAGGTAGGTACTTCATTGCTTTTTTTTTTGTTTATGCCGCCGGCTCAAGTGTCAACATCCGTAAACTTGGGCTGTAGCCCGTGAAATACTAGAATTTACATCATGTATGTGGAATGATTTGTAAGATGAGACGAGCAACTGTATAATGAAACGAATGGACAACTGAACGATAATTTTTGAACGTGAGCCAGATGTTAGATGAATTTCTGAACTATGATGCTAGAACGGAATAGCAATATAGGTGAGTAAATGAGTGTGAAACAGAGAGTGAACAGACACTTTTCAAGTACTCAAACTCAAATTATTTATTCAAAGTAGTAAATTTTACATTAAGCTTTTTGATGGTCAAGTATTAACAATTTTAACAATAACAATTTTATGAACCAAGTGTACGATACGATGGTGGGCGAAAAACCCGGGGTTCTCTGTCTAAAATCCGAAAATTAGGTTATTCCTTCTTCTACTTCCATAGCCACATGGAGCAGGACATGGGTCTTTGTATTTATAGCGAATATAAAACTAAGAAGCTTACAAATGACTTTAATTAAGTGCCACATCCCATAAAAAACATAATCTTTTTTCCAAGCCGATCGAATAAAAAAAAAAATAATAAAGAATAGAAAAAAGTACGCGTAAAGGTAACTGGAACGCAAACGCCATTGAATATTTTAGAAAAATAACTGTTTTGAAAATTAAAAAATAATGCAAACTATAAGTGCAATTACCTCAAAAAAGTGCATAGTAGTGCAAAAGTAACTGAATTTCGGTACTCATATTTTAGAACTTGTTTCAATATCTTAAATTAAAATCAGGCCCCTATTTAGTCCACAATTGCCCTAGGCGTAGCCTCACTCATAATTATGCGCTTTATTGAAGGCCTACTTTTCTAGTTTTTTCTTTTTAATATTTATTTCACTACCTCTTTTGTTCCAATTTACCAATTGGTCTACATTTACTGAAATTTATTTATTGAAAGTATAAAAATATCTCGTCAAGCCCTACAATTAGGGACTTTCTAGGGCCACAGACCACTTAAATATTTTGTTCTGAAGAATATGTCAAGTACCACGTTACATTAAGGAAATATAGATGGCGCGCAACGGGATACTGGGTACCACTATTACTATATTGTTATCTCTTTGACGGAAGCGTCAGTATGAACATAAAAGTTCATATCTAGCTCCTAAACCACGCCATCTATTTTCACTTTTATACTACTCCTACATAGAAAGTGCCATATTACCCTAAAAACTTATAGTTTTAGTTTGACAGCTGTCACCTTAAATCAAGAATTCGCCAAAAAATACAACTATACGTATACCAAAGAAAGTAAAACTACTTTATATCCGGAACGTTTTAAGGTCTTTTAAAGTTCGTGTAGTGTAGTGTGTGCGTAGTGACATCTCGTGTTTATTCTCATGCCCATTTTCACGCCAATGCTAATTTTAATGCTTATGCTCAATATGTTCATGTTGATTTTATTGTCCATGATTTCTAATACACATGCTCATTTTCATGGTCATACTCATATGCATGAATTTTTTCATGCTATTTCCATTTCATTTAAATTGTCTTAAAAATGAACACAGGGATCATAAATAAAACCGAGATTTCAACCCACGAGTCAGACGAGCGGAGTGAGCAGCTGTCAAAAGCGTGGCAAAGAGCAAAATAAAAAAAATTGTAATTGTGTAGAAGCTGGTAAGACTGCTCTCTGCATAGATTTGTTTGTACGTCTAAATCCTATACCAACCCGACCACAGAACAGCGTATGGGTATCACAGACTATTCAGGTGGCAAGATCTTGGCGTACGTAAGTAACATCGTCTTCAGACTTAAAAAATATCACTACTCGCTCCGTCCGATGCGTTAAACGCACAAAGAAAAAAATATTTTTGCGTGCGCGCACATGATATCTCTGGTCTGTGGTAGAATGACCACCCACTGGATCTAATTACGCACCGCTGTGTCGGTTTCTGTAATAAGTTATCAGGGGAAAATTGTTCAGATGAAGCAAAGAGTTATCTCGAAAAAAAATTATTAAAAATTACTTGGTACCTACTGCAAAAACGTTAGTCATGTTCAAAATGCACCCTGTAAATATTTAAAGTGAATTACTAGTTATGTATCACTCCTTTCTTATTATAAGTTTGCTTTTCATTATCTTATAGATAAAATATCGTTTATCGTCAAGGCTAGCTGAAGCGACAGCTAAGATAAAATTGTTGCTCGTTTCGCCAAAAGACATAACCGACGTAATAATAAGCGCAAACTTAAACTACGCCTTCTGGTGTCAGCCATAAAGTATTTTATCAATCAATCTGTCCATGTCACAAACGTCATAAGTAAAATGAGCGACGTAATAATTACGAAAAAATATTTGTAAATTTTGTGGGAAATTTTGACACAGTAACCGACGCTGGCAAGAGCCATTTGGGTACTGTCGGGGTAGCGGGCGGTGCGGGATGTCATTGGGAGGTTGGTTTGTCGGCGAGAACCGTTCTAATTTTTGGAAAAAATTGATTTGTTGAATTAAAATCTGTTCATCCACTAAAACCTGATAGTGTTATTTTTAGGGCATTAAAAGAGGAATATTCTACATCAAGAAACTATATCAAAATAGTAGTCCAAGTAACGATAAAATTGGTTTGAAAATATTTTTAATGCTCTTTTTGAGATTTTTTTTATTGAAAGATATCTAACCAATCGAGTCATACGATAGTGTTACTACTAGACAATATCTTTGAGTATGTCATATATTTTTTTGAGGTCTTGTTAGCATCAATAACAGGCTTAAAAACTGGATCGAAAGTAACGCTTTTCATCGGCCTTACTTCAGCAGAGCGCCTTAATAAAAGAAAGTAATTTTATATGTAATAAAATTGCCAATAATTACAGGGTGTAAAAAAATTTGGTGCAAATATTCTAAGGGGTGAACCAGCCCATGAAACTGAACAACTTCCCCAAAGAATATCAGTCGAAATATGAAAAAGGAAGGACCTCCCTAAAAAAAATACCGACTGACTAATTCCATTTGTATGGGAGCTCCAAAGTATTTTGTTATATTTCGGCCTATGTTTCTTGGGGAAAGTTGTTTAGTTTCATGGGCTGATTCACCCCTTAAAATGTTTGCAGCTAATCATTTTAAACCTTATATAAAAAAATATTTTTTTAAATGCCGCAAACAAAAAAATCTGACATAATGTTTTGGACCTCGGATACAAAATGTACCATAAACTTTATTTTAAATCTTACTCTGGACTGAAATTTTTTAAGCAACCCAAACGCAATATATTTATTCTTTATTGTACAATTAAAATTAAATGTGAACTTAGAAACTAGATTACAATAGGTGAACTTATCTCTTTAAAGAGATCTCTTCCAGTCAACCTATACATTAGAATTAGATATATGAATGTAGACGGGAACAAGACTGCACACATATACCATAACATAACATATGAATACACAAATAAATATTAGATATGTACTACACAAATAACTACCTAACCTACCTATATACATACTTATATATATTAATATGTATATATATATATATATATATATATATTATATATATATATATATATATATATATATTAGCACTTATTATCACAAATAGATTAATATAATTATGTATGTGTATATATATATATATATATACACATACATAATTATATTATATTAATCTATTTGTGATAATAAGTGCTCTTTCACTCTATTTTTGAAAGAAGTAATGGAGGGACAGGCTTGTATTGACTTTGGAAGCTTGTTCCAAAGTTGAGTAGCTCTAACCGTAAAGGATTTGAAGAAGAATGTGGTATTGGACCTGGGGCACTCAAGTACCTTAGTGATACATGAGCGCCTGGACCGGGTGTCGGGAGGTAAGAGATGGAAACGGGAGCGGAGATAATTAGGAGAGGAGGGGTCTTTAAGGATTTTGTAGAGAACAGAAAGGATGTGCATATCACGGCGAAGGCGGATAGGGAGCCATTTTAACTGACGCGAAATTGAGAGACGTGATCAAATTTTCGAAGTCCAAAGATAAAACGAATCGCAAGATTTTGAAGGCGCTCGAGTTTATTAAGTAGCTCCTCAGTCACATCCAGGTAGCATACGTCAGCGTAGTCAAGGATGGGGAGAAGAAGGGCATGTGCCAGCATGATTTTGGTTTGAAGAGGAAGGAAGTTCTGGAGTCGTTTGAGAGAATGGAAAGAAAAATGCATTCGCCTACTAACATCGTTAACCTGTGCTGACCAAGATAAATCACAATCTAGAATAAGTCCAAGATTTTTGGCCTTTACTGCATATGGGATGCAGATACCATTATAAAAAACTTTGTGTTCATCTGTGAGTACCAGTTTACAGCGAAGTCTGCTGCTACCTACAATTAGGGCCTGGGATTTACTAGGATTAACTAGCAGACCGAAATTTTTTGCCCAACTTTCAATAGAAGTGAGGTCATCGTTAATTTTACCAACAGCATCAGTAAAATCAGATATAGGACAATGCCTATAAATCTGAAGATCATCTGCATACAGATGGAAGGGTGAAGAGATAACACGAGTAATATTATTTATAAATATAGAAAAAAGAAGGGGAGAGAGGACGCCGCCTTGCGGAACACCAGCAGTTAAGTTAAACCACTCCGATTTTAAATCGTCGGTTTTCACACGCTGCTGGCGACCATGAAGATATGATCGGAACCACCCAATCACTGAAGGAGCAATGTTAAGAGAGAGGAGGGAACCAAGAAGGATGTCAAAGTCAACCGAATTAAGTGCGTTGCTGAAGTCTAGCAAAGTAACAATGGTCAACTCAGTGTTGTCCATAGCATGGCGTATATCTTCAGTAACATTCAGCAACGCACTAACCGTACTATGAGAAGGGCGGAAACCGGATTGGAAAGGACTGAGGAGGTTATTGGAAGTCAGATAGGAGTATAGTTGCCGTTGGGCAACACTTTCGAGTACTTTCGAAAGTATGGGGAGGATGGAGATAGGACGATATTGGGATAAGGAAGTTGGGTTGGAGCATTTAGGCAGTGGTATAACAAAGGCCTTTTTCCAAGCTGAGGGAAAAACATTATGCGTTAATGAAAAATTTATAATGTGGGAGATAACGGCAGTAATGTTATCCAGGATAGGAAGGAGCATATCGAGGCTCAGATCGTCACTGCCCACTGCCTTTGTGGATATGGAAAGGATGCTCTTCTTAACTTCGTCCCCCGTGACCGGTTGAAAAGTAAAAGGAGTACAGTCTGGTAAAGCAAGACTTGAAAGATAATGAAGAGAAGAAGTTTTAGTAATACTATCAAGAGTGACAGGTGGTGTGGAGAAATGTTTATTTAGAGCATTAAGATCTATGGTACCACTAGGGGTATCCATGGCTTTGCCCAATCCAATGGTCTTTAAGAACCTCCACGCCAGTGTTTGAGATAAGTCTTCTAGTTTAGAATGGATGTAGCGGCGTTTAGCATCCCTACACATTCTGTTGCAGATGTTACGTAGCTTTTTGTAGGCAGCAGAGTTTCATCCGACGGCTCTTTTTTAAGTCGGCATTTGGCTCTATCCCTCTTCGCCATCACCCTTCTGATAGTTGGGGTTAGCCATGGAGCTGGAGCATGCTTACTACTGGTCGTAATTTTCTTTGTCATATTTCGACCTATGTTTCTTGGGGAAAGTTATTTAGTTTCATGGGCTGGCTCATCCCTTAAAATATTTGCAGCAAATTTTTTACACCCTGTATTTTATTTTTATTTTGACAGGAAAACTTACAGCCAACATATTTTAAAATAGCACGAAAAATAAAGAAAAGCCTTCTGCATATTTGTATTGCAGTATATCATAATTTTCTATTATTCAGTTAAATTTTTACATTTGATGGCCACTTAATACTAATAGTTATAAATTTCGTCAAGCACACCGCACAAAGGCAATTTTCCCCGGACGTCTTCTGGATTCAATGTTTTTTGTAATTCCATTAATGTGCTGTTAATGTTATAGATTGTTGATTTAATTTCTGCTAAGTCAGATGAAATTTTTTCAGATTGTGAAATGTATGCCTTCATATCGTTTTGTGCTTTCCTGTACCTATCTTTAATATTATCTTCAATGGAAATTGATAAACGATGGATAGAGTCATTGGCTTGTACGCTGGAATTGTTTAATTTCTTTGCAGTGTCCTGAATAAATAAAAGCAACAAGTTTGTATTGAATTGCAACTTTAAAATTGATGATTCGTCAACAAAGTCTAAGAAATTAACTTCAGACGAAACATTTAACATGATTTGTGGCGGTAATGCCACACTGACCTTACTTACTATATTTCTCAATACTATGGCAATATCTTTATAGTGTTTAGCATTTTCAATTACCGAAGCTAAAGTTAATATGGTTTTTATTCCATCCTTTACTTCGTTATCAAGACTTTGAACTTTGATCAGCTCTGATTCTGCTTTTTCGAAATCATGGATGTCTATAGATTGTACATTCTTTTCAATTTCATGGATTTTATCTTCATAGTCTTTTACTAATTGAATTACCACAGTTTTAACATTTTCATTAAGGCTTTCTTTTAAAGCCTCTATTATGTTAAGAAGCTTATGTTTTGTATCGGCTGATACCATAAAGCTGAAATCATCATTGCTTGTTGAAGTAAACTTAAGGTTTTTAGAAATTATAGTGCGAATACGCGGCTTAGCTGCTTGAAACATTAATATCGAACTCAACGGTCCTGTATCATCAGGACATCGAAAGATAATTATTTTGCTTTCATTTCCGTTAGTTCTAATATCGATACCTGCTACGGCATTATTTTCACTTATTATGTTGGAAATTAAATTTGTCATTTTCAGATGAAAATCATGGTCTAGATCAATACGTTCTGCAAGATATTTTATGATATCATCTAAAGAATTTGAAATACCCTCTACAATAGCTTCATCACTAACCGGTTTTCCTCGCATGTATAAGTTAGGAACTTTAGTAACAACCAGGCCCACTGAATCTGTGTACCTATCTATATTCTTGATAAGTTTCGATATATGATGCAAAAGCTTTACAAAATCTCTTTGATTCCCTCCGCGTCTCATGGCCTCGTAGTCTGTGACCAGAAGTATTTTGATTTTATCGACGTGGTCAATTATTCGTTTTATGAAATAGGTTGAAGCTATGTCATTTTTGATACCTCCTGTATAACCGAAACCAGAAAGGTCGTAAAAAGCTGTTTCTGTTTCTTTATCGACTACTAGCTCGGGAAAGTTAGTCTTCCATAGCACAGTAGAATTTCCAATCGTGTCCTTGTCCTTGATGACGAAATTTCCCGGATCCTCTTCTATAGAGATCAGTTTTGTGTCATCTCCAGCAATCCACTGAAAAATTTAAAAGGTATTTGATACAATTTGTTGTTGAGAATATGTTATACAAGTCTTCTTCATCGCATCAATGACAAATGACACAAATATGGACTTATATAATATTTTCCCCGAATTGTTATATAAGTTAAAGTGGGATACCTTTTTCAATGTACAACCTGTGCCTAGTATTTAACTTACTTTACCATCCTCCCCTAACAGCCAACATCGCAATATTAAATAAAGATTTCTATTCTATTCTATAGTATAAAAAGTTTTTGAACAAGCTGGTACTGGGTTCATAAAATTGTCATGAAATAATACTGACTTTCAAAAAGTTTAATGAAAAATTTACTGCTTTGAAGTAGATTATTCGAATGATTGATTGATTATTACCTGAGTGAATGTAGTTTTCCCGGATCCTGTGTTGCCGAACACCAACACTACGTCTTTATGTTTCGGGTCAAATACCATTTTCTCCTCGCCCAATGCCAAAAACTGCAAAATGTCATCAGTCGTCTCTCCCAGCTAAAAAAGAATAATGAAATGATTGCCAAAAGCAAATAATACGGGGTGTAAGGGATGGTGTGCCGAAAACTTTGCAGGCGTGATCAGACCGTGAAACTGAACAACTTTTTCTATGGCGGGTATGTCGGGAAACGAAAAAAAATTTCGAATTTCCACACAAAGTTACTCAGCTGATCGGGAATTTTGTATGGGAGGTCGAAAAAAATTGATCCTTTGAAAGGAAGTCACTACTTTTCTTAACAGCCTGTACGTATATAGTTTAAAATGCTCACCGTAAAAGGAGGACTCTCTGCCAAGACCAATAAGAAGAGGAACGCACAATTCTTAGCCCAGCTCTCCATTCGCACCGCCGTTCCTTCTTCCAAACAAGTCCACGTATGTCAATTTGCGAAGACAACACAGAAATAAAATTGTAAGCTTTCTAAAACCGTTTTTATTAACCTTTCAAGCACTGATTCTGCCTACATTCCGATTTGTTCGCCCCGATACGACATACATTTGCTGGTTATGTCGAGTTTATAATCTCCATCCATAATAACCGACGATGGAATGCTGAATCGAGTAGGGTTATCGCATTTTAACTGAGCCGGGAGGTATCATGTAAAAATTGCCAACACGACAGAAAACGACATCAGATCTCAAACAGAGCTAACTTTTGTCTTATACAAATATAAATTTTCTTATACGTAAAAATCCGGTCATGTCTAACATACTTACTTACTTACTCCTGTGGCTCAGGGACCCAGAGTGGGTCTAACATACATACCAAATTTCAGCATTCTAGCATCATCATCATATCTTTATTTCTTAAAACAGTAAGTGCAACTGTGTGCGAAATTAAGTAAAAACAAAACTAAATTATATGTCAAATAACAAATACATAACATTTTCTAAATTAATTGTCATATAAATTAATTACAAATTTGTCTACAGCTAAGTCTAATTAAAATTTATACTATTTAATAAAATTATAATATATTTAAAATTCCTTAATTTCATAACAATTCTTTTCTAATAATAAACATTTTAACTTATTCCTAAATATGTTGACACTTGTTATCACCTTCATGTCATTCGGCAGCCGATTAAATAATTCAACAGCCTGATAGTGTGGGCAGTATCTGGCAATATTAAGACGTGGTATAATTTTGTGTTTCAAGTCTTTTCTCCTGGTACTAATTCGCAACTGCATTTCGTCATCAGATTCAAAGATATGTCTATGTTTAATAAGGTCAACTAAAACTATCAAAATGTAAAGGCTAGGAACTGTCAAAATTCTATATTTTCTAAAATATTCTCTACAATGCTCCCAAGGAGGTATACGGGCTATTGCTCTCACGGCTTTTTTCTGTACAGTGAATGCTTTAGTCATATTATACTTGTAACCGTTTCCCCATTGTTTGACACTATATCGCAATTTAGACTCTATAAGTGCAAAATATACTGTTCTTAACTGTGCCACCGTTAGTGTGTCTCTAAGGCTCCTCAAAGCATAGCATGACGAACTGATTGAGCTCTCCAATGCGCTCAGCTCCGGTTTCCAGTTCAATAAAGAATCGATATAAACGCCCAGAAACTTTACTTGCTCCACAAACTCAACTTTTTGGCCACCCAGATACAGGTTAATTGTATCTCTGTTAGCCACGGTTGATTTGAATAGGATCGCATTTGTCTTCTGAACGTTTATCCGAAGATCATTTACAGAAAACCAGGTATTGAAAGCTGATAGAGCTTCGTTAGTTAGCTCACTCAACTCGGCCAGACTAGTGCCCGAAAGCACCGCATTGGAATCGTCGGCAAATAATGTCACTCTAACACCAGGCACGCTAGAGGTAACATAGTTTATTACGTCGTTTATGAAAATTATAAACAATATTGGCCCCAAAATGGAGCCCTGTGGTACTCCTCTGGTGATGTAAATATGTTCAGATGATTCTTTAATTTCATGTCCATCCTTGCTAATTTTACATATTTCTACAAACTGTTTTCGATTTTTGAAGTAAGATTCTATTAATTTATAAACGTTGCCTCTGACGCCGTAGTGCTCCAATTTTCCTAATAAAATTTTATGATTGATCATATCAAATGCCGAGGTCAAATCAAGGAATAGCCCTGCCACTTTTAGCTTGTTATTAAGATTGTTGACCACATCGGCAATTAAGTTATCTATAGCATCAGAGGTGCCAATTCCCTGTTGATAACCAAATTGTCTGTGGTTTAATATTTGATGTAGATTAATATGGGACACAAGTCGCGCTTTGATTAGTTTTTCGAAAATTTTTGATACTATAGGTAATAGAGAGATTGGCCTGTAATTGTTTGGATCAAACGTACACTTTTTTTTATGCACTGGAAGTACCTTTGCAATTTTTAACTGATCAGGGAATATACCTTCTATTATGCATTTGTTAAAGAAGGAGGCAAGGACATTATCTAAAAGATCAATATTGTCCTTAATTATTGATACGGGCATTTCATCATAGCCACTAGACGCTTTATTTTCCATCTTTCTTACAATATTAGAAACTTCGCGTGCAGTGACAGCTCTGAAGTTCATATCTTCCTGAATTCTGACTGTGTTTTCCCTTAGCAACTTGAAGGCCACTTCACAACTTTTCGAAACCGTTTTTTTTCCAAGATCAAATTGTTTTGAGAAAACATTGGCTATTTCTTTAGGATCCTCAACTATTTCGTTTTCTACCTTTAGTATGATACCCTTTCCCAATTTATTTGTATTCTTTGTCCTATCTTGATTATTGACAATTTTCCAAATCCCTTTCGCTGTGTATTTTTCTTTCAATATTTTACTTTGTGTTGTCAAAGTTCTAGCTTCTCTCAGGACTCTCCTATAAATAGTGATGTATGCTGCTTTATATTTTAAGATGCTTAAATCGGTCTGAGCAATGTTTATATTACATAAAACACGTTTCATCATAGATGATACCCTGATTCCTTTTGTAATCCATTTTGGCCGTCCTAAATTATTCCTTTTAATCTTTTTTTTACCTTTCTTAAAGGTCTTTTTAAACATATTTGTAAAATTCTTCAAAAAACTATTAATTCCTAAGCATTCTAAATTTGTGTTAACAATAAGATTTCTGAAGTTTTCATTGTTTACCCTGTTACACCTTCTACGTTCAATGAATATTACATCTTCTACCCATTTTTCCTGTTTTGAAACCTCTACTGCTAGACTAACCGTTATAGCCGCATGACCGTCGCCTAACCCGTTATGATCTATAGAAGTTCCCTCAACAGAATGTATGGCAACATTTGTTAAGCAGTTGTCAATACATGACTCTGAACCATTTCTCTTGAATGTCACATCCTCTAAAATATGACGAAAGTTATAACAAGTCAACAGATTTAAGAAATCTTTCTTCTTATCACTCTCTATAAGCATATTTACATTAAAATCGCCTAATATTATAACTCGTTTGGTAAAGAACGTTTGCAGCATGGATTCTAATTTTAACAAGAAACTATCATATTTTAAATCATTTTGATAGCAACAGAATATGTATGTATTTGTGTCTAGGTCTCTTATACCACATAGTTCAAAGATTTCTGAAGCCGCCAATTTCTCGCAATTTATTACTTCAAACCGTTTATCTTTGCGTCCCAGAATCAATGTACCACCTCTCGTTTTTTTGTTTCTAGCATACATAGTGACAATGTCAAAATTTTTAAAAGAAACAAACTTAGCAGATTGATTATTTAAAAAGTGTTCACTCACACATACATAGTCTTGTTTTTCATCTAAAGTTTCTAAATATAGTTCCAATTGATCACATTTACTGGATATTCCACATACATTCTGGTGTAATAAATTTAAAGATACCAGCTTACAATTTAATTTATCATCATAATTTTTCACGAGAAGTGACTGTGACACAGGGCGAGAGACTTTGTTAGTCAAATTCGTTAGTCTATTATTATTAACGAAAAAACTGACTACTCTTCTGTGTATCGTATGGATTGGGTGAGCCTGATTGTTGATTGTCTTTATTTGTCGAATATGTTTGATAGTCCATATAGTATTTTATGTGCAGAATTTCTCGAAGAACAAAGCGACAAATATTGGTCGTATACATTCTCCTAGGTGGAATTCCGGTACTGTATTCCAGATCGAGATAGAGTGTATTGTTAAGCCTAGAGCACAACGATTTGAGGTCAAGATTCAATTTTCGTTCATTAAGATAATTATTGTATGGTATTTCACATATGAGTACATTTGTATTACAAGCATAAGATGATGACCAAGCCACCAAATTAGTCATAAATTCATAAGGATTATTGTCATTAATGCCGCATATAAGTATAACATAGTCATATTTAGTCAGTTTACAAATATCTTCTTTAAAACTATCAAGTAAAGATCCCACGCGTGCACCGGGCTTACAAAACATACGCACTTCAAAGTCAGAACCCAACAAATCCTGCAGTTCAGGTCGCATTCTTCTGCCTTGTTCATCCGCTATGATAATAACTTTCTGCTTTTCGGTTGCCTCGGTGTTTCTGTCTATTCTGTTAGCAAAAGCTTCTGGGGTTTTCGTTACTTCCGACGATTTACTCCCGCTAACATATTGAGTCCGATGTAATTTTTTTCTTAATTCTTTGATTTCCAGATTCAGGCTAGTTATCTCATTCTTTGCATTTCTCAAGTCGTGTAGTAGTTGCCGAATTTTCTGTTGCATGTTGTTCAGCGCATTAATCTTCGTATTTATAGGTGGCGTGAAAGTATGAAAAGCTTCAGTAGTCAAGCAGTGACGGTGTGTATTCTTCTGATTTGTTTCTGTTTGAGGAGATGGAGAGGAACGGCATATGGTTTTTAAAGCCTCGTTTCTTTTGGTCAAGGATGATATCTGTCTTTTTAGACTGTTGTTCTCCAAAATGGTTTCTTCCAGTTGGTTTTGTGTACTTTCGAGTTCAGCCTTAACAATTTTCAATTCCTCGGCGATTTCTTGAGCTACGTTAACGACGTTGGGTGCAAGATCCAAGCTCCTGGACAGTTTTTCAGGTGTACGAAAAAGAGGGCTTTCTATAATGGTGGTGTAAGATAGTTCCCTTGAATTATTTGCATCTAATGTTAGGGATGTTTGTGCATTATCTAAGTCCGTGTCCTCATCCAGAGAGCTAAAGGAATTCTCGACACTTACGTTTATCGAGAACGACGACATGTTCCCTTCTTTTTCATCTGCGACAGTAATACTTCTTTCGCCTTCCCCAACATCGAATGAGTCTGTGAAAGAGCTGGAGTTTGTCACAGATATGCATTTTTTATCTGTTGCAGTAGCTAGTGAAATAACGTTTTTGTTTACAATTTCTCCTGTATTTTTGGCTATTGAACAAGTTTTCTTGCATGGTTTGTTCTTCGGTGTATCATTACCATTACATTTCTTGCAAATCCATTTACGTTTTCGTTCATACGAAATTAAATCAAAAACTTTAATTGTTAGGTGTTGACATTTTGGACAGTAAACAGCTGTACAAGTTGCGCACCTTAAAAATCTTTTTCTGACTATATCTTTATGACATGTAGCGCAGTTTAGCTTCTCAGTATCTTTTTTAGGTGGCATTTTTTCAGTCTCCGTATACTTGTTTCAGAAATATATTTATAAAAGTAAAAGTGATTAAAAAAATATTTTTACGCTCTATTAGATTCGAACCCGTGCTCTATGCGTGTGAATCTGTCGCAGTAGCCTTTACGCCAAAGCGTTCGTAGCCGGAGTGTCGAAATAAAGCATCTCTTGCTTTTTCGTAGCAGTAGTGTAGCGGTTTGAGAGCGGTTTGCAGTCACGTGGTCGCAGCCAACAGCGTCAGAGTCGTTGGAGTGGGGCGCGAGTTCACTGACCTTTGTCGCTTGAGCGAGCTCCTCCGTTTTTGATTTTGACCGTTATTAAATATTATTTTGTCAATTTTTGTAATAGAATCGAAAATATAGGCTGGATTAGAAAACGGTTTTTGACACTATTTATCACTGATCTCGAGCTTTACACTGATATGAATATTAACGTTGTTACTAGAGATTTTGCAACTTTTGGAATCAGTTTTACGCGGAACAAAGAAATACACGTCTGCTCTGAGTGCGGATCGGACGGAATCTTGCACATCCGGAGGTACCCATTTTGATGATCATCTTCATCAGTGAGCGATTAACAAAAACAAATCATGACAAAATAGGTATGTTAGTGACAAAATCGGCGTAATTTGGATATCAATAAAATCGAAAGTATCCGAGCTATAAAATTGAAACTTTTTATGATTAATAAGCTTACTATGAAACACAAATCCCGAGAATTTGATTACTCTATTCCATCGGGAACCAAAGGTATGGGGCTTCAAAAAAAACGACGAAGCATTAGGAGTCCCTTACTCGGTGAGTGCCCTCGCGGTTCGCGTAAGTCGTTTTGGCGTGGGCACTACCGTGCCCCCAGATATGATTGTGGTCTGAACATACAAAGATTCAAAGATGTTTACAAGCGTTATCTTAAAAAATAGCATTGGCTAAAAATGCCAATAAATCGCTGAGCAGTTGAGATAACCTTACTTATCTAACCATTTCCTAAAATATATTTTTTTCCACGAAATATTTATTAGCTTACCTAGAAAATAATAACAATAGTACATTGCACGCGGCAAGAAAGGAACTGATTGCTAACGAACGAAGTGCAGCTGGGGGCTTGTATTGTTTTTGCTCCGTGATCAATACACACGAGTTTGCAATCGGAACGGACTTTCTTCCGAGTGATACATAGTGCTCCTGCAAGAATAAAAAAGAGGATTACTAATGGAAGAACAGTTCAATAAACCTAAAAAAAATACATGAAAAAACCAGACCTAATTTGCTTGATATTGTTTATTTTTTCAAAGTCTTCCATTTCGCCTGCAAAAATATTAGATTTACGTTCCATTTTACATCAGTTTTGACAGTTTCATCTTTTCTCCCTTGTACATGGCGGGGTAGGCAGAGCGTTAACGACTGTAAAATTTCTGGTCTGACAATATTTGAAGGACGTTTCAGATAAGTCATGTATCACTATGGTGACAGGTTGTCAGCCTGCCGCCTAAAATTGCAATACACATGAAACCCTCAAATCCCTTAGTCGGCTTCTACGACACACACGGGAAAGAAATGGGGTGATGCTATTCTAAGCCGGCATCACACGTTACTCCTTTATACTTTATAAAATTAAGCTTGATATCATTGAACCATGTTTTTAATAACAAAATATTTGCAAGATTTTCGGTATTTGGCATTGAATTGGGATCGAATTTAATTTTTTTGTTTATTGATGAATTACCAGCGTTTTTAATCATGTAACCATGCCAATCGGACAAAAGCTTTAGTATTCCATTGTTATTGTGATTTTGTAGCAGAAGCGTGTTTTTTATGTATAGGTAGTGTTTTTTGTGGTAGGTGTTTAACTTAACGATCTTTTTAAATGAAGTCACTTCCGCATTCGTTGTAAAAAACGAATTTGTTGTACCTTCAGTGCAAATAGGGACTTATACCTATTCTGACAACAGCTTTTTTGTTACTAAGTTTTTGGCCCCGGGGCCATCAAAACTACGCCGATCGGCTTGGAGGGGAGCACGGCCTTCCCCGTAAATTGTAAGGTTGTTCAAACAACCAGCCCAATTGAAGCGAGACTGGGCTTAGGATTTGTTTTGGGAAGAACTGACTGACACCAGTGTTCATAGGATCGTTGAACGACTCGGTGTCCCACATGAAATCTGTTTTAAAGTCGATTCAAAAACCCAGTCAAATCCTACATAAGAACTTTCACGTACTTTCATATATAAGAAGAAAAATTTATAAGAAGGGTCATTACCTCCTCCAGCCAAACTACTTCAAACGCTTCAATCAAAACGCTTCAATCAGTTTTGGGCACTGACCTGAAATTAGCTGTGGACTGGTTGTTGCTACAATATTGGTGGCACTCAGTGAAAATCTCCATTTTGGCGCTGGCAGTCAAGGAAAGCAAATAAGAAAGTACGCGGATGCTCTAGCTGTCATTTGTATGGGACAACCTATCCAGTGTGTAGTTAACTTCATATCAATTGTTTTGGGCCAATTTTGGGTCAAGGACCAAGCTTCCTGACTTGTGTCTCGCCGTTGTGCCCCAACGTATTATCTCGCAAAAGTACATACATACATACATATATCACGCCTTTATCCCTTGCGGGGTTGGCAGCGTTAACGGCCGTAAGAATACGGTCGCTATCGCCACGTCTGACATTTTTGAGGATTGTTTGCCAAGGTTGTTCCAGAAAACATGAGTATCACTACATGTATAGTGACAGGGTGTCAGCCTGTCGCCTAAAAATTGTAATACCTTAGTCGCCTCTTACGACACCCGCGGGAAGGATGTGGGGTGATGCTATTCTAAGCCGGCATCACACGGCATACATTGCTTATGTCATTACGTAGTCAGTTATCTTTTTCGCTGACTGGAGCTCTATTTGTGAATTTTCGCATACGGAATGCTGCTACCAATTGTGCTCACATCATAAGTTCTATTACAGAAATTCAATCACATTTAACTTTGACATATAAAAAATCGAGTAGAAAGTGAATATCGTTAGACAAGTCGTTGCGGATTTTCGTGCACGGATTCAACACTTTTCACGACTCACGACTTTTCAGTAATTGAAAACCTGTGGATCACTGAAAATAAAGCACTTTTGCGTGGATTCGCTGGCTGTTGTCTTAACCTGTGCCGTGTGGTTGTCGGCAGAGTAGAATCTCCCCTATCTTCCCGTGGATTAACCCGACCCAAGACCAGTCCTGGAGAAGGACAACTCTACATTAAACCCGGAACGGGGTCTCAGTCAGGCGCGTGTGACATAGATCTGTCATGCGGTAGACTCCTGCAGCCGACCTGGCTCCGCACGTATCGACTCGTCGTTCCTGTGGAATCAGCCAGGGAGGCCGAGTGGGTGGCGAGGACCTGGGCAACCCTGCGTTTTCCATAATTGCGTCCCAAGAAACGCAGTGTCTGTGTTCTTGCCTCAGTCACTGATTGAATCGTCTCTCACAGTCGTATGAGGCCAATGATGATGATGATATCTCAATCTAATATTGTATGTCTAAAGTAAAAATGATTTTAACCAGATAGTTTCTATAATTTGGAACAATATTTTATTAAATGTATGTATTTCTTGTTACAGGGAGAAGGATATGAACGCCAAGTTGATTGTCCAGATGGAAGGCAAGAAGACCAGGCTAATGACAGTCAAAGTAAGTTTTCTTATACTCAAGGTGCGGGAAACATCATAAACACACAGAGCACAGGTCTTTCCCAGGCGTCCCGGTAGACCGCTAATGGGGGCTTTTCTACCTGCCTGTATCAGTCAGTCAGGTTTTCTTCTCGACGACCGTGAGGCCGTCGGGGAGACGCCATCGAGGTAGAACCTCTTGGGCGTAGGATCTACCGCCGCCCGTTAAGACGGGCGGGTCATGGGATTTGTTCATGTTCATGGTGTAGGAAACACCAGATCACGGCCCGAAAACGTTAAGTTAGGACCGAGTGTGGCTGGGCAGAACCAGCCACCGACTCGGTCCGAGCGTGCCGCCGGCGAGGCGCACACCGGGTGGAACCCTGGACTATCCCAGGGCAGCCCAGCGAGCGCCTTCTAGCCGGCGGCGAAGAACGAAACATTCGGATGAGGCCGGCGAGCTTGACCCGAGTGAGTCGGGCCCGCTCAGCCGGCCGGTCAAGTCAGGTAAGTTAAGGTCAATCCTGTGGGGGCCGCCGACTGGTGCGCGCCTGTATCTGACAGATCTCGAGCTATATATATATATATATATAGACACACACACACATATAATATATATGTATATGTGTGGGTGGGAGGGTATCCTCGATGCTTGGCCTAGCGGCCTCATCCAACCTCATTCATCTTGAATCTATGAGCTACATGCAACAAACCCCGTTTCACACACACATAAAAAGAAATACGTTTTCTAGCTGTTGTTTCAGTCCTCATTTTTTTGTCTGTTTCCAGAATAGCAAAGAACAAAATGACAACACCAGGGAGAAATACAAAGACTTCACGTTCGACCACTCTTACTGGTCGTTCGACAACAACGATTCGCACTTCGCCACTCAAGAGCAGGTAACCAATCGGATTAGATAAATCTTATATTTTAATCCTTTATGCCGTGTTATGTTATGTTATGCCGGCTTAGATCACCCCAGATCCTTCCTGTTAGTGTCGTAAGAGGCGTATAGGGGACTCGAGAGTATTGGTGTATTACAATTTTTAGGCGACAGGCTGACAACCTGTCACTATAGTGATACACATGTTTTCGGAAACAACCTTGGAAAACAATCCTCAATACTTGTCAGACGTGGCGATAGCGACCATATTCTTACGGCCGTTGGCGCTCTGCCTACCCTGCAAGGGATAAAGGCGTGATATATGTATGTATGTATGTTAAACCTTTATAAGGCCATGGGAAGAATGTTACCACCTAAAATTTTACTTTAACTACCCGCAATAGATTTCAAAACGAATGAAAAAATTTACATGCTCTGCCCGTTAAAGGGTAAAAAGAGCAACTCTGCAATTGAGTGACAGGATAAGGAATAGCGTGAAAGGGAACGTTGTGGTATAAAAGATGTTGTGACTGGTATAGAAAAAGGAATGCTAAGATGGTTTGGTCACTTTGAGAGGATGGATGAAAGATATGGCGCGTGTGAATGGAAACGCTGGACGGGGACATCTAGACGAACGTACCTAGATCAAATCGAGGACGTTCTAAAGAAAGGTCAGGTCAAAAGTACCCTAAACCGACTACATACATACATACATATATCACGCCTTTATCCCTTGCGGGGTAGGCAGAGCGTTAACGACCGCAAAAATACGGTCGCTATCGCCACGTCTGACAAATATTGAGGGCCGGTTAAGATAATTTGTGTATGACTATAGTAGCAGGTTGTCAGCCTGTAGCCTAAAAGCTGTAATACACGTGAAATCCTCGAGTCCCTTAGTCGCCTCTTACGACACCCACGGGAAAGAAATGGGGTGATGCTATTCGAAGCCGGTATCACACGGCATAAACCGACAAGCATGTATAAAAAGGCTGATGAATGTTGAGGAAGCGAAAGAGGTATGTCAGGATCTTAGCAAGTGGAACTATCAATTTTTGAATACTTTGAATGAAGTAACAATACAGAGAATCGACAATGGCGTCTGACCTTGATTAAAATGTATCGCGTTTGCATTTTTAGTAACACAGGCTGAATAAATAAAGGTTATATGCGAATTATAACCGTTAAGTAAAGTTACCAAAGAAATGCATATCATGTGTTGGTAGCTGAACCAATGCGATTTTCATGTATGATTATGGATTCGACACATACTTAACAATGTGTATCTCCGAAAGTATGATAACACCAACCTTTTTTTAAAAACTTAAGCCACATCTACCGATTGTATCCAATATCGCCGAAGATCGTGATTTTGTATGATAGATCGATTTTTGTCATCAGCGTTTCCTGATATACAGGGTGTAAGGGCCGGTGTAACGAAAACTTTGCTGGCATGATATGTGCTGCCGTACGAGATATAGAAAAAATGGTTATGTTCTTCGGGTTGCAGAGGTCAGATGGCAGTCGCTCTGTGTAAAAACTTGGTTCCACGTCAAGTCCCCTAGGTTAGGTAGCCAACCCCGACAGAGAACGGGATAAGGCAAGGAGATTGATGAATGGGAATATTCCCAAAAAGGAATTCCCATTGTCCTGGAATATACCAAATTGCTGAAATGGTTTCAGGAAAACAAAAAAATACTATTATAGTAAGTAATTAATATATTTTTGTAAAGATTATGCCTTAAGGATTATCATTATAAAACTGTAATTGATCGCACAATATACGTATGATCTACGATGTAATCCTTACAAAAAAAAAATAACTATAATAGTAGGTTTATACTGTTTTCCCGATACATTCCCAGCAAGATGTAATATTCCCGGTCAGCGGAAATTCGTTTGGGAATATTCCCACTTGGGATTTATTTCGGACCACGGCACATCTCTATCTGTCTTGAGACTGTTTTGTCTATAGTGTGAGCACGGCCTTATTTTTTTGTGGTAAGGCCCAGTTATACTTTTTTTTTGCCGTGTGATGCCGGCTTAGAATAGCATCACCCCACATCCTTCCCGCGGGTGTCGTAAGAGGCGACTACGGGGCTCGAGAGTATTGGTGTATTACAATCTTTAGGCGACGGGCTGACAACCTGTCACTATAGTAATACACATGTTTTCTGAAACAATCTTGGAAAACAATCCTCAAAATGTCAGATGTGGCGATAGCGACCGTATTCTTACGGCCGTTAACGCTCTGCCTACCCCGCAAGGGATAAAGTCGTTATATATGTATGTATGTTGTGAGTGACCCACCGAGAATCGAACTCGGAACCCCGAGTAAGCCCCGAGTTTTTGTGTTAAGGCTCTGATATACTCTTTTTCCAGGTGTTCTCAGACCTGGGCCTGGACGTGATAGACAGCGCGTTCGAGGGTTACAATGCGTGTGTCTTCGCATACGGACAGACCGGCAGCGGGAAGACCTTCACTATGATGGGATCCTCGGTAAGCGTCCGTGGCCAAGTGGTTTGGACAGCGGTTCTTAAATTGCTGTATTAGATGAGAGCAAGGAAACCATTTATTTATTTTATTTAACCATTTATTGTACACAATAAAACACAAAGGACATAACATTGAGAACAATACACAACAGGTCAGCTTATTTCTAAAAAGAAATTTCCTCCAGCAGACTAATTGTGATCTTGTTCGTAGGTATATTTCGGTTCGAAGAGAATTAATTTTTGGTATTACAATACTTATAAAGACAACCATGAGCCCTCTGGCCGCCTAAAATAAACTAAATAACAAACAGCGCCATCTGTACAAGTCCTCTAGAACTACCAATGTAGCTAAACCGATAAGACAAAAGCGCAAGCGTATAGTTCTACGTTAGTGTTGGTAGTAATAGACTGTGACAATAGATGGAGCTGGCTATTACTAAGCGGTCTTACAATCGTGAGACCCGAGTTCGATCCCCGCCATGTACCAATGTGTTTTTACTTTCGTACATTTACCGGCTGTTCTCACGGTGAAGGAAAAACATCGTGATGAAAGCCACATTCAAATAAAATTAGAATTTAGATGATATTCTTTCTTTCTTTTCGTGTGGGACACCAAGTCGTCCAACGACCTGATGAACCCTAGTGTCAGAATTTTTCAACCGCCTTCTACAAGTAGAAGGCTTCTGACGTGCTAGTGTAACGACCGCCGTCTATACTATCATTTTTATCCAGATAGACTAAACTGACAGCCAAGAATGGCCTTATTTTTTTAAAATGTTGCAAGCATTATTCTAGTGTTGTGGTTTGACTCATTCATTTTATTCATTGAACTGTTGAGAGATGATTCCTCGATGTAGTTATTTTTGTAAATAAATATGCATAATAAGTACATTCTCTTCTCCGCCAGATTTTTGAAAATGCGTAGGTAGGTCAAATAGAAGACTGTAACATTAACCCATATGGTAAACAAACTTTACAGCTTAATTCGCTGCTGTGGTGAACCTGGTAAATAAATTCTAATCCTCTGACGATAACAACAAAAACCTATTGTTGTCTGGTCAGACAGGAAATAAATGTGAAGTTAGTTTGTTACACAAAGTAGTATGTTTGTCTTTTAGGCCAATTTATTAACGCAAAATGAAATTAACTAAATTATTTTCAAAAAGATTCAATGACTATCTTTGAATCATATAGCTTGATCATTCGGGGTACAATACTATTTTTTTATTATTTTTAAATACAATAACGTGACAACCCACCAAATGTCAGTTTAGTCTATCTGGATAAAAATCATGGTTTAAGTGATCATAGACAGCAACCGGGACCTAAGGCTTAACGTGCCATCTGAAACACGGAACCATCTTGCTTATGGACAATCGGGTACTCCAGCCCGCAATGTCCTAACCAGACCAGATGATATATAAATGTGACTTTACCTAGGATTCGGGCCCTGGTCAGCCTTCGGGTTGCAGAGGTCAGATGGCAGTCGCTCTGTATAAAAACTTGGTTCCACGTCAAATCCCCTAGGTTAGGTAGCCGACCCCGACAGAGAACTGGATAAGGCAAGGAGGATGATAATCTTGGGTGAAAGAAGTCTACCCCATTTTATCTCGTGGGTATCGTAAGGCGTATCGCACTCTTAACGCACGACGGGCCGCTAAAATATCGCAGCGGTCTGTCAGATCCATATTAGAAATGATCGACGGACGATAGCGCTGTGTCGAGTGCGTTTGAGCGGTTTTAGTATGGGGATTGCCATTTCTAGCATGGATCTGACAGACCGCTGCGATATTTTATTGAGGGCCCCTCAAAGAATATTAATAATATGAATAATATGTACAAACACATACACAAATGGTCAAACTAACTTTCCCTTTCTTCCATTGTTTCCCAGGAGTGCCAAGGCCTAATCCCGCGTATATGCCGCCAACTGTTCTCCCGAGTGGCCGCCGGCAAGGAGTCCGGCGCCTCCTACCGCACAGAAGTCAGCTACCTTGAGATATACAACGAGAGGGTGAAAGACCTGCTAGCGTCTGATGCCGGCCACTCCTTGAAGGTCCGAGAGCATCCGAAACTGGGGCCCTATGTGCAGGACTTGTCCAAGCATTTGGTGTCGGACTATGACGATATTCAGGTTGGTATCTTCCGCGCCCGTCCCGCTAATAATACTGTCACGCTCCCGCTCCCGCCACGTTTCCACACCCGTCCCGCGCTCCATCCCATCTCGTTTTTGCTCCCATCCCGCTTCCGATCTGCTCCTATACCAATCCCGTTCCCTCTCCCATCTTGTTCTCAAAGTTTTGAACAAATAAAACATGAGCTAAACTTGAAGACTATGGCTCCACTCGTGCGGCATGCGTGTACACACAAAACTTTCATCCCCTGTTTTACGCCCTTAGGGGTAGAATTTTTAAAAATTGATTCTTATTGGATGTTGTCCAAAGAATACGCATGCCAAATTTCACGTTTCTAGCCCCGAGGGTTTGGCTTGTGCATTGATCTAGGACCAGTCAGTTTTGCTTTTTATATGTTACTAGCGTCCCGACCAGCGGCTGCGCCCGCTGCAACTATTTTTCCGGCGGGAATAACGATTTTTCCCGGCAATTTTTATACATAAAAACCTTCCTCTTGAATCACTCTATTTATTTAAAAAACCTGTATCAAAATCCGCTGTGTACTTTTAAAGATTTAAGCAAACATACATACAGACAGACGCGAAAAGCAACTTTGCTTTATACTATGCAGTGAAGATGTTTATTGTTTTTGTGTTGTTTGTTGTTATATATAAGGTGTAAAAATATTAGCTGCAAATATTTTAAGAGGAGAACCAGTCCATCAAACTGAACAACTTTCCCCAAGAAACATAGGTCGAAATATGAAATAAATTTTTGGATCTCCCATACAAAATGTAGCAGCCGAGCGAGTCAACTGTATGGGAGGTCCAATATTTTTTTTCTTTCGACCTATTTTCCTTGGGGAAAGTTGTTCAGTTTCATGGGCTGATTCACCCATTAAAATGTTTGCTCGTTATTTTATTACACCCTGTATGTTACCTTCCATTTAAATTTTTCCAGGAATGCATGCACCGTGGCAACTTGCATCGTACAACCGCCTCTACACAGATGAACGACGTGTCGTCTCGCTCGCACGCAATATTCACCATCACTTTCGTGCAAGCGAGTTACTTACGACATAACAATATGCCCAGTGAAACTGTGTCTAAGGTGCATCTAGTGGATTTGGCGGGCAGGTGAGTCTATCTCTTTCTAGCTTATGTTGGCCGCGTATATAGCTATCTTGCTTGCACGCAATATTTACCATCACTTTTGTGCAAGCGAGTTACTTACGACATAACAATATGCCCAGTGAAACTGTGTCTAAGGTGCATCTAGTGGATTTGGCGGGCAGGTGAGTCTATCTCTTTCTAGCTTATGTTGGCCGCGTATATAGCTATCTTGCTTGCACGCAATATTTACCATCACTTTTGTTCAAGCGAGTTACTTACGACATAACAATATGCCCAGTGAAACTGTGTCTAAGGTGCATCTAGTGGACTTGGCGGGCAGGTGAGTCTAGTGAGAGTTTCATATGTATTGCAACTTTGGGCGACAGGCTGACAACATGTCACTACAGTGATACACGAATCATCTGAAACAGCCTTCAATATTTGTCAGATGTGGCGATGGCGATCGTATCTTTGCGACCGTTGGCGCTCTGCCTATCCCACAAGGGATAAAGGCGTGATATGTGTATGTATGTGAGTCTATCTCTCTCTAGCTTATGTTACCCACGTATATGTATAGCCGTCTCGCTCGCACGCAATATTTACTATTACATTCGTTCAAGCGAGTTACTTACGACACAATAATGTGCCCAGTGAAACTGTGTCTAAAGTGCATCTAGTGGACTTAGCTGGGAGGTGAGTGTCTCTGTCCCTTTCTGGCTTATGTTACCCGTGTATATATCTGTCTCGCTCGCACGCAATATTTACCATCACATTCGTTCAAGCGAGTTACTTACGACATAATAACATGTCCATGCCGTGTGATGCCGGCTTAAAATAGCATCACCCCACATCCTTCCCGCGGGCTAGGACTCGAGAGTAGTAATTGGTGTATTAAAATGTATAGGCGAAAGGGCAGACAACCTGTCACTATAGTGATACACATGTTTTCTGAAACCACCTTGGAAAACAATCCTCGAAAATGACAGACGTGGCGAAAGCGACCGTATTCTTACGGCCGTTAACGCTCTGTCTACCTCGCAAGGGATAAAGGCGTGATATATGTATGTATGTATGTAGTCCTGAAAACACGCCATGATTTTTATGGTAGGCGTAGACAGGCGTATGACTAATTAAGAGTATTTTCAGAAAATTGTGTATCAGTGTGTATCAATTTAGATGACAGCCTGTTGCCTAAAACTATGGATTTTTTTCCTTCGATACCCATGAGAAATGCGATTCTAAGCCGGCATGACAAACGCACGAAATTTTTTTTGGCGATAGCGACCATAATTTTGGTTAACGCTCTGCCTACCCCGCAAGAGACAAATAAATTATATGTCCTACTAATATTATAAATTAGAAAGTTTGTTGTTTGTTACTCCTTCACGCTATAACTACTGAACCGATTTTCATGAACTTTGTGTTCCTGTGGGATGACTTCCACGCGGGCGAAGCACCTCTGACAATATTTTGAGGGTCGTTTCAGATAAATGTTTGAGAACTAAGCCATGTTTTCAGTCCGATCCATTCTTCCTAGAATAAGTCCTAAGCCCAGTCTCGCTCCAAGTGCGTGATTGGGCTGGTTGTTTGAACAACCAATCAATTATTTCCGGGTGAGCACGCGCTCCCCACCAAGCCGACAGGCGTAGTTTCGATGGCCCCGGTTCCAAAAACGATCTTCTTCTTCTTCTTCTTCATGTCAATGGCCGAACTATATCTTTTCCTGCCAGTACTTGGCGACGGCTATGGCATTATCAGACGCCAAGTTCAGCTCTTCTTTACTACATGTGACCGGTTTCCGATTAGACCATTTTTTTTTATTAGCCTGTTCAGCGTCCCACTGCAGGGCAAAGGCCTCCCCTCTCTCGCGCCACTCGTTACTAAAGAAGACCATTACTAAAAATAATAAGCCACGTTTTTTGTATGATTACAGTGAGCGAGCGGACGCTACGGGCGCGACCGGGCAGCGTCTCGTAGAGGGCGCTCACATCAACAAGTCCCTGGTCACGCTGGGCTCCGTCATCTCCGCCTTAGCAGAGTCCAGCCAGATAGCCGATCGTGAGTTTAAAAACAATTTAAATTAAAAATTAATATATATTCTTTATTGTGTACAATTAAAATTAAGTGTGAACTTAGAAACTAGATTACAAAAGGTGAACTTGTCTCTTTAAAGAGATCTCTTCCAGTCAACCTATACAGTAAAATTGGAGATAAGAATGTAGACAGGAACAAGACTGCACACATATACCATAACATATGAATACACAAATAAATATGTATTATATCAACTTTTGTTTTAATTTTATACTTTTGATATCAATTCCCACTTTTGACAACCTTCATTTTAGTCGATCATATAAAACTATCGTCCTGTTTTACATAAAAAATGTGTTTTCTTTTTACAGTGAAACTACAGAAAGGCGTAAAGAAGAACGTGTTCATTCCGTACAGAGACTCCGTGCTCACGTGGCTGCTCAAGGACTCGCTGGGTGGAAACTCCAAAACTATCATGATCGCAGCGGTAACTTTCTACTCATATCATCTCTCTTCTCTCTTTCCGTGTGGGACACCGAGTCGTCCAACGACCCAGTGAACCCTAGTGTCAGAATTTTTCAACCGCCTTCTACAAGGAGCAGGCTTCTGACTAGCGTTGCCGAACTATCGATAGTAAAACTATCGATAGTTTTCCTATCGAAACCCCTATACAATCGATAGGCCAATCGATAGTATCGATACTATCGATAGTATCGAAGCTGACAATCGAAAAAACAATCGATAGTATCGATAGTTTTGGTCTATCGATAGTCGGCCGATGAGCGATAGTATCGATCAGTCAGGTATGGATTATTTATTTTACATACATATAATTATCATGACTTTATCTCTTGTGGGGTAGACAGAGCGTTCACGGTCGTAAAATTTCTCAGTAAAGCGACAGTAATCATTGCTGTCGCTTGCTATCGCCGCGTCTGAGGGCCGTTTCAGTAATTCGCGTATCACTAAAGTGACAGGTTGTCAGCCTGTCGCCTAAAATTGCAATACACATGAAACCCATGGGAAAGAAATAGGATGATGCTATTCTTAGCCGGCATCCCACGGCTAATGGGTTAATTATTGTATATGGATTATTTTAAAAGATTTTTTAAATTTTAATAATTAAAGTAAATTTATTTAGCCATAGTATTTAGCAATGAATGAATTAGTTATACAATTAGATACATAAAAATACACCTATAGTTTTAAAGGCATTTGCACACTAGAAGCGTGCGCCTGCGTCCGTGCGTGCGGGAAAAAATAGTATGGATATGACAGGAGAATGAAATCGACGCATCACGTGATGTATCACAATAGATACCTACGCATCACCTGTCATGTCAAGTTGTAGCGACCTCTGGTGGCTACAACATGAAGCTCACTCAAGTGGTTCACATGCATACAAGACGCAACAGGAGTTCTCAACATATCGGAGAGATGGCGCCACGTGACAGAACAATGGGCCTGAAACGCGATATCGAAGTGTTCACCGCGCAACGCATATATACAACTTCCAATCCAATCCAGGTAGACCCGTCGGTCCCCTGGCCACAACACCCGGCCAGGCGGGTAGCTACCCTTTTCCCGACACCACCTGGATTCAACCTGTCACCCGCCATAAAGTAATAAAACAAAAATTGTACAAGAAAGGCTATTATGAAATATCTGATTATATGCAGGATAAATCTCCATGGGAGTAGTTTTAAATGTATAAAGTTGACTTTAAATGACGAAACAGGTAGAATTATCTACTGTATATATATTATATTGTATTTTATGTTTATTTCAGCATAGCCATTTTCGGCTATTAATTTTTTATTATTTTTTTTTAACTTAGCTAGGGTAGCTTAGGGCATGAGCAATTGTATTTAGAATATATATTTAGAATATTTATAATATATACTGAAACGGCCCTCAGACGTGGCGATAGCAAGCGACAGTAATGATTACTGTCGCTTTACTGAGTAATTTTACGACCGTGAACGCTCTGTCTACCCCACAAGAGATAAAGTCATGATAATTATATGTATGTAAAATTATCCATACCTGACTGAACGATACTATCGCTCATCGGCCGACTATCGATAGACCAAAACTATCGATACTATCGATTGTTTTTTCGATTGTCAGCTTCGATACTATCGATACTATCGATACTATCGATTGTTTTTTCGATTGTCAGCTTCGATACTATCGATAGTATCGATACTATCGAAGCTGACCGATAGTATTGCCTCATTTTGAACAATCGATAGTATCGATAGTATCGATACTATCGATTAAAAATCGATAGTTCTTACTATCGAAAAACTATCGATAGACTATCGATTGTCTATCGATAGTCCACTATCGAGCGGCAACGCTACTTCTGACATGGTTGTGTAACGACCGCCGACTACCGGGACCTACGGCTTAACGTGCCACCTGAAGCACGGAACCATCTTTCTTACATCAACCATCTTACTTTCTTGAACCATCTTTCTTTATTTAACTTTGTGAGTGACCCACCGAGAATCGAACCCGGAACCTTCTGCGTCAAAGGCAGTCGCACTACCACTGCGCCACATCGGTCGTCAAATTATCCCTGCCATCCTGATTATTGGATAGTACCCCTGCCTTTTACGCCTAGGGTCGTTCGTGGGTTCGATGCCCACCGGGCACAAACATATGTAGTCAATTTTCAAATATTTGTGTCGAGTTT
The DNA here is from genome assembly GCA_029255805.1 of Keiferia lycopersicella. Lineage (NCBI taxonomy): Eukaryota > Metazoa > Arthropoda > Insecta > Lepidoptera > Gelechiidae > Keiferia > Keiferia lycopersicella. The sequence goes on from JARACZ010000024.1 coordinate 1,450,747, forward strand.
GTGTTTTCTATGTATAAATATGTATTTATTTACATAAAAGCACATAAGTATTAGTATCAGCTATCTAGTTGCCATAGTACAAGCTTTGCTTAGTTTGGGGCTAGATGGCGCTGTGTGAATGTCCAGGATATTTATTTTTATATGTTTATTTTATCTTATTTTTCTGTATCTCCGTGTGATGCCGGCTTAGAATAGCATCACCCCATTTCTTACCCGCGGGTGTCGTAAGAGGCGACTGAGGGACTTTCAGCTAATATTTTTACACCTTATATTGTGTTCCCAGATATCGCCAGCAGACTGCAACTACGGCGAGACGCTGTCGACGCTGCGCTACGCGAACCGCGCCAAGAACATCATCAACAAGCCCACCATCAACGAGGACCCCAACGTCAAACTCATCCGGGAACTCAGAGAGGAGATCGAGAAACTTCGCGCACAGATACATACCAATACGGTAGGACATATTTTACATACATACATACATACATATATCACGCCTTTCTCCCTTGCGAGGTAGGCAAAGAGCCAAGAACATCATCAACAAGCCCACCATCAACGAGGACCCCAACGTCAAACTCATCCGGGAACTCAGAGAGGAGATCGAGAAACTTCGCGCACAGATACATACCAATACGGTAGGACATATTTTACATACATACATACATACATACATATATCACGCCTTTCTCCCTTGCGAGGTAGGCAAAGAGCCAAGAACATCATCAACAAGCCCACCATCAACGAGGACCCCAACGTCAAACTCATCCGGGAACTCAGAGAGGAGATCGAGAAACTTCGCGCACAGATACATACCAATACGGTAGGACATATTTTACATACATACATACATACATATATCACGCCTTTCTCCCTTGCGAGGTAGGCAAAGAGCCAAGAACATCAGCAACAAGCCCACCATCAACGAGGACCCCAACGTCAAACTCATCCGGGAACTCAGAGAGGAGATCGAGAAACTTCGCGCACAGATACATACCAATACGGTAGGACATATTTTACATACATACATACATACATATATCACGCCTTTCTCCCTTGCGAGGTAGGCAAAGAGCCAAGAACATCAGCAACAAGCCCACCATCAACGAGGACCCCAACGTCAAACTCATCCGGGAACTCAGAGAGGAGATCGAGAAACTTCGCGCACAGATACATACCAATACGGTAGGACATATTTTACATACATACATACATACATACATATATCACGCCTTTCTCCCTTGCGAGGTAGGCAAAGAGCCAAGAACATCATCAACAAGCCCACCATCAACGAGGACCCCAACGTCAAACTCATCCGGGAACTCAGAGAGGAGATCGAGAAACTTCGCGCACAGATACATACCAATACGGTAGGACATATTTTACATACATACATACATACATATATCACGCCTTTCTCCCTTGCGAGGTAGGCAAAGAGCCAAGAACATCAGCAACAAGCCCACCATCAACGAGGACCCCAACGTCAAACTCATCCGGGAACTCAGAGAGGAGATCGAGAAACTTCGCGCACAGATACATACCAATACGGTAGGACATATTTTACATACATACATACATACATATATCACGCCTTTCTCCCTTGCGAGGTAGGCAAAGAGCCAAGAACATCAGCAACAAGCCCACCATCAACGAGGACCCCAACGTCAAACTCATCCGGGAACTCAGAGAGGAGATCGAGAAACTTCGCGCACAGATACATACCAATACGGTAGGACATATTTTAACTCTTTCTATTGTTTATTGATTGCCGTGTGATGCCGGCATAGAATAGCATCACCCCAATTCTTCCCGCGGGTGCTGTAAGAGGCAACTAAGGGACTCGAGGGTTTCATGTGTTCCACGTATTACAACTTTAGGCGACAGGCTGACAACCTGTCACTACAGTGATACATGTATCTTCGAAAAGGGTCCTCAATATCTGCCAGACGTTGTGATAACAACCGTAATTTTACGATTGTTAATGCCTTGCCTACCCCGGAAGGGATAAAAGCGTGATTTGTGTATGTATGTGTATGTATTGTTTATACGGAGTGTGAGGGACAGCGTTCTGAATACTAATAGGGCATGAAACTGAACAACTTTCCCCTAGGAACATATGTCAGGAAACGTCAAAAAAATTTCGACCTCCCATACAAAATCGCGATCGGCTAACTGTATTACCTATGGGAACTGTCATGAAAATTGGCAGTTGTATGTGATTTTGATGACAATACAATTATATGGCACTGTCGAACTGATCTGATGATGGAGCCGGAAGATATCAACTGGAACTTCATGATGGATGATCGTATCATGGCCATGTTTGGACTTGTTAGAAAAGTCTTGTAATTAACGTTGAATGATTAGGTTTCAAGGTCTGATGATGAAGCCGGAACAAAGGCCCTAGCATTCCATGATGGAATACCGTATCACAGCCGTGTTTGGAGTTGTTAGAAAGGTCTTGTAATGAACTTAGCTTGTTTTTAGTGTTTTACATACACACATATCACGACCTTACGGGGTAGGCAGAGCGTTATCGCCACGTCTGACAAATATTGAGGGCCGTTTGAGATAATTCGTGTACCACTATAGAGACAGGTTGTCAGCCTATCGCCTAAAAGTTGTAACACACCTAAAACTCTCAAGTCCCTCAGTCGCCTCTTACGACACCCACAGGTAAGAATAGGGGTGATGCTATTTGTCTTTTGCATTTAGCATTTAGTATTTTTTAAACTATTAATTTATTTTCTTTTGCTTCCAGGATACAGTACAAAACGAATCAGGCATGCTTGCTACCCTCCAACGCAAGGAGGCTCAAGAAAAAGTCCTCACCGAAAAATGGACAGAGAAATGGCGAGAAACCCAACAAATACTTCAAGAACAAAAAGCTTTGGGGCTCAGGAAAAGTGGCTTGGGAGTGGTATTGGACTCCGACATGCCGCATCTAGTGGGGATTGATGACAATCTGTTGTCTACTGGAGTCACTTTATACCATTTGAAGGCAAGTTACATCACTAAACAAAACTTTTAGATAGGACACGATTAGCTGGGTCTCCATTGAACGAGCAGCCTCAGATGCTCACTGCCGCGCGCAGCATGCGGCGCAATGCGCGGTCGGTGTGGACGTGTTTCGCCTGAGCAGCGCATGTTAAAATACTCATGCTCGGGCGCAAAACCGCCCACACCGACCGCGCATTGCGCCGCATGCTGCGCGCGGCAGTGAGCATCTGAGGCTGCTCGTTCGGAGAGCCTATTGGAAACAGTGGCTTAGGAGTGGTATTGGACTCCGTTATGCCGCATCTAGTGGGGATTGATGATAATCTGTTATCTACTGGAGTCACTTTGTACCATTTGAAGGTAAGTTACATACATACATATATAACGCCTTTATCCCTTGCAGGTAGGCAGAGCGTTAACGGCCGTAAGAGCACGGTCGCTATCGCCACGTTTGACAGTTTTGAGGATTGTTTTCCAAGGTTGTTACAGAAAACATGTGTATCACTATAGTGACAGGTCGTCAGCCTGTCGCGTAAAAAATTTAATACACCAATACGCTCGAGTCCCTTAGTTGCCTCTTACGACACCCGTGGGAAGGATGTGGGGTGATGCTATTCTAAACCGGCATCACACGGCAAGTTACGTCACTAAGCAAAACTCTTAGATACTACAGGATTGGAAACAGTGGCTTAGGAGTGGTATTGGACTCCGACATGCCGCATCTAGTGGGGATTGATGACAACCTGTTGTCTACTGGAGTCACTTTATACCATTTGAAGGTAAGTTACATCACTAAGCACTGACGACCGATGTGGCGCAGTGGTAGTGCTACTGCCTTGGACGCAGGAAATTCTGGGTTCGATTCTCGGTGGGTCACTCACAAAGTAGATATTTGTCACTTTGTGAATTTGTTCCCAGTCTGGTTAGGACATTGCGGGCTGAACCACCGGATTGTCCGTAAGTAAGATGGTTTCGTGTTTCGGATGGCATGTTAAACCGTAATTCTATGATCACTTAGACGGTGGTCGTTACATAACCATGTCAGAAGCCTGCTCCTTGTAGAAGGCAGTTGCAAAATTCAGACACTAGGGTTCATCGGGTCGTCGGACGGGTCGATGTCCCACACGAAAAGAGAGAGAATTTAGTTTAAATTGAGTACAAATATATTTTTCGATTAAATAGTTAATTTGTACGCCGTGTGATGCCGGCTAAGAATAGAATCACCCCATTTCTTACCCTTGGGTGTCGTAAGAGGCGACTAAGGGACTTGAGGGTTTCAAGTGTATTACAACTTTTAGGCGACAGGCTGACAACCTGTCACTTTAGTGATGCACGAATTATCTCAAACGGCCCTCAATATTTGTCGGACATGGCGATAACGACCGTATTTTGGCGATCGTTGACGCTCTGCCTACGCCGCAAGGGATAAAGGCGTGATTTGTGTGTGTGTGTGTGCGTGTGTGTGTGTAAAAACGTGTGTATTCTTGACTGTCTTTATTCGTTTTTTAACTTTTACCTCATGAATAAATTCCCATTGCAGGAGGGTGAAACAGTAATAGGTAGTGAAGAGTTCACTCCCCTGCCGGACATAGTTCTGAGCGGCGCGGGGGTGCTACCACTGCACTGCCGGGTCACCCTGCACGAGGGGGTGGCCACCGTGCACCCCGCGCAGGGCGCGCAGTGCTGGCTCAATACCGTGCTGATTGACAAACCGGCGAAACTTAGCCAAGGTAAATAACAAATAACATTTATCATCATCATCCACCTTGCCTTATCCCATTCTCTGTCGGGGTCGGCTACCTAACCTAGGGGATTTGACGTGAAACCAAGTTTTTACACAGAGCGACCGCCATATGACCTCTGCAACCCGAAGGCTAACCTGGCCCGAATCCTAGGTTAAGTCACATTCATTTGACGACCGATGTGGCGCAGTGGTAGTGCGACTGCCTTTGACGCAGAAGGTTCCGAGTTCGATTCTCGGTGGGCCACTCACAAAGTTGATATTTATCACTTTGTGAATTTGTTCCCAGTCTGGTTAGGACATTGCGGGCTGAACCACCCGATTGTCCGTAAGTAAGATGGTTCCGTGTTTCGGATGGCACGTTAAGCCGTAGGTCCCGGTTGCTGTCTATGATCACTTCGACGGCGGTCGTTACACAACCATGTCAGAAGCCTGCTACTTGTAGAAGGCGGTTGAAAAATTCTGACACTAGGGTTCATCGGGTCGTTGGACGACTCGGTGTCCCACACGATAAGAAGAAGTCACATTCAAATATTATCTGGATTCAAATTAACAAATAACATTTATACAGGGAGTAAATCAGTCCGATCCGTTCTTCCCAAAACAACTCCTAAGCCCAGTCTCGCCCCAAGGGCGTGATTGGGCTAGTTGATTGAACAACCAATCAATTATTTCCGGGTGAGCCCCACCAAGCAGTCCGGCGTAGTGTCGATGGCCCCGGGGCCGTAAACATATAGACAAGAAAAACGGGATGTAAAAATATTAGCTGCAAATATGTTAAGAGGTGAACAGGCCCATGAAGCTAAACAACTTTCCCCAAGAAACATAGTTCGAAATACGAGAATATTCTTTGGACCTCCCATGCAAATTGACTAGGTCGGTCGGTAATTTTGTTTCATATTTTTTGGAATAAAGCTTAAAACCACCTCAACGCAGTCAAATTCAAAATAAAACCACTCAAAACCAAATCAAAACAAAACAATCTCTTGATAACCAGATGAAAAAAAATATAACATATATTTTTGGAATTTATACATACATACATACATATACCACGCCTTTATCTATTGCGAGTAGGCAGAGCGTTAACGGCCGCAAGAATACGGTCGCTATCGCCACGTCTGACATTTTTGAGAATTGTTTTCCAAGGTTGTTTCAGAAAACATGTGTATTACTATAGTGACAGGTTGTCAGCCTGTCGCCTAAAAATTGTAATACACCTGAAACCCTAAGTCTCTCAGTCGCCTCTTACGACACCCACAGGTAGGAAATGTGGTGATGCAATTTAAAGCCGGCATCACACAGCAAAATCAATGTATTTTATAAACGGAAAAAATAAAAACTTAAACACAGAATTAATAAATGTATTTAATATTTCAGGTTGCATCCTGCTACTCGGTCGCACGAACATGTTTCGCTACAACGACCCGGCCGAAGCCGCCAAACTCCGGCAAGAAGGCAGCGCCTCCGTCATGAACCTGTCCAGGCTCTCCCTGCTGTCCTGGTCTACCACAGATTTGGCAGCTAGTACAGAAAATCTGAACAATACTTTGTCGTAAGTATGATGATGATGATGATAACAGGCCTTCAGCTCATCGCGCTTAGCGTCGAGGTCTGCTTTACGCTGTTCCTCAAGCTCGCGGACTTGCCTCTTAACCATCCCGCGCCATTCGGGACGCTGTGCTGCCAGACCCTCCCACTGAGTGGGCTCAATGTTGCATCTTTTCATGTGTCGTTTCTGAACATCTTTATATCTGAGGAGTTGTCCGCCATGCTTTCGCTTGCCCTGTCGTAAGTATATCATTGTCATTAATAGCAAAAGGCCACTGCTGGACAGAAGACTGAAGCGTTCCATAGATCACAACTTTGGAGAAATTTTATACAAGTAGCAGGCTTCGGCTTTTGACCTTTCTACCACACGGTTTTTAAGCTATATCTGTCATCTTGTTTCGCAACAATAACCGGGATGAAGCGGCTAAACTCAGGCAAGAAGGCAGCGCCTCTGTCATGAACCTATCCAGGCTCTCCCTGCTGTCCTGGTCTACTACAGATTTGGCAGCTAGTACAGAGAATCTGAACAATACTTTGTCGTAAGTATATCATTGTCATTGACAGCTAAAGACCACTGCTGGACAAAAGACGGAAGCGGTTCCATATACGGTGACTACTCTTCAGTGATTTCTTTCCTTTTCGTTTGGTAATTGCCATGATTGACTGACCGAAGTATAGCTCAATTTAGATAAAATTGTAACCTAACTTGTTTCTTCCTTATTTATGCTCTTGTTGACAACAGATGTGGCGCAGTGGTAGACTGCCTTTGATGCGGAAGGTTCCGAGTTCGATTCTCGGTGGGTCACTCACAAAGTTGATATTTATCAATTTGTGAATTTGTTCCTAGTCTAGTTAGGACATTGCGGGCTGAACCACCCGATTGTCCGTAAGTAAGATGGTCCCGTGTTTCGGATGGCACGTTAAGCCGTAGGTCCCGGTTGCTGTCTATGATCACTAAGACGGCGGTCGTTACACAACCATGTTAGAAGCCTGCTCCTTGTAGAAGGCGGTTGAAAAATTCTGAGACTGGGGTACATTGGGTCATTGAACGACTCGGTGTCCCACACAAAAATAGAGAAGAGAGAGATGCTCTTGTCGATGTAGTTTAGAGTCTACCTTACAAATTGGAATATACAAGGTGTAAAAATATTAGCTGCAAATATTTTAAGGGGTACATCAGTCTATGAAACTGAACAACTATTCCCAAGAAACATATATCGAAGTATGAAAAAAAATTTTAGACCTCCTATACAAATTGACTTGGTTAATCGGTAATTTTGTATGGGAGGGCCGAATTTTTTTTTCATATTTCGACCTATGTTCCATGGGGAAAGTTGTTCAGATTCACGGGCTGGTTCACCCCTTAAAGTACTTGCAGCTAATTTTTTTTACACCCTGTATTCAATACTTTTTACTCTTACAGGGACATTGAGGGTGAAATCCGGTGTGATCGCATTGAGGCACAGAAGGCGGAGTTAGAGAGAGAGAGACAGCAATTCATGCTGCAGCAGGAGGAGAGACAGAGACGGTGGAACGCTGAGAGAGAGGAACTCTTGCAGGCGCAGAAGGAACTCGATCAGGTAAATGTTTCACCTATAACCTTATCTATTTATCTATTGAACTGTTTATTGCACCGAAGATAAAACACAGGACAATCACATTTAGATAAAAAACACAACAGTTACTACTCTTCCAGCAGTCCTACGGTAGAGAGATAGCTTAAGGTGAGGCTGACACGAGCTAAAAACCGGTTCCTTACAGGCTTGTGCCGTGTGATGCCGGATTTGAATAGCATCATCCCATTTTTTTCCCGTGGGTGTCGTAGAAGCCGACTAAAGGACTCAAGGGTTTCATGTGTATTGCAATTTTAGGCGACAGGCTGACAAACTGTCATTATAGTGATACATGACTTATCTGAAATGTGTGTACCAAATAAAAACACGCTTTTGGCTCCGTATGAAAAATCTAAAAGGTGTAAAAAAACTGCGAGTAGATGTGAACCAGCCCATGTTGAACAGCTGTTCAGTTTCATGCGCTTGTTCGCACTATAAAATATTTGTAGTTTTTTTTTACTTCCATAATATCCATATATGGGGTGTAAGACACGGTGTAACGAAAACTTTGCAGGCGTGATCAGACCATGAAACTGAACAACTTTTTCTATGGGGGCTTTGAGAAACCAAAAATCTTTTTATGTTTCCATATAAAGTCAGTCAGCTGATCCGGAATTTTGCATGGAAGGTCGATTTTTTTTTATGTTTACCAACATAGCTCCCATGGAAAAGTTGGTCACGCCTGATCCATGGTCTGATCACGGCTGCAAAGTTTTCGTTACACCGTCTCTTACACCAGTATATCCTCTATAGAGACTTATTTAGTCTATTATACGAGCAGGAACGGGAGGCAATGGAGCGCGAGTACGCGGCCGCGTGCAGAAGGCTGTCGGGCGACTGGCGCGCCTTGGAGAAGGGCTGGGCGCACCGGCGGCGGGCGCTGAGACACAGGCAGAGGGAGCTCACGGCCAGGACGCAGACTTTGAGCTCGCTGAGAGACACGCATCACAGCTGTGTGAGTATTACCAAACATGTTACCATTGAAAAGTAATCTCACTTTTGGAAGACATCGGATGTCTCCTTCATCATTAGCTGTGTAATCTCTGAAGAAATAATTAAACCAGTAACCACTGCAAGTATTGAAAATACAGCGTCTGACATCGATCTTGAGAGCAATATTTATGAATGTCAGCAGTACGAACGACATCTCAAAATCGCTCATTTACGTTACATTATAAATACGGCCCTAAATGCCATAGAGCGCTTTCCAATAGACATACAGGGTGTAATAAAATAAGCTGCAAATGCTTTAAGGGGTGAATCACCCCATAAAACTGAACAAGGAACATAGGTCGAAAATTTAAAAAAATTTGGACCTCCCATACAATTGACTCGCTCGGCAGCTACGGCTGCTACATTTTGTATGGGAGGTCCAAATTTTTTTTTCATATTTCGACCTATGTTTCTTGGGGAAAGTTGTTCAGTTTCATGGGGTGATTCACCCCTCAAAATATTTACAGCTAATATTTTTATACCTTATAGAGTCGGACGAAAACCGTGGTCTATGAAAGAGCCTGTGAGAGGCCTGTGTCCAGCAGTGGACGCAAGACGGATGTTGATAGTCATACGACATTTATTGTACCTGTTTTTCTAGAATTGGTAATATTTTTTCTGTTCGTATTTATACTACATTAGTTCACTTTTCTTCCTTTTACTACAGTGATAAATCACATCATATTTTAATAAATCACTTGTAAATAATGCATGATTATTATGGAATAAATAATTATGATTGTCACTTTCTTACATATAATAATTATTACGGATAAAAAAAAGATGAATTGCGTCATTCGTTCGATACGAAGTCAGTGCCCTATATTTCCCGGTTGAAGTGGTACTGTTGGTTCTAGAATAGTACTCGATTTATGATAGGGTGAAGTTTATTATGATATTCTTCTTCTTTTCGAGTGGGACACCGAGTCGTCCAACGACCCGATGAACCCTAGTGTCAGAATTTTTCAACCGCCTACTACAAGTAGCAGGCTTCTGACATGGTTGTGTAACGACCGCCGTCTAAGTGATCATAGACAGCAACCGGGACCTACGGCTTAACGTGCCATCCGAAACACGGAACCATCTTACTTACGGACAATCGGGTGGTTCAGCCCGCAATGTCCTAACCAGACTGGGAACAAATTCACAAAGTGATAAATATCAACTTTGTGAATAACCCTCCACCGAGAATCGAACCCGGAACCTTCTGCGTCAAAGGCAGTCGCACTACCACTGCGCCACATTATGATATTTATTAATATGTATTTTTTTCTGTACTATTATAACATAAAGTAGATTGAAGTAAAAGACACAATTAATTACTAAATTCATTACAAAATTCGTGACAAACAAAAAAATATGTAAACCTATACATCGTCTTTTCTTATTGTGTGGGATACCGAGTAGTATAACGATCCGATAAACCCTGGTGTCAGATTTTATACCTATTGAAAAGTACTGTGTAACAAGTCACTGTGATATGTATGATTCTCACAATTCAGAGCCTAGATAGTTCCTAATACATTATTTTCAGTTGTCCATATTATTTTATACTTCATTCGCTTACATAGTGTCACGACCAGCGTAACTCAGTACGCGCCCGTACGTGCGTGTATCGAGCATTCAGGTCAAGTTACGCTAGTCGTGACACTATCTAAGCGAATGAGCTCTACTAAAAGTCATCCACTGAAATCTCACTAAATACTCGCTCTCACAATCAATAAAATCGTGAACTAATAGTACCGCTTCATCGTGCACTGCAGAACAATGATGTTATTGTCAATAAGCTATTTCTCACTAGTTAGTTCATTACTTTCTTTCCTTCACTCGCTTATAGCGGCTTGTTTGTCTCATTATCTACTAGATCACAGAATTTCTAAACTATCGCGGTAGTGTACACTATTCAAAGTTACAATTTTAACGGGTTTTTACTGACGAATTATTTTTATTGAGTTCCCGATATTTCTAGTGAGTTGCAGTTGTTGTGTTCCACAAAAACGTAGAAGAATAAGGGAAAAACGTAGAAGAAAAAAGATAGATTTGTCTGCCCCGAGCCGCCACCCGTACATACTCCAGTTTACCCGTTCAGTCCGATCCGTTCTTCCCAGACTAAGTCCGATCCGTTCTTCCCAGATCAGTCCGATTCGTTCTTTTCCAGAACAACTCCTAATCCCAGCCTCGCCCCAAGGGCGTGATTGGGCTGGTTGTTTGAACAACGAATTAAATATTTCCGGGGGAGACCTAGCTCCCCACCAAGCCGTCGGGCGTGAGGCCTAAATCATAGAGCCATTAGGAAAAAAAATAGTTTACCTGTGATCATGACGCTTGCAACAGTCTCGAAATATCGGGAACTAAATACAATGAACTCGTTGGTAACCCGTTAATATTATAACTATTTATAACTAGATCACTATAAATACTATATTTTAGAACTAACTATCTAAGTAGTGTTAGAATCTGCTGTAGTTTTTCTACGCTGTATCCGTTTTGTTTTTGTTTTTGTGGAGTTCTGAATATTGTGACGTGTGGAAAAATATGAACTAAGTACGTATTGATTTTTATGATGAAAGTGTTTTGAAAATAATTGTGTCTTAATCTAAATCGAAAAACTGAGGTCTTACTAAAAATCTTCGCATATATACAGTTATTTAGTAGTCATATTTAATTTTTAAGTAAAATATTTGTGAATTTGCGAAAAAAGTTGGAAACAGAAAAGATATTGATGTATTTCATATTATTTTCATGTGATGATAAAAATTCCCTTCTCCGTATTGCCCTAATGCTACTACTACTAATAAAAAAATGCCCGTAATACTACTAAAGTCGAAAAATTATATAAAAAAACATAAAAATGGCTCCCTATGTTTCGCAATATCACAGACAGAGGCCAAACAAATGTAATTTTGTTTAATTATCATACATACATACATAAATCACGCCTTTATCCCTTGCGGGGTAGGCAGAGCGATAAAAATACAGTCGCTATCGCCACGTCTGACAAATATTGAGAGGCCCTTTCAGATGATCCGTGTATCACTGTAGTGACAGGTTATCTGCCTGTCGCCTAAAGTTGTAATACACAATAAACCCTCGAGTCCCTTAGTCGCCTCTTACGACAACCGCGGGAAGAAATGGCGATGCTATTCTACACCGGCATCACACGGCAATTTTAAACATTGTTTAATTATCGCGTGTTTCATATAGGGTATTGATGAAACATGTCAATTATGACAAGTAATGAATGTTCCGCATGAACAAGCTGTGAATTTTCGTAATAAATGTTAATGAAGTATGTTTCCCCCGAAGTTATATTGCTGTTTTATATCAAACTGTGTGTGTATTGTGCACGTCGTATCCGCGTACCATTAAATACAGTTTTCTCTCCTCATAGGTCTGCTGTTTGTTGAAATTTCTTTCTAGAAATAAGCAGTGCCTGTTGTGTCTTTTTTCTTCTTGTATTTGTCTTGTATCTGTTTTTGTGTGCAATATTTATTCAAACTTAAATTAAAATTAAATTAAAATTGAAAATGTTTCTACTGATATTACAGTGTAGTTTTAAATCAAATTTACTTTGATATAGTTCCATCAGTTTAGTGTAATAATAAATTCTTCTTTAAAGGACTGTTTTTGACAAGACAATCCGAGTAACATGGTTATGGTTCGTACTATAAGCTATTTTCGTGTGATACCGGCTTTTTCGTGTGATGCCGGTTTAGAATCGCATCACCCCATTTCCTACCCGTTGGTGTCGTAAGAGGCGACTGAGGGAATTGAGGATTTCAGGTGTATTACAACTTTTTCCTGGTTTTCTGAAACAACCATAGAAAACAATCCTCAAAAGTGTCAGACGTAGCGATAGCGACCGTATTCTTATGGCCGTTAACGCTCTGCCCAACCCCGCAAGGGATAAGGGCGTGATATATGTATATATAGGAGTCTCATTCTTTAACTTTATATTGTAATTTTAACAATGCGTATTTTATTAAATACCTGAAACTCGTTTCGAATAATCAAAAATCAAATCAAATTAACGTTTATTTGCTAAAACGTGAGTAAACAGATCTTAAATTAGGTTCCTGCACGGTAGTCTACATTTTTAATACCTACCAAATAGGACCAAAAAAATTACCTTTGTCCGGCCTTGAAATCACCAACAAACAGACCTCAGTAATATTCAGAACTCTATACCTTACCCGTATCATTTGCAACGCGCTAGGCCGAGAACGAGGCCGGACGCGCGGCGACGCTCCGCAACGAGATTGATGAGAAGAAACAGCAGCTTGAAGACTTCGTGAGGGCCAGGCTTGAGGAGTTGGAAGCCAGGGGGTTAATACAGGTATGTGCTGTGTGACGCTTGCTTTAAAGTTATAGTACATTCACGTTACATTCAAATGGGGGAAAATGAGACCGGTAATTTCATGGTCGACATCAGCATCTATGAACCAGCTATAAGCCTATAACGTTATAACAGGACCCTAAGTCCGCTAAATGAAAATCGTTTCAGTTCGATGTCGATTGGATCTCAGTTGGATGATTTCGGCCATTTCGTAGTCTGCTAACATTTTGAAGTATTCAAAAAGCACAATGGCAATTAAATGACAGTTGAGTTTCGATGGCGTCACAATGACAAAAAATAGCAGACTTGGAGCCCTGGTTGATAAATGTAGAGTTCAAAGTTTTCAGTTACAACGTTATAGCTGGTTCATAGATGCTGGTGTCGACCATGTCCCAAGTTACCCGCTAGTCTCATTTTCCCCCATTTGACCGTTCATTATGTATTTTGTAACATCAATCCGCTACTTGACAGGTCAAATGAACTACTTTTAAAATCGACATTTTGTACGGAAATGTCGAGTAATGACGTCACAAGTCTCTATTTCAGGTAGCGTCATAGCAAAGTCGATTTCACGTCTGTTTTTTCGTTGGTTAAATCTTTATCCAAAACGCCTGGAAGAGCTTCTGGTCCATGAAGGAGCTTATGAAGGGAGACCTTCCGTTGACACTGAAGCGTAGACTCGTTGATATGTGCATTCTGCCCGTCCTGACGTACGGCGCACAAACATGGTCTTTGACTGAAGCACAAAAGTCCAAACTCAAGGTTTGCCAACGCGCCATGGAGCGCAGCATATTAGGTGTTAAAAGGATCGATCGGATTAGGAACACCACCCTGCGCTCCAAAACTGGCATCATAGATGTAGGCAAAAAGTCTGCAAAGTTGAAGTGGGACTGGGAAGGAACATGTCTGCCGCATGCAAAGCGACAGATGGGCTAAATTAGCAACAGAGTGGGTGCCACAGGATGGTCGCCGTTGTCGAGGCCGGCCTCGCAGAAGATGGAGAGATGATCTGGATGCTTTTCTCCAAAGTTTGCAATCGGAGGCCCAAGATCGAGACGAGTGGCGCGAGAAAGGGGAGGCCTTTGCCCTGCAGTGGGACGCTGAATAGGCTATTTAAAAAAAAAAAAAAAAAAAAAATCTTTAAAACTACGCACCGGACTTTGATGCAATTTTTCAAAAGGAAGGTTCTTATGCATAATACTTGCCGGGAAATCATCTAATTCCTAAGGGAAAGTGCGTTACAGCGGGCACAGATATTAACTTATATAATTACTAATAAGATGTTTTCCCGGCAAGTGTCATACATAAAAACCTTCCTCTTGAATAACTCTATGTATTAAAAAATCATCAAAATCCGTTTAGTAGTGGTAAAGATTTAAGCAAACATACATACAGACAGACGCGAAAAGCGACTTTGCTTTATACTATGTAGTGGTTTTCTGTTTAAAAATTCTAATTGTCACAATTTTCAAAAACGATGAGTGGGGTTAGAAGTATTTTTAGACAATAGTTTTCACAATATAACTTTCATATTTTATTAATTGCCTTTTCAAGTAGCGAATTACTTTACAATATTCATCGTTAAATTTAGCGCTTGTTTTATGTAAGTCTATTTGGTTCTAGTGTTGTTATTCAAAACCTTGTTCTTAGTTCGAGATTAAACTGCTATACAGGACGTTGAAAACTTAACTGAAAATGTTACAGGCAATAAATTAATTCGTGGTACTAAACACTTAGGCGATGTGCGAAATAGAGGGTGTAAAAATATTAGCTGCAAATATTTTATGGGGTGAACCAGCCCTATAAACTTTCCCAAAGGTCAGAATATGAAAATAAAAAATTTGGAAGAGTTACCGACCGGCCAAGTCAATTTGTATGGGAGGCCCAAAAAACATCCTATATTTCGACCTGTTTTTGGGGAAAGTTGTTCAGTTTCTTGGGCTGAATAACCCCTTAAAATATGTGCATCTAATATTTTTACACCTTATATAATTTGTACTTCTGATACAAAATGTCTGCACAATGTTTCAGGAAAAAATTGTTAGTTCAAAGTAACTAATTTTAAAGTAAATAAAGTTAATATATTTAACTACACTTTTTGATCTCGAATTGCTGCCCAGGGTTTTTAGATTTAGATGTATTTATTCTACATTTTTTTTTTCTAAAAATATAATAATACAGGGTGTAAAAAAAATATCTGCAAATATTGTAAGGTGTGAACCACTATCCCTAAGGAACATAGGTCAAAATATTAAAAAAAATATTTGTACCTCCCATAGCCTCCAATACAAAATTAGACCAAATAAATTTGTATGGGAGGTCCAAAAAATTTTTCTCATTTTTCGACCTATGTTTCTTGGGGAAAGTTGTTCAGTTTCATGGACTGGTTCACCCCTGAAAATATTTGCAGCTAATTTTTTTTACAGTTTAGGTATATATAGCATGATTTTTTAAAAGATTTCCATGTGCTTGCTTAAGTATTGTTCCGTGTTGTAATACTAGCTTATTAAATTAGATGTTTTATGAATTTCCTTACTTCTAAGTCACACTATCTGTAAGCCCAACATTCGGACCTCTCTTTCACACTTTACTTTTTTTTGTGTCCAGGACTCAAGTCCAGACAGCCCTTCGTCAGAAACGTCGACGGAATGTCTGATGCATTTACTGCAGCAGTGTGATCCAAACACTGCATCAAGTATCAAAGACACCATCAATAGGCATGTGAGTATATATCGACGCTGTTAGCTTTGTTGACGTTGTTTGCCATGTGATGCCGGCTTCGAATAGCATCACCCCACATCCTTCCCGCGGGTGTCGTAAGAGGCGACTAAGGGACTCGAGAGTATTGGTGTATTACAATTTTAGGCGACAGGCTCACAACCGGTCACTATAGTGATACACGACTAATCTGACACGACCCTCAAACATTTGTCAGACGTGGCGTTAATGACCGTAACTTAACGGTCGTCAGCGCTGTGCCTACCCCGCCAGAGATGTAGGCGTGATTTGTATGTATGTACGTATTTTAATTTTCTTTTCCTTGCAGAAAAAAGAACTAATAGAATTGGAAGAGGAACTCCAAAGCCGCGTGGCGTCGGTCGCCACCCACCGCGCTAAGGTTGACAGGTTGTCAAAAGAGCTGTCACTATTAGCTGCTCAGGATCTCGGTCTACGACACGCGTTGGCTTCGGATTTGACACCTACTGCTGCTAGAGGTACAAAAACTTCTTCATTTTGTGTCTAACGACCCGATGAACCCTGTCATCTGAGATATTCAATCGCCGACAAGCAGCAGACCTCTGACATAGTTGTGATAAACAGCAACGGGATCCGACGGTTTAAAGTGCACTCCGAAGCACCAAACCAACTTTCTTTCCGGACAGCCAGGTACGGAAAGAATTGAATTGATGCCGGCTTAGAATAGCATCACCCCATTTCTTCCCGTGGGTGTTGTAAAA
Source organism: Keiferia lycopersicella (assembly GCA_029255805.1). Lineage (NCBI taxonomy): Eukaryota > Metazoa > Arthropoda > Insecta > Lepidoptera > Gelechiidae > Keiferia > Keiferia lycopersicella. The sequence goes on from JARACZ010000024.1 coordinate 1,467,436, forward strand.
GGCAACTAAAGGACTCGAAGGTTTCATGCGTATTACAATTTTACAAGCTGACAACCTGTCACTACAGTGACACATGTACCATCGAAAAAGGCCCTCAATATTTCTCAGACGTGGCGATAGCGACCGTATTCTTACAGCTGTTAACGCTCTGCCTACCCCGCAAGGGATAAAGGCGTGATATATGTATGTATGTACATTCCTTACAGAAAACGAGGCGTTAACCCCGTTGACACCGGAGGGCGTAAAGCGCAGTAAATCTGAGCTGGTGTTGCGTCGGACGCCGCGGGAGGAGGTGTTGGATCCCCTGTCTGCTGACGAGAGAGAACACTTCAAGAAGAAGAAGATGAGGTAAGGAATTAGCATGATGACTGGCAGTTCAAATGAGCTACTTATTAAAACGATATTTTGTATGAATCGCCGTGTGATGCCGGCTTAAAATAGCATCACCTACTCATCCCGCGGGTGTCGTAAGAGGCGACTAAGGGACTCGAGAGTATTTGTGTATTACAATTTTTAGGCGACAGGCTGACAACCTCTCACTATAGTGATACACATGTTTTCGAAACAACCTTGGAAAACAATCCTCAAAAATGTCAGACGTGGCGATAGCGACCATATTCTTACGGCCGTTGGCGCTCTGCCTACCCCGCAAGGGATAAAGGCGTGATATATGTATGTATGTATGTATTTTGTATGAAAACAGGAAGAGATGACGTCATGTCTCTCTAGTTTGGCTGGCGTCAAAACATTTATTTATTTATTTATTTATTTTATTTGACATAGTATACATAAACAAACTAATTAGTCAATGCCCTCGTTAAACCTCGTAAAGGTTTGTCTCGAAGACATAATTCCGCTATAGGTACAATAACAGTAAAACTACTAACATTTAAGCAATACGTTAGTTACGTAAGGAAGAAGGTATACAAAGATTTATAATAATATGTAATCAAATCACAGTCCGTCGGCCAGCGCAGCGGCGTGTTGGCGGCCACCAATACGTCATCCCGACCAGTCAGTAAAACCGGTCCGCAGATTCCACTATACAGGCTGTTGCATTTAGTTAAAGACACTCGATCAACTTTTTATGCCTTCGATAACAATATTGGCAGTTCTTCCTTAAGTATACGGGAAATATTGTTCTTAGATATTTTCTCTCGCGTTTCTAGGGGAATCAAATTAATAAGAGTTGACACTAAGTACTCAGATGTTCGTTTACCGTAGAAGTTGTGGTATTTTGGTATTTTTAAAAGTTTATTAGTAACTTGCCTCGTGATCTTCAAGTGACTTATTGGGCTCTGTAATTCTGTTCGGAAGTACTGTTCTTTTAGAATTTGTATTTTGAAAAGAGTTTGAACAGGTAATACCTTACAGAACTCAAACAGCTCAATGTCGTCTGTAACTTTCAATTTTACGTCAAACGGAACAACTAATTTGAGTATTCTTACTTGAATGTTATATATTTGATCCAAATAAGTTTTGAATGTACGGCCATAACTACTTAGGCCATAAAGTATAATACTCTGTGCCAAAGCAGTGTACATTGAAACTCGCACGTCGTAAGGAATCCTGCTACGTAGTACATATAGTTTGGCCAAGAAAGCTCGTAACTTATCACAGACGAGATCTACATGGGGTTTCCAGCAAAATTTATTGTCCAATAACAGACCAAGGTATCTTATTACGTCAACTTGTTGTAATGGTGGGCAATCACAAGACGCAGGGTTTGGTACCAAGTGCAAGCAGTCATGCCCGTGTCCCGTGACTATAACATCGCCAACAGTTCTCGATTGCGCAGAACGTACATGTAACAATTTTGTCTTTTCCGCATTGAGCACCAAACCAGCATCATGAGACCAGCGGCAGATCCTGTCAAAATCATACTGCAGTTTTCGTTCGGCAGTTTTTAGGTCTCTATCTGCAATAAGTAGACACGTGTCATCCGCGTATTGGTAAACACTGCAAAACTCTACACAATTGTTCATATCATTGACGTATGAAAGATAGTGCAGCGGTCCAAGAACATTTACTTTTATATTATTTTTGTGTTATAAACTTTGAATATTTTGAAAAACTATAAATACAGTACGTAGTATTTTTATATTGTGTTTTAATATTGTTTTTCTCGTAAGCAATAAAGAGTTTATCTATCTATCTATCTATTTTTGGACAATAGCTTTAAGCGTACTACTTTTGTATTTTGTTAATGACCCAGTCATCTAGCGCATTACTCTTGCGAATTTTGCGATTTACAATGAGTATATCTTGGTTTTTGATTATACAAATTCAATCATAATCTTTTCAGCCTATCTCTAAGCCTGGATCCTCTAGATTCCCCTTCAACAATTGCCTCAGAGACCTTCCATACAGCGACTTCCTCCCCCCCGACCTTCCCTCAAGACACCACCACGCCAACCCCCTCGACAACTGAAGCGGACGACCAGCCGTCTCTGACTCCTCAGTTCAAGCTTGGACCAGTGCCTGACGATAGTGATGATATGTCCAGTACGGAAGACTACCATAAGGTACGTAAATCTTCTTTACACACACACACACACACACACAAATCACGCCTGTATCCCTGGCGGGGTAGGCAGAGCATCAACAAGCGTAAAATTACGGCCGTTCTCGCCACGTCTGACAAATTGTTGAGGGTCGTTTCAGATAAGTCCTGTATCACTATAGTGACAGTCAGCCTGTCGCCTTAAATTGCAATACACATGAAACCCTTGAGTCCCTTAGTCGTCTCCTTCAACACCCACAGGAAAGACTAAGTGATGCTATTCTATAGTCTATAAGCTTAGGTACTTATCTTTTTGTAAACAAACTTTGTATTAAACTGACAGTTCTGAAGTGTCACTTTCATACAAAGTGTGTTTACAAAAAGATAAGTACCTAAACTTATAGACTATAAACCGGCATCACACGACAAAATCTTCTTCAATCTTCGGAATCCACAACAGTCCAATTCTGAACATAGGATTTGGAATTTGAAATTTGGAAGTATTTGTAATGGGGTATAACAATTAAGAGGGTTTCATGTGCATAACAATTTAAAGCGACAGGCTGACAACCTGTCACTATAGTGATACACGAATCATCTTATAGGAACCTCAAAAACTTGTCAGAAATATTTTTAAAAGCGACATGTTTTTGCAGAGTTGCCCCATAGTATTAGAACGTATGTCAGGTTTCAAGTAATTTACACATGTTTTGTTTGCAGCCGCGGATAGTGGAAGGTCAATCCTCGAGTTCAGTAGAAAGATCACCTGAAGAGAGACATCAGAGAGCCAAATATAGGAGAAGGATAGCAGGTAATACATACATACATACATACCGGGTGTAAGGGACAGCCCTCCGAATACTGATAGTGTGCATGCAGACCATGAAACTGAACAACTTTCCCTTAGGAACATATGTCAGGAAAGGACAAAAAAATTTCGACCTCCCATACAAAATTGCGATCACCTGACTGCATTTACTATGGATAACCAAAAATTTTTTTACGTTTCCTGACATATGTTCCTAAGGGAAAAATTTTCAGTTTCATGGGCTAAATGCACCCTATCAGTATTCGGAAAGCTGTCCCTTACACCCCGTATATCACGGCTTTATCCCTTACGGGGTAGGCAGGTGATATACTATTGATATAGCATTTTGAAACATCTTATTCATGAAATTAGGAAAAAATATTGAAATTGACTTTGACAGTTTCATCTTTTCTCCCCTTAGGAGGAACATGATTGATATGGAGTTTTGTCTCCTACTAATTTGAAACGTGAACAATGACTTACGTTCCTCTCTACGTTTTATGAAGTTATAGAGCATTTTCTATGTGGGTGTAGTATAAACCAAGTAAACTTTACTGATTTCTTAGGTGGATTTAAAACTCTCGAGTACCTTAGTTTATTGAAGAGTTCAACGACTCGATATCTTTCTTTTCGTGTGGGACACCAAGTCGTCCAACGACCCAATCAACCCTAGTGTCAGAATTTTTCAACCGCCTTCTACAAGTAGCAGGCTTCTGACGTGCTAGTGTAACGACTGCCGTCTAAGTGATCATACTGTGATGACTCGATGGGTTGGTAATTATGTATGGGAGGTCAAAAATTTCTTTTCATATTTCGACCTATGTTCCTTTGGGAAAGTTGTTCAGTTTCATGGGCTGATTCACCCCTTAAAGTATTTGCAGCTAATATTTTTACACCTTGTACTATATTCCAATTTGTAAGGTAGACTCTAAACTACATCAACAAGAGCATCTCTCTCTTCTCTCTCATCTCTCTCTTTAAAATATTTGCAGCTGATATTTTTACAGCCTGTATATAAATGTATGGCATTGTTTCAGGTGACGGCAGGTCGAACCGTCGCCAAGTGACGGAGGCGGAGGCTCTGCGCGCGATGCAGCGGCTCTGCTCCCGCGTCGCGCAGCAGAAGATGCTCGTCATATCCTCGCTGGAGAACGACTGCTCCAAGGAGGAGCTCAATCGACAAATACAGGTCAGATACTCTAAAGTGCCGTGTGATGCCGGCTTAGAATAGCATCACCCCACATCCTTCCCGTGGGTGTCGTAAGAGGCGACTAAGGGACTCGAGAGTATTGGTGTATTACAATTTTTAGGCGACAGGCTGACAACCTGTCACTATAGTGATACACATGTTTTCTGAAACATCCTTGGAAAACAATCCTCAAAAATGTCAGACGTGATGATAGCGACCGTATTCTTACTGCTGTTAACGCTCTGCCTACCCCGTAAGGGATAAAGGCGTGATATATGTATGTGTGTATAGTACATGCCGTGTGCTGCTATTCTATGCTGGCATCATACGGCAAACACTAATCTAAAACTTTCCCACAGGTCCTACAAGAACTACAAAAGAAATACGTCCGCCTAGAGATGGCGCTGCAGTACTCGTTCTTCGACAACGGCAACCGACGCAACCTGATGGTCACGCCCATTCAGGAGACGCCATCTTTGACGCTGTCAGAAAGCGACATGCAAGTCACCACTGAAACTACGGATAACTCCAACTCTAATGGACAGATTCAGGATCCGTTGATATCTAGGTAACAATGTAACTTTTTAAATGGAATGTGGTTCTGGCACTAGGGTTCATCGGGTCGTTGGGCGACTCGGTGTCCCACAAGAAACGAGAAAAGAGAGAGAGAGAGAGATTGTACATTTAAAAGTTTTAAAAATATACGTAACAAACATTAAGAAAATCACACTCGCCTTAGCTGTTGAAGATGTTTTTATTAGATTACTATTTATTATCTGTTCTGCTGTAACAGGCTTCTGACACGGATAATTTTCAATGCATGTTGTCAATTATCTTGATGATCGTTTCTGTCTCTTTTCAGGTTAAAAGAACAAGAATTGGAAGCGTCAGACAACGTCTCCACGTCGAACGACGAACTGCCTTCAGACTCCCACGAAGTGTGGGACGATCCTCTCAGGACGCGCTCCTCATCAGACAGCGACCACTTGAATAACCTCGATAATAGAAGAATGGAGAATAACTTTGGGAGTCAGCTGATCGATGTGCCTTTACCGGTAAACATGGCTTTAAATTCAGATATATGTATAATTTGTAAAAATATTAGCTGCAAATATTTTAAGGGGAAAATGGGACTATAAAACTGAACCACTTTCTCCAAGGAACATAGGTCGAAATATGAGAAAAAATTTTTTGACCTCCCATTCAAATTGAAAGTTGTTCAATTTCATGGGCTGGTTCACCCTTTAAAATATTTGTAGCTAATTCTTCACACGTTGTAAAACCACAATGCATACACAAACACACTGTTTAATACAAAAACACGCAGTTCGTTTCTAAAACACAAATGTATATCACATGGATACGTTTTTTCATGTTTATTTCTGTTTGATGTACGAGTGATGCCGGCTTAGAATAGCATTGCCCCATTTCTTTCCCGTGGGTGTCGTAAAAGCCGATTAAGGGACTTGAGGGTTTCATGTGTATTGTAATTTTAGGCGAAAGGCTGACTACTGACCTGTCACTATAGTGATACGAATTATCTGAAACGACCCTCAAGCATTTGTCAGACGTGGCGATCACGACCGTAATATTACGGTCGTTAACGCTCTGCCTACCCCGCCAGGGATGAAGGCGTGATTTGTGTGTGTTTGTGTATGAAATAAGTGTTTTAATATAATCTTTCGTTTTGTTTTCAGGAGCCTGTTTCTCCAGGGCTAACGCATCCAATAGATTTCGGTAAATATTTCACTCTTTAGTGTGTTCTTTTATGTATTTAAGGTTAACGCACACTTATCCGCATCGAACGAACCTAATTTTAGAATTCTTTATATGAAATCTCGCACATTTTTTGAACAGAATCGGTCGAATCGGTGAGGTTACATGTAAAGAATTCTAAAAAATGGTTCGTTCGGTTCGTTTGTTGTTGTTTCATCTTAAGTTTACGTTCACCTTTACTGACCAATGCTAGTCTTTTGAATAGGTATCTATGTTACTTTTTACCTAGTGCAATATACAGGGTTTAAAAAAAATAGCTTCAAATATTTAAGGCGGTGAACCAGCCCATGAAACTGAACAACTTTCCGCAAGGACCTTAGGTCGAATAATGAAAAAAAAATTTGGACCTGCCATACCAAAAGTAGCAGCCGGGCGAGTCAACTGTATGAAAGGTCCAAATTTTTTTTTTCATATTTTCACCTATGTTCCTTGGGGAAAGTTGTTCAGTTTCATGGGCTGGTTTACTCCTTAAAATATTTGCAGCTATTTTTTACGCCCTGTAGAATAACTTGAGTAAAATAACAAGTATTATTACCTTACAGACGAAGTGATATCGATCCCCGGGTGGGTGACGCGCGGGGCGGGCGCGCGCACGCACCACGAGTACGAGGTTCGAATCTCGCTCGGGCCCTCCTGCAGGTGGCAGCTGCTGAGGCGATACCGCCGGTTCAGGGACCTCTACTTGTCGGCAAGGGCGCAGTATGGGCCTAAGGTAACATATTAAAAGCAATATTATATAATAACATATTAAAAGTAATATTAATAGCCGTGTGATGCCGGCTTAGAATAGCATCACCCCACATCCTTCCCGCGGGTGTCGTAAGAGGCGACTAAGGGACTCGAGAGTATGGGTGTATTACAATTTTTAGGCGACAGGCTGACAACCTGTCACTATAGTGATACACATGTTTTCTGAAACAACCTTAGATAACAATCCTCAAAAATGTCAGACGTGGCGATAGCGACCGTATTCTTACGGCCGTTAACGCTCTGCCTACCCCGCAAGGGATAAAGGCGTGATATATGTATGTATGTATGTATATTATTATAACAAGTTTGTTAATGAAATAATAAGCCCTCTCACCTATTGCAATACCCTAGAGCCCTACTGTATAAATGGTTTAATATGCTGGAAACTATGTATCACTATCACCTTATGTACCATATGATGCGCAATAAAGAATATGCATAATAAAAGCACGATAAATCATACCTTCCGAAACCAAATCTATTCAGTATCCATGTATAAAAATACACAGTATGTACTCGTTTCTAAAAACACAGATTCATTCACATTTACACACACATCTGTTTGCAATAAATAGTAGATTACGTACTTGGGTATTATGTAACCTATCAATAACAACCGAGGTTTCTTTAGGCGATAGGCTGACAACCTGTCACTATAGTGATATGCAAATCATTTCCGGCCCTCATTAATTGTCAGACGCGGCGATAGCAACCGTATTTTACGGCCGTTAATGCTCTGCCTACCCCGCAAGGGATAAAGGCGTGATATGTGTGTGTATGTTTTATGTACCACTTAATGTTACATGCGGTTTGGTTAGCTTGGCCAGCCTCGAGGCAGTGCGTTAGGGGCTAGTTTTAAGTTTTTAGTCCACCCGAGTCGCGTTTACACTAGGTTCATAAAATTGTTGTAAGAAATAGAAAAATGTACTCATCCTACATTTGTCCCTTTTTTTTTTATCTGTGATGGGCTTACTCTTGATGATTTGTATTACTTTTTACAATGATCAATACCTGACCATCAAAAAGATAAATGTAAAACTTATTTCTTTGAATAAATGATTTGAGGTTAAGTTTATGTCTGTATTCATATTAAATTGAAATTGCAGGTGGCATCAATCCCGTTCCCGTCCCGGCAGCTGTGGTCGTCGGAGGGCGTGGCGCGCTCGCGGCGCCCGCTGCTCGAGAGCTTCCTGCGGCGGCTGCTGACGGTGTGCTCCACGGACAAGCGCTGCCCGCTCCACGCCGCGCCGCTCACCAAGGACTCGCTCGTCAGCTTCTCGCCCTTCTTCAGGAAGGTGAGCTACATAGTGGAGAGCCACCCTGGTGGAGAGCTTCCTGCGGCGGCTGCTGACGGTGTGCTCCACGGACAAGCGCTGCCCGCTCCACGCCGCGCCGCTCACCAAGGACTCGCTCGTCAGCTTCTCGCCCTTCTTCAGGAAGGTGAGCTACATAGTGGAGAGCCACCCTGGTGGAGAGCTTCCTGCGGCGGCTGCTGACGGTGTGCTCCACGGACAAGCGCTGCCCGCTCCACGCCGCGCCGCTCACCAAGGACACGCTCGTCAGCTTCTCGCCCTTCTTCAGGAAGGTGAGCTACATAGTGGAGAGCCACCCTGGTGGAGAGCTTCCTGCGGCGGCTGCTGACGGTGTGCTCCACGGACAAGCGCTGCCCGCTCCACGCCGCGCCGCTCACCAAGGACTCGCTCGTCAGCTTCTCGCCCTTCTTCAGGAAGGTGAGCTACATAGTGGAGAGCCACCCTGGTGGAGAGCTTCCTGCGGCGGCTGCTGACGGTGTGCTCCACGGACAAGCGCTGCCCGCTCCACGCCGCGCCGCTCACCAAGGACACGCTCGTCAGCTTCTCGCCCTTCTTCAGGAAGGTGAGCTACATAGTGGAGAGCCACCCTGGTGGAGAGCTTCCTGCGGCGGCTGCTGACGGTGTGCTCCACGGACAAGCGCTGCCCGCTCCACGCCGCGCCGCTCACCAAGGACACGCTCGTCAGCTTCTCGCCCTTCTTCAGGAAGGTGAGCTACATAGTGGAGAGCCACCCTGGTGGAGAGCTTCCTGCGGCGGCTGCTGACGGTGTGCTCCACGGACAAGCGCTGCCCGCTCCACGCCGCGCCGCTCACCAAGGACACGCTCGTCAGCTTCTCGCCCTTCTTCAGGAAGGTGAGCTACATAGTGGAGAGCCACCCTGGTGGAGAGCTTCCTGCGGCGGCTGCTGACGGTGTGCTCCACGGACAAGCGCTGCCCGCTCCACGCCGCGCCGCTCACCAAGGACACGCTCGTCAGCTTCTCGCCCTTCTTCAGGAAGGTGAGCTACATAGTACATACATACATATATCACGCCTTTATCCCTTGCGGGGTAGGCAGAGCGTTAACGGCCGTAAGAATACGTTCGCTATCGCCACGTCTGACATTTTTGAGGATTGTTTTCCAAGGTTGTTCCAGAAAACATGTGTATCGCTATAGTGACAGGTTGCCAGCCTGTCGCCTAAAAATTGTAATACACCAAATACCCTCGAGTCCCTTAGTCGTCTCTTACGACACCCGCGGGAAGGATATGGGGTGATGCTTTTCTAAGCCGGCATCACACGGACTACATAGTGGAACGAACGATATTTTATGTGGAGTGAAGGATACTGTAGTGTATCTGAATCAGATGATCGGTGTCTTGCTCTAGTGGTCGGCTCTCTCTCTCGCAGTATCAGCTAACAATGTAAGTTGTCTTCGTTTAAAAAACCCTCATTAATTAATTCGGTGGTTTTATTCAAGACATATCAGATACTTAATGTGTAGTGAAGGATACTTTATGTGGAATGAAGATACTTAATGTGAAGTGAAGGACACTTATTGTGGAGTGAAGGATTATTAATGTGAAGTGAAGGATATTTAATATTATATAATGAACGAATGATGAAAATAGAGGTTCATTCCAAGTAATAATTTGAATGTTCCGCAGGGCGTGTTCGAGTCGGGCAAGTGCGGCACGGGATGATACGCGCTCGAGCTCGCCACGGCGCGCGCGCTCACCGCCTCGCTCGCACGACTACTCAAACTCGCAGGTAGGACGTTTGTCCATCCATTGGGATACTAGTGACCTGCCCCAGCGGCTGCGTCCGCTGCAACTGATTTTGCCGTGCGAATAAGGATTTTTTCCCGACAAGTACATAGCCGTGTGATGCCGGCTTAGAATAGCATCACCCTACATCCTTCCCGCGGGTGTCGTAAGAGGCGACTAAGGGACTCGAGGGTATTGGTATATTACAATTTTTAGGCGACAGACTGACAACATGTCACTATAGTAATACACATGTTTTCTGAAACAACCTTGGAAAACAATCCTCAAAAATGTCAGACGTGGCGATAGCGACCGTATTCTTACGGCCGTTAACGCCTTGCCTACCTATGTATGTATGCATAAACGGTTCAATAATATGTTTCTCTTGCAGCGGCTGCAGCGCTTTTGTTAGCTCAAAGCGCAGCGCTGTGTCTGCTGCTGCTGTATCTGTTCGCGAGGATGCTGTGGGGCTGGAGCCGCCGCAGGTAGGGGGGAGGGGGGGCTCAGGGAGGGGGGTAGTACATCCACATTAGGTATATAAGGTCTTATTTTATTAAGTACAAATATTTTAAGGGCAAGTTCAGAAATATAATTAAAGATGTTTTATGTAAAAAACAAAAAAATGTGTACGCTAGTTTTTTTTTCATTTTTCAAACAAATTAAATCGAATTGATAAGTAGCATCCTATGTATGATCCCATTGACATATGTATGACATGTGATGTCAAATATATGACAGTCAAATCGTAGTAAAATAGTCCACGTGGACTACGCAAGCTGTGTACAGGTCGTTCATTTTTTTTATTTTGGTGAACATGTTTTTGGCGTTTATTTTGAAAACTAACGTGTATTTTCTTTTTGTTTTTATTTATTTATTTATTTAACTGTTTATTGCACACAAGATAAAACACAGGACAATCACATTTAGACAAAAAACACAACAGGCACTACTTATTTCTAAAAAGAAATCTCTTCCAGCAGTCCTACGTTAGAGAGATAGCATAAGGTGAGGCTGATGACCGTGCACAATATTTAATACTAAATTCGGTATTTAAAAATAATACATAATACCTACATATACTAAAATATAAATTTTACATAATTATACTGATATACTACTATAATACAACTAAACATATTACAATATACATACATAAATATGACAGATACGAACTATTTTGATAGTGAAAGATAGTGCTCTTTTACTCTCTTCTTGAACACTGAGAGGGAAGGGCTGTCACGCACTGTGTGCGGGAGGGAGTTCCACAATCTGGCTGCATGCACAGTGAATGAGTAACTGTAGAAATCGGAGTGATGGATTGAAAGAATTGACTTGACATGTGAGCGACAAGGCTTTTACATAAAGCATCTTAATAATATTTCTGAACATGCCTTTAAAATATTTGTACTTAATAAAATGGGACCTTGTATATAGGGTGAAAAAATATTAGCTGCAAATGTTTTAAGGGGTGTATCAGCCCTTGACAACTTTCCTCGATAAACGTAGGTCGAAATATTAAAAAAAAAATTTTGAACTTCCCATGCAAATCGACTTGGTTGGTCGGTAATTTTGTATGGGAGGTCCAAAAAATTTTGCCATATTCCGACCTATGTTTCGTAGGGAAAGCTGTTCTGCTGATTCACCCCTTAAAGTATTTGCAGCTAATATTTTTACACCTTAAATGGTTTGCATGTGAACTAAAACGTGAACGAAATTGAAATAACTAACGTGGAACTTTATAATCAATAACAATGATGTCAAATTAGCTCTGTCACTTTCCGTGTAACAGGTTTAGGTAAAAACATAGGCGATGATCACGAATAAAGTTGTCTTATGATTTGACGGGAATGCGAAATAATTGGTAAAAAAATGGCAACTATATGTCTAGAAATGAAAACCATAGACGGTTTTAAACCTGACATGAATAAGGTATCTACTCACCTTTTCTAAACTTATTTACCGGAAAGTGTTATTTGCTATTTTAAGATAAATCACTGAATTAGCACCGATATGTGTATAAACTATATGTGTATTAGTATACGAGGTATCGTATAAGGATTGACCCCCTCCAAGCCCCCGGCCTCCATAGTAAGTGCAGCGCGCTACCTCGGGTGCCTTGTATACCATCTACGAGCTTAACGGATATGTCCATCACTGAATATGATTTCTTTACGCTGATGATTGTGTAATCCTACCGGCTGCGCCAGATCAAAAATTGATACAGGGTGTAAAAAAATCCGCTGCAAATATTTTAAGGGGTGAATCAGCCCATGAAACTGAACAACTTTCCCCACGGAACATAGGTCGAAATATGAATAAAAATGTTGGACCTCCCATATGGTTGACTCGCTCGGCTACTACATTTTGCATAGGAGGTCCAAAAATTTCTTTCATATTTCGACCTATGTTTGTTGGGGAAAGTTGTTCAGTTTCATGGACTGGTTCACCCCTTAAAATATTTGCGGCTAATATTTTTACACCTTATATTTTCATTGCAATGTATGATGTTTCAAATACAATGAATAAAGTAATTAATGAGTAATTGACGGCAGTCGATAGAATGACATAGATATCAAGCGATTTATTTTTGGTTGTATTACATTTAGTCAACTTGTTGACTTGACAATTTTGATTTTGACAATAATTATAACAATATTTGTTTGTGGCGTTTTGTCTGTATATTTTGTGCAATCGATTATTTTAGCTTAAGTCTTCCTTTAGCGTGAATCAATTTAGTGCAAACTTTTCGCAATTCGTGTACTTTTTGCACAATATTGGTCACAACTTTTTTCGTGTTAGGACTATCTCAAGTTTAAAATACTACAGTTTGGAAAGATACACAGATATATATATATATATATAGATATGCAGGTAACCGGCATTTAATATAATATAAAGTAGTTTACAAATATATGACCATTAGTATTATTGTGCCGGCTTAGAATAGCATCACCCCACATCCTTCCCGCGGGTGTCGTAAGAGGCGACTAAGGGACTCGAGAGTATTGGTGTATTACAATTTTTAGGCGACAGGCTGACAACCTGTCACTATAGTGATACACATGTTTTCTGAAACTACCTTGGAAAACAATCCTCAACAATGTCAGACGTGGCTATAGCGACCGTATTCTTATGGCCGTAAACGCTCTGCCTAACCCGCAAGGGATAAAAGGCGTGATATATGTATGTATGTATGTATGTATTATTGTGTATCTTTCTGAAATACTACTATGTAATGTTTGTAGCACCCAAAATATATCTATGTTTGTCGTGGCGAGTTCTCGAGCGTATGTCTCTACGTGTTAAATGTACTCTTCATAAAGAGAAATAGCTTAGTAAATGAAGTATAATTTTAGTATAGGTAGGTATTTGCTGAGAAATTCATTGCTTCAATTCGTTTGGATGGAATTTCATGAAATATCTGGCAATACAGGCACAATGCAGCCAGACGTCGGTAAACGAAAGAAGCATAATTTTTAAAAATAAAAATTTCATATTTCGAAAATGAGCTGTGTATTTCTAAGTAAATAATTATAGGAGTAGCATTTCTAATGTGATAATAAATACTGTAATTTTCAGTATATCGAATTCTGCGTTTCTTATCAGCGTTAAATTTGGTATAGTGTGAATTAAGCATAATTTAAATTTGTTTTGCAATATAGTTAAGCAGTTCCAAGTTTGAACGTTATTATTATTAATTAGTTATTTTAATATTAATTATCTTTATTAGGTATTATTCAAGTTCGTGTTAAAAATTCTGTTTATTTAAATAATTACTTATGAATTCATTCATTTGTATTTATAATACATAGCTTTTTTTTTGTTTGTAGTTGAATTAGTAATGATAATAATCGGCTTGATAAACTGATGGCCTAGCGATCTTTTCTATTACTCTTATATTAATGATAATATAATACCATAATTTCGTATTTCTTTAGTAGATACCTATGTATTGATATAATATGAAATCCGACATATTTTCATATGCATAATTGTATAGTATGTATATATTTTATACAGGGTGTAAAAAAACCAACTGCAAAAATTTTAAGGGATGAACCAGCCCTGATTAACCCCTTAAATAGTTGCAGCTAGTATTTTTACACCTCATATTAGAATTTATCCTAACACATGATGCCTTGTAGTATCCAAAATTAATTAACTGTCCTAAAGCATATTATATTTTTGAAATTTCATAAAATAGGTAGCACATTAATTATATAAATATTTTCTTATATGGTTGTGAACAATATATTTTTTATTTTATTTTTATTAGGAAATGATGTGTATTTAGTTTATACTTTTTCATTAATAGCACAAATATTATTTTTCACCGAAAATTTCTCGAATGCATTATAGAACAAAATATGGTTTACCTAACACAGAATACATACGTCGAAGCTGGAAATGGTGTGATCATATTTTAGAAGTATTACAGTGGGTTAGATAAAAATTGCCAGGATCCGGATTTAAATCTATTTTGCTGAATATGGTCACATCATCAAAAAGTGTACGTTCATATATGTTATTCATATATATATTTTTACACCTATATTAAAGAAAAAGCGTGATTTTGCACTTTATAACAAAAATAAGGTTAGTTTTAGCTCGCGACGGTCGCTTCTATGAGCTTTGCCTCGAAAGCCACATGCATGCGCGCTTGTAAACACACACTCAAAATGGAAGTCTCCATAACAAGAGACAAAAACTGTATCACAGCCTTGAAAGTCTTCAAAATAATCGTGGAAATAGGAATAAAGGATCGTAGACAATTACTTACCAACCCGCTTATAAAATCATTTATAGTAACTTTTTTTTTTTTTATCTATGATAGGCTTACTCTTGACCCCAATCTTACCCTAGAGCAGAGATGGGATCTACGGTGGAGCGAGCTTGCCCAGAAGATGCCTATTCACTCTAGACTTAAAGAGATTCAGGTTATATGCACTCGGAAATACAGACGCAGGCAGGGACCCATGACTTGTCATCATCATCCATAGCGCGTGACAATCCCTGCTTGGATCAGGA
Organism: Keiferia lycopersicella; assembly: GCA_029255805.1. NCBI lineage: Eukaryota > Metazoa > Arthropoda > Insecta > Lepidoptera > Gelechiidae > Keiferia > Keiferia lycopersicella. The sequence continues at coordinate 1,482,547 of JARACZ010000024.1, forward strand.
GCTCAATTTCTGAATTGTACGTTTTTGGTTCCGTGCACGAAATTATTTACTTTAAAGTAATTATTTACTTTAAACTCTCTTTGTAACAATTTGGTAGTTTTGGAGTAATTCTAATATGAAATTAATTTTGAAGTGTGTGTATCGCGGGCTAACTACAAACTTTTAATCCATTTTTTTTTCAAGTCAATTCAATTTTCATATTATCACTCTTCTTATCAATGATCAAAATATATCCACTAATGAGCTTTCTATAACAAAAAATCAATAGTTCAAAATATATCCTAATTTTAAAACCATATGAGATAGAGATATTAAACCACAATAGAATAATAAAAACAGCATTTTCACCCCAAAGTAAGGGACAATACAAGATAATATGAGCCAGAACCATACGATAGAATATAGCGTACTTTATGTATAATATTTTCGATACGAGTCAATTAATTTAATGCGACAATGGCCAAGTTCGCGTGACCCGTTATCACCGGGCATGATTTGGCATGGCGAGTCATTGCCCCACCCTCTGCTCCACCTATCCCACTTTGTCCCACCCTGCCGTATCTTATACACTAAACATCTTCGATGAGAGTGGGACAAAGATAAGCAGGCTGGAGCAGGTGAGACAAGTTGTTACAGAGGGTGGGGCAAAGTTTTACCACGCCGCCACTCCTTGTCCCACCCCGACACAGTCGCCGGGGACAACGGGGACACGCCGCTTAATTAATACAGTAACTAACTGGGCAACCTTACTGAAAATACCTCTAGTATTATGATTTTTTTATTAATTGACTCGTAAACTGACTAAGTTATTTATTTATAAATGAAAGTGATTGTACATTTCCTACTTAAAAGACATTTATTTATTTTAGTACAAATAGTTATTTCTTTAGTCTTACAGAATTTCAAGACAATAGAGTATACATTACATTATATAATAACTATAAATGTATTATTAATTTATTCATTATTCAATCTCATTACAAAACAGTATAAATAAATGTAACGCAGTGTGATGTGCTTTTATGACGACAGGAAAATATTTCGTAGAAATTTGATTATATTTTGTAGAAATGTCCTCAAGATAGTAATTTTGAAAGTGAAGTGAAGTGAATACAAACAAAAATTGGCACCACCGATGGGATTCGAACCCACATATTTTGAATTGCCGGGTCAAACGTGTTAAGTGCTACACCACGGTTGGCTCTGCCCTTGTTTCGTTCATATATCTTTGTTACTAGACTACTTACGAGTAGCTACAGCGCCACCTATGACTTTGTATGAACGAAACGAAACAAGTGGTTCACAATTAAGCCCCATATGGCAGAGCCAACTGTGATAAGCGATTAACACGTTCAACCCGGCAAGTCAAAAGACATGGGTTCGAATCCCATCGGTGGCGTGAATTTCTTCCTCTTGTTTCATTTGTATTAACTTAGTAACAAAAAGTTAATATAATTTATAAAAGTGCAAACTTTGCTCCTAACAACAAACATATTTCGAGAAAAACCCACGAATATACCAAATATCAAGAAAATGTCAGATAATTTTTTTTAATACCTGAAGTGAAACTAACTAACTGAATTTTCTTGTTGGCTTAAAAGCATGATAATATCATTATACTCACCAACATTCTCAATTAAGTAGGTTTAAGGCATAAAATGATATCAAAATAAATTTATTTATTCATATTAGTAAGTGGCAAAGAATTTATTGTAATTAGTGAAGTGTCCATTAAAATGTATTTTAATATATCATAGAAATGGCCTTTTTCACTACTATTAAGGCTTTGGTTTCGGTGTAACATAGCTTCCGCTATGGCAAAGCAATATTTTTCTTTTCTTTTTCGCTAAAAAAATTCTAATCTAATTAGGTATAAAAACGTCAATTTGTTATATGTTCTCATATATGTATAAGGTGTAATATTTTAGCTGCAAATATTTTAACGGACGAATCAGCCCATGAAACTGAAAAACTCCCCAAGAAACATATGTCGAAATACGAAAAAAGTTTTTGGATCTCCCACACAATGACTTGGTCGTGTGGTAATTTCTGTATGGTCCAAAATTTTTTTTCATAATTGGACCTATGTTCCTTGAGGAAAGTTGTTCAGTTTCATGGGCTGCTTCACCCCTTAATATATTTACACCTAATTTTTTTACACCTTGTATACCAAGCACCACACAGTGGTTATTTGTTTGTAGCAATATTAAATACTATAAATTGGTAGCTGCTAAAGTCGCGATTAATATTTACTTATAGCCTACTTTGCTTTTCTTTAATCTGAATTCTGGCAACACTGGTTTAAAGTGTTGCCAGTACAACATATGCAAACTGGTTTCATGGTAAAAAAGGAGACTGGTGAAAAAGGCTCTAAATAAAAATATCTAAGTTTTATCTCGTGATATTTAAATGTATGTCAATATCTCTGTTGAGTCTGAATTCGTATGTTGTGTTGGTTTACCCAGGAAAACTATGTGAAGATTTTAAAAAATACATATATACCAAAGTTCTGACATTTTGCGAGAGCGTGACATTATACCATCGTGACATTTTGCGATGAGAAAATACTAGGTATCCAGGGGCCAGAAGAATTTGATGACGTATGTGGCGTTTTATGGAGAAACTACGCCACGAGATGGCGTTGTACGCCGCCATAGACTAAGTTGGAGCTGTCAAAATTTGACAGTTAATCCGGCAGTCTATGGCAATATTGCGAATTATTTTCTACAGAAAAACGCTCTTCTCTAAAGTTAAGGCTGGTTTCAGAGCGACGCGTCTCGGCAGCGCTGCCCAGCCGCGCGCGCCTCGCATTACACTAGATTGTATGTAGCGTTTCATAGTGACGCGTCTTGGGCCGCGTCTCGGCCGCGCCGCGGTCGGATCTCCTTCGATTGCCAGTAGCGTCGACTTGCAGTCTTTTAAGACGTCGTTGTTGCACTCTTTTCCATATAACGTATATAGCTAATATAGTGATTCTCTGCACTCGACCGTACACCACAACGAAGTGCGCGCGTCTGAATGTCGTTTCACAGCGAACGCGCTGCCCAGGCGCGCGCCCGAGCCGCGCGCGCCTGGGCAGCGCTGCTGAGACGCGCCGCTCTGAAACCAGCCTAAGAATAAATACTTTTTCTGTGTAAACCGACATAAGTAAGTTTGTTAAGTAGATTCGAATGAAGTTTAATGGACTATTATCATTGAGAGAAATAATAACGTGTTAACCAGCATAATGTAACAAATAAATAGTTTTGTTAGGAAGAACAATAAAAAAATGCGAAATGTTTTACAAAAATTTGGTTTTATTTTCAAATTATAACTTGGTCATAAAATAAATTAACATATGTTTTAAATGCCACATGCTTATAACATAAAATTATCTTTTAAATATTGTATAGAAATATTCAAACTGAGTTTTTGGATTAAAAAAAAATAGGCGACTTTTTGTTTTAGGTATGTGCTTCTTTAGTTACAAATATTTTCAGGTGTGTTCTACTCATCGAACTGAACAACATTTGACCAAATTTTTTTCGAAATACTAAAATAAAATTGGACTTCTTATCCAAAGTGACTGGTCAGCTGGTACATTTTGTTATTTTTTTTTTTGAAAAAAAAAAAGTTTCTTACAAAAGTTGGTTCAGATTTAAGAGTAGAACACATCTTTAAAATATTTCTACTTAATTGAATGTAGCCCTATATAATCAGTATTCTTTTTGGGAACTAGAATATACAACTATCAGCTCAGCACGCCATCCAAGTCAAAATTGGCGTAACAAGAAAACTCATTTGCCAAGTTATTCCTATGATGCGGCTGAAATTTACACAACTTCAAACCTAACAACTTTTCAACATGCTCTCTCATTATGGCCCCAGTGCAAAAAACTATTTTATCTGTAGCCAACAACTTTATAGTTTCCGAAGTTTTGGTGATACATTCTTCGGCTAGGAAGGGCGGATCGGCGACGACTAAGTCGTAAGTGTGGGCGAGTTCTGGAGGGAGTTTGTCGGGGAGATTGTAGTCGTAGAAAATGAAGTCCGGTGCGTGCACTTCGAAACGACGGTCGTACTCTAGGAGGGACACTGGAAACAAAATCAAAAATAATTGGAGGCACATTTTATTTTTAGTTTTCAACCTGTTCCTAAGTGAAAGTTGTTGAAGAAAGTTTCATGGGCTGATTTAGCCCTTAAAATATTTGCAGCTAATATTTTTACCCTGCATAAAAACTTTTTTTAAATTTAATCATACTCTGGACTGAAATTTTTTAGGCAACCCCTACGCAATAAATATATTTATTCGCATATTTTATTATATAATAAAACATATTACATTCATTAAACAGATCGGTGAAGGTTGTAGTATGGCGTATAGCTCTATTTCTAAAACGTCGTAATCCGGTTCCGTGCACGGATGTCCTTAACGACTGGTTTCACATTTGGTGTCACATTTGGTGTACATCAAATGAGAGTGGGGCCAAATTGTTCCCCTTTGTCACTAGGGACAAAGTTTGGGGACAAACAGGCAGACAACCTGTCACTATAGTGGTACACGACTTATGAAACGACCCTCAAACATTTGTCAGACGTGGCGATAACGACCGTAATTTTACGGTCGTCAACGCTCTGCCTACTCCGCCATATATAGGCGTGATTTGTGTGTGTAAATGGGAACATAGGCAAACGAGACAAGTTTTCTCTGATCTCACCTGTAGCCCTCTGCCCGACCTGCCTCTTGACGGGCACAAAAAGGGTCGGGCAGGATATCAGCGCCACCCTCCCTCCGTCGGGCACGACGCGGTCCACAACTTTCACCAGGGAACTGACCGTCGGCTCGTCGTACCAGAACTGGCTCAGTTGCTGCAACAAGAATACACATCGTTTAGGGATACACGACTTATCTGAAACAACCCTCAAACATTTGTCATACGTGGCGATAACGACCATAAATGATTTGTGTATGTATGTATGAGCCTAAGGGTGCGTCTCCACTCTCTCTCTCCACTGAAGCGGGGCGCGGATTTTGAGGCTCATGATTGGTCAATTCATGCCGCGCTTAGCTTAGATTAACGCAGCCCCGCTCAGTCCGATCAGTTCTTCCCAGAACAATTCCTAAGCCCAGTCAGCCCAGCCCAGCCCAAGGGCGTGATTGGGCTGGTTGTTTGAACAACCAATCAAATATTTCCGGGTGAGCACGTGCTCCCCACCAAGAAGACCGGCTCAGATTTGATAGCTCCGGGGCTAAAATTAAAGTGTCCAACAAAAAAAAAGCGGCCCCTCTTCAATGGAGACTTACTCTTAGGCTCATACATACACACATACACAAACTATACACATACGCAAATCACCTACGGTCGTTATCGCCACGTATGACAAATTTGAGGGTTGTTTCAGATAACTCGTGTATCACTGCAGAACAGGTTGTCAGCCTGTCGCCTAAAATTGCAATACACATGAAGCCCTTGAGCCCCTTACTCTGCTTCTACAACACCCACGGGAAAGAAATGGGGTAACGCTATTCTAAGCCGGCATCACACGGCATTTTAGGGTCGTAACATAATTTTAAATCTGAAATACAGGATGTACAAAAAAAGCAATTGAAAATATTGTAAGGTGTGAACCGATCCACATAAAAAAAGAAACGTCCCATAAAATATTTGCAGGTAACATTTTTACACCTTATAGATTAGGGAACTAGTAGGCGGTGCGGCGGGCATGGCAGTAGTGTAGCGACCGAAATTTAATGATATCGCAAAAGTGGCAAATATTATTGATTTTAAATCGTTTATGCTCTACCTGCCCCGCAACGGATAAAGATGTGCTATTGTTTGTGCTCTGTTTTCTCGAAATTCTAGATGAATTTTAATTCTGATAGGACTTATTTATTTGTTATCGATGTCCTTAGTAAAGTACCTACAAGAAATTTTTGAATGTGCTTAGGATAGTTAGTATATATAACTTCAAAATTATAATTCTTACCATTATTTTAAAAGTGTACATCCTTCTTCTTGAAGCAACTTTTCTGTCCGATTTTGGATATTTTAACTATTTATTAATTGACTAATATAAAACGTCATAAATGCAAAATTTATAGTAGCCAGAGCGGCTAGCCTACAAATGATATCACTATAACACCATTTTTTTTTATTCGGAACCTTTTTTGAAGCCAGGTCCGTTATAAATACGAACCCTAACGATTCCCAAACCAAGAAACATTTTGCGCACGCTATGACGAATAATCTCTTCTGATTTACTGTCAATATGAAAACAGAAAGACTGAAACTGATCCCCTTGCTTTACGCCGTTTATTTTCCAGCGTTCACAGCCCACTTCCTCATTTTGTACTGACAGTCTATTAAGCAAAACTTTCGGAGGTACTTGGCTGGGAGTTTTTATTATAGCCAAAATTGGAGTCGGCAATTCGTCTTCCTCAACAACCCTCAAAGACGCGTCTTCCGAAGGGGCAAAATTGGCAATATTGTCGATTAGCCAATCACGTGTGTTGCCATCTTCACAGCCTAAGATTAAACGCCCTTTTTTGACAGTATACGACGTAAAATTAGGACTCGAACTCGTGTCTTCCATGCAACGAATTATTTCTTTTTCAATAAGCTTTAATTTATCGTTGGTTATATCATTATTGTCGTCTACTATACCGATTGTAATGTCTTTATGTGTCGGTATTGGCATTTTTGAATTTTTATCTTTGAAGTCATTGAATTTCAACTTGTTAGCTGTTGCAAAAGATGCTGTTTCACCAGCTGCCACCAGCTGCTTGAATTCAGGGAATTCTTTGAACTGCCGATGACATCTAGCGTTCGCTTCTTCTTCGGAATATCCATGGCTCAGCCAGAAAAGCTTTCGTTTCTTTTCTAACTTGCTCGAATAACTATCTTTGATTTTTGAACTACTCGTTTTATGTGTAGAAGTGTTTGCTGATGGCGGTATATCTTCACTTTGGTCTTCGGCTTTGTCATAAGACGTATCATAAGTCTTTTTACCACTTTTATTGCGTGTTCCATTCGACTTTTTATATAGTGAAGCATTTTTCCCTTGGAAGCCGTTTAATTCGTGATATTCAGGAAATTCTTTGAACGGACGAAAACATCTGTTTGCCGCTTCTTCTCTCGTATACCCGTGGGACATCCAGAAGGAAAACCGCTTTGTTTGATTCGGGTACTTGATGTTATTTTCCTTTAAAAATGAATCAAGATCATCGCATTCCATGCCATCATAAGCGCAACATTTGTTCGATTGACTAGTAGCTTTGTTTGCCTGACGCTGACTAGCAGTTGTTTCGTGATAGTCGTCAAACTCTTCATTGTTATGATCGTAACTAGTACTAGTTTGTGGAAAAGTATCAGTCTCATGTCGTCTTTGGTTTTGCAAACCAGATTTTTTCGGCCATTTCTTACTTCCTTCAGCTGTCGAGGACCAGTCTTCGAATTCTTCTTGATCATCTATATCGTCGTTAGATGGGGTAGCACCATGTGATCTGTAAGATCCCAACTGACAAGGCCAATGCGATTTTTGTCCCCTTTGGCGAGGCCAACAGGATGTTTGTCCCCCACGGTGAGGCCTACGAGATGTTTGTCCCCCACGGTGAGACCCATGCGGGATTTGCCCCCTTTGGCCTCGCCCTCCTCGTATTTGTCCCCTTTGTCGAGGCCAACGCATCTGGGGGCGCCGATGTGGCACTGAAGTACAACAATTGCCCTGAAACAAATGGATGTGATTCCCACGCAGCTTCTTAATTAATTTCAAAATCTGGCACGGCAGTGCCCCCGCCAAGACGACCCACGCGAAGCGCGAGGGCACTATTTACCATTTCTTGAAGTGCTTCGTCGTTTTTTTGAACCCCCAATAACTTTGTTTGCCAAACTGTAACTTTGGTTCCCAATGTTCTGTATATTATAAAAGTTATAATTGCAACATGTCGTTTACCTTTGTCAAGATAAGCGATTGGTCGGGTGATCATTTATAACACAAGTTTTTCGAATGTCTGCTACACAAAGGGCTGGTATATATTATTAGGAAATGAAAACAAATTATATGATGATGATGGATTTTTTAAGTCAGGTTTTTTTATTTTACAAATTCCCCAAGCCAAGCCTTCCGGACTGGACCATGATGTCGAATTCTTATTAAGTTGAAATCTAAGAAACAGTGGGTGCATACTCGTATTTTGATGATACAAAAATAGACCGTCTGTATGTTACCTCCTTAGTTTACGACTACTACCAACTGATTACAAACTTTTATCAAGATACCCCCTTCATTGCAAACTTTCAGTCTTTTTCGTAAGATGTTTGGCTGATTTTTACGGCGGCTATTAAAGGTTCGTACAAAATTATATACTGGGCTTTCTCTTTTAAATTGCTTCCCTTCCCTTTTCCCTTTTTTCTGAGTTTTCTCATGCGAGGCCAGTGAGGACCAGTTCTTCTCATTCTATATTCTTGGCAGGTGGAGGAACATCTTGTGGTATATTATTATCCTTAGATTCGTAGATTTTTGTTTACCAACATCCAATATCTTCCGGCTTCATCATCAGATCAGTTTGACAGTACCAGTATTATTGTATTGTCATCAAAGTCACATACAACTACCAATTTTCATGACGGTAAAATCTTTTAATCTATAGAAGATCATTAAATTACTTTTCTTAGATTACATTACATAGTTACATCCATACAAGTCGACCTAAAAAAGCGGGTTAAAAACTTTAGATATTCTCTTACCCAATTTTCATCAAACAGTACATTTTCCTTGAGCTTATCCTCGGCTTGTAGCTTCTGGAAGATCTCTTCCCGCTTGGCCTGTTCAGCGTAGAACTCCTGCAACGCTGCAAATGTCTCTGCGGAGAGCGCCGGCGCATCATCATCATCTGCCATTGCTGCACTGCAATTCAAATGGAGCTTGTGAAAGTTAATGTTGATAAATAAGGAAATGACATTGAAATCACCACAGTGGGGTGAATATATTTAAAAAAAATTAAATATGTTAAAATTAGTTGTGTTCAGTGTATTCTTATTTTGGGAAACAGTGTTCCGTCATGGCTGTTTTCGTGTAAGTTTATGTATTAGTAATTAAGTTTATTGAATGAATATTATATTATGAAGCTCAAGCTTAGAAGTTTAAGCAAGATATATATTTAATTAAATATAAGGTGTAAAAAATATTAGCTGCAAATATTTCAAGGGGTGAATCAGCCCATGAAACTGAATAACTTTCCCCAAGAAACATATAAGATTTTTTTTCCAGACAAATCGACTTGGTAATTTTGTGTTAAAGGTCCAAAACTTTTTTTATATTTCGACGAGTTCCTTGGGGAAAGTTGTTCAGTTTCATGGGCTGGTTCACCCCTTCAAATATGCAGCAAATTTTTTTACACCCTGTACTTTAACTTAGTTTAAAATAAACCTTGTAACATGCCATGTCTATCCCACTTATTCCCGGTAAATATACTTGCATCCTTTTCCCACACGTATCGCATGAATGGGAGTGACAGAGACAACCTACAAAATTAATTCTAACCAAACACAACCAATGCAGTGCGTGTGTTTTGCTCGAGTATAAACACTAGATAAAAATACATTTCGCGTGTTACCTAATCGGTCTAGATTCCGCACGCGAGGATTACGCAAATACATAAAAGAAACAGAGGGGAACGAAATGGTTTAATCACTGACAGAAGAAAAAATAGGTTAGTTTTGTCTCAAACGCACGCAGGTTAGCTCGCGGCCGATAAACATCAACAATAAAATGAACTCACCGCGTCTGAAGGCGCTGGAACAAGTGAAAATACGAATATAAATATGCCTGGTAAGTTTGGAATCTATTTATATTATATTATTTAGCGAAATAAACGCAAAAAGTGAGAATAAAACCCAATTTTCGATTTCGTTTGACGTTTAAAAGTAGGTAATAAATGTCAATATTGACAGTTGGAGGGTTGCAAGTTTGGCATTTCGAATTCCTACCATATTATGTAAGAAAAATATTAAAATCATTAGGAAACATCAAAACAAAATAATACTTAGCCTTTTTATCTTTGTTTTAGCTTCAGAAATGGACTTCGAGAAACTTCAGGTGCTGCCGCTACACAGGCATCCGGAATTTACTAAAGATTGCTGCGACATGATAAACGACGAGTGGCCACGGAGCGAAACGGCTAGAATGATATCTTTACAAGCATCCTGCGACAATCTACCCACTAGTTTAGTATTAATTAATGATAAGAACCTAATACTAGGACATTGTAAATTGACTGCCATACCAACTATCCAAGAGAGTTGTTTTATCGAAACTGTAGTTATAAGCAAAGCTTTCCGCGGGAAGAAATTAGGTACATACTTAATGAAGAAGGCTGAAGAGCACTGCAAGTACAATCTTGGTCTAAAAATGGTTCATTTGTCCACCAAAGGACAAGAACATTTTTATGAAAAATTAGGTTATAAGGTTTGCCCACCAATAAATATTTTCGGTAGCCATATACCAAATTACAAGTCTCCAACGCCTAGCAATAAAGTTAGTCCAGTGCCAAATAAAAACGCTACCATTACAGGAGCGCCACCTCCCCCACCCCCACCGATGCCGAGAAACGAAAATGTCATTAATAATAATGTTATTAAATCTACTAAGACTTTCATGTTGAAGTATTTGTAAGCTTTAGTTTTTTACCTCAACTGTTTTATGTGTTATAACCTTTTGTAATATTATTTAATTTTTACACTACCTATTATATTATTGTTTTTTTCTGTGAATAAACAGTTCTACTAACTGCATTTTTTATTTAAAATGTCGACATTAAATATATAAAACACAGAAAAATTAATTCACATTCAGTTTATTTCAAAGTTATATTACAAACGTAATTTAATTACTGCTAACTAAAACTTCGCTTTATCAATGAATTCTAACGCTCTTTGCCGTATTTTCTCTACTTCCGCTTCATCACCAAGTTTCTCTTCGACTTCAATCCATTTCTTGAAGAGCACCTTCATTTTGCGCGCGGGAAGTTTCTGTGACGTCATGCGTTCCATGACTTGCCTGTTAAAAGAAAGACTATCTTTAGTAAAATCTTTGTTCAGATGTGGTAGGTAAGTGCCACAAGTACTTATTCATTAGATTTTTCCTTTCATAATCGTAACTATTCGTAAGATACATAACAAAAAAAAACGAAGATATTATAGTACGTAGATACAAAAATTTTAATCGCCGCCGGGATCAGAGCTAACCGTGGTGTAGGGGTTAACACACTTGACCCGGTAATTCAAAACACGTAGGTTCGAATCCCATCGCTGGCGTGAATTTTTTCATTTTTTTTTTAAATATTTTAGCACTAAAGTATACTCATACCTGACTCTATCCGCATCGCCGCTCTTGGTCAACATATCCACATACACATTGCACACGTCGGTCCGTTGCGGGTAGACCGCTAGTATCTGTTCGAAAAGCGACTCCGCCCGCTCGGTCGCGCCGTGAGCGCGCTCCATCAAGGCGAACTGGACAAGGACCGTCACGTCTGCAAACAAAACACCGATAATGTAAAGAAACTCAGAAAACAATGGGCAAGCAACAATCCACTTTCAGGTTGCTATTGGAAAGAGTAGACTTGGGATGTCAACAAAAAAGGTTATCTTTATTCCGCTATAATCAAACAACCATTAAAAAAGTACAAGTTTCGATGGTAGTATTTTAAATTCAATTCATACTTAATTTTTAACACTAAGGTTTTTTTCCTCACGTAGATGGCACAAGTCATTACAGGCTAGGCTATTCTTTAAGAATCCCGTTTATTATCTAGCCTAGACACTTGCATACTATGAAAAAATAATTGAATTGCTGTAAATTTATTACTTTCGCTGGATTTGAACCAGCAATTTACCTATACCATCTGGGCTACCGCGACTCACTCTTAGCTCGCGAAATAGTAAAAGTATGTTAAAAGTATACAAACACTGGAAGTGTTATAGAATTTGATATTCTACTCTCTTCTCTCTTCTTGTGGGACACCGAGACGTTCAACGACCAAATGAATCCTAGAATTATCAACCGCCTTTTACAAGTAGCAGGCTTTTGACAAGGTTGTGTAAAGAACCGGGACCTGCAGCTTAACGTGCTATCCGAAACACGGATTTGATATTCTACTTACGTTCTTTCTTCTCCAACACCGATATCGCCTTCTGCATGACCTGCCTCGCCTTATCCACCATATTCAACTTGAAGCACGCTCCACCACAGATTATATAGTTCTGGGGATCTCTCTTGTACTTCCTCAGCATGAGATCTACGAGGGCTGACAACTCTTGGTGCTTGGCAGTGTCGACTAGAATGTCAAGCAGTTTGGAGTGTACTTTGAATGTGTCGTTGGTTTGGAGGGCTTCTTCTAGGGTTTTTTGTTGAGACTCCTGTCAAGTAAAAAGATAAAATCAGTCAAAAAATGTGAACAGCTGGTTCTTGTCACTTTTTGATTTCAAGATTTCAAATGTTTTATTTCCAAGTGGGTTTATTTAAAATTATTACAAGTACAATATTTTCACATAAATGGATTAGTCATTGTAGGACACAATTATCTCTTTTTTATATCGATTTTATGTTCCTAGTATAAACGCGGGTGGTATATTCCAAAATTTATTACGAATAAAATGTGGATTTACGATATTTCCTCGCAAATAGAAAAGCATTATACTAGCCTCAGCCATAAAACCAATTTCTAGTCAGTCAATTAATATTGGAAGGATGAGACGAAGTCGAGGCCTTCGCAAGTGAACGAGACTGCTACCGTAATGTACTATAAGCGGTCATCTACTCTAAAAGTGGTTCAAAACAGTGTGATTTTAAGACAACCCGACTCTATGAATGCTAAAAAACGGTATCTATTCTACTTATCTTTGTCTCTTAAATGTCTTTCTAAAAAGGGACAAGAAGAGCTACAAATGAGTCTAGAAATTAAACTAAAAATTGTTTTGTATCTTACCTTAGAACCAAATCGATGTTCGCAGTTCAACAACGCGAGCCAGACGTTAAGTCTCTCCTGTTCCTCTCTGAAGTTGATCGTGTTCAGCGCCTTGCGACCGACATTTCGAGCCTTTTCTATTTCTGTAGCCTGTTAGAAAAAGTAAAATGTATAATCAATCCACCTGCTAAGGGTAGTGAGTATGGCATTATGTCCACCAAATAGTGGAGGTCCATGTCCTGCAATGGACTGTTGTGGCTGACTAGTTCTTTCCAGCAGGTTGTCGTAAGAGGCGAATAAGGGACCGAAGGATTGAACAATTATAGGCACTGGTTTATACGATAGTGATATGCTAATTTCAAATAATTATGGAACAAATCAGGCTAATAATTAGTAATAGACCAAAACGATTGTTTCAATAGCCCTTCACACTCTGCACAACAAACTTTGAAACAACAAACAAACTTAGAAAAGAGATTAGTTTAGTTCTGTCAATAGCGAAAATAAAACCCTTGTTTACTTGTATCTTACCTGCAAATGGAAAGCCATATACGCGATCCAAAGCTGGCTGCAGTCCGGGTTAGCCAGCAGCGCGCGCTCGAATTGTTCACTAGACCTCGGCTGCGACTCGCTCTCTATCGCTCTGCGTTCCATTTCACGCACCCGCTCCTCGTCTTCGCGGACTTTAGCCACTTTTTCGGCCACTGTTAGCTTCTTGCGTTTCTTTTTCGGCTGCTCTTCTTGCTGCAGAGTAAAAAAAATATCAGTGTTGCCAGTAATAAAATTTTTCTACCAATTGGTAGTAAATTTGCGTTTATTGCAAGATCGCAAGTTCGGTATACATTTTTTATAGGATTTGGTGTTGTAGAGGATCAGGCAATAATTCTGCCAGAAACAAGAATAAAAATTAAAGAAGGTGACAAAGTGTGTACAGTTTTAGAAATATTGACAATATTGTCGTATCAATAGTTGAAGATTGTCGGAAAAGTAAAATAAATCCTTACTTCATGCTTACATACCTCATCATCACTACTGCTAGAATCTTCTTCTTGAACATTCTTTTGCAACCTATCGACATTCCCGGTCCAGAAATCTTTTGCACTCGGTACTTCTAATGCCGGAGCTAAGTCTTCTACGACTTTTATATCCTTAACTTTATTCTTCTTTTTACTATCTTCTTTTTTCTTGTCTTTTTTGTCTACACCCGAATCTTCTTGTTCAGACTCTTTCCTTTCTCGTTTCAAATCTTTCTTTTTCCACTCTGTATTCTCTTCTACGCCAAATTCTTTTAACTTTTCTTGAGAGGTTTTTAAAGCTTCGAATAATTTCTTAAGCCTATGTTCGATCACTACTTTTTCTGCGATCATTACGTCGTGGTATTTTTTAGTTTTTGGGGTTAATCCATTTTCTTCTAAAGCCTGTATTTTTTGATCGACTCTATCTAAACGTTGAGTTCGAGCTCGGATTGATTTTAATATTGAAACTACCCGTTTTTTGTATTGTTTTGCTGTTGTACAATCGCTTAGGTCTATGAGAGCTAGATCTTCAGGTAACAACATTTGGTCGCTATCGTAAATATCTGTTTCTATAGCGTCACTTTCTTCTGATATTTCTACTTTGGAATTCTCCTTAGACTTATTATCTTTCTGTTTTATTTTCTTGTTATTTTTTGTTTCAATTTCATCGTCAGTTTCTGCATTACCCGAATCTTCACTTTCTTTAGATTTTTTGGACTTTTTCTTTTTGTCGTTTTTGTTACTTTTAACGTCGGTTTTGTCATCAGTTTGTTCATTATCTGAGTCATCTTCCGTAGCATTTAGCTTTTGGTGTTTCTTTTTATTTGTTTTATCTTCGTCTTCTTTTAGCAATTTCTTGTCCTTTTTCTTCTTTTTTTCACTGATATTTTCGGTTTCTTCTTCAGGCTCAGAAACAGACGATTTTTTCTCTTTTTTCTTCTTAGTTTTCTTTAATTCTGTATCCTCTACTTGTTCTTCCTTATTTTTCTTACCTTTTTGCTTGTTATCTTTCTCTGAACCAATAATATCATTAGCACCCTTCTCTTCTATTTGACCTTTTTTATCCTTTATCTTTTTCTTATTTGTTTCTGAAGATTCGGAATCCGTTCTTTGTTTTTTGTTAGGAATTTCTTCGTTCTGAGGTTGCTTTCGTTTTTGTGTGATTTCAC
This sequence comes from Keiferia lycopersicella, assembly GCA_029255805.1. Lineage (NCBI taxonomy): Eukaryota > Metazoa > Arthropoda > Insecta > Lepidoptera > Gelechiidae > Keiferia > Keiferia lycopersicella. The sequence continues at coordinate 1,497,678 of JARACZ010000024.1, forward strand.
GTTTTTTCTAAAACAATCAGAATGCAAAATAAAGTAAAACTGAGTAATATTTATGTAATTATTAGTTACTCTTTATGCCACGTGGTGCCAGCTTAGAATAGCATCGCCCCGATTTTACACGTGGGTATCGCAAAAACCAACTAAGGGATAATCATCAAGGGAATGGGCATTGGGCAGTAGCGCTCCTTGTGAATGCAAAATCTGCGCTCGCCATCCGCCTGCCAAGCGTGGTGAGTATGGCAATAGCCCTCGATAGGGGGAGGCCCATGTCCAGCAGTGGACTATTGTGGTTGTCAAGACAGACAAACGAACATACAGAAACATTTTATTGCTCACATAAAAACTTAACATACACAGGAACAAAAACAAACAACATACATAAAATATAAGGTGTAAAAATGTTAGCTGCAAATATTTTAAGAGGTTAATCAGCCCATGAAACTGAACAACTTTCACCAAGAAACATATGTCGAAATATGATAATTTTTTTTGTACCTCCCATACAAATTGACTTGGTCGGTTGGTAATTTTGTATGGGAGTTTCAAAATTTATTCATATATCGACCTATGTTCTTTGGGGAAAGTTGTTCAGTTTCATGGGCCGATTCTCCCCTTTAAATATTTGCAGCTATTTTTGTTACATCCTGTATAAGCAGGGCGGCCTTGTATTATTGTCGCTTAAACTTAAGGGCATTAGCATTAGTTTATTTTTATGTATGTGATGCCGGCTTAGAATAGCATCACCCCACGGGTGTCGTAAGAGGCGACTAACGGACTCGAGAGTATTGGTGTATTACAATTTTTAGGCGACAGGCTGACAACCTGTCACTATAGTAATACACATGTTTTCCGAAACAACCTTAGAAAACAATACTCAAAGATGTCAGATGTGGCGATAGCGACCGTATTCTTACGGCTGTTAACGCTCTGCCTACCCCGCAAGGGATAAAGGCGTGATATATGTATGTATGTATATATGTATTTTTATATATTTATACATACCGCTGGCCAAAATGGTTCAGTGGTGAGACTACCCGTCATCTTCTTGCCTTCAACGTCCACTTTCAAAATGGTACAATTCACCTGAAACAAGTTGAAGAATTTTCTCGTTTACTAAAATTTGCCTCCATAGAATAAGTTGTTCAGTTTAATGGACATTTTTGTTTTATGGTTTGTTTATGAGCGTCGGTGGCCAAGTGGTTAGGACACCGGCCTTACAATCGTGAGACCCGAGTTCGATCCCCGCCATGTACCAATTTTACTCACGTACATTTACCGACTGCTCTTACGGTGAAAGAGAAACATCGTGATGAAACCCACATTCAAATAAAATCTGAATTCAGATGATAATTTGAATGTGACTTAACTAGGATTCGGGCCAGGTTAGCCTTCGGGTTCGCAGGTCAGATGGCAGTCGCTCTGTGTAAAAACTTGGTTCCAAGTCATATCCCCTAGGTTAGGTAGCCGACCCCGACAGAGAACGGGATAAGGCAAGGAGAATGATGATGGTTTGTTAAGTTGAAGGGCCCTCAATATTCGTCAGAAGTGGCGATGACGGCCGTATTTTTTGCGGCCGTTGACGCTCTGCCTACCCCACAGGGGATAAAGACGTATTGTGTATGTATGTTTTATTATGTTCAATGGTCTGATCACGCCCGCAAGGTTTTCGGTACACTACTGTTTCTTACATCCTGTTGTTTACACCAGGGTTCATCGGGTCATCTGTCCACTCAGTATATCACATCCTACTAATATTATAAATGCGAGAGTTTGTATGATTATTTGTTTGTTACTCTTTCACGCTAAAACTACAGAACCGATTTTCATGAAATTTTGGCACACAGATAGAGGGTAACCTGGATTAACACAGGATAGTTGTTATCCCGAAAAAATGTTCCTGTGGGATGCTACGGGATTCAATCCGACTTCTACACCTGTCACTATACACATGTTTTCCGAAACAACCTTAGAAAACAATACTCAAAGATGTCAGATGTGGCGATAGCGACCGTATTCTTACGGCTGTTAACGCTCTGCCTACCCCGCAAGGGATAAAGGCGTGATATATGCATGTATGTATGTCTACGCGGGTGGAGCCACGGGTGTCCACTAGTGAACGAATAATACTTACAATCTGTCCGATGTGGAAAGCCTCAATGAGAACCACGTCAGAGTCTTTGGTGACGTAGTGTCGGGGGACTATCGCGTTCACGTTGTTGAAGAACGCCACAAGGACGTAGTCGGGACGGATGTGCTGAAATACAATTTATTTTATTTTTATTTTATTACAGATTTAGAAGATTAAGTTACTACTCCCTTTTTTTTCGCGTGGGACACCGAGTCAAACTCAAACTCAAATCATTTAGTCAAAGTAGTAAATTTTACATTTCTCTTTTTGATGGTAAAGTATTTATCGTAGTAAAAAAGAGAAAATGAAGGATGAGTACATTTTTCTATTTCTTACAACAAATTTTATGAACCTAGTATAAACGCGTCCAACGACTCGATGAACTCCTCTACTCACTCAATGATTTCCAAGAAAAGCGAGATCGTCAATACTGGTTATAATATAAGAGACAGATTGCTGGATTCTATCGCCCTTACTAACTTAATTACTAGTAACAAAATTACTTGACGACTGCCTGTGACGCAGAAAGTTCCTGGTTCAATTCTCGGTAGACCACTCACAAAGTTGATATTTATCACTTTGTGAATTTGTTCCCAGTCTGGTTAGGACATTGCGGGCTGAACCACCCGATTGTCCGTAAGAAGATGGTTCAGGTGGCACGTTAAGCCGTAGGTCCCGGTTGCTGTCTATGATTACTCAGACTGCGATCGTTACACAACCATGTCAGAAGCCTGCTACTTGTAGAAGGCGGCTGAAAAATTCTGACACTAGGGTTGATCGGGTCGTTGAAAAATTCGGTGTCCCACACACGAACGAATGGGTAATTGACTCGCTTCGTTCGCAATATGTATTTTTACTTTGGCGAGTAGTTTGGTAATTAGTACTTGATAAAATTTGACAATTTACTCTGATAACTCCAGTATATGCTTTCCCGATGTCAGCCTGCTGGTAGCTGCTCAGGACCTCAAGTTCCGGAGCCAGGAGTGAGGGCTTCAGCGTCAGGATCAGGGACTGCTTATCAGCGTCTACTGATAACACGCGCGCTTTCACAAGCTGACCAACCTGAATGGAAAACATAAGGAATTATAGTCTGTTAAATACAAGGTGTAAAAATTTAAGGGTCATCCCTTAAAATATTTGCAGTCCATGAAAATGAACAACTTTCCCCAAGAAACATAGGTCGAAATATAAGGCTGTCAACCTGTCACTATAGTGATACACGACTTATCTGAAGCTACCCTCAAACATTTGTCAGACGTGGCGTGTGTATTACAATTTTAGGCAACAGGCTGACAACCTGTCACTGCAGTGATACACGAATCATCTAAAAAGGCCCTGAATATTTGTCAGAGCCCTAACGATCGCAAAATTACGGTCGTTATCGCCACGTTTGACAAATATTGAAGGCCTTTTTAGATGATTCCTGTATCACTGCAGTGACAGGTTCTCAGCCTGTCGCCTAAAATTGTAATACGCATGAAACCTTCGAGCCCTTATTTGCCTTTTACAACACCCGCGGGAAGAAATGGGGTGATGCTATTCTAAGCCAGCATCACACGGCATCATGGCACGCCATGGGTAGTAGTACATACCTTGTATTTCTTCTTAGGCAGTTTGGAAGTGCTAGCTTTCTTGGGGTTTATGTAGATACCAGCATCAGACAAGTGCGAATGTGGTACATAACCTACAAGAAAATAAACCACTATAGGTATTAAGAAAATAATGCAGTTACGATTGTTTTAAAATACAATTAGTTTATGTACGTAGTTTCGCAAAGAAAAAAATAATATAATAGTAGGTTTTCTTTTTGAGAATTAATAAAAAAATCTAGTATTCCAGGAACTCGATAGATGGCGTTGAACTGACCATCTTACTAGATTCCAGTGTAGATTCCAAAGCCAAAAGACTAAAAAAAACATTGCAACACTGACTGACAGTCAGGCATACACTGACACTTTCGTTCCAAATGAGTCCGAGTCCAAGTTAAAAAAAAAAAACAAAAACAAAATTTTACGTTCCGTTCTTTGCGGTGACATACCAGTGACATACAGCGCCATCTATCCAGCGACTAGAATAATAATAAGAAAAAAAAAACGAAAATACCCTTTTGAAAAAAACATTTTTTTTCTTCGCAGAAAGGATTCAAACCAGCGACTTTCATTACCGTTTACGGTAGATGGAGCCACAATACGAGTTATTGGGATGAGATACAATTGCTTAATTTCGCCAAAGGCAAATGAGCCGCGGTAGCTCAGTAGATGCTCCGCTAGTACTGACAGAGAAAGTCGCAGGTTCGAACCCGGTCAAATGACCTACTTTTTATGATAGGAAAATATGCACATTTGACGTCACAATTCGCTATTGGATATATGGCGTCAAAACCATAACTGTTATTTTAATTGACAGTTAACAAATTCTATTCTTTAATATTTTGAATAAAGATGAATGGTGTTACTCGTAGTAGTACTTTTGGAAAATACACATACACATATTACGCCTTTATCCCTTGCGGGGTAGGCAGAGCGCCAACGGCCACAAGAATACGGTCGCTATCGCCACGTCTGACATTTTTGAGGATTGTTTTCCAAGGTTGTTTCAGAAAACATGTGTATCACTATAGTGACAGGTTGTCAGCCTGTCGCCTAAAAATTGTAATACACTAATACTCTCGAGTCCCTTAGTCGCCTCTTACGACACCCGCGGGAAGGATATGGGCTGATGCTATTCTAAGCCGGCATCACACGGCGAAAAAATAGTTTTCTTAATATAACTTTAGTATTTTATTAATCACATGATGATACACATGTTTTCCGAAACAACCTTAGAAAACAATACTCAAAAATGTCAGACGTGGCGATAGCGACCGTATTCTTACGGCTGTTAACGCTCTGCCTACCCCGCAAGCAGTGGCGTGCACAGGATTTGAGGACAGGGTAGGCAGTATGAGCAAAAAAAATATGACCCATTTTTGCCCCATGAAAAGATTTTTTGTTGTTAGTCAGCAAGATTGTTTATGTATATATGTATGTATTTTATTAATTACTCTGTCAAATACCGAATTGTGAAAGTCTACTTTACAGTGACCTCTTTACCAAAATGACTACTTTTAGCCCGAGATACAGGTTTATCCTAGTTGAGGCACATGACTTAGTCTTAATAATGTTCAAATTTAGTACACTAGTCATTTGTTTTTTTTTTATTTACTTGTTAAAGTTGTGGCGTCACATCTTGTGGGTGGAGACGTATTTTGCCAATGTTAAAGTAGTTAAGTCGTCGGTAAGGTTAGTCAAAGTGATGTAAAGTTTGTGGCATTACGCTGAGGGAGAGTCCACAACACAATGTTCCTAGCCTGACGACTAGGGGCTGTGTTGCGCCAAATTATGTAGTACAAAAAACTCGATAGTAAAATTTTCTGCACCACGTGGACAATGCCGAATATATGCACTAATTACAATTTACTATTTAATGATCACTTTCAGAATAGTTTGTTGCTTAGTACACCATCAGAATTATTCACCAAACATTCAAATGAACAAGAAATATCAAATTATAACAAATACACGACCCACCATGATGGAATAACAACGAGCGAACCCTTTGGCCGTGTGATGCCGGCTTAGAATAGCATCACCCCATATCCTTCCCGTGGGTGTCGTAAGAGGCGACTAAGGGACTCAAGAGTATTGGTGTATTACAATTTTTAGGCGACAGGCTGACAACCTGTCACTATAGTGATACACATGTTTTCCGAAACAACCTTAGAAAACAATACTCAAAAATGTCAGACGTGGCGATAGCGACCGTATTCTTACGGCTGTTAACGCTCTGCCTACCCCGCAAGGGATAAAGGCGTGATATATGTATGTATGTATGTATGAACCCTTTATTTACTTCACTGGTCTCCAAAGTACCTGTCATTCTGCCCACAGTGAGAGTGACGCTGTCATCGGTGACGGCTTGCACGGTAGCGTTGACTAGCTCGCCCGTCTGCAGTTGTGACAGGCTGAAGTACTTCTCGTTGAGGATGTTGGGCTGATCGCTCACCGAGTACATGTAGTCTGACAGGTTGTAGCACAGAACGCGGACGCGGTGGGTACTTCCTGGGAAAGAAACATGTTAAAATATTAATAATACAAATACAAAAAAAATTGGTAAACCATCTCATGAAACGGAAAACTTTTATGAAAGAATAAAGATGACCTGTTATTTAAGGTCACTCACAAAGTTGATATTTATCACTTTGTGAATTTGTTCCCAGTCTGGTTAGGATATTGCGGGCTGAACCACCCGATTGTCCGGAAGAAAGATGGATCCGTGTTTCGGATGGCACGTTAAACCGTAGGTCCCGGTTGCTGTCTAAACGGCGGTCATTACATAACCATGTCAGAAGCCTGCTACTTGTAGAAGGCGGTTGATAAATTCTGACACTAGGGTTCACTGGGTCGTTGGACGACTTGGTGTCCCACACGTAAAGAAGAAGACCTTAGATAAGATAAGAGTGACCACCACCACGCGACATCGGGTAAAAGTTGTACCAGTAGGACATAGGTTAAGGAACATAGGTCGAAATGAGATAATTTTTTGGAACTCCCATACAAATTGCCTTGGTCGTATGTTCATATATTTTTTTCATATTTCGGCCTATCTTCCTTGGGGAAAGTTGTTCCGTTTCATGGGCTGATTCACCCCTTGAAATATTTGCAGCAAATTTTTTTACATCTTATATTTGCAGCAAAATTTTGATAAGCCTCTATAAAGTTTTCCAGTTCACAAAAACATACCAACAGGATAGGACTTGGAGACAACTTCTTCATCAGTTAAGTCTTCGTCGACTTGTATCCGCTTGAGGCTCATGGTGCCCACACTGCGCTTTCCGAGCTTGAAGTGGATCGACCGACCTGTTATCTTTAGCACCTGAAATAATTATGAAACATGAACACACACACAGAAATCACGCCTTTATCCCTTGCGGGGTAGGCAGAGCGTTAACAGCCGTAAGAATACGGTCGTTAACGCCACGTCTGACAAGTACGGAGGGCCCATTTCGGTGATTTGTGTACCACTGTAGAGACAGGTGGTCAGCCTGTAGCCTAATTGTAATACACATGAAACCCTCCAGTCCCTTAGTTGCCTTTTACAACACCCGCGGGAGGAAATGGGGTGATGCTATTCTAAGCCGGCATCACATGGCAATGAAATAACCAACTAATATAGTATAAAGCAAAGCACGTCTGTCTGTATGTATGTTTGCTTAAATCTTCAAAACTACACAACGGATTTTGAAGCAGGTTTTTTTAAGTAGATAGAGTGATTCAAGAGGAAGGTTTTTATGTATAATACTTGCCGGGTAAACATCTTGTTCCCACGGGAAAATGAGTTGCAGCGAGCGCAGCCGCTTGGCGGGCTGATAGTTTTTTATAATACGTACAGTAAGGTATAAGACGGCTGTATTTGCTTTAGGGGCTAGTTTCAAGTTTTTAGTCCACCTGAGCCGCGTTTACACTAGGTTCATAAAATTGTTATTGTTAAAATTGATAATTTTTGACCGTCAAAAAGCTGTATGTGAAATTTACTACTTTGAATAAATAATTTGAATTTGTATATTTTTTTTGTTTTGTTGTATCCTACGTACCTGGGCGTCATCAATGATATCTCCTTCTTTGAACTTCTGTTCCTCTTCTAAGTTGGGGTATGTGGTCTCAAAGATGTTTCTCAGGGTCAAGAATGGGGTATTTCTTGTGGGCATCACGTAGAGAACTCGTGCTAATACCTAAAAATTAAAAAGTATACAATAAATAAACAGCTCAATATGGCAAAAGCTAAAATTTATATTGATCAGGTCTATAAATTTGAGACATCTATAGTTTAAAGTCTGTCACGTTGGTATTTGTAACCATTATTTTTCATTGTGTGTTGTGTTGTATTTAATGTATTTAATAGATAAATTATAAAATGGATACTTTTATATTTTTATGATAATTGCATTGAAATTAATTAATGACTTTTAATGAATGTATATCATTGTTAGACTACTTGTGTGTTGGAATGTAATCTGTTAGCAAGTAAGTTATTCTGACAAATAAATTGAAATTGAAGCTCTGAGCCGAGTCAGGTAATAAACAGCTCAGAGCCGAGTCGGGTAATAAACAGCTCAGAGCCGAGTCGGGTAATAAACAGCTCAGAGCCGAGTCGGGTAATAAACAGCTCAGAGCCGAGTCAGGTAATAAACAGCTCAGAGCAGAGCCAGGACATAAACAGCTCAGAGCAGAGTCAGGTTTCAACCAGTTTCGACCTTTTTTTCGACCTTCTATACAAAATTCCCGATTCCCGACTTTGTATGGGAACTCGAAAAAAATTTTTGTTTCCCAACATAGCCCCCATAGAAAAGAATGTTCAGTTTCATGGTCTGCTGAACACGCCTGCAAAGTTTTCGTTACACCATCTCTTACACCCTTTATAGAGTAATTTCTTACCCTGAAATACTCAGTCTTTAGTTTTCGGCATACAAATCGGCGTAGCTCAATTCAATTCGCAAATATTTTTCAGATTTGAGAATGAATAATATCAAGAAACAAACTAATGTTACCCTACAAGTGAACAAAGAGTGTCGTACCTTCTGCCCTAGCGCCGGTTTCTTCCCTTTCACGTTGTCCACGTGTTGCCTCTGCACGTATGCTGTGGTGTCCTTGAATATGTGACCCTCTATGCCGTTCTCTAGAGGCTGAAACATAAGTTTTTAGTAAACTCTCGTTATTTTACTATCGTTTTTCAAATAACTGTATATTAAATACTTTCTGATAGCTTCGCTATTTTCATAAAAAATACAGTTTTAGGTCGTTTTAACACACATACACATATCACGCCTTCATACCTTGCGGGGTAGGCAGAGCGTCAACGGCCGCAAGAATACGGTCGCTATCGCCACGTCTGTCATTTTTGAGGATTGTTTTCCAAGGTTGTTCCAGAAAACATGTGTATCACTATAGTGACAGGTTGTCAGCCTGTCGCCTAAAAATTGTAATACACCAATACCCTCGAGTCCCTTAGTCGCCTCTTACGACACCCGCGGGAAGGATGTGGGGTGATGCTATTCTAAGCCGGCATCACACGGCATCGTTTTAAAAGAAGGTCATTTGACTTGCCAGTCCACATCCTTATTGTGAAGATCTTCCAAAGTGGCTACATATCCTACCAATATTATAAATGCGAAAGTTAATAAGTTTGTTACTCCTTCACGCTAAAACTACTGAACCGATTTTCATGAAACTCGGCACATAGATAGAAGGTAGCTTGAATTAACACATAGGATAGTTTTTATCCCGAAATAATGTTCCTGTAGTATGCTACGGGATTAATAATAGTAATAATTTATTAATGTCAGACAATATAAAATCCATTCTTGTTAGTAGTACTTTGACGACCGATGTGGCGCAGTGGTAGTGCGACTGCCTTTGACGCAGACGGTCCCGGGTTCGATTCTCGGTGGGTCACTCACAAAGTTGATATTTATCACTTTGTGAATTTGTTCCCAGTCTGGTTAGGACATTGCGGGCTGAACCACTCGATTGTCCGTAAGTAAGATGGTTCCGTGTTTCGGATAGCACGTTAAGCCGTAGGTCCCGGTTGCTGTTTATGATCACTTAGACGGCGGTCGTTACACAACCATGTCAGAAGCCTGCTACTTGTAGAAGGCGGTTGAAAAATTCTGACACTAGGGTTCATCGGGTCGTTGAACGACTTGGTATCCCACACGATAAGAAGAAGAAGAAGAAGAAGAAGTAGTACTTAATCCTATGTTAGTTATCAATTGAATAAAATAAAATTATAGACGTTGCACTAATAGTGTCATTTAATTAGGAGCCCCACCCCTCCTAATCTTTCCTATGTTATTTCCTATAATAAATCCTAATCTTTAGTATGGGACAGTCTATCGTCTGTGTAATGACCGTCAGAACGCGGGCGGAGCCGCGGGCACCCGCTAGTTTCGCTATGAATGCTTACCGTCTCCCTCTTTTCGTGTGGGACACCGAGTCGTCCAGCGACCCGAAGAACCCTAGTATCACAATTTTTCAACCGCCTTCTACAAGTAGCAGGCTTCTGACATGGTTGTGTAACGACCGCCGTCTAAGTTATCATAGACAGCAACCGGGACCTACGGCTCGTTCGGGTCGTTCAACAATTGGGTGGTTCAACCCGCAATGCTCTAACCAGACTGGGAACAAATTCACAAAGTGATAGATATTAACTGTGTGAGTGACCCACCGAGAATCGAACCCGGGACCTTCTGCGTCTAAGGCAGTCGCACTACCACTGCGCCACATCGGAATACTCACCGTGTCAACGTGGAACTGAACTTGTGTCCCGGGCAAGAGCGCGCCCGCCCCCGCGCGGACTACCGCCTCCTGCAGCGCGTCCAGGTGCGAGCTGAGCGCGACCACATACCGTGTCAACGTGGAACTGAACGTGTGTCCCGGGAGTGAGCGCGGCCGCCCCCGCGCGGACCACCGCCTTCTGCAGCGCGTCCAGATGCGAGCTGAGCGCGACCACGCTGCTGTCCGACGACTTCACACACACCCACGTCAGGCTGCCCGTGTCTGTATATAAAATGGAATTACAGGGTATAAGAGACGGTGTAATGAAAACTTTGCAGACGTGATCAGACCATGAAACTGAACAACTTTTTCTATGGGCACTATGGTGGAAAACGAAATTATTTTTCGATTTTCCATACAAACTCAGTCAGCAAATCGGCAGTTTTGTATGGAACATCGAATTTTTTTTTATGTTTACCAACATAGCCCCCATAGAAAAAGTTGTTCAGTTTCTTGGTCTGATCACATACATACATATATCACGCCTTTATCCCTTGCGGGGTAGGCAGAGCGTTAACAGCAGTAAGAACACGGTCGCTATCGCCACTTATGACGTTTTTGAGGATTGTTTTCCAAGGTTGTTTCAGAAAACACGTGTATCACTATAGTGACAGGTTGGCAGCCTGTCGCCTAAAAATTGTAATACACCAATACTCTCGAGTCCCTTAGTCGCCTCTTACGACACCCACGGGAAGGATGTGGAATGATGCTATACTAAGCCGGCATCACACGGCAACATAGGTGGTTTTCTTTTTAATTCTCAGTCACTTATTCAAATAGCTGTATAGTTAATTACAGAATTCCAATCCTATACTCACCAAGTTCAATCTCAGGGTTGGCATGTTTCTTGGCCAGGAACGCCCTTGTGTTGGGAATGCCGATGTCCATCACGTAACCATGGTCTTCCACAGACGATACTGCTGCTTGCAGTATACAACCTGAAATCAAGTTATTATATTTATTTGCAAATATTTTAAGTGGTGAATCAGCCCATAAAACTGAACACCCCAAGAAACATAGGTCGAAATATGAAATTTTTTGGACCTCCCATACAAATTAACTTGGTCGGTCGGTAATGTTGTATGGGAGGCCCAAATTCTTTTTTCATGTTGTGACCTATGTTCCTTAGAGAAAGTTGTTCAGTTTCGTTTGCTGGTTCACCCTTAAAAATATTTGCAGTTATTTTTTTTACTCCCTGTATTGTAATCAGATCTTACCACCACGTAAATCAGCAACTGCCTTGCCTCCGTTGACATCTTTGGGCATCATGGAGAGCATGAGATGGTCTCCGTCCACCTCCAGCACCTTCACAGCAACATATTGTCCTGGACGAAACATCGTAGATAGCTCCCTTACGTGGTCAGTCTGCATAGCAAAAGAAGCATTTTGTGACCCTTCAAACATTATAATAGGAAAAACATACATACATACACACATCACGCCTATATTCCTTCCGGGTTAGGCAGAGCATTAACGATCGTAAAATTACGGCCGTTATCGCCACGTCTGACAAATGTTTGAGGGTTGTTTCAGGTAAGTCATGTATCACTATAGTGACAGGCTGTCAACCTGTCGACTAAAGTTGTATTGCACATGAAACACTTGAGTCCCCTAGTTGCCTCTTACAACTGCCGCGTGAAGAAATGGGGTGATGCTATTCTAAGCAGGCAATAATAAGACCACAATAGCGAAATAACAAGAGAATTTTACCAAAATTGCAATGTAAAACTATATTGTTTACATTCTTTAATTAGATAAATTTTGATTAAATATTGACTACAAAAACAAATGTCTGAGACTATTTAAAAAAAATTTGTTGACAACTTTTCTTGTTTACTGATAAAATTTTACAAGTTGTAAAAAAAATTAACCCTGTATAAGGTGTAAAAATATTAGCTGCAAAAATTTTAAGGGCCGATTCAGCCCATGAATGGACTGGTGCACCCCTTAAAATATTTGCAGCTTTTTTTTACACCCTATATATTTCATTCAAGATGCTATGCAAAATTCCCACCCAGTAACAATTAGCATGATGACTGGCAGTGTGATGCCGGCTTAGAAGCCGTGTGATGCCGGCTTAGAATAGCATCATCCCACATCCTTCCCGCGGGTGTCGTAAGAGGCGACTAAGGGACTCGAGAGTATTGGTGTATTACAATTTTTAGGCGACAGGCTGACAACCTGTCACTATAGTGATACACATGTTTTCTGAAACAACCTTGGAAAACAATCCTCAAAAATGTCAGACGTGGCGATAGCGACCGTATTTTAACGGCCCTTATTGCTCTGCCTACCCCGCAAGGGATAAAGGCGTGATATGTGTGTGTGTGTGTATGACGGCAGGTCAAATGAGCTACTTTTTCATATCATGTCTCTCTAGTTTGGCTGGCGTCAAAACACTTACTCTTATATTAATTTTCTGTTTTTTAATTCAAATTCTGAATATTTCGAAAAACTATAAATAGAGTATGTAGTATTTTTGGACAATAGTTTTAAGCGTACTACTTTTGTATTTTATTAATGACCCATAGCGAGCTAGATTAATTTATACCTGATCATTCACATAAGCCTCCAACAACTTGTTATAAGCGTCACTGATGTGGCAGGCCATGACGGTCCCCATCATTTTACTCGGCAGCATTATGTTGATCTTGGTATCGTGTACCTGTCTCACTCTGCCGAGTATAAGCACACCGGGTTTGGCTGTCTGTGGAAATTTAGAGCATTTGTTGAGTTAAAAAGTTTTTCTTATAAAGTACCCAATCTTACTTAATTCTGACGCTAGGGCTCATTGGGTCATTGGATGACTCGGTGTCCCATACGAAGAGAGAGAATCTTTTTTTATAAAAAATTACAAGACAGTACGTCCTAAGGTTTCTAGTGTTGCAACAATAAACAATAGGTAATATATCAGATAATTTAATTAATAATAAGTTACCTTGTAGCTCAAACCAATAGCACAATTTTTATAAGATTCTTCAAGTCCCTTTGACACCTCATCTGATAAATATCCATCATCGTCTTCGGACTTCTTCTTTGGCTTCCTTTTCTTCTTCTCAGACTTCTCTGGAGCTCCTAAAAACTGAAGAAATAACAAAAATAAAACATGTTTTCATACAACATAAGCAAAATGTACTCTCGATCCGTTCTTTCTCGATATTTACGTTGCTACTTTGCTTGAAATTTTCAATGACAGGTTTCTTTCCTCCACGGGGAAAGTATTCTTCTGTATCTGCCATTATTCTTGTATAACATTCACATAAAATTAATAAAACAATTTACACATTCAACATCAACACATGATAATTTGAGGTTATAACGTTTCGTTATTGCTATTGCGTATTGTACAAAAATGACATGAGATCAAATCCAGCATCGAAACGCAACACTTGAAAATGCTGCCAGCAATATTCAATGAAAAGTTACTACAAAAGAAAGCGCTCATGCATGTCTAATCATCATCATCATCATAAACTTTGTCATGTCAGCTGCGCCATAATATGCATCAACTCAGATTTAGTTGAGCAATGTTTTGTAGATACTCTTCATTAAGTGGATTAGCTAGCGTACAATTTCATAATTATGTATAAAGATAGTGTTAGTTAGGGCATTTGACGTTACCATAATTTTAAACAAATCTACCAAAAATGAAGCATTTTTTATGCTATCTTTTGTATAAAGCCATAAAATTGAGAAGCATTGGTCTTGTGACAGCTTTTATATATCTTTCTCTGTTAAGTTTACAGGAATCTAATGCGTTAGAGCGAGAAAGAGTAACATACGATTTGGGTAGACTCATATCAATTTAGTTTTGTTACATTGGTTTTTCTTGGAAACTCTCGTTCGTACGGAAGATTACGCACAAGTTCAATACCCGGTAAATAATAAATTTATCATTCAATTAACCAAAGGTTGATAGGCGCTAATTTAAATCAATCTACGTCGTCATAACGTTTGATTGTTTAAAACTTTTGACAACTTTTCGTGCATTTCAGTTAGAAACATATGCTGGTAAGAGCGCTATGTCTTTGCATTAGATAATATTTTTCAAGTGGCTATTTCCTCTTGATATCCTCCCTCAGTTTCAACTCAGTTTATTAGATACCGGTTAGGTGAGCAGACGTAGAAATATTCGTGTAGGAACAAATAGTTGTTGTTTTGCAGAAAATGGTGAAGAAAGTCGTGATTTTTGGAGCCACCGGCAACACCGGTCTCTGCGCCACTGAAGCTGCGGTGAAAAAAGGTAAATTTCACTTAATAATTCGTGGGAATATATAATTCATTCGTCGGCGTCGGAAAATAATTATAGGCAACTTATTTCGAAGTGGTTATACATACCTACATTTTATATTCCTACCTACTACACTAGAATACCTATGTCTGTTTTTTATTGTATTTAATTAGTTTTGCATTATCTATACACAAGCAACTACACTTGCATGTTATTTTATTATCTAACAATGAAGAGTTATGATTATTATTATGCAAGTAATTAAGCATACTTAGACATAGGGCTATCATAGCATTTCTATAACAGGTATGTAAGTATTTTTATCTCCAATAAATTTGTATTATCATAAATTACCTTAGTAGTTATTCTTAGAGCAAAGCAAGTTGCTTTGCGTCTAAACATCTAATCATATTATTGTAATTTATCATTCTATTATTTACGGACAAAGCATTGGTTATGGTGATTGATAATTTCAGAGATAATAGTGATAAAGAGCACAGAAAGAAACTTTTAAACACTTTTGACCGAATTTAATTATAAATCCAAGTAAAGTGTTTTATTCTTGAGGTACTTTTTTCTTTTTAAAGGTACCTACCTAAATTTTTTTGTACCTACTTCATTTTTTTATTGAATGTGTTAGATAAATTTTACTTATTACAGGGATGACATTTCTCAGATCTTTTAACTGAATCTGTGACACTATCAGAATGCATTCTAAGCCTATGCCAAATTTTATCAAGATTGGTTAAGCGGTTAAGCTGTGGAGAGATAAGAAAAATATATTATAGATAGAAGTTTTGATAGTATGTTACTTATCTTTTCTTTTTCATTCAGCATATGAACTAGTCAATAAAACTGATATCAACTTTCCCTAAGAAATATAGATAGAAATTATAAAATTAAAGTTTAGTAGGTACATAAAAATACGTAGGTATTTTTTCCGCCGTTTTTCCGTTTCATGCCGACTTAAAATAGCATCACCCCCATTCCGCGGGTGTCGTAAGAGGCGATTATGGCAGTTAAGGGTTTTATAAATCAACTTGTCACTGTATGGTACCTACATTTTTTTAAAATAGTACTCGAATATTTGTCAAACGTCGCGATAGCGCTCGGTTGTTACTGTCGTTAACGCTCTGTCTACCCCGCAAGGGATAAAGGCGTGATTTATATTTCGAACTTTGAGACAATATGTTTAGTTTTATAGGATGTATGACCCTTAAACAAATATTGTAAGGATTTTTTTTAATTCTATTAAGATCGATTAAAACTGGTGTAGGTAAACTGAGTAGGTATTCTACTATCGAATACTTTGTAATTAGTTTTGTTAATTCATTAATTAAATTCGAAACGGCGATGGTCCGAAAAATAAATTTAAATTAATTTGCTACACGTAATGACGTTGTTTTTACGAACTCACGTGTTTGTTCACATTTACACAAATCACGCCTGCATCTCTGGCGGGGTAGGCAGGGCGTAAAATTGCGGTCCTTATCGCCACGTCTGACAAATACTTGAGGGTCGTTTCAGATAAGACGTGTATGACTATAGTGACAGGTTGTCAACCTGTCAAATAAATTGGAAAACCCATGAAACCCTCGATTCCTTAATCGGCTTCTACGACACCCTCGGGAAAGAATTGGGGTGATGCTATTCTAAGCCAGCATCACACGGCATGTATCTACGTTAGGAAAATTGACGTATCCACTGCCTCTCCAAATTTACGTACTCACCACGCTTGGTAGTTGGATTGGCGAGCGCAGTGCAAGTTATTGTAGACGTTCACAGGGAACGCTGCTGCTTCCCTGGATTCATCCCTTAGTCGCCACCCACGGGAGGAAATAGTCTGATGCTATTCTAAGCCGGCACCAGACGCTAATAAAAAAACTAACAAACCATCTAATTATGCGTACAAATTTTGGGCCGGTTTTCCCGTCCAATGAGCTAAGCTATGATAACCAACGAACAGGTTTTATATCTAAGTGTACTAGTAGTATTCTCAAAACAGAATAAAAAATCGTTAGTCATTACACATAATACATTTTATTTGCTACGCTTACCGCGTTTGAGATTTCAGCTTTTTCATAAGTTTCTGTCTGAAACGATCCCCAATTCGAGCGGTGTGTTGCCGTTATCCCCTTCAGATTAGCCTTCGGATTGCAGAGGTCAGATGGCAGTCGCTCTTTGTATAAACTTGGTTCCACGTCCAATCCCCTAGGTTAGGTAGCCGACCCCGACAGAGAACGGGGGAAGGCAAGGAGAATGAATGATGTTGCCGTTATCCCCTGTATACGTGTCCCCCTTAAAGTGGGGCAGGGTGGGGCAAGTTTTAGCATCATAAGACATTGCCCAAACCTCTGCGACAACTTACCTCACCTGCTCCACTTGGGTTGGGAGGAACAAATAGGACTGAAGAACGGATCGGACTGAAGAACGGGTCGGACTGAAGAACGGATCGGACTGAAAGAACGGATCGGATTGAAAGAACGATCACTTCAGTTTGATCCGTTCTTCCCAGCTCAGTTCGATCTGTTCTTCCCAGAACAACTCCTAAGCCCAACCTCGCCCCAAGGGCGTGATTGGGCTGGTTGTTTGAACAACCAATCAATTATTTCCGGGTGAGCTCGTGCTCCCCACCAAGCCGACAGGCGTAGATTTGATGGCCCCGGGGCCGAAATTGTAGAGTAAAATAAAAACCTACCCCGCTTTGTCACAACTTGCCCCACCCTGCTAAAGCTTGCCCCACTCTAAGGGGGACACGGATAACGGGAACGCACCATTTGAGCTCGTGCTGACTGAGAACGTCCTCCTAGAGGAAGACCTAGAAAACGAGGGCGAGATGACCTCGACAAGCTCGAGTCTAAGTCTAACTGGCCTCAACTATCAGCTAACCGGGAAGTCTGAATGAAAATAGGGGAGGCCTTTGCCCAGCTGTGGAACACTAGTGGTTCTTAGGGTGCGTCTCCATTGAAGCGGGGCTGTGCTAAGCTAAACTAAGCGCGCCATGAATTGACCAATCATGAGCCTCAAAATCCCCGAATCCCCGCCACGCTTCAGTGGAGACGCACCCTGATTGGTCAATTCATGCCCCGCTCAGCTCAGCTTAGCGCAGCACGGCGTCTCCAACGTACCCTTAACCGGTGATTCACGGACCACTAGTGGTCCCTGGAGGCATCTCAAGTGATTCGCGAACTAAGCCGTCATTGTAGTGTGGCTGTATGTCGCGCGGTGGTGTGCCTCCTCTTGTTTTTTTAACGGAAAAAGTCGCGTTCGCTTCCTGTGTCGCTGTGTGGCTATTCTTGCCTTTAAACGTGAAAAGTCGTGCTCGCTTCGCTTGCAATACGTTTTGCTGTAACGCCGTGTGGTTCTTCTCTTGTCTTTTAACGTAAAAAATTATGCTAGCTTCGCTCGCGTTGCTGTGGCGTGTGGCTCATTTCTGGCTTTTTAACGTGAAATGTTGAGATCGCTTCGCTTGTACCTTCATTATCTAATGTTTTTTCAGTGTGTATATATACCTCCAAATGAATGAACTAACTAGGTGATCCGTGCCCTATAATTTTTTTTCCAAGTGGTCCTCCCACATTAAAAGGTTAAAATAAGCATAGAAGCGTAATAGTCTAAAATAATAACTGAAGAATTGAAGATGTTTGCAAAATAATCGTGTAACTACCATTATCTATTACAATAACATCCTCGACATAGAACGTATTATCGTAATACTACGAGTATATGCGCGTCGTTAACGTCAATAGAATTCACGTACCTACGCCACGGAATAATACTAGCGTTGTAGGTATGTAATGTAGAAGTCGATAACTCAATCATTTCTCAATTAGATTCACCATTTCTGATGTGATGAAGAATTTACTCTAGATAAGACTTGTTGTCCCATACAAATGATAGCTAGTTATGAGTGCTCATACGAAGTTCCAGCGAACTAATTTGACGGTTGCTTAGCGACTATTAGTCAGTGACTCTAAGGCCTCTGCCACTTATTAAATAATACTAGCGTACCTCTGCTTGATCATGATCATGAACATGATCTTAATAAAATACAAAATTATTAGGCTTAAAACTATCGTCCAAAAATACTACATACATACTACATTTATAGTTTTGAAAATATTAAATGTCTTAAATAATGTAAAGAAAATTAATATGAAGCTAAGTGTTTTGTCGCCAGCCAAACTAGGAGAATATGACGTCATATCCTCGTATTTTCATACAAAAGTAGTAGCTCATTTGACCTGCGAGTCATCATTCCCATTTTGCGGGCAGCGGTGGCGGCGCGGTGGCGGCAGAATCTTCTGCATACATTTAATTTAAATGGACCTGTTCTCGAAAACAGCGGCGCGGGAGCGGGCAACGAGCGGCGCACTCCCCGTCAAGCGCGCCGCCGCCTCTGTCCGGAGAATTCGAGACCGAGGCCTAAGGGTGCGTCTCCACTGAAGCGGGGCTGCGCTAAGCTGAGCTGAGCGGGGCACGAATTGACCAATCAGGGTGCGTCTCCACTGAAGTCGGGCGGGGATTCGGGGATTTTGATGCTCATGATTGGTCAATTCATGCCCCGCTCAGCTCAACCCCGCTACAGTGGAGACGCAACTTACTGTCAGTACGCGCCCGAACGTGTGTATACAAATTGAGCATTGACGTCAAATTACGCCGGTCGCGATACTATCTAAGCGAATGAGCTATATAATATGGCAGATCACTAATTTGTCTATCGATATTTTTTTATCACGGAATCGAAAGAAATTGCCTCCCTGGTAGAATTGTCTCTCTGATATCAGACATTAGCGTAAAAATTCAAGTACAGTCAAATGGGGGAAAATGAGACTAGCGGATAACTTAGGATATGGTCGACACCAGCATCTATGAAGCTTTGCTTAGTGCAGCCCCGCTTCAATAGAGACGCACCCTCAGTGACGAGTATAGCTGACTAAGGAACGATCACGTCAGCCTAAAAGCCACTGCGGCCGCGGTTACACCCGCTACTAATTGTATTCCCATGGGAATAAGATGTTTTCCCGCATATTACCTATACATTTCAAACTTTCCTCTTTATTCAGTCTTATCTATTTTTGAAATGCTTCTGAAAAGGATTTTACTTGTAAGATTGAATATGAGAAAGTGTCACGTCAGAATCGAGCCCACTGAAC
Source organism: Keiferia lycopersicella (assembly GCA_029255805.1). Taxonomy (NCBI): domain Eukaryota; kingdom Metazoa; phylum Arthropoda; class Insecta; order Lepidoptera; family Gelechiidae; genus Keiferia; species Keiferia lycopersicella. Next base: position 1,517,565 of record JARACZ010000024.1, read on the forward strand.
TGATATAGATAAGGTTATCAATAAAGTGTGGGCCTGCCTTCGATTAGTCATCCATCTAACACGCCTAGGGTTTAATCCTTAAACTCTTCGATAAAAATTACTTTTATCAAGTTAAATCATTGACAGAGAGCGAAGCCAATATTTAAGGAGAATGCATTATCCTACATTTTATAAATACTAGACTTACTTATTAGATGTGAAAAGTTAAAATGCTCTAGTAACATATCTCATCATTCTCCTTGCCTTATCCCGTTTCTCTGTCGGGGTCGGTTACCTAACCTAGGATTCGACGTGGAACCAAGATGTTAGCTACTTACTGCCATCTGACCTTTGCAACCCGAAGGCTAGCTAACCTGGCCCGAACCCTAAGTTGAGTCACATTCAAATATCCTCTGAATTTATTTGAATGTGGGCTTTATCACGATGTTTTCCTTTTACCCTAAGAGCAGTGGGTATATTTACGTGGTATTTAGAACTCGAAGTGGTCACCATAGCCGAAATCGTTCGGAGAGATTATCATCATCATACGGGGTATAAGAACAGCGTCCCGAATACTGACAGGGTGCAAGCAGACCATGAAACTGAACAACTTTCCCCTAGGAACATATGTCAGGAAACGTCGAAAATTTTTTGGATTCCCATAGTAAATGCAGTCGGCTGATCGCGATTTTGTATAGAAGGGCGAATTTTTGGTCGAAACTTTGTCGTTTCCTGACATACTTGTCCATGTCTGGCATCGAAATTCGACGCTCTAACATACTGATAGTTGGACGCTGTTTAGCATTTGTGTACTAACCCACACAAATTGAGATTTTGGACTATGAATGCAGTTCTATGCGTCTTAAAATAAGCTTTCAGAATGTATAACTCATGTTAAAAAAATATATTTTATTAATTAGATAATCCCCTAAAATGGTTAATGCGTAATTCACGTCACCGTTATTTAATTTTGCAATAATGTCCTATACACATACACTCTTATTGCAAAAAACTATCTGGGAATTTCAAAAAAGCAATAATGTACTATAACAAGGTTAGTACATTGTTGCGAAATGGTAAGTGTGGCTTAGTACATTGGTGCAAAATTCAGATATCTCCGGGGAGGGCAAGTGCGCGGGCGGCGGCCCAACGTGATCGGTACCTCGTGTAGTTGTTTGACGGATCGCCGTGCCGGCCGGAGGTAAACAAAAACAAACGTAAGTTTCCAGTATTTTCATAGTAAATATGACGTGTTAGTTAACAGTTTATTCGATTATCACTTCAGGCTAGGGAAGATTAACAAAACAAGTTCGAAACTTGCAACATTCTGACAAAAATTTAGGCTCATTGTAAGAAAAAACTTAACCTCAAAATCATGTAAGTGAGAATCGTTTTTATGTGCGTATTTGCTTGCCTTTACGTATTTCTAACGTGAATGTGTCAACATCAACCAACACTACGACCGAAATTCTGACGCCGTATAGTCACCGTCAAGAAGGTAAGTACTTGGAAACAAGAAGTACCTACACCCAAGAAAATTGACCGTTAAACCTTGTTCGCACCCACAATCTCTCTATAAAAGTTTGTGGGTAGGGTGACCATGTTTATTTCATATAGGATGTAAAGAGATAACAAATTCTTAGTTTGAAATTGATCAATAATCTTTATACACCCATTGTTTCAGAGTAAAACATACAGCTTACACTATAAATAATCCATGGTTGCATCTATAATCCAAAGTAATTAAAACATATAGAAATTCCCGCTTTGAATTTCGGTCGTAGTAGGTATGAATTAGACACTGTAACGACGAGGCTGAACAGACGCGTCGTTAACGATAGTTTGAGAACTTAAACATTTGACTGTCAGGCCCTATTTAAATCTGAGCGGTATCCTATGGGTAGGCACGTGGGTACCGGTATTATACTTGGTACAAATTGTCAAATAGTCGAGTTTTCGCGTACCGACCGGCACACCATTCAGATTTTAACATACGTCTCGTGCAAACCACGACGCCTGACTCCGGACAAGCTGAACATTGCGAAGCACGAATTTCAAGAGATGGTCAAGAACGGTACTGCACGCCCATCCGATAGCCCGTGGTCCTCCCCAAAGAAGTACACCTCGTACCAAAGAAGGACAACAGCTGGAGACCATGTGGAGATTATCGTCGCCTGAACGCACGCACAGTACCCGACAAATATCCCATCAAATACATTCACGACTTTAACGCAAACTTAGCCGGATCCACCATCTTTTCCAAGATCGACCTTGTGAAGGCATATAACCAGATCCCCGTCTATGGCCCAGATATCCCGAAGACCGCCATTTCTACGCCCTCCGGACTTTTCGAGTTCCCTATGATGACTTTCGGCCTTCGGAACGCAGCACAAACGTTCCAACGGTTCATCGAAGAAGTCACTAGGGGCCTCGACTTCTGCTACGGCTACCTGGACGACATCCTCATATTCTCACCAGGCCGCCAGACCCACGAAGCCCACCTACGTCTTTTCAAACGCCTTGACGAATACGGCATGGTGATCAACGCCGCCAAATGCGAATTTGACGTAAATGAGATAACTTTCCTAGGCTACCACGTGTCAGAGAAAGGCATCACACCCTTAGAGCATAGAGTCGAAGCCATCAAGAGTTTCCCGGAACCGAAAACAGTGAGAGAACTCCGGAGATTCCTCGGAATGTTCAACTTTTACCACCGCTTCATTCCACATTCCGCAAAGCTTCAAGCTCCTCTCAACGAGCTACTCAAGGGTGTACGCAAAAACTCACAGCCTGTCAACCTCTCAGAAACAGAGCGACACGGCTTTGAGGCATGCAAAGAAGGCTTATGCCAAGCTGCCATGCTTGCACACCCGGACTGCAACGCGAAAATAGCACTGGTCACTGATGCTTCAGATTCAGCCATTGGAGGAGTACGGCAACAATATCAAAACGACTCATGGCAACCGTTATCCTTTTTCTCCCGCAAACTGACACCGGCGCAGAAAAAGTACAGCCCGTATGACCGAGAGCTCCTTGCCATCTACAAATCCATCCAGTACTTCCGTCATATGCTTGAAGCCTGTCCATTCAGAATCTACACCGATCACAAGCCCTTAACTCATGCCTTCAAAACCAACAAAGATCACTGTTCTCCACGCCAATTCAGATATCTCGATTCTTCTTCTTCTAAGTCGATGCCTCATTCCTGAGGGACGTGACCATGGGCCTCTGCTCCACCAAATTTCTCCAGGCTCCGCGGTCTTGTGCCATGTGCACTGACGCCTGCAGTGTGGCCTTGGTTGCCTGCTGTACTGTATCGGTCCATCTGACCGGTGCTCTTCCACGACTTCTTTTGCCCATAACATGGCCAGTGAAAATAACTGACTCCAGACATTCATGTTCACGCCTAGTCAAGTGTCCAAAAAACCCAAGAATGCGCTGCTGACAGATGGTGGACATTCTTTTCCGGATGTTTAGCTCTTTCAGGATAGACTCGTTTGTGCGCCGTGCAGTCCATGGAATACGTAACATTCTGCGCCAGCACCACATTTCGAACGCGTCTATCCTTTTTCGTGTGCGAGATTTCAAAGTCCAAGTTTCAGATGCGTACAGGAATATGGAAAATATTAGGGTCTGCATGAGGTTAATTTTGGTTTTGCGAGTGACACTTCTGTTCCTCCAAATCTTTTCCATCTTTTTCACTGCTGCTTTTGCCATTTGGGCTCTTCGTATCACTTCAAGGTCGCAGTCGCCATCGTCACTGATAAGAGCACCCAGGTATACGAATTTGCGAACGACGTCGAGGTCCCTCAGTTCGCCAGTTCGCTGCATCGTCCCAGCTCTATCAATGATCATTAATTTCGTTTTTGACCTGTTGATAAGAAGACCGTATTCTGCGCTCACTTTTTCCACTCTACTTAGAATTTCCGCTAGTTCAGTTTCATTTGAGCCAATTATTGTGGTATCATCAGCGAAACGCAAGTTGTTTATTATTTTGTTATGCGGATACCTCCGTCCCAGTCTTCGAGTACTCTCCGCATGATGTGTTCGCCGACCAAGTTAAACAATTGCGGCGAGAGTATGCATCCCTGACGCACTCCGCGCTCAGTTTTAAAGGGATGTGATGTTGAGCCCTCTAGTTTAACTCTAGATTTGCCTTCGTTGTAGAGACTTTGCACAAGGAATGTTAGGTGACTCGGTATGCCCATCTCACTCATCACGTTGAACATTTTGTCCCAATTTATGCAATCGAACGCTTTGGCGTAGTCAATGAAGCAAAGTGTCATAGTGATGTTGTGCTCTCTGTGATATCTCGATTACATCGCTCAATTCTCAACAGACATCCATCACATCTCTGGCAAAGATAACGTAGTCACCGACACACTCTCCCGGATTGACGAAGTTAATGCCATAGGTTAAGATGCACTTGCCAAAGCACAGAGCACTGACGATGAACTGTCCCAACTCTTGCAAGGCGGAAGTTCCCTAAAAATCAAGAAAATCAACGTGACCGGTAACAACTGACCCATCTACTGCGACGTGAGCACATCTTCACCAAGACCCTTCATGCCCTTATGGTGTTTATTTAATATTAAGGTTGGCTTTATTTTAAAGAGAAAAGCAAATAAGAGCCATTTTTGTTATATTTTTGATAAATATTTAATTATGTTTTTTGTTAAAAATAAATGTTTCATAATATGTAGTTTAGTTTTATAAGCAAAGTACGTACGTACCTAATCAAAATATGACTGATTTTTTGTAATGTTCAATGGATCTCAGTAAATAAGAATAATCATTTATTATTCTTTAAGATGTAACAGTTAATTTAAGGTAGGTGATCTCATAACTATAATAAAGCTGATTTTCAAATATTTATGGTACATTTTTCTCATCTCAAAATCCCTGTAAATTATTAAGCAATAATGTTGTAAGCCACATAGTACTTAATTGCTTTTTACAAAGTAGGATGTTGGTATTTCGCAATAACAGTTTTTCGTCTTTATTTCAATAAATATTTATTCAAAACATCAATTACATACATTACTTAAATAAGGACATTTAGACGCACCTGGTGATACTAAATAGTATGAGCTTACGTTCAGGGAGACCGCAGGAAAACTAAATGTCTTTGAAAAACTTCGAAGGCTCGTAGCTTAATTTGTTCCGGGTGTGGGTTGGTACATAAATGCTAAACAGCGTCCAGTTAGTATTCTTTGATATCATTGATGTATCACTCCATTCCAGCATAGGGTCCTGATGGGTACCTATACGTACATGATAGATGATGATGGTGATGATGATGATGATGATGATGATGATGATGATGATGATGATGATGATGATGATGATGATGATGATGATGATGATGATGAAATCACGGAATATCACAGAGGAGAGGGTTGTAGTAATGTATCACGTGTACTAATTTTTCCTGCTTTTAGTCACACGCCAATTTATATTTGTCACGCTATTGTGTGACTTTGTTTCGCTACATGTGATGTAGAAGGTGGGAGGAGGTCGGAGGTAGCGCGGTCAAAACCACCAACCACCAAGTGGAAGACATACATACATACATATATCACGCCTTTATCCCTTGCGGAGTAGGCAGAGCGTTAACGACCGCAAAAATATGGTCGCTATCGCCACGTCTGTTAAATATTAAGGACCGGCTAAGTTAATTTGTGTATCACTATAGTGACAGGTTGTCAGCCTGTCGCCTAAAAGTTGTAATACACGGGAATCCGCGAGTCCGTTAGTCGCCTCTTACGACACCCACGGGGAAGAAATGGGGTGATGCTATTCGAAGCCGGTATCACACGGCCCACTTGCCGTAAGAGGGGGTAAAAAAAATCCAAAAAAGCATCACGTGATTAATGGACGACCCCTTATCTAAAATGGTTTAATATTAGGTACCTGAAGTAGCAGGTTGTCAGCATTGTGGTAGGTCACCATTGCAACCGGTCAAGGAGGACGTCATATCATAACCTACTAGTATCTACCTACTTACAGACCTACGAAAAAAAAATGCAGTTCACCTTTGTAGGAACGTTTTTACCAAATCAGTACCTATGCGGTTCTTTTTTCCTGCATATCCTCTGAATATTGATCATGAAACGTTGATGAATCTTGTTTGACTCTTTAACTTTTATTTATTCTGCATTATAAGTGCCTACTTTATAACAGACTTAAAAAATTAGGTTCTCGGTTTAACCTGCACGTTTGTATGTTTGTCTGCGATTATCTGTCGTTTGGCTATACAAATTCTGATGCGGTTTTGAGCAAAGTATTTGTTAGACTCGACAGGAGAAGATTTTGGGCATATTAACCGACAAAAAATGGAGGTTCTCAGTTTTACTTGTTCTTTGAAGGCGGTTCCCTGTTTAATAAAAGTTATAATTATGTCAACCAACCAGTTATCCCGTCAACAAAGAATAACATTACAAATATTATATAATAATAGCGGCCTGCCCCAGCGGTTGCGCCCGCTGCAACTCATTTTCCCGTGGGAATGAGATTTTTTTCCGGCAAGTATTATACATATAAACCTTCCTCTTGAATCACTCTATATATCTATTTAAAAAACCTGCATCAAAATCCGTTGTGTAGTTTTAAAGATTTAAGCAAACACACATACAGACAGAGGCGAAAAGCGACTTTGCTTTATACTATGTAGTGATTGTGCTTTGTGCAGAGCAGAATAGAATGGAAAGAGAAGAGTGAAATCTTTGCCCAACAGAGAGACGATACAAGCTAATCAAGAAGCTTTGTGCTTTAACCATCTCCACCAGGTCTGGAAGTGCGCGCATTCGTCCGCGACCCCAAGAAGCTGCCGGCCAGTCTCGCCGACAAGGTCGAGGTGTTTGAAGGCAATGTCTTGGAGCCGGACTCCGTAAACGACGCTATCGAAGGCATGGATGCAGTCGTCATCTGCCTTGGCACGAGGAACAGTCTGGAGCCTACTTCAGGTTAGTGGTGACCTCTTCGAAGGCAATGTCTTGGAGCCAGATTCCGTGATTGCCGCTGTTGAAGGCATGGATGCAGTCGTCATCTGCCTGGGTACCACGAATAGTCTAGAGCCTACTTCAGGTTTGTAATTTACCAGTTTAGCGTTTCCTAATTTTTAATAGGCGTTTTTTGAAAGAACTGGCCCCCAAGTCTGCTATTTTTTTATCATTGTAACGTCATAGAAACTCAACTGTCATTATCATTACATTGCCATTGTGATTTTATAGAAAATCAAAATCTTTCAAACTGTTAGCAGGCACCGAAACTACTAAAATCATCCAACAGAGATCCAATCGACATCCTAATGAATGATTTTCATTTAGCAGACTTAGGGCCCTGTACCGTACATCTTGCTAGAGTAGTTGTCAAACCTCGACAGTTACTCTGACCTAGTCCAAGGCGGTGTACACTGTACACCTCTATTTTTCGAAATGTTTTCTTCAAAAAAAAAGACCATTCTCTATTTCTTCTTCCCGAATAATATATTCCTTTAAAAATTTCATGTCAACCAAGACATGCTGTGTTCTTATACTTTAGTAAGGGTGCGTCTCCATGGAAGCGGGGCTGCGCTAAGCTAAGATAAGCGCGGCATGAATTGACCAATCATGAGCCTCAAAATCCCCGAATCCCCGCCCCTCAGTGGAGATCCACCCTGAGTGGTCAATCCATGCCCCGCTCAGCTCAGCTAAGCGCAGCCCAGCTTCAGTGGATACAGAATTCAACAGAAAGTCATTTTCTCTCCGCAGACATGTCAGAAGGCACGAAATACATAATAGACTCAATGCGACAGAAGAACGTGAAGATTGTGTCTGCGTGTCTATCTGCTTTCCTATTCTATGCGCCGGATAAGGTCCCGCCGAGGTTCGTGGACCTCAACGAAGACCACAAACGCATGTTCGAGTACCTGAAGGACAGCCACCTCAATTACATCGCTGTGTACCCGCCGCATATCGCTGGTAAGTAACTTGGTTTTTCAGCCTTTTTTGTGGGAACTTTGGATAAGTGGACCTTGCTGCTTTTGAATAGGTAGAAATTATCTTATTCGTTTGAATCAACATCAAATCAGTTGCAGTAGCATCATTATTTCTCTGCGCAGGATCCAATAGCAAAATGTCAATTTCGCAAATTGTCCAAAGTTGGTAAAGATATCATCATCACGAAAATTTTCTTTTCTATAAATTTTATCAGTATGACTAGATTTTTTGTTATTTGTTGATTTTTTTGTAATAAAAACGTAAACATCAATCAAAATACGAAGTATTATAAAGAATGAAAATATTTGTACAAGCTTCTAACTTTGAAGGTACTGGATAGTTTGCGATTGGACATATTGCTTGTTCCTATATTATTGTTCCTATGTTCCTTGTATAGTATTTTTAGGTATAACCTGTAACTATACATTGTATTCAATAATAATAATAATAAAATTGCAAATCAAATTGGACATTATGCATTCTGCTACTGAGCGGTTTGAATAAGGCCTAATGTGCCGCTTTCCCCACAGAGGACCCGAGCAGCGAAGTTATCGTCGAGATAAACCCCCCCACATCCCCCGGCCGCAGCATCAGCAAGTATGACCTCGGCAAGTTCCTGGTCGACTGCCTCGACGACGCCAAGTTTTATAAGACCATCGTCGGACTCGCCAATAAGCCCAAAGCGTAACAGTTGAATTCTATACTTCATTCGCTTACATAGTGTCACGACCAGCGTAAGGGTGCGTCTCCACTGAAGTGGGGCGGGGATTCGGGGATTTAAAGGCTCATGATTGGTCAATTCATGCCCCGCTCAGCTCAGCTTAGCGCAGCCCCGCTTCAATGGAGACGCACCCTTACTGTCAGTACGTGCCCGAACGTGCGTGTATGACCATTAACGTCAAGTTACGCTGGTCGCGATACTATCTAAGCGAATGAGCTATATAATATGGCGGATCACTAATTTGTCTATCGAGATTTTTTTATCACGGAATCGAAAGAAATTGCCTCCCTGGTAGAATTGTCTCTCTGATATCAGACATTAGCGTAAAAATTCAAGTACGGTCAAATGGGGTAAATGAGACTAGCGGATAACTTAGGATATGGTCTAACAGCATCTATGAACCAGCTATAAGCCTATAACGTTATAACTGGATCATAAATGTTAGTCCCAAGTTTTCAACCAGTTACAACGTCATAGCTGGTTCATAGATTCTGGTATCGACCATGTCCCAGTTACCCGCTAGTCTCATTTTCCCCCATTTGACGTTACCTATAAAGTACCGATTGTACGACGCTGATCTGCAAGTTTGAATGTTTGTTGGAAATAATTTTTTATGTGTCTCATACGCAATGGTTGTGCATTTAATTTTTCCGTAAGATAATAACTTGGTAACTACTTTTTACATATTTCAACCTACAGACAATATTTTGTTTACTTATCGCTTCTTACTTTCCATTTGATTTATAAATCAGTGTTAGTATCACGAGTGTAGGTATTCAATTCGCTAGATGATTGGGTCATAAATAAAATACAAAAGTAGTAACGCTTAAAACTATTGTCTAAAAATACTACATACTCTATTTTTAGTTTTTCGAAATATTCAAAAGTTGAATTTATAAATAGGAAAATAATATAAAAGTAAGCGTTTTGACGCCATCCAAACTAGAGAGACATGACTTGTCATCTCTTCGTATTTTCATACAAAATATCGTTTTAAAATGTAGCTCCTTTGACCATTCTAGCACAATACCTCGAATTTTGTTGAATTTGCACAATAAATATTTAATCTACTAATAAAAAGTCGATAGCACAACGCTAAGTATTAAAGTCTTCCATTATTTATACATACTAACGTAACTTACGCTATATTTGCTTTTTGGTGTGTTCCCGTTGTCCCCGGAGAAAGGGGGCAGGGTGGGGCAGGTGGGGTAAGTTGTGGCAGATGGTGAGGCAATGTCTTTGCATGCTACACCTTGCTCCACCCTGCCATAACTTTGCCCCACTTACACCGGGGACATCGGGTACACCACTTTTTTAATTTACTTTCCTATTTTCAAGTGGTGGTGAATCATTACTAAAAATGTATTACAATAGTTGAATTGTATTAAAACTATTTAAATAGTCTTTAAGTTTCCAAATTAAAGAGCTGTATTATACAATAAACAAGTTTATTTTATTCGAAATAAAATGTTTCTTCGTTGAGTTTTTCGTTTTTTTTTAACTTACGCTACTATGTTAATAAGGTCAGGAATTTGAAGCGTCCTATCAAACATACGATCTTGCTCAGTATTTAGCAACGACAAATATCTGTAAGGATCTAGCAAGAGTTTATTGTCAGTTGATGGAACATTTGTCCAACTTAGCTCATTAGTCATACTCTCGCTAGAGCTTGGGTACAAATCCAACGACGTATTCGAAGGTGACCTTACACGCCAGTTTACGACTGTATCATTTGAAAACCCGTGCCATTCGGTAGTTGTAGATCCCGATATATCCTCTACAATATCTGACAGCATTGGTAAGCTTACTAAGCTCGCATAGCGTTGCACTATGCAATCGCTTAAGCACATAAAGTCGCTTTTGTAGCTGTCGCTCGAAACTCCATAGGACGTGGAACTTTTGGGTCGCAAAGACGAGCTGCCTGAGGATACGGCTCTATATGAAGAATACTTCGCAATACTGTTTCTAGAGTGGAAAGATTCCGTTGTCCACGGAGAGCTTATCATAGCTAGAGTACCATCGGAAGCAAATGAAGTATCTACGGATACTGTTGCGTACGTAGAAGTTATTGAAAACAGGCTGGTTGTGTGAGACTTCAGCGATTTTGTATTGCAAACCTCTGATACAGATGCTGTTATTGAATTCGAAGTTTCTTGCATATGCCAAACGGGGAAACTATAACAGACCTCCAGGTATTTTTGGATTCCAAGTTTCTTGTATTCAAACGGTATGTATCTTAGACATCATGACTATGGGATAGCAGTCTGTTGCTATATCAAGGAGCCACCGGTACTCATGCAATATGTTTTCTAACTTTTCTATGTAATCAAAGGGAAACATTTTTATTAAGTACCTCGGTATTGACTCCTTCTTCAAGGAAAAACTGAAGAATTTACTAATACATGTTACTCAAAGTTAGTTCGTTTGCAGTGTAGTATAAATTGTATCCTTGAATCGTTTCAATTTGCAGACGTAGCGATTTTTATTTAAATTTTTAGTTGTGTTGATTTGTTTGAATGCAAGTTTGACAGATTTGTCAAAATTACCATATTTTGTAGAGTATATTGATGTCAGTGATATTTTACAATCAGTGACACTGACAAAGCTGTGACTTTTATAGGTACTGTAGGAAAGGAGTTTTTAAAGAATAACAATAAAATTCATTTGTTGATTTTAAAGTTTACTTATTCCTGAGACTTATTCAGTATTTACAACAAACAACATGAGTATATACAATAGTTTCACACTATAGGGAACAGGAAGACGTTTCGGACAACATTAAAATATATAAATAAATATAAACCGACTAGTGGGCGTTTAATTTTGGTAGTGTTGGGCCTCTACGTCTACGAGTGTCGCAAGCAGCCGAAACGTAGTTCTTTAACATAACTAACAACGACTGATGTGGCGCAGTGGTAGTGCGACTGCCTTTGACGGAGAAGGTTCCGGGTTCGATTCTCGGTGGGTCACTCACATAGTTGATATTTAACATTTTGTGTATTTGTTCCTAGTCCGGTAAGGACATTACGGGAACCTCCCGATTGTCCGTAAGAAAGATGGTGTCGTGTTTCGGATGGCCATTACGCCGTAGGTCCCGGTTGCTGTCTATGATTACTTAGGCGGCGGCGGTCGTTACACAACCATGTCAGAAGCCTGCTACTTGTAGAGGGCGGGCGAAACATTCTGACACTAGGGTTCACTGGGTCGTTGGACGACTCGGTGTCCCACACGAAAAGAAGAATAAAACTACGCAACCTCCCTACTATCCTGTTTTTCAGTCTGCTCCGTCTTAGCGTCGAAATTTAACATGTCAATATCCAACAGCGTTCTGCCGAGAGCGCCGATTCTAAACGCCTTGATCATGCTTCTAGCCGCTTCAACCAAGTCGGGAACGTCCCGCAACGCGTTGTCGTAGTCCCGGGTTCGACGGATCAAGTTCAGCTTGATTGCCCCTGATATTAGCACCTGAAAAAAGCATCGGTAAGTATTGAAATAGAACTCGAAAGACATATACAGGGTACAAAAAAAATTGCTGCAAATATTGTAAAGGATGAACCAGCCTATGAAACTAAACAACTTTCCCAAAAGAACATAGGTCGAAATATGAAAAGAAATTTTGGGCCTCCCATACAAAATTACCGACCGACCAATTCAATTTGTTTGTATGGGAGGTTCAAAAAATTTTTTCATATTTCGACCCATGTTCCTTGGGGAAAGTTGTTTAGTTTCATGGACTGATTCACCTTTCAAAATATTGGCAGCTATTTTTTTTACTCCGTGTATATCACGCCTTTATTCAGGGTAGGCAGGGTATTAACGGCTGCAAAAATGAGGTCGCTATCGCCACGTCTGACAAATGTTGAGGGCCGTTCCAGATTATTCGTGTATCAGTATCACTATATGTCAGACGTGGCAATAGCGACCGTATTTTAACGGCCGTTATTGCTCTGCCTACCCCGCAAGGGATAACGGCGGCGTGATATGTGTGTATGTCACTTTATAGTAACAGGTTGTAAGCCGTAGGTGGTATGGAAACTTACTTATTACATTGATATTGAACAAAATACAAAAGACAGTAGGCAATAAATAAAACATGGCGAGTTTCACCTATTGAACTAATGCGACTGACGACATTGAGTAATTTACATGTAATATCGTAGGTACTTTGTTACAGTTAAACGACCGATGTGGCGCAGTGGTAGTGCGACTGCCTTTGACGCAGAAGGTTACAGGTTCGATTCTCGGTGGGACACTCACAAAGTTGATATTTATCACTTTGTGAATTTGTTCCCAGTCTGGTTAGGACATTGCGGGCTGAACCACCCGATTGTTCGTAAGGAAGATGGTTCCGTGTTTCGGATGGCACGTTAAGCCGTAGGTCCCGATTGCTATCTATGATCACTTAGATGGAGGTCGTTAAACAACCATGGCAGAATACCTGCTACTTGTAGAAGGCGGTTGAAAAATTCTGACACAAGGGTTCATCGGGTCGCTGGACGACTCGGTTTCCTCGGTTTCCCACACGAAAAGAGAAGAAAGAATATTTTATTAAACAAGTATAACTCATTATAGGTTTAAACAACTTACATCTTCCTTCCAACCTTCTAACATTGCCGCGTTAATAGAATAGCATCACCCCATTTCTTTCCCGCGGGTGTGTCGCAAGAGACGACTAAGGGTTTCATGTGTATGAAACCTTTAGGCGATAGGCTGACAACCTGTCACTATAGTGACACATGAATTATCTGAAAGGGCTCCAATAAGTATTTGTCGGAATCGGAAATGGCGATATAGCGAACGTATATTTACGGCCGTTAATGATCTGCCTACCCTGAATAAAGGCGTGATATACGGGGTGTAAAGGAGGGTGTAACGAAAACTTTGCAGGCGTGATCATACTATGAAATCGAACAACTTTTTCTATGGGGGCTATGTTGGGAAACGAAATTTTTTTTTCTATTTCCCATACAAAAGTCACTCAACTGATTGGAAATTTTGTATGGAAGGTCGAAAAAAAATTCACGTTTACCAACATAGCCCCCATAGAAAAAGGCAGGGGAAGAAGTTTAGGTTACCTTATTAATATCATCGCAAGGCTCCTCCAGGCCCATATACTCCACATAGTTGAAGTTCCCGTGGCTGTTCAGCCAGTACAGCAGGTAGTCTGCGATCATCTCCTCACCAACCAGGTGGTCTTGCAGCGATGCACAGAGAGCCAGCTTCAGACCCATCTCTACATTGGCCACCGCTGGCTCCAGGATTCCTGATAATATTTAATAATAATTATAAATATCCTGGAAAAATCTCACAGCATCATCTAGGCCCAAACTAATCATAGCTTGTACTATGGGAACTAGATAGCTGATTGATACTTATATTTATATACTTTTTTTGTAAATAAATACATATTATACATAGAAAACACCCAGACTAAACACAAATATTTGTAAAGACATGACAAATATTTCTGAACCACCTGATTGTCCGTAAGTAAGATGGTTCCGTGTTTCGTATGGTATGTTAAGCCGTGGTCCCGGTTGCTGTCTATGATCACTTAGACGGTGGTTGTTTCACAACCGTGTCAGAAGCCTGCTACTTCTAGAAGGCGGTTAAAACATTCTGACACTAGGGTTCATCGGCTTGTTGGTCGACTTGGTGTCTCACACGAAAAGAAAAGAATGTGACTGTACACAAAACATAAACATCATTCACCACCATCATCATTTCTAAACATAAACAAATATCTCACCAGGAGTATCCAACATGAATATCTTAGGATCATTGTTGATTCTCATCTTGGTCTGCAAGCTCCTGGTGACTCCAGCCACAGCTCCCACCGGCAGCACATGCCTCGTGTGCATGAACCTCGACCGCAGCATGTTGATCAACGAAGACTTGCCCACGTTCGGCACCCCAATGATCATCACATTGTAATCTAGCTCCTCGCTACGGTTGTACCTATTCGAAGACTTGATTAAGTCTACCATCAAAGGTCGTAGAGTTTTGAGGCCTCGGCAGTGTTGGTCTTTGCTATTGGTAAAAACTATGTTCTGTATATTATGCTCGGCTTTTAACTGGTCTTTTATCTTTGGTATTAGAGAGTTGATTGTTAAGTCTTTTTTGTTTAGGACTAAAATGTGAGGTTTGGCGCCTATGAGCGTGCTGTTAAACACATTGTTTCTGCCTGAAAATGGGATTCTGGCATCGTGAACTTCTATTACGCAGTCGACCGAATTCAGCTTTCTCTGCATTTGTTTCAGACCTTTGTTCATGTGGCCAGGGAACCATCGTAGCAGCTCCTTGTTCACAAACGGACATTTCTTGCGGAAATTATAAAGCGCTGCATCAAACTTTGCAGCCATCGCGTTTGTTTTGGTTCGATTTTGAGGTTATATTTTGTAACACACTCACGTAAAAAGTTTATCAAGTCAAAAGATACCGAAGTAGGTAAATTCAATTATGTTTTCAATGTTTTTAACACTAAATTGTATATCAATTATTAAAGCAAATGAGGCTAACAATTAAGATAAAATGTTATTTGATAACCTCAAAATTCCTCAATCAGCTGTTTTTGACAGAGACATTTGTTTTTTTTATAAGGTTTTCTAGCTTGGATACTAGTTCTTTTGGCTTTGATTTGACAGATCAGGCAGTGTTGCCAGACTGAACAGAAAAAAGTTTATAAGACCCGTATAGACGTCACATTAAGGGTCATTGAAACGTTATCGCGGGACTTCTTTCGCGGCGCGAACTTAGTATCGATAGTGTATGTGTACAATCCAAGTTACCCTCTGTCTGTGTGCCAAATTTCGTAAAAATCGTTTCAGTGTTTTTAGCACGAAGAGAGTTAACAAACAAAGAAACATACAAACTTTCGCATGCCTGTGGCTACAGCGATCACAACTACTTACATCTTCTGGCAACACTGTATCCAGGCTAGGGAACTGCCAAAAGGACTAGTATCCGGGCTAGAAAACCTTATTTATTTATTTATTCGTTTTGTACACAAACAAATAGAACACAACACAAAGGACACAACATTGAGAAAAATACACAACAGGTCAGCTTATTTCTAAAAAGAAATCTCTTCCAGCAGACCTAGGGTAGTGAGAAGGCATTAAGTAAGGCAGTTGGCGTGTACAACATACTAATATAACTATAATAATTTTTAAAACAAATATAATAGCAATAATACCTACATACAAAAATAGCTAGGAAACCTTTTAAAAAAAGTGATTTGTGTTGTGTTGTGTGCGGTGCGTTGTATTATTTTTTACATTCTTGTTTATTACCTACTACTATTAACTGTAATTTCTTACTGCAGCGATCATAAGAAGCTAGAGATGGATATCAATCACCTGAACGAGATGGCTCCAGCAGAATTTTGCGTGAAAGTCAAAATTGTAAGCATAATAAACACTTCATGGCATATCCTCTTATAGTTTGTAAAATTAAGCTTGATACCTTTGTGACCTTGGAACAAATGCTATGGCATAAGGTCCATTTTGATTGTAGCAGTACCTCAGAAAACCAAAAAACAGGGTGTAAAGGACAGTATAAATAAAACTTTGCAGCCGTGCTCAGACCATGAAACTAAACAATTTTTTTTATGGGGGCTATATTGGTAAACAAGTTTTTTTTAGACCTTCCATACAAAATTTCCAATTAGCTGAGTGACTTTGTATGGGAACTCAATTTTTTTTTTCGTTTCCCAACATAGCTGCCGTAGAAAAAGCTGTTCAGTTTCATGGTCTGATCATGCCTGCAAAGTTTTCGTTACACCGTCTCTTACACCCTGTATTGTTATTTTTACAGGAAAATCTAGAAGCAGATCTAGATGAAAACGATGATCCAATAAGAATCTTTAAATCTGCAGAAATAGGTAACAGACCTATTCTATCCACTATGCATCAAAAGTGTAACACAAGACAACTGCAAGTAAAGTTGACTCGTCTCCCAACCGATTTCATAGAACAATGTACCAAAAGAAACAAATCTACTGACAGTGGTAAGAGACATACTGTACTTTTCAGGTTTCTGGGTGGTTTACTGTCCAGGGAGGCATGCATGCATGTACATTTTTTTTACTCTCTTGACATGAACTCATTTTTATTTTATTTTATTTATCAACTAATGTTACATGCTGTTTGGTTAGCTTGGCCAGCCCCGAGGCAGTGCGTTAGGGGCTAGTTTTAACTTTTAGTCCACCTGAGCTGCCTTTACACCAGGTTCATAAAATTGTTGTAAGAAATAGAAAAATGTACTTAGCCTACATTTTCTCGTTTTTACAATGACTAATACTTGACCATTAAAAAGATAAATGTAAAATTTACTACTTTGAATAAATCATTTGAGTTGACTTAGGCTGGTTTCAGAGCGGCGCGTCTCAGCAGCGCGGCTCGGGCGCGCGCCTGGGCAGTGCGTTCGCTGTGAAACGACATTCAGACGCGCGCGCTTCGTTGTGGTGTACGGTCGAGTGCAGAGAATCATTATGCCAGCAAACGTAATCACTATATTAGATATATACGTTATATGGAAAAGAGTGCAACAACGACGTCTTAAAAGATTGCAAGTCGACGCTACTGGCAATCGAAGGAGATCCGACAGCGGCGCGGCCGAGACGCTACATACAATCTAGAGTAATGCGAGGCGCGCGCGGCTGGGCAGCGCTGCCGACACGCGTCGCTCTGAAACCAGCCTTAGAAGCTGTGTGATTAAAGAAAGGACAGCTTTTGATTTATCTCTTGAAATATTTCAAATCTTGTTTAAAAAAATCTTTTCCTGACTCACTTTCAGCAAACAACTATGTATTGAAAAGTACTGTAGCAACATATTATCAAATACTGAATAAAATTGCATCTAATGTGAACTCAATACATGATGATAATAATGGCTCTACCATAAAAGAAAACAAAATGTATGCAAAACGCAACGAAAATTACACAAACCTTATTCATGATGATGATATAGAAATTAGTGACTTCCTTCAAGGTGATGAAGATGAAGCAATAAAATATGATGTAAATAATCATTCCAATAATTACAAATCGAGTTTGCAGATGTATAAAGCATATTCTGATTCTGGTGTATACTCATGTCCAAGTTGCAAGTATACAACGAAAAGCTATAACGGTTACAAATATCATTTAGAAGCGCACTCGGCTGCAAAAAAGTTCCTGTGTAACTTTTGTCATTATATCGGAACCAGTAAAGTAGCCATAAAAAATCATCTTAATAAACACTTAAATGAAAAGTCTTTGATTTGTGACATTTGCGATAAAATATTGCCATGCAAGGCAGAATTAACTGCCCATATTAAAATTCACACAAACGAGAAACCTTATGCTTGTCAGATATGCGATAAAACTTTCGTTCGAAATCATTTTTTAAAATTGCATAATAAGGAAGTTCACAGAGGTGAAAAACCGCATGCTTGTAATTTATGCAGTCAGAAATATTCGCGGCGTAACCTTCTAACGTATCATATTATTGCAAAGCATACAAATGTGCAAAACAAATTCGTATGCGATATATGTGATGTAAAGTTTACACAAATGTATAATTTAAGAAAACATATAATTCAGATACACACAGGTAAAAGCAGACTGTCCTCCGAGGATAAAAGGCTTTCTTCAGTTGCTTGTGACATATGCGACTTAATTTTGTCAGAGAGAAGTAAATTGAAACGTCATCTAAAAACGCACACAAAAGAAAAACCTTTTTCTTGTAAAGAATGCAACAAAAAGTTTGCAAGAAAAGAACATTTATCTAGACATGAGAAAAAATTGCACCAAAGGGAAAAACGCTTTATTTGTGGGATCTGCGATGATAAGTTTTGTTACAAAAATGCATTAAATGATCACATCAAAACACACCAGTTCCCTTGGGCTTGTAGACTATGTGGTGAACAATTTAAAATGTATAACAAACATTTTAGAAAATGCGTAGCCGCAACGCGAGCGACTGGTATCTATTGTACTGACCGACACAAAATTAGGAACTAGCAAGCGGCGTGCCAAACGGATTTGAAAGGCTTAAAAAAGGTGTATAAATATCAGCTGCAAATATTTTAAGGTGTGAATCAGACACTTTTTTCAAAATATTTCTTTTATTTAATGATTTTATCGTTAAAAAATGTGTGAATTTTTAAGGATATAAGTAAAGTAGAACGTGTGATAGAAGCATATTAAGTAGCAGATTTTGGTTTGAAAGGAAAACGAACGTTTCAGAGATTTAGCTGCTGTGTCATCTCCAAGTCAATATTTGGAAGGAGGTGGCGCAGGACAGGGATTATGCTAAGATCCATTTCGAAAGACTTACCCACAGAATTTTGTAGGTTATTTTCGTTATTTTATTAATTAGCTGATACTAATACACGTTTTGAAGTAAGTAAGAGGTTTTATTTATTTACTTGCTGTCCTAAAAGATAAGGTTTTATTTATTTACCTACTTAGCGCAGCCCTGCTTCAATGGAAGCGCACCCTAAGGAGACGGCAAAGCTGCGCTTACCCTAGGTTAGTATTATTTTCCTTGGCCAGAATTCACTGCCCATTTGCCCAGCATTTTGTATGAAACTGACGTATGTGGTTGTCAAGTTTTTGTAAAATTATCGTTGTGTTTACCCCTCCCGCAAAAAGTGGCAGAAAAAATTGTTCGCTAATTTATTGTTTACCAACTCCATAGGTTCAATGCTCTAAGGGTTGCAGAGATCAGATGGCAGTCGCTCTGTGTAAAAACTTGGTTCCACGTCAAATCCCCTAGGTTAGGAAGCCGATTACGCCAGAGAACGGAATAAGGCAAAGAGAATGATAGGATCAACGTGTCGATTCTGACACTAGGGTTCATTGGGTTGTTGGACGACTCGGTGTCCTACACGGAAAGAAGAATAACAAGTCGATTGGAGAAAACATTTCATAAATTAACCCCGACCACAGACCCGATTTTTTGCAAATTGTTTATTTTACTGTAATGCAATAAAAAGCACAATACAGTACAGTTCGGCAAAAAAGAAATAAAATGGAATTAAAAAAATTGTATGAAGAATTGTTGCCATATTTAAGCGTTATCTGTCAGATTTGACAGATCGCAAAGAAAGTGGCGCCCCCATTTTTGTATACTCTTTTTTGCTGGACTGTAACTTAAGTTTTAATAACACGAAAGAGATATGTTAAGAATGTTTACTAATTTTGTAGAAATGTCCACAATTGTTTTATTCAAACTCTAAGAGTTAAATAACTACACTTTTAAAAATACGAAAAAAACATCGAATCGGCAAGATTACGCCCTGTTCGCACGCGCGCAGTTTGACGTTTGTTAGAAGGGGACCGGTCTTTAGCTTGTGTCAGCCTCTTAGCCGATACAGATTAGCGGTGTATACACACAGAACAAGGATCGCCAGTACGGCGGTTAAAAACATTGCATATCTTCTAAAAAGAAGTTACGCCACCACTTCTCTATAAGGGTGCGTCTCCACTGAAGCGGGGCTGCGCTAAGCTGAGCTGAGCGGGGCATGAATTGACCAATCCAGTGTCTCCACTGAAGCGGGGATTTGAGGCTCATGATTGGTCAATTCATGCCGCGCTTAGCTTAGCGCAGCCCCGCTTCAATGGAGACGCACCCTAAACGGCGTAAGACGAGCGGATTACGAATAGCGACGAGGTCCTAGGTTAAAATACTGGTGGTCTAATCCTCTTCATCTTCCTCTTCTATGCCCTCGCCCTCGCCTTCGACAACGAGCGGCGGTGGCACCGGCGGCAGGTGAGCGATACGGAAAGCCTGCGGGGAAAAAAAGCTTTATAAAAAAGAAGTACATACACATATCACGCCTTTATCCCTTGCGTGGTAGGCAGAGCGATAACGATCGCAAAATTACGGTCGATATCGCCACGTCTGACAATATTTGAGGGTCGTTGCAGATAAGTCGTGTATCACTATAGTGACAGGTTGTCAGCCTGTCGTCTAAAATTTGCAATACACTTAAAACCCTCGAGTCCTTCAGTCGCCTTTTATTACACCCACGGAAAAGAAATCGGGTGATGCTATTCTAAGCCGGCATCACACAGAATTATTTGGTATTATAAAAAAAGAAGTATTATTTGGTATTATGAAAAAATAGCTAGTTAAAAAACGCTTTGCCTACCCCAACAGGGATATAGCTACAGGGTTATTTTTAAGTCAGTACGCTCTACGCTTGTTTCTACTCCTGATTCTGAACAACTTTTACTATTAGGCCACCTGCGAAATCTCTAAAAAAATATTTGGTGTTCTATAGAAAAGTTCATACCTACTCGTCAAAAATCTTTGGAACACTAAATTTTTTATTGCGGTTTCGCTGGTTGCCCTATAAAGTTGTTCAGAATCAAGAGTATAAACAATTTACAAAGTTTGTGTACTTATGTAAGTAGGTACTGACTACAAAATAGCTCTGTATCGGTATACATCAATGGGGGGTCCCGACCAAACGGAGAAGGCCCATGTCCAGCAGTGGACTGTAGCATGGGGTCTCATTCCTTACTAAAGGAAATTAGTTAAAAAGAAAATCAATAGATGGCAATACGGGTGGCGAATGTTAAGAGTTTGAAATAACGGCAAATCTACAAAAACAAAGTATTGGAAAATTAAAAATAGACGTAGTTTTAGTTTTTGCATAGTTTTGAGACGGAAAACACGCGAAATTATTCACATTTTAGCAATATTTTTCAATACAAATGACGTCAATACGAAGTATCCAATAAATAACCTAGATGTCGCTAGCAACGCACGCGCTGAGTAAACATATCAAATAGTCTGCCAATAGCCATCTTAGGGCAATCGAATTCCCTCTATGACGTTAGGTATCTGTACTACTCTAGTAGTATTATATTATCTGTGACTATACTGGAAATTATCTGACCTCCTCTTCAGCAAAGGTTGGGTCAAGTATCTCCATGATCTCGGGTCCGACAGGGTACTCCTCCTGGGGCTTCGGCAGCTGCATGGGCGAGAAGTTCGGCGGCTGAAACTTCAGACCCCAGCCTATGTACATGCACGCTGACTTCCTGTATCAAAAAAAGGCTTAGATATACCTAGTCTTAGCTACCACACTAACGTAACCTTAACAACCTACCTAGGAAATAATATTGTGACCCAATGAACCCTAGTGTCAGAATTTTTCAACCGCCTTCTACAAGTAGCAGGCTTCCGACATGGTTGTGTAAAAACCGCCGTTTAAATAATCGTAGACAGCAACCGCGACCTACGGATGAGCGTGCCATCCAAAACACGGAACCATCTTACCGACATTCAGGTGGCTCACCCTGCAATGGCCTAACTAGACTGGGAATAAATTCACAAAGTGATAATGATGTAGGTATATCAACGTTGTGAGTGACCCACCGAAAATCGAAACTGTTCCCAGTCTGGTTAGGACATTGCGGTTGTCCGTAAGAAAGATGGTCCCGTGTTTCGGATGGCACGTTACCGTTGCTGTCTATGATCACTTAGACGGTGGTCGTTACACAACCATGTCAGAAGCCCGCTACTTGTAGAAGGCGGTTCAAAAATTCTGACACTTCGGTTCGTCGGGTCGTTGGACGAAAAGTGAGAGAGAGAAGAGAGACCTTCCTATGAGATGCTTATACTCACTTGCCGTTCGTAGCGTAAGCCACAGCGCCGGGCCAGATGTTGCTACGCAGCACGGCAAGGTTACGGTCTGGAGTCAGCACCGTGCTGCAGCGCGGGGTCCACGACGGGTGACCCTCGATTGGCTTGTCCTCTGCCAGCGGCGTGAACAAATGAGGACCCACTTCCGGCTCGATCGGAGCGGGCATATCTTCATCCTCCTCTTCCAAACCTTCATCCTGAGAAACAGCATACTTTTGGGTGATTTGAGTTCCGCTATATGAGAATTCTTCTGCACGTTGTAAAGCATATTTTGGATATTTTCACGCTAGGAAATTAGATGAGGGGGCAAAAACCATTGAGAGAGAAAGGTGCTCTGGGGCCTTCGACCAATATACTGCACGCGCTCCAGTTACTCACAACCCACAGCCACAGCCACAACCGCCTCATGAGATGAAACGGTTGGAAAACTCTGGAAATACGGCGGCGTACGATACAACGCGTTACGAATTCGTTTCTGCAATAGTTAGGTCTCTATTGAACAAGCAGCCTCAGATGCTCACTGCCGCGCGCAGCATGCGGCGCAATGCGCGGTCGGTGTGGACGGTTTTTTGCCCGAGCATGAGAATTTTAACATGCGCTGCTCAGGCGAAACAAGTCCACACCGACCGCGCAATGCGCCGCATGCTGCGCGTGGCAGTGAGCACCTGAGGCTGCTCGTTCAATGGAGACCCAGCTAATGCCCATTTTTACTGAAAACGTTGCCAGAGATTTCAATACCTATAGAAATCCTTTAGGTCCGTACTAACCATGCCTGCATTGGGATTCCACCAGATAGTGCGACCCTGTTTAAGGATATGCCTCCCGTGGTGAACCCAGTACGTCAGGGTGGGGTCCAGGAGGTCCTTCAGAGTGTGACCCTGGTAGTAAGGGTTCGGGTTGAAATCCATGTCACCTGAGGAACAGGAAGTGGTGAAAAATATGTATAGCATAAAGGTGAAATACTACATAGGGATACATTGATACGAGACCTGGGAGTATATCATGATACGAAGTTAGTGTTCGATGGTCATATTAATAACATTATAGCCAAATCTACTAAGTCTCTAGGTTTTGTTATGCGTACATCAAAAGATTTTACACAAGCGAAAACATTCAAAATTTTATATTGCACTTTTGTTCGTAGTATCTTAGAGTATGCATCTCAGATCTGGAACCCCATGTATCACATTTATATAGATCGCATTGAAAACATCCAGAAAAAGTTTTTACGTTACTTATGTTACCGGTTACACCAAACTTACGATTCCAATAATTATCTACAAATTTGCAAAAAACATCATTTACTACCTTTGGAAAAGAGACGCGAAATAGCTGATTTAATATTTCTTTTAAAAATTGCCACTAGTACCATAGATAGCCCCGAATTATTAGCACAAATTTCACTTAAGCCTCCTGGTAAGTCCCTGCGTTCCAACTGTCTCATCTCTCTTCCGTATGCTTCAACTAACTATAGGCAAAATACTTTTATTTGGCGAGCTTCTAACAACTTTAATCATCTTTCTAATCAGTTCGATCTTGATTTATTTAACACGAGTTGCGAGTCTGCGGGACGAGCTATTAGTAGGTCTTTCTTTGGCGGAGACCGTCAGTAAGTGTATTGACTGATTTACATTTGCTTTTGTAAAAATTAACCAAGCATGTTTTTATTGTTCTCCCGTTTCCATCAGCGCACTGTGCTGTTCTCTAACACTCACTAAACTGTATAATTTACTCGTCGTCTCAGCCGATAGACGTCCACTGCAGGACATAGGCCTCCCCCAAGGATCTCCACGATGATCGGTCCAGCGCCACCCGCATCCAGCGGCTTCCCGCGACCTTCACCAGATCGTCGGTCCACCTTGTGGGAGGCCTACCTACGCTGCGTCTACCGGTCCGTGGCCGCCACTCGAGAACTTTCCGGAATATAATTTACTCACTTAAGTTTAATTTCTTATGGTGTTTTGTGCTTTATGGTGTCTGTGTTTGTTATGAATGCTTTTTTCAATTAACTCTATTTTCTAACAGTGAACCTATAATTGGCTTTTTGTTTCTAGAATTATTATGTATTATGTTATGATAGCTGTTGGTTTTCCTAAATAAATAAAATAATATAAAATAAAAATAAAAAATCTACGATGAACTAAATCCTCCTCCTTTTTTCCTTTTCCT
Organism: Keiferia lycopersicella; assembly: GCA_029255805.1. NCBI lineage: Eukaryota > Metazoa > Arthropoda > Insecta > Lepidoptera > Gelechiidae > Keiferia > Keiferia lycopersicella. Next base: position 1,542,054 of record JARACZ010000024.1, read on the forward strand.
CTCTCTCCTCCATTTTTTTCGTCGGTTTAAAAAGGGTGATGATAGGTACCTAGGTATAATACCGAGTGTAACCGTTAAGGGTAAGCCCTTCGAATATTGATATGGTGCAAACTGAACAACTTTCCCATAGGAACATATGTCAGCTGACTGCATTTACTATGGGAAACCAAAATTTTTCATGGGATAAATGCACTAAGGGACTCGAGAGTATTGGTGTATTACAATTTTTAGGCGACAGGCTGACAACCTGTCACTATAGTGATACACATGTTTTCCGAAACAACTTAGAAAACAATACTCAAAAATGTCAGACGTGGCGATAGCGACCGTATTCTTACGGCTGTTAACGCTCTGCCTACCCCGCAAGGGATAAAGGCGTGATATATGTATGTATGTATGTATGTATAAATGCACCCCATCCTATTCGGAGGGCTGTCCCTAACACCCATATATATATGCAAAATGGGTAGCAACTTAGCAGTGTCTGGTCTGGCTTAGAAGAGCATAGTACCCTGCCAAGCGTAGTGAGAATGTGATGATCTCTCCGACCGATTTCGGCCATAGCGTCCACTTCAACTCCTAATCAGATCGGCGCTGATGCGCCCGGAGATGGCTATTGTAGCCAATTTTGGCAGTAAACTCCCGTACACAGTGTGGACACGTGAGTTTGCCATGTACATAATTATAGTCAATGGCGACGGGTGGACGGGCCTTTAACTCATCGCGCTTAGCGTCGAGGTCCGCTTTACGCTGTTGCTCAAACTCGCGGTGAGTACGTATACTCCCCAACGACCCATGTCCTGCTGTTGATGATATTAACCCATGCCCTCCTCCATGTCAATGTCTTCCTCTTCTCCTGAACCAAAAGAGTAGAAACCCTGGGGAGAGATAGAAGTGGCAGCTTCGATGCGCTGGATCTGCGCGCGCAGGTAGTTACGCTCCGTTCCTTCAAACGGCGGGAACACTATGACCTGGGAAGGACAGATTGAGGGAGGAAAGGGCGTATAATGACTGGCCAAGAAAATTCGGGTCACTCTTCTGAGTCTTGACAACCGATGTGGCGCAATGGTAGTGCGACTTGCTGCTACGCAAAGGTCCCGGGTTCGATTCCCGGTGGGACACTCACATTTGTATATTTGTTACATTGTTCCTAGTCTGATTAGGACATTGCAGGCTGAACCACCAGATTGTCCGTAAGAGAGGTGGTTCCGTGTTTCGGAGAGCACGTTAAGCCGTAGGTCCCGGTTGCTGTCTATGATAACTTAGACGGCGGTCGTTACTCAGCCATGTCAGAGGCCTGCTACTAGTAGTAGGCGGTTGAAAAACTCTTGACACTAGGGTTCGGGTGTCCCACTCGAAAAATAAAATGAAACAATTTGAGGTGAGTTTGAGCTCAAAAGCAGTTCATTCTAGGAAGGATGTAACATATCGGAGTAAAGATACGCGGAAGGCAAGCCTCGTAGATGCCGTTAGCTCATAGCTTGCTTTAGGGTGCGTCTCCATTGAAGCGGTGCTGCGCTAAGCTAAGCTAAGCGCGGCATGAATTGACCAATCATGAGCCTCAAAATCCCCAAATCCCAGCCCTGCTTCAGTGGAAACGCACCCTGATTGGTCAATTCATGCCCCACTCAGCTCAGCTTAGCGCAGCCCCGCTTCAGTGGAGACGTACCTTTATCCCTTTTGGGTTGCGAAGGCCTTGCGCATCCCACCAGGGCCCCAAGTCTGCTATTTTTTGTCATTCTAACGCAATCGAAACTTATTATCAGTGATTTTCTATACTTCAAACTGTTAGCAGACTACGAGACTACCAAAATCATCCAGACTTAGGTCTCTGAAATAGTGACTTTTTTGCATACTTACTCTCTTCCTACGGTTCTGTCGATCACTACCAGAACTCACTTGAAAGTGACGACAGTACGAACTTACAGTTAGAGTAGTTTTACCTCAGCGTCGAGATCCCCGGTCAGCGCGTGGACAGTCTGCCTGGCGACTCTGATCTGGTTCGGCGTCACGTCGGGCAAGCACACCCATTGCTCACCAGGCACGTTGCACACCCAATAGTACTAAAACCCAATGTAAAGTTTGTATTTAGCTTGATACTGTGACTTTTGTAGCCTTGGAATGGAACAAATGCTATGCCTATGCTATGGTCCATTTTCCTTTTTTTACCAAGAAACCACACACGCAAACGTTTCCTGGCACAAACGTCACAGGTATCAAGCTAAATTTTTCAAAGTATTATAATATTACTATGTATGTTTTTCCTTTTCAATGGTAGTGAGAACAAATAATTCGATTGAGGACTGGGTCATTAATAAAATATAGTTGTACGCTTAACTATTGCCTAAAAATACTACGGATTTCATTCATAATTTTTTAAAATATGCAAAGTTTGAATTAATAATCAGAAAAACTATATAAAAGTCAGTGTTCCGACGCCATCCAAAATAACAATTAATAACGTCATACATTATTATTTTCATACAAAATACGACGGCATATATATACGTACAATATGGCGGAAAAAACAGGAATGGACGGTGTTGTTTTTTCGCTGGAATGATCTTTAAATCGCGTTTATGACTTACACGGAAATGAAGGTCTTCTTTGGTCTTTGGATGATCTTTTGCTATTTTGTCGGTTTTGACTTGGTCTTAGGGTGAGTCTCCATTGAAGCGGGGCTGCGCTAAGCTAAGCTAAGCGCGGCAGAATTGACCGATCATGAGCCTCAAAATCCCCGCCCCGCTTCAGTGGAGACGCACCCTGATTGGTCAATTCATGCCCCTGTCAGCTCAGCTTAGCGCAGCCCCGCTTGAGTGGAGACGCACCCTTATACTATGTATTGTTGAAGTAGTATCCAGAATACCTTCTTATTGACTCCTTGACCAGGCCTTTCGACTGGTATAGGAGGTGGTGGCTGCCAAGTGGACTGTGGTATTGGTGGAAGCTTTGGCGGCTGAGGCTCTTTTGACGGCTCAGCCTTGGTTTCTTCACCTTCACCCACTGCAGCATTAAATGGATTCAAAATCAAATAGGAATTCTAGTTCCTTTAAATTTACCTGCATATTACGTATATTTCATGAAAATTCGTATACAGAGTGTAAAAAAATCTGCTGTCAATATTTTAAATTGTTGAAACAGCCTTTGAAACTGAACTAATTTCCCCAAGGAACATAGGTCGAAACATGAAAAAAATTTTTTTACCGCACAAACAAAACTACCGACCGACCAAGTCAATTTGTTTAAGAGAGGTCCAAAGAATTTTCTCATATTTCGACCTATGTTCCCTGGGGAAAGTTGTTCAGTGTCATGGGCTGATTCACCCATTTAAATATTTGCAGCTAATATTTTTACACTTTTTATATAGGGATTTGGGGGCGATAAATCGATGTAGCTAGCTATGTTTTATTTTCCAAAAATCACTCTGAACGGCAGAAGAAGCCGAGCAATGCTCAGTCAACTAGTCATTAGAGTTCTTCATTCTCCTTACCATATCCCGTTCTTTGTCGGGGTTGGTTACCTAACCTACCTAGGGGATTAGACGTGGGACCAAATTTTTACACAGAGCGACTGCCATCTGACCTTTGCAACCTAAAAGCTATTTATTTGAATGTGGGTTTCATCACGATGTTTTTCCTTCACCGTAAAGAGCAGTCGGTAAATGTACGTGAGTAAAATTGGTACATGGCGGGGATCGAACTTGGGTGTCACGATTGTAAGATCGGTGTCCTAACCACTTGGCCAACGACGCTCGTATTAGAGCTGTTTAAGAACAGTAAATACTATTAGGTGGCCTGTAATAAGTTTGTGTAGCAGATAACTTACATTCCTCTTTCTGTTCCTCAAGAGGCGGCGGTGCTTCGCTTTCGGCCTCGCCCTCCCCAGGCATTTCCGTCATATCGAACAACTGTGCAAAATCGCAATCAAATTTATATTTCTTTACGCCTTCTTTGGTAATCATTATCATCATCATTTCAGCCATAAGACGTCCACTGCGAAACATAGGTCTCCCCTAAAGATTTCCATCTTGACCGATTAGCAGTGGTCTGCATCCAGCATTTCCCCACGGACTAGACCAGATCGTGTGTCCATCTCACTGAGGGGGGCCATCTGCTGGTACGTGGTCTCCACTCGAGAACTCTTCTACTCTACTAGTTATCTGTCCTTAGAGCAATGTGGCCTGCCCATTGCCACTTTAGCTTGCTGACTCTTTTAGCTATGTTGGTTACCTTAGCTCGTCTACGGATCTCCTCGTTTCTGATTCGATCACGTAGATTAATACTTCAAAACACGTTCATTCCCCAAATATACTTTGTACCACTTTTCAACGAACAAAGTTATCATAGCGCTTATAAACATACTTACCCTGATCCTCCTTTCCATCTCTTCCTCGGTAAGGTCTGTTTCTGCAATGTAATAATTTGCATTTCGACCGTAAATCTTGCCGAAGAACCTGAAATTGAGGGTTAACATTTATTTAGAAACTTCTGTGACATATCCTTCTAATATTAAATATTACCTATAAATGCGGAAGTTTGTATATTAGTTACCCCTTTACGCTAAAACTATTGAACCGATTGTATTATATAACCGATATTTTTATGAAATTTGGCACACAGATAGAGGGTTACTTGAATTAACACATAGGACAGTCTTTATCACGAAAGAATGTTCCTGTGACCCTTCCAACCAACCCCTTTTTTGGCGTTAGCTATGACACCAAGCTGCACACGTCGAAGGTTCCATGCAATGCACATGCCCTAGCCACCGTAAGCGTCTCTGCTTGAGCAGGGTCCATTGCAGGGTCTCTTATACTATTGAAAATTACGGAATAACTATGGCTAACCTAACGGTGACGACAGGTTCTTTGTAGCCCAACATCAGCATGGCGACGTAAACCGCATAACACTCCCGAACTGGCAGGCCATATCCTGCCTGGAATAGATAAATGCCAGCCAGTTAAGGGCGTGTCTCTACTGAAGCGGGGCTGCACTAAGCTGAGCTGAGCGGGGCATGAATTAACCAATCCAGTGTCTCCACTGAAGCGGTGCGGGGATTTTGAGGGTCATGATTAGTGAATTCATGCCGCGATTAGCTTAGCGCAGCCCCGCTTCAGTGGACGCGCACCCTTACAAGTAAGATAAAATGCGCTGCAGCTCTACCTACAGATTCAAATTTCAATCGTTTATTTCCAGGTAAGTTATTCCGGGTGTAAAAATATTAGTCGCAAATATTTGAAGGAATGAACCAGCCCATAAAACTGAACAACTTTCCCCAAGGAACATAGGTCGAAATATGAGAAAAAATTTTGGACCTCCCATACAAATTGGATTGGTCGGTTGGTACATTTGGTACGGGAGGTCCAAAAATTTTTTTTTCAATATATTATCATGTCTCAACCCCTGGTCCTAAAAATATTACAGATTCCTACAATTTACAAACCTCACGAAAGTAATAGTTGTGGTCGATGATGTCCTGGACTGTTGCCTTGTTGGTTTCCACCTCCAGGTCCAGTTCTTCCTCTTCGCCCTGGTCTCCGTCTTTGCGCGTCTTGCTCTCTACCAACTGAAAAATAAAGTCCATATACAGGGTGTAAGGGACGGTGTAACGAAAACTTTGCAGGCGTGATCAGACCATGAAACTGAACAACTTTTTCTATGGCGGCTATGTTGAGAAACGAAAATAAAACGTTACAATGACAAAAAATAGCAGACTTGGGGTCCTGAGTATACTTTATTACTTGTACTTACATACATACCTCACGCCCCCATCCCTTACGGGGTAGGCAGAGCGTTAACGGCCATAAAAACACGGTAGCTATCGCCACGTCTGACAAATTTAGAGGGCCGTTTGAGATAATTTGTGTATCTTGACAGTGACAGGTTATCAGCCTGTCGCCTAAAACTTGTAATACACCTGAAACCCTCAAGTCCCTCAGTCGCCTCTTACGACACCCACGGGAAGGAAATGGGGTGATGCTATCCTAAGCCGGCATCACACGGCATTACTTGTACTTACCCTGAACATTTCGTCAATGGTGCGTACGATGGAAAGCTGTGGCGGGGACAGGTAAATATCATTGAGGAGGTCGAAGTTGGGCCTGTACTTCTCCTGCTTGATCTCCCAGGAGTACTGCTCGAAGTTGTCCACGGCATCTGGAGGCTTGTGAGTCAGGATCTTCTGCACCAGATCTACCAGATGGTCGTAGCTGCAGATAAGTGAACATTTCTATAGGTACAAATTGTAAATTGAGATTAGGAGCACTGCTGAGGAGTGCGCCGCTCGTTGCCCGCTCCCGCGTCTCTATTTCCGAGAACCAGTCCACTTGAATCTATGCCGCTGCCGCCCCGCTGCCCGCAAAATTCGAGACCGAAGCCAGTAGTTTACCATTTATTCTGTGGTCGCCACACCGACATGCTTGGGGCGATGCTAAGCTAAGTCATCATTTTCCTTGCCTTATCCTGTTCTCTGTCGGGGTCGGCTACCTAACCTAGGGGATTTGACGTCTGCCATCTCATCTCTGCAACCGGGAGGCTAACCTAGGCTGAATCCCAGGTTAAGGGTGCGTCTCCACTGAAGCGGGGCTGCGCTAAGCTGATCTGAGCGGGGCATGAATTGACCAATCAGGGTGCGTCTCTACTGAAGCGGGGCTTCGCTCAACTGAACTGAGCGGGGCATGAATTGACCAATCAGGGTGCGGGGCGGTGATTCGGGGATTTTGAGGCTCAAGATTGGTCAATTTATGCTGCGTTAGCTTAGCGCAGCCCCGCTTCAATGGAGACGCACCCTAAGTCACATCCAAATATCATCTGAATTCAAATTTTATTTCAATGTGGGTTTCATCACGATGTTTTTTTCTTCACCGTAAGAGGGCATTTCTACGGCAGGAGTAAATTTTTATCACCTCCGTGTGCAATTTTATTTTTAAAATTTTATTGACTTTATAATACTGGAAAATTAGGAAAAAAGAATAGAAACATATTGATGCTTATTTGCCATCATTTGCTTCAGTAGATCCTGAAATAATTAAATTTTAATTTCGAGTGTTCACGGAGTTGAGAAATGTGTTCACGGAGTTGAGAATGCACGTTTGTTTTAAGATTTTCATGCACTCATTCAAAGTGATTTATTGTTTTTTAAATGAATAAACAACATAAGACGAATTTCTCCCCATTTCCACTTGCAGATTCTGAAATAATCGAATTTGAATATTGACTGTTCACGGAGTTTAAAAATTTGTTTACGGAGTTGAGAATTTTTAAAGTGTTATTGTATTAAATATCAGCCGATGGTGTAAAAGTTTAAATTCTTTGTTAATTCTGTATTTGTATTTTTTGAAGACAGTTGTGCGTGAAAATGATTTCTGATTTGGTTTTCGTGGATTGCTTTCATCAGTACTACTGTCAAAATTTTTACATACATACATACATATATCACGCCTTTGTCCCTTGCGGGGTAGGCAGAGCGTTAACGGCCGTAAGAATACGGTCTCCATCGCCGCGTCTGACATTTTTGAGGATTGTTTTCGAAGGTTGTTTTAGAAAACATGTGTATCACTATACTAGTGACAGGTTGTCAGCCTGTCGCCTAAAAATTGTAACACACCAACACTCTCGAGTCCCATAGTCGCCTCTCACGACACCCGCGGGAAGGATGTGGGGCGATTCTATTCTAAGCCGGCATCACACGTCACAATTTTTGGTCATTTTAGATCTGAGTCTTTGGCTAATGGACGATTTAAGCGTACCCGGTTAATTTTAATGAAATAGGACTTGACCATCCGGAGGAGTCTGGTGCTGAGGAACAATGAGGAGTACGAGAAATATCCAAACAAGTGGAGCATGCTGTTAAAAAGAAAATTTTTCGAAATTTTAGAAAATCGAAAATAAAATGTTAATTTAGCTGGCATCACTCGGCAAATCTAAATGTCATAAAATATTGTCAAAACCAGTGGCATAGTTTATACTACGACTGCTTTGCTTCAACACACTAGCAGTAAGTAGGTGTTACGTTATTTTCCAAAAATACACCTTTACAGCCACAACAGTTCACAGCTGGACATGAGCTTCCCTGATTGGGGAGGTATTGCCATGTTTTCAACGCATGGTAGGTAGATTGGCGAGCATCAAATACGATGTTGCATTCACAGGGAACGCTGCCAGCTGTTTTCTTGATGATTAACTTTTAGCCGCCTCTTACGACACCTACAGGTAGAATTGGAGTGATGCTATTCTACGCCGGTACCACACGACATCATTCTAATCACAGTTTTATAAAAAACTTCAACTCCGTGAACAAAATTCTCAACTCCATGAACAAATGCACACGGAGTTCAGATTCTCGGAGTTGAGAACAAGCTGGTTTCTTTGAAACTTCTCTCTCACAGTAAAACTTTGTGCAAATCCAATTTTACCTACGTATTGGTATACTATCGAGGCACAAATTACACAAAGTAACAGCCTTTTAGCTCTTATAGTTTCAAAAATATTCATGATCCGGAGTTGAGAAATTACCCTGCACCAAAGACGAAGCAAAATTTCTTACCTTTGAAAATGGTAAATTCCGGCAGCATGTCTCAGATTCACTGCACTCGCCTACTCGGACGCAACTGGCAGTTTATGTGAATCGAATAATGGTGTGCATCTCGCGCGTGTTTACAGATGTGCGTAAGAGTTTGTGAGTGATACCGAATTTAGTCATAAGCTCGGGACAAATATTTAAAGTAACATAAGTGGTACAAAATAAAACATTATAGACATCTTGGTAATAAATAAGCCTTTGTCATATATCTATATACATGTGAACATAGGAACATTATTATAAATTCCGGAAATTATCGAATTATGGACCAATTTAGTTTCAATTCCGCCAAAGGGACAGGCCTAAATCAGGTAAATTTGGTGTTTTTTTTTTCAATTCGGTATATTTTTCAGAAGAAAGTAATATTAAATTAGTCATAATAATTATGCTCTCCAAATAGAACATACATTAAGGATTATGTGTTATTTTTTTGAGATTTTAGTTTATATGTTTAACACGATTTCTGGACCAGGACAAAAAAAACGGCGTCTCTGTAGAAATGCCCAAGAGCAGTCGGTAAAAATAAGTATGCAATAAAACTTACAGGGTATCTCCCGTTGCAGCACACTGTTGTTTCAGAAAGTTTTTGGCTAAAATCAGATCTGTGTTCAGCTCGGGCATTACATTCTCTGTCGCCGCTATAATGTCGGGCTCTAATAAATATTGGCACGACATTTTTAGGCCTTTTCTTTGCAATTCAATAAATTATCCAAAAATTATTCCGAGATTCCTAATATTTTTGCATGAAATGTTTACCTGACATGCATGTCATATTGACATAATCAAAACATTTCCATGGCGTCATACGAGAGATTTATAACTTTTAAGTTTTCATGCCCTTAAGCCGCAGGTCCCGGTTGCTGTCTATGACCACTTAGACGGCGGCCGTCGTTACACAACCATGTCGGAAGCCTGCTACTTGTAGAAGGCGGTTGAAAAATTCAGACACTAGGGTATATTGGGTCGTTGGATTACTTGGTGTTCCACATGAAAAGAGAGAACATTATGAGGTATGTTCCCGTTGTCCTAAAGATTCGTGTCCTCGAAAAAAGTGGGCCAACGTTTGGCAGGGTGGGGCTAGTTATAGCATAGGAAAGACATTGCCCAACCCTCTGCCACAACTTATACTCCACCTGCACTGCCTTAACCTTGCCCCACCCAGCCAAACCTTGCCCCATCCTGCCAAACCTTTCCCCACCCTGCGAAACCTTGCCCCACCCTGCCAAACCTCGCCCACCCTGCCAAACTTTGCCCCACCCAGATAAACCTTGCCGCACCCTGCCCCACTCAGCCAAACCTTGCCCCACCCTGTCCCACCCTGCCAAACCTCGCCCACCCTGCCAGACCTTGCCTCACCCAGCCAAACTTTGCCCCACCCAGATAAACCTTGCCCCACCCTGCCCCACTCAGCCAGGGTCGGTCCCAGTATAACCATTACCCATTGCAGTGGTAAAACTGGGACTCCACTTTTTTCTCAAAACAGTGCCAGTATACCCACTGGTGATCAACGGAAATAGTGGGAATTACTTTTCATACGACAGTGTCCCAGAATAACCATTTGCAGCGTTTTATTGAACGCGTGACAGCCTACAGTTTCGTTAAATGGCAGATTCGGAAAGCGGCAGATTCTGGAAAGCGCAGATATAAGACAGTCAGCTACAAAAACCTACAATGTTGGATGTGACCCACTTTACTAAAACTCCGACCGACTCGATGACACAATTCACTGTGTTAGATAAGAACAAAACTTGTTCAGTTGTATGGGTGAAATCAATCCACGACAGGTTTTGCGTTATTTCTTTTTAACAGCTTGTATAATAAAACAGTAAAAAACCGTGTCTGTACTGTGTACCTACCATTGAATGTATTTCAGAAAAACTGAAATTTGTAATAAAGGAAAAAAGCGAAGGAGCTCTCCTTTTCTAGTAGAAATAGAAAAAGATAAGAAAATTGAAAACATTATAGCGATTACATTCAAACGAGAAATTTAAACATAAGAGTGTTTAAAAAGATTATGCCGTGTACCTTAATAGAAAAGGAGGAAAGAAGAATACAAATTAGGTAAAAGTGTGGTGTTATGTTAAGTTCTATTACGTGTAGTATAAATGTTAATTTATTTTTTGTGTTAACCTTTTGCACGCCAGAGTTTTTTTACGTCGGCACACCCCCGACGCCAAGCATAGAAAAATGTGAAGATGGTAAAAACTTATCGGCAAGCAGCCCGGTGTCTTAAACAAGACAGAATTTAAGTTATAAAAATAGGTAAATTTGGACTACTTTAGTCGTCAGTGGCGTCGTATGTACGCGAGCGTTTGGCAACTATAGTGGTCATTGGCGTTCAAAAGGTTAAATAAACTCTATTAAGTAGGTTTAAACAAATTTTAAATGGACTGGACTGTACATCTGCCTTTACCGGAAACCGCCGTTTTCCGAATCGCCGAAAAAAAGGTTTCAAGAGCACACTTGAATAAAAAGGTTTCATTGAGATAAAAAAGTATCCATTCTTTCCTGTTTTAATATAAACGCTCAGCATGCTACCGCGGTTTAAAAAAACGCGTCGATAAAACGCAATGGTTATAATGGGAAAGTTAGTTGCACTATATCCATTAATGGTTATTCTCAATGGTTATACTGGGACCGACCCACTCAGCCAAACCTTGCCCCACCCCGACAAACCTTGCCCTACCCTACGGAACCTTGCCCCACCCTGCCGAACCTAGTCCCACTTTTTTGGGGACAAAGGGAACACATCCATTTGGATAAAACAAACAAATCATTTATTTATGTACAATAATTTATTTTACATTATCTCACTGTCACACTAGTTAAATGGTTCGTTCGTAGACTCTATATCTCATTGGTTGTTTCATAATTATTAATGACATTGTTTTTTGTAAAAATTAATCAGTAATAGTACAGCCCGCCACAGATTATATAAATTTTACACTAGGTTCATAAAATTGTAGTAGGAAATAGAAAAATGTACATATCCTACATTATTCACTTTTTACAATGAAATGACTAATACTATCAAAAAGATAAATGTAAATATGCCGTGTGATGCCGGCTTAGAATAGCATCACCCCTTTTCTTCACGCGGGTGTTGTAAAAGGCAACTATGGGACTCGAGGGTTTCATGTGTGTTACAATTTTAGGCGACAGGCTGACAACCTGTCACTACAGTGATACATGAATCCATCTAAAAGGGCCCTCAATACTTGTCAGACGTAGCGATGAAGACCGTAATTTTACGGTCGTTAACGCTCTGCCTACCCCGTAAGGGACTAAGGCGTGATTTATGTATGTATGTATGTATGTATGTAAATCTGTCAAAGTCTGTGGAGGTGGTATAAAACGCCATCTTTCAGAATAGTTTGAATTCTGATACAGGGTTCATTGCGTCACTGGACGACTCTGTGTCCCACACAAAAAGAAAGAACGAATAGTTTCTTAAAAAAAAACGCCTTTAAAGTAAAAGAAAAACTGATTTCGGTAATCATGTCGAAGCCACTTTACAGATCCGGCTAGTGGCTTATGCAACGAAACTACAGGCCACAATTCTACCAGGATTTTTGACCTGCTCCGCAATGTACATCGAATTTCAACTGTAGAATTGTAGCCTGTAGTTGCGAAAAACGAGGCACTGATGGACCGAAGAGAGCGGCTGGTAGCGACTGGATGGCGAAAGCGGGAGATCGTTAATTGTGGCGTGCCCTGGGGGAGGCCTGTGTCCAGCAGTGGACTGCTATAGGCCGATGTGATGATGATGTGTTACAAATCCTAGTTAAATTGTTGTAGATATTTAGTTCGTGTGATGCCGGCTTAGAATAGCATCAACCCACATCCTTCCCGCGGGTGTCGTAAGAGGCGACTAAGGGACTCGAGAGTATGGTATATTACAATCTTTAGGCGACGGCAGGCTGACGACCTGTCATTATACTGATATACATGTTGCCTGAAGCAACCTTGGAAAATAATCCTCAAAAATGTCAGACTTGGCGGTAGCGACCGTATTCTTACGGCCGTTAACGCTCTGCCTACCCGCAAGGGATAAAGGCGTGATATATTTATGTATGTATTTAGTTCGTCTTGGTTATAGTTGTCTATACAATAAGGCTCGTTGGTAGTACTGCTATTTCTTCAGTTTTTGTAGCTGTGGCGCTGACAGTTTCACCTAGAAATAAAAAAAAATAACATTAAATTATTTTCAAATCAATTTGAACCCTTTATTCCCATTCGTCCCCCCACAATCTGTCGAATGGGAATAAAAATTCCCAGTTGTCACTAGAGACAAACGGGAACAATTGTCAGAAGCCTGCTATTTGTAGTTGAAAAAATTCTGAATTTGTTCCCAGTCTGGTTAGGACATTAGAACCACCCGATTATCCGTAAGTAAAATGGTTATGTGTTTCGGATGGCACGTTAAGCCGTAGGTCCCAGTTACTGTCTATGATCACTCAGACGGCGGTCGTTACACAACCATGTCAGAAGCCTGCTACTTGTAGAAGGCGGTTGAAAAATTCTGACACTAGGGTTCATCGGGTCGTTGGACGACTCGGTGTCCCACACGAAAAGAGAGAAATCTTACCTTGCCAGGGAAGTTCCTAGCGACATTTTCTTCTCTAACGGCTTTGAGGAGGTCCTTTTCCCTCGGGGATCCAGTCTTTAAGAACACTTGCACGGCGGTCTTCGCTGCCTTGCCCCGTTTCGATGTGCCGGGCGTGAGTTTCACTTTGAATCTGAGAAAAGGGAAATTTTATTAGTACCTAGCTCAATAGAGAAAAGGGCGAATTCGACGTCCTAGTTATTATATTAACTAGCGGCTTGCCCCAGCGGTTGCGCCAGCTGCAACTCATTTTCCCGTGGGAATAAGATGTTTTCCCGGCAAGTACAATACATAAAAACCTTCCTCTTGAATCACTCTATCTATTAAAAAAATCTGCATCAAAATCCGTTGTGCAGATTTAAAGATTTAAGCAAACATACATACAGACAGACGCTAAAAGCGACTTTGCTTTATACTATGTAGTGATTGAGCACGGCAAAATATGGCGCTACCACGCATACATCAAATAAAAGTTTTAGCCGCTATTCAATTGGGTCCTACAAAGACTTGACAGCCCATTTATAATTAAGTACAGCAAAGTACGGCGAATGGAAGTTCATCTTCCTACAGCGAATTTCCCATCGGGTCGTTCGTCAACTCAACGTCCCACTTACTTATAATTGAGCACGGCGGAGTATAGCGCTACGACGGGCACGGCGAATAGTAGTTCATCTTCCGACAGCGGATTTCCCATCGGGTCGTTCGTCGACTCAACGTCCCACTTACTTATAATTGGGCACGGCGGAGTATGGCGCTACGACGGGCACAGCGAACAGTAGTTCATCTTCCGGGAGCGGATTTCCCATCGAATCGTTCGTCAACTCAATGTCTCACTTACTTTTTTTTTTTTTTAATCTGTGATGGGCTTACTCTTGACCCCAATCTTACCCTAGAGCAGAGATGGGATCTACGGTGGAGCGAGCTTGCCCAGAAGATGCCTATTCACTCTAGACTTAAAGAGATTCAGGTTATATGCACTCGGAAATACAGATGCAGGCAGGGAATTTCATTCTTTAGCCGTGCGCATAATGAAAGATGATTTGAAGCGCTTAGGGGGCGTCCATAAATTACGTGAGGTGTTTAAGGGGGGGGAAGGGGGTCGAGTCAAATCTCATCTAATCTTACGTTGGAGAGAGGGGGGGGTCTCGGCAAATACCACGAATTTTTTTTTCTGATTGAAACAAAAAAAAAATACTATTTTGGTCCAATTAATCCAGATTATACATGCATAAGACTTAATCTTAAGCGTAATTGTAATACGATAAAGATCATTCACTAATTAGTTCAATAGAAAATAATTTCATTCGACGTTATACATTTACTTACTGTCAAACCACCATATAAAAGCACGAAGCAAATTTGTTTTTTTCTTTTTACAATAACAATCCAACGCGTTTACGTAAGAACTCACATTTTGAAAAATCTCACGTGAGATTGGGAGATAGGGGAGGGGGTTGAAGAAAATCTCACGAGATCTCACCAGGGGGGGAGGGAGGGGCAGAAAATAAAAAAAAAAAAACACCTCACGTAATTTATGGACGCCCCCTTAGTGCGAATGTGGGTATTTCAACTAAGAACGGAGGGTAGCCGGCCGTGCGTCTGGATGTCCGATGAAGGAAAGGAGACGGTGGTATCAGCTCATGTAGCTCATATGTAGCTTACTTATAATTGAGCACGGCGGAGTATAGCGCTACGACGGGCACGGAAAACAGTAGTTCTTCGTCCGACAGCGGATTTCCCATCGGGTCGTTCGTCGACTCAACGTCCCACTTACTTACAATTGAGCCCGGCGGAGTATGGCGCTACAAAGGGCACGGCGAACAGTAGTTCATCTTCCGGGAGCGGATTTCCCATCGGGTCGTTCGTCGACTCAACGTCCCACTTACTTATAATTGAGCACGGCGGAGTATGGCGCTACGACGGGCACGGCGAACAGTAGTTCATCTTCCGGTAGCGAATTTCAGTTCGGGTCGTTCGTCAACTCAACGTCCCACTTACTTGTAAATGAGCAGCGCAATGAGTATGGCGCTACGACGGGCACAGCGAACAGTAGTTCATCTTCCGGTAGCGGATTTCCCTTCGGGTCGTTCGTCAACTCAACGTCCCACTTACTTATAATTGAGCACGGCGGAGTATGGCGCTACGACGGGCACGGCGAACAGTAGTTCATCTTCCGGGAGCGGATTTCCGGTCAGCTGACACAGCATTTCCGTATCCGCATCCGGGCCCAACGCTTCCGGCTGAGGATACAAGAGTTTAGAGTTAGTTTTCTAAGGTCCGTATTTATAAATCGCACTCAACTCTGAGATCGATCTCAAGAGTGATTTTGATAAATGTCAGTCAAACAGATCACAAGGCAAACAATTGGTTACCTACACTTTTGAAGAAAATATGAGGTGTAAAAATATTGGCTGCCAATATTTGAAACTGAACAACTTTCCCCTAGAAACATAGGTCGAAATATGAAAAAATAAACAATTTGACCTCCCAGGTTGACTCGCTCGGCTACTACATTTTGTCATCATCATCATCATCAGATTTTATATGGGAGGTCCAAAAATTATTTTCACAATTCGACCTATGTTTCTTAGGGAATGTTGTTCAGTATCATGGGCTAATTCACTCCTTTTAATATTTGCAGCTAATGTTTTTACTCCTTAAATATTTTATAAACTACTATAATGGTATTTGAATAAATAAATTTAAAAAAAAAATATTACCTCTGGCTCCGCCCCCTCTCCGTCGGACTCGGCTTCAAGTATAAGCGGCGCGGGTTGCGGGATCTTGGGCCCTTTAACCGCTTTCTTCTGCCCGCCCTTTTTCAGGTTCGCGGCCGCCTTTTGAGACTTCTTAGACTCCTTGTTGGGCTGGAAACAGAGCAAATTGAAACTTCAATTTAATCCCTTGTTTGAATTTGTCCCCACAAAATCTGTCACTAGTGACAGATGGAAACAATAATTGTGTGTGTGTGTGTGTGGGGACAATTATTAGTCCCCACTCGCATTTGATGTCCATTGCTCGCTCAGACGTGGCGATAGTGACCGTATTTCTACAGCCGTTAACGCTCTGCGTACCCCGTAAGGGATAAAAAAAAATATCCCGGACAAATCACACAGCACCATCTAAGCCCAAACTAAGCATGGGAACTAGACAGCTGATACTAATACTTATACTTTTTTTTTGTAAATGAATACATATTACACATAGAAAACACCCAGACTCAACACAAATATATGAAAAAACATAACAAATATTTGTGTCCGGTGGGGATCGAACCCACGATCCTCGGCGTAGAAGGCAGGAGTACTATCCACTACGCCATCGGGGCAGTCAGATAAAGGTATGTATGTATAAAGTGTGTTCTAATAGTGTACATACATATATCACGCCTTTATCCCTTGCGGGGTAGGCAGAGCGGTAATGGCCGTAAGAATACGGTCGCTATCGCCACGTCTGACATTTTTGAGGATTGTTTTCCAAGGTTGTTTTAGAAAACATGTGTATCACTGTAGGGACAGGTTGTCAGCCTGTCAC
Organism: Keiferia lycopersicella; assembly: GCA_029255805.1. NCBI lineage: Eukaryota > Metazoa > Arthropoda > Insecta > Lepidoptera > Gelechiidae > Keiferia > Keiferia lycopersicella. Next base: position 1,558,774 of record JARACZ010000024.1, read on the forward strand.
CTAAAAATTGTAATACATCAATACTCTCGAGTTCCTTAGTCGCCTCTTACGACACCCGCGGGGAAGAAACGGGGTGTTGCTATTCGAAGCCGGCATAATACGGCTAATATTTTTTTACACCTCATATTTGTCAGACCGATAGCGACCGTATTTCTATAGCCGTTAACGCTCTGCCTACCCAGTAAGGGATAAAGGTATCATGTATAAAGTCTGTTCTAATGCTGTACCTGTAGCATCTCCAGCGCCAGCGCGCGGTCCTCCTCATCCTGGTCGCGATACTTCTCCTTCATCTTCTTGAGCTTCCCCTTCTGCCCGCGCTTGGGCCCCTCCTTCTGTCTTTCCTCTGCTTCTTTCTTCTTCTCTTGTGTTTGTGGTTTCTTGCCCTTCTTTGGGAGCGCGGGGAACGAGAGCGGTTTGTCGTCACCTACAATGATCGTCAAGTTTTTATTGCGGTTTTTTCTACTATGAATAATCATGTAATAAACGGGGTATAAGGGATAGCGTCCCGAATACTGATAGGGTGCAAGCAGACCATGAACTGAACAACTTTCCCCAAGGAACATATGTTAGGATACGACAAAAAAATGTTGACATCCCAAACAAAATCGGGATCAGCAGACTGCATTTACTATGGGAAGCCAAAAAAATTTGACGTTTCCTGACATATGTTCCTAGGGTAAAGTTGTTCAGTTTCATGGTCTGCTTGCTCCCTATCAGTATTCGGAACGCTGTCCCTTACACCCCGTATACAGTGTAAAAGTATTAGCTGCAAATATTTTAAGGGCTGAATCAGCTCTTGAAACTGAATAATTTTCCCCAAGGAACGTAGGTCGAAATATGAATAAAAATTTTGGACCTCCCATCCCTCTTACATCCTGTATATTCTAACCTGCTTCTAACCTGAAAACTAAGTGATGCAATAATTTCCTTATTAGTATTAATTACTAGTGGCCCGCCCAGCGGCTGCACCCGCTGCAACTCATTTTCCCGTGGAAATAAGATGTTTTCCCGGCAAGTATTATACATAAAAACCTTCCTCTTGAATCACTCTATCTATTAAAAAAAACCTGCATCAAAATCCGTCGTGTAGTTTTAAGGATTTAAGCATACATACAGACAGACGCGAAAAGCGACTTTGCTTTATACTATGTAGTGATTAACCAACCATGTCAGAAGCCTGCTACTTGTAGAAACTGGTTTAAAAATTCTGACACTAGGATTCATTGGGTCGTTGGACGACGCGGTGTCCCACATGAAAAGAGAGTGATTAACTTACTTCTGTCTGATACTTCAGATATTGTTCTGGCTTTTGATTCCAATATCACTTTGCCTGTACCGTGATCGACCTACAACAAATTAATTGAGTAATTAATACATTTTGATAAAGTTACGTCCATACACAAATCACGCCTATATCCCTGGCGGGGTAGGCAGAGCGTTATCGACAGTAAAATTACGGTCGTTATCGCCACGTCTGACAAATATTTGAGGGGCGTTTCAGATAAGTCGTGTATCACTATAGTGACGAGTTGTCAGCCTGTCGCCTAAAATTGCAATACACATGAAACCCTCAAATCCCTTAGTCGGCTTCTATGACACCCACGGGAAAGAAGTGGGGTGATGCTATTATAAGCCGGCATCACACGGCATAAAGTTATACATTAAAAATAAAACATATAAAAAATCAACAGCAAATATTTTAAGGAGCGAATCAGTTTATGCAACTGAACAACTTTCCCCAAGGAACATAAACATAGGTCGAAATATCAAAAACATTTTTGGACCTAGTAGGTTCTAAATGTACCAGCCGGCCAATGTAATTTGTATCGGACGCCCAAATTTTTGTATCATATTTTGTAACATATCATATATTTCTTGGGGAAAGTTGTTCAGTTTCAGAGACTGGTCCAAAGCTAAAAATATTTGTAGTTGACTTTATTACATGTTATATCAGTACAATGGAAGATTGATAGGTAGATAAACTCTTTATTGCTTACAAGAAACAATATTAAAACACAAAACGGCATAAAAACTATAACTAAAAGTAAGCAAAGGCGGCCTTATCGTTTGTAGCGATCTCTTCCAGGCAACGTAAAGGTAGACTTTACAGAGACAGCTTAAAATTTTTGCAAGTAGCTGCAGAAGCAAAAGAAAGTTAAATTCATAAAAGTTAAGTTATTTTTATATTATTTTATTGTAATTGTAATGTATTTTACATATCTCATGCTCTGAAAGTAGGTCATTACTGACAAAAAACACGACCTGTAAGTTCAACTTACAGGCGAGGTTTTGAAACTAAGCCTGTAAGTAATTTTAAATATAGAACTAGAAAAAGAACCAATAGAATCGCGGCAATTAAAAAGTTAAAATCAATTTCTTCTTATTTTTAATAGGAGTTGCATCCAATTAGTTGTATACGATTTTAAATTTCGAACTGGCCGCTACGAATTGTGTTGTTTGAACGCAGGAATTATATTTTTAATCTGTATTTTTATAACCTCAATAAATGAGTTTGTCGAATTATTACTCAATATTACAATGACAAAAGTAAAAATTACTAATATCCCTACGATCAGAAAAATGTCTACTTTATGTTAGGATACTTTTCTTTCATATTAATTCAACATTTTTGAATCATAGAAAAAAAAGTTGTGTGGTGCAATTTGAATACCAGACGATACAATCATCATTTATGGATCGTTTTCTTGTATTTATCGCTTTATTTTACTCACTTTTCATTCGATATGTAAAGCAGTATACGTACCACGGATGTAACATCAATAACAACCTCGGAAAGGTACCGCCCTCGCTCCGCTCGGGCGTTAAAAAACCTCGGTTGTTATTGATAGCTTACATACCTCAGTACGTAATCTACTATTTCTTAAATAGTTTCTAACCCATTTTATTACTTTTATATAAAATCTTTGTTTACCTTTATATGTGTATCCGGGAATGCATTATCAGAACTATCACTATCAGAATCACTGTCCTCATCTTTCTCTTTCTCTCCTTCATGTTTCTGCGTGTCTTTTTTCTCTTGTACATTCTCTGTCTCTTTCTGTTTCAGCGGAGATTTGTCTGTTATCTCTATCCTGGTGGTTTCCTCTGTGATTGTGTGGAGTTTGTCTGATTTTGAATCTTCCTTGTCTGAAGCTTCGTCTATAAAATAAAAATATAAAATTGTACATATACTTACATACATATATCACTCCTTTATCCCTTGCAGGGTAGGCAGAGCGTTAACGGCCGTAAGAATACGGTCGCTATCGCCACGTCTGTCATTTTTGAGGATTGTTTTCCAAGGTTGTTTCAGAAAACATGTGTATCACTATAGTTACAGGTTGTCAGCCTGTCGCTTAAAAATGTAATACACCAATACTCTCGAGTCCGTCCCGGCATCACACGGCGGTAAAATTGGCAGATAAAATTGTTAGTTGAAATAAACAGGCGCTACATTCGTTTATTTCTCCATATTCTCGTAAAACTAAAAGCATAATGAAAAATTATTTGATTTCATTAATACCCTGAAACTATACCAGTTATATAAGGTGTAAAAATATTAGCTGCAAACATTTTAAGGGGTGAATCAGCCCATGAAATTGAACAACTTTCCCCAAGGAACGTAGGAATATGAAAAAAACATTTTAGCCCCCCCATACAAATTGACTTGATCGTCCGGTACATTTTGTATGGATGATCGAATTTTTTTTTCATATTTCGACCTGTGTTCCTTTGGGATAGTTGTTCAGTTTCATTGGCTAATTCACCCCTTAAAATATTGGCAGCCATTTTTTTTACACCCTGTATTATGTTGCAGGCATATTCATTTTTAGTGGTAAAATCTAATAGCAGGTCTTCGTCTGTTTTCGAATTTGTAATACGAACATTATGTCTTATCTACTATGTAAGTCGCTCATCGTTTTTTTTTAAGTAAAGGCTAAATGAATAATAGTAGATTACGCACCTAGGAATGTAACCTATCAAATGCATCATCGGGTGGTAACTTTCCGAGGTTGCAATTGATGTTACATCCGCGGTGTGTATACTGCTTTACATATCGAATGAAAAGTGAGCAAAATAAAGCGATAAATACAAGAAAACGATCAATGGTACACAAATTGCATCACTAAACCTATTTTTATATTAGTAAAAAATATTGAATTAAATGTGAAAGAAAATAATTATACGAGGGGAGGTCAAAAAGTTCGCGGAATGGAGGGGTTGGCGGGGGTAGGGATGCTTGTCCAGGTACTCGCTAATTGAGTAACTCATTATTACTATAAATACCAAGTTTTAGCCTAATTGGGTCACTAGTCTTTGAGTTATCAACGATTAAACAAGTGAATCGGGAAGAAAGTTGGCAGTATGGAAAAAATTGAACATCGCGCCGTCATAAAGTTCCTCACCAAACAGGGAAAAACGCCGCAAACTGTTTTTCAAGATATGTTATCTGTTTACGGGGACTCTGCTCCTGGAAAAACTATGATTTACAAGTGGCATAATCTTTTCAAGCAAGGAAGGGAGTCAATTGAAGACGATCCCCGTTCTGGGCGGCCGATCGAGGCCACCACGCCGGAAATCATCGATAAAGTTGAGAAACTTGTATTGGAGGATGGCCGTTTGAAGAAGAAACAGCTTGCAGCATTAGTTGGTGTATCAGAAACTACCATTTTGAATATCCTTCATCAACATCTTGGTATGAGTAAAGTCTGCGCAAGATGGGTCCCGAGAATGCTCACGCCGTTTCAAAAGCGAGAGCGCGTCGACTGTTGCCGCGAGTTTTTGGACCGCTGTGGAGATCAAAAGGAAGAAATTATGTCCCGTATTGTGACTGGGGATGAAACTTGGGTTCATCATTATGAACCTGAGTCAAAGCAAGAGTCAATGCAATGGCAGAAAAAGGGCACTCCCCCTCCTAAGAAGTTTAAGGTGTCTCAATCGGCCGGAAAGATCATGGCGACAATATTTTGGGATTCTGAAGGCATTCTTCTGGTGGATTATAAAGATCGTGGCCTTTCCATAACGGGAGAGTACTACGCTTCCTTGTTAGATCGATTGAAGGAAGCGATTAAAGAAAAAAGGAGAGGAAAACTGACCAAAGGAGTGCTGCTTTTGCATGACAACGCGCCCGTGCACACCAGTCGTGTTGCGACCGCTGCCATTCACCGATGTGGTTTTGAACTACTGCGCCATCCACCCTACAGTCCAAACCTGGCCCCCAGCGACTATTATTTATTTCCAAAGATGAAAAAAGAGCTGCGTGGAAGAAAATTTAACGACGATGATGAGGTTAAGTCAGCGATTTCGGCTTATTTTGACGCACAAGATAAACAATTTTTTTTAGACGGTATTAATAAGTTATTTGATAGATCCCATAAATCTATTCGAGTTAAGGGAGAATATATTGAAAAGGAAAAATAATTTCATGTTTAATTTCACCCTTCTTCCTTGTCATTCCGCGAACTTTTTGACCTCCCCTCGTAACATAAAGTAGGTTTTTTTGTAATCGTAAGGATATTAGTAGTTTTACTTTTGTTATCGTAATATTGAGTATTAATTCGACAAACTCATTTATTGACGTTATAAAAATACAGATTACAAATATAAATCCTCCTTCTTCGATATTTGCTATGCTATGATTGGTTTAGTGACAGTTCCATATTCAAAATTACTTACAGGTTGTCTCAAAACCAGACCTGTAAGTAAATTGAACTAACAGAGGTGGTTTTTGGTCAGTAAAGACTTTTGGTATTTTATTTGGTTTTATTTATTTGATTTTGGTAGTTTCAGAGCATGAGATTTGTAAATATTGTTACCATCATCAGAGACAGGAATTTCTTCTTCCATGTCCTGAGCGGAGGCGTCGTCAGTAGTGACAGACGCAGCATCTGATACGATCGCTTTGCGCTCGTCGCGGTGACGCTCCATGCAGCTGTCTTCCAACTGTGGACAACATAATGTCATTCAAATATTGGAAATAGTAGATTACGTACTGAGGTATGTAAGCTATCAATAACAACCGAGGTTTTTTAACGCCGTCGCTCCGCTCGGGCGGTACCTTTCCGAGGTTGTTATTGATGTTACATCCGTGGTACGTATACTGCTTTACATGTCGAATGAAAAGTGAGTAAAATAAAGCGATAAATAGAAGAAAACGATCCATAAATGATGATTGTATCGTCTGGTATTCAAATTGCACCACTAAACTTTTTTTTCTATGATTGAAAAGTATTGAATTATTATGAAAGAAAAGTATCCTAACATAAAGTAGATTTTTTTTTGATCGTAGGAATATTAGTAATTTTTACTTTTGTTATCGTAATATTGAGTAATAATTCGACAAACTCATTAATTGAGGTTATAAAAATACAGATTAAAAATATAATTCCTGCTTTCAAGCAACACAATTCTTAGCGGCCAGTTCGCAATTTAAAATCGTATACAACTCCTATTAAAAATAAGAAGAAATTGATTTTAACTTTTTAATTGCCGCGATTCTATTGGTTCTTTTTCTAGTTCTATATTTAAAATTACTTACAGGCTTAGTTTTAAAACCTCGCCTGTAAGTTGAACTTACAGGTCGTGTTTTTTGACAGTAATGACCTACTTTCAGAGCATGAGATATGTAAATTCATTTTATATTATTCATTTTGTACATACATATATCACGCCTTTATAACAATACAAATGTCAAAATAATAATAATTATAATAAAATGGAATTCAAATAAAATATGTCAATCATCAAAAAGCACAGTCACCATTATATAATTACAAACCTATTTAGATATAAAAATTCATTTACACGGTGTAACTTTAAATGAGCAAAACCCCAGAGCTTATGAAACTGAACAACTTTTCCCAAGAAACAGTTCGAAATGTGAGAAAAATATTTCTACCCCCCCTACAAATTGATTTGGTCGGTCGGTTATTTTGTATGGGAGGTACAAATATTTTTTTTCATTTTTAAACTATGTTCCTTGGAGAAAGTTGTTCAGTTTTATGGGATGATTGAGGGTGTCTAAGGTTTTGCGCATTTAAAGTTACACCTTGTATAATAAAAAAATATAATTTAGATATTAATTTATGCTATAAAACCTCCTTTCTAGCAATACGTAGTTTATACAAAGTCGTTTTAAAAGACAAAGACAGCTGGTTCTTGTACGAATCCTTCTGCTGACTTCTTCTTCATCGATTTGATGGTGACAGTTACAGCCTCGCTGACCAATATTTGGCTACTGAAATGCCCCTGGGGCTCGCCTCTAGTAGGTCCTGAAGTGTGCAGGGGTTCGGCCAGTTGAGGCAGACCAGCAGGTGGTCCATCGATTGAACTTAAAATTAGCTCCTAGGTCTGCTGGAAGAGATTTCTACATACATACATACATATATCACGCCTTTTTCCCTTGCGGGGTAGGCAGAGCGTTAACATCCGTAAGAATACGGTCGCTATCGCCACGTCTGACATTTTTGAGTATTGTTTTCTAAGGTTGTTTCGGAAAACATGTGTATCACTATAGTGACAGGTTGTCAGCCTGTCGCCTAAAAATTGTAATACACCAATACTCTCGAGTCCCTTAGTTGCCTCTTACGACACCCACGGGAAGGATGTGGGGTGATGCTATTCTATGCCGGCATCACACGGCACGAAGAGATTTCTTTTTATAAATAAGCTGACCTGTTGTGTATTGTTGTATGTTATGTCCTTTGTGTTCTATTGTGTACAATAAACGGTTAAATTAAAATTAGATTAACTATAGTTCGCCTAAAGGGAGAATAACCCATACCCTGAAGAGGAAGCTGAAGCCGAACTGCAGGTGCTCTGGCACGAGGTAGTTCTTCTTGCCCCTGATCATGAAGGAGCCGGTGGTGAGGTACTCGCCCGTCGGCGCCGACTTGGACACCTGGTGCGCGTGCACCCACCACGCGCGCGTCAGCACCTTGGCCTCCCACGCCACGCTGGAAAGGGAAACATACTTATAAAATAAAAAATGTTCATTTTCTTTTAACTATGTGCGTGCTTATAAATTAGGGGCAGGTGTCTCCTGCTAAGCTAACAGCCTGTGTTAGGAGGCACCGCTCTTACTTCGCTAAAGTAAACATTTTTTTTGACTAAGATTCAACAATACCAAAGATATCTACGAACGGACGTAGACGTAATGTTTGAAGATTTCACAAGTGTGTGGGCGTGTGTGTGTGTGTTCATGTGTGTGTGTGTGTGTCGGGCGTGCGTGCGTGCGTGGAAAATTTTCATATAAAAAATACGGGATCTCTCTCTTTTCGCAAAATACGGAACCATCTTCCTTGCGGACAATCGGGTGGTTCAGCCCGCAATTTCCTAACCAGACTGGGAACTAATTCACAATGTGATAGATATCAACTTTGTGAGTGAACCACAGAGAATCGAATCGAACTCGGAACCTTCTGCGTCACATGCAATCGCACTACCACTGCGCCACATCGGTCGTCAAGCGGGATGTAAATACTACATTATGGTAACAGTAAACAGTGACGTCGTGTGATGCCGGCTTAGAATAGCATCACCCCACATCCTTCCCGCGGGTGTCGTAAGAGGCGACTAAGGGACTCGAGAGTATTGGTGTATTACAATTTTTAGGCGACAGGCTGACAGCCTTTCACTATAGTAATACACATGTTTTCTGAAACAACCTTGGAAAACAATTCTCAAAAATGTCAGACATGGCGATAGCGACCGTATTCTTACGGCCGTTAACGCTCTGCCTACCCCGCAAGGGATAAAGGCGTGATATATGTATGTATGTATGTAAAAGTAGAGCAATTTTTGGTCGAGTAATATTGGAAAGCCGCGTGATGCCGGCTTAGAATGGCATAATCCTATTCCATTGCCGTGGGTGTCGTAGAAGCCGACCAAGGGACTCGAGGGTTTCATGTGTATTGCAATTTCAGGCGACAGGCTGACAACCTGTCACTATAGAGCTACACGAATCATCTGAAAGAGCCCTCAATATTTGTCAGACGTGGCGGTTGCGAACGTATTTTCACGGTCGTTAGCGCTCTGCCTACCCCGCAAGGGATTAAGGCGTGATGTGTGTATTGATTTGCAATTTTAGGCGATAAGCTGACAATCTGTCACTTCGGTGATACACAAATCATCTGAAAGAGCCCTCAATACTTGTCAGACGTGGCGATTGCGACCGTATTTTTACGGCCGTTAACGTTCTGCGTAACCCGCAAGGGATAAAGGCGTGACATACATACATACATTATATCACGCCTTTATCTCTTGCGGGGTAGGCAGAGCGCTAACGACCGGGAAAACACGTCTGTCATTTTTGAGGATTGTTTTCCAAGGTTGTTTCAGAAAACATGTGTATCACTATAGTGACAGGTTGTCAGCCTGTCGCCTAAAAATTGTAATACACCAATACTCTCGAGTCCCTTAGTCGCCTCTTACGACACCCGCGGGAAGGATGTGGGGTGATGCTATTCTAAGCCGGCATCACACGGCTTAAGGCGTGATGTGTGTATATCGCATACCTGTAAGCCACAGCGGCCTGCCCCGCCTCGCTCAATGTCCGCGGCGGTATGGGCCCCCCGGCCGGGTTCTTCACTATGACAGACGAAGCGCCTGTCACTTCGGCGTGCACGTAGATGTCATTCGCTCGCATGTAGCGTTTGACAAGTAACTCGTTCTGCTGTTGGTCTCGCCCGGCGATCACCTGTGAAGAAAATTATTAGTTTTTTTTTCTCTATTCTCTTTTCGTGTGGGACACCAAGTCGTCCAACGATCCGATGAACCCTAGTGTAAGAATTTTTCAACCACCTTCTACAAATAGCAGGCTTCTGACATGGTTGTCATGGTTTTTTTTATTTTAAACTATGTAGATTCGCTGTAAAGTTGCACTGAACCTAGCTCCAAAGATCTTGCTTCAAAGTTGCGCTCGATTTTGTTTTAAAGTACAACTAAAAATTGCCTTAAAGTTGCTCTTGATTTGCTTTAATGTTGCACTATATTTTGTTTTAAAGTTAAACTCACTCTTACTCTAAAATTTTACTCAATTTTGCTTTAAAGTAGCACTTAATTTTGCTCTAAAGTTAAACTCAATCTTACTCTAAAATTGTACTCTATTTTTCTCTAGAGTTACACTTAACTTTGCTCTAAAGTTAAACTCAACCTTGATCTAAAATTGTGCTCTATTTTGCTCTAAAGTAGCACTTAATTTTGCTCTAAAGTTAAACTCAATCTTACTCTAAAATTGTACTCCATTTTGCTCTAAAGTTGCACTTAATTTTGCTCTAAAGTTAAACTCAATCTTGCTCCAAACTTGCACTCGATTTCGCTCTAAAGTTAAATTCGAATTTTGTTCTAGAGTTGCACTCTATTTTGCTCTAAAGTTAAACTCAATCTTACTCTAATGTTGCACTCTATTTTGCTCTTAATTTAAACTCGAACCTTGCTCTCTTACTCGATTATACTCTAAATTTGTACTTGAATTGTGTTCTATAGTTGCACTCGAATTTAAGCTAGGTTTTAGTCTGCAATCAATGTTTAGGAATACTTCTTATCTTCTTATCTTATCGTGTCGATGGCAAATTTAGATTTTATGTGCCCAAAATTTAGCCACCCGGACAGCATTTTCTGTAGCCTTGGTGACCTCAAGCAGCGCAGGTATTGGGGCACGCGGAGCAGGACAGGAGATGTTCCATGGTCTGAGGAGTTACACCACATTCGCATTTGTTACTGGAGCTATCAATGTAGGAATAGTTACTTACCAAATAGTTGTCTGAAGAAATAAACCAGAAGAACTTCTCAAACCAATAGGTCTTCCTGGCTTTGCTGATGGTGCTGATCGTGTGAGCCTCCTTCAAGGTCTGTTTGGTCTTCTTCTCGGCACTCTTGAGAGCTTTGCCGGCTGACTCGAGGGTCTTTTGTTGCTTCTTAGCTGCGTTGCGTTTCTGGTCGTAATATCTGGGAAATATGGTGAGAAATTCGCTAGATGACTGGGTCATTAATAAAATACAAAAGTGGTACACTTAAAACTATTATCTAAAGTTTTTCGAAATATTCAAAGTTGGAATTAATAATCAGAAAAATAATATAAAAGTGTTTTGACGTCATCCAAAATAGAGAGACATGACGTCATCTCTTCGTATTTTCATACAAAATATTGTTTTAAAACTAGCTCATTTGACCTGTCAGACATCATGCCCATTGAATGAGTAGAAATAATATGTTGAGTAATAAAATGGGGGATAGCAATATGAAATGATAAATATGTAATTAAATGGGAGAAAAATATAATACGACAAATAATTAAATGAAGAGAAAAGAAATGATGAATATATTGAATGAGGAGGAATAGTATGATTAATATTTGAATGAAGGAAAAATAGAATGAATATTTGAATGAGGAAATAGTAGATTACGTACTTAGGCATGTAAGCTATCAATAACAACCGAGGTTTTTTAACGCCGTCGCTCCGCTCGGGCGGTACCTTTCCGAGGTTGTTATTGATGTTACATCCGTGGTACGTATACTGCTTTACATGTCGAATGAAAAGTGAGTAAAATAAAGCGATAAATAGAAGAAAACGATCCATAAATGATGATTGTATCGTCTGGTATTCAAATTGCACCACTAAACTTTTTTTTCTATGATTGAAAAGTATTGAATTATTATGAAAGAAAAGTATCCTAACATAAAGTAGATTTTTTTTTGATCGTAGGAATATTAGTAATTTTTACTTTTGTTATCGTAATATTGAGTAATAATTCGACAAACTCATTAATTGAGGTTATAAAAATACAGATTAAAAATATAATTCCTGCTTTCAAGCAACACAATTCTTAGCGGCCAGTTCGCAATTTAAAATCGTATACAACTCCTATTAAAAATAAGAAGAAATTGATTTTAACTTTTTAATTGTCGCGATTCTATTGGTTCTTTTTCTAGTTCTATATTTAAAATCACTTACAGGCTTAGTTTTAAAACCTCGCCTGTAAGTTGAACTTACAGGTCGTGTTTTTTGTCAGTAATGACCTACTTTCAGAGCATGAGATATGTAATAGTAGATTACGTACTTAGGCATGTAACCAATCAATAACAACCGAGGTTTTTTAACGCCCGAGCGGAGCGAGGGCGGTACCTTTCCGAGGTTGTTATTGATGTTACATCCGTGGTACGTATACTGCTTTACATATCGAATGAAAAGTGAGTAAAATAAAGCGATAAATGCAAGAAAACGATCCATAAAAGATGATTGTATCGACTGGTATTCAAATTGCACTACTAAAGTTTTTTTTCTATGATTGAAAAATATTGAATTAATATGAAAGAAAAGAATCCTAACATAAAGTAGACATTTTTATGATCGTAGGGATATTAGTCATTTTTATTTTTGTTATTGTAATATTGAGTAATAATTCGACAAACTCATTTGTTGAGGTTATAAAAATACAGATTAAAAATATAATTCCTGCGTTCAAGCAACACAATTCATAGCGGCCAGTTCGAAATTTAAAAATTTTGATGCAGCTCCTATTAAAAATAAGAAGAAATTTATTTAACATTTTAATTGTCGCGATTCTATTGGTTCTTTTTCTAGTTCCATATTTAAAATTACTTACAGGCTTAGTTTTAAAACCTCGCGTGTAAGTTGAACTTACAGGTCGTGTTTTTTGTCAGTAATGACCCACTTTCAGAGCATGAGATATGTAAAATAATATGATGTATAATTGAATAATGATAAAATAGAATGAATAATTGAGTCAATACTTGAATAAGGAAGAATAATATGATGAATAATGAACGAGAAGAAAGAATAGGATGAATAATCGAATGAGGAGTAAATAAAATGCGACGGATAATTTAACCGTAAAAGCCATTTTTTAATATTACCTTCTAGCATTAGCGAAAGCAGTCAAAGACAGATCAATATCAACCATCATCGGTTTGAGTTTCTCTTTCTCCTCATCATTTCCATCATCATCGCTGTCTCCATCATCGTAAGGGTCTGTCAGCAGCAGGGTGATGTGATTGGTGTTCAGCTTAAGTTGTTTGATGCAGGAAGCTATGGGGTCTTTATTGTCTTGGGCTGTCTTTACTAAGTTGTTTATGTCGTCCCAGGACATCTGGAAGAAATAATTTCAGTTAAAAAGTCTATGTTATGTTAAAAAGTATGGTTCCGTGTTTCGGTGTGAAATATTCTCCCATTGTAGCTGAATTTGACATTTAATATACTGTACTGTACCACAGTTTATCCGAGCCAATTTAATGGATCCAATTTGACAGAAATCCCAGTAAATTTAAAAAACCAGATATGACACTTCCTTTGAAAACAATACTCAAAAATGTCAGACGTGGCGATAGCGACCATATTCTTATGGCTGTTAACGCTCTGCCTACCCCGCAAGGGATAAAGGCGTGATATATGTATGTATGTATGACACTTCTATAAGACGAAATTTGACATATATTTTTACAATGAGTATTATGTGGCGACCGGTGTGGCGCAGTGATAGTGCGACTGCCTTTGACGCAGAAGGTTCCGGGTTCGATTCTCGGTAGGTCACTCACAAAGTTGTCATTTATCACTTTGTGAACATGTTCCCAGTCTGGCTAGGACATTGCGTGCTGAACCACCCGATTGTCCGTAAGTAAGATGATTCCGTGTTTCGGATGGCACGATAAGCCGTAGGTCCTGGTTGCCGTCTATGATCACTTAGAGGGCGGTCGTTACACAACCATGTCAGACGCCTGCTACTTGTAGAAGGCGGTTGAAAAATTCAGACACTAGGGTTCATCGGGTCGTTGGACGACTCGGTGTCCCACACAAGAAGAGAGAGAGAGAGCAAACGGTACCTACGGCGCGCGACGGTCTGTGTGTTTATTATTGGTGTCTGAGTGTGATTAATTAAATATGTGGGTGTAATTATTTGTATCTGTTTCAGTTCAGGCCGACAACGTGTCACTACAGTGATACATCATCCATCATCGAAGAGGGCCCTCAACCCTTGTCAGACGTGGCGATAACGACCGTAACTTTACGATTGTTGACGCTCTGCCTACCCCGCCAGGGATATAGGCGTAATTTAATTTTAATTTTATTTATTGGGAACAACTAACAGCTGTGTCCAAGGGTATGTTGTTAGTAATCATCTTATTATCATAAGTTAGTGCACAGCCAACGACGTTATTATATATATTTTAATTTATGTATGTATGTATGTGTGTGTATGTAATTATTTGTGTCTACGATGTGTTCATAGGTTTTTACTGACCTGATTGGCTAGAGCAGTCTGTATGGCTAGCCTGCACTGTTCAACTAGCGGCTCATTCCTAGCTATGAGCTCGGCAGCCTTCTTATCCTGCTCTTGCACCCGCTCCAGTTCCGTCACTCGCTTCTCGTGGTCCTTCTTTACATTTTGAAGTTTCTTCATGGCCTCGCGTTCTACTTGGACTGTCTGAAATAAAGATACACAATCACGATTTCAACCCTGAATAGACAAGGCTTTATGGGTCCTAAAGGGCAGTTTTATTTGCTACGTTTGAAATAGTATACGTATACGTCGGAATTAGTATTTTAATATATGTATTATGTACTATTTTTAAATACCGCATTTAGTATTAAATATTGTGCACGATCATCAGCCTCACCTTATGCTATCTCTCTACTGTAGGGCTGCTAGAAGAGATTTCTTGTAAGAAATAAGTTTTTTCTCTAAATGTGATTGTCCTGTGTTTTATCTTGTGTGCATTAAACAGTTAAATAAATAAATAATAATATACAGGGTAATAATTTCAGAAACTGTATGAACTCTTAGTAACTGATACATCCCAGGTACTTTGAAGATAATCTTCTTTTAAGAAAGACGAGTAGGATGTTGAACCTTCAAACAATCTGTTAACTCACTTATCTGTAAAATATAGGATGATGCCTGTGACGTTTGTGACCTTGGAGAAAATGCTATGACATAAGGTCAATTTTTCTAGTGAACAAAGGAACATGGACCTTATGTCATAGCATTTGCTCCAAGGTCACAAACGTCACAGAGATCATCCTATATTTTACAGACCTCCGTCGCTTTAAAGCCGAGAAAATAACATTGGCAGATCAACCAAAATGTCATACTTAGTATGAGACAGATTTTTATATTGCGCGTAAAGCTTCGGATGGAAGTCCTTGATACTTATGTCAGCCTGGTACTTTGAAAGCGTACTCATTCTTCTATTGAATGAGTTATTGAGAGCATCGGATAGAACTCTTCAATACTTATGCGATCCTGGTACTTTGAATGTGATAATCCTAATTCTTCTTTCTTTTTCGTGTGGGAAATCGAGACGTCCAACGACCCGATGAACCCTAGTGTCAGAATTTTTCAACCGCCTAGGTTCCGGGTTCGATTCTCGGTGGGTCACTCACAAAGTTGATATTTATCACTTTGTGAATTTGTTCCCAGTCTGGCTAGGACATTGCGGGCTGAACCACCCGAATGTCCGTAAGAAAGATGGTTCCGTGTTTCGGATGGCACGTTAAGCCGTAGGTCCCGGTTGCTGTCTATGATCACTTAGACGGCGGTCGTTACACAACCATGTCAGAAGCCTGCTACTCGTAGAAGGCGTAGTAAAGTATAGTGAGGGCGAGGGCTGCAGGGTTGAGATAAATAAGACAACTGTCTTTGTTGAGAGGTAAAGTAAGAATGTTTTATTGGTCTTAATAATTAATAAAGAAACCTTAAATGCTAACTAAACACTTCAATTATTGTATTATATTTCATCACATTTGGTGTCGATGCACCCACCTTTCAGCTAAGTCATGATTGACCTAGATGCAAGTTGAGTTGCATACTACACCACCCCTCTTACAGAAAATAAAAATATTTTTAAATTAAACTAAATAAAATATTTTTATGTATATACCAATAAATAAACACAAAATCAAAATGTAGTACAAAACAAAACCTATTATTGCCTTACAACACTATTGGGTAAATGGCTTTGTATTATTTTTATGGGTTATATATTCCTTCCCATTTTTCAAAATTTTGACATTCGGAGACATGTCAGAAATAACTTTATAAGGACCAGTATATATGCTGTCCAATTTATCTCCAGTTTGATTACGTAATAATACAAGGTCATTTTCCCTGTAAATAATAGAGTTACAATTTTTATTATAAATTTCTCGTCTATGCTCTTTGCTTACAATTAAATTCTGTCTAGCATCTGCTTGTGCTCTCTGTAATCTGTATTTCAACTCTTTAGGATAACTATCGTAGTTGTATAATGGATCTATTTCACCTTTTAAATTTCTAGGTAGATTACAAATTTTCCCAAAAACTAATTCAAAAGGAGTATACTTTGTCTCGGTATGTACACTTGTATTAAATGAAAAACACCAATAAGGTAACCATGTACTCCAATTTGTTGAGTTATTACGACACTGAATTCTGAGATAAGCACCTAACGATTTGTGCGTGTTTTCTAAAGCACCTAGCGTCTGATGATGATAAGCAGTTGAGTTTAGTTTTTTAATGTTAAGTAAAGAGCAAATTTCAGACATGACTGATGACATGAACTTTGTTCCCTGATCAGTAAGAATTTCCTGAGGGCTACCGTATCGAAGGACGAAGTTGTTAACGAAACTCTGTGCTACAGTTACCGTATCCTTTCTCTGTAGAGGATAGGCTTCTACGAATTTACTTAAATCGCATTGTAGCGTTAAAATATACTTATTACCTAATTCATCTACTTCTAGGGGGCCCATTATATCTAAACTTATTCTCTGAAAAGACGAATTCGCTGTGCATGTCAAGGACAATGGTTCCTTAACGTGCTTATTCGAGTGTTTCTCGAATTGACATTGTTTACACCGATTAACGTACTTCGCTACGTCTTTATTCATGCCTGGCCAATAATAATACTTTTTGATATTATTTAACATCCTATTGATGCCTGCGTGTCCACTCGTTGGCAGAGTATGAAAATCGTTTAATATCAACGTTTTATCATCGCTATTCACAACTCTTTGAATAGTCTTCGTAATTAAAAATCGCGGGAACAAAATATTAAGTCTCTTTGCTTCTTTTATTAATATTTTCATGCATGAATCTATCTCTTTATTTTTTACTATTAATATTTCTTCGATATTAAGTCTTTTGCATAAGGCTTCCAAGTCCCTCGCTAACACCTCTGGGGTCGATAACGATCGGGTACTCAGATAAATCGAAGCTTGTGACGTCACATATACACAACAACCCGCATTGGATACTATATTACTTCTTTCACATGTGTAACTATCAATATTATCCACAAAAATGAGCTCTGTTATATCCTTAGGAACTTTAAGAACTTCAACAGCTACAGGTTGATCAGACCCGTGTGCCGTACTATTCTCTGACGTTTGACGCTGGTCAGTTTCTAGTTTTTTCCTTTGTGACCGGGTCAGAACGGAAACTACTTGAGTTTGCATTTCTTTCAAGGTGTCACTTGTAATGGGAATGCGACTTAATGCATCTGCAGCTACATTGTCTCGCCCCGCTACATATTCTATCTCAAAATCGTATTCTTCTAGGTAAAGTCTAAACTCAGTTAACCTACTTGATGGATCTTTGAGGCTAAACAAATAAATTAAAGGTTTATGGTCAGTTATGATTTTGAACTTTCTCCCATATAAATACGGTCGAAAATGTCTCACACTCCAAACAATGGCTAACAGTTCTAATTCAATAATGGGATACCGCGTTTCGGCTGGCTTTAAATTACGACTAGCGTATGCTACAACTTGACCATTTCCATTAGACAAAACGGAACCTATCCCAGTTTTCGAAGCATCTGTCTGAAGGCGAAAAATATTTTGATCTGAAAATTCAGGATAAACCAATACAGGTGAATGTACTAAAGCATATCTCAAGGTCTCAAAAGCTATCTGGCATTCGGATGTCCACTGAAACTTGGCATCCTTTTTGCATAACTTATGTAATGGATAAACAATACTGGCAAAATTTGGAACAAATCGTCTGTAATAATTTGCAAACGCAACGAAACGTTTGACTTCGTCATTGTTCGTTGGTATAGGATAATTTTGCACTGCTTGTATTTTATCATTGTCAGGCAAAATACCTTGCGATGTGATTCTGTGACCTAAATAAATAATTTCTGTTCGCAAGAAATCACACTTCAATGGATTTAATTTTAAATTGATCTTTCGAAACCTTTCTAGAACATTAATTAAGTTTTTGTTATGATTTTCTATGTTTTTCCCAATAACAATACAATCGTCTAGATAAACAAATGCCTGCTTGTAATTAATACCTGACATAGCAATGGTCATTAAACGTGAAAAAACACTAGGAGACGTCTTCAGACCCATAGGGCATCGTTTCATCTGATACATCTTATTATTTGCTGTAAAAGCCGTGGGTTTTCGTGAACTTTCATCTAAAGAAATCTGATACATTTTGTCTACGCTGAAAGCTGTATATTTTCGCGACTGTTCGTCAAGCGACAACTGGTAATAGCTCTGTGAAAGGTCTAATTTGGAAAAGTATATACTTCCTGAAAGTGAATCTAGTATATCTGTTATGTTAGGTAACGGAAACTTGTCATCTTTTATACAATTATTCAAATTTCGATAATCTATCACTAATCGCCACTTTTTCTCATTCGACCTATCGACTTTTTTGGGTACTAATAAAACTGGACTGGACCACTCGGATGTGGCCTCTTCAATGATATCATTTTTTAACATTTCGTCAATCTGTCTCTGAACTTCCTGTCTCTGAGAAAACGGTATTCTATAAGGCTTGGTATATACAGGAGTGACGTTGTCTTTTATAGTTATTTTATGTGACATTAAATTAGTCGTACTTAGCTTGTCGCCGGGCAGATGAAAAACATCTGCATACTTGGCACAAATGGACTCGATACTAAGTTTTTGTTCGCTATTCAATTCTGATAAATTTAACAACTCAAACAATTTTTTAACGCGATCTACCGAAATGCCTTCTTCATGAAAATTACAGACTTCATATTCGTCTAATTTATGAATTTCAAAGTCAGCAAAATCTATGGATACTTCTTTGTCTGTCGTATTAAGTATCCTTATCGGGACTGAACCATTCTTTGGTTTTGTTATCAACCCTGCTACAAAAACTCCCTCTGCTATTTCCCTTGACAGAACAACACAATCACTGTCCAACTTAGTCGGAATGTGCTTAATTGTCTCACAGCGTGGAGATATAAAGTGACTGTAACTGACTTTACTTTTTATCGGAACATTTACGGTTTTATCATTTGACGTTAACCGTAGAACATCATCTTTGTAATCAATTATTGCTCCGAACCGAATAAAGAAATTTTCTCCTATTATTCCATCTACTTCGCACATTAATTCCTTAAACACGTAAAACTTTTGTCTAAAGTATAAGCCATTAATCTCTAGATCTAAATATAAATAACCTACTGATTCTAACCTACCGCTTATACCTCTTATAATTATCTTATCGTTGCGCAACTGTCCTAATAAATTATTTCTACTAACCCAATCATACTTTAAGATGCATATGCTTGCACCACTATCTGCTAGTACATCAATAACCGAATTACTGATATTAAACCTAACCGTACTCGTATTGTTAAAACTATAAACATAATTCTCAAAGGGAACGAAAAAAAACGTTCTTGTTACTCATTTCACCTGCTTGTGACTCATTATTGTCACTATTGTCTTGATCTTGCAAGACGTGGTGAATTCGCGGAAAACGTACGGGACGTTCGGCGGCGGTACGGCGTGAGGTCGACGGTCGGCCTCCACGATTGCTACGTCCGCGCGATCCGCGATGTCCGCTGACCGAAGGGCCAGAAAAACGACACTGGGTCATGTTGTTTGGCGCATTGAACTTTGCGCTCGAGAAATGTGAATGGCGGTTATAATTATTGTTATAATTACCTCGGGCGTTTCCTCGAAATACATTGCGCGCCGGGGTATTATAGTGCCTTACCCGCATGACCTGATCATTATTGACACTTAGAGTCTGCTCGTCTATGGCAGCTCTAATAGCCTCTGGTAAAGATTCAAACTGTCGTGAAGCTATAATCGTACTTAAACGCGTGTTAGATAAACCGTCTGCAAAGCGTTTAATTGCAACTTTTTCATTTAAGGGACG
Organism: Keiferia lycopersicella; assembly: GCA_029255805.1. NCBI lineage: Eukaryota > Metazoa > Arthropoda > Insecta > Lepidoptera > Gelechiidae > Keiferia > Keiferia lycopersicella. Next base: position 1,578,919 of record JARACZ010000024.1, read on the forward strand.
CAGAATTGCATACTTAGTGTCATCCCCGTCCGACTGAGATATAGTGAGATTCACAAACAATTCTTCTAACTCTGCACCGAATGACTCTACCGATCTGTGACCTTGTCTGGCAGTTTGCAGTTTCGATTGAATCGAGACAGCTGATTTCTTTTGAATCAGGTGTTTCTTCATGTCAGCTAAAAGCAAATCTACTGTGGTATAAGTGGTCTTTAAACGAAGTTTCGCACTTGCAGATAACCTCATTTTCAAAACAAAATCGATCAGTTGTGTATGGGTCGTTTCGGATATCATGGTTTTATATAGATCAATCGAATCTATAAGAGCCTTTGCTGTACCTTCCTGACCTGTCATCGGAGTTAGTACCGTGATAGCGGTTTTTAAATCAAAATCAGGTTTAGTTGCCATTTCGGATTCGTTTTCTTTTGGCTTGTAAGAAAGTAACACACTGTAAATTACCTTGATTTCTTTAACTACTTCATTAATCGAATCTATATCTCTAGGGGCTATCTCAGATTTTTCTATCAAGGATTTTACACGAGACAAAATATTTCCTAATTGAGAGTAAAGGGATTCCGCTTCCCGAAATTTAGACTGTGCTAAATCTGTATCTCTCCTACTTCCTAACTTACGCAAATATTCTTTTAAATAAAATATTTTATCTTTTGACGATTGAAGCTCAACTAACACACATGACATACCTAAATTAAGAAATTAACACCCTATATAAAACAATTAAATCATAATTAGTATAAATAAATGGAACAATAAATTCTCTCGGCGTCAGCAGATTATCGACCCGTCGCGGTAAACATTATTGAAGTCAGCTGATCCCTAAGTTATTATGTAAAACGTACTTACTGGTTTTTGTACTTAGGCAGTATAGTACATTGTTGTCGTCACAGGGTGGCCTTTCTTCTGAAGACGGAAGAGCTTGATTCGGACGCTGCCATGTTCTCGACGCTGCGTAGGGATGAAATCTTGACTTTTCTGCGCGCCGTGGTACGTTGTGGGCCGGGCTATACCCTGGACACCGTGGGCCGGGAAAACCCTGGACACCGCTCGTTCTGTGATGGGCCGGGCTATACCCTGGACTCCGTGGGCCGGGATTTACCCTGGACACCGCTCCTTCTCTGCGACAATGTTGACGACGATGATGATTGTGCGTCTAAACGGCGAAAGTGTTAGCCGTAGACTTGACGAGAAGTGCTGAGTTTAATTCTCGTCGTAGAGCTTGCACAGTGTTGCTACGACACTTCTTGTAGATGTAGTGAGATATTGCGACGATTAATATCACGATCATGACGATGAGTAAGATGTCTGTTGTAGTTACGCCTGTTGCATTTTTCTGAGTGGCTTGGGCATCTCCGCTGGCAGTTTGGGCGATGATAGTTTCTTCTTTTGAAATATTTTTTCCCATGTCAAAAATGGTAACTTCTGATAGTGCAACGGAACGACGAATTTGGATTACTGGAACCGGGCGAATCTTCCAAATTGTTTCCAACGAAAATAGTGTACAGGAACCGGACGAATCTTCAATTTTGAGTCAACGACGAAATTGGTTAGCTGGAACTGGATGAATCTTCTAATTTTTCATTTTTTGTTTCTTCCCAATCTTCAATCTCCCACGTAGAGGTTCGTTGTTGCAGGTCGCCATAAAGTATAGTGAGGGCGAGGGCTGCAGGGTTGAGATAAATAAGACAACTGTCTTTGTTGAGAGGTAAAGTAAGAATGTTTTATTGGTCTTAATAATTAATAAAGAAACCTTAAATGCTAACTAAACACTTCAATTATTGTATTATATTTCATCACATTTGGTGTCGATGCACCCACCTTTCAGCTAAGTCATGATTGACCTAGATGCAAGTTGAGTTGCATACTACAGTAGCAGGCGGTTGAAAAATTCTGACACTAGGGTTCATCGGGTCGTTGGACGACTTGGTGTCCCACACGAAAAAAAAAAGCCGCCTAATCCTAATTTAGAGTGGGATATTGAGTAGTCGAACGTCACCTACCTTCATATCAATCTTCTGTCCTTCTAAAGCCGAGAAGAATTCATCAGTGGCTCTGTCAAAAGTGTCATATTCAGTATGAGGCAGGTTCTTGTGTTGGGCGTAGAGCATTGGGTGGAACTCCTGGTTTGTGAGGAGGTAGTTGGGGCCCTCGCCTTCGGGGTTCGGGCGTTCTTCTTTCTTCTGGATTATATAGCCCTAGAATAATACATTTGGGTAAATTAATTTGGATATTGATTATTTGTAAGTTACATTTTTTCACATAGAAAAAGGCTGTGTGTATGTGTGTGTGTGCACTTCTCATCAGAGAATTCAAGCTGCTTTCGTTTTTATGATTTAAAACACGAAACCTATAAAAAACGAATTATAATTTATTAATAAATTCTTTAGAATTTATAAACACCATTTTACCTTATTCGTAGACATTTTAGTCACTATTACATGATATAAACATTTATTCCAAAATAAACATACTTTTAAAAATAACGTGATTCGTACGAAACTACGTGTGTTTTAATGAGAAGTATTTAAGGTGTAAAAATATTGGCTGCAAAAATTTTAAGGGTGTAATCAGACTATGAAACTAAACAACTTTCTCCAAGGTCGAAATATGAGAAAATTTTTTGGCCCTCTCATACGACTTGTTCTTTTTTTTACTTGGTCGGTCGGCAGTTTTTTAAGGGAGATTCAAATTCTTTTTTAATATTTTGACCCATGTTCCTTGGAGAAAGTTGTTCAGTTTAATTGGCTGGTTCACCTCTTAAAATATTTACAGCAATTTTACCTTATATGTCTGCTACATAATATAACTGGTATAGTTTCAGGGTATTAATGAAATGAAATAAATTTGCATTATGCTTTTAGTTTTACGAGAATATGGAGAAATAAACGAATGTAGCGCCTATTACATACCTTATGCACTTGATTTTTAGCATTCTCCATGAGGGTTTCAGCCAGCTGCAACGCCGCCAGGAGTTTCTCCAGGTCATTGTCAACAACAAAGCCAGGTTTCGAAGCGTCTGTGCTGATCTTCATCGTGCCAGATAGACCGTTCTCTTGGAGGATGTGGTCGATTATAGCTGAGCCGTATTCTGTGGATGTGAATACATGTTAATTTATTGGGATTTACCGCAAAGTTGTTTCAAAAAACATGTGTATCACTACAGTGACAAGTTGTCAGCCTGTCGCCTAAAAATTGTAATACACCAATACTCTCGAGTCCCTTAGTCGCCTCTTACGACACCCGCTGGAATGATAAGGGGTGATGCTATTCTAAGCCAGCATCACACGGCACAACGATTAATAGCGAGCGCAATCGCAAGGGATAAAGGCGTGATGTATGTAAGTATGTAGTTCTTAGTCAGCATTTAAGCTGAAACGATGAGTACCGAAACAACTAGTATATTAGTTTAAATTAAATGTTGATTACCTAGATTGGGGTTGAGTATTTTCTTGAGATTGTCCCCCGGCTTGCTGTTGGCCAGGATCTGTCTGAGCGCGTCGGCTCCGGGCGGCTCGTGGTTCGTCTTCGCGCGGTCCAGAGGATACTTCTCTTTCACTGCGAATCTGGAGAAATACGACAAATGCTATGAAAACTTTTAAGATGGTTACCAACCTATGAAACTGAACAAAGTTCTCCAACAAAGATGAAAAGTGAAATACAACTTTTTAAGCACTCACAATTAACTTGGCTAAAGAGAGATTAGAGCTGGTCTTACAATTCGTGTGACCCGAGTTCGAACCCCGCCATGTACCAAAGTGTTTTTACCTACTCATGTACATTTACCGACTGCTCTTACGGTGAAGGAAAAACATAGTGATGAAACCCACATTCAAATTAAATTTGAAATCAGATGATATTTGAATGTGACTTAACCTAGGATTAGGGCCAGGTTAGCCTTCGGGTTGCAGAGGTCAGATGGCAGTCGCTCTGTGGAAAAACTTGGTTCCACGTGGAATAACCTGGGTTAGGTAGCCGACCCCGACAGAGAATGGGATAAGGCAATGACAATGATGATACTACCTTACCTGACTTTATCCCCTTCCACATGAGGCCTCAAAACATTCAATATTGTCCACTCATAATCAGTGAGCACGATGTTTCCTCGGTCGTACAACTCCAGTATGACGTGGTAGGCTGCCTCTCCACTACCGAACTGCAGGTCTACGATACGGTCGATGCCCAGTTGGGAGAGCTTCTCAAGCCGCTTGTTTTTTAGATGTTTACGGAGCTGAAAAAAATTTGGTTTTAATAGTTGCAAGAGTTTAAATAGCATTAACAGGTATCACAAATATAGGCATGATGACTGGCAGCTCAAATTAACTACTTTTTAAAACAATATTTTGTATGAGAATACGAAGAGATGATGTCATGTCTCTATATTTTGTATGAGAATACGAAGAGATGATGTCATGTCTCTATATTTTGTATGAGAATACGAAGAGATGATGTCATGTCTCTATATTTTGTATGAGAATACGAAGAGATGATGTCATGTCTCTATATTTTGTATGAGAATACGAAGAGATGATGTCATGTCTCTATATTTTGTATGAGAATACGAAGAGATGATGTCAAGTCTCTATATTTTGTATGAGAATACGAAGAGATGATGTCATGTCTCTATATTTTGTATGAGAATACGAAGAGATGATGTCATGTCTCTATATTTTGTATGAGAATACGAAGAGATGATGTCAAGTCTCTATATTTTGTATGAGAATACGAAGAGATGATGTCATGTCTTTATATTTTGTATGAGAATACGAAGAGATGATGTCATGTCTCTATATTTTGTATGAGAATACGAAGAGATGATGTCATGTCTCTATATTTTGTATGAGAATACGAAGAGATGATATCATGTCCCTTTAGTTTCGCTGGCGTCAAAACACTAACTTTTATATTATTTTTCTGTTTATTAATTCAAACTGTAAATATTTCGAAAAACTATAAATAGAGTTTATAGTATTTTTGGACAATAGTTTTAAACACACTAATTCTATATTTAATTAATGACCCAGTCATCTAGTGAATTATTAGTTGTTACATCATTTTATAACTTGTTAAGTTAAACTATTTGCCTGCTTACCCCGCTAGGGATACAGGCGTGATATGAATATGTATGAATAAACTATTTCTGAAGTTGTTTTATTGATTTAATCAATTTTATTGTTTTGTAGAGTAGATAGATCTAATTTTTCGTGACAAATTGTAAATCTACTTAACGAAATAAACAATCATAATCTTGTAATCTAGGAACTTTATATTGTATTTTAAATTAAATTGTTATGTAAAACATATTTACACTTTGCTTTCTTAATGTTTCAAACGTTACATTATTCATAACTTTTTATTTGCACAATATTTACCAAAAAATCATACCGAATATAATCATTGATTAATGTAACTTTTTCAGGCCTGCTATAATAAATTTATTCTTAAAAATAAGCAGTACATGTGGTGTGAATGTTTTTTAAAATATTATTATTATTCTTAAATCAGACATGCAGGCAGCGATGTATTATTGATATTTTCATACATAGTTTTCATTTCATTAATTTTCATTTATTGTTTGTCCAGTCAAATACATGCGGGGTAGGCAGAGCATTAACAATCGTAAACTTACGGTCGTTATAGCCACATCTGACAAGAATTGAGTATTGCTCCTCTGGTAGCACAATAAATAAACAAACCTTCATAGTAAACCCGGACGGAGCCACATTCTTTGGCCACTCAAACAGTGTTGTATGAAATCTGTTGCCCGACTCAAGGAGAAGGACCGCCTTCTCTTCAGATCGCTGCAGCCTGATCACGTAGGTCTTATTATCGATATCGTACACCTGGTTGACACGCATGCCAACCAGCCTGGAGGAAAAATTGGTAAAGTTTTAAGTCTTCAAAAAATTGTAGAGTAGGTGCTATTTTAGGTATGAGGAAAGGGTTAGTGTCGTCTTATGAACGATGATTTGTTTTTATGAATAAACTTGCTACGAATTCATCGAATAACTAAGCGGTACATAAGATAAATGAAAGGTTAAAAAAAGCATAACAAAATTTGTTATCGTCACCTTTGCAACTCGGTCACCATGCATATTATATCGTATGTATTGAAGCGCGTCTTCATTTTGATGAATATTCTTTTTATATAGTCATTAAACCAAAAAACTACGACTTTTAATCAAATTATTGTGAAAATCGCGAAAATACGTGACGAATTCACAAACGTATGGCAAAGTGGAACTAATTGAACACAATTTTTGATAAACTTATTTTGTCTCCCTTTAATGTATGAAATTAGAAAGAAAAAGTATAAAAATCTCGACCAAAACTCGCTGAGAACACCCCAGAAAAAGAAATAGGTAGTACCACTTTTGACAGTTCAAACCGGAAATGACGTCACATTGACATTTCGTTTCTTTTGTAAAACAACGTGCCAAGAGTTATAAGTGAGAAAGAAACAACGCTCTATAGCTTCTTATGGGGTTTCTCTCTCTAACTTCAAATTATTTGATCGATGTGTTCTTCAAAAGCTCCTATTTATTGATTTGGTTATTTTGGTTGGTTTATTGTTGCACATCTTCGTACGTTTTTTACTGGAGATACAATAAAATAAACACAATGGGAGTTCCAGATGCAGATCTAAAAGACTTCAAGCTAAAACCAATGAAATGTGAATTAAATTTTTTGAGTAAATCTGATGGCTCAGCAATTTTATCACAAGGTAACTTTTTCTTTAGTAACCTGCGGCTTGATCTCTATCCCTCTGTTCGCTGAGTGACGGGAAGGTTAGGGGAGTTCCCCCTAAAAGAAAAGAAGGAAATCCTTTCCAAATTTTCATAAATTTTGAGGTTATATTTTCATGCCCTTATAATTTTTAGCCATGTCCAGACCGCCCGAGCAGCCTCGGTTGTTGACGCGGGCGGCATACGGCGCATGGTAAAAATTAAGATCATGGACCGTAGAATAATGGTTTCTCTTGATAGGGGGGGGTAGGGGGGAACCCCTCAATTCACCCCCTGTGTGCCCCCCTGTGGAAACATTGAAATGGACCGGTTTACTGGACGCAACGGTGCGAAAGGCACCGCCCCGAAGAGTATGCTCTGACCAAGCAGTGCACTCCCTAAAAAAAAAGGCTAGCGCGCCGCCGCTGCTGCCTCCCTGTTGCCCGCAATATTCAAGACAGGGCCTAACACCCGGTTTTTTATCTTTAGGCTCAACGGTGGCTCTGGTGAGTGTCAACGGGCCTCTAGACATCAATATGAAGAGCCAGAGCATTGAGAAGTCAACACTTGAGGTCCTGTTCAGCAGTAAAGGTGGCAAACCGTCAGTGGGAGACAGGTGTGTACTTATTTATTTAAAAACTTAAGACTATTCAGGGTGTAAGAGACAATGTAACCAAAGCCGTCTTTAACTTATTGGAGGCTCTGGGCATATTACGATAATGGGGCCCCTATGACTTTGACAGGACACTAATTCGTTAGAATAAGTAGTATAATAAATAACAAAGAAAGTAGATGAGCAAGTTTGTAAAATTTTCATGGACATAATCGGCAGGATCGTGTGATATTTCTTCCGGGTTATAATTGCTACTTACAGAAGTTTCTCCAGTAGTAGTGGTAGAAAATGATGTTAATTTTGGTAACTTTTCAATTACTTCCTTTTGATGTACAGCTTTTTTCCTTTTTTCCGATCCACTAGGATATGACCGTTTCGACATTTTATATTATAATTCAGTAGGTATTTATTTTTATGCCAAAAAAAGTTGCTTACACAAAACAAAACAAGCAAACGACGATTTGATAAAAAAAATACCTCAAAGCACAATCAATAAAAACTACAAACAAAAATAACGTCACAATACCACAGACAAATACGGGGAATTCCCGATCGTCGAGTCAAATTTATTTGAGTCGTTTGGTCACGATCAATTTTACGTCGCTATAGGGATCCTGCAAGTAGATCTTAGCGATGTTTGTTGTCGAACTAGAACCGCAGTCCGTTAACAATAAATAATTCGAAAAATTACTTTAACAAATATGTTTTGTATATCTACAGCTATTAGGCCAGTAGAAACGTTTTTTAGAAATTTATTTATTAACAAAAGAAATTTATTTATTTGTAAACAAAAGCGTACATAATTTTTTTTCGTTTGTAAAAAATTAACTTTTTTATATTTTGTTGATTAAATATCTCGAGAACAACGCATCAGAAATCGAGACATGATGCATATAACTTTTAGAGAATTTTACGTACTTAGTATACCATTGAATTGTATTTTTATATATTTGAATTTATCTAAGCATGCGGAAATCAAAAAGCCTAATTTTTGGGTAGGTAGGAGTAGATTAGCTGTAGGTAGGTAGGAGTGATTAGACATGCAAAAGCTGTAAGCAAATTGGTATTGTAGTCAGTAATTTAGGTTTGTTGTATTCGAATCAAAAAGTTTTTCGGCAATAAAAATCGGTTATCGTTTAGTGATCTGGCAGGGACGAGGGGGCCCCTATCGATCACGGGGCCCTGGGCACTTGCCCAGAGTGCCCAGTGGGAAAGAGGGGTCTGGATGTAACAATAACTTTGCAGGCGTGATCAGACAATGAAAATGAACAACTTTTTCTATGGGGGATATGTTGGGAAACGTGAAATTTTTTCGACCTCCCATACAAGATTCCCAATCAGCTGACTGACTTTGTATGGGAAATAAAAAAAAATATTTCCGTTTCCCACTATAGCCCCCATAGTAAAAGTTGTTCAGTTTCATGGGCTGATTGACGGTGTCTGAGGTTTTGCGCATTTAAAGTTACACTTGTATAAGGTGTAAAAAAATTAGCTGCAAATATTTTAAGGAGTGGATCAGTCCATGAAACTGAACAACTTTCCCCAAGAAACATAGGTCCAAAAATGATAATATTTTTTGGTCCTCCCATACAAATTGACTTGGTTGGCTGGTAATATTGCATGGGAGGTTCAAAATTTTTTTCATATTTTGACCTAAGTTCCTGGGAAAAGTTGTTCAGTTTCATGGGCTGGTTCACCCCTTAAAACATTGCAGCTTATATTTTGACACCTATATAATTGCACCATACTCACAGACTTGTTTTAAACAATACTAGATACAAGGAGAATGTGATCAGGCAGACATGTGAAACAGCCATACTGGGGAGCATGTACCCTCGCACCGGCACCACGGTCACAGTTCAGGAGTTAGAAGACTATGGAGGGGTAATGAGGATTTTTTTGGCCCACTAAAGTAATGTTTTTAATACGAGGTTTTGTTTTTCATTCCAAGAACTCGATAGATGGCGTTGAACTGACTATGTTACTTGATTTTTGTGTGGATTCCAAATCTAAAAGACTAAAAAAAACATTGCAACACTGACTGACAGTCCGGCATATACTGACACTTTCGTTCCAAATCAGTCGAAGTCCAAGTTTAAAAAAACAAAATGCTAAATAGTATGTTCCGTTCTTTGCGGTAATATACCAAGCACAGCGCCATCTATCCAGCGACGAGAATAATAATAATAAAATAAAAACGCTATTAGATGGAGTAGGATGACAATTACAGGGTTGTCACTTTTTGATGAAATAAAAATAGTGTTGTGACAAAGTGAATGATTCAAAAACTGGCTGACAGGCTGACAACCTGTCGCTGTAGTGATACACGATTTATCTGAAACGAACCTCAAATATTGCCAGACGTGGCGATAAGGACTGTAATTTTACGGTTGGCAACGCTCTGCCTACCCCGCGGGGGTTAAGGGCTCGATTTATGTATGTACAGGGTGTAAAGAATTTAGCTGCAAATATATTAAGAGATGAACCAGCCCATGAAACTGAACAACTTTCCCCAAGTAACTTAAGTCAAAATATGAAAAAGCTTTTGGACCTCCTATACAAAATGTACCCGCCGTCCAAGTTTTTCCGCCCCAAGGAGGGGCCAATTTTTTTTGCATATTTCGACCTATGTTCCTTGGGGAAAGTTGTCCAGTTTCATGGTCTGATTCACCCTTTAAAATATTTGCAGCAATTTTTTTTACACCCCTTATGTATGTACGTTGTAATTTCAGCTCCTAAGCTGTTGCGTGAACTGCGTATGCCTCGCCCTACTGAACTCGGGTCTGGCGATGAGGTCTCCGTTCGCAGCGGTCTCCTGCGCCATAGACGACACCGCCAACATCGTGTTGGACCCCACCGCTGAACAGGTAATCCCACGAACATTGCCATCTCTTATAAGATTCATTCATTCATTTTTTTGCATGTTTCGACCTGAGTTCCTTGGGGAGGGTTGTTCGGTTTCATGGGCTGATTCGCCCCTTAAAGTGTGTGAAGCTAATTCTTTTACGATTACGATTTACGAAATAAACGATTGAATTTTGAAATTAGAAATATTTAAAATAAGAATAAGAAAAATTTAATTCAGTGACCACTTTAGTTATATCATAATTAAGTGTAGGAACAAACAGTTTGTATTGACATTTTAGTATCAAGTCTATAGCAGTACAGTAATACGAAAATAGTACGTCTGTCTGTATGTATGTATGCTTAAATCTTCAAAAGTACACAAAGGATTTTGATGCAAGTTTTTTTAATAGATAGAGTGATTCAAGAGCAAGGTTTTTATGCATAATACTTGCCGGGCAAAATCCTTATTGCCACGGGAAAATGAGTTGCAGCGGGCGCAGCCGCTGGGGCAGGCCGCTAGTCTCTTATAAGAATAAGAAAAATTGAATACAGTGAACATTTTAGACATATATCATAATTAAGTGTAGGAACATTTTGAACAGTGGTATTGACATTTTAGTATAAAGTCTATAGCAGTACAGTAGTAGGTAAATATGTAGTACACTTAGAAGATACGAGAGTTTACGAGACTTATACATAAACATACATAGTATAAAGCAAAGTCGCTTTTCGCGTCTGTCTGTATGTTTGCTTAAATCTTCAAAACTACGCAACTGATTTTGACGCAGGTTTTTTTTATTAGATAGAGTTATTCAGGATCCGTTGAGTAAACATAAAGTAGTAGTAGTTTTTAAGATTTAAGCGAACTTACTGACAGACGCGAAAAGCGACTTTGCTTTATACTATGTCAAATTGTATGGGAGGTCCAAAATTATAATTTTTTCATATTTTTCGAATTATGTTTGTTTGAGAGTTGTTCAGTTTCATGGGATGATTCACCCCTAAAATATTTATCGCTAATATTTTCACATATTTTTTTTAAGGTCGAGGCAGCAAAGGCTCATATCAACTTCGTGTTCGATTCGAGAGATAAAAGTCTTATCACAGGTAATAATGATATTAACCTTGTTAGCCGTGTGATGCCGGTTTAGAATAGCATCACCCCATTGCTACACGTGGCTTAGTACAGGTGGGTGTCGAGAAAAGCGAGTATGGTGGCAATACAATGGGCTGCAGCACTCTTGTGTATATCTAAACACCATGCACTGCGCTCGCCGATCTGCCTGTCAAGTGTGGTAAGTATGACAAATACCCTCCATAGGGGTAGGCCCATGGCCATAAATGGTCTGTTGTGGCTTTAGTACATACATAATACATACAACGTGTAACGTTAAATGTTAGCTGCAAATATTTTAAGGGGTGAATCAGCCCATGAAATTGAACAACTTTCCCAAAGAACATAGGTCGAAATATGAAAAAAATTTTTGGACCTCCAATACAAAATGTAGCAGTCAAGCGATTTAACTGTTTAGGATGTCCAAATTTTTTTTTTCATATTTCGACCTATGTTCTTTAAGGAAAGTTGTTCAATTTCATGGTCTGATTCACCCCTTAAAATATTTGCAGCTAACATTTTTACACCTTATATTTTGATAGAAATGGGGTGATGCTATTCTGAGCCGGCATCACACGGGTTTTCCATTTCTTTCCCGTGGGTGTCGTAAGAGGCGACTAAGGGACTCGAGGGTTTTAAGTGTATTGCAATTTTAGGCGACAGGCTGACAACCTGTCGCTATCGTGATACACGACTTATCTGCAACGACCCTCAAATTTTGTCAGACGTGACGATAACGACCGTAATTTTGCTATCGTTATCGCTCTGCCTACCCCGCAACGGATAAAGGCGTGATATGTGTATGTATGTATGTGTATTTTGATGGTGGCATTGAGGCCTATCTAATGCGTCGTCAGCTACGGTGGTGCGGTCATGTATCCCGGATGTCGGAGGAGAGAGTGGCGAAGCGCATCTTTTATTCTGAGCTAGAGGAGGGCAAGCGAAAGCATGGCGGACAACTCCTCAGATATAAAGATGTTCAGAAACGACACATGAAAAGATGCAACATTGAGCCCACTCAATGGGAGGGTCTGTCGTGAGGATGTTATTGCAGTTATTGAATTTCCCAATTAAGGTGTGTTATTCTCCCTTGGTGCTTAGGCTGATGAATGAATGCAAGCTTACTTACCAAATTGTATCAATATGCCATGGATGAATATGTTTTGTTTAGTGGGATCGTCATCATCATTGTCTTGATGCATTAACTTTGAGTATCTTGTAATAGGATTCGCCTGAAAAGATAATTTACAAGGAGACGCTGCCTCTGGCAACGTCTCCGTACATAGGAGGAAAGGGCTTAGAAATGTTTATCAATTGTAATATCTAAAAACACAGGTCAGGACTTACACGTCACCGCGGCCTGATGAGAACAGATATCATATGAACATCAGGGAGGACTTACACATCACCGAAGCCTATGTGAGCAGGATAACAACAACAAGCAGATACAGAATAACAAATTCCTTGGTATCCCACATACGAGATACTAGAGAGCATAACACACTCATATTCTCCAGTATCAACCTGCTCACATTTGTGTCAACCCATATCGGATCCTAGGGAAGACACCAACGTCCTTTCTGGGCCACGGACTCTCTTAGCTACTCCCTAACCACAAGCTAACAAGCCAACGACGGCAGCGTTTACCGAAGATATCCACATGATGATTTGACTGCCCTCAATTTGGATCCCGTGATCCCACACCAATCTGCAGTCAAGGCACAATGCTACAAGGCTGTCCTTGAAGCATTATATCCCATCTTAAGTGTCTATCAACAAAACGAATATATGAAGTTGGCCTATCCGATTAAACTTCAACCTGTTCTCTCAATTCATTACTTATATCGTTGCAATTTATAAACCCTTTTATTCAATACAACTTACGAATTTGAAGGAGCTGTCTTCAAGATACTATTCACTTTATAAACTATAATATTCAATACTTTTGAACAACACAACACAACTGTCATATTAGATTACCATAGATAACAAGAAATTACTTACTTGAAATTAAGTGTTGCCATGGTCATTTGATACATCGCGACAAACGTCGCGACACTCCCGCCGGCGGGAATTACAGTTGAATTAAAAAGTTTTGAATCACTGATCTCCATATGCGTACTTGTATATATGGAGATCAGTGTTTTGAATCCACTCCTTTATCCTTTGAAGAGCCTTTACTGCAGCTTCTCGTCTAGGCTTTGAGTGGTTAAGGTTATAATCGTCATTATTATTGTAGTTAAGTTGCATTTCCTGCAATGATGCTGCGTTGAGGTTTTTGGAGGTTGTTGTTTCTGTTATAAGGTTATCATTTGTCTCCGTAGTGTCCTTGTTTTTAGGGTCTTGTTCATGAGTAGAGTCCACATCAAACGGTAGGTTGGATACTGCAGAATATTGGTTACCAGCCTGTATTGTACTTTCTTCTGGTATTGGTTCAATTACGTATGAATTATGGTTATCATTATTGTCCATTTCAAGAGGGTAAAGATGCCCAAATAGATCTTGTATATTCGCAATTACCAACTTTCACCTTAGCTACTCGTTGTTGACCATCTGTACCTTTAATGAGAGAAATAATTGTTCCGACCTTCCACCCAAGTCTATTCTTTGAATCTCCTTTTATCTGTACTACGTCTCCTACGCAAGGCGTTCTGTATGACTTGATTCTTGATTGCTTGGGTTCATTGTTATATCTTTCCCTTAAGTTTTGTAGATATTGGTTAATGAACATATCCTTAAACTCACTTATGAAAGTAAGCCCCCTCTTCCAACCGGCTATGAGGTCAGCTTTGATTGCAGATCCTTGGATAATTTTTTGAGTATCGGTTTCTTCAAGGGACATACATTTTGCTAATGATAAAAAGTCCGAAGGTTGCAAAACATGTTCTTGATTAGCCCCGACTGCAGTTAACGGTCTCGTGTTAACAACAGTTTCCACCTCTTTTATAACTGTTTGAAGTTGAGTGTCATTGAGAAGGTGTTTATCCAGAGAGCGACGAAGACAGTGTTTGACAACTCCAACTAGTCTTTCATAAACTCCGCCATGCCAAGGTGCTAGTTCTGGTATAAACTGCCATTTAGTTTTGTTTTTAACACAGTATTCATTTGTCATCACGTCAGATGTCAATTTAAAGTATGTCGCATTGTCTGACAAAATTAAAGCAGGAACTCCTCTACTGGACACAAACCGTCTTAGGGCCAGCAGGCATTCTTCAGCACTCATATCCTTGACTACTTCCATATGAATGCTGCGAACAACCAGACATGTGTACAGGCAAATCCAACGTTTTTCTCGACTATTGTCATTTTTTACTAATATTGGTCCGAAATAATCCAATCCAGTGAAAACAAACGGAGCTTCGTATGTTACTCTTGACGGTGGTAAATCTGGGGTACCTGGCAATCTATATGGCCCACCTCCGTGTTTAACGCATTTAGTGCAGTGTCTTAATACCTTTTGTACTTGTGATCTCCCTCGCAAGATCCAATATTTTTTACGTACAATGCTTAAAGTGTGGGACACTCCTACATGATAGTTATCTTCATGAATCTTCCGAATAACCCCTAAAGTATATTCACAATTCTGGGGTAGCAGAATTGGATGTTTTTCATCAAATGACCAATCTGCATGCATCATTCTACCTCCACATCTAAGTAAGCCGTCCACATCCAAGAATAAACCCAAGTTCCTACAAAGATTTGTTTGTCTTCCTTTCATTTCATCAGGAAAATATTTCAGCTGTATATCCTTAATTTTCTGAACTTCCGACTTAATATTGTTATCTATATTCATATTGTGAGCTGTAGTGTCTGTAGTAGTTTCCTTTCTCGTTTGAGTGTCAAAGTCTGGATCAGCTTGATCGTGATCATTATCATCACATTCTAACTCTATCAAATCAATTGTGTTTCCAGCATCCGTCGTCACGTCCAACGACGGACCCTCGCCTACCAAAAACGAAGAGACTCTAGTAGGCCAATTGCTACGATTCTCAACGATGAAATCTGGACCATTTAGCCAGAATTCTTCAGTTTTTTGGGTAGCGACGCGTCTTGTTGCTGCGTCTGCTGGGTTCATCTCGGACGGAACATACTTAATTTCTAGGTTGGCTACTGATTTTATCTCAGAGATTCTTCTGGCTACGAAGGGAGTTAAAAGCTTATCTGAGTTGTACCAATCAATCACGATCTGACTGTCTGTCCATAGATGAATTTTGGTTATATGTAATTTTAATGATGAGACCACATATTTTATAAGTCGACTTCCGATTAGCACGCCAAGCAGCTCCAATCTTGGTATCTTTAAATTATCTTGGTCTTTTAAAGGTGCCAATCTTGATTTGCCCATAACAAAGGATTTGTCTTTCCCATTTACTATATAAACAACAGCAGCATATGCTTGGGTGGATGCATCTGTAAAACAGTGGAGTGACCATGATTCTTTTCCTGTAATATCCTTAAAATAAAATCTGGGCACCGTGATATCAGAAATATGACTGAAATTAATTTTAATTTTAATTTGTTCCCAATTTTCAGCAATATCTTGAGGTAATACAGAGTCCCATTTGGATTTTCTTTTCCATAATTCTTGTAAGAGGAGCTTAGCCGGAAGTATTAG
Source organism: Keiferia lycopersicella (assembly GCA_029255805.1). Lineage (NCBI taxonomy): Eukaryota > Metazoa > Arthropoda > Insecta > Lepidoptera > Gelechiidae > Keiferia > Keiferia lycopersicella. Next base: position 1,594,842 of record JARACZ010000024.1, read on the forward strand.
TGGTGAAACAATTCCGCATGGATCATATATTGCAGCAGTAGTTCTAAGAATTCCTCTTTTTGTATTAGCATACCGATTGTTTTTAAATCTTAATTTGAGTGTATCGTTTTCTAACTGCCAGTCTAAGCCTAATACTTTGACTGTTTTATCCTCACAGTTCTCAGTAATGTTTTGCATAACTTCCTTCGAGTTGCAGCTCCACTGTCTCAAATTCATAGATATTTCCTGGAATGTTTCTCTACAATCTTTGTACAAACGAATTGCTTGATCAACCGTTTCAGTTCCCGTAATTAAATTGTCCACGTATATATCATTAACTATGGTTTTGATTGTTTCCTTCTCAGATTGTGTAAGATGATGTCTGATAGTTGCATTCAATAAGAATGGACTCGAGATAATGCCAAATGGAACTCTTGTGAAGCGCATGTGGATGATATTATTCTCCGTAGCTGGTTTTGTAATATCTTTTAACCAAAGAAATCTAGTCACATCTCTGTCTTTCTGATGTAGAGATACTTGCAAGAATGCCTTTTCAACATCTGCAGACATACCAATTGGATGTGATCTGAATCTTAGCAATAAAGTGGTTAAATCTTCAAGCATCATAGGACCACAATACAAACACTCATTTAGGCTCTTTTCACCTTTTACTTTAGCAGAAGCGTCATACACGATTCGGACTGGTTTACCTTCGACAATAACTCCATGATGCGGATGGTAATGTATCGGATGATCTAATGAGTCATGGGGATTCGAAACAGGTTCAATTATGCCCAGTTCCAATTGTTGTTCTAGTGTTTGGTTATATTTTGATAAGGCGTCTGTATCTAATCGTTTCAGCAACGCAACCAGCCTTCCATAGGCTAACCCATAATTGGTGGATAAAGGAGGTGGATATTCAACCCATGGCCAGCTAACTGTATATCTACCGTTTATTACTTCTGTTGTTTCATTAAATTTTTTAACGGCCTCTTCATCACGGCAGATTTTTGGTGAATCAGTAATCCCGATGGATTCTAGTTCCCACAGCGACTTCAGACTAAGACTACTATTTTCCAGCGGCAAATCTGGTTGGGTGAGTTTATTTTCTATATGAGATTGAAAATAGGTATGAACGGAAAGTGTTGTATCGTTTTGACTTTGAACTGGTTTTCCTGATAGGATCCAGCCAAGCTGAGATTCAACCAAAAACACATTTTTCTGGATCTCGATTTTTTTTGTTGACATGATTCTGTCAAAATAGTCATTGCCGATGAGCATATCCACTTGGTCTGTAAGTGATCCATCATCTGCAAGTTCAAACTCCTTATTCAAACATTCCAGAAAATCCTTGGGGTAAGCAATACCGTCAGTGATCATGGGTACTACATTAACAAATATCTCTAACCATTCCCCAGTTTTTGTGCTGATTTGTGACCTCACCAAAGGACTTTCCAGTTCTTGGGCTATTTTTGATCCAAATGTAAAAACCGACAAATGATGCTCTTCCTCTATGGGTAAATTAAGCCTCCTGAAAACAGTTTCCGTTATATAACTTCTTTGACTTCCTGAATCTAAAACTACACGACATTTGAGGGGCTTGCCTATGTTGGGATTAGTTAATTTTATTACTGCAGTTTTCAATATTGTTGAGCTAGGCCCTTTGTTTATTAGGTGAAGTACAGTAGAAGTATCAGAGTTATTGTTAAATAATTTGTATTTCGTACACAGCGACCTATGGTGATTAGTTGATTTGCACCAGTGGCACTGACGTTTTTGTTTACAGTCTCTTTGAAAATGACTTGGAGATAAACAAAGGTAGCATCTCTTAATCTTATCAAGGTGCTCTTTCCTTTCTTGAACAGTTTTGAATTTACTGCAATTGTCGCTGTAGTGTTCATCATCACAATACACACATGAAAGTTTCCTCTTCTTATTTGCTGGTTCAAATGTATTTCCTCTATTGGCACGGTTTCGCTTAAATTTTGAATTGAAAGGGTTGCGTACTACATTAAATTGATTATACTCTATTCGGCGCTTGTTTACATGTTGATCTACAAGGTTATTGTCATTAACATACAGAGTTTCTACTGAATAGCTTTCTGTCTCGTTGTTACTGTTTTCTTTTGTTATTCTACTAGCGTCTTCTTTTGCAGTAATAATTATTTCCAATTGTTTTCTTATTTCTTCCACTGAATCTGATTGTGTTCTCATTTTCATTTCATAGATGAGTTCTTCAGGAAATTTTTCTAGTATGAGAAACCGTGAATGGCTATGGCTGGTGTTTTCACCAAGGGAATTTAGTACCCTTAAGTGGCGTTCAATGTGCAAAAGAGTCTTACGGCAATTTTGGATATTTTTATCAGCTGGTTTGATATCATACAATGCAGAGTAATGTGCATCTATTATTCGGCTTTCCTTTCCATACCTTTCTTTGAGTAAAGATAAGGCAATCAAATAATTTTTGTTAGTGATTTCCAAACCATCAATCGTCATCAAGGCATCTCCCTTAAGAGACAATTTTAAATAATACAGTTTGTCCACATCTGGTAGATTCCTGGAACCTATATTTGAATTAAATTTGTCGTAAAAAGTGGTCCATTCTAGGATATTGCCCTCAAATACTGGAAGTTCAGTTTTAGGTAGTCGCCTTGCTAAAGACATTTCGGTATGTTCTTTAGAGGATTTAGATTTTTCGCGATTTAACAGAGTTCTCAATTCTGCAAGAGTTTCTTCAGCACTGAGTTGGATATTACTAAGTTCGGAAATCTCATCTGTCGCAGGCTCTTGACTGAGTCTAAAATAGTTATGCAGCTCAGTGGTGAATCTAGTAATTGTAGTGTCTAATTTGGCCACCAAGATTTCAATTTTGTCAGTATTAAGAGGAGACTCTTTCATAAACACTACAGCCTCTTTAGAAAGTACTTTTAAATTTTCAGTGACGGCTCGAAGACGGCATACCATAATGCTATCCATCTACAACAATTACGAGTATTTATTAATATCGTACCAATTATACATACAAATTTATAATTTAATATATATATGTGTATAAAAATAAGGAAATTAACACATCCTAATTGAGGTTCACAGAAATTGGTGGCTCCGCTGTATAGGAGTTGAGTATCTGAAGTTTTAGTGAAGTTCTCATAAACGAGTCCTATAATTTTACTTTGTTCTGTCTGTTAACTATTTTATAATATAATATCTACCTTGAATTAATACTAAGAATACTGCATTGGTTTGCACAGACCACGATTTAAACAAATTCCTACCTAATGTCAAAAATAAAAATTAAAAAATATTTGAAGATAACAAGAGTTCCAAAATCCCGGCATAATTGTAGAGAGTATGTAAATTGATAGTAGTTGAAGTAATAATTAAATGTGAAGAAGGTACTATTATTTGAATTATGTAGTTATCTGAGTCTGGCCCTGGCTAATCAAAATTTCTTATGATGATGCTTGTTAAAATGATTTTAAGTTATTAATCCTCAGGGAACTGATGATATACTCTGCTATAGTTGTTACAATAAAATTAGTTATAGGTATTTCCTGAAGCATCTTAAACAGGAATATATGCAATAAAATAATAATGTTTCATTTTAATTTTTACAATAAGAACTGCTGCCCCAAATAGGTAAAATAAGCGACTAAGAGTGTCATCATTTTTTAATCATATTTTCTAAAAAAATTAGTTTCCTTTACCGCTAGTTTAATTTGTAAGAAAATTATTGCCTTCATTAGAAGTAAACTATTTAATAAACTATTAAGTTTTATCATTTTAATAGTTTCTTAGATTTTGACACAAATTTATTCAACATCCAAAATTATTAAATACTAGCTTTTGCCCGCGGCTTCGCACGCGTTAATATCGTAGTAAAATAATTCCCTGCTGGGAAGAAAGTGTGAGAATTTCCCGCTATCTTTTTTGGAATATCTCAATTATACCTACTACATATTTACTTTTTTTTTGCACCTTTTACTTATTTATTTTACCTTTATACAATAAAATTTACTACCAGAACCTCTCTATATACAACGTTCACAGCTTTCTTGTTATTAGACAATACAAACATGTTTTCTTTAGAGGTTACTCTTGAAAGAACGACATATAGCTGACCGTGTGAAAAACACTCAACACTCAAATCTAAGCCTGTAACGTTGAAAGTTTGACCCTGCGATTTGTTTATGGTCATCGCAAAAGAAGTCTTTACTGGAAACTGCAGGCGTTTAAATTCGAACGGTAAATCCGATGGTATCAGAGGAATTCGGGGAATCAATACATCTTCCCCAGTACCACATCCTGTTAGTATTGTGCACTCTATTATGAAAGTTTTTAATGATTTTACCAGCAAACGTGTGCCATTTATAGACAGGCACGCGCCGCGCCGCCGCGCGCCAGCCGACCGGTACCTATCTACGGCCGCAAAGACGCTGGCGCCTATATTTTAAATCTGTAATATCTTCGAAAATATTCATCTAAATGACATGCTGTAAAGGGCTTTATTGTTCTATATTAAATGCAAAATTGGTTTAAGTTACTTAATTCGATAAGGATTAATGCTGTATTGCTTAAAATCGCTTCGTAAATAAGCCCGGAGGCAAAGGCGCTGTCCCTATATTTTAAATCTGTAATATCTTCGAAAATATTCATCTAAATGATATGCTGTAAAGGGCTTTATTGTTCTATAATAAATGCAAAATTTGTTTAAGTTACTTAATTCGATAAGGATTAATGCTGTATTACTTAAAATCGCTTCGTAAATAAGCCATTATTTATTGTGGAAAGTAAAGTGTAAAAAGTGGTTATTGTGGGTTATTCCTAAGAGGTACACATATAACACCACGGACTTTTTTGTAGACCTCTTTAAGATGTACAATACTTCAGAACATTATTTTGATCTATCTCCTATATTTCAGCCAGCGTTTGCAATGTAAGCCCAAAAAACTGTGTTTATTTACGACTTCACATCAGAAATCCTAAAATTATAAGTAGTTCTCTAATATATTAAGCATGTTATTATACATAAAAACCTTCCTCTTGAATCACTCTATCTTTTGAAAAAAACCTCATCAAGATTCGTTGGGTAGTTTCAAAGATATAAGCACACATACATACATACATACAGACGCGCGCGAAGTGACTTTGCTTTATACTATGTAGTGATTAAAATAAATTAAAGCCTTACCTTAGCAGCTACTGGACACAGAAGTCAATGTTTGGTGTTTGTCCCTTTGAGCCCTTTCACTGAAACGATAAATGAAACCGACCACTTAAAACTATGTACTTGATTGCAGGTAGGTAGGTATGTGAGCGTGGGAGGTTATACTTTATTTACATATGCAAACTTGCTGATGAATTTCTCTGTAAATCTATAGGTATGACTAAATCTTGGTTAATTAGCTTCAAAATAGCATGTCAGACTGGATGACTCAGGGTAATTGGAACGACGTCCAGCTGTGGATTGCTATAAGATTCTTTGATATGATGTGAAATCTTTACGCTCTGGGGAAAACTGTATGTTTGCACTGTTTGCAGTAACTTTGGCTGACTTCTGACTACGCAACTTGTTGGATCATGTCGCTAATCGCCAATATAGTTGTTTTGCCCACCGATGCATAATTTTGTCAAGAATAAAAGAAAAAGTTACGTACACCTTTAAATAGGTGTGTATCCATAATGAGGCGTTCCACCGTGTCGGAATAAGAAAACTTTTATACTGTAGTCCGCTATAATTCACTCACACAATTTAATTTACATATATTTTATCCTCCCGAATCATAATAAGTTTTCGTTCACAGCGAATATCTAAGGTAAATCCAGAATTAATAGCAAAAATGTGAAATTTTCCTCACCTTATTTTAATTCCAGTGGCACTCACTCAGATTCTATAGGTAACTAAAAACGACAGTACCGGCCGGCACGTGCTGTAACTTGAAAACAAACAAACAACGCAACGTGCGTGCGAACAAAAAAGGCAAAGTAGACGCCATCTGGAGAGAATGACAAAATTCTATCCATTTCCGCTCAGGGGATGCGTTCGGAAAATCTTCCTTTAAAACTTTTGTGAAATGACAGGTCCCAAGCTCGCTGCGCCCGAGAGCGCCAAAGCAGAAAATTTCTACCTTGTCACCCAGCCAAGAGCCGCAATTGAGAAGATTTAACAAATCATAAACATTCACGAACGCACTCTTGACTATGAAACTCGCAATACTCACTCGTTCTTCCGCCTTTGATAATGTGACCTGAAATGCGCCATGGTTGCGAACCCGCGAACGATTCAATTTTATTACCGGCATGCAGATATAAAACACTAGTCATAACCAACATGTCTCCTAATTAACAAATTTTATACTGCGACAATATTCCTTTCAGTTTAATTTCGTTAACTGTGAATTAAGCTAAGATAATCCTTAAATTAAAATTATTTTTTCGCATTTCCAGAACAAGTAACGACCCCTACATTGCAATTAGTACATCCATCGTACTAAATAAGATCCATAGATGGCACCTCTTATTTTGTTCACTCACACTCGTACCTCTAAAATGACAGGTCTGTTCTAAAACGCACGAGTAGCTATAGTGGGTGTGACCAGATGTAATTTACAAAACTTTAGCTCCTTTAAATTCATGTCTCGTAAGCCTGCCTTCAATTCATCAACCCACCAATGAAGTGGTTCAAACAAATAATCCCAGCATCTCCACCATGTCGTGAGGATGTTATTGCAGTTATTGAATTTCCCAATTAAGGTGTGTTATTCTCCCTTGGTGCTTAGGCTGATGAATGAATGCAAGCTTACTTACCAAATTGTATCAATATGCCATGGATGAATATGTTTTGTTTAGTGGGATCGTCATCATCATTGTCTTGATGCATTAACTTTGAGTATCTTGTAATAGGATTCGCCTGAAAAGATAATTTACAAGGAGACGCTGCCTCTGGCAACGTCTCCGTACATAGGAGGAAAGGGCTTAGAAATGTTTATCAATTGTAATATCTAAAAACACAGGTCAGGACTTACACGTCACCGCGGCCTGATGAGAACAGATATCATATGAACATCAGGGAGGACTTACACATCACCGAAGCCTATGTGAGCAGGATAACAACAACAAGCAGATACAGAATAACAAATTCCTTGGTATCCCACATACGAGATACTAGAGAGCATAACACACTCATATTCTCCAGTATCAACCTGCTCACATTTGTGTCAACCCATATCGGATCCTAGGGAAGACACCAACGTCCTTTCTGGGCCACGGACTCTCTTAGCTACTCCCTAACCACAAGCTAACAAGCCAACGACGGCAGCGTTTACCGAAGATATCCACATGATGATTTGACTGCCCTCAATTTGGATCCCGTGATCCCACACCAATCTGCAGTCAAGGCACAATGCTACAAGGCTGTCCTTGAAGCATTATATCCCATCTTAAGTGTCTATCAACAAAACGAATATATGAAGTTGGCCTATCCGATTAAACTTCAACCTGTTCTCTCAATTCATTACTTATATCGTTGCAATTTATAAACCCTTTTATTCAATACAACTTACGAATTTGAAGGAGCTGTCTTCAAGATACTATTCACTTTATAAACTATAATATTCAATACTTTTGAACAACACAACACAACTGTCATATTAGATTACCATAGATAACAAGAAATTACTTACTTGAAATTAAGTGTTGCCATGGTTATTTGATACATCGCGACAAACGTCGCGACAGGGTCTGGCAGCACAGCGTCCCGAATGGCGCGGGATGGTTAAGAGGCAAGTCCGCGAGTTTGAGGAACAGCGTAAAGCAGACCTCGACGCTAAGCGCGATGAGCTGAAGGCCCGTCCACCCGTCGCCATGAACTATAATTATGTAAATGGCAAACTCACGTGTCCACTCTGTGCACGGGAGTTTACTGCCAAAATTGGCTACAATAGCCATCTCCGGGCGCATCAGCGCCGATCTGATTAGGAGTCAAAGTGGTCGCCATGGCCGAAATCGGTCGGAGAGATCATCATCATTTTGATAGAGAGATTTTTTGTAAGGTTTTCTAGCCTGGATACTAGTCCTTTTGGACAAACATTAATTCCATTAAAACATTAAAACATTAATTAGCCAATTCGTGGTTCTTCCTTTACAAAAACGTGTTATGTTAAGTATATTTTCGTTTGCAGTATTCACGGAGGGCTCGTTCTCGGAGGCGGCGTACAGCGAGGCGCTGGAGCGGTGTCGAGCTGCCAGCGAGCTAGTCTTCGCCTTCTACAGAGACATCGTCGCCAAATACTCCGCTCTCATTGGATAGAACTTGTTAGTTATTTAATTTTACGTAATAAACGATGTTTCAACCATAGTTTTTTTTTAATATTTGAAACTGTAATGCTTAAAATATAGCTTGATACCTGTAACGTCTCTCAGTTTCGCGCTGAGATAAGGTCCATTTTATTTTGTTTAATTCTTTTTTTTTGGCGTCACATCTCTTTAGTAAGAGACACGGAAAGAAGAAGAAGGCCCAGCTACTGTAATGCCATATATTTTAGTTTAAAGTTGATCGGCATATCAGCATCAAGTACGCCGCGTTACAAGCAATATGACAAACAAAAGCTGGTATAATTTGAGGCACAGCCTTTGCCGCGCCTGCGCCGTTGCCGAAAGACAAAAACGTGAAAACAAAATTATGTTACGCTTGCCGTAAGGGCAGGAGCACTACAGGAGCTCTATTTCTGTAAAATCCTAATAGGAGGTTTTCTTTTTGAGTATTAAAAAAACTAGTAGTCCAAGAACTCGATAGACGGCGTTCAACCGATTATGTTACTAGATTGTTGTGTAGATTCCAAAGCCAAAAGACTAAAAAAACATTGCAACACTGACTGACGACAGTCTGGAATACACTGACATTTTCGTTCCAAATGAGTCACAAGTCCAACTAAATTTTACGTTCCGTTCTTTGCGGTAACGTACCAAGCACAGCGCCATCTTTCCAGCGACTAGAATAATAATAATAAAAATCCCTGTTCGTTCGATTCCCAACGACAGCTTTCGGCGTACCGTGCTGTCGCTCTTACCACCATACTTACCACTCACTAAGTTAACCTACCGTACCGTGTACTTTTTTTATCAGAGCCTGACACTGACCAGAAACTTCATATCAATGGAGCCTGAGGTTAGCGCCATCTACTAGAAATATAAACATTACAGGTGAAATTCGTTGTACATTGCGTAGCCGGCCGGTGGGACATTATAAAACCAGGATTTTTGAGCCGCTACGTCGAATTTCACCTGTAGAATTGTAGCCTTTAGTTTCGAAAAAGAGGCACTAGTCAAGACTATTGGCTCATAATGGATATTCTGCTGTTTTGGCAGGATAAATTGGTCTGTAATTAATACTTTTCAAATACTTACACCTTCTTTCTCATTTACATTACGAGTTTTCTCTCGCTGTACCCCGAACACTCGCACCATCGCGATGGCGGCAAAAAGAAAAACAAAATGGCGGATCGTCGCGATCTCGGATGCAAATGGCGGGTGCAAAAGCACCGCCGGCGCATTTAAATGTCCGCCATGACGGCGATGGGACGAGAGGTTTTGCTCTATTTACCGGCGAGACAATGCGAGATCCAAACAGCGGATATAGTGCCTGAATCGTAAATGACATGGGATCTCAGGGAGAGAAAGAAATGTAACGGAGGGAAAACTAAGAAACGTGACCCCGGCGCAATCGGCCCGTTTCGCTTTTTTCGATAGATGGCGTTGAACTGATAATGTTACTAGATTCCAAAGCCAAAGAATAAAACATTGCAACACTGACTGACAGTCTGGTATGCACTACTGACACTTTCGGTTCAAATAAGTCCGAGTCCAAGTTTAAAAAAAACAAAAACTAAATATTACGTTCCGTCTTTTGCGGTAACATTTGGTATGTCTAGTTTTTGGCTACGAGTCTGATCTGGGCCCCAAGTCTGCTATTTTTTGTCATTATAACGCGATCGAAACTCAACTGTCTTTCAATTGCCAGATGGAGTGATTTTTCTATACTTACTTACTTCAAACTGTTAAGGGGCTGACACGAGCTAAAAACCGGTCCCTTTCTGACAAATGTCAAACTGCGCGCGTGCGAACGTGACGGAATCTTGCCGATTCAATGATATTTTCGTATTTTCGATGATAACTCGGTCAAAAATAAGTAATTTGAAAATCAAAAACAATATATCGATAGAGTATTGTAAGGCGCTCATTCTGATAATAAACACTTAATTATTGCGTGGGTTTTGTTCATACAGTTTGCGATATAATAGATTTTTAGAGGTAACTTTACGATGTTTTTCTATCAAGCTAAATTACTAATATCATGTTTTGGAAACAATAACACTACAGCAAATATCCTGAAGATTATTACCTTTTTTTTCGTCAGTTTTTCTGCATTTTATCTAGGGTAGAAATCACTTATAAAAGTAGCTTTTAGCTCTACTCAGCCCCTTAACAGACTACGAAATGACCGAAATCATCCAACTGAGATCCAATCGACATCCAACGGAAACGATTTTCTGATAACGGGGACTTTCTTGTGCAACGGTACGTTCTGATTGTTCGTAGGGTTCCCCCTGAACATTACCTACTTTGATCAGAGCAGGGCATGTCCCTTATTTGGGGATATCGTCAATTCAATACTGATGAATGAATAGAATAATTAAGGAGCTCTATCTTTCAAAAGGCATATAACCAAATGCGGAACAAAGCCCTCAATATATTTTTAATTAAACTTGATTGATTTTATGTGTACCTACCCCGCAAGGGATAACGGCGTAATATATGTGTGTGTGTATGTACAACGTTAGGCGTCAGGCTGACAACCTGTCACTACAGGTTATACACGAATCATCTGAAACGGCCCTCAATATTTTGTCTGACGTGAGAAGGCGACCGTATTTTTACGACCGTTAAAGTTCTGCCTACCCCGCGAGAAATAACAGCGTGATATCTCTATCTGTATAGATCTGTGTACTGTAGGTAGGTGGTAAGCTTTTGCAACTGCCCATGCTACACGCAACGCAGCCGGTAGCTGATATTACCATCAGATATTACATGCTGCTGAAACCACCGATAGCATAACAAACCTTCACTGTCACTACATAGTATAAAGCATAGTCGCTTTTCGCGTCTGTCTGTATGTATGTTTGCTTAAATCTTTAAAACTACCCAACGGATTTTGATGCAGGTTTTTTTAATAGATAGTGATTCAAGAGGAAGGTTTTCATGTACAACTTACCGAGAAAAATCCTTATTCCCACGGGAAAATGAGTTGCAGCGGCCGCAGCCGCTGAGGCAGGCCGCTAGTAAGGTATAAATTACGTCTTTACATCAACAGCTGCAATAGTCTACTGCTGGACAGCTCGGAAGAGCTGTGACAGGTTGTCAACCAATTGCTAAAAGTGGTCCATACTTAAACACAAAAGCTCTCTAAAGAACTTTTTGAGCTCAGAGTTTTATTTATAAGACTCAAGTCTTCAAATATAGCTCACGTTTCATTTTTGACTTCCTCAAAACTCGAGTTTCTTACAACTCTACATGGTACGCGGTATTGGTTTCTATGTTTGTTTGTTTAGCAAGGTTAGTGTTTTTTTGCCGTGTGATGCCGGCATAGAATAGCATCACCCCAATTCTTCCCGCGGGTGTTGTAAGAGGCAACTAAGGGAATCGAGGGTTTCATGTGTATTACCACGTATTACAACTTTAGGCGACAGGCTGATAACCTGTCACTACAGTGATACACGAATCATCTTAAGGGGCCCGCAATACTTGTCAGACGTGGCGATAACGACCGTAATTTTACGATCGTTAACGCTCTGCCTACCCCGCAAGGGATAAAGGCGTGATTTGTGTATGTATGTAGGTATGTGTTTTTACACCAGGCAAATCTGTTGGTGTCATCTGATTATGCTGCCAGTACCTGGTTGTCCGCAGGGTGCATGTACCGTCAGCAGCGAAATATAACGTACAAGTCCACAATTAAAATGGCGGTATCCCGCGGCGGGCGTTCCTCTTTTTGTGCGCCTGCGCAGCGTCTTTCAATCACGGGCTTTGCGGTGGGTATCAGTAGTTTTATGTAGGCCTGTCATTTTATGAATCAGCTGATATTAGGTAGTTACCGATGTGGCGCAGTGGCAGTGCTACTGCCTTTGGCGCAGAAGGTTCCGGGTTCGATTCTCGGTGGGTCACTCACAAAGTTGATATTTATCACTTTGTGAATTTGTTCCCAGTCTGGTTAGAACATTGCGGGCTGAACCACCCGATTGTCCGTAAGTAAGATGGTTCCGTGTTTCGGATGGCACGTTAAGCCGTAGGTCCCGGTTGCTGTCTATGATCACTTAGATGGCGGTCGTTACACAACCATGTCAGAAGCCTGCTACTTGTAGGAGGCGGTTGAAAAATTCTGACACTAGGGCTCATCGGGTCGCTGGAAGACTCGGTGTCCCACACGAAAAGAAGAAGAAGAAGGTAGTTACTAGCACAGAGATAAACATACATACATACATAAATCACGCCTTTATCCCTTACGAGGTAGGCAGTGGGTTAACTGCCGTAAAAATACCGCTATTGCCACGTCTGACAAATATAGAGGGCCGTTTGAGATAATTTTTGTATCACTCACTAGTCAGGTTGTCAGCCTGTCGCCTAAAAGTGGTAATATGCCTGAAATCCTCGAGTCCCTCAGTCGCCTCTTACGACACCCGCGTGTAGGAAATGGGGTGATGCTATTCTAAGCCGGCATCACACGGCAAAGATAAACGAGGTACTTTTTTCTGGTTGGTTACCGAGTTGCCGAAAAACCTGATGTTACAGCTTTTAAGCGGCTTCTGCCGTGGTTGCGTAACGAACGCTATCTCAGTATAACTCGATCAGATAAAGAAAGGATCCTCTTCTCTTCTCTTCTCTTCGTAAGGCAACATTATTGTTTCTCTAATAAAATATACGGGAGTATGTTAATATACGGGAGTATATTTCTCACGAAGTTCAAACACCTATACTTACGTGTATGTGAGCGTCGGTGGCCATGTGGTTAGGACACCGGTCTTGCAATTCGTGAGACCCGAGTTCGATCCCCGCCATGTAATAATGTGTTTTACTCACGTACATTTACCGACTGCTCTTACGGAGAAGGAAAAACATCGTGACGAAATCCACATTGAAATAATATTTTAATTCAGATCATATTTGAATGTGACTTAACCTAGGATTCGGGCCAGGCTAGCCTTCAGGGTGCAGAGGTCAGATGGCAAGCGCTCTGTGTAAACACTTGGTTCCACGTCAAATCCCCTAGGTTAGGTAGCCGACCCCGATAACGAACGGAATTTGGCAAGGATAATGATGGTGATAACTTATATAACGTGTGAAAATTACATACATACATACATATATCACGCCTTTATCCCTTGCGGGGTAGGCAGAGCGATAGCGGCCGTAAGCATACAGCCACTATCGCCACGTCTGACATTTTTGAGGATTGTTTTCCAAGGTAGTGTGAAAATTATTAGCTGCAAATATTTTAAGGGGTGAATAAGCCCATGAAACAAGGAACGTAGGTCGAAATATGAAAAAAAATTGACCCTCGCATACAAAATTACCAACCGACCAAGTCAATTTGTATGGGAGGTCCAAAAACATTTCTCATATTTCGACCTACGTTTCTTGGGGAAAGTTGTTCAGTTTCATGGGCTGAGTCACCCCTTAAAATATTTGTAGCTAGGTAGCTACAAAAATAAATGGTACCTAACTAAGTAATTACATATAAATAACACACATGTCCGTTTACTTCATGAACGCAGGATGCAATGTAAGGCCAATTTGGGCCTAAATTGCCCCCGTAATAGCCTTTGGGTCTTGGCCAGTGGGCGCTGGCCCCGCCCTCCTATTATGCGGATTTTTTTGTGTTTGTAGCATTTTATGGAGGTTTTCTGATGATAGGCAGACACGTCATATAGAGATGCTCTGCCTATCCCATGCAGGGTAGGCAGAGCGCTGCCGGTCGTGAGAATACGGTCGGTATTGCCACGTCATACAAATATTTGAAGGCGGATTGAGAATTACTGCCCATAGTGACAGGTCAGCCAACAGCCTGTCGCTTAAAATTTGAATATCGTAATACTACATGAAAAAAAAAACCCTCGAGTCCCTTACTTGCCTCATGATACACGTGGGAAAGAAATGGGGTGATCCAATAGGAGGTCTTCTTTCGAGAATTAAAAGAAACTAGTATTTCAGGAACTCAATAGATGGCGTTAAACCGACTATGTTGCTAGATTTTTGTGTAGATTCCAAAGCCAAAACACTAAAAACACATTGGATTCCCACATACCCTAAAATATTCGTAAAAAAAAAATTAAAACGTCGGTTTGGACTTTCGTGCACGGAATCGAATTGCGACGTTTTAGAAATTGAGCTGTGGCCTATGCAACGAAACTACAGGCTACAATTCTACAGGTGAAATTGGATGTACATTGCGTAGCCGGTGGGACATTAAAAAACCAGGATTTTTGACCCGCTACGCAATGTACATCGAATTTCACCTGTAGAATTGTAGCCTGTAGTTTCGTTGCATAGGCCACTGGTCTCCAGCTGTTCAGCATTCGAGCTAGTTTTATGAGAGCTGTAAAACCGTGCCAATTTGAAATAAATCTCGTGTTAACTATATAGCCATCTATTTTATTATTTAATCAATTTGTAGGTTATAATGTTTTGCAAATCACTTTACAAGCAGATCTTTCTCTCTCTAACGTATAAACTAATGTATTGCTGTATTTGGTAACAAATAAACATTTTTCTTTCTTTATTCTTTCTTTCTCTCATCGTGTTGGACACTGAGTAGTCAAACCACCCAATGACAAGTAGCAGGCATCTGACATGGTTGACGTACATCTTTCAAAGTGCACAGCGGATTTCTATGCACTATTCATGCACCAGTTTTACACTCGTGAGATCCGAGTTCGATCCCCGCCATGTTTTTAATTAAGTACGTACAGTTACCGACCGCTTTAAAGAAAAAACATGATATTTGAATGTGACTTAACCTAGGATTCGGGCCAGGTTAGCCTTCGGGCTGCAGTAAAAACTTGGTTCCACGTCAAATCCGCCGACGTTAGGTAGCCAACCCCGACAGAGAACGGGATAAGGCAAGAAGAGTGATGAATCAAGAGCAAAATGGTGATCAAGAAACGGTTACGAATAAAAAAATGGAGCACTCAACGTGTTATTCAAAACACAAATTCATAAAAAGAACGCCGTGTTGCCGCCATTGCAATTAAAAACGCGTATGCTATCATTAACTCAAGGGTTTAATCGATAATAATTTCGTATAAATAACACGTTTATTTACAGAAATGAAAAGTTTTGAATTATTCGTACTTTTATTTTGTAAATTATGGGTGGTGCAACACACACACACACACACACAAACACACAGAAATCGCGCCTTTATCCCTGGCGGGGTACGCCGAGCGTTAACAACGGTATAGTCGTGATCGACACGTCTGACAAATGTTTGAGGGTCGTTACAGATAAGTCGTGTATCACTATAGTGACAGGTTGTCAGCCTGTCGCCTAAAATTGCAATACACATGAAACCCTCGAGTCCGCTTTCGGCTTTTACGACACCCACGGGAAAGAAATGGGGTGATGCTATTCTAAGGGTCAGTTCACACCGAGACGCGACGCGGCGCGACGCTGCGCGTACATTTTTCATAGAGCGACTCAGAATATACTTTATTCACTACACGAAAAGATACACATTACATTGTGAGAATTCAGATTACGTTGCACCACGCAGCACTGCGCCTCGAGGTGCCTCGCGGCGTAGCGCGACGTATCGTGACTTTCGTGACGCAGCGGTGCATCGCCGGTACAGCGAGGCGTCGTCCTGCTACGATTTTAAGATGCGCCTCGCGACGTTGCGATGCGTCTCGCGACGACGCGCGGCGTAGCGCGAAATCATTGGCCTCTTTGAGTAACGTCGCGTCGCGTCTCGGTTTGAATTGACCCTAAGCCGGTATTACACGGTAAAACGAAAGGATATTCGAATCGTTGTTGCATCTTTAAAGTACGACGAGTTGGACAAGTTTTCAAAAGACTGGCATGCGGAAGCCCAGGACAAAACTGGATGGATAGAGAAGAGGGAGGTCTTTGCCCAGCAGTGGGATGATGTAGACTAATTAAGATAAGATAAGATAAGATAAGATAAGATAAGATAAGATAAGATAAGATAAGATAAGAAGTATTTTCATTGATCGCGGTTTCCTTTCTAAAGGACGCTTTTTCATTGGCAGGATTCAAACCTGCGACCTTCGCGTAAGGGACAGCGTCGCGAAATTCTATTAACTCATTCAGTGTGCATTCAATCCGATCATGAAATTGAACAACGTTCCCCTAGAAACACATTTGTAGACCGAATAATATCAGGAAACGACAAAAACATTCGGTCTACAAAATTTTAATCCTGCATTAACTAGGGGAAGCCAATTTATTGACGTTTCATGAAAAAGAAGGGAAGTTGTTCAGTTTCATGGTCCCCTATATTATATTATACCTACTACATGCATAAATCACGCCTCATTCCCGTTGGGTTAGGCAGAGACTATTTCCTTCCACTTATGCTACGATCCTGGCATACCTACTTCTTTCGCTTCTTCTACATTCATCAGTCTTTTCATGCACGCTCGTTGGTTTAGACCACAGTATCCAGTGATATTGAATTAATTAATTAATTATCTGGCTTTATTTGTTTTTTTAAATGTATTGATATATGGGTTATGCCTGGAATAAACTAATTTATTATTACTAACTAATTTATTATTAGGGTACTTCTGAGTTTCTGACCTGACCTTTCTTCAGAACATCCCCGATTTGGTCCAGGTAGGTTCTTCGCGGCCTGGGGAACCTGCCGAAATTTCTACTAACACTCGCCTTATATATTTCTTTCATTAACCTCATTTCCATTCATTCTCTCAACATGACCAAACCACTTAGCATTACTCTAACCTACTTACTCCAAAGAATTTATTACCTACGTACAACGTATTGGGTTAGGTAGCTATTATATCTCACGGCACTGCTATTTACGTGTGCGATTTTAGTGGAAATTGAGTTCTAGCGGGTCCAAGAAGTTATGAAGGCCTCCTGTGGCGCTACTGATTGGGGAGCTATTCTAATGGCACAGATGTAGGTACACCTATAAACTAAACCGACCAAATTTTCTTGCTTGCTTTCTTTTCGTATGGGACACCGAGTCGTCCAACTGTTTGTTGATTTATAAGGAACTAGCTGGTACCCGCGACTTCGTTTCGCTGACTTAGTATTTTAGATGATAAAATAACCTTGTTTCCTTCATTAACGTCCTAAATTATACATGCTAATCTGGACCCCTATTAGTGCTCCTTGTGGACTGTGTCAGGAACACCAAACCTTCGAAGTCTATATGCCAGCAGAAACTACCCATCAAGCAGAACAACTTTTGTTTTCGTGCCATATGTTTATCTCGTATAGTTTAGGTGGGCTCCTGGTTGTGCACCTGGTGGTCTACATCAGGTACTCCAAACCTTCAAAGTCTATATGCCACCAGAAGCTACCCATCAAGTTAAACATTTTTTGCTTGGTGCCATGTCTGTATCTCCTATAGTTTAGGCGGGCTCCTGGTGGTGTACCTGGTGGTCTACTGAAGGTACTTCAGACCCTCGAGTGGTGAAAAAAAGTAGCCTATGTCCGTTCTCGGTATCTTACTATTCTCTGTGTGAAATTTCATGATGATCGGTTTAGTGGTTTGGCCGTGAAAGCGTAGCAGACAGACAGAGTTACTTTCGAATTTATAATATTAGTATGGACTAGCTGGTACCCGCGACTTCGTTTCGCTGACTTAGTATTTTAGATGATAAAATAACCTTGTTTCCTTCATTAACGTCCTAAATTATACGTACATGCTAATCTGGACCCCTATTAGTGCTCCTTGTGGACTGTGTCAGGAACACCAAACCTTCGAAGTCTATATGCCAGCAGAAACTACCCATCAAGCAGAACAACTTTTGTTTTCGTGCCATATGTTTATCTCGTATAGTTTAGGTGGGCTCCTGGTTGTGCACCTGGTGGTCTACATCAGGTACTCCAAACCTTCAAAGTCTATATGCCACCAGAAGCTACCCATCAAGTTAAACATTTTTTGCTTGGTGCCATGTCTGTATCTCCTATAGTTTAGGCGGGCTCCTGGTGGTGTACCTGGTGGTCTACTGAAGGTACTTCAGACCCTCGAGTGGTGAAAAAAAGTAGCCTATGTCCGTTCTCGGTATCTTACTATTCTCTGTGTGAAATTTCATGATGATCGGTTTAGTGGTTTGGCCGTGAAAGCGTAGCAGACAGACAGAGTTACTTTCGAATTTATAATATTAGTATGGATTCACCTCTGACGCAGAAATATAAAATAGGCGAAGTTTTAGTAACCAGCAACTAAAATATAATGGTGAGGTTCAGTGGTACATACATACATACATACAAACATATATCACGCCTTTATCCCTTGCGGGGTAGGCAGAGCGTTAACGGCCATAAGAATTCGGCCGCTATCACCACGTCTGACATTTTTGTGGATTGTTTTCCAAGGTTGTTTCAGAAAACATGTGTATCACTATAGTGACAGGTTGTCAGCCTGTCGCCTAAAAAATGTAATACGCCAATACTCTCGAGTCCCTAAGTCGTCTCTTACGACACCCGCGGGAAGGATGTGGGGTGATGCTATTCTAAGCCGGCATCACACGGCAAAGGCTCAGTGGTGAATGAATCTGTATGCCACTGCCGACTTTTTACACTTTGGATGGATATGTGATGTGATGGCGCGAAAGGGCGCGAATCGGAACCGGAAATAAAAAATCCTCAACTCTGTTGAGTTCTTTCGTTCAGAAATTATAATTTTGTGTCTCTGTGGAAAATATTTCGTGTTAACTTATCTGATTACAAAATGACAAGAGCAGTAAAATAATCATATAAAAAAATATGTCGATCTATAACGTTTAAAATTTTTGTTCAAGTCTCCTTCGAAACTTTAAAGCATTGATGCGTTTATTTGAGGGCAGAAATGGATTCCTAAACGAAACAAGGAAATGTCAAAACAATGACATAACCACAACGAGGCGAGGGCGCGAGGCTAGCACAGTGTTTTTGTGATTATAATTTTTTTAGTACCTTATAACTGCGACTGTGTCCTAAAGTTAAGTGGTTATAAAGAGTATAATCATGTCTTACGCCCTGATACGCTATTTACGCCGAACAGCGCTTCTAAGCCACCAAATTCGTGTTGAAAGTACGCTGAACAGTGCGACGCAAGAAGACTTCGTATTTCGCCCTCCAATCGCTCAATGGAGCAAAGTTATTAGAGAGGCAGAGAAGATAGTTGGATATCCGACATCTTTCATGAACTTGAGGTGGTTATTAAGTGACGAATTCGCAAATATGGCCATGCATTTACGCAAAGTCGTGAGTATACTTTCAGTCAAATTTCTTATCTTATAACCTATAAACTTGCCCTATTCCTATCAATTCTACCATAATTGGCTCCCGAGTAGAGTACTAATACATGTCTGTAGAAAAAAACAATTATTTATATCAACAACTATCATGATGTAAAATTATGTAACAACTGTTGACCATGTGACTTAAGGCCAAGGGTAACAGCTATTTCTTGTACAAGTTTCCTCTTTTATGGAAATAACATTACGAATACATAAGGTGTAAAAATATTAGCTGCAAATACTTTAACGGGTGAATCAGCCCATGAAACTGAACAACTTTCCGCAACGAACGTAGGTCGAAATATGAGTAATTTTTTTGGATATCCTATACAAATTGACTAGGTTGGTCGGTAGTTTTGTATGGGAGGTCCATAATTTTTTGTCAAATTTAAACCTATATTCCTTAGAGGAAGTTGTTCTGTTTCATGTGCTGATTCACCCGTTAAAATATTTGCAGCTAATATTTTTACACCCTGTATAAACTGTTTAAGGTTGTTTTATCAATAAGTACAAAGTAATAATGAAGTTACTTTTTTGCATTACCCTGTCTGTTTGTCTGTCTGTAATGGATACAGGTTGTGAAGTATAAGTTGGCATGTGGCATAATAACATATTAATTTTGAATTAAAAAATTACAAGATTATGAACACTATTCTTGTAATCGTAACCAGAAATAAATCAGGCTGTTGTTAAAAAAAGAACCATACCAGTCAGGCTATAGGCAAAAGTGAACATAAAAGTCGCAGCACAGAGGGTGTCGGAGGCGACACCACTGGAACTCCAACTTATACTTGACAGACTGTAGCTAACTCCTCCTGCAGCACGCAACGAATATTGATGCTCTTTTTAAGAAAATAGAGATTAAGATCACTATACTATTTGAGGTTGACAGGAATCAACTTAAGTGGTAGGAGTGTGTAATTTTTATCATTAGACTGCTAGTCATTGACTGCCTCATATTATGTTTTTTACAATTATTTATATTCTTTTCAGGTAAGCACAAACCATCCAATAATAAAAACTGCAAAAACAGTTCTTTATAATGAACACAATAACCTTCAACCTTGGGGTTTGATCATCCTTTTGCTGTCCAAAGCTATCAACCCAACGTCAACCTCAACGCTACAAACCAACGTGGTCATAGAACAGCAGAGAATACTAGCAGAATTGACTGAAATGATTCGTACAGGCCACTACATACACCGAGGCCTTCTAAACATACCGATAGAAGAACGAGACACAAACACTGACACGGACATGTTTGCAAACAAAATTGCTATACTAATCGGAGATTATTTACTGGTAACTGCCAACGGAATGCTAGCACGGTTGAAGAATCAAGATCTATCATACTTAATTTCAACAGCATTGAGAGATATGAGCGAAGGAGAGTTTTTTGGCGAAAGAGATAAACAGAACATGCCGTTGCCGGGAAAACCAAACAGCGAAAATAATAGTGAGTTTGTTATTAACTGTGATACTTTACCGTTATGTGTGAGTGACGCTTTAGGCTCACCAACCAAAGAGTGGACTCTAAGGACTATGTACAACGGCGGTTCATTATTTGGCCGTGGTTGCCAAGGAGCGCTGTTACTAGGTGGTAAAAAATTACAAGAACAAGAACTAGCATATCTATTCGGCTGCCACTTATGTCTATCGTGGCAGGCTGCTAGTGAATTACAAAAGTTTACATCAACTAACAAAGAACCATATTCTTTAGTCAGTGCTCCGGTGCTTTTTGCTTTAAATGAAAATCCTGAATTGTATAAGTACATAGAAAAAGCTAAACAAAGTGTTACAGATGTAAATCTAGAAGACTTAAGAGAAGATATATCAAAAACCAATGCCTTAGAGAGGACAAGGTTATTATCGGAGGAGAATGCAAAGAAAGCTGACATGTATGTTGACATGTTTGGTGATTGTGAGTCGATACATACTATTAAAAGGTTGATTAAGTCTTTTTGAGGCATGTATGGTAAAAATCAATTCAGAATATTTATTAACTGAGGAACTGAGTTGAGCTGGGGTGCGATATAAAATCACTAATTCGCTACACTTATTGCAAGCAAAGTGAGCTCAAAACTTTACGGCAAAAAGGCAAGGGAGGAGCTACAAGAACACTACACATATTGCGAGCGAAACAAGCTAGAATTTACGTTAAAAAGTCTTTAGGCCTTCATACTAAGGCTACCCATTGTATAATCCAAAGTAGAAACAATCACAAGTTTTAAAATGAAGATCTCATGGCATTGTCTGTTGATAGGAGGTTCTTTTTTTGAGAATTTAAATAAAAACCAGTATTCCAAGAACTTGGTAGATGGCGTTGAACTGACTATGTTACTAAATTCCAAAGCCAAAAGACTAAAAAAACATTGCAACACTGACTGACAGTCTGACAAGCACTGTCACTTTCGTTCCAAATAAGTCCGAGTCCATGTTTAAAAAAAAAAACAAAAAAAAATTATGTTCCGTTCTTTGCAGTAACATACCAAGCACACCGCTATCTAACCAGCGACTAGAATAAATAAAAATAAAGAAAATTCCCTATTAGTTGCATTGTAACTAACATTCTCTCTTAACTAGGCAATGTTTTTTTTTTATTGTTGGTACTACCACAGTACAAGTTACACTGGTTTTTAAATATTATTATAATGGCAACCAATATAAGTTGATCCCTTGAAGAGGCAGGTTATTATGATCCTGTTGGTATATTGTTATGAATTATGATAAGTGGTAAGATAAAATCATCATATTAATATATCAATTTCATTGTTAAAGATGTTCCTTTTATAGTTAGATTATAAGTTTATCAAATGGTATTAAGTTGGTTTTTAGAGCATTTATAATTGTTTTTATATTTTTAAGAAGTAAAACAAATGTTACAAAAGTTAAATGTTACTATTGAAATAAAAATATTATTAAGTACAGTGATAGTTTTGAATATTTTCTTTTATTCTAGTTTTAAATCATTAATGAATTCAGTCCAGCTACCAGCGGAGTGAAATTCCTTTTATAATCATTAATGTGATTTCACAAGTTACAAGAAATCCACTAAATTCCCAGCAAATTAATTAAATTATAGAGTCTGTGCCACAAAAGGAGGTCCGTATTCTGCGGCCTTACTGCGGCGAAAAAAACTATTTTTCCCAACGAAGTTTTTTTTGTAATTCCTGTAATTATTTTTTAAAATTACGCACCACCTAGGTATCACTTTGAAATACACTCTTTCATGGAGTACACTTTGTATCCAAAACATTCTTTACCACTTTGCACAGCAATCATATTTTCGCATCCATATACTGATAGGCTTCACTATGAATGGTTTTCGCCATATTCTGCAGCGCGACCCTAGCGTCATCTATCGGAAACTTCTCACTATACCTCATGATGGTCTTCTGCTCCTCGTCCAGGAACGTCGACAAATACTCTAGAGCTCTCGTGCTCCTTACAGCGTAGTACAACTGCTTGTATTCAATGGGTCTTTTGTCAATCTTAGCCTGGATTATGTGGGCGTACAGTTGGGGATACTCCCATAAAGCTAGTATAACTGGAGCCCCGACTAGGGAGTACGAGTAGGGGTGGGTGAAGAAGTCCTTCACGTCCAGGTAGAGTTGCCAGGTCAAGCCAAGATGGCCGCCGACGATGTAGGCGTCGCGTTCGATCTGTTCGCCCTTGCGAGCCAGCTGAAAAGATAATTTGTTATGAGATTAAAGTGCAGACGTCTATGGAATGTCGCTGCTGTAATAAAAAAAGTTATCTTTGCAGCCATCGCCATCCACCTTTAGTTCCTAGAACTACGAACATGCATTTCACTTCGACACCGCGTTTCGGAACTTGTATGTGGAGCGCATACGCATCACCAGATCTCCTTCTTTTCGTGTGGGACACCGAGTCGTTCAACGACCCGATGAACCCTGGTGTCAGAATTTTTCAACAGCCTTCTACAATTAGAAAGGCTTCTGACATAGTTGTGTAACGACCGCCGTCTAAGTTATCATAGACAGCAACCGGGAGCCGTAGCTTAACGTGCCATCCGAAACATGGAACCATCTTACTTACGCAACAGCAGCAGCAGTGGAAATCTCTTCTTCGAGCCCTATGTCCCCGATGAAGGATAAAAGGACTTGATCGTGATCGTCATCATCATACCTTCATAGCGGCCTGGCAGCCCTTGGCCAGGATGCTGGCTGAGCTGAGCATGGTCCTCAGCTTCCACTCGCTCATCCCGTGGCCCAGGTACTCGTTGGAGCCAAGCTTCGTCAAGTTGTTCTCGCTCTCCCAATCGTAGACCAGCGGCTCGCTGACTCCTGTGAAAGATGTCGCCAGTCAAGATTCAGGATTCAATCATTTATTTACAAGTAGATTCACAATGAATACATACATACATATATTACGCCTTTATCCCTTGCGGGGTAAGCAGAGCGTTAACAGCTGTAACAGTCATTGTGAATCTACTTGGAAATAAACAATTTGCATCTTGAATCTATGCCGTGTGATGCCGGCTTAGAAAAGCAACACCCCACATGCTTTCCGCGGGTGTCGCAACGCAAGAGGCGACTAAGGGACTCGAGAGTATTGGTGTATTGCAATTGTTAGACGACAGGCTGACAACCTGTCACTATAGTGATACTCATGCTTTCTAAAACTACCCTGGAAAACAATCCTAAAAAATGACAGACGTGACGATAGCGACCGTATTCTTACGGCCGTTTACGCTCTGCCTAGCCTGCAAGGGATAAAGGCGTGATATATGTATGTATTCACCTTTAGGCATGGCCGGTAGGGGGTTATGCTCCTCATCATGCTCGCCGAGGAAGTCCCCTTCCACCAGGTCCCGCAGACCGGTGGAGATCAGCTCAGTGACCTCGTTGTTGCGAAGCCCGCCGAGCTGCTTCAGGCAGGTGGCCAGCAGGTAGTCACCTGATGATGATGAAGGTAAACATAAGGAAGGACGACAAATGGTAGTGCGAGTGCCTTTGATGCAGGAGGTTCCGGGTTCGATTCTCGGTGGGTCACTCACAAAGTTGATATTTATCACTTTGTGAATATGTTCCCAGTCTGGTTAGAACATTGCGGGCTGAACCACCCGATTGTCCGTAAGTAAGATGGTTCCGTGTTTCGGATGGCACGTTAAGCCGTAGGGCCCGGTTGCTGTCTATGATCACTTATATGTTTTAGGCTTCAGAGGAAAAATCCCTTCCTTTGAAATGAGTAATATAATAAGAATTTTGACAGTTGCAGCTAGATTATGCATTACTAAAGGAACGGAACAATTCGCTAGTTTCCTGGGACATTAAAAAAATATAACAGTTGTACGCTTAAAACTATTGTTCAAAAATACTACGGACTTCATTCATAATTTTTCGAAATATTCGAAGTTTGAATTATTCAACAGAAAAATAATATAAAAGTGAGTTTTTGACGCCATCGAAATACTTACGGCGTGACGTCATACTTCTAGTTCTTTATACGAAATCCCGTTTTAAAAAGTAGGTCATTTGACCTGTCAGAAACAAGCCTATTACTAACCAGTAAGCAGAACAATCTTATTCCCATACAGCAGGTCCTTGTAATTGTCCCCATGACTGATCTTATCCTGGAGGTTGGCCATGGTCTTGTGAATCATGTGACCCGTTCGTTTCATCTCCACGATTTCGGCTAGGGCTCTTTGGGCGTGGAGGACTCCTGAAAGTAAGGGAACCACTTCAACCGGTAAAAACCGTTACATACATACGTACATACATATATCACGCCTTTATCCCTTGCAGGGTAGGCAGAGCGTTAAAAGCCGTAAACATACGGCCACTATCGCCAAGTCTGTCATTTTTGAGGATTGTTTTCCAAGGTTGTTTCAGAAATCATGTGTATCACTATAGCGACGTTCGAGTCCCTTAGTCGCCTCTTACGACACCCGCGGGAAGGATGTGGGGTGATGCTATTCTAAGCGTTTTTGTAAACCTGCCTAATTGGCCTGATATATGATTGATTGTAATCAAATGTATTAATTACGTAGAAATAAATGCATTTGTATTAACTTTTTGTTTAAAGGTTAATTACAAACGAAATAAGCGGTTTTTTTTCACGCCACCGATGTGATTCGAACCCACGTCTTTTGACTAGCCGGGTCTCTCCTAGGTGGCGGAATTGTGATCTACTTGTTTCGTTCATATATTTTTCTTAGTTTACTACTTACGAGTAGCGTAGAGTAAATGGATTTGTATTTGTAACCCCCAATAAACATATAAAACAGCCACACTCGACACAAATATTCGAAAATTGACTTAACAAATATTTGTGTCCGGTGAGGATCGAACCCATGATCCTCGGCGCAGAAGGCAAGGGTACTAGCCGCTACGCCATCGGGACAGTCAAGAAGTATTGATAGGCAGTTTCATATAAAAGACTTCAACGCGCTAATCTGTTTTATGTACTCGTACTTTTTGACACATCAACGATTGTCCGAAACTAGGTGGCGCTATTTCAGATTAAGGGATCATCTGTCAAGTTCACCAATACACTATAGTGATACACATGTTTTCTGAAACAACCTTCGAAAACAATAATCCTCAAAAATGTCAGACGTGGCGATAGCGTCCGTATTCTTACGGCCGTTAACGCTCTGCCTACCCCGCAAGGGATAAAAGCGTGGTATATGCATATGTATGCGTATATGTATGTATGTATATTTATTTGTAGATAGATCTACGTCTTTCGCTGGCATTGCAAAGTTACCTGAATCATACTGCTCCTTGCTATAATCCCTGGCGTTGAACCCTGCAGCCTTGGAGACCAGCAGGATGGCCAGCCCCACCGACTGAAGGTTGCTCTTCGAACCCACCAGCAGGTTCTTGGCGTGTTTCAGGAGTGGGTGGTTTGTGCCGACCTGGTGGAAATGAGGAGGCATTTTAGCAAAATAACTTTTTTCAACGGACATATAAAAGTGAGAACCTCCATTTTTTTGTCAATTAATATGCCTAAAACCTTCTCCGAAGTCTGACAAATATTTTTCGGAAACCGCATCAAAATCGGTTCATCCAAATGCAAGATAATCGCGGACAAACATACATACAGACACAGGTCAAACCTCCAGACACAAACACAGAACCTCCTTTTTTTGAAGTCGGTTTATGAATATATCACATAAAACAGTGGCGGATACAGAAAAAAACTACAACTACCTTGAGCAACCTTTGAGGCGGATTCAGATCAAGTGATATTTATCACTTCGTGAATTTGTTCCCAGTCTGGTTAGGACATTGCGGGCTGAACCACCCGATTGTCCGTAAGTAAGATAATGTCATTGGCATTAAGTCCGCCCATGTACACATTTAGTGCATAAAGTTTAATAAATAAAATAAGATAGTTCCGTGTTTCGGATAGCAAGCTGTAAGGTCCCGGTTGCTGTCTATGATAACTTAGACGGCGGTAGTTACACAACTATGTCAGAAGCCGGCTACTTGTAGAAGGCGGTTGAAAAATTCAGACACTAGGATACACTGTACATAGTTGTAGGGTACATAGTTCCACACGAAAAGAGATTATGATTACCAATTTCCTCAAATGTATAGCAGTATTGGCGATCTCATCACTGAGCAGCCACCTGAGGTTCAGAAAGGAGGTTGGATATCCCACCACCTTCTCTGCTTCGGCGAGGGCATCCCTCCAATCTAACTCCACTTTAGGACTGGTAAAATTGATCATGTGTCGCTTCTGTACGAGACACATAGATTGATCTTTGACGAGAATTGGTGAAGTGAAGTTTTGAAATAGGATTCGTTGAAAATACTTTGGAAAAGAATGCAAATACACGGTTGATACCATTTTCGCAGTTTGTTTTGGAGTAGAACACAAGAAAAGTGCTGAAAATTGTGCCAAATCAAAATATTAAACGTCAGTTTTGACAAGGTAACTGACAGTTTTGAAATAGATTCAGGATGAATACTTTTTTGTAGACTCGTTAAATGACTCATTTTAAAGTAGAGTCCGCGCCGCGAAAAAAGTCCCGCGAAAATTTTTTAGATGACCCTTATAGAACGTCAAAATAAGGGTCATTGAAAAGTTTTCCGCGGGACTTGTTTCGCGGCGCGAACACGCCTAGCTTTATATATCCTCTTTGGGAGCGAACTCTACGTTCGAGTCACAGAGCAGATACTCGTTTTTTTTTTTGGTTTATTATTTGGACAGGCAAAGGTCTTAAAATCATACAGTCGAAAGGAATCGTCCGGGGGCACGTTCAGAACGTCCTCTTTTTTATAGAACTATTACATTACAGCCCTTTTATTATATGATGTGACAGTTCTTAAACCCCGTTCGAGAGTGATAAGTAAGCCATTACGGTCGTTAACGCTCTGCCTACCCCGCCAGGATTATAGTAGTGATTTGTGTGTGTGTGTGTAAGAAACTCTTACGATGATGAGATGACAGCATTATGGAGAATCACAGAATAAGGCGAAGTGAAGGATCGACAATAGATAGTTACCAAGATAGTTACCTACTCCAAAAACCTATTTCATTATTCCATTTCAGATTTTATCGACGAAAACGCTAATAAATTCTGAACGTAAACGCTACCGACCAATCACGTGTCCGCGCGCAATAATTCAAAAATAGAAGGGTCAGGTTGGCCCGCTGGCAAGACGGTGGCGCGTCCATAGCAATTAAAAATAAAAGCGAGGTATAATTTGTTGCTGGCTGGCTCAAAAAGAAAAAATAACAGCGCCCTATGTTATCAAATTACAGGCTTCGAGACTACAGAAAAAATTCTTAGTACATTACGCAGAAGGCCTAAGTGTGCTATTTTTTGTCATTGTAACGCCATCGAAACTCAACTGTTATTCCATTGTCATTGTGATTTTCTATACTTCAAACTGTTAGCAGACTACGAAAATACTAAAATCATCCAACTGAGATCCAATCAGCATTCAACTGAAAACGATTTTCATTTGGCATGCTTAGGGCCTGGTTCAAAATAACTTTTTTTAAAAAAAGGGAACCGCTTTTAAAGAACGTCTTAGGTTGCGCAACTTCCTTTTTTTTAGTTATTATGCCTAAAACCTTCTCCTAAGTCTGACAAATACTTTGTTGAAAACCATATCGACACCAGTTCAGCCAAACGTGTGATGATCGCGGACAAACATACAGGTCAAACTGAGAACACCCTTTTTTTGAAGTCGGTTAAAAAGAATAATGATAGCTAACCGTCTACGCAATGTACATCGAATTTTCGTCCTAAACTTGTTGCCTGTAGTTTGATAATATCGAGCACATGCATTTGCATTTTGATCGGCGTACTTCTGATTGAGTGAGGTCTTTTCTTCAGACGAGAAAATGTTTTGTTTTTTTTTTTGCTTGATAACATCTTGGTTGGTATTTTTGGCCGCTTCGAGCGAGGCGCTTATCAAAATATGGCGGGAATTATTTCGGATTAAGTGTTCTAAACTTCAAAATAAAACGAGTTTGAAATTTCCATATTCAAAACACGAGTGGCCAGTCTTTGTTACTTCTAGACACTTCTATTGCATCACTATCGCTACATTACTATGTAATAAAGCAAAGTCGCTTTTCGCGTCTGTCTGTATGTATGTTTGCTTAAATCTTTCAAACTACACTACAAATTTTGATGCAGGTTTTTTTAATAAATAGAGTGATTCAAGAGGAAGGTTTTTATGTATGGCTTGTTCTCTTCGAAACGCGTTCTCTTGATAATTCCGTCATCATTTTTCAAATTGTTTTTTTTGGTATTTTGGGGACATGGGGTCATTCTTTAGAAGAATACAGATAAAATTATGTGAAAGGCCCACTTTTTGGACGAATAATTACAAAGTTATAGCTAGCCCACTATTTGCTGTGATGGAATCAAGAGAACTGATTTCGGTTTATGACGGAAACTTACAAATTTAATTCTAGTGGCCTTTTTTATAAGTATTGACAAGAAGTATATATACATACACATTAAGTTTTGTGTTGTAAAGAAAAATTACAAATCTGTTTTGACTTATAATTTGATTTTCATACAGAAAATTGAGTCCCACTGTCTAGGTGACGGATCTGATAAATATGCCCACTATTATCTTCAGATCCATGAGTTTTTTGGTGCCACTCACCAGTTCCCTCATCAATGAGAACATGCCGTATAATACTTGCCGGGAAAAATCATTATTCCCATGGGAAAATGAGTTACAGCGGGCGCGGCCGCTAGGGAAGGCCGCTAGTTCTGAATAAGACATTAATACCACTACAAATAACAAAGGAAAAAAAATGCTAACATCCATAAAGTTACAGTATAAAAAAAGGATTATAGAAGATACAAGATTTTGAAAATAACGGAAACTTGTCATAGCTACGAACGGAGATTTGAATCTAAAGTAGGTACAATTAGGGAGATAGGTCAAAACATAGAAAGAAAGAGAAACATAGATCGAAATATGAGAAATGGGGGAAAGTTGTACAGTTTCATGAGCTGGTTTACCCTTTGAAATATTTGCAGGATTTTTTTTTACCCTGTTATATTTTGGCGATAGGATGTATGTAAAACTAAATACTTACCACGCTTAAAACTGCCCGAGTAATTTTCACATACAATAATCCAAACTGGAATTCGCCTTGATTCCATCAACCATGTTCTTCCCAAATAAAAGACATCAACGCCCCTCAAAATTGCCCATATAAAGGTGCGTTTACATCCGAGGTAATTTGGGAGTATACTACTTTGGGAGTGTAAAAAAAATGAAGCATATATTTTAAGGGGTGAACCAGCCCATGAAACTGAACCACTTTAACTAAGGAAAATAGATCGAAATATGAAAAAAGAATTATCCCTTAAAAAGGATTTGGAGTCCCCGTTAAGAACTCGTTAAAATTATAACCGTGTGATGACGGCCTAGAATAGCATCACCCCATTTCCTACACGTGGGTGTCGTAAGAGGCGACCTCAGTCTTGTTGGCAAGTTTAGCACCTAAAAACCCAGTAATTTTAACAAAAACCTGTCACTACAGTGATACACGAATCATCTGAAAGGGCCCTCGATATTTGTCAGACGTGACGATAGCGACCGTAGGTTTACGATCGTTAACGCTCTGCCTACCCCGCAAGGGATACAGGCGTGATTTATGTATGTATGTATTACTTAGTTTGATAGACTTTAGTGCTTTTGCGGATTTAGTGCTATCTCGGATAGTAGTATACTCCCCGGAGATCTATACAGGGTGTAAGAGACGGTGTAACGAAAACTTTGCAGTCGTGATCAGACCATGAAACAACTTTTTCTATGGGGGCTATGTAGGGAAACAAAAAAAAATCGATTTTCCATACAAAGTCAGTCAGTTGATCGGGAATTTTGTATGGAAGGTTGAAAAATTTTTTTCGTTTCCCAGCATAGCCCTCATACAAAAAGTTGTTCAGTTTCATGGTCTGAGCACGCCTGCAAAGTTTTCGTTACACCGTCACTTACACCCTGTATATATCAGGGCTGGACCGAGCAGGCCAAGCTCTCGTATTAGCGGCCATATTGCAATTACTCCTAATTGTGTAGGGCGTTCTGATTACAGATAAAATACAAGTTTATAATGCAGAACTACACATACATACATACACAAATCATGCCTTCATCTCTTGCGGGGTAGGCAGAGCGTTAACGATAGTAAAATTACGGCAGTTATCGCCACGACTGACAAGTATTGAGGGCCCTTTCAGATGATTCGTGTATCACTGTAGTGACAGGTTGTCGGCTGACATTGAAATACATTAAACCCTCGAGTCCCTCAGTTGCCTTTTACAGCACACACACACACACACACACACACACACACACATATATCACGCCTTTATCCCTTGCGGGGTAGGCAGAGCGTTAACGGCCGTAAGAATACGGTCGCTATCGCCACGTCTGACATTTTTGAGGATTGTTTTCTAAGGTTGTTCCAGAAAACATGTGTATCACTATAGTGACGGGTTGTCAGCCTGTCGCCTAAAAATTGTAATACACCAATACCCTCGAGTCCCTTAGTCGCCTCTTACGACACCCGCGGGAAGGATGTGGGGTGATGCTATTCTAAGCCGGCATCACACGGCAATATAAAGGGGCGTAACTTTTCACTCACGTTTTTCCCTCTCTTTCCCCCAAGCATGATAATTGGTTTGAAGCGTCGAGGATTGGCAGAGCATCGAACAAAAGCAATTATGAGAAGGAACAGCTGAACTAAATTATCCCTTGCATACTTGCCGTGTGATGCCGGCTTAGAATAGCATCACCCCACATCCTTCCCGCGGGTGTCGTAAGAGGCGACTAAGGGGCTCGATAGTATTGATTGGTATATTACAATTTTTAGGCGACAGGCTGATAACCTGTCACTATAGTGATACTTAAATTTTCTGAAACAACCTTGGAAAACAATCCTCAAAAATGTCAGACGTGGCGATAGCGACCGTATTCTTACGACCGTTATTGCTCTGCCTACCCCGCAAGGGATAAAGGCGTGATATATGTATGTAAAAATGTAAGTATGTATGTAAAAAGGTTTGGTGGCAACGCGGTAGAGCTACCAAAACCTAATAAATGAAAAACATACATACACATTATTATGCTTCATTCCCGTGCGGGGAAGGCAGAGCAGTAGCGGCCGTAAAACAGGTCGTAATCGTCAGACAAAATGGTTTGAGGGCTGTTTCAGAAAAATCGTAATGAAGTGACATGTTGTCAGCCTGCCCATAAATGTAAAATCCTCGAGGCCCTTAGTCGCTTACGACACCCATGGGAAAGAAATGGGGTGATGCTATTTTAAGCCGGCAACACACGTCGAAACTGCTTGTAGAAGGCGGATGAAAAATTCTGACACTAGGGCTCATTGGGTTGTTGGATGACTTAGTGTCCCACACGAAAAAGAAAGAAGTCGGCTAAAGAGCAAGTAAGTAAGTAGATCATTTTAAAAGACTCAACAGGCCATATGTAAAGCGGCGGCGAGATCAAAGGCGCGCGCGCATCATTGTACATATAAGTACTTATGATACGTACTGTATATGTATGTATGTGTTGCAGGGATATTATAAAAGCCGTGATATTGAAATTTCACTAGTGCCACTATAATTGCACTGATTTATTGTAAATCGTTTGCATTACTTATTTAACGGGCTAGCTTCAGTTACATTACAATTTCACTAGACAGATACAGTGAAATTGTAAGGCAGTGATATATTGACAATAGCACTGGTTTGAAAAAGCCGTTACAATATCAGACCGATCGCTGATTGGTCAGCTTTCATTACCAACTGAGCAAAAGGCGACTGATTAAGTCTATTGACCAATCAGATCACGCGGGGCTTCCTCTACAAACATAACTCATCATAAACCTTAATTTATTATAATAACACTTTTGCGGTCCAGTGAAATTAAAATATCACTGAAATAAGCCCGAAAAATTATACGAATCTGTCGTTATTGACAATAATCAGTGTAATTAAAATTTCACTAGTGAAATTTTATTATATCGTCTTTGACTAAATCCCTGCGACATACCTATGTATACTGTACATTGTACGCTAATGCGCCCATTCAGGGATACTATAGCGTCTATAGACCGCGGTATGAACTTGCGAGATTGTATGGGAAGGTTGGTTAAGACGTTAGCGATACGGGGTGTAAGGGACAGTGTAACGAAAACTTTGAATCGTACTCAGACCATGAAACTGAACAACTTTTTCTATGCGGGCTATGTTAGGAAACCCATACACAGTCAGCTGATCGGGAATTTTGTATGGAAGGTCGAAAGAAATGTTTCGTTTCCCAACATAGCCCCCATATAAAAAGTTGTTCAGTTTCATGGCCTAAGCACGCCTACAAAGTTTTCGTTACACCGACCTTTACACTCTGTATACACAGGACGTAAGAAGATGTAAAAGTGTAAATCAGCTGCAAATATACTGCTATTTTGAGGGGTGAACCAGTTCATAAAACTGAACAACTTTCCTCAAGGAACATAGGTAGAAATACAATTTTGGGCCTCCCACATAAAATTAGGTAATATCAGTATGGGGCCAATTTTCTTTCGCATATTTCGACCTATGTTATTTGGGGACAGTTGTTTAGTTTTATGGATTGATACACTTTTTAAATATTTGTAGCTAATTTTTTTTACAAATATTTAACTTAGTGCATTATCTCATGTCAAACATGGCGGTTAATAAGAGAATAAGGAAACCCAGGGTATGGGCGGCAGCGTTCCCTGTGAATACAAAATATTGGATTCCGCGTTTCTCAAATGTGATGGATAAATATGACATAAATACAATGTATAGTATGAATAGATAATGTTTTATAGAATATTGAGAAAACTATTTGATTTGTTAGACCATCTCTCACATCTCTCACTTTAAAACTCACGTTCCTCACGTTGAATTCAAGAAAAGTTCCGCTATTCGATAAGAGATGGCGCTACTAGTAGCGATTTACAAGCTTTTTCCTTTAGTAAATTTTTGTAAAGCGTAGCTGAGGTAGTTTGTATACTTCGTTATGATTGCATAATATTAAAAATACTTGCTACATGAAAGTCCGTCATAATTTATTTTAGTTATATTGGAAAATAAGTGTATTTCTTATCAATTCCTGACCCTTTTTACAGGTTTTCCTAGCCTCCGTTACTTCGAATAAGTGCACTACCCTACCCTTATGTATATTAGATATTGCAATTGCAATTTATAAGTTACTACAATTCAATTTCAATATTCATAACAAATAAATTAAAATAATATAACCATCAGACATGGCAATGTACAACGCCTGACCAAAATTGTAGTTGGCCAAAGTTTTTATTGTGTTTTTACGTCTCTTTTCGGCCTCCTTTTACGACAAGTAGAATAAGTAGTTCTGGCCTTCTGTTTACTACTACATTTGAACCCCATTGGTCTCAAGATGATAGCGCGTTGAGTGAAAAGGATCGCATCTTTACGACGCATAAAACGGAACGTCGCAGAAACTGTTTGAGGAACGTAAAAATGTCGTAACTCCTGGTTTTCTTACATTTGACGAAGTGCCGAATTCTGGATAAACTAAGTGTCACGGACCTTTTCTGTGTAATAATTGATATTTCATTTATCCATGAAACTAAGTAAGAAAATAGGGATTTAAGAAATTTTTGAGTGAGAAACAGCAGTAAGTAACTTACACAACTTACTTAACTTACACATAATATATAAACAGAAGTAAGTACTATTACATACATACATATACCACGCCTTTTCCCTTACGGGGTAGGCAGAGCGTTAACGGCCGTAAAAATACGGTGGCTCTATCACCACCTGCTTGGTTATCCATAACAATTCTAGGTATAAAAGTTGAAACTAAATCATTTTTCATAAGAAATATGGGTAGAAATATAAAAATGATGCTTAAAAAAGCATTTTTCTTCATTTTTGCTCATTACCATCCGTCAAAATTGGGCCGAAATGGACGGAAATGAGTAGGATGGAAATGAGGTTTCGACAGTTTTTTTTTCAAATTCTGACGATACCTAAATATTACGGGCTCTTTCAGATGACTCGTGTATAGTGACAGGTTGTCAGCCCGTCGCATAAAGTTGTAATAGACACGAAAGCCTCGCGTCCCTTAGTCGCCTCGTACGACACCCGAGCGAAGAAACGGGGTGATGCTATTCTAAGCCGGCATCACATTTGCCATACTCACCACGCTTGGCAGGCGTACTGGCGAGTGCAGTGTAAGATATTGCATTCACAGGGATTGCTGTTGCCCATTCCCTTGATGATTACAGTCAGTTTTTACCACACCCACGAGCAGAATTAGGGTGATGCTATTCTAAGCCAGCACTACACAGCAACAGTAGGGAAATGGGTAGGTTGAATTACTACTGGACCCTAAGTCTGTTTTTTTGTCATTGTAACGCCATTGAAACTCAACTCTCATTCCATTGCCATTCTGATTTGCTATACTTCATACTGTTAGCAGACTACGAAACCACCAAAATCATCCAACTGAGATCTAATCGACATCCAACTGAAACGATTTTCATTTAGCAGACTTAGGGCCCTGATGGTACCTAGAATAGATTAGCCTATCTTATACGTGGAGGACACCGAGTCGTCCAACGACCCGATGAACCCTAGTGTCACAGTTTTTCAACCGCCTTCTACAAGTAGCAGGCTTCTGACATGCTTGTGTAACGACTGCCGTCTAAGTGATCATAGACAGCAAACGGGACCTACGGCTTAGCGTGCCATCCGAAACACGGAACCATCTTACTTACGGACAATCGGGTGGTTCAGCCCGCAATGTCTTAACCACACTGAGAACCAATTCACAAAGTGATAAATATCAACTTTTGTGAGTGACCCGCCGAGAATCGAACCCGAAACCTTCTGCGTCAAAGGCAGTCGCTACCACTGCGCCACATCGGTCGTCGCGACTAGACTAGTTAGTACCTAACTTCGCCGCGAGGTGGCGTAACGACCGAGGTAATGTGTTTCTGATTGCACTTAAATTATGGCTTTTGGTTAGATTCACGTTAGAATATTGTCATCTGTGTTTTTGAGCACCTTTTAGAAGAAAATTTGTAAATAGGGATGCTTGATTTAAGCATCACCTCGTGGATAGTAAAAAGCGGCACTGAAAATATACACACACACACACACACACACACATATCACGCCTTTATCCCTTGCGAGGTAGGCAGAACGTTATCGTAAAAATACGGTCGCTATCGCCACGTCGTCTGACAAATATTGCGGGCTCTTTCAGATGATTCGTGTATAACTTTAATGGTTCCCTGAGTGATTCTCGCATTTGGTCCGGATTTGGCCATTTTTCAAAAAATAATTTTTTTTCTTTATTAGGGCTATAATTTTTATAAATGTGATACGTATTTGCATTTTTAATAATATTTTTCGAAAGGCACTCATGTGGGATAATTATCAATAAAGTTATGTAAAGGATGGTAATGAAGCCAAGGATGGAAATGAAAAGTACATGGATTATAATGAAATATGACCTTATTGACTGCACTACTGAGGAGATGTCCAGTTCCTACGGTCAGGCTAATGCTTCTTACCATGTCTTACGCCTCCACTGCAGCCCATGGACATCATCCCTGTGCCTCTGGACTATATCTGCTAGGTTATTCATAAAACAATGTCTGCTTGGTTATCCATAACAATTCTAGGTATAAAAGTTGAAACTAAATCATTTTTCGTAAGAAATATGGGTAGAAATATAAAAATGATGCTTAAAAAAGCATTTTTCTTCATTTTTGCTCATTACCATCCGTCAAAATTGGGCCGAAATCTTGGACGAAATAACCACTGGACGCGAAACGTATCGAATTTGTTTGAAAACTCATTCAACCAATATTGGGGGGGAGGGAGGAAAGGACAAATATTATTCTTCCAAATTGAAATGTACACGTATTGCATCATCATCTCTTTACTTCTGACAGTTTTGATTTTTTCCGGTTTATGAAGTAAGTCAAAGACAGTGCTGTAGCATAGTCGATAATCGACAACGAATGAATGATTGAATGAAGTTTTTGATCAGCTTATTCCTAAAAAAACATATAACAGGTAAGTACATGTAAAACGTTAAGTGTTAAAAAAATGGACCTTTAATACTGTGATGTCAGCTTAAAATAGAAACACTTTCATGCCGGATAAAATCGTACGTTATGACAATAGACAAGAATGAATCAATTTCTGGTCGAGTAATATTGGAAGGATGAGACGAAGTCAAGGCCTTCCCAAGTTTCTTTCTTTCTTCGTGTGGGTCACCGAGTCGTCCAACGACCCAATGAACCTTAGTGTCAGAATTTTTCAACCGCCTTTTACAAGTAGCAGGCTTCAGACATGGTTGTATAACGACCGCCATTTATAGATAGCAACCGGGACCTGCGGCCTAACCTAACGTGATATACGAAATACATAACCATATTTCTTGCGGACAATCAGGTGGTTCAGTCCGCAATGTCTTAACCAGACTGGGAATAAATTTAGAAAGTGACAAATATCAACTTTGTGAGTGACCTACCGGGAATCGAACCCGGAACCTGCTGCGTTGCAGGCAGTCGCACTACCACTGTGCTACGTCGTTGTTCCGTTTCATTTGCGAGAAAACATTATAAATCCACATTTTAATTGTAATAAATTTTGAAATACGCTAGCAGCACCGATTGGATTTGCTTATCTTGAAAAAACCTAATTTCACGATGCGTCGATGATGGTAAGCTATATATATATATTTTTTATTATGAACACCCATAAGAAAGCGAAATGTGTACCTACGTACTTGCAACACAGTTATAACGTGAGGTTTCAATGAAATAAGGCAAAATCTATCGACGAGGTTATAGCAAATGGTTTGTTTGCATTTTATGTCACTTTTAAATAAAATAGACTTTACTATTATTTTTATCGATATCCTTCATCGAAAGTAGAATAGCACTAGACTGAATGTAATTGTTGAACGAATGAAAAAATGACTGATAATAACCGACTAATTAGAGTACGATCAAATATTGGTTGAAATGTTCTATAAAATATGACCTTTTTTATTGTGTCGTATTATACGATCCAGTCTTGCATATTTTATTAATTTTCTACGTAAATAACACAAAATACAGGACAAAAATATAGTTACGAGTGAAAAGAAATATTGCTTGTACAATAGCTATAGTTTTTACAAAGCAATACAGCACATTTCACCATTTTTAAAGCGATCTTTTCTCTTGTAGCACTGAAGCGACACTGACGGTTGCGGTTAGATAACTTTGGCAAAATTTCAGGGTTTGTGGCTAGAGGGGTAAAGGGTGAAATGACATCGTTTCGCGTCCAGTGGTTATTTCGTCCAAGGCCGAAATGGACGGAAATGAGTAGGATGGAAATGAGGTTTCGACAGTTTTTTTCAAATTCTGACGATACCTAGATATTTCAGAGTTATGATACGAAATGGATAAAATTACAACGAAATGCTATTGTTATATATAGAAAGAAAACATTAAAAGAGAACAGTTAATATAATAATCACTGGATAGTAATGAACTCTCACCTGTGACAAAACCAAAATTTAAGTGCGAGAATCAAAATTTAACTTTCTACGAACGTTTTCACGGAGTCACCTCCAGTCAGATGGTATGGCTGACTTGCAAGGAAGGGGCTTGTGGAGAAAGCGACGTCTTTAGCAGGCTTATTTAAGGATAAAAGTTTATGTTAATTTTCGCGGACGGAAATGAAGAATTTCGTGTGACTAAAATATAATGTTGATTCTCTCTGGGTTTCATTCAGTATTATTGCTTGAACTATTTACTGTGCATAAGCTATCTTCACTGATGATCGGAAAACAGGAAAACATTGTGAAGTTTATCGTATAAATGGCTTGATATGATTATTTTAGTGTAAGATGAACTGAAAATCACACGGATGGAAATGAGATTTTACCTATCTAAAGTTCGATAACTAATTTTTGAAAAGACTTGTACCAAATACCGATCCTGCCACATTTTTTTATTTTTATTAGTGACCTTTTCGGATATAAATAACTTTCGATTTATTTGTTTTCATACCAATTTGATGCCTGCACACGAAATCTGGACCAAATGCGAGAATCACTCCCCTATCTATTTGCATAAAAATATTAGCCATAATATAGGTTGGCACAATGTACATTGAACTAAAGATACTTACGCATAAAAATAGTAGGCATAACACGTTAAGCATGATTTATTAACCTAATCTAACCTAACTTAACGTAACCTAACCAAATGTCTATAAAAATACTAACCTAACCTAACCTAACCTATAAAAAATTGTTAGACATAAATAAACTGCATTATGCCAAGATAAATATTATGCGAAACATGTTATGCTAAAACATATTAGTGGAAAAAACATTACGCTAACGAAAGGGATCCCAACTTTAATGACAGGTTCTCAGCCTTATCGCCTAAAGTTGTATACCTACACGTGAAAGCATCGTGACCCTGTCCACAACCGAATTGCTAGATCTATGAAACTTATAGTGCAAGAGCACAATCATTGTAGCAATTTTCCGACGCATCCTTCGCAAGCCGTGAGGGCTCTAGTC
Source organism: Keiferia lycopersicella (assembly GCA_029255805.1). Lineage (NCBI taxonomy): Eukaryota > Metazoa > Arthropoda > Insecta > Lepidoptera > Gelechiidae > Keiferia > Keiferia lycopersicella. Next base: position 1,634,437 of record JARACZ010000024.1, read on the forward strand.
CGAGAGCTAACAACGCGAACATTTGACTGTTGTAAATAGGTGTGTAGACCGCTTTACATACATACCTACATACACATACACACATTGCGGGGTTGGCAGAGCGTTAACGATCGTAAAATTACGGTCGTTATCGCCACGTCTGACAAGTATTTAGGGTCCTTTCACATGATTCGTGTATCAGTGTAGTGACAGGTTGTTAGCTTTTCGCCTAAAAACTTAATTAACATGAAACCCTTGAGTCCCTTAGTTGCCTTTTACAACACTCGCGGGAAGAAATGGGGTGATGCTATTCTAAGTCGGCATCACACGGCATAACCGACCGCCTTTATGTAGACCGCCTTACAAGCTATATTTTAAGTATTTTTCACTTCGTGTTTTGATTTCTTGATACACTCCATATAGCAAACCATAAACTTCGTTACACCATCAGCGAGTGGCAATGAAGACGGTTTGCATTCAATATTAGTGCAAATAGTATACATAGTGCAAAAGTTATTCATTTACCTATACAGGGTGTAAAAAAAATTGCTGCAAATATTTTAAGTGTGATGCCGGCTTAGAATAGCATCACCCCACATCCTTCCCACGGGTGTCGTAAGAGGCGACTAAGGGACTCGAGGGTATTGGTGTATTACAATTTTTAGGCGACAGGCTGACAACCTGTCACTATAGTGATACACATGTTTTCTGGAACAACCTTGGAAATCAATCCTCAAAAATGTCAGACGTGGCGATAGCGACCGTTTTCTTATGGTCATTAACGCTCTGCCTACCCCGCAAGGGATAAAGGCGTGATATATGTATGTATGTATGTATGTAAATATTTTAAGGGGTGAATCAGTCGATGAAACTGAACAACTATTACCAAGAAACTTAGGTCGAAAAATGAGAAAATTTATAGGACCCCATACAAATTGGCTTGGTCAGTTGGTAATTTTATATGGAAGGTCCAATATTTTTTTTCATATATCGACCTATTTTGGGGAAAGTTGTTCAATTTCATGGGTTGGGTCACCCTTTAAAATATTTGCAGCTAATTTATTTACACCCTGTATGTCCCGTTAACTCTTGCACTACAATGGCGGATTGTAAGCACGCGGGTTCAAGGGGGGAGGGGGGCAAACTGACGTCGCCTCAGCGCGCGAAAATTACATTCCGAGCGCGCCTCGCATATCTATCACAGGCAAATTTAACTTTAGTTTCGGAACGTACCCTAGAAGCGAAAATACAAAACCACCTGATCCCATAGCCTGAGCTGTAGTAGCTTTTAAACAGCGAACTACTGTCTAAATCACAACACAGAATACTCAGGCCGCTCGGTGTCAATTTTGCCATATTTTAACCGCTGATATGCGACACGCTCGCTATTTTTTTTCTGGAGTTGTGGATACAGTTTTAACCTAACTTAACATTCAATGCTAGCTTACGAAAGTTTGTAGGTAACAGACAAAATTTCCTTACCGGCCATTTCTTTAATGACCACAAACCAATTCTCGAATATTAATCGTATAATCCTAATTGAGTGATAGCATCTTGCGAAGTTTAGCTGTGCTACAGAAAGGTGTTTTAGGCGTCAAATAGACTTTAACGCATCACGTCTATTTTAGCGGTAGTTTCGAATATTTTTACGCATCCCAGCAAGGTTAGGTTAGTACAAACCCCTTTGGGGCAGACAGGATCATGTCTGCAAGCCGTCTTGTACTTACGTCAGCAAACCATATAAACCCTGCTCTATCACAGATTGTGGTTGTCTGCACTGAAGTGGGGTTTGAATTTACGCATCCCAGCATTGTTGATGTATGGAAAACTGGGCGGATCTTTGTTTGTCTTTTCGTATGGAATACGTGCTGAGATTAGATTCAGTTCGTTGTAATAAAATTGGGGATAAGCAAGTGTATTTTACCCTGTTTGGCTTACTTGTTTACCCAGATTTAGATGATTCATGTAACACTGTAGTGGCAGGTTGACAGCCTGTCGCCTAAAGTTGTAATACACACGAAACCCTCGAGTCCCTTAGCTAAGGAATCTTTTAGGTTTTCTAAATCATATAAGAACGCTAGCTATTGATGATTGCTTAGCTTAATTTTTCTTCTTACACACAACAATATAAAAAATGCGCCTAATCCGGCTCAACTTTCCCTACCGAGTCAAAACAGGACCTTATGACCTATTCAATTTATTAACTTTTCCTACCGCAATATACCAGATTACCAGGGTACCATGAATCACGAGATGTCGATATCTTTCAATAATCCAATCAAACCTATCCGTACTAATGTTATTGTCAAACGGGGTTTCGCATGTTCTGAGAAAACGTTTGATCGAATATTATTTGATGATGGTCTCTCCGACCGATTTCGGCCATGGCGACCACTTTGACTCCTAATCAGATCAGCGCTAATGCACCCGTGCACAGTGTGGACACGTGAGTTTTCCATTTGCATAATTATCAATATAAAATATCATTTATTAGAGAAGTTAAGAATCGAATTGATCAAAAGTACATTTTATTGAATTTCTGTTATAAATAGTAGTAATGCGATTTGGCGTAATACAACTTTTTAGTTAAATGGATTGTCGTATGCATGTGAAATCGTATATCAAATAGATTTATAAATATGCCTTTAGTAACAATTGACTTTAAGAAAAGTAACTTTTCAAGAGGCTACTTTACATAGAATATTTTAATCCATGATTAGATTAATGTAAATTTATTTTGCGAAAATAATGAATGAATGAGCTGTAACTCTGCTGATTACTACCAGCGTCAAAATCTCTTAAAAATACATCGTTTTAGTTTTTTATCGTCATCGTTTTCGTTTTTCTGTGTTATTTTTTCGTCTTTGTGAGTTGTCTAACATATTGTCGAGAAAATAAATTTCGGGCAAACGTACTCCACCTTTATTAGATCCATTCTAATGTTATTGTCAAACCGCCATTGTCCGCAAGCGAGTTTCTGAATGTCCAGTCACGTATCGGTGAGAAAGAGACGGCGATATACAAGTGACATGTGCGAGAAAGAGACAGATGGTACTATGTAAACAATAGTTACGTGATGAAGTGAATGGGCGTATCTCAAAAGTTCAGGTTTCGAACAATCAACTGATTTACGAAAGGGGTCATATTTTGGAATTTGAATTATGTCATGGACCTGAAAATATTGGAAACCTTCTGATACAGTTTTCTACTATGCTAATGAAATTTAAAACGTTCTCAATTGGTTTATGCCGTGTGCCGTGGCTTAGAATAGCATCACCACATATCTTTCCCTTGTAAGAGGCGACTAAGGGACTCGAGGGTTTCATGTGTATTACAATTTTAGGCGACAGGCTGACAACCAGTCACTATAGTGATACACCATTCTTCTGAATCAGCCCTGAAATATTTGTCAGACGTAGCGAGAGCGACTTTATATTTACGGTCGTGAACGCTCTGTCTAACCCGAAAGGGTTATAGGCGTGATATATGTATGTATCAATTGGTTTAGAGTAATACAAATTCCGTCATACCACTGACGTCATACTAATTGTGGGCAGGCCGGCTATATCACCTGGATGATGGCTGTGGGTGGGGCCAATTTTTCCCCCGTTTAAACAATTGGTACAGATGTTTTGGACTAACGTAGACGGATCGCACACTTAACGCACGACGGTGCGCTAAAACATCTCAGCGGTCTGTCAGATCCACACTAGAAATGTCAATCCCAATACAAAACCAGCTCAACCGCTGTTGACGCAGCGTCGTCCGTCGAGCGCGGTTTTAGTATGGGGAGTGTCGTTTCTAGTAAGGATCTGACAGACCACTGCGATATTTAAGCGCTCCGTCGTGCGTTCAGTGTGCGACCCGCCCTTATTTCGCCGGCTCGAGGACCCTTAGTGAGTCTTGGCGTTCGATCAGAAAAATAAAACATAAATGAAAATCAACTATACAAATGCAAATTATAAGTAGGTATAAGGTGTAAAAATATTAGCAGCAAATATTTTAAAGAGTGAACCAGCCCACGAAACTGAACAACTTTCTCCAAGAAACATAATATGAGAACATTTTTTGGACCTCCCATACAAATTGACTTGGTCGGTCGGTGACTTTGTATGGGAGGTCCAAAATTTTTTTCATATCTCTATCTATGTTCCTTGGGGAAAGTTGTTCAGTTTCATGGGCTGGTTCACCCCTTAAATAATTGCGCTAATATTTCATGCAATTTCAATAACTTGTATTAATTTATAAATAACAACTTTGATCCAACTTAAATTCTACCTAATCCCAGCCTACTTTCATAGTTGAGTGACGCAATTTCCCGCTACCAGTTAATTTAAGACGGGTTGCGACATGTTTATTGGTTAATTAAAGTTTTACGCGAAAACAAACAGTAGGTAGGTAATGTAGGTATATACCTACTACCCCTTCTTATCCCTGCCTCCTCTCTGGTACGGTCAGAAGATGTATGAATGTAACGAAAACTTTACAGGCGTGATCAGACCATGAAACTGAACAACTTTTACTATGGGGGCTATGGTGGGAAAGAAAATTTTTTTTCGAGTTCCCATACAAAGTCAGTCAGCTGATCGGGCTGGGAGGTCGAAAAAATTTCACGTTTCCCAACATAGCCCCATAGAAAAAGTTGTTCAGTTTCATGGTCTAATCAGGCCTGCAAAGTTTTAGTTACACCGTCTCTTACACCCTGTATACATACACGCGCATGAATTTATGTCACTAATTATTTCTGATGAGATTTTGTGTGCTATCTGTACATTTGAGTGAAACACCTGAAGGCTGTGAAACAATAACCAAAGTTCACAATTCACCCGGTATCCCGATTAGCCCCAGTCTCCTCCCCCCCCCCCTTCAGACCCCCCCCCTTCAGACCCCCCTCTTCATCCCCCCCCCCCCCCCCCCCGAACAGGACAACAGGGTTTAATTGCATTTATTTATAAGTTTTTGAAAGTAATTAAACGCAATACTGTAATACTTAATGAAAACAAGGAAACTGTAATTTTCAGGAATTTCAGACAGCGATTCAAATAAGAACTTACATACATACATATATCACGCCTCTATCCCTTGCGGGGTAGGCAGAGCGTTAACGGCCGTAAGAATACGGTGGCTATCGCCACTTTTGACATTTTTGACGATTGTTTTCCAAGGTTGTTTCAGAAAACATGTGTATCACTATAGTGACAGGTTGTCAGCCTGTCGCCTAAAAATTGTAATACACAAACACTCTCGAGTCCCTTAGTCACCTCTTACGACACCCGCGGGAAGGATGTGGGGTGATGCTATTCTAAGTCGGCATCACACGGCATCGCAATAAGAATTTAAGATAATATTTATTAATGTTTCATTGGTTGAGAAACATATCGGCGGATCGCACACTTGACGCACGATGGAGCGCAAAAATATCGCAGCGGTTTGTCAGATCCATACTAGACACGTCATTCCCCGTACTATAACCGCACTGGACGGACGACATTGCAATAGCGCTGCGATGACAGCGGTTGAGCTGTTTTAGTATGGGGATGAACATTTCTAGTATAGATCTGACAGACCGCTGCGATATTTTTGGGCTCCGTCGTGCGTCTAGTGTGCGATCCGCCGGTTGCTTTTCTGATGAAACAATATTCTATTTTGCCCTAAATCCACTTTGAATACATGGGGTGATGCTATTCTAAGCCAGCATACATGTAATGGCCAGTACCTATGATAAAAAAATACCTAGAGTTTGACTCTGATCGGTTGCAAGTAAAAATGTATAAAATTAATAATATAAAAACAATGGACTGGAAGTTAGTTTGTTCATTATATTTACAACATGACAAATAGCAGTAGTATAGTACAGGGTGTAGCCTTTTATTCGTAGGTTGACGACCGACGACCGATGTGGCGCAATGGTAGACGCAGAAGGTTCCGGGTTCGATTCTCGGTGGGTCATCGTGGGTGGGCGTAGACATCTAAATCTGCCCTTACGGTGCTAGTAAAGTCAATGACTTATGAAAAAGTGAAAAACTTAATAATAAGTTGATAACTGTAAGACTTACGATATGGATGGATAACGTAAACTGTAGAAAATATCCATTTATCCAAGAAACCAATTTTACAGTTCCGGTACCGTTATTTTTCAGTTACGACTGTAATAAATCACTTTTAACAAACCTATTAACCACTAATTTGCCAAACCTTTCATAAACATAAATCACATCCTGTATACAGCATCGTAAACCTCGGAATTGAACCTAGGACCGGTCTGTTCAAAGCTGGCGCCCCACTGCGACGCGCGTTCGCGACATGCGCCTACCAGGGTACCAGGAGATGCCAGGAGTGCATCGTCGTCGCAGCGTGAGCCGGCCTTTAAAACTCTGATGCCGCTATAAATCGTGTTTTAGAACCTCCCCGCGCGTCTGGACGCCTGGTACGTTCGACACGCGAGTTCAATAGCATGCGTACAGAAATGTACCGAACATGACATTTGAAAGCTTTTGAACAACTGGATTTACATTTTGCGTGGCTTTTTAAGATGATTTCTGTATAACAAGATTACAAGACAGTGGGTTATTTATAGTGATGGTAACTTTTCGAGGTATGTTTTGAGTGCTACTGGCATGCCAGTGATTTCTTGTGGAACGGTTGAAATATAGCAAAAGGATACTACTACCATATTCAAAATGTGACCGTTGAATTGATTTTGGTAACACCAATGTCTCTGATATTGGTTGCACTATCTCTTTAAAAGGGTGTCTCAGTGACTTACTGAGGTACAATTTCACAAGACAGTCACTATCCCAAACAAATGCCCTTCGGTTAAGCATTTCGTCTTTCTTTTTGTCGCGGTGAAATTGAATGCCACTATTATCAAAATACTCACGGCAATAGTAACTACTAGCCTGCTTGCATAGGCATACCAGCACTGATGACATGATTTACAAGTATTTAATTTCCTAGCCAGTTTCAGCACTGACTGGTATGCCAGTGACTATCTTGTGCCAACGTCTTGGTGGCATCGGTTGCAACAATTTTTCATCTTAACCAGCTTCAGACCCTACTGGCATGCCAATAGTTTGTAGCCAGCGACTGTCCTCTGCCAATATCCCCTAGTGGCATCGGTTGCAACTATATCACTTCCTAGCCAGTTTCAGACCCAACTGGCATGCAAGTGATTCGTTGCCTGTGACTGTCCTGTGCCAAAGCCCCCTGGTAACATCGGTTGCAACTATTTTACGTCCTAGCCAGCTTCGGCATCAACTGGCATGCAAGTGATTCGTTGCCAGTGACTGTCCTGTGCCAACGCCCCCTGGCAGCATCGGTTGCAACTATTTCACGTTAAATGGCCCGAGTGATGGCTGGCCGGACAGCGTTTTAACGATTTTTCGCCAAAATTTCCGTTTCCGTTTAGAAATTATTGTTATTGTCTTTTGCCGTTGTTTATGGTCTAGGAGAGACACAGTCTCGGCTCATTTGTTTCAAGGTTTAGAAGTTAAGCATTGCGTTTTGGAAGGCCGTAGACATTTTGTGGAAATGCATAGGTATAGGTAGGTACATACATACATATATCACGCCATTATCCCTTACGGGGTAGGCAGAGCGCTAACGGCCGCAAAAATACGGTCGATGTCGCCACGTCTGACAAATATAGAGGGTCATTTGAGATAATTTTGTGTATCACTATAGTGACAGGTAGTCAGCCTGCCGCCTAAAAGTTGTAGTACACCTGAAACCCTCAAGTCCCTCAGTCGCCTCTTACGACACCCACGGGTAGGAAATGGGGTGATTCTATTCTAAACCGGCATCACACGGCTTAGTAGGCAGGTACCATTCAAGATTTATAGAGACAGGTTGTCAGCCTGTCGCCTAAAAGTTGTAGTACACCTGAAACCCTGAAGTCCCTCAGTCGCCTCTTACAACACCCATGGGTAGGAAATGGGGTGATTCTATTCTAGACCGGCATCACACTTAGTAGGTAGGTACCATTCAAGATTTTCAAGATTTCAATCGTCTATTTCCAAGTAGATTCACAACGAATTCTTTAAGAAAGTAAGGAATTTACAATACAATGCTGTCACTATATGAATAAATTGTAAAAATCACACAACTATGAGCTTGTATTTGAAACTATGGTCCATAAAAACTAGTAAGATTTTTATTTATTTAAACGATAAATACTCTGCAAAGTATAAGGTGTAAAAACCATTCCATGAAACTGAACAACTTTCCCCAAGAAATCCCCATAGGTGAAAATATGAAACAAAATTTTTGGACCTCCCATACAAAATATAGTAGCCAAGCGATTCAACTCAATAGGAGGTCCAAATTTTTTTTTCATATTCTGACCTATGTTGCTTGTTGGAAAGTTGTTCAGTTTCATGGGCTGGGTCACCCCTTAAAATATTTGCAGCAAATTTTTTTACACTCTGTATAAGTTTGCTGGGTAGCCTATTTCACTAGCACCTTGTGACGTCACCTTCATTGCCGTGTGATGCCGGCTTAGAATAACATCACCCCATTTCCTTCCCGTTGGTGTCGTAAGAGGCGAGTAAAGGACTTGAGGGTTTCATGTGTATTAAACCTTTAGGCGACAGGCTGATAACCTGTCACTAGAGTAATACACGAATCATCTGAATGAATCCTCAATATTTGTCAGGCGTGGTGATAGCGGCCGTATTTTACGGCCGTTAACGCTCTGCCTACCCCGCAAGGGATAAGGGCGTGATATATGTATGTATGTATGTAAACCTTTAGGCGACAGGCTGGCAACCTGTCACTTCGGTGATATACGGATCACCTGTAAGGGCCCTTAATTCTTGCCAGACGTGGCGATAGCGATTGTACTTTCGATACATAATAACCAACCTACCAAGTCAATTTGTATGAAAGGTCACAATTTTTTTTTCATATTTCGACCTATGTTCCTTGGGGAAAGTTGTTCAGTTTCATGGCCTGATTCACCCCTTAAAATATTTGCAGCTAATATTTTTACACCTTATAGTAGTATAATTTGACAGAGTATAACAAAATAATTATTAAAATAATTGGCCGTGTGATGGTGGCTTAGAATAGCATCACCCCACATCCTTCCCGTGGGTGTCGTAAGAGGCGACTAAGGGACTCGAGAGTATTGGTGTATTACAATTTTTAGGCGACATGCTGACAACCTGTCACTATAGTGATACACATGTTTTCTGAAACAACCTTGGAAAACAATCCTCAAAAATATCAGACGTGGCGATAGTGGCCGTATTCTTACGGCCGTTAACGCTCTGCCTACCCCGCGAGGGATAAAGGCGTGATATATGTATGTATGTAACAAAATAACAAACGTTTAAACAAACAAACCATCTAGTTCAACTAACCATCACTGTAGATCATTGTGTATAGTGACGTTTGACCGCACTATAGTATGTGAACTACGCGTTGGTCGTTGGGCTGCGGTCGCGGTGAAGTGAAAAACGCAGCGTGGCCCGCGGGACCGTCAGCAGATACATCTGATAATTTCGAAACATTTATTTTCATCAGATAAGTGACATTGTTGTTCATATCACTACATATTATAAAGCAAAGTCGCTTTTCGCGTCTGTTTGTACCTATATGTATGTTTGCTTAAATCTTTACAACTACTCAACGGATTTTGATGCAGGTTATTTAATAGACAGAGTGATTCAAGAGGAAGGTTTTTATGTATAACACTTGCCGGAAAAACATCTTATTTCCACGGAAAAACGAGTTGCAGCGGGCGCAGTCGCTGGGCGTGCCGCTAGTTAGGTATAACACCGAACGACCCACATTGGGTTCTTAAACGACTACTTAGTAGATAGTAATACGTGATTGTTTGTGTTACAATAGGGCATTTTCTATGTAGGTTAGGTGAGGTATAAAAGAAAATATAGATGGCGCATAAGCTTATTAGTACATGCTGACGGTCTAAAAATCCGGAGCGCCATCTATATTTTCTTTTCAATAACGCGGCTCTGGACGTATACTGCAGGCTGAATCAGATGATTCTAGCTTTACTGAGAACGATCTTACTAACATAAAAACATAAAGTTTGTTTTCCCGGCAATATTATTGATTGATTGTCGATGGCAGTCACTGGTAACTGTTTCGGGTCAAAATATCGGGGCTCTAAGTCTGCTATTTTTTGTCATTGTAACGCCATCGAAACTCAACTGTCATTCAATTGCCATTGCGATTTTTCCATACTTTGAACTGTTAGCAGACTACGAAATAACCGAAATCATCCAACTGAGATCCAATCGACAACCAACTGAAACGATTTTCATTTAGCTGATTTAGGCCCCAGCTGTCATAACCTTCTCTATTTAGAGTTCTGTTTCTGCTGTCTCTACACAAACACGCAGCAAAATCCACCATTCTGTACTTAGTATCCGCGCGCTGTGAAAAATTTGAGCCCCGCGCCACGCATACAGCTCAGCCACGCATTTGTACTGGCTGGTGGCCTGGTATAGCCTAATCTGCGGTGCAAATACTAAACGGACATTTACATCAAATGCCACAAATGCTACTCTGCTTCAGTTATGTGGTCCTGGTACTTCAGAGCATTTAAATTCATTTAAATTGAAAAAAAAAACACGTGATTTGAATTTGAACACGGCGGCATGCATTCAGATCGGCCACGCACGCTACTAGCCACAGAGCGAAAACGTCATTTGCGTCGCTAGGGCCTGCGCGCGCATGACGTCTCTGGTCTGTGATCTCTCTCTCCTTTTCTCTCTCTCTCTCTTCGTGTGGGACACCGTGTCGTCCAACGACCCAGTCATCATCATAGCGTATGGCAATCCCTGCTTGGATCAGATCTCTATATCGAGGTTTTTTAGCCAGTTTTCTGCATCTGCGGTGAACCTGTGCAGCTCCGCCATACCACCGGGAAAGCAGCGTAATGGGCACTCGTTCACAACATGGGACAGGGTCCGGTCAGGTGCACCACAGTCGCAATTTGGTGACTTCCATAGGCCCCATTTGTGAAGATGATGGCTAGCTCTCCCGCGGTTGGTTTTAAATCGGTTTAGCCGGTTCCAGGTCCTCCTGCTGGCATCAAACGACCCAGTGAACCCTAGGGTACACTCAGTTGGGTACAGCCTAATCTGCGGTGCAAATACTAAACGGATATTTAGATCAAATGCCTAACACAATTGCTACTCTGCTCAATTATGTGGTCCTGGTACTATAAAACATTCAAATTCATATCACTACATAGTGCAAAGTCGCTTTTCGCGTCTGTTTGTATGTATGTTTACTTAAATCTTTAAAACTACACAACTGATTTTGATGCAGGTTTTTTTCTTAAATATAGAGTGATTCAAGAAGAAGGTTTTTATGTATAATAATACTTGCCAGGAAAAATTCTTATTCCCTCGGGAAAATGAGCAGCCGCTGGGGCAGGCCGTTAGTCAAATAATAAATGTTTAGACTCACTCAAAAACATACACAACCACAATTTTTAGTATTTCTATAATATAATTTCTTGGATGCAAATCTGCGAGTGTATTTTTTTGGTCACGGAGATGAATATACATATTTCTGTACTAGCGGCCTGTCCCAGCGGTTGCGCCCGCTGCAACTCATTTTCCCGTGGAAATAAGGATTTTTCCCGGCAAGTATTATACATAAGAACCTTCCTCCTAAATCACTCTATCTATTAAAAAACCTGCATCAAAATCCGTTGTATAGTTTTAAAGATTTAAGCAAACATACATACAGACAGACGCGAAAAGCGATTTAGCTTTATACTATGTAGCATGGCTATGTAGTGATTTTGTAGGTAGTTGTTAGATTTGGAGTCGGAGATTGCAGGCAGCGGCACTCTAGTTCAAAGGGCACGTTTACCCAAGGTTGATCGGGTCATTCGTCTCCTCTGTATCCCACGTGTAATGAATCAATGAGTACATTTGACATAGCTTTAGTTTCATCTCGCATTTCTTTGTCGCTGAAGGGGGGTTTAGACCCCCCTACAAAGGGGGGCTAAGGTTGACAAATGGGCCGCTCGGAGCATCCGCGAGCGATACAATCGGCGCGTTGCTTACTGTGCTCGCTCCGTTGTAGGAAAAAAATAGGGCTGACTCCGGGATTTGGTATTTAAAATGTCATGTCTGAATGGTTCCTTGGATATTAGTGGACTGTAGATAATAAATACCGCTGAATCTGGAGAACTTTAGCTTTTATTACATAAATCAAAACTATTGTGAACATACACATAACAAGATAAAATTTGCACTGGTTGCCCCTAGCAATCTATAAACAATTCTGTTGGTGTTGCCAACAATATCAACAACGTCAACTGTCAGTCCGCTGATTGAGAATATTGTACTGAAGGGTTTTTTTCATTTACTTACATAGAAAAAGTTGTTCAGTTTTATTATCGGATCCAAAGTTTTAGGTATACCGCATTTTATACCCGTAATCTTAGATAGAAGTGACGCTTCCAATGGGGTTTTTTTTTGTTCGTTTAGTTCCTAAATGATGGCGCTTGGAACTAGTTATATGGTGGTATTTATATATAGGGGTAATAAATAAACTTATGAAATTGAAAAAAAAACTTATTTTTAATTATGCAAATAACAAGGCATTGTAATCCCAATAAGAAAGGGGTAATAGATTTTTTTATTAGGCACTGAACTGCTGACTACTGATAATCCCTCAATCTAAAGTAGCGCTGCTTAGTTTGGAGATGTGTTACTATCATCCCAAAAAATCCGCATTTCTGATTCGAAATGTTTGTTAACATAAAGAAACGAATGTGATGTTTCTGTTTACATTGGGACATTTCTATGTCCACATTCTTCTGAATTTAGGTAATAAACATTTTCACGTGTATAGTTCAAATTCTTCATTAATAAATAAACATAATTACTGATCAGTATTGTATTAATATCTAATACAAATGAAATAATACCCAAGTATTTCTTTTTCTTCCATTTGCTCTTAAATGGCGTCATTATTTCAAGAATAAAATTCTTAAAATAAGTTATTTAAATGTGGATTTGTGAAGTTTTCCCGCAAATGGAATTAGGCATTATCTAGTATAATAGCCTTAGCCTTAGCCAAAATGTCAATTTCTGGTCTCGGTCACCAATATCACGCGACCAGAAATTGGCCCATTTTTGGCTACAGCCATAATGTACTATTTCATTCACAAGTCAACAAATAGACCGGTCCGTAAAACTTACATTTAATACAGATATGCACGTCAATCCACAAATGGCAGCGTGATGGCAGCCCTACGGCACGCGTCACTGGACCCGTCCCGTCTAGCCATTACTCAATGTCGTCCGCCATTTTAGGAGCCCCGCCCGCTACGCGCTACGCCGTAGCCGTAGCAACCACCAGATGGTCCGTGCTCTCCTGGTAGCCTGTCACAGTCGGTACTCAGCATTTCTGGTGTCCTGGTACTTTTGTTTGTTTTGATCGGATTGTCTGCTGCCCTGGTAACTTGGTGAAATCTTATTAAGCTCTCCGCTCCTAGTAGAAACTAATTTTGTTCTGTGCTCCTAGTAAAAAGTTGTTGTGTTGAGTGTGTTCTAATCTTTCGTTCTGGTGCCTTAGTACTTTTATTTTTGATTGGATGTTGCCTTGGTAATCAATCTAGTATTTTCGCCTGGTGCAGAACTAAGGCTTGATCATGATGAAAAATGAAACTTTGAAAGTTTTTATTTTGCGATACGACATGCGTATGAACATCACCATAGTTCGCTAGCACGATTCAAGTTCAGACAGATTACATAGAAAAGGTTGCTAATCGTATTTAATCAAATTATTTCACACGAAATGTTTCATAGATTTCAAAAAACATTTCTTTTCCTTTTTTCCTAAATAGCACATGTTTTTAATTTATCTTTGTATTCAACAGTCTTGTGCGGTTCGTATGAGATTTTTTAAATACGCCTATACTGTTCTTCTAGAATTTTAACCCGACGACCGATGTGACGCAGTGGTAGTGCAACTGCCTCTGACGCACAAGGTTCCGGGTTCGATTCTCGGTGGGTCACTCACAAAGTTGATATTATACTTTGTGAATTTGTTCCCAGTCTGGTTAGGACATTGCGGGCTGAACCACCCGATTGTTCGTAAGTAAGATGGTTCCGTGTCTCGGATTGCACGTTAAGCCGTAGGTCCCGGTTGCTGTCTATGATCACTTAGACGGCGGTCGTTACACAACCATGTCAGAAGCTTGCTACTTGTAGAAGGCGGTTGAAAAAAAATTCTGACCCTAGGGTTCATCGGGTCGTTGGACGACTCGGTGTCTCACACGAAAAGAAGAAGAAGAATCCTCAAATAATATTTCAATGCAAATCTAAGTCCCATCAGACTAAGGATATTCATAGCAATCGCTCAAACAAAAATAAAATGCACAACTTCGCGGAAACCCCTTTGTGAATAAATTCAAAAACTTTCACAAACTATTTCTTTGCGCAAACACTGCCAACTTTTAGAATAATAAACTTGTATATAAGGTGTAAAAATACTATCTGCAAATATTTTAAGGGGTGAAACAGCCCATGAAACTGAACAACTTTTTCCAAAAATCATAGGATATATTATGAGATTTTTTTTAAAGGGCTCTCAATATTGGTCCGACATGGCGATGGTGACCATATCTTTATGGCCGTTAACGCTTGCCTACCCCTCAAGAGATAGAGACGTGATATGTGTAGGATTGGTGTGTTTGATGGTTTTAATTCAAATCATTGGAAAAATATGAAAAAAGAACCACAGGGTTGGTAAAACTTAATTTTTGGTTCATAAGTGGCAACGCCAAGTTCGATATTTTTGTGTTTTGAAAAATATAATAGGAAATTTTCTATCTGACAGTTTTCGCCCGTTTTTGACTTTTATTCCAGGTGGCTTTATTAATTTAAAACAACATTAGAGTTACATTGATACTTCACGAGATTAAATATAAATATCCTCCAAAATAAACTTTTTGAGTTGGTTAAGTGTCAACGTACACATTAAGATTGGCTAGAAAATTTCCCATTCTGTAGGTTTATGTGTAGTGTAGTAAAATAAAACACGCAGATTTTTTTTAGGTTTTAATATTTTTTACACAATTCGTAGCATTCACAATGCCGACACTGTCCCGTCTCCGTCCCGTCAGCGCGCGGATCTATATATAATTATATAAACCAGTTCATTATGTATATTTATAATCATATGTACCTCGCCAAATCATACAATACAAATATATAATTAACTTTTTCACGAACTTTGATTGAAACTCCCGCTGAGGGACGACCTGATCGTAGTTACTATATTTACATTTACTTGATGACTCTCGAAATTATGTATAATATACATATATAATAAAAGAGAAAAATCAAAATAAAATTCTTCAATTAATACATTAATACCTAACAACTACTGTTTAAGATTTTTCTCTTAATAAAAATATATTACACGCCACGTAAATAACAATAATAATGCAATAATGAATTATCAACAAACGCCGGGTGAATTGTTTCCTTAATACTGAGACTTCGCTGGAAATGATACGGTATAATACAAAGAAAAATGACGTCACTATATAATATATAATCTGATGATAATATTTACAAAAGTTAACAAACTTTTCTAAAATCAGACACTAGATGGTGTTGCGGTGCAGCTGAAATGTCCGTGACATTTTTTTTTATTCTATTCGATTCGTATACTTTTCTATCGTATACTACAGCCAGTTTTACGTAGACAATAATCATCATAACCAGAGTTTTTACTATGAACGTCGTATTCTTGGCCCCCAATCTCGTATATCTTAGGTTTCTAGGCAATGCCTTTTAGTTTCTTACATTTCGGTTGAATCATAAATACGTATAATAAGTATTTATAAAAAATAAATCGTAAAACTGATAAAAAATCGAGTATGATTTTGAACTTGGCCACATTTCAACAAATCAGCTGTACCGCGAATGCTGGTATACTCTATAATAAAGCTTGTCTTCGGTTAACCTACCTCGCCTATAGTAGGACCAAATACGTAGGACCAATATGACGTTTTCCACTCGTATACATGGGTAAGGCAGTAATGCGGTAAGCATTACATTCAACGTATTTCTCATGGAGATTAAATATTTAATGATTCAAAATTTAGAATTCTGAAAATAATACTAAGATTTTATCAACTGTATTCTATGAAATCGTATAATTTTAGCGAGATTTTTCATTTTTCTTGACCAGTTGATAAAATATGTTTTTTGCTATGGTATACAAAGTGCTATACATTTCTTTTTAAACTTACAGGAGTTTTCTATTGACAAAAGTTTTTATTAGATTATCACGACACGGTAGTGTACATGCCAAGTTTGATCTGCGTGCCTTTGAGAGAAGTACAATCTCAATTAATTTGATTTGTGATCTCCAGGAAATACAACAGAAGAGGTACTTTAGAAAAAGCTCAAAATTTATTCAGTCATGAAAATCACATGTTTGTGTTTTGCTAATGTTGCGATTGAAGGACAACGGCTTTTTTTATACAGATTCTGTTACTGCCTAATACTATAATGTAAGCAAATGTTTTTATCGTATTTATTGTATGTAGTCCTTCAAATATTGTAAAATTTATAACGTATGGTCTCCTGGTAACATAGAAGGCAAATAACGTCAGGTATCAAGTCAAAATAGACCTTAAATCTCTTTTAACATCGTAAAATATCATTTTTGTCGTATACATCGGTTACAATTGTGCTACTTTATTGAACACCAAGGCAAGGTGAAACAATGATATCCGCTTCTCAATATCATTATCATTTTAAATATAAATAAAGAGGTTTATGACATTAATGAAAAAATTCTAAGCGCGACTGACATATATTTTTTTAAAGTGGTTGTTGTTTACACCAAAACGGCATAATAAAGATTTTTGTAACATGAAAGTCGTACTTAGTTACTTTTGTATTAATGTCACAAGCCCTGTTATATTCGAAGATATGTTTAATCACCTGTAACACAAAACTACGGACAATAAAACTTAGAATCCATGAAATTGACGTTCATCTAGAAGTACGATAAAAGCTTGACAATAAATTGTTTGAATAAATTACTGCAATAGAGATTTTGAACGCAAAGGGGAAGTTACACAAAAATGATTCTGTAAGATCAGTATAGTTATGAACAGGTGAGATTTCCAAGTGTGCATAAAACCACGAATGAAAAACTCATGGCTCTTTTCAAAGAACTTGGCGGAGCACTGCCGTGCTACCAGATGTTAAATGCGACATATACCCCGCCTGTTCACAGCTTTTCTATTTAAACAAAAAGTCATATTAATAACCTATTCCGTACACAATCTTTACAAAATGGTTTGTGTTTTTTTATCTGTCCTATCAGCCCCTAGTACTTCCAGTGATAGTTACAACTTACAACTATTCAATTATTTATTTATATGTACGTAATAACAATACACAATTAGCTATAAATATTTATACGATAACTATCAAACCGTTTTTTTTATTGTTACATTCATCAACTTTGCTCCTATTGTTCCAAAATGATAAAACTGTTCATTATTTTTATAATTAGGTGAATGCACCAGGTTATATTACAGCGTCCAAGTGTCACTTCGCGTTAATTTACATTTAATTTAAACATTGACTTTAAATCTTATTATAGGAGATCGTATACTGTTTCAAATATTACAAAATGTCGCTTTATGTACACGTTAGCATCGTTCTCCTGATTGTTTGAGTCACGCGGCCGCGTCGCTGCGGTGCCGCTGCGGGTACGCTGCGAGGACGCTGCGGAGCCGCTGCGGGGACGCTGCGGAACCGCTGCGGTGCCACTGCGGGGACGCTGCGGAATCGCTGCGGGAACGCTGCGGGCGCGGCGCGGTGCAGCGGCGTGTCGCCAGTGTGTGTTGGAGCCTTTAGTCTCGTGCGATCAGCCGGTTTCAGCAAATGCTAAGCCGGGCGATGTCTCTGTTATTCATATCTGAAAATTATAGAAATAAATCTTATATTAATAAAGACAACGGAAAACATGACGTTTCACTAGTGAAAAACATGACTGAAGAAGACTTGCATAGGTAAAATGTGTTTGGCGGGGGCGTCTCCACTGAAGTGGGGCTTCGCTAAGCTGAGCTGAGCGGGGCATGAATTGACCAGTCAGGGTACGTCTCCACTGAAGCGGGGCGGGGATTTGGGGATTTTGAGGCTCATGATTGGTCAATTCTTGCCGCACTTAGCTTAGCTTAGCGCAGCCCCGCTTCAATGGAGACGCACCCTAGTGTGATTGCCAAGTCTGCAAATATAAAGTTTGTTAAGGAAATGTAATTCGTTATCAAGAACTGAACTTAGTTTTACATTTCACACACTTAGTTTGACAGCAGGGACCTTAGATTCTGGTCGGCGAATAATTTTTGTCTGAAATACTGGGGAAGAAAAAGTTTTTCAATTAGGTAAAAAATACTTACATGTACAAGAGCTGGGTATTAGAGATGGTGTCCGTAATACTCGGCCGGGTAGTGGTATCCCTGGTGGAAGGCAGGGTCTGCCGGGGGCCGGTGCATCATCTGCTGCCCGTCCATCATGTAGCCCATGGTCGCCTCGGGGCTGTATGCGCCGCTGGGCCCGGCGTGAGGGAACACTGCGGGGTAGAACACTGTACGGTTAATTATGCTAGATGTTGGGCGAAATATAGATATATATATATATATATGAAAATGGGAGAAGACAGAGACAGATACTCCACCGAGAAGGAAAATACTCTTACGGGTATATCTATATATCTATTTGAATAGATGATTAAAGAAGTACTTTGAAGGGAAATATTTATACAAATGTATATCGTTTATAATGATAATTCGTTACTCGTGAGTGACGTGTGCGACTTGGCCTTCTTGTTAACATGAATAAAATGTGTAAGTATATATAATTTTATTAATAACAGTGAAGCTAAAAACATACAAACTGTAAAAAAAATAAGCAGACGAAGAAATATTGTGACATTTTTATAACCACAAAACCAGAGCCGCCCTCGACAGCATAAACATCCTCTTTTACATAACACACTTGACTTTACCAAACGGCATGTATTCACATAAAAACAGTTCATGACCCTACTTTAAACTACTTTAACCAAATCCCTCATAGCACGAAGGTATTGTTACGTTGCGAATTCGCTCAATTTTACCACAAAACTGTTATGGCTTCCGAATGCCATGCGTCTGAGGGATTATCAATCGAGAGTAATGGTTTTCGTCCATTACAGACGCCGATTTCCTGCTGCCTCTTTATGGGGCACGCGCCATTGCTTTCCGAGAGACAAACACGAGAGTCGGCTAATGTCTTTGGTTTTTGTTCGGTTCGCGTTCGAATTTTGAAATTGTATTCGATAGGTTACAAATTCGTAATGGACGAGCAAGTTTTCAAAACCTGGCACTGTTTTATCGATTACAATTTTGATGTTGTATGTATGTGTTGTGCCCTGTGACTGTTGTAGTAATAGTGGTGTTAGGAATAGAACTAGTCTGAATGATATAATAAATGAGTAGAGTTCAGTCTATTGATACATCAAAACTTTTTTTATTAGAGTTGATTGAATAAATGTCTTTTGTAATAATCTTTACGTCAAAAACGTCAAAAGTTTCCAGCAGATACTGCCAAATAATAATTGCCGTAAAATCGCAGCGTTTCACGAAACTTGGCCAAAGCAAATAACAGTTAGAAACTTTTGTAACACAATAAAATTTGTCAGCGTTCACAATAAAAGTTCTAAAAATAATTTCCGTCATTTGAGGCGATGACAAAGTTTAACAAAAGCAGTTTTGTGACAGGAAGAGATGTTTTAGAACTTGGGCTTTTTTTCAACTGTGCTCGAAAAAGTTTCCAAAACCGTAATAATGAAAAGGGAACTATCCAAGGTCCAAAATTTTATACGAATTGTGCCACATTGCATCTTTAAAGATACATAGAGCGCACAGCGGTGGTTACGCCAAGCACCCGTTTATTGCCAATCGATTTGCCATTATAGTCTGCGCCCCTAGTTCTTCGAGACAGTGCCTCCGGTGGAGCGTGGGCCTACCAGGACAGCAGCACAGGAAGCAATAAAGGAGCCCCCGCGGCCCGGGGCAGAGTCGCCAGGAAACTACCAGGAAACTATGATTTAGTGGCGATGGGCTATCTCAGGACGCGGGCTTGATCGCTATATTGTTCAAAGGCAGAGGGAGATAGACAATTAATCATATTATTGCTAAACTCCAAGACAAAAGCTGAAGTAGAGATTTGTAATAAATCTGCCGTAATCTGCAGTTTGAGAAAAGTATCACGTAGACTTTTGGCATTGTATAAGACAGCTTTGTCTTTGACCTAAAAAGCTCTCAAGCCACGTCGAAACTTTATTAGCTTTCAAAGAGTATCAATTAAAATTTGCAACGACTAGACTCAGCAAAAAGTGCAGTAAACTCGTTCGTCTATTTTCTATTCAGAAATATCCATCGGTGCAATCTCCTAAAGTACCAGGGCGTCAAAATTCTAGCGGAGTTAGCTCAACTTTAAAGCAGTCGACAACATAAAACAGAGAATTCTAAATTCCCTCGACGGAGCGGATGCAGGCGCCGCCAAGTTTGCCGACGACGGAAAATGGAAAAACCGGAGGGTGGAAGGATAGATGGAAAATTGTTTTGGCAATGGACTAAAGAAAATGGCCACCGCATTTCCTGTGGTCAAGCCAAAAGGCGCTTTTCCAATCACTATATTATTTCGGTCGCGCGCTTATGTATTCTCTCCGCGTGCCTCTCGCCCCTATTCCGTTTTTGGCAAAGCGTCTCTTATCGAAATTCGTAACGAGTCAATCGCTTTTTGTTCTCATTAAGGGCCCGCCTTATGATATGAGAGATGGTCTGTCAATCACAATTACCAATTGTTCTTGTCTTGTGTTATTCAGGGCTTTATGTTTCCCAGCTGGGACTTTTTGCGGTGAACTAATATTGACGTTATTATGTTGAGTAACTTACATTGATGATACAATTTTCTTTTTTCTAAGTGTCAGACTAATATTACTCGTATCGATCAAAAGACACATTATGCAAGACATGGAATTTCTTTACAACTTTATTAAACGTATTCGTTATTCAAGCATGTTTTATAGTTTTTCTGTTTTTATATTGCACATGTCTACTTCCCCAGCTTATCATACATACTACTTTACCGATAATGGTCATCGACGTATTAATACATTGCGACAACACATACCAGGAGGACATAACGTTGTCAGTGGTCGTCGGCCATACACACAACGCCGTGTAACAGAGCTAATGAATTTATTATAAGGGCATAAATTGCACTCTGATGCGACGCCATTAACGTGCCAGCCTGTAAATTACAATTCGTTCGCCCATCGAACGTTCCAGCGATCGTTTATACAGCTCCGTGAGAGGATTAATTCGTGTACTCTACTCATCACACCTCTGCAGGTGGTATTTTAAAATTTAAATAAAATATATCTCACAGGATATTTTTCAGCGGATCACAGACTTGCATAAAAGATACACGCGATCGAGCAACTTGAACACGGACGGAATATCCTCCAAGTTTTCGCTCCGCTTTATTTATTCACGAAATTACAGACAGACAAAATAGCGTTTCTAATCCGGCGTAGGCCCTCGGATACATCCACACATCTAGATAAAGGCACCAGGCGAGCATACATCGGCGATAGGCGAGGGGCGGTGATGGATAGCCCGGGACGGGTCAACGAATTCGGACATTATTCTTTTTTACCCTTCTTGCGTTCCCGCTTCGCAAAAGTAAGCCCTTTTTCTCCAACCTCCTTTTTTCCAGCCAGGAATTTTTGTTAGCTACGCCGGGGACGTTTTATGGACTGTGTGCTACAATTACAAAGTAAAAATAGAATTGGTCGTTTGTAATTCTATTCCATATTGTCGGAGGGACAAAAAATTTGCCTCGTCAGGAATTCCGCGTTTTTGTCCTACTTTCTCATTTTATGTGTTCGTGGTCCGGTCGTTTTTGCTTAGCTGCAGTTTGGACGAATTATTTGTGCTGTTTCCTTTTGTCAGGAGAATGTTTGACCAATCTAATTGACTTTGAAATAACAAAGAGTCACTTTATCAAAGTACTACCTAGATGATTTGTGGTATTTGAGTATTGAGTATTTGTGGGAAAGAATCTGAAACGTCCACTCTAACATTCAAGGTTCAGCAGTGTCGCCAAAACAAAACAGCTTGGCAAGTTCTCACAAAATGCTACAATATCAATAGCGTGCACTTAGAAAAATAAACACACATTTTAAAACTACACTTTATGTTCAAGAGAGCACGTAAACAAGCGCTAAATTTTCTTCTAGCGCAGTCATTACTTGCAGGTCGCAGCTGGCGAGGTACTAGGAGCACATAACTCCAATGGTCAGCGTTAAAAGCTCTCGAAAGATCTCGAGGGACGGCCCGCCCGTTACTCAGGTGCATGTGGCCGCCTGCATACTGTATGAACCTTCTACGAGGTACGAGGCACACTTTGTGGTCAACCAAACTCAATTTCGGACTTCAAAGTCGTTCGGACGTGCCGAATTCGAAGCGTCCACACGTGAGCGCAATGCCTATCGACGGTCAGTTTAACAAAGGGTTGCTCGAGTTTAAGTGATACTTATTGGAAAAGAAGGAATTCTCTAGAGTGTTGGAATTCGTTAAAATTTTATAAGAGTCGGCTTGATACAATCATATATCGAAATAACAGATGTACAAGAAAAATGTTACCTGCTCTATTTGACTGGTCTATCATTGGCTGCACTATCCTACGTCTCGCGTTGATAAACCTGTAACAAAGATACATTACATTAATAAAATTTACACGAAATATACACAGATTAGAATTAGAACTTGGCGGTTGCTCTCGCGTGCGCCATTAAATGATTAGACGCAATTAGACATTAGGCAACTCTTCTCGTTATTGTACCAGGAGTTCATAACACGCTCGCAGGTTGAATTCGAGCAATTACTTCAGCAATATGTTATACGTCTCGTGAATAAGTAATCTCCCCGCGTTTCTGCGCCCCTGGTACCCGGTATATGGGTGCATTTCCAAATTAACTGTCACTATGAATTTTCCACGAGGTTCCCAGACATTGGCGCGATTGTTTTGTGATTCGATTAGTTTTTCGCGTAATTTTGTATGTAATTTGGACGTTTTCACCCCGCTTATTGCTGCTAAAATGATTAGCGTTTGGGGTTTCATTGGGGGGGAATTGGCGAAAAATAGACACATAAAATTACAATTACAAAATTGCAATAACTCTGCAATTCGCTGCCTATAAATCATAACTGTCAAATAAGCGTACGGGAGTATCGCAGCCAAGTTACACAATCTGCGACATTCCTAATTCTAATTTCGAACATTTGAAATTAGAGCGTTCAACCCTTCCACTATCTTGCGACGACAACGAAACATGGCGCTGTAATGTATTGTTAATATCTAGATTAGTTCATTAACTTCGGACCCTCGGACACCCGCGGGTCCCCGGGTCGTAATGCCCGGGTCTATAACCCCTGGGGGATAAAAACGGAGTTTTACGACACTTCGGAGATCTGTTTAAGTCTGGGTTTTATTAATTGGACTCGTTAGTGTCGTTTTGTTGTTGCAATAACAATTTTAAGCGAGCGTTTAAATATTGTTGAGGTACTTTTGAATGTGTAATTATAATTAGAAGAATATGGACAGAATTACATCTACGCTTAGGATGGGAGGCGTATTATTCAAATTTCACAAAATGAAGTTACAGTCAGAGTGTAGGCAGAGCTTAAACGATTGTAATAGGGTTTTTTTTAATTATTATTTTAGTAGCTGGATAGATGACGCTGTGCTAGGTATGTTACCGCAAAGAACGGAACGTAATATTTAGTAGTTTTTGTTTTTTTGAAACTTGGAGTCGGACTTATTTGGAACGAAAGTGTCAGTGCATGCCAGACTGTCAGTCAGTTTTGCAATGTTTTATTTTTTATCTTTTGACTCTGTAATCTACACTGGAATCTAGTAACATAGTCAGTTCAACGCCATCTATCGAGTTTTTGGAATACTGTTTATTTTAATTCTCAAAAAGTAAACCTCCTATTGGGCCCTCCATTTGGCCATTTTTTTGTAAGACGTGAGGATAACTAACATTTTTACGGCCATTCACTGTCTGCTTACGCTGCAAGTGAGGCTTGAATCAGCGCTATTCTCAATTTTATTTCTGCTTTTAGAAAATTATTACTAAAAAAATATGAATATTACGAATAAAAGTTATCACAAAATAAAATTCTATTTCACAATAAAACGCAATCCGCCATTTTTGACGCGGTGTAAAATAACTATGTTTGTGTTGCAACAAAACGCAGAGGAGACAGTGCCACAATGGAATTTGCATTTGTATGTGGGAATTATTTTATTCCGCGGCGTAATGGCGTAATGGCGGCCGATAACGGGAGAGCATAAATCATAACAGTGATCTGGATTTGTTAATTTCGCCCCCGGCCGAAGGGTTAAACGGTGGAGATGGGTGAGGTAGTTTTGGAGTGAGGTTTGATTATACATACATACATACATACACACAAATCACACCTTTATCCCTGACGGGGTAGGCAGAGCGCTGACGATTATCGCCACGTCTGACAAATGTTTAAGGGTCGTTTCAGATGAGTCGTGTATCACTATATACTGTAAAGGTTTGATTATCACTACATAATATAAAGCAAAGTCGCTTTTCGCGTCTGTCTGTATATATGTTTTGCTTAAATCTTTAAAACTACACAACGGATTTTGTTTTTTTTAATAGATAGAGTGATTCAAGAGGAAGGTTTTTATGTATAATACTTGCCGGGAAAAACCATGTTCCCACGAAAAAATTAGTTGCAGCGGGCGCAGCCGCTGGGGCAGGCCGCCAGTTGTGTATGTATTTAACAATATATTATTATATTGTATGTATTTACATTTATGAATGTTATCTTCATTTTTATATATTTTTTATATGCCTTCAAATTTAGAGTACAGTACTTTTGACATCCTGCTTGATATCCATCATACCCCTTACTAATAGAAATTAATACTGAGTCCTATAACAAACACCCCTTCTTGCACTCTACACCCGCCATCAAACGCTCGCACAGCATAATACCATGTCGCGCATTGTCCAAAACGAAAACGGCTCAAAAATGCACCACTGCGCCTGATAAATGACTCCTGTATGCAAATTCAGCTAATTGTAATAAGATTTTAGTATTAAGTTCTGTCACCCTAGTACCCTCAGGGGTTTGGTTATTATAAACTTATGCTGCGTGTGCTAAATGTATATCTGTTTTTAAAAGGGTGCTTTGGAATTTGGGTAGCAGTGCTTAGAATGTTTTATTTGAATTTCACTGTTGAAATATTTTTTTATTGTTTTATATGTTAAAATATTTTTTTGTATGTTGAATTTCACAGATTTTCAAAGTCTCGCACTTTCCTAATGATTTGGTCACTCTACTCACTTTTTTTTATTTACAATACAAATCCATTTATTTCCACATGTCATTCACACACAAAAAAAAAACATTTTGTGGCCATAACTGACATCTCCGGTCTGTGGTCATTCACATTATTGAATCATAGAACATGTGAACGAAATGACATCTGAAACGTAACTTGTGAAGAAGCCAAAATTTGCCACACTTTACACCTAAAAAAAGTGATAAACCACGTTAGTATAACATAAATAGATTCTGTAAAAAATATGCCAAGTCTACCAATCATAATACTTCTTTAGGATAGTCTCTCTAATAACAATATGACGATTCGAGGCTTACTGGATCTAAAGTAGCTATATCTGTGATTATTATTGTGGGAGCCCGGCTTTGCCCGCTTTTCCCTAAATAGGAAAAGTTAAAAAGGTAATTTGGCCTCTGTGACACGTCCGACAAGGGGGGGGGGGTGTATGTTAAAGTGCAAGACGAAATTCGGGGGAATCTGGAAACACCTACACAGTGTAGGGGACTGTAATATAGTGTAAATAAAATCAACAAAAAAGAACAATACAAAATCAACTAATAAGTGGTGGAAGATTTTTATAAGTCTGATAAAATGAGAAGTGGTTATTTCTACAGGTCACTCGTATTTGCAAAAAGATTCGCGGAAAAAAGTACCTAAATTACTTAATTTCCAAATTAATTTAGTCTTTACCCAAAAAAGCCAATTTTGAAACGTCCCAGCGACGCCCAGCACCGGAGAGTATAAAATTTAATTAGGACCAAGTTTTTGGATTTTAATTACCTTGAAGGCGAATTAAATAACGAGGAGGGTAAGAAGTAAGAATTCCGCCAAGTGTAATACCAGGGAATTCTGTGAATTCTTACCGGGACGGCGGAGTGAGAATTTATAATTTACCGTGTTGTACCAGGGCATCAGGAATTCGGGAATGTAACTTACTGGATACTTGAGTTGAAGTCGTGCGATATTGAAATTCTCGAGCGTTTGAGACATGTAGAGTGTGTTTGTGAGTTGACGTTTTCTTACATACATACATATATCACGCCTCTATTCCTTGCGGGGTAGGCAGAGCGTCAACGGCCGTAAGAATACGGCCACTATCGCCACGTCTGTCATTTTTGAGGATTGTTTCCCAAGGTTGTTTCAGAGAACATGTGTATCAATATAGTGGCAGGTTGTCAGCCTGTCGCCTAAAAATTGTAATACACCAATTCTCTCAAGTCCCTTAGTCGCCTCTTACGACACCCGTGGGAAGGATGTGGGGTGATGCTAGAATATTCTAAGCCGGCACGGCGCATGGAAAGACTTTTTGAATAAAAACATCCCATCACAAATCGTAGGGAATTTTAATATGAATGGCTCAATAGTTTTAAACTTGATTCAAATTAAAAACAAAATGGGTTTCGAAACAGTAAGTGATATTCTTATTTATGTGTTCTACACGAAGTAGTGAAAACGGAAAAGGTTTTTTTTTTATTTACAAATATAACATCACCACAAAAATACTACGAAATTGCTACGCCTTAGAAACGAGTTATACAACTAATGTCTAAAATGAATACTGACGGTTTATGATAACGTCTAAAATCAAAGAAAAATGACAACTTGAAAATATAGCTAAGTATAATAATGTCGACGTGAAAAAAAGACAACATATAAAGGTGACAAAGTATAAAAATGTCACTTCAAGCTACAAGAGAAATTCTAACTTTTCAAAATCTGTAGCTTAGACCTAAGGCCAAAATCCTTAACACCACTAATCCAGTACACAGTTTCCGAAACGAATTACGTAAAAACCAGCCAAGTGCAAGCAAATCCAAACAAACGTTCGCAATATTAGTTACGCAATCTCGTTGGCTCGGGGCAGGTGGGCGAGAGTGAGGTATTACCGAGGGCGATAAATCCCGTTTTTCCCTAATTAAGGTTTAATTCGAATTGCCCGAGTTGCCCCTAAGGCCCTGGTGTTTAGTTTGGTAAATATGAGCGCCGTGCTCAGTTGGAAACTGTAGTGGTCCATGTTTGCGGAGAGAAGTTGAGATTAGTCTCTATTCTACATACATATAACACGCCTTTATCCCTTGCCGGGTAGGCAGAGCGTTAACGGCCGTAAGAATACGGTCGCTATCGCCACGTCTGTCATTTATGAGGATTGTTTTCCAAGGTTGTTTAAAAAAACATGAGTATCATTATAGTGACAGGTTGTCAGCCTGTCACCTAAATAATGTTATACACCAATACCCTCGAGTGCCTTAGTCGCCTTACTGCGTAAAAATAGCGCTGCCACTTTCAGTTTTCGGACGGAATCTTCATTAAAATCACTATACATATATTTCCACTGAATATAATTATAATTTTGCCTCGTTGACTTTAGCGGCTATGTTTACAATTTTATTACGAAAATGTCCATTTCAGTTACATTAAAATTACGAACACGACTCAAAACAGTCCCGAAAACTTTTATCAGGACATCCCGTCCGGGTAAATCCCGAAATCGTAATCCGGGTACCAGGGTGACATAGCTTATCGGCGGTCGGCTCGACGGCAAATGAAGGCATTAGTTTTCATAAAGCCGGGCCGAGATAGCCCTCGGTCAGCCGCCCTTCGAGGCTCCGACTCCTACGAAGGGCTGCACTCCTGAAGGCCTAAACTTGATAAATCGCTACTGATATTTGAAGATTCTGCTGTGCTGGTGCCTTTTCGAAGGCTGATAATGAATTTGATTTACGTGCTAGAAAGGTTGGACTTGAAGAATGTCAAAGTACATTAGAAATTTGAAAAGATCTTTTTTGCGTGGGATTTTGATCTGACCGCACAAGATAGTGGTGAAAAACTATGATTCAGTTTTATCTTAACCTTAAAAAGCGAAAATCGCAGTAAATAATCCTCGAAGCTAAACTAGAACAGCAGCAAAATGCGGGTCTTCACATAACTCATTATTACTAGCATGTTTTTCTTGCCCACGCTTTGCGAGTAGACGTAAACAACTGTTTTGGTGTTTTGCGAAGATAGAAAGGAAAGCCTTGGAGATATATGGGAAACGTGACATTTTCTAGTTTGGTTAGGATATTCTTTATATTGATGGTATTTGAATGTGACTTAACCTAGAATTTGGGCCAGGTTAGCCTTTAGGTTGCAGAGGTCAGATGGCAGTCCTCTGTGTAAAAACATGGTTTCACGTCAAATCTCCTAGCCGACTCTGATAAAGAACGGGATAAGGCAAAGAGAATGATGATTCTTACTATGGAAATTCGATAAAACAAGAAATATTTTGGAAGCCCTAAGAAGACGCACTGCAAATAATACCAAAACTCAACAATACTGATCTCCGCCATAAACCTTGGCTTTGTCCCTTTGCAAAATTGTTTCCCAACAGCAAATACTTTGTTTATGCCCAACAAGATCCAGTAAATCTTGTAAGATTTGTAATCGACACGTCCTGCAGCTAGCTACCAGGCGGGCAGGAAACGCGGGCAGTGAAAAGGGTGAATAATCAAGGGAACAAATGCCTTGGATAGTGTAAATCCACTCCGGACAGATGGATAGCGTTTTGATGTCTCGAGGTGTCTGCAAGATTGATTGTAGAGTAGATAGTGCTACTCTGAAAGGTTAAATGCTACTTTAGAGCTCTAGCTATGATTACCACTTAAGTGCAGGTGTTGAAAAGGTAAAACATACCAACTTTCTGTTGAATACCAAATTGAAAGAAACGTCGCCATAAATGCCATTAATGGCAAAAGTCCAATCTTACAAGCTGCGGTAGAAAATTTTGCAACTTTTCTAAAAATAACTTACGGTTCTTTCAAATCTCAAGAAAAATCTCAACAAACACAAACCAGCGCTGCCCATTACGAAAGAAATTGCGAGAACCGATAAAAGACCAGACTTTAATAAGGTCCAGCTCATATTTTCCTTTCAACACGACGAGAATTTTCCACAACAGAGTCAGAAAGAAAACAAAACGAGGTATCACGTACAAATACGTCTAATCCATACCAACCCCAACGGACAATAAATATTTTTCATGAAATCCGCTGGCCGCCGTCGGCATAGAAACTGCCTTAATCAGGCAATTATAGGTGCGACCAGTAAATATTATAACCAGGGGATCAGGGCAATCAGGAGTGAACGACTTGACGCTTTCCGATGGGCTTTGTACGCTGAATTCTTATGGCTATCGGTTTTTATGGCATTATTCGTAGTTTTTTTTTAAATTCAAGTCGTTAAAAAATATGAACTTGGCTCACGCACCACAGTGCCCGTAAAATATTTTTTATTTCTTTTGACGTTTAATTATAAAAATCAGTATTCGCCAAAACGTCCAAATGAGCAATAAACACTTTCTAAACAGTTCTAAACACAACTGTGCACCCCTCACAGTTATTATAATAAAAACAGTCCAAATCTGTAGTACCACCCTTGACAATTAACAGAGTACCATGTGTTGCGTTAGTCATTTCGTGTGATGAGAGCAGGGGGGTCATGGGGTCAGATGGGGGGTCGATGGCGATATATTGCTTTCAGTAATTACACCCACCAGGCGTCCAGAGGATTAAGGAGCTACACTCCTTAAAATGAAGCATTTTCCGCCGCCGTAATTTATTTGCGCGATTTTTGCTTTCGACTTTATGTTTCCCTGGTAAATTAATCGCGAGGTTTCCGGTTTAATTTATTGTTTTCGGCCATATGTTGTTGGCAGCAATGTCCTGACTTCCGGTGGTTAGATTTTGTGTATTGTTTTCGTGTATTTGTGACAAGGGGTTGATACCACGATAAAAAAAAAAAAAACTTGAGAAAAACTGCCAAGTTCTGCATTGTTGGTTAGAAACTTGGATCACAATTAGCATGAACGTTGTACTAATTAGGCAGCAGGGCGGCATAAATTGACAGTAAATATCTCAAGGTGTCGCAGACGGTGTCAAAATGAGTTGCTTAAGTGGCTAGAGAAACAGCGATTTATAAGGCAGCAAGAAGAAGCATGTTTCAATCATAATAAACGTTTCAGCTATCATAAAGAGAACCAGCTATTAGACTAAGCTTGTAAGTGATAGATAGATATTAAATGAAATTATAGTTTTTAAACAATAAAGTTGCAGTTGAAACATGCGTTAACATGATTTTGATGCGGAAAATAGCGATGCATGTAACGTCATCGTAATTTTTAACTTTTGGCAAGCATTTTCATTTTCAAGGGAATATATCTCGTAACTTCGTAGCCAAATCCGGAGACAGGGTCGCGGACAGCATGCAATTGTGATAATAGGTCGACCCGGCGCCATGTTGCGCTGATTGCTCGACAGGCGACGCCGAATTTATCCAGCATTAAATATCGCAAAGGGTTAGGTGCGAAGAGAACTCCCTTATTTATTGATTTCGGAGGGTAGGCGCAGGTAAAAATCGGCTGATATTGATATTATGAAATACGTACTTACCACTACTACTATGGTTGCTATGAAAAATGATAATAATTTATTAAATCTGGCATACATGCTTAAAGACTAGGCGTCACCTCTGCTGTGCGATAACGTTGCAACTAATCCGATATTAATCGTTTATTAATTACACGATTAATTAGAAAATAAAAGCCGAAACACTAGGACAGCATCACAGACGTGGAGTACTGCAACGACCACTAATGAGTGCGACAGCAGCGCCGGCGGCCGCTGCGGCGGGCGCGAGAACTAATTTGCCGCGTGATGGATTGCCGTTGCGGACGACGTAGAGTGTGCTCCATGTGTCTTATGATCGCCTGGTGCTTGTGTCGCTAATTACTTCTCCCGGTGGTTTTGTTAATGAGATCGAGGAAATTAAAGGACGTTCGTTTCCTAAGAAAATTCCAAATATCATGACATTTAAGAACGTGTTTATTATTGTTTTGGTAAGTATCAATATACGGCCACAGATCAAAGAAGCCTATTATCATTGAGGTTATTATCGTTAATCATATCACAGTTACAACAGACAAGCATTTTCTATTAACGTTGACCATACCTACTCTGTGTAAAATTCGCCGACATTTAATGATAGAATTAATAAGAACCGGTTGCACCAGCTCCTAAGATAAATCCAACGGCGATGTCTCTGATGTTTTGACAGACAAGAGATATCGCCGCACCAGCTAGAACTCGCTTTCAAAAGTCAAATAAATTCTATCAGAAATAAATCGACTAAAAGCGGTTGTGTTTACATAGCCGTCAACATTTCATAGCAACGTGTCAGGGTGGAAATTAAAACAAGGAATCAGGGATTAACGCAAAAGCAACAAACGGGAAAACGGGCGTGTTCTAGAATTCTTAATTCAAATAAATCGGGTAAGGAATGCGCGGGGTGAGGTGCGAGAGCCACACGCCGCGTCGCTTGAAGCTGGCTGGTATCACACGCGCGCGACCCGCGGCCATTTGTCAAATTAATGATGTAGGGATCACAATTTAAACCGTCCACCTGATGACGTCACGGATCTCTAGACATCTCTATCCGGTGGGAAATGCTCTTTTTATTCTGTAATGGCGTCCTCGCGTGAGCCGCGTTCGAAATTCGAATTAGCCGCGCGCGTAGTTTAATCGCCGTGTCGCAATCGGAACTAACCAACAACTAACAATGGCCGTTGTTTTTCTTTTTTTTTAAGGCGAAGATAAGGCCCTTGATTATGCCGCCGGCTCTAGCGTGCATCAGTCGTAACGAAGCTGTTCGCATGCAATTTTCGTCGATGCGATGAATGGCCGAACGAAAAAAAATCAATTCTTTCGACATGCAAACTAAAGTAGTTTTAATTTGCGAGATGTTTTCGTTTTACATGATTAATGGATTCCACTAAATTAGTTTTGATTTTGAATTAGCATCTCTGTCGACGATGGAACATAATTTATTGCGTTTGGAGTAAGAATACTTTAGATAAACGTTGATCGAAGACGCTCTCAACTGTGGATTTCTGTTATCAAGAGTCAGCGCCATTTTGAAAGACACATTATTTTAATGGAAGCGGTGAGATAGTGTCGCAACACCTGTGAAGATGATACTATTTACTTCTCCATATTTTATTTGAATTGAAGTACTTAATTATAATTTCCACCTTAAGTTCTTTAGATTACAGTGTTTTAAAATAGAACCTGTCTATTACAGCAATAACACTAGTGTCACTAAATGTAATTGCATGAAATATCGTACGTCCACATACTGGGCTAACGACTGTTGGATTTTAACGACACAGATGCCGCGATAAGCCAATGACAACTACTACATAAATCATCTTGCAATTAAGCTTTAGGAACGAAACACTGATTTGGTCTGCTTGTTCTAAATAAATAGAATAAAAGACTTGGCGTTCGCACTGCAGTGCGTCATTTTCGGCGTCAAAACAAATCAATGTGGTCATGTTCCTAATTCGAATTGTTGCAAAAATTTAAATTACTTTTAAAAATGAGTTTATTTTTTTGTAATCGGCCAGTAGCACAACCATGTAAAAGCCTGTATATATGTAGAAGCTCAAAATCGTACCAAATAGATGTTCCCGGTTGATAGTCAGTATCGCGGGAGACAAAAGCCATGAAAGCCACTATAAATAAAAGGACGGTTAAAATTTTAAGGGCTCGGTCGGGTTCAGGCGGGACCATTAGAGGCCCTTAGCGAAAACGAATGTGTCCCTTCGAGATGCGACCAGAGATCGGACAATTGTTACTGGCCAGCGTGAAATCTGCACAGCGATTTGAGTCTTCGAACTTTCGAACGTATCAATGAACGATTCCATATTCAAAACTAATGATATCGCAGAAATTCGATGATATATCTTTTTTTTCGCTAGAGGGATTTAAATCGTAATTTCGCCAGTGTCAAAATTTTTAATAATTTTACCTACTGGAGTCCAATATGTCACTTAAATAGGTAGACAGACTCAATAAGAAAGAAACATGTTTATATAAGTATTTCCGAGAAATCTAAGCCTCGATTAATGGTTCCATATTCAAATACCGTAAAGGCCGTCGAATGGAAATGCCTCCTCTTTGGATTATGACGATTTTATCGCCAACCTATTTAATTAAATGTTAAAGTTGACATTTATTAATTGTTGTACGGTTTTATAAGGTTTTTAACGACCAAATATTCTTGCTTCTCGATTACACTGATGGCTAACTAGTTCTGTGACAAGTGATGCTATTTGAGTAAATCGATAGCCATTTGTCAAGATTTCGAATCATTTTTAAGTAAAAAAATGTTTTAGGTGCTCGTGACCAGTTTTAGCTTCCTCAGCTAGTTGGTCTTGTAATCCGCTTGACCTATAGTTTTCAAGTACCACAGACTTTAATTCTGATGAAGCTTGTAAAAAATGATAAAATTTTGAATACTTTTAGTGACTGGCTGCAAATAAATGGAATGTTATTAAATACTGGCCGATAATGCAAGTGTATGCAATAACGGAACGCGGGCGGATGTGACCGCGTCTTCCTGTCACGATTAATTTCCGGCCGCGCTGAAATTGGCGCGAAAACTGTCGCGCGCGGGGCGCGGGGTTACCGCGGCGGGAATTTTAATTACGCACTCGTATTCCGAATACCAATGTCGTCTTGTTTAAATTAAATATAAATTATTCGCTCCTAGGCCCCGCTGCGCTCCTGGTATTACTCGGCGAATTGCGAACGCTGAATAAACAACGGTTGGATTTTAATTACAGATTTTCTGCTCTCCCGGTAACAATACGTACGATTCCAGCTTTGTAGCGCGAATTTAATATTGATTTTGATTGAAATTCTTAGGATTTTAACTGTTGCATGGAGCAGCCTACAGGTGTTAATAAGTCGAAAAGATAATTAAAGTTACGAACGAGGCGGCATAGTCTTAAGCCTTAGCCTGTCCGAAAATAAAAAGAAGAGAACACTGGCAACAACATAAAAGAAACATGGCGGCCAAGGTGGAAGTTTGCGAACTCCGCGAGTCTAAATGTAATTAGAGGGCAGATGAAAAGTTCGCGACGCAGACGGGTGCACTCTTACAGCATTTAACAAACTTTGATAAAAAGATTAAGTATGACAGTTTGAAATATAGCCACCGCAGTCGGAGGAAAAAATAACAGTGCAAAACTTTCTCGGATGAGGCAGGAACGGACTTAGGCGGAGAAAAAAAAGTAAAAAAAAAATCTTAAATTGCAACTCAACTTTGTAATGTAACATGACAAGTAAAATTGGAAGACTTTACATCTATTTTGATATTTTAACAGATTGTTTCATTCGCCTTGGAAACTGACTATAATTTTACTATAATCAACAGACTCTATCTAGATACTAATGCTGTCAAATCCATACTAGAAGTGTCAACCAAGAAAAAGAACCTTATTTTAGATATTCACTTAATTTTGACAGTTGTCAAATATGGCTTATTCGAGTGGCGATACTGTATCGCCTTACCCAACTCCGTCCCTGTGAGAGGCACCATTGTTGGCGCACTCGAGTTAATTTCTAGAAAGAACCAGGGCCGCACCAGGGCGCAGGTGCCCGCCCGTCGCTTCATTCGACCGCCTCTAATACTCGGCATTATAAATATACGAATGCTATGTACGTATTTAGATGGGTACTAGGAAAGCAGAGGAGGACGGAGGATTGCTAAATACATACATATATCACGCCTTTATCCCTTGCGGCGTAGGCAGAGCGTTAACAGCCGTAAGAATAAAGTTGCTATCGCCACGTCTGACATTTTTGAGGATTGTTTTCCAAGGTAGTTTCAGAAAACATGTGTATCACTATAGTGACAGGTTGTCAGCCTGTCGCCTAAAAATTGTTATACACCAATACCCTCCAGTCTCTTAGTGATTGTGTGTTATATCCTGTAGTTAGGTATGTCCTTTCATTTTACTCGTGATCATCATAACGCTTGCAACAGTGTCAAAATATTTATCGGGAACTCAAAATAAATGAATTCGTCGGTAAGAACCCGTTAAAATTGTAACTATGAATAGTCATAAAAGAAAATAAGATATCGAAAAATTTACAAGCGTCGACCGGGAATCGAACTCGGGCAGCTTGCCACTGAACTATCGACGCACCGGTTGGTCTTCGTCAATTTCTCGATCTCTTGATGCTCGTCTTGAAGCGATGATCTTAGCGACATCTAGTAGTAGTACTATAGTACTTTTATGAATAGTCCTCTTATTTGTCATCCCAGTTCCATGCGTTTGTAACTAAAGTTGAGCAGCGCAAATCCAGCACGGAGATTATGACGCGCCATCCAACTGCGTCTCGCGCCGGCAAACATGGCCGCCAAATATTTTTGAATTTCAAACGTAATATAACTGGCCGAAAATTAATTGTCAAAAAAATAATATCGAATCGACGCCATTTCAATATGCATTGAATCAGAAAAAATTAAAGTTGAAAAATAATATTGGCGACAAATATTTTTAAATTTCGAACGTGACATAACTGGCCGAATAGTAATGATTTGTCAAAAAGCTTATCTATTCAATTTGAATATCTGAAAGATTGCATAGAATTAGAAAAAAAAATGGTAGATACTTATGGCCAAGCACTTTAGAATTTCGAAGCGTTATGCAGATTTTGTGGATTTTCCTAACAAAATAATATTTTGCCAAAAACTAATGTGCGGTTAACATAATAATTGCATGATACGGCTAGGGAGATAGAACCAAGCTTTTTGAAAAGTCTTCCAATTTACGAATAATGAGTGAAAATAAGGTAATTAGAATTAATTGCACTTGATTTTTTTATGTTATACTTGATATACTCGTATGTTGATGATATCAGCTGATATTAATTTGGAATCTGGAGACTGTCCCGATGGCGTAGCGGATAGTATGCCTGCCTTCTACGCCGAGGGTCGTGGATTCGATCCCCACCGAACACAAATATTTGTTAAGTCAGTTTTCAAATATTTGTGTTGAGTCTGGGTGTTTTCTATATATAATATGTATTTGTTTACAAAAAAAAAAGTATATATGTATTAGTATCAGCTATCTAGTTCCCATGGTACAAGCTTTGATTAGTTTGGGGCTAGATGGCGCTGTGTGAATTGTCCAGGATATTTATTTATTATTTTTAAAAATAAATTTTTTTGCCCAGCAGTGGGACACTATAGGCTAATATAATAATAATTTAAAAAAATTAAAAAATCTAACCGTTATTAGTTACTAGCTGGTACCCGCGACTTCGTTTCGCTGACTTAGTATTTTAGATGATAAAATAACCTTGTTTCCTTCACTAACGTCCTAAATTATACATGCTAATCTGGGCCCCTATTAGTGCTCCTTGTGGACTACGTCAGGAACACCAAACCTTCGAAGTCTATATGCCAGCAGAAACTACCCATCAAGCAGAACAACTTTTGCTTTCGTGCCATATCTTTATCTGGTATAGTTTAGGTGGGCTCCTGGTTGTGCACCTGGTGGTCTACATCAGGTACTCCAAACCTTCAAAGTCTATATGCCACCAGAAGCTACCCATCCAGTTGAACATTTTTTGCTTGGTGCCATGTCTGTATCTCCTATAGTTTAGGCGGGCTCCTGGTGGTGTACCTGGTGGTCTACTGAAGGTACTTCAGACCCTCGAGTGGTGAAAAAAATCTTATCTTACTAATCTCTGTCTGAAATTTCATGATGATCGGTTCAGTGGTTTGGCCGTGAAAGCGTAGCAGACAGACAGAGTTACTTTCGAATTTATAATATTAGTATGGATTTCATCCACTCAGCACCCGCCATATCTATATAAACAATTTTAATTGTAAAATATCGCGACCCGACTCCAACTATCAACGTAATTGTTTCTGAAGAAATTCAAATAAATTGTACAAAGATCGTACTAAAGATATCAAGTGCAATTAAGACCATATTTGCATACAGATGCGGCCGCCAGATCGCGTGACATTTCTAAGATCGCCATTTTGTTTTTTAAATTTTAACTGACTTTAAATAAATTAAAAGGTTCTACTTTGTTATATGTATTTTTTTTTTCAAATCCATTACTCTAAAATGCCTAAGCCAATTTTAAATATTATTTTTTAGGGGGTCTTTATTTCCGTAGTCTTGTAGTCATCTAAAATTATTATGATAATTTTCTTGATTTACTTGAGCTAAAATTCCTGACACAAAAGAATATTTCTTCAAATTCCATGGGCATTTTTCACTCTATATTTTTCAGTGCATTTCTGTGAATTACATAGAAATACGAATACCTACATAGTTACAAGCCAGTCTTTTTCTAGAAGTAATTCAAGCCGGTACCTTTTTATTTTTGTTTTTGATATCAATCTTTATATTTTTATTTTTTTATTCGCCATCTTGTACAAACATGAATTATACGAACACACGCATTAACTAGCCCGTGTTTTTTTACTACCTACCTACATCTCGTTATTCTGGTTTAAGTTTAACGTTATTAAGAGATAAATATGCATTTTGATGCGTCAAATGTGCTGTAATTATCATTTTAAAGGTAGTAACTTTTCGTTTATTGCTTGTACTAACTATGAGGGGTCAAAGTATTCTGGTTTTTCATACGATTACCAAGAACTACCAAAATAAATAGGCCTCTCAATTTAACTATTTGAAGAGGTCAGTTTGTTCTGGTTTTTTCATGCTGTTCATATGATGGACCAGTGTATCTTGGTCCCTTTAGAGTTGGATGTGTTGAACTACACCCGCCCTGGATGTTCGGATTTTGAAATAAAAGTCTATTTAAGTATTAATACAGTTATTAACTTATTAATGACGTTTGTAACGATAATTTTAATGTTCAGGTTCGAAAATGTTGCATTGCAGATAAACTTTATTTTAAAAAACACCTTTTAAAGTGTTAATTTTATCGTCGAACATTCTTGTTAACATTAAGTGCTAGGTGCATAAAAACTACTAAATCGATTTTAATGTATTTTTTGACCTAAAGAAATATCATTGAAATCGGTTTTGTATTTTTTTAAAATTATGCCGTAATACCTACACATCTCAAATTTTGCACTCTTGCTCAAAAAATACTTTTTTATCCTGGTTTCTTATACGGATGTCGGTTAAAAAATCTAATAATTTTTTGTTCTAAATTCAAATCCAGTGCCATTTCAAAGCGTAACCATAGAGATTACAAGTGAACTTTTCCGATCAAAACACCACAGACAAAGACTTGAATTATACACGGTTGGACTGGCAGAGACAGATCTAACCCTTTGACAATGGACTTGATTCTATGTTACCACTTGAAACCGCCAATTTAAAGTAGCGCTATCGCTATACGTAGGAAATAGTGACAACGCGTAGATACAATTTTTTCGTATAATTTGGGTTTCTTTCTGGCTGATTTTATTCAGTAACACATACGCACCATACTTTGGTTTTGTAAGTTTTTCTTTATTGCTTTCAACCCAATAGGTTACGAAAGAGATAGCTAAGTTTGTCATTTTAATGTACCATTTCTACCTATTTCCTACTTTATCTAATAATTAAATTATCCGCTGTTTAGACAGATGACAATGGGGAGAAAAACTCAAAGCCTATTACAGATATCAGCAGGTGCGACTGTGCCTGAACGCACGAAAAAGAAGCAACTGAACTTTGAGACTTACACATTGCAAACCAATCACAGAAGAAGGCACAGTCGAGAGTGGCGCCATTAGTTTCACAATTTCCTACCTGGTTACTCTTTCTTTTCGTATGGGACACCGAGTCATTCAACGACCCGATTAACCCTAGTGTCAGGATTTTTTAACCGCCTTTTACATGTAGCAGGCTTTTGTCATGGATGTGTAACACGACCGACGTCTAAGTGATCATAGACAGCAACCAGGACCTACGGCTTAACGTGCCATCCGAAACACGGAACCATCTTACTTATGGACAATCGGGTGGTTCAGACCGCAATGTCCTAACCAGACTGGGAACAAATTTATAAAGTGATAAATATCAACTTTGTGAGTAACCCACCAAGAATTGAACCCGGAACCTTCTGCGTCAAAGACAGTCGCACTACCACTGCGCCACATCGGTCGTTAAACCGGTTTTTTGTGGTAAGGCCCTAGAAGTCTTGTTTATGTGACAGCGCTATTTTCAATTAGCGATTATAGATGGTACCACAGGATCGCGTCCAGAGACGGATATCTCACCCTTTGACAACCGCGGGGTGAGATAGGGGTGACTTGGGGGTGACTAATTGTCTGTCTGCTATGTTATTATGTTTACGTACACTCTCTTGCTTTATGTTTATTTGATAAGCTTAAGAGGTTTAGTTGTTTTGCATAAATAAAGCGTTATGGTCGGGTAAAAAACATAACCCTTCTTCTGTGGCAGTCGAGTAAGATAGAAAAGGTTGGTATCTTTTTGCGTGACACTTGAATCATTATTAGCACTTTTTTATGAATCACTACATAGTATAAAGCAAAGTCGCTTTTCGCGTCTGTTTGTATGTTTACTTAAATCTTTAAAAATACATAACGGATTATGATGCAGGGTTTTTTAAAAGATAGAGTGATTCAAGAGGAACGTTTTTATGTATAATACTTGCCAGGATAACGTCTCATTTCCACGTTAAAATGAGTGGCAGTGGGCGTTAGTCAGACTGGCGATAAAGACCGTAATTTTACGGTCATGAACGCTCTGCGGGGTAGGCAGGGATAAAGGCGAGATTTGTATGTGTGTGTGTTAAAACTATTTTATAAAAAAAACACATAGTTAATTTTAATTCAAAATTGACGGCCATTTTGTTTCTTAATCATGAGTCGATCCAACTCTATTACAATTTCTTGATCTAAGTCCATTCCATTGTTTTTACCGTTCCGCGCCGCCAGGGCCGCACCTAGGGCCGGTTCCGCTGCACAATTGAAATAGATATTATTATCATTAATGGTGCACCCGAGGGCCTCGACAGGAACGTACTTAGGCTGGTAATGAGGATCATTTATCGAGCGATATCGATTTTACTGTTGTAGATCGAATGTGCACTTAGTTTTATATAGATGTTTTCCTATTGAAATTACGGATCTATAGATAGAAGTAGGTACTTTTAACAATAAAACAGGGTTTTAATAAAAACTTCATAATTTAATTATCTCAAACAGCCCTTAATATTTGTCAAACGTGGCGATAGCGACCGTATTTTAACGGCCGTTAAAGCTCTGCCTACCCCTCAAGAGATAAAAGCTTGATATATGTATGTATGTTCATAATTAAAATAACGTTTTCATTCCGATCAAGTATCCAGCTTTTGAATAAAAAACACACACATACATGATAATTATCCTAACACAGATTATATTTTCCGTACCTACCCGATATGAAACCAAAGGGAAACGCAACCTTTACATTTCGACTTTGCTTTTTCGCTACTCATAACTTCAGCTGAGATTATTATAAATACAACTATTTCATCTTGCCGTGTGATGCCGGCTTGCTATATATAGATAGCATCACCCCACGTCCTTCCCGCGGGTGTCGTAAGAGGCGACTAAGAGACTCGAGAGTATTGATGTATTACAATTTTTAGGCGACAGGCTGACAACCTATCACTATAGTGATACACACGTTTTCTGAAGCCACCTTGGAAAAAATCTTCTAAATTGTCAGACGTGGTGATAGCGACGGTATTCTTACGGCCGTTAACGCTCTGCTTACCCCGCAAGGGATAAAGGCGTGATATATGTATGAATGTACTTTCATCTTAATTCGTACCTGTACAGCGATCACATAATAATCTGGTCGTATAATACTATTATTATAGTAATTACACTACAACTCATTGTATGGTATTGTATGGAAGCTAAGCGTAGCCATGACTGACCAATGGAATTGGAGTTTCGTGTCAAACGAATCGGTTTTTTTATGTGTTTTTTGTATGGTCCAGCCAGTGATTGAGAAAATTATAGCATTGTTTTGTTATTTAGATATAATTTGTTACATAATGTTACCAATAAATTGTAATAAGGAACTTAGGCTATGTTAGAGACGTAAAAAATCTATACATATACTTAATAAACTTAAAGACGATCGAAAGTATGTACATACAAGATACCCGAAAAAAATGATTGTTTCGTGATACTTAAAATTATTAATAAAACACGTTTCTGCAATATTTTTTTTGTCTGTTTAGATGTTTGGATGTGTAGATGAGGAAGCATCACGTGAAAACGACTGAACGGATTTTGATATATGCAAGTCATTTTTGAGTTACTATAACCTAAAACGAAAAGAATATTAAATATTCAAATGTGTCTGAATACCCACTTGTGCCATTCAACAAAAATAAAAAATTTAAACAGGCTTACAGGCAATTACAGTTTTAATACCAAGTTGAGTAAACAGAGGGCGCTACCCACCCTTAAACAATCACCAGAGCTAAGCGTTCGCACCTGAGCCTTCTCTTTTTAAATTTAATTATTCGTAAACAAATACCATATGGTGCCCCTTCTGAGTACTACCCTGGCTTGTAAGTAGGTATACAGGATTTAAGTGGTCCAAGGAAAAAATCTAGATTCAGGGCAGGTTGCATTGTAGAGAATGCTACGTAGCATTAAGGCCGCCTTGTTGTACTCTTTCCTTTGTTTGTGTTTTTCTACTGTTGTTCCATTTTTGCGCAATAAATCATTTTGTTATGATATGTAGTTAATGGTTGCGAACCAATCGGGATTTTGTCCTTTTTCTAATCTTTATCTTATCTTAGTTTTTTCCAACCTGTCCTGTTTTGGTGTCCAGGTACCAGTCATTGTCGTTTTTGTAATATCTCTCTAATTTTTTTTAAAACAAAAATAATAATAATCTAAAAATTGGACACATGGAATTGGAATTGAAATGTCTAATTTTTTTTCTTCAGACATTAATAAAACGTTGGTCATCAATTTCATCATAATGGGAGGTATTTTTTTATCTTGGAATTTAAAAAAAAAAAACCAGGTTGTTAGCTTAAAATTTCCAAAAGCTATATTTTTCTTTGAACCACTTAAAGTGGGACACCCTGTGTATGCTTTTGTTTTACTTTAAAAGACCTTCTAAATTCAAAAGATATCTGACCATTCTTTGTTGATTAAAGTCTAACAATAAAACGGCTCTAGTGGACTGCCGTAAATCGGATTGCGGGTACCAGGCTTTCAGTAAAAGCAAGAGCTAAAATTAACGTTACAACGCCTAGTGGCGCCTCCAATGTAAAAAAAAAGAGGAACTAGTCAACCGGATGTCAAAGGATCAATAAGCTACTAACCGTGGCTTCTAACTGATTGGATAAGAATTATGATATTTATGTATGAGTGTAGGTATGCTAGGATTGGTGAAAGTTGAAATTATTAGCATTTTTGGTAGGTATGACTAAAGTGTATAATAATAAAAATTGTATCTGTTTCAAATAAGAATTAGGGTAAGTAAGTTATTCAGCTAACTCATATTTTGGTTTCCTAAGAATTGTGTTTGAGTAGAAATAGACAGTTGTACAGACTACAATGTCATTTGCTCTGTGCAAAGTAAAGTAGTAAGTAGTAAAATATTGACACGAAAAGAAGAAGCCCAGTAAATATTTTTGACATACGAGTAACAGCGCTATTTTCGCTGATAAGTTGTAAGTATGTAGTAAAATGTTTACACGAAAGGAAGAAGTATGCAAAGTAAATATTTTTTACATAGCGGCGCTATTTTCGCTGATGTTACTCCATAATCCGAAAAAGCGCAAAACAAAGAAGTATTACATCGCAAGACAGGGCGGACAAAGATTCGCATTAAGACCTAAAACAATGGAACGAAAAAGGACCGAACAAAAGGCTTTCCTCCCAAAATTTACGTTTAAAAACAACGTAAATACCTAAGCGGGATCCGTATCTATCCTATTTAGATATTAATCTAAACGAAAAAGCAAAAGCAATTCAAAATAGGCAACAAGCTAACAGAAGGGACGGGCGGGCGGCTGTAATTGGCCATTTATCAAACTGCGAAGGGGTTAGGGAACACCGCCTGCCACTGCTGCCGCCCTGGTACCCGCGCGCTACAGAAACAAACAAACATACACAGATTTCGTATATTTTGTGATTATATGAAGCCGATTATATGCCGTGTGATGCCGGCTATGCCGTGTGATGCCGGCTTAGAATAGCATCACCCCACATCCTTCCCGCGGATGTCGTAAGAGGCGACTAAGGGATTCGAGGGTATTGGTGTATTACAATTTTTAGGCGACAGGCTGACAACCTATCACTATAGTGATACACATGTTTTCTGGAACAACCTTGGAAAACAATCCTTAAAAATGTCAGACGTGGCGATAGCGACCGTATACTTACGGCGTTGGCGCTCTGCCTGCCCCGCAAGGGATAAAGGCGTGATATATGTATGTATGTATGAAGCCTCACATGGATTAGGCAAAGGCTTTGTTAATACTTGTTTTTTAAAGAGCTTGACATTGGCAGAAATGTGTCCAGATCACACAGACAGACAGTTGCTACAGAAAAAGTAAAATAATAGGCTGAAGGGCATAGGCATTAGGGAAGACCGCCTGCCACTCCTGCTGTCCTGGTACCCTCGCAGTCCGCTCACATAAACACACATTTTGTGAATACACACAGCGCCCATCTCTCTCTCTCTTTTCTAATAATG
Source organism: Keiferia lycopersicella (assembly GCA_029255805.1). NCBI lineage: Eukaryota > Metazoa > Arthropoda > Insecta > Lepidoptera > Gelechiidae > Keiferia > Keiferia lycopersicella. The sequence continues at coordinate 1,678,429 of JARACZ010000024.1, forward strand.
TACTAATAAGGAGCATAGACTTGGAAATACATTTATACTAGCGTGGTATGGAGGCTCCATTCATATTCTATAGCATTTTATTTGAAAGAAATTGACATTGACGCTCTGCCTACCCCGCAAGGGATAAAGGCGTGATTGATGTGTGTGAGTGTGTGTGTGTGTGTGTGTGTGTGTGTGTGTGTGTGTGTGTGTGAGCTGCCCGCTCCCTGCATTCATCCCTTAGTCACTTTTTATGACACACGCATAGAAATAGGCCAGGGCCCTAAGTCTGCTAAATGCAAATCGTTTCAGTTGGATGTCGATTGGATCTCAGTTGCTTGATTTCCGTCATTTTCTAGTGTGCTAACAGTTTGAAGTATAGGAAAATCACAATGGCAATTGAATGACACTAGAGTTTCGATGGCAAAAAATAGCAGACTTGGGGCCTTAGATTCGCTCGCTCCATATCCTACACCTTTCGTCAAAGAGTAGATAGGCCGTATCTATAATAGATGGTACAAGGACAATAGAAACCCATATCCATAGTAGCCGTCAAGTCTCGTCCCAAAACGGCCTCAGATAACATCTACCGCACTATCCCTCCCCATTGTTCCTTGAGCGAAAATATATCACAGTGGAAAAACAAAGGTTACGTACACTAATCAGAAAACATTCTAATCTCTATCATTTCGTATGAGACACTGAGTCGTCCAACGACCCAATGAACCGTAGTGTCAGAATTTTCAACAAGTAGCAGCCTTCTGACATGGTTGTGTAACGACCGCCACCTGTACTTATAGACAGCAACCGGGACCTACGACTTAACGTGCCATTCGAAACACGCAGACATCTTTCTTTCAATCGGGTGGTTCAGTCCGCGATGCCTCGAACAGACTCGGAACAAATTCACATAGTGATAAGTATCAACTTCGTGAGTGACCCATCGAGAATCGAACCAGGAACCTTTTGCGTCAAAAAGGCAGTCCCACGAAGATATAGGGTGTAAAAATATTAGCTGCAATTATTTTAAGGGGTTAACCAGCCCATGAAACTGAACAACTTACAGAGCAAGCCAATTTGTACGGGAGGTCCAAATATTTTCTCATATTTCGACCTATGTTTCTTGGGAAAAGTTGTTCATTTTCATGGGCCGGTTCACCCCTTAATATATTTGCAGCAATTTTTTTTACATCCTGTATACCACAGCGGAAAACAAAGGTTACAGTAATTAGAAAACATAATTCATACACAAAGTAATAACCAATACAAACGAAATTTTCGCAAAGTAATCTCAGCCTAAACACACACACAGGTGTTGGGTCTGATTTTGGATAAACTCTGTAAGGCGGATCGCACGCTTAACGCACGACGGAGCGCTAAAACATCGCAGCGGTCTGTCAGATCCATACTAGACATGTCCATCCCCATAATAGTAAAACCGATCAACCGCTGTCCGTCGACGTGCGGGTTTAGTACCTATGGGGAGTGACGTTTCTTTTATGCTGCGATGTTTTAGCGCTCCGTCATGCGTTAAGTGTGCGATCCGCCTAAAGCTGATTAAAGCCGGGTTTTAAATTCAACGGTAGGGTAATGAAACTTTCTTATCAGCGCGACTCTTGTTTTGAAATATGACCGCAGCTTATTTAGATAACCGACGCCGCTAGAGGGCGCGCCACGGAAGAAAAAAAAATGTGGAAAAAAAAGTAGAGAAATGTATGTGACTTCTTGTGTGAAAATAGTAGTGAAAATACTTGATGACTGATGTTGGGCAGTGGTAGTGCGACTGCCTTTGACGCAGAAGGTTCCGGGTTCGATTCTCGGTGGGTCACTCACAGAGTTGATATTTATCACCTTGTGAATTTGTTCACAGTCTGGTTAGGACACTGCGGGCTGAACCACCCGATTGCCCGTTAGAAAGATGGTTCAAGTCAAAACAAGTACAATTTTTTTTACACAGCTTAGGTAAGTATAACGTAACACGACTTTTTTTTTAACAAAGACATCTATGTTTTTTGTTTTAATACAATATCGTCGACATAGAATGTTTCAACAAATTTTAAACCTTTTAAAGGGCAATGATAAATGATGTGTCGACTCGTCTAGCATATCTGGAAAACTATATACTACCCATGGGAAGCAATTACCATTATCAAACCTGACAAATTGTAATGATTTTTTTTATTGGTTTTCAAATACCAGTAGATATTTTTACTTTGGGTTATTTGTCAATCATCTTTGTAGAAACGTTATATGAATGATTTCTTACCTTTAGTTATATTATTAAGTTTTGAATGTAAAAAAACCACGAAAAATATCAAAAAATCGTTATGATAATGTATCTTTTTTAATAAAAATATTTAAAAAATCTAATGCCTTTTTAATGCTTCCGATATAACACAAATCGAGGTTCAAAAAATTATTAATTACTAAAAGAATTCAGCCTAAAAGTTAAGGTTCGTAAGTAAGTTATTGAATGTTTTTACAAAGATGACAATGACAAAACAAGCGCGCATAAAATCTCAGAAAATCAAGTTTTTTTTACAAAAGATAATCAAGAGAAAGTACCAGGGGGTCATAAGTTGAAAGAAGTTAGCACGCGTGGGCAGAGATCAACGACCATCGACCGCGTCCAGATAGGCCAAGAGATTGATGTGGCGAATCGCATACATTTACTTGAAACGCGCTATGCCACTCATAATGAGTTGCACCGTTATTTATTCAAATATTTACACAATAGCTCAACTATTTGACCTCACGGGAGGTCTGACAGTATTGGAAAATTAGGCAAATTTTGTTATTTGATACAACGATATTGAAGCAGAAGTTTAAAACCTTTCTGTTTGTGATTTTCGATTGTCTTTCGTTTATTTTTTTGAGTAAATGGCCTGTGTCAACGCAGGACAATTCTGCCAATGTCTGTTTTAAGTTTTGCAACAAAATTAAAATGAAATAGAAAGTTGACAAAATGTCGCGTGCGACAAGATAATGTCAAAGAATCTGACAGAAAAAAGAACTGATTTTTTAAATTTAATTGGGGTATTAACGGACCATAGATAAAGTCGCTTGTCTTAAAACTTTTCCTTTTTTTTTAAGTTTATCTGATGGCTTACCGTTTGAGTTTAAGGTACGTGTCTGGTACAAAGTTTTAATAGACTTGGAGCAATCTGATCGTCTGTTGAAAAAAACACATTAAAATAAATTGTGGGATCGGAGGTGAGGCGAGTTGAAACTGTCACGATCCGACATTGATACGAGCAAACACTTTTTTTTTTAAGTTAAAAGGTTAATGTTCGAAATTTGATAGTTCGAATGTTTTTGTGGATTACTACCAGGGCGTGTGAAGCGGACAAATAACTTTTTTTAGCGGAAAAACGACAACCACAGTGGCAGTGCGACTGCCTGCCACGCAAAGGTTACGGGTTCGATTGCCGTTGAGGCGCTCACAAAGTTGATAATTATGTATATATCTATTTGTGTCCTATGTTGGTTAGGACATTGCAGGCTGAACCACCTGATTGTCAGTAAGAAAGATGGTTCTGTGTTTCGGACGGCACCGGTTGCTGTCTATGATAATTTATACGACGGTCGTTACACAACCATGTCAGAGGACTGCTACCAATAGCAGACGGTCGAAAAACTTTGACACCAGGGTTCATCAGATCGTTGGACGACTCGTTTCCCTACACGAAAACAAAAGCGGAAAAAACACGCGGGAAAATAGAGAAAATTCAGTCATTGTGCACCATAAATCCAACGTTCCGTTCAACGCTCTAATTCCTTTGTTTGGCAAACCGAAAACTGCGTCGGCTGTCGCCATAACTCACTCGCTCGCACTTGACTGATTCCCGCGCGTCGGAAAGTGACAGATGTCGTTATGTTTGACACGCTTCAGAGCCGTCTTGAAGGCGATTCATTGTTCTAAGCATCAATCGGTGCTATTGGTCTGATTGGGGGTATTATGTAGCGGAGTTATGTGGTCCTGGTAGGCTGGATTAGGAAAATGAGGCTTCTGTCATTGGTTTTCGCGTTAAGAAGGTATTTTTGAGATGAAAATGTTCTAGAAAAGCTACAAAAAGATTCACACTGAATAAAAAAAACCTTGCTACGAAGTGCTACGCCGTAGCGATGTACTACGCGCGCTCTACTCTACCGAATTTCCTTTGCTATTCAGGTTTTTTCTTTTATACCGTACAATAGTTCTCAATTCCAACTCAACAGATAAGTATAGTAAGATATCAAATCCATTGGCGGCTGGCCAGGAGCTTTCAACAAAGCTTTCCTGTCTACCGACCGATGTACGTCTATACTTCATTCGCTTACATAGTTTCACGACCAGCGTAACTGTCAGTGCTTGCCCGTACGTGCGTGTATGGAGCATTGAGGTCAAGTTACGCTGGTCGCGACACTATCTAAGCGAATGAGCTAAAGCACTTTCCTGTGGGTAATATTTCGTCGGCCACTTTGGCTAAAGTGTAGTTGTAGTTATTTTGTTTATGATTCAGATTCAGAACTTTATTTGTATAAAAACATTTGTACAGTGGACCGGGTATAGGCTTATAATAATTGAAATAAAATAATCGCAATATGCAAAATCACTAAATAGTATAAAGCAAAGTCGCTTTTCGCGTCTGTCTGTATGTATGTTTGCTTAAATCTTTAAAACTCCACAACAGATTTTGATGCAGATTTTTTAAATAGATAGAGTATTCTGATTATTCGAAATAATTATTCCTATTCCATAGCTAACTAATTTCGAATATTTCGCTTATATGATATTATATTTTTGGATATTATGGTAGGTAACGAAAAAATAAATGTTGCGAAATAGTTTATGGGGTCGTTGGATTAAGAAATGAAGATTTGCTGCAAAAATAGAATACTTATGGATTATGTACATCACAGACAATAGATGTGACGCAAATGTAATTTTTGCTCTGTGGACTGCTTCGATTTCACATTTTTATACGTTTTACGATTAATTTCTTTACGGCTATGTCTTAGAGCAGTTATTCCTGAAAAACTTATAAAAATGAACCTTTCTTCACCATTTCAGATTAAAGAAGAAAAGATTATCACATCAAAAGTGTTACTGAACATAAATCTCGACTAGTTCGTTCCTTATAACACGACCAGCTTAAGTTGAACTTTTCAGTATTTCCTATTTTATAATTATCTCTAAAATTATGTTACTTTTAAGGCAATTTTTTATGCAGTATTGTAGAAAAACAAAGTGACTTTTCTACAGTATTTCAATTTCCTTTCTAACTTCACTACTTTTCGAATTATTCACGTTTGCAAGTGAGTAGCAAGTGTCAATGTAATCTGGTTGTATAGTATAATGGCAGTGGCACATTAAGCGTTCACAATGGTGGTGATATATCGCCGGCCGGATAGCGCGATTGAGAGGGGATTTCCTTGGGAAAACTTCGATGGATAATAAATTTTAAGCCATTGATGGAATTTTAAACAGATTTTCGCGACTGTGGCTGCGTCATCTTAAATTTGGGGTTAGTTTTTTGTTGCAAGTCAGTGTATTATTGTTATTTTATTTTATGATTTTTAGAAAGACCAACAGCTGAATATAGAAATATGCCAACAAGTTAAATAAACATATGCTAATAGTAAGTCTTAGAGTATTCGCCTTTAGAGTGGTTTACTGTTGCTGTTGTATATTGCGAATTAAATAGATAGATAGATTAATTTATTTCACATTATCAAATTCATAGTTACAGTGCTAACACTAAATAAAAATGTCAGAGGATAATGCGATCGTCAAATAATATAAAATTACTATACTTGTAGTATATAACAATGCCAAAGTACTACAAATAGTAGAATAAAAAGTCAAAAAAATATCAAATTAAAAGGCACCATAATAAAATCATCATCTGCCTGCCTTTATCCCAATTCATTTGGGGTCGGCGCAACATGTTTTCTTCACCATAATAAAATGTCAAACAAAATAAGATATTGAAAAAAGATATCATAATTAATATTGCCGTGTGATGCCGGCTTAGAATAGCATCATCCCATTTCTTTCCTGTGGGTGTCGTATGAGGCGACTAAGGGACTCGAGGGTTTCGTGTATTACATATTTAGGCGACAGACTGACATCCTGTCACTACAGTGATACACGACTTGTCTGTAGCGACCCTCAAACATTTTGTCAGACGTGGCGATAACGGCCGGAAATTTACGGTCGTTAACGCTCTGCCTACCCCGCCAGGGATATAGGCGTGATTTGTGTATGTATGTATGTAATTAATATTAATGATTAAGTCGGGGTAAAGTGTCCCACATAACCACTATTGTGAAAATATGAATGAAAATAAATGAAATAGGTAATATTTTATCTGATATTAATTTATTTATTACAAAGGATTATTTCTTCATAATAACCCTGCCAGAAATGTTCTGAAAAGTATCTAATTTATTAATATTTTTGCAATATGTAATATACTCAAGAATTCGTCCGTATAGTCCGGGCGACGATGCCAATTTAAATAACAAAAAAGGAAACCGATAAATGTTTCTTATTTTGTTAATAATATTACTCCTTGCGATCCCAATGACCATAATTTCGGGATTTAATGCCCTTTAATTTGCGAATTAGCATAAAATTTACATTTTAATTGGTAATCAGAAAGATTCATGTTTCGGTATTTCATATTTTAGTGAGGTGTGTACTTTATACTGGATATTAAGGCAATAAATATAATCAAAAAAGGCTTAACATGTTGGCTTACTGTTAAAAAGTGACATAGTACCTACGCATTTTAAAATTTTACACATCATTTTTAAATTAGCTAAGATATCGAATCGATGGCGTTACAATAACAAAATATAAGGCGTAAAAATATTAGCTGCAAATATTTTAAGAGGGGTAGTTTAAGAGGTTAAACCCATGAAGCTGAACAACTTTCCCCAAGGAATATAGGTGGAAAAATTAGATTTTTTTAAATCCTTCCATACAAATTGAGTCAGTCGGCTGGTAACTTGGTTTGTATGGGAGGTCCAAATTTCATTTTCATATTTCGACCTATGTTCCTTAGGGAAAGTTGTTTAGTTTAATGGACTGGTTCACCCCTTAGAATATTTGCAGCTAATATTTTTACACCCTTTATGTATGTATGTAAAACAGCTATTGATTGAGCCTTTGCATAGTCTACTCCAGCTCTCAGATATTTTTTAAATATTTTCAGAACTCCTGTAAATAAGCGATATTTCCATCCTACTGCTTTCCGTTTAGCGGCGCATTAAAAAGTACTAAAGCCAGCAGACGGTGCGGACCGGCAGCTAACGGCCGAGTATTACTCACGATCACGGCGTTTTGGTCGCATTTGAATAATTAAAAATTTGGCACGCGCTCCTAGACTATGCTACATACAGCGGAAAAGTTAGAAAGTTTTGAAATAGTAGTCGGCTATATAATATATATGTTTCCGTGTGATGCCGGCTTAGAATAGCATCACCCCATTTCTTTTCCGTGGGTGTCGTAGAAGCCTACTAAGGGACTCGAGGGTTTCATGTGTATTGCAATTTTAGGGGACAGGCTGACAGCCTGCCACTACAGTGATACACGATATATCTGAAACGACCCTCAAACATTTGTCAGACGTGGCGATAACGACCGCAATTTTGTGGTCCTTAACGCTCTGCCTACCCCGCCAGGGAAACTGGCGTAATTTGTGTATATATGTGTATATATTTATAAATATAATACGCCTATATATATATATATATATATATATATATTGTTGATGCGTATTCATATATATCGTAGTGTCCCCTTACCCCGTCCGCCGTGTGTACACAGTGATATAGGTATTTATATTTGCCATGACGCGTCTGTGAAGCTGCCGGTTTTTGCTGCATTGCGCTCGTTTCGTTATTCAGCACGCTCTGATGAAGATATTTCCCTTCATAATACCCCTTTTTGTAGGAGCTTATATATATATATATATATATATACATATATCACGCCTTTAGCCCTTGCGGGGTAGGCAGAGCGCTAACGGCCGCAAAAATATGGTTGCCATCGCCACGATTGACAAATATCGAGAGCCTTTTCAGAAAAATAATAATTATATATATTTGCTAATAGTAGACAATATGTATAAATCGTTATATATTTGGTTTGCGACACAAAAACCATTTGAGAAATATTTATCAAAATACTATTTCCACGAATCGTTTTCAGTATTTTGAAGAATAGAATTTTACTTGACTGAATTTCACTTGAAAAACCGTCTTGTGATTTCTTTTTATCTCAAACGTTTTATGCAAGTAACAAATTTTCAGAAAATTCTCGGAATACCCAACTTGAAATAAGAAATTCTTTTAAAAATCTCAACTGTTACTGAGAGTCTCATATTCACCTTCCGCGCTACCGATCAAAAACTACCTCCTACATTGACACGAGAATCTTTATTAAATAAAAAAGTGTGTTCCATCAAACCCCACCCTACTCACCTCCGCGCCTTTATTCGAATTTGGAATTTTATTCGAAATTCGAAGCTAAACATAGGATACATTATAGATACGCTCGACACGTACAAAATGAAAATAGGGAGAGCGGGGCAAAGCGGGATAGCGGGGTACTATGGAAATGTTGGTCAAATATATCATCCGGGGCCTGACAGGCCAATTCTCTTATCTCGAGCGCGGAGCGGCACACCGATCTAAGCTAGCTTAGCTAATATAAAATGGTTTTAAATTCAAGTTTAATTCTGGCTATCTCCTCTCTCGTCGTAAATACAGGCGGGCTCACAAAAGGCGCGATTTACGGGTTTGACGGATTTCGAATATTTTAGCAGGATTAGGCCCCCGTCGGTTTAATAAGACGGTGATAACTTCACGTGAGGAGAAGTTACAGGCTAGTGTAGTGGAGTGACTTTATTATTAGAAACGAGAGATTAGGCACTAATGCTGTTGGAACAAGCTTTATTTTTTAAGGTATCTTGTTGCTTTTACGGATGATTTAGCATTAGATAATATTGTTTATTTTCTGATATCATACGAAGGAAAGAAGGTCAACAACGAAGGGATACGATTACATTTTTTCTCGATGTTTTTGGGCGTTACGAGTGTTTGCGCGGCGGGCGGGCGGCAGGATCTGCAGCGCGTCAGTTTACTGTACCAGGACATCATAAAGTGCAAACAATGACGGCGTTTTCCATTACAATATGTTTACCGATCCGTGGAGCGGCGCATTATGTATGTTATCCTGGTAGGACGCGCGGGGCGCCGCGCAATTTATGAGACTCCCGCAAATATTTGGCGCTTTGAGTTCGGACGCTCGTGTTGGCTGACAACGGGAAGATTGTCGGCAACTGTTTACACAACGGGATATGGTAATTTTTCAGTTGCCTCTCCCGCGCTTAACGTATTCCGTTCACGCTTTGCTCCGCGCTTATTTCGGACATCGGAAGTGTATCCGCTGGAGCTGGAGACGGCAAACAGCACGCTGACGTTTAGTGTCATTAAATCTCGTAATAGGATATCATAAATTGCAGGAGGTCGGCTGTACCAGGCTGGCCGGGCGGCTGTCATCGTTTGTCAGAGAATTTCACGCATTGTTGGACAATAACGCAGGCCGGGGCGAGCGGCCATTGTACGCGCGCGGCTGGACGCATGACGTGACGCGAGAGCGATATGCTGACCGCTCTATGACCGCGATCTATGCTCCTCTACAGCTCTGCGCTCCCAGTCGGACACGCTACTATATCACGCGCTTGACGGTCGAATTAAACCGGAATTATCCGGATTGAGCGAGAAAAATACCGCAGGACCATTTTCGCGTCTCAGGAGGTTTTACGAGACGCGGTGTAATTCAAGCGTGGTGTCTTGAACGTTGTAACGACGCGCCGCCGCACCCGCGCGACCAGCAACCACCGTCTACCACAATCAAATTTATATCTCGCCGTGTCGAAAAAAAGAATCGAAAATAACATCAAATATGTTCGGTATGCGACGGGCGAGATCACATCAGAAATTTAAGCTTTAAAGAACCGGACGGGAGAAAAAAGTAACAAGTAAAAAAGTTTAGAATAAAAAGAGTGACCCCGGGCACGGACGCGTAAATTCGAATCAAAAGGAATCAAATGTCATTTTATGAACGTAGTTCTTTAAAACGATTATCAATTTAGGTTATTGACTCTTGTAAGAAACAGTTTTACTCAGAATAAATCTTTTTTATATCGATTTAAAATATACTTAATGCATTTTACGATCATTAGAAATCCAGAATTAACCGTATAAATTAATGTATAATTTACATTTACCGACCTAATAGGCACACACAATAATGAATATGAGTCTTTAGTATCTACAGACTTAACTGTCTTGTCAATCTTTTGACAGCAGAGCGAGCTGTCAAGTCGGACTGTCATTTGCCGTTGTAAAACAAGTGAAATTGACAGTTGACAGAACAGATCTATCATAGTTTGATGTCTTTTGTAGTGGTCGCTTTGAAAGTGTGTTTAAGAGCTTAACAGGTCACTTGAGTTGGTTTTTTTGTTGTAAAGCAGATAATAATCAACTTTTAAGTTTATTTTTTGAGATTTAAGATATCATTTTGTATGAATATCGCATTGTGATTTGTAGATATTTAATAATTTTATTTTTGTTTAAATAAGGAACTCAGAGATTAAGAGACAACTTTTCGCACTGGCCGAATATACTAAACATGACTTTAAATTTAAAAATGTAAAAATAAAACGAAATTAGCTTTTTTGGTGGCAATAGAATTTGCTTTATGCCAATGTCAAGTAACTTCATTTTATTTATTCGAATAAAATTCGAATATTTTTTAAAGTTGCCAACTAATTAATTCAGAAATATATTTCCCGCGTATTATGTCGGTTTGTAAGAGCGACGGGGGTCCGAGTACTTCTCTTACACGGCCAGTTTTGTACTTTATTTTGTTTTATCATTTATATAAATAAAACGTGGATGACCTCAACAGTATTTTGTAGTATGATAAAACGCTGAAGCGTTTCTGAATCTTTCTTTTCAATTTGTCATTTATAGAAAACTAGCGGCCTGCGCCAGCGCCTGCGCCCGCTGCAACTCATTTTCCCGTGGGAATCAGATGTTTTCCCTGCAAGTTTTATACATAAAAAACTTCCTCTTGAATCACTCTATCTATTAAAAATATTATCACTACATAGTATGTTTGCTAAAATCTTTAAAACTACTGTTGTGTAATTTTATTGCAGGTTTTTTTAGTAGATAGAGTGATTCAAGAAGAAGGTTTTGATGTATAATACTTGCCGGGAAAACATCTTATTGCCACGGGAAAATAAGTTGCAGCGGGCGCAGCCGCTAAGCGGCCTACTAGTCCGTATATTTAAAAAAACATGTTTCTATAATTTTCAAAGCGAGTGTTAATTATTTGAAAGTGCATCCTGATAGATCGCACTGACGAAAACAATGCTCTTTACTCGATTACCGTCATCCGATACCCTCGATTCGGTACCCAGCCTCGGATGCTCGAATCCAGATACCATCTCGATACATGAGACGGCATTCGTCTTGCCAAGAGCTGGGACACTTTCAGAGAGAATCTTACAGAAGACCAGGGCCCTAAGTCTGAAGAAAATACCGAAATCATCCAACTGAGATCCAATCGACGTCCAACTGTAACGATTTTCATTTAGCAGACTTAGGATCCATGTCAGAAGCCTGCTACTTAAAGAAGGCGGTTGAAAAATTCTGACACTAGGGTTCATCGTTGGACGACTCGGTGTCCCACACGAAAAAGAAAGACAAGTCTATTCTAGGTACTATCAGGGCCCAGTCTGCTAAAGGAAAATCGTTTCAGTTGGATGTCGATTGGATCTCAGTTGGATGATTTTGGTAGTTTCGTAGTCTGCTAACAGTTTGAAGTATAGAAAAATCACAATGGCAATGGAATGACAGTTGAGTTTCGATAGCGTTATAATGACAAAAATAGTCAGGGATATAGGCGTGAATTGTGTGTGTATGTGTAAATAGTACTTTGTGTTTACTAATGTTACTTAATGTAGATATCGGAATGCGAGAGAAAGCTTTTGATTCGGTCGTATTTTCATGGCTTCACTCTTCTGAGCCATGGTTCCCTTTGAAGCAATCCTGGGTCTGTGCCCTCCGATACATGAGCCAGCATTTGTCTTACCGTTTGTTTGTTCGATGTAAATTATAGTAATTGCTCCCGTGTTCTTTGTCTCCGCTGCGCTTGCGCAGTTATTTGGTGAGAATCGGTTGATCGATGATTTTTGGTATGCAAGTATATAAAAAGTATGCTGAAATAACATCTTTCTCATCTTTCTCTGTCGGGGTCGGCTACTAACCTAGGGGATATGACGCAGAACCAAGTTTTTACACAGAACGGCTGCCATCTGACTTTTGCAACCCGAAGGCTAACCTGGCCCGAATCCTAGGTTAAGTTACATTCAAATATCATCTGAATTAAAATTTTATTTGAATGTGGATTCCATCACGATGATTTTCCTTCACCCTAAGAGCAGTCGGTAAATGGACGTGAGTAATAACACATTGGTACATAGCGGGGATCGAACTCGAGTCTCACGATTGTAAGACCGGTGTACTAACCGCTTGGCTAATTCTAATTCCTTTTGACATGACTGACACTTACCTGTAAACAAAGAGAAAAACAATATTAATAGAATTCGTTATTACGGATTTGAATCATTTCTTCATTAAAAATATCGTTCGAAAAGTAGTTTCCTGAAATACTCGTAGAAATCCATTTGTAAAGTTGTAAATTGTAATAATCTCCAACATTATGCTCTTTTTCGCCTCTGCCGTGTGATGCCAGCTTAGAGTAGCATCACTCCATTCTTTCCCGCGGGTGTCGTAAAAGGCGACTAAGGGACTTGAGGGTTTCATGTGTATTGCAAGGTTTTGGCGACAGGCTGATAACCTGTCATTACAGTGATACACGAATCATCTAGGGTCCAGATTATTTGTCAGACGCGGCGATAGCGACCGCGTTTTTACTGCCGCTAACGCTCTGCCTACCCCGCAAGGGATAAAGGCGTGATACATGTATATAAGTATGTGTGTATGTATGTACACTTTGCCCCAGTACACCCTTACATTTTAATGACATCTAATTTCTGATGAAAATCACGTGATGACAGACCGATAATCACGGCAATTTCTAGGCCAAAACAGTAATTTAAGCTCCAATTTAGTAATAAAAGTCTCGATGAAAACCTAGATTAGCAATTTTAATTTTATGAGTAGGCAATTTAGCTTCTGTGATAGCCGAAGAGCTTGCCACGTCATAAATACTATGATCTGATGAGCAATGAAATTCAGGTTCGGAGTGAGTTTCTCAAAGTACCTATTACTTATTGTAAAACCAAGATCCGCGACAGTTTTATATTAATATTTAAGGAAAGTAGAGTAAGAAATTGAAGTTGACCAGGCTAGTAGCTACATATAACAAAAGGTTTTGTTGAAATTTGTAGTTTAGTTTCGGAGATTAGCGCAAAAAAAATCACAAAGCGGTTGTTCTTATATAACAATAGATGTCACTGTTAGTTTTCTAAAATACGCTATCGGTATGTTCTTTCGAAAACTATACATACATGGCTACTGGACACCGGCTTTCTACAGTCTTATTGTATGTATAGACAAAAAAATAAATTGTATTTTTAGTGAATCTAGACTAGAAAATATGACTTGTAGAAATGATTGATAGCACAGAGTAGAAATAGATAGATACTTTTAAGCTTTTCACGGTTGTTCACAACATTTAAATTACCGCTATTTAGAATATTACCGCTATTTGGTTTTATTTCTTCGAAAAAAAATTATCGTGTCCTATTCTCATTTAACACATAGTTAAAAATTTTAGACCATCCATACTAATATTATAAATTCGAAAGTAACTCTGTCTGTCTGCTACGCTTTCACGGCCAAACCACTAAACCGATCATCATGAAATTTCACACAGAGAATAGTAAGATACCGAGAACGGACATAGGCTACTTTTTTTCACCACTCGAGGGTCTGAAGTACCTTCAGTAGACCACCAGGTACACCACCAGGAGCCCGCCTAAACTATAGGAGATACAGACATGGCACCAAGCAAAAAATGTTTAACTTGATGGGTAGCTTCTGGTGGCATATAGACTTTGAAGGTTTGGAGTACCTGATGTAGACCACCAGGTGCACAACCAGGAGCCCACCTAAACTATACGAGATAAACATATGGCACGAAAACAAAAGTTGTTCTGCTTGATGGGTAGTTTCTGCTGGCATATAGACTTCGAAGGTTTGGTGTTCCTGACACAGTCCACAAGGAGCACTAATAGGGGTCCAGATTAGCATGTATAATTTAGGACGTTAATGAAGGAAACAAGGTTATTTTATCATCTAAAATACTAAGTCAGCGAAACGAAGTCGCGGGTACCAGCTAGTACTTTCATATAGTTTCTCCTGTAGCAAGCTCTTTTACAAAGTTTTCTAAGTAATAATTTCCAATAGTTGCGACAATCACACTAATTCTCGACTTATTGAGTGGTTGCGAACTGCGCATATGGCGGTAATAGGTTCGACTCCTGTGGGGTCAAATTACAAGTTACGTAAATGTTGCGGTTTGGAATAATTGATTTAATTCCGTTCGCAAATCGACGTGGCGAATTAATATCGTAAGTAATGACGAATGGAGCTAATTTGACGTATTTTGTTAAATTTGTTTTTGTTGTGGTTGAGAATATTATATTTTCTTTATTTATATCATTGGTTTTGGTCTTTTAGAAACCCTTAAAGGTTTTCATAAACAAACTGAATTTGATTTGTTTTCAAATTTGATAACTAAATGGAAAGACTTTGCAATAACGATATTCTAGCCTCTACACCACAAGGGATAAAAGGTGTGATATGCGACAATATGGGGGCTTTTGGCCTTCTATGTCCAACTGTGGACTATTGCCATGATATTTTTTATTATTTTATGACTATAAGATTTACCCAGAACTTTCATCGTCACGTACTCTCAAGATTTGAACCTAGATAAACCTAAATCCAACAAGACTTTAACCCATTTATCACCAAATCAAAACAAAACCTGCCGACCCGTCCCGCCCCGCAGATAACTTAACGAGGCGAGGCGCTATCGATGTCTCTGTCAAAATGACAGCTCGGGGAGAAAAAAAAGGAAAAACTGTCAGTTTTTGACAGGCCGCCGTGTCGTGGTAACGAGCCGCGAGGAACGCTGACTCAGGGTGAACTTGCAGGATTTAGCTTGGAGTTGGCGTTTTGTGTACGTTGATGATTTTGTATGAGAAATGTTTTAGGAGGATCAATGCAGCGAGCGATGTATGTAAGGAGGTAAGTTATTGATATTGCCAGTAATGGCGGAATAATTTATAAATGCGTCTCTGAATAAAATTGAAAATCGTGTATCGTAGTTTAATATCATCACACATAATTATACATACACACATACATACACAAATCACGCCTTTATCCCTTGCGGGGTAGGCCAGAGCGTTAACGATCGTAAAATTACGGTCGTTTTCGCCAAGTCTGACAAGTATTGAAGGGCCCTTTCAGATGATTCGTGTATCACTGTAGTGACAGGTTGTCAGCCTGTCGCCTAAAGTTGTAATACCTACGTGGTATGGTAATATACAAAACACCGTCGAGTCCCTCAGTCGGCTTCTACGACACCCACGGGAAAGAAATGGGGTGATGCTATTCTAAGCCGGCATCACACGGCAGCAATAATTATGATTACAATATTGCCTATAAATTGTACATTGCTAAGCCACTACAAAAATATCGGTACAAAACACAGGTGGCGTAAATAAAAATAAAGTTAATTACAATCGGTTCATTGGGTCGTTGGACGACTCGGTGTGGGAACACGAAAATAGAAAAATTGCAATGAAATCACATTTAGATCAGTAATGTCTGACTATAGTTATTTATTTCTGTACAGAACTGAATTGGTTTCTCCTGAATTCTGTAAATTACACCAGCCAAGAAACTAATACAAGCATTGTGAAAAAAATCACATCTGACAGTTGTATACTAATTGTATAATTCCATAATGACGAGAACTCATCCTGACAACCTGTCAGTCAAAACGCACAAACACGATTGTTAGAAAATTATTCGAAAATTGGTTGAAAATTATTCGAAAATTGCGGCGACATAATATAATTGTCCATTATTCAATAGTTGGCCATTGTTGGCCCACGTAGGTGATTACTTGGGCTTATTTGCTGTAATTTCCAATTACACACTTGTATTTTGTATGTATGAGATTTGTATGGAAAATTTGTGTCGTGTTCACTTTTGGTTGTGCAACTCATGATTGAATTGAATTTGTATGTATTTATTTACGTACAGTTTCTCCGCTATATGATGCCGGCTTAGAATAGCATCAACCTACATCCTTCTTGTGGGTGTCGTAAGACGCGACTAAGGAACTCCAGAGTATTGATGTATTACAATTTTTAGGCGACAGGCTGACAACGTGTCACTATAGTGATACACCATGTTTACTGAAAAAACCATCGAAAACAATCCTTAAAAAGTCAGACGTGGCGATAGCGACCGTATTCTCACGGCTGTTAACGTTCTGCCTAACCCGCAAGGGATAAAGGCGTGATATATGTATGTATGTAGTAACATTTGCTGAAAGCGCATCATCCTTTTTATCCGGCTCGTTGGTAACAATCACAAAAAATCCGAAACCTTAAAAACTGAACTTGTCATGAATTATATACGATCACTGAAAAATTGGACAATTAGTAGGTATTTTTTGTTATTTATTTAAAACAACATTTAATCAAATGGACCGTGAAATATATCATTTCAATAAAATTAAACCAATAAATAAGCTATGTAAGTTAAGTATCAGTGTGTGGCATTTTCAACATAATTTTATACGAAAATGTCTCCATAAACTACTAAGAACTGCACCGTGCAATTAGAGACAAGAAACTTGAATATGGATAAAGAAAATAAAGTCTTACTCCACGAATATAATAACCACCACACCACACCGATATAGCTCATTCACTTTTTGTCGCGACCAGCGTAACTTGACCTCAACTCAACGCTCCATACACGCACGTACGGGCGCGCACTCATAGTTACGCTGGTCGTGACACTATGTAAGCGAATACATTTTCTAGCCACGGCAAAAACTTGCCAAGACCATATTTCTCGAAATTCCTACCGCGGCCTACAGGCATTAACTTATACAGTTAAACACTGTAATTGGTGCATTACATTAATAATAACTACCTCAAGCTATACTTAACTTTACTATGTATAATGTGGGCGCGTATGTAGCAACGTTTTTCTTTAGAGTTTTCCGACTGCTTTGGAAATTCAAGACGAAAAAATGCCCCCACCTCCCCTTGCAGGTTGCATCGGCTAATAATTCCTTTTCGCTCTTTTGTTTCTGCGATGCCGACGTCTCGCTCCGCGCCCCGCCCCATTTGTAAAATCGACTGGCCGCACTCGCATCCACCTGTCTCTTTCTGAACCCACTGATTTATGTGAGAGCGAGCGAGTTTGATCGACGCTTTGTTTCCCGCTTCAACTGACGTTTCGTTTTTTGAAAAAAAGCGCGCGCACTGACCCGCGGATTAGGTTATACGTTATTGCCGCGTAAATTCAGATGATGCCGCGATTGCGGGATTCCAGCGGATCGGGTGTCCAAGAGGCTTGGGTTCTTGAGGTGCGTTCGTAAGTACAATGTCGTTATCTCGCGCGGTGTAGCGTTACTCATGATTAATGGTCGAACTCGAAGAAAAAAAGATTCTAGAAACGCTGAATCATCTCCGCAGTCTAACTGATTCCTGCGACATAATGAAGCCATTTTCCGTCGGCTTACAAATCATTATCGTCAATTGTGTGGCTCTATAAATTCGGCAAAATTTATTATTCGAAAAAATACGTTCGAAATTCTGGATTGAGATTTCAATGCGAGGTCGCCGCGCGCGGCACGCCGGCAAAAACCTCGGGAGGTTGACAAGTTGAGAAATGTCAGTGTGACTTCGGGGGGAATGTCATTCTAATCAAAATAGTTTACGCGTCGGTCGGGCAAAGAAGCGAAGATTGAGATTAGGCTCGTTTTGGTCGTATTGTCCGGCTGGCCGCGTGGGAACGATGGGGTTTATCTGTTTTTTTAATTGTTTTTGACTTAACTGAATTAAAGGAGGTCCAAAAGTTGATACTTGGGGCCGTTCGTAGTGCCTTTGAGTTTAGGCACTGGGCCTTTCTTGATTGATTTAATTTTGGATGCCTACTAAAACTGAGCAAATAACTCAAAAAGTTCCGAAAAAGTACAAACTTTCGAAACTTTTTCTTCATAGTCAACTTACTTATTTTTGTTACCAACGGCTCTTAACGTCAAAGCTATTTCAAAAATAGAATAGACCACACAATTCTTTTTTTTTTTCAAGCTATCCTACCCGCGATACGTTATGCATAAAGTCCCGATCCAAAAAGGCGATCTCGACGATACGGCGCGATACCAAAGCGGTATAAATCAAAAAAGGGCACATATAAAAACGCCGCCGAGGTGAAAACGTTATTATCTTTATAATTGCACGTCAGGCCGGGAAAAGAGGAGTTTTCCTCGCTTTTTGGGGATCCGTAAATATTTCTTAATATTTTGTATATATTTATTTCTTATTTCATTCTTTCTTTCTTTATTTCTGAAAGGACCTTCAATACCTGTCAGATGTGGCGTTAACGACCGTAAGTTTACGATCGTTAACGCTCTGCCTGCCCTGCATGGCATAAAGGCGTGATTTATGTATGTATTTCTTACAAATTTAATATTTATTGTATACTATTATGCCGTGTGATGCCGGCTTAGAATAGCATCACCCCACCTTCCCGCGGGTGTCGTATGAGGCGACTAAGGGACTCGAGAGTATTGGTGTATTACAATTTTTAGGCG
This sequence comes from Keiferia lycopersicella, assembly GCA_029255805.1. Classification (NCBI taxonomy): domain Eukaryota; kingdom Metazoa; phylum Arthropoda; class Insecta; order Lepidoptera; family Gelechiidae; genus Keiferia; species Keiferia lycopersicella. Next base: position 1,697,351 of record JARACZ010000024.1, read on the forward strand.
ACAGGCTGACAACCTGTCACTATAGTGATACACAGGTTTTCTGAAACAACCTTGGAAAACAATCCTCAAAAATGACAGACGTGGCGATAGCGATCGTATTCTTACGGCCGTTAACCCTCTGCCTACCCCGCAAGGGATAAAGGCGTGATTTGTGTGTATGTATGTCTATTTTGGACATATACATTTTATAGAGTGATAAAATTAGTTCAGCTATATTTTGTTTCATCATATCAGCGTATGGTAGTCCACTGCTGGACGAAGGCCTGACCCAGGGTACGCCATATGGCAAGCTCTACCGCTATTTTGTTTTGTCCTAACATATTTAACAAAGTGACTCTACCAATGTTATAATCTTATTAACTGGAATATTAGTTACAAGCTTGAAAAGTATTCTTGTGAATTCTTACTCGTATTCACATTATTTAACAAAAATTGTAAGCGTTTCACTGTCCAAAAAAGACAAAACTTTTGAAACAGAGACTTTGAAATCATTATAATCTATCACCAAGAGTCAAACATGCTAAAAATTACGACCAATTCCAATATTAGAATACCAAAAACATCCCTAAGTTTTTTTTTATCATTTATTCAAAGTAGTAAATTTTACATTTATTTTTTTGATGGTCAAGTATTTATTAGTCATAGTAAAAAAGAGAAAAATTTACGATAAGTACACTTACTATTTCTTACAATCAACTACGGAACCTTACACCACAACGTTAACTCGCGCCCAGCAGTTTCGTTTTATTTTTTTAAGACCCCACGACTATGATATATCTGGTCATGAATACGGTATGTCGCGATACACCTGGAGCCGCCTGGAGGTTATGAATCCGAAATTGCAGTGACGTCATTGCCAACGTGTTGCCTTTAAATTGGACGCGAAATTGGGATGAATGGAGGACGTTTTTTGGGCGGAATAGGGTTTTTTTTATTATTATTATTAGTCTAGTCGCTGGATCGATGGCGCTGTGCTTGGTATGTTACCGCAAAGAACGGAACGTAATATTTAGTTTTTGTTTTTTTGAAACTTGGACTCGGACTCATTTCGAACGAAAGTGTCAGTGTCAAAAAGAAAACTTCCTATTGGTTTGGGACGTTATCTTGTGCGACTGTAGAAATAACTGTCAGTTTTTTTTAAATTTGGAGAAGACGGATCTAAAAAGTTTATTCAGCAGTTAACAAAACATTAATATCTAAATGCCATGACTATACTATATCCTATCTACATTCATACCCCTACACAAAAATGTATGGAACACCAAAATTTTTTTGCAATTTCGCAGGTGACCCCATACTAAAATTTGTTCAGAATCATGAGTAGAAACTCCCTACTAAGTGTGGGTACTGACTGACTAAAAATTACCAAGTTTAACAAAAGTATGTCGTATCGAATTTTCAGTATCAGCACCATCTATGACTGAGTACATGAACTACGAAGGGCTTTGGGTTCTCACGTACGATTGGATAAGGTTTCGTGTTCCGGGTTTCGTGGGATACCTATCATTTATGTTGCTTTTTTGCATAAGTACCTTGTCTAGTCAATTCGGGATATACTTTTGGAGTTCTTTTTAATTATTTTAGACATTACTAGCGGCCCGCTTAGCGGCTGCGCCCGCTACAACTCGTTTTCCAGTGCAAATAATATGTTTTCCCCGCAAGCGTAATACATAAAAACCTTCCTCTTGCATCACTCTATCTATTTAAAAAATCCTGCACCAAAATCCGGTTGTTGTGAAGGTTTGAGCAAACATACATACAGACAAACGCGAAAAGCGACTTTGCTTTATACTATGTAGCGATTATAGGGGTACCTGCTGACCTCCGAACCTCAATTTAAAGATGGCACCCCATGATGATGATGATGATGATGTACTTCAGAAAAGTTAGATTAACTTGTGCAACAATGACATGATTTTACGATTTTCGTCTTTGTCAACTAACTTAGCTATTTTTGAGACAAAGTTTATTAAATTTTGTGATAAATAGGATATTTTCTTTGCATACTGGCAATAAATATCAATGTGGTTAACTAAAACCCAGTTTTGAGTATACTACCCCTGTCTTTAAAACTTTTTTCATTAATGTCATAATTCGAATAAAACACAACAACTTTTAACTTTACTAAAAGTTTTCGAATAAGGAAGCTATCCCGTTTTACCCCTACATCCCCTATAAAGTATTTTTGTATTTTTTTATTATTTATTCAGAAAAACGCAAGCATAACAGTACACTTTAGTTAGGATTTAAAAACTCGTAATTTATGTGACAAAAATGTAGGCTTATATATGACTGGTAAACTTACAACATCTTTTAAACAAAAAAATATATATATTTATAGGACACGTAAAGGCTCTCTTCTTCGTCTTCTTTTTCGTGTGGGACACCAAATTGTCCAACGACCCGATGAACCCTAGTGTCAGAATTTTTCAACCGCCTTCTACAAGTAGCAGGCTTCTGACATGGTTGTGTAACGACCGCCGTCTAAGTGATTACCTACGGCTTAACGTGCCATCCGAAACACGGAAACATCTTACTTACGGACAAAAGTAACACTTAAGTTCACGTAAAGTAAAAGAAAAGAATGAAAACTTATTTTGATCCTAAGATATTTTCAAAACAGTTATAAATAAAGATGGCGGATGCAAATATGGCGCCCCCAGCGGCGCGCGCGCACCTCGGCCCTAACGAGACTTTCTGGACGACATAAATAACTAGTTTTACACCTGCAGTAAAATTTGCTGGTATTGCCACTAAATAAAAAATAATGCTAAAAAGTTTCAGAATACTAAATAAAATATGGCTCACTTTCACGATTTCCGATTCGGGTGATGCTATTTCAAGCCGGCGTATGATGCCAACTAAGGGAGGTTTCATGTGTATTGCAATTTTAGGGGACAGGCTGACAACCTGTCACTTTAGTGATGCACTACTTACTTCAAACATTTGTCAGAAGTTTAGAGTATGATACATAAATACACAAATCACGCCTATATTCCTGGCGGGGTAGGCAGAGCATTAACGGCTGTAAGAATACGGTCGCTATCGCCACGTGTGACATTTTTGAGGATTGTTTCCGAGGTTGTTTCAGAAAACATGTGTATCACTATAGTGACAAGTTTTCAGCTTGTCGCCTAAAAATTGTAATACACCAATACTCTCGTCTCCCTTAGTCGCCTCTTACGATACCCTTGGGAAGGATGTGGGGTGATGCTATCTTAAGCCGGCATCACACGGCAACTAAGCCGGCATCACACGGCAACTAAGCCGGCATCACACGGCATACGGGTGGTCTTCGCCGTCTTATTAAAGTCTCTAACAAATGACTGTGTTCAATAATCCATACAAACAGACAGAGAAACTACTATTGTTCCGGTCTTAGTTTTACAAAAAAAATTGCACATGAAAGTCTACTTAGCACGATCGCACACGACGAATACACTACAAATGTATACAGGGTGTGAAAAAATTTGCTGCAAATATTTTAAGGGGTGAATCAGGCCATGAAACTGAACAACTTTCCTCTAGGAACATAGGTCGAAATAAGTATGAAAAAAAAAATTTGACCTCCTATACAAAACTACCAACAGATAAAGTCTATTTTTATGGCAGGTCCAAAAAAATATTTCATATTTCGACCTATGCTCTTTGGGAAAGTTGTTCAGTTTCATGGGCTGACCCTTTAAAACATTCAAAACATTCCAGCTATGTAATATTTTTACATCTTATATTTTTTAATACTTTTTAACCTATCACGATAGGTATTGAGTTATGGCTGGATAATAAATTCTTAATTAAACTATAATTCATGATGGTTAATCCTATTCTCTTTATAGCTTCGGTATTTATACGTGTTTGTTCAAGGTTAATTGTGCTTTGAAAAGCACGGTTACCTCTTGAAGTATATTAAAGATGGATACTTCAAAAATCACTACTCAAAGACTGGCTGGTCACACCACATACATAAATACATATATAAATCATGCATTCATCCCTTGCGGAGTAGGCAGAGCGTTAACGGTCGAAAGAATACGGTCGCTATCGCCACGTATGACATTTTTAGTAGGATTGTTTTCCAAGGTTGCTTTAGAAAACATGTGTATCAGTATAGTGACAGGTTGTCAGCCTGTCGCCTACAAATTGTAATACACCAATACTCTCGAGTCCCATACGACAACCGCGGGAAGGATGTGGGGTGATGCTGTTCTAAGCCGGCATCACACGTCACACCATTCTTTCTATTTTAAACAAATTGTACCATTTTCAAATAAAAATAAAAAACACTCGTTCGAAATTCAAGTCTCATCTAATCTCACTAAACTGAACTCCGTGTAGCTGTTTTTGTACCAGGAGAGCATCCAACATGCAGATACCAGGAGTATTACTAATGCAAGCTACCAGGCCCGCATACGAAGTAGGAAGTCTTTGTATCGCGTGCTCCCGGGCTAAAATATTTACTTGCGCGTGTCTCGGCCAATTATTTGACATTTTATACTCGCCTGGTACAATCCTACTTCTAAGTATTTTACTTTGCGGTTTCAAGCTTAAACTACGGCCGATGTGGCGCAGTGGTAGTGCGACTGCCTTTGACGCAGAAGGTTCCGGGTTCGATTCTCGGTGGGTCACTCACGAAGTTGATATTTATCACTTTGTGAATTTGTTCCCAGTATGGTTAGGACATTGCGGGCTGAACCACCCGATTGTCCGTAAGAAAGATGGTACCGTGTTTCGGGTGGCACGTTAAGGTTAGGTCCCGGTTGCTGTATATGATTAAAAAATCGTTGGACGACTCGGTGCCCCACACGAAAAAAAAAAGTTTAAACTTTCAGTGGTGCAGGTTTTTGTTTGAAAAATATTGCCAGTAACTATAAAATGGTCTACCATAATATACCCGGTTACTTAACAAATGAGACATTAGATATTCGACTCCCCCATATCAACTGTCAATTCCCAAAACCTGCCGTCATATTTCGCACACCTCACAACCAATCCCGCGAAACGAACTCCCGAAAATAACAAGGGAAGCCGCAAGATTATTGTCGAGATACAGAGTACTACGGACCTCCACTATCGCCGATTGATACCCCAAAATGAGGTCCCTGGAGGGCTTACACGCGTATACACGGAAAAAATATCAACTACCCGCGTCCTACCTATACATACTTAATGGGGCGGGGCGTGGTCACAATATCTCGAGTACTAGGCGAGCAGAAATTGAGAGCCGTTATCGTATCGAAATCCGCCGTATCTGGGCCGGCGGTCTCCGAGGAAATCATTGGGAAGGCATCCGGAAAATTTACCGCACATTCCGGCTCATGTGGCGTAACACACCTGCCTGTTGGTTATGCGCGCCTGGTACGTGATCTATTTTGTTTGGTATTGCTTTTCTGATAAAAAACGAAATGTTTTTGTTGTTTACGTGTGTACGTACCGTACAAGGGTGACAATCTGGTACTCGTGTTTATTTTAGTTATTTACATATTTAAACCTATGTTGGTTGGTAGGTAGTTGCAAAAAGAAAAAAACACGACACAGGAAAAAATAAAAGCACGCAACTTTTATTCCCGAAGTGCTTTTGTTATCTATACCTATCTTTAGATACTGCTTATTTAGTATTTTAATAAGGCTGATAGATAAGCATGATAAAATAGAGTTAATACCGTAGAACGTTCCACATGTATTTCATATCTTAACGATAATATCGGCTGCTCTCATAAACTCCATTGTATATGATACCTGAAAGCTATTAGCGCAACCATCATTGAAATTGTAATTATTCATAAACCAAGGGGTTATTTACTGAAGTGTGTCTAGCAATTTCAGCCGGGCGCCGTTCCGTAATGGAAAGTCTCGTTAATTATTCAAAATGTCGACATTATAATGGGACGTGCGTTTATAAATATTCAATAGTCGATCGGGTCGAACGCGGCTGCCGTAACGCGACTGTGAAATAAATTCAGTAACGATTCTTTTAAAATATTAATTTTAATTTGCAACCGGCCAGCATTGGCGAATGGTGATACGCGCTGAAAACATTGACAACATACTTCGTTCCAAATTTAAATTATACTTTTTAATTGCAAAAAATGAAACATCATACTTTGAAACGTCATACTTTGAAATAAAAGTAGGTGCAATTAATTTATTGGAATTCGAAATTGGAACAGACCACAGACTTACAAACCGAAATACGCGGCAATTAGAACACATTGTACCGACAAGCTTTCAAAATTGGAACCGCAACCGCAACGGTTTGACAGCGATTTAAAAATTCAAAAGGAGTTGACATTTGGCTCGGGCACGGGCCATGAGCGCTATACAGCCAAACACACTATTCCGGTAATAACCGTTGCGGCGGGTCAAAATAGACCAATTTGTGGTTGCGTACGAGTCGAAAACTGGCGTGACATTAGCACAGGATCTCGGCCCAGTGATTGGGCGAAATTGTTTTTGATTACGCCGCCGTTTCCGACCGTTTCCCAGTCGCTGTAATTGGTATAATTTTATAGGAACAATAGGATGCTTATAATGCTTAAGTTCTTTTTCGTGGGGACTCCGTGACCTTTCGGATAATGGGTGTGCTTTACGAGTTGGAGGTAATTTGAAAATTGCCGTTTCGCATTGAAAACATTAAGTTGAAATTGTACAAGATTGATTTTGAATCACTCGCCTAACGGATGTTTTCTGAACATCAGCAGCCTTTACAGTCCACTGCTGGACAAGGGTGTTAGCAATACTGCTCACGTTTGGTAGACGAATTCATTCTTTGGAATCATCCAATTGGGGTGATGCTACTCTAATCCGGCACCAAATGGCACGGCAATGAATATATATTCATCCAAAAATTTCAAGTACCCAACTGTATAAGTATTTACTTATTTTGAAAACAGAATTTCGGTTATTTAAAAACCGCCCTCTACATACAGTCTTGAGAAATGAAATCCCAAGCCTCCAGCCCTCGATATACTCTTAATATCCGTAATCAAGTATAATTCGTGCCATAAGCACCGACCAATCGCGTAATAGTTGTAATCAGGTACCACCAATCAGGTGATCCGCGCAATCAAAGTGGACCAATCAGCGTGCGGCGGCATGACGTGATAATGGCGGCGCTGAGACGTGACCGGACTCTTGCGTTTGAGAATGGATGTAAAATTTTATGAGTGGACAATCTGATTGTTGGGGCGAACTTAATGTAATTCGAAATTGTACTTTCGGAATGTGCTGTTCAATCGGGTAGAAAAACCACTAAGAGAGAATAATAACCCTAAAATTCAATCGTCTTACGAAATTTGTATTAAGAAAATTCAGGACGTGCTGTCATCGGTAAAAAAAAAATGTTTAAATGTCTTTGCTTGCACAAATAAATAAATATCTTGGACCCAACCTAACCAAAGAGATAAGCAAAATAGCTTCTAACTCTGGTTTTAGTTAGAGACTATCTTATCTCCCCACCTCCTATGAAGTCTTAGTACTTGTTGCTGCTTCCGAGTCGACTAAAGACTCAATGAACCCTGGTGTCAGAGTTTTGAACCGCCTGTTACTTGTAGTTGACCTCTGACATGGTTGTGTAACGTCTCATCACAGACAGAACCAACAATAGGCTAACAAACTGAGCTTCCACATTTACTATCATGTAATCTAAACAGCTGCCGTGTAATGCCGGCCTAGAATAGCATCACCCCATTTCTTCCCCGTGGGTGTCGTAGGAGGCAACTGAGGGACTCGAGGGTTACATGTGTATTACAACTTTAGGCGACAGGCTGACCACCTGTCCCTACAGTGATACACGAATTATCTCAAATGGCCCTCTGTATTTGTCAGACGTGGCGATAGCGACCGTATTTTACGGCCGTTAACGCTCAGCCTACCCCGTAAGAGATAAAGGCGTGATATATGTATGTATGAATTTTTTCACAGTAGCCAAAGTGATTCGGCATACAGCTACTAAATCATTTAGTGGTTATCCAATCCTACAAACCCTATGTACAAACCTCACAGCTTCTAATATAACTCTCGCTCTAGATAGGGGCAATCTTATCTCTCTGCCTCCTATCTTGTATGGAAGCCTAGTACCTTGTTGGTGCTTGTATGGAGAACAATGAGTTGTAGCAATTTGCAAACGCAGCGGGCTTGGCCATTTAAGGGACGCTAGCTGAACATGCTAAGATCGGTTAGTTGGACTCGCTATGGAAATTCATATGGAAAATACTTCGAAGAGTTGAATGAGTGAGTCATATTTTGTTATTCTGCAGTTTATTTATTTTACAAATGATTGAGTTTTTTAACGCAGTTATTTATTATATATCTTTCTTAATTTGAGCTAATAATATTTGTCCACCTACATCACTTAGTTTACTAGAAAATTCTGAGAGACTAGGTACTGCAGTCAGGCAACAGAATAATATCTATGACTTTGTGAATTTGTTCCCAGTCTGGTTAGGACTTTGCGGGCTGAACCACCCAATTATCCGTAAGTGAGATGGTTCCATGTTTCGGATGGCACGTAAGGTCCCGGTTGCTGTCTATGATGACTTTGACGGCGGTCGTTACACAACCATGTCAGACAGAAGTCTGCTACTTGTAGAAGGCGGTTGATAAATTCTGACACTAGACTCGGTGTCCCCACACGAAAAGAGAAGACAGTTTTTAAATGGAATATTCTTTCCAAATCAAAAGGAAATTATTTATATAACAATTTTTTGAAACCTTCTCTTGAAGATGTCAAAATTGCATTAAAGTGTCATTCGTTCATTACAACATACATAATTATGTCAACTTTATAGTGCAAGGTTTTATAGTATGACAAAGTTTTTTTAACAGAAACAGTTAGAAATATCAAAGCGACTACGCATCCGATCCCCAATATATCACAAATCCAGTAGTTACCAAATATTTTCACAGTTGCCCGTCAAAACGGACTCAGCCGTCAAAATGTGAACGAAAAAACTTAATTATAAAGCATTTTTTAAATGGCCAATAAATCAGTGCGTTTGAAAAAACAATGATTCCTTTGTAATAGTATAGGCTATTAAATTTAGGGGCGTAAAAGTGTCTCGTAACGTTTTTATTTCGACGTGTGTTTTGGTCTCCATTTTGAGCCACGCTAGGCGCCGTTCGGTTATAATTTTTAAATTTAGAATGATTTACGGCTCCGCCTTTTTAAGTGAATGAATTTTATTTGCAGTAAATTTCGTCGTCTCTCTGTGTAAATGGCGCTATAATTAGAGTAGCCGGAACGTAGCCTGTCACAGCTTCATAAATTTTAAATGTACTTGATACAAAGTTAGGGTTTCTGCAATGTGATTAAAATAAATACATATTTGCAAATGGTGTCTCTATTTATTTGTAAATGTCAAACTGAAATTCATGTATCTTAATCGTAACTCGTGACTGTAAAGAAAAAATATGCCCCAGTAACTCTACCGAAATGATTATGTTTTAGCTCTACGTTTAAAATGCCTACTGTCCTTATGTCTACGACTTTTGGGTCGCCATTTCAGAGTTCTTATAAAAAAGCGAATAGCTTCTGACAAATATCAACCACAATAGAACATCTACGTAAACATTGACTACCCACAAAATCCCCAGACTATCCCAGACACACAAACAGACGATAAAACAAAAGTTACACTAGTAAAAAGATCGCGTAAATTACCAGGGCGACCAGGCAAACATGAACGCAAGGCGTTCTCTACGGATCCCATGTGGGGCATTAAGCTCAAGACGAGTATGGTCATTAGGCAGCGATATTAGCTATTAACCGGCACCCCGGCGCGCATAAGTTACGAAGAGGTGCGCTCTGTACCTGCGAGCATTTGTCTTTCAATGGGGTTTTGGTAATTACCTGGCTGGTTTGATGTTCTATCGTTGTTGGAACATTAATTCACTATCAAAAAAACAGAAGTGTGAAACATTTTCTTCAAAGATGTAATAAATGAATGATTACATTGTGGCAAGCTTTTAGCGTTCGCAAAACGGCATCATCCGATGAACCTGCAAACGCACTATGATCTCATAACTTATACAGTCCTGGTACTTCGACTCTCGTCTTTACGCCGTACGGCTTACGAGCGTCGTACGGAAAGCCATAAAATTTGTCGCCGCCGTAAAAAGGCCGTAAACTCAACAAGTGAAGGTATTTTTACGGGAAACTTTATGACACCTAAACGTCTGTCGTGTGACATCTCACTAATACGTCATAAAGCGGGAATCTTGGATTCTGCACTAAGTTTATGGAGGTTTATGGCAAGTCAAATTCTTTTATTAGGTTAATGAATTAGGGGGAGGAAAGAAGGAAAATGATGGCAGTTTTTGTACGTCGAGTAAGAGATAAAATCTGCGTAGGCGATTGCGCTGCGGTGATAAAACTGTTTTCCTGAAGTTATCGTCAAAATAAGTATTTTTTGCTTTCATTGCCGTAAAAGAGTTTGTAAATACGGAAGTAACAAAAACTAACTTAAATTCAAATTTAGAACCCAAAAACTCCATTAAGCTAGAGATTTGGGAAACCACAGAGTTGGCATCTCGTAAAAACCTCAACAGAGCTCTATCGTTGTTCGATACCCCCCTCCCCCTTGGATATAATTAATCATCCCCCCCACTGGCAGCATTGTCACAGAAAAGGCGGCGAAGCTCCCGTTCTATTTCATTGAGACACGAACTACCTACTTACAGCCATTTGCAGTAAGAAGCTTCGGACTATTAGATTCGTTTTGAGCAACCACCATTTTGAATTCTTTTCAAGATGCTGTTTTATGGGAATTTACGGATGCTTTGATTAATTATGTATATTACCTACAGTAGATTTGATTCATCTAGTTTCTTAGAAATACAATCAAACCTGCCGAAGGAACACAAAAAGTATTTGACCCAGTCGAATACGCCGACCCCTTGCTTTCCGCGCCGACGCGTCATCATTTTTCACCGCTCCTCCATTTATTTTATCTGTGGCACCACACGCTGTCCCGCCAGACGATAGCACCGCTGTTTCGAATTTCGAACGAACATCAGCTGCTGAGAACGAGAGATTTATGAACGCACCCATTCAGCCAGAATCAGGAGCTCAGCGTTTGAAATACGAACGCCTCCTTACTTTGCTTCAATTTGAACGTATTTCTTGAAATTCTTTTTTTGTGGCCAGTAACATTTCAATCTTTCACTTTTGTGTAGGTTTATCGACTCACAGAATGACCTGACGAACCCAGATAGTGATTTGTACACGTTATTAAAACAAATAACGTGTTTTATTAGATGTAATGGTATCACTCAGTTTGATCCAGTCTGAGAAAAAATTGCTAATTCTTAACAAATCTGATGATGATTTTAACTTTGAGTTCCTTTTGAATGGAATTGAGAATTGAACCAATCAAGTCAGGTTTCCAAGGATCACACTGATAGACCACAGAGTACCTAAACAAGACGACGATTGACAGCAACGAAGCCAACAACAAAGTGGCCAGTGTTATTTTTATTCTTAAAACCGTTTACTTTTGACAGACCAATTGACATTCTGTTTATTTTTAAAACAACATCGCGGCGGTGGTCTATCTATCCGTTCAGCCTAAAGAATAAACAATAATCAAACATTTAATCAGGAATTTCATTCTTAACAGTTTATGTATGAATGGTGGGGTAAATGTCAACATGCCCATATTGAAAAGGGCAACGCTTATTAGAGCTTGTTAATTAATACCAACTGAAGAATTAAGTGGGGTATAATCACCATTTAACACGTAATCTTTAACATTTATCTGGGGAAAGTTTTCATTGCAAATATATGCAATTTCAGCTAATGAGCTTGCGAAAATATATTGACAAAGCTAAAATAGATATTTTTAAAGAGTAGAGCAAATACATAGTCAAAAATAAACACTTTACAAAATTAGAGCGGTTAGAAAAACATATTTTAAGCAAAAAAAAGAAATATACCCGCAGTTTGAGAGGGGGCGACATCAGCAAAAAGGTCGCAAATTCAGCCAGTCGGTACATTTCCCTATCTCATTTTCCATTTGACAAACATCATTACATCTTCCTGCGCCCCCTCTCGGCAATTTTCGGAAGCGCTCGGGGGCGGCTGCTTTTCCGGCGTTGTTCATTGTGTACAACTTTTGAATGTCGAATTTATTTTAAGCTGATTGGCGCGGTCTATCTACGCTTTACGGTCCTTTTATATCGTCCATATAGGTACGTGAAACGTTACTACTTTCATTTAATTGTAGTTTTTTTTTTTGTTTTGGCTGTAGCTGGTAATGAAAATTCGTCACTTCTTCCGGATCCTGATAAGATCAATTATAATATTTGAAAAGGACCATACCATACTAGACAAATACGTTAGCTCCCTAGAGCTTGTTTTGCAAAAACATGTCCCTGTTTAAGATGTTTCCAGATTTGATTCAAAGACACTTCTAGATTTAGTCAAAAAACCGTCCTATCCACCAGGGTGCAAGGAGCCTGCAGGAGTGCGATCCGGACCACTTAACGCCGTGTTAAGCGACCTCCTCCAGCCTTTACGATCCTGGTAATGCGTGCCGCCCCATGAGGACGAGCCGTAAAAAAACGGGCGTCCAACGCCTTTCATAAACACCGATGTTGAAAAAGAGGGGATTGTTTTTAAAATCTTAGGGGATGAGGTCAACTTTGGAGTCAAATTTTCACACTATTCGAATTCATTGAATATCTGAAGATTTACTTTAGCAATTAGCACTCATTACTAATTCTATTGTTGCTCATTTTGTAGAGCAAGAACAGCAGAATATCGACAATGGAACGGACTCACCATCTTAATTCTTTCTTTCCCTTATTAATGCGCACCGTAGACAGCAAAAGCCACTTACCTGAAAACAAAGAGTGGAAAAAATTTAATTAACATCACAAAGGAGGAACTCATCATAATTTATTTACACAAAAAGCTTGTTTTAATTATAATTTATATTAACAAAAAAGAATTGCTGAAGACGAAGAAAATTTCGACGGGTTTTATCCAGAGAATGTAACCGAAGCTCCTGTATCGCTATCGCTGCATCCCTCGTTTCGTCTTTATCTAAATAACAGCATCTGAGGAAGATGGAAGATTGCGAGGATACTTAAAGGGATGTCAGAAGGGTTTCGTAGTGAAGGGCTGTAGGCCGTAAAGGGGAGTGGAACAGCCTTTAAGGGAGTCCCCGAGTTATCTCTAGGATCCTCGTAAAATAAAGGTTTACTAGGCCATAAAGAAAATTAAAATGAATTATTTTGACGAGTGTAAGGGGGTTTTTGAGGCTTAGCCCCCCGTTACGGCGGAAAGGTGAATTGTTATGAGGCAGTATCGTGTAATTGTTTTCTTGTGTTTAATTCAGAGCTTGTTTTTGGGCAATTGGGAAATGTCCCGGTTCCTGGGCTTAGGACGGTTTATGGCTGGTTTAATTTGTGTCAGATTAATTCAATTGATGTTTGAGTGGTCGTAGAGAATGTAATAGTAATTTGGAAAGGTTAGGATACCAGATAGTAAAATATACTGAATTTAATTGGAGTTATTGCTATTTTTGGTAATTTAGGCGTTACTCAGATACAATAATGCTGTCTCTAATATTGATGTAATGCCTAATGCCTTCATTTGTTTAAACTCTAAACTGTAACCACTCAACAAAGCTTATACATATGTAGAAGGTAATGCATCATTCTTGAGAGAATCGAACCCGCTACCCTGTAAAGCAAAGCCAGTCACGATTCCATGGTTCCCTGAAGATACCATCTTCTAAAAATTGAGGCTCCGATTACACGCGGAAATGGCTGTTTTATCACAATCACTTTTGGAATGGCAGGGTGGTATATACGGGCGGGAATTTTGGTAGAAACACAGTAACCTGCTTGTACCGAAAGTATAAACACTGAGCCTAGTTGAAAACAGTTCCTTTTTGTTTTTGGCAAAGCATTTGAGAACGCGGATCAAACTTATTTCCTCTTACGGATGCTCTTACCAGGCAGTTGCATCGATGACTTAAAGAAAACGGGTGGTAGCAAGTACATGATACCCTGAGGCGTACCCTTGGGTACACTGGCACACAGTGAACACGCAGATTAGATATCATGGTTACAATCAGTGAAGTAGCCTTGAGCCAGAAAAACTATTGATTGATCTGTTGAATCCACAAAAAAAAGGATGCAGCAAATTCGACTAACGAAGTGCAAGTTTAGGCGGATCCTTCCGCAACATTCCCCCGTATGTCCACCATGCATACATTTACCATAAGGGAGCTGCATGATGGGCCAACACCAAACGGGCGTCAGAGGTGCACTAAACGCAGAGTAACGGCTGAATAGTGCTTTCTTTTATGGCTCACTACTCACTACCTGATGCGGTCAGAGGTTGGAGTCATTTAGATACATACATACATACATACATATATCACGCCTTTATCCCTTGCGGGGTAGGCAGAGCGTTAACGGCCGTAAGAATACGGTCGCTCTCGCCACGTCTGACATTTTTGAGGATTGTTTTCCAAGGTTGTTCCAGAAAACATGTGTATCACCATAGTGACAGGTTGTCGGCCCGTCGCCTAAAATCGTAATACACCAATACCCTCGAGTCCCTTAGTCGCCTCTTACGACACCCACGGGAAGGATGTGGGGTGATGCTATTCTAAGCCGGCATCACACGGTCAATTATCACGGTCACAGTCATTTAGATAGTTGAAAGAAATACAAGTGGAACTAAAATTGACAAAGAAATATGGAATGGATAGTTTTTAGTTTGACAAGTTTTTGTAGCAAAATTACTCGTTCTTGGAGTGAAATCACTCGATGACAGATTCAAGGCCCAACTGAATAGAATTGTGCGATATAACTGCTATAATTGGACAGAACCTAGAAATGGAAGAAATACCTTTTCAGACGACAAAATCACACAGCTTTTATCAATCCTATTCCTGCTACAATTTGGGGTTGTACCAGGATCGCATGAATACGTATGGAGTTTAAACGGCGTGTGTGCGGTGATTCCATTGCAGATAGCGAAAACGCCTTTTTCAATGTACCGTGTCGTTCTGTGATTTTGTTCGAAATTCGAATTCTCTCGGGTAACGGAAACTGTAATGGCGCCACGTTATAGACGTTTTAAGACCCTTCCAATGAATTTCTAGAGGTTTATGGGATTGGAGTAGAGTGAGACATCTTATTTTGTATTACAAGGAAAAACAGGCATACATTTTACATGTCTTAGTATGGTTTAGAATAAAGACTGTTGAGCGCGAAGTAAATAAAAAACTCGATTACAGATCATAGAGTTTAATACTTGTATTGTAAAGCGAATAAAAATACAGCATTAGGGTAGAAAAGATCACAAGACATATAAAACCACTGTACTATTTGCTGTAGATTTAAATCCAGCAATATACGGTATATATATATATATTTATACTTGATGGGCACTTGGCCGTCAGAACGTTCACAGCCGCCAAAACATGATCGATAACGCCAAGCCACGTCTGACAAATATTTGAGGACCGAATTATAAAAATTTCATATCTATCATAACAGTGCCTAAAATTAGAAGCTATATCTCATATACTACTAATGCCAATACAATTATCAGTAACACTAGCAATAACCCTATGATCCCAACAGGACAATGTCTACTCCAGACAATGTCCCAGCTTTAACTATAGTCTAAACCTAGATCTAGTCTAGCCGCATTTAGACTGTAGGCTGTATGGAGGCTTAGCGGATTACACTTGATTAGTAGTCAATAGATTGGAAATGGCTACAGTGCAATAAGGGGACTATGATATTATATCAGAATTTAGTACCTATGATATAGAAACGGAAATTCAAGAGGCTGGGAGAAGTTTCAGGGGCAAATGCCATATGCTAAACAACCCTACCTCAAAAATAGGCGTAGCTGGATTTTTGATAAGTCGTTGAAAAAATGAAGAAATCGTCCACATAGCCCGAAAAGAAATTGAAGGAACAGAATATTTACTGATATCTACACAAAAGACACTCGAAACTCAATAAATATTTCACAAAACATTGACACGTACAAACTCCTACTTCTCCACGACATTTCGAAACAATAAGTCGACCCAAAACTGTAAAACAAATTTACAATAGTAAAAAAGCTTAGCGCTATCGTCTCGGAGGGTTGAGCACCCCTGAAAACTCTCAAATTGTCCATCAAGAATCACTGTCAGCCAGCCGGCCGCGGTTTACGACCTCTGGGGTGTCATTCTGCTAAGACAATGTTGAAAAAAATCACCACTTTTCACATCTGCTTCAGTAACACGATGTTATCTGAAATGACCCTCAAATATTGGCAAACGTGGCAATAAATGACGATTTTTTTAGCAGCTTTTTGTTGCTCTACCAAACCTACTAATGTTATAGGTGCGATTGTGTGTATTATCATCGTTATTTTTGGTCACTTTTGCTCCATCTTTTTTTTCTGTCGCTACGTGTCTAATGCTTTTTGCACATAACATAACACCAGAATAATTGTTGGCTTTTAAACTATTGTATGTGTTAGTAGAATTGTCATCCTGCTTTTAAAACAACTTAAAACCCCTGGATTTTTGTTTCCTTGATAACATCTTACAGCCAATGTAGAGCCTTTTTTACGAGATGTAAATTTTAGAGAATTTAATATTATGCTTTATGTATTTAAAAGAGAATATTATTTTTTTCTGTAAAAATTTGCTGATCTGTCTCATTCAAAAAATTAAACTAGGTTTTAAAATAGAAACGACTGTTTTATTTCTTTACAAATACACGTACTACTAACCTATTTTTCTTTGAACGTAGATTCCCCAAGTATTCAATATTCAAAAGATACGAAATATTCCACCACAGAACAGTCTATAATACTCCAGTACTCCGAATCATGTATTATTTAGCATCCCGCAAGGTTTGAGCCTTGTTGAATAACGAAACATCAAATGTACGGGCCAGGAAAGAAGTTTTGTACTATATTTTGTTACTTTCAAGAAAATGTTTGTCGTCCCTGCCTTGACGTGTGAATAAGTGAGACGCAGTGGGAATATCATAGTGTTTGAGGTTATGGAAAGTTTGTAAATAAAATATGGGATGAATTGAATGTTCGAAGCCTTTGTGGGATACCTACCGGAAGTGTTGAGATGCTTATAAAGTTTTTGAAGAGTGAACGATGAAGAATATCGATTCAACGAAATGGTTTCTTTAGATAAACAATCTAAACCCTATCGCAGTAGTGACAATGACAATCTCAAAGATATTGTACAATGAAACAAGATAAAACTTGATAAAACCGAACCCAACCCCCAAGAGGTATGAATGAAAAAATTTACAATTCAAATGTCCGCCATTTTCGTACGCCTTATCAATTACAAGTACCAGGAGCGCAACAATAAGAGATAGCGACATTTTCCTACGCGAATTTGCATCTCCATACAATCGCAATTAGGGGCGAGGCTCACTTAGACAAGGTTGTATTTTCTGGACGTATCGAGTTCCTAATATCCCTGTCTGGCACTTGATGCCACCTTGTCGCATTAGCCGGGGCGAGTAATGTCATTACAGGACATTTGCATGGATGTTATGTGCGCCTGGTGGCTAAGTAACCGTTACTTTCAATATCCGAACGGAATAAATTTTTGTTTGCAAGCTTAATTCCAATCTCTTAGGGAAATTAGCTATCGATTTTACAAGTTCAACACGATCTATTAACATTTTGTAATTGGAACTGAACAGTCAGTACGCTACACGAAATGGAACGTAAAAATACAAGCTAGGTACGTATTCTTTCCCAAGAACACAACAAAATTAGGTACTTGACCGGAATTCATAACGGAACATATCACACGTCAAAACACTTTACCATTATACGTTTAATTCGTCATTAAGATACGTACTCAAGCCTCCATCACGAAGGCGGACCTGACTGACAAGTTCAAAAGGTCGACTCGAAGCGCCTTTGTCTTCTTCTTGCCGCACTATGATCTCCTGGTACCGCTATACAATTAAAACCTTATAATTAAGCGTTTTTTCTAACCTTTTTAGAGGGTTACCTTAACTCAATTTTGAAATTTAAGTACGCACTCAAATTCGTGTCACGATTGCATGAGTCAACAACAAAAAAGGTGTTTGAAATTGAGACCTCAGCCCCTTAAAACAATAAATCCATAAACAACGAAGTAATCGCTTTTAAAAGGCGTAAATCAAAAATTCATACCACCAAGTGTTCCGACCAAACACTCTAAAGCTGCTTAAATGTTTTTATGTACAGTAAAACCATTAGGAAGGGTTAAGGGAGGTACACACCCTCTGTATAAACAGGTGGCGATCCCTTGATTGCTAGGGATATCCTCGGAGAGCAATCGCCGTGTAAATATTTTATTAGTTAAGCTCCTGCCGATTCTGATGTCTGGGTGGTGCGTGCCACTATAGTCTGTAAAATATAGGTGATCTCTGTGACGTTTGTGACCTTGGAGCAAATGCTTTGACATAAGGTCCACTTTCCTTTGTTCACTAGGAATATGGACCTTATGTCACAGCATCATCCTATATTTTACAGACTATAAGGCATTTGTTTTTAGGGATCCCCTGTCAAAATTGGCAGAATTAACCCAATTCCAAGTCTTCTGCCATCTTCTCTTTGCAATTAAATACACTCACAATGATGTATTAACACACAATATACACTCGCCCACACACACATATTTAGTTTGTTTCTTATTTTAACTATGCCACCATAGTTCTTTTGTATGTGTTTTAGTAAGATGTATCACAGCAACTTCATCGATTTCAGTAATTTTCATTTCAAGATATACCCTTACAACTATATCAGTTACTTCGATTTCGAAATCTACATTATTTTTTACTGCTTTGAAATCATCTATAGAATCTATAATATCATTTTTATGTTTTTTCTCAGGTTGATTGTCGTGAGAAAACCACTCAAACACTTCAACATAACAATACTCTTTGATTTCAATATTATTTCTTGGACAACAATCTTAAGAGCTTGATTAACTGTACAAAGCAATTGTATGAAGAACCTCTTCAATTTATGATATGATTCTACTTAGTAATCATAATATTTACTCTAAATATCGTTGACAGACTAAAGTGGTACTCAGTGAGTCAAGTCTTTCATATAAAACCAATTTGCGGATTTTTGTTTGGCGTTTGAATGAGTGCAACTGAATTTTGGTAAGTGGGTATGTAGTAATAACACTTCTTCATAGGTAAGATCTCATTATGTATTCTAGTTTTCCCTTGTCGGTCTAGTATCTGCCAGCTTTCTCTAACTTTTTCCTTTTCCTTGACTTCTCTTTCAAGATAGGATCTAAGATTTCTAAAACATTTGCAAGCTTTTGACAAAAATTTCCGCCTGAAAGTGTTAAGAAAACGAAACGACAAAGTGATGCCAACATGGAAATAACATTTTTTTGATCAACAACAATTTTTTTTTCCCACTATGTCCATTAAAACATATTAAAAGCAACAATTTTCTAACCATCCCGATCCAAGTGAATGCTTTGTAAAATATTTCAGAACCGCGGTAATAATTGAACAACCTTTTAATGCAATACAGTGTCTCTATTTAACCGTCTCATTCTTACAAAAAAAAATACACTTGAACAACAAAATTACTCGAGTAAATTCGCAATTTTGCCATTTTAGGCTCGACGCTGCGCAGACGCGCGCAGTTTGTTTTACATTTTATTGAGCTGCGTGTGCGCAGGAGTGCGACACCCACGGTATGCAGTGCAGATACAGGAAAGTCTGTCTGTCTGCTTGTCTGAATGTTTTGGTAATGTATTTTTTTTTTTAATTATTTGAGCTCTTGGTCATCATTATTCGTAATAATTTGTTCCACACGTTTGCGTTCTTAGGAACTGCGTTTCATTCTTCTTCGTTTCATTAAAATAATAACTTCTTTTTACATAGACGATATTTCATGTAAAGAAAAAAGATCTGAACTATGATGATTTGTAATTCGTTACAACGTCAAAAGTAGAAAACTGCACTTGACAATGCAATAGACTCACCACCAACGCTTTTAAAGTTTTTGGTATTACGATTATACGATTGAGGTGGTGGCATACTTTGACATTTGCTACATGATCTTCAGGAAAATGCCGATTATATATCGCAGCAAATAAAACCACCAAAAGACAAGATAAACTATAACGATAGTGAAAATCTATTCCTTGCACCTTTCTAGCTAATCCACGCAAAGCCAGGCCAATAAACTAGTCTATAGGTGTCCATTAGGATGCAGGGATCATTATTATACTAATTTAATACCTTCTCTTCATATGACGTCGTAAAATCACTACTTTATTTCGTTTAACTGCATATAATCATGCTATTTAACTACCAAAGTACCATGGCCCTTCAGAATAGGATATCAGGAGAATAGTCAAAAGGAATGGCCTACGACGAGGGTCTCGGTAAACTGGTGTTTGGAAATAGAACTACTCTGAGTTGGCAGAGAGATTTTAATAATATGTTCGACTGTCTGTTGGGCAATTTTATAGGTTTGGTATTGCAGGGAAATGCGTACATAAAGAATCCTATTAGGAGATACCAAATCCAACACCACGGAAGATGATTAGATAAGGAAATAGGTATGAGATATTAAAATGTATGGGATACGGGTAGGTTTCTAGTGGTTAGCCCCAGACAACGATACTATAGGGTAGCCTACTGTGGGGTGCGTACGCATGATGACTTCTCTGGTCTGTGAATCAAACACCTATGTAAATTCATCATGTAGTTTTACCTTACTTTAGGATTCATAGTAGGTTAGTTATTGCTTCCTCTATTAGCTGCAAATATTTTATGGGGTCAATCAGCCCACGAAACTAAAAAAATTTTTGCCGCTCCCATACAAACTGTACCACCAGCCGAACGAATAAACTTTATGGAAGGTTCTGATTTTTATTTTATTTCTATTTTTTGACCAATGTTCGTTGAATCAAGTCGTTCAGAGAGATATTTCACGCCTTTATACCTTGCGGGGTTGGCAGAGCGTTAACGCCCATAAGACTGGTTCACTCTTTAAAACATTTGCAGATTTTTTACATCCTTTATACCAGCCTTCACTTCTTTTTCCACCTATGTGTAGTAATAAAAAAAGTAGAGCACTTACCAATTATTTACTTGTAGTATCGTTAACCCTGTGTCCTGTGCTAATTGTTTCTTCTGGTCTTCCGAAGGGTACGGATGCTGCAACAAACAGAACATGGAGTTAATGAACCGAAAGATTGATAACATATTCAGTATGTAATATCATGATACAGTCAAAATCAGGCACGTAGGAACTAGGAATTAAAGTACATTAAGCAAAAGATGAGGGATCAACTTTAACTCGTTATTTCAAGAACTCTGACACCAGGGTTCATTGGTTCGTTGGAACGCACGAAAGGAAGAAGACCATAAGTATCAGAGTAATAACCAGTATTTAAAGTTCTTTATTCTCAAAATAGTTCAATCATATGTCTTGAAAAGTGAAGATACAAGAAAACTAGAAAATGTCGTCAAGATAAATAACACAATTGCAAATTCTCCAACAACTGAAGAGACATTTCCTCTTTTAGCCGAAATCTAAATAAAACACGAGATTCTCTTAATACGCTTTGTTAGGGTGTGTATCCGAACGTAATTAGATTTTACTCTCTTTCAGTTCAATTTGAATAAAGAACGCTTTAGTGAACCAAACAATGTTGTTAACTTAAATTTAACAGGAAATCTACATGCAATTAAATAGAGCGATTTGGAAAGTCTAGTATGATTTCTATCATACTACACACACAAACACAAATCACGCCTATATCCCTGGCGGGGTAGGCAGAGCGTTAACGACAGTAAAATTACGGTCGTTACGCCACGTCTGACAAATGTTTAAGGGTTGTTTCAGATAAGTCGTATGTCAATATAGTGACAAGTTGTCAGCCTGTCGCCTAAAATTGCAATACACATGAAACCCTCAAATCCTTTAGTCGGCTTCTACGACACCCACGGGATGAAATGGGTTGATGCTATTCTAAGCCGGCATCACACGGCAAATACTACATATAATCATACTACAGACATGTTTTTTTTTAATATCTCCCAGAAAAGTCAGAAGCACTGTAAAGCACCATAAAACTAACCTTTCGGAGAAGTAACATTATGATTTTACACAGTTATAGAAAACCATGATGTATCACACCTACCTTAATAAGCTTGACGACAATAAATCAAATGTACTTCAACAAAATGATATAATCAATAAAAAAAGAAAAATCTACATTGACAAATAGCTCGTTTACGAAACATGAAAATAATTACGAAATACGCAGATTAGCAATTTATCTAACGGATTCCGCTGTGTCAAGACATTCGGAATTCGAAAAAACCAAAACGGTGGGTGTATGTGATTTGTAAACGTCAGTATGTTCGATTTCTTAGAAATTCAAACAGGGATTAACGTTTTGAAAATGTTGACGTCGATGACATAGAATGTGATGATTTGAAAGTTACTTCAGATAAAATTAAAGTTATAGATTTGAAAATCGAAATCCAAAACATTCTACGTACAATGTAGCAAAAATCTTTATTCCGCAGCGAATCCAGAAAATAGCGAACAATTTAAACCAGCAGCCGAAACGCCACGTCCCTTCACGGTGTCTGAATAGTCTGTACCAACCGGGAATCGAACGGCAAACCCGTTGGTTAATAATTTACGCTCACGTGCGGTGGGTTACCTGTGCGGGTACCAGGGCGGGATAAAATAGAGGAGATCCCCTGGGAAGCTACGGCTCGCACGGCAAAAACCAATAACATTAGGCACGTACGTGCTGCGGCGGTATGTCGTCCTGGTATCTTGACTTGCACGTACTAGGTTTTTGACCTTTAGAAGTTCGTTTTATCTTATTTTATTCGTCTTTTTCATGAAGTATTTCAGTAAAATATGCCCTAAAAGTAAAACATCGTATTGACTTCCATCCCATCTTCAGGCCCTTCTATTTTACGAGCCCTTTTGACGAGGCCCTGAGCGAAGATTCGGCTCGTTTCGATTAGGGTGTAAAGGGTAGCTACAACCGATTCAAGTGTTTATAGGTCGTATCTCGCTATACGCCCTTTTGAGAGGCTGTAAAACACAGAATGGAGTCTTTTGAGTGCAGATTTTGTACATTGTAAAACTATTCTATTTCTTTGTTTGTTTATTGTTTTATTTCATGTGGTACACAAGTGGTTCAAAGGTTGAGTTTGTTTGTTTCGGATTAGTTAGTTAGTTCAACCATTAATTGTCTGTAAACGGTTATTTCCTATGCTTTACAGTTTGTTTACCTACAAATTCTCTAAACAGCCTATCTACTAGTATCAAGCTTAGTAAGTGGTTACTTCGGGTCGTTGGTTGAATCAGTGTTCCTTGTGATATAATAATGATGCACATGCTTTTTGACACCAGTTTTGTTGAATATCTTTGCATACCAAAAAAAAACACGTAAAGTTCATTCCATGCGCGCGCAAGACAAAACGTGTCGGTAATGGATAACGTATCAATTTCGCCCGGTGTGCACGCAGCCTTATCTGCCATCTCGCGCGACACGACTTGATACTTGAGAGCTGCAACCGGATATTGAGATACAAGACGGAACGTGTATCAAGATTGTGTGGACGAAATATATTTAAAACAAGCCCTTTTTATGTTGATGATCTGATAAAAGTTTCAGAATGAAGAAGAGAAAGATTTTTTAGCCAGATGGGAATTATTTTGCTCCAGATCAGGTGAATCAAAACGTTCATGGTAAGCATCAAGCTAATAAGAAAGTACCAGGAACGCAGAAACCCGAGGTGGTGTAAACTCTTTGTAAACTGGATGTAAACGAGACGTCATCGCCACCACGTGGCGAGCGTCCGGTGCGTATGCGCAGTGTGTGGTTTTGATGTAGGGCTGAACGGGGGTAGGGTTTGGAACTGTAATTCGATGAAATAAGGAGTAATAATGTTGCAGGTACCAGGGTGCTAAATAATTCCGGAGAACGTGATTTTACGAAGAAGTTCTGTAATTTTAATTTAATTCGGTTACATTGTCCCAATGCTGGGCAAAGGTTCTATCGAATTTCTTTCTATAGAATGTCAGTACGCTCGTCTTGCGTTTTGTATGAGAGATCCTAAATTAAATATAAAAGTTGTTCAGTCCCATAGTCTGATATTGTCTGAATAGTTTTCAGTACGCCTCTTAATTCTCGTAAATAAGGATCTGAAACGCAGCAGACTTTGTAGCTCGACAAACCCGAGTTTGTCTATACGCGTCCTGCAGTGCGGTAGGCCGGACCGATCAGTTTATTATTCCAGGCACTTGTATTTGGTATTTGGCTATTGTTGAATTGCACTAATGCATTAGTAATTACAACAGGAAGCCATGTTTGTTTGTGTAAAGGTAGATCTCATGATCTCATGTCAAAGATGTATTGAGCGGTATTTCTGAATTTGAGGTGAAATGAGCAAGCTGGGTGGTTTTTAAACAAGCATTTTTCGAACATTTCCATTGAGATGAAGTGGATATTTCATACAATATTGGACACTACACTTTCTGTACAAAGTTATCGTGTATCTCTTATGTATGCTATGATCTGTCTTCATGATAGTGAAAAACTTTTCTAGAAATACTAGGCAAGTTATAGACCATGAATGTGGATGGAAGGAGTGGACGGCCCAAAAAGGTATGTATGGATTGTGTAAAAGACGACATGAACAAAAAGGGCATAAATGAGGATTTGACTGCTGATAGAGATGAAGGGAAGAAGAAGACATGTTGCGCCGACACCAAATGAATTGTGACAAGTGCAGGCAGATGATGATGATGATGATGATGATGATGATGATGATGATGATGATGATGATGATGATGAAAAGTTATAGACCTTCATTACAAAATTACCAACTAAGCTTCACTGTAGTTACACATAAATGCAGTCATTTTAGAAAAACATTTACGCTTTCTATACGACGTAGAATATTTTGACTTAAGATTCAAGCTGAGCATTAATCACTTTATCAATTGTTTGAGCCTCTATCGATAGTTAATGTAGAGGCCAAAAGTTATCTTCAAAGTTATCTAAATCCCTAAGAAGATTTATTTGCTCCATTTGATCAAAATCACTTAACTTTTTAAAGGTTATAATTTATTAATTTTCGGCGCGTCTTTTCCCAAATACGGCCATTAAGGTTGAACGGCTGACTAGTGGCGCCGTCAAACTCGAAAAAAATCCTAGCCGAATACGCTGAATCCGGTAAAAAAAACAAAAGAGATGGCTGTAGGTATATTATAGAGATTTCAAGCGAAAAATATCAACAGTACCTAACAACTTAAAAATTATAAATATAGACCATAATTTATTGGCACCCGTGAGCTAAAGCGTAAATTTTTAGAAGATTTAATGTTTTTTTATCAATTGCGTGTTAAGTTAGTAAAGATTTTGGAATATCTGATACTCATGTACTCTTTTTCATTGGATCATTCGGCGTCGTCTTAGTCTCCCACCCACACAACGACAAATAGTAAAAGTTTTTTTTTTTACTTAACGGCACTAGTTTCGCTATTGCACCCTCTCGCACCGTAAAAAACGCCCCATCGAAATTAAATCGAATGATTTTTTACCGGATTCCGTTTTTCGTGCGCACTCGCCGGCTTTTGGAAAACACAAAAACGATATCAAAAATTTATGAGCCCTATTACGTGGTCGTGCAAAAACTGTAAAATGATAAACTCACGGGCCCCGAGGCGGAATAACGGTATTTTGTCAAATTTATAAGCGACGGCCCGTTGACGACAACCAATTATTTTTTAAACTTACATACATACATACAAACATCACGCATTTATCCCTTGCAGGGTAAGCAGAGCGTTAACGACCGTAAGAATACGGTCGCTATCGCCACGTCTGACATTCTTGAGGTTGTTTCAGAAAACCTGTGTATCACTATAGTGACAGGTTGTCAGCCTGTCGCCTAAAAATTGTAATACACCAACACTCTCGAGTCCCTTATTCGCCTCTTACGACAACCGCGGGAAGGATGTGGGGTGATGCTATTCTAAGCCGGCATCACACGGCACTGTTTTAAACTTGTAAGGTATATACATGATTTTAAAAGTTCAATGCGAGAAAACCTGAAAAGGTAAGTATTATACAAACAAACGTTCCTTTTGAATCACTCTATTTATTAAAAAACTACAACAAAATGTAAATATTATCTATTTGTGCTTTAAACGCGTAATTAATTTTTAGATATTTTGTATAAGATGAAGTAGTAAATTAAGACGGATAATTAAGTGACCAATACACTGAAAATCACCTTAAATTTGACGAATCATTATTTTATTATTAATTTAAATTGAAAACGATCAAGCTAAATACGTTTTTAGAAAACTTCCGCTTAAAACTTTTCAATCTTTTTTTGGTTTGTCCATGATGATTATTTATTTATTGGTATTTTATGATCTACATGGATGACTTATCGGCGAAACCGCGTAAATTATGTTCTCTAAAAAAAAGTTTCATTTCCTAACAAATTAAAATTAAATGATATCTATTAGAACCGTTATTATGACTAAAAATAAATACTAAGTAGTATCTAAACTATTTGCTAGCCTGGATGGCTTATAATTATAATGTAGTATCGTTATTTTCTTTCTGCTTCTTATTTATCTTAAAGACCGATTTCTTCTTTTTACAATTTCCTTACCTCTGCGTTATATTTTTCACTTTTCTGTACCTACATTTCCTACCCCTTTCCCGAAAAACCCGCCATGCGCACACCAGGACGTCATAAACAGTATAGAGATATCAAATTTCGAAAACCAATCCCGACCACATCAGCGACCGTTATAAATCACGCGAACCATTAAAATCACGATTATACCGGGCATAAGTTTGCAATAAATCGAAAATCGAGAAAAAAAACCGGGGAAAAAAGGCTCGGGCAAAATTCGGGAACTATAAATTTTATTTTGCTACGCGAAGTAGAAACAATCCATTTGTTCGCGATGCCATACACCATTTTGGCGCCAAAATCTATAGGGTGCGGAATGAGAGTATGTAAATACGCGACATGGGACCTCGGGAGGGAAAATGTGTTTTGCGAAGTTTTTTTTATTAAGGAACGTTAGGATCTTATTCAGATCAAAAATAACAAACACTGATTTTTTATATGAGTCTCAGTTAGAATCTTCCTCGTTCGTCATCAATTTATTTGGATTGAGGTAGGAAACTGAGGAACTAATGGCCTCTCGACTGTACCTTTTTCTGTGATTGGTCAAAAATGTGTCAATGTCAAAGTTCAGTTACTTCTTATTGGTGCGTTTAGGCACAGTCGCGCCTGCTGCCATCTGCAATAAGCTTTGAGTTTTCCTCTACATTGGAGCGAAATATTTGCTTCTTTGAGTCTTTCCTTCATTTTTACCAGCTCTGAAATCTTTATATACACCTGTTTTGTTCGTATCTTCTCATAGTCATTCTATCTCTTCATCAGCATCCGTGACAAACGTTATCTAGGAATACCTAGAGAATACGTTTGACTGAATTGAAGAAACATACATACATACAAATCACGCCTTTATCCCTAGTGGGGTAGGCAGATAATATAATAATTACGGTCGTTATCGCCACACCTGAAAAATGTTTGAGGGTCGTTTCAGATAAGTCATGTACCACTATAGTGACAGGTTTTCAGCCTGTCGTCCAAAATTGCAATACACATGAAACCCTCGAGTCCCTTAGTCGCCTCTTATGACACCCACAGGAAGGAATTGGGGTGATGCTATTCTAAGCCGGCATCACACGGCAAATACCTAGAAATACCTAGAGAATACGTTTGGATGAATTGAAGAAACAGTTGATCCAAAACAAACCATTAATATTCCACCACAGAAACACCAACCTACCCCAGAACTATGTCGCCTTAAAAGCAACTTGACATGCAATATCTTACAAGTAACGTTATAAAAAATTCACCAACGCTATATCCAGATAACGTTATTCCCCGATGATAACGTTGCCAGAGGCATATTTTACAATTTCCCAAGCAGTGTTGCCATAACAATAATAATATATTCGCGAATGTTCATGTCCTGTCTCTGAGGAATATGTGGCGGGAAAGATGCCACTTCCTGTGTTTGGAAAAGCCTTTTTTTAAAGAGGAAAGGTGTTTATAGCATCCAACAAGTATTTGATACCTGTTATAGCTATTGGTAGATGGTTCCGTGTTTCGGACGGCACGTTAAGCCGTAGGTCCTCGTTGCTATCTATAATTACTTACACGGCGGTCGCTATACAACCATGTCAGACTTGTAGAAGGCGGTTGCAAAATTCTGACACTAGGGTTCACTGGGTCGTTGGACGACTCGGTGTCCCACACGAAAAAAGAAAGAGACAGTTATTGAATCTGTTAATAGGTTCAATGTGACTGATATGTATTAACTGATATTAAAAAAGAAGGGTATGTAGGTATATGTATTCGACATGTTTATGTAAAATTATCCGGATTGTAACACTATTGTATTGGTCCTGGTGTTGATGGCTTCTGAAAATCCAAAAAATATGAGAAATGAACATGTAACAATGTCGTCAACATAAATGTTTTTATGATATGACTAGGGTCTACTACTTAAGCTCTATCTTAACGCCTAATTGTAATCTTTTACGATATATGTTATAATATACCGTACATGTACGTGCATTAACAGTGACGACCGATGTGGCGCAGTGGTAGTGCGACTGCCTTTGACGCAGAACGTCGCGGGTTCGATTCTCGGTGGGTCACTCACAAAGTTGATATTTATCTCTTTGTGAATTTGTTCACAGTCTGGTTAGGACATTGCGGGCTGAACCACCCGATTGTCCGTAAGTAAGATGGTTCCGTGTTTCGGATGGCACGTTAAGCCGTAGGTCCCGGTTGCTGTCTATGATCACTTAGACGGCGGTCGTTACACAACCATGTCAGAAGCCTGCTACTTGTAGAAGGCGGTTGAAAAATTCTGACACTAGGGTTCATCGGGTCGTTGGACGATTCGGTGTCCCACACGAAAAGAAGAAGAACAGTCACAAAAGTCTACTACTGGACTGCCAAACTCAACATGCTTGGCGAGTAGATTGTCGAGCGCAGTACAAAATGTTACATTAATAGGAAAATGACATCCACGAGTAAAAATGGGATGACGCTTTACTAAGCCATACGGCAATACATATGCGTATCGTAGGCCTTTACTTGCGGCCCTCCCAGCGGCTGCGCCCACTGCAACCCGTTTTCCCGTGGAAAGAAGACGTTTTCCCGGCAAGTATTATACATAAAACCCTTCCTCTTGAATCACTCTATCGATTAAAAAAACCTGCATAAAAATCCGTTGAGTAGTTGTAAATATTTAAGCAAACATACATACAGAAAGACGCGAAAAGCTACTTTTCTTTATACTATGTAGTGATACCTACTTCTATCTAAGTATAACCGTCTCTCTACCTATACTAGACTACTCTATCCCTTCAAAGTAGCTACACATGAATATCAGTGCCCAATTTCTGTGCCACAGCTGCCAAGACCGTGATGGATGAAATTTTTCGTTCCTCTGACGTCAGAGCTGGGATTGGAACGTAAATTATGCACAGCCCTAGCGGAGTGCGTGTCAAACGTGGAATGGAACGTTGCTTCGTTGTTTCAGAGATTAATGCGTAGAAAGGAACGCATTTGCGAAATACTGAAAGATTTTCAGCATATCGTCTAAGTAGGTATCTAACTAAGGATATCGTTTATATTTTAATTTTATGTTCAAAATTACGTAATTTTAATTTATTTAGGTACTTTGTCAACAACAACTAACTCTAGAGCCCTACAGTCGTTAGAGGGCAAAGGCCGACCACAAATAGATGTCAAAAAACTAGGGGCCCCAACTATGGGGCCTTTATTTCCCACCAGGGACGCATAAAGGTGCGGAGGTGGCCCTAACCCTATCGAAGCTGTGACCGGCTGATGGATGGCGCTATCACAACCCTCCAAGTCCTTCTGGCGGCCTGGTCGCTTGTTTATTTATTTTATGCGTTGTTTATGTGCGAACACCAGGTACAAAGCATACTTTTTATTCCTTCCCCACTTCAATGCTCTTTATTTATGGGTTGTCCTTTCTTTACGCAACATAGTATCTTCTATTTCAATATTAAACAAGGTAAAATTCTATCTATTCTATTTCAGCCTATTGCAGTCCACTGCTGGACGTAGGCCTTCCCCAGGGAACGCCATAAGGCACGATCTCCCGTTTTTGCCATCCAGTCGCTACCAGCCGCCTTTTTCAAGTCATCGGTCCATCTGGCCGGAGGGCGTCCAACGCTACGCTTGCCGAGGCGTGGTCTCCACTCGAGAACCCGCTTACTCCACCGTCCGTCGGTTCTACGACAAATGTGGCCAACCCACTGCCACTTCAGCTTCCTACACTTCCAGACTATGTCCGTCACTTTGGTCTTTTTTCGGATGGCCTCATTCCGGACTTTATCCATTATAGAGATACCAAGCATAGACCTTTCCATAGCTCTCTGAGTGACATGTAGCCGGTGGGCCAGTAGTGGGCAAGGTAAAATTGTTTCTATTTTAATATGTAACGAGACGAAAATTTCATGTGATGCCGGTTTAGCGTGGCATCACCATATTTTTCTCCCATGGATGCCGTAAGGGGCGACTAAGAGACTCACAGGGTTAATGAGTTAACAATGGTGATACTTTAAGATACACGATTTTCCTTAAATTCGTCAGAGGTGGCGATGACAGCCGTTTTGCACTCTGCCTACCTCGCGAGTGATACAGCCGTGATGTGTGTGAAAAAACTGAACTAGGCGCAGCAAAAAGTGACGACAGCAAAGAGGTTAATTGAACGACACCTGCCAATTTTCGCCGACGACACTACATTTTTACCAGGCGACCAGAATTCAATGGGAAATAAAGAATTCAGCGGCCCAATTCGGGAGTTACCGCGACAGAATCGCGTCTGAATTATGCAGATCTGTAATGGACAGCAGCAGTTTTAGGTTTTAGCCGACGAAAATAGTTTTGGCCGTTTTAGCGGTTTTAGCAAACGATCCGTTCGGATTCTTTTGCAAGCCAGCATTATTTGAATTTCGACGAAAAAATCTGGCTGGAACGCGCGCTGCAACTGTTTTCAAAATTGAATTTGGAATTTCGAATGCGCGTCAAATGACGTTTGCGCCGCGTTCGCCGCATGAATCGGCCAATAGGAACAAAGGCAGCGAGACGGTAAATGGCTTCGGTAAATGGCGTCGATACTAATCTCAGAGCCGGAAAAGCGCCGCTGACGGCTGTTCGGAAACCGCAACTGGGCTAGGAAATGAGATAGTTCGCAACTCCTCGCTTCTATGCAACCCTGGTACACGGCTTTGATGGAATTGGGACAATGTGTGTGTGTCACTCATAAGTGACAGTTACCCGACCGTCGCAGTATCGTGACGGTTACAATGCGATTGTGTGACCATCCAGCGTCTTTGTGAATGACTAATTTTGAACTGAGTTGTTACCATCAAGATAACGGATCAACATACACTGGAATTTCACACAGTTACTACTAAGGGCCACTTTAACTTGATCCATTAAGTGACTAACTCGCCTTATTCAAATAGCACTATTTTAGTATCCATTGTACCAGCATCACATCACTCACCCAGGCTCAATCACGGCCAATTCTTGCATTCAACTTACATACTTTATTTTTTAAACTAAACGGGAGATCAAAGGAGGCCGTGCCATTAGCGGAGTAAAAATTCAAAAAGAGAATTAAAAAAATCGCATGTCATGCGGCATGCGCGGGCGCAGCGGCGAGCTCAAACGGTATGCAAAGTGAAATGAATGTAAAGGACACATTCATGAGGCCCTGGTACTCAATGAAAGAATGGGCCTCAGTTAGGTGACGTTTATAGTGTTTTTTTTGCCCGATGTGTATGTAGATTAGTCGGCAGCGTTTACTATAAAATAAAGGCAGAAACTGTTGCAGCTACTATAATGTGGGTACAATATTTTTTTGGTAAAGACTACATATAAACTTTGAAAGTTGGAACTTTCTAGTGAGACTTTTTTACTTGAGTATTCCGAACTAGATGGCGCTTTTGGCGCTTCTTTAGATTGAGGGTTCATCTGTCAAGTTCAGTAAAAAAGAAACATATATGGAAAACCACCGCTGAGCTTTTCTATTATCCGCACTAGCGCCAACTATTGGGAACTAAACGAACAGTTTAAAAATATCCCATTGAAGAATTTTCCAAATCAGTCGGTAGGTAACCAATTCTTTAAAATAAATAGAAGACAATATGACAACATCCTACTAAGTTTTTACATACTATTGTACTTACATAGCATCACCCCATTTCCCACCCGTGGGTGTCGTAAGAAGCGACTGAGGGACTTGAGGGTTTCAGGTGTATTACGGAGACAATCTGTCACTATAGTGATACACAAAATTATCTCAAACGGCCCTCTATTTGTCAGATGTGGCAACAGCGACCGTATTTTGGCGGCCGTTAGCGCTCTGCCTACCCATAAGGGATAAAGGCGTGATATATGTATTGTACTTATTTACAGGTAAAAGTAAACTAAATAGGTAAGAAATGGAAATAGATACCAGATCTAGGCCAAATATTAGAAAAGCACGAATGCAATTAAAATTTATCAAACAACTCAAATCATACCGTAGTCTTTTTTATACCATAACATTGTTTAAAAAATCCTCGCATCCACGACTTCTTATGATGAATTCTCATTTCAAAACCACCTAATCAGACAACTCATTAAAACGACTCTGGAACAATTCAAGTCCTGTCTCTTGAGTCATAAATTTGAGCGAGCACTCGAGTCCGACTCAACATCTTAGAGTCAGGAAATGTTTGAGAAAGAACAGTACGAGTAAGCAGCAAAA
Organism: Keiferia lycopersicella; assembly: GCA_029255805.1. NCBI lineage: Eukaryota > Metazoa > Arthropoda > Insecta > Lepidoptera > Gelechiidae > Keiferia > Keiferia lycopersicella. The sequence continues at coordinate 1,730,262 of JARACZ010000024.1, forward strand.
ACCCATGAAAAAGTAATTGCTGTAGATTTGTCCATCGTAAAAACCAGCCAATGCATCATCATTCTCCTTGCCTTATCCCGTTCTCTGCCGGAGTCGGCTACCTCTGACCATGTAATCCAACTGGCCCGAATCCTAGGTTAAGTCACACTCAAATATCATCATCTGTTTTCTAATTTTATTTGAATGTGGTTTTCATGAATGAGCAAAAAGTGGGAATGAGTAAAAACACATTGGTACATGGCGGGGGTCGAAAGATCTCAGTGATATATAAAAGGAAGTGCTGCTTATCTTGGTATGAACTCGTAAGGAGGCGTGATGACAAACGTAAGAAAGAAATAGGTATAGGGTATGAATGTAAAAGAAGAGGAAGAGCTGGAAATTTTGAATGATTTGTAGTATAAAAAGAAGTAATAGTAATAAAAATTAGAAAACGAAGATTAGACTGCTGATAGAAATTAGCACAGAGCAGGTAGATGATGATTAGATTATTTTAAAAGCGACGAGTTGTTCATGGCTTCATTCTGCTTGTTCCTAATGTTCTCTCTAAACCCTTCCTTGCCCTAAGCCGAACCTCTGAGTTTACTGATTAGCGCCGCGAGCGAATATATAAATCAGAGAAACTTATAATCGGAATAAATAATCTGAAGAACAGGGTTTTATGTAGAAGTTCTAGAAATCTCTAAAATGATTACACTTCATGTGGTCCACTAAGACGAGGAATGGTTTGCTGAACGCTGATGTCAGAGATTTTTAACCTCATAAAGTCGGTTTTAAAGTGTGTAAGGGACGGTGTAACGAAAACTTTGCAGGCGTGATCAGACAATGAAACTGCACTACTTTTTCGATGGGGGCTATGTTGGGAAACGAAAAAAATTTCAGAGCTGGAGGTCAAAGGGCTATCGAAACAAAGAAGAAAAAGAAGACCTGTTTCTCGGAGACAGTTGTTCAGTTTCATGCTCTACCCTTGAAAATATTAGGAGTTATTTTTTAAATTCTGTATGGTGAGGTGAGTGAATAATATGTAATTTGCACATTTTTTCTAACTACGAATGTCTGGTAAACACAATAATTACTTTGGCAATGAAGACCATGGAATTGCCGACAGCATGTGCGGAGGCCGGCGCTCCGCCCCCGGCCTCGGGCTGCGACACCGGTTTGGCGGAGCCCTAACTATTTGTATGTGTCTAGTCGGCATGGGAAGTATCGGTCTAATGATCGCAGCAGGACTGATGTTGATTTTGTTGTTAGATGTCGATTGGACGATGGATCTCAGTTGGATGATTTTAGTAGTTTAATAGTGCTAGTCTGCTAACGGCTTAAAGTAAAGAAAAAATCATAATGGCAACTGAATGACAGTTGAGTTTCGATGGCGTTACAATGACCAAAAATAGCAGACTTGGGGCCCAGGACTGATGTTTTAGTATGTGAGTCAAAGCAAACAGCTAAAGATAGCGATGCAAAAGTCAATTATACGCTTGATACTCTACAAATACACTTTTTTCGAGAAGTAAGGTAACATACATACATACATACATAAATCACGCCCTTACCCTAGGTAGGCAGAGCGTTAACGGTCGTAAAATTACGGTCTTTATCGCCACGATCTGACAAGTATTGAGGGCCCTTTCAGATGATTCGCGTATCACTGTAGTGATAGGTTGTCAGCCTAACATTGTAATACACATGAAACCCTCGAGTCCCGTAGTTGCCTTTTACAACACCCGCGGGAATGGTCACCCCATTCTAAGTGCTATTCTAAGTCGGCATCACACGGCATTACGGCATACGGAAGTAAGGTGTAAGGTAAAATATGGAAAATAACTGTAGCGTGTCCTATAAAATTGACATCGATTGATCGATCGACAATACATTTTGTATAATGTTTCAAGCTTAAAAAAGTGTTTCATTAGGTACTGTGAAACTTCGGACGTCGCCCGTGAACTTAGCATATTGTTTGATGATTTTCTCTATCTTTTCGTGACACCGAATCGTCCAACGACCTAATGATAAGAAGTGCGTGTCTAAAACTGTTTTCATTAGATCACGCCAAACCTATTCCTGTATTTATGTATGTTAATATACATCTGCGGTTACCCCATCAGTCAGATAACTACAGTCCACGACGTGGCACGCGCTCCCGCATAAACAGAATCCAGTCGCTGCTGACAAATTTGACAGCGAAACACTACCGACTCCTGCAAATCATAGTGCCCTGGTATTTCACGCTTGTTTCTCGTTTCTTGTGGTGTGATGCCGGCTTAGAATAGCATCACCCCATTTCTTTGAGTGTCGTAAGAGGCGACTAAGGGACTTGAGGGTTGCATGTGTATTACAACTTTTAGGCGACAGGCTGACAACCTGTCACTATAATGATACACGAATTTATCTGAAACGGCCCTCAATATTTGTCAGATGAAGCGTTAGCGACTGTACTTTTACAGCCGTTAACGTTCTGCCCAACCCGCAAGGATTAGGGCGTGATATGTGTTTGTTTCTTTTGGTTCTGAGTCTAGAGAGGGTCAAAAAGTCTAGTAGTTGCGGCTTCCGAGTTCCAAAACACGTTCACAGTACTTTTCAAGTTCTTTGCCTTTTTTCAGTTTAGGAGATTGCTCTCATTGCGACTAAAATAACTGAATTTCTGCAAGAAAGTATTTTGGGTCTATAGCTACTGACAAATTTTCGACTGCTACAAATCATAGTTTCCTGGTATTTCAGGCGTTGTTCCTTATGGGTTTGGTAGATAGAGGTCTTCTAACGTTTTCAATGCAAAAGTTCCTTAAAAAGTTTTTTAGCACAGTGCACATTTTGAAAGAATACTGCTTTTTGTAAAATGGCTTCCAGTTTGGTTAGGATATTGTATTATATCCTGACCATCAAAAAGCGAAATGTAAAATTTACTACTTTGAATAAATAATTTGACTTTGACATTGCGACGATTGGATTGTTACGACGTCTTCTCTTTCAACAACTAAACTTATAATTCGTAACTTATCACAATCGCAAAATAATCAGCCCTATTCATAAAACATGACATATCGCGCGATTGACAAATTCCGCGCGGGTTTCATATTCGACGCGCGGTAAATCAAGGCGGCGCGCGCGGCGTGATCTACGCGTGTGACCACGGCTTTATGTCATTGATATGGCGAGTGTGATATCTATGGTGTAATGTAGCTTTATGTACTTTCTTGTTTATAGTAGGGTTGCGGTTGTTATGTCGTTTGGGGTTTAACTTTAGGGTGGCAAAAGTGTGAACGGTTAAAAAGTTTTCGTCAACGTCCACATCTGTTCACTACCTACATGCTTTTTAAATAGGCTTTTTTTGCCTAGTGCCTACTACTACCTAATACCTACTGTTTAGGTTTGAAAACTCGTAAAGCATGACTACTTATTTCTGCAATACATACGTTGATGATTGTTTAAAAAATTTGAGAGGTTTTCTTACGAAATCTCGTTTACCAATACCAATACCAATATATATCCATTTCCCTTTGAACCTCAGTTCCCTAATTTCAGTTTCGACACCTCCCAAAACCGCAAACTTGGGGTCACAACATGCATCAGCTACACTGGGATCCCTACCTATTCCAAACTTCATCAAATAAGGTTCCTGTAAGGTCACCCTCGGTACACCCAAAAAAGGTCCTTAGCCGCCTCCCTAGCTATCCTTGTAGCCACCTCCTATACTATCCTGGTATCCTGGTGTCATGATTGACTAATGGTGAAGTAGTTAGGTAGGATCGCCCTTAGGGTGCGTGTGACGATCCATGTTCGACTCCAGGTAGCTGGACAGGGGTAAAATTTAGTCCTAAATGTTGTAGGATAGAGATGTCTTGATTAATAGACTATTTTGATAGATAGAGGCATCGAAGGTTCGGAAAAATGATAAAATATTAGAAGTTCCAAGTGGCTTAGAGACTGATTAGTGTTGATTCAATACCTGCCAATACAATACCTGCCATCAACACACTAAGAAAAAAAAACTGTAGGTAGAAATCCTTAAACTCGAAGAGCAAGATACAAAGAGATAAAATAATCGGTACATAAACGCATGTTTCTCCAATCAAATCAGACGGAAACAAATGAATGCCTACAAAACAGAGCAAACCCTATCATTTGGCGCGAAAGGAACGTGATTCCAGATTCAAAATTACTCTCATGAATGGCTCGCCAATTAGGCAAGCACGAGCCGGTTAAATAGACTCTAAATCTCTAAAACATATTTTTTCTAATCCCTTCCCACGCAGCGTAATTACCGGTTCAACTCCGTAATAACATATCAGTTGGATAAAATTGTATATCATTGGGCTGTTTTCCCGCGAACGCGCGGTGATTAGGTCGGCCATCTTGTGGGCGGGAACACCCGAAGGCGACACGAACTCTGATTCCATTTTCAAAAATAACACTAATCGGCAAATCTGGCACGCGCGCCCCCGAACGTGTGTTTTTCGAATTTAGAACGAACGTCCTTTGCCGATTACGAGGCGGGATTTGACTACTGTCACTTTTGACAGTTGTGATTGACATTTATAAATACCGCTAGTCAAGTGCGAGCTTGTTATACGTCCTATTCTGAAACGTACAGTTTATTAAGACGGTTTTCGATGTCGCTGTTGTTTTCCAAATTGATTTCGTCGTTCGTCGTTTTAGACTTAAAAGTCTTTGGGGTTAGACACATTTTTGTGCGCTTCAGGTGTGCGAAGTAAATTAAAGGGAAGGTTTCGATGGTCGATGAGTGCATATTGAAAACGTCAGTTGTTTCTTTTGGCTCTCATTTCAGCTAGTCCAATATCCTGGCCGTCAGGGGGAGACAGACAAACCCGTCTGAATATTTGAGATGGAATAGGATCCTGTTTTCCAGGAAATGGACATGAAATTGGAGTTTTCAATTTTGCTTCGAACTGGTCATTTTTTCTCTGCGTTTCCATTTTCGTTGCTCTCTCGTAGATATTTTTAATGTGATCGCGAATGTGTAAAAGCCGGTTTCATTTGCAATTTAACTCATCAATGTCATTGTGTCGAGTTATTTTTGTACGGACTTGCCATTAATATTTAAAATGACTGACGAAACTCGTGAATCGTTGGGTGTATTCCGGACTTTTCGAAGAACCTGAAGACGATCAGAAAAGAGTTTCTATCTTTCCACACTGAGCGAAAAAGCTGTCAGTAAAAAAACGAGTAAAAAATACCATTCTGACTAAACTTGGCGCTAAAAAGAGCAAAAAAACATAATTCATCCCGAACAAAGAGAAGAATATCAATATCAGGCTAATAACGCTACAGTGGCTCCAAAAAAAGGCAGCGTACATAATCCAAGAATTGAACTGGTACCAGGCATTCATATGCATAGAGGAGCTTTCACGAAAATGGCTACGGAAGATGGGAAGATGCATGAATATTAACGCCGACTGTACCACATAACTATGTTACTAGACGGGTAGCAGCTACTATCATTGTACAGGCAGGGGCATAAGCCTTTGCAGGAGTCAGTTAAAACTGCATAGCTTGATAATTAAAAATTAGTTTCTTTCTTTGATTACCAACAACAAGTGTGTGATTACTACGTTTTTCATGTGTGTCACTTATCTTGACGACATTTTTTCATCTACCAAGTTTATATGTCGATACAACTGAGATGTTAATGATTGTTTTAAAAAGTTTAATCATCGTTGAGTATTTCATGTTCAATATTTTTATAAGTTTAAGTGTACTTCTTACTGTACTTCCTGAAGCTTTTGTATCTATCATTGTAATATCTATATGTAAAACATAGATTACTCTTTGAGAAACAAACACGTAATTTCCTAAAATTTTGCATTCTCTCGTAAACATTCCACAAATTATATTTGCTGAGCAAAATTTGCTATCTCTAAGCACTTCCCTCCCCGACTGTACCGCATGCATGCCGTTGCCGGTAGGGGCACGTTTCAAGTCGACTCGGTTCTGAAATTTGACATTTTGACAGCTCTCCGCCAGCCCCCCTTTCTCTCCTTCATAGGGGGTAGCATCAGCTATCTCTCTCACACACATTGTGAAATGTGGATCCTTCAGCTGTGGTTTATTAGTTAAATGTATTCGCAGGTTAAATATAATTTCAAAAAGCGTTAAATGTTTCAGATAGGATCAAATTTCTTTCAGAACCAGAACAATTTTCCCAGACATGATTGATTCTGAAATTCTTTTTTTGTTTTTGAAAGCTTCTTCAGAATAAACGAATAAGTTAATTACAAATACAACACCATCTTCCATCTCATTTCCTCTTGAAACTTTTCGTATATCACCGTCTTTGTCACACAGACAGTCGTGTCCATGAATGGTTAACACATTAGTAATTGATATTTTAATTTTGATGGCCCGTTCGTTTTCTTGTTATGGCACTGTAGTGGCTGTTCATTTTATGGTGAGAACATTATGTTCAGTAATGTTAATGGTGATTGCGGGGTTAGATTTAACACGTTAAATGTCCTTGATGGACTATCAGGTATATTAGAAGGGTAGGTATGGAGCATGATGGGCATTGTAGAAACAAAAGAAGAACTATAACACGCACTGGTCAAAAGAAACGTCAAAGTGTAGAAAGAATAGTTTTAAACAAAAGCATATACAAGACAATGCGTATAGCAAATCCAAAAGTAAAGAAAATGGACTTTCTAAAAGCTGTGGCGAGTTTGACATGTCACCTGTCGACCCGGACACGAGTACCAACTAGACTAATCACAGTCTAGCCGAAAATAAAAGACTAGACGCAAAGAGCGAGGGATTTTCAGCGCGACATCCCTGTCAATCGGTTATCTGCGGTGCGACAGAAAAAGCGACAAAAACCGAAACGCTTCAAGCTCATATAACGTCAAGCTGCGCCGACTAAATTTCACACCAGCGAAAATCGATTGTTCTGATAAACAAAATTGATGACACAAATACGTGTTTTGAACAACACGCATCGGACTTGAATAAAGGAACGTGTGACGTTAATAAAAAAAAGGAAAAAGCCATTGCGGAATGCACAAAAATCCATTTTTGCCCGAACAGTTGGAAGTGTGTCGCGCGGTTTTATTTACCGCGAGATATCGCAGCGCGCGTAAACATCAAATTTTATTGACACCCGCGCTGAGCCGACGCTTTTTCCCTTTTTGCAACCCAACCGATTTTTCAACTGCTCTTTTACTATTCCTATCAATTTAGAATATTGAAAAATGCAAGTTTAAATAGAAACACTTCACACCGATCAATCACACCGAATTCTATCGATTGATAGCAACAAAGTGCCGTCAAACCACCAGGCGGGCAGGATTCGACAAGACGTTAGAATATTAAGCGATATCAAAGCTTTGATTGTCTAACGTTTGTAACACAAAGGTGGGTGTAACAAAGCCAGCCCCGAGGCGGGCGCATGTTAAGAACGCGCCTAATCAAACGAACCAAATCCTGCTTTCACTTTGTAGTTTCTTTGAAGTTGCTGCGTTGATATGATGCCCTGGTACTTGTGATGGGCACCACTGTCGTGTTATTCTAAAACTAAACGTTTGTTCTAATTTCACGTACAATTGTTTCACAACAGATGTTCAGAGGAGTTGTTTCTGAGAAGTCGTCTGAAGTATCAAAGAAAATTACACAAAAGTTCAAAAGGAAGATATGCCTGGCTTGACACGTCAACTCTAGACAGAAATGGAGTCACGACAATGGACGAAACATAAAGAAATACTGTCCGTCCATATCAGCGAGAATGTACTATTTCGTCCGGACTCAGGTCCTTATACAATATGACCACCTACGCTACAGCCTTCCGAATCGATATATTGAATCGATTCACCATTAGCGGCTTGGACAGTTTGTCAGTGTACAATCTAGAGTTCTACGTATAAAGCTACGGTACACTGGAGACACCGATAAACCCAATCAAAAGACAAAACATAAAGAGGCGTGCTCACCGGCCGGAATTCACGACCACGTTAACAATACACCGCAACCACGCTTGCCGCAAGTTCAAAGAGCGAGCGGAACGCTATTCCCAACGGTGTTACTTGCCGTGTGGTGCCGGCTTAGAATAGCATCACCCCATTTCTTTCCCGTGTGTGTTGTAAGAGATTAAGGGGCTAGAGCGTTTCATGTCTATTGCAACCTTAGGCGACAGGCTGACAACCTCTCACTACAGTGGTACACGAATCATCTGAAAGGGCTTTCAATATTAATTGACAGACGTGGCGATAGCGATAGTTTTTTTACGGCTGTTAACGCTCTGCCTGCCCCGCAAGAGATAAAGGCGTGATATGTGTATCTATGTGTTACTGCATAAAAAAAGACGGCTTTTGCTGAGCAGTATTGAAATTAAACGCACCTTCTTCCATTCTTCCTTCTTCGACCTTTGATACATTACATACATACATATATCACGCCTTTATCCCTTACGGGGTAGGCAGAGCGTTAACGGCCGCAAAAATACGATCGCTATCGCCACGTCTGATAAATATAGAGGGCCGTTTGAGATAATTTGTGTATCACTATAGTGACAGGTTGTCAGTCTGTCGCCTTAAAGTTGTAATACACCTGAAACCCTCAAATTCCTCATTCGCCTCTTACGACACCCACGGGAAGGATGTGGGGTGATGCTATTCTAAGCCGGCATCACACGGCACAAAGTAATAGATATCAACTTTGTGAGTGACCCACCGAGAATCGAACCCGGGACCTTTTGCGTCAAAGGCAGTCGACCACTGCTGCGCCACATCGGTCGTCAACTACGTAGTGATTGCTCCTCACGCCCCGCTCGCTCTCGTGGCTTGCACCACCGGCACCTCACCCCCGGCTCATTGTGCCGGCCTCCGATAACCCTGTCACCGGCGTGACGGAGTGGCGCAGTTATCTCGGCATTGTGCGCCGCATTGTCCGCGTTCGACGTCTTCATGCCGCCCGCGTGCCGCTCGCCCGTGTTGCCGCGTGTGTGTACGCGCCTTTAGTTTGTTTTGTCATTAGGGTTGGTTAGGCAAGGTTCGGGCGATGCGTCGGTGGCTTAAAGGCAGTGGGATGGTACCCCACGTGTCACAGGTTCGATCCCCGGTCGACGCTTGACACTTTCTCTTATATTACCTAATTACATACATACATACATATATTATGCCTTTATCCCATGCGGGGTAGGCAGAGCGTTAATGACCGCAAAAATACGGTCGCTATCGCCACGTCTGACAAATATTGAGGGTTGGTTGAGATAATTTGTGTATTGCCTAAAAGTTGTAATATACATGAAACCCTCGAGTCCCTTTTAATCGCCTCTTACGACATCGAAAATAGGGTGATGCTATTCTAAGCCAGCACTACACACCACTGCTATAAAACAAGAACAAAAATATTATCCCCAGAAGAATAAGTCTTAAAAAACTTTACCTCACACTTTCTCCATATTTCATAGACTCAGTTGGACTTAAAATGCAGTTTTCAGTCTTGGCTAGACTAGACTGTTAGACTAAGGCGTTTAAAATTTACGTTTGCTTACAAGGCGTATTAGTCGGGAGGAAATAAGTGTTTTAACACCTAGGGCGACAAACGTGCACTGTATTAGGATTTCTGCACTCGCATTGCTATACCTAGCTACTGTTTTCAAAAATGAAAATATGAAGGAAGTATTTTGGCGACCTGGGTGTTCAATCCAAGACCGTGGTATACTGTTTTACCGCTCTACCGACTGAGCCACTGGACTCTTACCTAAAGAACTAGTATTATTCAAGTTTTTCGCTATTAGATAAAGTGCACTAGATTTTTGTATAGCTATTTGATTTAAAAGATAAGATACTTAATTTTGATCAGGTATTTATCAAAAACTGCAGAATAATAAACAAGTTTTTGAGAATTTAGGAAAATTTACAGACGTGTTTTCCTATAAAGCATTTTCCTGACCGCAAAAAAACCTCACCATTAATCTATTTTCCAAACAGAACCAACCCTTTTTTAAGTCTCGAAAAGACTTTAATTTAGCCAAAGGCACCTGGGCACGATGTTGCCAGCCGTGGCAATTATTTAAAGTGTAAACTTTAGCAAGAAGAGAACTGCATTATGAAAATGGCTCCAGAAAGGGGGGGGAAAGGACCCCGTTGCCTCCCCTTCCGGGTGGTGCTAAGTAATTGTCGCAGTGGCCGACAATTTTTGGAATTACTTTGAATGTAATTGGTTCAGAATTAAATAAGATGCGACGCCATATTTAATTTGTTTGAGGTGTTTATTTTTTGGTGCAATTCTGTTACTTGGGTGGCGGAAGTGAGTAAGTACACACACACATACATACATACACAAATCACGCCATTATCCCTTGCGCGGTAGGCAAAGGGTTAACGATCGTAAAATTGCGGTCGCTGTCGCCACGTCTGACAAGTATTGAGGGCCTTTTCAGATGATTCGTGTATCACTGTAGTGACAGGTTGTCAGCCTGTCGCCTAAAGTTGTAATACGTGGTAAGTAGTAGTAGTAGTAGTCGTAGATTGTAAGTATTCATGTATTATTGTGATTCTGATTATTTTAAAGATTGCGAGATTGCGTTTCAAAGATTGCGCCAAGCGGGATATGGCTGCGTTTGACATCGACCATCAAAGCTGGGAGAAGCTTGCTGAGGATAGGGACGAATGGCGAAAGCGTGTATATGATGGGCGTAAGTCTCACGACGACGCCTGGTTCTCTGGTCTCGCCAACAAAAGGCAAAAACGACACCTAAACATGCATGTTCCAGTCTTTAATACCACCTTCACTTGTAGAGCGTGCGGAAAGTCATGCCGCTCCCGCATTGGCTTATATAGCCACGAAAAGTCTTGCCTCAGACACTGATTAAATCGTCTGTCACAGACGTGTGAGGCCAATGATGATGATGATGATGATGATGATGATTATTTTAGAAAAACTTTCATCATAATACTTCTACAGCCCCAACAGTCCATAGCTGGACATGGTCCTCCCCCGAAATGAGAGGGGAACTGCCATTCTCACCACGCTTGCCACGTGAATTGGCGAGCGCAGTGCAAAATATTCCGTTCCATGGATTCGTCCCTTAGTTAGTCGCCTTTTACGACACCCACGGGTAGAAATGTCGGCCGAAAATTCTTGGCCGGCATGTCCTTGTTATTCCTCATTAACTACCCCATATTTATTCACTTAGTTTCATAACAATATGAGAAAGTTAATAAGCACTCTACTCCAATTCGCCCGCCAATATATCTGTCAGATCTAGTTCCATAACTCGCCACGAATCCGAGGCGACGCCACCGTCGCCCAATTTTCTAATGGCGGCCACGCAACTTATTCCGTTTTTAAAAACGATATATTTTCTACGAGCCGAGCTATTTTGGCATACTAGTGTGGGAAAATAATTTTCCTATGTTTAATTTGCTAGTAACTAATAGTAGAATTAAAACCCACTATTGTTGGTTTAAAGTCTATAAAATTTGGTACTTAGTTTTCACGTTGCTTACCTGTAACAAATAAAAATAATTTATTAAGTAAATCATCAAAATATTAAAAAAGGTTTCAGCAGAAAACCCATTTTTATAGGAGGTAATTAATATAAATAAGACAATGAGGAAATTTCTCTCACAACGTAGACAGTTATTTATGCTTTGGCTAAGTAAACTTGAAATCCTAAAAAGATGGTTTCTCTACGTGGATGATGTAGTGTAGTATAACAACTTCAAAACGTTCTAGCCATCAAATACCGATGTTGCTGTATTTCACATCAAACGTAAAATCTACTTGATGTTTCAATCAAGCTTGGACCAACCTCCTTTCAGAAACACCCACAAATTAGCTCCGATCTAGATTGATAGCTAGACTGGACAATATAACTAGTGCTGGGTCTTGTTTTTACAACTGCTGTAAACCAGCCTGATAGCTCAACCTGGTTGATTGAGCAATGTGATTGATAATGAGCGCTGTGAGGTCTTAAGTCGGGTTTTTTACTGGACATGACTGAATAGGTTCGGATTCTATGGTTATAACGTATGTTTTGTTTTTATGTGATAGTTTCGCATTTTCAGGAATCATTGACCTTTATCTACTGACGAACAAGTACACGTTATTAAAAGCTTGATTTCAGTAGTGTAACCTTTCTGAGTTACATAATTTACGATCCCTAGGGCAGCTTGACCCTAAACCGGTAATCGGTCTTCCAACTGTCATAGATATCGTGAAAATCCTGTATTAAATTTCCTGACCACTCCTCAGATACCAGGCTCACAGAAGTCTGAAGGGTCGAGCGGTCAGCGTGGCTAATCGCGCGAAAGGCATTATCGCCTGCCCAGTTGCCCAGGCTGAGTTAATCGCCCGCCGGCTGATTAGCTAAGCTCCTGCCCGGTCTGCGCCCCTGGTGGAATTATGCAGGCACGACTTGCTGTGTACAGAGTTTTGACCCCCTACAGGGAAATGAGATAGCGAGATAAATGTAAGCTTGCGGACATTGGCCAATTAAATGTCAAAACTATACGCCTTAAGCAAGTATAAAAATGTCACGTAACTAGATAAGAATGAGAGATAAAATAGAGTTTATCTTTATTTAATAGCTTTGGCTATATTCGCAATTACCCCCAACAGAGAGCTAATTTACGAATAATTTTCTCGGTTATATTATGAAAATGAAATGTCAGAGTGTACCAGGATCGCATCGCAAACAAGGACGCTGTCGCTGGCCACCTGGCCGATAATTCATCGGCACGGAGGGATGCAAATGTCCGCATTATCAGTGAGCCACACCCGCCATGCGCCACCGCCGCCCGTTTGCCCATGCAAATTCCTTGTTTATTAAAATTAAATAAATACTCGCCTCGCCTGTATCCCGTGCACTAGGCGAGCATAAATTTCAACAACACTCTTTGTTTTAATTAACTCACGATACGAATCCGATTTGTTCTTTTTGAATACGGAACGCGGCTGAAAAAAAGAAAAACGGTCGGCATAATTTCGAAACAAAAGAATTGTTCCATGTTTAAATTTAACTCGATAGAAACTTCGAGTTTGTTTCGAAGTGGTAATCATTTAGAAGCCGGCTTATTGGATTACTCCTTGTACGACGTCCACACTTGCAATTTCGCTTCGGAGAAATGGGAAAAAAACACGGGGTAACTTTGAAAGTGTTCCCGCGTCCCAAAGTTCCGCACAATCTAGATATATGGGCGAGTTAAGATGTGCATCTAAATAGCCTGCGCCGGGTTGGTACCTAACTTTAGATTACTTGCAGGCAACTTTACCGACTTTCAGGAAACTCTTCTAGGAAAAATTCCCGCGCGTAACCCATTCACTTTGGCCGAAATTTACGACTCAAGTTGGATGCTCCGCGCATGGCGAATATGCGAAATAGTGTGCAAAATGTATCTAAAATTTGGTTAAGGTAGAAATACTTTACAGAACTTAGAACACACTATTTTACTTCGTGTGAGTATTTTTTTATTGAATAGGGGGTGAAAATTGTCCACCAGGAGCTAACCCTTTTACGGAGCGGTACCAGGGTACCATAAGTTGGAAGGGTTCATGCGCTCATCAAGTATTCATCAAGGAAAACACTTTGGCCGTCCGACTATTAAGATCGGTCCCTACGGGTGCAGGACCTCGAATGTTCAAGGGAGCAATATATGCTGGTTTTTTATACAGATGTTAAGAAAACCCAGTATAGCTTGGCCCCGTAAGAGGTAATTGAAGTACGTAACGTTACATTTTTAAAATACCCTTGCGATTGTAAGATAGACAAAATTATTGACTGAACCTTATTTATTTATTTATTTAACTGTTTATTGCACACAAGATAAAACACAGGACAATCACATTTAGACTAAAAACACAACAGGCACTACTTATTTCTAAAAAGAAATCTCTTCCAGCAGTCCTACGGTAGAGAGATAGCATAAGGTGAGGCTGATGACCTTTTTTGTTACTAAAACAAAAACGCATTTTTATTTTCCTCCAAAAGTTTTTTGAAAAGTTTAAATGACATTTGCTTTTAAAAGAAAGATTATCAAGATCCTCATTAACGTAATTAAAAGCAAAAACTAAGAAATAAATGGCGTTACCATGCATTAGCCTTTTAAGGCTAAATAAATAAATTAATTAAGAATATTATCTAATGATTATAAGAATGCACATAAGGTTAAGCGTAACGAACTTGTCAAACTGTCAACTAAGTGCATTCTAGCTTATAATTTAAACGTGTTAAGTTACAAATATGAACGGTTTCCCCTTAAAAGGTGAAGCTATTTCATAGTTCAGAAAAAAAAATGTTTCAGAGGGGCCTTGCTTACAACTTAAATGAAGCTACACAAAACTCGTCGCATTTAGACTTTGCGCGACACAACTAAATTCACGAAAATGCGCTATATTAGGCCAACAAAAACTACTTTTCCATTTGGCAAGCTGCATTTTTTAAAACAGATTGTTTTGATAGTAGCACAGATTCTAGGCTAAAAGGCCATGTAATCCAGGTCACGGCACCAATTTCTTACTACAGACAGTACAGTGGGATTAATAACTAAGTGATATTTGTGCTTTTGTTTGGTACATTACCGTAGCCCAAGGTACGATTTTTTTTCGGCTTCACTCTTCAGGTCTTTATAACACCTTCTAGAACCTTTCTTGGTCTAAGTTCCATAGTTATACGTTATACATTACTTATGCTTAGTTTATTGATGACTTTATAACTCTAGGGAGGTGTTGGATGTCATTTTCGCATACTAGAATTAATTTACAGAGGAAATATGCAAGAATCGCGTGCGCAAGTCATTATGACATGTCAGAGAATAAAAATGTCAGAAATGGAATAAAATAGAGATAAGTTAAACATCCTGTCAAGTAAGTCTACTGATATAGTTGCAAATGTAATTGCATTGAAGCACAGAGCAAAAATGACATTTGCGTCACTTGGGGCGGCGCCGCATGACATTTATTGTCTGTGCATTGAAGTTATGTGTTTTTTTTTGAGATTTTTTAAGCCATCTGTAATCAATCGATCTTTAACTCTCTGCCTACCCGGCAAAGGATAAAGGCGTGATTTGTGTGTGTGTTATCAAAAATCAACCTCATCTACAAGGTAGAGGTACTATTTTATTAGTAGTTCACTTCGGGGTACCCTAAAGGGTCCCAAAATAGGCGAATGCAAGTTGCTTACGGCAGTATTGATATTCCTACAAAATGATAGTACTCATCGGGTCGTTGGACGAATTGGTGTCCCACACGAAAAGCAAAGCCAACGTGTACCCTGACACTGGACCCCACTAGAACTGAATGGTTTAATATGTCAGAGGCCCAAGGTTAAAAAACTCTGACACAAGGGTTCATCGGGTCGGTTCCCAAAACCCACAATATAAAAAAATCATTTACAAAGATCTTAAGGCTTACCAGAAAACACCAGGAGCGCATAAACCGCGAGAGCTCGCTCGCTATATATCTCGCAAAACCCGTGGTTACATCCCCGTAAAACGCTGCAGGGACGGCAGGTGTATCCCGTCACATAAATAGGCATACTCCGCCCTTTTTAATATACCCTAGATTTGCAGTAACACCTTCTGATAAAGGGGCTTTCTAGGCAAAGAATATAAGGGGTTCTCGCAATAACTGTGACACAGAATGACATTAATCAAACGGGCCGGGTCGCGCGGGATTTTTCGGAGGTCTCTACCAGGATATTGCGTTCTTGTAACTTATGGTGCCCTGGTGTTCAGCGTATATCTCACTTGGATATCTGGATTATTTCCGTTTCCGTGTAACTTAATTCTCTTTTTCCTGCGGTAAATTATGTCAGATGGACGGTGATACACATTTGCGTTCTATTTTTCGTGTTTTATTTTCTGGTTTTTTATACATTTTTTATCTCGTATTGAACTGCAAAAACATGTGCCTACGATCAAAGGCAATTTCAAGATAGTTTTAGTATTAGACTAGCGGCTCGCCCAGCGGCTGCGCCCGCTGCACTTAATTTTCCCGTGGGAATAAGATGTTTTCCGGGCAAGTTTTATACATAAAACCTTCCTCTTGAATCACTCTATCTATTAAAAAAAATTGCGTCATTATCTGTTGTGTAGTTTTAAAGATTTAAGCAAACATATAGACAGACATACGCGAAAAACGACTTTGCTTTATACTATGTAGTGATAATATGTCGTCTCTGGATCTATTTTTGTATTTTTTTTGGAAATTCTATACATTTTTATGTAGATTACTGTAAAACACGTACGATCAAAGGAAATTTTAAGATAGTTTCAGTATTAGATATGTCGTCTTGTGGCGGCCTCTGGCGAGTACGTGAGCCAACGGCATTTAGACGGAGGCAAACGAAAATTAGATAGAGATTCCTGTCATTTAAAATCATACCTAGACGACGTACTTTTAAGGTTTGATTCTGAAAACAAATCAAAACAGATTTGCTAAAAGTAAAAAAAAGTCTACATAACAATGAAAATTTTGCTACGGCGTAGCAAAACGCTACGGCGATGCTACGATGGACAACAAACAGTATTTCTTTTTAGTTTTTTTACATTTACCACTAAGGGTAAAATTTCCTAGCCCGTTTTCAAGTCTAGGTACATAGATGGCGCTAAGCTAAACAAAAAAAAATCTAAGAGCTACATTCACACCCCCATCAGGTCATACCAATTTAAATACGCAATAAACCTCTTAAAAAAATCCATTTACGTCTATATCCTGGTAACCTGAGACGCTGTGTCCACTCTAGAGATATCACCTTATCTTAACGACCCCCCTAGGGTGAAGGGGGGCAGTATGAAGCGGGGCCCTGAGCATTGGGCCCCAGATCGCAGATATGAAATGGGTGGTCAACTATGAGAGTTGGACTACAGTTTACTTGTAATTGTTAATGTTTTTGGAAGTTGGTGGTGTAGTTGTTTCGAATAGCTCGGTCGATTAGAGTATATAGGAACAATGGGTTTTTTTAAACAGGTTATATAAGAAAATGTTCATTAAATATTTTTTAGGCTTCAATAATACTAGCGGCCCGCTGTAACTCATTTTCCCGTGAGAATAAGATGCTTTCCTGGCAAGTAATGACATAAAAACCCTCCTCTTGAACCACTCTATCCAATAAAAAAACTGCATCAAAATCAGTTGTGTAGTTTTAAAGATTTAAGCAAACATACATACATGCAGACGCGAAAAGCGACTTTGCATTATACTATGTAGTGATTTTTTTAATCAATCAAAGTTTTTTTTATGACGGGTATACTGATTCAACTATGTATAAATATGTAGTTTAAAAAGTTTGTTAGATCAAAGTCAAGTATAGCCAATACAATAATTATTTTTCCACTACTTCTACAGCCACAGCAGTCCACTGCTGAACATGGACCTCCTTATTGGGGGGTGCTGCCAAACTCACTTGGCAGGGGGAATGGCGAGCGCAGTGGAAGTTGTTCAATACACATGGAACGCTGCTGCATATACATACTAACATACATATATCACGCCTTTATCCCTTGCGGGGTAGGCAGAGCGCCAACGGCCGCAAGAATACGGTCGCTATCGCCAAGTCTGACATTTTTGAGGATTGTTTTCCAAGGTTGTTTCAGAAAACATGTGTATCACTATAGTGACAGGTTGTCAGCCTGTCGCATAAAAATTGTGATACATCAATACTCTCGAGTCCCTTAGTCGCCTCTTACGAAACCCGCGGGAAGGATGTGGGGTGATGCTATTCTAAGCCGGCATCACACGGCATTGCTGCCTATTCCCTGGATAATTATCCTTTAGTCGCTTTTAACAAAACATATAACCTAACCTAAAACATATTCAAAGGCATTTTCATTAAATATTATTGTCCTCAGATTATCTCATAGTATAAAAATAATATGGCGAAGTTTACTTAATTAATACTCTGTAATCGGATAACTGGAAGGGTTCTTGTTTGCGAATGCTCCGGGTTCGATTCCCGGCCGGAGTATTATCGCTAACAGCTATCGGTTTACTTAAGATATTGGCAATTAATACAATCAAGAAAAGTAGTGCGTATAATATATATATATGGAAATATACAATCAATGTACTAAATACGTAACATCTTCTCTTCTCAACAACTACCGCAGTGCCTCAAGACAAAAGTCTGGGATCAGTGCGTGTTGCCAGTGATGACTTACGGAGTTGAGACGTGGCCGCTAACAATGGGCCTCATAAGAAGGCTCAAGGTCACTCAAAGGGCAATGGAAAGGGCTATGCTCGGAGTTTCTCTCCGCGATCGAATCAGAAATGAGGAAATCCGGAGAAGAACCAAAGCCACCGACATAGCTCGAAGGATTGCGCAACTCAAGTGGCAGTGGGCGGGGCATATTGCTCGTAGGACCGATGGCCGCTGGGGCCGGAAAGTTCTCGAGTGGCGGCCACGGACCGGTAGACGCAGCGTAGGTAGGCCTCCCACAAGGTGGACCGACGATCTGGTGAAGGTCGCGGGAAGCCGCTGGATGCGGGTGGCGCTGGACCGATCATCGTGGAGATCCTTGGGGGAGGCCTATGTCCTGCAGTGGACGTCTATCGGCTGAGACGACGTACTAAATACGAAGACTAAAAAAATTTTTGGCTTTTAGTCCATTGAATGAGTACCTCTAAAGGGGGTCTAGAGTGCGTGAGTTAGTAACGTAAGATGTTTCTTCGGAAACATGTCTAGAGTCCCTAAGTAATAAACATACTAAAACCCCGGGACACTAGGAGGAGCCCCGGAGTGGGGGGAGGGGGGCAAAGGGTCCATTTTTTCATTTTTCGCTTAAATCTCAAAAACGGTACATGTTAGAGAAAAACGTTCAAGGAAAAGTTTAAAGGCCATAAAATTATCTACAAGTTATACCTAAATCACTTTTTCCTATATCCTACCGTTTCTGAGTTACACGCATTAAAAAATGATTTTGGCTCAAACAATTTTCCCATACTACATAACCATGTTTATCACATCAATCGATCAAAAAATATTTCTTTCTTCCATAAAACTCAAATGTGCAACTTGTGACCGGTACTGATTGATTGCTCATAATTAGGTCTATCATTGATAAAAATACTAGATTCCACCATGGAGGCGTTTAGGGGGAATTGAATTTTATAAGGGTAGTTACGATACCTGTACATTTAATTTTTTTTCTTCCAAAAAGCTCAAAAGTGCAACTTGTGACCGGTACTGATAGATTGCTCTTAATTAGGTCTATCATTGGTAAAAAAACCACATTCCTCCATGGAAGCCTTTAGGAGGAATCGATTGTCAAAATAAAGTATCATAACTACCCTAATAAAATTCAATTCCCCCTAAACGCCTCCATGGTGGAATCTAGTATTTTTATCAATGATAGACCTAATTATGAGCAATCTATCGGTACCGGTCACAAGTTGCACTTTTGAGTTTTTTTGGAAGAAAAAAATAAATAGTCCAAGTTCAGTAACTAAAACTACCCTAATATAATATTTTGACAATCGATTCCTCCTAAAGGCTTCCATGGAGGAATGTGTTTATTTTACCAATGATAGACCTAATCAAGAGCAATCAATCAGTACCGGTCACAAGTTGCACATTTGAGTTTTATGGAAGAAAGAAATATTTTTTGATCAATTAATGTGATAAACATGGTTATGTAGTATGGGAAAATTGTTTGAGCCAAAATAATTTTTTTATGCGTGTAACTCAGAAACGGTAGGATATAGGAAAAAGTGATTTAGGTATAACTTGTAGATAATTTTATGGCCTTTAAACTTTTCCTTGAACGTTTTTCTCTAACATGTACCGTTTTTGAGATTTAAGCGAAAAATGAAAAAATGGACCCTTTCCCCCCCTCCCCCCACTCCGGGGCTCCTCCTAGTGTCCCGGGGTTTTAGTATGTTTATTACCTAGGGACTCTTGACATGTTTCCGAAGAAACATCTTACGTTACTAACTCTCGCACTCTAGAACTTTTTATTCAATTGAATGTGAGTTTAAAAAATCCAAAAAAAATCTATCTTGGTTTCATTCTGCCCTCTGCTCCCCTAAAAAACATTATCATTCAAAAAAGGAACATTCTTCAACCTGTTATGTCCATTTTAATTCTTTCCAAAGCTTCGAAATTCAAATATCCTATACTCCGGCGTCCATCCTTTTCCCATTCATGTTACCCTGGTATCTCTATCCCACCTCCTCACTCTATTTCCTGTAGTCTGCGTCCCTGGTACTTCCTGACCGGCAGTTGGACGTCGTGGGCTTAAAAAGTGGGTAGTTTTCGGAAATCTCTTGCGTATAGGAAATTACTTCTGTCGCCCTGGTAGATGGATTCCGAATATCGTATGATTTAGATGTAATGATTTTTTTTAAGGTTCTAATAGTATGGAAATGTAGAAATAACGGTTATTTTTGGTGATTGAATTAGTGTTTGATCTATTATTTCTTGTGAAAATGAAAACCAACATAAAAACAAATAGAATAACAAAAAAGTGGATTTATTTTTTACTTTACTGGGAATCTTTCAGGCGTTCTAAAATAAGAACGACAACAATAAAATAAAAAACCCTAGCAAAATTAGGAAACAAACAAAATAAACCACCAATTCGCCCACGTTAATCCAATAACAACTTTTTCCTCCAAAATATGACTCAATTTTGGCGCGTTAAAAATCCCTCCAAGTTCTTATTTAGGGAAGGGCGCGGTCGTAAGTTCTACTCGAAGGAGCCGCGCAAAATCCTGGCCAATGAGAATTTATACATATTGGCCGCTGGTCGCCAGAATTAAACGGTAAAAAGGTTTTTTATTTCGGTATGGCAACCCCCGACAGGGTGACAGTTTGGGTGAATAGGGCAGCAGACAATTTGAGAGTTGTATTTCTTGATTTTGCAGGCTGGAATCTTAGTGAAAGTTGTTTTGGGTTTCAACAACATACACATATTGTAATTTTTGTATGTTGTCAGATTTTATTGTGGTCATTATTATAAGTAGACATAAGTATTCAAGTAAACGTTATTATATGCGGGTATTTTTCATTTTAGACATTAATCGCATAACTCCATATCACGCCTGTATCTTGCGGAGAAGGTAGTATTAACAAAGTTTTAGGGCCCTTTCAGATGATCGTAGTGACACGTTGTCAGCCTGTCGCCTAAAGTTGTAATACACTTGAAACCCTCCAGTTTTCGCCTCTTACAACACCAAATGAAAGAAATGGGGTGATGCTATTCTAAACCGGCATCACACGGCTCACCGAGTTCTATAAATTGTCAAAAATGTTAAGTATACATTTAATTTTATTTTAATAGCAAGTTCCAGAGACTGACTAAGAAAATATTAAGAAATATGTCTGCTGGACATGATTTTAA
This sequence comes from Keiferia lycopersicella, assembly GCA_029255805.1. Taxonomy (NCBI): domain Eukaryota; kingdom Metazoa; phylum Arthropoda; class Insecta; order Lepidoptera; family Gelechiidae; genus Keiferia; species Keiferia lycopersicella. The sequence goes on from JARACZ010000024.1 coordinate 1,751,543, forward strand.
ATAGTTGGTTGAAAAATTCTGACACCAGGGTTTCATTGGGCCGTTGGACGACTCGGTGTCTCACGAAAAAAAGGATTCCTTGACGATTCATTTTTCAATTCCATTATTAACCCCACAATAATAACCCTAAAATACCAGGACAGCATAGCGTACGAGAGATATTATAATGCGCATGAATAAATTGTAAACTCTCAGATGATTCTGCGTTCGCGGAGACCTAAGTCCGCGCCATGAAAGGAATCCCACTGACACTGGTTAAAAAAAATAATCTGTCTTAGCGTGAAATTACATACTCAGTCTAAGTTATGCTATTCAAAATTCTGTCACTTGACATATTTTGTGACTTTGGTCACCTTCGGTAAGACCTGAGAGACTGCACCACTTGATTGTCTGTCAAAAATAATTATGGTACCGTGCATTGGAGGACACGTTTTACCATCGGTCCCGGGCTTTCTATGATAAGGATTTGTCCAAGATATTTATATTGTAGTAGTTGATATTTTTTTCTACATGGGGTGGGAGTACCTCTCGTGGCCCGGTCTCTATTCCGGTGCGGTGCCTCTCAAAGCGAACTGCGAAACCCGATCCGGACGTAACTCAATGCGCTAGGAATTCCGCGTTTGAAAATAACTCCTTCGCTCTATTATGTCCTGGTACTATTTCTTATTTTACTCCTACTACTTAGATGACAACAGGTTTCGTAGTATTTTCTGTCTGTAGTGTTCTTTAAAATAGACGACTGAATGCTGATTTTAGGCCGACAAAGTGACATGTGCGACGTTAGATACTAACTAACTCTCTACGGTTCTGTCACTTCTGTCAAGGCAGGCAACTCTAACCGCAATGGATTTCTTCCTATCTACTTCTATTTTTGAAAAAGAGAGTGACAAGATTCCATTGCCAAGAAACATTAAGGCCATTCTGCCATCTACAGTCTTTGAAACCTCAAATCGTTCCACGATTTATTATGACCCGATCGCAAAACGACGTAAAACAATGTCTTAAGTCTGCCGGATTACTCCGAGACTTATAATTATTTTTAGCCCCCCGAAGGGCTTACGGCCACAAGGTGGGATTTGTCGCGTATTCAATATTACGATGTACCAGGGCCTTAGCAGCCTCAGGAGGGAGGCACGTCTCAGGTACGCATTAAGAGATTTGCGTCGCAAAGTTGATATATTATTGCGGGATTATGTAGCTTGACGATTTCTTTGTTTTTCGTTCCTACATCACGATCAGGCATTACAAGAACAAAACTGACAAATTCTGATGCGACTTTGAGGAGTCCTATGTTATCTTCCATCTTCCACGGTTGCACATGAAATTCAAATTCGAAAAACGGACTCTTTATCTGTAGATCACACACAGTTTTAAAATTCAAACGGTTCGCAGCCACGGACACCGACAGTTACCAATATTGCTGCACTGCACTGAATTTCAATTCGCTCATACGCGATTTGAAACCACCGGATCAGCTCTTGCCTTTTTAGCCGCGACCAGTTCCGAATTAATTCAAACGTTCGATTCGATTCGATTAAATCAGCCGTGTTTCCGACTGCTGTAATCGCAAATCAAACGTTCCATATTCGGAATTTCGAATCTCGGCCTTTGTGGTCAAGTGTAACACGGTGTTCATTTGTTTTCAGCCAGTGTCGATTTGATCGGTGGCCGGCCAATCAGCGGCGATTCTGAATTCAAACGGTGCTCGCAGGTGGCGCGCTGTCACCGCGCGACGTTCCATTTCCCGCAACGTGTAATCGAATGAATATTACAAACGTCACGCTGACAGCTATGCAGTTTCATGCCCGATATGTGGGTCGAATGATTCGAATGCTCTTTTTGCGCCAATTTAATGCATTGTCTATTTGACCAGCGCTGTAACCGGATTACGCGAATAGCCGAAACGGATCCGAATTTGCAAAATTCAACGTGCCCAAAATACGATTTGTGCTTTGTTTAAAAATGGATTAGGGAATGTAGAGTTAAAACATTGACACGTCCTCCCGCACGATGGCGCTGTTTTACAGGGAGGCCGTAATGAAAGCACTTAGCGCTAAGCGAAGCAATTATAAGTAATTTGGAAAGCGGTAATGGGCGCGGACAGCGATGCGCAAAAACGCGCTAAACGGAAAGCGCTAAAAGCTCCCTAATTCGATTTTCGACTTTTTAAACTTCGAACTCAGAAAATGCAGGCCGGAAACTTTCCTCTACATTTTCGGTGACAAACGTTCTTTTTGGAATTTCGAGACTGATATTCCGGAGCGTTTCGGAGACAAATTCTTGAGCGACATATATTTTAAAGGGGGCTACTTGGAAGGCTTTCCGCAGTAATTAAAATCCGCGTTTCCAATTTCGCTGGCAGAATACGCGGAATTCATAGCCATAAAGAAAGTAGGATTCGGCTCGTCTCCGAATGAAACAGAAATACCGGGCTCAAGAGGAGACTTTCGCGTCACCTGAACTGCGCTGAGCGAAGCTTCTTCGGCCCTGGTGATTTATGGGAGCGGATCCGGACCGGTAATGAAATTGCACCCCCTCGCCCCTTGCCCCCCGCAGCCCCCGCGCGGAAACCCATTCTAGAAATTACTACGCAACACTGAGTCGAGCTCTGTCGCTAGCTGATACCCTGGTACCCCGCCAGCTATGCTAATACTCGAACTTTTTTTTCTAATTCGATCAATCACGGTGCCTTTGTATTTCTCTCTGTGTAGAGTTGTGTAATTGTGTTTTCTGTCTTTAGAAAGGCGAAATAAACCCCTTTTGAGAGCTACATTGTCTACCTTTGCATTGAGAAATTTATTGGTGTTGTGGAAATTTTAATTGAAAACTGCGTTACAATTGTCGGCGTGGCTGACGCCGCATTGTCAGTGTTGCGGGTAGTTTTTCAACGGCTCCTATGTGTTTTATAGTCTGTAATTTCAGCAAAGTTGTTGCGCCAACTGTGGCGGGTAGCTTGCAAATAACCTGGTTTATTTGAAAGCTTTGTCTAATGGCGCTTTAGTTGTTGGAAACATTCACAGACAATTGTCCTTTTGAATCAACACTTACTATCCCGCTTTCTGTCTTTTACATACAGGTTGTAAAAAAATTGCTGCAAATATTTTAAGGTGTGAATCAGGCCATGATACTGAACAACTATCCCCTAGGAACATAATTTGAAATATGAAAAAAATTTTGGAGCTCCATTATTTTTACACCTGGGCCCTAAGTCTGCTAAATGAAAACCGTTTCAGTTGGATGTCGATTGGATCTCAGTTGTATCATTTTGGTCATTTCGTATTCTGCTAACAGTATAAAGTATAGAAAAATCACAATGGCAGTTCAATGACAGTTGAGTTTCGATGGCGTTACAATGACAAAAAATAGCAGACTTGGGGTCCTTATATAATGCTAACCAAAGGTAGTCTGGAAGAAATTGCTACCTTAACAACAAGACCTATGTAGTTTTTTCTTTGTATTAATTAATAAGTACAATAAAGCATATTTTTCTGAAGGTACTGTCAATTCGACTCTGTGCTATTTAAAAAATAATAAGAGCACAGATTCGAATTGAGTATGTACAAAATCTCTTTAAAAATATGATAGTGTGACACAGCCTTAAAGTGTTACTACGAAAACTCACCGTTAAATGTTGAAATAACCACGCCCGTAGGATGTTCGTGGCGACCTTCGGGAAGATCCCTCTTTTCTTTTGGTTCTTTTTGCCGTTCGTGTCGTCGTCCTCCTCGCCCGTGCCCTCGCCCGAGCCAATACTCGCGTTGCTCGCGTCGCCTGTGGACAATGGTGAGTTTTGCGTGAGTACGAGATGAGTTACGAGCAAGTGGTACCACTGTATCAGTGCCAAATTGTGTTGATACATAGGTTCTAGTTATATGAAAATAAATTATGTATCATTGTATTTTAAGTTGATTAGTTACTAGAATTTCGTATAATTTTGATGCGAAGAATATAAAATTAAATTCTTTGTGTTATACAAATAAAATATGTGTCATACACAGACCATAGATGTCATGTGCGTGCAGGACGCAAATGTAAGTTTTCCTCTATGGTGTCATACATGGACCTAAGTCAAAATTTTGTTTTCATTATCCCTAGTGTTGTTCAATATTCGATAAAGGTTATGAAAAATTCAATAAATTGAAATTGCTACATTAAAATATTTTCTATAAATTTTATCCTATTTTCTAAGCATGCCTCGTCAAAATTAATCTCAACAGACAGCTAGACAAATTTTACATAATTGTAATAATGTGTTAACCGCTTATAGGTACCAGGAGAGCAGGAATCGCGAGGCGGTGTCGCGTCGCCTAACGCTTATCACCAGTGCGTCTGGCATATTAATTAGAAACGCCAACTTGTATTTATTTAATCACCTGCCACACCGTCGATTGCTATCTGGGATATATGTACGCCTAATTAATTCTTACCGCGTCTTGCGTTATAACTACATTAACGTTAAAGACAGGTTACGCGCAGATTGCGAATTGCGATAGCCGATTTTGATGGCGGAAAACGAGCAAAAGGGTTGGAAACTGTTTGTTTCTCTTTATGGCAGAAATGCACAAAAATGGTTCTAAAAACCAACAAAAAAGATAAAAAATGTAAACTTGGAACGACATGCTCGTCCGTCCCGTTCCGACGTACGAAACGTTTGTTGACAAAGAAAATGCTCCAAATAAACAAACAAATGTTTTTTTTACAAAAGTTTGAATAATTAAAACGCTGAATTCCGTTTCGGTGTTACCAGGCGCACAGAAAGGCAGGAGCGTGGAACACGATAAACAAATTAGTGTGCACTGAGCCGTATCAAATATTCATCGCGAAACGAACAAATCGAATCACTAGTAGCGGGTGTAAGCTCCATCTTATTTCTGCTCTCCTTGTGCCGTTAATAATAAAATACCGAATTTGCTGCACGTTTCAATTGTTTATTTGCCACTGTTTTCCTCGTTTTCTTTTGTTTTCGTTCCGATACGGTGGTTCAGAAAAGATAATGGCTACAATGGTTTCTATTGAAAAAAAAAAAAATTGATAGCGCCTTAGTTTAGATGCTTAAAGACGCTAAAAAAATGTTTCGTAGTTGAGATTTTGTTGTCATTTCTGATTGTAACGATATTTGCGACAAGCAGTTTCTCATTTTTCTTATTTTCTCCTCAGTTTTAGTTTTGACTTGTCAACATCTTCGACTAGTTTATGTAATCGATTTTAAACAAATCCAAAACAAGCCTCCATATTCGATCTTCCGTCAAAAACGTCTTCAAAAATTCCAAATTCAAACTGCAGCAATAGTGATGTGCCACCGGTTGCCGTTATCGATACTGTGACATTGACGGAACGCGCACTCCGTCGCATTGTGATGGTAATGGGGGCAAAGTAATAAAATTACTCGACGGCCATTACCCGTCAAACTACAGGGTGATTTTCTTGGTTCTAGTAAAATATTTTTTCACGAATAAGAAAAATATTTTATTTTATGTAATTAAATTTCAATTATTAACTATACATAGTACATACATACATTTATCACGCCTTCATCCCTTGCGGGGTAGGCAGAGCGTTAACGGCCGTAAGAATACGGTCGCTATCGCCACGTCTGACATTTTTGAGAATTTTTTTCCAAGGTTGTTTCAGAAAACATGTGAATTACTATAGTGACAGGTTGTCAGCCTGTCGCCTAAAATTGTAATACACCAATACTCTCGAGTCCCTTAGTCGCCTCTTACGACACCCACGGGAAGGATGTGGGGTGATGCTATTCTAAGCGGGCATCACGCGGCTTAATTACTATAAAATGTGAGAAATACGGAAAAAACATATCGCTTAGTCAGATGTAGATACTTTATACTGAATACATTTTCAAAAGTATAATTTTTAGCCTAATTGGTAAAATACATCAATATACTTAATGAATTTTGATATTTTTGACAGAAGGTTAATATTTACATCTGAAATGCATTAAATTAGATAATTATAATTGATTGCAATCAATCTAGTAAATTATTTTGCATTTATTTAATGTGAGGATTCTAGTATTAATAAGTTTCCTAAATTTCGGTAAAATACAAGTTACTTATTAATTGCAGGAACCCATAATTGCTTTTTCGTGAAATGAATAAATACGTACACTTTTAGTTCGTCAACTTACATATATCACGCCTTTATCCCTTGCGGGGTAGGCAGAGCGTTAACGGCCGTTTCAATTTTTTCAATTTTTCCAAGGCAAACTGGGAACAATACACCGCGATGATTGACGAGAAAATGCTTTCCATACCACCGTCTCCCGACAACTATGATGACTTTGTCACAGTTATTCAGTGGGTATCCCGTCAATGCATCCCACGAGGTTGTCGTACTAGTTATGTCCCGGGCCTGACGAAAAATTCTGCAGAAAAACTGGCTGAGTACGAACGTTTGTATACTCAAGATGCCTTCTCAGAGGAAACGATCGTAGCAGGTGAGGAACTTATGGAAATGCTCAGTGAGTGCCGTCGCAGAAAATGGGTATCTTTGGTGGAAAGCATTGATATGACGCATAACACAAAGAAGGCTTGGTATACACTTAGAAAACTGACAAGTGACCCCCCTGATGCCGCCCATCCCGGCCCTGTTACTGCGAATCAAATTGCCCACCAACTACTCCTCAACGGAAAACCACCCAAAAAGCTTACCGGGCTCAAATATAACATCTCAGAGCTTACCAATGATGAACGCCCAATTAGCCGGCACTTTACTATCACCGACATAAAAAAAGCAATAGGTGCCCTGAAAAATGGGAAAGCTGCCGGCATAGACGACATCACTGTAGAACAGCTGAAACACCTGGGTCCTGTTGCGGTGTCGTGGCTCCTAGAGTTATACAACATCTGCACAGAAACTGCAAAGATCCCCAAAATCTGGCGTAAATCAAAGGTTGTTGCGCTGCTTAAGCCGGGGAAACCCGCAGAAGACCCAAAGAGCTACCGGCCTATCTCCCTGCTATGCCACACGTACAAGCTGTTAGAACGCCTACTCTTAAACCGGTTGACCAAATTTATCGACCCACAGCTCAGCCAGGACCAAGCTGGTTTCCGCCCAGGTAAATCATGTTGCACCCAAGTTCTCAATCTAACTGAACACATAGAGGATGGTTATGACCAGAGGCTAATAACCGGCGCTGTTTTTGTTGATCTCAGTGCAGCTTACGACACTGTCAATATAAAGCGCCTCCTGGCAAAGACAGCTCGCTTCACTAAAGATCGCAAATTCGTCATCCTGCTAGCTGAACTTTTGCGAAACCGTCGCTTTCAGGTCCAGCTTAACCATGACAAGAGTAGATGGCGTAACCAAAAAAACGGCCTTCCTCAAGGAAGTGTCCTGGCACCTTTATTATTCAACGTCTATACGGATGACCAACCCATCTGCCAAAACACCTCACGCTTCTTGTACGCCGATGACCTTGCTTTGACCTGCCAAGCTAAGTCCTTCTCAGAAGTAGAAGAATGCTTGACTGCCGCTCTTGAACAGCTCCATATTTACTACGACAGCAACTCATTGCGGCCCAATCCTACGAAGACAGAGTCTTGTGCGTTCCACCTTCGTAACCGAGATAGTGCAAGGCACCTACACATCACTTGGCGTGGGGTAGAAATAGCCCATAACAACAACCCAAAGTATCTCGGTGTGGTCCTGGACAGGTCTCTGACCTACAAGGGAAATTGCCAGAAAGTGAAGAGCAAAGTCAGCGCGCGGAATAACATCATCCGGCGCTTGACGACTACTCGATGGGGAGCGGCTCCCCATGTTCTTCGCACTAGCAGTCTCGCGCTCTGCTACTCAGCAGGCGAGTACGCTTGCCCCGTTTGGGCGCGCTCAGCGCACGCGAAGAATGTGGATGTCGCCCTCAACGAAACATGTCGGATAATCACAGGCACATTGAAGCCGACACCGCTGGCCCATTTGTATTCACTGGCTGGCATAGCACCACCATGCGTCCGCCGAAAAGTAGCCTGTTCAATTGAAATGCGAAAGGTTGAACAAGACAAGCGGCACTCGTTATATGGCCATAAGCCACCTCCTCCTCGTCTAAAAAGTCGCCGCAGCTTTATGCATCTCACCAAGCCTCTCGATTCAGACCCATCCGAGGCAAGAATAAAGCTGTGGTCCACCAAATTTCCCCCCAAACACATCCATAGCCCAATCGAAGAAAAGCTGCCTCCAGGACACAACCTTCCGTGGTCCACCTGGAAGGCGCTGAATAGACTCCGGTCAGGTGTCGGTAGGTGTAAGGAGTTCAGGAAAAGGTGGGGCTTCTCTCAAGATGACATATGCGATTGTGGCGCCCTTCAATCTATGCCACATCTATTGTCATGCCCTACCTGCCCTGCTGCTTGCACACAGGAGGACCTGTTTAAAGCCAACCAAAATGCAATTGACGTGGCTAATTTTTGGGCAAAACAACTGTAACCCAGGGTAAATGCCATTGACACGAAAAGAAGAAGAAGAAGAAGAAGAACGGCCGTAAGAATACGGTCGCTATCGCCACGTCTGGCATTTTTGTGGATTGTTTTCCACGGTTGTTTCGGAAAACATGTGTATCACTATAGTGACAGGTTGTCAGCCTGTCGCCTAAAATTTTAATACACCAATACTCTCAAGTCACTTAGTCGCCTCTTACGACACCCTCGGGAAGGATATGGGGTGATGCTATTCTAAGCCGGCATCACACGGCAAACTTACACGGAAAAATAAAATATTTATAATATAGTGTGGCCTTGTAATATATACTCGTATTTTATCTAGACACCCTTTTTTTCTTAAACACCCTGTAACCCCAGAACCGTGCAAAATCAGAGTGCAGTTGCATCACAGTGGCATTAATCCCCTAATTCATCTCGGTGGGGCGCAGTGCCCCTAGCGGCATAGCCCCACGTCCATTATTGCCCCACCGACGCAAACGCCGCGTGTGAAAGTCAAGAGATAGTTCCAATTTGGTTAATGATGTTAACTTTGTGTTTGATTACAATATTCTTAGATAAGTTGGCGAAATCGCAAATGGTTTTGAATATACAGATTTAAATAAAGGATAAAACTTTTATACAAAAATTTGGCGAAAACGCAAATGGTTTTGGATACTCAGATTTAAATAAAAGATAAACCTTTTGTACAAAAATTTGCTGCAAATATTTTAAAGAGTGAACTGGCCAATGAAACTGAACAACTTTTCCCTAGAAACATAGGTCGAAATATGAAAAAAAATTTTTGGACCTCCCATACAAATTGACTTGGTCGGTCGGTAATTTTGTATAGGAGGTCGGAATTTTTTTTTCATATTCGGACCTATGTATCTTGAGGAAAGTTGTTCAGTTTAATGGGCTAGTTCACCCCTTAAAATATTTGCAGCAATTTTTTTTAGTCCCTGTATGTATGGATGGATGGTTTCCTTTAATGGTCCTTTCCCTTGGTCGTTTTTGGCGACACGCACATCTAAACGTAGGGTGATGCTATCCTAAGCCGGGACAATGAATAAACAATGGCATTTTAAACAAACAGAATATTCGAACCCAAACACCCAATTAACGCAGTAAGGCGTCACCCATTACCTCTTGCACTATAAGGCGGATCGCACACTTGACGCATGATGGTGCGCTAAAACATCGCAGCGGTCTGTCAGTTCCATACTAGAAATGTCAATCCCCATACTTAAACCGCTCAACCGCTGTTATTTTGCAGTGTCATCCGCCGAGTGCGGTTTCAGTATGGGGAGTGACGCTTCTAGTATGGATCTGACAGACCGCTGCGATATTTTAGCGCTCCGTCGTGCGTCAAGTGTGCGATCCGCCTAAGAGGATTGTAACTTGATACTATCCACCCCTGCAAGCATGAGGGATCGAGCTAGTTAGAGCCAACTATTGAAGCGGTGTCGAATACTATGAAGGGCTTAAAATGGGTATTTGGAAATACCAAACATTCGAAACACTTTATAGAAGATCTGACCAGTGTTGCCAACGAAGTATCAAGCTGCCTACCAGAAGTGACCTCTAAAACCGCCAGAAGTCCACTAACAAAAATAGCATCAGTAAAAAAATCGCTAATTTTTCCACTAAAATTCCTTTTCAACTAATTTCAACTAGTAATTCAATTCATTTCAGTCATTCTCAAAAATATTGTGTTCACGTCTCGTCACAATATTTTAAAGATACATTTATTGGAGAAATAGCATTATTACACATAATGTAACAAAAATTATGAAATTATATTGCTAAGTCATCTTTTGCTAAGTTTTCGTCCGAACCATCATCGCAAGTCTCTCGATTGGTACGACTTCAGTGTCAATAAATTCCACTAAACAAATCCACTAACCACTAAAAGCAAAGTTTGTCCACTAAAAGGCAAGTCAAAAACCACCTGATTTGGATAATCCTCTAAGTTGGTAACACTGAATCTGACTCAAAAATCTGGTCATATCGAAAACTGCAACACACACTTACGGAAAACTTGCAAAATTTTATTTAACCATTTTTTTACCCATTGTTTTATCAACAACACTTCTATTGCCACTGTGATTGTCTATACTTCCAATTGTTAGCAGGATACGAAACTACCAAAACCACCCATCTGACATGCTTTCGACACAGATCTTCAGATCTTTTCATTTAGTAGACTTCGGCCCCTAGGTTTGTTAGTCCTCTCAGCATTCAAACCGCATCAAACAATGCACAATGGCACTATACATGCTATATCCCCCAACGCGACGCGTGCGCAAGTCCCCTATATCTGATTGGTGTTTGGTTACTAGCATATAGGGCGTCAGACGTGTGTATCGAACGACTATCTTCTATTTCTTTTCGTGTAGGACTCCAAATCGTCAACGACCGAATGAACGCTGGCGTCAGAATTTTTCTATAAATATGTAAATGGCAAACTCACGTGTCCACACTGTGCACGGGAGTTTACTGCCAAAATTGGCTACAATAGCCATCTCCGGGCGCATCAGCACCGATCTGATTAGGAGTCGAAGTGGTCGCCATGGCCGAAATCGGTCGGAGAGATCATCATCATCATCTCACTATGTGAATGGAATATTTCACGTGTATTACAATTTTCGACTATGGTTTCAGGTCTGACTACAGATAACAGTCTTCTGAAATAGCCCTTTATTATTTGTAAGACCTAGCGACAACGAAAGACCCTTAAAAAAGCCTTTACGCTAGTCTGATGATGATGATGATCTCTCCGACCGATTTCGGCCATGGGCTCCTAATCAGATCGGCGCTGATGCTTGCGGAGATGGTTATTGTAGCCAATGTTGGCAGTAAACTCCCGTGCACAGTGTGGACACGTGAGTTTACCATTCAAATAATTATAGTTACGCTAATCTACTCCGTAAAGTATTCAAGATTGATGTGTAGACTAGGACTCACAGGCTTGGTAGTACAACTGACACAAAATGTACTCCTTGTTTGGGACACTGAGTCGTCCAACGACTCGACGAACCCCGGAACCCTTGTTTTGGATATAACTAATAAGTGAATAAGTAGCTCCTAGATATAATGTTTCGGGAACCCATCAGTAGCTCGAACATCGATAGTCGACACCGCGCTATACTATGCGGGCGTTTTAGATTTATCGCTATCGTGAGTGCAGGCGCAAATGAGTGCAGGCCTATCGAGTTACGCCAATCAACTGAAAGCACGCGCCCGCTAGGGATGGGATGACGGAGATATCGATAAAACTGTTTAAAATTGTCACGGCCAAATTAAATACGACTAGATTTTTGAAAATGAAATCAGGAGTTCGAAAAAAATTGCACTTTGAGTGCATAAAAATTCCAATTCATCGTCTAGGTTTGTTGTTGAGAATTCCGTATAAAACATTGTTTGACTTAACATATCCCATAGAGTAAAAACTCTCAGTCAGTGTTATGTTATGTGAAACTGAAGGTAGGAATAGTTTAAGATAAATATTAGGCCTTTACGGGGTAGACAAAGTGTTAGCGGTCAAATAAGTACGGTCGCTAGCATGCATGACAAGTTTTTGGTTTTGGTTGTAATATTATCTTGACGGATTTAATTTACAGACTTTTCTAAACCAGCTCAAATGGCATTTATCCTTAAATTCGTAGTTTTCTATGGTGTAAAAATATTAGAATTATTAAAAAATTAAAAATTTGCTGCAAATATTTTAAGGGGTGAATCAGCTCATGAAACTGAACAACTTTCTCCAAGAAACATAGGTCGAAATATGAGAAAATTTTTGGACCTCCCCTACGAATTGACTTGGGCAGTTGGTAATTTCGTATGGGAGGTCCAAATTTTGCATATTTCGACCTATATTCCCTTAGGAAAGTTGTTGAGTTTCATAGGCTGGTTCACCCCTTAAAATATTTGCAGCAAATTTTTGTACACCCTGTATACAGTGACAGGTAAAACAAAATTCAATAAATAACACTTTTATTCATTGATACTTTATCGTTGCCTTTACCCCATCACTAGCGCCGCGACCGTGGCGTGGTAATGCGTCCCACTTGATGGATTGGCTTCTTTGCAGTCCCATGTATTCGCAAACACCCTTATCTATGGGGGCCCTAGCTACTAGGGTCCCATCCCTTTAGGGAGGCAGAGTACACAAGGCAAAACGCAAGTTTGCTGTTTAAGGGGCCTACTTATACTGGCCTTACTTAACAACTATATGAAAATCTAGTATAAATTGATCTATTGTTTTCGGGACCAAGTTACAGTAGGTTTTCGTAAAAATTGTATGAAAAACCAAATTATATTGATATCTCAGTTTTCTCCCATTATGGGCTAATTAAAATAGACACCGGAGATTTTAGAAGATTTTTTCGATAATCGACTTTGTTAAAAATGGGTAGAGATGATTTTTGGGTGGTTTTGTATGGTGAGAATTTGAGGGTGACGTAATATTAGCTAATGCTAAGTTGTGTTCTTAATAGTCTGTGGTTGCACAAAAAAAGTTTGGAATTTGCAAATGGCTACCGACTTAAGTTGTAGAGATACTTAGCCTATTATTATATTTAAAGATTTATTTTCTCTTTGTGTGGAACATCGAATTTGCGTATACCCAATGAACCAAGGTGTCATAGATTTTAAACCTTCTTCAAGGTACTAAAGCTACAAAATCGACTAGACTGCCTAGATGACTGCTGTGCCTTTCGAAGCACGCAACCATCTTTCTTAGGTGCGTCAGATGGTCCAGCAATGTCCTAACCAGACTGGGAACAATCTCCCTATCTTGTATTGTAACTTTGTGTTTCTGAGTGCTTCACTGGGAATCAAACCCGGAACCTTTGCGCCACATGCAGTCGCACTACCACTGCGTCACATCAGACACAGAAATAACATATAGTTGATAAAACCCCTTGATTGCGCTGCGTTGGAAAATGTCCGTAATTCAAAACGTCGCGTTTCGTTCCGTTGGAAATGCAACGTCATCTTAATTGCTCGTAAGCGAACGTCTACTGATGAGACAACTGTTGTTTAAAGGGTGTACGAAATACAACGATAAAAAATGACTATGTTTTTGACAGTTGAAAATCCTAGTAATATAAATGCGAAAGTTTGTTTCTTTGTTTGTTACTCCTTCAATTTTCTTATTTTATACTCCTATGTGTTACTGATAGGATCTAAAAATTATAATCCAAAAAACTGTAAGTTCAATATTTATATCACCCAGGTCCTCTACTATCAAGTTTTTTTTATTTTTATTTATTGACCCTATGTACATTATTACTGGATAAAATGTCAAATATATTATGCAACATATGAATATGAAAAGTGATATGTTTATGAATTGACAACCGTTTATATCAATGTTTACGACTAAACGGTTACGGAGTTTTTTTTTAGAAATGTGACGTGAAGTAATTAGTATAAACTTGTTTATTTACTTTATTACATTAAAACATGGTTTTCAAAAGCAATTTTATACTAAGAAATTATAAAGAAAGGAAGTTTTTTCTGGATGTGTCAATTTCCAATTATAACTCGTTCACTCATTCTGTTGTCACGGTTATGTTCGAGTAGCAAAAGATTTAATAGGTATCGTATGGTTAAGAGAGCGTAAGAAATTGGTTTTCTACTGATTAAAAAATACGGCTTCATCCATTGGAATAATGCAAAGCTCGCAAAACTTTGCGAATAACATTCTAGAGCTATCAAATCGTCACACTCTGTAGAGTTTCCCCATCATATTAACCCGTAACTCAGTACTAAGGCATTAAAGCCGGTGTCATTCACTAATAATTTACGAATTATTTCGCACTCTCTCTTGAGAAGTAGTAAAACAATTAAATTCGTATGTCTTGTAAGACGAGACATCACAGAGTGCGCAATTACTATTCTACTAATTCAAAAACCCATCTCTTAGAACAGTACAAAACTTGCTAAACTGTCTATCACTGTGAAATCGTCACACCCCTCATCCGACTCTGTCGAGTTTCCCCATAATATTACCCCATAACTTGGTATCTGGCCATCAGCGGGTGTTACTCGCTCCTAATTGGTCGTTCCGGGCGGAATCGTCAATTCGAGATATTAAACTAATTTTCAATGTAACTTAATCGCAGAGACGTGAGGATGGCAAGCGGCAGTCAAAGGGTTAAGGTTTATCTTGTATCTAAAAGCAACTGTGACTGATGCCGGCTTAGAATAGCATCACATCCTTCCCGCGGGTGTCGTAAGAGGCGACTAGGCGACTAAGGGACTCGAGAGTATTGGTGTCCTACAATTTATAGGCGACATGCTGACTATTTGTCACTATAGTGACACACATGTTTTCTGAAACTACCTTGGAAAACAATCCTCAATAATGTCAGACGTGGCGATAGCAACCGTATTCTTACGGTCGTTAACACTCTGCCTACCCCGCTAGGGATGAAGGCGTGACGTATGTTTGTATGTTTAAGCAACTGTAAGTGTTAATTTTAGAAAAAATACAGGGTGTAAGAGACGGTGTAACGAAAGCTTTGCAAGCGTGATCACACCATGAAACTGAACAACTTTTTCGATGGGGGCATTATTGGAAAACGTAAAAAAATATTGGCTTGAGTGCAAATCCTAGCCTATTTTAGCCAAGATCAAATCTTCTTACTAAGTTCCTCCTATATTTTTTTCTTTAACAAATCTAAGTTATCTTATCTACAAACTCTACCTAGATTATTCAAGTTACGCAATCGACACCAGCGACACCTGCAGTAACTCCAGATAGGAACTAAACTGCTCTATAACTGTCATAACTGTCAAATTACGGCCCATTAAAGCGGTTCAACAACTCTTAAATCGCAGCTAACGACGATCTCTTAGTTTACGACTGTTTGTCTTCTGTGGCGTAGTTGGTTGGAGCCTGGCTATTGTTGTAGAAGTAACTGGTTCGAATCCATACTAATATCTGAGAGCGTTTATACCTTTTAGGTTGATGGATTTGGTTGTTTGGTACACAGATAGAGTGTACCTGGAAAAACCCAGGTAGGTTTTTTACCGCGGGAAAATATGCTATTCCCACTGGTAAACCGAAAAACACCTATAGATGAAACCTCGGGCAGAAATGTAGTTCATTGATATATATATATATATATATATATATATATATATATATATATAGGTATATAATCATCAATGAACCACAATCAATAAATATAGACATCAGTAATTTTTTGCTTCGTTAAGGTTTTAAGATATATTTAAGTTTGGTCTCCGAATTCAAAAGTGCGTGGAACGATTCTCGATTTTTGACATTGTTCTCAGTTTGGTTAGGCAGCATTTTAGTACCTACTTATTTTGTACCTAACATAGGTAACATTGTAACGAGGTAAACTGCATTTAGACCCACTTACAGATACAGATATGGCAAAAAGTATTTTAATACCTGTTATGGCAGTAACTGGTATTTAGAATATTTGGAACAGTACACACATACATACATATATCACGCCTTTATCCCTTGCGGGGTAGGCAGAGCGCTAACAGCCGTAAGAATACGGTCGTTATCGCCACGTCTGATATTTTTGAGTATTGTTTTCTAAGGTTGTTTCGGAAAACATGTGTATCACTATAGTGACAGGTTGTCAGCCTGTCGCCTAAAAATTGTAATACACGAATACTCTCGAGTCCCTTAGTCGCCTCTTACGACACCCACGGGAAGGATGTGGGGTGATGCTATTCTAAGCCGGCATCACACGGCATTTGGAACAGGCAATGTGGAAAAAGGTTGTTAAGTGATACTGACGTATTTCGCAACCGTACGTCGCATTTGTGGTATGTTAAGATCTACATACATTCATACATATATCACGCCTATATCCCCTGCGGGTTAGGCAGAGTGTTTACGTCCTTAATAATACGGTCGCTGCGCCACGTAACAAATCATGAAGAGGTGATTTTGAATAATTTTATATCACTACAGTGACAGGTTGTCAGCCTGCCCTCGAATCCCTTATTCGCCTCATACGACACCAATCTGACAAGGAAGTGTTACCAACTTATTCCTCAATTTTTTATACACTCCACACGCACACACACACACACACACATACAAACATCACGCCTTTATCCCTTGCGGGGTGGGCAAGGCATAAACGGCCGGAAAAATACGGTCTCTCTTGCCATATAATATCGAGAAAAATCGTGCATCAAATTAGTGTTGCCTAAAACTGTAATACACATTAAACTCTCGGGTCGTTGTCCACTGCTGGACTGAAAATATTAATATATTTAATTTAAAATAGGGAGAAAATAAGAAAAATTAGGGACAGCAGACTTAAATTTAAAATTTTACTCGAGTTCCCAAAATTATCGAGTTTATAACTTAATTTATTTACATTTTAACGAGTCACATTCAAATCACGCCGAAATGACATAAATGTCAGT
Organism: Keiferia lycopersicella; assembly: GCA_029255805.1. Classification (NCBI taxonomy): domain Eukaryota; kingdom Metazoa; phylum Arthropoda; class Insecta; order Lepidoptera; family Gelechiidae; genus Keiferia; species Keiferia lycopersicella. The sequence goes on from JARACZ010000024.1 coordinate 1,768,405, forward strand.
CCCGTGTCACCGGTTAACCCCTCAACGGGCGTGGGGTGAGAAAAAACTAATGCATAATTTGGTTAATACTTATTTGATTTGATAACCTGTGGCAGAATTTTTACCCGACTGTCTTAAAAGGGTAATGTTTTTCGATAGCGTGTATGTTTGTATGTAGTTATATTGTATGTGTGTATGATAAATTGGACAAGTAATTTTTTTTATTTATATAAAGGCTAGGCGGGTGTTAGCACATGAGGTGCTGTTAGATGAATCTTACAAGCGTGAATGACAGTAAATTCAGTGGCAGTATAATATACAGGGTGTAAAAAATTTGCTGCGAATATTTTTAAGGAGTGAACCAGCCCATGAAACTGAACAACTTTCCCCCAGGAACATTGGTTGAAATATGAAAAAAAATTTGGCCCTCTCATACAAAATTACCGACCTGGTTGGTCGGTAGTAAATTAGTATAGTAAATTTGTATGGGAGGTCCAAAAAATTTTCTCATATTTCTACCTATGGGGAAAGTTGTTCAGTTTTATGGGCTCATTCACCCCTTTAAATATTTGCAGATAATATTTTTATTATTATTATTATTTATTTATTGAGAACTTACAGGTATTACAAATTAAAACTATTAACATTAACACCTTCAAAAGTATATTCAAACTTGAAATAGCTTTTAAATTACTACAGCCAGATTTTCGTTTTTTCATAATTTATGCTTGTTCATGAAGCTTTTTTTAAGAAAATACAATATAGTAAATAAGTTTTAAGATAAGGTCGCCTTTGCTTATATTATGTTGTTGTTTTTTTCCTATATGTTTTAATGTGAGCAAAAAAGTGTTTCTGTCTGTCTGTTGTAAATGTGTTCTTACGTACTTTATTGTAAAATCTTGAGTAATAAACCTAATTTTCTATTTTTACGTTCCTAATTTTAGAAACTTGTACCAATTAGAAGCGGCTCAGATTCCTTGTTTATTTTACGACTAATAAAATAAAGACGCATCCAATTACCAAGACAAAAAGACATAATTTTAATGAAGTCAAAAAATATTGTCGTCGGAAGAGAAGTCGTAAAAGTCAGATTAAATACAGCTGCACCTCAAGTCACCTATTTAAAAGATCAACGTTACTGGTTTGTTAATAATATTTGTATTAAATACTAATGTTATTTTATCTTTTGAATGATTATACCTACTACTGACAGTGAAAATACGAATAAAAATAAGTACTTGACATACAGGGCGTAAAAAAATTTTGCTGCATATATTTTCAGGGGTGAATCAGCTCATGAAACTAAACAATTTTTCCTAAGGAACATAGGTTGAAATATAAAAAATAAATGTTGGACCTCTCATACATAATTACCGACCGGCCAAGTCTATTTGTATGGGAGGTCAAAAAAACTTTATCATATTTCGACTCATGTTTCTCGGGGAAAATTGTTCAGTTTCATGGGCTGATTCACCCCTTAAATATTTGTAGCTAATATTTTTACACCTGATATAGACTTAGTGGATTTGCCATAGTTACCCATTATATCAAAAAACTGTCCCTAACAAACATAAGCCCAGTTCTCAGCTAATTTCATATCTGCTTGAAGCAGAAAATCTGAAACATCCAAGAGAAAATCTGAAACGATTTTCACCACTCCCACCAGTTGGGTTAAAAATATGCAAAAATCAGCGCCCGGGGTGAATATTAAGCAATGTAATTTTGTATAATATTCTGCAATTAAAATTCAAATTGAAATCAATGCGCGGATGAACGGTTAATCTGCGAGGGGGCGGTAAAAAACGGGGCGGCAAAAAAGGGGCGACGAAAATGAGGCCCCACTGCTGGTGGTATGTTTTTAATTTTTTAATTTTAGCTGATGGGGGTTGCATTTGAATGAGTGTTAAACGGATGTGGGTCTATAAACGTATTAAGAAGTTCTTAGTGGGTCTAACTTTTTTTATTTTGTTGTGGAATCGAGAAAAATTTCGACATGCCATTATTTTTACATACATACATATATGTGCCGTGTGATGTCGGCTTAGAACGGCATCACTCCACAATTTTTAGGCGACAGGCTGACAACCTGTCACTATAGTGATACACATGTTTTCTCAAAAATATCAGACGTGGCGATAACCGCATTCTTACGGCCGTTAACGCTCTGCCTACCCAGCAAGGGATAAAGGCGTGATATATGTATGTATGTATGTATGTACATACACATATCACGCCTTTAACCTCTGCGACGTAAGCAAAACGTTAACGGCCGTAGAAATTATTATAACGGCCGACAAAATATTTAAGGCCCTTAAGATGATTCGTTTATCACTGTAATGACAGGTTGCCTGCCTGTAGCTTAGTGTCGTAATACACTGAAGCCTCAAGTCCCTTGGTCGCCTCTTACGAAAACAGTGGAAAATAGTGGTGATGATATTTTTAGCTGGCATCACATTTTTTTTATATTGGTATTTTCTAGATTGACAAACCCTGGAGTCTGAGGTCTAACAAAAAAAATCTTAAAATAGTCGAAATGGATTAGTATCCTATTAAACTAATATCAGAAACGTACCTTAACGACATTTCAAGTCGCTTATTAAAAAAAACCCTTTGAAACCGATTTATCAGTGCTGCAAATTCCCACTTACATTAAATCCTGAACTTTATAATAGCCGGTCAAAGTATTTCAAAAATAAAACGAAAAAGATCTTTAAGGTAAAAAAATAAAGGAAAAAATTGACGCGGTCTCAGCGGGGGGTTTGACCGCTCTGTAGGTATCCCTTTGATTGCGAAAAGACGAAATTGCGAAGTTATTTTAGAGATTCAATGTGATTTTTTTTTTATTTTTACCCGACTGCCCCAGATGGAGGGTTATATTCTTCGAGAATATGTATGTATGAGGATATGTAAAGTGGAACAAGTAAATTCTATTTCACGGGCTACAATACAACCCAAACGACTGGCGGATCGCACACTTGACTCACGACGGAGCGCAAAAATATCGCAGCGGTCTGTCATATCCATACTAGAATAGAAACGCCACTCCCCATACTAAAACCGCACTCGACGGACGACACTGCGATAGTGCTGCGAAGACAGCAACAAAGGACATCAAAAATGCGGAATCATAGGAACTATCACATTGCCATTACATAATTTCACGTCTATATCCCTTGCGATGTAGGCAGAGCATAAATAGCCGTACAACCGGTGCGGACTACGGAAAATATGGGGTGATGCTATTCTAAGCCGGCATCACAAGGCGTTTTAAAACGGCTATGATATTATCAGAAGACACTCCCATAACATTAATTCACTGTCGATTATAGGCCGGCTACTGTACAGTCTAACAATTTAATACATGTCCAATTTTACTGCCTCTAAGACTGTATTATATAAAAGAACTCCTACGCAGATACCAGGATCGCATGGGCCTACAAGATCTGGAGGACATTAATCCAAGAGCGAGGGTTACACCCAACTCGGCCCATAACAGCTCGGCCAATTACTACTCGGCCTGAAGAGTAATAGCAGGGCCCCAAGTCTGCTATTTTTTGTCCTTGTAACGCCATCGAAACTCAACTGTCATTCCATTGCCATTGTGATTTTCTATACTTCAAACTGTTATTAGACTACTAAATAACTGAAATCATCCAACTGAGATCCAATCGACATCCAACTGAAACGATTTTCATGTAGCAGACTTAGGACCCTGGTATTGTAGTACGATTAAGTGTGTTACAAACCACATAAAGGCTGTATTAGGGCTTTTGTATTTGTACCTAGAAGTTCTAAGAACTACAGAAGAACTATAGAAGATCTAGACATCAAAATAGAAGTCTAAATAAATGGCTCGTGATATTTTAGAGCTACAAGTCCCGAGATGCCAATAATTATTAAAAATATTCTACATTATGTTTGGATTATTAATAAAATTGTACTTTCTATTTGGCCGGATTTTCTATTTGTTTTACCTGTTATACAAAAACATTGGCATTGTTGTAAAAAGTGTCGATGATTGTGATTTGAATTTTGAATTTGAAATTCATACTTGTTTGTGATTAATCTCTAGGGCCGAGTGGGACACAGGCCGAGCCGGACATGGGCCGAGTTGGTAGCGCGGTGTGCGGCCATCATACGCTGTATTTTTAAACACCTCGCCTTTCTGATTGCCAGCTTCTTGTTATAACATTACACCTACTTCTTTGCGATTAATCTCTAAGGCCGAGTGGGGCACAGGCCGAGCCGGACATGGGCCGAGTTAGCAGCGCGGTGTGCGGCCATCATACGCTGTATTTATGAACACCACGGCGTTTCTGATCGCCTGGTGCTTACGGTAACATTATACCTACTTGTTCGTGATTAATTTCGTGGTTTTGTGTGTTTGTTACGATGTGGTCGTCTCTTGTTAACTCGGTCAGAGATACTTTCGCTTCATTTGTGGTTGAGAGACAGAGAGAGTATATTTTTTTATAATGCTTATGTATTTCATTAAATGAAGCATAGACCTGAACAACTTTCCCAAAAAGAATTATGAGTCATTTTATACAGAAAGTTTGATTTTTTTTACTAATTTATTTATGTTTCTATAGAAAGATGTAAATTTTGATGAGAGACAACTCAAAACTCTGAGGGTCAATAGAACAAACTTTTTAACTATATATTGATTGTCTGTTCAAATCAAAGAAATTAATCGACACTGAAATATCCAACAAACACATAGTTAACTGGTAAATGAGCTGTGGTCATTAAGATTTGAAGCATATCAAACACGCAAATCATTTGAAAGTGCCCTAAATGTTTTTCAGACGTATCGATAGCTCACGTATTTGCACGGCCGTTAACGGTCTGCCTACCCCGCAAGCGATAAAAACGCGATGCGTACCTATGCAATATACAAGCAAAACTAAACCGATTATATCTCCCTACGTTTGGCATAGCTTACAGATATACCCAATTACCCATATTTTGTATCATCTCAAATTTTCACAACATCATCAACATAGCTGGTTAATTAGGCTCAAAATCTCCCATCTCAAAATTTTCCCCAATCATTATTTCAAGAAGACGGCTTCATATCTCAAAAAGTAAACGAATACCGAAAAAAGACGAAAAAACATTTGGATATTATCGAAAACTGCACAATGTCATCGTCCTGTGCTGATCAGCTGATACCGAGTCCAAACCACGAAAAGAATCAGGTAAACCATGGAGCCCTGCGTTAGGGGAGGAACACACTTGACGCAAGACGGAGCGCTAAAATATCGCAGCGGTCTGTCAGAACCATACTAGAAACGTCACTCCCTATTCTAAAACCGCTCAACTGCTGTAAACGCAGCGCTATCGCAGTGTCGTCCGTCGAGTGCGGTTTAGTATGGGGAGTGATGTTTCTAGTAGGTATGGATCTGACAGACCGCTGCGATATTTTAGCGCTCCGTCGTGCGTTAAGTGTGCAGTCCGTTTTAGCGTTATTGGCCAAGATACATTTGCACTATTTCGCGGTCTGTGAGTGAGTCGTAGTGGCCCAGATGGTAGAGGCGGTAACAGTACAAATGGCGAAAGTCGCTGGTTCAAATCCCGCCTGCGGAGGGTTTTGCAAGTTTTCCAAAAAGCGTCACCCTATTTCCGCCCATTTAAAAATGCGACTAAGGGATGGATCGATTCCGTGTTTCGGATAGCACGTTAAGCCATAGGTCCTAGTTGCTGTCTATGATCACTTAGACCGAGGTCGTTACACAACCATGTCAGAAGCCTGCTACTTGTAGAAGGCAGTTGAAAAATTCTGACACAAGGGTTCATCGGGTCGTTGGACGACTTGGGTGTCCCACACGAAAAGAGAGAGAGAGAGAGAGAGAGAGAGAGAGAGAGCCGTGTCTGCGAGACTCCTTTCGTGGCGCAGACTGTACAGCAGCGCGGGCGCAGAGATACGATCTTATTCTCACTACTTGCGACTCATGTTCGCCTGGTACTTTTAGGGAGAGATACCCTTTAAGGGCATTGCAGATACAACCTGTCATCTTTTTATTTTTCCTGACAATTTATTTGGAGTACAAGTAAGCCAACTTGCTCCTTTCAACAATAGGCGCGATTCGCCAACTCGCTCTCTGCGCCTACTTGCATGTTTAGCCTACTTTTATGGTGACCATTACAACCTCCTCTTCACTGGTTGTTATCATTCATCATGTTATTCATACATACTATAGTGACAGGTTGTCAGTCAGCTTGTAATAGGTACACATGAAAGCCTTTTACGACACCAGCGGGAAAGAAATGGGGTGATGCTTTTCTGGGATGACATTTAGATTTAGATTTAGATTTCTTTATTAGTGTCAAACAACATCGTCAAAAAATAAATTAAATAGGTACATTGATTACATTTAGTAATTATACTTAATACATAAGCAAAATTAAATAATCAAAAATGAAAAATGCATCTATTCACTCAGAAATTCATCAACCGAATAAAAAGCTTTCTGGATCAGCCACACTTTAAATTTATTCAAAAAACCGAATTCTGTTTTTGCGTCCCGAATCTCCGTTGGAATTTTATTGTAAATAACTGTACCCATGCCGTGCAGGGACTTCTTCATCTTCCGTAGACGCAATCTAGGTGTGTCCAACGGTCCGTCCCGCCCTCTGCAGGGTCGTTTTCCTACCCAATTCCTTTTAGGGAATTCTGCCAAGTTGCGCCTAACGTATTTGGCCACTTTGCATATTATAGATATTTAATTTAACTGTATAGGTAAAGAGGTATTTTGTTTTGCATGTTTAGTTAATCTTTGCTAAACTAAGCATAAAAGTTAAACTTTATATAACCTATTTCAAATACAAATACCATTGACGGCCTAACAAAAAAGGACTCCGCTGCATTCTTTCAGAAAAAAATAAAGCCCACGCCACTACCTGTCCACCGCGATAATTTACCACTCCAGATTTTAATTTTGCAAAGGCCTGATTGACCGATCTCAGCATGATATCTGGAGGTCATAAAATGCCGGGTTTACGAGGGGGTCCTGAGTTTGAGGTCCGAGGAAGGATAAATCAGGTGCTGAGCAAATATTACTGTCAGAGTATATCACGGAACTGGGCCATAGATTGTGAAGGGTTAGACTTTGCATCAATGTATGATGATATTAAAGGTAGTTTTGTCGTGAGCCTGAAAAATCACAGCAACCACAAAAAACGGGCTCTAAGAGGTTATATATAACAAAAAGTTTTCAGGCATTATGACATTGAACAACTTTCGCTAGCATTTTCTTGGGTATGGTAGCTAGAGGCTGTCAATATTTGTTGTAAGGACTCTATATTTTAAAATATTTAAAACTAAGTTTTAAATTTATGAATTTAGTTGAATTTAGCGATTACATACATACATACATATATCACACCTTTATCCCTTACGGGGTAGGCAGAGCGTTAACAGCCGTAAAAATACGGTCGCCATCGCCACGTCTGACATTTTTGAGGATGGTTTTCCAAGGTTGTTTCAGAAAACATGTGTATCACTATAGTGACAGGTTGTCAGCCTGTCGCCTAAAAATTGTAATACACTAATACTCTCGAGTCCCTTAGTCGCCTCTTACGACACCCACGGGAAGGATGTGGGGTGATGCTATTCTAAACTGACATCACACGGCATCCTTTTAATTCAATTACTTTTTAACTTTTAGTTCATTTATCTGCAACATAAAACCGTGTTTAATTTAGTTTAGTTTATATTTGCGGCGTGATGCCGGCTTAGACTAGCATCACCCCATTTCTTTCCCATGGGTGTCGTAAAAGCCGACTAAGGATCTAAAGGGCTAGCTACATGTGTATTGCAATTTTAGGCGACAAGCTGACAACCTGTCACTATAGTAATACATGACTTATCTAAAACGACCCTCAAACATTTGTCAGACGTGGCGATAGCGACCGCATTCTTGCGGCCGTTAACGCTCTGCCTGTTAAGGGTAAAGGCGTGATATATTATGTATGTATGTAGTTAGTTTTAAAGTTATGAGTCTAGGTACATTTTGAACTTTCTGACCTAATAAAATGTAATCACAGTATGCGTAGTTTCCAGTCTATGGTAGCAGACGCTTCCACAATCATTTATGCGGTCAGGAATAGCCGTCGCGCCGTTAAATGCAGTTTTGTTCATTTAGCAAATAATCCAGAGGATTAAGCGCAGATTGATGCGGACGCGTTTCGGTGCGCGTGCGCTGGTCGTTGCGTAAATATAATACAGGGTGAAAAATATTGCTGCTAAATTTATAAATTTTTAAGGGATGAACCAGCCCATGAAACTGAACAACTTTCCCCAAGGAACATTTTTTTTTGGACCTCCAATAAACATTGGCTTGGTCGAGCGGTAATTTCGTATGGAGGGTCTAAAAAAAATTCTCATATTTCGACCTATATTCCTTGGGGAAGTTGTTCAGTTTCATGGGCTGATTCACCCTTAAAACATTTGCAGCTAAAATGTTTACACCTTGTGCAAAATTACCCCATTTCTAGTCATTTGTGATTGCCGTGTGATGCTGGCATAGACTAGTATCACTTTCTTTTTGTCAGTAAGTGGTTTCATGTGTATTACGTTTTTAGGCGACAGGCTGACATGTCACTACAGTGATACACGAATCATCTGAAAGGACCCTTATTGTCAGACGTGGCGATAACGACCGTAATTTTACGATCGTTAACGCTCTGCCTACCTCGATAAAGGCGTGATATATGTATGTATGTACGTGTGGCATGCATAACAGCTAAGAGATTAATCTAACATAAAGCAGCAGCGTTCCCGTAAAGGCCTTGCACAGCGCTCACCAAAATACCCTCGAACAGAGGGCACTTTTTACGACACCCACACTGGTAGAATAAGGGTGATGCTATGTCAAGCCCGCATCACAAGGCATAGTTGACGTTTCGTCCCTCCCATCACAAACTGACTCAACTAGCAACCAGCAAAATGTTCAGGAATTTTTTCGATTTTGGGTTTCAGATTTCTACTCAATAACTTATGGTTAGCGCGTGCTATCAGAAAATTAAATGCTTGATACTTGGCTATTTGTTAAAATACATACATAAATCACGCCTTTATCCCATGCGGGGTAGGCAGACCGTTAACGATCGTAAACTTACGGTCTTTATCGCCACGTCTGACAAGTATTGAGGGCCCTTTCAGATGATTCGTGTATCTTTGTAGTGACATGTTGTCAGCCTGTCGCCTGAAATTGTAATACACATGAAACCCTCGAGTCCCTTAGTTGCCTTTTACAACTCCCGCGGGAAGAAATGGGGTGATGCTATTCTTAGCCGGCATCACACGGCATATTTGTTAAAATACTGGTAAAAATTTGACATACACTCTGTATAGTCAACTATCAAGCTAGCCAAATACTAATTACTCGTGTCCATGTTTTCCTGGTACTTTCCGTGGCTAATTAACTATGTTATATATCGTTTTCGTCCCGGTTTCTGAAACCAGAGGGCAGCAGTTCTCGTTGTTAACTAGACTTTACTAGATATTATGGCGAATCCCGCATCTGGCGTCCGTTAGGGCAAAGAGATAGGTATATTGCGTCTGTCACAAAAAGTGTAACAGAGACAGATGCCAAAACTAGTTATTGCGTTGCTCCTGCGTCAGTGTGTGAATTTGAAAGTTCCTTACATCTGACAGACTCATGCGTTACGGTAATATAAAAATAGGCATCAACGGACGTCAAGTGTGGACCTAAGGTAAGCTATAATTTCATGTGGCATAAATTTTATTTTAACGTCTCATTAGTGGTTGTCAGATAAATAAGAATATGTGCCAAGCAATGCAAAGCCGTGTGATGCCGGCTTCGAATAGCATCACCCCATTTCTTTCTCTTGGGTGTCGTAAAAACCGACTAAGGGACTCAGGGGTTATATGTGTATTGCACCTGAAACCCTCAAGTCCCTCAGTCGCCTCTTACGACACCCACGGGTAGGAAATGGGAAGCTATTTTAACACACATACATACATATATCACGCCTTTATCCCTTGCAGGGAAGGCAGAGCGATAGTGGCCGTAAGAATACAGCCACTATCGCCACGTCTGACATTATTGAGGATTGTTTTCCCAGGTTGTTTCAGAAAACATGTGTATCACTATAGTGACAGGTTGTCAGCCTGTCGCCTAAAAATTGTAATACACCAATACTCTCGAGTCCCTTAGTCGCCTCTTACGACACCCACGGGAAGGACGTGGGGTGATGCCATTCTAAGCCAGCATCACACCGCAGAAGCTATTTTAAGCCGGCACCACATTTTCAACAAAACAAACCAAAAAACTGTATCGATATGACATCCGTTTGGCACGTAGGATTAAAGAGGCACACGCCAAAAGTCCACCTTGCGTTTGCCAAGAATTTTGAGTTGGCAACTTTGGCTGCGGGCACTGCCACGGCAGGTGTTGGCAACCCCATTATGGTAGGTAGGTACTTCTGATAGTGACCGCATTCTTAAAAATGGCTGATGGGGGTGATGCCGGCTTCGATTGCCGTGTGATGCCGGCTTCGATTGCCGTGTGATGCCGGCTTCGAATAGCATCACCCCATTTCCTCCCCGTGGGTGTCGTAAGAGGCGACTAAGGGACTCGAGGGTTTCACGTGTATTACAACTTTTAGGCGACAGGCTGACAACCTGTCTCTATAGTGATACACAAATTATCCTAACCGGCCCTCAATATCTTGTCAGACGTGGCGATAGCGACCGTATTTTTGCGGTTTTTGACGCTCTGCCTACCCCGCAAGGGATAAAGGCGTGATATGTGTATGTATGTATGTATTTTTAGCAACTGTATGGAAAACTAGTGAAAAGTGCGGTGCGTAGGTATGGCATTCTACCATACCCTCCAATTCGCTAGATGACGGGATCATTAGTAGAATACAAAAGTAATACGCTTATAATATGACTATAGTACAAAAATACTACAAAACTCTATCAATAGTTTTTCGAAATATACCTAAAGTGTGAATTAATAAACAGAAAAATAATAGAAAAGTTAGTGTTTTGACGTACTTTCATACAAAATATCGTTAACGCTCTGCCTACCCCGCAAGGGACAAAGGCGTGATTTATGTATGTATGTATGTATGTATATCAGATCAGTAACATAGAACAGTTTCCCAATACAATACACTGATGCATTATCAATTTAATTGTTATCCGTGTGTACGTGATCACCATGGGAAACCGCATCGGAATACGTAACGTGAATGCTAAGCATATTAAGACGTAATAAACATCTTCTAATAGACAATGTCGTAAACTTGCGAGGACTTGGACTGGTATTGGCCTCGATTCCGACAAACTATTATCTCAACTTACCTTTCTAACAACCACAAGAGTCCACTGCTGGACATCCCCATTTGGGGGGTATTGACGACCGATGTGGCGCAGTGGTAGTGCGACTGCCTTTGACGCAGAAGGTTCCGGGTTCGATTCTCGGTGGGTCACTCACAAAGTTGATATTTATCTCTTTGTGAATTTGTTCCCAGTCTGGTTAGGACATTGCGGGCTGAACCACCCGATTGTCCGTAAGTAAGATGGTTCCGTGTTTCGGATGGCACGTTAAGCCGTAGGTCCCGGTTGCTGTCTATGATCACTTAGCGGCGGTCGTTACACAACCATGTCAGAAGCCTGCTACTTGTAGAAGGAGGTTGAAAAATTCTGACACTAGGGTTCATCGAGTCGTTAAACGACTCGGTGTCCCACACGAAAAAGAAAAGAAGGGGGGTATTACCATACTCACCACGCTTAGCAGGCGGATTGGCCTGCGCCGTCTTAGATGTCGCATTCACAGGGAACGCTGCTGTCCAGTCCCTTGATTGATGATTATCCCTAAGTCGCTTTTTAAGACACCTACGGGTAGACCAGGGTGATATGGCTATTCTAAGCCGGAACTTCTTAACTTTCTTAATATACTTAGTATCTTACTAGAGAAAAGAGGCTAAAATCATTTGTTTTCTTAAATGAAATAGTTTTTCATACAATTTTATGTTGTCAAACGTTTTTGTAAATATTAAAAGGTCAAATGTCTTAATGCCACAGAAAAAGTAGATTTCATTTATTTAACGGCATTGCCCTTGTCTGTGGAGTATCCGCCAGCTTTCTCTGTCCTCCGCCTTCCCCTTGACTTCTCTGTACGACGTGATCATTATTTTCTCCTTTATCTGATCCAAATAACTCCTTCTTGGTCCTTCCTCTTCTTCCTTCAATCTTGATTAAATAACTGGTCATGCCGTATCAGGTGTCCAATCATCATCATCCAAAAAGTAGATAAGTGTACCAAAAAGTTTGCTAGGGAAATATGCTGCCACAATCAAGGGTATGCTTGGCTTCTGATTTGGAGATTCGGTTTCGCATTAATACGGACAGTCGCACTTTACGACCTAACTGGAGGGAATTTTCAAACCATTGTTTACTCATTGTTCCAGCGTCGGTGGCTAAGTGGTTAGGACACGAGTTCGATCCCTGCCATGCACCAATGTGTTTTTACTCACGTACATTTACCTACTGTTCTTACGGTGAAGGAAAAACATCGTGATGAAACTCACATTCAAATAAAATTACAATTTAGATGATATTTGAATGTGACTTAACCTAGGATTCGGGCCAGGTTAGCCTTCGGGTTGCAGAGGTCAGCTGGCAGTCGCTCTGTATATATCAAAAAACTTGGTTCCACCCACGTCAAATCCCTTAGGTTAGTTAGCTAACCCCGACAGAGAACGGGATAAGGCAAGGAGAATGATCATGGTGTTCTAGCAACAAAATAGTTTTTGAACAGCTTTACAAGGTAAGTCAATAGGACCCCATTGGATTCCCATAGCTAGTAGTAACGAGGTAGGCGGGATGAAGCTTGTTATAAAGTTTTTTACTCTCTGTAGGTGGCACCCATTTGTTTCCACTGCCCACGCACTTCTTACTTGTCTATTTGTTGAGGAATCCACGGTATTTTTGCAAAATATCTTGTAACAAATTATTTAATCTTGTAATATATCTGTTTAGGTTAAGTTAGACGGTTAAAAACTCTCACACAAGATTTAAGTAAGTAAAAAGTAAAAACTCTTCATTACACACAAATAATTAAAAAAATACAAAGAATCTTAAAAACTAAAAGTGCCCAAAAACGGTCTTATCGCTAAGAGCGATCTCTTCCAGACAACCTTTAGGTAAAGGAGAACCGTGAAGGAAACAGAGCAGTGCATCGGTATTCAAGTAGGATAAGAGATTTAAATATATATAAATTAATCGGTCATTTGACTACTCGGTGTCCCACACACAACACAAAAGGATTTGAAGTCTAGAATGGAACAAAGCAAAAAGCGCGGGGACGGCGCGCGGGGTGCGTTCGAAAACGCTATCGATGGCAGTAATTAAAAATAAACGGGCGTGGCTGCGGTGTTTACTTTCTGAACGCACCCGGCTGGGGTGACTGGCCGACGCGTTTTTCCCTAAAAGTGGGGAAATGTGTAAAATGGTGTCCATCACGCTTTGCAACAGTTTCTTCGATTTACAGTATCTTTCCCTATGGTTGGTATGTATGGTTAAAAGCAATTTAACCCATTTTCCATGTAGATAATGCAATAATAGAGACTTTAGAAAACAAATTGATTTTTTTGTATTGCATTAACGAAATTGTTAAAGCTTGTTGTTGTACAGCCAGTTAAAACTAAAAAAAATAGTAATCGAAAAAAAATAGGAAGTATTAAAAAATACTGATAGGAAAAAAGTGTTCGAACTTCAAACTCGGTCCAACGGTTGGCACTACCACGCGTCACGGCGTGGCGGTGTCATCGTCACCGCCCCAGTGATTGACGCATACAAGCTTATACAAATATTTTCCGTAGAACGGGACGTAAACAAATCAACGCTTATTTTAGAACTTACGTGCACTAGATAATTATAGTCGTAGACATTTGGCAAAGATCGCATCAATGATACGTGCCTACTGGCGACAGTTTGCAATGACGTATGAAATTGTTTTATTATATCACTAGACTAAATAATAGATTTATCTGTGGCGTCGCCAATAGGAAGATTTCTGTCAGACAGTTCTCTGTTTAGATCTACGTACCTACACTTGAATATTGACTAGAAAATCCATTGTACCAATATGAGGATGGCGTTCGATATTCAAAACGACGTCTCGAAAAGGCGTAAGTAATAGAACGTTTCTGTTACCTTGCCGGTTGATAATTTATTTAATTCCGGCCGGTTCAGGCCGTACGTCATTTATTTTAAACGAGTGCCCGCGGCCTCAGGCCTGCGGTCGCCGACTGATTGGACTACACTCTTTTGTTCTAATTTTATGGACTGCTAAATGTTTTAGAGGCAAACGTCGCGACACCCGACGGCACCCGTTAAAATGTAAATTTATGCGAAATCATAGAGATTTATGCGCAGCGTCTAATGATGTATAAACACTTCGGCGAACCGTTAAAACGTTGGCGACAAAGTTTAGCAACTGGATTAAAGATAATCTCGAGTTTGGCAGTTAAAATGTTATTTATATAGCGTTTTAGTGCAATATTTCGGATGCCGCCGGCTCGCGTCGCATTCTCCACAGGTTAATTCCACGTCTGTGACAATGTTGGTTTATCTTTGCGACATATTTCGCCGTCATTATGAAATAACAAGTAGGGGACTATAAAAGCAGCGACAAGATGTAAACAATTACATAAACAGGGTCGGGTATTCCACCTGCTCTGCACGAAAGTACTAGGGCGTCATAAATATTAAAGAGATGGTGAGCGCGCGCCACATTTGCATTCGATGTTCAATTACGATCCCGGAATATGGAATGTATAACCGATATTGTTATATTTTCCGAGGTAAAACTCCTCCGCGTTATTGTTTCCTGGTTAAGATGTTCATGTATTTTGCATGATACGCCCGCCAGGGTATTCCGACTCCAGACAATTTCATTTTCCGTCCGCTGCACGCTGCTTATGATAAAACAATTCCATTTCGTTAAAAAAAGGAAACGAGGCATGGCAATAAATATTTTGCGCCGTCATTTATTATTGCCATAGTAACTAGCGCCATCTGCCGCTGAGTAGCTGGACTTGTAAACCAAAATGCCAATAAGTAAAAAACTCAAACAGGATTCCATGTTTGAATCGAACAAGAGAAGTAACTAGGGTGGCTATGTCTAATTCTAAAATGTAAATAAAGAATGTGGTTCTTGCCGGGCTAGTTTCCATTTGAACATTTCACCCGGGGACAAAACGGGCTGCGGTGGCGCGCATAGTTGCGTCCACCGCAAGTTTATTTCAGCAGATATTACGGCTGGCTAGCTCTCGTTAGTACTTATTTTATTGTCCGTCCGTTTGTCAGGTTTATTTACACTTTTTATGCGCCTCTAACAAGTTGGGTCGCATTACCACAAGTTGTTATGTGGTTGTCGTTTAACCGATGATTGTGGGGCCCACCAATTTGAACTTAACACGTACTTGTAACCTCAAAATTCCGTACCCTGTTTTCGGCAGAACGTGTATATTTCGACATAATAGTAAGTAGTGAGTGAACGCAAACAATTTTTCAATTATGGAATAATGAATTTTGCTTTAATTTTTCGGCCAGTGCAGTAGTTGAAATGCCCTTAATTCGATTTTAATGCGCTTGCAGCGGGTAGCTAACGGTAACTGGTATCTCTTATTAGGTGCAGCCATTAGATATTGATTGAATCGTTGCAACACAGCGGTAATCTGTGCGATTATTTCAAATCACCGGCACATTACATTAGCTGTAATCTCCCGTAATGGCGCCACCGTGATCCGGTGTTGCCACTTCATTCCGCATCACCTAAAAAGTGGTAAATTACCACGAAAATATCCAACTGACAGCGGAATGTAATAAAACGCAAAATGAAACGTGTAAAGTAACAAATTACAGCAAAACAATACAAATGGATCCGTGTGAAGATTACATTATTCACACAACAATTATTTACTTGGGTCCCATCGCATTTTTATCAAAATTACGAGCGCGTCGCAAACGGAATGGATATTGACAGCGAGGCGGGAAAGCGAAGGCGGCCATCGCACTTTTTTCTTTTTAATTTAAAGTGTCACAGTGGACGATGGAGTGCGCTTTCGGCCAGTATCAATATTTTATTTTTCATACTCAAATTACAATTCGTACACATTGTCGCAATTATAAATTATCTTATTTTAATTTAACGCCTCAAGTCGAATCTGTAGGGTCTTCTTTCAGATGGATTAATGTTTTTGATTAGCCTTTAGGCATGCGGCTTAAATTACCTTTGCCTTTTTTATTGGCGGCGTCTCGATGTCCGGATTACGTAGCCCGATGGCTGATGGCGGTTACGCATCGCAACTTAAACTAAAAAAGAGTAAACGAAGGACTAACCGTAGCGAAAAAGCAATAAGACGCACGTCAGAAATAACTTGAATTACAATTTAAATCTTGTCAAATCCCCGTTTTTATTGTGATCGGGCGGCCCGCGTGCGGAGACATAATTTTCGTTTTCAAAGTTTATTTAATAAGGAGTTCTCGCTATAAGAAATCATATTAAAATCTCTCCGGACTCGAGGGTTCGCCTCATATAAATTCGCGATTTTTATATCCGACTCATTATTATTTTTGAAATGGCCGCTTATGAATAAAAAGTTGTCTTTATTTTGATGCAAAAATATTGTTAGCCGACAAAAAGTTATCGGGGAGGCCGTGTAGGCGCTCCGGCGGAAGATAAACCCGTATAAAACCATATAATATGCGAAATATTACGCTGCAGTATCTGTCATATGAATTAGCGTTTATTATTAGCTCGTAGATATTCTGCATCGCAATATAGTTTTCCCCATATTTTCAACAAGACAAATGTTACAATAGCTACTGTTGTTGTTTAAAAAATCTTCCAAAACCCTCATTCACTTCAGTTAGCGGACTGCATTCCACGCATTCTCAATCTATTATCAAATTTATAAAACGCTTCATAAAGTTTTTTCCTAAAACGTTTATTTTAAGTAGATGGCTATTTTATCAAATTACTATAATTTTGGTCAAACAAAACTATGAGCTGTCGAAATTGACGTTCGTAAATCATCGGGCCGCGTTTTTTGTAACGTTAATAATTTTGTTAAGGGCATTTTAAACGAGGTGCATATTTGGAATAGCTGGCAGTACTTTATGGGCGAGATCGTTTGTATTGGAATTTAAATGGGTCAGATTCAAATTTAGAATGGGTTTGAATTGGGATCTTCATCGTTTGCCGCGAGTATGAGTAAGTCGTCCATATAAATAGATGATGATACATTTTGAAGGCAAACAACTACTAGAGACTGAAGGCTCCATTTTGTCTAGCAACTAAGCAGTGTAAGTAATCCATAGTTCTTCTCGTAAAAGAAGAAAATCAATAAGACCTTAAATGGAAGAGAAAGAACTCACGGAACAGAAAACCAATCTCAACAGTCGGTGAAGTGTTTGATGATACTTTATAAATCAGAGACCATATCAGTAAAAACAAACATCTCGTGAAGGGTGTATTGTCGATACAGGGCGGAAACTATTAAATGACGTCAGATCCGACGTCTGCAAGCACCAGTCGCGATAGCTGGAAGATTTATCATTCCACTCATTATTCATATCTACACAAAGAGGGGCATAAATTACGCGCCCCGAAAATATCTAAATCCTAATCCATTCGCCTCGCCTGTCCCCGTCTGAATCCGATTTTAAAATATTTATGAAAAGGCAACAAAAAAGTACAAAAAACACAAGTCCAGAGACAGAATTAAAAATAACAAAAAAATACTCGCTCGAGAGGCGAACGTCGGAAAAAAGTTAAAATGATTGTAGGGCATGTTGGTTGTTTTTTTCCCGACGTATCCCCGTTTCATTAGATTCGTTTCAATTCTGTCGGGATTAGTCAGAGAAAGGTCTCTTAAGGATAAAATGCTGGCCGTTGATTTATAAAGATCCTGCTCTCGGCCGATTGTCCGTAATTAATTGTTCGAGGTGATCTATCCTCGCGTTGTTGTGATCAGGTGACTCGGACCTTTTTTTACCAATACTGTTAGATCCTTTCTCTGATATTTACAAATTACATTCGGTTCCAAAATGTAAGGAGTACTTTGACTTTGAAAAAGGTTGTAACTTTCCATGATCTTGGAGAACCACATGACCGGAAAGTTTTGAACCAGCTCTATATTCAATCTCATTCGTCAATGTTTGCGAACACGGTGTGTTTTTGAGGCAATAGGCCTCTGGGGCAGCCATGATCTGCGGATCGCACGAGTCAATTGTTTGTCTTGGTGCAAACCGTTTAGTCATAGTGATTGTGGGCCGAGCACGTGCTTCGGCGCTGGTAGTGACAGCTCCCGAAATTAGTCACGTGGCCCTTAATAGCCCTCGGGGTGGCGCCGTTTTTTCCCGGCTCTCGCACGCTTGTTTACAACAGTTGGTGGCTATCGATCCAGCCGGATATAGACGTAAATACACCGTTATTCATCGAATGAACGCCCGTTCTGTTTGCCCGTCGCCCCCGGACCTGCAGAGGCTGTTTTTCATCGATTTTTCCGCCGGACTTGCGAGCGGGCATTGCGGGGTATTATGTATTATCTCCGAAAAGGTCTCGATGCGCTTTTACGTGTAATCGGGTGCGGTATCGGCGACGCCTCATCTCGCGCCGCGGGCTGGTGTGCGCGGGGCGCGGCAGTGTGCGTCTGGTCTCGGGGCGCAGTGCTCGATTAGCGCGGCCGGCACCGCCACGCCGCCTGATTGGGCCATCCATCACCGCCGCCCCCGCCCCCCGTACCGCACGACACCCCCCGGCCCTCCGACGCGACTCCTCTCGCGCCCCCATGCGACTCTCAACCCTGCCTCCAATGCGGACGGTCGCGTTCAGCTTTTGGAGCTGAACGGTCCCACCGACGCGTTAATGCCGCGACGCGCGCAACAGAGATCGAGGCGTATTTTTAAGACGGATACTTAGTGCGTTACATTATTATACTTTTGTTTTTTTTGGTCGCGGGCGTGTAACCCACACGGTTCGTGTTTTCATATGGCGGCCGGGTCGACGCACCGCTCCGGTTATGATACCGAATGCCTTTAGATTTTTGATTGAGGTTTTATTTTATTTGGCGCGACGTTCGCCCCGATTACGTTTCTCGTATTCGTTTACCGCTCGGCCGGTTTTTGTTTCGACGCGTTTCACTGTTCGTAACGAGATCGATTTTAACGATAAGGCCGTGCTTTTAATGAAGACGTGGGTGTGCCGCGTTGTAGTTCGCGCTTTTAGAGTTCACGGCTACCTTGCTATTACCGATATTCAGCTATTGTCACAACAACCTGTTCTTTATTAGCATTGATCAGAGGCTCTGGGAGATAATGGCAGGAATTATGGAAAATAATAATTTGAGAGGTCGTTTACATAAGTTGGGAGTTATTCGCGTATTAGCATATAATCGGCTCGCGCGGGCAGGCCTGGCTGGCGCGGGTTCGCCGGCGCACCGCGCACGCAGGGTTACAGGTCACACCGACACAAATTGCATTCTCACGCGAGTCCCAGCGGACCACCGCCGAGCCTTAAAATTAAGACATATTGACAAAGTCACGGACAATGCGATACCTACGCTGCTTGTCGTGGAATATATCTTTTATGCCGAAATGTCGCTTAAACGCTTTTGTTTACGTACCATTTAAGCGACAAGCTGTGTAAGTATTGGAACCGGTTGTAACTTAAACAGGTACAATGTCGAGTCAATAAGTTTATTGCAAACACGGCTCTGAAACTCATTCTTAAGTTCCTCTTCGTCATTTCAGATTCAGCGTTGTCAATAAAATAAAAAAAGTTAAAAGAATACAATTATTGCTTCTTCAGAAATTCGCAAATAAATCCGTCAAAATAAAAATCACCCTTCAACTTGCAACAGATGTTTGTGTACTCCATAAGGACACAGTAAATGTATCCTCGTTATTAATATCATGAGTTTTATGTCGTTTTTACTGGCGTACGACATTCTTGCCTCGCTTCCTCGACCGTTTATTGAGTCGCCAGCCTATGACAGCGTTTTATGACTAAACGAACACGGATAGTTATAAAAATCTGTAAGGATAAGTTATTGGGGCGTAAAATATTTGAGTCGTTATTGTTATAGTAGCAATAAGTCTGGTAGGGCATAAATAAGAAAGCATCGCTTTTCATGCTCTACTTTCCGACTGAAATGAAAAGAAAAAGTAAGTCCGGTACAAACAAAGCCTTGATGGCTCCGGTAGAAACTAGAAACTCGTTCTCAGAAAAGACTGGAGTAATTTTATTTAACGCTCGAGCTACTATCTGTCTTAGAGCGCAGCAGAAAACGACAAAATAAAACAGTAGTCGAATAGAATCGATCCGAGCCATATCGGATCTCAATCGATGCTACAAAGTAACGTTTTAACGCTCGTTTGGACGCCACAACGAATCGCGGGCGGTTATTTAAATTGCTCAAGACTCCACAGCAATTTAGCCGAGGAAAAACTGGTTTTAGAGTGAAATTCGCGCTATCTCATCTCTCGCTATGTTAGATACCAGAGTTAATAGCGCCATTTGCGAACATAATAAAGCATATAGCCTGCCTGGTCATTGTACTGGACGTAATGAAGCCACGAGTGCAATTTTCGCTGAGCATGACCCCGGGAACGATTGGCGCATCGACAACGCCGCAACTCTTGCGCTTTCAACTTTAAAATCAAGCAAAATGAGTGCACCAAGACCGCTAGTAATACTAAAATGCATTTCTGCACACTCGGGCGGCGACTTTGACTTTCTCGAAACACAGATTAAGATTAAACCCCGTGTGCGAATATGCGTTGCAAATGTTTGAAATAAAAACTGATTTAGATTTCGAACTGGCTGGCTGTTGCGCCGTTTCTGAATGAGACATGCGCTAACGAACAACGATTCCCGCTCTAATTTGCGGACATGGCGAGCGATCGATCTCATTGGATTTTTGAAAAAGGAACCCGAAGGCACCTTATGAGCCGGGCACAAATTGAGCAATTTCGTGCTCACTCGCTCGCCCTCGAGTATCGCCCGCAAGCCATCTCTGTCGACGTCTAATTTCGAATCTCAAACGTGAATTTAAAATGAGAATATTAAAAATTAGTTCGTTTTTCATGTTTAGGAGTAAGCCGCCGTGTAATTATGTGGCGGGTCCAACTTGACAAATGAGTTCGAGGACCGAGGACGCGGGAGACAAATCAATAATTTACGTGGACTAAATTAGATAGGCGTTTGCTGTACCCAATTTACCTATACTATATCTACCTTAATATAATATGAAATTCATTGTAGATAGAGACTTTATAAACCTTGCAAGTATTGTTGTTAAATTGTATAAAAATATATCGTCTTCAAACAGCTGCTGCTAAAAGATAAATTATATAACTATTTACACACAGCCAAAATGAAATGAATCCAACGAAGCTGAAATTCTAATTATAACGAAAAGCCTTCAAGAAAATTCATTAATCGATGTAATGGGCCTTGCCAGCATAAAGCACCTATTCGCAGGTCTTCATTTATTAAAGGTAATTTTATTGCTTATTGGGGTAAAACGTCACTGAAGCGGGCAACCCTGAATCAGCGTTTGCCGTACAGGCATTCCAACGCGGCCGTCGTCATGACAACCGCCGCCTCGCTTCCGCTCGTCATACCTCCCGCAATACCCAAACAAATAACGACCTTATTTTTTACAGCACAAGAACCCAATCACAACCGCCGCCAAATTAAGTTATAACGTTCCGTTACGATACCCCGCAATCGTCAATACGCAATAATAACAATGAAACTGCGACCTTAATGTCTGCGGGTAAAGTGCCATTTCCAGCGCGCAAACGACTTAAGAATAGCGACATAAGGAATTGTTTTATCTCTTTCGCACGTCGTAAAGACGGGATCGCGCGTGCTCTCTCGCTGCCCGAATCCTTTCTTATTGAGGACGGAATCGATATCTTCAGAGCGTCTCTTTCTTTAGTTTTTGTTCCGATCCACGGTCAATCCGTCTTCGAGCGTTCATTCGGGACGTTAGATAAAAATCGGAATTGTAACGAAGAACAGAATAAATTGACTGCGCTTCTTCCGATTCCATTTCATTTCTGATTCATCCTTTATTATTTTTTATCTGACAGCATATTTTTCAGACCTTTTAGACAGACCTTTCAGCACGCAAGCAAAGAAACTCGAAAATGGCGTTGGGCAAGTCGCGTGTGTAATCAAAATGACCGTCAACCGAGCAACTGCCAGTAATTGATATAGTGTAATGGAAACGGGCAATGAAGCTGACGTGTTAAAACAAGAAAGGGACAGATATCCGCTAATCAGGCGCGCCAGAGCGAAACAGATACAGTTGTCGGCGTACACTCTATAACGGTGCAAGTGCATTCTGGTGTCAACGTAATTGTTACTGTATCCGCGCGTGATAAAGTTTAATTTAGGCACTCTGCGGGCTGAAGTAAGTTTGGTGCGGTGAATGAGCGGATAGATGGCGTTGTAGTGTCGAATTCGCGGTAATTATTGGACAAGTCAAGAACAATGCAGACAGCGCAGTAGTAAAAAGTCTGAAACGTCATAATGGTTATCTGTTAGCATGTCAGAGACCGTTAAAGACAATTTTATTGAAGTACCCTCTTAAAATCTGTTTTGACTGTACCAAAAATAACTTTTGGATAGTCTACTAAAACAAGATCTCCTCTTATATTTCACGGAAAGCTTGAAAACTTACCATAACCTAATAAAGTAAAATAATATCATCGTTGCAAACAATCAAGACATAATTTTCAAAATGGCGGCCTTGACTCGTCTTTTTCAAGCCGATATTTCACTTTACTACACAGAGGGCTGTCTTTGACCGTCGCAAAAAGGTTATATCATTTCTTCGGTCGATTACAATGATAAATATGATCCGCCGTCGGTAATTGGCCCAGAAGTTGATTCAAGTGTCTTTAGTAGTGATTAATGTTGGTAAATACTAAATACTCTAATGTTCTTTGCACTACATTTAATACGATGGCATTTAATGGCGCTGGACAATGAAATAAAAATGGCGGCGGCGCGGTCTTTCAATAGCACATGTTCGTTTGACAGTTTAGGTCTTTTTAAGGTCAAGTTTTTGGCTTCGCGCTTAAACTTTTGGCATCTACAACATCGTATTTTGTTTCTATTACAATATAGATAAGTACAAAGTCAATATAAAAACTGATTTAGAATATTACACTAAGGAGATTAAGAGATAAAATGTTACAACGAAGAAGTTGGTAGAGTCAATGACTTCTTAAATTATTCGACAAAAAAATTTAACACGAATGTCTAGTTACGTTAGATGGTTAATTTTGATTTCTAATATTAGCAGAATGCGTCAGAGAACAAAAATTTTCACACTTTATTTTTGCTGTGTAAATAGCATCATACCTTTTTTAAAAGTCTGTGTGGAAATAAAAACGCGTGGAATTTGGGGGACACTTTTGTGCCTTATTATGACTTTGAAATTTGTCGAACGTGGGGGTATCTATGTAAAAATGAATAGTTCACTTTTTTCCCGCGGAAAGAGATTTTGCGCAGACTCTAGCTGCAAAATCTCTTTACGCGGGAAAAAAGCCCGAACTACAATGATACAGCTACACATTGTTTTAAATCTACCCTCAAATAATTTTAGGCTTATTTAAGCGATCACATCCTACCCCGCAAGGCATTAAGCGACCATTTACCCTCCTCCTACCCCGCAAGGCATTAAGGCGTGATGTGTGTGATATTAAGCGTACTCGGCATCAAAAACAGCTGATCTCGTATATCGTGTGTTTGGGGTGTGCGCGCGCACTCAAGATGACAGCTCATCGATCACGCGCTATCTCCCGCCATGTCATCGCTGCAAGGTCAGCGCGCGAAAATATTTGAAATAAGAACACTCTGTTTTTGAATTTTCGCATGCGGAAATCTGCTACTAATAGTCTGTAAGTTTTGTTTTATAAGTACCTAATACTTATCTTTTTGTAAACAAACTTTGTATGAAACTGACAGTTCAGAAGTGTCACTTTCGTACAAAGTTGGTTTACCAAAATATAAGTACCTAAACTTACAGACTATAGTAGGAGTTTTTCTAAATAATCTTCAAAGGTACCTAAACTGAAAAAGTTGTTGTCAGTACAACTTATTATGCCAAAATGTCACCTTTACACAAATCCATCAGGAATCAAATTATGAAAGGAGGGAGAGCTGTCAATAAGAAAAAATGTTAGTCAAGTTCTACTCAACTTAACCCTTGAAATGAAAAAAAAAATGAGTAGGTATTAAATGTGATACAAGTGGTTCAACCAGCCCTTGTGGACTTCCATGCACGATTTCAGAAATTCTAAAAACTCAAGAACACTTGCAGAATAGGCCTTTTTAGATGAGTGTTCGAACTGCTTATGATTCGGACATTATTTGAAACTTTGTTTAAAATGCAAAAACTGCAAAGATGGTGGGCGAAATTGTACTTGTTGTTTGCTGAGACCTTCACTCACCTCACAGTGTAATATTATGCTCTCCATACTACGATTTGATCATACATTGATACAGCGTCACAACGTTCCAACCTGATATTATATATTTTTTCTAAAATGTAGATGTGTCAATTTTGAATTCTCTTCAAGGAGCTATTTCAAGCAAAGTGTATTTAGACTAAGAAGACTATTTTATTGTCCTCGACCTTTTACTATCAGTGACACTCAGGTGATAGATTTGTAAATTTAAAATCTACATTAATTAACATCTTTAAGAGGAGTTGGAGTACGGAAATACCAACTTATGTTATACATTCTTAAATTATAGGTTTTATTTAAAAACCAGCCAGTTCACAGCATGGTTCAAGGCTTTACACGCAACGAAATTGTGAATCTGATTACGACTCGTTTCCAATCCGATTTAATTCGGAATTCGAAAAAAAAGAAAAAGAATTGAAACGTGTCCGTCCAAAAATCAAAAATGGAACCCACCCAGGATATATGGAACTTTATTTTTTCTTTACACGCAAGGCACTCGCATCAGCCAGTACCGCCGGCGGTTTTATACGAATAACTCGAGGGAGCTCATATTTTATTTTTTATAAGTAATTTAATTGTATCTCCTATGTGGATTCTACATCTGAGGATTGGTGAGACATTCTAATGTAGCTAAAGTAGTAGCTTGTCAGGAAAATACTATTAAATGGATTATAAAATTGTAAGATAGAACCAGAAGATTCAGCTGTCAATAGAAACATCTTAGCATTGCATCGTATACAATGTTTGATGTTGGCGAAACGGGGATGTGAAATAAGCCAAGTTTAAAAACTTGTCAAAAAGTTAGGTCACTGAAGAGGATAATGATATCTGGTATATATTTTTTTGGCCTGCAGTATCTATCAGCAATAAACTTGGATTAATACATACCTGGATATTCACCAGGACTGCCTAGGAACACGGAGGAGTAGACCCGCCGCGCCACGTCGGGCGGCGACGACCATTCGCGCCGCGACGGACACCATTTGCCTGTGGAAAAAAGAAAATCAAATTATACGTAGATAGTCGTAGTGCCAAAGTGATAAACATATTGGAATGAGTGAAGATCCTTTTAAAAAATTTGATTTTTTGTTTGGATTTGTACGAAATTTACGTTCTGATTTTGAACTAATTCCCCATTAAACGTTATGGAATAAATGTTTTGGGTCGTTGGACGACCCGGTGTTACACACGAAAAGAGATAGAGTGTGAATATTTTTATTTGCTTGCGAAGTCTCGTGATTATTATTATCATCTTAAAAAGTACCTAATCATGGCGCAGTAGTTACATTATTGAAAACAAGACTCATCGTTCGTCGATTCTGTGACCCATACGACAAAAAATGAAGACTTTTAAAACCCATTTCTATATGACAGATGTCGAGTTAGTTTATAATGTCATACCAGGTGGGGTTACGTTAGGTAAATTTTTTGACATTTAGGTTATTGTTGATCCTCAACTAAATAGAATACATTTTCTTCGAAAGAAACTTGTTCAGTGTAGCTGAGCGCCATCTGTTTACACTCGAAAGCGGGATAGAAAATTTCCCATTGCCTTGTTCATTCTTCTCCAGAAGTAGAGTCCAGGACCCCAAGTTTGCAATTTTTTGTCATTGTAACGCCATCGAAACTCAACTGTCATTCCATTGCCATTGTGATTTTCTATACTTCAAACTGTTAGTAGACTACGAAATGACCGAAATCATCCAACTGAGATCCAATCGACATCCTACTGAAACGATTTTCATTTAGCAGACTTAGGGCCCGGTTAAATGTAGAAATATTTGAGTCCGTCGGCAAGTATGTTCGTGTATTCTTAAGAACGTGTTTGTACCGTCACACACGACCGGGACATATTTAGACGACTTCCTCAACAAATCCCCGGCAGGGTCTTACCCTCATATAAATATTATAGCATTGCCACCTCGCCCTTCTGAAATTCGCTAGGTTATTACAATTTTTCGCATTATGAATATCGCGGAGACGGCACCGGCGTATCCCCATGCCAGGGGAGTCACACCTCAGCAATTTTACTTTAATTCTTATTTAGAGTGCCACCTTATTTCGGTTACAAGATTTTTAGTATTTGTTTATGGTGGTAACTTTTCGCGGCTCGGTTATGGCGCAATTTTCGCTTCGGAAGATGTAATTTTCGGTTTGAATTTTCTTCGCGGTGTTGGGGTGACAAAACGTGTTATTAGGATATTGGCTGTGTGGGCTAGCGGTTGTAGTTTGGTCGTAAGTTCGATTCCCATAGAGAGATACTAAGAATAACCTGATGGCTTGATGGCCTTCGTACTTTGAAGAGCATTCCCAGATGATTGACCTATTTTCTGTCTCTTCCACTCGCTACTCAAGAAGGTTTAAAAGTTGTGGTATATAAGCCAGTCGGGTCGTTCGTAGACTAGACAACCCCTTTAATATTTCTGAAGTTATAGGGGAAAATATTTTGGAAGATATTCGTAACAAACAGAGGTCAAGGACTCTTTTATTTAAAAAAAAATCGCCCGTTCATTCTCCGCCGTCATTGCTCCACTATCAATCATGCATGCACCATTGCGCCGCGCGCGCTTTGTTCGAATTACGAATTTCGAAAAAGGAACACAACGCCACACAAAATTATGGCGGTTGCGTTCTTTTCAAATTTTGAATTCGGAATTCGCCCCCCGCCGAGTTGCCAGCATGAACTAACGTGCACTATACTTATTATCATTCAATTAAAGAATTCAAAAAGAGCATCGTGTTTGTACCTATACGCCTGTTAATTTTGTTAAAAAATATTATTATTTAAAGTCTAGTGAAGTGTGACACCGGCAAAGCGACTCACAGCGGGTTTCTAATAACAACCCTAAAAATAATATACTTATACACTGTGACACCGTTAAAAAAGTAAAGAAAATTGCTAATGGTGTATGATATTGCCTCCCCTTACTTGAGGGTAAGAAAAGACTTAGGGTGGCAACACCTTCGTTCTCCCAAGAGGTGTTTTTTCGAGGCATTTCTTCGTTTTTTCTCGTCTGTTTTTTGCGTAATGACTCGAGGTCCTGGGAGAGTTGGCCGAATCCATTAGATAGGCGGAAAAAGCTTAATGTAGCAGTTTTTTTGTATGTGAATCGAACTGGTGGAGAAAAAAATTGTCGCATGTGTCGTTGGAGGACATTAGTACGAATTGTAATGTTGTTTTTTTATCGCTTGGGGAGGGCAAAGCTAGCTTGTTACTGAGGGAATGATGGCAGAATTGCTCTTGTCCTGAAATTGGAAAGAAAAATGATGCCAGATAGTAATTGAGTTGGAGATATTGGAGTGATGATGACATTGTTGTAGATATCTTAAAAATGAAAGACAGAAATGGAACTAGCGATACAGACCAAATAAATTTTATAGAGCAAAATGTAGGTAGAGTCACAGATCTACATCATGATAACTTTGGGTCAATACTTCTAAAACCTAACGTTTCGAGTTATTTTGATGATAGTTTTAAACCAGTATCTAAGTCAACCCGTATATATACAATCAATATAGCAATAATTACCTTCATCCTCCCCCTAAAGAATACAAAAGTACCTACATACAGCCACTTAAATGTAAATTTAATTCCATGTACAACGGTTTGATGCGAGCTAACCAATCATTACCGACTATTACTCCCAACTAACAATGCTGAAAACTTCCCAAAAAACATAGCAATTACACATTCATATTTCTTTTTTCGAATTTCCAGAATTATAACAATTGGTGGCTTCAAACTGTTTTGATTTCTATCATTCTAAAGAATACAGTGTATTCGAATGCTTTAATAATAGGTGCTTGTGTGAATCAAAAATTAGATCTCCCAGGGGCATAATTTAGAGCGAACCAACAATTATTTTTACTCGATAATCGGTATTAATTATTGTTTTAACCATTTGAGTCTTCCATTGTAGAATCAAATTGGTTGGGTTAGGTATTTTTGTTTTTCACCTTTGTTTCATTTTTTTGTTGGGATTGGGGCTTGTTTTACATATTCTGTTGTGTGTATGTTTGCTTACGTACCTAACTATCAACCGTTAATCATCAAAGGCTGAACTTTTCAGATTTTAAGACGATGTTTGATTATATTTTCTTTTTGACTGACGCTGGCATTTTTGTCACTAGACTCTAGAAAAAAATATTCAAATACCAGGAGACCAAAGAAATAAATAACTTAAGTCGCCATGCGTGTACCAGGATCGCAGCACCTGCAGGATACGGCTCGCCAAATGGAGGAGGACGGGGGATGTCCCTCTTCTCACGATAAATCACTCGCGTCTCAGCGGAGCGAAGAAACTCCTCGTGTTTGTGCTGCCTTGGTAATTTTCCTGCTTGGGGTTGGGTTTTTGGGGATCAGCAATATTGCTAAATTCTCCATAATAAACCTACTACAAAAAATCATCCATATAGGTTATAACCAGAAATCACCAATACTCGCAATATAAAAAAAATAGTTTATTTACTTGTGTTGGACAAATCGCTCTCCTGATTTTGACAACTCAAAATATTGTTACTTTTCTACAAGCCAAACTCTATTCGTAATCTTATAGAAAAATCAGTCAAAACAAACGAAATCAACTATTGAAATTGTACCTACAATAATGTAGTCTACCACTGCCTGCCTTACAGTAAGCAATACATCTAGGATGTTCGTTGGTAATGTAGATAGGGATGCATGTACTCTGCCCTCTGGACTCTATATCCTTGGGTAGAGCATAAAGCAATTTCCTTAATGGGCGACACCGCCCGTCTCGATCGATCCCAGGTACGTCCCGGCTACCTATGTACCTTTAACACGAACCTTTTCCGAGAAAGAAGATGAAACAGCAAGAATTAGGATGTTTGATGCAGTTTCAGACGAAGCCTGATCTGATACTAGCGTAAGATTGATTGAACTTAGAACTAGTTAGACTAGCAGCGAGGCTGAAACTTGAAATCCTCATAAAGCTTTTAGAAGCGTGTGGTTTCATTTGAACGAAACCACAACAGTTCCACAACAACCCTTATTTATTACGGTCAACGAATGACCTCATGACCTAACTCGATGACGCAACAAGACGCATCGCGCTAATGATCGATGACTGTCAAACTCCCACTGTCAAGGTCGTGTTTGACAGCAGCTGTCAGCCGCCGCTGTCACGCCGGTGGTGAAAAACGCGCCTGTCACAAGTAATGGATAGCCTTCCGGGCCTGCGGAGTGACGGCCATGTTGTTGGCCGTTGAACCCCCGTTCGATATTTGAATTTTTTATTATTTTTCATGGCGTGTTTCTGGCGTGACGTCATAGTGCCGATGCGCCATTTGTTTTGGCTATTCGTGAAACGAATCGTTGCAGTTGGCTGCGTTGTTTTTTTCGTCAAAACAATCATTTGCCAGCCAGCTTTAGAAGAGAGTTTTATTCTTTCAAGGTCTTCAAATAATACAAGTAACTTTTTGAAAATATTTAGGTTGCATTAGCAATAAATAATATCTGCGCATAATCCATAGTATCATCCACATAAACCATCACATAACCGAAAACTTGACACACACAGACGTAGCGGTCAACCATCGATTGGCAACCTTAGACACCACCCTTGAAAGACAAACATACCTAGCCATATCGACGCTACAAATGAGTTATACCGAGTTATACCCTCCACCCTCACCAAGGCTTTTCAACCCTCTACTACAGTAACAGGATACTTTTTCGTTTGACGTTTCCACTCCTTATGACATTCTCAAGTCTGGTGCTGAGATGGCGTATATTTTGTAGGTATCGATAGGAAAGGGGGAGTGGCTTAGCAATTAGGTTTCGGACGGTTTTCGCCGTTTTTCAGTAAAGTGGAATAATTGGTGTTTTCCCGTAGGTTATGTGTTTTTTAAGGCGCCTTTTTGTTTCACGTGTTTTTTGGCGTTTTATGGTAAACGTTAAATAGAGTAAAAGCTTCAGGCGCTTTTATACTAATAGATATTGCTTCCATATTTCGGTAAGCACGCGTCATCCATTCTGTAAGTGTTAGATATAGTGGTTTAAGTAAGTATAAAACACTTTATAGCCCTTATCCTTCAGCCACCTTTTACGAAACCCAAGGGAAAGAAATGGAGTGATCCTATTTACAATGTATGTATTAGTTTAGAACCCTGGATCAGATATTCAAACAAGCATAAACTTATTGTTTTCTTATTAGGGCTACGTTTGCTATTATAACAATGTTATGTACATATTATATTAGATACCTACATTGTAAGATGGTTGATATGCAAACTTCACCATATATTTACAAGACTATGTCTACATACATACAGACCAGCAGTTTCAATTCTACATAAAGAGTAAAATAAAGCGATATTATGTATGTCTCACAAAGTAGCAAAAACAATTAATACAAATTGAAGAAAAAACACTTAGGAGCCTGTCTGTTGAAAACCACTAAGTCAATTTTAATGCAATTTGTTGAATATTGGATATTTTCTAAAGCAACAATAAAAATGCATTTTTTAAGTAATGCGGAGACAAGCTTATATACCAACATACATTTCCTAAGTTTTATAAACCTATCCAGAAGTCTTTAGATTTACATATACTGGCCTTCTTTTATGTCGGTTAGCAACTTCCAAAGCTATTTTCATTTCAATAATGCAATAAATTCTTTTCAATTATCCTAACATAAAAATTAATTGTTAAATTGTGTTAAGAAAAACACACACCACACGGTTAGGGTCCAAATTGACCACATGCCTTATTAACACCTACCCTCGGCTGTAATTATTGTAAAAAAGTTCAAATATGTAGGTACCGTAAATAGCTTCAAGAGGCAAAGGGCAAAAGAGTTTAAGGCTTCCGTTTTGTGAAAGAATTTTATAGGTTTAAAACTAAAAACAGTTATTTTCAAGATACACCGTATTTCCGATGTTAAATTTTCTAGCCATGAAACTGAATAACTTTCTCCAAGGAACACAGGTCGAAATACGAAAAAAAAAAAAGCTTGAACCTCTCATACAAAATGTATCAGCTGACTAAAAAATAGACAAACAGGTAAAAAAATTACTAGACCAAAACTCTACCCTAAAATAAAACAAAATGTAGCCATCACAAATGGTATGGGTGTGTCACAGTAACGATATTTTGATGGTGACTGTACAGCTAGTAATGTGATTACCGATGACCTGGCGGATTTCGCTCAAGGTACAGTCGACTACCAATTTACGTCAATACTTACACAGTGCACGCTTTTTTTAAGTTTCGGTGTCTTGTCTATCACGGACACTGCTAACTATTCTTAAACCACGTAACGGATATTGATGCAGTCTTTTTTAAAATAGATTGACTTGATGCCGTAGAACGAGTCCTGTTAGAATGGAATGGAAAATTTAGATTTCCGTTTTTTTCATATGACGACCTTATGTTTCTTGGAGAAAATTGTTCCTTATCTTATCATTATCACCAGCCCTTCATGGATTTTCGGTATGAGTCAGTACAGTAGTATTCCGTCCTATATTTAAGGTGTAAAAATATTAGCTGCAAATATTTTAAGGGGTAAATCAGTACATGAAACTGAACAACTTTCCCCCAAAAACTTAGGCCGAAATATGAGATTTTTTTACAAATTGACTTGGTTGGTAGGTAATTTTGTATGGGAGGTCCAAGTTTTTTTTGCATATTTCGACCTATGTTTCAGGGGTTAAGGTTGTTCATTTTCATGGGCTGATTCACCCATTAAAATATTTGCTGATAATATTTTTACACCTTCTATATTTTTGTCAATAATAGCACTATAAGCAAAGCAATGCCTTTTACAGATGCAAAAGATTTTTTATTTCCTTAGCAGTTAGATTAGATATTGTGTGGCTTTCTGTACTGACACCCATAGTGTGTTTTTTAAGTCTCATGTTGTATTTGGGAGGTTATGGGTTCGATTCCTAGTATATTTTCTTGTATGAAGTGATGTTGAGGGTGAAAATAACTTGTCATGATGATCCATGGAAGATGCTGAATTAAAATAGAATCACCCCACATATAGTGGACATCGTCAAAAGCGAAAATCTAAAAAAAAAAAACTAGGTAATGGGTAGTAGTCCCAACAGTACTTAACACGAAAAAAGTTGTACAGATTCATGGGTACCTAATTTCGCTCTGTAAAATATAGACCCTAATAACTTTGGGCCACACATTGTGAAAAACATAAAAAATATTTACTGAACAGTTTTCAAATATCATACAATTTTAAAAATCCTCATTTTTACCTCTCTTGTACACATTTCTATACAAATCTAGTTCTATAATTTAAAAGAACTCCTATTTTTTCTTCTATTTAGGGATCATTGACCTAAAAGGTCCATACATTATCAACGGCGGCAACCCTGTGTCATACTTCCTTGTATTATTTTCATCCAATCGCCATGAATAATCACATTTTTCTATACGTTCCGCATTTTTTTTTCTCCATACTAAACTGTCCTAGAATCTTCACATTGCCACTGAAAATACGACCCTATAGCGTTGAAACTGAGTGTGTTTTTCGATGAGAAGACGTAGGGTTGTGAAAAATATGAAAACATTGAATGACCGACCCTCGTGACTGGGCACAATTTTACAACAAACTTTTTTTTCATATTTTAGTGTCCTATTAGAGTAGGATTATTTTGGACTTGATATTTTTCTACTTCTTTGGCTATAATTGCGTTACCAAGAAATGGTAGGTTTAGGTTAAGATAGTTCCTACCTACATTCTACCTGCCAAGAATCTACTTACAATCTTATCATTTTTATAACTACGTCATTGTTATTATAACTCTAGGCATATTTTCTATCATAGACTAATAGTAAATGCACAATATCTAAAATTACCAGGCGCGCATCGCAGCAAGAAGGTCCGATCATAGCAAAAATAATTAGCTACATAGAGTTACGAGCAGCGTTTCAACCTACCGGTTTAAGAGATCAACGTAGAGTAGTAATTCTTAGTAAACGTTTAAAGGACCAGAATGTGTTGACCCCTTGTTGTACGAGAGCGTCTGTCGCTGGCAGCACAGCGGGGCGTCTTCGAGACACAGCCTGCTATGTCCTGGTTTCCTGGTAGGCGCGATCGATATAGTCTACTTGGAAACTTCTACATACATCACGCTTTTATCCCTCGCGGAGTAGGCAGAGCGTTAACGGCCGAATAAATACGGCCACTATCGCCACGTCTGACATTTTTGAGGGTTGTTTTCCAAGGTTGTTTCAGAAAACATGTGTATCACTATAGTGACAGGTTGTCAGCCTGTCGCCTTAAAATTGTAATACACCAATACTCTCGAGTCCCTTAGTCGCCTCTTACGACACCCACGGGAAGGACGTGGGGATGATGCTATTCTAAGCCGGCATCACACGGCCGAAACTTCTAGAGATGAGAATTCCTTGTTCCTCTAACACCCTAGTGTTGGCTGGACGAGAAAGTTCGCTCTCGTTACTAATTACAAATCTTGTACAATGAAGAATTTATAAGCTGAAATGGGTAAAGAAATTATAAAAAATGTGCATAACTTTAGTTGGGCTATGATTGGAGAATTTCAAAGAATAACGCTAAAAAACAATGCTCCTATGATGTCATAATTACTGAAGTTTTAAATCTTGATTACCTGACTGTGTATGTAAAAAATATTGTTCAAGAAGCTCATAAAAACATGAGTTTGCATTACGACTTTTAGTAGGTAAAATACCTACTAAAAGTCCCGTGTCGACTGCCATAATGAAATTGTTCTGTCCAAAAGGTGACAAAACTAACTAGACTAAAATAACTACCTGCCCCACTCTAATAAATTACACAACCAACATTCTATCCAACCGACATACGTAAAACAAAACTTCGGTAATGAACACTCGAAAATTTCAGTTGTAACTAAAGCGCTGTTTGGGTAGATCCCTCAAAAACTTGCTACGTTTGAGTTGGTGGCGAGGGAGGGGGGCATAGCACCCCCTTGCCGGAGGGGGGGCAGAACCCTCTGTAACTAAATTTTGAACTGTCACGTAGATTAATGATGCCAGCCCGTGCGATACGCGCTAATGCGTTGGGGTTAAAGTGGATAAGACGCTGGATTTTGTGAAGGAGTTTCGGATATTAATTTTAGGATTAAGTGCACCAATATAAGAATGAAAACAAAACTAGAAGTTCTGATTAAATCTGACAAGAAAAAATTAAACACTCACACAAATCATGCCTTTATCCCTGGCGGGATAAGCGGAACGTTTACGACCTTAAAATCACGGTCGTTATCGCCACGCCTGACATGTATTGAGGGCCCTTTCAGATGATTCGTGTATTATGTAGTGACAAGTTGTCAGACTGTCGCATAAAATTGTAATACACATGAAACCCTCGAGTCCCTCAGTTGGCTCTTACAACACCCACAGGAAGAAATAGGGTGATGCTATTCTAAGCCGGCATCAGACGGCAAAAAATTAAGATTGCCCTAACTATATCAACAGAACAGAACGTGCTCATCGTAATAAAAATCGAGACAATTTTTTTCTGCAAGAGATATTCTTCTTTTTGTACATGCCTGCCATACCTACTAGCATGTGACTAGCATGACGACCGATGTGGCGCAGTGGTAGTGCGACTGCCTTTGACGCAGAAGGTTCCGGGTTCGATTCTCGGTGGGTCACCCACAAAGTTGATATTTATCACTTTGTGAGTTTGTTCCCAGTCTGGTTAGGACATTGCGGGCTGAACCACCCGATTGTCCGTAAGTAAGATGGTTCCGTGTTTCGGATGGCACGTTAAGCCGTAGGTCCCGGTTGCTGTCTATGATCACTTAGACGGCGGTCGTTACACAATCACGTCAGAAGCCTGCTACTTGTAGTAGGCGGTTGAACAATTCTGACACTAGGGTTCATCGGGTCGTTGGACGACTCGGTGTCCCACACGAAAAGAAGAAGAAGAACCTACTAGCACATGCTCTATGTATTTCTGTTGTTCTTTAAAAAGTATTGTCTACTTATTTGGACGGTCACATCCACTGTAATCCTACGTTACCCAGCGTCGGCGTGAGGGTACAGAATGGATTTCGGAAATCGATCGCCTCCAAAAATATTTACCAGAACCACGTGCGCCTTCCATCTGTAGGCTACATACATGCCTTCATCTGCATGCGTCGTGTGAACACACTTCTTTTCACTTATGCTATCCTGGTATTTTTTTACAATCCTTCTCTTCTCGTGTGGGACACCGAGTCATCCAACGACCCAGTAAACCCTAGTGTCAGAAGTTATCAACCACCTTCTACAAGCAGGCTTCAGACATGGTTGTGTAACCGCCGTCTAAGTGATCATAGACAGAAACTGGGACTTACGACTTAACGTACCATTCGAAACACGGAACCATCTTTTTTACGGACAATCGGGTGGTTCAGCCGGCAATGCCCTAACCAGACTGAGAACAAATTCACAAAGTGATAAATATCAACTTTGTGAGTGACCCACCGAGAATCGAACCCGTAACCTTCGGCGTCAAAGGCAGTCGCACTACCACTGCGCCACATTGGTATGATTACTTAGACGGCGTTGTGTCAGAGGCTTGCTACTTGCTGAGACCAGGATTCATCGGGTCGATCTTTGGACGACTTGGTGTTACATAGGTACGAAAAGAAGAAGTCTCTTCAAAATTAAATTTAAATCAATTACAATGCTTGCATGTCACTATAGTTATCTTGTTTTTACATGGCATCAAAAGAGATAATAAAAAAAGAAGATGAAAACAGTAAAAAGTAACATAGTCCATTCAACTCCCATGAATATCATAAAAGGCAATTCAAATGCTTGGTGATATTGATGATATTGATAAATAAATTGATTAACAAGACAGTCATGCCTTTATATGCACTTAATTTAGTATAAACTCCAATATAAACCATAATCTATAAAATATCGCCATCGATTTTAATTATAAAACCGTTGGTCCGACAGACTAGGCCTAAAATTTCCATTTGGATTTCCAAAACCGCGACTCATTAAATATATCATTTTGGTCGCCACCGCACAGTAGCCCAATATTAGATAAATATTCAATATTATAAATAAACCATGACCTAGCCAACTTGAATAAAAACACAAAACCACTATAATATAAATTATGAAAAACATTACACACTGGCACACGAGCAGTAAACGTCATGACGATCAGCTGATCAAATATATTGCTACTATAAAAAGTGAAAACGCAAACTACTCTGCCCCCGCGCCCTGTCTCATTCAAACTCCAATAAAACGTATAAGAGAGAACGAGACGCAAACATTGTAAGACCGCCGCCGCGTAAAATGATATATTAATGTCAGCTGCGTTTAGGACCTTGTGAGTCTACAAAATAATAGATGGTCACAAATAAATTACGTAGTGAGTGCATTTCTGTACGAAATTCGGGCGGTCGTCGACCTAGGCCGTGGCGCGTAAATCACGATTGATATACGGCTTGCGAAGGTCGCCATCTTGGGAGTTGCGTTCGAATTTTGAATCTGGGCTTGATTGAGTTCGTTTGGAGAGTGTCACAGCGGGTTTTGCAGCATTTTTTAGGTCGTGACGCATACTTGTCGTAACTGTTATATTCGGTTGATCATCTCAGTTGGCTGAATTCGAAACTTTAATTATGAGACTGGGTCTGGCAGGGCGTCAAAGGCCTAGCGATGGCTTTGAAACTATTATTGAATATTTTAAGGGTATTTGTGATAGATCACATTCTTGGCATGCTCCTAGTATCGTGATATATGAAGGAAGTTTATTCTTGATAATGTTTGTAATTCTAATTACTAACACGGATGTCAACACTGGTGTAATAACAGCCTGTCTCTAATAACATTTCTTCCTTAAACCTTTCTTATGAACTTTGTAATTGCTAATACCATATTTTGCTCAATGGAACGCAATTAAAACACGAGGAGTGTTCTAATCACTTGTCAATCTGACAGCCGGCAATCACACTGACATCTCATACGCTTAGTTACAATTTGCAACAATTACACATGATTCTTTGTTTTGTTCAACGCTCATAACGCCATTTAACATTTTCATAATTAACGGCTACTTTGCTATGAGCGCACTCTCTTGTCGCCATCATGCAATTAAACTTTGTCCAAACTAGCCTGCTTTTTTGACAGTTCTCCGACTTTTCAGACTTTAGTGTTGAATTCCCAAATTATTCTATGCATCTTCGGTACTTCATGAATCTTACATACATTCATACATATGTCACCGTTTGAGATAATTTGCGTATCACTATAGTGACAGGTTGTCAGCCTGTCGCCTAAAAATGTTAATACAGATGAAACCCTCAAGTCCCTTGGTCGCCTCTTACGACACCCACGGGAAAGAAATGGGGAAAAGATCTATCTCATGAATCTTGATTCCTTCAAATCCAAAGAAATGAAGCATAAAAACATTTTAAATTGCTAAAATAACGATTAGTTTCTATTTGTCAAAAATTCATAGTCAGTTTGGTTAGGTTACAAGGTAGTTTTAAATTCAAAGTTCACGACATTGTGCGCGGTCGAAAAACTCTAAATCACTTTTTTAACCAAATATCGGAGATACACAGCATTTTTATATCCATTTTGGTTTAAATTTGGAATTCGGACGTTAAGTCGCGTAATAATGTGATGTAACAAAGATACAAAGTCATCGTCATTGTCAAGTTGAACATTTAGATAAATATTTGACAGTTTGTTCTAACACTGAATTGGCTATACATTTTTGGCATTTAGGTATGTGTTTTAGTGTCAAAAAATACAGAGAAATATTTACTCGTGTGAAAGTGGTTCGTATTTTCAAAACTAGACTTGCCAAAGTGATGAAAAATTAGTAGCTCTATGGTTCATTTAATACTATCGATTCTATTGTAATTGATCGTGTTGTGTAATTATCGACTGCGTTACGATATGTATCGTATCGAGCTTACATTAGTGCGGGATTATTACCGTTGGATGCAGAACCATCAATCATTTTTGGGGGTCCGTGGGCAGTGATTATTCCAATAGAATAGACAATGGCACTTAGCCCTGGTTATCATAAGAAGGATTAAAAAATATTAGAACGCAGATTAGATATGGTAGAGTTTGGTTTAAAAAAGTAAACAAATGAGTGATTCTACATTAGGAGAATATTTTAATATCAATTGTATTTCTCGTTTGATTGAGTAATGCAAGATTAGAGTCAGGTTCATCTACGGAACCTTCTCAGCAATACACAGTACCTACAGATCACAATCTACCTTCGAGAAACAAAGCTCATTATGTATCTGTAATTAATATTGTGGTCGATGCTGGCACGAACAAATCAACGGTCAGACAAGTCGATAACACCATTTGAAAATAGAAGAAAAAATAAAAGGACCTCTCGCTCGCACCAACAATGAAAGAAAGAGAAAATTATATCCAATTTCAGCGCGCCGAGTCCGCATTTTATGATAAATAGCGAACGAAACCGCCTGAGTGTGTTCCCGTGTCCGATTGATATTGTTCCAATTTAATTCATTTTATGCAACGCCAAATGAAAACGCCGCCATTTTGTACATCGTCGGAAAAACTGCGTGTCGTTCCAAATTCGAATGTGTCATTTGACGTCTGAATGAATGCTGTACGAGACAGAATTGATTTGGTTATTATTTTTAATATTTTCCAGCCAGCCAGTATCCACAACGGTATGATATGCACTCAGTTAATTGCTGAGCTGATTTTCTATTACACGTTCAAATGTTCCGTTTTAAAACGCCATGAAAGACGATTTTAGCGCCAAGCGGTAGCAAACGTTAGCGTTAAAGTTTTATGATCTATTTTTGTGTGTTTATGGCAAATGAGAGTTGTTCGAACGGCCATAAAAGTAATAAATTAGCATGCTTTAATGGGCTAATCAAACTTTACGAACCGCTGCGAATCCGTGAACTTCTAGTGTTTCGCGATTGACTTACATTTTACATTTTTTGCATTCCACCAGGATTATAATATTTTAGTACGTTTAGCTTATAATTTCGTCATTTTGATATCCTTTCCCTGATTAAATATTAACTTGACCTCATACGAGTTTAATCACATAATTTGACTCAATTTGGTATTGGTTTTCAATTTTACTTATATTTTTCAACCATCGCGGTTAATGAAAAAGAAGTTCAGCTTTTTTATTATTCAAATTAAAATTAGATCTATAATAATAACAGTAAACTCACCAAGCATCACACCAGCAATTTCTTATTCAGAGCCTAAGAACTAACCCAAATGACTTATTTATTCTAAAGAAGTTTGTAGCTTATTTCAAACTCAAGACATAATTTTCTTCCCCATTAAGTGAACAATGTTCTATTAATTTTTGTCTTTTGAGCGATGTGGCGGGCGAAAGTAATTATTGCCGGGGATTTTATGGAGATTGGAATTTTTGTTAACATGAAACTTGTACAGTTTTACAGCCTGACATGATTTATATTGCTTCCCGTTGTCTTGCAGATGTGCTCCGTTCGAACTTACCCATGGCATCTGAAACAAAAGAGAGGATTCGTTATTTACACCAATTGAGAGCAAAAATGTGAGATTGATTTAATATTTGCTTAGTTCGGCGCTTTGGAGGTAGATGGCGTTAGTAAAAAACACGACTAATTGAAGTGTAAGTATTATTGCAAAGAGTGCCGGAAATGCCCCTAAAATTGTATCAAAAAAACATTATTATAAAGACTGGCATAGCTACGTACGAAATAAAAAAGTACCTAATAGTAGACACTACAAACTTAAACATGGTCTGGCTATAGTTATGTACATTGTAATTCTAATACTTTAACATACTAAGCTGCTAGAAAACGGTCACTATTAAAAACTCCAGCAGAAAAAAAAAAAATTTTTTTGACTAAAGTCAAACCCAAGGGACAGATACTAGTATAAAAACAAACTGTTTCTTAAGTTTATCGTACTGATAGCTTATCGTCACTATCAGTGGCATATCATGACAAATTTGACATGTTGACAGCTGCCACTTGACAGAACTGAACAACTTGACATATCAATGCCGAGTACTCAACACCTAAGAGTTTATCTCGGAACCATTGAAGATATTTGTCGGTTTCTATAGGAATTGTTTACTTGAAATAACTTGTTGTTCTATGATTAAACATTTTTGTTCTTACCGGTTTAGAGTTCTTAGACGACCGATGTGGCGCAGTGGTAGTGCGACTGCCTTTGACGCAGGTGGGTCACTCACAAAGTTGATATTTATCTCTTTGTGAATTTGTTCCCAGTCTGGTTAGGACATTGCGGTCTGAACCACCCGATTGTCCGTAAGTAAGATGGTTCCGTGTTTCGGATGGCACGTTAAGCCGTAGGTCCCGGTTGCTGTCTATGATCACTTAGACGGCGGTCGTTACACTACTACTTGTAGAAGGCGGTTGAAAAATTCTGACACTAGGGTACATCGGGTCGTAGGACGACTCGGTGTCCCACACGAAAAGAAGAAGAAGACTAAGAGTAACCGTAATAGCATCACCCCATTTCTACCCGTGGGTGTCGTAAAAGCGGACTAAGAGATGACTCCAGGGAATGGTCAGCAGCGTTCCCTGTGAACATACCATCTTCCATGTTCAGCACCTTGCAATACGCTCGCCAAGTGGGCAACCAGCCTGCCAAGCGTGATGTGGTGAGACTGATGTTTGTTTTTCATGTGGGACACCGAGTCGTCCAACGACCCGATGAACCCTAGTGTCAGAATTTTTCAACCGCCTTCTACATGTAGCAGGCTTCTGACATGGTTGTGTAACGACTGCCGTCTAAGTGATCGTAGACAGCAACCGGGACCTACGGCTTAACGTGCCATCCGAAACTCGGAACCATCTTACTTGCAGACTATCGGGTGGTTCAGCCCACAATGTCCTAACCAGACTGGGAACAAATTCACAAAGAGATAAATATCAACTTTGTGAGTGACCCACCTGCGTCAAAGGCAGTCGCACTACCACTGCGCCACATCGGTTGTCAACCGAAAGATCATGTATAGAAAATGAACCTACGACCAACTAGCCGAGAGACAAACTTAACAACTGCGCCTTGCAGCGGCTAGACTAACTGTAGTTTAAAGTATAGGTAGGTAGCAGTCTGAACGTGCGCGGTTGTACTCAGTTAATTTTATTTACATACCGACACGATCGCCCGGTTACACCAGCGTGGGTTAAAGTTGAACTGTGGTTAGCGGAATGGATGAAATCTTTTCAAAATGTTTTATTTTTATTGTATTTTGATTAATTACTTTGCAATTTACATATTTTATGACATTATATATTTTATTAACTATTTTGTAATTTATATATATTTTTGACTTCGTTTTTAATTGTATTAGTATAATATTTGACGATCATTTTTACATTGTAATTATTCAAAAGACCATGAAATCCATAAAAGCGGTTAAAATGTATTCCTGGTTCATAATTTGTTCCTAAGCTACCAAAGGCGCTTTTGTTGAGAATGCTTGTCACAGAGTTTGGACTGGATAAAAAAATTATATATGTATTTTAAAATGATTTATTTAATTTAATTATCGACAATACCGCCTAATCTCCAAATTAATCGATATCGATATATCGACAGTTGCCCTTGTCTAACAAAACACTCAAAATTATAATATCTGGATTTGACGTCACGCATGCTAAGCAAACATTACGCTCCCATACATCTTGCGTCGTAATCATCCCATGGCATCCAGGCAGACGTTTTTTGCCAGCGTCAAGCTAGCGGTGCAGACGGACCGAGCGACGCGCGGCGGTCCTACTTGGAAAAGTACGTCTGATTCCACTTACTGGCCTGGAGTAGGGTTATATGGCGGGGATTCTCGCTACGTGATTTTTTTTTAAACGAGCCTGTGGCAATTTAGAAAATGTTGCAAACATTGTTTTGGATATTTAAATTAAATGTACCAGGACAATTTTGGTTGAGCTTTGTCAAAACTTTGATTGTTAAGAATATTTATTTTCTGAATAAAACCATTTAGCAACATAATATTAAGTTTACTTCATGTACCAAAAAAAATAAATATTAAAAACTAGACGTTCTAGAGTCATGCACTTTCTATTACATATTGCAGTTACAGCGAAATATTCATTTTTAATTAGTGCCATCTCTTTCCATTTGAAGTATAAAATATGACTAAGAAAGATTTTCCCGAGAAATGAACCTGCCGGCATGTAATACCACCGTAAGCGTGTTGCGTGCTTCGCCGGCGAGTGGGAGGCGAGTCTTAATAAGCGGTCGTACAGGGTGCGCCTAAACCGCCGGGTGATTGCACTCTTGCACAAACAACTTTTGTCGTTAGTCGCTACACCGCTGATGGCAAAGTTGTCGATCTTATATCGCTAGTTGGTTCGTATACCTTTATACCTACTGATATTTGTTTGCTGTGGCGCAACTTGAAGTTTGAATTTGGAATTAATGACACTCGGAGTTCGAAAATGCTGGCTGGCTGAATTTAATTGTTCGAAAAATGTGGATTACTTCAGCAACACCATGTATAAAATAATAGCGGTGCTTGCATACGTACGTACGTAGTAAGACCGGCTTGACGCACAACGTCTATTTATACGTGACCTAGGAGGTTAACTTTGATATTTAACGTAACGTTTAGACAAAACCGTAAATAATACTTGTGCTCTGAAACTGCGGGTACCAGGAGAACATAAATAGCGAGAACACATCCGCCTTTAGTGGAATGCTGGGGCTTTAAAGAGCTATTCCCGCTAACATTCTTTTTGGACTTTCTTTCGTAAACTGCTAGCATTAGTATGAAGTGGGAGAACTCTTAAACTCTCTAGAATTTCATAGAAAAAAGTAAGCTTTTGTAAGCTGGAATTCGGCTGAAAAAAGTTCGCATATTGACCATACAGAACTGAGACCTAAGTTTTGGAAAAACACTACGTAGCCAGGCAGAGTGCTGATGCTTTTTCGCCATCTTAGGCTTTCCAAGCTAAATCAAACGAACATTTCAAGAACGTAACGAACCCCGACAGACCAGGATAGCAGACGGCGCGAGATGTCCTGTTATTTATTGACGCGGCGACAGCGCTAATGCAGCGC
Source organism: Keiferia lycopersicella (assembly GCA_029255805.1). Classification (NCBI taxonomy): domain Eukaryota; kingdom Metazoa; phylum Arthropoda; class Insecta; order Lepidoptera; family Gelechiidae; genus Keiferia; species Keiferia lycopersicella. The sequence continues at coordinate 1,811,973 of JARACZ010000024.1, forward strand.
GCGACGCTGACTGATAGCGCTGCACCGCGATATGATACGGTGACGCGGCTAAGTGCGATCGCTTGTAGCCAGATACCGGGGGACGACATCCTAGCGCTCATGCGAGCCTAGTATCACCGATGTAATGTACATGGCTTGTACATTATTTTTACGCCCTTGGGGATTCAGTGAGGAATCCTTTTTGGTGCGCCCTTTAAGTAAAAAAGTCTTCCGCTACAGATTAAACATCTGGTTGCCGATGTTTTCAATTAACTTAGTTAAAATAACTTGAATGATTCATATAACAAAAGCATGAAAATGACAGTGAGTTATCGAAAGCATCAAGCAAACGAACATCTCAGAATCCTATTCTCACATGACTTTTTTATTACTTTTTTGAAGCTTGTTCAATGTTTCCGGTCCGCATCATTGGATCGAGCGAAAAAGTCTCGGTTCCATTTTAAAGCCAAATGCTCCAGCACTTAAAGGCCAGCAAGATTTAGGAAAAAAACAAATTCGGTTCCAATTTCAAAATTCCCTCAGATACCCTCCGCAAGGCAAACGTGAATTCGATCGCGCGCAAAAAGGGGCTTCCTCAGTCCTCACATATCTTTTATCATACCCACCGGTCCCGGGATCCGGGCAAATCCCCGTATCCCGGTATCCCGTAATCCCGGTTAATAACGCCGGCGCGATCCGCAGACGTCTGATAATGGAGTATTAGAGCGAGTTATAATTGCCTGCTTATTATTACCGATGTGGTGATTACTTAGTGGGAAATTGTACAGTTTCGACTGTTTGCAAGTAATTTTGGTGAACGATCGTTCTGTAATTCTAGGTACATTTATTTGCTAAATAATTCGTGTAGTTTTTCCTTCCTTCGTTTTTTATCAATATACCATTGACTACAATATACAATATACATTTCCATTGACTTTGGGCATTCTTTACGTTGACAACGTTTTTTCCATCATATAAACGGGAAATCCGAATAAAAAAGCAAACAAATCCTCAGCAAATTCGGCAATAGTTTTTCCCAGCGTTCCCCCGGGTACCAGGATCTCATGCAGCTATAGGAGATTCGCGGCTAATGATTCCGCGCGCTCCGACAAATCCCGCCAATATGGAGTGCGGAAAATACCTGGAAAATGGCGACGCTATTCCATTCCCTCCCCTCGCGCGCCTTAACCCGGGATATATGGTGTGTAACGACCAAGAAAATACACGAAAAATACGCACACGAAACACGCCTAAAGACTAAATCAAAATAAATGTAACGCAAGAGGTTTTCGCTAGAATTACGACTGAATGTCTCTTATCTGTGCGCACCTTCACACGTCAGTATCCTAGTACTAAGTTGTTACTTCTAATTCACATTAACTTTTTTTATCACCGCAGAGTCTTTTGATGTCGGTCCATCTGTTCAGATTTCGTCGTAAGGGCTGGCCACACACGAACGTTTACGATTCCCAACAGTTTTACAGCCAGACAAACAAACATTCGGTTCCAGGCAATGCTTTAACGTCGACGCACGAATCAAAGGCATCACGCGCCCAATTTCTCCATTCACAGTAACTACTGGAAAAGCCATTCCGAACTTTATTTGAAAATAGAACGTTATTTTCTTTTTGGCGTCACTGTCATGTCAGCAATATTAAAAACAAAACATCATCAACAATTCCAAAATGGAACGTCGAATAATTCAAATTTTAAATTACGAAATGTTCTGCAAATGGAATTGAAAATCCAGCCAATAATAACTTAACGAGTTGTCTCAATACAAAGCTCGGTGATTTACATTTAAAACTCTACCGCCATAAAATGAAAATGCCGCCATTTCGACTGGCGGTTGAACATGAAATTTTCTATTCCAGCGGACAAAGGGCACAAATTAACGCGTCTATTGTTCGTAGGGCGGCCGCTCTGGGCCCGATTAGTTCATTATTATTTAATTTTATGTGCGCAACCGCCTGTCTCTGCTGCTCTCTTATTACAATGCTCACCATAGAATATCTAGACATATGCGAATTGTGCATTCCTAGACAAAAACATTGAAGTCCATTAGTTTTAGCAATTCGCATAGCAGGAAGGTGTCTACAATTTCTGGGAATAACAAAAAATATATATACAATTTACTTGCGCAAACAAAAATCACACAAATAGTACTAATGTAACGAAAGACGGGAAAACAAAAGGGGCACGCAACGATCGCCTTCCAAGAACCGCGCCCAGTTCAGCGTACATCCTTTGATATAGCGTTGTAATAATAAATACACCTCTGTGAGATGCTTCCGCCCTGGTACTTGCACAAGAAACAATGGTAACAAAAAAAGATAGAAAACGCATTAGTAGAATAGAAAGATAAGAAAAAGGGACTTAATCCTACTGAGGAGAGTTTTTACTATCTAATGGATGTGAATTTGATCATAATAATGGTGAATGTTTCTCTAGGGAAAATTATGTTACTGATATTAAAGTTTTAGGTTCAGCAGAAAATAATCTTAATGAAAAAACTCCACAAAACACATTGAACAAACACTCATAAACTGATATTCCTTACGTCAAAACTGACTGGCGAATATCAAAAGGTATCCGTCAATTCAAAGACGAAACACCAGGCAAGTATGAAGCGTACGAAGGTGATGTAATAATTGGACAGATCAAAGGAGAACAAGTGTTGAAGAGTCACGGTTCGATGGACCGTTTGACATGTCAGGTGACAGGTTTTCAAGAAGCAGCGTAAAAGTTACATACATAAGTGATGACAGTTTAAATTTTTGAGATTCGTTAGGACCTTGCAGGTAACCAACACGTTTCACGTGAAAACTTACTCCGTGCTTTGGAAAACATTTTTAGGTCCCGGTTTTTTCTATGATTTGCCCAACATTATTAGAGACCTATTTATTCAAAGGATTGACCATTTTAATTTATTTTCAATTAATTCATTTTATTTTAAAGTATGTAAAGAAAGACACTAAAAATAAAAATTCAACATTGCTTTGTCATTTTACAACGTCAAATTGTTTGGCCGTGTGATGCCGGCTTAGAATAGCATCACCCTACATCCTTCCCGTGGGTGTCGTAAGAGGCGACTAAGTGACTCGAGGGTATTGGTGTATTACGATTTTAGGCGACAGGCCGACAACCTGCCACTGTAATGATACGCATGTTTTCTGGAACAGCCTTGAAAAGCAATCCTCTGAAATGTCGGACGTGGCGGAAGCGGCCGTTTTCTTGCGGCCGTTAGCGCTCTGCCTACCCCGCAAGGGATAAAGGCGTGATATATGTATGTATGTCAAATGTATGGCAAACATGCTTTTAAACACTGTTTAAATGTGCGTCTAAATTTTTGTAAAAACACGTCTAATGTTTACCTTATCAACAGTACCAAAGATTGCTCTGTGTATCTTCGAGCAAGCATTCATTCTGTTTACAAAATCGAGCTAATCTTGTGGTTACAGTAAACACATTCATGAAGGTGTCCTTAAAAATAACTAGTTCAAGCTTAAGATGACTACAAGAAAAGCAGATGTCTAAAGTAAAGACTGATAATCTGATATACAGGGTGTCAGGGACGATGCACCGAAAACTTTGTAGGCATGATTAAACCATAAAACTGAACATAAGGTTAATGTAAGGAATGTCATTCTGATAGCGCTGAAAACGCGTTCAGAGTTCCAGGAAAACGTTAGGAAACCGGGTCTTCTTCTTTTTCGTGTGGGACACCGAGTCGTCCAACGACCCGATGAACCCTAGCGTCAGAATTGTTCAACCGCCTACTACAAGTAGCAGGCTTCTGACGTGGTTGTGTAACGACCGCCGTCTAAGTGATCATAGACAGCAACCGGGACCTACGGCTTAACGTGCCATCCGAAACACGGAACCATCTTACTTACGGACAATCGGGTGGTTCAGCCCGCAATGTCCTAACCAGACTGGCAACAAATTCACAAAGTGATAAATATCAACTTTGTGAGTGACCCACCGAGAATCGAACCCGGAACCTTCTGCGTCAAAGGCAGTCGCACTACCACTGCGCCACATCGGTCGTCAAACCAGGTGATAAACAAGGCTATAAAAACATGGGCTGCAAAGGTGAGGAGAAGACCTGGGAATTCATTTAGACGTTCAGATGAAATAAGGGCAATTGTGTGTGTGTTTAATGTCGAAAAAATTTTTAATATAACAAAACAAATCTACGAATAAAAATTCTAAAAGTAACGAGAAAGATCCAAGATCTTTAGCAAGTTCACTAAAATTGTATACCTAACTAACATAGGAAGTATTATTAAAGGTAAGGTATTCAAGTATCAACATACAAAACTGTAATAAATAATATATCGACGAAGGCACTGATTAATTAGATACAGTCATTCTGCGGAGAGGGTGTGCCTACCAATTAGATTTCATCACGCAATGCTGGTTACCGTGTGATGCCGGCTTAGAATAGCATCACCCCACATCCTTCCCGCGGGTGTCGTAAGAGGCGACTAAGGGACTCGAGGGTATTGGTGTATTACAATTTTTAGGCAACAGGCTGACAACCTGTCACTATAGTGATACACATGTTTTCTGATCAATTTTGGAAAACAATCCTCAAAATTGTCGGACGTGGCGATAGCGACCGTATTCTTACGAATGTTAACGCTCTGCCAACCCCGCAAGGGATAAAGGCGTGATATATGTATGTATGTATTTATGTATGCTGGTTACCAATGAACCCTGGAATCAGAGTCAGACTGTCTACGTCCAATAGACGGCCTCTGACGCGGTTTTGTAAAACTGATGATTTCTATCTAAGAGACGGAAAGCCGTGTTGCCTAAGTAATCAAAATTATAGACAGCAACGACAGCTTAACGTGCCCTCCGAATCACAGATTAATTAACACAGCCATTCTGCAGGGCGGGTGTGGCTACCAATTAGATTTGTGCACGCAATACCGGTTTGTAACGTTGGAAAGTATTTGACGATGATATTGGTGATTTAGAACTTATATCGGATTAAAAAATTCTTGAATCATCTCTAGAGCTGAACCAGCCTATAAAATTGAACAATCCGAGAATCGTCGTGTCGTGCGAAAGACGAAATTATCAAAGTCCCGTAAACCGACTGAGCATTTCGACCTATGTCGACGATCTTTTTTGTTTTCCAAAAGTCTCACAAACATCCAACAGTGGTGCTGAGAATTTAAAACGATCTTCGCAATAATTCTGCCTCGCTTTAACTGCTCGAAACTAATTTCGGCCCCAACAAAACGTGGAAAAGATAGCTCGTAAAATGCAGAAAGCTGTAAAGAGGTGTAAACTGAAATGGACGGAGAGGTTGTAACAGAAAAAGCTATACGATTAGATGACCTAGAAAAGAACTGCTTTTTGACATGTAAATATCATATTAACGTAAATAGTTACTAGGAATGACTTTTAGATTCCTTGTTCATTGCATTCTTTGTGCATCGAGCACTTTTTATGGACGTACCAGTTTCATGTAAGAACGTACGTATGCATACTGTTAAGAAGAGCTGATATATGCTGGTTAAAAGCTCGTAAGTCACAAAGTTCCACCTAACCTACAAGTAAGAAAAAGAGCTCTACTTCTTTGAACACAATCGTTTACTTGGTTTGGGTTTCATGTGTATTGCAATATTAGGCGACAGGCTGACAACCTCTCGCTATAGTGATACCAGACTTATCTGAAACGACCCTCAATCATTTGTCGGTCGTGGCGATAATGACTGTACTTTTACGGTCGTTAACGCTCTGCCTACCCTGTCAGGGATATAGGCGTGATGTGTGTGCGTGTTGTGTGTGTGTGTGTGTGTGTGTGTGTGTGTGTGTGTGTGTGTGTGTGTGTGTGTGTGTGTGTGTGTGTGTGCTTACTTGGTGGAAGGTTGTCGAGCTGACATGACGTTGTGAGGAGCTGAACCACGTTTCATGGTAGCTCAAACTGCACACGTTTCCTCATAGCTACCTCTTGGTCTATAAACTGTACAGTCTGTCCAGCGGAGGTGTGGGGCGGAGGGCCACGCCCAACGGTTCGCCTCGGACCGCGAGGTGTCTTTATTAGTGTTGCAACTACTCTACACGGTGTTGCAAACGTCTTGCTAGGAGTATATTGGCAGAAAATATATCTAGGATCGGTATCTTACCTATTAGCTGTTTCGGAAGCTGCATCATAGATGGTGTATTAAAATGGCGACTTTTTCCTCAATGGGCTGCAAGGTTTCCTAAAGAATGCAACATCCTTAGCTTAGTGCCTGCTAAGCGTGAAGAGTAAGTAATCATCAAAATAGGAGCGATATTCTTTTAGAGTTGCATAGCACAAGTGACGATGTTGACAGACATTCTTAGGCAGCATAGACAGCATTAGTTACGATTCTTATGCACGTGATTTAAAAAGAAAATAGGGTACAAGAAGGTCGGAGTAGGAGAAAAACTTTATGCTGAGTTGTCATAAGACACACAAGAGGGACGCCACCAGTAGTCAATACGGTTAAAAGAAAATGTATAGAAATCTTTTGACGCTTGCAACCCCACTTCCTTCGTAGACACACTGCTGCGTTTACTTCCAAATGAGCCTTTCTTTACCTCGGCTTTAACGCCTTAGACGTGTTACTTTGCTTTTTGCCTACGCCTTGTTGCATTTTCTAAATGCATGCCCGTCATTACTGCATTTCATTGCGCACCTTCTTCGGTTTATGTTCGCCTGGTAGCTGCGGCTGGGTCATCGCATCATTGCTACTGGTTTTAAGTTTGTGGTTACGACTAGTTATGAATATAAGTAGCCAGATTGTGGATTTTCAGCTCAGAAGTCAAAATTTCGAATGAAAGGGTGTTAAGTACGGTAGTTTTTGTGTCATCAATTAAAGCCACAGTTCACTGCTGGATATTGGCCTTATCTTTTGCGGGGCAAACACAGTGTAAGATAGATTCACAAGGAACGCCATTATAAATTTATGGTTTCTACGGTAAAAGTGGAGAGATACTATTTTAATCCAATATCACAGGGACAGTTTTCCTGCACCTTCATCTAATGGAAGATGAATCGCCGCTTGAATGGAGTTAATAGAAGAATAATGAAACAATTATCTGTATTGACGGGGCTTGCGTGTCCAGCATAGGTGCGAGAAGATCCCACGACGCCCTCGTTACTAGGGGCACCTACCAGGGGTGCATAAGGAAAAAACACCCCATACGAAAATAATTTTGATAGACACTTCGCGTGCGACCAGCAATTACGTCATGCCCGCCTGGTAATTCAAATTTGCCACATTATCGGTGCGTTACGATTATTTTGGAATAACAATGGGAGGTTCCATCGTTCGCACCTTTTTTTTTTTTATCTCATTAAAATGTTGTTACTGGCAGCATGTGTTCGAATTCGGAATTTTAAAAGTAAATTACAATAGTGATGGGACGTGACTTTGAAATTACTCAATTTTTAAATTACTCAGTTTATACTTTTTTGCCAGATTTTGTTATAATTTCTACAATATAAGCACTGGCAGCAAATGATCGCTTTTCAAAGTAATTTACAATAACGGCAAGACACGACGAAGTCACTTGGTTTTTTCCAAGATTTTTCTAATTACTCAGTATGTTTGTGTTTCGTTGCTCAATGGAAAGGACCCAGTTCTCGTTATCATTTCGGCGGTAGCTATGTAAATGTTGTCTATAGCCGCCTGATCTCGGCAGACATCCGGTGCTATCTAATCTCCGGTCAGTGTTTGTTGGGGTAAGAAAGTCACCGAGATACGCTCTGGTTTGTGTATCGCATAGTTCGGTTGACTTTGGCTGGATATATTTTGAAATTTGTGTGAACAGGGCCCCAAGTCTGCTTTTTTTTGTCATTGTAACGCAATCGAAACTCAACTGTCATTCCATTGCCATTGTGATTTTCTATACTTCAAACTGTTAGTAGACTACGAAATGGTTGAAATCATCCAATAAGATCCAATCGACATCCAACTGAAAAGATTTTTATTTAGCAGACTCAGGGCTCTGATCTAGTTGTTCCAATGTGTTGTACAACTTTTTGATTTGCAGCGTTCGTCAATTTCGAAATAGATACGCGAAACATTTATTCTTTTACTCTAGTTCGTCTTATTCTACAACGATGTGGCTTTTTTATCAAACTGTCAATGCGAATTAGGTTCACGAGGAAAGGAAAGACCTGAATACACAATAAATAAATACAGATACCCCATTCCCAATTCAATTTTCAATTTTTGAGTCTCTACTCGTTTAATCAAAAGTTATATCAAATCCTAACGAAGTCTGTTCACACACTTGTTTGATATGATAAATGACATTTGTCGCTCAAAGAGTTTCATTTCATTTCATTAATGCTACAATTCCATGCGTACCTACCTACTCTATTCTACTTTCGTTTGCGTCAGTTAAAATTAATTAACTCTCAAAAGCGACACGAGTTTTGGCATCTGAAAAAGTTTAAGTATATTGGAAATAGAAACAGATGAGTAATGACGCGATATACCTAACGAATGTCTTGTGAAACTGTCACTTGTGTTAATTAATGTTGCTTTCCACAGCCTTTCTGACTGAGAACTCGCTTATTATGTTTCGTAATAGAATATACACAGTTAGACATTTGTATTTCATTATTTTAACTGTCAGATGGCGTGGTAATGAAAAACGCGACTGCGATAGCCGTGAATAACTTTTTGGTCTCCTTTTGACTCTTGTTTGACTCAGTCGGATATACATTTAGTATAGGAGGTCCAAAAAAATTTTTTTTCATATTTCAACCTTCGATGTTCCTTGGGGAGAGTTGTTCAGTTACATGGGCTGATACTTCACTTGAAATGAAGTAGTTATTTTCCTAACACCCTGTGTATTCATTTCCGCTTACGCTTTCGCTTGTCGCTATTCTCACGGCCACAGTTTGGAATCCACGTAAAAATGCTTTGACGTTTTGAAAGCTAACCCTTTCATGTTTGTTTGACTAATAAATGATACAACGTGCGAACGAGAGACGTTTCTTTCAGCACCAGTTGGAATAACAGGTTGAATAACATTAATATCGTTTCGAAACGCTACCGGCTCCATGAGAAAAACTAACAGAATCTGAGCTTAAATCAAATCTACACAAAAACGTTTGAGTGTTTAGCTTACGTCCGGAAAGAGATAGAGCACTTCAAAGATTAGATTTTTCTAAATAAATATATGGGTGTATTTACCAAGGCAGCAGGAGAATACAAGAGGTCCCCTGTTCTCTGAACGATGTTTGTTCAAAACCACTCAAGGCTCAATGGGCTCGACAAATAACTACAGTAATCTATTGACTCAAAAATGCAAGCACTCGTGTGACACCGTGACATGACTCGTGTAGGTGTCGAATGTGTCAAACAATAAAAATGTAAAGGTGTCACATCACTATGTTGGTTTACTTTTTTTTGTGGCATCGATTTGGGTTGCGCAACGATCGATTGTGTTTGAATTTAGAATGTGTGTTGAACTTGTTTTGAAATACAATTTTCGAAACTTAGAAAGATCTTTTTTTTTTTTAAATATAGGTATGCGATTGAAATAATTTGCTTTACCAATAGGTATCAGTCCTTGGCTAAGATCGTAACGTTCAGGTAGGTACAGTTTAAAATATAATATTGACTAAATTGCCGTGTGATGCCGGTTTCAATTGTGCTGTATGATGCCGGTTTAGAATAGCATCACCCCATTTCTTACCCGAGGGTATAGGGTCGTAAGAGGCGACTGAGGGACTTAGGGTTTCAGGTGTATTACAACTTTTAGGCGACAGGCTGACAACCTGTCACTATAGTGATACACGAGTTATCTCAAACAGCCTTCAATATTTGTCAGAGGTGGCGAGAACGACCGTAATTTTACGGTCGTTGACGCTCTGCCTACCCCACCAGGGATATAGACGTGATATGTGTATGTAGTATGTATGTATTGACTAAATTGAAAATAAGACACAATGTCATCGACATAAACGTAATTTGTATGCCAAAGAGCACTTCAGTCACTGTCACGCTCATAAATCAATTCCTGACCATAATCAAATCGATTAGGTATCTAAATTTATCTAACTACATCAATATCAGCGTCAAAAAAAATATATATATATATATCCCACTGGACCCTGGCAGAAATGTTTAGGGCTGACGATAGCCAATAATAATAAAAAAGTATAAAAATGTACACGGTGTCCCAAATATTCATGGTTTGAACTAAAAACCGCTCAGATTGTAAAAATTGAAATGCCGTGTAATGCCGGCTTAGAATAGCATCACCCCACATCCTTCCCGCGGGTGTCGTAAGAGGCGACTAAGGGACACGAGAGTATTGGTGTATTACAATTTTTAGGCGACAGGCTGACAACCTGTCACTATAGTGAGTGATACACATGTTTTCTGAAACAACCCTGGAAAACAATCCTAAAAATGTCAGACGTGGCGATAGCGACCGTATTCTTTCGGCCGTTGGCGCTCTGCCTACCCCGCAAGGGATAAAGGCGTGATATATGATTGTGAAAAATTAATACGTAGTCTTTACCCGAGATCTCACAAAGTTATAGACATTAAACCAACTTAGCATCTCTAAAATCGAACACAATACTCCCATCTGGAGAACCCATAGTTCACACTTTTAGACTACAGCGGCGTCACTCACTAGATCATCGGCGACCGATGTGGCGCAGTAGTAATGCGACTGCCTTTGACGCCGAAGGTTCCGGGTTCGATTCTCGGTGGGTCACTCACAAAGTTGATATTTATCACTTTGTGAATCTGTTCCCAGTTTGGTTAGGACATTGCGGACTGGACCACTCGATTGGCCGCAAGAAAGACGGTTCCTCGTTTCGGATGGCACGTTAAGCCGTAGGTCCCGGTTGCTGTCTATGATTACTTAAGCGGCGGTCGTTACACAACCATGTCAGAAGCCTGCTACTTGTAGAAGGCGGTTGAAAAATTCTGACACTAGGGTTCTCTGGGTCGTTGGACAACTAGGTGTCCCACACGAAAAGTGACACAGATCGCTAGATTGAATTTTGCTAAACTGCGCGTGACATTAGTATTCTATGGAAGCGTTATTCAAATTGTGGCGCGTTCGAATTTGGAATACCAAGAGGGGTGCGTTCAGAACAACGTTTCGAAGATCTACGTCAAGATTTAATCTTGGGTTTTTTAAAGTTATTAGATTGGATTTTGATATCTATCTTTTAACCTGATTTGGAGTCAGGTTAATACATGGAAATGTGTTTTTTTTTACAAAACCTGACACTATAAATCTTATTTTTTGAGCCATACTTTTGAACCAAGCTTAAAAAATTTATAAAATAATTAATATGTTTGTTCCTTGATTATAGAATTAAATTGAAAAGATAAATTATTATATAGTAAATTAGTTGAATTAATTGAATTATTGGTTTTTCCTTCTCCAACTAGACCAGTTCAGTTTTGCTTGTATACAGTAAAAAATCTACAGCAAATATCTTAAAGGGTGAACCAGTCCATGAAACTAAACAACTTTCCCCAAGGGACATAGGTCGAAATAAAAAAAAATGAATTTTCAATGTGAATTTTCTTTTGTAACACCCTGTATTACGAGTAAATTCTCATTGTCATTGATAGTAAGAACTTTGAACGTTTATTTTTATTACAAACTTATTATGTAACATCCATACCATAGTCGTCGGTATGTCGCGAATTTCAATTAGGCGGTTCGATTCTGGTTCAAAATTATACAACTATTTGTATGATTACTATATTGTTAGGTTATATTAATGTCAACAATGTGGCGATACAGGATATATCAATTTTGGGAAGCGGCCGCCATGTTTGAAATTCGAAATTGGAAGCATAAATCAAACAGTTAAGCTTACATTGATGACTTGTTAACTAAATATTAAAAAAATGCTGAAATAATTTTACCACAAGCAGAGTTACTTTTATTTCCTTCCTCTTGAATCACTCTATCTATTAAAAAACCTTCATCAGAATCCGTTGTGTAGTTTTGAAGATTTAAGCAAACATACATACAGACAGACGCGAAAAGCGACTTTGCTTTATGCTATGTAGTGATGACAATATTTTATTGTTCCAAAACTTTTTTATTCAGCTGGCTTCAATGCTGGCTGAAATATTACAAACAAGTTTACTTTTTGTAACTCACTTTGATAGCCAGTAAGAGGGTACACAATATTTTTCCAATCTACTATTAGACCCTACTTAGCCGCTTAGGCTAAGAAAAACACAAACACACACACACAAACACACACATACAAAATCACGCCTATATCCCTGGCAGGGTAGGCAGAGCATTAACGACCGTAAAATTACGGTCTTTATCGCCATGTCTGACAATATTTTAGGGTCGTTTCAGATGACTAATGTATCACTATAGTGACAGGTTATCAGCCTGTCGAATTACAAGAAAAACACAAAAACATATATATACTGAAATTTGCTTGAACAGTGAGGAAAAAATCCAACAAAATTCTCTTACAGTCCTCATTTCAATCACTTCTCCGCAAAATGCTCTTTTCCCACCCCAAATAGCGCATCACAAAATTCAAGCACGCACTTCAACTATCAAACCGCGGATAGTGTCGCAAAAAACTCTGTGGATCAAGAGATGGCTACGTAAGTGGGCCAGCCATATAATGAGCAAAAAAAGTAACCAACTATTTTTTCAACTGGGAATTTGTTGCAAGACTATCCCGACAGACGGGTCTATGTCACGCGTTATTGGGTCAAATACACTTCATTTTTCAGGCAGGGAAAAAGTTGATGTCAGTAGCAGTAAGAAAAAAGCTGCAGCAGGTTCAAGTATTGCCTGTGGTAGAAAATTTGCTAAGTTTTTGAAAAAGGAAACTGTTTGGTATCAAGTGAGAGGACAACTAAGATATTTTATAGACGTAGCTGCGTTTTATTTTTCAGGATTAAGTAGGTATGTTACATTTAGCACATACTTTGATCTGTACAGTTTCTCCCATTTCTAAGGTTCAGCGTTGCCAGAAATAAGAGGCTAAAATTTTATAATTTGTTTTTTCTTTCTCTTCTTTGTATACGAGAGAATGTGGCTAGCATTGTGGACACATTCGGGTGTCTTTTTTTATGTACATATAATATATGTAAATAAATCATAAAATGTTAGCAGGTTATTTATTGCTAGTACTTCAGCAATTTACTTCCTAGTCTTAGTTCAGCAAGTAGTTTTCCCTAATTAGTTTAATTAGCGCCGCAACGACTGTAATCTCGCTGTAATAAAATAAATAAAGCGCATAATATCTTATTACCTTATTAGAGTCGCAATGCCGTGTGATGCCGGCTAAGAATAGCATCACCCCACATCCTTCCCGCGGGTGTCGTAAGAGGCGACTAAGGGACTCGAGAGTGTTGGTGTATTACAGTTTTTAGGCGACAGGCTGACAACCTGTCACTATAGTAATACACATATTTTCTGAAACAACCTTAGAAAGCAACCCTCAAAAATGTCATACGTGGCGATAGTGGCCGTATTCTTACGGCCGTTAACGCTCTGCCTACCCCGCAAGGGATAAAGGCGTGATATATGTATGTATGTATGTATGAGTCGCAATGGTTCATCAAGCTTGTAATTTATGTCGCTTGTCAAGTCGTATAACATCTGACGTAGCCAGCTCTTCGTCTCGTAGGACTCTTCAAAAACCGAGGAGCAACAAAGTGGTTCTGCGAGTGAGTTACTGAATGAGTGAGTGAGTGAATGACACTTGCGTATTGTAATCGCGGCCAAATCGAATAATCGGTGCTTGAGGTAACTCAATCAGGCGGTTTAGGGCAGTGTTGCAAATGGACAATAGGGGTAACAGAGTCTATAGTTTATTTGTCTGTTCTTAGCCAAAAAAGCCAACTGGCTTTAAATCCATAAAAAACAGAGATCTTTAATTTTGCTAGGGTTTTATATGAATTACAATTATATCGCAATGCCGTGTGATGCCGGCTTAGAATAGCATCACCCCACATCCTTCCCGTGGGTGTCGTAAGAGGCGACTAAGGGACTCGAGAGTATTGGTGTATTACATTTTTTTTAGGCGACAGGCTGACAACCTGTCACTATAGTGATACACATGTTTTCCGAAACAACCTTAGAAAACAATACTCAAAAATGTCAGACGTGGCGATAGCGACCGTATTCTTACGGCTGTTAGCGCTCTGCCTACCCCGCAAGGGATAAAGGCGTGATATATGTACAATTATAGGTAGCCAACCCGGGATAAGGCAAGGAGAAAATGAGAATGATGATGATGACAATTATAGGCGACAGGTTGACAACCTGCCACTATAGTGATACACGATAGGTAAGTCTGATACGGCCCTCATATATTTTCAGACGTATTTTTACGGGCGTTGACGCTCTACCTACCACGTAAAGGATAAGGACGTGATGTGTGTATGTATGAAAATTTACTACATCTGTTCTAACCTAACCTAACTTAAACACTAAATTCTGTACCTACTAAAAATTTGCTGGACATGGGGGGTAATGCCGTACTCACCACGCTTGGCGGGCGGATTGGTGAGCGCAGTGTAAGATGTTGCTTTCGCAGGGAACGCTGCTGCCCATTTGACACCCATTAGAGCTGAGGTGATGCTATTCTTCGCCGGCACCACACCACTAAACTCATCATCTCATAATTTGAATATATTAACTCGTCACTACTTGAAACCCCTGGTGCACAGTAATCGAATCTGCGACCACTCGAAGCGAGTGCCGGCGGTAAGTTGGTAACTCTGTTACCGACCGTGCCGCTGGGGTGGACTTAGGGGGGGCAGTTGATGTGATTTAGAATGAAGTGTGTGAAATCTTAAACAGTGTTGTATGGAGATTTCGATGGTTGTATGTTTAGATTTAGTTTACCGTGTGATGCCGGCTTAGAATAGCATCACCCCATATCCTTCCCGTGGGTGTCGTAAGAGGCGACCAAGGGACTCGAAGGTATTGGCGTATTACAATTTTTAGGCGACAGGCTGACAACCTGTCACTATAGTGATACACATGTTTTCTGAAACAACCTTGGAAAACCATCCTTAAAAATGTCAGACGTGGCGATAGTGGGCGTATTTTTACGGCCGTTGACGCTCTGCCTACCCCGCAAGGGATAAAGGCGTGATATATGTATGTATGTATGTAGAAAAACTTCAAAGCGTGCGTGGCCAAGTGGTTAGTACACGAGTCTTACAATCGCGAGAACTGGGTTCGATGAGACTATACCCTAGTGTCTAGGAACATAAACTTACATCATGAGTATACCTAAGTATGTGTTAACGATCTTTCGCATTTCAACTTTTGAAGTTTTTCCATCACATCCTCCTTGCCTTATCCCGTTCTCTGTCGGGGTCGGCTACCTAACCTAGGTGATTTGACGTGGAGCCAAATTTTTACACAGAGCGGCTGCCATCTGACCTCTGTAACCCGAGGACTAACCTGGCCCGTATCCTAGGTTAAGTCACTTTCAATTATCATCTGAATTCAAATTTTATTTGGATGTGGGTTTCATCGCGATGTTTTTTCTTCACCTTAAGAGCAGTCGCTAAATGTACGTGAGTAAACACACATTGGTACAGGGCGGGGATCTAACTCGGGTCTCACGATTGTAAGACCGGTGTCCTAACCACTTGGCCACCGACGCGGCTGGATATCTACCTACAATGAAGTCACGAGAAAAAAATCCTTGCCTACTCCGCGTCAGACGCCACGACGCCTCCGCGTATAAAATCTGTATGAGAGAGCGTTAAATAAAGCCAGAACGACCTATAAAACACTCGGGGCCCTTTACGGCCCCTCTTTGTTTAGGGCCTCGTTTAGGGCCTCGCGATTACGGTTATCTTCGGATGCAACATTTTTGTTAGCATTTTAGTATTGCTTAACAGTTTACGAGCGGAATGATATGCGGGTGATTGGGTTAGGTTGACAGTTTTTGTTTAGTTTTGTGGGTAGTGGAAGGGAAATGCTTAGAAAAGGTAGAGTTTGTGCAATTTTTACATATCTGCTTTAATTGTCAATGGTGTACTGCAAAAATTAAAATTCTCTATAGACAGGGTGTGTCCTCATGCTTGTAATCAACTTTTTGTTAATACAATTTTCTGAAATGTACAAGTCAATATAACGATTAGAATTTTCGAGCTCTGTACAATAATATCTATATTTTTCCTGTGGAACAATTGAGGCTAATCATATGTTTAATTTACTTTGGTAGATTTTTTATGTAACTTTTAATCTATTTAGACGATTTTTTGAGTATAAATTTATATCTAATCATGAGGGCAGACCCTGTTTTAACGAAAATGTATATTTGCATATGCATTCACTAGAGCGATTTACTTAACTCTGTAACTTGCAACCTAAAGTTGTCACTTGGGAAAACAAATTGAAAAGCCACTTCCTCTTTTTCATTGTTCTTCAACAGCTCGAAAACAATAACGCAAACTCTACATCTCCCCAAATCCGTAAAACCACAATTACAAACGCAATAACAATACGACAAAGTCCAAACAATAGTCTCTTGTCTTTATTTAATCATGTCGAAATAGAAGAAGCTATGGACTGACAAATTCGCACGCCCTAAGCATCGCCTTAAACGCACACTTAACTCGTACCCTTTCCGTGTTTCACCCTTGGACGCCTCCATTCTTTTTATATCGCAACTTTATTAACGCATAAAGGTCCCGTGATGGCCCCTTAAGAATTAGGATGCGTCTCGGACGCAGTCGCCCCGAACAAATGGAGTGACGATCTTAGCGGGCCCACAATTCGCCCCGTTGCGGCCCTGGCTATTTGAGTTAACGTTCCGAATTTGAATTTTGTGTTTTGCTTTTCTAATTTTATTACTCGAAAATTGTTTTATGGCTTTTCTCAAGTTTTCTCTAATAGAATTTCCTTGAAACAAAAAATTTGAGAGTGATTGATTACAATAAAAACTGTTACAGCGGCTATTACGGGTGTATTACACAAGATAATGGAGGAAGACGGGTATCGACGTAAAACCAATCGGATTTACATGTCTACCGGCTGTACTAAAACGAAATCATGAATGAGAGCAGTATAGGAAACCGAAAACATTATCCTTATGCTCCCATTTTACGACCTTTACCCCCATCGAGCCGAAAGGGTCACATCCGTACGACACGCTGTAAAAGCGTCCCGTCTCGCTCCCCCATCGGGTACACCCATAAAAGCGAGCGAGATAATCACGAAGATGAGTCGAAAATTATTTTTTTTATTATCACCATCGGCGGTGCTCTTTTATTTCCTTTTTACGGTCCGAGTACCTCATAAAACGACAATAAACTTACTATTTACAGACCATCAGGAAATTGTTAGTCGAAGAGGTCTCTTTACGACGCATGTTCGCCTGGTGGCTGGAGAGACTGATGCACTCTTTACGATTGAGTAGCAGTAAAATGAACGAATGATACATTATATCCTCGAAGTGTATCACGTCGGGAAACCAGCGTCAGGTTTTACTGGGCCATGAATATCTAGGTGGACAGTAAATTTGTATTAGGCGAGCGTTTAAAAGCCCATTTCGTTGTTTTACTCAAAAGTTCGCAAAAGCTTAATAATCGTTTCTGAATTTTGAATTTAAAAAAGAACGTTCATTGATATTCACAACAAACTAGGGACCAAAGCTTTTTGTCAAAGTTCAAAGTCATTTTGCTAGATGACTGGGACATTAATAAAAAAGTGTATGCTTAAAACTATTGTGCAAAAATACTAAATACACCATTTATACTTTTTGGAAATATTCAAAGTTTGAATTATTAAACGGAAAACTTATATAAAAGTAAGTGTTTTGACGCCAGCCTAACCACAGAGACATGACATCATCTCTTCGTATTTTTATAAAAAATATCGTTTTAAAAAGTAATCCATTTGACTTGCCAGTCATAATGCCCATTCTAATTCTAAAAATTCAAATACAGAATTAAGAAACAAGCATGTCCAAAAAATACTGGCAAGCAATTTATTGTTAAAGTTAATTCAAGAGCCAAACAAAACCAACCTTGTAGATTGCAAGACTGATAAGTACCAGGGCTAACATAAATGAAACCCATAACAATTGCTAATTTATTTCGAACATGTACCAGGGAAACATATTTTTGAGCTTCTCACGCAAGTACTAGGCGCTCAGCACGTATACCAGGCGGTCAGATTCTTCAAACGCTACGAAGTACTAGGGGACCTTATAAGATTTTGCTACGATGTACCAGGACCACATACAGTGCAAGAGTTATATTTTAACCGCACGAACAGAAGCTCAGTAATAAGTACTTGAATTTTATTATTGAGGAATTTCGTCAAGGGTATTAATAATAGTTATTAACTCGCTGCCTGTGTTAAGTGATCTCTTTTATGATTTAATACTGATTCTCGGTCGATATTACAGATCATAAATTATAGAACAGATTGAAGCTAAATTGTTTTACGATATGTTTTCTTACAACCGCGATTGCCGATGATTGAATTGGAAAAAGAAACGAAACAAAAAAGTATATCGTGACCAGAAAATGGCATACTTCCGATGCGAATCATTATGTAAAGTGAGCGATTTAGTTTCGTGTTAGTTTGCAATAATATAGCGACATTACATTGGGTTTTGCAATATCTGAGCGCCTGGTACATACGGCCGCGCAAGGGATTTCAATATTGTGAATTCCGCGGATGCTCTCCTAGTAATGAATTTCGGGATTGTCTTGCGGTTTTTCGGTTAGAGCCCCCCGTCCCTAGGGGGAATCCTTCCGCTCTATTGGTTTAAGCTGTGTACATAAATTCCATGTAAAAGACGAGCCTATTTAAAAAAATGTTGATACGAAATTCTCCGCTGGCCTTTTCGTGAGGCAAAGACATCGTACGAAGGTACGCGTCGCGGCATGGCACGGTAGTTATGCCCAAATATATGGAAATCAGGGTGGTATTATTTAGGTCCGGCCATTCGTATGATAAAACAGAACCAGTGATATTTGCCCGCAGACAATTTCTATGGAGATTTCGGTCTTGTTTCGGGGTTGAATCTGTGCTTGGACATGATATACGGCCGGGGCAGCTTTTGCGAAAATACTGCGTCGAACGGCGAGCGAAGAAAGGTGAACTCGTAAATTACATGGAGTGTCTTAATTACCAGGGCAGCAGAGGCGTATTAGAAATGGCGTAGTAAACCCAGGATTGGGAATTTAAAACGCGAGTTAATTTTTTAACGTTGTTGTGGCGGTAGTTTGGAGTTTACGGCTGCGGTCGCGCCCGGGGCGAGCGCTGCTCTAATTAAAATCGCCCCGTTTTCTGTGGTATTCATTTTCATCCTTTAAAACGCCTTTTTGTTATGCTCTCCTGGTTAGCTTACGTTATTGTTGTGGGCTGTAACTCTAATTTACATGTTAATGAGTTGTCTGTAATGATGTTATTTGAAGTCTTCTACGGATCGATGTGTAATGAGATGTTTTATAATGCAGTCTTAGAATTTGCATTCGTAATAATTCAAACCTGCTTTCAAGGTAGAGTATGCAATTATGAATTGCCTACTTGATTGCGATGCTAGGTTAGGTTGCAATGTGATGTTGCCTTTTTTAATTTTAAAACACTTAATTGAATACGGTCGCTATCGCCACGTCTGACAAATATGGAGGGGCGTTTGAGATAATTTATGTATCACTATAATGACAGGTTGTCAGCCTGTCGTCTAAAAGTTGTAATACACCTGAAACCCTCAAGTCCCTCAGTCGCCTTTTAAGTCACCCACGGGTAGGAATGGGGTGATGCTATTCTAAGTCGGCACCTCACGGCAAACCGGCTAGCGGTTAACCAGGAAAATGCGTGCAATCATTCCGCCCGGTTAACTGTGACGCGTTTTTCAACCGCGCGCGTGGTGTATGCGTGGTTTTTCATGCGCGCTAATACGCGGTTTCGATCGCCGCGCATTTTACCATCTGCGGATATCCCACTTAGCCATACTTTATGGGTTTACGCCGTCGAGAATGCGCTGGAACGTAAAATGCTAAAAACGAAATGCAAAATGCAATACAGGGTTATTTTTTAGTCAGTTCACACACACACACACACACACACACACACACACACACACACTTTGTAGAGTTCACGATTTTGAACAACTTTTACTATGGGGCTACCTGCCAAAATTTAGTGTTCCATAGAATAATACATACCTACTCGGCAAAATGTATGGAACAACCATTTTTTTAGATTTCGTAGGTGGCCCCATAGTAAAAGTTATTCAGAATCATGAGTAGAAAGAAACAGACACTCTACGAAGTTTGTGTACTGAAAAAAAAAATAACCCTTATTGTAGGTGCCTAGTTTTTTAGAGTTACGTAGACAATAGGTAAAAACAATAAATAACTGAGACTTTGCTGTCCGTTTGTCCGTCTGTCTGTCTGTCAGCAGTCTGTATCTTATAGCCCGTAAAAGTATAAAAATTATGTACCACCTACATAATTTTTCTTGCCGCTTTAAATACCAAATAAAGAAATATTTTTAGGGGTCTCTGATAAAAAGACCGTGATTTTTTTCCCATTTTACTTACACATTATGATACGGAACCCTTTGTACACGAGTGTATCTCGCAATAGCTGTTTTTTTAACTTCAAAAACTGAATGTCGGGTAGCAGACAACCAATGTTTCTTTTGGACAAAAACAAAGCGAATGATTTACGTAAGTACGAACCAAATTCTAAGTCCAGTAGCCGTAGAGACAATGAGAAAAAAAATATCTTCCCATTTCCATCTGGCGATTGTTGTCCAGCATAAATAGGTACAGGTGGTTCTCATTTGCATACATAATCGCCGAGACAAAGGCCCCTGGTCCACCGTGGCCTGCCGAGGTATGCTCTGCTCGCTCATGTACTCCTAGTACTATTGTCGCGAATGCTAATGAATATTAGGAATGTTTTAGAAAAAAAACATACATACATACACATATCACGCCTTGATCCCTTGCGGGGTAGGCAGAGCGTTAACGGCCGCAAGACTCCGGTCGCTATCGCCTCGTCTGACATTTTTGAGGATTGTTTTCCAAGGTTGTTTCAGAAAACATGTGTATCACTATAGTGCCAGGTTGCTAGCCTGTCGCCTAAAAATTGTAATTCACCAATACTCTCGCTCGATGCCGTGTGATGCCGGCTTAGAATAGCATCACCCCATATCCTTCCCGCGGGTGTCGTAAGAGGCGGCTAAGGGACTCGAGAGTGTTAGGAAAAGAACACGGATTTTAACTTGCATCACGCTGCTGTACCTATAGGGGTAGGCAGAGTGGCCATTTTTGTCTGATTTTGAGCAACACAGGCGTAGGTACTTTAATAAATGAAAATCATTTAACCAATGGCCTAAAAATAAGTTCAAATATCTTAAGTCTCTCTTAGGAGTTTTGAGATGGTTCACGAATTCTCTCAAAGATTATTTAACTGTAGGGTAACCATAAAGTAGGCACCTGAATAAAATCGTGTAAAAACAATAAAAACAGCATTTAGCGTCAAAGCAAGTTTTTTTGTCCAACGATTTCAATACTTATTGATAATCGTGTTCTTTTACCTAAAGACTTTCTATTTTGGTATAGGTATGTATTTTTCTTTGTTTTGAATGCCCTACTTCATTAAAATCATCACCATCATCAATCAAATATTATACACGTGCTGTTTCATGCTTTTTTTTGTGTGGTACACCGGGTCGTCCAACGATAGCTCTAAGTCTGCTAAATGAAAATCGATCCAGTTGGATGTCGATTGGATCTCAGTAGGATGATTTTTGTAGTTTCGTAGCCTGCTAACAGTTTGAAGTATAGAAAAATCACAATGGAAATGGAATGGCAGTTGAGTTTCGATGGCGTTACAATGAAAAAAAAATTGCAGACATGAGGCTCTTGGTACATTTGGTTCGTTAGGTAGCCGACCCCGACAGAGAACAGGATATGGCAAGGAGAATGATGAGCAGACAGGCCTTATATCAGATTCGTCCCATTCCTGTACGTAATTTTGTCCTAGCTTCTCACGAACTCATACCCACCCTACTCGATAATTTCAACTCTGCTTTTAAAATAAGCGGCTTTACTTCCAGCGGCTTACGCGTTCCGTTCCACGCTGTTTCAGACCTCTGCGAGTTGGTTTCGAGCTGTCTGCAAGGGTTAGCGGTCGCGCGTGAAACGGAGCGTGTGTTTGTGGGCTAGTATAGTACATACATACCTTGCAGGGAGGGCAGAGCGTGAACGGCCAAAGAGTTACAGTACAATTAAAGTGTGACGAATACTTGAGGGTAGTTGTAGAAGTATTGTATAGGTGTCACTAGTTATCTCTATACCTAGTGACACGTATACAATACTTCTACCACTACCCTCAAGTATTTTTCACATACATACACATATTACGCCTTTATCCCTTGCGAAGAAGGCAGAGCGTCAACGGCCGTGAAATTACGGTGGTTATCGTCACATCTGATAAAAATTTGAGTGCCGTTTCAGGGCCGCAAGTCTGCTATTTTTTTGTCATTGTAACGCCATCGAAACTCAACTGTCATTCCATTGCCATTGTGATTTTCTACACTTTAAACTGTTAGCAGACTACGAAACTACCAAAATCATCCAACTGAGATCCAATCGGCATCCAACTGAAACTGTTTTAATCAGTAGACCCAGAAATATTTGTATAGGTATCATTAGATATTAAGACAGGTTGTCAGCCTGTCGCCTAAAGTTGTAATATGCATGAAACCTCTTACGAAACACGCAGGAAGGAAATAGTATGATGCTATTCCAAGCCGGCATCACAAGTCAAAAACCTACCATTTTATCAAGATCTGTTTGAAAATACCCCATATATCAGAGTGAGGACCACCAACGGTCTCGATTAGCGCATTTGAATCATTTGAATTTAGAACCCGAATAAAAAAACAAATGCTAATCATTGCCCCGCCTTGATTTGCAAACAGTACGGTGACGATTGTATGGTGATCGCGATTGTATGGTGGAAGTTGTATGGTAACTCTGTATGTATGGTATATAAAGGCGGCGAGAGTCTGACACAAACGAGAATATTTTGATTTACAAATTAGGAATTATCTTGTGATGTAAAAATCGCACTTGTATCGCTACTAAGGCGTATGCGCACGACGCAGCGCTAAAATATCCCAGCAGCGGTCTGTCAGATCCATACTAGAAACGTCACTCCCCATACTAAAACCGAACTCGACAGTAGACACTGCGATAGCGCTGCGTTGACAGCGGTTGAGCGGTTTTAGTATGGGGATTGACATTACTAGTATGGATCTGGCAGACCGCTGCGATATTTTAGCGCTCCGTCGTGCGTCAAGTGTGCGATCCGCCTAAAACGAAAGCCCAATGACAGGAATGACAGCATGACTAGTCCTAACTAGATGCCGCTTTTGGCCCGTTTTCAAATGAGGAATTATCTTCCAAGTTCAGTGCATAAAAAAAACGAGTACCCGAGTCTATAGGAAATCACTACCGACTTTTTACATCATCATCATTCACACGTACGCCACCTACTAGGAACATAACGAAAAGATTAAAAATCTCCTATTAGGTACTAAACATTCATACCTTATTCTTCATGCCCATAACCTCACCCGCAAAGTCATTCCAAATACGAAACAATATTTTTACATTTTGAAAACAGAAGACGTGTTCTATATTTGAAATCGTCGCGGGGGACGGACTCCCCTCGCATCGCGCTTTAAAAAAATATTAAGTTCGATATGGGTATTCCATCAATAGCGTTATTTTTATCTAACTCCGCGTTGTATTAGATTTACCTTGTAGATTGAAGTTTTTTTTTATCAAAGACTATGTTTTCGTTACTTAAAAAAAAAGCTATTGTAGTGAAATATTTTTCAAGTTCTCAAGTAGGTATGTATAGTAAAAAATATCTTCATACAGTTATAAGCAAAACTACATACATACACACATCACGCCTTATTTCTTTATAGGGTATGCAAAGCGTTAACGGCTGTAAAATACGATCGGTACCTATCGACAAACATTTAAGAAAAAGGTATGCAGTTTTTCCAAATCCAAATTCACAGTGAGAAGAATAGAATGTGTAATGTAGGTAGCCACGTTCTTCACCCTATGTTTATAGACGACCCCTCAACATACTCCTGCCTAAAAACAAAGCAGTGATAAATCACCTTCGGGAAATTAAAACTGTCTTTAAAACAATACTTTCTTTGCGAGTGGCGCCCCCTATATCACCCTCTCTTTCTAACTTGTGAAAAAATCACGCATTTTGTCTCTTTTCAACACGCAAGGGGCGAAATGACAGTACGATAAGTTCCGTTTAGATGTTTGCAGACGATTTCGTCTGTTTTTAATTTTAATAGCGTTTTTTATCTGGCACAATTCATTTCATTACACTTTTTGCTCGTTGTTTTGGAAAAATTGCATCAATTTTGGTTAATTTTCAAAAACATTTTTCTGTAGCCTTTGTTTGGTTTTGTGTTTGAATCTAAATCATTTCGTAAAGTTTCAATTTGGTCAAAAACGTACCTAAGTTTGAATTATCATATTGTGTAATTTTGTAAAATTGTCTAAATATTATATACTAGGTAATTTCGGACCTAATTTAGCTAGGTATGTTTGTGCTACCAACAGTTAAATCAAAACAAAAACTTCTTCAAAATCGCATTCCATTTTCAAAACAAAAAAGAAACAAAAGAACTTAATTACTTTTTCTTTTTCAGACTATCACAGCGCGGGAGATAAGGAGTTCTATTTGAATCGTTATCAACGCCTCCGTCTTATGCCACCCTAGTACTTTCTCCCTTCAAAGGTATTTTTTCCTTTTTTTTCTGCCTCCTAGAATACCTATCAGAGTCATTTAAAGATAACTAATGCTCGGAGTCATTAAGGGTGGTTCGAGAGAAGTAAGAAAGATGGCGGGAAATGCAGGCAAATGCATTTTTAATAGAGTTTCTCCTTTTGCGGAGGACCGTGATTGGATTGCCACGTAGGTAGTTAGTACCTCAGTATAATAGGGAAATTATTGACATTTGTTGTTACGAAAAATTATAAATGATAAATCACGTTTTTTTACTATAGAAAGGATAATTTGGAAAGCTAAAACTATTTATTCTATAGTTAGTACCAATCCATTTTAAACTTTTTAACTGTCTCCGAAGGCAAGCTTTTATACATTTTAGATAGAGTATATTCTTTAGGTTGTAGGTTGATTCTAGGACCACTAGTATCACTGAGTAGAACCAGTATCTACTTCGGTGGTATTTTAAAATTTCTGGTGTTCAGTATGTACCTAGGCAGTGATCGGCACGTGCCGTGTGATGCCGGCTTAGAATAGCATCACCCCACACCTTCCCGCGGGTATCGTAAGAGGCGACTAAGGGACTCGAGAGAATTGGTGTATTACAATTTTTAGGCGAAAGGCTGACGACCTGTCACTATAGTGTTTTCTGAAACAACCTTGGAAAACAATCCTCAAAAATATCAGACGTGGCGATAGCGACCGTATTCTTACGGCCGTTAACGCTCTGCCTACCCCGCAAGGGATAAAGGCGTGATGTAAGTATGTATGTATGTATCGGCACTTTGAAGGCATTATTTTATTATGTTTTTGTTATGTCATGGGTTTATTATGTAACCCATTCGGATCATGTCCACTTTTATTTCCGAGGTTTACGATGTCCCCCTCATAATCATCGTTTGAAACATAAAACTGCTCCAAAATATTTATTACAATCAAAATTTTTACAGCCCTATAAAATACTATAAATGAAAAAATCTCGCTGCCTTTGTTAGAATAGGCCTAATTGACCTCCCCGTACTAAAACCTCTTTAACGAGCGACGATATAAAAAATTAAAATTAAAAAAAATATCCCTCCTCCATGTCGCGACAAGGTGTTTATTTTTTTCCCGACCAAAAAAATGTACAATAATCTTACGGCCGTAAAATACTATCAGACGTTTACGACAAATTCACACAAGACCTACTTAATAAATCTGACAAAATCTTGAATTTATGCCCGTGAGGGTAACGCGGAGAAAAAAGATTGTTTTACGAGGCACTAAAACCACTCAGAATGCGGCCCTGGCGGGATAATTCGGGAAAATCCATTTTAATTAACATATTTTCATGGCGATCAAAAGGAAAATTTGAAAAATAACGGTTTTACGACTTTAAAATTAAAGCTCTAAGTGTCAAACTGCCCCTCATTTTAAAGAGGATCAAAATAATTCCCCATTCCTTATTTGAAAATTTTAAAAGAAAACAGGCAGTGTTGTCAGCCAGTGATTATTTATTTTTTCATGCGCACGTTTAGAAAATATTGTGGCGTTGCTGTAGGAATTTTAAAAAGTGTTCTTGATTAAATAAAATGTCGCCTGGTGTCCGCGGGGGGAGGAAGGATCTCGAGGGGGAGACGTGATGAGCATCAGTATTAAGGGTCTAAAACTGTAGAAAGGTAAGTAATGGCCAGCTTAAGATTTACGGGCGGTGCTTTCGTAAAAAATAAAATGTACTCAAGAAATCCTAGAAAAATATAACACATTTTGAAATATCCTTACCGTCGTTCGGCTCTTCTTTAGTCGGATAACTGAACTGCGTGCTTACCTGAAAAAAAAAGGAAAATATTTTGTCAATATTAAATGAAAATACGCTTACGAATACCAGGATAGCATAAAGAAAGAGGTCAAGAAAACCCCGAGCCCATAATCGTAGCTATTTATTTCCCCAACAAAAGACGAGCGCATATTCCAAATTCAAATATACTTTTTCTCATAATAAATTACCGGCAAAGGCATCTAATGAAAAGGGCTTACAGTATGTTTAGTATGTTTTTGTGGTTTTTATATGAAAAGGAAACACAATACGTTAAGAAACTATTGCCCTATATATTTTGGCCGGAATGACCACGAGTTTTGCCAAAAATAAATAAATGTTGGTACTTGCGTGAGGGCGGACCGTCAGCAAAAAAGGTAAGAAAAAGAATTTTGTCGAGGAATTTCATTTGAGGAATTCCACTTTTCCGAATTCTCTTGCAGACAGTTGCGTGACTCCTGGTTTCGAATGAGAAATTGCTGAGAAAAATGTTAGATGCTATGTATAGAGTTCTGATTGTAAGGTACATCACTCTTTGCCTTGAACCGTTGCGTTCCATTTCTATTTTTATTCAGAAAAGGTGTTTTATTATATCTTGAAATGCAAGTTAACGTATTTCAGCTGAGTGAAACCAGGCGTCGATGTAATCTGCATTGACACAGGAGAGAGTACGTAGACATACACAAATCACGCCTTCATCCCTTGCGGGGTAGACAGAGCGCTAGCGATCGTAAAATTACGGTCCCGATGAACCCTAGTGTCAGAATTTTTCAACCACCTTCTACAACGACAACAGTACCCATTTTACGTAGCTTCCAGAAGTCACCAATTCATACTTGGAATGACTTAAAATATTCAAAACGAATACTACTTCAGTGTATCTCATTAGAATTGACAAAACTCAACATTTAGGACCAGCAACCGAATGCTACTGTATATTTAAAAACCATTTTATCGTGAACCTTCATTTCCCTCTGTACTCCATATTTCCATACAGAACTGTTGTGTCAAAAGATCAAGCTAATCTGGTAGTGCATTAACATTTTTTTAAGTTTGAAATATTTATTTAAGTAGCCTATTTGAGGTTGTTTTCTAGTTATGCAAAGGGCCATAAGTAAGCAGTCATAAATCAAAATGGCTGCTCCAAATATAACAAAAGAATACCTCCATTTTGTAAAATCAGACATTAACATAATTTTATGTCTGTAATTTGAATTCGTTATCAAACACTTTATTTACTCGAATTTCACTTACTGAGTACACCTTATCCGTGTGATGCCGGTTTAGAATAGCATCACCCCATTTCTTCCCGCGGGTGTTGTAAAAGGCAACTAAGGGACTCGAGGGTTTCATGTGTATTACAATTTTAGGCGACAGGCTGACAATCTCTCACTACAGTGATACACAAATCATCTGAAAGGGCCCTCAATACTTGTCAAACGTGGCGATAACGACCGAAAGTTTACGATCGTTAACGCTCTGCCTACCCCGCATGGAATAAAGGCGTGATTTATGTATGTATGTATGTATGTATGAGTACACCTTATTCCGTTATTTTGTGTAGGTACCTAGGTTAAAGTCCAGCAAAAAAGTTTTTTCATATTTATCATTCTGCATTATGCGGCCAATATTTCTATGTGATGCAATTTTTTCTATGTAAATTGAAATACGTACATAATCAAAGTTTAAACTCACTTAAAACTCAACAAAACAATCCTACAAGTTTCCACATCAGAAGTATCAAAACGCATACACATTGTAGAGGCAAAACTTGCACCAACTAAACGCTTACAATGTTTGCGAAAATTAAATTCCAGGTTATTCGGATTCCAGCTGTTGCGGAAGGCCTGGAATCTGGAATAGTCTGGAATTAAGATTATTTTGATGCAAGCTGCAACTAGACGAGTATGTGCTAGGCTGGTAGTTATGCTTAGTGGAATAGTGAAATAAACGACTTGAATTTTTGCCGCTATACGGTTTGTAGAGCTTGCGAAAAATGTTGGTAAGTATGAGATTACTTCTACGGCCACAACAGTCCACTGCTGGACATAGACCTCCTCCAAATTGATACGCTGCTGTCCCTTCTATGAATTCATCCCTTAGGCACCTTTTACGACACCAACAAGTAGAAATAGGGTGATGCTATTCTAAGCCAGCACCACACGGCGGCAGTATGAGATTAAAGAAATAAACGATATTTGTCGATGTATGTTTATATTAGTAGCAAATTTAGTTTTACAAATATGAGAAATTAGAGAGGACAAATCACATAACCTTGCGGTACACTTGAAGTTCGAGGTTATTATTGATGGCAGATTATATCAAAAGCATTTCGAAAAAAAAAATGTAAACTTAAATACAATTGAAACATTATCAATAACTATTTTGATGAATATGAGGATTCTTCTTGGGTGGCAACGGTCTGAATTTTCAGAATGGCTATTCCAAAATCTGAACATTTTGTTTGCATATTCATAAACCAGTTTTACATCAGTAATCCTTGACGTGTTCAGTTTCTTAGACACCGCATCGAATCGCGATAGTCTCTGCCTATTGGCACTTCAAATTCTTTTTCACCACTATGCACATAAATTTCACGGATGTTAAATTGGTGTATTTCTATGTACAATCTGTAACACCTTAAGTTACTTGTTTAAAGGGTTTAAATTGTACTGGTTCTTTACTCTTACTCTATGAGAAACCAGATTTAAATGGTCTCTTAAGTGGTGAAACTCCAGACATTGCAGTCTGTATAGCAACCATATTTGTTCTTTTAAACGTTACTAGAATGTATTGTTGCTTTTGTCGCTCAAGCGCTGGGCTAATTTTATTGTTGATTTAGTTGTTTTTTTCCGTCGTGAACAAAAGGATGTTCATTTTCAGTATTCTTTCATCATCCAAATAAATTACTTTGCTAATACTATTTTGAAGATCTGGTTTAGTTTTGGCATCAATCAAACTTATTTATTCGTTTGAGTTTATGCTTCTTTGGCCAATATCTGATTAAATGCTTATCTACCGTTTGTACTCTACACGTCAATATCCAAAGTTACTCAAGCGTTTTGTATAAAAAATCTCACTTACGCATATGTCAATGTAATAATTTATTCATATCAAACTCGGCCACACCCAGACAAACCCGTAGCAGTTGACTTTAACACTGCCAACGCTGCATTATCAGGCGGACCCCTAAATGTTTTGATTAAAAATTTATTCCATAAGCGAAATACTGGGGGTACTAGCGGTAGGGTACATTGTGGGTCATATCGTGAATAACATTTTGATGTACATTACTCGTTTGGCACACTTTTTCTATTTTGACGACTTCTTGATTGTCTTTAACATGAAGAACAGTAACTGTAGAATAAAAATGCGTGTGTAATTTAAACTCCGATCGAGTTTATTCAGAAATATTAGAATTAAAAGCACAAACACAGTTTGGCCATCATGTAAAAAAGATTGTGAAGTTTCAATATTAGAAAATCCTAGTACCCAGGCTTTACAGTGCTGCAAATATAAAGTGAGTATCAGAAAAAATAGTTTTCATGGGTTTCATGCTCATATTTGATTGAACAATAACAATAATTTAAAAATCACATAATTCCACATAAATGGTGATTAGCAAAAGTCATCAACCAACTCAGCAACATTAGAAAGTATTAATTACACCTAGTTCTGTTCTCCATCGACTATTCACAAACTGATCCATAGAATATTTGCAAAACCTTCAATGATACGTAAATTCACCATGGCATAACTGCCCCTATAAAAGGATGTGCTATGGGGTCCATGGGCATCTCCCGGCTGACAGATGTCAATCTGGTGCGAATGAGGGATGCTATGGGTCCCCGGTACAGGTTATGGAATGGTTATGGCCTTTTTAGGGGCCATCTGCAGGGGTGCCTGTTTTATTGGCACTGGTGATCTGTGCTAGTGTGAAATTTTGTGATAATAATATTCTTGTGTTGCTAAGCGTTTTCCATTTTGGCCTATTTGGGGGTTCATGCAACTAAGACTCCGTAAAGCATTATCATTTTCAGTACCATCACTGAATTTATTTATTACAATGTTTCGAAGTATATTAGTCATTCGTATTTCTTTGTTTCAGATTTCCTTTTTATTCTTGCATTAACAGTTTTAATTTCATTTCAATCGTTCGTTATGGTCATCTCAAATGCTCTGTTTCTATTTTCTTCTATGATATACTCTTTCCTTAAATCTTTAATATTTGCACTAATTCTATGAGTAACATGATTTTTACAGGATTATCTCTCACATTACCAGCGCATCACATCCTCATCGCATCACCCTACTTGTAACGCGACAGTCGTACAAACGAATTATCATTATTATTAATATTTATACACGTCATATGCAATTATATGATCGAATGCATTAAGCGTGTTGGACAGATGCATCGTGCGTACTGCACGGTGACTATACTTTTATGAAAATTGAGGACAAAGAATGTTCTATAAGCAGTATGTGCACTTTTGCCTCCTTGAAACAAAGTTAGTAAGTGGGTAGCATTGATTAAAATTTCGCTATAGAACAATTTAGATTTTATCTGCTTCGACTAGAAAGACTTATGTTAGCTTGCAGATACAAAATATGGCTGACTTTTTATTTTTAGTTTCTTCTATTTCCACAAATCGCTATAATCGAATTTGTTTTCAAAGTAGATTCTTTTGCTTGAGGACACATACTTCCATATACAAAAGGAGGTCCTAACATATCTAGCTCCAAATAGTACATCCTCCATCCCTTTTCCACTGGAGCGCAGCTGTCACTTGTATGACGAATCACTTTGTCATTCTGACAGCTTTTTGTCCCAGCACAATTCGCACCCTTTACGCCCCGGCCTTGTATATTATTGTTCATACAGTGTAGAAATTATTTTGATATATTTTTTTCGTCTAGAGTATAATAGTGGGAATCGACAGTTGTAGTTCGGATTGTGAATGTGAATAATTAGGTATTGTTGGTGCTCAATGTGGCGTTGATTGGCTGGATGCTCGTTTTGGAAGCTGAAAACAGTTTTTCTAATCAAGATGTCGTCCAGATATAGCAGATGCCACAAAACTCCTAACAAGTTACTGCTAACTAAAGATGGCTGGTTCGTTCTATTGCTGCCATTCTAAAAGCATTCATTGCGAATCTACTTGGAAATAAACAATCGAAATCTTGAAAATCTTGAAATCTACTAGAAACGAAACCTATGAGCTTAACTATAAAATTCCAGTGTGATGTTGTGGCTTTATCTTGTAAATTTTTAACTTTTTTTGTTTAATAATCGTAGTAGTAGTTTCAAACGAGAAAATTAATACTTATTATTATAATTTTTTCTGTCTTTTTTTCCATATTATATTTTTGGTTTATTTAAGTACACTGATCATTAGGGCAAATAGTACAACATGTACAATAGAAAATAGTCAATTTTTTTGGTAGACCAAAAGGTGTGTATGTTTTTTCCTCTTGTACCTATACTTTTTTTTCTTTGAAGCACTTACTTGATTCCATTACATAATATACAATATCATTAGAAAACGTTCCCAAGCCAAATGTCTCATCAACGAGCGTCTTCTCATCAAACGTGACGTCATAAATAACAGCCATGTTTGTTACAGTGACGTCACACTCAGTCCGACCAAATTTGTATTGAAATAATTGTGCCGAATTGTATGGAACCTTGTACGGGGTGTGTGTTGTATTGTTGTATGGTACTGCAACCCTTTTTGGTTTTTTTCGAGAGCTTAACTTGGTAATTGTTAGGATAACAGCTGAAGGTTCTTGTATGGGGTCGGATTTGGGTGATCCCGTTTGTAGGTTAGGAATGAGTGTTATTTTAGGCAATTTTATTCATTTATATGTTTGTTGTTTTTAAATTTTATTATCAAAATATTTGACGTCATCTGTAGTTACAAGTTACAAAGTTGTTTTAGTAGCATGTACAATTTGATACGTACATACATACATACATAAATCACGCCTATATCCCTGGCGGGGTAGGCAGAGCGTTAACGACCGTAAAATTACGGCTGTTATCGCCACGTCTGACAAATTTTTGAGGGATTTTTCAGATAAGTCGTGTATCACTATAGTGACAGGTTGTCAGCCTGTCGCCTAAAATTGCAATACACATGAAACCCTCGAGTCCCTTAGTCGGCTTCTACGACACCCACGGGAACGAAATGGGGTGATGCTATTCTAAACCGGCATCACACGGCATACAATTTGATGATGTTTTTAATACAATTTTTATCTTGTTTCTAATTTCTAATGCAATAGGCTGGATGATTGGCAGGTCCAATGCGCTACTTTTGAAAACGGTTTTTTATAGGAAGATACAAATAGATGACGTCATGTCTCTCTAGTTTCGAAGCCGTCAAAACACTTCCTTTTCTACTAATTTTCTATTTTCTAATTCAAACTTTGAAAATTATCAGAACTATAAATGGTGTATACAGTATTTTTAGATAATAGTTTTAAGCGTACAACTTTTGTATTTTCATAATATCGAATTCTAATATTGTTCATTGAAAAGTGTAAGTATGTAGTCTTCCAATAGATGAAAATTGCTTAGCAAGATGTTTTCTATTAAGAGTTGAATATTACCTATTACAGGCTATCTATCAAAACAGCCTGATCTTCCGTAAGAAAGTAGGTGTCGTGCGTCAAATGAGAGAGCATACCCAGATCATTGACCTCATACGCAATCATCTACATAAGACATAACCGTTAGTATAGCTTACTGATCATCGCCTCCCGAATTAAAAACTCTGTCAACCGTCACTGACGCACCGGGCCGAAACCACAGTTCGGTTTCAGTCTGGTTTCGGGTGACTTTAACACTTTGCCTGCTACTGCTACTTGTAACTTGTGTGAATTATAAAATATAGTTTTAGATTGAAAGTATTGTTAATTCTAATCTTAATTCCTAGAGGAAGTTTTTCAGATTCATAGACTACAATTTGGACGATTCCCTTCAGAGTTTATGCATAATCATCATTCTCCTTGCCTTATCCCGTTCTCTGTCGGGGTCGGCTACCTTACCTAGAATATGAATGAGTAAATAAATAATCCTGTGTGGTGCTGGCTTAGAATAGCATCGATCCATATCTACCCGTGTTGGTGTTGCAACCTACTTAAGGGTGAACCCAGGGCATTGACAGCAGCATTCCTACCTTTCACTACACCCGCCAATCCACCTGCCAAGCAAGAGTATGGCAAATGCCTCCCAATTGAGGGAGGCCTATATCCAGCAGTAGACTATTGTGGTTGTCATAGTAAAAGGAATAACCTCAGCAGTGAAACTGTTAGAAGTTCACAGGGGGACAGAAGCCTACCCAACTATCGGGTTACACAGTTTTGGATTACCACTGTTTTCGGCCACTACACGGTGTGACATGTGTTTTTTTAATTGTAACTCCTGTGAGCATTCTTTGGATTAAGCAACTTTGTAATTTGATAAGTGTAACAATAGAATCAACAGAGAATGGGAAAGTTTGGATATAAAAAGCGCATACATCATCATCATCACATATTATTACATACAAATTGGATCTCCTACAATTAGCTGTAAATGTTTTAAGGGGTGAATCAGCACATGAAACTGAACAACTCTCCCCAAGAAACATAGGTCGAAATATGAGAGTTTTTTTTACCTCTGATGTACAAATTGACTTGGTCGATCGGTAATTTTGTATGGAGGGCCCAAATTTACTTTTATATTTCGACCAGTATTCAGAAAATTTGTTCAGTTTCATGGGCTGGTTCACGCCTTAAAATATTTGTAGCAAATTTTTTACACCTGTGTAGCGAAAATAAATAAATTTAAAGTGAATCAAACTAGAAACGTCACGAATAGTAAGTTGACAAACATCACCACTAGGATCCCACAGATTCAGATGCAATCACAAACGCCCCGATAAACCCTAATGCTACAGTTTTTAATCACCTAATTCTACTTATTGGCTGATGGCTTCAGAAATTAACTAGCCGTTTCGTGATTGGTTGAAATTGATGTGCATTTTTACAAGTGTCTATCCCACAGTATAAAAGCGGATAACTCACAATTTTCCATTTCCAAATGCACCTCGGCAGTTAACCAATCATAACTCAAGGAAAACCGGTAACGGGGATCTATCACGAAAAGAGACCACGCCCCGGGGCGCCCTCCCCGACTAATCTAATATTAAACACATTCGGATATTAGATACAAAGTGAGCATTCACTGAATTTAATAATCTTACTCCCGTGTAGGGTTGCCAACTGCAAGCTAAACTTGTCCGGTTTTTACGGTCTTGTCCGATCTTGCCGTGTGATGCAGGCTTAGAATAGCATCACCATATTTCCTACTCTAGGTGTCGTAAGAAGCGACTGAGGGATTTGAGGGTTTCAGGTGTAATACAGGCTTGCAACCTCACTATAGTGAGTGATACACGAATTATCTCAAACGGCCCTCAATATTTGTCAGATGTGGCGATAGTGACCGTATTTAAACGGCCGTTAACGCTCTACCTACCCTAAAAGGGATAAAGCCGTGATATATGTGTGTGTGTGTGTGTATGTTGTCCGATCTTGTAATTAAGTGAAAGATATCAACTCCATCACAGAAAAAAACGATAACGAGACGATGTTGTGAAAACTTGGCAGGATTGATTGGACATGACTAACCATGAAACTCGAAATCTTTGCCTATACGTTGGGAGACGAGAAAACATTTTTGACTTCCCATACAAAATATGATAAGCTTTTTCAGAAAAGACCGGTTGTTCTTAAATCATGGTCCAGCTTTTCTACTTTGAATCTGGCAGCCCTACCCATATATTCCTGCCTCTTTCGCATAGCGCCATCTCTGTTCAACTTGAATTATTAACAACAATTTTATGATTACATTTTAGCATTGAGTGTAAGTGCGGGTAGAACGTGAGACGAAAGCAGAAACGCCAGTGAAAAATGGCGGGAACTCTACCAGTTAATATTTTATTGGCTTCGATTGGTTTGAGTTATGGTGCCCTGGTACTTCAAGGTGGTAATTTTCAATTTTGTGGCTGAAATATTGATGTATCACACCCTCCTTTTGGTCATAAATGGATAAAAGATAGTTTAGAAGATTGGATCGCTTGAAAAGTTCTGCTCAATCATATAGTAGACGTTTATTCCCTGGCGTTTTGTAGGTAGTCAATAAAACTGAAAAAGGTACGTTAGAAATTATCATTGTGGCTATTACAAAAGTTGCAATGTCAATCGTACCTAGTAGTGGATGATATTCTTTAAATGAGGATTTTATATGTTTTATTAATTTTTTAATGTTGTATGACTATGTTCATCTTTCCAACTGGTCCATTTCCTAGCTCGTCCACTTTCTTAATATGTCTGCTTTTCTCATTATGAATTCTTGTGTCTTCTATGTATTTCTTAAGTTACCCTGTCCTAAATCGTCCTTGAATCTAGATCAAACCTTATACCCAATGTCTTGGAAAAAAAATATTTTCTAAAGAAACATCTTAAACTCAACCAAAGATAGAATCTACAAACGTTTCTATAACAGAATTTAATTAATTCTCCAACCGAATCGAACCCCGCACCAAGATTAGCGTGCCTTCTCACACGGAACGCGTCATCCAAATAATCGCAGCGACAGGCGTGCAAATCGATGCGCGTTTCGTTCCATCAGTGTGAGAGCCGTGAGTGTACATACTAGATTAATTATTTGCTGTGGCATTTGATTGGATTTTATACTGTGACCTTACAGGGTTACGATGATTGGATATTTTGTTTAGCATGAAATTTTACTAGTTACTCAAAACTGGACAATTTTGATGAGGCGCCGTGTGATGCCGACTTAGAATAGCATGACCCCATTTCTTTCCAGCGAGTTCCGAAAGAGGGAACTTAGGAACTCGAGGAACTTGTATAATATTTAGGCGATTGGCTCAAAACCTGTTATTTTGTTGTAGTTGATCAAATAATCTGAAACGGCTTTCTATATTTGTAAAATGAGGTGATAGCGACCGTATTTTTACGGTCGTTACTTCTCTACTGCCTACTTCGTAAAGGATAAAAGAACTTTCTATATAGACCGAAATAATGTAAAAGATGTAGACTGTAGTCGTCTCTATCTTACTGGGCCATACTTTTTTTACTGGACGTTTCTCGGGAAAATTCATACATAAATTACTAAGACATCATAGTTCTTAAAACAAATTCATCAAGATTTTTGAACCCCTTTCTTCATTCAGGGGGTCGAATCTGTGTGAAAAACGATACGTCAGAAAACGATATGGAAAACCATATGGGTGGTTTCTGGCTAATTGACGACAAATCGCGCCGAATTAGCAGTACATTGATAGTTTTGTAGTAAACAAAAAAAAGATATGGTTAATAGCAGTCTATGTATACAAATTTTTTTTTTTTTGCATATGTCTGTGTGTTCGAAATCGTAGGTCAAAAAATTCATATCATTCACTCAATTTTGAATGATTTACCCGAATAAGGACATATTTTTGGCATAAACTTACGTCAAAATAAGATACACTGCAATAGCTATTTTATGTCAAAAAAACGATATCGTTTAGTGATGGGGTCCAAAACGATATGGCGAAGTGTTGGGCAATTTTTTTTACAAAAAAGATCGACTGAACAAGGAGAATTGTTATTAGTAAGGCTTTTTTGAAACAAAGATAGTCCCACCACAAACATAAATGTAGAAGTTGGTAGCCAAGTTCAATGTTTAACTAAAAATAGTGTTGCTTGAAATTGTGCAAACTTCAGTCCCGACATGTATTTATTTCTAAAGCTGTTTGTACGTCAAGAATACCATTGAGTAGGAACTATGTCTTTTTATTTACCAAGGTTCCATTATAGGAGATCTTTAAGACTACGTAAAGGATTTTGCGGCGGTTTTCTTCTACTCGTTTTTCGCAGAACTGAGACATTTTTATACATTCTATTCACAGCAGTGATATCTCTAGGTAAGACAAGCCACCCGCCTAGTCGCTCCGCCCGCTGTAACTCGTTTTCCCGTTGAAAGTAGTCGTTTTTGTGCCAATATTGTACATATAAACCTTCCTCATGAATCACTCTATCTTTTAAAATAAACCGACACGTAAAGCGAATTTTGCTTTATACTATGAAGTGATGAGCTCTCAGACTTTCAACAACACGATGCTCGTTTGCTATGGATCTGCAAAAACATCTCATTATGTTGAACAACTTTAGCTTTGAATGTTGAGTCTCCGCAGAAGAGTAGGATAGTTTAGTTGATCGACAATCTGATTTCGGCTTCCATTTTTATATTATGGAGGTAATAAGTTCGAATAGCATCGGCTGTCGCCTTAGATTAGCATCAATCCATTTCTGCCCGTGGGTGTTGTATAAGGCGACTAAGGGATGAATCCAAGAACGAGCAGCAGCGTTTCCGCTTAATATCTACAAAATCTTGCACTGCGCTCACCAATTCGACTGTCAAGCGTGGTGAGTATGGTTCATGTCCAGCAATGGACTGATGTAGCTGTAGCAGTAGCAGAATGTAATAACTTAATTGTACCACAGAAGTTAACAGTAGCAATAAAATAAGTGAAATATAAGATAGTAGTGGTACGAGCAACCGAACGGATCGCAGTCGATGTATCAGAAAGAGAGTAGACAGATAGGTTTGCCGCTAGCAGGATGACAATATTCGCCAAAACAGTCTACTCGTGACCATGGAGCGTGAAACCGATTCGAAATATCGAGGTAAAAACAAACATAATCGTGGTGATAATCCTGTTATTACTATAAATTTAAGTATTGTAAAACATAAAAGGCGCAAAGGCGGATTTATCCCGTTAAGAGATCTCTTCCAGTTACCCTTTGCGATATCAAAATATATGTTTTTGTTTTATTTTTGTTAAAGTGGACTTTCTTTATGGTCTAAATCAAGTAAGCCAGAATCTTGATAGATACGTCGATATAGTCAACATGGTAAACACGGCCTCCAGTCCCGGCGTGTTGCTAAACGTTAAACAAACCTATGATATAACGAAAAACAAATCCCACCAAAAACATTTTCATGTCAAGATATAGTCAAAGCGCAACAAATATACATCAGACCTCAAAATAGAGCCAAGCTTCTCAATCTACGCGCCCTAAGTACACCAACTGTCTTACAAACTTTACCTACATCTTAGTTAAAATATACGGTTTGGCCAAACGGAAGAAAAACTT
This sequence comes from Keiferia lycopersicella, assembly GCA_029255805.1. Taxonomy (NCBI): domain Eukaryota; kingdom Metazoa; phylum Arthropoda; class Insecta; order Lepidoptera; family Gelechiidae; genus Keiferia; species Keiferia lycopersicella. The sequence goes on from JARACZ010000024.1 coordinate 1,850,751, forward strand.
CTTCCTTCGAAAAGGCGCATTTAGTCTAATTTCCGCAGTCAAATTGTTATTGTCTTCATTCTGCTGAAACAGCAAACCATACATTTAACAAATATGTAGGGTTTATAAAAGAAATTGGCATTTAAATGTTTTTGGTCGGATTTCATTGGTTTTGTAGTGAAGGGGAACCACTTCCGCCCCCCTTTTCTTAGAGGGTAGAGCGTAGAGTGATTTTATAAAATACTGATTCGCGTACTGTATTATATTATGTCCTTATACCAAATATCTAACTTCTAGCATGAAAATCCTAGAAAATTTCATTAAAACTTTAACCCCTCAATTTGGAAGGTTGTGGGGGGTTTATGGGATAAACATCCCATCGATTAAACAATCGATAACGAATTTCAGCTTTCTGGCACTTCAGGAAGTACTCAAAAATTTTGATGATCATCAGTGTGTCAATGACTAAATTGGATTGGCGGATTTTTGACATCGTTAAAATAATAAAAAGATAAGAGCTATAAAACGGAAACTTTGCCTGTTTAATGAAATTACTATTGACAATATATCCCGAGAATTTGATCAGTCTAGTATATCGGAAACTATCACGTTTCTCGCTTTGGCGGGGCCACCACCGTGGCCACAGAACTTTTTACATGACTGCCAAATCATAGACACTTCCTCCTTATACTTTTTGGTAACTTCGTGTCACGAAATCTAAGGAAGATTGACGTTGATGTCTTTGATAGAGCTGTCGTCTTGCATAATGTCTAAAAAATCAAAACATAAACAAAAAAAATAAACTAAATTGTGAAAATTTATCTTTAGTATGGCAAAATGCTACTACTGCTAGCTAAGCTACCGTAACCCATAAATTTGTGCTGAATTTTATAATGATAGGGCTGACTGACTGGCTGTGAAGATTGTCCGATGGTGTAGCACCGAAGTGGTTCACTATGCTATCGGGATAAGTCGATAGTACCCCTGCCTTCTATTCTACGCCGAGGGTCGGGCCACATTCAAATATCATCTAAATTCAAATTTAATTTGAATATGAGTTTCATCACGATGTTATTCCTTCACCGAAAGAGCAGTTAGTAAAAACACATTAGTACATGGCGACGATCTAACTCGGTTCTTACATTGTAAGACCGGTGTCCTGAACTCTTGCCCACCGACGCTCTTGGGTTCCTCCTGGGTGGGGGCTCGATCCTTACAGGACATAAATGTTTGTTAAGTTAATTCTAAAATATTTTTATCCAGTCTGGGTGTTTTGTATGTATCTATACCTATTTACAAAAAATATAAAATTATGCTAGCAACGCTAGCAAATATCACTACTGGGTTAGATGCTTGAATATATTGTTGGATAGTAGATTATTAGTGAGAATATTGACCAAATATTAACAAACTTCAATTATTTATTGCAGAACGATGTCCTCAAAAAAATATATAAATGCGAATCTTAGAACATCTGGCACTGTTCCTATTACAAAACATGAAAATATTGCTTTAATTGCAAGTACTTCAAATACAATAATAAGAAACTTATATAAGAAAACATCTGCTGCTCTCTGAAAGAAGTTACTTTAAGAACTGCTGGTAAAAGTTAATTTGGGCTAAAGTCTGTTATTGATCCAATAAAAAATATGTTTGAAATAAAATCTGTTTTCCTACTCAACAATTTTACCGGAGAGTTGAAGGGCGTTTGCCTTGATTGCCCTTTCTATATTGCCTGCTACATGTAGAAGGCGGTTGAAAAATTCTGACACTAGGGTTCATCGGGTCGTTGGACGATTCGGTGTCCCACACGAAAAGAAGAAGCCCTCCCTATATAGTAGGGGATTCCGCCATCAACGACCTTCACCGAGATGATAAAGTTACAAAAAACTTCGTGACAAAATAGGCTGCTTATCGACTAACAATACTGGTAGCTCCTGTCGTCTGAACACTTGTATGTATGAGGGAAGATTCAACAAACATTTTTTATTTTATTGCTGACGGTTCTAAAATTACTTCAATACTATTCTTATGAAACTACATAGGTGTAAAACTAACGAAGGAATTGGAGTCGGACATTTTCGAACACAGGCAGACAAATTAAACAAAATTATAAGGAGGTAGTATGGTTTAAAGCATAATAGGCTTTGTAGTAGGCTAAGGAAACTATAATTCAAAATAGGATTGATTTTGATATCGCGTTTTAAATGTTAACAGTGCCATCTATTGAATCATAATATGTATCACATCAAGCTGTTATTTCATTGCTTTTTATGAATTTTTATAATATGTAGGAATATCGTTTAGGGGTTTCTAAAACTTTTAGTGCTCATTTCGGTGCCTATTTGTTCATTTTTTATTATTATTATTATGAGCCTGAAGTGTCCCACTGCAGGGCAAAGGCCTCCCTCCCCTTCTTCCATTTATCCCTGTCTTGAGCCACCTCCATCCAGTTTTTGGCGTGGGCATCTAGTTCGTCTCTCCATCGTTTCCGTGGTCGACCGCGAGCCCGTTTCGCGTTAGGAGGGACCCAAGTGCTGGTAATATTTGCCCATAGTGAGTTTGGCATTCTAGCTGTATGTCCAGCCCAATCCCATTTAAGGTATGCTGACTTCTGACCCACATCAATAATTTGCGTTCGAGCCCTAAGCGTTGTATTTCTGACTCGGTCAATCAACTTGACTCCGAGTATGCTGCGCTCCATATTACGCTGGCAAACCTTGAGTTTGGACTTTTGAATGTCTGTCAATGACCAAGTTTGAGCTCCGTAGGTAAGAATTGGGAGAATGCACATGTCCATGAGTTTCCGCTTAAGTGTCAGTGGAAGGTTACCCTTCATAAGCTCTTTCATGGACCAATAGCTCCTCCAGGCATTTTCAATCCGTCTTTCGACCTCTTTGTCTTGTCGTGCCTGGAAAGAGACTATTTGGCCCAAGTAGATGTACTCGTTGACATATGTGATTCTCTGCCCATTCACTTCTACCTTATACTCAGGACGATTGGTCATAAGCTTGGTCTTCGACATATTCATTTGCAGTCCAACCTCAAGGCTTGCGCTGCTCAGATCTTCAAGCATTATTTGTAAGTCAGAAGCAGTTGAGGAAAACAAGATAATATCGTCCGCGAAGCGAAGGTTTGTCAGCTTCGCCTCGCCAACGGCAATACCCTTGCTTTCCCATTTCGGGTTCAGAACCCTAAATACCTCCTCAAGTGCGGATGTGAAAAGCTTAGGAGACAACGGGTCACCTTGCTTCACGCCTCTCTGTATGGCAAATGTGGGTCCGGGACTTTGTAACTTTACTGCTGCAGTACTACTTTTATATATATTTTTGATGAGACTTATGTATGTAGGATGGATGTTCTGGTTTTTTAAGGCTTGAAACATGGAAGTATGGTTTAAACTGTCAAATGCTTTTGAATAATCTACGAATGCTAAATATAGTGGCAACTGAAATTCCTGATGTTTTTCTATTAATTGGTTGAGGGCGTGAAGATGGTCCGTAGTAGATAGACCGGGGCGAAATCCGGCTTGCTCCGGTGGTTGGGCTAAATCGAGTAGGCCAGATATGCGGCGTTCTATAACTTTAATAAACGCCTTGTAAAGGTGGGATACAAGGCTTATAGGCCGGTAATTTCCTACATCTGACTTATCGCCCTTTTTGTGCAGAAGGATGATCTCAGAATGACACATCCGCTCTGGGATTTGACCGGTTTGTAAGATGGAATTAAAGAGTTTTGCTATATATGGAAGAAGGATCGGTTCGCCTATTTTTAATGTTTCGGTAGAAATACTGTCTGGTCCTGGACTTTTATTGTATTTTAATTTCCGGAGAGCGCAGTGAACTTCATGTTCAGTTATTGGGTGGATATCTTCAAGACATTCATGTGAAGCGCCCGGCTCTGAAAATTGCGTACTGGGACAGGAGTAAAGTTGTTTATAGAAGTCTGTGCTGATATCTGTGATCTTTTTTCTGTCTCTATGCTTTACTCCTTCTTTGTCTTTCAGAGCCGTTATCCACGCCTTGCCTCTTGAGATCCCTTTGCGAGCAATTTTTAGTGACCGGTTGGTTTCTAAGGCTACTTGAACGAGTTTAGTATTATGTTGCCTTAAATCCTTCCTGATATTTCTTTTAACTGTTTGTTCTTTTCTTTTAACTATTTGTTCATAGTTATCTATTTTTCAAAATAACAATGTCCTTGTGCCAGCAGCATACGAATAGATAGAGAAAGGAAAAGAACGAAATGCGTGTTCTTGTCGTAGTCTCATAATTTTAGGAGCCCAAGTGTTTGTAGTATCTATGATGCTACTATAGGAGGACTTTAACCTCGTAAGGCTCAGGAGTTCGTGAGAATTTTTCATATAACGGCGGCCCGAATGCCTTTTTAAAAGGTATGATTCTACAATGGAAAATTAACCTTATAAGCTCACCGTTTTTCCAGAAACTTGCAGTTCCAGCAGAGCCCTTTGTTAATTACTTAGCTTGAACTACAAAATATTAATAGACGAGATATGTACTTTAAAATTTTACATAATTAAAGGATAAACACTATGCCCAAGTTTATAGCTATAAGGTTGCTTTATAAAGTGATGTTTGCGCCACTATAGATCGACATACCTTTTAAAAAGCATCTGGACTTTACGAGGAATACTATAGGAGACTACACAGAATAACAAAATTAATAGGAATAAATATTTTCATCAGGTTACCAACAATCATAGAAAAAAAAATACGAGATCAAACGCTAAATAACATTATTATGTGTGAAGAATTATTAAACCACGTCAGGAAACAAACAGTTTCAAAGTAAATCAAGGTTTGCGACGATGATGATTACTGGAAATGCTACGATTGGTCAACAGCGACGAAATCTATTATTACTTCCTGGTTTCTCTCATCATCCTCACGTAGCAATTCCAGCCGAAAAACGCTTTAGATGAGATATCTTTTTCAGTAGGCATTCCGCTTCTCCTTTAAATTGAAAAGAAGCACTGCTTTTCGTTCGCTGGAGTGGTGGTGGATTAAATGCGAATACCATCCATACCACCTGTGTTTAAACTGGTACTCGGTAATGAAATCGGAACAATCTTCTTCCTCATGGGTAGAACGCACGTGCCACTTTAAGACAACTAAAATGGAATCAGAAATTAATATTATTACTTTGTCCTTTTTTCTATCTGCCGCTGTGATCTGTAACTGTACTATGCTAGCTAGACTGTTGTGTGTATCAAAATCAGTTGGTACTGTGATAGAATTTAAAGATTTTCATAAATTGCTTATTTTGATTCCGTGTATGGGAGTCCGCAACGACTGGTCCAATGTATTATAATTTCTATTACTCTAAGATTTAATTCTCACCTTTCTGTGAATTTATAAGGATATGTGGGTATTGATATGTAAAGTAGAATGTGGGATACAAGCATAATTAGAAGGAAACAAATTACAGCATGAATCGAATTACGACGTTTCAGAAATGGAGCTCCAGGTGCTCCTACTCAGAAATTCTAATCGTATAGTTTTAAGTTACCTTTATTAGTTTTATTTACTAAATTTTATCTTCAAATTATTCATCGAGAAGTTCTTCTTTACAAAATTTACTCCCTTTACTATCTTTACTTGTAAGGTAGGCAGGCTGATAGCGTAGGTATATCTGAAGTTGGTAGAGACAATAATGGGTTATAAGCCATAGTAAGATTCTCAAGCAAAGAAAATAAGAATCGGTGCAATGCTTCAATGATTACATACATACAGAGTGAGAAAGACAGTCACTTCATCAAATTGCCACTATATCAAAAAATGTAACTGATATTTTGTTCCGGAACCGATCCTAGCGTGGTGACTTATCATTATCACTTTATCAGGCTCTAGCTCAATATAGTACCTACCTTCGCTCAGAGTATACTTTTCGGGGTACGATTTGTGCATGACACTCCATCATGTTAATGGATGAGGGGGATATAAGTAAAAAACTAAAGCAAAATACTTTTAAAAAATTGTACCTATTTTAACAATCGACACAGACATCGTCGCACGTACATATTATAATACGTATGTATGTATCCGTGGTCCGTGAAACCCATGTGTATTTCTTATATAACAATTACTTATAAAATATAATGAATATTTCGAATTTTCACATACTCAAATACAATTTATTGCAAAGTAAACAAAGCTAAAACTGACAGAAGAAAATTTAGGACAGGAAATTGAATGAATGGAAAGAACTATGAGTGACCGGTATTAGAACCAATATGCGGAAATGTTTTCTGTTTCTACCGGTGTCATAAATACTGAAAAGGACGGTGTATACGATTTAGTTCCGATTACGCCAAAATCAAGCCAGAATAGGCCCATACCGTTTTTTGACTTATTCTTTTTTTTGGCAGTTAGATGACAACTTTTTAAACGCGCGTATTTACGGTTTATAGGTTGCGATAAGGTCCTACATTGCTGGCTCTAAGCAAATTGAGTATGATTTTGGTAACAAAAACTGTAATAGACTGTTCCCAATATGGTAAAAACCGTAACCGAAGCCTTATAGGGCATATCGCTTTCACGATATGTCAAAATGCTGCAACAGATTTGGGCCCCAGGTCTATGTTCACCAATAATACTTAGTTATAACTTAGATCTCCAAATACTTAGCCTGGAGGTAACTTAGTGAAACATAAGTAGATTCTAAGCAAGTGCTGACCACTTCGCATCCATTCTGGGCCTGACCAGAATCAGTAACTTACCAAGTTACTTTTGAGTTGGGAATAAGTAACTGCTACTCTGTATTAGGATGATTTTAAAAACGCCATAATGTAATGGTCCATGATGGATGGTGCTAATATAATTTTACGCAAAAAATGTATGTCGAGTGGAATACCAATTCGACAAACCACACGACGAACCCTGTTAGCAGAGTTTTGAAACACTGGGTTTCTGGTGTAGTGCTGTTGCGACCATCATCTTGATAAGTCATTCAAAAGACTTTTACCGTCTTCTTCTTTTCGTGTGATACACCTAGTTGCCCGACGACCTAATGAAACCCTGGTGTCAGAAATTGTCACCAGTCTACCAAAAGTAGCAGGCTTCTGACATGGTTCTATAACGACCGATGTCTAAGTGATCATAGACAGCAACCAGGACCTACGGCTTAACGTGCCATCCGAAACACGAAACCATATTACTTACGGACAATCGGGTGGTTCAGCCCGCAATGTCCTAACCAGACTGGGAACAAATTCACAAAGTGATAAATATCAACTTTGTGAGTGACCCACCGAGAATCGAACCCGGAATCTTCTGCGTCAGAGGCAGTTATCTATACTAGCTGTTCCCTAATACCAAAATACTTGTGGACATCCCTATGTCCGAGTTTGACGAGTCAACTCTAGGGGAGTTATGACGAAGATGGCCCACAACGTGCGGGCTGTAATTTTATTTAGAGCCATCGCGCCCCTGCCTACCCTAACGCAATCATCCTCGCATTTTGTACGAATTACTCTACGCGTTTTAGGTTACTGGTTAATCGTGTTTTGAATGCTAAGTTTCGGTGACACGAAAAGAACGAAAGAAATGCTAAGTTTGAGGTTTTTTGTAAAATTATCAAAACAATGCCGTGTGATGTTCCAATGCGTTTTACTCACGTACATTTGCCGCCTGCTCTTATGGTGAAGGAAAAACATAGTAATGAAACCCACTTAAAAAAAAAAGAATTCAGATGCTATTTGAATGTGACTTAACCTGGGATTCGGGCCAGGTTTGCCTTCGAGTTGCAGAGGTCAGATGGCAGTCGCTCTGTGTAAAAACTTGGTGAAACGTCAAATCCCCTAGGTTAGGTACCCAACTCCGACATCTCTGTCGAACGAGTCGATTGGCGAATGAATGAGTCGGCTTAGAATAGCATAACACACAAATACACAAATCACGCCTTTATCCCTTGCGGGGAGGCAGAGTCTTAGCGATCGTAAAATCGTCGTCATCGCCACGTTTGACAAGTACTGAGGGCCCTTTCAGATGGTTTGTGTATCACTTTAGTGACAGGTTGTCAGCCTGTTTAAGGTATTTTGATACCTCTTTGATTTTCCAACTTCACATTTTGTAGATCCAACATTTTTGGTTGGTTACTGACTAATAAAGGCAAATTTCCCAGAATATAAATATTCCTAATTTTTTGCTGCATATTTTCAAAGTACCTACTCACCGGTCTACATTTTAATTGAAGCCGTATTCAGCACTCATCAATTTGGAGCCAAAATATTGCCAGCCCATACCAACCCTGGTTCACACACGTGCTCTAGGATTTTGCGATGATATTGCCGGCCCAGCGTTATTGACGAAAGGAGTTGTGTGAACCCACGTCTATATAGAGTCAAAAATAGGATTTATTGTCCCGTACAAAAAAGAAAAGAAAATAGAAGCACCCGTCGTGGGTGCACCGCCGCACGACTGTCACACGCTGATTGTCTTCTTCTTTTCGTGTGGGATACCAAGTCTTTCAACGACCCAATGAACCCTAGTGTCAGAATTTTTCAACCGCCTTCTACAAGTAGCAGGCTTCTGACATGGTTGTGTAACGACCGCCGTCTAAGTGATCATAGACAGCAACCGGGACCTACGGCTTAACGTGCTATCCGAAACACGGAACCATCTTACTTACGGACAATCGGGTGGTTCAGCCCGCAATGTCCTAACCAGACTGGGAACAAATTCACAAAGTGATAAATATCAACTTTGTGAGTGACCCGCCGAGAATCGAACCCGGGACCGTCTGCGTCAAAGGCAGTCGCACTACCACTGCGCCACATCGGTCGTCAAAATTGTAAAAACGCTGATTGTCATTTGTAGGTATACTGGATGTCATAAACCGCAACATTTCGCGGCATGTGTAAGAACCAGCAAACCCAATCCACGCCGACTGTCATTCATAATTGAAAAACGCAATTACGTTGTTCAGTAATTAACATTAAATTCGCAAATAATCCCCCCCTCTCCCCATTTCGCCCCCTGGGAAATGGGGGGACTTGATTGAATTATAGGGAAATTTTGAATTTGGAATAATTCACTTTGGGCCAGTTAGCCCTTTACACCTCCCTACCATTGTTATTCCCTCCGCGTACAATTATTATAACCTCGCTTTTATGATGTCCTGGTACTTGCTTACGTTTTAATTGAAAAATCTGTTTTTGATTTTAGTGGTTTTCACTGCAAAAGTTATTCCGATCGAAGTTGACGAAGTCGTCAATATACTCGATGTCCCACTCAAGACCATAAGACAGCAAAACATCTAGTTTCATAGTAGGTCTAAAACCAACAAAGTTTTCACCTATCTGCACATCAGCACTGACTTGATTAGGTATCAAATAAAAATCAACGATGCCTGCTCCTAAAGCTTTAGTTTTACATTCAGCTCTAAAACGAAGAAACAAATTCTCGGTTTGGACTTCGGCCATATTTATCGTAAAACTGGGAATCCTACCGATAGTGTCGTAGAAAGTGATAATTCCAATAATTTATGCATTCGTAATGAGCAACACCGTTTGACCTTTCAATGGTATTTCTTTAAGATATCCCTACTCAAGTGGAATATTATTTATCTCAATACGATGTCGCAGCCAGACACGAAGACATTTGCCCTTATAAGAAATGAGTTATTGCGGAAGAAATGTCAATAAATATCACAAATATCAATCCGACGGCAACAGTGTGATATCAAATTCTGGTTTCCTGGTGTGATACCTGTATCACACAACAAAATTCAATTTTCACGTCGAACCTATAGCGGGCGACACAACCGCTCGCAAAAACCAAACAATTACACAAACGTGCGCTGAAAGCTTAATTTTTCCCGCCAAAAATACCCCGAAATGTGCAAAAACGCTCACCGACGCTTTGTTAGTTTCGCGCCTACGCGCCAGCCATTTTTGACAGCTGTCAAATCAAAAGCCCCGCCAGTGATAGCGTCCCTCTCGCCGCGCCCAGCATTTTTTTATTAAAATAACAAACGGCACGCACGAAAAGGCAAATTTAAATAATACACATTGTAATCCCACACAAATTACCAGGCGCATAGCGCTATGAAAGCGATAATCGTAGGTATGACGGCGATACATGCATCACAATTTCTGTCGTCCGCCTCATTTCAATACCTATTGTAGTTCCGGCGGCGCAGATCCGAAACGCTACATCTCCACACAGGGAACACGTCCATCCGTCATTTCCGAACGAAAGCTACATGACAATTGATCGAGATTCAGAACGTAACATGTCATATAACGCGACGAGTGATTCTGACGCTCGCGACTGATTTCTGAACGTTGACAAACGCGTTTTAGCGGTTCGCAGAGAGTTCTTTTTTCGAATACGCCTCGCTTTAGAAGAAGAAGGTGATACGCGATTGTGACGTGATGATGTGTTGCTGTCATGCGTTCTATTGGCTCTTGAAGGGGTGTTGACGGCCGCATCAGATCTAGATGAGCGCGAGGACATGTTAATTGTTAGGTACGGACAAATCAACAGTGTGTAGGTGTACACTTGACAGGTTAAATATTACGCCTCAGCGAAGACCTTTGACCTTTCCGCATCGCTGAAACTTTACATTATATGGCCATTATTGAAGTTTCATTTTCAGATGCAAATAAGTTGAATAACGCTGCAGGACGTTGCATTCTCTTGAATTTTAATAATGATTGTTCAGTAAATCGACTCGCAGAGTTCGTTGGCTCGAAAGCGAGTGATTAAATGTAAAAATATTAATTGATTCGTACTCAGGTATGAACGTATGATTAATGAGTGTAGTAACAAATTGTTGGTTAATATAGTTTAATCGATGCATTACAACATATGGCCATTTTGCAGACAGGTGGCAAAGTTAATTTGTACGTGGACGATCTTCTATGCAAAATATTATCTCAAGTCAGAAAACGTCGGTGTTTTATATTGACGATTTTTTTCTTCAAAGTTATTTTTATGTTTGGCTCTTTCACTTCATGACTGGACCCAAAAAATAAGATTGCAAAGACTCAAGCACTACTTGAGGCACTATAGAGAAATAAGTGGCCTTTGGACCAGGGAAGCAGTGGGCGACAGAGTTGGCTTGGAAGAGTGTCGTGAGAAAGAAACTCGCGTAGGTGTGCTGTAGATTATTATTTATTATGATTGATAAAATGCTGCTTAGATACCGTATGCTTTTGATGTCATTGCTCTCTAACCAAAATTACAATACTTTGCTCTACGCTGTTTCTTTTGAGCAGACTGCTGATTTACTTTGACGAATTTGCATGCATTCTTTCAGTCACGAGTTGCAGTATTCTAGGATGCTGCACGATGTCTGGATTTATCCTCGCTTATTACAACAGAAAAAAATGGTGTGCTAGCTGTCATTTGAATTGGATTTGTTATTGATCTTTTCATGCTGTGCCTCAACACTTCTTCGTGTACCAGGAGTAGACGAAGGTAAGGAGCTCACCTGGATCCGTCGCGTCGAGCGTCTGCGGCGGGGGCTGGCTGAGGGGGCCGGGGGTGCCGCCGGAGCCAGGCGAGCGAACGTCGTCGTTCACCGCGCCTCCGTACGAGAGCGACGACGAGGGCGGTCTCTGCGGACAACATCCACGGTTATTATGCGCGCCTAGTACTTCTGAATTTGATGATGAATAATTTTGATGGAAAAAAGCGGCTTTGGCAAACACCCCCAGCCATGACTACATCCAGGGTTATTATGCGCGCCTGGTACTTCCAAATTACAAGTTTGAAGTTTGGGTAGATAAAGCGACTTTGGCAAACACCCCCAGCCATAAAAAAGCGTTAATGCAAACCTGCAGGAAGTACCTGAAGGCATGATGATGACGATGATCCGTTCGTAGAAACAGCATAGGTCGTCAGTTCAAAATGTATGTGAGCAGTTTGGTTAGAAACATAAGGATGCTGTGAATGTGGGCAAATCCGAACAGTTCCATGAAATACAAACGCAGGTCAATCATGACTCAAAACAACCATCAGAAGTTGAATTCCACCATGATATCATCACGCTTGACTTAGCTTGATGTCTTATCTCGGCATACCCAAAAAGCGGCAAACCACAGCCATCAATTGACTTAGACTAGATCCACCACACCAAAAAAAAAAACTTTCAAGTAGCTGGGTGTTTCCAAGGTATCCATGCCGTACACTTATGACTGTTATTCAAGACAAGTACATTGCCTTACTTTTAGCGAATTGCAAGAGAAACTTCCTAGCATTTACCGGTAAAACTGTGCAATTCACGGTAATGATCTAATTCGAGTGCATCAGATTTCCTGGCTCGGCGCGTTTCGAAGCGACAAGGCCCATAAGGCAGGTGCGCTTGCGTCGGTAATACGGTAAACATATAATCTGATTTAGTAAGTGCGATTTTGTCAGCTGATTCGGTTGGGTGACCTTCAAATGTTTGGGAGATTAATCAGGCTGTAATTTTAATCTTTCAAATTGAAACATTAAAGTCTACAGAGATTAAACACACCTACTAAAACAATACTAATAAAATTTTGTACCTTATATTTTATCACTAATCAGCGTTCACGTATCAGAACAATTGCATTTTATCATGTCAAAATGCCTGAAATTTTAAATTCCTAATTTCTGAAATTTGTTCTTTCGAAAATCATATTTTATCGTCTGTCACTCTCATTCTTTCAAGTTAAATAATTTTGCAGACAAGCAGAAAACCCAGCGTGTTCTCTTCATGCGTGTATGTCAGTCTGACAAGATCTGGTACACTGTCAATATCAGTACGTATACCACATTTAATGGCGACTTAGCGTGCGCGCTGCGTCATTATCGCGTTCGCTTCCAAACATTACGCCGTTCTTAATAAGTACAAATTTTTACACCGTATTATTTCCGATTTTGAATTTGTCTGTTACCATTAGTGTCATATGTTTTGTATTGATGGTGTTTTTTATTGACGGTTAGGTTTTATTGTCATCGATCAGATTTTCAGATCCGCCTTGCAAGTTGGTCCATTCCAAAGTCTTCTAACAGTTCAAAAATAGCCTACTCTTGAACAAATTCTTCATTTTATTTACCTTGATGATTTCTTAATCTGCAACCACAAACTTACTTTTCTCTTATTTACTTCTATGTGGTGTCTACCCTAAGTCACTGTCACTAACCTGAATATCTACATTCATAAGATGGTCGCTATCAAACTCTCGAGTAGGTATTTTGGCACCAAGCCTTTTTTTTATTTCTGCTTGTACACCATCATGAAGTTTACCAAGATTGATCACCCAAGGGAGCACACCCGCTGCCCCATCGTTCCCATGACATTTGACACCTCGCACGCGACACGACAATGCAAGGCGTTTTTGCGCGCGTATAATTTGCGCGTACGATCGCTGCGCCTGCGCTGCGTCCCTTAATTAGGTTAATGCGCGATTGCTATCTGATATTTGATAGTTTGACGTAGCATGATGGGGTGCGCTAAGTGTTTGGAGTGAGTTTGCTGTGGTCTCAGAGTGATTGGGATACCGTTATCCTCATATATTTTTGCATGTGGTACCGGCTTTAAATATCACTATCCCTTTTCTACCCTGTGAGTATAGCGTATGTATCAATGTGTAAATAAGTCAACTATAAGGGAGAGAATCAGGAAATGAGTAGAAGTGTTTCCTGTGAATGAAAAACCTTGTACTGTCCCTTCCGTTCTAAGCATGGTGAATATGACTAACTGTCCTAAAAGAGAAAGACCTATCTCCAAAAGTTGACTGCTGGGACTGTTAAGGATTTTTTTCTTAATAATCTTAAAATCATCGGTTATCATCGTCACCAGCAAAAGTTTTGGTTTTCAGTTCATTATAAAACGTACCTTTAACCATAATTTACTGACATTTCATCGCCAAGACAAGATTAAAACCAGCAGAATCTTTTAAACTCTTCACCAAATTCCCGGAAAGATTACAAACACCACATGTGTCATACCATAACAAGATCTCGTTCTTTTTCAATGCAGAGACCGCAAAAAACTTTCACTCCACATCGTCGAGAGCCCTTCCGAGAATCGAACCCGGGACCCATGTGGCACAATGCGAAATTACCAACTGACCCCGCCTACGACAGAGATGAAAAAATGTGTTTTCTTGGAATGTAGTGTGAAATAACAAAGATGGTTAATTGACTGAGAACGAAGAGGTATTTTATGTTGAAAACTAGGAATCATTGCTGACTTTGACTTTTTATATAACAGAAAAGATTCGGAAAAAGACAGAATGATAAAATACGAGCGCATACCTACAAGTAGATGGAGGAGGCCCAAAATAGGAAAGAATGGAAGAAATGGGAGGGCTTTGCCCTGCAGTGGGATGATACAGGCTAGAATAATAGTTTTTCTACACGCCAAACTATCAATGGCAGGGGTCCACTTATGGTGAATATTCTTAGCAGCTGTATGAAAGACCAGTATATTTTGATCGCTGAAATGGGTACGTTAAAGTGCTGTCTCTAGATCCTATTGATGTATGCTAGCTTAGGTTGTAGATATGTCCTAGGGAACATCCGCTTTTACAAACATTTTTTCTTTAGAAAAAGAGGATACTAGGTTTTTTGCCAATTTCAAGTACGCCAATGAGAAACAAAAAATTGCTGAAAATACTGTTCCACCTTAACCCAGATTACCATATTTGATTGATATTGCTCGTTTGCCGGACAATAGCCACATACACACACAACGTTCTATTACATCAAGTTAATGATACGAATAGTAATCACCGAAAAATCATTTTAATTGTTGGCTACGTGCGTGAAACGGATTGCGGCTAATGATCGTTAGGTGTAAGTGTAGAGTTCATTTAAATAATAACTTTGGTAATTGAATAGTATGAGAAAACATGCACTTTGCTGGTTTTTTCTAAGAGGGTCTTAGAAACGTAACTTTTGAAGGTTAGAGAAGAAAGAATAGAAAATGACAATACACTCACGATCAAAATCTGATGAAGCAATTATATTTTTTGTTGTAAAGTAAACAAAATTATAATTCTTATTACGAGAATGTAGTTCATACCTACCTCATTCTACATTTACAAGATACCAAGATGTGTACGCGCAAATAAGAGCGCGGTCAAAACGAAATTCAAAAATAGAACACGCATACCGATTGGCAATTTCAATAATCATTAAAGAAATCGAACAGACGGGCGAATCCAAATTCAAATTTGGAACAGATGTCCGTTGCCACTCTCGATTACTGGCCGTTCAGATCTATTCCCTAATTTGAATACAGAACACATGCTTTCAAGGACGGTTTGAATTTGAATTCTATTTTGCAAACCAATGTCCTTTTCGCGCCGGCGGCGTTGGTGATTTTGTTCAAGTAGGTTGGATTACGCCACTTGTTTTTGACTAAATTTACTTTTGGGAAACTTTGTTGATTCTTTTATATCTCTATTGTACATAGTAAGTGCTGTGCCGTATGATTCGCTAGCTGCCTGAGTTATTCATAAAATACAACAGTTGCACGCTTAAAATTATGTCTCAAAATACTACTTGCAGACATCTTTCTTATAGTTTTTCGAAATATTCAAAATTTGAATTATCAAACAAATATAATACTTTTAGTTTTACATACATAAAATCGTTTTAGATCGTTTTAAAAAGTTGTTCATTTGACCTGTCAGGCATGTAGCCTCGCGGATATTAATTATGAAATCTCTAGTATCAAATAATGTCAACTCTGACTAGAGAAAAAAGTATTTTTAAGTTAATAGAAAACAGGCTAAGGTCTTTCAATTTCGGCTCCTTTAAAATTAGGGTCCAAAAGGTCCGTTTTTGTGGCAGGAAACGTAACTCCCTAATGCGTTCCGTTCACACCATATGCGAGAATCAAAAATGACTTATTTGAGTATACCTCATTATGCCGAATATTGTTATAATTTTGTTTATTCACGTCAAAAGGACCGTAATTTTGTGTCGTTAGCGAATATCTGTTAGTGACAGCGCAGAAGTTGAAAATTATGATACAGAAATGCCACTCTCGTATCTAGGTACCGATAGATAGTTATCAAACTTTCTTTCTAGATTTCAGTGATAGACTTGAGAAATTGAAAGGCGTAGATGAAAAGAGAAACAAAAATTAATTTGATGATAATGTTGATGATAAGTGTCATTAGGTAGACAAAAACACAACAAAATATAACAATCTGGATAGTCAGTTAGATAAAGACATCAAGAGCCACAACTCCATTGCCGGACATGGACCTTCCCCTGATTGAGGGGAATTGGCACTACTCATAACGCAAACGGATTGGTGAGCGCAGTGAAAGATGTTGCATTTACAGGAAAATCTGCTGTCCATTCTCTAGTCGCCCTTTACGACACCCACAGGAGGAATTGTGATGATGCTTTTCTAACCCGGCATCACACTGCAATAATTACTGATGACAATATAGTTGCAGAGGTCAGATGGCAGTCGTTCTGTGTAAAAACTTAGCTCCACGTCAAATCCCCTAGGTTAGGTAGCCGACCCCGACAGAGAACGCGATAAGGCAAGGAGAATGATGAATAGATTTAAAACCATTTCTACCGGTTATTGTTTCTGTGTCGATAGCTAACGATAGGGAACTGCCGATTGGTAAACGGTAACACCTTTCGCTGTAATTATTTATCGATATTTTGTCTGTTTTTCGACAAATAGTAATGGACGGACACATGCGATTGTTTTTATAATTCATTTATCAATAATTGTTATTGACTGTGAGGAAGTCAGAAAGTAGTACAATGGACGGACGGATGCTATTGAAAAAAATATGAACACTTCAAGGTTCATGTAGGTATAATTAATGGTTCTTATGAAGAAGGGCTGAAAAGTGACTCCAAATGGATCGTGTAGTATAAACACACGGTGCGTCCCGCCAGTTTTTGGCTTGAATTTGGGTGTATCAAATATGGTACCAATATTTCTATCAATTGCACGTGTTAAACTGAAAATCGTGTCTTTTACAAAAAAAAAAACAACAAGAATAACTTACAAAATCAGTAGAATTAGTTTGAATGAGACTTCTGAAGATCCGAAAACACCCAAAGGAAAATCTCAAATAGCCTTCCAAACACAATGTCCAGGAACAAGGGGAAAGAGGGGTAGCACAGGAGTGAGGGGGACAATACCAGACTTTTCCATTACCGTTAATTTGGCAAACGAGACTTTACTATAGTGTCATCTTGAGGGCCCATACGTCTTAATACAACGCTCGTTCGTTAGATAGTAAGAAAAAGTCCACCAAGCAGTTTTGAAGACAGAATTTGTTAGAATTGCTACTAAAGGAAAGAAATTCGTGCATATCTGGATGATTTTGTGATGATGTTAACTTAAGAAAAATTCTTTAAAATGGCGATCAATTCTAATGACTTTACAGAATTAAAAAAAAGTAACAAAACTAAGACGCAGCTAGACATTTCAAAATATAAAAGAAACCTTAAAATACAGAACTAACTTAAATTGAGTGTATAACTCTAGCAAAAGTTTCCAAACAATTTATGAGAATTGGAGCAACAATTTTATCCAGGAAAAAGAAATTATAAGAAACACTTCTGGTGTTGATATAACATACTTCGAATTCGAATCTACAAATAGGTAAGTACAAGCAAGACGCAGATAAGATTACCCCTTGATATAAAAATTGGTAAGCATGATAAAATCAACATGATTCGTTGGGGATTGTAGAAGAATTAGACACGAAATATCCACTTCTTGTTAAATAAATTGCAAAAAATTATGATAAAGTTTGAGTTTTTAATTAATAATCACATACAAAAAAGACTTCTAATAAAAACAGCCTTCTAGATTATGGCTAATAACTAAGATACAAAATGCAATCATATTAACGTAGGTATTTCTGGATTAGAATATCCAATAGATAAACCGATAAATATTGAGTTGAAGTAGCAAGAAACACATTATTATAGAAAATGCAGAAGCAAAATAGAAAACAAGAAAATAGAAAGGATACCACCTCAAAACTATTGTTCCCAATGATTAGTATACACCAAATGGTCCCAAGCGCATGACTTATGGTTCTTTCCCATGGTGGTCACTGACATTTAGGCGCCAAACTTTTTTATAATTACTATCACGTCGGCCATAAAGCTATGGCGACATTATGGGAATAGGTTAAACGACAATAAAAAGTATATATGAATAAATTCCATCATTGCGCCGGATACTTTATTATATAATTTAATTGGTGGTGTGTGTTTTGGGTTTTTGATGTGGTTTCGGGTGATGTAAGACCTTTTGACTTGATGATTGAAGAGTTACTTTCTTTAGCAATTAAACTGACATAAATAGAGTCCTTACTTATTTGGTTGGGGAATCATTTGCTTTAATTCTTCTTTTATTAAAAGCAAGCTATATATTAATTATGTGTTCCAAAAATTTTTTGCGCTGATAGCAACACCTGTCTGAACGGAACT
Organism: Keiferia lycopersicella; assembly: GCA_029255805.1. Classification (NCBI taxonomy): domain Eukaryota; kingdom Metazoa; phylum Arthropoda; class Insecta; order Lepidoptera; family Gelechiidae; genus Keiferia; species Keiferia lycopersicella. The sequence goes on from JARACZ010000024.1 coordinate 1,869,155, forward strand.
AAGTGACGCTGTTGACATTATTCCAATTGAGCGATTTATCTGTCAAGTTCAGTGTCTCTTATCCAGAAAAACATTTTTCATTCGCAGCCATCACCACCTATCTACTAGGTCCTACACGAACCGATTAATTTCTGCAGAAAGTTGTTAACTAGATGGCGTCACTTGCAACACCATATTTATCTTGTTGCTGTAATTGGTCCAAAATATGTTATGTCACATTTGAATGATCTACTTTTTGCTTATTGGTTTGGTACCTCAGCCTTACTTGTGGTCATTTTCAAAAACCTTTGTGTTTTTCTCCCCATATGGTACGTCATGTCATCAATGTAGTGACCTCAAGAGCTGTGCAATTACTTTTCGCCACTTAAGCACAAAACTAACTCTTCAAATTCGATTGCTGTTAAACCGTTCTAAATAAACAAACCAATACATATTGTGAATACAATAAAAACATAAGGGTTGGTTAACTTTGCTTTCTGAATAAAACAGCCCTTCAAAAACACGCTCCAATGAATTAAACACAAAACAATTGGGAAAAGAACAATATAACGGGGGTTGTGTTCGAAGTTTGAATTTAAATTTTGAATTTGGAATGGCGCGTGCGCACGATCGGGTTGCACCAGCTGGTGGAGGCGGAAGTGGAAATTTAAAAGATTGAGTTTTCATTATGATCGATTTGGAATTGTTTTTGAATTGACACGCGATGTTTTGTTTATTGGTCCCGAATCGAAAATCTTTGTATAGAAGAATCCTTTATATCGACTTGTAGGTACTTACCTACATAACTTTTACCAATCTGTTGTGTACGTTTGCCGTTAATAAGTAACTTAACTTGGATACAAACTGCATAATTTTTGGTTTAGTTATAGTATTTGAATATTCTCTTATCTGGCATTCATAAATTTTATACTAAAGTACAAGTATAACTACTATAATACCCATCCTTGATACTTAAAACTTCAAGCCAAGAAATCCAAGGCATGTGCGTATCTTGAGGCCTGATCTGCCCACCTGTTCTATTAATAAACCACATTTACAATAAACAAGACTTCTTAATTAAACTAATACGGTAATTTAAAACGATGGCTATGCAAAACGAACATGGCAACGTACTAGGCGCGCAGAAATTGCAAGAAGGTTGCATTGCCGCGTTAACGATTATAGATCGCTGAAATTGTTGGAGAGACGGAGATAGATTTTGTACTAGGAGAACATGGGATTGAGATTTCTCTTAAGGTGGCTACATACAAGAACCTGTTTAGAAAATACAAAGATTTCATGATGCCAACAGCTTTGAGAAAGACATAAAAGGATACAAAGCTAAACAAAGAAGATATATTGATGCATCATTTTTACAAAGATATGATAACTTGCGATAAACAGAAGGGCAACAAACGAGTCCGTATAAAAAGGACGAGCAAAAATTTTAATTAACCAACCAAAAGGTATACCTACTACAGGTTTTGCATCACACGCAGATAGACCTGCTCCGAGAAAATTAATATCGTCTCATTTAGTATGCAAATAGTGAGTCGGCCTTATCTGCCTTGTCCGGTCCGTTCAATCAAGGTGTCCTTTAGGCGGGCTATCTGCGCGATCTCACCTCCTTGCTCTCATGCCGCCGTGGTACTTTCGATTTATTATGCTAGACTATCATTAGCGTAATCTTCATTTATCTATTTTGTAAGATGGTTGTTCTTTTTCGTTATTGCGAAGGGCTTGAGAGCTTACTGTTGATTGATAAATCGGCTCAGATTCTTTTTGGGATTATTATTATGCTAATAATTGACATTGACAAGTTAAAAAATGAAGTCACACAGATCGGGTTAGAGATAAAAATAACAAACGCTGTGGACCCAATTTCGCCATGTCGAACACAGAAAATATTAGGTCAAACTTTCAATAGCTAATCAAGAGTAATTGTGTTGTTATAATAGAAGGGAAGGGCCTCGATTCGATTCCCATTGTTTAGGCTGAAACCAGACACTGCAGCCCCCGTGTCTGGGGTGGAAATGTGTGAGAAAGCATGTGGATTAGGTTTCTTGTGTACGCGTTTCATTTTGTGCCACATTGGGTTCAGTAGATTTCAAATGTTTTCAAATTTCGACAATTCGTTTGTACGTCACCAGCTTATGAAGAGAAACTCGATTCTTCTATCTTCTACTTCTTCATATATTTTTTTTTAAACTTAAATAAAAAATGTAGTAGGTATTTAAACCTCTTCCAAATTTTCAATTCGAAGTTTTGAATAATGCATCTGTGTACCAAAAGACTCCAATCACAAAACAATTTTCTCGAAAATATTTGCAAACCTCAACTCGTGCCCCTCTCGTCAACTCTTGACACACGACAGGCGTAATCTCACGCGTCCACAGCGTCCCTTACACCCCGTATAAGGGTATACAGGGTCCTCTATTCTAAGGGCATGTTCCCCACAATCGGCTGCTTGCCTGGTACCACTCAGCCACTGTTTTCCTTTGTAATCAGCCCCCGCGTTCCCCTAATGATTTTTCCTTTTATTTGTTTTTGTGCCGTAATTGTTGTTTGGTTTTCTTGCAAATTGCTTGCGGTAAATAATGTGTAATAAAGACTTAGTGTTTTGGCTGCGCGGTCAGATAGGCAGGGTGCAGTAATGACGGAAAAGTAAACATTTCAGTTCAGGATCTATTTTTATTTTTCCACCTTGCTTCCACCATTGAATCATTGTTCAACAAAAATGCATGACGGAGAGTTTACCTCGTTTACTTCTCATTGTAAACCCAACGGCACTTACAGTTATAAAACCAATAAAAAGCGTTCATTAATCCCACCACATTTCAATAACGCGACAAAGAAGTAGAAAATTTCAATATCAATTGTAAAGCGTTGGCCCCAGAACGGAGCCCTGAGCGAGCGACACGTGTTACAGAGCTTAACTGCACTTACAATTAAGCTTTAAGTCCCGGTTAATTAAACTCCGTCCGTATTGTCGCGCGAAACCCTTTAAGCTTCCCACAAAGCGAGCTTTCTGTAAAAAGCCTATTGAAAAGCTCGCTCCGCCGTCTCGCAGGCATTGACGGACACGACTATACTTTTTAATACAGATGTTTTGTCCCGCAAATAGGATTTGAATTTCGAGTTGATTGTTTCCGTTATTGACTTCATAGGGTTTTGTGGTGGTTTGAATGAGTGGGATTAGTTTGCATGGTTCGTTGGCGACGAAATGTTGTGACGGGAATCCTATCAGATTTGTGTCCCAGTTTCATAGTGAGTCTCTGTCCGCCATATATTATCAAATTTTATAATCTGCGTGAGATCTACGACAGCAGAAATCTATACGTCTGATATTTATTGGTATAGAGAAGGCTATAAATAGTTATAATATTTATAATATTGTCGTAGTAAATATTTATCTATAATCACAACTAGTCATTGCGTGACCATGTCAGAGGCCTGCTAGTAGTAGTAGGGTTCATCGGGATGATCATCGTCTCAGCGTCCCAAACAAAAGACGAAGAGTTCTGACACCAACAGTTTTGTAGAACTCTAAGCCTTATGGAAAACGACACATTCCCGGTACTAAATTGAATTTTTTATAAATATCTAATCAAATCTCCAAACTCAAACACCCAAAACGAGTTGATTAAGTAGACAAATAATTTTGTTTCGATCCAATACATCCTTCAATTACACAGTCAGTTTGTCTAGCCCCGTCTGATTTAAATAAAGCGTCAATGGAAATCTAATTAAACGATTTAGCGGAAGGGCAGGAAGCGATGCAATTGGTAATCACAACTGCAGCAGCCACCACTGGACACTGTCTTTGAATAATTCATGGAAAAATGTTCCGTTACACTGAATAGCTAATGATGTGGAGCCGAAAGAAAAGCCCTTCAGACGTATCCAGTGAAAAAAGTTACAAATCCATAATAATAGGTCACGTCAACTAAGTGCGTTAAATAGCAAGGATTCTTTCTTGAAAATAAGCGTAGTTTGTTGAAAAGATATCTTTAATTGCCTTCACACTCATTCACTCAAAATCTTTTCACTCTTCATGCCTAGGTTTAAATAGACAACACTTAATTTGATGGTTTGGAACGGGATTTTTAACGCGATAAGGTTTTTTTACCCCGTTATTTTCCATTTTATCACGGTAGAGACCCCGTTTTAAGCCATAATTTTACTGAACAACCGCAAAAATCTAAAAACTTATCGTACAAATTCATAAATTACTCGTGTCATATCTCAGGGTAACTTTCATTTTGGTTCATACCTCCTAAATAAAATACTTCCGGCAACATTAGAAGTCGGTTACTCTAAAGTGTTTCTACCTAACTTTGTAGCTTTAGTTTCTTTTTAAAACTGTGCCTATTTCGTCGCTCCTGACTCCGTCTCTGTGTCTAAGCTCGTCTACGTGAATATTTACTTTTAGTTAATATTAATGCTCGCCGCTCGTGGTCAGACTGTCGAGCGGCGTCTGCGCACCGTCTAACCTCACGATGGAATATTTATAAGTTATGCCCTTCTTGTAAGCTACTGTACCACTTTACCATTAAATTTTGACGTACGTGTGGCCACTGGTATTGTTTCCCATTAAAACGTTCACATGTTTAAAAATTCCGTCCACTATAAAGCATTCTACTTGCACAGCTATTCTTTTTAGGTTGCTTGTAACGAATGCTTATTTATTAATGTTGTTTACGAATTACACTTGGCTTGAAAGAAAGCAGTGAAATGGCACTATTGCAGTTGCTCGTACGAACGCTTTAGTACAATCAAGTGTCCCGCAGGGTGGCATTATAGGGCCATTTCTATTCTTTATTCACATTAGATTGCTTTTTTTGTGCGTTCGTGTTGCTTTTTATGAATATTACTCCTCATTTGACTTGTTTTATCGTATTCTTCAATGTCAAAAGAAATTTTATCTCTCATACATACATTTTCTAGTATTTTCGATTTCAATTATTCCTTTGCATTGTAAGATGGTAATACACCTAGTGGGAGTTCCGAATCAGTGCGTTTGGTAATAATCTGCATAAACTGGGGTCCGAGACATATCCTGTTGGTATTCATAACGTTGGTTTTATAACCGCCATGGAGTGCGAAGAATGTATTCAAGAGGGTGAGTGTAGTGTTAACGTTTTACCGATTTGTACAGACATGGTGCGCTCCAGCTGTTGCGTGAAAAATTTGGAATTAGGCGTGAAATTCACACTAGCCGTAGCTTTTGTGTAGGTACCTTTTATTTACCAACTTGAATTGCAGTTAAAAAATAAAACTATTCACTGGTGTAATTGATCCCTATCTTTTATCTTTTAATAATTTTAGAGCATCCAATGATTTTATTTCATACCATCCTTTTATCCAAATCATCATCATCGACCACAAAAAAACCTACTGCTCAGGCTAGAAGACCGTCTATCCGTGAGCATTTGCTTATTCTTTGGATTCGAACTATTGCCACCTTTTACAACTTCCACAGGTAGAAACAGTGATTTTATTCTAATCCGGCACCACACAATATTCCGCAAATAGTTTGATTTACCAATGTAGTTCTTTTATCTACCTACTTTATCATATCCATATCTTCTCACATCCAGTTCAATTCTCGCTTGCGGATTCAATATCTGGGGTTTTGCATGACTGTTTGTATGTAACTTGACACCTCGAATGCCGCGGCTTTGTCTGCCCTACCCTCTTTGTTTGTCTTGCTCTAACTGTTCAACCTTTTCGCGTTCATTATTTTGTGGTAATGTGGGGGAGGCATAGAATTGTATTTTGGTTTCGCTTGTTTGGTCTTTGTTTTAAAATAGTCAATATTCTACGCTGCATAAAACATTCCAAATTTTCTAATGTCATTATTTACATGGAACATAATAGTATCTAGCTATCTTACAACCTTGGGCTTTTTTATGTAATTATCTTGTTGTACATTTTCAATATTTTTCCTATTACAATGTATTTTCAAGTAGTATTCATGCTTGGAGGCGTTTCTCTACAGTTGAATAACTTATTTATCTCATTGTGTAAATTCACTGAGTCATTACTGACGTCAGCTGATCATGTATTCAAGGCATTGTTGTTTTTCTTACCTATACTTCGCAAAAAATACATACATATTATTATCTTCAGTTGTGTTTCCTTGTAACGCTTGGGGTTTTAATTTTTCTAGATAAATGTTATCAATGCTATCCATTTTGTTTAAAGTTAATTTATGACTTCTTCAAATTCGTAAGTTTCAATTTGATAATTGCAGCCTGACCAGATTACTTGTAAGGAAGATGGTTCCTTGATTTAGCTGCCTATGATTTTTAATATGGCATGGCGGTCGTCATACAACACAACCATTTATTGTTGAAGGCACACACACACAGAAACTTTGACATCATGTTTATTGTATCATCCGACGACTCAGTGACAAAGAAAAAACTCAAGCCTTTACCTTTGAACCTTATCCCTTTCATACTTTCCACTTAGACGTTTTCACCCGCAACTGACTTCTTTGTTTCCAAGTTATGTTCAATCGGGTCATTCCTACTCAACTCTCCGCTCACTTTTCCATTCTGTATTCCCCATGCTTATCGTAACGTATCCTGAAATTTTCCACCTCGGCTCACAGTCCCCTTGGTGGGAGTTTTTGTGTGTGGTTTCAAAGTGAGATGACAGCGATTATAAAATAAAAACATGCATTTTTATTAATTCTTATTTTTAACTGTCTTTTATATTCTTTCAATTAATGGTTTTGGATTTTGCTAAAAAGCTTTCCTTTGTTCAATTTTATCTTTGACAGTGTTTGTCAGACGTGGCGAAAGCGACCGTTTTTTGCGGCCGCTATCGTTCTGCCTTCTCTAAAGGGATGAAGACGTGATACTTGTATGTAAAATGTACTTATATATACTTCGATCTTCAATAATCTTTTTCATTATCAGCATCATCAACAATTCCACTGCTAGATACAAACCTTCCAGGTAGACCAGGTTTTGAGCTGACCACACCTTGACTTGCATACCTCATTCCTTACCTAATTTCTTCTCCTGCGTTCTTTCTTACCTAAGTTTTTCATCCCTCAGTCAGCCGATGGCTTGAACCACCCCGCAAAAAAACTTTTCACCAATATCAACTTTTTATTATTGAAAGTATTTATATTATTTCACTTTGTCTCCTTTCACTTTTCAGGAAGTTTGGCGGTTTAATACACTTAGGGCGGGACGTGTTTGGACTTGCAGCGACTTGTTTCAATCATCTCGAAAGTTAAAGTTTTCTATATCTGTGGAGTTTTTTCCTATACTTTCCACTTCGCTTTTACGTGACAACGTTTTTGCATTTCCATTTGGATTTTGTTTGTAGGTTTTATTTTTTGTTACAGGTATACCTACTTGCGACAACGCCTCTAAGTTGATTACAAGCAGGTGATATAAGAAACAGTAAAACCTTTATAATGACTATCTACCTACTCTAATGTTTTTTTTTTCAATACTATACCGACTCTACACTTTAGACAACGACAGAAAAGGCACATTTTTCCATTAAGTCGATTTTTCCTTTTTTTCGCTCTAAACCGGTTTGAACTCAAGCAGAATTTGAAACTGCGACTATTGCCATTAGTGCCTACTGTTTATCGTGCCTTGTGGCGTATCCTGGGAGAGGCCTACATCTGGACTGCTATAAGCTGATGTGGTGATTCAGCACCTACCTACTTTGCGACCCCCACGACACTAATGAAGAGAAAATAAAAGTACATAACAAAAAAGGCAGTAAAGTGTCAATAACTTGTCTAAACTTTTTATTGAAGAGGGGCAACGAGCGGACCGATCGGGACGACATAACAGCTGGCAACATTTGGTGACTTTACGAGAAATCGCAACTTTTTTATGATCAAATATAAAGTTTTGAAGTGTACTTAAGGACTGCGTTTTGTTTGATATCGATGGATAAGATAAAGAAGAGAGACAGGCCAATAAATTATGTGTAGGTACGACACATTTGCCGTCGTTCATAAACTCGGTGTCTGAAAAAAAAACGATGGTTCAAAATATCTCTCAAATGTTTTTCGATTACCACGTGATGTTGGCTTACAGTAGCATCATCCCTTTTCTTGTCTTTCAACCGGTGTCGTAAGAAACTTAGGGAGTCGAGGGTTTCATGTGTATTCTTTAGACGGGCTGACAACTTGTCGCTATAGTTGCCTAAACACGATTTTACGGAAACGGGCCTTAAATATTTTTCAGTCGTAGCGATAGCGACAGTATTTTTACGGCCGTTAACGCTCTGCCTACCCCGCAAGGGAAAAATTTATGTAATTTCTAACTTCCTTCAATTTCCTACGAGAACTTTATTGTTCAGTTTCTCATGTATGTTATTGACAGACATAAACTAAGATTTATTCATGTTCATTATTATTTGCCGTAATTCGTTAAGTAAGGAATTTAAGCTTCGGTAAATTAGCTAAAACTAATTATGGTCGTCTTTATGGGCTAAACTTTATGGGGTTTTTAAATAGGGTTTAGAATATCTGAAGTTTATGCAGCCATGTTATGCGTAAGTTCCTTATGTATTTACTTTATTTTTACGACTTTGATTTGAACAAGTAATTATGTATCTTGCATACATACATACATACATCACACCTTTATCCCTTGCGGGGTAGGCAGGGCGTTAACGGCCGTAAAAATACGGCCACTATCGCCACGTCTGACATTTTTGAGGATTGTTTTCCAAGATTGTTTCAGAAAACATGTGTATCACCATAGTGACAGGTTGTCAGCCTGTCGCCTAAAAATTGTAATACACCAATACTCCCGAGTCCCTTAGTCGCCTCTTACGACACCCGCGGGAAGGATATGGGGTGATGCTATTCTAAGCCGGCATCACACGGCATGTATCTTGCATAAACGCTTAATTATGTATTTATGATTATGCCATTACTCCCAAATATTACATACACACATGCATGTATTCATACACATATCACGCCATTATCCTTTGCGGGGTAGGCACTGCGTTAACGGCCGTAAATACGGTTGCTTTTTACAAATGACACCTGACAAAGCTTGAAGAAATTCTGTATCACCAGAGTGACAGGCTGACATTACTCGATGAAGCCCTCGTGTTCCTCAGTCGGCTCTTACGACACCCACGGGACAGATATGGGGTAAAGCTATTTTAAACCGGCATCATACGGCACCAAATATTACGTCTGATTATTTTTAGTATGGCGCTTAAATTTTCTAACTAATTCAATATTTGAAATTTTTATTACTTGACTAACAAATCGGTTAAAGCTATCGTAAATTTCATCGGATCTCCACAAAAAATCTGCTATTATCGGTCATATTCGAACAAGATTCCTTATCTGTTTCTGTTTGTATTGAAATATCGAAATTCTCATGTTACACTTAGATAGCAGTGCAAAATGATATCATTTTATCGAAAACTTGGATTTGGACACGTCAAGGCAAATATTTGCTGGTAAATTTTGATTTACAATCCTATGTTGACGATTTTATGGGGTCACATGTACATACCTTGCTCAATATATGTATGAAGTTCAAAAAAATAACACGTTTTTTGCAGTAAGATCGAGTTAAACTCCTATACGTTTTTTCTTTACGCCGGAGAATAAAATGTATTGCAGCAAAATCTCTAGATGACAACCATAATGCTTCTCGAAGAATTAACAGCATATCACTTGCAATGCTAACATTTACCCCCTTTGACAATCCTCCACTAATAGAAAGCGGATAGACAGACAGGCGATCCATCACTGGCCCCCTTCCAATGTATTATTTATGGGGACATCCTAGACCCGCTGCTAATCTTTCAATATCTTGAGAATTTTAGGGACAAAGATGGGGATCACTAACGCCAGGACAACAATACGGCCTACAACACTCTTAAAGGTAACAGCATAGATACCACTATCGATTGGGAGATTGACATTTGAAAAGATACTACCGACTTTGCTGCACCAAACATAGATACAGCCGATTCAACCTTTAAAGTTAAGGACATAGAGAGTACAATTGAAGTGAAAAACGATAAGGGTAAAGTTGGTAGTGCTGCATCGGTGAAAGCGGGAGATAGCACTGTCAATGCGTTCATCGAGGACTTTAACACTGTAGACATAAAGGCGGGATTTGACGGTGTGAATGATGAAATAAAAGTTGTAAAACTAGGAATAATTGCAGGATTTGTTTGTTTTGGACGCCGTAATGGCATTGCATTCGAAGCTGGGTGAAATTAATGGCGCTTCCTTAATGAATTTTCGTTATGAGAGTCACTAGTGGTAATAGGATTGTTTTTATGGCAAATGGATGGTATGATATTTAGCTGTTTAGCAAGGCACTTGGGGGTAAACAGATTTTTGAATTAACTTATATATTAGTGAGGTTTATAAAATTAATAATTTCTAAAACATATTTTTCGCGGAGTTTGTACACAAATAAAATTCGAAGAACAGCGAAACATATCGTTATAGCGACACGTAAGCAAAACCAGAGCAAATGAGTAGTAAGATCATAAAAATGTTTTATTACCACTAAATCATGATGACTGACATTTACGAGTCTGCTGTATCTTTGTGGAGAAAATAAAGGGCAACGGGAATCAGCGAAGATTACAATTAATATAATAATTACACTTATCTTAAAACACATTTTTCTACTCGACTTTCATCGACAGAAATACCAGTAGATGAAGCCGTGTACGGTTCCCGTCTATTTCTAAAAATACATCACTTAGCATGGAGAGATGAGAAAAAAATCGGAGAAGCTAGAGGGGTCCCAGAATAGATCCCTGTGGGACTCTTTACACTGTAAGCGGAGTAGGCCTGTTTTAGCCACTACAGTTTCTCTCATACTCCCCTGGTACTTGAGCTTCGTTAGTAGCTTTGTTATAGACTGATTATGGCTGTTTTTTAACGATTTGCTAGTAATGAATGTAATTTTTAAGTGATTTTAATTGCCTTTTACAGAATTATTTGACGCCTTCGACTCCCTAGTTGTAGAAAGAAAGAGGTACTTACGTATTTGATTTTCTCTTACCATAAAGATGATCATCATGAATGTTCATTCAGGATCTGATGACGGCGTAATAGTTGTCACTATTATTAGCATGGAATAATACTTACCTGAAACAAAGTACATGAAAAATGAAACAACGACAAGTAGTATTTAATTAATTAATTTTAGGAAGAAAAGTGTGGGGATGTAGATTTTGCAGCCCAATTCGTACCACAACACCACGTTTAAAAAAAACGAAAACCACGTTTTTAAAAAAAAAAGGAAAATACCTGTGTTTGATAAGCATATATCGGTTCAAGGTCCGAAAACTTGCTCATCTTAGTATGCATCTTTTTGTATAAACACCCGAATAAACGTAACAAATATAAATAAAAACTCAACACAAACTAAAACTCATTTGGCTCCAAACGATATTCTATCCTCACGGTTATTCATTAATTTTAAAAAGCGAAGGTTCTTAATTTAAAAAGCTCGGGTTTATGATGGATCCGGCGCCCGCGCACCTCATTACAACTGTAACGACGCGGAGTAAATCAACTGGGGTATTGTCTCATCTACAGTTGTTATAACATTGCCTGGATGATATTTCCTTTTAGCAATAAGCTCGTTTGTTTTATTGTTATGATTGTGGATAACGAGCTTAAGGAAACGTATGGTGGGTGTGGGCAAGTACAGATATTTTAATTAAACTAGTTCTATTTCTCTTTTCTCAAATGCTTGGCTAAACGAGACATCTTTTCACTCCAAATTGTACCAAATCTGAATTTGCCTGTCTGTTGTCTTAAAGTTTTTACTCTAACATTTTTAGTAGGTAAGTATCAGCGTTACACTCCTGTTGAAATATTATCTAAGTAATACTTTTCATGATATTCAGAATACATTATTCCAATACTGATTCGCATTATTCATCTATCGACAACGTTTTAACAATTTTCTTCTTTATGCCTATCATTGTAAGGTACAATTTCCTTATATTTTACAGAAAGATGATCGTATACACTTGTTACACAATTCTGAACTTTACGTGGATGATATTGTAGTATAATTTGACTGTGTATTCGAGGAAGGTGATACAAGTCTTGTGACCCAGAATGCTCCGGCGCACAGTGCCAAAATAATTGACAAAGCAGTGTCATCGGCTCGCGGCCAGCAAGCGTTTCGCAATTACAAGTCTAAATATAGAGAGGTGTGTTGGGCCAAGGGATAAGTTAGATGAAGTCACACAACACTTCAAGATACTTAGGCGTAGAATATTTGCAATAAAACAGCCATAGTAGTGTCGTTTCATGTATGAAAACAGTCTCTTGTAGGATAAATACAGTAAACCTGCCAGAGATCAAATAGCGAACCCAACAGAGTACCCAAATACTGCCGCCTACAGCCCTGGTCAATTCAATTTCCATTTCAACTCCATTTGATAAGCCAGAAAGACATTCATTCTCTCATGGCGTAGAAAATGCTAGACATTGGTTGTAACAACCGCCCTATGGACTATAAACCTAGTCTAACCGTCATCCAACTCCGCGGGCAAGCCTGGCATAGTCGACGAAAACCAAATTTTCATAATGCAACATGTGTTTTACTTCATTAGTACGAAGCACTGCGTCGACCAAATTTCTTGGTCTGAGAGCAATGCCGACCATTCTGCAAGAGTCCACGGGCTTCTGACGTGATGCTGCACTGGCACTTGTCATCGTAATCAAGTTTGTCATGATGCGGCGTCTGCCAGAATGGAGAAGTATTTCGGTGTTACCAAGAAAGGTTTGAAGTTGTTTGCGTCTGTTTTAACGACCACAGGGAATTTAAGGATCCAATACCAAATGTTCAGTTAAGTAAGTTTACAGCTTTTTAAAATATCTACATATTAGCAAGGATTTCAAACTAATTGTTTAAGTTCGCAATTTTATTTACCGTAGGTAAAGCATGATGTTCTTAAACCTAACGCTTGTCTAGGGTAATTTTTGGTACTGTTAAAGATAGATAATTGACTTTTATGTTGATAAAAATCGTGCAGATTTCTCACTGCCAAAAACATTGCGAGTTCTTGCAAGAATGTAAAATGTCAAAGAACTCCACATTTTCGGTCAATATGCGAACCATATGTTTTATTATTGATACGATACTGTTTTCTTTGGCGGTGCATGAGGCTACTTAAATAATTGAGGAACTGTTGGCATTTAAACGAATTCCAGAGCCTGCAATGGCGTCATTCTTAACACACCAATTGTCCGTGACCACTTGCCCTAATGGAACCCAATCGGCGACAGGCTGGCCAATAGATGCTCCGGAATGGATGGGCCATTTATCTCAAAAACGACCAAAATCCTATACAATTAAACCCTAATCGAGTATCAACAGGCGTCTAATTCTAGCTACAACTATGCCCGCATGGAATTAATGTGTGTCCGTTTAAGAAAACAATTGACACGACGGTTGGTTCGTTCAACCCGTTCGTGAATCATCGGCCGCGTTCGGCTTGGCAGGCAGCCTAATCGCCGGCAGTCGGGCGGCGTAAATCTCCGCTGCCGTCAACGGCCACCATTCTTCGGGTAGTTTGGAGTGCTCGCTGACTGACAGGGTGGAGGTTTTGTTGTGGACAAATTGACGCATCGTCACACCGGCCCTGGTTTTCATTCAGTCGTCCGCTCGCAGTTTGTCAGACCCTCGGAGGTCGGTGGCGTCAGTTGTCAGCTCCTCTAGCCCCACACGTTATTCTTTATCTATTTGGCTTTCGTGTTTGTGTTCTGAAGATACAGATCTTCTTGAGACTTAATGCCACGGCAAGATTGATCGGCGACATTACATTGTCGCAAAGAATGATATAGATGTCTGTAGACATAAACTGTGTCACAACAAAGAAATGTTTATCCTCTAGAGATATTTATTTACCAAGTAACTTACCTAAAAGAGTTATTTATATAGCCCCAAAGTACCAGGAGACAATAAGCGAGAGGCGGCCGACATCACTCCGCTAACGAGTGGAAACCCAACGCCGTAACCGATACGTTCATTAGGCAGCCTCCTCGGCTATTCAGAGAGCCTGGTACCTTGGAAAATATTCCCTTACACCCCGGATGATAAATTTTGATATTGTGAAACAAAATCATGCTCTCTTTTTGTTCAAGGATCAACAAAAGATCCTTGAATAAAGATTTATTTTGAGTTCAAAGATCTAGACATCAGAAATGACAGGAATCGAAACTGGTCACAGTACAAAGACCAAATCATTGGCCAAAAAACTTGCCAAATAACTCCAAGCGGCGGTCTCAAAGGAGCGCTTTTTACGCCCTCTGGTTTGTCACAACATTTCGATATTAAGGGTCTTTCGCACTCTTTAATTGATCAGTATTTCAATCTCAGCGGATGCTGAAGAAAAGATTGTAAGTGATTTAGCCAGAATTGGTCATAAAAAGGACGCAAATAATAAACTTTAATAATATCTTGCAACAAAGTAATAAATCCAATATAAATTCTCTATCTCTACCCATCTCAAAGGTTAACCGCAAAAGTTCTCATTTGTAACACTCATCTTCAAGGTATTGCATTACAAATGCCAGTATATCCAACTTTGAAATCAAACCTTCGAAGCAAGGCTATCTCGGCCCAGCATCGCTCGTATCCGCTAAACCCACATATTTGCCATCAAAATTTATTCGCCATTTACAAGAAGTCCTCTCACTTCATTTAAATTCCGTCTCCTTACTAGTTCTGTCCACTTAAGGCACCTCCTCGCATTGATCCAGAAGTTTTTAACCCAAAGAATGAGACTCCGACAACTAATTAGTGAGACAATTAAAAAAGCTAATATCTCTGAAAACGCAAAAACCGAGGCTCGGAGAGTTCGCTCGTCGTATTTTCAAAATCATCGCGCTCTCATCTTTACACTTAAATTCTTATTGACAGCGCTTCCAGAAAGATACATCTTTCAGCCTATCCAACTTAAAGTAAACCGTATAATATTTGACTCACAGTTCATATTTGAATGACTCCATGTGAGTTACTTGGTAGAGATGAAAGGGAGTAACTTAGCAAAACATTTTATGGAACCTTTTCCACTTTAGGAAATCCTGACCGAAATAAATAGATTTTGCAATCAGCACTCTCAGTAATACTGTACGGAAAAACTTTATAAAAAATACATGAAAAGAGCAATAGGTACCTAGCGAGAAACAAAGAAGATAATTTCATAGAAAACAAATGAGAAAGGTAACGTGAAAAAAAGAAGAGAAAAAGATGTATCAACTAATAAAAAACATTGGTAGATAGTGAAATTTTTTGGCTATTACAGTAGTAAGTAGTCGATAGTAAAAACGGTACTGATGTGTGATTTATGATAGAAGTTGCATAAATTCTGCGAATCTTTCAGAACAAAACTTACACCATTTCATCTCAGACAGTTGCAGTAGTGTTTGTGTAGCGCCGGCTTCACACGGGCGCATTATTCCTGAGATATTTCCCGAGATATCTCTCTAGATGCGCCTGCGTCGGAGTTGGCCGCGCAACACTGAGCAAATTGGCCAGAATCGAGCTTGCCGTTTGCATCTCGAAATCATCTCTCTTTAGGTTTTTTTTTGCTTATTAAAGGCTGGCCTTAAAGATGAACAGATAGGAAAGCATAAGAAAATGAAATATATTTTTCTTTCAAAGGAATAATTCTGTATGTGATTGACCTACTTTAGATCAAAAACTCAGCATTCAAGTATCAGTTGCGAAATACGAATTCAGAAAAGGTCAGTCAATTCTAGCTCTGGAGTTGCCAGATGATAATATTTGTACCAATTACTCATAGCCATCACACTTAAATTCCTCAATACTAAACCAATTAGTTAGACCTTATGTGGGCTTCAGTAATTACAAGTTATCCTATAAGATGCGTTGAAGGAAAAAGCTTGGAGAATGCGAAGAACAAATTTATTTCTTTATTCAATTCTCGTCGGTGTTTTTATTGACAGTCAGCACAGGTGGGAATGGCAGGACGAGCTTGCATCTCAAAAAAGTGGAAGAGAAATAAGATTTAAGACTACATCATTTAGTTTCGTGATCATTCTTACCTAGGTAAGGATAGGTACGTATTCGTGGGACAGTTCTGAACTTAAATTGAGATTACCTTCGATCCGGTTTTAAACTAAAATCAAAAGTGGTACCACTGCCTCCGCGTTCCGAATTTGAAATTGTAATCCTGGCTGCTAGTAATATTTGAAATTTAATAAAACGGAACCCGTCCGCCACTTATACTTTTTAATTTGATATCTCGACCGACCTTCGTATACAGCCAGGGATGAATATATTGCGACTTTTTTCAGCCAGCCTGCGTTTTTATCGTTCTTAAATTGAAAAATTCCTGATTGCATAATTTTATAACGGTCCATTCCAAATTTGTAACATTGTTACTATACGTTCGAAGTTTAAATGCATTTTTTTTACTCTAAAATGTTAATATACTGGCCTGATTTAGAATGAAATAAAAACTAAAGAGTGTTTTAAGATGATTTTATGCAAGTTACTGTGTGCTAAGTGAACACACGTGCGTCGATCCTGAGTTCGTTTCCCGGGTAAATTTAGAACCGCGGAGGGGTGCAGGGGAGGGGGGATGAGGGAATTAGTAACGAAGTACCTTTTTATAGAAGCGAGCGTCAGAGTCGCGTCACACTATCTAGTAAACACACTCTATAGCTAAATGATAAATTTATTGCCGCTAACGAGAATACGCGTCGTAAAATTATATTACATTTGATTTCAGATTACTTTCAAGCGGTATGTTGTTGAACCTACGCCTGAAAGCAGTTTAAAAAAGAATGGCCATAGACAAAGCCAGACACCATTTTCAATCGCTTCGCGAAAATTAACGTCATGGGAACCGCCAATCAGGAATGTGCGTGCAGAATAAAAATGGTGGATTTTTACATGATTCTCGAGTAAAACTGGAGGCGTTCGCCTGCATGGCACTGGCTGAATACAAAATATCGTAAGTGCACATTATTTGCATTTTGAATTACGCGTTCGAAGCTTCGGCGCCAACAAGATGAATATAAAGAAAATTGTAGGTGCCAGCCAACTTGCCAGCCAGTGTCAAAGATATTTGTAAGCATTGATGCATAAAATAATAGGCTATTTTACATGTCATTATTCCAATACCACTTGAATACTTAGTGCCACTTATCCATAGCTATGCTCAATCCGCTTGTCACAACAACATGTTTTTCACCTTCGTTGCTACAATGTTGTTCATCTTAAACCGTTTACCTTAGCGTTTCCCCTTGCGTTTCTTGTTTTTTAAAAGTTTTTCTACCAATCGATGAGCTGATGACTGGTTTATTTTTTGCAAAAAAAAATCTTGGTTACCACCATTCATATCTCTAATCTTAGCATTTTAAAAAATAGTCAAGAGCAACAAAATCTTCTTGAATATTTAAGATATTATCATTCTAAATTAGATGACAGTCAAAATCTCAACTACATCTTCTAACTTTTGAAACAGAAAATAAGAAGAATATCATCCACATAAACTCGTTTATACTTTTCTAAATCAGTATTCAACGCGCAGATCCAAAAATCCTTATTGTAATACATAGTAGTATCTTAAAAGAATATCAAATACTGTACAATGGGCATCGGTAGCATGTCGATCGTATCAGACTGACAGACAGACAGACAGAGCAATCGTGAGGGCGTGGTCGGCCGAGGTGGCCTAGTCAAAGTCTGACTCTGACATCTTCAGACATTGCACCTATCATTCAAATATTTGGCTACCCAATCAATACTACTAAACACTACTTAATTCTTGTCAATCAGCGATTTGATCCGTCAAATACACGGCTTGTAAGAATAAAGTAAGCGTCTGAAGATAAAAAGGAGACACATAATTACCTTAATAAAGTTTTCGATGAAGCTTAAAACTATTAGAAATCATGCAGTCGGTCTGTTAGTTTTTAGAAGAGGCGCTATCTCAGACATATAAAATATATTGTTTAAGAAGAAGATACAAAACAGACAATCATAGTTATCCTAAAGCAGAGATTACTAAAACAAACAATATTAGTTTTGCCAAGTATTTATGTGCCAAATATGGCATTCTAGTTGAAATAACGGAACCTGCAAAGAATTTAATAGTATCAGAAGCGTGGCACATGCAATGCTTGCTAAAATCTATACATAATGTATATAGAATAGGCCTGGCTAAGCATAATGCGGATTTTAGCCAGGGCTAGTAAACACTAGACCTATCACAGTTTATAGGCTAAAGACACGAGTAAAAAATGCACCTTGGGTAGGTACTGACTTTTCAAATTCATTATCTGACTAACATAAGCAACCGAGAGTTTTTACTGCTGGACAATGCCTCCAGGCGCCTTCGAAATGAGTTTTAGGTCAACTGGAGCGTTCAAACAAGAAACAGTCCAATCGCAAGGCCTCGGTCCATCCATTAAGAGGCTATCCAAAGCTATTTTTTTCAAATGCCAAAATTTTCAGTTGCGTTGGTTACCCCTGTCAGATACCACGGCACTTGACGGCACATCTTCACATGCGTCGCACGCAGCGATCGCAATCTCGCGCGGAACCGTCGCCCGTCGCATCGCAATGCGCACGCGCACCGAGCTGACAGCTCACCGAAACGCACGGGACATTGCGCAATGCGTTCCGGCTCTCCGAAAGATGATCACGTTAAAACTACAATGTATGGCGAATGGCCTGTCGTGATTTCGTAGCGCTGTTATAGAAACGGCTCTCAAATGTAGCGGTGAGGAGATCAGATCTTATTTGTAGCAGATGTTGCACATCACCTATAATCCTACTTGCAACAATTATTATGCTATACTGGTTTACTTTGTGGACAGTAATAAGAATATAAAAAGCTCCAAAGAGTCATAGATTGCAGAAACAAAGAACGTGGTACTAATTCTACTTTCGTGAGTGACGAACGGTTGAAAAGTGCCTTAAAGTGTGTTAAAGAAATCTTAATTTTACGTAGGAGAAATAGGTACCAATTAAAAGAAAAAGAACTGTCAAAAGTAGATGGAATCGCCTATTTTCATTAACAACCAAAAATATTTATTCCACAAAAATAAAATACCAAACTCGCATTAATTTGATTGTTCAATAGATTAGTAATGGACACTTACGGACAGGAAATAGCAAATTTATGCAAAAACAAAATGGATTCGTCGCCGTCTACTGAGGAACTACTAGCCATTTACAACGATAAACGAAATAAGATTAAATACTGAGAAATTAGTGGCAACACTCGTGGGAATGATGCTGATAAAACAAACTTTGGACATTAATGTAATTTTACACTTAGCCAAAAAAAGTGATATTCAAAATACAGCCTGAGAAATTGACATAGAGTGAGCGACCAAGCTTAGTAAGGTAAAGTTTGAAGCTGAATATTTTAGGTACAGAATTTAATCGTAGAACCATCTGCTTTATGATTTGGTTCTTCAAAATATAACTAAGCTAAATATGTATGTATATCTAGAACATTCATTTGAAAAACAAAATTGTACAGTCAAGAACCTCAAAGCGAGATTAACACACGAATGTCCTAACATTTGGTTGGAGACACGGTCACATTGTAACCGATTTTAAATCGCAAACAACTAGTACGAGACACGCATGTCATTGTATTTACCAACTTATACCTGCGTTTTCTAAGATATCCTAATTACCATTTAGAGCTTTATAGCTAAAGGCATAAGGATTGATTTTACAAGAGATTGGTAGCATCGAAGGTGTGTGCAAAGTTGTCAATAACAAAAATCTCGGATTGACGTATCACTAACTCAATCTAGCGTTTTCGCGTTTTTCCGCCAGATTTCCGATTACATGTTCGAGTATGTACGCTATTTAATTGTGTCGCTTTTTATCCCGTTCATGTGTTGCTGTGTTGTTACCTGGTTTCTGTCGTGTTCGGTATTCACTTCTTGTGTAACCCGCTGTCTTATTATCACCATTGGAGGCACCACTCTCTCTTGATTTAATGAGATTTTTGCATCAGCTAAGGAATCTGTCAATGGTTCAAGCTGCATTGGTAACGACAATAATGTCGTGAGTGTATATTGATGTATCAATGAATTCACTTAACACGTGTTAATTTTGTAGTTTTTTGATAATGCATAATTTTAAACTCAAATTTATTTATATAGTACAAGTTCTTCAATTATTTTTATTTTTTCACTGTTTTAAAATTTTGGTAATGTGGCCGGCGTTCATAAAACTAAGAAATAACATGAATAATGAAAACTATCAGTGAACAATTTAAGATATTGCAATATGCAAAGGCCTGCTAATATTAGCTTTGTTCCAGCCACTTCTGTCTATTCCTACAACGGCCTACCAGAAAGTCATCCACGTATATCCACGGAATAAATCCCAGTCTAATTAGCTGTATTTCCCTCCCTCCACATTCCGGCTGGTTCAAAGAAGCGAGCATCGCCAGCGCCATGTCGCCATCTGTCAAGCGTCTCGTCGCAGGCGCACCTACCGCCTGTACACTCCTGCAGCCCTGGTATTTTTAGCCGGCAGCTAATTAATTGGGACTTACTTTTGCACTTTCTTGGGTTTCTAAGATCGTGTTCCTGGGTGGGATCAGGAAGATTTAGCTAAATGTAACTTTTATCTCTAGGACCATTGTTAAGATCTAAACTCTTTTCTTTACCTATATTAAACCTTAAAGTTTTTGCGGTCGCACAAAAATAAACATGCGCGGTAAGTAATATTGAGATAGGTACCTCATAAACCAACTTACCTATTCGTTGATGTGGTCAAATTACATCACGAGAACTACTAAATTAGTGATACAAAGCATAAGGTATACCTAGATGATGTGATGAGTTTGCGTGATGGTCCTTATCTGAGTTGACCCATCTGCTATTTGACAAAGGACGAATCCATCAACAGTGTCATCGCCTAACTGTTTAATTACGCTGACAATTTTTGATGATTAACGGCAACACTGCGAACAGTCATTGACCTTATACCTCAACCGGCAATTTGTGTGAAATGCTCGAAAACCCTACAAAATAAATAGAGACGTCATCGTTAGACCACGTTCGATGATAAACTACCCAACCGCGGTGACAACTCACGACAAAAAGAGATACCGCCATATGTAAATCGTCAAGGAGAAAAGAGAGAGCCGTAATATATGAAGTATAAAAACCGCAGCCGTTGATTTTATAATTTATTTGTTACGCATTTGTCGTTCCGTGAAGATCGGGAGATACATGAGCTTTTTGTAGGCGACTAGTGAATACGCATCAGATGTGATTTGAGCTGTAATTTATGGTGTTTGTACAACGGATGTCACTGCACACGCCCTCATAAACAACCTCTTTAATAGACATCATCCTTGAGATGTGTTTAACGTCCGCAGGGCCTCGCGAGACCAAAGGGGAATCAAAATAGAGCGGCCATTTAAAAAAAGAAACAACAAACAATGTTGCCAAATTAAGAACTTAAATTACGAATGTATGACAAAAGCATTCCAAATTCGAATAAATTAAAACATTTCTTATCATAATCGTTCAAAATTGGAACGCTACCCGACAGTCGTTCGGAAATCAATCATGCACATATTTAACCAAGTTTTCGACCGCGCCAAGTCCCTGTCCCCGGCGACGCGCCCGCCATAACTCAAATGCGTTTGAGATATAGTCCGCGTTTTATCAATGCATCGTCGCGATGATTCTTATGATTTATGCCTAATTATTGCTCTTGTTAATGTCCTTTTCACGGTATGTCCGCTTGCGTCAGCAGGGCCATTTGTATTTTTAATTTACGCGTCTTCAAACGTCACTTTTTTGACTGACAGCAAAATTATGACATTCGCGTTGACCTTCACGACCAAAATATTACATAACTTTCCGTTCTAAATTGAGATATGAGAAAAATTAAATAGAGATGTAAAGACAGCGCAGGTAAGTATAGCAAAAAAAAAAGGCAGATAAACTTAAACCAATCATAAAACACACTGAAAGTTTGTGAACGAAAAGTTGAACGTCCTATACGTCCATCGGGCTGTCAGTTGTTGGCCCAAGTTGGGATAAAATATAGCTCATGTTCAGACGGATACCGTGGAGAAGGAACGAGGGGGCTGGCCGGAGAGGGGGGGGAGGGGAGACACAAATAGCAACTATCTCCGTCGAGCAAAACAATGCCAGTAAGTATGATATTATGGCTAGAGTGAACCGAGTTATTCGGATACGAAAATTGAAAGATATTTCTGAACGGAATTCTGCGTTAGTACTCTACAGACTGAATGTTTTGAAATTATTTAAATGGCTTTTCTGTTTCTGAAGATAAATAGCAGCAAAGCGTTGCAAAAAGTTTGTTAGATTTAAGTACCTTGAAATCGGCGAGAATATTCTATTTGGACGATGTCTCAGTTCACATTATAGCAGTCGCAAATATTCACACACATTTCATTCGATATCTTTTCAACGTGTTTACTATGGGCGATACTTTGTAGTGATCTCGCAATGTGAACGGCAATATCAGTTTTTATAGTGGATTACCATTCTACAATGTCTATGTGTTGAAAGCTAAGGCAAATTGCACGAGTGGAGATGTTTTCGATAGATAACTCGATAATAAACAGTTTTATAGCCCGTGACAAGAATTTCTTGGGAAATCATACAGTATTGATAGGAAAAATATGTAAAATGCTTTCAATAACTGGCTTGAACAGCGAATTTCAGAATATCCTGTAATTCTAATATCAAACTTTAAAACACTTCCCAATTTCCCATGTAAGGTATACAAACTGTGGAAAATTTTGCAACTACTTATGCCGTGTGATGCCGGTTTAGAATAGCATCACCCCACGTCCTTCCCGCGGGTGTCGTAAGAGGCGACTAAGGGACTCGAGTGTATTGGTGTATTACAATTTTTAGGCGAGAGGCTGACAACCTGTCACTATAGTGATACACATGTTTTCTGAAACAACCTTGGAAAACAATCTTCAAAAATGTCAGACGTGGCGATAGCGACCGTAATCTTACGGCCGTTAACGCTCTGCCTACCCCGCAAGGGATATAGGCGTGATTTGTGTATGTATGTATGTATGTACTTATTACAAAAACAAACCGTTATTTACTAATTTTCAATATTACCTTACATACTTATAGAGCTACTTACTAACTATAAAATCCGCCTTTGCAGAAGAAATAAAAACTTAAGAAGACGTCTTGCAATTAACAAAACATTTAAATGGGTTTTAGAGGCTGTCTGGTGCGATTAATGTTGGGCCAAGTATTCTAAATTAAAATTCCGATGACGAACGCTACACAGGTGCAACTGAAGAAAATAAAGAAATAAATATAGAGCTAACTGTTGTAGCTAAAAATCACAATATTGGAGATACCATCAACAGATTAGTCAAACCCGCTGAGACTATCACTCCCGAACGAAACAAAGAAACATTTCTCTAGGTTTACACCAATATATAATAAGATCTTCGGACAGACGGACGACCGACAGATGCGAGACGGCTATAAATAAATAATACGGCAGCATTTTATTATTATCATAGTGAGCACGTGCGGTGACATTCCCGAGGCAAAACTGGCGTCGGCGCGGTGACGCAGAAATAACCTGCGCCCGCGCCGACTGGAGCGCGACGCGGCTCTGGATCACAAGGGATTGTGTGATCGCTGGAATCATATTCACTGGAGACACTTCCTTCTCAAGATCTTCTATCTAACAGTACATTTTCTCAAGTAAAATATTCACATCTTATTACATCATCTGAACTTGTAGTTCCGTGATTAAAACTAATTTCATGTTCCTTTCATAACACAAAAACCCTTATTACCTGTCTTTATTACTTATTAGTTATTCCAATCTCCGTTGCTAGCCTAAGTTTTATAGTCCGCTTTTACTACACTTGCATACAGTCAGTCAGTCAACCTCGCACACAATAGTATCTTGATCACAATACGTTCTTTCAGCAGCTTGAACCCAGCAATTTCCCTTGTCAATAATACGCGATCTTAAATCTAGAATCCAATTCCAAGACCATAAAATTATGAAGTGGCAATAGACTCGGGCGACCATTAACCGAAAACTGAACGTTCCGTTTGACTGTAAACGATTTAATGCCCGCAAGATCGCAATACGCAAACACATTCATCATAAAAGATTATTGCTGTAACGGAACGCAGTCCAAAACCCAATTAGCTGGGAATTGGCGCGAATCTGGGAGGAAGGGTCATTACGGCCCACGTTGCAAAAAATAATGCCCGTATGGCTATTAGCTGAGTGGCGCAACTAATAAAGCTATTTTATAACGCAAAAAGAGTGTTAAATTGTTTCATACATATTCTAATTTTCGATGCTCTCCCGTCTGAAAAACTTTAAGTTTCGATACTGGTCAAAAAACCGTATTTGAAATTCGAATTGACTTTAAAATCGACTCGTTCAGAAATGCGAATCGGCTTTATTCGCGCCCACTAGCAGTAGCTGGCCCATTGATTATTATTTTAACGCACAATTAAAATTTGATGGCCTTCTTCGCCGTTCATCTTCGACTGTTAGCTACTTTCCGATTTCTGAACGACATGCGCCACCCATCAATCCAAATTACACTTTGTAACGCATTTGTAGAGTCCAATTTCGAATGAAATACGAGCACATGTATGATCTTCTTTGAGTCTACCACGCACGACGTATGAGTGCGAGAATAAGCGTTAATAAAAATAGTCATAAAATGGTGGACTTTCCTCCCTTATTCGATCTTGCTACTGTGGATATAAAGTCCATTTTTGATTAATAATGACAAAGTCATCCAAGTACGTGTGAAATAAAAATCATGCGTATGCACACATTCGTTAAGAATTGACACTTATCAAGGGGGGTAATTTTTTTTAATTGGTATGACGACATTTCTTCATTTATCGTGTAGTGTACATGACTGTGTTTGATTTAGCATTCCCGTGTTAGTATGAGTGACAAGTCCATTGTCCCGCTCCTACTGTTGTTTTTATGATGCTTAAGTATCATTTAGGCTTATTACCACTTGTGATTATGATCATGACACTTGCTATGGGAACTTTTTATGGGCAATGTTAGATTGATTACGTGCGGCTATTGACGGATAGCTGTTCTTGCAATGTAGAGTACCTATGGCAATGTGTACTTTCATCTTTTTACGGTCTTTTGTTCAATATTTAATATAGAAAAGAGATAGCAGATCATACTAGATTAACACCAAGCATTCAAGTATAAAATCTTTTAAAATCTGTTTGATTGGTGTAACTGTAGGAAGAATAAAAGTTTTTGCATCTTAATTTTCACCTGACATTTTATTTTGACACTGGCACGTTATAAGGAAGTGGCAATTAAAAAAATAAAGATTGTTTACGGGTCCTCAAGCTGTTTCTCGAGAATCATCGGCAACCGTTCCGAATTCAAATTGCCCGGTTCGTATTTCGAATGCGACGTGATTGGCCGACCCCGCGCCGCGTGACCAATCGGTAATGAGGAATGTGTGGAGATGAGCTTTTACAGAAGCCGATCGGGTGTAATTAAACTTTTAAACTTCGAATTCAGCTCTTTGCAGACGGGCTTTACAATTTACCTACATAGTATCTACTCAGATAGATAAAGTCATTCGTGGTCGATCTAAAGGCTTGTTCCTCGTGTCTTTCTTTTCTTTGTTTCTTTTGATAAACAATTAAGTGTTTTAACTTAACATCAAATTTAGATACATCTTAATAATATTTTACTTAACTGCTCCAAAAATTATCAATTCGTTGTCTAAAACCTCGGCGTTGTGTGAACTGCAAATAATATCTGCCGTTCGTCAGCAGACTTGCAGTTCAAAAGCTGTCCATCTGTATACACCCATGAACTTCGAATTCTTTAATTCAAATTTTTGATTCGGTTCGCGCCATTTCCACTCCCGGTGTTACTGTATCCGCTTCGGGCGCTATTTTTTTAAAAATTTTGTTTTTAATTAACAGTAGTTTTTTTTTAAATAACGGTTGTTCTAATGGAAACTCAATGGGAAACGAAAATCGATTCAATATATCGATTCATATTATATTTGAGCGTACACTAACTAATTCACTTTCTCTTATAAAATGTTTAAAGTTGGCTCCATTCTAATAGTAGAGAAATTGTGTTTTTTAAAAGAGAATTTGGAAGTGTGTGTCTACCTAAGCAACATAATGTTACCTAATACAACAATACATATAAACGCGACATAATTCGATATCTTCCCTCAACGATAAAATTAAAATAAATCTGGCAAAATGTGATGATTGCAAAAAAATATTGCTGTTTGGGATTGGTTGTCATTGCCTTTCTTATATTTATCATTTCGCATTACGTGGCCAAAGACGTATTCTAATTTTCGATTCTATATCGTGTTGAGATCCTCAAGGTTTTTCTTCATTCTCTGCAACACGATTTCATTTCGTACTTTGTCTGTCCAAGATGTCTTTCTTGTCCGGATCATTTAAAAAAATATTAAAATTTTGTGAAACTTCAGACAATCGTTTATGTTCTGTTATTTAGATACTAATTAAGTTAAGTTTGTCAGCGCCTTGGCGTAATACTGCTGTAATGCTGT
Organism: Keiferia lycopersicella; assembly: GCA_029255805.1. Classification (NCBI taxonomy): domain Eukaryota; kingdom Metazoa; phylum Arthropoda; class Insecta; order Lepidoptera; family Gelechiidae; genus Keiferia; species Keiferia lycopersicella. The sequence goes on from JARACZ010000024.1 coordinate 1,895,726, forward strand.
CAAATTATGTTTATGAATAAATAAATAAAAATCAAGACGTATTCCTTTCGTAGAATAAGATTCCCAATTTCGATCAAGAGAATGAGAACCTTATGAATCATAATACTATTTCGTTTCATAATTGACAATAATTGTAGAGGCAATAATAATTATTATTATTACTTTGGACCACTGTTCGGTATCTTGATCAGATAGCGGACTTTATGGCTTCCTAACTTATTGTATTGACAAACTGGTTTGAACCAGATTGTCTATGAGAACTCAGAATGAGAATACTTTAGTAAATTGCCAATATAGACAATATGATTTAGTATTCATTCAAATAGTAGAAGTTGTTGGAAAAGATGGTATTGGGATTCAAGTTAGGCTGGCTGACATACAAACACAAAGCTAATTTGCAAGTGTTTTGTCTTTAGCATTAGGTGCATTTCCCCAAATAATTACGCCGTATGACATACTTTGAAAATTCTAGCTCAAACAAACTCCCTGCTTGGTCAAGTGTTCAATAAGAAACAACATCCTCGTATGAAAAGCATAACTGTAGGGGCAGATCTCAGATAGTCCATTCCAATCTCCTTCACTAATACGACACAATGCATGTCTGTCTGTCCGTAGGGGAAGGAAATCTCTGGTTTTCCAACAAATAGCTCCGCGGGGCGCCCAGGGGGCATCAGGGGGCTCCAGGGGGCTCCAGGTTGGCGCCCCCTCGCACGGTGGCTGCGCAGTTATGTAAGTGGCCGCATTTAGTTGGTGGTCGATTTTCTAATGTTTTCTTTCGATATACCTACATAGACGACATTGTTGCCCGTAGAGAGAGCAGAGTAGATTGTGTTTTTATTCTTATGACATGCCCAGATAACATAGCTATAGAAAGGCGGTGAAGAAAATTGAGTATTTGCAGGAGATAAAAATGCGGAAACAATACAATAAAGAAATAAAAACCCTATTGAACACTTTGGAAAATGTACCTTTCATCATCATTATATATATCATATATATCACTACATACAGCATATCTTGTCACTGAGTCTACAAACGTCTAGAGAGGGAGTGGTTAGAGTTTTCTGATGAACTGATCACAAAATAAATCGGAAATACTTTCTCAAATTTTTGTGGGACATATTATGCCAAAAAGATGGCGTAAAGTTTTAGGAGTAATCAACATACTTTCTTTTTTTGATGATGTATATTTGTGTAAAACCAAAGCTTACATTTTATTGCCGTAATTTTTAACCAATAAGGAATTTTATGCAAGATATTACCTACAAGAGCCTTCGACCAAACAAGTCAAACAAATAACATGCAATTTGACCATATGGTCGGATGACATCACTGACATCATACTTAATTCTGAATTTGAGGTTATGTGTCTCCCTTCTGGGTTTGATGATATAATTTGCTTTTTTTGTCCCTACAATGTTCCGTTTTAACAAATCGTTTGGAGAAATAAAGTCCATTATTCAGTAACAATCAATTTGTGTGGATATAAAGACATTGGCACCCCGTGGTTTTGGAAAGGAACGTGCAATCAAATGAAACTCAGCAGGCTCTTTTTTGAGCGGAAAAATCAGGAAAATTTAAGTGGAACCTCTTTGATTGCAATGTGTGGTATGATTTTGAAAGAAAAAAATGTTTGAATTTATATATTTTGACAGCACATAATAGCAGGCTTGGAAAATCTTAAAAAAGTAATATTAAGGTTAAACTTTTGGCTGAAATCTTTTCTGTAGAAGAAGTTACGTTTTTGTTTGAATTTGGAATTTCCGTACCAAGAACCAAGAAGGAACCTTGAGGAACATAATAGGGTAACCGATTTTTAGAAAAGAATGATTTTCAATTTATCCTAGGTTATGACTCAGGTGGAGATTCCAATTTATTTAGCAGCCAATTTTCTCATCTGGTCTTTTAATTACATGCTTACCAGGAATAACGATCCTAATTCTAATAAAGGAAATAATTACATTAGCCGCTATGGTCGTAAATTACGTGCATTTACGACTAATTTATTAATAGAAAATTCGCAAGTAAACCTCAGCACTGCCGTAAATAAGAAACCGCGCAGCGACCAATGGGTGGTCGTAAAATCTGCCAGAGTGCGCTGATTGGTCAGTCTCTGGCCAACGAACGCGGGTTCCAGATTTGAAAGCGACGGTTTACGAGCGGCAGGCGGCGTCTTTTTGCTGTTTTGGCGCCAAAATTGACAGATTTAAATCCTTGGACGCTCTTAGCTTAGTTTTAGATACTTATTTCACGCCAAAGATACGGGATTATACAACGCACGACGAAACTGTATCCTTTGGAGTCTAATGTACTGCCATCTTGTATTGCTTACCTACCCAACACTTTAAAAGCCTGCCTCTGTTTTACAACCATCATAAGCTAGATCGATGCATACGATTTAATGAACAACCCGATGAACTCTGGTTCTGGTCAAGAGCTTTAAAATCGTCTGCTACATAGGTAGATACTAGAGGTAGTATTTAACTTAAGCGTAGTACAAGTCATTTTACTTGTAGATCAAAATAAATTGTAAGTTTTTATCTACTTCCTTTCTGATATGATCGTGACTTACAACTACCTCGATGTTTTGGAAAAGGTTCAATTTTTGACACCCACTTACATTAAAATGACCTGTATGTTTGCCAAAATCTGGTTCTGATTAGTTTAAAATATTAGTTTACTTTTCATCATCATCATCATCGTCATTCACCAACTGCAAGGATATAGAGGCCTCTTCTCTATTGCGCCAATCCTCACGGTCCTGTGCAATCATCCATATAGGTCCTGTTAAATTGATGATGTCATCAGACCACCACACTGATGGTCTGCCCATGAGTTTACTTTTGGCACAGAATAAATAACAGTACTAAGGTCTTTTGGCCTACGTAATTGCTTATAGGACTAACTAACTAATTCTACTGAGATCTTGTCCTCCGTGTCTCCGAAACAAGCTGTCTCCACTGATCTCTGTCCTGCACTGGTTCGTAGATGCTGGTGTCAACCATGTCCCAAGTTACCCGCTAGTCTCATTTTCCCCCATTTGACTGTAATTTGATTAATTTTTAACTTAATGTGACTAAGCTTTTTTACTTGGTCAACATCGAACGCACAGCTCATGTACGGTCAAGTTTAGGCTGGGTTTGTCAGTTTGGACTTAGGACGCTTCTTATGCTCCTCGGCATCAGACTTACATACGCGATTCAATTGTCTTGAGTTTGAGCTTGAGCTATCCAAATTTATAGCAAAAGTCATATACCTATATATAAGGCATGCAATTATAATAATTCTGTCTTATATCTTCGTGCCTTTGCAAAACTCATTTAGGGATCTTGATTCGAAATTTAAATTATTCTGCCTTATGTCTTCGTCAGGCTGCGCGCGCGCACGATTGTCACTAAGTTTATTACACAGTAAATCCTTCTTAACGTCGCTGTATGGTACGTCTATAGTCTATGGTATACCGCCATCTTGTGACCAGCGCTGATAGTAAATCTTTCCAATTAATTCGGTTTATATCTATGTAGTTATAGGTATGAGTTGCATGCTTTATAAAATTAAGCTTGATAAGTACTTGTAACGTTTGTCAGTATCGGGCAAATGCTATGACAAAAGGTTCATTTTCCTTTGTTTAATTCTCTTAGTATGGATCTGTCAGACGTCACAGCACAGGTATCATGCTAAATTTTAAAAAGTATAGATAGTTGAAGTGTTCAATACCGGAGATCATTTCAAACGAACTTATTACACATTTATAAGGGTCTAACTTCGCAATTAGCCAATTTCGCATTTCGTCTGTCTTCAAAATTCACTATTTGGGTGATTCTCGCATTTGGTCCGGATTTCGTGTGCAGGCATCAAATTGGTATGAAAACAAATAAATCGAAAGTTATTTATATCCGAAAAGGTCTCTAATAAAAATAAAAAAATGTGGCAGGATCGATATTTGGTACAAGTCTTTTCAAAAATTAGTTATCGAACTTTAGATAGGTAAAATCTCATTTCCATCCGTGTGATTTTCAGTTCATCTTACACTAAAATAATCATATCAAGTCATTTATACTATAAACTTCACAATGTTTTCCTGTTTTCCGATCATCAGTGAAGATAGCTTATGCACAGTAAATAGTTTAAGCAATAATACTGAATGAAACCTAGAGAGAATCAACATTATATTTTTGTCACACGAAATCCTTCATTTCCGTCCGCGAGAATTGACATCAAGTTTTATCCTTAAATAAGCCTGCTAAAGACGTTGCTTTCTCCACAAGCCCCTTCCTTGCAAGTCAGCCAAACCATCTGACTGGAGGTGACTCCGTGAAAACGTTCGTAGAAAGTTAAATTTTGATTCTCCCACTTAAATTTTGGTTTTGTCACAGGTGAGAGGTCATTACCATCCAGTGATTATTATATTAACTGTTCTCTTTTAATGTTTTCTTTCTATATATAACAATAGCATTTCGTTATACTTTTATCCATTTCGTATTATAACTTTAAAACATCTAGGTATCGTGAGAATTTGAAAAAAAACTGTCGAAACTTCATTTCCATCCTATTCATTTCCGTCCATTTCGGCCCAATTTTGACGGATGGTAATGAGCAAATATGGAGAAAAATGCTTTTTTAAGTATCATTTTTATATTTCTACCCATATTTCTTACGAAAAATGATTTAGTTTCAATTTTTATACCTAGAATTGTTATAAATAACCAAGCAGACATTGTTATGAATAACCAAGCAGATATAGTCCAGAAGCGCAGCGATGATGTCCAGGGGCTGCAGTGGAGGCGTAAGACATGGTAGGAAGCATTAGCCTGACCGTAGGAACTGGACATCTCCTCAGTAGTGCAGTCAGTGAGGTCATATTTCACTATCATCCATGTACTTTTCATTTCCATCCTTGGCTTCATTACCATCCTTTACATAACTTTATTGATAATTATCCCATATGAGTGCCTTTCGAATAATATTATTAAAAAGGCAAATACGTATTACATTTATAAAAATTGTAGCCCTAATAGCGAAAAAAATTTTTTTTTTTTAAAAATGGGCAAATCCGGACCAAATGCGAGAATCACTCATTTATTCGAGTGATGTTATTACCACTGGAAGTCAAAACCTATTTAATTATGCTGCCATCTGCGAAGTTTTGTATTTAAGTACACAGAATGCAAAATATAAAGTACCTACATACTGGTTGCAAATTAGAAAAATGTGAAATAGTTATGTTTGTTCAATCTAGAACCTACAATACAAGGTGTAAAATATTAGCTGCAAATATTCGAAGGGGTGAACCAGCCAATGAAATGAACTTTCCCCAAGGAATATAGGTCGAAATATGAAAAAAAAATTTGGACCTCCTATAGCCTCCGAACCGAACAAGTCAATTTTGTATCGGAGGTCCAAAAATTACTTTCATTTTTCGTCCTATGTTTCTTGGGGAAAGTTGTTCAGTTTTATGGACTGGTTCAGCCCTTAAAACTTGTACAGCAATTTTTTTTTACACCCTGTACAGAACTAAGGTGGAACTAAGTACCTATTTCACTGCCTTCAACTGCAACATCCCTGGCGCCCTTAATCCAATATGGAAGTCCGTCACGTATTCCATAAAATATACCACCCCACAGTACCCCATAAGACACTACGATGGGTGATGGTGGCAAACCCCGTCACACGGGCCGTGACGAATCTGTGACGAATTGCACCAATCCGACTAGTCGGTTTTATTATTTCCATTTTCTTACCCTAGTCCGTGTAGGGATGGGCAGATCGTAATTATTCGTGTTCGTAGTTATGCGAATAATATTCTAAAATTCAACCTACGTATCTATCTAGATACTTGTCTTTTATACTTACTACAGGCTCATATTAGTAGCAAAATAGGTGTTCTTAAGTATGCCTACAGGATATTGCACAACTTTGCCTCAAAACCATGGGCCGGAATATGAAAATTTTTATTGGAAGACATATTTTTTTTTAACTTAATACGACCGTTTTTGAAGCACCAATTATCATATACTATATATACTGTAAAATTGTATCTGCATATGTAAACGTATTAGTCGCTGGTGTGGTATGATTTCCTTTTTTCTTCGGCATTTCTTCGTCCAATATTCGGTGTCTTTCTTCTTAAGTATACTTTTCCAGGTCTTGCATTTCATTGTGTTCTTAAGCATCTTGCTGTATTTTGTATTTGTGAAAATCGAAAATTTGCGAATACGAATATTAGTGTCTTATACTTTCCTGTGTTTGTTATACATAATTCATGGGCCATCTTTCTGTATTGGCAATATGATCACTAATGTTATAGCTTTGTATTGAAACATAGACTTTATTATACTTTTGATGGGCTATAAGAACAGATTTTGTTGTATTTTTTTCATGTATGTACAACGACCCGATGAAACCAGGGCCCCAAGTCTGCTATTTTATGTCATTGTAACGCCACCGAAACTCAACTGTCATTTAATTGCCATTGTGATTTTTCTATACTTTAAACTGTTAGCTGACTACGAAACGGCCGAAATCATGCAACTGAGATCCAATCGACATCCAACTGAAACGATTTTCATTTAGTAGACTTAGGCATCAAAGCTTATTATGGTCGACATTTATGAATATAAAACAACCATCCTAATGTTATTTCAAATACATCTATTCAGTTCCCTGACACTAGTTTTGCCCAGTAGCCGAATATTTAATACTTCTTTGTAACTTCAACTCCCTCACATGTATATTTTAAAATTGTATAAAATGTCTATCAAATACCCATTGAATATTTAGACAAATTATTGCCTATTATTCGAACCCAGCTCATTACACAAAGGAGGCGGTGCTTCACCGCTGTGCCGTCCGTCAAACGTCAATAGCAGACTATAAAATATAAATAAAATATCAGATTGTCGCCAAAATCCTCTTTACCCTGGAAAATTCCGACATATTTTTATTTTCCTACGAGCATTTTAGGGTTCTGCATGCTAAGGGTTTTATCTATTATTGTACTAAAAAAATACCAAAGAGAGTTTCAAAGTCGACTAAAAATCCTTCAAAATGTGTTTCTATCTATTTCTTAAAGGTTTTTATCGTCTAGCTCTTTCTAATGGCTTTTCATTTGCTTAAATTGAATTTCATGTTTTACAATGATGCGATGGTCCCTTCTCCTACCTCTCTCTCTCTTTTCGTGTGGGACACTGTCGTCCAAATAGATGTACCTAATGAATAGTCTCAAAGATAGACTCACAGATTTCTTTTGTCTGTTTAGTTCACTGAAATATAGTTCATATTATAATTTGTAGCAAGCAACCATCTTAAAACTGCGACTCCTGCAACTTTTTCCACGTTCAATCTAGTAAGTCGAAATTGCTATCTATACATATAATAAAGCTCAAGAGGACCGAAAGTCTGTACATACAAGATATCCAAAAAAAAATTGTTTCGTGATACTTAATATTGATAACAAAACACGTTTCTGCAATTTTTTTAATTTTTGTCTGTTTGGATGTTTAGATGTTTAGATGTTTAGATGTTTGTGTGTTTGTTTGTGGATATGCGGAAGCATCACGCGAAAACGACCGAGCGGATTTTGATGCAATTTGTACCAAAATGTCAAGTAAATCACCGACCAGGTTATAGGCTAAAAAAAAACATACCCCTAAAAGGGGGGTTGGCTGCTACGCATAAAATAAGTTTGTAGATCACGTAAATTTCATAGTGCCGCGTAGTAAAAAGATGTGTATGGGCTTATTGGACCCGAGATTGATTTCAAATTTCGAACTGGCCAGCACGAACTGTGTCACTTTGAATAAGCGCGCGGAAAGAAAAATAACAAGAGGCCGTATTTATTATTTTTAGTCTATATTTTTATAACCTCAATAAATGAGAAAAGTAAAATCTACGAATATGTCTACGACTACAAAAATATCTCTATATTATTGGAATAATTTTAACTTTTAATAATTCAATTAAAAGTTCCGTGGTACAAGACGTGTAAGTTGCGTACCAGACGATACAATCTTTATTTATGGATCGTTTTCTTGGTGCGTAATCTACTATTTACCGCGGGAAAATTGCAATAGCTACAAAGCAAAAGTTTGTGTGAAGGGATACCTATCATATAGGGATAGGATAGGATTTGTAGTGGGATTACTTGGTTTTTAATAAGCTTATGTTTTATTTATTCACACTCATGAACTCGGTCTTTATTCATCCATCACAATGTTAAGAAATGTGGCATCAGTCTACTTCACGGAATTGATACCTTTGGAAGTAAACGCACGATTTAAAAAAAAATGCTAAAATGAACTGGAAAGCGAGGATTTGGAACAGGGAGTGACTAATCTGTAACCTGATTCAGCAAATTCAACCTACAGGAATCCAAAAGACCAAACATATATAAAAGAATCACCGTTTTCTTACTCTTTTTTGCATGTGGAAATTGTAAATTTAGGATTTAACAGTTTTTTAAATTACATAAAAAGTGTAAAAAAATTAGCTGCAAATATTTTGAGGGGTGAATCAGCCCATGAATCTGAACAACTTTCCCCAAGGAATACATAGGTCGAAATATGAAAAAAACATTTGGGCCTCCTATACAGTTGACTTGCTCGGCTGCTACATTTTGTATGGGAGGTCCAAAATTTTTTTCCATATTTCGACCTATGTTGCTTGGGGAAAGTTGTACAGTTTCATGGACTGATTCACCCATTTAAATATTTGCAGCTAATATTTTTACACACTGTATAGTCGGCGAAACCAAGTTTTTGGGTACCTATCTACCAACAATTTAATATAAGCTTATAATATATTATTTTATGGTTCTTAGAGTCTATGGGGGAGGCCCATGTTTATCAGTGAGCTTCCTTTATATAGCTTATATGATGGATGATATATGGCGAAACGAAGTTCGCGGGCACCAGCTAGTTTCTAATATTATTATTCTCAATGTCTTTCTGTGAGAAGGTTCTGTAGAACCTTCTTCTTTTGGGCCCAACTTGCTTTTGTATTTTTTTCTGAAGGGAGGTTAGATTTCTGAACGAGACGCGAAAGATTAGCGCCGCGGGTGCCGTAAAGAAACAATTTCCCGCCTACCCTCCTCGAGGGGAACCCCCGCTTTATGGAAAACTGCGACATGAGAAAAATGCGGTATTACCCAAAAGAAATACTTTGACAGTTTTTTTTTTAGGCCGAAAGTTTTTTGGCGGTTCTCTTGTATGTGCATTCTCATTTCCGTGGTCTTTGGATTTTTATCAGTCATCTGGATGGATTGTTTTAATTTTCATAATTTAATCTGGATTTCATGAAATTTTTATGATCTTGTGATTTAATAATTTTTGGACCACGCACGAACAGAAATGAGCTGCTAGGATAATGTATATTATAGTTAGGTATAGTTCAGCTTAGTATTTTATATAAATGTTAACATACTGTATGTAGAGGTTTTCCTTTTTTAAAAGATTTAATTATTTATGTTGGAAGATATAAAAACATATCTCGTTTTTTTTACTATTTATCTGGCGGTAAATGTTTCAATTTTGTGGAATCTCGTGAATACAAAATGCCAGATTAATTTCAAACAGAACATGTTTATTGTTTAATCCGTTCAGAAAATAAAATTATTAAAGTTAATCACATTGACATACAGGATGGACGTACACCAAATAGCAATGTTAATAATATACATTTACGAGTTAAATTTACGAAAATAATAGTTCCGAACATCATAAGAAACCTACCGATTACTCTAACCTAACTTAGACAATATCCAACTACACAAATTTAAATGTTAAAAACTCATATACAGACAAAAATAACTAATTCTTTTAGTTAAAAATCCCCAAAAAAATTTGAAGATGGATCTTAAATTAGTTTAAAAAGTTATGGCTTTGTTAACAAAGTGGGAAATAATATATAACACAAACAAAACAAGTCAGTCTCAACGCCAAAATATGCCTTACTACCACTACCACTAAACAAATGATCGAACATGTGAATATAATATGACATCTCGCGAATTTTGTAGAGCCAAAGTTAGACTGCAAAGGCCAAGAACGACAAATTATTTTGCCTTTCATCAAAACGTAAGGTGTATAGAAATTGCTGAAAATATTTCAAGTTTGAACTAATCCGGAAAACTGAACCAATTCATCTGAGGAACGTGGGTCAAAAGACGAAAAACACATCTCATAATTCAGCCCACTTCTTCGAGGAACACACTTGACGCACGACGGAGCGCAAAAATATCGCAGCGGTCACAGATCCATACTAGAAACGTCACTCCCCATACTAAAACCACACTCGACGGATGACACTGCGATAGCGCTGCATCAACAGCGGGTGAGCGGTTTTAGTATGGGGATTGACATTTCTAGTATGGATCTGACAGACCGCTGCGATTTTTTTGCGCTCCGTCGTGCGTCACGTGTGCGATCTACCTTCGGCACATTGTTTCAGTTTCCTGTGCTGATCAATCTTTGAAACATTTTTAGCATTTTTTGATTCCGTATAATTGATATAAGCAAAAATCTTGTACCATTTGGTCACTTCAACAATCATCCTTCTGTAATCCTACAAATATCGCGAAATTTTTTGATACGTCATTAAAAGAAGAAACTTCAACTTGTGAAAATGATTCTCTAAGACGCAGTGTACAAAAATACAGCATTAAATTGAACCTAAATATATTATTATTAGGAGTCACAGTAGTGAAACCACCGAGTTCTTATTTATACGTATAGAGGAAATAGAAACTTGCCCGAACACAACATACGACTAACTTTAGATAAATCTGTAGAAGCAACTAGATTTCTATTTATATAACGCACATACAATAATAGTCCGAAATATTTGCCACATATTTTGATATAGTTATTCTTAAAGCGTAGATTTTTATAATGGAAATCTACGAAATGGTCTTTTGAGTTTTTTTTTTGGACCTTTTTCGATCATAATATTTTTATTTCATAGATTTGCCATTATCAAAATCATATAACCTAGAACAGCTATACATAATAGCGGTAAAATTTCGAACATGAATTACACCTAGCGTATACTGCATACGTATTTCCTTTTCACTAACTAAACTTGTGTCAGCTCTAACCTGCGCACGCGCATCAACTAGTTCATTTTACTTTACGTATATTGTTCCATTTACTAGCCAAAGAATAACACTAGCAACTACCACCTTTAAACCAATACAATAATTTAAAATTCTTAAGTAAACCTTATTATCTCACTTAGGCAAGGTAAAGTTGTATTTTACGTATACTTCGTTTTCCAATAGTTTTTTTTATATATTTATAATCCTAGTTAGGTTTTTTAACACTAAGCTCAGAAACGTGACTGACTCCTGTATGGCGAACGTTTCTCAAAATCAGGGTTATGGCTTCCTTCCAGCGTTTTACTTACTAAGTTTAGTATACACATATTACAATCAACGTTATACGTATGTTCTTTTTTTATTCGTATACATAATTCCGGTGCGAAAATAATAGCGAACACGGCGCGAGTGTTCGTAGCGAAACGCGCATTTCAAATTCAGGATTCAGCGAAAATTATTCGCTTCGTATAAATCAAAAGACAGCGTTGGCTGTTTAGGTATTTGCACCCATTTTTGAACACCCCTTCACTGTAACGTATTGTGATATGAGAATTTTGATTTTAAAACAATTCAAATTTGAATCGTACAGTGTTAGGAGTTGGCCAATTGCAAAAACGAAGATTTGTTCTAAAGGAACTTAAACTAGCGCCTTTTCCTCGAGGCTTCAAACGAAACCTCTCAGAAACGGCGACAGCGACCGCATTCCGGTAAAAAATACAAGCTTCGGAATGGGTCCTCAAATGTTACTCATTCACCTGGCGCATAAAGTCAAATATTCCAAAAAAAATTACAACTGAAAATCAACTGCGATTTGTCAGAAAAGTTTGAAAGGGCCAGGTGAATGAGTAATAGTTAAGAACCGCAGCGGCGGAAAGCGAGGGAGGCGGGAATTTAAACTTAAAATGCGAGCACCCCCTTACGTACTTCGTTTTTGCAATGGCCAGACTAAGAACAGGGGTGCACGAGGTAGCTCGTGGTCGAATTGGGTGCTAGCTGGGGATCGCGCCTCGGAATGAGATGGGGCTTGGAGTAGGGGGTACTCACGACGTCCGGCGTGGAGGCGCCGTCGTGGCTGGAGTCGGGCCCGGAGCGCGGCTCGCCGTTGCTGTCGGGCGGCCGGGCTGACTCCCGCTCGTCGATCACCAGGTCGATGGGCATCTTGCCCTTCAAGCAGCTGATGTAGCGGTGGCAGAAGTTGTCGCACAGCTCGTGCACCTGGAAAAGAATCGAACATTGAAGAGCCTGAAGTGTGTTGGTCAGCTTAAACCATTGCCGTGCTTTCTCTTTTCGTGTGGGACACCCAGTCGTCCAACGACCCGATAAACCCTAGTGTCAGAATTTTTCAACCGCCTTCTACTAGTAGCAGGTTTCTGACATGGTTGCGTAACGACCGCCGTCTAAGTGATCATAGACAGCAACCGGGACCTACGGCTTAACGTGCCATCCGAAACACGGAACCATCTTACAGACAATCGGGTGGTTCAGCCAGCAATGTCCTAACCAGACTGGGAACAAATTCACAATGTGATAAATATCAACTTTGTAAGTGACCCACCGGGAATCGAACCCGGAACCTTCTGCGTCAAAGGCAGTGGCACTACCACTGCGCCACATCGGTCGTCGTTTGCTGTGTTTTAAGCGCGTTCTATTGCAAAGACCTGACGTGGACCAGACAGATTGTTATTGGTTGCTGGACCTTTTGTAGCTAACTATTACTATCTAAACCGTAAGATAAGCTGAGGAGGATTCGAGCCTGCTTCTTTCGACTGTAGATTATGAAGATCATACGAATATTTTACATGAAACGAATAGAAATCGTCATTTGGAAGACCTTGTTGAAGCTCAAAACAAAACTAATGTGACAATAACAGTTATGTTGGGTTCAGTAACATCGTAGCTGTCATTGAGCCAGGACTCGCTCGCGACCTTTACACCAATATCAACATACAAAGCTCGCACAAAAACACAACAATAGGAAACAAAGGGAATAAATACATTTGGACTGAGTCGCGAGCCAACTGTCGCCTCCACGCACACTTGTAAAAACTCAAAATGAATCGTAAAAACGGCACGAAACCTACTTTTTTAGTCCCATTCGATAAAATACGGCCCCCGCCGGGCGCGTATTAATTTTGTGCGCCAGCCTTATAAATTTTCATAGACATAATTAGTTTAGAAATTAACATAAGGCAATAAAAAGACTAACGAAATTTTTAGATAGCATTTACACGGTGAAATGTAATAAACCCCGGCAGGTGGACCGAGCCCGCTCGTGTACAAAAAACATACAAAAATCGACACAACACTCCAAACGAACACGCAGGGCTCCAATCGTCTTAGCGGATTTGAAAATAGAACACAGCGCCGGAAGCGGAAACAGCGCTACCCGTCGTTGACAGCTAATTATGTCTTCGGGATACTAATTTCCTAATCGACAGCTTTTTCTAAATCATACGTTATAAAAGAGCACGCGCGATGAGTCTCACACAAATATTGTAGTTTGTTTATCATAATTTGAATTTTACAACGGACCGTTGAAATTCATATTTATGGTTGAGTGGATTTTATTGACACTAGAACGGATAAACGCTGCCGCGGTTTACTGGACGGCGGGTTCCGAGCATTGCGCTGTCAATGTCAAAATCTTGATTGAGAGCGCTTTTATAAGCTCACGAATGACAGAGTAAACACACCATTCCAAATAAAATCAAACGGAATCTAATCCCGGAGTCTCTGTGACCGACGCCGATACTATTTTCGATTTAGTGACAGCGACTAAAGATTTGACATCGTAACTCTTCGAAGATTCAAATTTGGAACTGTGCTCTTTGTGAATCGGTAAGGATTGAAGCCCATGGCCTCCGCATGACAACATAAGCCATGCGTCCTCCAGCCAAGAGTTATTATCGGGTGGAAATATTCCTTTGATACGACGTTATTTTGAAACAGGTAATGCCTTTAATGAGATATTACGGCATTCCAAGTCTCGACTCCGGGCGATTATCGTTTCGAACATCAAACTCTTTCCAGAAATTCAAATTTGGAATGAGAGACTCACGGATTGAGATATGGAGTGTTTCTAAACGAATACCTTTTATTTAAATTTGGAATGAAATGTGATATAATGGCGGACCGGTGACGTAAAGACGTATCGCTAGATGTCTGTCATTCTTTTGAGTTTAGAATTTACGAATTCTGTTTGAAATTAGAAGTAGAGGATTTAATAGTCTTTCAAAGTTTTATTTCAGTGTTTGTTGACAAATTCTTTTACTGCCAGGTATGTCAGCGAAGTGTTTTGAGAGCTTTAAAGAGGAGTGTATAGGTTGGTACTGCCAAGAGCGTGGGACGTTTTTTTATTGGTTATCTTTACCTTGGTTGGAATTGCTAAAACGATTTTACTTTTAAGTACTCTATTTTGACGATGTGTATAATTTACTTTGCTCAGAGAAACAAATTATGCGATATCTTAATTTACTCGCCTAACAAGACGTGGCACATGCTTCCGTTCAGTCTAGTTGAAGACTCGTTTGCTTTTGAGTTATGGCTTGTATATCACTGTTGAGAGTCTGGTTTATAGCTTATTTTATTTATTACCTACCTGTTACTATTGCTCAAACCAATTGTATTTTATTATGGCAAAAATATAAGACTGTCAATCTACTAATTTTAAACAAAGACTAACAAAATTCGCTAAAGGAAATTCTTTATCATTCTCATGGCGGTACATTATTATTTTCCTGCCACTGTCCCTTATGCTAATCTAAAAATCCCAAAAGTGCAAATTTATTTCAAATCGGCGCAACTATATTCCTTATTTATATAACTTATTTACTATTGAAGGACACTAATTACATAATATCAGTTATCAAGTTAATACAAAAACTGCAAGTGGTGGCTCAACCTTAATAACCTAATTCCATATCATCTTATCATCCTTCTTTTGTAAATGGGCAAATAATTTACGATTATATACTTTTTATAACCTCCCATATTATCTGTAATTAGATATAAGGCTGTAGATATATCAACGTTTATGTATGCAAATTCCCACAGGCTGCGCATAAAGTTATGTGCGCCTGAGCATATTTGGCCGACATTTCTGATCGGCCGGACAGAGCAGGATTCTTTGCCTTCTTCTCTTTTTTTTACTATAAAAAAGCGACCGGTCCGCATTCAAATGAGAGCTCGATTGGTTCGCGCCTTATTTTGTTCGTTTACGAAGCTAGTTAGGTATACAGTTAGAGCCAATACGGAGTTAAAAATCATGATAGGAAAAGAAAGTTCTGATGTGCAAGAAAAAAAATACATTCCGCTAAATCAATCACAGTTACAGGTTATTTTATTGACGATATCGAAATAAACATGTCCAATTTATTACTTCAATCCAGTCTCAATTAAAACAGCCGTGTGATCCAAAACGTTGATTAAAAAAAACTCGTGTCGCGTAACCAAATATAATTCAGACATGGAATTAGTGCGCGTTGTATAAAGGCTGTAAAACCGAGGCGTCATAAACGCGAGGTCCCAGGTTCGAGCCTCGGCCCGTAAAACCAACAAATCTGACCTACATCGTAAATCACTTAGCCACGTTGTTACAGATAACGTTTACGAGTTAGAAACCAAATATGAAAAAATCAAACACCTTTCATTGTTTGTGAGGTTTATTTGTTGTTCTAGAAACAAACTACTGGCTGGTAAAAAAAAAAAACATTTTTTATATTTTGTCGAAATGAGCGCGACCCTATCATTATTGTTCTTAATACAAAATTCGATAATGTAACTGGCCGGTTGGGTTACTTTAAAAAAGAAAGAGTTCTATTCTGACCCTACATTACTGTAGGAATCCAAGCGTCCACATAACGCAATTAGGGACCTGGCAGTGACTATATAAAAAACCCTCGGGTGACGACCAATCACGCGGCCGATCGGGACCCGCAGTGCACAATATTATAATACTACAGACAGGCTACAAATTTACAGGTAAAATTTCATATACATTGCTTAGCCGAATAGCCATTATGAGACAAGTTGTGTGAACCAGCTACGCAATGTACTAACAATTTGACGTGTAGCCTGAAGTTATGTTAAACTTGAGGCACAAGCGATGTGACTGCCAGCGGCTATATTTAAAAACATTAAAAGGCATAAATCAAAAAGCGTTATTGGATATTTTAATGTAAATATAATACCGGAGAGTTCGTTAAAATCGACTTTAGAACCGTTTTAGATATTTCTGTATCATTCTTTATAAACGATGTCAATATCCAGGATAATGAAAAATTATAAATAGAAAACGGTTTTAATGGATTAAGATTGTTTTTGTTCGTGTTTTTTAATGACAAAAACAGCAATTATAAGTAAAAGAGAGAAAAAATGCACTTAACGAGATCTCATTGTGCGCCCGAGTCGGGTTCGAGCCTTTTTATTTTTAATTATTATTTTAAGATAAAAAACAACATCACCTGTGAACGGGGTGTAGTGGAGCGGAAACAGATCGAGGTAACGGTGTTTTTTCTTCACTTTTATTTCGACAAAAACCGGAGACGAGATAGAAGCGGACATGTATGGGATGTGAGGGCAAAAAAGGTCTTTTCGATGTCGGGCACAGGTAGACGGTTGTGTGAACCGAACTAAGTTACCTAGACTGTGCAGCCTTATCAGAAGTGACACATCAATGCTAGAAAAACTGCAACAATCTTATTGACTTCTCATGCCATGCCATTATTACTTGAAAGCAGTATTATGGCAACAAACAAAACAACGTCCCATTTTCCACAGATTATTCGCACAAATTAAATCGATCGATGCTTTTATTCGGTCGCATTATCGACGATTCCTTCAATCGCCCCGCGGCCCAATATTTTGAGTTTCGAACGCCGCATTATTTTTATTTTTTTAAATGGCCTTTATCTCGCCCTCCGGCCAGCGATTCATACAGGGGTATTGCATTACACGTTATCTCGTTACAGAATACAGGCCTTTTGGTACACCAAAGTTTTTTTTTTTTACTAAATTTTACCGGTTTCTAAGGCAGTACCAATGCGGCGCCGATTTATGGAATCTGTGGGAGCGTAGATGAGGTATCTTGTTTCTCGAGATCATTCGTCTCGATACAGACGTTAGTCAAGCGAGTTTCGTAGAAACGTGACTATAATATTGACAAGTTAAATTAATCTGAAGTCAAGCGACACGGTTGAGGCATGCAGCGGTGCACATTTGAATTTTATGCTACCAATTAATGGATAAACTGTACGAATTGATTGTAGCTAGCAAAAAGCCAGCGTCCTGCCGTGTTACCGTTACGATTCGATCGGGATATAATGGCGCGAATCTGCTATGCGACACACGCAAGAAGCGGGACCGGTTTGCGAACGGAACCGCCGAAATGGGAGTTGAGGGAAAAACAAACAACGGTCAAAACGAAACACAACCTATTCACCACAGACACCTGACTCAGGACGCGAAGAATAGCTCCAGGAAATTTGAAATTCGAATGCAGCTCGAAGGCGTCAAGACCGGCTTTGGAACTTGATTTCGAGGTTATGAAATACGATGAAATCGGTAAACAAAAGCGTCGAACTGTCTATAGTTCAGCTGCGAAAACTGTGATTGTACGAATACTCAAAACTTTTTCGAAAAAACTATACGCAGACGACTTCCTTCCCTAAGTTTCGATCATCTTATTATCGTCAATTACTCTCATGTTTATAAGCCACGTATTCACTAGTGAAACTTCTAATATAATAAATACCTGTATAGTAATTCTACTAATGAAATGGCAATCTATCAGCGTTATTGCTCAATTAAACCAAATCTGAATATTCATTCATAAAATTCAATTGGATATCCAATCAACATGTTCAAGAAATCTTATTAAATTGTAATCTACATTAAGTACTAATATTATAAATGGAAAAGTGCGTTTGTTTGTATACCAGAGCGATTTCATGTTACGATGTTTGTGTGTGTTGGTTGACAGACTGGAGAGTGATATAATGCTATGTTTCATCGTGGAAAGATATCAAATTTTCTTCAGAAAAGCAGTACGGATAAAATATAAAATATCAAAGTTTTGTCCAACAAGGTTTCTCAGCTCTACGAAAGCGTGCGTGAGCTCAGTTGCGTGTACCCAGAGATCGATGCCGTATCTCAGTAAATAATCTGGATCGGCCCTTATAATCGAGTTGATATTATGTTAGGTGATATTTTCCAAAACAGGTTCTCTTTCGACTCGGTCCAATATGTATTCTTTAGTATTTTTAGTCATGATACCGTGTAGGACACTGAGTCAATAAACAACCCGATGAACAGTACTGTAGTAAGCTTCGGAGGGCACGTTAAGCTGTCGGTCCCCGTTTCTGTCTATGATAACTTAAGACGGCAGTCATTACTCAACCATGTCAGAGGCCTGCTTCTAGTATAGGTTGAAGTACTCTGACACCAGGGATCGTAGGGTCGTTGGACGACTCAGTGTCTCACACGAAAATAAAACTTTAAAAAGGATGCACTTACTTTTTCTAATTCTAATAGGTGAAACCGAAGCACTTGTATCGCTTGCACCATCTGCGGAAGAAAAATAGTATTAATATAGAGAAATACAATAATGGATCACAACAACTTGTATATAAGGTGTAAATTATTAGCTGCAAATATTTTAAGGGGTGAACCAGTCCATGAAACTGAACAACTTTGCCCAAGAAACATAGGTAAATATGAAAGAAATTTTTGGACCTCCCATACAAAATTACCAACCGACCAAGTCAATTACTATGGGAGGTCCAAAAATTTTTTCATATTTCGACCTATATTTCTTAGGGAAAATTGTTTAGTTTCATGGGCTGATCCACCCCTTAATATATTTGCAGCTAATATTTTTACACCTTATATTTAAAAACATATTTGCATCACGCTATTTATAAAGCGTAGAATTATAAATGTAAGTAGTAACAATATTTGAAGGTGCGATCAAGCCCATGGAACTGATAAAAATTGTTTTTGACCACAGTTCCGTGGCAAAAGTTGATCAGATTCCTGGATCGGTTCAGCCTTTAGAATATTTTGTATAAAGCATTCAAATAGAGTTTAGAAAGCATCATAAAAGCAGAAATTCCACTGAGGATCTATCTCCTCTTGTTATCACTATTTAAGCCATAGGTTTAAACTCTAAGTGACTTGGAACTTACTTGCCGACAAAGCGGGTAACCGAAAAAAAATCGTCAAGCATTGTTAGTGATGTGAGCGACCAAATCATTTATCGATATTATTGATGTTTTTCCAGATGTTTTTAGTTTTGCTTTATATGTCGCCTTATTTTGACATGTAACGCACATTTTGCGTCAAATTATAAGACATGACATGACAGATAGCTAAATCGTTTTTAAAACCTAATTAACTTAGAAAGAGAACTGTTTTCTCAAATCGTGACCTTCATCGTTTTTTTATCATATAGCACAATAGGGAATAGGAGAGGAAAATGATGGTACACTACACCTATTACGACATGACCAGTTATTTAAAACAATCGTTGAAAGCAAGATTAAAGGAAGAAGAGGAAGGGAAAGACCAAGAAAGAGTTAAATCAGATAAAGGAGAAAATAATGGTCACGTCCTACAGAGAAGTCAAGGAGAAGGCGGAGGACAGAGAAAGCTGGCGGATACTCCACCGACAAGGGCAGTGCCCTTAAATAGATGATGATATAGAATATACCTACTTATCGTTAAAATTCTATTGATTCAGAGGCATGTCGTGTGATGGCGGCTTAGAATATCATCACCCCGTTTCTTTCCCGTGGGTGTCGTAAGAGGCGACTAAGGGACTCGAGGGTTTCATGTGTATTACAATTTTTAGGCGACAGGCTGACAACCTGTCACTATTGATACACGAATTATCGAAAACGGCCCTCAAAATTTGTCAGACGTGGCGATACCGATCTTATTTTACGGGCGCTCTGCCTACACCGCGAGGGATAAAGGCGTGATGTGTGTATGTAGGTCGTCCTTGTCTCAGAAACATGTCTTTTAAAAACTTAATCCCTCTTAGCGGCCGCTCCACACGGGGCTTGTGGCCGGCTTACAACCGGCAGCGATAGTATATCAGCATTGTCTGACACGGCCCTTATGGAGAGGGCTATTTAAATGTAGTTTAAGTCCAAAAACTAAAGGTCTGAAGGACGAAAACTAAGCTAAAAGTCTCAAGCCTAAAGTTATAAGCTGATAATACTATTACCTATGTGAAGTGGTCGCCATGGCCGAAATCGGTCGGAGAGATCATCATCATGTGACCTGAGTATTTTGTGGATAGCTAAGTTTTATGGCTTCAGAACACAACACCTTGGACTGCGCTCGCCAATCCTCTTGCCAAGCGTAGCGAGTAGGCAGCACCCTCTCAAAAATAGGGGGCCCATATCCAGGGCCCTAAGTCTGCTAAAGATTTTCGTTTAGATAGAGTTTCAGGTGGATGTCGATTGGATCTCAGTTGGATGATTTTGGTAGTTTCGTAGTCTGCTAACAGTTTGGAGTATAGAAAAATTACAATGGCAATGGAATGACAGTTGAGTTTCGATGGCGTTACAATGACAAAAAATAGCAGACATGGGGCCCAGCACTGGACTGTTATTGCTGTTAAGGTGAAGGATCGAGATGCATGTATATCGCCTTTATCCCTTGTGGGGTAGGCAGAGCGTCAACGGTCGCATGAATACGGTCGCCATTGCCACGTCTGACATTTTTTGAGAATTGTTTTCCGAGGTTGTTTGTTTCAGAAAACATGTGTATCATTATAGTGAAAGGTTGTCAGCCTGTCGCCTAAAAATTGTAATACACCAATACTCTCTAGTCCCTTAGTCGCCTTTACGACACCTGCGGAAAGGATGAGGGGTGATGCTATTCTAAGCCGGCATCACGGTTAAGGTGTAGGATCGAGATTATTGTTTGAATAAAAATTACTACTTTATCGTATATCGATACGTAGCTGAGCTAAATGACGTTTTAATGGCCGACTTGATTTGTTTCGAACTCGGGTGCGCAGGCGCCGCGCTATTTCCCGTATGATAGATGAGGCATTGTTTTTAACCGACTCCGAAAAGGAGGTTGGCGAAATACAGAGTGTAAAAAAAAATTGCTGCAAATATTTTAAGGGGTGAATCAGCCCATGGAACTGAACAACTTTTCCCTCAGGAACATAGGTGAAAATATGAAAAATAATTTTGGACTTCCCATGCAAAATTACTAACCTACCAAGTCAATTTAGTATGGGAGGTCTAACATATTTTTATATTTCGACCTATGTTTTATGGGGAAAGTTGTTCAATTTTATAGGCTGATTAGCCCTTAAAGCTCATTTGCAGCTGATATTTTTACACCCTATATAGGCAATGGGAACTTTTCTATCAGCTGTCTGTATCTGACTGATCTCGAAAATTTTCCATGGTCAGGATTTATTTACATATTTTTTGTAGGTATATTACTCTGAATCCTTTCGAACAAGTGTATATAAATTATGTTTGTCCAGTCCTATCTCAAATTAAGTCATTGGTTCTATTTTGGTATTCTTTTCTATGTATTTCTTTTTGAATTTGAAATTCCGAATTTATCAGTATTTTCATTCAAAAGTACCAGGCGCCCATAAGGAGTCAAAAGCTTTCTCAAAACATGCGTAATAACAAATTTAAAGGTAGAAGCCACCATTATTTGCGTAGACGCAGCTCAAGTTGACATAAACGCGTACCACAGATAAAAATATGTTGCTCTGTGTACACTTGGCACCGAGATGTTTGTACAAAGGGGAAACACTGTGTAATTCCTTCTGAGTTTGGGCGTTTCGTTTATATTATAGGAGGGTAACGGTTTGAAAATTCTTGTTCAATATATATTTCTATACAAAAACTAGCGGCCTTCCCCAGTGACTGCGCCCGCTGCAACTCATTTTGCCGTGGGAATAAGGATTTTTCCCGGCAAGTATTATACATAAAAACCTTCCTCTTGAATCACTCTATCTATAAAAAAAGTGTATCAAAATCCGTTGTGTAGTTTTGAAGATTTAGCAAACATACAGACAGACGCGAAGAGCGACTTTGCTTTATGTAGTGATATTATTTGCGATAATATCCTATCTTTGTCTAAGCCTACTAAACTGAAATGGATAGCGCTATTTTTATTTGAAAAAATTATCGATTTGTGTATCTAACTCTAATCTATGAAAGGCTCGTATTTAAAAACCGTACTCAATTCTGAGATTGATCTTGAGTGCGACTCTGAATGCTGTTAGTATTGACTGACATTTGTCAAAATTGCTCTTGAGATCGATCTCAGAGTCGGATGCGATTTTTACAGACCTTAATGTTTTATCAATATCTTTTGTGTTGCAAATCAAAGCTAAATTTTTTTTTCGTACATTTTTGTATGACGATGCAACCTCGATATTTTATTACATACTTAGCCTAAGCTAGTTTATACGTTGATAGATAAGAAGGTTCATAAAAGACTGATAACAGTCCTATGAAGATGTTCCGCGTCTTATCTTAGTCTTGGAAATCTCTTTAATACCAGTTTTGCCTCCGTTTTTACATACCTTAGAAATTACCTACATTATTATTTTTATTGAATGACTAGCGGCCTGCCTCAGCGGCTGCGCCCGCTGCAACTCATTTTCCCGTGGGTATAAGGATTTTTCCCGGCAAGTATTATACGTAAAAACCTTCCCCTTGAATAACTCTATCTATTAAAAAAACTGCATCAAAATCCGTTGGGTAGTTTTGAAGATTTAAGCAAACATACAGACAGACGCGAAAAGCGACTTAGCTTTATAGTATGTAGTGAAGTCATGATAGATGTCACTACTTTCCAAACTGTGCAACTCCTGGCGATGACGACCGTTTTTCATGACCATTTACGCTCTACCTACCCCGCAAGGGACTAAATCTTGCGTTGTGTGTGTGTGTGTGTGTGTGTGTGTGTGTGTGTGTGTGAGTGTGTGGCGTGTGTGTGTGTGTGTATTGTTTTAAGTTAAACCAGTATCTGCGCACGCGCATCGGATCATATTTTGAATTTGTAAGGTTAAAAATTTAACATAGCGCCAGACAGATAAACAGAAAAAGTTTAGAGCAAATACAGATGTGCTGTTAGTAAATAAAACCTCTATGAGATATAGAAGCGAATTGTGTGAGGAGACAATTTTGACTTCACTACATAGTATAAAGCAAAGTCGCTTTTCGCGTCTGTCTGTATGTATGTTTGCTTAAATCTCGAAAAATACACAAAGGATTTTGATGCAGGTTTTTTAATAGGTAGAATAATTTAAGAGGAAGGTTTCTATGTATGATACTTGCCGGGAAAACATCTTATTTTATTCCCACGGGAAAATGACTTGCAGCGAGCGCAGTCGCTGGGCGGGTCGCTAGTTTTGTTTTAAACCGATTTTATTTCGAAGATAGATTTGCTATACATACATACATATATCACGCCTTTATACCTTGCGGGGTAGGCAGAGCGTTAACGGCCGTAAGAATACGGTCGCTATCGCCACGTCTGACATTTTTGAGGATTGTTTTTTAAGGTTGTTTTAGAAATCATGTGTATCACTATAGTGACAGGTTGTCAGCCTATCGCCTAAAAATTGTAATACACCAATGCCCTCGAGTCCCTTAGTCGCCTCTTACGACACCCGCGGGATGGATGTGGGGTGATGCTATCCTAAGCCGGCATCACACGGCGCTTAATTTAGCCTATGTTATTATTTTTACCATTTCTCCTCTAAAACTCTCCTAGCTCTATCAAAACTATGGCACAACCACCAAAACCGTGCCTAATGCTACCAAATGGACCAATAACCGTGTTGGTTTAACCAGGCATCGAACCTACGACCCGTCAGGCTGCGCAAACAACTACACAGTTGTTTAACTTTTACACCTATAAAGCCTGTGGATAATTTGAGATGGGTTGAAGACAAAAAAAGTAGATTTAATCACTACATTACATAGTTTAATGCAAAGAAACAAAAAAAAGAAAGAAACAAAATGTAGAAATGGGGTGATGCTGTTAGAAACCGGCATCACACGGACTCAAATAATACATTCTATTACGAGCAATTTTTTTCTTATTTTCAAGGATAGAATGAAGCTAGGTATCTTAATAAAACGCTCCACGTGCCCTCCGAATCACGGAACTATCTTTAGTCCAACATATGGAAAACCTCAGGAACATTAGTGTAAAGTTAGACGGCCTTATTGTTTTATGGCAATCTATTATTCCAGGCAACCTAAATTTCCCATACCATAAATTAACGATATCAACATTGTGCAAGGAATTGAACATGGGTCCTCCACACACCGAGCCCAACGCTCATACTACTAGACCGCAGTTAATAAGGTAATTAATAACAAAAGCTTAAGATGCTTTATAATATAAATACAAGGTTAACCTCAAAAGCGATAGCATATTTCAACACAATTATATTGGGTCGTTGGACGACTCGGTGTCCCCCAAGAAAGAACACAATTATATTAACTGTTACATGACATATGGCTGCCCTACAAGGGCCTGCGGAGAAAAAAAAACCTTTCAATATTCATTTGTGTTTTAACTACTTCAAGTTTCAATGATGATTATTAAGAAAATTACCTCGAAGGAGCTTATTCACAACGTTCACTGAGTCAGGGAATGTTATAGAGGGAGTCTTGGGAACGAACTGAGTGAAGCAATTAAAGTCTGCAATGGCTTGATTTTGTTTGCGAAGCATCTTTAGTTGCAAATATTTCAACGGGTAAATCAGCCCATGAAACGAAAACTGAACAACTTTTCTTAATGAACATAGGTCGAAATATGAAAAATATTTTTGGACCTCCCATACAAAATTAGCAATTGATCATGTCAATTTGTATGGGAGGTCCAAAAAATTTGCTCATATTTATGCTTATGTTTCTTGGGGAGAGTTGTTCAGTTTCATAGGCTGATTGGACCCTTAAAATATGCGCAGCCAATATTTTTACACCTTATAATGGCCTCCTCTATAATGAACTATTAGACATACTCATTTTGCTAGGCTGTTGAGTTGGTAAGTGCCAAGGATTTGTATTCATGATCAGGAGACACTACTTCCCAGTTCATGTCTTCATTCTTTAGTCGCATTTTACGACACCCAGAGATAGAGAGGAGTGATGTTACTTCAAGCCAGCATCGTAAGCCAAGCTCTCCGGGTTTATCGAGGAACTAAGTTTTTACACAGAGCGACTGCCATCTGACCTCTGCAACCCGAAGGCTAACCTGGTCCAAATCCTAGGTTAAGTCACATTCAAATATCGCCTGAATTCAAATTTTATTTAAGCCCGACTTTAATACAAGAACACGCTATATTCTGAATATCTCATGTATTATTCGCGCGCCAAGTCTAGTTACAACTTCTTTGTGGCTTCATTCTGTTGTCCTTAAGGTTCCCTCTGCAATTTTCTCTAACTCTGAGAACGCTTATTGGAAAGCAATTGGCAGGAATGAATAGCGCTTTGTATGAGTCGTGTTAAAAATATTATTTTGAGTTACCAAAACATTCCTGACGTAATGAACTGCTCCAAATATTTTGGTTTACAGTTTGAATGGGTATTTTTTTACTTCTTCACTCTTTTTTGTCTTGTATGGCACTGAGTCGACGTACGACCCGATGAGCGCTGGTGGGAGAATTTTTAAATTTTCCACTTTCTAGAGATGTAGCAAATCTACCCGCTTCAGCTGTAGCATTGTTGTGTATTATATGTATGTGGCTTTAGGATGGTTTACGCTCTACCTGCCCCGCGTGGGATACAAGCGTGATGTGTTATTTCACAAATAAGTACATAATACTAACATACATACATATATCACGCCTTTATCTATTGCAAGGTAGGCAGAGCGCTAACAGGCGTAAGAATACGGTCGCTATCGCCACGTCAGACATTTTTAAGGGTGGTTTTCCAAGATTGTTTCAGAAAACATGTGTATCACTATAGTGACAGGTTGTCATCCTGTCGCCTAAAAATCATCATACTTAAAAACATGTAATACTTCAATGGTTCAAAGTCTGTCCGTAAACATGTGCGTCGCACAGTGGTGCCACATGTCACAAAGCTGGGACACAAAAACACCACATTTTTTTATACATTTACCTATTTCGGAGTTTGCCTAACACCGGATGTCGTCAGTATGTTTGGCCTCCTTATCTTGGGTTTAGACTTGAGGCCTGCTTGAATGACGCTTATCACTCGAGCAGGTAAACTTGACATCTTAGTTTATGACAAGCTACTGTTTTTAACTCGAAAATGGTGTTTTGATTTATGTGACGGAAAACTTTCTTCCTGTCTGTCCTGCCTTTCTTTTACGAATTTGTCAATTTTTTTTAATTTTTGCAGTCCCACATTTAAATGGTACGTGTTTTTGATCAACATGAGGTTTTCTATCTGACAGTTCTTGCCCCTTTTTAATTTTTTTTACTAGATGGCGTTGAACTAAGTCTGTTGAAGTTTTGACTTAGTTTGTTTGTTGGCTAGAAAATTTCTTATTGTCTGATAAACTATACTTAATTTTCTCTCGTAGCAAGATATGATTTCATTATAACGTATTAAATAGGTATATTTAGTCATGTCAGACGTGGCGATAGCGACCGTATTCTTACGGCTGTTAACGCTCTGCCTACCCCGAAAGGAATAAAGGCGTGATATATGTATGTATGTATATTTAGTAATTTTATATCCTAAACAGGTTATCTACAAAATGAGGCCTTATTTAAGAAAGCTACTTAACTTACGCTATAAAGAGTTTATAAACCGCCTAATGGCATCCAGTAGGATGTGCAAGCCATTTAACTAGCAGCCATTAATGGACTTCAAAATACTGCCTAAAGAAAGGAGGTACCATGGAAAGCTGTGATTACGTGCTCGACGGCGCGAGTTGATAAAACGGATT
Organism: Keiferia lycopersicella; assembly: GCA_029255805.1. NCBI lineage: Eukaryota > Metazoa > Arthropoda > Insecta > Lepidoptera > Gelechiidae > Keiferia > Keiferia lycopersicella. Next base: position 1,922,745 of record JARACZ010000024.1, read on the forward strand.
TCCCTAACAAAGTCAAACAGCTCGCCCCCGCTGCCCGGCAATTCGTAATGCCTTAGATTTTATTTGTTAAAAATCGGTTAAGTATCCGTGTCGAACGGAGGCGGTGGGTGGCCGCCATCTTGGTTTTATTATTTCACTTTTTGTCCGGGCTAGCCGCGGGAGGCGCATGGCGATACAGCTATTTATGAGTGACAATATATATGTTTTTTTAATCTTTCTCAGAAATATTTCTCGTTTACCTGCGGTTAATTTCGGACAGCTCTTTAGTTAATCAAATCGTAAATTATTTGGTCGCTCGTGAGGTGAACTATAAAGTGTTCACTATTTTATGACGTATTAAACTGATCCCGGGTATTATATCTTTTGAGTAATAAAAGTTTGTGGATACTTACTAATGAGTCGACCTCAGGGTCTGCTATGTAATAAGGTTTTTCTTGGCGTATCTGTGGACAAAAAATAGTAAATTAATAATTGTAAAATAAAACAGTAAATAAGTACCTCTATACCTCATTCCTTTTTTGAATAAAACCATATCATTATTTGATGGATTCATGGATTATGTATAAAAGCAAAGTCATTGTTAAAAAATACAGTCAAAGTACAGACATACATACATACATACATACATAAATCACGCCTGTATCCCTGGCGGGGTAGGCAGAGCGTTAACGACCGTAAAATGGCGGTTGCTTTCGCCACGTCTGACAAATGTTAGATAGTTGTTTTAGATAGTCGTGTATCACCATAGTGACAGGTTGTCAGCCTGTCGCCTAAAATTGCATAGACATGAAATCCTTGACTCCCTTAGTCGGCTCCTACGACACCCACGGGAAAGAAATGGGGTGATGCTATTCTAAGCCGGCATCACACGGCACAAGCTCTACCTATTTAAAATTCTAAATATCACCAAAATTCAAAACATGAACATTTTATAGTTTTTATTGTTTTGATTGTAATAGTATGGGCAGTTTCCCGTAGATTAACAGCAGACGCAGTCGGGTCGTAACGCTTGTACGTGGCTAATAAAATGCTCCCTCGCTTCGGTGCGCTTGCGCATAGAGGTTGTAAACTATAGAACCGACAGCCGCAATGGTCCTTTAATATGCAGCAGCTTGTCAAAACTGTACTTTATAAACAATAGACAAGAATGATCTATCAATATTCACGAGCTTGTCAAATGTCTGTCTAATGGAGACGGTAAATAGTGGCTGGTGAATGAAATTGCGATAATTCTTAAATTTATGTCGGAATCTGTCAGATAGTAAGTATAGAGTGCTGTTGTAAATCAAAATTATGAAAACAATACTTTTATAGCCATGTGATGCCGGCTTAGAATAGCATCACCCCACATCCTTCCCGCGGGTGTCGTAAGAGGCGACTAAGGGACTCGAGAGTATCGGTGTATAACAATTTTTAGGTGACAGGCTGACAACCTGTCACTATAGTAATACACATGTTTTCAGAAACAACCTCGTAAAACAATCCTCAAAAATGTCAGACGTGGCGATAGCGACCGTATTCTTACGGCCGTTAACGCTCTGCCCACCGCGCAAGGGATAAAGGCGTGATTTGTGTATGAGTATGTGTGTATACTTTTATAGCTGCCTCATTCACTATCTTATTATAATATTCTGAACATAATGTTGCCTGTTTTAAAGTTACTATGCCTTATTTTAGACGCTGAGTCGTTCAAAGACTATAGTATAATAACTTTATCAGAGGATTTCGGTTATGTACCTTCTGTGAACAGTCTAATCTGTGGTCTTACTTAAGAAACACTTTTTTCGACGTAAACTCGCCTTGACCGGAAATGCGATACTATCATGCATACGCCGCGGCCCGATTTCTTGCTTTTTTGTATACGTATGTACTATCAACGACACCTCATGTTACTCCTTTAAGGGTTCTACTTATATTTGTCCTTCAAACGTCTACTATGAGCAACTAGCTTATGTTGATACCTTAAATGTAAATTTAAGGTTATACTGCCTAGCTAGTAAGTTTTGTTTACGCACGTTAGGCGTCTCTTAACACTATGCAACTAACGGATAATTACCATTATAACTTACTAGTCTCTACTCGTTAATTGTGAAATTCAATTACGAGCATACAATTACTATTTGTTGGACATTACCTTCAGGCGGATCGCACACTTGACGCACGACGGAGCGCTAAAACATCGCAGCTGTCTGTCAGATCCAAACTAGAAATGCCAATCCCCATACGCTCAACCGCTGGCGACGTAGCGCTATCGCAGTGTGGTCCGTAGAGAGCGGTTTTAGTATGAGCGGTGCTGTTTCTGGTATGGATCTGACAGACCGCTGCGATATTTTTGCGTTCAGTCGTGCGTCAAGTGTGCGATCCGCCTAGGCAATAAATATATATAGGATACTTATGCTCGCATGGTTGAGAATAGCTATAAAATTATAATAATACACGTATAGTTCCTAGATTACAAAAATGATGGTATAAATAAAAACATGAATTAAAAGTTATAAGTGAAAGATACACATCGTAAGATGATTATAAGATCTCATAAAACATAATATAAGTATGTTTTTAATGGAAAATAAATTACTGTATAAATGAATTCTATTTACTGTATAAGATTAGAAGAGAAATTTCATGTTACTGTTACACTTGATTATCATGACTAGGTATTTCTAGACACTACGTTCAATGTAATAATTGTCTAGATCGATAAAGTAAAATAGTTGTGTCCTACTGCGCGTCGTCGGAACCACTGTGTGACCTTGATTAATACCAAGACAGGGCATGTATGACCTATATTCAAGACTATCAATAACATAATAGGAAATTTCCTTTTATTTTTAAAAAATTATTCTAGTCGCTGGATAGATAGCTCCGTGCTTGGTATGTTACAGAAAAGAACGGAACGTAAAATTTAGTTTAAATTTTTTTGAAACTTGGACTCGGACTCATTTGGAACGAAAGTGTCAGTGCATGCCAGGCTGTCAGTAAGTGTCGCGATGTTTATTTTAGTGTTTAGGCTTTGGAGTCTACACTAAAATCTAGTAGCATAGTCGGTTCAACGCCATCTATAAAGTTCTTGAAATACTAGTTTTTTATTAATTCTCAAAAAGAAATCCTCCTATTAGCAGGCCTACGTAATTATAAAGAGAAGCTTTGAATTTTACTACCGTTCATTAATTAAAGAATAAATTATTAAAATCACATGTTCTAAAATTATGTATAAAGATTTTATAGATACTATAAAATATTTAATATAGAAGTTACTAATAATTAGGCGGGTCTTTAAGCTTTTCATTACAAAAAAATGCTGTTAGTTGTTACCATATTTATATTATTTTTATTATAATATTAAAAATAAAATAAAAAATAAATAAATATATCACGCCTTTATCCCTTGCGGGGTAGGCAGAGCGATAGTGGCCATAAGAATACAGCCACCATCGCCACGTCTGACATTTTTGAGGATTGTTTTCCAAGGTTGTTTCAGAAAACATGTGCATCACTATAGTGACAGGTTGCCAGCCTGTTGCCTAAAAATTGTAATACACCAATACTCTCGAGTCCCTTAGTCGCCTCTTACGACACCCGCGGGAAGGATGTGGGGTGATGCTATTCTAAGCCGGCATCACATGGTATAATATTTATTATGTATATATATAAAAATATATATAAAGTGCCATCACCCTATTTTATTAATGAATTCTTGTTTAGCGGTGTATTAGCAACAGCCGGTTCAACCATCGTAAACCATCAAGCAAACTGCAACTCTTATCCAACGAGTTAAGAGTCTTAACTTAAGACACAAAATCGCTTGACATATTCAGCGCTAACAAGTGCATTAAAATGTATAGAATCGATTATAATCTTTAGGCCGTAAATGTCGCTAAGACTTATTGATTATGACGAATAATTGACTTGTAGCTTTTGTTTTCTCGATCATTATTTGAGATACGAATTGTTGGCCTTTTTAGTAAAATTGACAGGTTAAATGTAGCGCGACAAAGTTGTTTAGATAAAGATATTGAGGCCAATGTTACACTGCATTGAATAGAAAATTTGCACCTTGTCTCTCTTAATTAGCTTTTGTTTAATGGTAACATATATTGAACTAGCGGCCTGCCCCAGCGGCTGTGCCCGCTGCAACTCATTTTCCCGTGGGAATAAGGATTTTTCCCGGCAAGTATTATACATAAAAACTTCCTCTTGAATCACTCTATCTATTAAAAAAACTTGCATCAAATTAAGTTGTGTAGTTTTAGAGATTTAAGAAAGCATACATACAGACAGACAAGAAAAGCAACTTTACTTTATACTACGATATATACGTATATAATTCGTGAAAGAGTAAATATTAGCGTGAAATATAAATTGGTGGATCAAGAAACACAAATTCATGTTGTTATATCAACTATGAAGTAATTACAGAAAAAAAATATAAGAAGAGAAATATTTTGGTCTATTAAAATCAGACCGAAACCACTGTGCATAACTGACGTTAAAAATGTTAAAACCTAAGGCGCATCGCACACCTTGACGCACGACGACGCGCCAAAATATCGCAGCGGTCTGTCAGATCCATACTAGAAACGTCAAACTTCTATTCGACCATATTTTAAAGCAAGAAGGCCTAAATTTACTTAGCAAAAGGACGTTTACTTAGTAAAGTTTGTACTTGAGTGTACTAATGCAGATCTGTGGTAATTTTGTAATTGCACAGACTATACTTATCGTCGTTTTAAAATCAATTACCCGGTCGGTAATTATTACTATTGCTCTTGGCTACTTATTTTAATTATTGACATTTCGAAGATAGATGGAGAGATAATGTCTTACAACGACTTTATTTTTACAGAAAAAATAACAAGAAAGTATCTGGTAAAAATGTAAGTGTTTATTTGTGACATTTGACGACGAAAGTACTGAGTTTCATCACTTCTTACCGATTTCTGCTTTAAAGACCTGCCTGAGGCCTAATTATTACTCTTTTTTTCTGTTGGAGGTTTATCAATACCACAGGAAAACACCGCCGTAGACGAAACCGCGGGACGGGTAGCTAGCAGAAGAGCATTGTAGTTTATAACCGGTTTCTCGACTTTCTTACTAAAGACTTAAGTATCGTACGGGTCACTGGCGACTTATGTAAGTGTGATGCTTGTAATTTTATGCATTAAGTATACATAAAATGTACTTTTGAATACTAAGTCATAGAAAATTTTTGCTAGAAGATATGATTATAGATACTTTTCCGTCATTGAAATGATATCAAGAAAGTACAGATAATTTGAACACATAGAACAAAATGGCTTACTTAAATCGTCCGACCAATACAAAAGCCAAAAATGTATGAAACACATAAAATGGCCCCTCCCCCACCCTCGGGCAAGGAAGTGGCCCATTTTGGGGGGCACCGACCCATGAAGACAGAGCACCCCACTTTTGGACGACGAATTAAATGCTAATGAGGCTATGCTTCGATACCGTACATACGAACTCTTGGAAGAGGCAATTTTCGTTTTATACATACTATGTAAAGGGCTAAGGCAAGAGAATTGTATAATGATAGTTAATGCCAGCCTACAGGCAATTGGACTGATATGTCGTGTGAAAAGTTTTTGCTTCAAATAGTTTACTAAAACTGCGAAAACCAAACGCCAAATGACAGAGTGCAAACATGACGAAGCTAAAAACTAAAACGAATTTGACAAAGTAATAAGAGGTTCTCATCTCTCAAGTCGGCAAAAACTAAACTGATTCAGCAACACGTCATACGTTAGCGCTTTTAATGCCGCCATTATATTTCATACGGCGGCAAAAACACGGTAGATGACAAAACTGTAGGTGTCGATACGAACACAAACTTCGTTTATGACCAGCCAGCTATGCCATCGGTTTTTATCCCACTTTTAATCGATTCACCGATACAGGCGACCGGTGTGGCAACGCCATCGAAAAAAAAAACTAAAAGAGTTTGGGTATTCGTAAAAATAAACACTGTTACGACTTGAATAACTTTTGACTCGCTCGTCCCAAAAATCTTTGTCCACCGACAATTGTCGTTTGGTCTATTCATAACGTCTACCTGAGCTTTTATTATCCCTCTTTTGTGCACTTTCAGGCGAAATAGTGTATTGTTTGTGTAATTGAATAAATGCCTTACATGGGCGCTTTGTGCTGGTTTCTATGGGGGTAAGGGCGCGTGGTTATCAACCGCTGCAGAAATGCACTTGAAATAATCGATTAATGAAATTTTGTCCGAGACGAGGGCGACGGACGGACCACTGTGCAGGACAGAAGACGCCTCTACCTGCCAAGGAAAAAACTACGGAACCCCTCATTAAGTCCGTAAAGTCCTCATCGGGCCATCAGGAATCTTCACGACTCACCAATCAAGATGAAACTCTATTTAGCAGAAATTAAAGTGTATAATTTCATAAACTCATAAAGCGGTGGTTATGACCACAAGTAGCGGAGAGAGGACGGCATCAAAATCGCTACCAAACGTGGTACCCTGTAATTTGTAATAAAAAATCTATTTATAAGATAAAATAAAGCACCGAGACGCTACCTAAGATGCCAGCCGATCGATCTCGTCAGCGTTTTAATAAATCGCCCGTCACGAGCCATTTTGACGCTTGTCACCTCTTGAAGTATGATTTAAAATCGCGTGACAGCTATGCAGCCTTTAATGGTAAATTATTCTATAATGCGCAAAGGTCGAGTTTTGTAATTTAGTTAAGTCGCCTCCTATTTAATAACTTTTTATACGATCGGCGGCAGGCAGGTGATTGTTTTTTCAAATTTTTATCCTAAAAAATGCGGTCTGGCCGGCCGCTACTGAAGTAGTTCGAAATTTAAATTATAGTGTATTAATATTGAACGTTCCTGTTACGAAATTTTTATTTATAGTGTGCGCGTGCGCAGATCTTACGCAGTGAGGTCGAGGGGGAGCGGTCGGTCGCACGGCCGCCGCGGCGTCACCGACCGCGATTGTTTTGACGACTTCGACCACGAGTGCGACTTAATCACATATTTTGACAGAACGACGTGCGAATATATTTATTCCGCATTTACTGCCTGCCATAAAGAGACGTAATGAACAAATGTCTTTATGGTACACTTGTAAATGTCGAATATCAGTCATTTCTCCTTCGACCGTACAAAAAATGCCATAAATATTCTTAACAGAACGGCTCCTACTGAATATTGTGGCCCATAAACGAAGGTCTATAAAATGAGGTTTGGTTGTTTAACTTTTGTTTGGCTCTATGCTGGAATTAAGGGAACTTAGAAACGGGCTTTTGGCCTTTGTTACCCGCGTTCGTGTTCCAGCCCCGTAAATATGTAAATAGGGCCAAATTATTCATAACATAACTAACAGGAATTTATAAATATTTTACGGTTTGTTTTTTGTCCGTCAAAAACACGCGTCGTACCACTCTGCTTTTGTTTGTTTTACTCGTGTGTTGTCACTTTCAGCCAGAAAACTGCGCGTGTCACACAGAGTAATTTTAGTCTTAAACTTGAGCATGATTCAGTCGTTTACCAAGTTACAGAGTTGCAACTTTGGACAAAAATGTCCAAATGACGCTTCAGTTTTGTTGTGAACCGTCATCCCCATTAGAGGGAGACAAAACACTGTAGCGAGAGCGGGACGAAGGGAATGAAAGGAGCGTTTTTCGTGCGTTTTTTGCCCCGGAATCCGTGCGTTCAGAAATTTTATTTTAATGCAAGAAAAGTATTCAAAAGATACGAGGCAGGTAGAAGGACCGGGTATTTGCTTAGCTCCTCTTTTTTCTAAAGAATCTTGATTTATGACGCTGGTCTGTGACGATTTGTGACCTGTAATTTTTGATGCCAGTTTTGTCACTAACAGACTGGGTTTGATTTATTAATGCACAAAAAGAGGCGTGATCCGGTTTTGACAGTTGTCAGTAACGTGTAATTTTTGTCGAGAGACTGTTATTACCATAAATGACATATCAAAGTTTGACGACCGTCGTTCTGAAATAATGACTGGTAATCAGTTGTTTACGTTTTAAGCTGTTGTTTTTACGACATCTCAATTTTGAAGACGCTGTCGTCGAAATGGTGTGTAATTGCAAAATTAAAGGAGACATTTTATTTTAACTATAATAAAAAATGTCTACTGGAATTATTTGATCTTTTACCTGATTCGAGACTCTTTGTCGTCATATTTTCATGTTTTGCATATAATCTTAAGAAGTGCAATTCTGCCAAAAAATAAAAAAAATTGGTATTATAGTTAGGCTCTTCCCTACTAAGCGTTGTCATAGATCAGTCACAGATACTAATAGACCAGTGAGTAATATATTTTTTATATAATAACTTCATTTGAATCCTGAAATACAAAATATATGCATATAAATGATCAAAGTACCTTGTCCAAAATACCAAGTTCAAAATACCTTGTATCCAATCCGCAATTCTTTTTCTATCCTCTGGAAAAAACATCGAAATGTCAAAAGTATCCAAAATTATAGCCAAAAGTAGAAAAAGATTTTCTACCATGACATCTATTTTTTACAATGACAACCGCCATTTTATCCTTTAATATAAATAACAAATAAGAAAAAGTTTTTGACTACCTGCATACGGCCGATACCGAGACACTGTGTATAGCTATTAGCATGTATTTATTGTATCAAATCTGACAAAAATACGACATATAATACAACACCCTCCCGTACAAGGATGACTAAAATAGTTAAAAATTTCTACCTTTTTGGTAAATTTATAAATATAGCGCCACATTTTAATTTTTTATTTATTTTTATATTGAATAAATTTTATTCAACATTTGTCCTTAATCAACATAAGCTTACAATTACAAATAAAATCTTTTTAGAAAAAATAATAATATCGAAATCTTTTATGTCCGTCCACCGCGCGACTAGATCCGAACCACTGTGCCATTAACACGGGGACTGCCGGTGCAAATCGTATGATAGTTGCACGTAGTTAACCGGCCTCTGGGGGGCGCTTAAGACCCGTAAGGTCAGTTTTTCGGCCATTAACCGAGGGTTAAGAATTAGGAGGGTCATAAAGGTGTGTAATGACCCGCTGAGGACTACTCTTGTAGAGGCCTCCGCGTTAAACTGTTCTTGGAGGTTTTCTATGTTTATGGTTGAATGAAGGGAGACAATTGTCACGTGACTATTAGTTCTTATAGGTGACAAAAATATTTACTGCAAATGAAATGGTAAGTATAGAAAAAAAAGGAACATTTTAAAATCAGACTGTACACACATAAATAAATCACGCCTCTTCCCCGTTGGGGTAGGCAGAGACTATTTCCTTCCACTTGCTACGATCCTGGCATACTTCTTCTACATTCATCAGTCTTTTCATGCACGCTCGTCGGTTTAGGGTACTTCTGACCTGACCTTTCTTGAAAACGTCCCCGATTTGACAACAAAAACAAAACTGACATTGTGTGACTGTCTTGTCAGACTGTAAAACCAAATATCTTCATGGGTCTGCTATTTTAACGTCGACAATGCCAAACTTTTATACGAAATGATTCAATAAAATGCAACTGACACTATAGTCTGTAAGTTTAGGTACTTATACAGGGTGACTGGAAAATTGATGCATTCCTTTCAAGGGATGAACCAGCTCATGAAACTGAACAACTTTCCCCATGGAACATAGGTCGAAATATAAAAAAAAAATTGGTCCTCCCATACAAATTGATTCAGTCGGTCGGTAATTTTGTATGGGTGGGCCAAATTTTTTTTTAATTTTTCAACTAATGTTCCATGGGGAAAGTTGTTCAGTTTCATGAGCTGGTTCATCCCTTGAAAGGAATGCATCAATTTTCCAGTCACCCTGTATTTTTGTAAACAAACTTTGTACGAAAGTGACACTTCTGAACTGTCAGTTTCATACAAAGTTTGTTTACAAAAAGATAAGTACCTAAGCTTACAGACTATAGGTACGAACAACAGCTTTGTTTATTCGTACCTATTAGAATTAGGGCCATTCTTGCATGTAAAAATAGTTACACCAAAAATTTTACCACAATTAGATTTTACTTTCATCACATTATCGGGCTAAAACTAATTTCGCAGCCCCCTAATAATCGCAGAGGGGGTGGCAGAAGGGTTGATGTATTAGGCCGTAATCTTGATTGATCTGTTACAAATAACGCGGCGTCAAGAGTGACCCCCGGCAGTGAAGGGGTTAAATGCTATTTTCATGTTGTTTGTTAGTTTTGCGGTTCTATTGTTTTGTTTTTGGTCTTGATTTTATATGTTTTTTTGTGATAAACATTTTTTTTATATTTCCTAACACATCTACTATTCATTAAAAGGACCAACTAACGATGGTTTTTCATATAGTTACTATAATTACCAGTAAAAGATTGCCGCACTCTCTCTTTTCGTGTGGGACACCGAGTCGTCCAACCCAATGAACCCTTGACGCACGACGGAGCGCTAAAATACTCGTATCGCAGCAGTCTGTCATATCTATACTAGAAACGTAACTCCCGATACTAAAACCACACTCGACGGATGACACTGCAGTAGCGTTGCGTCAACTGCGGTTGAGCGATATGGGGATTGACATTTCTATTATGGATCTGACAGGCTTCGATATTTTTGCGCTCCATCGTGCGTCAAGTGTGCGATCCGCCTTAATAGGTAGGTAGAAGATCTGATAGTACAAGCAGTTAGTAAAGTAGTAAAAAAGTTCGTCATTTTTTATACACTGCCTGACCTATTCCAGTCCCATAATTACAACCTAAGTCTCGTAATATAAAGTTATCTAAGTCATCTGAGTTGCCCCATAAAATAATTATTATCAAATTCATCAATCTGTCAATAATTGCCAGCTGTATAGAAAATATACAGGATATTAGTTACGTCTCTTTTATGGGGAGAATTGGCTTGCGAATCTGAACAACTTTTCCTAAGGAACATAGGTCGAAATATGAAAGGAAAAATTAAGTGTCAGTAGGTAGATAGAGTCATTTTGTATTATGATTACAAACTTGGTCTTCCCGGTCGTTTTTCTCACACCCTGTATAAACTTTATAGTTGATATCCTATAGCCATTTTGTATTAAATAGATTTTGTATCCGGTAAGTAGGTACGCGGTTTTGATAAAATATTAAGATAGGTTGCGCTAAAAATAATTAAATTTTATGGCTGCTTATTTCGAATTCTAGTTAACTGGAGACATAGGCACCTAATTATTAATATCTTATCTATATTCATAAATATATCACGCCTCTCTCCCTTGCGGGGTAGGCAAAGCTTTAACGGCCGCAAAAAAGTCGCATTAGGTAGTCGTTATTGCAAAATTATTTGAATTGAAAAAAAGACAACACAGTCAATAACATCATGGTTACATACATACATAATTATAGCACGCCTTTATCCCTTGCGGGGTAGGCAGAGCGTTAACGACACGTTATCGCCACGTCTGACAAATATTGAAGGTTGGTTGACATAATTTGTGGATCACTAAATAGTGACATGTTCTCGCCTGAACGCTGTAATACTCGTGAAACCCTCGAGTCCCTTAGTCGCCTCTTGCGACACCCACGGGAAAGAATGGGGCGATGTTATTCGAAGCCGGCATCACACGGCATCATAGTTTATCGATATAAAGAAATTAGTAGCAGCTATAACAAAACCCATTTTTTTATACAAGGAAAAAATATTCTACAGTTTTTTAAATCGGTTCATAATAGAAGACATCGTATGAATTTAAATGGCGGAATTAAGAGTTTTTGTACCCATTGTGCAACACACATACGTTTTCGGATGACCCTTGGATTAAAAGCCAGAATAGAAAAAAGTGACAGCTGTTTATTTTTAAAAACAGGCTTAAATCTCGAAACTTATTCAAACGTGAGATATTGTAGTTTTTGTACGATTAAAATAAAAATGGTGTTTTGAAAAATAGTTCACTATAAAGTTAGTTATATTAAGAACTAGCGGCCTGCCCCAGCGGCTGCGCCCGCTGCAACTTATTTTCCCGTGGGAATAAGATGTTTTCCCGGCAATTATTATACATAAAAACCTTACTCTTGAATCACTCTATCTATTTAAAAAACCTGCATCAAAATCTGTTGCGTAGTTTTAAAGATTTAAGCAAACATACAGACAGACGCGAAAAGCGACTTTGCTTAATACTGTAAGCGGCTATCATTGTATGAATGGGAAATTTCCTAGCCCGTTTTCAAGTGTACATAGATGGCGCTGAGCTAAACTGAAAAAGTTTTTTTCCAAGAAAATGTATTTTGCCTTTTAGATAATACAAATCTTATGTCAATATGCAACATTTGTCAGATACAGACAGACAGTAAATGGCAAAAATTGGAAATGCATGGTATTTAAAATACATTCAATAATTATTTATTCCCGCCTGTTCCTTACCCTCAAACTCGCAAACAAACAAACAATCCATGCTTTATTTATAACCCCAATGTTTACAAAAGTGGAGTGCTCTCAACCCCGATTCATTTAAACAATAAACAACCTCAAAAACCGTATTTCAACACGAATACAACAATTTTAAACAACCTAAAGAGTTCAATAACTTCAAGTGCCTACCCCGTAAGGTGTGTAGCGTGATGCAATATGTTATAAAATATCAGAATAGGTATAATACGTTCAATAGTCGCACACATACCACAAGATGTTACGGTTTTTGACTTACGTACCGCGTTTCCAACTAGGACTTTCAAATTGTTATAAAAAAAGAGATATTTTTTTTTAGTCTACGTGAAAAAAAAACTTTTGCCTGCCAGCCAGCCAGAAAAAGACGGCGATGCGGCGCGGCGGTTTTGTGAATGTTTGTAAGTTCAGTTTCATAGAACTCCGTTCGTCGTCGAGGCGAGGAACACACTTGAATATAACAGCGGTCTGTCAGATTCATACTAAAAACGTCACTCCCCATACTAAAACCGCTCAACCGCTGTTAACGCAGCGCTATCGCAGTGTCATCCGTCGAGTGCGGTTTTAGTATATGGGGAGTGACGTTTCTAGTATGGATCTGATAGACCGCTGCGATATTTTTGCGCTCAGTCGTCAAGTGTGTACCTCGCCGGTGCTCCAGCAAAATATCGCAGTATTCTGTGGCGTATGTGAAAGTTACTTAAAATGTTATAATAATCTGAATGGTCTTAGAGAGCATGGAAAACGCGTGTGTGTATGAAAAGAAATAAACGCGCATAGATGCGCATTTATGAATATGTAAGCGAGCCGCACCCCTATTTTTAATGTTTTTTTTGGGTTCCGTTCTGTACAACATACCTAAATAAATATTACAGATATTTTGTACTTATAAATAGGTGTACATCATGTAGGTATAGCAACGTACCTACTTACATACAAAATTATGATTCTTCATAAAAATTATAAAAATTTATAATGAAAATGTTCATTTTTTCTTAAAATATTTACTACTTTATTCTTAAATTCACTATTTAAATACAGTAATGGTCAACATTTTTTATGTTATTTTATCTACCAGTAGGTAGGTAGGTAGTGTAGGTACTATAACTAAGTAGGTAATTAGTAATTACCTGCCAATACCTCACACACACAAATCACGCCTGTATTCCTGGCGGGGTAGGCAGAGCTTCAACGGCCGTGAAATTACGGCTGTTATCGCCACGTCTGACAATTTTTTGAGGGTCGTTTCAGATAAGTCGTGTATCACTATAGTGACAGGTTGTCAGCCAGTCACCTAAAATTGCAATACACATTAAACCCTCGAGTCCCATAGTCGGCTCCTACGACACCTACAGGAAAGAAATGGAGTGATGCTATTCTAAGCCAGCATCACACGGCAATACCTACTGGTAGTTATTCCTAGTAAAAGTATACTTAGTATACTATGAGTAACCAAATAGTTTTATGCATTAATCACGCTACAGAATACCACAATAACTAGTTTACCTACTACCTACCCCTGACATTATTATTTTATTTTTAATTTTCCCCTTCGCACAGCGGCAGCGAATCCCAGCAGGCCAGATATTAATGCGTAATGGTGCAATGCTTAATAAGTTATCTGTGGTGCTGGCTGGTGTGAGACCGGCGGGAGGACGCCTTTTGTTGACGCGATATTTAAAAAGTTATATTTGAAATTCGAAAGCAGAAATAGAAAACATTTTTTTATGGATAGGTGTTGATTATTTAGTAAATGTAACGAATTACTTTTTTCACAGATTTAGGTTTTGATGAGTGTCGTTCGATTCTGAAGACTGACAAAGAGTTTTTTACAATTTCAACATTTTATTTTCGTGTTTTATATATGTACTGTAACGGTAATGGCAGCAGTGCACTACCGTTTCAAATTGTACTTTAGTGTCTTGCCTACCACAGAATTGTCTTACATCGGTTTTCCCAAAGAATCTTTCATTAATTCAAAAGCCACAATCTATATCCGTATCACAATAACCTGTGCCATTACAATACCTAATCACCGTAATAACAAATTGTAAGCCCTAGGCTATTATTTGATACCTAAGGGATACCTAGGCTCTAGACTATTAGCCATAAATTGCAGGGGAGGTAAACGGTAGGTCTTGATCGCGAGTTTAATGTTAGTGTTGAAAACGGGGGTAAAATGTTCGCAACCCCTGCACTGACAGGTTGATTATATCTGAAGGCTGTTTAGGCATGAATTAGGTATTCCTTTTTGAAAATGGAATTAGAAAATTGGTTTGAACTTTGTAAGGGGAATGCGAGTTATTTTTGGCGCGGATTTTCCGGTGACGAAGAAAATGTACTTATGAAATGCAAATTTGCTATTGGTATTTATTACACTGGTAAAAATGTTAGTGTCTTTTTTGACATAGGGAGACATTGTTCTTTCTTTCTTTTCGTGTGGGACACCAAGTCGTTCAAAGACCCAGTGGACCATAGTGTCTAATAGGTACAGGGCGTTAATTTAAGTGCGGTTTAATTTTGGCTAAGTAAAAAAAAAATTTTTTTTCGGGTTCTGGTATTTCTTTACACCGTCCCTTACACCCTGTATAGAACTGTATAGTTGTCTATGTAGGTATGTATAGAATATTATAGAACCCGGAAACTGGATTATCATTGCCCGGACATTAATTTCAATAAAGAGGGCGCTGTTCTAACCCGCTGTCATTCCACTATCGGCAGTGCCTAGAGCTCTCCATTTGAGGGGTCAGCGTATACTAGTTCTCTACGTAGATATTAAGAGTGACCAGGTTAATTTGATCTCTTGAGAAATAGATAGATTAAGGTATACTAAGGTGTACTTTAATTCACATTTTAAGCGAGTTTTTTTAACATAAAATTCAGACGAACCACGTTGTACGGTTAATTTTTTATAAGACTTGTAAATGAGAATGGTAGTGCTAAATACATAAATAACTTTTTTTACAATCATGGACGAACCACGTCTTTATTAAACAGTAACATATTAGTCATACAAAGATTTAAAATGGCGTCTAAACATCCCTTCGAAAACACATACCTACCGTCAAAATCCAACGCGGATTATTACCGTACCAAAAATACCTACAAAATAAACGGGTAGGTATTACCAAAACGGTACCCTTATGTTTGTAGGTAAAAACTCCCTAAGCCGCGTCAGCTGCCTCTGACTGGCCCCGGTGCCCTCGCTCACACCCCTATTTACCCACCATTTAACAAAGACCTACCCTCCAGCACCATTCCTTTACAAACCAAGTCCAACCTACGATGGACAGACGCAGAAACGACTGGAGTTCCTTGAACTCGGCTGTAATAAATTTCGTATTGATCGAGAGGTCACGCTAAGTTGGACAATGTCATAGTACCAGCCCTCCTGTCAAATACATAAATGAGTATTTTTTTTATTTTCAGTGGTGATAGCGATTATAAGTGTACGTTTGAACGATCGATGCGGATTAATGGTTTTAGCGATTTTTTAAATACTTTTGCAGGAATGTAATTAATTGACAGCTAAGAAGTTTTTTTCGGGGTCAAAATTCAAACTGGTGGATACAATAATTCGATCAAGCCCCCTTTTCAAAATCCTTCTATATTTTGCGATACAACTTTAAGCAGTGATACCTTATAGGTAAAAATAATTCGGTACTCAGTTAAAATTGTTTATCTTTTTATCTATTACCTATATCTCTACTACATATACAAACACAGCCTTGCCACATAAAAATTAAGACGCGCGTTGATGACTGCCTTTACTATGGAGAATTTTTTTTTTTTTACTATTCCTGAAATATTCTATAAATCGTTATAAACAACAACAACAACACAAATCACGCCTTGCGGGGTAGGCAGAGCGTCAACGATCGTAAAATAACGGTCGTTATCGCCACTTCTGACAAGTATTGAAGGCCCCTTGATTCGTGTATCATTGTAGTGACAGGTTGTCAGCCTGTCGCCTAAAACTGCAATACAGATGAAACCCTCGAATCCCTTAGTTTCCTTTTACAACGCCCGCGGGAAGAAATGGGGTGATGCTATTCTAAGCCGGCATCACACGTCATCCTTAAAAAAGTTGTTCTATTTCATAGGGTCCGTTTTCGGAGGGCTGCCCGCTGTCCTTTACAACCTGTATAAGATTATTTGAGATGTTTCAACTGCTTGAGTTAAGGGTAGGTAGACAATTTGTCCTTTTTTTAGGTTATCTTCAGGTCTACCAGTTCACGTCTTTACCCCCAGGCCGACGACCGATGTGGCGCAGTGGTAGTGCGACTGCCTTTGTCGCAGAAGGTTCCGGGTTCGATACTCGGTGGGTCACTCACTAAGTTGATATTTATCACTTTGTGAATTTGTCCCCAGTCTGGTGAGGACATTGCGGGCTGAACCACCCGATTGTCCGTAAGAAAGATGGTTCCGTGTTTCCGATAACACGTTAAGCCGTAGGTCCCGGTTGCTATCTATGATCACTTAGAAGGCGGTCGTTACACAACCATTATCAGAAGCCTGCTACTCGTAGAAGGCGGTAAAAAAATTCTGACACTAGGGTCGATCGGGTCGTTGGACGACTTGGTGTCCCACATGAAAAGAGAAGAACCCCCAGGCCAGGTGGTTTAAAAATAATCGCAGAACGTTCCTGTCGGTGTAAGGACGGCAAAGAAGTGTCGCCAGGAATGCGACACATAGTAATACGTGCTTACTTTTGAATGCAACAACGTCCTTAGTCGTTATACTACAGGGTGTGTTTGTGTCGACGATCAGGGTCCCAAGTCTGCTATTTTTTGTGATTGTAACGCCATCGACACTCAACTGTCATTCAATTGCCATTGTGATTTTCTATACCTGAAACTGTTAGCATACTACGAAATGACCGAACTCATCAACTGAGATCCAATCGACATCCAACTGAAACTATTTTCATTTAGAAGACTTAGGGCCCAGGGTCCCACCCAAGTCTGCTATTTTTTCGTTTAGTTAGTAAAGTTGAAAATAATTGGTCAACTGATGAGCAGAGGAATCAAAGATGGAGTCGAGCACAACTCAATTCTACCTTAGGCACCAATGAAGTTAAAAGCAAACAATCAGGGTGAAAGAAAATTTACTGCAAATATTTTAAGTGAACTAGTCCATGACACTGAACAACTTTCCTTGTGAAACATCTGTCAAAATGTTAAAAAAAATTAAAATTGGACCCTGTAGTCACCCTGTAGACTCAGACGCGCACCTAGTGTATTTATGTCATTATTAACCGGTGAGAATTAATCCTCATTTGGCGGCCATTTTTGTCGCG
The DNA here is from genome assembly GCA_029255805.1 of Keiferia lycopersicella. Lineage (NCBI taxonomy): Eukaryota > Metazoa > Arthropoda > Insecta > Lepidoptera > Gelechiidae > Keiferia > Keiferia lycopersicella. The sequence continues at coordinate 1,940,466 of JARACZ010000024.1, forward strand.
AGCGCGTTCACGCACGCGCAAAAACCGCGCCGTGCCAGCGGCGGCTTTCGCGCGCTTTTTGCGCGCGGTCTCTCCAAAACGGACTGCTAATCGGTGCCTGGCGAGCCTTCGAAAGTTGCGCACGTTAAAAAAAAGAGCATCTACCCGTTTCCGTGATCAAGATAAATATGCCGGCTTAGAATAGCATCACCCAATTTTTCCGTGGGTGTCGTAGAAGCCAACTATGTTATTGCAATTTTCATGTGTATTGCAATTTTAAGCGACAGGCTGACAACCTGTCACTAATAGTAACACACGTTTAATCTGAACGTGTGTGTGTGCGTGTGTGTGAAATCTTGCACTGCACTGCACTCGCCAACTGGCCTCCTAAGCCTATTGTGGCTGTTGATGACGACGTGTGCATATCAGAATATTTTTTCTATAACTTCGTTCGTAAACGCAATAAAATATAAATAATCAAATAAAAATACCAATAGGTAAAACACCTCTGACACGTCATCGGTAAGACGCTGACCAATCACGTCACTGAGTGACACGATTGGCGTATTCAAAATTCGAACCCTCGGATGAATTTGAATTACGAACGTCCCTTCCGCGAATTATGACCGCATTTCATAAACATTAGATTCCCGCTGCGGTGACTTTGCATCGTCGCGCGGTATTAAAATTTAAATTGATTATTTTGTTGGTAAACAATGTAATGTATTTTCTAAATTATGTAAGGTCCTAAATAACAGTTGAATATTAATTACGTATTTTATTTTAATTTTTTAGTTGATATGAAAAATATTTAAAATGAGCTAAAAACTTTGTGAATGCAAAAGTAGGCTCAAAAGTAGGACGTCGACGTGAAACAAAGTGTTGAAGCACGATGTCCAGTCCATCGGCATATTAATGCCGTTTTAAGCGGACAAAAACGCGACGTCGGCCGCCGTGTCAAACGTTAATTGAGTCGCGCACGCAACGGTGCAACTGGGTCCTCAATCAGTACGGAAAGGTTAGGAGCAAATTCTTTTAATCACGAGCTCGTAATACCAACTTAGTACGTAGTGGTACTGTACACGTTTTATGTTCATTTCATGATAAGAATACGTTAACCTCGCTGGTAATGTATCGGTAAGGTAATAATAGCGCAGTGTGCAAATGCAATTGTTTTATTGAGTATTTATTTCCTGAGATACTAGGTTGTGTTCTTTCATATCGTTTTGATTTTATAAAAGGAACATACTACGGTTATAAAAATTGCAATTAATGACCGAGGAAACGGAAGAGCGTTTCTTTTAAAATGTAAAAGTAAATTTCTATGCTCGAGTGCGTTTGCTAGCGTAAAGCGTAGAAGTCCTCCATTTTCACAAAACGCACCTTTCCCACGTAAATTGGAAGAAACCGAGAGTATCTACAATCCTTATCCACAAACGATCCCGAAACATGATGCGTAAGGAATTCCGAACGGCAAAAACCACTCGATGGGGACGATAAAACGAAATCGCCGATGCGTTGTTGAAAAAAAATGCAAGTGCTGCGTGCGAGTGAGAGACAAAAAACGTATCGTATCGCGGTTCCACTCTAGCGCGCGCGGCTAATGAATATTGCGTTGTGCTGTGCGCCGACGCAGCTGCGATCCGCCATTATTTATTTTATTTCGGCGCGAAACTCTGAATTGGATCATGGCGACAAAGAGGTTAAATTGCGCGTCCAAATCCCGTGACAATTGACAATTACAGCGTTAACGAAACGTAGACAGATGTAAACAAATATCAATGGTGTCGATACGGCGGATAAAGGAGCATCGTTGTTTGTCTGTCAGTTTTCACAGGGGTTTGATATCTGCCAATTTGAGGCAAATGGCGACCAAGTTTCTGATAGTTATATTAGTATTATATCACGACGTACGCGTGTATAAAACTGGCCAAGTGCTCGGCAGGAATATGGAACAAAAGATTTCAATCACGAACGCAGCAATGTAAATCATGAGCTATCTACAAATAGATCATCTCCGCTGTGGATGCGTTCGCTCATCCGTTGAGACTAGCTACTTTTTTCCCGCGGCGTTACTTGCTCCATGTAATTACAAATACGCTGGTTATTAATGTAAGAAAACTGCACTGTTTACGTACCACGTACTTATTTTATAATTTATCACTTTTTAACTGATCGACATTTTATTGCGTTTGTTTCCAGGTCGTTGCAAGAAACAGTGTAATGATAGGCTAGTTAATTGCCGTTCGGTTCGTCTGTTATTTAGCTTCAAGGCAATAGTTCAAATACTAGAGTTTTGTGTCACGTCATCGCAACCAGAAGACAATGGGGAAGGTCGATCAACCGAGATCATGACAAGACGAAGATGACAAACATAATTAACATCAATGATTATTATTATTGGCTCGGACGAAACGGAGATTTCTGTTTGAGAGCGCCCATCCATCACGAGCCGTAATGACTGTGACGAGATAAAAAATAGACAATGTACTTCGATACCACATTCTTGGCATATTTTCCAAAGAACCAACAATTGACAATTAGGAAAAGTAGGCGCTGATATCAGAAAACACATATAATTGCTCTTATTGCCAATGGCTGTCGTTTAGAGCAGTTCCGTAATTACCGCATGCGCTGAGAACCGCGTTTGAGAACATGCGCATGCGACGCCGGCGGACAGGGTTGCCAGATTCTTGACACCGCCAGGCGTCCCGAAGAATTTTGATTGGACTTCCGGGAAACTGTTGCTCTAAAGAGTTGGTATACTTAAATAACAAAATGTAAGTAAATTACTTTCTTACTTAAAAAATGTATTCGAGGTATGCGGGATTAAAGATAACTGTCCAAAATTTACTTAGTGTCAAGTTTTTTATAAAACGATTAATTTTGAAACTTAGGGTTTTAAGAATAAGTCAGTTTAATATAGTTTGGTAGCCCTAAACGCTCGCGTTTCTAGACCAAGTTAATAGAGATACGTAAAGAATTAAAATGCAAAAGAAACAATAGTCTTACTGTGAATTAACACTGCTAGTGAGAGGTGCATGTTTATTGCACTTTTACTGCGTCGAACTGCATGAGAACATGAAAATTATGTTAAATAATTGCTATCGATTTCAATATGTAAAATTTTCTCGTTTTTTGGTACCATTTGTTCAAGGAGTGCCAGTAATTTATCAGATAATTGAAACTTCCTGTTTTCACTTCATAAAATCTGTATCAGTGCATCAATCTCAGACGTTATCCTACGCGGACTCAGACCTTTTTGCCACTGTCCCATTTCGTCATATACAATAGCGATATTAAATTTAAAAAATCTAAGTCCCTATTGTGAAAAATACCGGGCTTTTACATTGATTTGTACTTTATAATAATTAATCTGACCTTATTTTATATAGGTAGGTCCCGGCAAATCAGGTGTTAAGGCAAACCATGACAAAGTTTAATGATTATTAATTGATATAATTGATTTTAATAGAATTGGAAATTCTTGATTTTAATGTTATTGGTTTTTTTTTCATATATTATGGCCAACCGGTACTGTGGCAACTCGGACCTTGTCTCTCAGATGCTATCCTACATCGAGATTTACAAGCGTGAAACAAGAAATTGCCAAGATCGATCCGCGCCATGCAATTGTCAATTAAGATTCCACCTATTATATTTTAATTACTTATCATTATACGATTAAACATCTTCTCGAAGAAGAACCTCGCTGGCAATTTTCCATTTAGCATTTCATAAATTATAATTGATAAAAAACAGGGGCGTTTTTAGGGTTTCTTATACAAATGGTATAACGAGAGACCCCGTTATCAGTCCGTCTTCCTATTCGTCTGTGACCGGGCTGTATTTATAAACCGTGATAGTATTTCTTATAGATGATTGCATTGTGTAGTATTTGTTGCTATAACATGAATCAAGTACCTAAATAAAAGGCTCTCGAATGCTCTCTCTCTTCTCTTTTCGTATGAGACACCGAGTCATCCAACGACCCGATGAACCTTGGTGTCAGTTTTTTCAGCCGGACTTACTTACGGACAATCGGGTAGTTCAGTCTGCAATGTCCTAACCAGACTAGGAACCAAAACTGGGTCTCGAATGCCAAAAAAGTGTCTTTTAGCCATTTTTATAGAAAAAAGTAAGGAACCATCTGTGTGCAAGTCCGACAGGCACTTAACTTTTTTTAGCAAATGTCAAGCATCATTTGATAGAGCTGCAGTGCGTAGGAAATAATAGCTAGAGCTAGCTAGTAACAGAATTAATAACAGTACGCATCAGACAAACTAGCATTTAACTAAATAGCGCAAATAATGGCTGAATATAAAAACAATCAAAACTGGTATAAAACCGGCTCTTTCCTAGCGGCTTCTTACGAAAGTGTTCACGGAGGGTGTAATTTTTGACGTATAGCGCATTACTTGATAATGTCTTCATTGGCTATTTATACATTCGAATACTTTTAGCCACTATCACGCAACAGCTTCTGTCAATGCACCGTTACTGTTGGTAGACTTTTTCATTTTTATTAAGCTATTAACAAAATCAAACATTTTTATGAGATTCTAAGAGCATAACTAGGCATTAATATCTGTTCGTCTTTTTAAAATCTATTAACGCATATTGAAAAGTTCTAAAAGCAAAACCCGGCGCTTACTCATCAGCTGTCTCTTCTACAGCGACGACAGGCCTGTTCACTTGACATTGGCTGAATTGCTCAGCAGAAGCCATAAATTAAAAAGAAGATGACAGATCTGAGGACAGTATCGACCGAGTCTATCAATCAACAGCACCACAATCGCACACGCCACTTAAATAAATTTATAACACACTAAGTACATCGAAATAAACACTTTACCGTTTATGATTTATTTGTGGCTTCGATGAGTTATGGGTGAGGTAAGGGCTACTGCTCTCACCAATCTAACAGATTAGCCGAGCCGTGAAGCCGATCGTTAAAAGTTAAAACATGATCGTACTTGGCCTGCTTTGAAATTAATTACGATTTTTTTTTTTTTATTAAGTAAGTACCTAAGAATTTGCGCCGTTTTTAGTTCTTATATCTACTAGTTATATTTCCTTTTATAGAATGAAGATCTGTAAGTAGTCTTATTTTGTAGTAAAAGATTGCCATAATATAAGGCATAGAGGTGCGTCTACTTGTAATAACGTTTTCTAACATGCTAGACAAAAATCTACTCGATTCAAACAAACGGAATGTATATTAGTCAAACATAGACACAAATGCATACACAGTGTCTACAATCTGTTGAAATCAGCCACATAATCTGACGAAATCGCCCTGTAATCGAAGCGTCCGATTTATTAGAATAGTTTCACGTGCCGGTGGCGCCGATAACCGTTTATGCCAGCAATTAATGCTGCGCGTACGCACCGAATGCATGATAAATGTGACAGTTTACAATCTAATCGGAACGATACGCGTTTTTATGGCTATCAGTTACAGTGTCACTGGTGATGACTTTTATAGGGACGAAATTGATTGATTTTCAATGCACTAGTTTTGTTAGGTAGTATACAGGTGTAAGTTACAGAATTGGTTTTTATTTACAAAGAATACGCAAAAGTAGGTGTATCATAAAAGCTAGATTATTTAGGCTGTCATACACAGTGAAGATACTATACTTAATATTTTATATCATGGCACCATAATATGTGCAAAGCTCTTTATTCATTATCATGCTGTAAACTCCACGGCCTAAGACAATACAAAGTAATAAATAATAACAGTGGTCAGTTCCATGACATTAAGTTATCTGTGCAGCTATCTCAGGTCACAGGTCGGACTACCCGCAATAAACCAACTATAAATACCGTTTATTTCAATAATTAACTTACAATGAAGTCTTTGACTGATAAAGAATCAATAACAATATTTACAGAACTTAAAAGTGAAACTTAATACAAATGTACGTTTGTACAAAGTCACTTCCGACAGCCAAATTGGAAGTTTGAGGTTATTTTGATATAAAACCGCCATTTAGTGATATTCTTTTTTTAAACTGGATTCCACCGCAACATGTCAACGCCTATTCAGCCTATTGTGTGAAAAAAAGAAAAACCTACAATTGCGGTATAAATTCGTAAAAAGAACGGTCCTCAATTGTCGGTTGCCAGATTACCCGTTTTATGGACGAATTGTTATAAAATGACTCCATTTAGTCAGGTTTTTGTGTCCAAATGATAGGTATTAGTATGTTGATTTGCTTCGTCATGTTATTACGGTGTAATGTAGTACCAGTTAAACTGTATACTTATTGAAGCTTTCTATAAAATATCAGGTTTGATTTTTATGGCGCAATTTGACGTACCGTCATATTTTAGCACTTCACATGGTACTATTTTAGTAGACGACTTTTTCATGTATATCTACTTACTTACTACTCAAATGAATTTATAAGTACCGACAGCATGCTTTCTGTATTGAAAACCCCTGCAGTATAAAGATACTCTGCCCTTCTGAGAATTGGTCACATTATTTTCTTTTTTTTCTATAGGACAGGGACACTTTTTTTTGTTTTACTGGACACGGTTGAAAGGCCCAATTCTGTTTCCCCGCTCTAATGTCCCATAAATCACTCTGTAGGTTTGAAATTCGAACTTTTGTTTTCTCTTTTACGAAAAAACCGTTTGTTATTTAAGAAGCTGAATACACATTGCTGTGTGATGTTGTAGAATAGCATCACCCTATTTTTCTGCTGCGGTTGTTATAAGCGGTAACTAAAGGGCTCGGAAGTTTCATGCGACAACCTGTCACTACTTAAAATTTTCTCAAACGGCTCTGGAATGGTTGTCAGATGTGGCTATAACTTACGTATTTTTAAGGCTGTTTTCGTCCCCGTAAGGGATAAAGGCGTGATGTGGGTATGTATGTGCTTATATGAATACACGTGTTGCCTCAAAAAATTAATGTTAAAACGAGTTTAATCGATTTTTACCGATTCCGTTGCGAGAGTTAATCGTCACGGTAGATTTTGCATACAAATAATTTAATCGAGAAGCATTATCGATTTAATCGAGAGATCGTTCAAGTAGCGAGATGAGCGTGTAAACAATCGATATCGATAGCAAATGCCTCCGTCGATTAGTAGTTTGACCATTGGTCTAAGGATTTCGAGGTCCCGAGTTTGATTCTCAAGTGTATACAAAGTTGATTTGTCAAAAAATTGCTGGATGAACCACCTGATGAACAGATTGTAATTAAGAAAGATGATTGCCTGCTACAGAAAGCATGTTAAGCCATCGGTCTCGATTTCTTAATTAAAACACAAGGAAACAAGTCACATAGTCGACCATATTATAATATATCCTTAATACCTGATTGGAAGATATTGCATCTGAGAAATAAGGCCGCCAAATGTACCACTCTGTTGTTTTGTTAAGTTCCTTTCTTTGTGTTTTGTTGTGCAATAAAGTAAAAGTATATTTTGATTTGATTTTGTTTAAGCCTACTAGAAAACAAGGTTCATCAGGTCGTTCATCGACTCAGCGTCCCACAAGCCAAGATAACAAACGCCTGCGTTCCGATCCACACAGATTTACCGTTACTAATTACGCTTTATAGTTATTAAAGCATTAATGCTAAAGAAATTGTGGCTTCTGATTTACGAGTCGCCATTTTGAACGCGACATTTTAATATTCGAATGCGTTCGCGCGCTTTTGCAGGGTCCTGTGATCCAATGGTTCAAAATTGCAGTTTAAAAAAATCGTTTATTGCGAAAATTATTTTAGCCTATTTCGGTCAATCATATCCTACAATCAATTGTTTAAATTCAAGATTTTTTTACAACGAAGGAGAAGTTGTTTAAATAATTTAAAATTCTGCCATTTTTTTTATAGTTTTACTTACATATAACACAACTGTTTCTCTTTATATTACGTACGTACCTACCTAAAATCACTTAACAATTTTAAACTTAGAATAAAACCTGCGGAGCCCCACAAAAAAGCTGAACCGACGCTTTGTCGTTTTTTACTTTTTAATTCTGATGGGTAATGGAGGCAGGTGCGCCGCAATACAAAGTTATTTCGTTCGGAATTCTCTTTCGGACGTAATTTTCGCTTGCGTTCAATGCGTTTTATGTTTCAAATTTCTAAACGACCAGGATTGGCTGCCATTGGCCCTTAGGTATTTTACTACTCAGCGATTCTTTTTTCAAATAAAGTAAATTTCAGTGTCGATTCCGTAAAATTTTCTTAGTTAAACGTCTGTCGCGTTTCGCTTAGTTAAGAGATTTCGAATCGACACTTCATGTAGCTTTCTGACCCAAGTAAAAAAATAATAGGTAAATAAGATAGATGGCGCTATTTTTATTTGAAAGAATTTTCGAATCTCGTATTATACCTAATCTATGTTAGGCTCGTATTTATAAACCGCACTCAATATGGCACTTTCTATGTAGGATTAGTACCTATAAAAATGAAAATAGATGGCGCGGTTTAGGAGCTAGGTATGAACTTTTTTGTAACTGACGCTCTTATCACAGATTTAGTAATACCCAGTACCCCATTGCGCGCCATCTATATTTTATTAAAATAACGCGGCATTTGACATATTCTTCAGAACAAATATATAAGTGATCTGTGGCCCTAGAAATTCCCTAACTCTGAGATCGATCTTGAGTGCGGCAGTCGCCCTGTGTAAAACCATGGTCCCACGTTGACGTGGATTTGAATCCCCTAGGTTAGGAAGCCGACAGAGAACGGGATAAGGCGAAGAGAATGATGATGATATTGTAGCTGACCTGGTTGCTGAAAACGGCCACCTATGTTAGGTAGCCGACCACGACAGAGAACGGGATAAGAGAATGATGGTGGTGGTAAAAGCTGTAGCTGACCTGTTTGCTGAAGACGGCAATGTCTTCGTTGAAGGACTCCGAGGAGCAGACGTCCCCGCCCGCCACCCCGGGGTCTCTGGGCGTGCACGTGGCCAGCTCGCACTTCTCGAATATAAGCGCCAGTAGAGGGAACAACGGGTGCCTGAAAAAGAAGGTTTTTAGGTTAGTTTTGTAGGGCTTTGGCCCTTAGGCCCCGATCTCGAATTTTGCGGGCAGCGGGGCACCAGTGGTTTTTTTGCTAGGGAGCGCCGCTATGTCCGTTCATTTGTATATAAGTAGGTTTGTAAAAGATCGATATGCTCGCAAAAAATCGAGACCGGGGCCTTAGAGTCTCGTGTACATATTTTTAGTTATAAAATATTATCGAATCGACACCAATAACAAATTGAATCAAATTAATTATTAACAATTCTATAACTTATAATACGCCATAATTGTTCTTACGCCACAATTCCTCATTATAAGATCATTCCATGCCATTAAGTGATTAATCACTGCAATAAATCACACTCCATAATGAAATTGAGATGAAATCGTCAAAGAATAAAAAGATGAGATCGCGTGCAGATAGCTCAAAGGGTACGACCTCTCAGATGACAGATTAGATGCGCGTACGCAAACGTGACACGATACCATCGAGTACTGACAGAGAGTCCGGGTGGGGTCCCATTGTTAGCGGGAATTTCGCAACTTTGAATAGGTAAGTTTCCTGATTCAATGTTACTGGTATTTATAATGAGTGGTAAAAATATATATTTATTTGTATTTAAATATTTTCAAACTAAACAATTAGAATAAATTCTTCGAGTATACGGAAATAATAGAGGGATGATCGAAAATGTAATAATTTATTATCGGTTAGTCACAAAACGCGGTAATACTAAAAAATATACTCTTAAAGCAAGAGTAAAAAAATTGTAAAAATTAATTATATCCTTTTCCTATTAACAATAAATCATTTAAACACTTGCTTTTATAACTTTTACAATAATTTATAATTAACTTGTACACGCAATGCACTAGGTATTTCTGCTAATTTTGCTTTTTATTGCCTGTAGGTATTACGTAGAAACTTAACTTACGATACGCTAAATTACTAATAAAATGTTCTAATAGATTTCGGCAAAATATAAGGTGTTAAAACATTAGCTGCAAATAGTTTAAGGGGCGAATCAGCCCATGAAACTGTACAACTTCCCCAAGAAACATAGGCCGAAAAATTAAAAAAAATTTGGGCTCCCATAGAAATTGACCTGGTTGGATGGTAATTTTGTATGGGGTGTTCCAAATATTTTTTCATAATTCGACCTATGTTCCTTGGGGAAACTTGTTCAATATCACCCTTTAAAATATTTGCAGCTAATATTTTTACACCCTGTATAAAAATTAGGAGCACCTACACTCTCGTGGATCAAACAGCAGACACCTGCTTTTATAACTCATTTATGACTTGAAAAGAAATAGACAATCCACGTTGGAGAATGCAAATTGTAAAACCGTTGTATTTTTATCTTTAGCTAGGATGTAACATTTTTTGTTCTATGAATTAACATTTCAATTTGCGAGACCGAGTCAGTGGTCTCGTAAATTTAAACTAAGTATAATATATACCTACTATTATTTTTATTATTGCGATAATAATTATTATGCGTACGCACTAGAGTGGAAAGCTTGGCATAATATTTGTAAAGATAAATAATGTAAGTACCTACGTACATGAACACTTATTGCCTCAGTAGTGTGATCCAGAGCTCGGGTTCAAAGGACGTGGGTTCAAACGATATATGTAGGGATTGTTTTGTAAAAACTGTAAATCTCAGTTTCGTTTAAAATAGTCTGAATTATCCTCAACAAACAAGCCATATTGTAATTTTTGTAGAGTGACTTGTAACAACAGTAACAAGCTACTTAATATCCATGTTCTTTAAACTTCCTATAATACTATCAATAATCATAAACCATCTATACAGTTTCGAACCATCAATACCTGCATCATTATGCATGTTATACAAGGAAAGTACAGTGGATGCAAAAAGTCACGCCGTTCGCACTTGGGGCGATATAAAAATTGCATTTTAATTGCTATTTAGCTGAGTGCGACCGTAAAAAACATTTCTCATCGTATTAAACTGATTAAAAAAGTGTTTGGCTAGGGTCTTTGCAATATCGACGGTGGGTTGCTCTTTGATATCGATAGTAATTTATTGTATGTAAAAAAAAAGTTGTTACTTGTTAAATTTATATGAATCACTACTAGGCAAAAATGGATATTTCTGATAAGTCTGACAAGCTATAAATGCCCCTTTTTGTCTTTTAATTCATTTCATTTTGACAGCTTAGTTAATTTACCATTAGCTATAAAGTATTTAATAATTGTGCCTTGTGTTTTATTTCAAAACACCAAAATGCCTGGTAAAATTATAATAATCAATCACCTTTCAGAGTAACCTATACATAAATGAATTTTAGTTTTTAATATATGAACATACATACATACATATATCACGCCTTTATCCCTTGTGGGGTAGACAGAGCGTTAGCGGCCGTAAAAATGCGGCCACTATCGCCACGTCTGACATTTTTGAGGATTGTTTTCCAAGGATGTTTCACAAAACATGTGTATCACTATAGTGACAAGTTGTCAGCCTGTCGCCTTAAAATTCTAATACACCAATACTCTCGAGTCCCTTAATCGCTTCTTACGACACCCGCGGGAAGTATATGGGGTGATGCTATTCTAACCGGCATCACACGGCTAAACCATATTTAATATATGAACCAGAGAAATAATTGTATACCTATTTTGTATGATATTATTAATATTCTTTATAAATAAATATCGATAGTATGCATACCCTACGATTGACATCACTATGCCACTATTTAACCTTTGAACGCATGCGCAGACAAACTTAAAGGAATACTAGACCGAATAGTTGTAATTATCAAGATGTTTGTGTTTTTACTCTTATTTATCACTCGAGGCTATCATTTTCCTGGTTTTTTTTGTTAAAACTGGAATGACGCTCGTTAGGTTAACTACTTTCCTATTTTAGTTTTATTTATATTTGTATGTTTGTTGCCGTATGATGCCGGCTTCGAATACCATCACCCCATTTCTTCCCGCGGGTGTCGCAGGAGACGACTAAGGGACTAGAGGGTTTCATGTGTATTACGCGACAGGCTGACAACCTATCACTATAGTGATACACGAATCATCTGAAAGAGCCCATAATACTTGTCAGACAAGGCGATGGCGACCGTATTTTTACGACCGTTAACGCTCTGCCTACCCCGCAAGGACTAAAAGCGTGATATGTGTATATTTATATGACATAGTTTCTCTCTTCTACAATTACCTAACTCACCTAAACTAATAAAAAATTTACTTGTAAGTATCAAAGTTATCTTCAACCGGTTATGTTATACTCAGGTACACAATTAGTTTTTTTTTACAAATGGAAATGATTTATTTATAAAGCAAGTATGAATCAATATTTAGAACTAAAAAAACATGTAATTATATAAGGTAATTATATAAGTAATAGATTATGTTCCATGAAAAAAGTTGCAACGGTTTTACATGATCTGAAATTAATAACTATCAACTGATTTCATAAACTTATCCTCACCGCTGTCACTGGCACCCCACCTTGTAGGAAGCTCTTGACAAGTTTGGATCAGATAACCACAGATTGTGGAGTCTGAGTGTGAGAGGTCACGCCTTACGACCCTTATCAAGCATCTGATTGGCTAAATTTTATATCAAAGGGTAGTAAACACTTATGAGGAAAGTTTGGTTTTAGAGAAAGAGATAATCATATTTTTATAGATAGATAACTGTTTATTGCTTACAAGATACACAATATTTTAAAAAACACATAACGGCACAAAAACTGTAAATAAAAGTAAGCAAAGGCGGCCTTATCGCTTGTAACGATCTCTTCCAGGCAACCTCTACCTTTACAGAGACAGCTTAACAATTTTATCTTATTTTTTTTTAATCTCTGTATTTTTATTTCAATCCTATTTTGGTGCTTTTTTTTATTTATCCAACCCAGATATACCAACCCATGAAACTGAACAACTTTCTGCAAGAAACATAGGTCAAAGTACAAAAAATAAAAGTTTTGACTTAACAACCTCACATACAAACTGAATTAGTCGGGTGGTACATTTTTTATGGGAGGTCCTTGGGGAAAGTTGTTCAGTTTCATGAAGTTAGTTCTTTTTTTATATTGGATACCTAGGACTTACTTTATTTATACATTTGGCAAATGCATTAATATTATCTAAATCAGCTTATAAGTAAATAAGTAGAAAATATAAAATTAAATTAAAATTTCTTTATTAATGAAAAAAGTATTATCAACTGGATTTTCTGACATTAAGTCTTCTGATTAAAATCGATTGCCAAAATAACAATTTAAACGTCAGATATTAACGATAATAGTTTAATCTGTCAAAGATTAAAACATTTACTAAAGTAAGACCGATATCACACTTAACGCACAACGCAGCGCTAAAATAACGCTGCGTAACGCATGCATCTGTCGGTTGCGCGATGGACCTGCGTCAACAGCGGTTTTAGTATGTTGTCGTTTCTAGCATGGATCTGACAAACGCAGCGTTATTTTATCGCTGCGTTGTGCGTTAAGTGTGCGAACGGCCTATAAAGTAACGGATGAACTAAATTAGGAACGCACCTACCTAGTTAATCAAATAATCCAGGATTTGTGATAATCATCGATAAGAAAAAGATAATTTTAGGATTATAGACATTTATGACACTTGTTTTTGAATAAGAGTGATAGGTAATTGATTAAAAAAATATATTTATAATAGGCAATATTGTGACAAATTGTGTCATACGTAAGAAGTTAAAGTCTTTCCTCTTTTCGTGTGGAACACCGGGTCGTTCAAAGACCCAGTGTACCCTAGTGTCTGAATTTTTAAAAAAGTGACAAAGTACGAAAGTAGCAAAGCCGTGTGGGCTGAACCACCCGATTGTCCGTAAGTAAGATGGTTCCGTGTTATGGATGGCACGTTAAGCCGTAGGTCCCGTTTGCTGTCTATGATCACTGTCTATGGTCGTTACACAACCATGTGAGAAGCCTGCTACTTGTAGAAGGCGGTTGAAAAATTCTGTCACTAGGGTTCACCGGGTCGTTGGACAACTCGGTGTCCCACACGAAAAGAAGAGAACGTTCCACCATTACCACTCACCCGTAAATAGCGTCTTTATCCCGCTTGTGCACCAGCGGCTCGCCGGGCAGCGCGTGCGCAGGCGCCGCGGGGGGCGGGTAGTGAACGGGGGGGAGGTGCGCGTGCGCGAGCCGGTGCTCGTGGTACATCGCGCCGCCTTCCATGTAGCCCCCGCCGTGGAGGCTTTCGTCGTACTGTGGGTAGAAAAAAAAAATGTTGGCTTTTGCAAAAAAAAAATGCGTAAAAAAGTTTAAAATTTGAAAAAAAAAGAGAATGATACTATATCTTAGTCAAGGATTGAACCTGGGACTCTTTGCGCAAAATACAGATGCGCTTCCTCTTGCGCAATGTCTTGACGAGGGATTTGTGAAAATATTTTTTGCAATCGAAAAATAAATATCTTACTTCAGAGTCAGTATTTTACATTTTAAATAAAGTAAATTATTCTCGACTCAAAAAGCTAAATGTAAAATTTACTACTTTGAATAAATAATTTGACTTAAAACTATTTTATGTGAGTGAGTTGTTTTTGTACTTCAGTGTAGGGTAGGTAGGTACATAATAGTTGTTCAGTATCATGACATGACTAAGTAGGTATGTAAAATGGTACTGCAAAGTTTATATTCTGACTAAAAAATCACCCAGTATATATTGCAATTACTGGTAACAAAAATAGACGCATCAAACGTAACCAAAAAGTTGCAGAAAGTAAAAATCAGTGTTAAATAACACTATATTGATAACTCTATAACACTATAGGGTTCATCGGGTCGCTGAACGACTCGGTGTCCCACACGTAAAGAAGCAGATAACACATACACATATATCACGCCTTTATCCCTTGCGGGGTAGGCAGAGCGTTAACAGCCGTAAGAATACGGTCGCTATCGCCACGTCTGACATTTTTGAGTATTGTTTTCTAAGGTTGTTTCGGAAAACATGTGTATCACTATAATGACAGGTTGTCAGCCTGTCGCCTAAAAATTGTAATACACCAATACTCTCGAGTCCCTTAGTCGCCTCTTACGACACCCACGGGAAGGATGTGGGGTGATGCTATTCTAAGCCGGCATCACACGGCATAACACTATCTAAAACATTATAATGTTACAAATAAATTCTCCCCATCAGCAACAGCATTACTTAGTTATGCCTACTCAAACCTTTTACGGGCGATTTTTCAACCGACAATTAAAATTTAAAGCCCGCACTACAACAAAAAGATATAAAGCGGGCTTAATTCTTGAATATTTATAAAATAGTTAAGTCATCGTCATCAACGGGATCGGATTCTACTAACGCGGCTTTTGTTTTTAACGTTGTAACAGAATGTGAACGCTCAGTAGGCAAAATAGGTGTTTAAGAAATTTATAACGTAATTTACATCATTTTAAGTGTATTATTAGAGAAGTTTGTTTTTTTTTACTATATTTTAACATGTTTTTTTGTAAATTTTTAAGAGTTTAATTGGACCCTTTTGTTTTTTATTATATTTTAAAATGTAACACTGCGACATAAATTTTAATGGATAAGTACCCGAATGACGCCAATTTGCAAACATTTTTGATTGGATAACTATTTTAATTTTTTATTTATACTTCACTTGTAATTATTTACAGTTGAACTGACAGAACCTTACCCTTTAACGGGCAAAGCATGTAATTTTTTTTCATTCGTTTTGAAATCTATTGCGGGTAGTTGAACTTCAATTGTAGGTGGTAATATTCTTCCCATGGCGTTATAAAAGATTAAACACACCGTCAGCATTATTAGAATCGCACTTAAGATGTGTATCGCCGCGTCAATTAAGTCACTCGAGCTTTTGTAGACCGCTCTTAACATGAAGCTTAAAAAAAATAAGCTTAAGGATGCATTTTACCAACGGACAGCTTGGAATAGCTCAGCTCAAGACAGCTTTTGTCTTAAGCCATTATCTTGTGAAGTTAAAACGTGTGATGATAGGGTGAATTTTTGTGTTTTGAAATTTCTTAAGTGTTTTAATTGTTAAGTTTATTTTTTTTTTATTTTCGGTGATCGTTGTGTTACTTTCTGCAAGTTTTATCACTAAATAGTATAAAGCAAAGTCGCTTTTCGCGTCTGTCTGTATGTATGTTTGCTAAATCTTTAAGCTACTTACACAACTGATATCGATGCAGGTTTTTTTTTTAATAGATAGAGTGATTTATAAGGATGGGTTTTTATGTACAATACTTGCCGGGAAAAATCCTTATTCCCACGGGAAAATGAGTTGCAGCGGGCGCAGCCGCTGGGGCATGCCTCTAATTTCCAATAAAGTAACAAAAAACTATTATAAAGCTTCAATTTCTTTCTACAATTGATGCACGTAAAGTAATTAGGACTAGCACTCTACTTTTTATTTTTAAGCATTTCACTCGTATTTTTATAAAGATGGTTACTTCATCTTCTATACAATGTATATATTATATAAATATTCGTATATTTAAAATAAGTATAAAAAGATATATATTTTAAATTGATACCTCTTGATCCCACGACTCGTGCGACCCTCAAACATTTGTCAGACGTGGAGATAACAACCGTAATTTTACGCTAACTCTCTGCCTACCCCGCTACGTATACGGCGTGATTTGTGTGTGTGTGATCCCTCTTGAATAGCATTAGTTGCTGCTGCTAGTACTTTGCAATTTATAAACACAGATAAGTATTATATCCAAATGGTTTTAAGATACAGGGTGTTAGGGACAGCGTCCCGATTACTGATAGGGTGCAAGTAGACCATGAAACTGAACAACTATCCCCTAGGAACATTTGTCAGGAAACGACAACAAATTTTCGACCTCCCATACAAAATCGCGATCAGCTGACTGCATGTACTATGGAAAACCAAAATTTTTTTGACGCTTCTTGACATATATTCCTAGAGGAAAGTTGTTCAGTTTCATGGTCTGCTTGCTCCTTATCAGTATTCGGGACGCTGTCCCTTACACCCTGTATTATATTGTTACACCAGTAACACAAAAGTTCATTGTTTTGTTACTTAATAAAATATGTGCACCTTGACCTTTTGAACTTCTATTAGGCAAAGGCCCTACGGCTGTGTACTTACTTTTAAATTAATATTCAAACAAAGGAATTTCTTATGTTTATGCATGAAGGTAGATAACATTATGGATTAACCACTGAATTGCCGTGTGATGCCGGCTTAGAATAGCATCACCCCACAACCTTCCCGCGGGTGTTGTAAGAGGCGACTAAGGGACTCGAGGGTATTGGTGTATTACAATTTTTAGGTGACAGGCTGACAAACTGTCACTATAGTGATAGTGTATGAGAGATACAATCTAATTTATTTTATATTTCGACCTATGTTCCTTGGGGAAAGTTGTTCAGTTTCATGGGCTGATTTACCCCTGAAAATATTTGCAGCTACTATTTTTACACCCTGTACAGTATACCTACTCATCACATTAGGTAAGTGGGTTGGCAAGGGCAGTGTAAGGTGTTGCATTCACAGGGATCGCTGCTGCCCATTCCCTGGACTCATTCTTTATTCGCCTTATACTGCACCCACTGGTAGGAATGGGGTGATGCTATTTTAAGCCGGCATCACAGTACGTTGTAAATGTATTTAAATTACTATATTAAAATTAAATATTAAATATTAAATATCCTGGACAATTCACACAGCGCCATCTAGCCCCAAACTAAGCAAGGCTTGTACTATGGGAACTAGATAGCTGATACTAATACATATATACTTTTTTTTTTTTAATAAATACATATTATACATAGAAAACACCCAGACTCAACACAAATATGTATTTGAAAATTGACTTAACAAATATTTGTGTCCGGTGGGGATCGAACCCACGACCCGCGGCGCAGAAGGCAGGCATACTATCCGCTACGCCATCGGGACAGTCAGTCATATTACGTATATGTTTGTAATACGATAAAGATATTTATAATGTTATATTAAACTAAAAATAGTTTTTTTCTGTGCGGTTTATTTAAGCTCAAAACTTTTTCCACTCGTACAATCGCTAACCCTCTTATACATTTCAAAAACAGAATAAACAGACATTATAAAAAGGTTTGTTAATGACAGTGGCGGGAATCGAACCCGCTATCGATCCGACAGAGTGCCGCGTCATCGTTTTTGATGGCGTGCTCGCTCTTGGCCCGTGCAGGAGGGGTTAAAAACGATTATATATAAAAAAAAAAACCTGCGTATGACTGCGTTATTTTGTTACTAAGTATAAAAGGTGCAAGGGACGGTGCAAGGAAAACTTTTCAGGCGTGATCAGACCAACTGAACAACCGACATTCCAAAAATACCGACATTACATACAAAATTCCCGATCAGCTGACTTTGTATGGAAACACAAAAAAATGTTTCATATCCCAACACAGCTCCCATACAAAAAGTTGTTCAGTTTCATGGTCTGATCGCGCCTGCAAAGTTTTCGTTACACCACCGTATCTTACACTTACAAATTACAATTTATTGTAAGAAGCATAGTTTTAACTTAAATTACGTAAAGGGTTAAAAAAAACTGTCTGTTCTGGTGTGTATTAGTAGTAAACTACCTACATTTTGGAATGTAGCGTTTATCTAGTTGACGTATTAGCGATAGGCGCGCTGTGGGAATGTCAGAGATCTCCTCCAGACAACATACGGGCCTGACCTGGTTCCGTTCCGATAAATCATGCTCGGCAGTTAATGATTTATTACTATTATTAGTGTTTATGCCGTGTGATGCCGGCTTAGAATAGCATCACCCCACTTCTTTTCCGCGGGTGTCGTAAGAGGCGACTAAGGGACCCGAGGGTATCATGTGTGTTGCATTTTTTAGGCGACAGGCTGACAAGCTGTGACTATAGTAAATCACGAATCACCTGAAACAGCCTTCAATTTGTCAGACGTGGCGATAGCGACCGTATTCTAACGGCCGTTAACGCTCTGCCAACCCTGCAAGGGATAAAGGCGTGATATACGTATGTATGTATGTACTGTGTTTTTTAGACTATTATTGTCAACCCAGTTTTCTTGAAAAATAATCAGGTACGTGGAATTAAATTGTACGTATATATCAATCAATAAATATAATAAATTGATTGCAAATTTTATGACTATTTCATACAATTTTAAGGTAACAAAATGTTATGTTTTCCTTTTGCGTTACACCTTGTATAGTTTTATACAGAAATTAAATAAATAATATTTCCTGTATAAAATAGCAGAACGAGGAAATTTATTGAATTGCATTTAAACAATAAAGACTTCCCACAAGACGTTATATTTCTATTTATATTGAATAAATTTTATTGAACTCTTTACTCACTTATAGTAGAGTCAACAAAAAAGACTTATGAATAAT
Source organism: Keiferia lycopersicella (assembly GCA_029255805.1). Classification (NCBI taxonomy): domain Eukaryota; kingdom Metazoa; phylum Arthropoda; class Insecta; order Lepidoptera; family Gelechiidae; genus Keiferia; species Keiferia lycopersicella. The sequence continues at coordinate 1,959,869 of JARACZ010000024.1, forward strand.
AAAGACTACAATTTCTACAATATTCTGCAAGCAATTTTTTACACGAAACATCCTTGCTATATTTATGTAGGCTAACTAATTTATATTAATAATTTATATTATCGACGACCGATGTGGCGCAATGGTAGTGCGTCTGCCTTTGACGCAGAAGGTTCCGGGTTCGATTCTCGGTGGGTCACTCACAAAGTTGATATTTATCACTTTGTGAATTTGTTCCTAGTCTGGTTAGGACATTGCGGGCTGAACCACCCGATTGTCCGTAAGTAAGATGGTTCCGTGTTTCGGATGGCACGTTAAGCCGTAGGTCCCGATTGCTGTCTATGATCACTTAGACGGCGGTCGTTACACAACCATGTCAGAAGCCTGCTACTTGTAGAAGGCGGTTGAAAAATTCTGACACTAGGGTTCATCAGGTCGTTGGACGACTCGGTGTCCCACACGAAAAGAAGAAGAAGAAGAAGAATTTATATTTGCAAATATGTATTAGATAACTATCACACGAAAAAAAGGGGCAAAATTAATACAATAGGCTTGTTTCTTGACAAGTCAAATGAGCTACTTTTTAAAACGATCTAAAACGGTATTTTGTTTGAAGAATTAGAAGTATGACGTCACGCCGTAAGTATTTGGATGGCGTCAAAACACTTACTTTTATAATATTTTTCTGTTTATTAATTCAAACTTTAAATATTTCGAAAAATGGTGAATGAAGTCCGTAGTATTTTTGGACAATAGTTATAAGCGTACAACTGTTATATTTTTTTAAATGATTCAGGAAAATAGCGAATTTGCACTTTTGCTGACGCTGCCATTGTATGGTTAGGTACTTGCATGGCAGTAAGTAGTCGATAACAAGATATTCCGTATTAAAACGTAAGGCGGACCGCACTCTTGGCGCACAACGGAGCGCTAAAATATCGCAACGGTCTGTCAGATCCATACTAGAAACGTCACTCCCCATACTAAAACCGCATTTGACGGACGACGCTGCGATAGCGCTGCGCCAGAAGCGGTTGAGCTGTTTTAGTATGGGGATTGACATGTCTAGTATGGATCTGACAGACCGGTGCTATTTTACAGTGCCCCGTCGTGCGTCAAGTGTGCGATCCGCCTAACCTTACTTATGGCCATACATAGCTACGTAGTCGGTCCCAAAGTTCTGTCATATATGAAAATACTGATAAAATAAAAAGTACCAATCCGTTTTTAAAAATTTATATATCAATTAAAAATACAATCATCGAAGAATCAAAATAACATAAAACTATTCGAAATGACCTCCCTTGCTTTTAACAACGGCCTTCAACCGCGGCGGCCAGTCGTCTATCGCAGCACGCACCATATCCATGTCGATTTCAGCGACTGCTTTAACTATGGCTGACTTCAGACTCTCCAAATTTTTATGGGGCTTAGCACAGACCTTGCTCTCTAAGACCTGCCAAATTTTATAGTCCAGAGGATTAAGGTCCGGACTGGAGGAAGGCCAATCTTCGTGTCTTATAAACTCAATGTTTTGACGTTCAAACCAGGCTTGAGTGGTCCTGGCTTTGTGAGCGGGCGCAGAATCCTGCTGGAATACAAAGTGATGTCCTGAAAATAGTGTGTTGGGCAGGTCTTTGACGTACCGATCCAAAACCGTCTCTTGGTACACTTTTGCGCTGGTTTTGACCCCCTTTTCGCAAAAATGAACCTCAGTTGGCCCATAGTAGGAGACTCCTAACCAGACCATGACTGAAGAGGGATGATGCCCATGTTGCACCCGCGGAACTTTGTTTCCTGCTTCTTCAGAGCTGGTAGCGTACACTCTATCGTTTTGTTTATTATACTTTTCTTCTATATCAAAAATTTTTTCGTCTGTAAAAAGTATATCGCGGTGCCGGTTTTTCGCGTACCGTTTTAACAACACCCGAGATCTTTTGAGTCTAATTTCTTTTTAACGGGCATTAAGTAAGTGCCCACTCTTTTTTTTGTATGCTCGCAGCTTAAGGTCTTCGTTTAAAACCTTTTTGACTGTTTTTCTACTAACCTTCATCTGCAAAGCCGTAAGTTTCTGTTTTCGGACAGGATTTCTTCGTATGCGCTCCTTGATCGCTTTGATCACTGCTGGTGTTCTGGCGGAGCGAGGCCGGCCAGTTCTTTTCTTGTCCTCAACACTAGAGACTTCAGTGTACCTAGTTATAGTACGATACCCAAACCTAAGCGTTATTTTAAATTTTTTGAGCAACTTGAAAATGGTACTCGGCGAGTGCCCACAGCGACGCAACGCCAAAACTGCTATTCGGTTTTCTTTCAAAGTCCACTCCATCGTGAAAAATCGCGCCAAATGATTATTTATTGTTTTAAAATAATTGTTAAACATTCAAAAACGGAATGCAATAAAACTTTTCCAAATCCGTGTTCTAAATTCAAAAATAATATGCCAGTGACAGAACTTTGGGACCGACTACGTACATTCGTAGCTCTGAGTAGGTACTAATATTAAAAAAAAATTTCTTTACAAAACGAGTCGAACCACTCAACTGAACAATACTATAATATTTTTTTTTATCTATGATGGGCTTACTCTTGACCCCAATCTTACCCTAGAGCAGAGATGGGATCTACGGTGGAGCGAGCTTGCCCAGAAGATGCAAAAACCAATGCAATTTTAACCTATTGAACGAAAATGGAAAAAATACTTCCTCTTATCGTGTGGGACGCCGAGTCTTCCAACGACCAAAAAGTCCTAGAGATAATTCGCCCTCTACGCGCTCTATGGAAAATTGATCAGTTTTTAACCTAAAACAGTACTAGAAAATTTTAGCTTTTGTAAGCAGTTATTTTAATTATATGCAGCGAAAATGCGTAGGTACATGACAGATGTACAAACTAACAAATTAAATTGATATATTATTCAAATTACTACGCAATTAAACGGTTAATATCGCTCACCAATCAAATCAAATCATACATACATACATATATCACGCCTTTATCCCTTGCAGGGTAGGCAGAGCGTTAACGGCCGCAAGAATACGGTCGCTATCGCCACGTCTGACATTTTTGAGGATTGTTTTCCAAGGTTGTTCCAGAAAACATGTGTATCACTATAGTGACAGGTTGTCAGCCTGTCGCTTAAAAATTGTAATACACCAATACTCTCGAGTCCCTTAGTCGCCTCTTACGACACCCGCGGGAAGGATTTGGGGTGATGCTATTCTAAGCCGGCATCACACGGATCAAATCTATCACCATTACATAATAATTCTATACTACATTCGCTTAGATAGTGTCGCGACCAGCGTAACTTGACCTCAATGCTCCATACATTGCACGTACGGGCGCGTACTGACAGTTACGCTGGTCGTGACACTATGATAGCGAATGAAGTATCGGCAATTTGTATATATTAATATTTCCTTGGAAAACCCTCCCTAATGACATGTCATTTGATAGAATACATTGTAGATACTTAGGTGTAACTAGTAATTTGTTTAATGTCTAGAAATATAGGGAGGATCGGTACGGTACTTAAAATAAATACTAGAAAATATATATTTGATTGGTCGAATAGCGGTATCGCACGATTCTAAGTACTTTCCCGAGGGAAAAAAGAGTTTTACTTTGGTATAAAAAGTCTGTGTTATTCAGAATTTATGTAGCTTTTAAATTGCGCTAGAATTTTCAAAAATGGATCTTAATTCAGGAATCACCGAACAATTTTTATTTTTTGGTTGGTACAATTTTATCTCCTTTCTCTTTTCGTGTAGGACACGAAGTATTCTAACAACCTAATGTACAATCTAATAAGACGTCCGTAATTAAATAATCAACTATTTTGCCGCTTGATGCCGGCTTAGAATAGCATCACGCCATTTCTCACCCGTGGGTGTCGTAAGAGGCGACTGAGGGACTTGAGGGTTTCAGGTGTATTACAACTTTTAGGCGGCAGGCTGACCACCTGTCACTGTCTATCATAGTGAGACACGTACATTTATCTCAAACGGCTCTCAATATCTGTCATACTTTTACGGTCGTTTACGCTCTGCCTATCCCGCAAGGGATACAGGCGTGATATGTGTATGTGTATGTTTTGATTTAACATTTAGTAGTGTGATTCTCATGAGTGTTAGGCATTAATTATGTATCCTTATACTAATCGTGTGTAGGTAGATTATTTATATTCTAGGCTGTTTGATGATTTCAACGCATTTACACAATTTTACATCTAAATATCCTGCAAATCTCCATATTACAATCAATTGAATTCTACACCAAGTATGGCGGATCGCACACTTGACGCACGACGGAGCGCTAAAATATCGCAGCGGTCTATCAGATCCATACTAGAAACGTCACTCCCTATACTGAAACCGCACTCGGCGGACGAGACTGCGATAGCGCTGCGTCGACAGCGGTTGAGCGGTTTTAGTATGGGGCTTGACATTTCTAGCATGGACCTCACAGACCGCTGCGATGTTTTAGCGCTCCGTCGTGCGTTAAGTGTGCGATCCGCCTAATATTTATATAAATTATTCGTACATGACCCCTTACGACCTTGGTTTAAAATAGACGTAAGTGCATTTATGTGATTGTGCAGAAATCTATCTATGGTCAGTTACGACTACATTATGCTATGACTAATAATAAAGCCATATTGCATGACTGCATAAGGATAGATATATTATTCAAAGGTACCGTGTGATGCCGGTTTAGGTACCGTGTGATGCCGGCTTAGAATAGCATCACCCCATTTCTTTCCCGCGGGTGTCGTAAGAGGCGACTAAGGGACTCGAGAGTATTGGTGTATTACAATTTTTAGGCGACAGGCTGACAACCTGTCACTATAGTGATACACATGTTTTCTGAAACAACCTTGGAAAACAATCCTCAAAAATGTCAGACGTGGCAATAGCGACCGTGTTTTAACGGCCGTTGTAGCTCTGCCTACCCCGCAAGGGATAAAGGCGTGATATATATATATATATATATTATTCAAAAGTATCTTGTTCTTCGACGAGCTGCACATCCACGCCCAGAACTGGATGGAGATGGCTCAGGATAGGGAAAAGTGGAAGAAGGAGGGGGAGGCCTTTGCCCTGCAGTGGGACATGTCTGGCTAATAATAAATTATAATAAATATCTTGTTCTTCAGCTAATCATTAGGGCGGATCGCACACTTGACGCACGACGGAGCGCTAAAACATCGCAGCGGTCTGTCACATCCATACTAGAAACGTTACTCCATACTAAAACCGCACTCGACGGACGCCGCTGTGATAGCGCTGCGTCGACAGCGGTTGAGCGGTTTTAGTATGGGGATTGACATTTTCTAGTATCTCACAGAACGCTGCGATGTTTTAGCGGTCCGCCGTGCGTTGAGCGTGTGATCCACCTTATCATTAATCATTTGATTTTTTTTTCTGAATGTGTTTGGGTATGTCGAAAAATATGTCATTAGTGAATTGTTGTGTATTGTATTCAAAAATTCAACTTTAGTTAATTCAAGTATGTTTCAAAAGTACGCCTGTTTAGATATTTTAGTAAATAAAGCTATAAATTCGTTATCTATGAAATTGTATCGGATTTATGTTGTACGTATGCATTTACACAAGCACTTACTAATAAAGATATATCGTAGATATCGTGTGGATAATTTATTTTATCAAATAAATGTCGTATTTAAACGTAATCCGTTTTAACATTCTGCAGCTACTGTTTTGGTTTTCACTGATAATATTTTAACCTTCAAATTATATTTTTACCGCTACTGGTATTGAATTTATTGGAAAAATGGCATAAACTTGGAAGAGCTCGTAAACTGCAAGTAGAGCGATACTTATTAATTAATTTTAACTGTTTTTAATTTTTAACGACCCATAACTACTTTGAGAAAACTACTTAAGGTGCCTTACAACTTCGCGATTACGCGTTTTACTCTAATTACTTCTGAACGACTGTAATCGCAATCGTAAACGTCGCCTTAAATCATAATTAGCAAGTACTTGTACCATGTGTGTAATAAAATCATAAATGCCACTTACGACTTTAAGACGTTTGACATAAAGTCGCATACGACATTAAAATCGAAACGTATCGTCCGGACAAAACAAAATTAACAATGCAGTAAAAAACGTATCTATCAAGCGATTTTGAATGTTATGTCTTGGTGACAAGAACTGTCCGTGTAGGTGATGACGGTAATGTATAGTTGGTTGTAATGGCGATATGAAAATGGCGTGGTTGATATAGGTACATATTTTTACTGGAGCAGATCGAAACAATGGAGGCTGTATGAGTGACGCCTTTGCTATAATTAGGTATGTTTGAGTGTTAAATGTAGAGTTTTGAGTAGATAGATATTCCTCCAAATCAAATGATTTTATCAATCTCGAACATACCTAAAAATTGTATACCAAACATTTTACAACGTATATTTATCATTACTATTATTCCTATTTTCTAATACGGCTAAATAAATGAGGCATGTAATTAAAACGGTAATAATTTTCAAAATGGCGGCCGGAACACCATTAAAAGCACACGTAATACGGTTTTTACTTTTTTCGGTAGTAACCACGGAAGGCACGCATATTGTTGATATTAAAGTGATAAGAGCCGAAACTAGTGTATATGGTGCTACGTGTGAAATTGAAATAAAAATAAGTTCGTTAATATCTAAGAGAATATTTTTATGAATTGTTTTGGAATGTGATATGATGCGGATGAAAGATATTTTTTTATCTTTTCGTGTAGAAAATTTATTCTTACTGATATTCAATGATATTCAGCTATAATAACATCTCTTTCAAAGAGAAGGTTGTGTTTCTAAAATTGAATAGATAATAGCGCCTGCCTGTAAGAAACCGCTACGTAGGTCGAATGACACAAGTATATCCAAAACAAAGTGCTCGATCATTGTTAACACGACTTTTATCTTAGGAAAATGTTGCTTCAACGTTATTTTTTAGTTGCTTAGGTACCAATGGCTTTTGAATTCTTAGCTGAACTGTCTAGGGTATTTCTAATACTGTGGCAATCTGGCAATACATGTAGGTATAAAGTGTCCAATGTCTCCACAGATTCGTACAGAGACTGCTGGAGTGTTTTGGGCCCGTCGCGATCAATCAGCGCCATGACACACTTCGGGACCGGATGACGTAAGCGTATGTCACTACATATGCTAGCTTACTCCACAAACATACTCGTAACGTCAAAAATTCTAGTTATAAATCGTACGCAAAGGAAATAAGGGCGAACAGCCACTCGGTTAAATGTAAAGCAGAGCTGAATAAAAAATATTTTCCCATAAATTTTTAGATCGGTACACTCTTTGCATTCCGTCACGTATGAAGGGATGGGGGTAATTAAAATTCTATAATGATCACTTTGACACCTCCAGCTTGAAAAAACAAAGAAATGTACAATTAAAATGACAGCCGATGCATTTGGAATTAGTTATTCAAGCAAAAACGTTGCGTTCGAAGTGTGAAGGAAATGTCACGAAGACCCTCACATACAAAATGTTATAACTCCCAAATAGAAGGTTATAAAACTCCTTATCCATAATTTCCAGGCGCTAAGCTATCCTGGCCACAAAATATGTAATGACTACCTTTTGACGTCTTGAAAGCCGGTTCCAAAATTAAATGATACGTTTTAAAAATGGAATCGCTCAGTCCCGCCTTTTTTCCTCTCAGATAACCTTTAGTCCATTTGGGTTGCCATACCAAAAAAATGAGCATCATACGTTTTAATTTTTTTAAATGACATTCTTGTGGTTTTTTCGAGCTGGGAATCTTTGGTGAAATAATAAGTTGTTTTCGAGGGTCAGTCTGGTGTTTTTGCGGGAGTAGGTCTGTTTCTTGGTATAAGAATATGATTAGATTAGTTGGTTGGTTACGCATGTCTCGTTCTGCCTAAGTCATCAACCGTTGATGAGTTTAGAACTCAAACCGTGCGTTGGTAATTAAACTTCGCTGATATTAATCGCTTGAGTAATTAAATTTATTCAAATTCAGCTCAGAATGCGCCGTGGGTTACGTTTTTACGAGTTGTGGTCTCGAGATTAGCGTAGGTCGGTTCTGAGAACGAAAATTAACTCTTTTGCGGGTATGAGTAAGCTGTTAACATTATTTGGTGTGGCGGTCTCATAAAAATGTAAACTATCTACACAAACATACCTTTGCACCTAACCTAACTAGATATACGTAAAGTTAAAGTTAAAAGATCAAGTTTTCCGTTTGAATATTATAATAAAACGACAGCCAAGTGCAATAGAAATTCCTGAACAGCAGTAGGTAAAGTGGAAGTGTCTAAAACTGGCGGAGGTTTTCGAACGCAGACGGTTGGGGAAGACACCGCCGTCACTTGCGAACGACGCGGGGTGGGTCGAAAGCCACCCTTACACAAACGCTCTGTCTCCCTCACACCCGCCGACAAGCCTCATCATCCGTCCCGCTCTCTGTCATCTGGCGACGCGCTCACATGTCTGGTACCCCCAGAACCGATTCGAAACAGTGAATAATGTATTTGAATAGTCACAATGGGTAGGTACCTAATAATAATAAATACCGCTATGATAGTAAAGCCTTTAATGTTTTAATACTCAACGCTGGAATAAAAGTGCTGATTTAAATTTTACGCAATAAAGATGAACAAAGTGGTAGGTAGCAATCATTCAGGTGTGTTTTTATGTTTTTTTTTTTTAATAAATTGATGTGGTAAATCAGGTATCGTTAGACGGTCGCGAGGTTCGTGTCGAATTTTACTGCTCTGGCCCGTGGGCCGTGCGTAATACGACCGTAAAGTTAGAAAAATGTTTACAACCAGCGTGGACGGGACGGGCAGGCCGATCACGGCCACCATCTAGCGACCGCTAGCCATAAATCCCGCTTCATTCATGATGCCCAGCGTAAGAACCCAAAGAATGCTCCACACGTTTGTTTCTCGACCATAAATACAAATAAAACGGCCTCGTTACGGGGGACAGTTCGAAAATCGGGCACACGACTTCTTAACGACACCTATTAGGGATCTTCTGTCTGGTCGATTTAATTGAAAAATTGTATCCAGCTCGCTGCAAGAGTTGTATCCGACTCCCGCGCCGGATGCGGGCCCAGACGTCCATTATTCCATTTGTTCATCCGCATGGGGACATCGCGCCGCGCCGGTCGCGTCGCTCCACAACACGTGTCAATAAACCGATCGCGCGGGCGTGCCGTGCCGACGCGCTATCCGCACCTACCTTAATTACTGCCAACTCTTCAGCGTTCTATATTTGAACGAATCCGTAGGGCCCGCTCTAAATTCGAATTTCGAAGGTGAGCCGGCCAGCTGCATAGTCACATGCGGCGAGACTCAAACATACCGATATTCTGTACGCTAGAGTGTTTTTCTTGGTGGTTTTTAAAAATAGAACGCGTGAGCGATGTTCGGCGCACGGGCACGGATGCGGTCGATTCGCGAGCAGATTTATCGTCGAAAAGTATCGAGGGGGAAACGTTAACACTTGCTTTAAGGCCGCAGATGAAAGTTTTAGCTGCCATTCCATTTTTAATTTGAACTCCTAAAAAAATAACAAACGCAATCTAACATCAGCTGATTCTTCGGTTATATCTTTCTTCCGGAGACGGGATGATTGATGTTCTTGAAATTAATTTAAGTAGCCGTTAACCCTAGACCTGTGATTACAGTTACAAATTGAAACTCGTAGTTTTATCGAGATTTCTGTTGTTTGAGGTTATGTCTGTGCATGCGATGTAAACAGTGGGGTCAATAGCTGGCATATGAACTGTTCAGATAGTGTGTGCCCTCTTATCGTCTGCTGCACTCAAGGGACAGTTCCAGACTCTCAGATTTTACGTAAATACGTCGTTTAGATAACGATTTCCTTTCGTCGCGACGTACGACTCCTTTTTGCTCTTATTAGCATTAATAAACAGGCCGTCTCTGGCCAATAATAAAATTTGTGATATACTCTCCCGTGGTGACCGCTAACAAGCTCTTTCGCAGAAAATTTGCCTTTATTTTTTACATTACGCATGAGAACACTTTTAGATACATTTTTACTGAGATATTTTTCGCTAGATTTTTATCAATATTACCACTTGGACCGGTTAGTGAAAATAAAGCAGAAATCGACTGAACTGGGTTTTTGAACGCGCTCGAACTGTGTTGCCAGCTTTGAAAAAGCCTGAAAAAAGAAAGAGGTCTTCTCATCATAAATAACGTTGACATAAAGCCGCCCACGCGCGTCTTATTAACGCTGTCCGTCGGTTTGTCCGTTCGTTACCACTATTGTGACGGTGAATGCGAGATTAGCCACAGCGGACTCGTGATTGACTATTTAGAGTTCGAAATTCGAATCTGAGTGACTCGTTTCGGAACGCATTCCCTGTCTTTTGTGCCAGACTTTCTTTGTACTTCGCGCTAATTAAATGAAGGTACTCGGACGTACATTAGAAAATTAACGCTTCGCCAAGATTTAAATGTCGAACGTTTTTTTGTCCGCAAAAACAAATTATAATGATCCGCAGATATTTACACCGACCGTCAATTAAGCGCAAGACAAATACTGGTGGATATTCTTAATTTCAACTAAAGAGTTTTATCAAGATTTACGCGGTGGGATCAAGTGGATTGGCCGACGGGCGACGAGCTACCGTCGGGACCCGTTCTTAGCAATAATTTGGTCATCGACCGAACGCGGCGTGAGCGACGCGCAAAACAACACACTGAAAAACGTATGCGTAAGTAGATTGGAAAATTACAATTACGCTATGTTTAATCAATCTTAGCAACTACCTACAACAATTTTTTCAACAAAAAATATTTACCATCCATCCATCCATATAGGCCATCAACGGTTAGAAACTGATATTTGCGGCCGTTAACGCTCTGTTTACCCTGTAAGGGATCAAAGTGTTATAACCAATTATAAGTACGTAACTGGGTATATAAGTTAATATAAGTTGTAGGTAGTGACTTTTGTCGTAAGGGACATTAAAAGCCCCAAAAATGTGTAACACATATTATATTACAAAACCACGAGTTCTGTGGGTAGGTACCTACTAAGATAGAGTGCTGTGAGCGTAATTCTAATGCGATGCCAATGCAACGCTAATCTAACAGATAAGCCGCACTAATTATCCGTAACGGCTTACTATTCATCTTGCAGCGGCCATAACTCTAAAAAGTGTCACCGAAAAGCCCGCGCTAAATAGCCCAGTAACGGCCGGCGTGATTCCAATTTCAAACCTCGTTATCGTCCCGCGCGCACCCGAAAAAGATTCGAAAAACCTTTAAAAAACGAAGGGAAAATGTTTTAAAAAAGGAATATTTTGAAATTCGTATGCGTTCGGCAAACGACAGGCTCTCTACTCTAGCCGGCCAGTGCTCCGCGCGCATTGTTCAAACGTTCAACCCTTGCGGCGCGTTCCGCTGAATCATCCCGGTTCAATTAATATTGTTTAATGTTGTATCTAGATCCCGACGGCGTATTACAGGAATTATAACGTTTCGGGAGTCAGCCGGCGGATTTGTCGATCGTCGATAAACAACGCTCCGTCTGTTTTGTTTGATCAGTGAAAGAAATAGCGTGACATGAATATGCGAGTAGGAAACATATCTCGATACTGTCTAAATAACTGTCTCTATACAAGATTAAGTCGATTTATCGGTCACGACTCTACGCCTAATATTTTGAAAATACTTTGTCTTTGTATCATAGCTCCATCACGAATTCAACGAGTGCTTTAAAAAGGATGTTAGGCAATCATGTGTACAATAAACCCTCAAATTAGTGAGCGCGCGAATTAGCGTTGAATCCAAAGTGCGCAATTAAGGCGCGTCTACAAAGAGCCAATTCGAAAATGAACAGCGATATTCAAATTGAAAAAGGTACGCGCTGCGAATAAAACAATGAGGTGGTGGTACCTGGCCGGCCTGCCCCCGGCCGAGACGCAGCGCGCGCAAACCGCCGGCCGGCGCGTCTGTAGCGCCGCGCGTTTCAAAAATGGAATGGAAATGGAACAGCAAAATTTAAATAACAAATTAGCGAGTGCTTTTGTAAAGCGCGTCGGCCATTGGACTGATTCGAATTGATTCTTATGGAAGAATTATGTTAAGTTTTCCTTTCGAACTATTGTGAATAGTCACATTGTGCTTAGCGTCATATAAATTATGTGTGGGATACCAGATTTTTGATGAGCAACATCATCACCTCCGAAAAAGCTAAGATGAACGTCTATTTATCATTTTAATATTGGTGCAGTCACATTGCTGCATATTTTACACAAACCGGTTGATTTAAGAGTTCGTTTTAATAATTTATGCTCAATTAAAATTCACGTCTACTCAAAATAACTTTGCTATAAGCAAATTTTTGTCATCAAAATATGGAAGCCCCAAAAAAGTTAAATAAGAACTTTTTTTACATTTCATACATAATAAATTGTTCCTCTCGTAAACTAGCCGTTGCTAATACGTCAACGCGGGATTTATCGTAACGTTTTTGATTTGAGAATTTTCTCGTGAGGCCATTAACGATAAAAACAAAAACGGGCCGAACATATTTGAATGCTACAGCTATCTACACCCACGGCGGGAAAAAAATGTTAAGAACCGGTGACGTACCGGAAAGACAACCACCATTTTCTTTTAGTGTAATCCGGGTTGAAAAATAGCTATTTCTGATCACCATGTCGCCGTCCAACTTAATATCTTAGGACCGGTATGGCCGGTTGTGTATTTTATTATATTAATATATCATTTGCCGTATACACTATTATATAATATAATACATCAAGCCTAATTTATCTGGTCAACAGCGCGATGCCACAAAGCCGATGACCGTTTTAAGTGTCATTTATCTGTTAACAAAATGGAGTTCCATATTTGAAATTAGTGGAGAGATAGGCGCGCCCATTTTTGAATTTAGAAGGTGAGGCTGATTGGAGTTTCTTAATGCTTTTTTATAAGCGAGTCAGTGTTGGATTACATATATTAGTCTGATAGTATCAACGTAGGTACACAAAAATGCATTTATTTTCGTTCCAATCTGTTAAATAATGTTTTTGACCAGCGTATTCTCAATGTTTTAACGTGATTTATTGTATTTGAAAACGCATGTACGCTTAATTATTTTCTATTATCAACGTTTACTTCCTAAACACGTAGTTTTAAACCTAAGTCAGGTGTTGCAACTTTCACCTTGTTAAAATAATGTTGCTAGTGGTAAAAATTAAAAGCACGTTATCTTTCGGCACGGCAACGCCTAACAGCGAGGCATTTTTCAACACTTAAAGCATAAAATCGAGTCGTTTTATCGTGAACAGAATTACCAATACAATACTGGTATTATCTTTACAGTCGAAAGTAAGTGCCAATAATAAGTTTAATGTGTTCGGAACGGTCGCCCAGCCCGCACATTGGCGCCATCTTAGAAAAAAATAAACATTGGCCCGTAATGGCGGACCACAATCACCTGATTTTATTTTTAAAAGCTTTTTCGCGGCTTTATATACTTACCGCTTTTATTCGGAAGTCACTTTAAGATTCCTACGCCACATTAAAACTACACTAAGGACGCTCTTTAACACGTATCTGATTTAAGTATATATATTTTATTTATGATATTTTATATATTCTCTGAAAGCCATTTGCACTTTTTGCATAAAATCGAAATAGTTTAAGATTTGATTGCATTAGTTCCTTACTGATTTCCAGATTTTTATAGCACATAAACATTTTACTTTTTTCAGTTCACTTTTATTGGTAACATTAGTACAAAAGTAATTTTTATTTGTATATTAAACTTTAATGCTGTTTTTATTCTCTGATGATGATTTTTATGTGGTGAAGAGGTATGTAGGTATCTCGTATCACTTATTGTAACATGTTATGTACATCTAGCTGACTAAATACATAGGTATAATTAATTATTAAGATATGTTGTCTTCTCAAAAAAATTTGCGATCCATGGCCAGATGTTTTAGGATCTGTCCACAATATTTCTCATCTACCTATCCAATTTTCTCAAGTACAGAAATATTGATAATTTAGGCTAAAGGAATATCTAAATTATAAATTATATTGAATTGGAGTTATGTATATTTCTTTGCTCTATGGAGTTATGTATATTTCTTTGCTCTATAACTAGCAAAAGAATTTCAAAACTACAGTTATATTTTATTTTGCTCATCCAAAACAGATAGTGAATTTATTTTGAACATTATTAGTGAGTTATGGGTTTCATAACAGATTATTGGAATATAGGCCAGCATTAGAATGGCTGGCAATCAGCTGTTCCGTATAAAAATTACAAGAGGATTACTTTTAGGTATTTGTGGTACTCAAAATGACATTTGATTGCGGTTTCAAGCATATTATAGAGATTACAAAATCATTTTTTTATAAAGTACATATGTAAAAATATATATAGTTGTAAAAATGGGTTTAAAAGGATAAGACAGTTTTAAAACTGGCTTTCTTATAACTACATTTTCTGCAATGCAAATAAATAACCAAAATTGAAATAACATATTTTAAATTTGTAGACTTTTAATAGAAGTGTACAGGTAAGTAAATATAAGTAATTGCCAATTGTTCATTTTATTGAAACTAGCGGCCTGCCCCAGCGGGTGCGCCCGCTGCAACTCATTTTCCCATGGGAATAAAGATTTTTCCCGGCAAGTATGTACATAAAAACTTTCCTCTTGAATCACTCTATCTATTTTAAAAGTCTACATCAAAATCCGTTGTGCAGTTTTAAAGATTTAAGTAAACATACATACAGACAGACGCGAAAAGCGAAATTATACTAAAGAGCATGGCATAAGAAAAATCTAAAATAAGAACCATAATATAAAAAAATACAGAAATTCGTCACCAAAAAGTCAAAACGATGTGTCCAAACACACGTTATCTGTTCATTAAGACTCTTTATCGTTTACACCCGCTATTACACTTGATATTTTATCATATGATATCGTCGATATCATGTCCTGACTATGATTATGACCACTAGTGACAAACTGACGAGACATATGCAAATATCATTTTGGTACACTAATTTCGGAAATTACTTGGTGATAAAAAGTTATGGACCGTCCATGTTTACTAAGAGGATATTTTCAGACTAAAATATGTCCTTTATTGTAAATTATTGTGTTTTTCTTATATAGTTTATATTATTATATTAATTAAGAGTGTATTGTATTGTATTTATTTAATGATTACATTACTTGGAAATTTTTATATACTCTGTGGCAAAAGATTTATGATAATAGGTTACACAGGTATAATACGCCCTTAATTCAGTGACACAACGTTTTGGATTTAGAACGCTTTTGCATCCCTTGTCTATTAATTTTATATTTTTTAGAAACCTCGTCAAAAGTTTAAATAATGTAACTAATAGTTGGCCTATAAGGGCATGATCTATCTACCTATTTACCTTTATAAAAATGAGAGTAAAAATTGAGTTTAAGCACACGTTTGTATCTCATAAGTTTATTTAGAATAAAATAGAAAATACGTTTATTTGAATAATTATGTTTGTAATCTTTATAGTTTTATACCCTACCAGAAGCCTGCCCCAGCGGCTGCGCCCGCTGCAACTAATTCTCCAGTGGGAATAAGAGTTTTTTCCGCCAAGTATTATACTTTAAAGCCTTCCCTTTGAATCACTCTATCTATTAAAAAAACCTGCATCAAAATATGTTGTGTTGTTTTAAAGATTTAAGCAAACATACCTACATACAGACAGACGCGAAAAGCGACTTTGCTTTAAACTAGTGATTAAATCTTGTAATATTATAAAACAACTAAGTATTGTTAATAATAAAGTATAGTTATTATTGTATATATATTTTTCTGCTTATGTTTTTTTTTTGTATACAGGCTAATTCACACAATTTACTATCTTTTAAGTTTACTATCATAATAAATATGAAAATTATATGCAAAAGATTTTTTAAGTTAAGATTTATTTGTTAACGTCATCTATATATTTTAAACGTTATATAAGTTGTCACATTTATCGATTGCACTTACAAGTATTTGCATATATATTTTCTTTTTAGATGTATTTTTTCCTTTTTTTTCTAATTGGGTTATACTATTATACTTTGCTGTGTTAAAATATATTTTTTTAAATAGATAAGTTAATAGGTAGTATATTGTAATTTCGATCTATTAATCTAACCATCAATCAATACTAATTAGTAATATTTATTGCTTTACTAACTAACTAAAATAACTAAAATAACTTTTTTTTTACTTCATATTAGCGAATATATTACTTTAAAATTTATATCAATTATTTATATAAATTTGTCAATTTATATTAGTCATTATGAGTAAATACAATAATTTTGTTAAACAATTCATATTTACAAATATTTATATTTTTAATCTATGTTTTCACTAGATTAAGATCAAATGTCAAACTTTCCCGTCGGATGTTGATTTGTTATACCTACATGTCACTTCGATTAAATACCTTGACATGTATTATCAATATTATGTTTTTTATTATCTAGTGTGGAACTGTTCTTCAGATTATCTATTGGTATCTACAGGTAGATATCCTTATCTAGGTATATTTTTATAGGACGTGTTATAGGGTTTCTGATAACTATTTCTTCATGAAATCAATCCTCTAGATATTTATTACGGTATTTTTGGCAAACGAATGTCTCAAATATTGCCATGAATGTAGTCAAATTAAACACTTTATTGTTCTTTATGACGTTTATTGTGCACTTTGATTAATGGGTGAATATTACATTTTTATGATTCACTTTGATATTATGTTATTTTGTTTTTATTGAAGTCCCTACCTACTTTGTTCCTTTTGTCAGAAGTATGTGATAAATCATTATTATGAATACCTCTTGCGTATATTTTTGAAGTTGGGCCCAATATTTCTTTGAACTATGGATAGTAATCTGTGATGTTGTTATATGCCCGTATATTTTGGTTTTTACTATGTTTTGTTATCAGATTTCTATCTCATACTTGTATTTCTCTAACTTGAACAAAGACGGATTAAAATTGTAATATCTCCGTCAGAAAAACAATGCGACCCTAAATCTTTAGAAAGTTGTCCCCGAGGATGCCGTTAGGGGTACCTTTGTGGTACCAAAAAGAGAGTTTTTTCTTGTCATTGTCAATTGAATTTTATTGTTGGTTTCCGAGATAGGCTCTTTTGTGTCCAACCGTGCGTTCAAAGCCGCTTGTAACTCTACAGATTTCACCGTGTACCGTCACAGACTCGCAAGAGAGCAATTGGGACAATAGGCACCCCGCTGGAAGCCATTTTATCCCATTTATTGTCCCCATTTTCAACAAACTCTATTTATTCCGTCAGGTGTTCGACACGGGAACACTTTAGATGCATTTATTCACTGACTTATACATTAGACATTTCCATGTCTTGCCGTTTGGATCACGAATTCACGTATTCCGCGCGGATTTTATGTGCCTTGTTACCTCTGTGTTGTTAGAGCGCTATCGTTTGCTTTTTATTGAGTGTAATGCATGCATTTCGTTTTCATTATCACCGGTAAATGCGTCAGTGGTTGTTCGCCGCGTTCTAAGCCACCATTATAGATGCGGAAGGCGTCGTCTGTTATAACAGTTCCCGTTGCTGAGCAACTAATGTGTAGTCGCTTCTACTACTCATCTCAATTTTGGTTCAATCCTCTTTACCGTCTGCTGCCGCGCGTGACCCTACATTTTCATCTTCTACGACTTCGTTATCTTCAGTTTCGACAACTGTATCAGAATTTATTTCTTTATCATTGACATTGTCAATCCGCTCATCAAACTTATCAACAGATTAAGATTTATCACTTAGGCTATCGCGTATCGTTCCTACATGTGAGAGATGTGTTTGTGTGGTGTGTGTTCCAGTGTTCGTGAGTACGTACCCTAGGCTGAGCCATGAAAGCTCGGCCCGAGCCCGGGTGCAGGGCTCCGCTGGCCACCACGAATGTTTTTCGTCACGGGCCCAACCTAACACACCACACTTGCACGTGCACACATACACATAAATTATTTGACACCGTCACAGCGGCCCGCTAGCTCACTAGTGTCATACTGCACTCGCGGCGGTCTCTTACTATGCTACGAAGGTTGGTTTGGTTTCGATCACGGACGCGCGTAGCCGAGCGAGGCACGGGGTGCGGGTGGCCCGGCGCGCTCGGCGGTCTGGCGGACACTGGCGCGGTGTGGCGGCGCGGGGCCGCACCGGGGCGTGGCGCCCCGCCCCCCCGGCGCCGACCAACCCGCGCGCGCGCCCCCCCCCTCCCCGCCGCGCCGCCGCGCGCCACACCGCGCCCGCCCGCACTCACAGATGGTCGTGCGCGTTTTTTCAACAGTTTTTGCGGCAATTACATGAGAGTTTTCCTCTGTTCGGATTTTCTGTTCTGTACCTAATCAAAATTGCTGAGTTCCTCTCGGTCGGAACGGGTCGTGGTTAGGTATCGATGTTGTATGCTATGTGTATGATGTAGCTGTGTGTTGGGCTCCTGCTTCGAGATCTTTCTCATCATCTTAAGTAGGTTAAATTGTTCATCTCTGTTTGTAGCAGCAGTGGTAGTTAATAAGTCATTTTCATTAAGGAAGCAGTCGTGTGTTGGTACCTACGTAGTCGGCGCATGCGTGTAGAGAGCTACCTTCAGTCGTAGGCAGGACGGGACAGGCGAAGGTAAAACTTTGTGCCAGGAAACCCGCCACTCCTCTTTACTTGTAAGGCGTAACTTTGGCAAAAACTTCACAAGAATTTTCTCTCAATACTTTGGTATGAAAGATTTTTATAGATCAAAGAATAAGTCTGATTTTGAGGTTGAGCTATAGGTAGGTACCTACATATACCAATAGTTTGTAAGTATTATATTAAGTATTATCTAACTTATCTACACGTAAATAAATAGGTAGGTAGTTATAGACGTAAACTTCGTTAATGATGGAAATATATAGGTACCTAGGTACGTATAGGACAAAAATGATTGTACCAAAAATAGAAAAATGTATGTAAATTAAATAAGAAAGACTCTTTTGTAAAATGTTATAAAATGAGGATAGGTACCTAAATGATTTAAATACATATTATGAAATGATTTACGTACAATATACTAAGTTCTCATAATAATAACATTACGCTAAATTTCATTTATATGAATTTAATTTATTTATTACTTACGTTTTTATACTATTCAAATATAGCATTTATGCCAATATGTCAAATACTAATTTATCACCATATCAACACCATCAAGTGTCATTCATTGTGTCATAGACATACTTATATTAATATTGATGTATATTGTAAGTTTATACAAGAAGATGTAGATATTGGAAAAATATTAAATTGCCATCTTCAATTTGAATCTAATAACTTGATCGTATCGTTTTAAAATTAATGACACATAAAAAGTTAATACGGAATTAAATATTTCGTTATATTAAATATTAATGTGTTTTTTATTACATTTTTTTTATTTTAAAGTTTTATTAAGAATTTTATTCGAAACAATTTATTTTTTAACACAGTTACCTAATTATGATCTTATGCTTAATTATTTATGCATTTAAAAAGGTAACTATAAAATTACTTGATAAATTAATATAAAATAATATCTTACAATAAAATTTCTTATTAATTCAATCTTCACACAAAATAAGAACTTGCGCAAATTGTCTTGAATTTGATCAAATCAATTGTCGTCAGCGACAATTGGCGTTTTGGCCCTTTCGCCTTTTGAATTTTTGGTACATTATAGCACGCCTTTATCCCTTGCGGAGTAGGCAGAGCGTTAACGGCCGTAAGAATACGGTCGCTATTGCCACGCCTGACATTTTTGAGGATTGTTTTCCAAGGTTGTTTACGAAAACGTGTGTATCGCTATAGTGACAGGTTGTCAGCCTGTCGCGTAAAAATTGTAATACATCAATACTCTCGAATCCCTTAGTCGCCTCTTACGACACCCGCGGGAAGGATATGGGGTGATGCTATTGTAAGCCGCCATCATACGGCAAAAAAGAAATTCTAACATTAGGGTTCACTGGATCGTTGAACGACTCGGTGTCCCACACGAAAAGGGGTTTAATATTCTCCAAAAGCCTCGTTACCAACGGTCACCCATCATCTCTCTGTCATCTGACTGTAATAAGCAATTATAACAACATTACAGAAAAGTTTACACCATCAATTTGAAAGGAGAAATTGCGCCCTTTAGCTAATGTCTTCATTTTGAACTATGTGTCGTTGATATGATGAGAGACATGACATTTTAATTTTATCATTAACATTTTACAATAAACAAAAAACTAATGAGGGACGAATATGACGTACCTAAACACAGCAATATTTTTTTTAACCTACTTGTTATTCATATATTAGAGCTATTATCTTAAGTGAATCGCACACTTAACGCACAACGGAGCGTTAAAATATCGCAGCGTTCTGTCAGATCCATACTAGTTCAAAGTCAAATTTCAATCGTTTATTTCCAACGAATTTTATTCACAACGAATGCTTTCAGAAAGTCAGGAATTTACAATACAATACTGTCACTAGAAAATAAATTAGTCATTATAAAAAAGAGAAAATTGACAGGACACAATTTTCTCTTTTGAAAATGTCTTAGTTTTAGAAATGTCAATCCCCATACTAAAACCACTCAATCGCTGTTGACGCAGCGCTATCGCAGCGTCGTCCGTCAAGTGCGGTTTTAGTATTGGGAATGACGTTTCTAGTATGGATCTGACAGATCGCTTCTAGTGCGATCCGCCTGGTCCTTTTGAGTATTATTACATGTATTACATGTTTCTGTTGAGTGATAAAATATATTAAATTCATTGATTGAACAACGCAAAGCTTGCACTGCACGTTGATGAGTGCCGCATGCGTTATGGGTGCAGTAAAAATGCACTGCAACGGCAAATGTAGGAACCATGTTTCACGTGGAATTCGCTAGTTTCTTGGGTCATTAAAAAAATATAAAATAAATAAATATAACAGTTGTACGCTTAAAACTATTGTCAAAAAATACTACGGACTTCATTCATAATTTTTCAAAATATTCAATGTTTGAATCAATAAACAGAAAAATAATATAAAAGTATGTGTTTTGACGCTATCTAAATACTTACGGTGTGACGTCATACTTCTAATTCTTCATACAAAACACCGCTTTAGATCGTTTTAGAAAGTAGCTTTTTTGACCTGTCAGGAAATCTATTGACGCTAGTGCAAGTTGCAGCCATTGTGGACAGTTAAGTAAGTAGCAAGTGAACCAGGCGGGGCCACCACGCCTTAGCCGCCCCAAGCAATTAAACCACCACTAAAATAAGTGGCCCTACTTACTTTAAATATTACGTATTGATCTTTCTTTCTTCGTGTGGGACACCGAGTCGTCCAACCCAATAAACCCTAAAGTCAGAACTGTTCAACCGCCTTCTACAAGTAGCAGGCTTCTGACATAGTTGTGTAACGACCGCCGTCTCAGTGATCATAGACAGCAACCGGGATCAACGTGCCATCCGACACGGAAATATCTTTCTTACGGGCAATCGGGTGGTTCAGCCCCATGTCCTAACCAGACTGGGAACAAATTCACAAAGTTATAAATATCAACTTTGTGAGTGACCCACCGAGAAACAAACCCGTAACCTTTTGCGTCATAGGCAGTCGCACTACCACTGCGCCACATCGGTCGACACGTATTGATAAGTATTACTTACATACAACTCAGGTAGTGCCGGGTGGTGCCGGCTTAGAATAGCATCACCCCATATTTGTAGGTGCCATAAGAGGGAAGAATCCAGAGGATGGGCAGCAGCATTTTATTGTGAATTATATTCACTTACGCTTAACGCCTGCCAAATATGGAAAACTATAAACAGGTAGATAAGGTTAACCGTGTGATTCCGGCTTAGGATAGCATCGCCCCACATCCTTCCCGTGGCTGTCGTAAGAGGCGACTAAGGGACTCAAGAATATTGGTGTAATACAATTTTTAGGCGATAGGCTAACAAACTGTCACTATAGTGATACACATGTTTACTGAAACGACCTCTGAAAACAATCCTCAAAAAATGTCAGACGTGGTGATAGCGACCGTATTCTTACGACCGTTAACGCTCTGCCTACCCCGCAAGGGATAAAGGCGTGATATATGTATGTATGTATGCATAATTAGGTAAGGAATTTGTAGTAAAATTGCCTACGTCATCCGACATCTTTTTCCTCTCATGAATCGTCATTGGCTTTATACGTCTGTGACAGACGATTTAATCAGTGTCTGAGGCAAGTATCTGCATAGCACGGATGAAGTTTTTTCTCCACAGACACTGCGTTGCCTGGGACACTATGGAAAACGCAGGGTTGCCCAGGACCTGCGCCACCCTCTGGGCCTCCCGGCTGACTCCACAGGAACGACGAGTCGATACGTGCGGAGCCAGGTCGGCTGCAGGAATCTGCCGCACGATAGACCTCTGTCACAGGGACCAGTCTAGGGTCTGCTTATACCCTCGGGTTGTTTCTTACAACTCCGAATGGGAAGAGATGTAGTGATGCTACTCTACTCTGCCACACGACACAACGTAAATTTTCATACTTAGTATCTACTTACTAAAGCGCATCGCACACTTGACGCACGACGGAGCGTTAAAACATCGCAGCGGTCTGTCAGATCCATACTAGAAATGTCAATCCCCATACTAAAACCGCTCAACCGCTGTTGACGCAGCGCTATCGCAATGCGGTTTTAGTATGGGGAGTGACGTTTCTAGTATGGATCTGACAGACCGCTGCGATATTTTTGCGATCCGTCGTGCGTGAAGTGTGCGACCCGCCTAAGTAGGTAGTTGATTTTGCTATATTGCAATGTTGTAGGTAGGAGTAGATGCTGTATAGATATTTGTTGTATGTAGGCGGTGCTAATTCATAGGTAGGTATGTGTCTTTGTCAGACACTTATCTTTATCTATTTAAACTACTGATATCGTCACGGCAAATATTATTTTATGTATATCTCGCTACTTTGTACAAGAATCAAAACGGCAATTACACACACACACAAATCACGCCTATATCCCTGGCGGGGTAGGCAAAGCGTTGACGACCGTTAAATTACGGTGACAAATGTTTGAGGGTAATTTCAGATAAGTCGTATATCACTATAGGTAGTGACAGGTTTTCAGCCTATCGCCTAAAATTGCAATACACGTGAAACCTTCCAGTCCCTTTGTCGGTTTATAAGACACCTATGGGACACCCAATTTTTTCTTCGATTTCGCAGGAGGCCCCATAGTAAAAGTTGTTCAAAATCATGAGTAGAAACTTGCTACAAAGTTTGTGTACTGATTAAAAAATAACACAGTAGAAGAAAAACATGTTCAACCTAATTTTTCATGCATTAAAGTATAATTTTTATGCAACACGCGCTAGCAAACCCGTCGCGGTAAGGAAAACTTTTATAGTGAATTTTGATACTGCTACCGCCATCTCTCGCCGAGTAGCGGAACTAATAATGTAGAAATGGTTCTGAACTACGGATGGTTCTGTCTGTTTACTGTTTGTTAAGAAAATTACTTGAATATTTGATTCAATAGCTTAAATTTTAAGACAATAGAAATATATAATTGATTTAACTTTTAATTCATCATCATTGGCCTCATACGTTTGTGACAGACGATTTAATCAGTGTGTCTGAGGCGAGACTTTTCATGCCTATATAAGGTGTAAAAATATTAGCTGCAAATATTTTAAGGGGTGAATCAGCCCATTAAACTAAACAACTTTCCCCAATTTTTTTCATATTTTTACCTATGTTCTTTGGAGAAAGTTGTTCAGTTTCATGGGCTGGTTCATCCTTTAAAATATATGCAACAATTTTTTTACACCGATGCGGGAGCGGCGTGACTTTCCGCACACACTTCAGGTGAATGTGGAATTAGAATCTGAAACATGCATGTTTAGATGTCGTTTTTGGCGTATCGCACACTTGACGCACAACGGAGCGCCAAAATAACGCAGCGGTCTGTCAGATCCATACTAGAAACGTCAGTCCCCATACTAAAACCGCACTCGACGGGCGCCACTGCGATAGCGCTGTGCGTTGACAGCTGTGGTATGGTAGTATGGATCTGACAGACCGCTGCGATATTTTAGCGCTCTGTCCTGCGTCAATTAGTGTGCGATCCGCCAGCCTCTTGTTGGCGAGATCAGTTTTAGCGAAACTGTCAAATAATAATTTGACAAAGCGGACGAAAGAACACAGGAAGATTATGATTATAATTATACTATTTTTATAGGAAATAGAAAATTGTAGAACAGTGATTAAAAGCTTGGAAGAAATTAGGAATGGTGTAGATGTCGATGTGGAGAACCGGTGATAGTTTTCGACCATTTTGCCGCCATATGTCAGAGCAGATGCTGAACGCTACATTAGTGTGGAGATGGAATTTACTAAGGGTTTTTAACCGAATTAAGAAAAAAAGGCTAAAGGTTATATTATTGGGATTCCTTTCGAACGCATTATGTTTTTTCTTACTAATTATTAAGCACTAATATTATGTTTGTTCTTCTTCACCACATAGTACAAAGAAAAGTCGCGTTTCGCGTATGTCTGTATGTATGTTTGCTTAAATCTTTAAAACTACACAACGGATTTTGATGCAGGTTTTTTAATAGATAGAGTGATTCAAGAGGAAGGTTTATATGTATAATACTTGCCGCGAAACATTTTATTCCGACGGGAAAATTAGTTGCAGCGGGCGCAGCCGCTGGGTGGGCCGCTAGTTCTTAAGAGTGCGTTTCGATTTTATAGAATAGAATAGAAATTTAACGTTTTTCTTGTTGTCATTCTATATCATAAATCTTAAATGTGAAAACTTGTTAATGGCCCGATTCTGTCTATCTTTCGTGCTATTGTAAAATATGTATTGTAAGTTTTTCTGTCAAAATAAAAATAAAATAAAATCAGCATGTTTTTATAAGAATTTACCTAATCATCATGTTTTATATGAATTGACAACGACTGAACTTTACTCTGGTGAGTTCCGAGAAGAATTGAAGGAAGAAAGTATCCAAGTCTTTGCCATACTTGTCCAACCTTCCAAAATCTAAATAATAACAAATGTGGATGCCGAAAGCTCCATCTCGGGATAATTATCTTTTTCTTTTCCTCTCGCTAGCTCGCGGCAATGAAGAAGGTTCCACTAGGATCTATATAAGGTGTAAAAATATTAGCAGGGGTGAATCAGCCCATGAAACTGAACAACTTTCC
This sequence comes from Keiferia lycopersicella, assembly GCA_029255805.1. Taxonomy (NCBI): domain Eukaryota; kingdom Metazoa; phylum Arthropoda; class Insecta; order Lepidoptera; family Gelechiidae; genus Keiferia; species Keiferia lycopersicella. Next base: position 1,985,148 of record JARACZ010000024.1, read on the forward strand.
CCATGAAACATAGATCGAAATATAAAAAACGTTTTGGACATCCCAAATCCCATTGTACAAATTGACTTGGTTGGATAGCAATTTTGTTTGGGAGGTCCCAATTTTTTTTTATATTCCGACCTATGTTTCTTGGGGAAAGTTGTACAGTTTCATGGGCTGATTCACCCCTTAATAATATTTAATTAAACTTAATTTGCAGCTAATATTTTTACACCATATACAATATAATACGACGATCATACATCACGCTTTCATCCCTTACGGCGCAGGCAGAGAGTCACCGGCGGTAAAAAAATACGATCGGCGGCGTATCGCATCTGACAAATATGTACGTACATATGTACTATTGTACATTTCCTTTGTACTATGTTTCACAAGTATTATGTAGTAGTGGCCTCCCCAGCGGCTGCGCCCGCTGCAACTCATTTTTCCGTGGGAATAAGATGTTTTCCCGGTAAGTATTATACATAAAAACCTTCCTCTTGCCGTGGATGCCGGCTTAGAATAGCATCACCCCATTTCCTACCCATGGGTGTCGTAAGAGTCGACTGAGGGAATTGAGGGTTACAAGTGTATTACAATTTTTAGGCGACAGGCTGAAAACCTTTCACTATAGTGATACACATGTTTTCTGGAATAACTTTGGAAAACAATCCTCAAAAATGTCAGACGTGGCGATAGCACCGTATTCTTACGGTCGATAACGCTCTGCCTACCCCGCAAGGGATAAAGGCGTGATATTATGTATGTATGTATGTACCTTCCTCTTAAATCACTCTATCTATTAAAAAACCTGCAACAAAATTCGTTAGTAGTAGTTTTAAAGATTTAAGCAAACATACAGACAGACGCAAAAAGCGACTTTGCTTTGTGCTATGTAGTGATAGTGATAGTAGAGCAACAGATTCTCAGGCTGTAGCCTAAAATTGTAACACACATGAAACCCTCGAGTCCCTCAGTCGGCTTCTACGACACCCACGGTAAATGGGGTGATGCTATTCTAAGACGGCATCACACGGCATAAAGAATTTTGTTACGTTAAAATATTTTTTGAGTACCATAGTTGATTTCGGAGCAAAGTGGAGCAACCCACGGCAAGATGCGCCTGCGTCGGATTAACACCAAATTATGTTTTTAATAACTAGTCTCAATGACCCATTAAACCTCACGAAATAACAATAATTGCTCATTTACATTTTAAACCAAGTGACTGGTTAATTTCTGAACGATTATCTACACCATACATACAAATATCACGCCCGTATCCGGTGCGGGGTAGGCAGAGCAATCATCATTCTCCTTGCCTTATCCCGTTCTCTATCGGGGTCGGCTACCTAACCTTAGGGATTTGACGTGGAATCAAGTTTTTTACAGAGCGAATGCCATCTGACGTCTGCTACCCGAGGGCTAACCCAGCCCGAATCCTAGGTTAAGTCACATTCAAATATCATCTGAATTCAAACTTTATTTGAATGTGGGTTTCATTACGATGTTTGTCCCTCACCGTAAGAGCAGTCGGTAAATGTACGTGAGTAAAAACACATTGGTACATGGCGGGTATCGAACTCGGGTCTCACGATTGTAAGACCGGTGTCCTAACCACTTGGCCACCGACGCTCTTCGTAGAAAAGACAAACGAATACTCGTAGATTTGACTGTCGGCGGCTACATAGTTTCGGAATACCGTTGTAACTTCCAAAATAAAACCCTACTTTAAGTCCCTCATTGAAAACACGTTTGCAATTACCCCACCGACTTGTAAATCAATCGTAACGACTTAATTTCTCCGCCATTTTGGAATTATTGCGCATTGTTCGACCAACTTCATGTTGTAGGTACCTTCGTAATGTAAGTAGGTATGTAGTGTTTGTGGCTAGTTGCGAGAATATTGTATAACTATTGGAACATTACCTAACTGGGTATTGTTTCGTCAGGTCTGTGTTTGGCGTGGTGCTGGCAGAGTAGATTAGCATCACCCCATCTCTTCCCGTGGGGGTAGAAAACGCGACCGAGGGAGTTACCCGACCCAAGCAGACCGGGGTCCTGGAGAAGGAAAACTCCACATTTAAACCCGGAACGGGGTTTCCGTCAGGGGCGTGTGACAGAGGTCTATCGTACGGTAACTGTCTCTCTTTTCGTGTGGGTCACCAAGTCGTCCAACGACCCAATGAACCCTAGTGTCAGAATTCTGGAAGCTGGAACTGGAACGATACAAAAACTTTAATCCCTCTAAAACCTTTCAGATTACAACCAAAAATAGATCAACCTTAAGAAACATTAGAAAAAAACGGAGCGCTCAACAAGTCTTATCTCAAATTCCCAATTTGTTTTTTGCGACAGTTTTTGCCGTCAAAGCAAGATGGCGTATGGCGGGAAATATTTTGAAAGTCGAACATATTTATGGGCTGCGAATCGAAGCTGACGAGTGATGTGATGAGACTAGGGATGTTCTTCCTATGTACAAAATACGAAAACTGAATTAACTAAACATACATACATAGATATACATTAGGTATATCTCGCCTATATCCTTTTCGGGTTAGGCGCAGCGTTAACGACCGTGATATGGGGTGATGCTATTCCAAACTAAACTAAGTAAATTTACCTAGATATTCAGTAAAATTCTTGCTACAGAGTTACCTTTTCTACCATTTTCTCAAAAACATGAGTTTGCAAAGGCATGCAGAATAATGGGAAATTCAAGTCGTTTTTCATACTAAATCAATGAGTAGAATTTTCTAAAAATCTGTTTTATAGTTTTAATATTTCTGTAGTCACACACAGGTCGTCATCTTTATCGATGATTTTTTTTGCGGCGATGAAATACCAGTACTAACAGTATTTGGCTTTACAAGAAAATGTAACTTTTGTACTGTGATTCGATGATTCGATAGTTTTTAATTACTACATAGTATAAAGAAAAGTCGCTTTTCGCGTCTGTCTGTATGTATGTTTGCTTAAATCTTCAAAACTACACAACGGATTTTGATGCAGGTTTTTTAAATAGATAGAGTGATTCAAGAGGAAGGTTTTTATGTATTATACTTGCCGGGAAAACATCTTATTCCCACGAGAAAATAAGTTGCAGCGGGCGCAGCCGCTGGGGGGCCGCTAGCATATAAATATTTCAACATTTGATAATTACTTAATTTTTTTTATTATTTCGGCACTTACCTACTTATTTACATTCGGGTAAAATAATATCTGAAACAACCCTAGTGTTTCTAATCGCCACTCGACTCTCGCTGATTTAGTGAACGCATGTGGTTAAAATGTTGCTATCTGTAAAAAAGCTGATAAAATAAGGCGGCACATTCTATCTGTCACAATAATCCATAGACTAGAAATATTACCACGGAGCCAATTTCTGAAATGTGGTAGTCAAAATTCTGTTTTAAAATAACTATTCTAGTGATTCTAGTCGCTTGATAGATGGCGCTGTGCTTGGTATGTTACCGCAAAGAAAGGAACGTAATTTTTAGTTTTTGATTTTTTTACACTCATCTGTAACGAAAGTGTCAGTGTATGCCAGACTGTCAGTCAGTGTTGCAATATTTTTTTCAGTCTTTTGGCTTTGGAATCTACACAAAAATCAAAGCCATCGATCGAGTTCTTGGAATACTAGATATTTTTTAATTCTCAAAAAGAAAACCTCCTATTCGATTATGTGCACAGAAATCCGCAATGACTAGGCTAGGAGTTAAAATTTCTACTATCTACTCGATGTTTTTATAGTAAAGGTTTGTGGGAATTTATTAGGGTATCTGGGAATCGATAAGTTAAATAGAACGTGTGATATATGCAAAGTTCTCCTCATCACACACACGACCTGCGTCCCCGTGATACGGCGACGTTCTTCGTCACGTACGGGAGAACAAAGTCACTATCAGCAACACCTATGATAGAAGCCTTAATGATTATAAATGAAGTTACCATAAATACTAAAATAGATATATTCGCGTCAACAGAAAATAGATTTCTGGCATCTGTAGGACATCACCTAGAGATCCGTCTTACAAGGAGTTCTATAATAGATTTAGAATTTTAAAAACATTGTTACCTTATATTAAGATTTACACGTGTGGCTTGTCTGTTAGTGTAAGTTGAGAAATAAATAAATGATAAATAAATGATAAATAAATGATAAAGTAAGTGCTTTAGCTTGAAACACAGAGTAAGAATGCCATTTTGTGTCGTGCTGCGCGCGCATGTTACTCTGATGGCTTGAATTGAAACTACATAGGTACCTAGTTCGAATTGAAGATGATTCACGTCAATCGATATTCACTTAAAATCGTAACCCCCAGTGCCCCGTTTTTCGAAACTACAGGCTCCAATTCTACATGTGAAATTCGATGTACATTGCGTAGCGGGTTAAAAATCCTTGTATTAAAGTGTCCCATCGGCTACGCAATGTAGATCGAATTTCACCTGTAGACTTGTAGCTTGTAGTTTCGTTGCATGGGGCACAGGTAGCACTAGATAGTGTCTCGATACTTATTTCAAAATTATCTACATAATTATATGTTTTGTTGCCTTGCAGAAATTGGAGAATAAAAATTTCAGAAATCGATATTTAAATTCAAAAATACTGGCAGGTAAATCGCCAAAAAAAAAAATAAAAGCCCGCTCTTTTCCTAGAAGTAGGTACAGTTTGGCAAAAAAGAGTAGAGAAAAAATGAGGGCGCCACTTTATTCGCGATCTGTCAAATCTGACAGATAACGCGTAAGTATGGCAACAATTTTTCATACGAAATTTTTAGTTCCATTTTATTCCGTTCCAAACACTTTTTTGCCTGACTGTACGTAGGTATGATAGCTAATAAATTCTGAGTATTCTGACATTGCAAAATTTCATCTGGTGCGAGTTCCAATCCGATCTTTTCACTACTTTTTTGTGAATTGTTTTGCTTTCTTCTTACTTATTTTATAGCGATTTTAGTAGGCAAGTACAATGTATCAATGAATGATACACAGCTCATATCCCTAGGTAGGTACACTTCGATTTATCTAGTACCTATAGGGCAACACACCCATTTACACAGGTAATTTAAATTTTAACTATGTAGCTAGTTATATATTATAACGTAAGGCACGCAAACAAGTATAAAGTTACATGTTTTGATTACGAAACGTGTAATTTCGATATCAACTTTAACAAACTTAAACATTTTACATTACAATTTTATTTACCTGTCAACGAAAATTACTTGTCTCACAGTTCAATATACCTTTGCATATGTAACCTACTCAAGTATTTTGTAGTTACAAAAAACCTTAGTGGTTGTAATTACTTAGGGCCGCGTGGGTCCATGTTGGTTGCAAGCCACGCCCCCTGTCGGCCAGCGGCGAAAATATTTGCATATCGCCTGCCTTACCACTGGCTGGTTGTAGTGACTGGCTACTTGGCGATTTCACGCTAGATTTAAAAAAAGAATGTAGAGTTGGGAAATTAGCGGCAAAGCGAGGTAGTTCAAACTTCAAAAATAGAACAAACAGCTTACGTCTATATAGCCACGTGAGCCACGACATTTATTTACCTACTTTGTACTATTCTGTCAATGTATTAGAGTAGGTATGTATAATAATCATTTTATTGCACCTTCTTCACCTTAGAGTGTGTGTGAATCGATAATTTTAATAGAAGGTGTAGCACAAGCATTAATTGGTAGGTAGTCGATTTCTGCATGCAATGCAAAAATTCAAAAGTAGAGCTCCAAGTCCTTTGTGGAATCAGTGTCTGAAAAAAAAAAAGCTATCAAAGACAACATTTATCATTATGTAATGTTATGTAACGATGCTTAGCTCTATGTAAGTATACCAAGAAACCGCACAATCCATTTACATATTATGACAACGACTTTATACCTCCAATTTGTTACAATTACTTTTTATCTTCTTCATAATTGATTACTACAGCTGTAAAACCGCCGACCACAGGCTCCGCGCGGTCTATCCCGCCATCTTTCTTTTCTTTCCCGCCAATATCACAAACAATTGATGGTCTTATAATTGACATGTCATCCTTACCACACCTTTTTATAAATTCCTTTTAGAGCGCCGTACCACTCATTTCAACTATTGTTGGACGGCTTAGTCAAATAATACCCCATGGAAATAATATAATAATTTTCGATATTTTAAAATGGTGATTGATTATGATGACGAGGCGATTTCGCGGCAACATCGAACATATTCCATTTTTGAACCCCGCTCTATCTTGTCTCCGATAAAGTCTTTTTCGGTTCACGTGCGGAGGTATTTTTTGATGCATAGTTCGGACGATTATTTCTTGGTATGTTTTAGGACCATTATTTTAGTTTTTTGTTTGACGTACAAGTGTCGTCGGCGCTGCGTCATGGACACTCGCAATGTCTTCATAGAATGCGGTATACCTTGATTCTGATTGATGATGAATTGGTTTTGGAAATATGTAGCTATTTTGACTGGCGAGGCGGCGCACAGGGGTTCGGAGAAGCTTCATGTATCGGACAGAAGCATTTGTCGGTCTGATTTTTCTGACATAGTCATTTGTTTCTTTCGCCAAAATGTCTGCCGGCCGTTCCACACTTTAAAATCAAGTTTTTAAGTATGTGTTTCCTGAGTTGTTGATGAAAATTAACGGAATTCGGCAAAAAATAAATAGCTAAGTAACTATTTTACACGTTTTCTTTTATCGAAGGAAGACATCAACAACGCGTCATTGCTGAAGACTTTCGTTTTGCATTCAGGGAAATTTAAAAAAAATACTTACATATAAGATAGCTACATGATAGATAAAATAATAAAAATTTACAAGCAATCCTATATGAATTTGACGTAACGGAACACACGAAAATAAGAGGAAGGAAAAAACTTAAATTATGGTTTAGAATGGTGTATTTTACCGCGATAAGGTTTTTGCCGTGGTAAGTGCCGTGTGATGCCGGCTTAGAATAGCATCGCCCCATATCCTTCCCGCGGGTGTCGTAAGAGGCGACTAAGGGACTCGAGAGTATTGGTGTATTACAATTTTTAGGCGACAGGCTGACAACCTGTCACTATAGTGATACACATGTTTTTTGAAACAACCTTGGAAAACAATCCTCAAAAATGTCAGACGTGGCGATAGTGGCCGTATTTTTACGGCCGTTAACGCTCTGCCTACCCCGCAAGGGATAAAGGCGTGATACTATATGTATGTATGTATGTATAAGGTTTTTGATTAGATACCTCGACATTTCAGTCACGGTGAAACCCGACCTAACCGCGCAGATAGGTATAAAAATACTCACAGGAAAATGGTTATTCTGTGGATTATAAAGAAAAGATAAAGATAATTTATTTCAAAATAAAATTTAAATGCTTTATTTGTACAAAACACATAACAGAGACAAGTACAGAAAAGTAGAAGAAAATTCGGTACAATATAGGCGGCCTTATTGCTGATGTAGCAATTCTACCAGGTAACCTATTGTTGACAGGAAAATTACGCAGGGTCAAGCGGGATAGTGCATATGTACGACCTATACCTGCATATACTAAAAAACTATTTTACTTAGTAATGCACAAATTAAATTATAATAATTACAGCTATTATATTACACTAATTATTTATTATTATTATATTATAGCTGTGCACTGCCGTGTGATGCCGGCTTAGAATAGCATCACCCGATTTCTTTCCCGTGGGTGTCGTAAAAGCCGACTAACGGACTCGAGGGTTTCATGTGTATTACAATTTAGGCGACAGGCTGACAACCTGTCACTATAGTGATACATGACTTATTTGAAACAACCCTCAAACATTTTTCAGATTTGGCGATAACGACCGTAATTTTGTGGTCGTTGGCGCTCTGCCTACCCCCCAGGGATATAGGCGTGATTTGTGTGTGTGTGTGTGTGTGTGTGTGTTATAGCTGTGCATACATTTATATCAACTATATGGTACCTAAACTAAGTGCCTAAATACAAAAAATATTTACTCGAAAGTATCTCAGGTATTTTCTAAGAATTTATTATTTGCTAGTCAGTGGCGAATCGCTTCAGTAAGCTTAACGCGCGAGTAGGCACAGAGCGAGTTGGCGAATCGCGCCAGTGACGAAAGGCGCAAGTTGGCTTACCGCGCATTGTTCGTTAAAATTATAATTTACTTAAACAAAAAATTCAATAAGTTTATTCCAAATCACATACCTAGTTTAAACTAATTCTATACCGCTATAAGTTTTGCCCTTCACACACATACAAACACACACACACAAACAAATCACGCCTACAGCCCTGGCGGGGTAGGCAGAGCAACCCCATTTGTATTCGTTGTTAAAGTCGACTAAGGGATGCATCCAAGAAAGGATGCATAAAGGGCAGAAACGTTCCCTGTGAATAAAACATCGTGATCTGCGCTCGCCAATCCGCCTGTCAAGTGTGGTATATCCGATTTACTGTTTCCCAATCCCAGTGACTGTTTGTCACTGTAGTAGTGACGACCGATGTGGCGCAGTGGTAGTGCGACTGCCTTAGACGCAGAAGGTTCCGGGTTCGATTCTCGGTGGGTCACTCACAAAGTTGATATTTATCACTTTGTGAATTTGTTCCCAGTCTGGTTAGGACATTGCGGGCTGAACCACCCGATTGTCCGTAAGTAAGATGGTTCCGTGTTTCGGATGACACGTTAAGCCGTAGGTCCCGGTTGCTGTCTATGATCACTTAGACGGCGGTCGTTACACAACCATGTCAGAAGCCTGCTACTTGTAGAAGGCGGTTGAAAAATTCTGACACTAGGGTTCATCGGGTCGTTGGACGGCTCGGTGTCCCACTCGAAAAGAGAAAGAGACTGTAGTAGTAACAACAACAACAGTAGTAGGTAAGGTAGGTAGTAGTAATATTCAAAGGTTAACTTATCCAATGGCGTGTGATGCCGGCTTAGAATAGCATCACCCCATTTCTTTCCCGTGGGTGTCGTAAGAGGCGACTGAGAGACTCGAGGCTTTTAAGTGTATTGCAATTTTAGGCGACAGGCTGACAACCTGTCATTATAGTGAGACACGATTTATCTGTAACGACCCTCAAATATTGTCAGACGTGGCGATAACGACCGTAATTATACGATCGTTACCGTTCTGCCTACCCCGCGAGGGATAAAGGCGTGATTTATGTACGTATGTATGTACTTTATCCCATTGGATTTATTGTCTCTTAGATCTTAATGCTAAAACAGACAATATTTGAAGAATATAATACTAGAAAATAAAACCATGAAAAAACTATCAGATATTCTAAGTTGTCCGTTAGATTTCATATCTTCAACTGTCTCTGATCCGGAATTGTTGTTGCCGCCGAGACTCTGGTTTTGAATCTCTTGTTTTTGGTTCTGAGGATCTTGTGAGTTGGCACCCGGGTCTTCCTGGCTTCCGGGACCACCCGGCATGATAGCAGTGGAATCACCAGCGTTGGGTGCTAGAGAACTATCAGCTGAATCATCAATTTCAGTCTTCTCCATAGAACCATAGATGTTCCGGTCTTTCTCCAATATATATTCCAGGCCGATGTCGTCAATGTTGTCTTTTTGTATGGGCAATGCAACCATTGATGCAATTGCATTGAGGTAATGCTCCATAAAACCATAGATGTTCCGGTAATTCGTGCCAGTTTCGTAAACGTCACCGCTGGAATACTGGTTTTGATTGTTTTGTTCGTAGTCTAGAGCTTCTTCTGAGTTCAGAACTTCCTGGCTTCCGGGATCACCCGGTCCAATAGCAGTGGGATCACCAGCGTCGGGTGCTAGAGAACTATCAGTACAGTCATCATCATCATCATCATCAACTTCAGTCTTCTCCATAGAACCATTGATGTTCCAGTAATTCGTGCCAGTTTCGTAAACGTCACCGCTGGAATACTGGTTTTGATTGTTTTGTTCGTAGTCTAGAGCTTCTTCTGAGTTCAGAGGATTCCAGTTGGCATCAGGGAATTCCTGGTTTCCGGGATCACCCGGTAAAGCAGTGGGATCAACAGCGTCGGGTGCTAGAGTACTATCAGTTGAATCATCAATTTCAGTCTTCACCATAGAACCATAGATGTTCCGGTGTTTCGCCAATATATACGTATATTCCAGGCCGGTGTCGTCAATGTCGTCTTTTTGTATGGGCAATACAGTCTTCTCCATGGAACCATACTGGTTTCAATTGTTTTGTTCGTAGTCTTGAGCTTCTTCTGGGACTTCTTGGCTTTCAGGACCGCCTGGTACAATACCAGTGGGATCACCAGCGTCGGGTGCTAGAGTACTCTCGGTTGAATCATCAATTTCAGTCTTCTCCATAGAACCATAGATGTTCCGGTCTTTCGCCAATATATATTCCAGGCCGATGTCGTCAATGTTGTCTTTTTGTATGGGCGATGCTTCAACTCCTTTAACAAAATAAATTGCTTTTAAGCTTAAGGCGGGAAACGCTCAGATATCTCCGCGAAGACGTGAGGTAGTGTTCGGAGTTTTTTGAACCTATTCTTGGTTGTTATTAAATAGGTACGACACAATACGATACGATACGATAAGATATTCAATAAACTTAATTACTAATAAATAAACTAATACGAAACTAGCTATGACGGCAAACTTTTCCCTAAACTAAAATAGATAGACATTCCTATCTCTTAGGTCCTTGTTCTTGGTTATAGGTAAAATTTAGCCAGATACAAACGTCACAGGTATCAAGTTAAATTTTACAAACTATAAATAAATAGGTCTTTTCAGTGTTACTTACAAAATCTCTTATATTTCACAAAATATTTGGAATTTGCATGTTGTCAACAGATTCACTTAAACTAGTTGTCGTTCTTATGAGGACTAATAGAATCTTCTCTGTCTTTTCGTGTGGGACACCGAGTCGTCCAACGACCCGATGAATTTTTTTAACCGCCTCCTAGCAGGCTTCTGACAGGGTTGTGTAACGACAGTGGCAGGTTTTTATCACTGGGTAGGCAGTAGGTAAAAACTGGGTTTCGCTAGCCACATCAGAGCCCATAGCAGTAAAGAACAATTAAGAACAGTAAAGAAAATTAGCAAATATTTTAAGGGGTGAAGCAGCCCATGAAACTGAACAGCTTTCCCCAAGAAACGTACGTCGAAATATGAAACTAATTTTTGGACCTGTCATTCGAAATGTAGCAGCCGAGTGAGTCAACTGTATAGGAGGTCCAAATTTCTTTTTCATATTTCGACCTATATACCTTGGGGAAAGTTGTTCAGTTTCATGGGCTGATTCACCCCTTAAAATATTTGCAGCTAATATTTTACACCTTATATTGTATAAGCACAGATAATATAATATTAAGTACTAGAGTAGTAGTATAAGTATAGGAGGGCTTTGGTCTACTTACTTGAAACACTGAAGGTAGCTACGAGCAACACTACTACACATCTCAGCTCCATTGCAATAACGACCAATAATTACGATAGATTTGGTCAACCACGCATTAATATACTCATTCCTTATCTCATTTCCTTCTTGGGTATAAGGTTAAATATTCCGGGTTTTTTCGTACGAACGTAATTCCCCGTTTTCTTCCCGTATAATGCCTACACACGCATGCCTGTCACGCCTTTATCCCTTGCGGGGTAGGCAGAGCGCTTACGACCGTGAAAATATGTGTATATAGTGATTTGTGTATCACCATAGTGACAGCTTGTCAGCCTGTCGCCTAAGATTGCAATACGTACATTAGTTTGGGGCATGTGTGAAAAACAACTTTTAATCAAAAGGATGCAAAAGGTGTGTCAAAACATTCAACTCATCCTTACATCACATTCGAAATTCAAAATGAAACAAACAAAAACTGGCCATAAATTTTCGAAAGCCACTCGAATCGAGCGACGCCGCGCCGTGCGACATGACGCTTATTTGGCAGATTTCATAATAACCCGGGATCATTCGCGAAATAAAAAGCGGGAAAAGGACCATGTGGCCAGCAACTTAGAAAAAATAAGAGAGGCAAGTGTGAGTTGGATGGGAGAGATGAGGTTCTATAGGTACCTACATATTGTTTGAACTAGCAACGCCTAGATAGCTGTACCAAATATTTTTATGATACTTCAAAAGATGCTTTTTCGTTTTTTTTTTATTATAACTTACGTTTCTTTATTTAAAAATTACTTAATTCTCTCTGTAATTGACTCATTCAGGCCTTTATTGACGGAAGACAAAGACACTCCAAAAATAAATTTCAAAAAATTACATCATCCTCTTATTTTCTCTTTTTTCCAAAATCATCATGAAGGTAAAGGCTTAACTTGTCTGTCGGTATATACTTTTGAAAATCTTAATACTCCTTTTATGGCAGTACCTACATTGGAGTAAAAACCTTGGTAAAAACGCGGCCATTTTCTTTACTAAGTACCTTCATTTAAGGCGGGTCGCACACTTAACGCACGACGGACCGCAATAATATCACATCGGTATGTCAGATCCATACTAATAACGTCACTCCCCATACTAAAACAGCAATCAACGGGCAACGCTGCGATAGCGCTGCGTCGACAGCGGTTGAGCGGTTTTAGTATGGGGATTGACATTTCTAGTAAGGATCTGACAGTACTCTGCGATATTTTAGCGGTCCGTCGTGCGTTAAGTGTGCGATTCGCTTACAGGTAAGTGTCTTACCTCTGCTACTCTTTTCGTTTTTGTTTATGTTTTCACTGTAAAACTGCGTAGCTGAAAAGTCAAACTGGAACCTTTCGCAGGCAGTACCCTAAATAAACACCTTCTGCACATGACGCCTGTTCCAAATCCCAAATTCCCTCAAACGATCTCACGCTGCGATCCGAAAAAATCCTCCGTTCTTTTTTTTAAATACCGATTTTTTCTGTTACCGCCATTGTGGAACGCATCCGCGACGGACCCTAGAATCTTTATTAACAAGATTTTGAATATATCCCATTGTCGCTAACACTTTCTATGTTCGAAATTTGAAATTTTATTCTTCTTTTTTCCGAATAAGTTTGGACATTTCGCTTAAATTATCGCCGGCCAGTTTTGTTGGAAGGTTTAAGACGATTCGGCTGCTCTTTTTTGTTGTTCTTTTTTTAAAAATGTCATGTGAATCGTTGTATGATATGGGTGAGCGCGTGTATAATTGGTTCAGGTAGTTTTAGATTGTGATGCCGTAATATATGGATAATTAAAGGACGGCTTAAGGTGGAATTTTTGTCAAAGTTTATCGGTATTATGATTGAGGTTATGACTCCGGCGGCGTTATGAAGTGGGGTGATGCCGGTTGGATCGAGCGTGGTAATTTTATGGACACGATAATGGTGCTTTGGTTTATTTTTAAATACTACTTGAACTACACACACACACACGGTGCTTGCTCTACCTACATTTAAAAAGGTAGATTTGATTTCTATGATTATGTTGCTAGTGATTTTAGGCACTTGGCAAAAAAAGTTGTGAAGTAATAATGTAATTAATTTCTGTTTATAATAATAATAATATAATAATAAGTGATTCGAAAAGAATACCAACATAATAATAATAATAAATCAATAAAAAATAAAATATTATATAAAATATTTGCAGAGTGTGGCAAATTATTGGTCCAATAAAATGTTATTCGCCGCGACGTGCAAAGAAGAAGAAAATAAATTTAAAAATAAGAAAATGGTCTAAACTCACAAATTAACCAGCAATATGTCACATTTATTTCTGCAACTGTCCGAAAATATTTTCTGCTTGCTTATTTTTTTTTGTAGCCTATAATGTGTCCCACTGCAGGGCAAAGGCCTAACCTCTTTTTCGCCAGGTTTCTCGCTCATGTGCCTCTGCTGTCCATTGCTCGCAAAAATCGACAATTTCGTCCCGCCATCTTGTGCGTGGTCTACCTCGCCGTCGGCGACCATCTTCCGGGATCCATTCTGTGGCCTTCCTGAACCATCTTCCGGGATCCATTCTGTGGCCATTCTGGCCCATCTTCCGGGATCCATTCTGTAGCCTTCCTGGCCCATCTTCCGGGATCCATTCTGAGGCCATCCTGGCCCATCTTCCGGGATCCATTCTGTAGTCTTCCTGGCCCATCTTCCGGGATCCATTCTGTGGCCATCCTGGCCCATCTTCCGGGATCCATTCTGTAGCCTTCCTGGCCCATCTTCCGGGATCCATTCTGTGGCCATCCTGACCCATCTTCCGGGATCCATTCTGTGGCCATCCTGGCCCATCTTCCGGGATCCATTCTGAGGCCATCCTGGCCCATCTTCCGGGATCCATTCTGTGGCCATCCTAGCCCATCTTCCGGGATCCATTCTGTGGCCATCCTGGCCCATCTTCCGGGATCCATTCTGTGGCCTTCCTGGCCCATCTTACGGGATCCATTCTGTGGCCATCCTGGCCCATCTTCCGGGATCCATTCTGTGGCCATCCTGGCCCATCTTCCGGGATCCATTCTGTGGCCTTCCTGGCCCATCTTCCGGGATCCATTCTGTGGCCATCCTGGCCCATCTTCCGGGATCCATTCTGTGGCCATTCTGGCCCATCTTCCGGGATCCATTCTGTGGCCATCCTGGCCCATCTTCCGGGATCCATTCTGTGGCCATTCTTTTTCCATTCAAATATGTTATATCGATCACAACGGTAGCTTTACGAGTTTTACGGTCAGATTAATATTCAAAATGTGTCCATTTCTATCGAATATCGATATCGAGTTACGTTATCGACTATCTTTGAATAATCTAATGATTTGTCTTACTGCGTTATAGAAACATTTTGGAACCATTTATGAGGCCGCAAAAGTCTGGATTTGGAGATGAAAAGAAACGTACAGTAAAGTAAAATCCGTTTATTTTGATACAACATAAATTTCTCGAAATATTTATTATATTATAAACCGTGTTTTTATTATCATTTTGCCAAACATTGGCGAATAATCTTACATTATAAAAACTTAAAAACTACTTACTCACTACTTACAAAAAAAAAAATACTATCCGCATAAAAGACCAACCGGATATTGTGATATGACGTTATCCAAACCCGGATTGTTTTCCAAGCTACTTTCAGAAAAAATGTGTATAACAATAGTGATAGGTTGTCAGCCCAATTTTACGACACCCGCGGGAAGGATGTGGGGTGATGCTATGCTCTAAGCCGCCATTACATGGCATACCTACTCTACACCGCATATACTATTACAATGTCGTTAAAAGACCAAAATGACACGTCCCCATTCTGATTGCCTATTTTCTCCTTTTATTACACCGAAATTGTATTTTTATGACCACCTTTTTAAAATTATACGATTAAAATTAAAATTCAATATATTTATCACCTCCTAGACTATCTGGAACCATTTTTTGACAATAAAATATAAACCGTGTCTAAATAGGTTCTGATTAGGTCCCCGTTTGAGCGGAAAAATAAAATTTTATCACTTTTGAAATTATATATGGTATTATAATATGGAAATCGACTCATAATCGACTGATGAAAAAAATATATCGTTTGTTTATGGGCTATAGGGTTAATTTCAAGTATTGATTCCGATTTCTGTTTAAATGATTACCTACTATGGCGCAGTGGTAGTGCAACTGCCTTTGAGGCAGAAGGTTCCGGGTTCGATTCTCGGTGGGTCACTCGCAAAGTTGATATTTATCACTTTGTGAATTTGTTCCCAGTCTGGTTAGGACATTGCGGGCTGAACCCGATTGTCCGTAAGAAAGATGGTTCCGTGTTTGGGATGGCACGTTAAGCCGTAGGTCCCTGTTGCTGTCTATGATTACTTAGGCGGGGGTCGTTACACAACCATGTCAGAAGCCTGCTACTTGTAGAAAGCGGTTGAAAAATTCTGACTCTAGGGTTCATCGGGTCGTTGGACGACTCGGTGTCCCACACGAAACGAGAAAGACCTATTATCCAACAGATTGCGGACCCAGGTCGGCCGCTGCAAAGACAATCTGACTCGTTGGGGCCACATCGATAGCTCCAGTAGCAAATGCGAATGTGGTGTAACTCCTCAGACCATGGAACATCTCCTGTCCTGCTCCGCGTGCCCCAATACCTGCACGCTTGATGACCTCATGAAGGCCACAGAAAATGCTGTCCGGATGGCTGAATTTTGGGCACATAAAATCTAAATTTGCCATCGACACGATAAGAAGAACACATAAATACACAAATCACGCCTATATCCCTTGCGGGGTAGGCAGAACGTTAACGATCGAAAATTAAGGTCGTTATCGCCACGGCTGACAAGTATTGAGGGTATCACTGTAGTGACAGGTTGTCAGCCTGTCGCCTATAAACGTAATACATATGAATGAAACCCTTGAGTCCCTTAGTTGCCTTTTAAAACACCCGCGGGAAGAAATGGGGTGATGCTATTCTAAGCCAGCATCACACGGCAAAGAAGAAGATTATCTAAAAGAAGATTAAGTAAAATACATTTTAGTTAAATAATTAGGTAAAATACGTTCCTCGCGCATGTATGTGATCTTACGCACTTATAAAACTATGTGTGACAACATAATTTTAAAAATACATTTTAAATGAATTAGATAGATAGGTACACACTTACCACAAACACAATAATAAAGCATACATAGGTACCTACTTAGCTACTTATATTATGCTCATTTCATCTCTAATTAACTTAAATTGAGCAGAACTAATTTCGGCGCGTAAATTAAAAAGGTTGTAAAACACAACCGAAAAATTTTACCACTAATTATTGCAGATAATGAAATAAAATATATTACTCGTATAAGCTAAGAGATAGTGCCCGAATTTCGAAGTAATTATGTGACAAGAATTCATATTGATTCACGGACTACTTAGGCCAAAAAAATACTAAAATTGCTGTAGAGAATGATTGCGATTAAAAAGTTAGAATATTTTTTTATTTAAGGGATGGGGAATTTTCTAAGCTATTCTAATTTACAGACTTCCAGTTATTTCATACCAGATGGCGTTGCTTTAGGTTGATAATTTGACATTTGCGTTATATTGATACTCAACTAGACAAAATACAGTTCCTTGGAAATAAACATTTTCAGTTTAGGTCTGCGCCATCTATGTACCTACACTTGAAAATTTGCTAAAATATTTCTCATTCTGTTGTAGGAGAAAATGTTGCCTAATTTGTATGTTTCAAAACATAGTAAACGTGCCTTTTTAGCGTAGTTATTATTCATTTTCTTCACAAAACGTTTGAAAATGCCATGTCACTGCCGCTTAGTCTAATAAGTTCATAAAACTCTTTTACGAGTGAATTTAAAATATTCCCCGATTTTGGGTGTCTATAAAAGTTATTTTACTCATTTTTGTAACCTAATGCGGCTAGATTATGCAATAATAAAGTCGTAAAAGTTACCAGAATGTTCGTTTTAGATTTTATCAGGAACTTGTAGTCGTAATGAAGAGGTTGTTCTATTTTTTGGCTATAAATTTGTGACATTTAGGATTTAAGGGGTTTTAAGTACTATAGTAGTTTTTTTTGGTATATGTCGAGCGTCGATGGCCAAGTGGTTAGGACACCGGTCTTACAATCGTGAGACCCGAGTTCGATCCCAGCCATGTACCAATGTGTTTTGACTCACATACATTTATCGACTGCTCATCACATTGAAATAAAATTTGAATCCAGATGATATTGGAATGTGACTTAACCTAGGATTCGGGTCAGGTTAGCCTCCGGGTTGCAGAGATCAAATGGCAGTCGGTCTGTGTAAAACTCGGTTCCACGTCAAATCCCCTAGGTTAGGTAGCCAACCCGACAGAGAACAAGATAAGGCAAGGAGAATGATGATGGAGTAGGTTCTTTTGCTTGCTCTACCAGTAAGTCATTAACTTAGGTAGGCATACATAGGTACAAATTTTCAAGTAGGTATGTAGGTACATACGCTTAAAAGTAGGTTCCACTGTAAAACAAATGTTATAATTATAAAATCACCAACGTTTCCTAAGTATTGAAAATGGCGACTCAGGTTTCATATATACAGCTATTAATGGAGCTGTAATATTCTTGGATAATAGTTTTGCTTACTCATAACTTTTGTATTTTATGCCGTGCGATGCCGGCTTAGAATAGCATCACCCCACATCCTTCCCGCGGGTGTCGTAAGAGGCGACTAAGGGACTCGAGGGTATTGGTGTATTACAATTTTTAGGCGACAGGCTGACAACCTGTCACTATAGTGATACACATGTTTTCTGGAACAACCTTGGAAAGCAATCCTCAAAAATGTAAGACGTGGTGATAGCGACCGTATTCTTACGGCCGTTAACGGTCTGCCTACCCCGCAAGGGATAAAGGCGTGATATAATTATGTAGTATGTATGTATTTTATGAATGAACCTGTCAACTACCGATAGACTGTAATTATGTGTTTAATCTGTGTTGCGAAATAAATGTATTTGTATTTCTATTTAAAAAGAATAATACAGGATGTAAAAACCTCGATCTGAGAAGACAATGATCCACACGTAAGAAAGGAGTTTCCTAGCTGTAGCCAAAGAGGAAATATACCATAACAAAACAACGGACTTCTAAACGATAAGAACAGCTTTACACTGATTGCTTCAACGCTGAATGGAAAGCTGGAACACCACAGACTGTGTAACAGGAGAAGACTCTGCTTCATTTTAACTTGGGTTCTGATAATCCACTGCTTGATATATTTTTCGCGCGTTCTCATTCGATATTGCATGGAGAGGACTTAATAACATCATTGCGCAGAGGGCAAAATGTGAGTGTGGGTATTAGCTACTAAAATAGTACATTTGAATGTGTACATTATCTATAAAAGAACAGAGTGCAATGTTAGAAACAAAAATGGACAAAATGGTTTTAATTTATTAAATATTCGTGTCGTGCGAGAAACCGAGGAAACTATCAACTGGATAAACTCTGCTATCAGAAGTTTTAAACGCGGATTCGTCATTTGCCATCAGATTTATTTATTTTCTTTGCTGTTGTTTCATTTAGGACACCTTTTACTTTTTGTGGTAACGTTCACCAAACTTAACATACCTAGTAGCTATGCTGTGAAGGAAAAAAATATAACATCCCATTCTAAAAAGAGTCTTATTTGCAAACTGTTCTTGATCACAGCAGATAATAAGCAGTTTCTTTTAAAGAGGAAACATCAGTCGGTCCCAACTCCCAGCTCTCCGAGTGAGACATTCGTTAATGCAGTTCGTATCGGAAACAATAGGTACATGCAATTCCTTTGAGAAAAACAACAATCAACATTAATGGGATGCGCGGTCTACGTGTTTCATGGTCTGATGCTGTGCGATGATTTTGTCTGGTGTATGAAATCGTCCACATAGGTGTCTATAACTTTTTTAAATTGATCGAATTTATCGCCAAAGTGATCGTCACTCCAAAACACAAGATAACTTATTTATTGATTATACAAAATGAACTTGTATAAGTAAGTACCTAAAGCATTATTATTTAAGACTCAATGACAAAAATAGTTCGAGATTTTCGAGCTGGGCAAATTATTTTCTTAGTAGATTTTAGGTTGTAACTCCTATACCTATATGTCTAAGTTGTTCATCTAATTTAGTCGTCCTTACAAGATCAGACAACCGTACTCAATCTTAACAATACAAACTAATTAAGTTCATTTAACGTCCATATTGAAATAGCCGTTTGCACAAAATATGGCGCCATAACTTAATATTCAAACTGCTCTTTCAAACGTCGAACACTAATCGAACGTCACTAACTGCCTTCTGTTGGCTGTATACAAACAAAAATATTAATTTTTCAGAGACAAAGGGTACAAGGCTGAATGAAGAAGTAGCCACAGGCACAGCCTAACAGCTTTGCCTCACCTTATTTTTGTTCTTCTCATTTGGTTTCCGAGATATTTGTATATTTGTGACATTACGCACATTACGCACTAAGCGCTTTAAATCATCTTTCATTATGCGCACGGCTAAAAATGGAATTCCCTGCCTGCGTCTGTATTTCCGAGTGCATATAACCTGAATCTCTTTAAGTCTAGAGTAAATAGGCATCTTCTGGGCAAGCTCGCTCCACCGTAGATCCCATCTCTGCTCTAGGGTAAGATTGGGGTCAAGAGTAAGCCCATCATACATAAAAAAAAACTGGTATTTTCAAATACCCGTGGCTGTGGTTTTTCAACTTCGGAGAAAATAAAGTAGAAACAAAAAAAAACATACCGACCACCATCAAAAATACACCTACCAAACCTTATGCGTCAAACCATAAAATCTATCGCCGAAAAACATCTAAACAAACTATGACAGCTAACCTTTTGTGAATTCTGCCTAAACGTCCCCGCGGGTAAACTCGCTATGTGCTAGGCGCGACGGGCTACCGAATTTAACTGTCAAATTTGAATTTGAAATTGGAATCGGCAGATTGATCGACTTTTTTCGAGCGTCGATTTGACGAAAGGCTGCCATCGGATTAACATAACCGCTGTCAATTTATTTGAAAACAAATTCGATGTTTCGATACAATCTTTTCGCCTTTCGTATAATTTATCAGTGGTTCTTGTCGCCCTTTTATTTTTAATTAGCGAACGGCCATTATTTATTCTATTTAGCCAGTAACAAAACGAATAAAAAAGTAAATAGCTTGTTTGTCCGGTAAGATGGTGTTCGATATTCAACCTCGTGGACAATGCGCCGTTATCCTGCGCTGGCCAGTTATTGCTAATTGTTCGAAGTTCAAATAATATTAAATTTAATTATCTTCGTTCTGTTGATGGCTTTATTTCTAAACGTGTGCCTTGCTGACATAAACGCGATTTATATACTTATTGTAATTATTTTATTCTTTTGTCTCTTTCTGCCGTGTGGTGCCGGCTTAGAATAGCATCACCCCATTTATTTCCCGTGGGTGTCGTAAAAGCCGACTAAGGGACTCGAGGGTTTCATGGACATTGCAATTTTAGGCGACAGGCTGACAACCTGTCACAACAGTGATACCTACACGACTTATCTGAAACGATCCTCAAACACTTGTCAGACGTGGCGATACCAACCGTAATTTTACGGTCGCTAACGCTCTGCCTACCCCGTCAGGGATATAGGCGTGATTTGTGTGTGTGTGTGTGTGTGTGTCTTTCTGTCCTTTTTTAGGTGGTCTTATACTTACTCTATGTTACCTACAACAGCCACAAAAGGCCACTGCTGGACATGGGCTTCCCACTATTGAGGATATTTGCCATACTCACCAAGCTTGGCAAGCGGGTTGGTAAGCGCAGTGCAAGGTATTATAAACATTCACAGGGAACGCTTCTGCCCATTCCCTGGTCTCATCCCTTAGTCTTTACGACACCCACGGGTAGAAATGGGGCGATGCTATTATAAGACAGTTGGATTTAAAAAAAACTGCACTTATATGTGCGTATGCATTTATAACAAAATTCCTAAAAATATAAAAGAACTACCATTAAACAAGTTTAAAGTAAATTTATATAATCTGCTACTGGAGGAAAAGTTTTACAGCATCAATGAATATTTAAATTTCAAATTTTAATTATGTGGTGACTTATTATTGTAATCTGGTAATTATGTAATTTTGACTGACATGTGATTAATATTTAATTGTTTTATTTTTTGACATTTGTTTTGTATTATATATCATATTGTAAATTTGCATGTTACGATTTACGTGACTGAAAATGTTGAAGATTATTATTAATCTTATACCTAATACCTGCTATATTGTAACATTTTCTTTGCAAATAAATATATGAATCTGAATCTGAATCTATTCAAACAGGCATCACACGGCAACAATTACGTAACTAACCGTAACTGACATCACTCTATGTTACAATGTTGCTAAATTACAATTTATTAATTCCTAGCCAACGACAAATTTATACATGGTGTAAGAGACGGTGTAACGAAAACTTTGCAGGCGTGATCAGACCATGAAACTGAACAACTTTTACTATGGGGGCTATGTTGGGAAACAAAAAAAAAATCGACCTTCCATACAAAATTCCCGATCTGCTGACTGACTTTGTATTATACTCGAAAAAAATTTTGCGTTTCCCAACATAGCCCCCATAGTAAAAGTTGTTCAGTTTCATGGTCTGATCACGCCTGCAAAGTTTTCGTTACACCGTCCCTTACACCCTGTATGCTATCTACTAACAACACTCCGTCAATATAAAAATACCAAGTCTTAATTTATTAAGTGTTGTTTGACTAATGAACCTATTAAGTGTAATTTTTTATTCTTGACACCTTGACAGGTACACATTTATCTAGGTTACATAATGGCTTAAACTTCACATAGGTATTAAATAAATAATTTGCTGCATTTATTTTAAGCGGCAAACTAGCCTTTGAAACTGAACAACTTTCCCTAAGGAACATAGGTCGAAATATGAAAAAAAAATTTGACCTCCCTTAGCCTTTCATACAAAAACAAAATTAGTAACCGATAAATCAATTTGTATGGGAGGACCAAAAAATTTTCTCATCTTTCGACCTATGTTCCTTTGGGAAAGTTGTTCAGTTTCATGTGCTGATTCAACCCTTAAAATATTTGCAAAAATGCATGCCCTAATATTTTTACACCTTATATCTATTATATTAGTATATGGGCAGCATGTGATATTATAATGGAATCAATTCGATTATTCTCTTAACTACCTACTCCTTTGTGACAGGTAGGACCTATTCTGACTGTGTTACGTGCATAGACTTATATCACTATACGTATAGTGTAAAGCAAAGTCGCTTTTCGCGTCTGTCTGCATGTATGTTTGCTTAAATCTTTAAAACTACACAACGGATTTTGATGCAGTTTTTTATAATAGATAGAGTGATTCAAGAAGAAGGTTTTTATGTATAATACTTGCCGGGAAAAATCTTTATTCCTATGGAAAAATGAGTTGCAGCTAGTAAAAAAAAAGATAATCGCGATGCGAATGATTAACTGTATAATTTTATGTATGCTTTGTGTTATCTGTCAAAAAACGACGGAGAGAGAAAAATGTGCGAAATTGTGGCAAAGACACCCTTGACATTTATGATATGACTAAAATGGTCTATCTATGATATCAGGGCTCTAAGTCTGCTAAATGAAAATCGTTTCAGTTGGATGTCGATTGGATCTCAGTTGGATGATTTCGGTCATTTCGTGGTCTGCTAACAGTTTGGAGTATAGAAAATCACAATGGCAATAGAATGACAGTTGAGTTTCAATGGCGTTACAATGACAAAAATAGCAGACTTGGGGACCTACTACCTTTTTCTAAATCTAATTACCGGTTAGTGACAGCGTTATTTCTAATTAAGAGATACTATCGATTGGATATATACCTACCTATCTAGGTATAAATCGAGTACAATGTAGGCTAGATACTAGATATTATCTAGGTCTTGGCATAATTTCTAATATTACACCTGCAGCCGTTAGATATATAGATAAGGCTGACATGTATGCTACTTTGTATTTTAAATTATTAAGATAAATTGTGTCGTGACAATAGGGAATTCAATTTTTTAATAATTATTCTAGTCGCTGGATAGATGCCGCTGTGCTAGGTATATTATATTACCGCAAAGAACGGAACGTAGTATTAAGATTTTAATTTTTTGAAACTTCGACTCGGATTCATTTGAAACGAAAGTGTCAGTGTATGCCAGACTGTCAGTCAGTGTGGCAATGTTTTTTATAGTCTTTTGGCTTGGGAATCTATACAAAAATCTAATAACATAGTCAGTTCAACGCCATCTATCTAGTTCTTGGAATACTAGTTTTTTTTTTAATACTCAAAAAGAAAACCTTCTATTTAAACAACTTTATACCTAATTGGTCAACGTTGATGCATTGATAGCGCTAGTACGTATTGTATACAAATTCGTGATATTACTTTTATAGAGTTTTAAAAATATCATCTACTTACCTATGCGAAATGAAACAGAAAAATGGAGTCGTTATATGTATCTTAAATCTTTTTCTAAGTAAGAAAATAGGTACTTATGTAAGTAAGGAGATACAGAAGACTGTAGCAAGCTATTTGAATTCAGATTATTGTTCTTTAAATTCAATATCGATGTTTTGAATTTGGAACGCCGGCGACGGAGTGCCGCGCGCGCTGCGCGGAGTCTGCGCACACAGGAGATAGCGTCTCGGCAAGCCCGTTCTTATCTCAAATCTCGCTTGTCTCACTGTTGTTCTACATCTTCATCAAACAAGCTACAACGTTTTAACAAAACATACGCACTGTTTGCCCACTAATCCCTGTATCCTCACAGAGCAAGCAAACGCCAAACGGTAGCTCAAAATATGACATACGGCTCTATCTTATCTATGACCACTCTGCAACATATGTCCCTGACGCCGTATAATACCTTCCATTAAGCTAATTCAACACTTTTACCCTAAAATCCCATCCATTTACGCAAAACACGGGTTTCCTACGCTACAGCGTGTGCTATTTCTGCGCGAAAATTGAAGCTATTCGCGAGCGCAATTTATTTTCAAATTGCGACAGCAAAGCGCGACATTAATGAACGAAACACAAAGCCGGCGCACCTCAAGAAAGCATTCTGTTCCTGAACGAATGCCCGCTAATTTCGCGCCCTTTCACCCGTCAATCACCCGTCCGCCGCGTGTCTATTCGAAACTGGAATTAGCAATGGGAAAACGTTCGCAAAACGCAAAATAATTGCATTCCTGTAAACGCAGCAATGCGGGGTAAACACTATGATTTAAGTTTAGGACGTGATACGGGATAAATGTAATTACGTGTGAAAGTTTGGCGCGATTAAACTTTTCGCGGTGCAATCCGTCAGGTTGACGTTTCGCGCGCAAATCCCGTACGTGCGTGCGTGCGTTCGATATTTGAATGCGGCGGGTGATTTCTGCGTTCTATTTGGCGCCGGTTTTGTAAGTGCGGATTAATTTGTTGCCTTATACGATTACTTTAATAAATTTAAGTTTAAAGCAAGTCAGGGAATTACATGTCACGACCGAGACTCACGATATTGCAAAAAGTATTCAAAGTTTCAAGTTACTAAGTATTAAAAACGTTACGTATTGCATGTTCGCACGCCATTTCTTAGTCTTATAATAAACTGCCTTTTTTTACATTTTTTGTGTGACTCTAGTGCAATGAAGATTAAAAATAATTGCAGTATTTAATATGCATTTTGCATGGTAAGGCTTAGCTGTAATAGTTCAGCTACAAACCCATAGTACTTAATAAGTTATATTATAGGTACCTACCTACATACATATTATTTTATTGCAAATCGTGTTAGCGACACATCGTAAAGATGGTTGCAGCTAATGAAATTCAACTTCAATTTAATTTTATCACTTATTTTAGGAGGTGTTACTACTTAATTTATTATCTACACATTAACAATGATATTGGTTCCCGCGGAAAATGTACATAAAATACTGGATTTAATGATAAAAAAGCGATATTGACAAAATGTCACCCAACACTAATGACATCTTAAAATAGCACTCAAGATCGATCTCAGAGTTGTGTGCAGTTTATTAATACGAGTCTAAGTACATACTCGTATATGCTACGACTTAAAATTTACACAAAAACTGCTTCTTCAAAAATAACAAGTCCGTTAGAAGATGTTAGTTGAGTTTGACATAAATGCATGCCAAAGTTTTTACTAATGTTGCCAACATGCTATGTGAGAAAGAGCCAAATACTTAAGTACCCTTAATAAGTAGGTACAAACAAATACAGTCCAGAAAAAATAGTAAACAAGAAATTAGGGCACCACTTTCTTCGCGATTTGTCAAAAGTGACAGATAACGCAACGGCAACAATTTTTCATATGTTGCGGAAGCAACATCAGCAATTCCTACACGTTTGTCACGTAGAGAGCTAGCTACAGATATCACCTCTCTACGTGATTTACGTCATTGTAATATTAGTATATAAGCCATAGTTTAAGATCAATAAATGTGCATTAACCATGGAGTGATCGTCCCAATAACTCTCCCCCCACGAGTACCGTTTCTATCGCTAAAGTGGTAACCCCGCAAGGAACATGGCAGCCTTCAGTGATGGCCACGCTGCTGCGCTGTCTACCTCAAGAATTTGGAGTCAACGCACTCATCAGTTCGCATCATAGTCGTCACAACGTCACGGGCTACGGCAGGATCAAGAAAACCTTCAACGCTGAAGACGCGGTTTCATCGCAGCAATTTAATACGCACCGCCCTTAGCTGAAAGTTTGTTTCTTCGCCTACCGACGCGGCACACTGCTACTGATCCACAACACTTCGTCGACGCACCCGGAGTTTTGGACTCTGCACGGTTGAAATAGCAGCTACGCGCCCTGCTCCAGCGCACCGAAGTTTGCTCGCCTGCATTCACTGCCAGCCGCACGACGCACGATGAACACGATGACGACACAACAATGAACTACGCAATGTCGCCTGTCTGATTTTATTTCATCGACTGTCACTCCAATGCACCACTTCAGACAGGAATCTACTTACCCAACAACAACAGAAGAAGGAAAAGTATCGCCTGCCTACCAATAGTCGTCCCATACCGCGCCGCACACTCGCTGTAAAATCACATGCTGCAATCGCTACGTCTCACTCTCGTCACAGAACCTACATATCGTCGAAAAGCTACAAATTATGAAGAATTGTGAAGAAATTATTATCGTCGCAAGCGCACCGCACTTCCCTGACACAGCGCCGCCGCCACTCGAAATTGCGTAGTCATGTTTACTACAGCAAAAGGCGGACAGTCAGCTGAGATTTAACTCGCCCTAATTGAAAAGGAGCTGGAGTATTTTCGCTCGTCCACGGTCCGGACTGGAGCACGCCAAGATACGAGGACGAAACTTTCCCTCAGTATCATTTTATTAAGCAACGCGACGCATCCATAATGACGATGAAATATGCAGCAAGGTCAATGTTACTACTACTACTTCAAGAAATTAATGCAAGTTGGCAAAACACGGAGTCACGGCAAATCTGCTTGATCAGCGACGTTTTCCAATCAACGACGGCAGCGAGTCAATTCAGCACGTACCTACCTACATGTTATTTCTGTTTTTACAGTTTCGTAAGGTTTATGTTTATTTTCTTATAAAGTCATAATATTTTGGGTTTTTCTTTCAAAAGGGGGGAGTACTGTTGCGGAAGCAACATCAGCAATTCCTACACGTTTGTCACGTAGAGAGCTAGCTACAGATATCACCTCTCTACGTGATTTACGTCATTGTAATATTAGTATATAAGCCATAGTGACAAACGTGTAGGAATTGCTGATGTTGCTTCCGCAACATCATACAAATTTTTTAGTTCCATTTTATTTAATTTCTATTTTTTTTTGCTGGACTGTACAATATGCAATTTTTAATGGAACTCATAAACAAGAATTATTTCATAGTCTAGTAAGAAATGGCTCTCCTTGGGTGGTCAGTTCGTATATAGGTAACCCACAACTTACATCACCTACATGAGTTTATTCGCAAGCGTTTATTAAAACAAACATTTATACGTCTTCGTTTATTTTATCAAACTAGTAAACCATAAAACTGCAGTAAACATTCCATTTGGCACCAGTTTTACTGTTTAGTATTTATTTTATACCAACTTCAGCGGAAAGATATGAACACCGTTCTTCTTATGAGTAGATAACAATTATTTTTATATTTTTAATTTAATATACATATAAATTTTATTCAGAATATAACAAATATATCATAGTGACCAACTGTTAAAAAAAAGAACAAAACTTATTTTTTAAAAAAATTGTTACCTTATGTGTCAAACACGGAAGGTGTCAAAAATTACGCGCCAAATAAATAAATTGACATTTCTTTTTTGTAAAGTTTTCTAGCCTGGATACTAGTCCTTTTCAAACTAGGATGTAGACTGGCAGGTCAAAGGAGCTACTTTTTAAAACTTATGAATATTTTGAAAAATTATGAATGAAATCATTAGTATTTTTGGACAACAGTTTAAAAGGTAGAACTTTTATATTTTATTAATGACCCAATCATCTAGCATCACCCTTTAGCGTAACATGCGCAGGTGGATTGGTGACCACTCATGCCACCACTTTGATGCCAAAGTAGCTCAGAGCAGAGTGCTTTTACAATGGTGCATTTATTTTATTAAGTAGGTAGATTATAAACTATAGTCTGTAAGTTTAGGTACTTATCTTTTTGTAAACAAACTTTGTATGAAAGTGACACTTCTGAACTGTCAGTTTCATCCAAAGTTTGTTTACAAAAAGATAAGTACCTAAACTTACAGACTATAGGTCAGCAAATTTTTTGGGAGTACTTATGTCACAAAACTTTGACGGATTCTATCGGAATAGGTAAAAGATACTATTTGATAATCGTGGCTCATTTTTACAATTTTACGATAGCGTGATGTTATTTAAGTTATATTGACGACCGATGTGGCGCAGTGATAGTGCGACTGCCTTTGACGCGGAAGGTTCCGGGTTCGATTCTCGGTGGGTCACTTACTATGTTGATATTTATAACTTTGCGATTTGTTCCCAGTCTGCTTAGGACATTGCGGGCTGAACCACCCGATTGTCAGTAAGAAAGATGGTTCCGTGTTTCGGATGACACAATAAGCCGTAGGTTCCGGTTGCTGTCTATGATCACTTAGGCGGCGGTCGTTACACAACCATGTCTGGTCAGAAGCCTAGTAGAAGGCGGTTGAAAAATTCTGAGACTAGGGTGCATCGGGTCGTTGGACGACTCAGTGTCCTACACGAAAAGAAAGAAGCAAATTTTTTGTGAGTACCTATTCATGTCACAAAACTGACGGACTCTATAGGAATAGGAAAAAAAATACCAAGTATTCGACAGTCGTGGTGGCTCATTTAAAAAAAATTACGATAACGATTGATATCCAGATTCTAAGTTGTGTGTGTTTGTTTTGTGTGGTTTGTGCATTTTAAACGCAGCCAAAAGTTTATTGACCGACTCCCCAAACAGATTGACATGACGTGACAGGGCAGTTTAGGTCCAGACTGACGTGGGATATGGGACAGGGTAGTTTAGGTCCGTGTCTTCAAGCAACAAGGTCTTCTCTTCCGTCCGGACCGGATCAATTTGTATGAGGAGTCCACGAACTTTTTAGCCTGAATATAAAACGCACCAACAACCATACGGCTAATAAAATCATTTACTTGTTAAAACAGATGCTTTACGATTATTTTTAAGATCACATCAACTTTTCACCGTCTAATATCAGTAGCCACCCACCTGAGGCGCACCTCCAATTTTATCGCCTATTACTCGCGCCGCACGCCATAAATACATCAAACATTCGCATCAAACAACCTGTTAATTCTCGCTATAAATCACCAGCTCAATTTTATAGACCGCCATCTTACAACCCCGTCAAATCAAAAAGACAACCAAAAAAAGACGATCCAAAACAGACAGGTGTCGCTAAAAACGGCCGCTTAATGTTCCGAGCCATAAACAAGCGCTGAAAAAACATTTAGTTCAAAAATAGAATTCGAATTCCCGCGCTTAATTGCGTTGCCGCCAATGAGAGGTTGGTGGTGGGAGCGGGAAGGTTGAATTTTTGGGTGTGTCTGAGTGAGACGGGTGACTTTGGCCCCGCCCCGGTAACAACATGGCGTGCGTGTTGATTGGCGGGCTGGCGTGGGATGCCGCCCCGCGCGTGTTGAGTGACGTATGGAGCGCGGGAAAACGGAAGGCTTGGGAAATGTCGCGAGTGATTGGCGGCGGCGCGCGGCGGGAAAAGCGGGCTCGGTTCCTTGACCATGTAGGTTTGGTCATTTACACATGTGCCGTGTGATCTGCCACATGATTCGCACGATATAGCGGTATCTGAATCCTACTAACAAAATGACAGTCGCACAGCATGACGTCGTGTGTGCTCCTACCGGGCTTGATACTTTTATCCATGGATAACTATTAAAAGCTCTTTTGACAGTAGTCAAACCTATTAGCTTTTTTCAGATTCATATTAAAAGAGAAGCAAACAAAAAAATGTGCTCTATGCCATAGATTTTCCCGTATTTGACTGCTGTCACAGGGATCAAGCTAGATGTTACGTACTTAGGTAGTATAAAAGATAATATATCTACAAAAAAAATGTACCTTATGCCATATCACAGCTACTATAGGCCAACTGTCGAATACGTACCTATGGCCTATTCGAACAACCATAGATCATACTATATTTTCAAATCATGGCCTGCCTGACCGTATGTAAATACATTCTATTCCACAAAACTCTTTTGTCCAAGCACCGGACGGGCATAATGCCGCAAATCGTACTGCATGTGTGAGAACCACCTTCCTTGACCACGCCATGTTTGAGAGGTTCGTAAGTCGTGTTCCTGTCTGCAATCCCTCGCTTGAGACTTCAACTAGGATTGCCAGGCGTCCGGCTTTAGCCAGGGTCAGGCTTTTTGACTGCCTGTCCGGCCAAAATAAGCGGCGTCTGATCTCTCCGGCTTTTGTTAGGTTTTTTATACAGGGTGTTAGGGACAGCGTCCCGAATACTGACAGGGTGCAAGCAGACCATGAAACTGAACAAGTTTCCCCTAGGAACATAAATATGTCACGAAAGGACAAAAAAATTTCGACCTTCCATACAAAATCGCGATCAGCTGACTGCATTTACTATGGAAAGCCAAAAACTTTTTGACGTTTTCTGACATATGTTCCTAGGGGAAAGTTGTTCAGTTTCATGGTCTGCTTGCACCCTATCAGTATTCGGGACACTGTCTCTTACACCCCGTATTTCGAAATTCGCGCGGATCGAGACCGAATTTATGAAGGAACAAGCGCTGTCGCCCCCACGCCACCCAGGGTTTAAAAAAAATTGCTGCAAATATTTTAAGGTGTGAATCAGCCCATGAAACTGAACAACTTTTCCCAAGCAACATAGGTCGAAATATGAAAAAAAATGTTGGACCTCCCTTACAAAATGTACCGGCCGACCAAGAGGAACAATTTTTTTTTCATATTTCGACCTACATATGTTCCTTGGGGAAAGTTGTTCAGTTTCATGGTCTGGTGTACCCTTGCAAATATTTGCAGTTGATATTTTTACACCCTGTGTATAATAAAAATGTAAAACCACGTTCATGAATTTTTTTAACCAAAATGTTCGCCCAAACTCGCAGGTCCTTCAGGTGAGAGGACCTGGCAACCCTAGCTTTAACTCTGCTATTTCTTGTAAACTGTCCTCTCTAATGCTTTACAAGTTAATTCCACTTGTTCAGCATGGATTATTTTGCTATCTGGCAATATCTCTTTAGATTGGCTGTATCATAGAGACACCACACCACGCATACTTATCAACAAATATCTATCTATAAGGTATAAAAATATTAGCTGCAAATATTTTAAGCGGTGAATCCGCCCATGAAGCTGAACAACTTTTCCCAAGTAACATAGGTCGAAATATATTTTTGCACCTTGGTCAGCCTTCGGTTGCAGAGGTCAGATGGCAGTCGCTCTGTGTAAAAACTTGGTTCCACGTCAAATCCCCTAGGTTAGGTAGCCGACCCTGACAGAGAACGGGATAAGGCAACGAGAACGATGATATAAGTGCCTACATGTTACCTCATAGCAAACTGACTCTACCATTTGTTGAGGCAACTAGATTTAGCTATGGCGAAGGCTTGAGATAGTGTTTGGATCTAAAATACATGCATACATCACGTCTGTATACCTTACGGGGTAGACAGAGCATAAACGGCCCTAAAAACGGCAATTTACGCCCCGTCTGACAAAAGTTTCGACGGTTATTTCTGAAGACTGTGTACTGTGTCTGTGTGTCAAATTGCAATACACATCTAGCCTCAAATACCTGAGTCGCCTCTTACGACATCCACAGGAAAGATATGGGATGATGCTATTCTAAGCCGGCATCACGGCAAAACTGACGTCAAAGATTTTGGCTTTATTTTATTGAGTCTTACGCCATATACCTACAGGGGGACGGTGTACCGAAAAATTTTGCAGGCGAACTCAGACTATGAAACTGAACAACTTTTTCTATGGGGGTTATGTTGGGAAATGAAAAAATTTTGCTGATCCGTAATTTTACACCCTGTTTTATGATAATAAGGGCGTTCATAATAAGTAGGTAGGTAGGTAACTGAACTAGGTGACGCTATTGTCATTTTTGCATATTGAAGGATTATCTGTCAATTCCAGCCAAAGCCGTCTTTAACTTATTGGAGGCTCTGGGCATATTACGATAATGGGGCCCCTATGACTGACAGAACACTAATTCGTTAGAATAAACAAAGAAAGTAGATGATCAAGTTTCTTGAATTCAAAAAATTAACTTTTTTTATATTTTGTTGATTAAATATCTCCAGAACAACACATCGGAAATCGAGACATGATGCATATAACTCTCAGAGAATTTTACGTACTTAGTATACCATTGAATTGTATTTTTATATATTTGAATTTATCTAAGCATGCGGAAATCAAAAAGCCTAATTTTTCGGTAGGAGTAGATTAGCTTCGCACATGCAAAAGCTGTAAGCAAATTGGTGTTGTAGGCAGTAATTTAGGTTTGTTGTATTCGAATCAAAAAAGTTTTTCGGCAATAAAAATCGGCTATCGTTTAGTGATCTGGCAGGGACGAAGGGGCCCCTATCGATCACGGGGCCCTGGGCACTTGCCCAGAGTGCCCAGTGGGAAAGAGGGGTCTGATTCCAGCGACTCTTATATCTATAGGAAATCGCTTCTGAGCAAGCTTTCATGTGCAGGCAACGCCACCTACTAGGAACTAAACTAACAGATTAAAAAAAAGATTCTAATGTCCTACATGAACTCAAGAACAAGGCGGATCGCACACTAAACTTGACCCACGACGGAGCGCAAAAATATCGCAGCGTTCTGTCAGATCCATACTAGAAACGTCACTCCCCGTACTAAAACCGCACTCGACGGATGACACTGCGATAGCGCTGCGTAAACAGCAGTTGAGCGGTTTTAGTATGGGGATTGACATTTCTAGTACGGATCTGACAGACCGCTGCGATATTTTTGCGCTCTGTCGTGCGTCAAGTGTGCGATCCGCCTAAGACACATGTTGCTCTATGCCACCTACAGTGTCATTCTACCACTAGAAACGAATAAATCAAACCGTTCGCTTTATTTTGACAGTTGTGTGACGCCATCTTGTATCAGCAGGGGATGATCCTGTGTGGTCCCACTCGAGGGTTTTTTAAGAGTCTGCAAAGAAATATACAGGGTGTAAAGAAGGTTATGTAACGGAAACTTTGCAGGCGTGATCAAACCATGAAACTGAACAACTTTTTTTATGGGGGCTATGTTGGGAAAAGAAAAAAAAATTACGAGTTTCCATACAAAGTCAGTCAGCTGATCGGGAATTTTGTATCGAAGGTCGATCTTTTTAAAATGTTTACCAACATAACCCCCATAGAAAAAGTTGTTCAGTTCCATGGTCTGATCACGCCTGCGAAGTTTTCGTTACACCGTCTCTTACACCCTGTAGATAAGTAGGTACACAAAATAGGGTGCAGGCTTGGAATAGAATCACCCCATTTTTTCACGTGGGTATCGAAAGAAACAACCATGGGACTCGAGGGTTTCACGTGTAGTTATATTAGTACAATTTTAGGCGATAGGCTGTAAACCTGTCACCTACAAAAGTCTGAAACATGTCTGAATTACCATAAAATAGACTAAAAAAATCTCAGGGATTAGTTAGGCTGAAAAATCGCTCTCAACAGCCACAACAGTCCAGTACTGGGCTTATCAGGCTATCCTCATCGGCTCATCGTAGGTATTTATGCCTTAGTCATATTTATGTAATCTAAAAAATAACACGTTACATAACATGATATTGACCATGACCACCCCAAAATAAGTCGTTTTTCACACTTAACGCACAGTGGTGAGTCAGATCCATACTAGAAACGTCAATCCCCATACTAAAACCGCTCAACCGCTGTCCAAGCAGCAAGCGCGTTATGATGGATATTATGGTTCCGGTTGCTGTCTATGATTACTTAGACGGTGGTCGTTACACAACCATGCCAGAAGCCTGCTACTTGTAGAAGACGGTTGAAAAATTCTGGCACTAGGGTTCACCGGTTCGTTGGACGACTCTGTGTCCTACACGATAAAAGAAAGAGATCGCATTTGTGCCTTTATCGTATTTTATAAAAATCTAAAAAATAACGCCTATACATGACATGATATTGACCAGACCATTGACCACCCCATAACAACAGTCCATTCAATCATTCACCAACTACCACAGCAGTCCACTGCTGGACATGGCTTCCCCTTATTGGGGTCATTCGATGATTATTCATACGCAAGCAGTGAGGTGTCGTGGCTAATTATCAACAAGCTCACCACAGCTGTCATTGACCATTTTATAGTGTTGTCTTGTGTTGTCCATCTGGATATCGATGAATTAAAGAAATAGTTAAAAAGAGTTCAAATGACAGCAGGCTTTTTGAGGTTGTAGGACGCCGCGGTAACGCACACGAAAAAAAAAGGGACTAGGTAGGTAAGTAGTTCTTGATGGTGGGAGCTAGGTTTTTAGTAATATTGGGTCAAATATAGGTAGGGTATGCCGTGTGATCCCGGCTTAGAATAGCATTACCCCACATCCTTCCCGCGGGTGTCGTAAGAGGCGACTGGACTCGAGAGTATTGGTGTATTACAATTTTTAGGTGACAGGCGGACAACCTGTCACTATAGTGATACACATGTTTTCTGAAACAACCTTGGAAAACAATCCTCCAAAATGTCAGACGTGGTGATAGCGACCGTATTCTTACGGCCGTTAACGCTCTGCCTACCCCGCAAGAGATAAAGGCGTGATATATGTATGTATCTATATGTATGTATATAGGGTCGAATAGAAGTTACAAATGCCATGCATTCGAATCATGACACTCGAAGGAGGGCACAGGAACCGTCCGATATTACGGTTTTTGACAGTAAACAGGCATAATGACAGCCGTACACCGATGCGATGTCGCGAGCCATGCCAATCGCTTTTACGCGATCTCATATCATTCTTAGCGATAATCAAACCAAAAACGGAAAAGCACCGCAAAATCATGCAATACGTATTGAACCATTTAAGGTTCGAGGTGTTTTCATGAGTCACTGATGATGATGATCAGTGATGCATGCTTTGTAGTTAGAATTATTACAGTTCTAGGTGTAATAAGTAGAAAATTGATTGAAAAACCCTGACACCAGTGTTCATCAGTTTTGGACAACTCGGTGTCCCACACGAAAAGAAGTAAGAACTTGTCAAGCAAATAAAGTCGTCAAGGTAGATCATCGACATCATACCAAACAAAGTTTTGAGGTTAAAACAACACTAGCTCATTCGCTTAGATAGTGTCGCGACCAGCGTAACTTGACCTCAATGCTCCATACACGCACGTACGGGCGCGCACTGACAGTTACGCTGATCGTGACAATATAGTATTAACTGCCCAATGACATCTGAAATGCATATGTTTCTCGTGTAAAATGTAAATTTGTCATCAAATTTTGGAATTTCATTTTGGAATTTCATTTAATGCTAATAATGTGAAGGGTCGTTTGTTTACAAGTTTTATAAATTATTGTACTTTTTTTCGTGTGGATAATTTCTTACACACACACACAAAACACGCAGTTATCCCTTCCGGGGTAGCCAGAGCGTTAGCAATCGTAAAATTACGGTTGTTATCGCCACGTCTGACAAGTATTCTTTCGTCTGAAAATTTCTTTATTTAAATAAAAACAATAAAAATATAAAATAAAAACAAACATAAAACTTAAAATAAAACTACAAATAATAAATATCCACTAATGCTCCACATCGAGGCAACGACCCCAGAATAATTGAATTTAGTAAACTACTTGCAAAATGCTTCTCAAAAAACTTGGTAGGAAAAAGTAAGTAATTCTTCTCTTCTCGTGTGGGACACCGAGTCGTCCAACGACCCGATGAACCCTAGTGTCAGAATTTTTCAACCGCCTTCTACAAGTAGCAGGCTTCTGACATGGTTGTGTAACGACCGCCGTCTAAGTGATCATAGACATTAACCGGGACCTACGGCTGAAGGTGCCATCCGAAACACGGAACCATCTTACTTACGGACAGTAAGTAATGAAACTTCTATACCTAAGTCGTCATTCAAAGGTTTGGACACCTCTACCAATGGTAAAGACCATTGGTGATCGTAATTACATACATACATACATATATCACGCCTTTATCCCTTGCGGGGCAGGCAGAGCGCTAACAGTCGCAAGAATACGGTCGCTATCGCCACGTCTGACATTTTTGAGAATTGTTTTCCAAGGATGTCTAAGAAAACATGTGTATCACTATAGTGACAGGTTGTCAGCCTGTCGCCTAAAAACTATAATACACCAATACTCTCGAATCCCTTAGTCGCCTCTTACGACACCCACGGGAAGGATGTGGGGTGATGCTATTCTAAGCCGGCATCACACATCGTAATTACATACATACTTAATTATATCCCGCCTTTATCCCTTGCGGGGTAGGCAGAGTGTAAACGGCCGTAAGAATGGCCACGTCTGACATTTTAGAGGATTGTTTTCCAAGGTTGTTTCAGAAAACATGTGTATCACCATAGTGACAGGTTGTCAGCCTGTCGCCTAAAATTGTAATACACCAACACTGAGTCCCTTAGTCGCCTCTTACGACACCCGCGGGAAGGATGTGGGGTGATGCTATTCTAAGCCAGCATCACATCACACATCTACATAATTATAGAAAGAAAAAAATTACCTATTACAGAAATGTAGTTAGCATGGGTACGTTACGTTCCTACTTACATAAAAAGTTAACTGTCTCATTATCAGTCTTGCAAATTATTTCAAAATGTTGATCTCGTGTAGCTAAGTTCGTCAACCTACTTACCTATCCAATTTGACAACTTACTTTACTTACCAACGTTAGACGCAACGTAAGCTGGTGTAAAGCATAAGCTGTAGCGGGTGGATTACTCTCATTCCGATCCGATCTTCCCAGAACAACTCCTAAGCCCAGTCTCGCCCCAAGGGCGTGATTGGGCTGGTTGTTTGAACAACCAATCAATTCAAGTATTTCCGAGTGAGCACGCGCTCCCCACCAAGCCGACAGGCGTAGTTTTAATGGCCCCGGGGCCAAAAATGAATAGACCATCACAAAAAAAAGCCGTATATAATAACGTAACCTGTACATAGGGTTGCATTCACGTTTGTAGGTATGTATGTATGCTTAGATCTTTAAAACTCCACGGATTTTGATACAACTTTTTGTAATAGATAGAATGATTCAAGAGGAAGCTTTTTATGTATAATACTTGCTGGGAAAACATCGTGTTCCCACGGGAAAATGAGTTGCAGTGGGCGCAGTCTGGGCGGACCGCTAGTGTCTTATGCCACACCTCATACTTATGATAGAGAAGAGAATGAACGTCATGCGTGCAGTTCATGACTTGTACCAAACGTCAACTTTTTTTATTTATTTGTGAGATGCAAACCGACTACATTATGTCAGATTACATACATACATATATCACGCCTTTATCCCTTGCGGGGTAGGCAGAGCGTTAACGACCATAAGAATACGGTCGCTATCGCCACGTCTGACATTTTTGAGGATTGCTTTCCAAGGTTGTTCCAGAAAACATGTGTATCACTATAGTGACAGGTTGTCAGCCTGTCGCCTAAAAATTGTAATACACCAATACCCTCGAGTCCCTTAGTCGCCTCTTACGACACCCGTGGGAAGGATGTGGGGTGATGCTATTCTAAGCCGGCATTATGTCAGATTATATTACCGGAAATTATAGTTTCGCACCTTTTGACACGGTAAAATTACGCTTTTTTTTCTGTTTTTTCTTAATTTCTTTAATCTGGGAACTATGGGACCCAAAAACACGGGTTGTTCGTATATTGAATGTCCCAGACGGCAGAATTTATAAAATCTTGTTATTAAAAGTAGGTACTCACATACATTATAAAAATCCCGTAACACCCGTAACCGAAACGCCCTGATATTATTCGAAGCTTTTTACTTTTTGACCCTAAATTCCTTGAAATTATAAGGTGTAAAAAACTGAGCTTCAAACATTTTTAGGGTTGAAACTGAACAACTTTCCCGAAAGAAAACAGGGCGAAATATGAACATATTTTTGGACTAATTTAGTACTTAACTAGGTGACTAGTTACTTCAGCTGCTACATAATGGGAAGTCTTGTTTATTTTCATATTTCCACCTATGTTGCTTGGGGAAAGTTGTTCAGTTTCATAGACTTGTTCACTCCTTTAAATATTTTCAGTTGATTTTTTACATCCTGCATTACCTAAAGAATCACTAATATTTTTTGTAATAAATTAAGTTTCTGCTTGGGTCACACCAAACTAGATACATTCTTTTTGAAAATTAAAAGAAACGAGTATTCCAAGAACTCGATAGATGGCGTTGCACAGACTATGTTACTAGATCTTTGTGTAGATTCTAAAACCAAGAGACTAAAAAAAACATTGCGACACTCACTGACAGTCTGGCATACACTGACACTTTCGTTCCAAATGAGTCTGAGTCCAGGTTTCAAAAAAACAATTACTAAATTATTACGTTTCGTTCTTTGCGGTAATATACCAAGCACAGCCCATCCATCCAGCGACTAGAATAATATTATTAAAATAAAAATAATTTTCCCTATTAAAGTACCATCACAATGACACAAGACAACCAAAATTATGTGTAACAAACCACAATAAAAAACACCGCACCGTCACATAACGTCCCATTACATAAAACATAATAACTTCCAAAACAACTTAACAAAACTATAGCACACATCATCGAAATAAAAACATTAAGTCACACTACTGTTCCTTTAAACCTGAATGTATAGTACTACATACTTACTATCACAAATATCACTATCACTTTTACTACGACAAACACGCTCCATTCCAAATCCATTGCCTTTTTCCCGAGAAAAAACAGCCACAGTTCCAGTAGCAAAGCAGCAGTGAAAGTAAAAATCAAAATGGCGTCGCAAGAACCATCCGTCTGACAGTATAGAGATGGTATCGCTCAATGGAAAGGCGTACGATCATTTCACCAAGTATAAATTGCTCGTGGGGATTGTGCACTGCATCAGTCAACAAGAGAATTCGACAGCATCCAAACAACTCAACATGATCGGATTTGTAAGTTGCTTGTGAATATTCGGCGGTGATAAATGTTAACAGTGACATAATCGGAAGTGTGCCACAAAATTAATAGGCCGGAAAGTTGCAGTGTTCTAAATTTGAATTTGGACTAGTTTCGTTTTCATAAAAGAAAGCGGTCAATAGGCTGAATGCTGAATAGTTTTATTGCATGAGGTGTTTTATTAGACACATTTTCATATTATTTAATTTCGAAATTGTTTTTAAAGCTTTTTACTTCAAATCAGTGACTCACTCACATAAAGTTTTATGACATTATTGTCTTAAAGTGTGTTACCGAACAAAGTTTGAACTTACATAACATAACGTTACCAATCTGGCACTTTCTGAGCAAAGGTGAAGGGAACTCAGCCCTATCTCACTTCCTTGTAATTTCGATAACTACTTCCTAGCAGTTTCAAGTTGAACCAATAGTTAAACGCTTCTAAATTCCAGTGGTTTAATGTTCAGTGTTGATTATGGATATTGGATTTATGGTTTGATTTACGCTGGTTGCCCTAAACGTTTCCGTATTTATAAGTTCTAATTGCTGAAGCAGACTTACCGTCTGGAATATTTGCGTTTTATACAGGGTGTAAGAGACGGTGTAACGATAACTTTGCAGGCGTGATCAGACCATAAAACTGAACTACTTACTTTTTCTATGGGGACTATGTTGGTAAACGTTTTTTTTTTTCGACCTTCTATACAAAATTCCCGATCACTGAGCTGACTGACTTTGTATGGTAACTCGAAAAATTATTTTCGTTCCCCAACATAGCCGTCCTAGAAAAAGTTGTTCAGTTTCATGGTCTGATCACGCCTGCAAAGTATTCGTTACAGCGTCTCTTACACCCTATATATTAGTTAAGTTTGAAGTTGAACACTTATTTAACCTATTCGTCTCATGACTCACGCTTTTTTTTTTCATCTTATTCGATCTCTTTAATTTTAGTTTCCATTAATGGTCCTTCATCCATCAATCAAGCAACATCTACATACTCTAGCCAGACTTTTCCAAAACTTTATTCTCAAATTTTCCAGAAAGCTACAGCCGTCCTTCTGCTAGCAGCATTAGCGTCAGCCAGACCCTCAGAAGAATGGGAGCCCGAAGGTCACTCCCACTCGGAGCACACGAAGCCCTACCACGTGACCGTGGTGAAGAAGATCGGAGTACCAGTGCCTCACCCAGTGGCTGTCTCAGTGCCGCAGTACGTCAAGATCCCCATCCCGCAGCCCTACCCTGTGCATGTGACTGTGGAGCAGCCGATCCATGTCCCCGTCTATAAGGTAAGCCATCCGAGACTGGGTACAGTAACTAGGGATGGTACAAAACTATTGCGAAGGTCAGGATGTCAGATGTCTTCGTCTATATAGTATGCCATCTGAGACTGGTAAATAGGGCTCTTCAAAATTTGGATCTCTGAGCTAAACCCTTGACTTGGGGATCGCGTAAGAAAATGCATCAGAAACTTTAGCAAGGATACAAGCATGCTAAGATGCGTCATTAACTCATATGAATGGTCAGTTTAAATTTTATTACATGACACGCGTTGACCTGCTTACATTACTAGGTAAAAGACTCCGTGAACAATAGAAAGGTGCTAAGAAAGTCTACACCATCCTATCTAATAAATATTTTATTAGGTACGCTTAGCCAATAGTTAAGTCAGTGTCAAGATAGGTCAAAGGTTAATGACTTACCTCTGTGGCTTTCTTAGCTTTCCAAAACAATTCACAAAAAGGAGAAACGTGCTAATTTTCTGCGTACATAGCCGTAATCTTGCTTTGCGCGGGAAAAATTATGACATATCGCCATTGTGTAAAGGTGTTCAACCTCGAACAATCAGAATGACATAAGGTGTTTTATAAGTGCACCATCCGCGACGTTGCACTGATTATTGCGTTATGTAACTGGCCACAACGAAAGTAAAAGTGACAGCCAGTGGACCGTACGCTCTGAAAAAATAAACAAATCGTTTCCCGCGTAATCTCGTTTAACCGGTGGTTTGACAGATTACGACATAGAGTAATAGCATACAATAATTTTAAAACTGATAAATTGTTTATCAATTTGTCAATCAATCTTTCTAGTTTGACCTACTTTTGTATAATTTTGACACGTAACCGTTCCACTTCCTTCCTGTTCTTACCAAACCTGTTCTTATTTTCCAGGTCGTTCCCCAAATCGTAGAGAAGCCAGTGCCCTACACGGTTGAGAAGCCCGTCCCTTATGAGGTCGAGAAGCCCTACCCCGTAGAGGTCGAGAAGAAGGTCGAGGTCCCCATCCCCAAGCCCTACCCCGTCCACGTTCCCGTCTACAAGCACATCTACCACCACAAGGGAAAGCACTAAAAAAAACAGGCTGAATACGCTAAAAGCATTTGCCTAAAATGGCTGCAAGAGCGAAAAAGTTAAAAGCTTATTCTGTAAGCGCACTTATTTCGCTGCACTTCTAAAACGATTCGGATTCGTCGTTCGATTTTGTAAATAAAATACAAATAAGACTTAAAGTAGATCTGGTGGAGATGTATTTTCATCATTTTGACTCAGGTTATTGAAATGTGATATTTATTGTGTGTACAATAAGTTGTTTTTGTGTTGTTGCTGTTGTCTGCAATTTTTGTTGACTATTGTGTAATTGTTGATTTAGTTTTAAGATGTGTTGATTACAAAAAAACAGTATTGATAATTTAATGAGTTTCTTTGTCAGTCCCAAAGCTAGCACATGCCCCATAACGTTAATATTTTCAGCTTAATTTCTACACTAAATCAAGCAGAGGTTACCTCAGCTTACATACTTTTAGTGTTTGTTGGTCATACGTTCTGCATGTCACAAAACGCCGCGCGCAATATTAATTTTATTTCCCTGTTCTTTGAGTCATAAAACACATAAATTTAATGAAAACCTTATTTGAATTTCGAACCAGCAGCATTCGCCCCGCGAACCTTGCAACTCTACATTCTAAATTTAAAATCCCATCCTCTTTCGAATCTGGAATGATCCGACACGATCTGATTGCTTTCACCGCGGTCAAGGCGCGGGTTCAATAACTTGTCTTATTTGCTCCACACGTTACTTACGATACATTCACCGTACATTGCTACTTTTACACAAAGAAATACTCAAGAGTATCTTAATATAAGGTGAAAAATGCAAATATTTTAAGATTGCAATTGTAACTGATCTTTCCTCAGGGAACGTAGGTCGGAATAAAGGAAAAACATTGACTTCCCATCACTCCATCCACAGATATAATACAAAACGTTACCGGCCGGCTCAATTCGTATTGAGGGCCAATTTTAACTATGTTCCTTGGATAAAGCTATTCAATTCCATGGTCTGGTTCCTTTAAAAATTGGAACAAATCTTTTTGCTCGATGTAGGTATCTCTCTCTTTTCGTATGGAACACCCTAGTATCTGAATTTTTCAACCGCCTTCTACAAGAAGCAGGCTTCTGATATGGTTGTGTAACGACCAAGTAATCAAAGACAGCAACCGGGACCTACGGCTTAACGTGCCATCCGAAACACGGAACCATCTTTCTTACGGACAATCCGGTGGTTCAACCCGCATTGTCCTAACCAGACTGGGAACAAATTCACAAAGTAATAAATATCAACTTGAAAGTGATAAATATCAACTATGTGAGTGACCCACCGAGAGTCGAGCTCGGAAACTTCAGCGTCACGAGCAGTCGCAGTACCACTGCGCCAAACCGGTCGATGTAGGTATAAAAGCAATGGACGCCAAACTTTCGATGCGATCAATTCGACCTAACAGAAGAAATAATGCGGCAAAATTAAGAATACGCATTTTATTGATATCATTGCATAATAATTCACGGTAATCGCTAATTTATTAGCCGCATTGTGAGTCGTGTTCTCACGCGGTCGCGTGTGATAAATACCTAATCTGAATAATGAACTCGATTAGTTGAATTACTTCCATTCTGATTTGCAAAGGAATGAGAATAAAATGTTTATAAGTTTAGCGGAAGTCTGAAAGTCAACGATGAAACGAACCCTTTCATTTCTCCTTTTTTCAATGTGATACTATGCAGCTCTGCCTACCCCGTAAGGGATAAAGGCGTGATATATGTATGTATGTATACCTACTATGCAGCTACGACACATAAGGCCAAATCAGCTCAGAAAACTCGCGGAAAAGTTAAGTAGGTAGTGTCCACAATTTTCTAAAAAAGAGATATATCCAAATAAGGAGACGAAATCATTTTTAGTACTTACATTTTTTTCAGTATAAAAACTATCCTATGTGTTAATTCAAATTTCGGGTCGATGGACGATTCGGTGTCCCACACGAAAAGAAAGAGATCCAAGTTTCCATCTCTATTTGTGTGCCATATTTCATGAAAATCAGTTCAGCAGTTTTTCGTGAAGGACTAACAAACAAACATACTCTTTCGCATTTATGTTACATGTAGGATAGGTAGGATAGGATTAGAGGGATTAGGTACTGGGTTTTCATCAAGACAGTCATCACAGTAATGTTAAGATAATGTGGGAATCACGGAATTGATATCCTTAGAAGTCTTCCTCTTCTTCTTTTCGTGTGGGACACCGCGTCGTCCAACAACCCGATGAACCCTATTGTCAGAATAGAAGTACCTACACATTACACTTTTAGAAATTCAGCTACAAATGGCATAAGAGGAGGAAAGTTCAAGAATACAAAATGGAACTGGAAATTGAGGAATCGGAGCAAGGAATGACTAATCTGGAAGATGATTCAAGAAACTGAACCTACAGGGATCCTAAAAAACCAAACATAAAGAACCACCGTTGTCTTACTCTTAGAGACGATGTAAATTGAAGGATGCCGATGTGGAAATTTAAATTTTACTAATTAACAGTTTTTTAAATTAGTTACATTACAGTCAGCGAAACAAATTTTTCAGGTACCTGAGGATTACAGTATGGAAGACAGATGTGGCG
Organism: Keiferia lycopersicella; assembly: GCA_029255805.1. Classification (NCBI taxonomy): domain Eukaryota; kingdom Metazoa; phylum Arthropoda; class Insecta; order Lepidoptera; family Gelechiidae; genus Keiferia; species Keiferia lycopersicella. Next base: position 2,029,263 of record JARACZ010000024.1, read on the forward strand.
CAGTGATAGGGCGACTGCCTTTGACGCAGAAGGTTCCGGGCTCGATTCTCGGTGGGTCACTCACAAAGTTGCTATTTATCACTTTGTGAATTAGTTCTGTCGACATCAGACGTGACGATAGGGGCTGTATTCTTACGGCCACCATCGCTCTGCCTACCCCGCAAGGGAAAAAGGCGTAATATATGTATGTATATGTATGAATTTGTTCCCAGTCTGGTTAGGAAATTGCGGGCTGAACCACCCGATTGTCCGTAAGTAAGATGGTTGCGTGTTTCGGATGGCACGTTAAGCCGTAGGCCCCGGTTACTGTCTATGATCACTTAGGCGACGGTCGTTACACAACCATGTCAGAAGCAGAAGAAGAAGGCGGTTGATAAATTCTGATATTAAGGTTCACTGGGTCGTTGGACGACTCAGTGTCGCACACGAAAAAAAGAAGGAAGCTAGCATTATAAGTTTTGGGTTCTTTGAGTCAGCGAAACGAAGTTCGCGGGCACCAGCTAGTATAATATATGACACGAGTAAGCTATAATCCCACCCGTAACGGAACGATTGGTCACACCCGTCACAGTGAGCTGTGGCCGAGCTGGCAACACTGGTTCGGGATTTGGGTTCCTTTGATAAGACACGTAAACCTTAGAGGTTTTCAAAATTATATATTTTAGTGTTCAACGGATTACGTGCCCTTATCTTAAGTCAGGAGTTTTTTTAAGTTTTTTTTCCGCTGTAGGTTAACCTTAAATGGCGCCAAAAGAAAAATAAAATATTACACATTCCATTCCAATTTAAAATTTTAGTGAAAATGAGGTAAATATTAGGCGTTAAATACTCAATAAAATAGCAGATACTAGGTAGTATTACAGAAAAAAGTTTCGCATCCCTAGTAAAATTGCGTTTCATTGGGTGCAAACATTCATGTTCTTAATTCAAATCCCATAAGTGCGCCTAAAGCAGAGTTTTTTAATAGGGATGAAAATGACATTTTCTACAATGGTAAACATTCGAACGCACATAGGTACTTCTCTTATCAAACCTGCATCATAATTTTTCATTACTCTTTTGGTTTTAGAGCAATTAAACGAATTTGCCGTCTAATTGTTTCCTTTTCCTACTTTTGTGAGTAGGTAGGTATCAATCACATAAAAAGTTTTCAACAAATATCTCACCAGACAGATTCTTGACTTTATTTTTTTTCTCCGTCCATTGGCAAAGGACCGATACCCGTACAGCCCATACGCACCTGCCAGCCCCCCGCTGTTCGGACCTCCGTACCATCGGATTAATGCCGACTTACCTTTGCCTGGGGAGAAAAAAAAAAGAACTAAAAGGTGATGTTAAAAAGGTTATTACGTGTTCGAATTTTTGTTTTGTTTTGACAAATTGACCTGCGTTGACCCGGTGTAGGTCTTTTACCTTGTCTGTTTGCCATTTTACTTCATCATTCATTCCCCTTGCCTAAGACATCGATGTGGCGCAGTGGTAGTGCGACTGCCTTTGACGCAGAAGATTCCGGGTTCGATTCTCGGTAGGTCACTAACGAAGTTGATATTTATCACTTTGAGAATTTGTTCCCAGTCTGGTAAGGACATTGCGGGCTGAACCACCCGATTGGTTCCATGTTTCGTAGGGCACGTTAAGCCGTAAGTCCCGGTTGCTGTCTATGATTATTTAGACGGCGGTCGTTACACAAACGTGTCGGAAGCCTGCTACTTGTAGAAGGCGGTTGATTAATTTTGACGCTAGGGTGTCGTTGGACGACTCGGTGTCCCACACGACAAAAGAAGAGAATTCCGTTCTCTGTCGGGGTCGGCTACCTAACCTAGGGGATTTGAGGTGGAGTGGAACCAAGTTTTTACACAGAGCGACTGCCATCTGACCTCTGCAACCCGAAGAAGGCTCACCTGGCTCGTATCCTAGACACATGAATTCAAATTTTATTTGAATGTTCTTGTGCCTACTTTATAGTACCTATTTAACATTACCAATTGAAATGTTTAACTATCTGTTTATTGTCCATTTGCTTTGTGTTTATTAGCGATAAGCTGTTTATTATTAGCCCATAAGTTCATAGTTAATAAACCTAGTAATAGTAAACTATGCGTTAACTCAAGTTTACATTTACTGCTTTTGTATAACACTAGTGGGCCGCCCAGCGGCTGCGCCCGCTGCAACTCATTTTCCCGTGGGAATAAGATGTTTTCCCGACAAGTATTATACATAAAAACCTTCCTCTTGAATAACTCTATCTATTTAAAAAACCTGCATCAAAACCTGTTGCGTAGTTTCAAAGATCCAAGCATATATACAGACAGACGCCAAAAACGACTATGCTTCGCCTACTACATACTCCTATGTTACAGGAAATGTATGAAATCCGCCATTGCATACAATTCCTAGGAAATGTATGCTATTCCCAAAATCACTAGAAAATGTGTGAAAAAAAGTCGACACATATCCTAGGAAATGCATATATTACGTAAATTGAGAATTAATTTGTATATTAAGCGTCTGATGAAAATTTAAAATAGAGCTCCTGCCTGCCTGATTAACCTCAAAACTTTAAACTAAGTAAATTCCTACGGCGGATCGCACACTTGACGCACGACGGAGCGCAAAAATACCGCAGCAGTCTGTCAGATCCATACTAGAAATGACTGCTCAACCGCTGTTGACGCAGCGTTATTGCAGTTTCGTCCGTCGAATGCGGTTTTAGTATGGGGAGTGACGTTTCTAGTATGGATCTGACAGACCGCTGCGATATTATTGCGCTCCGTCGTACGTCAAATGTGTGATCCACCTAATAAGCTAGTAGGCCAATAAGCAGCGTCAAAAAAACTAGTGCCACAAACACAAAAAAAAAAAAAAAACATTTTTAAATGTCAAGTTTTATTGACTTACAAAAAGTGCTACGACTAGTTTTGAAGACTTTGATTTTGACAAAAAAATTATGATAGTAATGGAATATTGGTTGACTCTTGCAGGATTATCTATTGTACACAACTAACACTTATATTAAAACAATTTGATTGTTTACGAAAACACACATTCAATATTCAAAATATTTACCGGGTTACCATTTTGGCGGCAATAACAAACACTGTTAGCGGGGAAAATGGCGCGAATCTGGATAATTTCGCGCGTTTCGTCAACAAACATGGCTGTTCGTTACAAAATCATGTGTTGAAATGCATAATTAAATAATATCTATTTCAATGTTATGGGTAGGTAATATCAATTTTATTACATAGCTACCTTACATAATCCTAGTAAATATCCGGACTTGTGACGGACGCGGACGGTCTCACGAGATAAGTTTTGTCTTCTAGTACAATAAGGCGGATCGCACACTTGCAGCAGCGGTCTGTCAGATCCATACTAGAAATGTCAATTCCCATACTAAAACCGCTCAACCGTTGTTGACACAGCGCTATCGCAGCGTCCTTCGTCAAGTGCGATTTTAGTACGGGGAGTGACGTTTCTAGTATGGATCTGACAGACCCCTGCGATATTTTTGCGCTCCGTCGTGCGTCAAGTGTGCGATCCGTCTAAGTTCCTTAACAAAATGCCTATTTATTTGCTAATATGTTTGTCTTTCGTACCTAACATACAAGCTGAACCAAACGACTCATTAGTAAACATGCCAATTTCTAATTTGCATTTAAAATGTACGTCTACGACACGTCATGTCATCATACGATTTATATTATTTTCATTTTATTTTCTCCTCCACCCTATGAAACTTTTACAGTACGCCATTTATATATTTGAATTTTACGTGAACCAAAATTAGATTAGCTGGTAGAGCAGCCATTCGCTCTATAGACTTACTTATACACGTACTTATATTGCATTGCATACGAACCACATGCACCATGCAAGCGTATCTACATATAAATTGCACTGCACCCGCGCGACCACGCCCGCGCCGCCGGCGTCGCCACCGTGCGAGCCTCCAGGGGATAGACCCGTGGATAAATTACAAGAGACCTATAAACATACATACATGCATATATCACGCCTTTATCCCTTGCGGGGTAGGCAGAGCGTTAACGGCCGTAAGAATACGGCCACTATCGCCACGTCTGACATTTCTGAGGATTGTTTTCTAAGGTTGTTTCAGAAAACATGTGTATCACTATAGTGACAGATTGTCAGCGTATCGCCTAAAAATTTTAATACACCAATAATCTCGAGTCTCTTAGTCGCCTCTTACGACAACCACGGGAAGGATGTGGGGTGATGCTATTCTAAGCCGGCATCATACAGCTCAGACCTATAAATACCCACCAATTATGTAGATAGGCCAGGGATCTAAGTCTGCTAAATGAAAATCGTTTCAGTTGGATGTCGATTGGATCTCAGTTTGATGATTTCGGTCATTTCGTGTCTGCTAGAGTCCGCGCCGCAAAAGAAGTCTCGCGAAAAAAGTTTAAATGAGCCATTCGTCAGAATAATTAGGCGTGTTCCTATTATTATTAGGCTTTGTAAGGCATTAGCAATGTAAGCCTTTTTGGTTGAATTACTGTAAGATTATATCTGAGATTAAATAAATAAAATCTAAAATCTAAATGTAATAGTTTAAAGTATAGAAAAATCACAATGGCAATTGAATGACAGCTTTGAGTTTCGATGGCGTTACAATGACAAGAAATAGCAGACTTGGGGCCCTGGTAGGGAGAAGCGAAAGAAGTATGTAAGGATCGTAGCAAGTGGAAGGAAATAGTCGCTGCTTACCCCAACGGGAAAGAAGCGTGATTTATGTATGTATGTATGATTATGTAGGTGGGCTTCTTGTGTATTAAAACTTTAGGCGACAGTAAGACAACCTATCACTACAGTAAACACGAATCATTTGAAAGGGCCCTCAATATTTGTCAGACGTGGCGATAATGGTGTTCGTTATCTAAATTTCTACAGCCGTTAACGCAACGCATCTCAGCAGAAAGAAGTGTTGCGTTAAAAAAACGTCTTTGGATCTGTACGTCGTTCTTTTGTGATCCTAATTATATACCTATGTCAAAGTCATCGCCGAACCTTGATACTGGCGAAATCATAATGAAAACGCCATAAAACAAGGAATTGAATTGATACTCTGTCCACTGAAAGTTGTTAGAAAGATTTCATCCAAAATTTTCCTTCTACCTTACAATAACATTATAGTCTGTAAGTTTAGGTACTTATCTTTTTGTAAATAAACTTTGTATGAAAGTGACACTTCAGAACTGTCAGTTTAATACAAAGTTTGTTTACAAAAAGATAAGTACCTAAACTTACAGACTAAGAGTATTCATAAGTAATTTGAAAACTACTTTCCTACAACTTACAACAAAACGTGATGAATAAAATTTATTTTCTTACCATATTGAACCATCGTAATCCAGCCCAATTTTATTGAGTTTAAATTAAAAAAAGACGATAGCAACGAAGATAAAAAATAAATGTACCTAGAGCTTTTCCATTAATCATTGAGAAAACACCTTGCTTGGTCCTTAGCCACTTTTACAGTTAAACTTCCCACAACATCAACTACCTGTAGACAAAACAATATCCAACAAAAACAAACTACGAAGTTGACATTCCAACCTTTGAATATTCTCGATAACACATCTCGCTCTAATCGAACACTCCAATCGATATTTTTGGCAAATTTTATTTTGTTTCAACATAAATGGCTCAAAACATAAAACCTCCTTTAATTCCACAGCCGTAAGATCTGTCAGAAACAAAATGGCGGTCACTATGGCGGCAAAATTAAAGTTGCATTCTGTACACACTCGACATTCCATATTGTCGATTCGAACGTCTCAATCCGTACGTATTTATCTCACTCATAATTCGAAGTAAGATGTTTGTCATTTAGTTTCTTGGTATTGTTACTCGAGGTCGCTTTGAGAAGACTGATTGGTTGTATCTCCTTTGCGGCGGCGGCGTAAAAATAAAAGAAGTTTCGGTTTGGTTTGAGGTACATCGTATGGTCGTATGGTCCTATAAGACAAAACTTCAATTCGTAATAACGTGGTAAAAACTTAGTTAAAATCGATGAAAGAAAGATCTCAGAAGCACTGACTGAAAATCAGTACCGACGAGATTTGAGTCCTGTCAGCAAAATCTGAATATGTAGGTAGAACTAACAAGGAAAATGACCAAAACCATGGTCTAAAACAGCACCAATTTTTTGAAAACGATGTCAGAATTTCTGAGAGGACTAAAGAGAAACAAATTTGTCTGCGTATGCTCATAATTTTACGCCAAAGATCGAGAACTACTGAGTATTAACAAAAACCAGAGTAAATTAATGAAAAGCTCTACAAGATATCACCAACATTTATTTCAACCGGCGAATCGCCCACTTGATGCACGACGGAGCGCTTAAATATCACAGCGGTCTGTCAGATCCATACTAGAAACGTCACTCCCAATATTAAAACCGCACTCGACGAACGACACTGCGCCAGCGCTGCTGCGTTGACAGCGGTTGAGCGGTTTTAGTGTGGGAATTAACATTTCTGGTATGGATCTGAAAGACCGCTGCGATATTTTAGCGGTCCGTCGAGCGTCAAGAGTGCGACCCGCCTTAAACGCAAAATGCGGGGTATCAATTTGGAAACCAAGATTTCCAAACAAAAGAAATCTAACTGTTTCGGAACCAGATTGAATTCTAAACCTATTGTTGTCTGACGACTTTATTTAGTTAATTTTTCTTCAACACAACTTATCAGGAAGAGTAATGTGTGTAGACTTTGGTATAGGTACTCGTAATTTGAGAAGATGGTTTGTGGTGTATAGAAAAGTAGACGAGATCAATCTTATTGAAAAGTGTTTCACAAATTATGTGGCGCAATGGTAGTGCGACTGCCTTTGATGATGAAGAAGATGGTCACTATCAAAAGTTGATATTTATCACTTTGTGAATTTGTTCCCAGTATTGCGGGCTGAACCACCCGATTGTCCGTAAGAAAGATGGTTCCGTGTTTCGGATGGCACGTTAAGCCGTAGGTCCCAGTTGCTATCTATGTTTACTTAGACGGCGGTCGTGTCACGACCAAGTCAGAAGCCTGCTACTTGTAGAAGCCGGTTGAAAAATTCTGACACTAGGGTTCATTGGGTCGTTGGACGACTCGGTGTCCCACACGAAAAGAAGAAGTGTATTTTGACTTGATATTGACTGGTTCCATCAACAGGATACTGACATCGATTAATTTTCTTCAATCACGGGAAATTCACCCCTTAGTTTGCCCTCATTTGTCAACACTTTTGAAATTTAATAGTCTGTCAATCGGTTTTTTTTTCATCCACGTCTAAGGCGGATCGCGCACTTGGCGTACGACGGAGCGCAAAAATATCGCAGTGGTCTGTCAGATCCGAAACGTCACTCCCCGTTCTAAAACCGCTCAACCGCTGTCATCGCAGTCCTATCGTAGCGTAGTCCGTCGAGTGCGGTTTTAGTATGTGGATTAACATTCCTAGTATGGATCTGAGAGACCACTGCGATATTTTAGCGGTCCGTCGTGCGTTGATTGTGCGATCCGCCTTAAAATTATTATCGTGGGCCACCATGTCCATGGTAAAAGTTCGGGTGGCTCTAGATCATACATACATATATCACGCCTTTATCCCTTGCGGGGTAGGCAGAGCGTTAACGGCCGTAAAAATACGGCCACTATCGCCATGTCTGACATTTTTGAGGATTGTTTTCCAAGGATGTTTTAGAAAACATGTGTATCACTATAGCGACAGGTTGTCAGCCTGTCGCCTAAAAATTGTAATACACCAATACTCTCGAGTCTCTTAGTCGCCTCTTACGACACCCACGGGAAGGATGTGGGGTGATGCTATTCTTAGCCGGCATAACACGGCTTATATAAAATAATTCGCAAGTTTCCTAGATCATTAAAAAATATAACAGTTGTACGCTTAAAACTATTGCCCAAAAATACTACGATTTTTCGAAACATTCAAAGTTTGAATTCATAAACAGAAAAATTATATAAAAGTCAAAAAAGTAAAGTTAAAGTTTTGACGCCATCCAAATACTTACGGCGTGACGTCATACTTCTAGTTCTTCAAACAAAAATATCGTTTTAGATCGCAGCCGCTGGGGCAGGCCGCTAGTAACAGAATAAGAAAAGACCATCCAACTGGGTCACCATCACGTCGCTATCGCTATCGACACACACACGACATTGACACAACTGAAAGGATTTTCATTAAACAGACAATTCTGACGTAAATATGAACATCCTGTAACTTAATCACCTTCTAATCCTTATTTCCTTCCAAAATCCTTGCCGCAGACAAATGCCACCTGTCCATTTTTAGAATTCCGCCTACCGGTTGACATTTGACAGTTTTATATATGGCGCATTGACAGTTGCGCGGCAAGTTTGACAGCTTGACTAATGTTCCACTAGCGACGGATTATCTACGAATGGGCGTTTGGCGGCCCCAGACCATGGAGACGTTTCAGAGGAAACGCTACGCAGAATCAAAAGGAAGCCACGTAGCACTCGTCGCAATTTAGTACTAAGCGAACAAGATATCCACAAAGACATTCTATATTGTGTACATACAGGCTTAAATTAAGGTCTTACGCTTAATGTAAACTCATACAGGCATACATAAATCACGCCTCTTTCCCGTTGGGGTAGGCAGACCTTGGTAGGGTTACCTTGCTTAATGTACAAGGTATAATAATGTGTTTTGTGCATCTTGTAATTTTGCGCACCTTAAGTTGTTTTCTTCTTCGTTCACGTCAGAAGCTTTTTAGTAGTTACCTGTAGAAAACACTGACACCTGGGTTATCAGATCATTCGTTAATGTACCCCAGGTTGATGATTAGAAGTAGAAAAGTTTATACTACTTTTCTGGTAAGTATCACCCTAAGTACTTATAAGAGCTACCACCCCGCGCAGAAGCTCTTTTTTTCGTATGGGACATCGAGTCGTCCAACGATCCGATGAACCTTAGTGTCAGAATTTTTCAACCGCCTTCTACATGTAGCAGGCTTCTGACGTGGTTGTGTAACGTCCGCCGTATAAGTGATCATAGACAGCAACCAGCAGCAGCGCTAAAATCTCTACTTACTGAAACTGGCGCAATCAAAATGCCTCTGCATATTTCTCTTGCTCTCCGTTAGTTTAATTTATGATGGGGCATTTGATGAGCTGATTTATGTTTTGCAAGTTTGATAGAGTCGTGTGCAAACAGATGGACTACCAGACTTTAGCGTCTTAGTTATAACAACTTAAATTGGGTAAGTTAATAAAAAATTAGGGTAGATGGGTCGGTAGCTATACAGTGTGATTGGACAATTGATACATTCCTTTCAAGGGATGAACCAGCTCATGAAACTGAACAACTTTCACCAAGGAACATGTGTCGAAAAATGAAAAAAATATTTGGCCCTCCCATACAAAATTACCGACTGACAGTTTGTATGGGAGGACCAAAATTTTTTTTCATATTTCGACCTATGTTCCATTGGGAAAGTTGTTCAGTTTCATGAGCTGGTTCATCCCTTGAAAGGAATGCATCAATTTTCCAATCACCCTGTTTAAAAAAATGTTAACTAATTCAGTGTCAGATACACGTATCACACACATACACATATCACGCCTATATCCCTGGCGGGGTAGGCAGAGCGTCAACAATCGTAAAATTTCGGTCGTTATCGCCGCGCCTGACAAATGTTTGAGGGTCGATTCAGATAAGCCGTGCATTACTATAGTGACAGGTTGTCAGCCTGTCGCCTAAAATTGTCTCTAGTCCCTTAGTCGATTTCTACGACACCCCCGGGAAAGAAATAGGGTGATGCTATTCTAAGCCGGCATCACACGGCACGTACTTATATTTTATTGATCCCTTACACAGAATAAGGACATAGCTTCTGTGATCCAGTAGGTACCTTATGCAGAAACTGTAAAATTGTTACTGCCAAGCCAATTATCTTAAAAATTATTTAAACTATCTTTTATCTTTATTACTTACATACAAACTACTATGTAGAGTCAGAGAACCACTGAGAACCCTTGAGGCAACACATATTTTGAATAGGACCATTATCGAGCGCGTCCTAGCCAGTTATTACGTTATTAATACGTTACTACCCTTTCAGCCCGCCAACGAACGCGAGTTAATTTGAATTTCGAATTCGAATAATTAACGTGCGCGCGCAGCTTGCGGGCACCTGCGATTTTCCCGCGAGCGCCATAACTCTTTTTAATTATTTTCTTTTTATTTTACTGAGTGTGACCGGCCAGTTTTAAATATTAAATTGAATTATACCTAAGATCGATCGCGTAAAACGATCAGATGTTATTCAGTTAATTGGTAAAAGCTGGTGGTAACATTTTCGCCTATAAAAAGTTCGTAAACGTCTACTTATTTATTTATTTTATCGGAAGGTAATGAGCTCAATATATAAATTTATTATTGGACACATTATTCGAACTTACAAGTATTTTACGTCTTTAAGACATTATTCGTATTATGTACTAATGATGATAGCTAATTACTGAGTAATCCAGCAAAGTCTACGGCAGTATGGAACGCCATCTTTTGGATTAGTTTCTTAAAAAAACCCTTTGTCATGATATTATGTTTCGAAGTCTCGAACATTGAGTCAATGAGTGAAATATTATTCAAACAGCAAGCAAAACGCGACGATCACAAAACAATGCTGGCCACTAATTATCCCGAAGAAAAATGACGAGACCGAAAATTTATGATCAAACGGCAGCCATATTGTTTGAAAAAGTTAAAAAGGGCGCGGAATGCGTTCCACGGTGCACTACAATTTGTCAGCAAGGGGCGTTCCGAACACCATAATTGGCGGTCAACATTCAAAAAAAGAGCTAAAAAATTGAATTGTTTATTCGAAATTCATGCCGTTACGCCCATGTCAATTATTTATTCCCGCCAAATGATAATGATACCTCCATAGCATTACTCAGGAGCGTTTCTGAGTTATTATACGTCGTTCTTTGTGAACCCAAGTGCGTATTAAAAACTACTTCAGTTAGAATGGTCGTCGATCAAGTCTGCGACACCTGCTTCCATCTAACTGGATTTCGTAAGAAAATTACATAAAAAGATAGATAAAGAAACTTTTTATAAACCACACTCGTAAAATTGCATTACTTTTTATTTCTTTTATCCATTCGCTATTGAAGGATTATTAATTTAACAATCATTTATTATACTCAAAGGTTTTTAAATATCGATTTCAGTTTAGATAGAGCATAAAGGTCACCGATGGATGATTGATAATAAAAATATACTTTGGTACATATTATCTCCCGTATTTATTTAGTATTTTAGAGAGTATTTTTTCAGAGAGACCTATACTTTTTGAGTGCATAACTGTACCTATACTAAGGAAACATCGAATAAACTGTTTCCTTCCAATCGTGGCCACATTACACGTCGATTGCCACAACCGTCCACTGTTGAACAAATCCATTTTAAGTGGTCTAGTTTGCTATCAATACGATAATCCCTGTCCCATAATCGCTAATATATCGCTACTAGCGGCCTGCCCCGTGACTCATTTTCCCGTGGGAATAAGAGTTTTTCCCGGCAAGTATTATACATAAAAACCTTCCTCTTAAAACACTCTATCTAGTAAAAAAACTTGCATCAAAATCAGTTTTGTAGTTTTAAAGATTTAAGCAAACCTACATACAGACAGACGCGAAAAGCTACTTTGCTTTATACTATGTAGTCACAGTGATTCTTTACATAGTTATGGACATCAGACGGTCACTGGAGCTGTAAGAAAGTCACGAATAACCTTTACAAATTACCTATGTGGGTATCTTACACGGAAAAGTACCATCTGTAAGTTCGCAGATTGGTACCTACTTACCGACTAGTGCCAATTTTGTAATTTTATAGCTAGTAGGTAAGTACCTACTTACCTACAATAAACTTATACCTACTACGCTATATTGGATGAATTCGGGCATCATGGCACTTTAGGTACATACATACATACATATATCACGCCTTTATCCCTTGCGGGGTAGGCAGGCAAGAATACGGTCGCTATCGCCACGTCTGACATTGTTGAAGATTGTTTTCCAAGATAGGTTCAGAAAACATGTGTATCACTATAGTGACAGGTTGTCAGCCTGTCGCCTAAAAATTGTAATACACCAATACTCTCGAGTCCCTTAGTCGCCTCTTACGACACCCGCGGGAAGGATGTGGGGTGATGCTATTCTAAGCCGGCATCACACGGCACTTTAGATAATTATTTTAATTACTTATGAGTAGAGGGCGTATCTAACTTGAGACGAGACGAGATCTTAAAACGAAGATTAAAACATTTTGCCCTGAAGCTCTGAGCCTGAACGCAAAAACTTCTTCAAACTCGCCGCGAAAGCAGCAAAACAAGTCCAGCAACATACACCTTTCGTTAAAAAAAATATCAGTTTTAAATTAGGTGGGTCCTATCTTAGGGCGACATCTAAGCGGCGGCCGGTGGCAGTAAATTACGTGAATCTGGAGCGCATCTTATTGTATGCAGATGTGTCGTTCCGAACGCACCTCACCCATCTATTTTGCATCAACTTTCGGCCTCCGATATTTGCAAATAAGCATCTCCCTAATTATATGTAAAAGGCTACGTAAAAGGTCCATCAGAAAACGGTGTTGATCTTATCGAAGAAAATTCTCTCGTTTCTAAGATCTAGTTTCAATTCAAGTGTACCTACATCATGCTTCCCGCCTTCGGCCACTGTATTATGCTATTATTGTCAATAATAGAAAACAATGGGATATCGAAACCAGCCATTGTTCAAATCACAATAGCGTCGCTCATTACTCAGCTCCTCGTTAACGTACCGCCCGCCGCAAAACACTAACTTTATCAGTCCCTCACGTCAAATATCTGCCGATCTCCAACTATATCTTTCTTGGACACAATCGCGGCAAAATAAAACGAAGACAGCGGAACATGACTTCTGAACGCACCCTGCCAGATGCGTATCGGCGCGCCAAAAAAGTAAAACTTCGAATTTCGAATGATATGACCAATGACGGGAGTGGGAGAGTTCCTTTTTCGAAATGCCCGCGGATTGTCAACGCATAGACAAGGAGGAGATTTGAATAAAGTCTCTCTGCATGTTTGATTTGAATGGGCGATTTGAATATAAAGGTCGGGAAATGTTGTCGCCATACATCAACTGGAGGCTTTAAGTCTTCCGAGCGCTTTTTGGACACAAATAAGCGTCTGATGGCCGATGGGACGCATAATACATTCACCATTTTAGGCCGAGCTTGGCTAAAGGGGGACCTTTTCCAGAAAATTTGGTTGTGGATTTAAATAAAATAAGATAGATAGCGCTCTACACAGTTAAAAATAAAGACGGATGCAAACAAACCCGGAGAAACGGGGTGATGCTTTTTTAAGCCAGCATCGCACCTTTTCATTACTCTCTCTTTTCGTGTGGGACTAGGAGTCGTCCAACCATCTAAAATTACTACTATATTATAGAAAAGCATCACCCCATTACTTTCCCGCGGGTTTTGTAATACCTGACTAAGGGGCTCGAAGGTTTCATGTGTATTAGAACTTTAGGCGACACACTGACAACCTGTCACTACACTGATATAACTGAATCATCTGAAAGGGCCTTCAATATTTGTCAAACGTGGCAATAGCGACTGTGTCTTTACGACCGTTGACGCTCTGCCTACCCCGCAGGGTATGAAAGCGTTATATGTGTATGTTTGTAGGTATGTATGCACACCTACTTATTCGATGTTTGAAACCTCATTTCTCCACCTTGATGTGAGATTTAGATATTATTAAAAAAATTGTAGGTATCAAATCCATCAAAAAACTAGGCCTTTATCTTTACGCTCCATTCAGTTTCCACTTTTTCCTTAAATAGCCGTAAGTGCCACATTAAGATAATAATTTGGGATGTTTTGGATATTAATTATGGCGTGTAAGTTGTTTCTGTCGCTACACCCACGGCAGAGAATCGTATGGACCATTTTAGGGTTCATAAGCATTAATTATTTCAAAATTCTTTCAAATTCTTTTCTTTATTATAAATAAACATAATTACTAATAGGTAAAACTATACAAAACAATTATGAGGCTAAATTATTTCCTAAACTAAGAAAAGTAATTCTTGTGTCTTAGGTAAACACTCAACCAACATAATTGTTTTAAATAATAAAATATAACAATAAGAATAATACTATACAGTCAAAATAAACTTCAATACGCTAAAAATGCCATAGAAATAAAATAATACAATATATCTTAAGTATTAATAACAAATAACAGAGCGTCGGGGGCCAAGCGGTTATGACACCGGTCTTACAATCGTGAGACCCGAGTTCGATCCCCGTCATGTGTTTTTACTCTCGTACAATTACCAACTATTCTTACAGTGAAGGAAAAACATCGTGTTGAAACTCATGAAATAAAATCTGAATTCAGATGATATTTGAATGTGATTAACCTATAGTCTGTAAGTTTAGGTACTTATCATTTTGTAAACAAACTTTGTATGAAACTGACAGTTCAGAAGTGTCACTTTCATGCAAAGTTTGTTTATAAAAAGATAAGTACCTAAACTTACAGACTATAGGATTTGGGCCAGATTAGCATTCCGGATGCAAAGGTCAGATGGCAGTCGCTCTGTGTAAAAACTTAGTTCCACTCAAAATCCCCTAATCAGGCTTCGAAGAGTCATCTGAGTGTGACGGGTAAGAACCTTTTATTCTGGACAAGGTCCGAAATGTATCATAGAATTTCATTTTTGTCGTGTCTGCGTGGCTCTGCCAACCTGACCACATTAACAAGCCGATTTTGGTATTCTTTTTTTTATAATGACGCCATTTACTAACAAATAGAAGAAAAATATCTTAACAGACGTTTGTACAATCTCATACATGGTTATATCTCATATAGGTACTATCTACCTACAAATGCCTACAATGTTATCCTACTTACTTGTACTGCACCTTTTTTCTTTTCTCTTTTTCGTGTGGGTCACCAAGTCGTCCAACGAACTAATAAACCCTAGTGTCAGAATTCTTCAACCGCCTTCTACAAGTAGCGGGCTTCTGACATGGTTGTGTAACGACCGCCGCCATCTATGTGGTCATATATAGCAAGCAACCGGGACCTACGGCTTAACGAACCATCTTTCTCACGGACAATCAAGTGGTTCAGCCCGCAATGTCCTAACCAGACTGGTAACAAATTCGCAAAGTGATAAATATCAACTTTATGAGTGACCCACCGAGAATCGAACCCGGAACCTTTGCGTCGAAGGCAGTCGCACTACCGCTACAGCCTCCATTAAGAGGGTTTTTCAGTGAATGCAGTACAAGGACCTCATATTTCTCTGATCACAATTACAACCATTAAAACGGCGCGAAGGCTCTTTGATACCTTTTTAGTTTTTTATTCGTAGTACGTTCATGGTATGTTCAGAGCAAGAATGATTCAGAGAACAATTACGACCAACAATACTGAAGCTATGAAAAACTCAGCTTAATAATCAGACTTGGTGCATGCTAAAATACGAATAAAAATGACAGAAACACTGAATACGTACTATTTTTATCTATTTACGGAATGTAACTTCTTATTACTTCGCATGTTTTGTAATACTTAAATACCTAGTATATTTTTTTACTAATTTGCTGTGCCCTCAAAAGGGCGTCATGTGTGTGTGATACACCATTGTAATATTAGTTAAGATACCATGTGATTAGCAAATAAATGAATTATGAATGATTGTATGGTATAGTGGTCTGAGTTTTCAGTTCAAGTTCAATTTTTGACTTATCATAATGATTTCCCAGTTTGTCTAAGACATTGCAAGCTAAACAACGATTGCCTGTAAAAAAGGTGTTTTGGTTTCAAAAAGGGCACGAATCGGCGGTCGTTACACAACTATATTAAAACTAAGGCTTGGCATTGTCAGTAGTAGTAGGCAAGGCATAGTTTTATGCCGTCAATCTGGTTGATAATTAGGTTCCTTTTGAAATATTTCTTTGCTCAAAGGTTGTATGGAACTTTTTTTTATTTGTTGTATGGAACTTATTAGGATCTTCTGGCATTAATGATGACAGATGGCACTCGATATCTCGTTCTAATGCGTTTTATGTTATTTTCGATCGATTTAAAAATAAGTTCCCATATCCTTCCCGCGGGTGTCGTAAGAGGCGACTAAGGGACTCGAGAGTATTGGTGTATTACAATTTTTAGGCGACAGGCTGACAACCTGTCACTATAGTGATACACATGTTTTCTGAAACGACCTTGGAAAAAAATCCTCAAAAATGTCAGACGTGGCGATAGTGGCCGTATTTTTAGGGCCGTTAACGCTCTGCCTACCCCGCAAGGGATAAAGGCGTGATATATGTATGTATGTATGTAAAAATAAGTTATTGAGAAATGAAAGAGTGTTCCGCACCTATCGTCAGTGAATGCACTTTAACAAAAAATATATTTTTTGCCGTGTGATGCCGGCTTAGAATAGCATCACCCCATATGTTTCCCGTGGGTGTCGTAGAAGCCGACTAAGGGACTCGAGGGTTTCATGTGTATTGTGATACATGACTTATCTGAAACGATACTCAAATATTGTCAGACGTGGCGATAAAGACCGTAATTTTGCGGTCGTTAATGCTGTGCCTACCCCGCCAGGGATATAGGTGTGATTTGTGAGTGTGTGTGTATTTTCGGTTTTCGACAAAAGATGTCGCGATTTTATTGGGAACTTTTCTATCTGTCTGTATCGTACCTAAAAATCTCGAGCTAGTTTATAATGTCATACCAGATGGCGTTGCGTTAGGTTGAAACATGAAACATTTAATTGATGGCAAAATTATTGTGCCTATTTAATTTAATTATTGTATGACATGTTTTCTAATATTTATTTTAATTTTAAGCACTATTATGTAACTATTTCGCACACAGTTGTATTACTGTTAATGAATAAAGTTGATTGATTGATTGAAACATTGACGTAATATGAGTTGTACTTGATTGATACTCAACTAGACAAAATATATTTCCTAGGAAATAATTATTTTCAGTTTAGCTGAGCGCCATATATGCTATACCTGAAAACGGGCTAGAAAATTTCCCATTGCGTTAAATTTTTATAGTTCAGCTACTCGGCAATAGATGTCGCTGTTAGTTTTCTAAAACGTGATTTCCCAAGACAGCCAAACCATACACAAATACTGAAAATGTAGTTTTTCCTATGTGAATTGTTCAGGATAAATAAATAAATAAATAAATATCCTGGACTATTCACAAAGCGCCATCTAGCCCCAAACAAAGCAAAGCTTGTACTATGGGAACTAGATTGCTGATACTAATACATACATATATATACTTTTTTTTGTAAATAAATACACATTATACATAAAAAACACCCAGACTCAACACAAATATTTGAAAATTGACTTAACAAATATTTGTGTCCGGTGGGGATCGAACCCACGACCCTCGACGTAGAAGGCAGGCATACTATCCGCTACGCCATCGGGACAGTCAAGGATGTTAATTTATTTATATTTATTAAGGTTTAAGTGATTTTTCCGATAGGTACCTATTCTTCCTTGCGAAGTAGAGTCTCTTCTTGTAAGTAGAAAGAACAGCATAATATGCTACTAAACTAAAAGAAATAAGTTAATACCAATTTTTTTATGGTTACAATCGCTGATCATCCCTTATTTTGCATACCATTTATTTAACACCTAATGCTTTGGACAGACCGACTGCATTTCAATAGGTAGGTGGTTTACTTTTTAAAATAAATAAAAACTAGTATTCCAAGAACTCGATAGATGGCGTTAAACCGACTATGTTACTAGATTTTTGTGTAGTTCCCACAGCCAAAAGACTAAAAAAAACATTGCAACACTGACTGACAGTCTGGCGCACACTGACACTTTCGTTCCAAATAAGTACAAGTCCAAGTTTAAAAAAAAAGGGTATGTATGAAGTCATTAGGGTATATGGGAATCGATAAGTAAAGTGGAACGTGTAATACAAGCATAACAAGTTACTAGCAGATTCTCGCATGAAACGAAAACGAAATTATGAAAGTATTCTCTTTACTGAAGTAAAGAATATCACAGTGGCAATACATACAGGGTGTTAGGGCTAGCGACGCGAGTACTGATAGGGTGCAAGTAGACCATAAAACTGAACAACTTTCCCTTAGGAACATATGTCAGGAAACGACAAAAAAATTTCGACCTCCCATACAAAATCGCGATATAAAATCGGATACAGTCAGCTGGACTGCATTTACTATGTTATACTAAAAATTTTGACTTTTCCTGACATATGGGGAAAGTTGTTCAGTTTCATGGCCTGCTTGCAACCTATCAGTATTCGGGACCCTGTCCCTTACACCCCGTATAATGTCAGATGAGTGTCGCTGGCAAGGCAACGGCAAAAAAATTAGAGCAACCCTGGACTATACTGCCCGCATGCCGCCCGTCTGTATAGAACCGGGCCTAAAAACGTAAAACATGGCCGCCGTGTTTCGGAGACAGCCGGACAAATGAGGCCATTCGGCGGTCGATTTAATTATCAACTCATTTATTTAAAACTACTGATAGTAGTCCCCATTCCGAGAAACCTTCGGCTCTTTGAAGGAAACTCGTTAGGATTTTTAGGGGTCCTCACTCCTCATTGATAATCGTGAAAGCAAAAACCTCTATTGAATTAAATAAGAGTTTGGGAAACATTACATTTTATTCATTAATTTACTTGCACATGCATTTATCTAAAGGTTAATACAGAAATCATCAGTGTTACTATTTTATGCTAACTATGTGTATGTCAGTATGATCTGTTTAATGGGATTTTAATGCTTTAAGAGCTTTATAATTATCTTAAATAAAAATAAGATTTTATACAATTTCATAAGTTAATAATAATAATATGGGAAATTACACCAAATCATTCGCTCCAAGCGCCATCTACTAGGAACTTATATTCGGAACCATCTTCATTGGAATTTTAGCAGCCCACGGGTTAATCCACGATTAATCAGTATTTCGGAACGCACCCATCTTGGCCGGAATCCCCGGTCATAGACAAATTAGCGTCGATCGAATCTTTACTGAATTTGAATAGCGAACGCGGGTTACGTGAACTTTTGTTTATTAGATTTGTAACCTTGGATGGACTGGTTTGTAAAAAACAAAAATAGAAGC
The DNA here is from genome assembly GCA_029255805.1 of Keiferia lycopersicella. Lineage (NCBI taxonomy): Eukaryota > Metazoa > Arthropoda > Insecta > Lepidoptera > Gelechiidae > Keiferia > Keiferia lycopersicella. The sequence continues at coordinate 2,048,478 of JARACZ010000024.1, forward strand.
TATTCCATACGAGTTCAAAAAGTTTACTTCGTATCCCATTCCCATGCTTATAAGAAAAGTAGCTACTTGTATATTAGATACTAAGTGCCTACTTATACTAGTTTTTACGTAGGTATCAAATAAATACGATACCAACAAAGCTACAAAGGAACAGAAACATAACTTTGGTCTACTTACCTACATTCTGTCAACTAAAAATTCGATCTGAAGTTGCACAAAAAAAATCCTGACTGCAAACTTGGAGACGGCTCTTTTCGGAGGCCAAGATCCATTTCGGGTCACTGAGCTTTAGTTAAACTTTTTGATTTCACAGGATTTCACCACAAGAATGTCCCATAAATATTTCTAAATAATCATTCAGCAAATGCAATAAAATACCCAAAAGACCTTCCCGAGTGACTCACATGACACGGACACGTTGTTTTTACCGCGTTTTAATTTAATTTCGAATTTGGAATGTCGCTGCGCGCGCCGCCCGCTGCGTTCACAAATGGCGGCGATACATCACGCCGATGATATCTCATTCGGTTTCTGGACGCAGGCGAATTTAATAAATGAGCTACGAATAAAAAACATTAACCCCACAAGGTGGAATATTTGAATCGAGTTGAAATTAGGCGGGTACTCCAAGTGGACTTTGAAGTCGATACGATCAATGCATCAATGACTGATTGGTCTGAATCATGTTTGTTTAGATTTTATTAAGGCCTCGCCTCAGTTCTAAGTTCTAACTACTTTATCCAATCCCCATATACATACATATATCACGCCTTTATCCCTTACAGGCAGAGCGTTAACGATCGTAAAACTACTGTCGTTATCGCCACGTCTGACAAATATAGAGGGTTGTTTGAGATAATTTGTGTATCACTATACTGACAGGTTGTCAGCCTGTCGCCTAAAGGTATTAGTAACACCTGAAACCCTCAAGTCCCTCAGTCGCCTCTTACGACACCCACGGGTGGGAAATGGGGAATGCGATTCCCACATACCCTAACAAATTCACACATAGCCTTGACTATAAAGCCATCAATCAGTAATAAAACGTGTGCTTAGACCATTCGTTGCGGACTTCCGTGCACGGAACCTAATTACGACGTAGAAATTGATAGCTTAAAATTCATTCTAGGTTATAAGTTCTAAAGACCTTTCCGATTATTCAAATTACCATCAACATCACCATCTGCAAGCTTAGCGTAGGTATCAATTATCCAAAAATAGAAATTAAAAACCTATAATCCTATACTCGTACATAGTATAACTTCAACAGCCACTACAGTCCAGTCATTGGCCAGTCCAGTCCATGAAATAAATTAATATACAGGCTCAATGCTGCACATTCACAATTTATTCCTTAAACAGTCACTTTTTAGAACACCCAAGGGTAGGAACGCCGAGGATAATATTCTAAGCTTTTAAAGATTCCCTGTAAATACCAGATACCTAGTGCTTCAAAAAAATTCGCCTCCTGGGTCTCATAGAAAGGTCGCAACCGCAAATACTACGACTAATAAATACTCTAGAACAAATAGTTATTGAACAATTGAACTGACGCCTGAAAAATATATTTTAGCAATGTCATCTCAGCATTATAGTTTAAAGGAATCACAGGCGCTTATATCAAAGCGCTCTCAACAATATTTTCAGAACAGCGTTACAACAAAATCACATCTTAGCAAATCACATAATAATCGCTATTCACATGAAAACTAAAGTACCACACACAAGTACTTACTAATTAATAATAAGGCTGTAAGGTCTTACTACCTTTTAACAAAGGTAAATAAAAAAACTAAGAAAAAAAAAAAGTGAGGGATGCCAGATCCTTTTTTTTGTATTTATTCGTTATTTTACTGCAATTGTATGTAAAGACAAAATTATATTCAAAACTTAAATTAAAAAGAATTCTAAACATGAAAGTCAAGGAAATTTTTATGAGCTTAGATTATGGTGTGCATGGTAACGCCGTGTGATGCCGGCTTAGAATAGCATCACCCCATTTCTTCCCGCGGGTGTTATAAAAGGCAACGAAGGGACTCGAGGGTTTCATGTGTATTACAATTTTAGGCGACAGTCTGAAAACCTGTCACTACAGCGATTACACGTATCATCTGAAAGGGCCCTCAATACTTGTCAGAAGTGGCGATAACGACCGTAATTTTGCGATCGTTAACGCTCTGCCTACCCTGCATAGGATAAAGGCGTGAGTTGTGTATATATGTATGTAGATTATGGTACTTGAAATGTATATCGGTGTCTTACAGTTTAGGAATATTAAATTTCAGCGCACCTTTTTCGGTAAGATCTCTGCGCGTCTACGTGAGGTTTCGGGTGATCCAAGGTCAGGCAGCTACCTTGCTCAAAGCTTGATCATTGCTATACGAAGAGGGAATGCTGCCAGCCTTTTGGGTACCTTGCCTCGCAGGGACGCGTCGGAGGATATTTTTTATTTATAAGTAGTGAGTAAGTAGTTTTGAAATTTTTTTAATGTATTGTTATTCCCTAATATTTGTTAAGATTATAATAATGGCCTTTGTTAAAATTATAATAAAGTTTAAGAATATTAAATTCAGAAATGTTAATAAATACTGTTTTCCATAATTTACTAGGGCACTGACTGAATTGAATGGAAAGTATTCCTACTCTGATGAACCTAAACATATCTATAGATCTATATTTACAAGACAAATTGTTAAAGCGCAATTTGCATTCGCAGGAAATCGACTCCACTATCTGGCACCACTACATTTGACAGTCAGCTGAGAGCTGTCAAAACAAGTTACCGTAACACGGCGGAGGATCTCGCTGACTCAAATATTCAAATTGCGGCTCCCCACCACAGAGTTCAGCTTTCACCATGGTAGGGAACGCCACATCCAAGTGCCGTGCGGCCGGCAGCGCGCGCTGCGTTGTCACCTAACTGTATATTTACGTGTTATTTACATTACTCTTGTGGCGTTGCGCAGGCTGCCGCGATGTTTGCAAGAGTGACTTTCTACCCGACGCTGCTGTACAATGTCTTCATGGAGAAGATGACCAGCAGGCGCTGGTACGACAGGATGGACGACTCAGTGATTCTTGGAGCTCTGCCGTTCCAGGGAATGAGTAGGCAGGTACGTTTTTGAGGTTATTGTTTTGTGAAACTTTTTGGGTTTTTTCGGAGTTTCATGAATGGGAATAGCTGTGGATATACGTAAATTAGTAGTTTTTGGAATCCAATAATGTGATTGTGTCAATATCTTAAAATTTTCTTGGAAAATAATTATTTGCTAAAGTATGTCAGCAAGTTGGTTGAGCAACCTACTTGAAAACATTATCATTAAAAGCCAATTAATTCACTTATTGTTCTTTCGATAGTAATTTTAGTAAACAGAAAATTATGTCTTAACTTTTTTGCCCACTTTTTTGAGTTTTTTCAGTTTCTAGTGGTATATCTTCATAACTATCAATAAATTTTAATAAATAAAAATCAAAATAAAAACAAGACATTTTCAACTTATAACTACATTACCTATTGTTTTACCCTAACTTAGATTAACTGATTTCTAAAATAATTTTTTTGTTATCGTTTTTCAGCTTGTAGAAGAAGAGAATGTAAAGGGAGTGGTATCGATGAATGAGACCTACGAGCTTAAGATATTCTCCAATGATGCCGAGGTAATTCCCACAATTTGATGATATATTTTAATTTTATCTCAAATTTTTTTATTTTATCGCTATTCTTATCATCACCATCACCCTATTATTTCTTTCCCATGTGTGTCATAGAAGTCGACTAAGGGACCCGACGATTTAATGTAATTTAAGGGCTGGCTGACAACCTGTCACTATAGTCTCTCTTTTCGTGTGGGATACCGAGTCATTCAAAGACCCAATGTCAGTATTAGTGATACATGACTTATCTGAAACGACTCTCAAATAATGTCAGACGTGGCAATAAAGACCGTAATTTTACGGTCGTTAAGGCTCAGCCTACCCCGCCAGGGATTTAGTCGTGATTTGTGTGTGTCTCTGTGTGTATTTTGAGAATTTGCTTCTGGTCTGACTAGGAAATTGAACCATTGAACCATCTGATTGTCAGCAATAACAATAGTTTGGTCTTTAAAGGGCACATTAAGCCATTGATCCTGCTTGCTGTCTATGATTACTTAGACAGTGATTGTTACACAACCATGTCAGAGGCCTGCCACTAGTTAGTTAGTTTAAAAACTCTGATACCAGGACACATTAAGTCGTTGGAGGACTCAGTGTCCCGCACTAAAGAATACTTGGGCCTATGGGGTCTGATTGGTCTAATTGATTGCGGTGTATGCAGTCTGTGAGGTCAATAACACAAAGAATTACTTTAAGGTCGTCGGCGCAGAAATGTATTGATCAAGTGTGCATTGTTAAGACCATTAATGTGAAAAGGAGAGGGCCGAGTTTATTATACAGGATGTAAAAAAAAATGCTGCAAATACTTTAAAGAGTGGACCAGTCCGTGAAACTGAACAACTTTCCCCAAGAAACGTAGGTCGAGGTATGGAAGCAATTTTTGGACCTCCCATATAAAATTACCAAACAACCAAGTCAATTTGTATGGGAGTTCCAAAAAAAATTTTCATATTTCGTTCGATTTATGTTTCTTGGGGAATGTTGTCCAGTTTCATGGGCTGGTTCACCCCTTAAAATATAATAATAATAATAATAAATAATAAAATCATTTATTTTCTCACAAATTAGAATTAGGTACATGAGAACACATAAAAGAACAAAATACACTAAAATGAAAAACTTATTAATACAGTTTGAGCCAACTTGTGAGACTGGCGCCTAAACTAGGTTTCGGTATAAAACCTGTATCATAGGTCACCAGGCCCCCATTCTAACACAGTTAGACTATTTCTATGTGAAATGTATGCTGCATTTAAAAATAAGAACAACTTAATATTATTATAAAAATCATCATCTGCCTGCCCTTATCCCAATTTATTTGGGGTCGGCGCAACATGTCTTCCTCTTCCATTCATCTCTATCTGCAGTCAAATCTTCGTTTACACCTTTTTGGCTCATATCATCTTTTATACAATCCATCCAAACTTTTTTAGGCCTTCCTCTCCTTCTGCGTCCATCCACATTCATATTCATTACTTTCTTCGTCACATGATTTTCATCCCTCCTCATAACATGCCCATACCACGATAAACGATTAGCTCTCATCTTTTCTGTCACTGGCGCTACTTTCAAACTTCCTCTAATATACTCGTTCCTTATTTTATCCATCCTGGTCACACCGCACATCCATCTCAGCATTCTCATTTCAGCTACATGTACTCGCCTTTCATCCGTCACCTTTGTGGGCCAACACTCGGATCCATACATGACGACAGGTCTCACCACCGTCTTATAAATCTTGACCTTCAATTTGAGGGGCATTCGTGGATCGCACACTGTGCCCGTGACCTGTCGCCATTTCATCCATCCCGCATTTATCCTGTGCTTGATAGTCCGGTCTATCTCACCATCGCCCTGTATAAGTGAACCGAGGTACCGGAAGTCGGAGCAGACTGGCAAGGATATGTTATTGAGCGTTACCGGAACATAGCTAGAGAGACCGCCGAAATCGCAAAACATTTGTTCTGTCTTGGTTCTGCTGATTTTCAGGCCAACACTCTCTAGCTTTTCCCGCCATTTTTCCAGTCTGCCCTGTACCTCTTGTCCACTTTCACCGACGAGCACAATGTCATCCGCGAACAGCATGCACCAGGGTGTCTCATCCTGTATTGCCGATGTCAGAGCATCCATTATTAACAGGAAGAGATAAGGACTCAGAGCCGACCCTTGGTGCAAGCCTACAGCCACACTGAACTCGTCGGTTGTACCAGCGGAAGACCGGACCTGTGTACTCGACTGGCTGTACATTGCACGTATCAAATCTACATACTTCCCTGGCATACCTTTCTCTTTCAAAGCCCACCACAAAACCTCCCGGGGCACTCGATCGTATGCCTTTTCGAGATCGACGAACACCATGTGCAAGTTTTTTTGGGCACTTCTGTATTTTTCGCACAGTTGGCGAACCGCAAAGATGGCATCCATTGTTCCCCGACCCGGCATAAACCCGAACTGGTTTTCACTAATTTCACACTCTCCTCGCAATCGTCTCTCTATCACCTTCTCCCATACTTTAAACGTATGTGACATAAGCTTTATTCCTCGATAGTTGTTACAGTCCTGTACATCTCCCTTGTTTTTATAGACAGGTACCAGCGTACTGTTACGCCATTCATCAGGGATCGCCACATTATGCAACAACTTATTGAAGAATAAAGCCAGCCACTTCCATCCATCCGCACTCAATGACATCCATATTTCAGCTGGTATACAATCTGGTCCTACAGCCTTTCCATTTTTCATACTTCTCACTGCCCTTTTTACTTCATCTACACTCACTTCATTCACCAAGCCTAAGTTACGCTGGACAAATTCTAGTTCTCCACTCCATACATTCTCTTCATTCATCAATTTTTCAAAATACTTCTTCCATCTCGCTTTCAACTGCTCGTCATCCACTAAGACCTTTCCTGTTTCATCTTTCATACACTTCACATGCATTATATCTCTAGCACTCTTCTCTCTGTCTCTTGCCAATTTGTAGAGGTCCTTTTGGCCGCTAGGGCTAGCAAGGTTTTTATATAATTTATATAAAAAATAAATGGTTAATCTTAGAACTAGACTATTATACTAATTAGGAATTGACAAGAAGTACTGAAGTTATTGTGCAGTTTGAGTAGCTAAAACATACTTATTAGACAGTTATTTGTAACAAGTCTTCTGTCTCATCATAATTGAGTTGCAAGAGCCAAGACGTCAATTTTTTCTTGCATTCAAACAGAACGAGTGGGTACAGGTCAATGTAACCACTCGCCCGATTGTACAGTCTAGGACCCAGTACCCAACACTGACGGGATGCAAAGGTTGTTCTATGACGTACCCTACCGCATACGAGGTCTGTCCTGCGGGATGTAGTAACATGGCTTGAGAGGTATTCCAGATTTTTATGGCAACGAAGGATAGCATGAAACACGAACAGCTGCCGGACTGTAAGGACACGGTACTCAGCATAGAGCCGGTGTGTTGGGTAAAGGAAATTCCGTTTATTGATCACTTTAATTACTGCTCTTTGAGCTCTCTCAAGTGGAAGTAAAGTTGTTTTGGGCGCCCCTCCCCACGCGGAAGTGCAATATGAGAGTAATGACTGCACGAGAGCAAAATAGACCATTTTCATAATGGAAGCATCGGCCGAGCTGCGAAGCAATTTGAAAATGTACATTAATTTACGAGTACGGGTCTTGACAGATTCTACTTGGTGCTGCCATGAAAGATTTTCATCTACTAAGACTCCCAAATATTTGACATATGCTGAACGCGTAAGTAGAGGACAGATGCACAGTTCGGTATCTCTCGCACAACCATGCACCCTGATGGAGAAAGAGGGCGGCGGCTGAGTGGCACAAGTAATAGAGAAGGCAACGTAAGTTGTTTTAAGGACGTTCAAGGTGAGAAGGTTGTGATCGAGCCAACTTGCAACAAGTCGAAGGATCAACAATTTTTTTGCAACAATTTTTTTTTACACCCTGTATATTTATGCTCATTTAACTTATAATAAAAGAATTTGCAGGACTAATAAGGAGAATTAGGTCAATACCCTTTTCAGTCAGTTTAGAGTTTATTTATTTCTTTCAAAGTACCTAGATTTTACATTTAACTTTTTGTACGTCAAAATCAGGTGCCATAGGGAAAGTTGCTAAGTACGATGTTCTAAATAACGTCACCAATTTAGGTCATTTCCGCCGAAACACGATGTATACTGTAGTCTCTAAAATATAGGATGATCCCTGTGACGTTTGTGACCTTAGAGCAAATGCTATGACATAAGGTACACTTTCCTTTGTTTACTAGGAAAATGGACCTTATTTTATAGCATTTGCTATGACATAAGGTACACTTTCCTTTGTTTACTAGGAAAATGGACCTTATGTTATAGCATTTGCTATGACATAAGGTACACTTTCCTTTGTTTACTAGGAAAATGGACCTTATGTTATAGCATTTGTTCCATGGTCACAAACGTCACAGGGATCATCCTATATTTTACAGACTTATAGGTACCTATTTCATTGGAACTAAAAATAGTATCAAATCAACCATATCTTATTCAAACATCCTTTGTACCTTTATCACTGAAACACAAATGTTGATCAATGTTAACTTCTAACAAAACATCTATTGTTAAGCTAATTTACAGAAAACCTATTGTTGTTATGTAGTTTACGTATGTTTGTTTTCAAAATGTCAGATTTATTTCAACTTGTCACACGGGCCTCATAAAAATACGTAAATAAATAAACTTTTTCAATTTGAAACTTCAAATTATTAAGGTGTAAAAATACTAGCTGCAAATGTTTTATGAACTGGTCCATGAAACTGAACAACTTTCCCCAATACATTTTGTGTGGGAGGCCAAAATTAATAGAAAATTAGGTAATTTTAAGTGATATTAAAATTAAAATCCAAAAATCAATAATTAATTTAAAGTAAAAAGCGACTAAGAGACTCGATAATTTCATGTCATATGTATTTCAGGCGACAGGTTGACAGCCTGTCATTAGTACACGATTATTGTGATACGGGCCTCAAATCAAATTAATTGTTTTTACAATATCTTTTCAATGTAAATGAAAAACTTAAATCAAGCTCTAATTTGTTCTTTCTAGAAACACTCCGGGGATCGAGGCGCCGACTGGGGTTCCACCCTTATGTTGTAGATATACCTCTGATCCGCACTAAGCATTTCGCTTCAACTTTTATCATGCGTACGGCTAAAGAGTGGAATTCCCTGCCGGCGGATCTTTTTCCGGAACAATATAACTTGGGCCTTTTTAAGGCAAGAGTGAATAGGCATTATCTAGGCAAGTATGTACCATCTTCGTCTGCATCTCCACTTACCACCAGGTGAGATGGCAGACAAATGCGGGCCTATGACATATAAAAAAAAAAAAATATTTGTCAAACGTGGCGATAGCGACAGTATTGTCATTGTTACGGCCGGCCTACCCCGCAAAGGATTAAGGCGTGATTTGTGTATGTACGATGCCTTGCCGTGTCTTGTCTTGTGCCAGGCTGACAACCTGTCACTAGTAATGCAAGAATCATCTGAAACTCAGTTAATCAGACGTCAATTTGTCAGACGTGGTGTTGGCGACCGTTATTTTACGGCCTTTAGCGCTCCGCTTACCCCGCAAGGGATAAAGGCGCGATATATGTATGTATGTTGTGTATGTATGTGTTGCAGAGATGGCGAGCGCATGGAGTGGAGTTTCTTCAGTTGGCAACTACAGATATATTCGAGGCGCCAGACCAGGACAAACTTTATGAAGGCGTCAAATTTATCAACAGGTAATATACCCACTGAAAGGGACAGCCCTCCGAATACAGATAGTGTAAAAATATTAGCTGCAAATATTTTAAGGACTGAACCAGTCCATGAAACTGAACAACTTTCCCAATGGAACATAGGTCAAAATATGAGAAAATTTTATGGACCTCTCATACAAATTGATTTGGTCGGTTGTAAATTTTGTATGGAAGGCTGTGGAAGGACGAATTTTTTTTTCAGATTTCGACCTATGTTCCTTGGGGAAAGTGGTTCAGTTTCATGGGCTGGTTCACCCCTTAAAATATTTGCAATTTTTTTACACCCTGTATATTTAAGTATTTTTTAGTAGGAATTAACAAGATTCTCTTCAAGAAACAATGGAAATGGAAATAATAGTACAGCAATGTTTCAGTCGAGTTGCATCAGTCTGCTCTAGTTTATTCATAATCTAATTTTCGTTTTCTAAAGTTGACCCAAGGGGTCATGACGTCATTGCTATCTGATAATAAGTTCGTCTATGGCTTACGGAACTGCTTAGATATTATCTCGTACTATCATACAAACACAACGAAAAACATACAAACTTTCGCATTACATTGTAAAAAATAAAGTCGCTTTTCGCGTCTGTCTGTCTGTATGTATGTTTGCTTAAATCTTTAAAACTACACAACTGATTTTGATGCAGGTTTTTTAATAGATAGAGTGATTCAAGAGGAGTTTTTATGTCCAATACTTGCCGGGAAAAATCCTTATTCCCACGGGAAAATGAGTTGCAGCGGGCGCAGCCGATGGGGCATGCCGCTAGTTTACAATATTTGTAGGATTAGTACGATATTGTGCCGTGTGGTGTCCGCAGAGTAGAATAGCATCACCCCCCACTCTTTCCGTGATGGTCGTAAGAGGCGACCGAGGGATTAGCCCGACCCAAGACCGGTCCTGGAGAAAGACAACTAACTCTACACTAAACCCCGAACGGGGTCTCCGTCAGGCGCGAGTGACAGATGTCTATCGTGCGGTAGACCCCTGCAGCCGACCTGGCTCCGCACGTATCGTCTCGTCGTTCCTGTGGAGTCAGCCATGGAGGCCGAGAGGGTGGCGCAGGTCCTGGGCAACCCTCCGATTGTTCTTGCCTCAGACACTGAATCGTCTACCACAGACGTATGATGCCAATAATGAGTACGATATTGCATATGCCGTGAGGTGCCGGCTTAGAATAGCATCAGCCCACATCCTTCCCGCGGGTGTCGTAAGAAGCGACTAGGGGACTCGAGAGTATTGGTGTATTACAATTTTTAGGCGACAGGCTGACAACCTGACACTATAGTGATACACATGTTTTCTGAAACAACCTTGGAAAACAATCCTAAAAAATGTCAGACCCACGTGGCGATAGCGACCGTATTCTTACGGCCGTTAACGCGCTGTCTACCCCACAAGGGATAAAGGCGTGATATATGTATGTATGTTGGTTATATTTTCCTTGCAGGTTCCTCCCGCCGAGCAGTAAAATACCCCGGGTGCCGGTAGAGGGCGCTCAGAACACAGGCACTGTCTACGTGCACTGTAAAGCAGGGAGGACGCGGAGTGCCACTTTAGTCGGCTGCTATCTCATGATGGTAAGCATCCCTCATTCTCCTTGCCTTGTTTGTTTGCGTGTGGGACACAGAGTCGTCCAACGACCCGATGAACCCTTGTGTCAGAATTCTTCAACCGCCTTCTATAAGTAGCAGGCTTCTGACATGGTAGTGTAACGACCGCCGTCTAATCATAGACAGCAACCGGGACCTACGGCTTAACGTGCCATCCGAAACACGGAACCATCTTTCTTACGGACAATCAGGTGGTTCAGCCCGCAATGTCCTAACCAGACTGGAAACAAATTCACAAAGTGTTAAATATCAACTTTGTGAGTGACCCACTGAGAATCGAACCCGGAACCTTCTGCGTCAAAGGCAGTCGCACCACCACTGCGCCACATCGGTTGCCTTAAGACTAGCTTTTAAGACTGAAATTAGTATGTTCAATTTAAAATGCATGTTCTTTTGGAAATAATTTATGTGTATTCTCCGTCCAGTGTAAACCTAACCTTATCATGGTCTCACAGAATACCAGCGCTGTAGATAGCTACTGCGGCTGTCTGCCGCATATTTTATTTATTTTATTTTATTTTGGCAACAGACAGTCATATAAATATCTATTACATACAATAGAACATGTTCAAGTATGGACCTTGAGTGCCTACTCTATTTATATTATACTTAGTATTAAACATATCGGAACACTGAGAAAAAAACAGACGGTACATTTCGCATTTACACTAGGTTCATAAAAATTGTTATGAGAAACAGAAAAATGTATCTTACATCTTCTCCATCAATTAAAACTTTACTACTTTGAAAGAAATTAATAATTATAACACTGATAAGATAATCTAAATGTTGTAGTTAGGAATTTGGGCTAATTGTGTCTTCTAGGTATTTAACTACAAGTTTTTTGAACTGAAGCAAATTTTTGGAGAATGGATCAACGTGAGACATCTCCTTGTTATAGAATGAAACAGAACGATGAAAGAAGGAATTATAACTATAATTTGACCTTGAGACTGCAACAGAAAATAGGTGATTATTTCTACGTACACTTTTTTGAGGTACACGAATTTTGATCTTTTGTAATAAGTTAGAGGAGTCTACATAGTTATTTAATATTTTGTAAATAAACATCATGTCAAACTGTTTGCGACGTAAACTTAGTGGTAGCATGTGGTATTTCTTTAAGGAATCATAATAAGATACATGTTCAGATGCGGTTCTGTAGTCTAGGGTTCTAACAAACGTTTTTTGAATTCTTTCAAGGCGCTGTGAATGACACTCATAATAAGGACTCCACACCACAGAACCAAAATCCAGTATGGAGCGGACTAAACTGCAATATAATATTTTATTTGTCATTATTTGTTTAAAAGGTTTACAGGTCCGTAGAATAAATCCTAATTGTTTGAGAGATTTTTGTATTATGTGATCATAGTGATCAGTGAATGTTAACTTATCATCCAAAATGATGCCAAGATCCCTAATTTTGGTGACTCGAGTAAGCTTTTGGTTTCCGAGACAGTAATCAAATTTTATGGGGTTTTTTTTTCGTGTATAACTTATAATAAAACATTTATCTGTATTTAGGTACAGTTGATTCCGAGAGCAATACCCTGCCAACATGTCAATATCATGTTGGAGACCTATGCAATCAGAGTCATTTTTAATAATTCTGAAGATCTTGGCATCATCGGCATATAGAAGAATGTCACTATTAACATTTGCTACAATGTCGTTTATGTAAAGAGTAAATAACAAAGGACCCAAGTGGGACCCCTGTGGTACCCCTGAGGGCACAGTTTGGAAGTCAGACACAAATCCTCTCAATGAAACAGCTTGCGATCGATTTTCGATATAGGACTTTATCCATCGGAACAGATCGCCGTGCACTCCGGCCGCCCAAAGCTTCTCTAACAGCATATAATGATTGATTTTGTCGAAAGCCTTTGAAAAGTCGGAGTACACTACATCTGCTTGTAGTTTCTTCTCCATGGTCTCTAAAATGATATCGGTAAAAGTTAAGAGGTTGGTGTCAACAGATCTGCCGCGATAAAAACCGTGTTGATTAGGTAATATATAGTTACGGAGGGCGAAGGAAAGTTGAGCAGTGACAATTTTCTCCAATATTTTTCCCAACACACACAATTTGGAAATAGGTCTATATTGTGTCACGCACGTCGTCTCTTTTATCGTTTTTAGGTATAGGTGTTATTAGAGACTTTTTCCACAAGTCTGGGAAAGTTCCTGTGGTAATAGATGTTTGGTAAATATACGTAACTGGCACGGTTAATTCTAGCGCACATTTAGAGATAAGTAATGGATGTATCCCATCAAACCCAGCACCTTTATTGGTATTTATTGTTTTTAATTCCTTTTGTACAATTTTTTCATCAATTTTTATATGATTAATATCTGATTGTGTGTTTTCAGGCGATAAAAATAGATCTGTTTGAGGAGTGTCTGGTGATGGATGAACGAAGACTGAATGAAAGTAGTTATTAAATAAATTGCTAATGGTAACTCCGTCAGTAGATGTTATATTGTTGTAATGTAATTTTTGAGGTAGACCAGAAGCAGATTTTTTTGAGTTAGCGTATGTCCAGAAATACTTCGGATTGCTTTTAATCTTTTCTTCGGTGATGCGTCTGTAGGTATCAAAACAGTTACTTTCCATACTCTGAGCCCTACTCCTTAGAAGTGAGAACGTCATGTAGTCCATTTTATTTTCAAAACGTTTCCAAGCACGGTGGTACTTTCTTTTCTCGTTTAATAATTTAATAAGCGGGCGCGTCACCCAAGGTGCATAATAGTTAGAATTCGAAGTATTTCTGAACGGAACGTATTTTTGAATGAGGTTATTCAAAACCACATAAAAGAAACCTATAACAGACTCCAGATCACCTCTTTTACGAAATTCCTCGAGCCAATTTATTTTACGTAATTCTGCATTTATAGCATCGAAATCGGCATTTATATTACGGCAACGGCATATGCTGAGTGAGGTCCATTTTCGGTACATAATATGTTCCAAGTATAATTAATTGTTTAAAATTTTTCGGTTGTTGTTGTGTTAACCGAAATAAATTTATTTTCTTTCTTTCTTTCTTATCTCGTTCTCTGGCGGGGTCGGCTACCTAACCTAGGAGATTTGACGTGGAACCAAGTTTCTACACAGAGCGACTGCCATCTGACCTCTGCAACCCGAAGGTTAACCTGGCCCGAATCCTAGATGTCACATTCAAATAACATCTCAATTCAAATTTTATTTGAATGTGGGTTTCATTACGATGTGTTTCCTTCACCGTAATAGCAGTCGGTAAATGTACGTGAGTGAATTCGTACATGTTCAAATTCAAATTCATTCGTTTTCCTTCCCGCGGGTGTCGTAAGAGGCGACTAAGGAACACGAGAGTATTGGTGTATTACAATTTTTAGGCGACAGGCTGACAACCTGTCACTATAGTGATACGCATGTTTTCTAAAACAACCTTGGAAAACAATCCTCAAAAATGTCAGACGTGGCGATAGCGACCGTATTCTTACAGCCGTTAACGCTCTGCCTACAAGGAGTTAAGGGATAAAGGCGTGATATATGTATGTATGTTACTTCAATAAATAATATTTTTACTTTACGTTTTTTCCAGCGACACGGGTGGACGCCTAAAGAGACCGTGGACTACATGAGGGAGCGGCGGCCACACATTCTGCTCCACACCAAGCAGTGGGAGGCGCTACATATATTCCACCAAACACACGTTACCGACAGCAGTAGTACCAAACAGCCTGCTGAGACGCTAAAGTAGTATTTTTAATTCGCTAGATGACTGGGTCATTCAATAAAATACAAAAGTAGTTATAACTATTTGTCCAAAAATACTACATTTTACACCTCGTATAGTAACCAAAGTTTCAGACGGACGGGATTTTAAGCCAATATAATTTATCTTTCTAATACATATATTTAAACGAGCAATAATTGTATATAAAGTGTAAAAATATTAGCTGCAAATATTTTAAGGGATGAATCAGCCCATGAAACTGGACAACTTTCCTCAAGGAACATAGGTCGAAATATGAGAATATTTTTTGGACCTCCCATACAAATTTAGACTTGGTCGGTTGGTAATTTTGTATGGGAGGTCCAAATTTTTTTTCATACTTCGACCTATGTTCCTAGAAAGTTGTTCAGTTTCATGGGCTGATTCACCCCTTTAAATATTTACAGCTAATAATTTTACACCCTGTATAAAATAACAAAATGGACAAGGTCTGGTTATGTCAGAAAGCTTTAAATAAAAGAAATCATATAATCATATGCCTACAGTATTTTACTTCAGATTTTATGACATAATTGTTGTAAATAGATAAAAATAAATAGCTAATATTTTTATGTTACCTTAAAATGATGTTTTATTTTGTTAATTTTAATAAATCAGTTTTTATATAAAATAAATATGTTCTTTTAATCAATGTTCTACTGGTACTCGAATTTTGACTCACTTTTCTACTTTACGGAATATACAGGGTGTAAGGGTGTAACAAAAACTTTGCAGGCGTGATCAGAGACCAAGTGAACAACTTTTACTATCTGGTGAGAAACAAGAAAAATTTTTCGAGTATAAAGTCAGCTTTATGGGGAATTTTGTATGGGAGGTCGAAAAAATTTCACGTTCCTAACATACCCCCCATAGAAAAAGTTGTTCATTGTCATGGTCTGATCACGCCTGCAAAGTTATCGTTACACCGTCCCTTACACCCTGTATAAGATGTGTTTTTACCATTATATTTTTGAGTGACGAAAAAAAATGCATTTTATCGATTGTATCTATAATCATTTATTTCTAACAATAAATTATTCACATACAACGCACAGCACATTTCATAAATAAACTACAATTAAGTAGCGGGTGAGATACGACGAGAAATAATACTTTTAGTAAAAAATCCAAATTAATTAATTTAAAATTTTGTGCTTTGCATTAAGTACCCCATAATGTTTAATCCATGATATAAAAAGTAATAGCACATTGTTTAAAAGTTCTTATATCTTGCAAAACGTCTAACATGCATAACGTCATTAAGTAGCTAAATGCCATTGGTGCTAAATTACTCAAAATCACACGGTGCAATTGATGCAAGGAAATGTTACAAAATGTAGAGCGTTATGTGCTTGTGATATTTTGCACTTTGACATTTTACGCTCTTAGACATTTTGCATCTTTTAACATTTCCTGTCATTCATCATTACGCGCTTTGCTTTCGTTACATTTTACACCTTATGATATGATGACATTATTGCATTTATGACATTTTGCTTTTATTGCGATAACGATTTGCATGTAAGATGAATAAGACCAAAACTAGTTCGTAATATTTTCGGTAGGTAAATTTACCTACAATGGTGTAGGTATTTTTGTAGGTCCAATATCTATCTACTAAATAGTCATCATCAAATAGTAATTCGAATACTTTGCGGTGTGAAATGAGTACACATGATGTCCATACTTATGTACAAAAATGACACTAATAAAAATTATTGTACCCCAAAATTTCATTTTGTCCTGTGTTCGTTAAAAGACCGAAAGAACGAGATGTTAGATCATTATTTACAATTTCGCAATAGGATCGAATCACAGGCACAAAACGTCAAATGCAGATGAATTTTACGCCTTCTTGTCAGCTTTGACAGCCCAGATGTCCCTGACAGCTTGTCCTAGTCCGACGTCGTGGCTGATGAGGTAAAACAGGCCTCCCAAAGTGGCTATAGAGATGAGATAGACAAGGGCGATCGCGATTTTGGGGATCAGGGGTCCGAATAGTGCCGCGCGGACGTAGTCTACGGCGATCGCCTCTAGACCCCTGAAATAGAGAAAAATACGAATAAAATGTAAGAAATCAATGCAGATTATCACATTTCAAGTCTGGTGGGTGTATCAAGCAGGCTCACGGCAGTGAGCATCTGAGGCTGCTCGTTTAATGGATACCCAGCTATTGAAAGAGACCAGACGAGCGATGTGGCGCAGTGGTAGTGCGAATGCCTTTGATGCAGAAGGTCCCGGGTTCGATTCTCGGTGGGTCACTCACAAAGTTGATATCTATCACTTTGTGAATTTCTTCCCAGTCTGGTTAGGACATTGCGGGCTGAACCACCCGATTGTCCGCAAGTAAGATGGTTCCTTGTATCGGATGGCACGTAAAGCCGTAGGTCCCGGTTGCTGTCTAAGATCGCTTAGACGGCGGTCGTTACACAACCATGTCAGAAGCCTGCTACTTGTAGAAGAAGGTTGAAAAAATCTGACACTAGGGTTCATCGGGTCGTTGAACGACTCGGTGTCCCACACGAAAAGAAAAATATTTGTCTTGTGACGCAAGACACATCGCCGGCCCAGTTATGGGCATTCGTACAACGATGATAAAACACCTAGAATAAAAAACTTCAATAACCTTCAATTCTACGGTCTACTACAAGTTTCCGGCTCGGGCTCCTTTTTAGGGCACGGCGGGAGCGGCTTTTCCTTAGGGCAAGGCTTCGTGCCTCCGCCCGCCGCCCCGCCCGCGCCCCCGCCCCCGCCTGAACCCCCGCAGGGTTTGCCCATCTCCAGCCAAAGCCTCCAGAAGTTGTTGGCCAGGCCTCCGTTATTCAGGGAGAGGTATAGCAGCCCCGCCAGCTGCGTGATGGACCAGATGTAGACGATCAGCATAGCGACCTTCGGGAGTACGTGGCCGACGACCAGCGTGCGGCAGTATTCCACCACGCATGCTTGTAAGCCCCTGGGGAGAATGGGAAGGGTTGCGGGAAAAGGTTGGGTAGGAGTGGATCTAATTTGATATTGGGATGATGGATAGGAATTTATGGAATATTCTAGGGGATGTGTACCGACAGTTACCCAGGTCATGCCACTGTGTAAGTGAATGTGTATCTAGCGTCATTTTTTACAAAAACGAAGATTTGAAATACGTGTTTAATTTTTTATTTATTTTTTACAAAGTAGTAAATTTCACATTTATCTTTTTGTAAGTCGAAATTAGTCCGACACACACGATACAGACCGTAATGTGTGTGTGTGTGTGTGTGTGTGTGTGTGTGTGTGTGTGTGTGTGTGTGTGTGTTTGTGCGTTTTCGTAAAAAAAGACGCTAGATACACATTTCATGCATTAACTTATTTGTGGTAAGATCCTGGAGACTTCAAAAGCTTACCAGTGACTGTGAGCTGTGATGAGTATCGCGACGGCCACGTCCAGGATCTTGTTGGGGAAGATGAGCGCGGCCGGCACCAGCGGCACCATCAGCGCCGTCACTGACTTCTCGATCACCCACAACTTGGCGTGGTCGTGCGCGTGCTCGTCTTTGGCAAACGTCTGTCTGACGGGTGAAGTACGGAGGGAACGCACCTGGCACAGACAACAAATTAAATTAGATCTTCATCATCGCGCCATCATCATTTGCCGTGTGATGCCGGCTTAGAATAGCATCACCCCACATCCGTCGCGCGGGTGTCGAAAGAGGCGACTAAGGGACTCGGAGAGTATTGGTGTATTAAAATTTTTAGGCGACAGGCTCACAACCTGTCACACACATGCAATACACATGTTTTCTGAAACAACCTTGGAAAACAATACTCGAAAATGTCAGACGAGGCAATAGCGACCGTATTCTTACGGCCGTTAACGCTCTGCCTACCCCGCGAGGGATAAAGGCGTGAAATATGTATGTATGTATGTATCAATATCCTCCTTGCCTTATCCCGTTCTATGTCGTGGTCGGCTAACTAACCTAGGGGAGCTGACATGGAAACAAGTTTTTAGACAGAGCGACTGCCATCTGACCTCTGCAACCCTAAGGCTGGCCCAAATCCGTAGATTATGGTTACATAATATTTTGACAATACAGCAGTTTACTCACTCTTGCCTATTTTCCCACGAAAAAAAAATGGAAAGTTGTATGAAAATTATGTGGCATTACTCTTAACAATTTTGTACATACATACATATATAACGCCTTGCGGGATAAGCAGAGCGTTAACAGCTGTGAGAATACGGTCGCTATCGCCACGTCTGTCATTTTTTCCCAAAGTTGTTTCAGAAAACATGTGTATCACTATAGTGACAGGTTGTCAGCCTGCCGCAATTATAATACGCCAATACCCTCGAGTATACAATTTTGTGAATTTAATCATTACAGATTTATCTGCACAATAATTTACAAAAAGGTAACAAAAAGCAATAGCTTTTGGGTTCAAAATATCTAAACAATTTATTATTATAACAAACTGTTTGAATGAATTGATTTATCTGTAAAATATGATACAGATAGGTAACAAAAACCAATAAGTACATACACACAGGCCTAGCAGCCTCAGATGCTCACCGCCGCACGCAACATGCTACGCGCGGCAGTGAGCATCTGAGGCTGCTCGGCCAGTGTGTACTCACCCAATAATTTTTGGGCCCAAAATATCTAAACAATTTGTGTCAGTAATAAGATAGTATACGAAGACTCACAGATTCCAGAATAGGCGTAGACTTGGCAGCTTTGCTCAAAGTAGTAGCATTTTTGAGGAGCATGGTGGACACAGGGAGGTTGCTCTGCATCGCCGAGGACTTTGTCATGAACCGGGCCACCGATTGCCTGAACAGCGGGTTCAGGCATGCTAGAACAGAAGAGATTATTTCTATTTATTATCTGATAGAACAGGGGTTGGTCCTGAGAAGACCAACAGCCACTGCAACCTTTGCAGATCTATTGTGGCAACCCTTTTCCTTTAAATGACCTCTTCAAGTCGTATCATTCTGAGAAAGGCCACAACTTGTTTGGGGTCAAGATTATGGACTTCCACAGGGGCCAACAAATGGCCACCCGTAGATTTACTTACTCAGAAGAGATTAATTCAATTATTACTGAGAATAGAAAGGCAAACAATCCTACTAATATTAGAAATGCCAATGTTGGTTTGTTACTCCTTCATGCAAAAACTACTAAGCCAATTTTCAAGATATTTGGCACACGGATAAAGGGAAACTTTAATAATATAGGATAGTTGTCAAAGCAAAAAAAATGTTCCTGTAGGATGTTAAGGGAATAAAACCGACTTCCAGGCGCCCACTAGTATTTTTATACTTCCTTTAAACAAAATTGTCTTTTATTTTGAATATCTGTCTACTAATGTGGTATGTGGTAGGGGAGGAAGGGGTACTTTGTACAAAATTTTATATTTTCAAAAGGATATTGCATGTAAAGAGGCGTAGGAGTGTTGCTTGCATTGCAGAGACTGCAAACAAACCCTAAAGTGCACAAAAAAAGACAAACCTGCAACATAATATAACCTATAAGTTTTCATAAATAAAATCTAAAACGGAAACAAATAACTACGATTGCATGTTGCTAATAAAATAGTGGCAACATGTATGAATTAACGGTTATTGTTTCAGCCATCGGTTTATGATTTACAGCCCATAAAAACAACTTTCCAATGGCCAACCTGTCACCAAAACACCATGTTATGTAATGTAATTGTTTTGCGGTAATATGTAAGGAAATTACCTGGAGTACGCAAGAACATGGACAGAGCCATTTTTATGATCTTAGCACACAAAACTTAGCCTGAAAACTAGTAAATAAATATATAAAAATCGTTTGCGACACTCGAACCCGATAGGGAGTCGAATTCGAAATTCGAGAATTAAATAAGTGTCAAAATTGCGATTGATTTACTTAATTTTTGTAACAGGTGACCACAACGACAAAGATAACAAATAGCTTTTGGTATTGTTTTGTCTCTTTTGTACTCAAAGATCAAAGTTAGATTTGTTAGATCAAAGTTTGTGAATCAAAAGCACAATGGTATTGCTACTTTTTCTTGATCTTTATACCATAAGGTACAAAAATGTTGTTCTTGTGATACTCGTAACAAGCACAATGTTGGAAAGTCTTCGTAAACGAAAAGCAATTTCCACAAGTGTTGTTTGTATTAACATGCTCTATAAACGCGTAGTAGTTGTCACTATCGAATTTTGATTTTTGACATCTCTTCTTGTCAGCTGATACCTTGTACGAAACGGCCTATTTAATATTTAAATATAATATCTCAGTTTTCTTGCAAGATCCTCTTTTATTTTGCCCAAAACCCATCAGGTTACGGGCCCTACGCGTTGTAGCTGTGCAGTCAGCCATTTATTTCCGTAAAATAGTCAACAAAGTGAAATACAAATTCAAACGACAATCTACGTGTTACAATGGCCGGCGGTAACGGAAATTCAAGTTTTTCAATGCCAGTGGAGAAATTGCGAGGTATTCACGACTACCACAATTGGAAATTCGCTATGCGAATGCTTTTGGTGCATGAGGACTTGTGGGACTATGTGGAAAACAAAGATAAATCGAAAGAGAAGAATGGCCAGAAAGCTTTAGCAAAAATATGCTTGTCAGTGCATACATCAGCATATCCTCACGTTAGAAATGCTGAAACTGCTTATGACGCTTGGAATAACTTGAAAAATGCGTTTGAGGATAAAGGATTATGCAGACGGCTGAGTCTTCTTCGAGCTTTGTTTGCCATGAAACTGAGTGAGTGTGAGAGCATGGAAATATACTTATCCAAAATCACAGAACTAGTACAGCAGCTCGCAGATATTGATTCTATACTGGAGGATGACTTTGTTGCGGTGCTAATGTTAAGCGGGTTACCACCAGACTATGACCCCTTAATCATGGCAATGGAGAACAACAACAAGACTTTATCAAGTGAGGTAGTAAAGGCAAAATTACTACAGGAAAACCAGCGACGTGATGACAAGACTGAGACGATAACAGCTCTAGCAGTGAAGAAAATTTTGAAGTGTTTTCGGTGCAAGAGTCCAGGGCATATTATGAAAGACTGTCCCCAGAAGTTCAACAAGCAGCATGGCAAAAAGGAGCAGTCATTTACTAGGGAAAAAGCGTTATTGACAGCTCTCTCTGTGTCGGTGAAGACAGACTGTTGGTGTATTGACTCTGGAGCGACAAACCATATGTGTCATAACCGTGGTGCAATCAGTGACTTTGTCGAGGTGAAACCTATCGAGGTGAACGTTGCGAATGGTGATAAAGTAGTATAAAGAAAACTCCGTTTTTCTTTAAACACCACTACTTTATTTTTTCACAACCTCACAGTAACACCAGTAAACGCAGACTGTCCGATCAGACTGTGCTGTGCCCCGGCTCAGCGCTCCCCACCACGCCATGTCTTCCGCATGGCGCGACAAGAAGCGACCAATCAGCGCTCAGCCAATCATCGCACACTTTTAAAACTACATAATCAAATCAGAGACTTAAATTTAAAATTAAAATATTATTAAATCCGTTTTCATGGCTTACGAATAATGATTAAATTCATATTAATTTACAAGAAAAATATTCGTAATAATTGATTTATTACAAGTTGATTGACAGTGTAAACTGTATAAAAATAGTAAATCCCTAATAAATTAGGTATAACTTAAAATATATATAATTGCAATAAAAACTAACAGAATCACAACATTCGGCCATCCGATAGCGTGCTAACTCCGAAGCACGCACAAATCACAACATTAGAGAAAATTAAAACTTTTTGTATTTACACCAAATTTTAAACTTAAATCATTATTAACTATTATTCCAATATACATATTAAGATTCTTTAAATACTTTATAATTCATGTTCATGTAGCTCATACATTATATAAAAACATTACTATAATCATAAATATACCATAAATTATATAAAATTATTATTTTTGAATTTCATCTTAATTTTCATAATCTTAATTCGCTTTTACGGCTATTCTGAGCTAGAGTCAGAGTCCGAGTTATCAGATGAAGGACAAGAGGATCTGTCAACTTCAAGGGCCTGAACATTAATCCACGGACGCATTCTGTCCGCAGCTATAACGGTCTCATATTTCTTTGTATTGAATCCCGGCACATTAGAAATTTTGTAACGGTCATTTCCTAAACAATTTATTATTTTAAACGGGCCAATAAATTTTGGTAAAAGTTTTTTGCTTTTACCATCATTGTTAAAATTAGTTTTGGTAATTTTGACTAAATCACCTACAGCGTAATTTTTGGCTGGGGATCTTTTTGAATCATAGGCCTCCTTCTGACGCTTTTGGCTCAGAGTAATATTTTCTAGAGCTTCCTGCCTAATTCCTTCAATATTTGTCCTACTTGAGAGTGAAGAATTTTGTAAGTCCGGTGTTTCGTCTCGATAAACGCTTGAGGTCGTTGCTAAAGTTTCTTCAGTTGATTCATCAACTTGAGCTTCGACAGTAGGAGTTGATGAGGAAGCAACTTCATCCTCAAAAACGGATAGCATATTATCCATTGGACAATTAAGTTTAACCCCAAACATCAGTTCACTAGGAGTCTTTTTAGTTGAGGCGTTTATGGTATTATTTATACCCCACTGTACTTTACCCAGTTGCTCATCCCAAACTCGTTCGTCTTTGCCAAAATTTTGTGTAGACAAGGCTGTCAGAATAGTTCTATTAAACCTTTCAGCCTGTCCGTTGGCTCTCGGACAAGCAACTGCGTTAAGAATATGTTTGATGCCTTTACTGCTACAAAATTCTTTAAATTGTTTTGAAGTGAACGCCGTACCACGATCAGAAACAATCCTTCGTGGTATCCCAAAATCATTGAAAAGATTCTGGAGTACTTTTAAAACGTTCTTCGTTTTGGTATCACGAACCGGTCTAGCAAAAAGATACTTAGTGAATCCATCGACAATCGTCAATATATAGTTGTTGCGTGACTTGCTTCTTACGAAAGGGCCCAAATGATCCAGATGTAGAGTATCAAATGGGACTTCAACTTTGGGTATAGGATGCAGAAGACCAGTATGGTTTTGAGGCGCACTATCTTTGTTGTATGCACAGTCGATGCAGGCTAAAACATATTTTTTTATAAATCGCCTCATCTTCGTAAACCAGTACTTGCTCTGAATCCGCTCCAATGTCTTGGCAAAGCCAAAGTGACCCACATCGTCGTGATTTGCTTTGCAAATTTGCCATCTAGCATCTTTTGGGATGACAAGTCGCGATTCTTCACCTACCTTTCGGTACAGTGAGTGATTTTTAATAACGTAATTCTTTTTCAATTCTTTAAGCTCCTCGTCTTGATTGGGATTCAGAATCCTCATAATGCGTTCCAGTTCTGGATCCGCCATTTGTAATGTTTGAATCCAATTTTCTGTGCTTATACTGAGAGTGGTAACATTCTGAATACTTGGTGGATTTCGACTCAAGGCGTCGACATGACTCATACGACAACCAGGACGATATTCAATTTTGAAATTGTACTCGCTAATAAGCAACCACCAACGTGCTATGCGCGGTATTAAGTCTCTTTTTGTTAACGTCGTTCGCAATGCATTACAATCAGTATAAACACAGAAATGTAGGCCCAAAAGGTAAGTACGAAATTTCTTCAGAGAACAAACCACAGCTAGGGTTTCTAACTCGTAAGAGTGAAAGTACCGCTCTTCAGCTGTGGTCTGCCTACTAAAGTAGGCGACAGGCTTCAACACCCTGGGACTAGTCTGCCATTGCATTAATATTCCGCCTAAACCTAATGAGCTAGCATCCGTGTGTACCTCTGTTTCTAATGCTGGATTATACAGTGCTAAAAGGGGACGTTCGACCAAATTATTTTTTAAATTGGTGAAAGATTTCTCCTCTTCGAAATCCCACCGCCATTGTGAGTCTTTTTTAAGAAGTTTTGTTAAGGGTCTAGCGATTTCACCGAAACCTTTTACAAATCGACGAAAATAGCTAGCTAGACCCAGAAACTGCCTCACTTCGTGCACATTACGAGGCGTTGGGAAATCTCGCACTGCAGAGATTTTTCTCTCACTCGGTTTTATACCATCTGTAGATATCTCGTATCCAAGATATTCAATTTTCGTATCGAAAAATGAACATTTGGATAGTTTTAGAGTCAAGCCAGTTTGTTGAATAATTTTAAGTACATCTTCCAGTCTTTCGAAGCCTTCCTCAATGTTGGCTGATGGAATGAGGAGATCATCCATGTATGCTAAGGCAGAACTAAATCTCCGACTGCCTAACATACCATTCATCAGCCTTTGAAACACTGACGGTGCGTTTGCCAGACCGAACGGCATACGTTTGAATTCGTAATGTCCGTCCGGTGTGACAAACGCAGTCAGGTATTGACTCTCTTTACTCATAGGTATTTGGTAATAGCCAGATGCTAAGTCTAGCGTGGTAAAAAATTTGTTTCCACTTAAATTTGAAAGCTGGTCATCAATTAATGGTAGTGGGTACTTATCCTTCACGGTTTTATTATTCAAAGCGCGATAGTCCACGCACAGTCTGGATTCTCCATTTTTCTTTTTTACTAGCAAAATTGGACTAGCATAGTTAGAGTTAGATTCCTGGACTATGTCATTTTTCAGTAAATCATCAACAATGTCCCTAACTTTCTCCCGTTCATGATAAGAAAGACGATACGGCCTATAGACAACAGGAGATTTATCGTGCAATTCAATTTGCATTTCTGTACCTCTTGCACAACCTAACTCACTAAGACTATTGGCAAAGCAATTTCTATACTTTTGTAATAGTTGGTATAGTCTATCTTGTACGGTCTGATCTACGTCTCCATTGACTTTAATATCAGTTTTGTCCAAAGGCTGCAACTGGCTGTCATCTTTTCCAGTCTGTATGATGAGAGTTTCAGTCTCCGCAATGGGACTAACTCTGGCAACAAGCTTATTTGCTTTAAAACTGAGGGTGCCATTTGTCAGTGCGGAAACAAATACCACAGCTTTACTCTCGCTAACAGTGTAACAACCTTGATGCAGATAATATTCTTGACTTGGACTCAATCTGGTGCTTCCGTTAATATAGATATCACCAGTATAGGGTTCTTTGGTATAGACTTCCACCAAACCCCCCTTTTTGATATCCACGTCTTTTGCCACAAGGAGTTCAATAATTGAAACCCCTACCTCAGGTACATCAGAAGGAGTCTGATAAAAGAAAAGCCTTTCGTTGTCTTTCAAAACAGATACTGAAGGCAACTCTGTAAAATTGCGTCCTATTAACATTCGAGTATTCAAATCGTCTAAAAACTTATCATTTACTACCAAAACATTTACGTCAGTCTCTGCTTCGTCAATTCGAATCTGGATCCGAGACTGAAATTTTGGAATTACGGCGGATTTTCCGAATCCTTTTATAGTTGGCAAGTTTTTATAGCATTCAATGAGACCTAGCCGTTTTGCATCAGAATAACCAATCAAACTACATTGGCTTCCGTAATCTATGTAAGCGTTGTTAAGCATTGTCCCATTGACATAGACATTTTTGTGGAATTTTTCGTCCGAGAAGTCAAGAGTTCCACAAAATATTTCAGTAGAATCATTATCGTTTGACTGGTCTTTGGTGGTTATCAAATCATGTTGAACCGCCTCACCTAATATAGTTGATTCATTTGTTACCACCTTCAAGACCTTTTTTTCTGTTGACTGGCTAACTTGGCCACCGTCACTTACTTCAAAAGACTGCAATGGTTTTCTATTGCAATCATTAGAATTGTGACCAACCCTGCCACACTTAATACATTTTAATAAAGGCTTTTTACAATTGTAATAAGTGTGGCCCCGTTCGTTGCAGTTAAAGCATGTAACATCAGAGCTTTTGGTAGAGGAAGTTGACCTATTATTATTGTTGGAACGGAAATCTCGCCTTTTTGAAAAACCGAATGCGCCGTTTCCGCGTATAGAATCCTTCGACTGCGAAGGTTGTTGTGACGCCAAATAGTTTAACAGATCCTCAGGCTCCTCACATTTTAGGGCTTGAGCCCCGTTTCTAATTGAACTATCAGATAATCCATATATAATACAGTCAACTGCTTTACGGCCGACAATCTCGCACCTGCTAAGTAGTGACAGTTTATCATAAAAATAATCTCTTAGAGTTTCATCTGTGCGAGATTTTCGGTTTAGCATTTCCTCTAGTAATTTACCATAATTGATATCATTCGGAAAAGCTTTAATGAATTTTGATTGCCATTCCGCCCATGAGAAATCTAAAGATGGCAAAGCTTCATACCAACGTTTTGCTAACCCACTTAGTTTCTGGAGCGCATAATGTATAGTTTGATTTTCGTCCCAACCATATATGACAGAACATTCATTTACCTTTTTTTAACCATCTTTGCACATCTTGAGATTTATTATCGGGGTTAAATTCTGGTACAACGTTAGTAGTAGAAGTATTCTTACTTGCAGTCTTTTGCAGTGCAGTAATTATCTTTAATAGATCCTCAGTCGTCAGCCCTTCTGTAGGCTTGGTTCTTTTGTTAGGTACTTCTTCTGTCTCACTGGACGTTGACCTACGTCGACGTCTTGAGCTTTTGGGTGTATAACTTCGATCATCGTCACCTGAAAAGGGTTTGCACTTGACGTTCTTTTTTTTTCAAAGCTAAATGAGCTAATAAACATTGCTAGTATGTCATAATTCCTGACAGAGGTGCTTAAGTTGTAGGTAAATGACTGCCACATATTAAAAATAAAAACTCGAAAATTACTTATAATAGGTCAGATTTTAAAGTTATTAAATTCTGATACTAGGGTTCATTAGCTAGCTGAACGCCTCTGTGTCCCACACGAAAAGCGAAAAGACAGAACTCACAAAATTATGCATAATACCGCATCTACATCGCTGTTATAATCGAAACTCAAAATCATTGGAGAAAGGCCACATAGTTGGCCGTCAGTAATGAAACTTCGAGTAAATAGTACAAGACAACACGCCTACATGACTGTCAAAATCAAAACTGATATGTTTAAGACAGCTCACCTACATGGCTATCAAAATAAAAACTCAAAGTAATATGTTTAAGACAGCACACCTACATGGCTGGCAAATTAAAAACTCATATGTTTAAGACAGCTCACCTACATGGCTGTCAAATTAAAAACTCAAAGTAATATGTTTAAGACAGCACACCTACATGGCTGGCAAATTAAAAACTCATATGTTTAAGACAGCTCACCTACATGGCTGTCAAATTAAAAACTCAAAGTAATATGTTTAAGACAGCACACCTACATGGCTGGCAAATTAAAAACTCATATGTTTAAGACAGCTCACCTACATGGCTGTCAAAATAAAGACTCAAAGTAATATGTTTAAGACAGCACACCTACATGGCTGGCAAATTAAAAACTCAAAGTAATACGTTTAAGACAGCACACCTACATGGCTGTCAAATTAAAAACTCATATGTTTAAGACAGCTCACCTACATGGCTGTCAAATTAAAAACTCAAAGTAATATGTTTAAGACAGAACACCTACATGGCTGGCAAAAATGGAAATTCAAAGTAAAAGAACTCGCCTACATGGCTACATTTTTACCCTTTTATTTAAGGATAATTTAATGTAAAAAGATAATAAATTGTTGTAAAATTGGGCAAGGAAATGTCGACAAAAGTCAATTATTGTATTAATTATATCAGGGAGTAGCCCCGACCAAAAATTAATACAAAGGTTGACATAAAGTTAAGCGTAAAGTGCCCACAAGGGGTGTCTGTGACTCCGGGGAGCATGAGTGTGTAAAAGCTAAGTCAACGCAGTGGCAATCTTATCGGAGAGTTGCCCCGATCAAAAATTGACACGCACCAACTACACTTTAGTGTGAATGTACGTGTGTTATGTATATGTAGGGCAATTTCAAAAAAAATTGTACACTTTCGAAAAAGTGGTCGACATAATTTATGTTGATATAATGACATTTTTTTTTGAAAAATAGAATCTGCAATTAATAATGTATGTAAATATAATATTTGTTTTGTAATTTATTCAGTATTTTAAGAGATATTCAGTAAAATAGGAATACAGGTCATTATGGTCAATCAGTTTTGTTACCACCTTTGAAGCATGTTATCTCACAAAATAAAATTAAACCTAGTTATTTTATATGTTTTTCGATTACTTTGTTAATTCAACTATCTTAAAAAATTTTAAAATGGTCCAAAAGTCTTTATTTTTTTTCAGTAAAGCAATAAATAGGTCCGTTTGGTTACCCTGGTCACCAAACCAGATCATATTTTCTTTTTTTTACAACAATGCGTTATAAAATTGTAACAAAAATTATTTAAACTGATAAATTTACATTACAGTTTTATAAAATAATACGGAAAACAATTAAAATCGTACTAAAAATATCAAAAATACGCCAATACCTGTAACCAAAGTATCAAAATGGACAGTCACAAAATTGTAAGGGTAGGGTTACACGCCGCATACTTATTGGGAATAAACTAGTATAACGTACCATTGAATTCATATTGAGTATTTGTTACTGGTTTTAGGTAGAGTTAACCACAAAAATTGTAATAATATAATTAATTTGAAAGTTTTGATTTTATTTTATAAATGAATGAGATTTATCTTATTATTTCTCTTATGTTATATTTTATTTATGTTTGTAATAAATATTGTTATTTTAAAAACTAATGTTTGTCGAGTTAATCAATACATATCTTTATGAGCTTTTACCGAACAATTATTTTAATTTGGCACTGAAAGTCCGTATATATATTTAAAAAGATCACTTAAAATGAGAACTGGAAGAAAGCTAAACAAAAAAAACTACAATAAAACAGTAACAAGCCTTTATCTAAAATATCTTATTTTTATTATCGAGCACTTAAAATAAACAAAATAATATATATTATTTACAATTGGCACCATGTAAACTCAGCTTTACGCTGTCAGTTTTGTTACTTTGCCTGTCAGCGTATAGGTTACCAACAAAATGGGTAACAAAA
The DNA here is from genome assembly GCA_029255805.1 of Keiferia lycopersicella. NCBI lineage: Eukaryota > Metazoa > Arthropoda > Insecta > Lepidoptera > Gelechiidae > Keiferia > Keiferia lycopersicella. The sequence goes on from JARACZ010000024.1 coordinate 2,078,305, forward strand.
TGGAGGTAACATCGGGCTCCGAATTTGGATTAAAATATCAGTAAAAATCGACAAAAACACATTTAGTTTATCAAATTTTGAACACTTAATCTTTATAATTTATTGAAAATTTAAAACACGCGCTCAATAGCATGCCATAAAGTGATCAAGAACTACAGTGGTAACTAACCCGACAAATTTTCTGAATCTTCCGTACGCACCTCGACTTGCACGTTTCACGATCCCGTTGTAAATGGCAGAGCCACATTAAAGTGGCCTATGGCTAGACGATTAAATAATGTTACTATTTTTTAAGAAAACCTACCAACATCTTTAATATTTTTATTGTAAATCAAGGTAACAAAACTGACGTTTCGTGACTGGACAAAATTGGGGACAATATTCAAAAATTATTATAAATTCTATTTCAACATATTTAAAGTTTAAAATCCCTTATTCCGGAAGCATAAAGCATTGCCATTCTAAAAAATATAAAATGTGTGGGGGTCTTCTTGGAAGAATATAATTAAATTCAACCGTCTTTTTCGCTAACTGTGGTGGGGACAGCCAAAATACTGGTTCGTCCTGTGGTATATTATTTAATATAAATTAAACTATAAATGATAGCACGAAATGTTTAATGTTAAATAGCAGACTTTAAACTATATTTTTGGGGAAAAATAAATAAAAAGTACAAACAATTAAGATAACACCTTTAAAAAAATACGCAATTTGGGGGACAGGTAAAAATCTGGAGGTACAATTTTTTTTGAAATTGCCCTGTAACGTAACGCCTTGCATAATTTTACAACTAATTTTCAGTGCAAAAAAAAAAAAATTTGAAAAATTACTTACGATTTTTATCCGACATGGCTCGCAGGTCGTAGCACTTCTGACTTATAAAGAAAACTCCGTTTTTCTTTAAACACCACTACTTTATTTTTTCACAACCTCACAGTAACACCAGTAAACGCAGACTGTCCGATCAGACTGTGCTGTGCCCCGGCTCAGCGCTCCCCACCACGCCATGTCTTCCGCATGGCGCGACAAGAAGCGACCAATCAGCGCTCAGCCAATCATCGCACACTTTTAAAACTACATAATCAAATCAGAGACTTAAATTTAAAATTAAAATATTATTAAATCCGTTTTCATGGCTTACGAATAATGATTAAATTCATATTAATTTACAAGAAAAATATTCGTAATAATTGATTTATTACAAGTTGATTGACAGTGTAAACTGTATAAAAATAGTAAATCCCTAATAAATTAGGTATAACTTAAAATATATATAATTGCAATAAAAACTAACAGAATCACAACAGTAGCGGCTGTAGGGTTTGGCAACGTGAAAGTCAACTTGAAAGACAGTATTAGGACAATCAGTGGTGTATATTTTGTACCTAAACTTTTAGCAAACCTTTTGAGTGTGAGCACTATGTGTAAAAAGGGTTTTGATGTACTGTTTAGTAAATGCGGAGGGTGTTATATATTTGATGGAGATGAGGTAATAGCTACTGCTTCTCTGGTGAATAATGTATATCAATTAGATACAATAGAAGCACTTGAAAGAGTAGTAGGTAGTGCGGTATCCGAGGGTGCCAAATATTCTTTGTGTTCTGTGTCGGATTCTGTAGCACTTTCACAGAAAACTACTGAAGGGTCCGGAGTGTCTGCCAGCACAGATGATGTGGATCTGATAGAATCAAACTCTGGGGCTGTGGCATCGGGTTGTAAGGAGACACAAGAAACATGGCATCGGAGACTAGCTCATCTCAACACCAGGAGCATGTATGTCATGAAGCAAGGTATGTGTACAGGCATAGATTATGATGATAATAGTTTCAAATCTTGTATTGCTTGTGTTGAGGGGAAACAAACTAGAACTCCTTTCCCAAAACATTCACAAACAAGGTCAAATGAGTTACTGGGGCTTGTGCACACTGATCTGTGTGGTCCATTAGCTCAGGCCTCTTTTGGTGGAACTAAATATTTTTTGACGTTCACAGATGATTTTTCTAGAAAGACTTTTATTTATTTTTTGAAGTCTAAGGGAGAAGTTTTTGAGAAATTTAAAATTTTTAAAGCTTTGGTGGAGAATCAGACGGACAGGAAGATAAAAATATTAAGAGGTGACAATGGTTGTGAATATGTGAATAATAAATTCCAGGCATACTTGAGGGAGCATGGCATCGTACATCAGACCACGGTTCCATACTCGCCTGCTCAAAATGGAGTCAGCGAGCGAGTCAACCGTACAGTGATGGAGAAAGCAAGGTGCATGCTACAAGATGCTGGTTTGGATCAAAGGTTCTGGGCAGAGGCAGTCCAGACGGCGGTGTACATCAAAAACAGAACACCTACTAAAGCTGTGATGGGTGTAACACCGGAGGAGAAATGGACAGGCAAAAAGGTAGACGTCAGTCATTTAAAAATTTTTGGTTGTTTAGCTTATGCATTGGTACAACACAGGAAGAAATTGGATGCTAAAAGTAAACAATATATTTTTGTTGGCTACTGTGAAGAGAGCAAGGGCTACAGGCTTATAGACCCGGAATGTCCTACCACATGCATAAAGGCTAGGGATGTAACTTTCTTTGAAAATAAATTTATTTCTAAAGCTACACCTAATAATAATATGTCAAATGATGATATTACTGTTTTTCCCATAACAACAAGTACTGACAGTACTGACACAAATGAGTCCGTACAGCCATCCGATTTATCTACAATGTCGGAATTACTCAATGATGGTAGTCTCGCTGAAGTTTCTACTCATGTAAATTTATCTGATGACATATTAACTATGCCGAATCAGAGGAGACAGGAGTTTTATACATCGAGTGACGCTGACATGGGAGATACTACGATTTTAAGCACAGAAAATGTGTTGGATTCTACTTACGTTCCAGAAGAATCGTCTGGCAGTTACGAGGACACGGATACAAGTTTCCAGAGCACGGAAGACTCAAAGGAGTATGCCAACATGGTGTCCACGCAGAGCTGCACTAGTGACGAGCCACTGACAGTACGTGACGCGCTGAGTGGCAGGGATGCTGAACAATGGCGAGAGGCCATGCAAGATGAGTATAACTCATTTTATAAAAATAACTGTTGGACTTTAACAGAACTAAAGAAAGGACAGAAAACAGTAAAATGCAAATGGGTTTTTAAAATTAAACGTGGGCTTAATGGGGAAATATTAAAATATAAGGCACGTTTAGTTGCAAAGGGGTTCACACAAAAATATGGAATTGACTATCAGGAAACTTTTGCACCAGTAGTCCGGTATTCAACAATTAGGATGTTGTTTGCTATAGCAGCAGAATATGGTTTGGATATAGATCAATTGGATGTGAAAACTGCATTTTTGAATGGCGATTTGCGTGAAGATGTAGTCATGGAACAACCAGAAGGATTTATTGTAAAGGGGAAAGAAGACAAGGTCTATAAATTAAATAAATCCATCTACGGTCTGAAGCAATCTGCAAAATGTTGGTACGAAAAAATTAATACTATTCTAACTAAGAAAATGTTTTTCAACAGGTCTTTAGTAGAACCATGTGTATATTTCAGATCACAACAAGGCAAGCTGACTATCATTAGTCTTTACGTAGATGATATTTTGTTAATGACATCGTCTCAGGTAGATAAAAAGGCTATAAAAGATCAATTGATGAAAGAATTTGAAATAAAGGACTTGGGTACAGTTCATGAGTTTTTGGGAATGAGAGTTTGTAAGGAAAAGAACATGATAACTCTTGATCAATCTAACTACATAAAAAATGTTCTGCAAAGATTTACTATGGATGACTGTAAACCAGTAGGTACTCCGATGGAACTTGGTCTTAAGCTTACTAGGGCTGATGTTTCAGGAGATTTTGATTACCGGAATTTAATAGGTTGTCTTATGCATGTTGCAGTTTGTACGAGACCGGACATCGCCCATGCTGTCAGTTATTTGAGCCAGTTTAATAACTGCTATTCGGCTGAACACTGGAAGGCTGCAAAACGTGTACTAAGATATCTCAAGGGCACCATTGATTATCGTTTGGTCTTTGAAAAATCAGGTTTGGATGTCTCTGGCTTCGTGGATGCTGACTGGGCGAGCTGTGAGGTCGATCGAAAGTCTTACACGGGTTTTGTTTTTAAAATAGGTAACTCAATAGTTTCCTGGGAAAGTCGTAAGCAGAAAACAGTCGCTTTAAGTAGCACAGAAGCTGAATATATGGCACTTTCGGATGCATGCAAAGAGGCATTATTTATACGCACTTTTTACAATGATTGCTTACATTTGAATTGTGTTTTAACATTGTATAACGATAATCAATCCGCACAAAAGTTATGTGAGAACTCTATGTTTCATGCTAGGACAAAGCACATAGATATAAGACACCATTTTATCAGGGATGTGATAGATAAGAAATTTGTAAATGTTAAATATCTTTCCACAGATGAAATGCCAGCAGATATTCTCACAAAACCTTTAGTAAAGGAAAAATTTGTAAAGTTTCAGGATCAATTATGTTTAAGAAAAATTGTTTAATCTTGTGTATGTTTTAAACTGTGTAATCTTTTTCTTTACATGTGTATGGTCTCAATTTGGAAATTGTTTTGGTTTAAGGACAGGTGTTGGAAAGTCTTCGTAAACGAAAAGCAATTTCCACAAGTGTTGTTTGTATTAACATGCTCTATAAACGCGTAGTAGTTGTCACTATCGAATTTTGATTTTTGACATCTCTTCTTGTCAGCTGATTGATACCTTGTACGAAACGGCCTATTTAATATTTAAATATAATATCTCAGTTTTCTTGCAAGATCCTCTTTTATTTTGCCCAAAACCCATCACACAATACTTCAAAAAATAGTTCAAAAGTAACGACGTTAGATAAAAAATTACCGTATTTAATAATCAATTTATACCTGCGTTGAGATTACGCACGTGGTAGCTCTAAATAACTATTGCGTTAAAAACTACAAATTAAATTTTGTTACAAATGGTACTTTTTTTACTTCTAGGGCAACCCTAAATACTTGCCATGCCTAAAGATACATAAGCATTTGGTAAAAAAATGTTTCTCATCGTTGTACCACTTGGTGCTCCAGATCCACTTTACTGCGTCGTGCTGCAAGCATGCAATTGAGAAATGATGTACCTACCTACGTTGTTATTTTTCAGTGTGAGACACTAAAAAAATTTAAGAAGAGAGAAAGGGCGCTTGTTGTGGTAGTATTTTTGATCTATCATCTGGCAGCCCTATTTCCGAATGACAATTCAATTTTGTGATTTGTTGTTTGGAATAGATTTTCAGTAAATTTCTCTTAAAATACGACTGTTTTCTTACATTTCTGCATCTAACTGAAGACAGCACGATGGCTGCTACAACCTTAGAAGACAAGTCCATCTGGGAAGACGGCGAGGAGGCGTTGAGCGAGGAGGTACTCCGCATGCCCACAGACGAAATAATCAGCCGCACGAGACTCCTGGACAATGAAATCAAGATCATGAAAAGCGAAGTCATGCGCATCTCCCACGAGCTGCAGGCGCAGAACGAGAAAATCAGAGAAAACACGGAAAAAATCAAAGTGAACAAGACATTGCCATACTTGGTGTCAAACGTCATTGAACTGCTGGATGTAGATCCTCAGGAGGAGGAGGAAGATGGCGCCGTCGTGGACCTGGATTCGCAGAGGAAAGGAAAGTGCGCAGTCATCAAGACCTCGACACGACAGACCTACTTTTTACCAGTCATTGGTCTAGTTGATGCGGAGAAATTGAAGCCTGGTGATCTAGTTGGTGTGAACAAGGATTCCTACTTGATTCTGGAGACGCTGCCGGCTGAGTACGACGCGAGGGTCAAGGCTATGGAGGTAGACGAGAGGCCAACGGAACAGTACTCTGATATTGGTGGATTGGATAAACAGATTCAGGTCAGTCAAGTATACAGGGTGTAATATAGATTTTATAAAATGAAATCTTGGTCATTGTATGCACAGGCACATTTGAGAGAAACAAATCATGAAATAGGAGATAATCCATTTTCATTAACATTTTTTTCTACAGCTATTTATGATTTGCTGTACTATTGTTAAACTAAATTAGATTAAATTGTTAAACTAATTAATTTCAATAGACTGGACTTATACAAGTGTTGTAGTGATGAACTTTAAAAAGATATCGGGATACAGGCATCTATCAGTTGTTTCAACTGCCTGCCTGTTACAAATAATAATAATAATAATAAACTTTTAACTACAATCAAGCCTACAATACAAATTGATAGCAACAATCATACAAACCGAAGAGAGAAGGAAGTGCTTTTAAAATATTGTAATTTTCTGCAAGAAACAAAGAATATTTATACATAATTATGTATTAGTTTATTGTATTAAACATTTCCGTATATATATAGTTTAATATAATTTAATTTGTACATTAGTATGTAAAATAGTTTATTAGTATATGTATTATAGTTATATTTACATGTGCAGTATCCAGCTTGACTCTGCGTACTTTTCCTGTCAACAAAAGGTTGCCTGGATAAATGTTGGTGGTGGTAGAAATTGCTACATCAGCAATAAGGCCGCCTATATTTTACCGAATTTTCTTCTATTGTACTTTTCTGTGTTATGTGTTTTGTACAAATAATGCATTTGTATTGTATTTATAATTTTTTCACACTCCAGGAGCTGATTGAAGCCGTAGTCCTCCCAATGACTCACAAGGAGAAGTTCATCAACCTTGGCATCCACCCACCCAAGGGAGTGCTTCTCTACGGACCCCCGGGTACCGGCAAGACCCTCCTGGCCAGGGCCTGCGCTGCGCAGACCAAGTCTACGTTCTTGAAGTTAGCTGGACCACAGTTGGTGCAGATGTTCATTGGTATGAGGGACTATTCATTTTAGTTTACAAAAAAAATGCAAGTACAGTTTTAGACTTTATACACAAACCCCTTTGGTCATAATACGTAATACCTATGCATAGAAAAAATGCTATTTTAACATAATTTTTTAAAGAAAGGATCCCAAATTGGCGACATCATTAATGTTTGTCTTGTCTCTCTATTAAAATATATGAGCAGGATACATGAATCATCTGATTGGGCCCTCAATATTTGTCAGACTTGGCGATGGCGACCGTAATCTTACGGCCGTTGACGCTCTGCCTACCCCGCAAGGGATAGGGGCGTGATATATGTATGTATGTATGTATGAGCAGGATGTCAACAATAATGTTGCCCTTCGGGATTCTTTTTTTTTTAAATGTGTTATTACGGAAGGAAACTTGTGAAGTTTTCAGGGTACCCTTTATATGGGTGGTATTTCTATTTACATTTATTTTTGCAGAACATAAACTTGTCCTCACTTGTAGTCAGAAAAGAAATAAAAAGAGGCTTTACTTTCATCAGGCATTTATTTTTTAAACTTGTATGGAATATTCAGATAAAAAATATTTTGTAAGAACAGAGTCCAGAACAGAATACTTTTTTAATTTGATTAAAAAAGGAATCTACATTTTTATCACACATTTTTTGAAAGCCCTGCAGTGGCACGCTCAACAGGCCTAAAAAAATAAAATTTAGTGTAATCAAGAAAAAAAATAGTTGTGAAGACTCAAACGAATATTTTCTTTTACTAAAATCAATGTTCCTTCCAGGTGACGGCGCTAAATTGGTCCGCGACGCCTTCGCCCTAGCCAAGGAGAAGGCTCCAGCAATCATCTTCATTGACGAGTTGGACGCTATTGGTACCAAGCGCTTCGACTCAGAGAAAGCTGGCGATCGTGAGGTGCAGAGGACCATGCTTGAACTGCTCAACCAGCTCGATGGGTTCACTTCCACTGCTGACATCAAGGTATGCAAAAGGGAATAATAAGAGGGCAGGCATATCTACTGCTGTACATTGTATGAATAAGAATCTAGAAAGAAAATGTGCAATTTGCTATTGGTCATTAATGACGTCTTGTCATCATTCATCATTCTCGTTGCCTTATCCTGTTCTCTGTCAGGTCTGCTACCTAACCTAGGGGATTTGATATGGAACCAAGTTTTTACTCAGAGCGACTGCCATCTGGCCTAACTAAGTTAAGTCACTTTCAAATATCATCTGAATTAAATTTTTTTGGATGTGGGTTTCCTCACAATGTTATTTCTTCGCCGTATAATACTTACTCTAAATGTTTAATACTTATTACTTATAATACTTACTACTGCCGGATAATACTTACTCTAAATGTATTCTATTCAGGTGATAGCAGCCACAAACCGCGTGGACATTCTGGACCCGGCGCTGCTGCGGTCGGGCCGGCTGGACCGGAAGATCGAGTTCCCGCACCCCAACGAGGAGGCGCGCGCCAGGATCATGCAGATACACTCGCGGTCAGTTCCAGCTCAATTTTCAAACAGATTCACAACGAATACTTTTAGAATGTCAATACTATCACTCAATCAATCAACCAAATACTTTATTCGTAACTGTAGGTAATGTATACAGAGGATCTTAAAAGTAGTTGGTATCACTACAGTTTGCCGGTTGGAGTACAAAATTCAGGTCAAGTTTAGTTATTGCAAGTACAATGGTATCTAGTTAAATAAAATTAATATTGGGAAAACAAAATAAATCTTATTAAATAAATAAATTAACATTACAAAAAACAGTAACAAGAAATGATTTTTAAGAATTTTTTTTTTTCATTAACACAGTTCTGCACACATTTGTTTCAATTCAAATTGTTTTCAATGTTATTTCTGGGTCTTAAATTGAAATTCTGAGTAACGGGTCTTAATTTGAATAAATTGGGGTTAGATTTTAAGTACACGGCTCATTCTAAAATATAAAGAGATGGGAATGTAAGTATGAATGGTCATTGTAAATAACTTTTATACTACACCTAGTAGGATTAGTCATTGTAAGTTACTTTTATACTTCACCTACATAGAAAATGCCTTATAGCCTATTGAAACGTAGAGAGTAATGTGACTCATTGTTCACGTTTCAATTAACGGGAAGGAATAATCCATATAAATCACTTTCCTCCCCAAGGGAGGAGCTTCGAGGGACTTCGAACTGTCAATACACACACACACATATACACAAATGACGCCTATATCCCTAGCGGGGTAGACAGAGCGCTGACGACCATAAAATTACGGTCGTTCCGCCACACCTAACAAATGATTGAGGGTCGTTTCAGATAAGTCGTGTGCCACTGTAGTGACAGGTTGTTAGCCTGTCGCCTAAAATTGCAATACACATGTAACCCTCGAGTCCCTTAGTCGGTTTTTACGTAACCCACGGAAAAGAAATAGGGTGATGCTAAGCCGGCATCACACGGCATTCATTTTTTAAATTCTCATTTCGTGTTTCCAGTAAGATGAACGTGTCTCCCGACGTTAACTTTGAGGAGCTGTCGCGGTCTACGGACGACTTCAACGGCGCGCAGTGCAAGGCGGTCTGCGTGGAGGCGGGCATGATAGCGCTGCGGCGCTCCGCCACCGCCGTCACGCACGAGGACTTCATGGACGCCATCATTGAGGTGCAGGCCAAGAAGAAGGCCAACCTCACCTATTACGCTTAGTTTTACTCAAATATATCTAAATATGTATTATTGTAATAAAGATTTTTTTGAAGTTTTTTGTTTTACTGCCTCTGTACTATACAGTTAGTTGACGCATCTTTACTATGAAAAGTAATTAGGTATCACATGTTTCCCTTTCACTAGGTGTGGTAAATCATTAATGTATACAAGAAATAGTAAGGGACCAAGAACCGAACCCTGCGGAACGCCCATATTTATTTTAGATCCAGGATCCGATGATCTTTCACCATTGACATCAACCTTTTGGATTCTGTTGTTCAGATAGGATTAGAAAAGGCTGAGAGCCTGGTCTTTTACGCCGTAATGAAGTTATTACAAGTAGATTCCTGACAAGTTTCGTGATGAACACAATCACAAAATACACCACTTACGTTATAAGACTGCTTCCAGGCATCGATTATGTGATTACTGAGGTCGTCAACGCCTGCATGAGTGGTAGTAGAATGACCCCGCGTGAATAATACATATTGTGCATTAATACAAGGTTTCGTATATCTATCATAAAGTATATCTAAGATAAAGATTTTGTAAGAATTTTTTTTTTTTACTGCCTCTTGATATTAGGAATGATGGGAGCGGATTTTCAAATCTCCAATGATACTGTGCTAACGAAATGGAGGCCTAAAATTTATGTATGTATAGTCATCTGCGCGACCTTTGCCAACTTCTCAGTTTGCCTACTTTCCGAATAGCTGATGCATTAATTCCAATTTTGGATAGTTGTTTCGTCTTGGACCGCATTCCATCCCTTAACATACTTTTCTCTCTTCTCCTACACACGTTTATACAGAAATGAACGTAATAATAAAAATAATTTAAACCTGGCGCGCCGCACCCTATTTCGCAGCTGTTATTAGTGTTGCCATTATTCAAGTTTAGCCCTCGAGTACAGGAAAGTGGTAGGACTTAAGACTGAAGCGCATTACGCATGTCTTATACAATCACTGTAATGACTATTCTTATCTACATTTAATTAATAGATTATATGTTTTTCTTAACTTTTTCGGATATATTAAAAGTACTTGTATATGCATTTTGTGTTTTTGTGCACACAATAATGGGGAGAACAATGTAAATCATGAGTAGAACGTCAAATTAACTGGCAACATCGACTGTCAAAGCCCCGAAAAAAATTTGAAATTTGGGAAATGGATCTGTCATTCAAAATTTTTTGTCCTATTTATTTGCAAGTTATAAAAAAGAAATTACAAAAAATATATTAGAAATGTGACCAATAAGTTCTGAAAAATTGTCGTGAGATAGTTGGAGTAAAGAAACCAAGCCATAAGTCGTGAGTAGTTTTGATTTTACGAATATTATTTTGGATGACATTGGTGCTAAAACATTTTTCTGAATAATGCCGCAATATGTTATCGATTTATAAATGATACAGAATGCGGTGTTTGGTTTCCTGCTTTGGCCTTCGTGTCGTCTAACGCTTCAGGAATATAATTTTGTTGATTGTTTATTGAGTATTTACAATTTCACAAACGAAAAAATATTTCACACTTCACTTGCAAAAATTAAAAAAATCTTAATACAACAAAATCACTTGTACGAAATTATATTCCTACTCCTGTACAACTGCCGTGTATTCACGATTAAAACAATACTATATTCTGTCTATAATAATATAGGTAGGTATTTATATGTGTAACTATGTGCCTATAATAAATGTTGTATGTTTTTCTGTTGGTCTGTGGCTAAGAGCATGGAGGAGGAGGAGTTAGCTCGCAGTCAGGTAGCCCCCGACGATTTTCCCAAAGTACACTCAACAACAAAATGCAACCAAACCCGTCCACACTCCAGGTTGACTGTACTTGTAGATTTTATTATACTTTTCGTATATTTATTTATTGAATGTTTTGAGATACAAAATATACTTTTAATTACATTTTATTTTATTAACAACTAGCCACAACAGCTCCACCCGCTGTAACTCATTTTCCCATAGGAATAAGTTGTTTTCCCGGCAAGTATTATACATATAAACCTTCCTCTTGAATCACTGTATCTATTTAAAAAAACTGCATCAAAATCTGTTGTGTAGTTTTAAAGATTTAAGCCTACAGACATGAAATGCGACATTACTTTATACTATGAAGTAATATATTCACAATATTCACAATTTAAAAGTTTTAGAAAGTAGCTATATCTACATTGGTATGAACTGATAGATAAGTTCAAAAATTACCTTACAATTTTTGCATCTCAAAACATTTTATCTTTACCTAATAAATAATATATTTAACAAAATTATCTAGATTTATTAACTACACACTCACATTTTCACAACAATACTAGACTACATTAGACAAACTTAGTAATTCACAGAAACACAATTTTCATATTGGTTCAAAAGTTTTATCTATATATATTAGGATTAATTATTTCAGTATTTAGTATATTTCCCACACTATGCACAAAAGCTTCTAATTATGTACCAATCATCTATTTTAATAAAATTTTATTAATTAACAATGATTAAAGCTGCTTACCAACTCATCATCATCATTCTCCTTGCCGTATCCCGTTCTCTGTCGGGGTCGGCTACCTAACCTAGGGGATTTGACGTGGAACCAAGTTTTTACACAGAGCGACTGCCATCTGACCTCTGCAACCCGAAGGCTAACCTGGCCCGAATCCTTGGTTAAGTCACATTCAAATATCATTTGATTTCAAATTTTATTTGAATGTGGGTTTCATCACGATGTTTTTCCAACTGGTCATAGTAAATTGTTTAAGTATCTGTTACATTGCAGTGTACAACAACATTTAGCCTGCAAATACAGGGTGTAAAAAAATACCGCCCAACCAAGTCAATCTGTATGTATATATTTTTATTATATTTCGACCTATGTTCTTTGGGAAAAGTTATTCAGTTTGGCGGGCTGATTCACCCCTTAAAATATTTGCAGCTTATATTTTTACACCTTATATTTGAGAAGTAAATTACATTTTAAATAATTACACATAGTTTTCGACCAGCATGGAAAGTTTCTTAGTGTCCATATGCAGAAGCATAAAATTTAGTTTTTTTTTGGCATATTCACTTTTCTTTCAGGTCCATAAGTTGCTAAAAAAAATAGTTTATTTTTTTCTTAATGTCAGATCACTACAGGTACTACCAGCATGTTTTAATTAGACATTTTATTTTGATTGTTAATCTTTTTTCAATATATATTTGACTGCGTATTTCCGAATGTAATATGGTCTCAATCGTAGTAACATTATTACTAGGTATACTGCACAATCAAACATTTTGTACAAACAATTATGGCCAGGCTGGGTTAAAAACGGTTGCGACCAATCCGTATTACAATTACAAGCAATGTAGGTAACTGTCCAATGATACATACGCATACGCCTAATAATGGTCTCACAGAATACCAGCGCTGCAGATGGCTACTGCTGTATGCCGCATATGCTGAGTGAGGTCCATTTTCGGTACAAAACATGTAACAATTAATTGTTTTAAATTTTTCCTTTGTTGTTGTGTTGTGTTAACCGAAATAAATTTATTTTCTTTCTTTCATCTGATCTAATATCGTTTTACGAAAACCCCAAGAAAAAATAGGTGGCGCTATTCCTACCCAAATTCGCACGGAATACGGAAACAACACAAAAGCTTCAAGGTAATAATTCTAATTCCAGCCAGTCTGTAAAAGGGCTACAGTTGGTTTTATGACTCAGTTTCAGACAGACCGGCGTATTTTTAGTACAGTGCGTTAACCTAGCGAACAATGGCCAATGCTAAAACGCTGGACTACTGAATTCGGTGCGCAAAATAATGCGTCCGCAAAAAGAAAGGTGGTGCCGTGCTTTGGAAAACATGTTAAGAGTCCCGGTTGCTGTCTATGATTACTTAGAAGCTGCTAATATCCATGCGGTTGGTTTTGAAGTAACACCAGGCAGGGCCCATCTGGTCGTTAGACGCCTCGGTGTTCCACACGAAAAGTAGTTGCACAATGTACATAAAACTCCTTGCCGATTTCATTTAATTACATTTAACGACAATCGCGAAGTTACGTGGTTTTACAGCATCCAAACTCATTTATAGTTATTTTTGACGGGTTCCTAACTTCTTACCTTCTACTTACCGACGAATTCATTTTGATTAAACTGTGAGTAGATATTGTAAACAACAGCGATAATTTAAAACCAAACCAAATATAATTTTAGTAAGTATCTCCGAATCTTGTTAAAGTAAATTGATACATACATAAATCACGCCTTTGTCCCTTGCGGGATAGGCAGAGCGTTAACGATGGTAAAATCACGGTCTTTATCGCCACGTCCGACAAGTTTTGAGGGCCCTTTTAGAAGATTCGTGTATCACTGTAGTGACAGGTTGCCTAAAATTGATTGAAAACACATGAAACCCTCGAGTCCTTTAGTTGCCTTTTACAACACCCGCGGGAAGTAATGGGGTGATGCTATTCAAAGCCGGCATCATAATTGTAAATCTACTTATTTGGAATTAAAACTCTTAGAATTTTGGGACACCTAACAAATTTCAAACAAACCGAGACAGAAACCTACTTTAAATCACAGCATGTCAATTCCGAGCCGACCTTGCTTGCGAGTACCACACAGCACATGGTGTAGTGTGTAGTTGGTATTGGTAACGCAATCATGCAACGCAACCAGTCACCTGCCGTCGCTCGACCGTGTCGGCTGTCGGCGTACGGCTCTTTGTGTATTCAACTACGTACGATCGCATCGTGGTCCGTTTGAAATTCGCTTGTTTCCTGGGTCATAAATAAAATATAAAAATTGTACGCTTAAAACTATTGTCCGAAAATGCTACGGTCTTCATTAAAGATTTTACGAAATAATCAAAGTTTGAATTAATAAATAGAAAAATAATATAAAAGTTAGTGCTTTGACGCCATCCGAATACTTACGGCGTGACGTCATACTTTCTGTTTAACATACGAAATATCGTTTTAGATCGTTTTAAAAAGTAGCTCATTTGACCACCCAGGAATCTAGCCTATTGTAAACTTACTTGTATTTACGTAGCATTTTTTTTTCGTCTGTCTCGGATTTTCGCAACTGAAAAAAGACGACTTAACATTTCTACTTAGAAGGTTTTTTCTTGTGTTAGCCCAAATCGGATTTTTCTTACGACGACTTTTTTTTTACTTAATAGATTACCTACGTAGTTTCCGGAAGTTAGGAAATAAAAAGAAATGCATATAGAACGATAATACTGATACAAATATTCATTAATTATACGTTCTACAAAATCAGCTTTGAACTATATTATCTTTCGTTCAAATAATCTCAAATTAGTTTTGAAAACATAAAACCCTTATCGATATTTCAAATGGACCAAAAAAGACTCTGTATCCCAAAAGTTGTAATTAAAAGAGTGTACCGTATCGGTAGCCCAGTAACTAACACAAACAGTAACGTTACTAAGTGTATTTGAATGTCCCATTGATTATACAGTGGACACAAGTGCGAGAGAAATAAGTGAAAATGGGAAAAGTTTTCGTGTAAGTTTTTTTACCTATCTTCTGCACAATTTGTATTATCAGAAGCGTTTTGTTTGTACACTTGCGAATTACCTACACAGCTGATTTGATGTTTATTGATCGTTAAAGAAATCTCCTGATATAATTTTTTCTATGAAATGTTTAATTTAAAATTGTACGAACTTACATATGTATCGTCAAAGGTGCAAATTCGATAAATTAAACAATGATCATGTATTTTGTCCTCATTCTTATGAATAGCTTTCGTCAAGGAAGATTATGGGACCAAAATAAATATTGCATTTTCCAGTCATGTTCCAATGCTAAGAACTACAACATGTGATTTAGAAAAACTTCGTTTAACATTTTGGGAATCCAATAATATTATAAGTTTAACTTTTTTCGAAACTTAACATCTTAGAAATGCAACCTTTTGGTCCTAAATAATTTCACTTACCCATGTTCCCTGCCCAAGTTCTAACTAACTTGTTCCCTAGTGGGGATCTAGGGCTATTTCAGCTATTTATGGTTGGTAGGTCGTTCGGTACATTCAATCTACGAATTGCCGATAAATATTTGACGATGCGTGGCCCTTTTCCCACGGCCTTGATCTAATTGGGAATTATTAAAACAAAACCTTTAGTCTGACCGCTGTTTCCATCGGGTTTTACAATAGGCTTTTCAGTAGTATAAACTGAACAACTTTCTGTAATATAAACTGAACATGAAACTGAACAACTTTTTCTATGGGAGCTATGTTGGTAAACGTGAAATTTTTGTAGACCTTTCGTACAAAATTCCCGATCAGCTGCGTGACATTCAAAAATTTTTTTCGTTTCACAGCATATCCGCCATAGAAAAAGTTCTTCAGTTTCATGGTCTGATCACGCCTGCAAAGTTTTCGCTAAACCGTCCCTTACTGCCTGAATACTAAATCTTATTTTAATCTCAATACATTGAAGTAAAGTGATCGTGTTTACCTGCAATACAATTTAGTTTCAAATGATCTTGGCTTTCAAACTACAAATTCCCTGATTTCCATACAAATCGCACCCTAAACACTCGATCAGCATTAACGTCATACAAACCATCAATATAGTGAATAGTCACGAAACATCCACATATAGGTTTCAATTCGGTAATTTCTCTTAAGTCCAAATCAGCTCAGAAACCTCCCCGAAAGGTCTTCACCTTTAGTGTCCGGAATTTTTTAAACCATTTCTCGAAATCTCCATTTATTTTCAGTAAGTACAGTTACACAACCATGTCAAAAGCCTGCTACTTGTAGAAGGCGGTTGAAATCTGACACTAGGGTTCATCGGGTCGTTGGTCGACTCGGTGTCCCACACGAAAAGACGAAGAAGTACTTCTTCAAGATAAAATTATGGGGCCCAAAACACGATCAGATAAAGTTGCCTCGATAGAAAAATATCGCAAAGTGAGCTCTATTTTCGCGGCTTTTTGGACCTGGTGTCACCTTAAGTTGGGAGAAATTGCCGAATTGAAGCCATAATCATACTAAAGCTTTTCCGGTCCTATACCAATCGGGTTTATGTTAAAACTCGTGACAACGTAACTTACTTTTCGTCAAAAATTTTCGTCTTTTCAGCTAACCCATAAATCAATCGTTTACGAGCAAACCGAAAACTGTTACTCAGTCATAAATTTTTAATACGTAGAGATGTAATTTTAATACGTAAACTAGAGATAATAGTAGCAGTTACTTTTCAGTGCTATTACCTGGTATAGTTACTTTTAGATTGTACGTGGCTACTCATTTTTCCTTGTAGCATATTTTAATCGCAGCCTCTACTTTTGTGTCAACAGTTTGACTCAAAAGTACAAAGCTGGAAGAATTTTTTAAAACTAGTTTAATGATGTACTAATTTGAGTTATTAATTTTTTTTCATTACATACATACGCTCAACGATAAAAATGCGTACCTACTCTTCCACTTTATTAATAACTAGTGGGCCGCCCAGCGACTGCGCCCGCTGCAACTGTTTTCCCGGCAAGTATGATGATTTTCCCGGCAAGTATTATACATAAAAACCTTCCTCTTGAATCACTCTATCTATTTAAATCTGTCGTGTAGTTTTAAAGATTTAAGCATACATAGATACAGACAGACATACACGACTTTATACTATGTAGTGATTTCCGGGAAAACAGCTGATTAACTTTTATAAAATACTTGTTATTTCACCCCCCTACTCTAGACTCTTGCTAAAACAAACTTAGCATTGTGATCACTTGACTTGCATTTTGAAAAGAATGGAACTGTCACGTCATTTTCGGGCGAGGCTACGGTGACAGGTGGTGGCGGGGACGAAAAAAATACTGTTATTCTTTACTTACATACATACATGTATCACGCCGTTATCCCTTGCGGGGTAGGCAGAGCGTTAAAGGCCGTAAGAATACGGTCGCTATCGCTACGTCTGACATTTTCGAGGATTGTTTTCCAAGGTTGATTCAGAAAACGTGTGTCACTATAGTGACAGGTTGTCAGCCTGTCGCCTAAAAATTGTAATCTAAAAACTCTCGAGTCGCTTAGTCGTCTCTTACGACACCTGGGGGAAGAATGTGGGGTGATGCTATTCTAAGCCGGCATCACACGGATCGTACGTACCGAAACGTATCATTACGTACATTAACGTACGTAAATCACGCGTCTTTCCCGGGGTATATAGCTACTTCTTTCCACGTACTACAATCCTTACATAGTGCTTTCGTTTCCTATACTTTCATCAACCAAAGTTAAGGTGTAATTATTCTGGGAGTAGCGGTGTATGCCGTGTGATGCCGGCTTAGAATAGCATCACCACATTTCTTTCCCGTGGGTGTCGTAGAAGCTGACTAAGGGACTAGAGGGTAATAGTGTATACAAATTTTAGGCGACAGGTTGACAACCTGTCACTATAGTGATACACGTGTTTTCTGAAACAACCTTGGAAAACAATCCTCAAAAATGACAGACGTAGCGATAGCGACAACCAGTCACTAGAGTGATACACGAATCATCTGAAGAGGCCGTCGATACTTGTCAGACGTGGTGATAGCCGGTCTGCCTACCCCGCAATGGGTAGAGGCGTGATTTATGTATGTATGTATACAGGTCGTTATTGTTTTTCAAATTATTTATGCTTCCATTTAACAGTGTGACAATACGGTAAGTCTGGATCAGACAATAGACTCCGTATTTAGATGTGGTGACATCACGCCATTTTAATATATCCTAAGATATTCGTGCTGCTGTGTGATGCCGGCTTAGAATAGCATCACCCCATTTCTACCCGCGGGTGTTGTAAAAGGCAACTAAGGGACTCGAGGGTTTCATATGTATTACAATTTCAGGCGACAGGCTGACAACCTGCCACTACAGTGATACACGATTCATCTAAAAAGGCCCGCAATACTTGTCAGACGTGGCGATAACGACCATAATTTTGCGATAGTTAACGCTCTGCCTACCCCGTTAGGGAAAAAGGCGTGATATGTGTATGTGTATGTATATCTTACATACAAAAGGCGTGATATGTGTATGTGTATGTATATCTTACATACACATACATACACAAATCACGCCTTTATCCCTTGCGGGGTAGGCAGAGCGGCCGTTAACGCTCTTATGTATGTATATCTTACATACACATACATACACAAATCACGCCTTTATCCCTTGCGGGGTAGGCAGAGCGTTAACGGCCGTAAAAATACGGTCGCTATCACCACGTCTGACAAATATTGCGGGCTCTTTCATATGATTCGTGTATCACTATAGTGACAGGTTGTCAGCCTGTCGCCTAAAGTTGTAATACACATGTAAGCCTCGAGTTCCTTAGTCGCCTCGTACAACACCCGCGGGAAGAAATGGGGTGATGCTATTCTAAGGCGGCATCACACGGCGTAAGATATTCGTATATAATAGTCATCCCGTTCATTAAAATACTAAGAAGCTTAGAGACAGTATACCGATAAATTTGTAGACGTGAAATCATGCCGTGTGATACTGGCTTAGAATAGCATCACCCCACTTCTACGCGTGGGTGTCGTAGAAGGCGACTGAGGGATGAATCCAGGGAGTGGGCAGCAGCGTTCCCTGTGAGTACAACACCTTGTACTGCGCTCGCCAATCCGCCTGCTAAGCGTGGTCTTGTTCTTCTTTTCGTGTGGGACACCGAGTCGTCCAACGACCCGATGAACCCTAGTGTCAGAATTTTTCAACCGCCTTCTACAAGTAGCAGGCTTCTGACATGGTTGTGTAACGACCGCCGTCTAAGTGCAACAACCGGGAGCTACAGCTTAACGTGCCATCCGAAACACGGAACCATCTTACTTGCGGACAATCGGGTGGTTCAGCCCGCAATGTCCTAACCAGACCTTCGGCGTCAAAGGCAGTCGCACTACCATTGCGCCACATCGGTCGTCTAAGCGTGGTAAATATGGCATATACCCCTGAACAAAAAAAGGAAGATGTCCAACAGTCGACTTTATTGTATTAGTTTAGTTTCACTTTTTTGCCACCATATATAGTTAATATATGCCGTTTGATGCCGGCTTAGAATAGCATCACCCCATGTCCTTCCCGCGGGTGTCGTAAAAGGCGACTAAGGGACTCGAGAGTATTGGTGTATTACAAATTTTAGGCGACAGGCTGACAACCTGGCACTATAGTGATACACATGTTTTCTGAAACAACCTTGGAAAACAATCCTCAAAAATGTCAGACGTGGCGATAGTGGCCTTATTTTTACGGCCGTTAACGCTCTGCCTACCCCGCAAGGGATAAAGGCGTGATATATGTATGTATGTATATAGTTAATTAAAAACAGAACGACTTGTTATAACAGATGCGACACACATCACTGCCTACACTACATGGATTAAATAAAACTATCACATTAACCTACATTATCGCAGACTATATGACCTACTCAACTTCTTTTGTTTGAGTAAATGAATATACATACACAAATCACGCCTTTATCCCTTGCGGGGTGGCAGAGCGTTAACGATCGTAAAATTACGGTCGTTATGGTGAATATGACTATTATAGTATTTTCGCGTTAGCATGGATATAGCGATCATTGACATTAACTACGACTGTACTCCTATTTTAGAAAGCGATGTATCGTTTTCCTTGGTAAATGTTAACGATATGATTATCGCTAGAGTACAGGGATACAATCCAAGTTCACTGCAGAGGCTTGGCTTGTATCCCTGTACTCTAGATATATTCATGTCGTGTACATGATTGTATTTATAAATGAAAAATATCTAATTGGAACGCCTGAAGCGTTGTTGCTGGACGACTCGGTGTCCCACATACATACATACCTACATACACAAATCACGCCTTGCGTTAACGATCGTAAAATTACGGTCGTTATCGCCACGTTTGACAAGTATTGAGGGCCCTTTTCGATGATACATGTATTACTGTAGTGACAGGTTGTCAGCCTGTCGCCTAAAATTGTAATACAAATTAAACCCTCGAGTCCCTTAGTTGCCTTTTACAACACCCACGGGAAGAAATGGGATGATGCTATTCCAAGCCGGCATCACTCGGCCAAAAAGCGCTAAAAACAATGCGACAATACATCAGTGAGTCAGTTACACTTAATTGAAGTTGTAATTCCTATTCCCCTAACCCCGTGGTACCAGAACCCCCATTAGTATTTCCCAGACACTAAACATGCACCCTTAGCATTGTTAGGGTTCCTTAGAAAAACTTATTAACTCCGACGACCGATGCGCGATGTGGCGCAGTGGTAATGCGACTGCCTTTGACGAAGAAGGTTCCGGGTTCGATTCTCGGTGGGTCACTCGAGTCGTCCAACGACCCGATGAACCCTAGTGTTAAAATTTTTAACCACCTTCTACAATTAGCAGGCTTCTGACTTGGTTGTGTAACGACCGCCGTCTAAGTAATCATAGACAGCAACAAGTGCCATCCGAAACACGAAACCATCTTACTTACGGACAACCGGGTGGTCCAGCCCGCAATGTCCTAACCACACTGGGAACTAATTCACAAAGTGATAAATATCAACTTTGTGAGTGACCCACCGAGAATCGAACCCGGAACTTCATGTGTCACAGGCAGTAGCACTACCACTGCGCCACATCGGTCGTCAAGAAGAGACCATATGTCTCTGGTGACAAATTGTCTGTTTTGTCTCTAGTGACAGATTTTGTGGGGACGAATGGGAAGAAAGGCCTCTCCTGTACCACTTTTTGCTAGTTGTTCACTCTCCTCAAAAATGACAGACGTGGCGATAGCGACCATATTCTTACGGCTGTTAACGCTCTGCCTACCCCGCAAGGGATAAAGGCGTGATATATGTATGTATGTACACCTTCAGTGTAGGTAGATAGATAGTAAGATCTCTCCAGGTGCCTCCGGTTAACCCAGGGTGCCCTAGGACAGCGTCCTAAAAACTTAAAAATTGCCTTTAAAAGTAGGAAAATGTTTCTCTTTATCATGTATATCTATGAACAAATCTCGCAGAACGAAACCCGCTAGAGATTTCACTTTTAACTTTACAACATACAGAACCTTGCTCACTCTTGCCCTACACACTCCTGGCCCGCTTTCTCACACTTGCCCAAGTACCCAACCTGATCGATAGTGCTAAATTCCGGTTGCCATGACAACGCTCCGTTTTTCCGCTCTGGCTTCCCAAGTTCAGCCGAATGGTTGTAGGTATCTTTCGACTATAGTGATATTAGTGATACGTCCGACTTATCTGAAACGACCCTCAAACATTTGTCAAACGTGGCGATAATATATCGGTCGGTGACGCTTCGCCTGCCCCTTCAGGGAGGCGTGATTTGTGTATGTATCTTTCGTCTCATTGCATACGTAGATTTGAATTATAAAAAATGAGAAATATTGATGATTTTTCAGACAACAGACGTAACACATAAGTAGTACACGTGCGTGGCCATTTGATTCAGAAATTCTTACCAGCAATAGATAACTATTTGTTATTAGTGTCATTTTGTTTGATATTGGTTATGGAATAGAATATTGTTATGGGAACACAATATTTAGATGTCTTCACTAGAGAAAATAGCCACCTAAGGAGAATGCCCATACATGGGCTAACCATGTGTCTTGCGTAACAAATGAATGCAATATATAATATCGCCAATTTCAATGAAAAATAGCAACGTTAATTGTTGCACAAAACCCGGAAAATTTATAAAAATAAAATTGAAAATCTACGTATACCTATTTTAACAAAAAAAAAATACTGAGGCGTAAACCTTTTTTACACTGCTTACCGAAAATAACGTATTTAGAACTAAATACACTAAAGAACGCCAAACGTCAGCACTTTTGTCTCTTTCGATGCCAGACTTTGACACTCAATAACTCCAGAACTAGTATGTTGCATAAAAAATCCCTATGCTAAAATGATAAGCAATATTTAATCTCTATTATTATATAACTTTGGCTTTGATGCGATTCCTGCAAGAGTGACGCAAGACTGATGAAAAACAGGACGAGCATCCAAACAAAAGTTGTCATGATCCTTTGCGAAAGGTTTTTTTAGGGGACGTTTTGAGATAGGGACATTTCGAGAAAAGGTCGTTTTGCGAACGGGACCTTATGCGTCTGAAGGAAATATTTTATGGCGGCATTCGTAATTTGTGACGAATTGCGGCGCAAAGCCCTATTTATTACATAAAAAAATGTTACAATACACTAAAAAGCTGACCATTGCTATTATGAATCATCAAAATCATGATTCGCTTTATTTCTTGCCATATTACTGAATACTAAATAACCAACGCTATTACTGTTATACTGGGTGTTAATTTATGGTTAAGGGCTTTAGACGGTAGTGCGACTGCCTTTGACGCAGATTTCGATTCTCGGTGAGTCACTCACAAAGTTGATATTTATCACTTTGTGAATTTGTTCATAGTCTGGTTAGGACATTGCGGGCTGAACCACCCTGAGTCTCTAAGTAAGATGGTTCCGTGTTTCGGATGGCTCGTTAAGCCGTGGGTCCCGGTTGCTGTCTATGATTGACGGCGGTGTCTATGATGACTGAAATTTCACAACCATGTCAGAAGCTTGCTACTTGTAGAAGGCGGTTGAAAAATGGTTCATCAGGTCAGGGTTGGACGACTCGATGTCCTACACGAAAAAAAGAAGACCATACTTGATAGGCGGGCTGGGAAGAATAATGCAAGATGCTATACAGGGTGTAAAAAAAAATTGCTGCAAGTATTTTAAGGGGTGAATCAACCCATGAAACTGAACAACTTTCGCCAAAAAACACAGGTCGAAATATGATTTCTTGACAGCAATTTTTTTACACCCTCTATACATTACGTAGTCGGTCCCAAAGTTCTGTCATGTATGAAAATACTGATAAAATAAAAAGTACCAATCCGTTTTTAAAAATTTATATATCAATTAAAAATACAATCATCGAAGAATCAAAATAACATAAAACTATTCGAAATGACCTCCCTTGCTTTTAACAACGGCCTTCAACCGCGGCGGCCAGTCGTCTATCGCAGCACGCACCATATCCATGTCGATTTCAGCGACTGCTTTAACTATGGCTGACTTCAGACTCTCCAAATTTTTATGGGGCTTAGCACAGACCTTGCTATGTAAGAAAGAATATTCATACTTTCACAAGAAATCATGAAAGACATAATCGTAATATAAGGAGTAAAAATAAATTAGATCAACCTAAGCATAGACTAGCTAAAGTTAGGACTTCATTTGAAGGTTTAAGTATACGATACTATAACAAAATACCGGAAGATATATTAAGTTTGTCTGAGAGTAAATTTAAATCTATTATTAAGAAAACATTATGTTATAAAGCCTATTATAAGTTAGATGATTACGTTAATGACAAAGAGGCATGGTCCTCTGATTTTCCAGCGCAGCACAAGAAACATGCAGTCATTTTTAATACCAAATCGGGACGTGCATGGAACTTAAAATTGACATAAATAGAAAGGAAGACTTAATTAAGACGAAACAGATAGAATTATCTACTGTAGTACTTTTATTTTATTTTAGCGTAGCCGTCTTTTGGGCTATTAATATATTTTAAATCTTAGCTAGGGTAGCTTAGGTCCTCTGGTACAAATTGTTAATTGAGAATAGGAGCACTTTTGAGCAGGTTTTTGGGTGGTTTTCCTGTTCAGGGGGTCCGGCTGATTTACATGACACATGTAAATATATTTTTTGAAATATTTACTTTAATAGCTACATGCTAGTAAGTTACATGCTGTGTGGTCAGCCTGGCCGGCCCCGAGGCAGTGCCTTTTTTATCCCACTCGTGCCGCGTTTCTACTAGGAACATAAAATTGTTATAAAAAAGAGAAAATTGTGTCTGACAATTTTCTTTTTTTTACAATGACTAATTTATTTTTAGCGACAGTATTGTATTGTAAATTTTTGACTTTCTGAAAGAATTCGTTGTGAATCTACTTGGAAATAAACGATTGAAATTTGAAATTTGAATTTAAGACCTGCCAAATTTTATAGTCCAGAGGATTAAGGTCCGGACTGGAGGAAGGCCAATCTTCGTGTCTTATAAACTCAATGTTTTGACGTTCAAACCAGGCTTGAGTGGTCCTGGCTTTGTGAGCGAGCGCAGAATCCTGCTGGAATACAAAGTGATGTCCTGAAAATAGTGTGTTGGGCAGGTCTTTGACGTACCGATCCAAAACCGTCTCTTGGTACACTTTTTGACCCCCTTTTCGCAAAAATGAACCTCAGTTGGCCCATAGTAGGAGACTCCTAACCAGACCATGACTGAAGAGGGATGATGCCCATGTTGCACCCGCGGAACTTTGTTTCCTGCTTCTTCAGAGCTGGTAGCGTACACTCTATCGTTTTGTTTATTATTCTTTTCTTCTATATCAAAAATTTTTTCGTCTGTAAAAAGTAACAGACAGACAGTTTTAACAACACCCGAGATCTTTTGAGTCTAATTTCTTTTAAACGGGCATTAAGTAAGTGCCCACTCTTTTTTTTGTATGCTCGCAGCTTGAGGTCTTCGTTTAAAACCTTTTTGACTGTTTTTCTACTAACCTTCATCTGCAAAGCCATAAGTTTCTGTTTTCGGACAGGATTTCTTCGTATGCGCTCCTTGATCGCTTTGATCACTGCTGGTGTTCTGGCGGAGCGAGGCCGGCCAGTTCTTTTCTTGTCCTCAACACTAGAGACTTCAGTGTACCTAGTTATAGTACGATACCCAAACCTAAGCGTTATTTTCAATTTTTTGGTACTCGGCGAGTGCCCACAGCGATGCAACGCCAAAACTGCTATTCGGTTTTCTTTCAAAGTCCACTCCATCGTGAAAAATCGCGCCAAATGATTATTTATTGTTTTAAAATAATTGTTAAACATTCAAAAACGGAATGCAATAAAACTTTTCCAAATCCGTGTTCTAAATTCAAAAATAATATGCCAGTGACAGAACTTTGGGACCGACTACGTATACAGGCAGAAATGGGGTGATGCTATTGGCAACACCCTGTATACATACATACATATATCACGCCGTTATCCCTTGCGGGGTAGGCAGAGCGTTAACGGCCGTAAAAATACGTTCGCTATCGCCACGTCTGACATTTTTGAGGAATGTTTTCCAAGGTTGTTTTTAGAAAACATGTGTATCACTATAGTGACAGGTTGTCAGCCTGTCGCCTAAAAAATGTGATACACCAATACTCTCGAGTCCCTTAGTCGCCTCTTACGACACCCGCGGGAAGGATTTGGGGTGATGCTATTCTAAGCTGGCATAACACCCTGTATACCTCTTATTACGTCACTGTGCGTTTTTGTCTAACGTTTTCCGGTCGGCTGCGCGTATAATGTATTGGTTGACAAAAACGGGAATCGAAGCCGCTACTCGCATTTTGATGCCTTACGCAACCTGCCCACCTCACACGGTTCAATAAACCGCGACGTTTTGGGGTTCCGCAGTCAACATACATGATGCATGTTATTGTAGGAATGCCATGTGATGCCGGCTTATAATAGCATCACCCCATTCCTTTCCCGTAGGTGTCGTAAGAGGCGGATGGAGGAGGGATAAAAATCACACATACATACATACATACATACATACACATAAGTACACGCCTTTATCCCTTGCCGTCGTTTCAATTTGGTCGCTCGGTAATTTTAATTTTGTATGAGAGGTCCGAATTTTTTTTCATTTCCGACCTGTGTTCCTTGTGGTAAGTTGTTCAGTTTCATGGGCTGGTTCACCCCTCAAAATATTTCGGACAAAAATCTCTCGGACTTAATTTTCCACACAACCTAAGGTTTCCATCCCCCATATTTTTCTACCTGGTGCATACAGGGTGTAAGGGACGGTGTAACGAAACTTTGCAGGCGTGATCAGACCATGAAGCTGAACAACTTTTTCTATGGATGCTGTATTGGGAAACGAAAAAATGTTTTCGAGTTCTCATTCAAAGTCACTCAGCTGATCGGGAATTTTGTTTGGAAGGTCGAAAAAATTTTCACGTTTCCCAACGTAGCCCCCATAGAACAAGTTGTTCAGTTTCATGGTTTGATCACGTCTGCAAAGTTATCGTTACACCGTCCTTTACTCCCTGTATACCCCTCTATATTTTCACACAAAAACCACTCCAATCTTTTGTCTCCTTTCAAAGAGAAAGGAGGGCAGTGCAGGCATGTGAAGCATACATAGGTATAACACGACCTACGAACTTTGATATTTCGGTAAACAGTACGAAACTCTCGCCTCTAAAACAAAAAATTTACTTATCCTTATTACAACTTCTTATATTATTGCAACTTCCACCCACTCTTTGCAAATTAGGACTAGAAACGCCAGACGAATATCTAATGAGTTACTCAAAAGAAATCACTACATAGTATAAAGCAAAGTCGCTTTTCGCGTCTGTATGTATGTATGTTTGCTTAAATCTTTAAAACTACACAACTGATTTTGATGCAGGTTTTTTAAATAGATATACAAATTCAAGAGGTAGGTTGTTATGTATAACACTTCCCGGTAAAACATGTTATTTCCACGGGAAAACGAGTTGCAGCGGCCGCAGCACCTAGTATATAATAATGATTAGACAGCCAGCTTTTTGCCCTCCTAACCTTTCTGTGAAACACCGCATACTATATTTCGATATTTCATAGTATTTTTTAATT
Source organism: Keiferia lycopersicella (assembly GCA_029255805.1). Taxonomy (NCBI): domain Eukaryota; kingdom Metazoa; phylum Arthropoda; class Insecta; order Lepidoptera; family Gelechiidae; genus Keiferia; species Keiferia lycopersicella. The sequence goes on from JARACZ010000024.1 coordinate 2,105,558, forward strand.
TTCGTAAAACCAGTCTGAGCTGATCACAATGTTGTATGGAAGGGTGATTATTGTTGTCTTTTCGTGACATATGTTCCTCGGGGAAAGTCGTTCAGTTTCATGGTCTGCACGCACCCTATTATCATTTCAGAGACTGTTATTTACACCCTGTATATTTTCTACACTGAAGTGTTTTAGGTAACGTAGTGCCATGTCTCACCCCCGTTAACTAAGGTGGCATGTCGGATATAAACGGTAATAAACGTGTCGCCTTCTGACGCAATGTTTGCTCTAGATTTACAAGGATTCATCAGCTATTACTTCGTCGATGTTGCATTTTTGATATACAAAAAATAGTGTGATGACGACCGATGTGGCGCAGTGGTAGTGCGACTGCCTTTCACGCAGAAGGTTCCGGGTTCGATTCTCGGTGGGTCGCTCAAAAAGTTGATATTTATCACTTTGTGAATTTATTCTTAGTCTGTTTAGGGCATTGCGGGCTGAACCACCCGATTGTCCGTAAATAAGATGGTTCCGTGTTTCGGATGGCACGATAAGCCGTTGGTCCCGGTTGCTGTCTGTCTATGATCACTTAAACGGCGGTCGTTACACAACCATGTCAGAAGCCTGCTACTTGTAGAAGGCAGTTGAAAAATTCTGACACTAGGACTCATCGGGTCGTTAGACGATTTGGTGTACCACACCAAAAGAGAAAGAACTCTACTACACATACACATCCCAATAAATGCGAAAAGGAAATAGTGCGATAGTACGGAGAACCACGTCTCACATTAGGCTATGATTTTGAAGTGCCTCATAAAGCGTCGCCTGATGACGCGTCGTTTGCTCAGGATTTACTGAGCGTCATCTGGTTATGCTCTGTTACGTCAAAGTTGCATCTTTATTTTTCAAAAAGCGTAGATTAGGGTAAAGAAGAAGAATGATAGTACGGAGAGTCATCTTACGGACAAACGTGTGGTTCAGCCCGCAATGTCCTAACCAGACTGGGTACAAATTCACAAAGTGATAAAAATCAACTTGTGAGTGATCCACCGAGAATCGAACCTGGAACCTTCAGCGTCAAAAGTAGTCGCACTACCACTGCGCCACATCGGTCGTCATTGTTAACATTGTGTTGGTCACAGTCACAGATATCTATTTACTGTCTGCCTTGACCGTTCGGCTTCATAAACCATACAATAAGTTGTACAAATACGCTTTATTTTAATGAGTGCGTACACATTGGCCGAGCAGCCTCAGATGCTCACTGCCGCGCGCAGCATGCGGCGCATTGCGCGGTTGGTGTGGACGTGTTTCGCCCGAGCAGCGCATGCTAAAATTCTCATGCTCGAGAAATAAACCGTCCACAACGACCGCGCATTGCACCGCATGCTGCGCGCGGCGGTGAGCATCTGAGGCTGCTCGGCCAATGTGTACGCACCTATTTGCAATGGCCCACTTGTTTTTACGAGGCAATCTGTATTTGTCAGATCCTTTGCCATTCTCAGCAATCTTATGGGAGAATATAAAAATAGCAACAGGCTTAATTTTAAGCGGTGGAGTAAAAACATCGTGATGAAACCCACAAACAAATAAAAATTTGAATTCAGATGAAATATTATATGTGACTTAACCTAGGATTCGGGCTAGATTAGCCTTCGGGTTGCAGAGGCCAGATGGCAGGCGTTCTGTGTAAAAACTTGGTACCACGTCTAATCCTCTAGGTTAGGTGGCCGACCCCGACAGAGAAACGGGATACGGCAAGGAGAATGATAGAGCTTACAATTAACTGGTTTAAAATTCCTATTAGGTATAAATAGCTCGAATTGCGATACATAATGAAATTTTGATATATCTCCATAAACGTCACAAACCCGCTCTATAGTAACTTATTCGCGAAGAACTACTAAGTAAAAGACACTAAATGAAACACAGATCCTTTAAAATATAACTTTTTAAATAAATAATATTGCGACGCTTATAATGTAAACAATCGTCCGCGCGCGGTTAGCTGTAGCGTCCAAGAGAGAGATCCCACAGAGCTGGGACCCACTCAGATGGCGAGATTAGTGCTGATCATAGCTTGTCGATTTTCGGCCTAACATTAGGGACCTAGAATTTACGAGGCAGCCTGCGCCTTAAGTTATGAATGTGCAAGTTCCTGACAACTCCTCATCCATGGTGCCTACAAACCCACTCGTAAATACCACACTATCGTGATATCGCATGCGGAAATAACTTTAAGCATCCCCAATATCACTATGACTTCCGTATTCGAGGGCGTCATCAAAAATATAAATAAAGAGAGTATCAATACCGTGCCGTGTGATGCCGGCTTAGAATATCATCACCCCATTTCCTACCCGTGGGTGTCGTAAGAGGCGACTGAGGGACTTGAGGGCTTCAGATGTATTACAACTTTTAGGTGACAGGCTGACAACCTGTGACTACAGTGATACGCAAATTTTCTCAAACGGCCCTCTATATTTTTCAGACGTGGCGATAGCGAACGTATTTTTTCGGCGGTTAACGCTCTGCCTACCCCGTAAGGGATAAAGGCGTAATATATGTATGTATGTATGAGTCTCAATATCAAAGTAATTTTATAATTTTAAACCTTTGCCATCCTTCAAAGCTCATATGGCAGAAAGAGTGGTCTTCTTTTGAGAATCTTCATAATGGCTGGTGGATATAAAAGTATGCCCCGGCTGGGAATCGAACCGCACTACCGCTGCGCCGCATCGTCAAACGTCAGAACTACTCATCTAGAATTAACCAGGCAATCGGTCTTTACGTTTTACTGAGTAATAAATCTGCGATTTCTTGACAACTTCTCATTCCGAGTGCCTCCAAGCCCAAGAATAGCAAACTAGAATTCAAACCTGGGACCACTGGGCTGCTGGTAGGCACATCACCTCACCACTGCGCCACAATATCCAGAATTTACGAGGCAATCTGTCATCACGTGCCTGTTGAGTTATGAATGTGCAATTTCCTGACAACTCCTCACTCCTGGGGCTCAATTTCTGAATTGTACGTTTTTGATTGCGTACTACGAAAGCGCGTTTTGTAAGCGAAATCCAAAAATCATCATTTTTTAATTGAAGTCATGTGATCAAACCACTCTTTTTCATTTTCTACTATTTGCCAAAACAGCTGATTGTCAAACTCAAAATGACAAATAAGTATTAGACCATAGACAACATTAACTTTTCAAATCACGTTTCATTTCACTGTCGGAGATTACCGGTGTTTAAATCAATCAACTTTGTTAGGAATGTCGGTGGGTAGGTGCCTTATATTTTTGCGTAAAACGGAAACGTTTACGGTATTTTAATAAAATGGCAATACAGCTTTCTACTATTTCATAAATGCGCAAAAATACGTGTATGCGTAATGAAATCGTAAACGACAGATATTCGTTCAAGGAATTTCGCTCAATTCAGAAATAGAGCTCCTGGTGCCTCCAAGCCCATCCGTGAATACCACGCTTTATTGGGATATCGCATGCGAAAAACTAAGTTAAACCACTTCCGATTTGGAGTAGATATCACTTCGTATACTGGGGAATATCAAAAATAGATTCAATAGAAAGAATTTGGATCTGTTCATTTAGTTCCTAGTAGGTGGCGCTAAAGCGTGCGAATAATGGAAAAGCTCAGTAGCGGTTTCCCATACGTACGGGTAATAGTTGTTTTATTGTGCACTAAAATGCTTCTAAATTTTCTAAATTCATTTTGTATTTTCTTATGTCTAATGATTTTAAAATTATTTATTAGCTGAACTGTAATAGGTACAGTCTATGTCTTAGTGAGAATGCTGGGATATATTTAGCTAGACCGATGTATTCATCACCTAAGTTTATATTTGTTTGTTCTCCAATAAACTAAAATAAAATAAAACTTGACAGATGGTCCTCAATCTCAAAAAGAAAAAAGCTATCTATTTAAGGTTGAATTCCATTCAATCGGTATTATTTAGCCATCTTCTGAATACAATTTGAAAGGGATTACAATGCAGTCATCGAGTTCTGACGTTCTGACAGTCGCCTGTCAGATTGCATGCAACGTCAGTTATTACGAAAATAACAAATAGGAATAGTCCGTAATAATAATAACACCAGCATCTTGTACTCACGCTGCACGCTTAGCCACAATTAGGGCTGCCAGATCCTCTCACCTGAAGGCCCGATAGACCTGCGAGTTTGGCCGAACATTTTCTTAAAAAAGCCGGACATCTGGCATTTTTTCGAATTTCAGTTTTCATATTATAATAACTGTAAGGCCAAGCTTTGTTAAACCTTACATTTTTGAGGATTTTCGGGGTTAATGTTATAAAGTGAACCAACCCTGACGATGAGCTTTGGGGGCGACAGCGCTCCCGTCCAGCACGTGCTTGTTCCTTCACAATTCGGTCTCGATCCGCGCGAATTTCGAAATATAAAAAGCCTAACAAAAGCCGGGCAGGCCGGACGCCGCTTATTTTGGCCGGACAGGCAACCAAAAAGCCAGATCGTGTTCGGCTATAGCCGGACGCCTGGCAATCCTAGCCACAATCAACATCAATTCAAAAGCTTTTTCTAATGCCTACCCTGTGCTTGCTGTTAACAAACCCTAAATGCATTTTCAATTTCCATATTTTACCTCGGACTTGCAGGGTGGTTATCGTCGCGAGTGTATTAGTAGTTTTTATGACAAAATTCCCGATCAGCTGACTGACTCTGTATTGGAACTCGAAAAAATATTTTCGTTTCCCACCATAGCCCCCATAGAAAAGGTTGTTCAGTTTCATGGTCTGATCACGCCTCAAAGTTTTCGTTATACCGTCTCTAACACCCTGTATTTAACTAGCGGCCCGCCTAACGGCTGCGCCCGCTGCAACTCATTTTCCCGTGGGAATCAGATTTTTCCCGGCAAGTATTATACATAAAAACCTTTCTCTTGAATCACTCTATCTAATAAAAAAACTTGCATCAAAATCCGTTGCGTAGTTTTAAAGATTTAAGCATACATACATACAGACAGACGCGAAAAGCGACTTTGCTTACTAAGTAGTGATAAAGCCAGGGTGTTATTTTGAATTGAATCACGAGCGGAACAAAGGATTTTGGAGTAAAATTTCGAACGTAGCGAGATACGAACACCAAGATTACGGGCTCTAGTCATTAGTACTGCCTGACATTTGCTCTTAGATCGATGTTGACATCATTTATTTAAGCCCTTGTCGGTGGAGTTTCCGCCAGCTTTGTCTGTCCTCCGCCTTCTCCTTGACTTCTCTGTACGACGTAATCATTATTTTCTCCTTTATCTGATTCAAATAACTCCCTTTTGGTCACCCCTTCCTCTTCTTCCTTCAATCTTCCCTTCAACGATTGTTTTAAATAACTGGTCATGCCGTATGGTGTCCTATCATTTTCCCTCTTCTATTCTCTATTGTATTGAGTAGAGTTCTTTATTCCACTATTAGTTGGAGTACTTCCTCGTTTGTCTTCATTTCTGTCCAGCTTATTCTTTCCATTCTGTCCAAGCTTCGATGTTGAGTGCGGTTTATAAATATGGGCCTAGGATCTGATCAATATCGATTATACATTCTGTCCGTTTCATGGTTTGCCTGATATTTTGTATGTGGACTATATACATCTGCCTTTTCATTAGTTTTTGCTGGTACAACATTTGTCACTTTAATTATGTAAAACACGTAATACTGACAAAGCTTAATACCTTCGCCCTTGACATCCATTTAATTACAAACACACGCCCATGGACACGAACGTATAGAATAGACTATTATACTATAGGATGTAACAGTAATTTTTCGATTACCTACTCATAGGTACTCTTTATTCCATTCGTTACGATTATTTAAAGTATGTTTGCCAAAAAAACTGTGTATAAAGGCAACAACAAAAGTAATTCGAAGTCCCATTCAATACCATGGGAAGGTCAAAATATTTCAGACATTTCCCGAAATATATTCCTATAGTCTGTAAAATATAGGATGATCCCTGTAACGTTTATGACCTTGGAGCAAATGCTATGACATAAGGTCCATTTTCCTAGTAAACAATTCGGTTTTAAGCAAGAAATGGAGCGTACGCATCTTTTCTGTGCTTTCAAGATTAAATGAATCTCGCCTAAATGGAAGCCATCATAATGTTGAAACAAACGCAAACTCGTACAATACGTACGGCCATCATCATGACTAATCTCAATTTGTTTGGTAGCCCTTCTAGCCCTTGACCGACAGATTGCGACATGAAATCGTACTACGGTATGAATCATACCAGATGTTAAAGTACCGTGCACTTTTTGTACTTACACAACATTATATCGAGGTATATTTCAAGACTTGAACGGGCTTAAAAGTCTATAAATTTGATCAATTATCACCAAGAACCCTTCAAAACAAAAATGAAATTGGGTTACACAGAAAAATTCAAGCTATTTTGTCCATATTTCATAGGGATAGTACCTAGTTGAGTTTAGTTTCATAGGCTGGTTCAGCCGTAAAATAATACAGGTGTAAAAAATTAGCTGCAAATATTTTAAGGGGTGAACCTGCCCATGAAACTACTTTCTACAAGGAAAATAGGTCGAAATATGAAAAAAAAAATTGGATATCCCATACAAAACTAACGAAGATCCAAAAACTTTTCTCATATTTCCACCTATGTTCCTGGGAGAAAGTTGTTCAGTTTCGTAGTCCGATTCACCCCTTAAAATATTTGCAGCTCATATTTATACACCTTATGTATTTACATATTTTTACACCTTATTATGTAAGGTACATTTTTTTCGTTGTCTCTGAAATCTTGACTGTATATTGAAAAACTTCCAATATACGCGAAAAGAACCAGACTCACTACAATCTTCATGTGGTACCTACCTAATAGCCCAAGGGTATCACGACACACCTGGGCCGCAATTCTGCTCAATTTTGTCATTGCGCCATCGAAACTCAACTGTCATTCCATTTCCATTGTGATTTTTCTATACTTCAAACTGCAGACTACGAAATGACCGAAATTATCCAACTGAGATCCTAATGATTTTTATTTAGCAGACTTAGGGCCCAGGTGGTCAACTCACCATGAATTTAAATGGCAAACGCATGTTAGCCTATTGCAATCAATCGCTGAGAACACATACGTCAAGGTCCCATAGTCCGAGCCATGCCATATGGTTTCACTGACCACTGACCATTGCCAACAAACCTAAATGGGTAAGTAGAATCGATTTTGTTTGAAATCAATGCCATATTTGGACGACTCTTAGAAAATAAATGAAAATATGATAAAGTTGCCATATTACACAACTATTAGGTTTGTAGGTGGTCCATCATTAATAAAATTGTTTGAATGACTATTTCGAAAACTATTCGGAAAAAATCATCGTATTACACAACTTGTAACCGAACAATTCGACTCTTAAATGGTCGAATATTCTTCAAAATGTGAAAGTAATGATTATCTAAGTCCCAATTAAAATTTTGTCATTTCTTCTCGTTAGTATGGCGATGGCGTAGGTTGTGGTACTCTTACTATCACAGATCTTTTATTATCACGGTAACTTGTCCTATTATTTCTTTGCATTTTCTGTTTTATCTATTTTAAACTGTTGTTGATAAAAACTTTATTTAAAAGTTTTCGCGTGTTAAAAACACCTGAAGAACAAAAGCTTTTGAAGCTTAATCAGCGCAAGAAACTCCATTATTCTCTAATCTGGCCTTGCCATTTATACATAGTTTCTTTTCTTGCAGCTGTTCTAGTAATTTAGTATTAGCTGCATGTAAGCTCACTTACCTCAGAGTATAGCAGGAAATGTTTAGAGGGAAACTGAATCTTCAAAAGAATCTAACAAGAACTTGATCTGGCTGGCCCTGAAATCGCTGTACCTTTAATTTAATTTAACGTAAAATTATAAGATGTATCCATCGAATTATAAGACGTCGTAATGTCAAAAATGTGTTTACAAATTTTCTTACTTTTTACAGTGAATAATTTCCTTCTATTCTATACATTGACGACTATTATTTGGTGTTTTTTTTATCCTTTATTCATATTCACCATACCACCTTCATTCAGTGTAACTCGCATAAAATAATTTAGAAATCCGTTATTTGGGCTTCTATGGATGCAGTTTTTTTTAACTGGAGGAGATATTGACATTCAAAAGTGCACCCAAACTATGTCCACACTGTGTTCTGATATCAGACAACAGTTTTTTGCATTTATTGTGCAGTATTTGTGCATTTGCTTGTTCCCTTGAGTGTGCATCTAACCAAAGTAGGTTAGCGAGACGAGTATATCGTTGCTTGCTTCACTTTGGTAAAGTTAACTATTCTCTCTCAACATTGTTTTTTCACTGAGATTTCCAGTTGCTATTTGTAGGCTCGCCGTGTAGCTGCATGAATTATTTAGTGAGCATAAGCGCTGATCGATAAGCAAACAATTACATTAGCTATACACAACACAACATAACTACCTAATACGACTTTACATAACAAAATGAAGCGATTCAAGCTATTGTTAAAGTTGCTAGTAAGACTCCTTTTTTTTTTTTTTTAGGATTTATAAAATTTTACTTACCTAATTGCATTTTTTTAAGCGTTTACGATTATTTTCACACATTTTGATGATTAAACTGGGCGTATCGCGTAAATCGATAAAAAAACTAACGTGATTGTCCCGGTTAAATGATCAAATTTTTTCATTATCTATATGGTTCATATTATTTATTTATTATTATTATCAGCCTACACTGTCCCACTGCTGGGCAAAGGCCTCCCCGCACTTCTTCCACATATTATGTATAACACATCTTATTCATAGTTTTACAGAACTTTAATATTTTAACTATTACTTATCATAATCTTATTATTTATAATACTCATATAATAATCATAATACCAGTATACCGTATTTAAAAGCCACATGATCCTCGAATTTTATTTATATTTTGTATGGTACATTGCACCTTTCAATCCTTTTTTAGCACCAAATAGCATTTAGGACGAAAGTACTAGCAAAGAAATTAGATTACGTTTGATTGACCCTTCTAATCGAACTATAGTTTCAAATAAAAGAGCAGTAAAAGGGTTTTTTTTTATAACTACACCACAAACATCATCGTAATGAATGCTCATGATGACATCGCTTGAAACATGATGTAGAGTTGCAAAGCACAATAAGAGTTATCACAATTCATCATATCCATTTAAGCTTATATAATTACAATTAGATAGGCAACGCTTTTTAAAATATATGTATATTTCCTTTAAATCTGAACACCTACATGTGCCATCCTGATGTTCACTATTAATGCTCTTCACACCAAAAAACTCCCAACCAAACTTCTAGCAATGTCTTCTTTCCCCAGTCCACATGCCTCATCAGAGACGACAATTCCGTCTACATCGGGCCTGCAAGAAGCGACAGATATGAGAAGAAATGAAGAAGTCCACAAAGAAAATGAGGGTTCCGTGGCTGACTGGATCTCCGGCGGGCCGGTGGGGTCTAAAGGCGCCGTGCTGGTCTTCAGATCTTGCGTGCTGGCCTCCAGGTAACAGAACCCATCCATATTAACTATAGGATGGCCCTCATTCTTGGAAGAATCCAGTAGAAGCAGTAGGAATGAAGAAGACCACAAGCAAAATGAGGGTTCCGTATTGGATCTGCTGGTCTTCAGTTCTTTCGGTGCTGGCCTTCAGGTAACATAATCCACCTATATTAACTATAGAATAACCTTCGAACTCTATAAGATACTTGCAAAAGCAAGCAGAGCCTCGAATATGTACTGTTCCTGCAAAAAACAGCAATATGAGAAGAAATTAAGAGCATATTGCATTAGTTCCAGTCTTCAGGTAACAGAACCCATCCATATTAACCATAGGACGGCCCTCATTCTTGGTGGAATCCAGTAGAAGCAGTAGGACGAAGACCACAAGAAAAATGAGGGTGCCGTGTCAGACTGGATCTGCGAAGGGCGGGTGGGATCCAATAGCGCCGTGCTGGTCTTCAGGTCTTTCGGTGCTGGCCTGCAGTTAACATAATCCACCCATATTTAGAATGTCTACTGTTCCTGCAAAAAACAGCAATATGAGAAGAAATTAAAAGAATATTTAGCATATTGCATTAGTTCCAGTCTCCAGGTAACAGAACCCATCCGTATTAACCATAGGACAGACCTCATTCCTAGAAGAATCCAGTAGAAGCAGTAGCAGTGACGAAGACGACAAGGAAAATGAGGGTTTCGTATCAGACTGGATCTCAGGTGGGCCGCTGGATCGAAGGGCGCCGTGCTGGTCTCCAGGTAACAGGATTCCTCCATATTTACTATACGGGGTGTAAGGGACAGCGTCCCGAATACTGATAGGGTGCAAGCAGACCATGAAACTAAACAACTTTCTCCTAGGAATGTATGTCCGGAAACATCTTAAAATTTTTGGTTTCCCATAGTAAATGCAATGAGCTGATCGCGATTTTGTATGGGACGCCGAAATTTTTTTGTTGTTTTCTGACATATGTACCTAGGGGAAAGTTGTTAAGTTTCATGGTCTGCTTGCACCCTATCAGTATTCGGGACGCTGTCGCTAACACCCTGCAGAACAGGCCTCAGTGACTCCTATACCTGGAAGAATGTAGCTGTCGCTGAGTACACCTAACACTATTTTTCATGCGTTGCGAATGTTACCATTTTGTCCATGTTAAGTCTCTAATACAAGGTGTAAAAAAAATGCTAATATTTTAAGTGCTGAACCGGCCAATGAAATTGAACAACTTTTCCCAAGGAACGTAGGTCGAAATATGAAAAAATATTTTTGCCCTCCCATACAAAATTACTGTCCGACCAAATCGATTTGAATGGGAGGTTCAAAGAAGTTCTCGTATTTTGACCTATGTTTCTTGGGTGAATTCACCCCTTAAAATATTTGCAACTAATATTTTTACATCTTACGCTTAGTCATTATTCGTCCTTGTGTTTGCCGTGTGATGCCGGCATAGAATAGCATCACCCCAATTCTCCCAGCGGGTGTTGTAAGAGGCAACTAAGGGACTCGAGGGTTTCATCTGTATTACCACCTATTAGGTATAACTTTAGGCGACAGGCTGACAACCTGTCACTACAGTGATACACGAATGACCTGAAAGGCCCTCAATACTTGTCAGACGTGTCAATAACGACCGTAATTTTACGATCGTTAACGCTCTGCCTACCCCGAAAGGAATAAAGGCGGGACTTGTGTATGTATGTTTGTAAGTATATGTTTAGAAATATATTACACTACTTTTACTCCAGAATTATCACCGTTTCTTTTGAATGTTTAATTCTCCCCCCTCTAGAACCCCCTCCATGGAGTCACAGACGAAGAACGCGAGCGCCAACACCGGGACCACCATTCTTCTGAACAAGGCCAAGAGCATGGCTCGGCGGCTGGTGGCTGAGCCCCACGCCTTCAGTGTGAGGCCGAAGAACATCATGCATGAGGTCATGGAGACCTTCGGCACGGGGAGGAACTATCAGGGGCAGGTCAGTTGGAGACAATCTCGACAAAAGCTGAGTATGAACAAAGTCAAATTAGCTATTCAAAACAAACAAATATAAATTACGCCTTTATCCCTAGCGGGGTAGGCAGAGCGATAACGATCGCAAAATTACGGCCTATATCGCCACGTCTGACAATATATGAGGGTCGTTGCAGATAAGTCGTGTATCACTATAGTGACAAGTTGTCAGCCTGTCGCCTAAAATTGCAATACACTTAAAACCCTCTAGTCCCTCAGTCGCCTCTTACGACACGCACAGGAAAGACATGGGGTGATGCTATTCTAAGCCGGCATCACACGGCACGGTATTAGTTATTCAAAGTAGCAAATTTTACATTTAGCTTTTTGATGGTCAAGTATTAGTTACAACGACTATAAACTTAAAACTAGCCCCTAAAGCACAGCCTCAGGGCTGGCCACGTTTGTGTAAAATTACGGTCGTTATCGCCAAGTCTGACAAGTATTGAGATGATTCGTGTATCACTGTAGTGACAGGTTGTAAGCCTGTCGCCTAAAGTTGTAATACGTGGTAATACACATGAAACCCTCGAGTCCCTTAGTTGCCTCTTACAACACCCTCGGGAAGAATTGGGGTGATGCCATTCTATGCCGGCATTACACAGCAAATACGTTAAATTAAAAGAATAGGACGTATTTTTTTTACAATTTCTCACGTAAACCATTCTCCGCAGGCCTACGTAGTGCGTCACGTGAGCGACGCAAACGTCCCTCAAACCGAAACGGTAGATACCGAAGAGCAGGGCCACGAGTCGGTAGAACACAAGAGGGACATAGATGATGTTCTGAACGACCTCAATAAAATAACGCTCAAGAAACACCTCAATATAGAGAACACTACAGCCAATATCAAGCCGCCTGAGGATCCCCCGCCTGGCAGTACTAAAGGTAAGGTTTTTTCTATACCTAGTCATCATTTAGATGATTGACAATTACATGTTTAGGAGGAGTGGTGATGGATGTTGAGGCCAGTAGGCCGATAGACGACAGAGGAGAGAAAGGGTAGCTACCCACCTGGTCGGCTGTTGTGACCAGGAGACCGACTGGTCCAACCGGACGTGTTTGGAGGTTGTATATATAGCGATCGGCGGAAACACTTTAACACCTCGTTTCAGGACTTGCATGTGGAACGCATGCGCGACGCCACAGATGCATGATATTCTTAAGAAAACCGCTCGGGTGCTTAATTTCGATGTGTCTTCTGGCCTATAGCCGCCACTTTTTCTACCGACATTCTAGCTTAAACTGGGATCCAGGCCAGGTTAGCCATCGGGTTGCAAAGGTCAGATGGCAGTCGCTCTGTGTAAAAACTTGTTTCCACATTAAATCCCCTAAATTAGGTAGCCGATCCCGACAGAGAACGGGACAAGGCATGTGATTGAAATTCTGTATTGTAGCTCGAATTTTTTTTGTGATTTCCTAACATGTTCCTAGGGGAAAATTGTTCAGTTCATACTTCATAGTCTGCATACACCCTATCGGTATTGTGAGCGCTTTCCCTTACAAAATGATTATTTACATACATACATAAATCACGTCTTTGTCCCTTACGGGGTAGGCAGAGCGTTAACGATCGTAAAATTACGGTCTTCATCGCCACGTCTGACAAGTATTGAGGGCCCTTTTAGATGATTCATGTATCACTGTAGTGACAGGTTGTCAGCCTGTCGCCTAAAATTGTTACACACATCTTCTTTCTTTCTTTTTCGTGTGGGACACCGAGTCGCCCTACGACCCGATGAACCCTAGTGTTAGAATTTTTCAACCGCCTTCTACAAGTAGTAGGCTTCTGACATGGTTGTGTAACGACCGCCGTCTAAGTGATCATAGACAGCAACCGGGACCTACGGCTTAACGTGCCACCCGAAACACGGAACCATCTTACTTACGGACAATCGGGTGGTTCAGCCCGCAATGTCCTAACCAGACTACACACATGAAACCCTCGAGTCCCATAGTTGCCTTTTACAACACCCGCGGGAAGAAAAGGGGTGATGCTATTCTAAGCCGGCATCACACGGCATACATACATATATCACACCTTTATCCCTTACGGGGTAGATAGAGCGTTAACGGCCGTAAGAATACGGTCACTATCGCCACGTCAGACATTTTTGAGGATTGTTTTTCCAAGATTGTTTAAGTAAACATGTGTATCACTATAGTGACAGGTTGTCAGCCTGTCGCCTAAAAATTGTAATACACCAATACTCTCGAGTCCCTTAGTCGCCTCTTACAACACCCGCGGGAAGGATGTGGGGTGATGCTATTCTAAGCCGGCATCACATGGCAAATGATTATTCACACACAAATATTTCAGATTCAGAAAACCAAAAGAAGAAGAAGGGCAAAGCGAAACGGAAAGCGAAGAACGCACCGCTAGTCAGCCGCAACGAACCCTTGGACAGCGATGATTCTGAACATCTGCTGGTCAAGGAAGTAGACAGCGTCAAGGTAAAAGACCATCATCGGGTGCAGCAGTGTGACGTCTACTTTCTCTCTTTTGGTGTGGGACACCGAGTCGTCCACCGACCCGATGAACCCTAGTGTCAGGATTTTTCAACCGCCTTCTACAAGTAGCAGGCTTCTGACATGGTTGTGTAACGACCGCCGTCTAAGTGATCATAGACAGCAACCGGGACCTACGGCTTAACTTTCCATCCGAAACACGGAACTATCTTACTTACGGACAATCGGGTGGTTCAGCCCGCAATGTCCTAACCAGACTGGGAACAAATTCACAAAGTGATAAATATCAACTTGCGTCTATAGCTGGGCCCCAAGTCTGCTATTTTTTGTCATTGTAACGCCATCGAAACTCAACTATCATTCCATTGCCATTGTGATTTTTTATACTTCAAACTGTTAACAGACGGACTACTAAAATCATCCTACTGAGATCCATTCGACATCCAACTGAAACGATTTTCATTTGACAGACTTAGGGCCCTGGACATAGGTATACCATCTCCTCATCTTTCTTTCCCGAGAAATAAAAATTGACAATATTTTAATACCCATATCTCTCTAAGAATAACAATGTTTTGATGGTCTTCCCTATATCTCTCTCCAGGTGCTAGAAAGCCACGCGATGCCAGCCAGAACCCTCAAGATCACCTACAAACTAGTCAACACTGAGACCAAACTCTTGCACCGGCTACTCCAAGCGCATGGTTTGCAAGAGGCTTCAGCAGACAGCAAAGACTTCAACCTGTTGTGGTCCGGTCTACATCCTAAGCCCGATGTCCTGAGGAATCTGTCGCCATATCAAAGAGTTAACCATTTCCCAAGGTCAGTTAAGTTCAAGTTCAAGGTCACTCCAAGGTCAAGGTTTGTTTAAGGTCTTGATTTTACGAAAAGTGTTCCACGGAAAGCAAGGAATTCATCAAAAGGTCGACTATTTTCCAAGGTCAGTTAGGTTCAAGTTCATAGGTCACTCCATGGTCAAGTTTAAGGTCTTGATTTTACGAAAAGTTGATTTTTATCAAAAGGTCGACCATTTTCCAAGGTCAGATAAGTTCAAGTTCACTTCAATGTTACGAAAAATTTTCCCTGGAAAGCATGGATTTTATCAAAAATTCAGCCATTTTTCAAGATCAATAAAGGTCAAGGTCAAGCCAAAACTATTTCAATTATTATTTTGTAGTTGAATATATCTAAATTCGAAACCTGATTTTTTAAACCAGAAGTGGAGACATATATCATAAAGACGTTACGTCATATAAACGTTGGCCGGTGGAGAAAGCAGTTTGGAACCATGTCTCGGCAAACGTACCGTTGGACGCCCTCCGGCCAGATGGACCGATGACTTAAGAGAGCGACTGGATGGCGAAAGCGGGAGATCGAGCGTTTTGGCGTACCCTGGGGGAGGCCTATGTTTAGCAGTGGACTGATAGGCTGATGTGATGTGATTAGAGCAAATAACTAGCGTTTATTTTTGGAGTTAGATCATGTTCTTTTCGTGCAAAGGTCAACCAATTCAAAACCCAATATATCGTAACTATTGGAAGGTAAGTTAGAATTTGAAACTAAGTGAATTACTGACAGTATTTTCCATCTTTTTACCATTTTAGAAAACTTTCCAAACGGTATAAAACCCACAACACAACAACACAAATCCTACCTTACTTTCCTATCCAAAAAGTCCTTTCCAATATCAAAAATACTGACAGTAGATCACTATAGCTTACTGGAGCGGAAAATACCACCCAACTGCTACTTACTGAAGAGGTTGCTAGATGCCCACGGATTATTGGAGTCCAACCCGGATGATGATGGGTGGATCCTGTATTGGTCCAACGGGAACATACCTGTAGCAGTCCTGCAGAAGCTTAACCATGAGCAGAGGTGCAATCATTTACCAAGGTATTGATCGATTTACAATAGAATATATCTGTACAGGGTTTAAAAAAATTGCTGCTAATATTTTAAGGGGTGAATCAGTACCTACATGAGACTGGTTATACAGGGTGTAAGAGACGGTGTAACGAAAACTTTGCAGGCGTGATCAGATCATGAAACTGAACAACTTTTACTATGGGGGCTATGGTGGCAAACGTGAAAATATTTCGACCTCCCATACAATATTCCCGATCAGCTGACTGACTTTGTATGGGAACTCAAAATATTTTTTTTCGTTTTCCACCATAGCCCCCATTGTAAAAGTTGTTCAGTTTCATGGTTTTGATTACGCCAGCAAAGCTAGCGTTACACCGTCTTTTACACCCTGTATTAAAACAAAACCTAATATTTGTTCTTGAAAGAACATCTGAATCTGTTCTAACTTCTGATTATTTCCATAGTACTTTTATATGTAGTACTACAGTGCCTGGAGTATTGCCACATCATATTTAGCCCGGGGTATAAACCCCAAATCTCCAAGGGGGTCCAAAAGGCAGTGTTAAGTTTTGATGATTAGCTCTTTCTTTTGGATGATTTTACATAATTGATGATTGGGAAAGATATCTGTGGAGAGGCGTTTTATCAAATATTGGACATTACTGGGAGGGGACTTATTGGACGGGGTGGAAGGGAGCCTATTACCTCTCATATATTCCTCACTATTGTATGTTTTGTCCAACCAATGCCTACCTAATAGTTATCTTGTTTCGAGAATTCCATATACCATCTAAAAGAACTACCGGTTTACTCAATTTTACTAACTATTTTTTTATAAGGGTCCTAACAATTATCTAGACGATGATAATTAAAATTTATATCACGAGCCATTTATTTTGGAGGTACTTCTATTGGAGGTCTAGATCTTCTATAGATCCTCTATAGTTCTTAGAACTTCTACGTACAAGTACAGAGCCATAATACAGCCCCTATGTGGTTTGTTACACGATGCGGCGCAGTGGTAGTGCGACTGCCCGAGACGCAGAAGGTTCCGAGTTCGATTCTCAGTGGGTCACTCACAAAGTTGATATTTATCACTTTGTGAATGTGTTCCCAGTCTGGGTAGGACATTGCGGGCTGAACTACCCGTGTCCGTAAGAAAGATGGTTCCGTGTTTCGGATGGCACGTTAAGCCGTAGGCCCCGGTTGCTGTCTATGATTACTAAGACGACGGTCGTTACACAACCATGTCAGAAGCCTGCTACTTGTAGAAGGCGGTTGAAAAATACAGAGACTAGGGTACATTGGGTCGTTGGAGGACTCAGTGTTCCACACGAAAAGAGAGGAAGGGAAGAGAAGAGAGAAACGTGGAAAGCGACTTTATTTTACACAACAGTATTTATAAATGTATTCATATTAAAGTATAAAAATGTTTTTTTCAGATCATACGAACTGACCCGCAAAGACAAGCTGTTCAAAAACATAGAAAAAATGCAATATTTCCGTGGCCTTAAGCACTTCGACTTCGTACCCACTACCTTCTTAATGCCCGCTGAGTTTAAGGAACTATGCTCCACGCATTTTAGGACTAAAGGTCCTTGGATTGTCAAACCGGCGGCTTCTAGTAGGGGCAGAGGGATTTACATCGTGAATACGGTAAGATATTTTTTTGGAAAACGTAATTTCAATTTGACCTGCTCTATTAGTACTTATGCTTTTTCCATTGGGACTACTGCGGCTCAGTAGTTTCTGCGAAGTGATTCTTAGCCAATATTGCGTGGCATGGCATGCATCCTCTCACCAAGAATTTAAGATTTGCTTGCTTCTTTGTCTTTCATCCTATTCTGATATTAGATATAAAAATGATAGGTCCTTTGATGAAAGTGAAAAATGTAAATCACTTTACATCTGAACAAATATGAGAAGACAATTACGACATTATAAAATCTTGTAAATTCCTACTAAATAATTTTTTGCCATAGAACATGAGAAATCATACTACAATAGTTAAAATACAGGTCAAGTTCATACATTTTGACCTTGGAAATTTCGGGTCAAGGTTATATTTTGACCTTGCCAAGGTCACGGTCAAATAATCCTTCACAGTTATGCCATTTCCCTTTTTCAGCCAGATCAAATACCAAAAGGCGAAAACGTAGTCGTAGCAAAATACATCGACAAACCCCTACTAATTGGGGGTCACAAGTGTGACCTCAGGCTTTACGTGTGCGTGACCTCAATTGACCCTTTGCTGATATATTTGTATGAAGAAGGTCTTGTGAGGTTCGCCACGGTGAAGTATGATAAGACCAATAAAAACCTCTGGAATCCATGCATGCACCTGTGCAATTATAGCATCAATAAATACCATACGGATTATATCAAGTAAGTGAAAAATATTGCAGTTGTGAAATAAATGTATCGTAAAACGTTATTATATTTAGGACAACCTTTTCAAATTTTACGACTAAAAAGTCTTAAGTAAACTAAATTATAAACCACTTCTTTGTTATAATCGTTCTTATGTCTAAGTCGTCTTAGACTGAATGATTATTTAGGATTCTTATCCTAAAATTCTAAAACTAGTGATTTATAATTTACTTTTCTTAAATCTGCGGCCTGAAATAGCAGCACTAGCTTGCTGTTATCGCTAGAAAACTAGCAGGTTAGGTTAGGTTCTGGATGATATCGACGCAATTTTTTAATGTTTTCCTGACATTTTTCCGGTGATTTAATTCTCACCAGTTTACCAATATTTTTGACACATCTATTTTCAGATGTGACGACCCAAACGCGGGCAACGTAGGCCACAAGTGGACGCTATCAGCCCTCCTCAGACACCTCCGCAAGCAAGGGCGTAATACCACAGCGCTAATGGCAGCTGTCGAAGATCTAGTTGTCAAATCCATACTATCTTCAGCTCAAACTATCACTGCCGCAGCCAGAGTATTTGTACCTAATTTCTTCAATTGCTTTGGTAAGTATACAGGGTGTAAAAAAATTTGGTGCAAATATTTTAAGGGGTGAATCAGCTCATGAAACTGAACAACTTTCCCCAAGGAACATAGGTCGAATAATGAAAAAAAGTTTGGACCTCCCATATTTTTTTTTAAACATATTTCGACCTATGATTCTTGGGAAAAGTTGTTAATTTTCATGGGCTGATTAACCCCTTAAAATATTTGCAGCTAATATTTTTACACCTGATATTTTGAAGTTAGTCCTGAGTGACCTTTCAATCATCAAGATTTGAGGACCTTGATGATTGAAAGGTCACAAGGTCAATAATTATTCGACCTTGGCAAAGAATGTTATTTTGACTCTTCAATAGAAACAATGGAAAGTGTGATATTAATATTTTGTATGTTTGTTTTAGAACTCTTTGGATACGACATTTTAATTGATGATATGCTGAAACCATGGCTTCTAGAAATTAATTTATCACCCAGGTATGCTCTTTACTTAAAAAAAGTAGGTACATGTGAAAAAAATTAGATGTAACATTGTTGACCTTGACCTTAGCATTGTTGACCTTGACAGTTAAAATTATTGTTTTGAAGCCGCGTTTACTTTTTTCTTTATTTTATTTGAATAACGCTTTAAACAGTAATACATAAAGATGTAACTTAATGTACCAACCAGATGCACGGGTTACTATGCTAATAGCTCAAAATAGTGAAACATCTAAGGTCAAGAAGTGTTTTAAAAAACAAACAGGATTTTAAAATGACACAGTTTAAGTGACAATCGTGAAATTGTGTCGTAAAATTTGTCTTCCTTTTTACTATGACTAATCTACATCTCTATATGCATGTAGTTTTTTTTTATCATGCATTGAATCAAAAATTTTAATTTATGTGGTTTTACTGTCTCATTATAATTAGCTAGTTTCCTGGGTCATAAAAAAATATAACAGTTGTACGCTCAAAACTATTGTCCAAAAATATTATGGACTTCATTAATAATTTTTCGAAATACTGAAGGTTTGAATTAATAGGAAAATATTATAAAAGTAAGTGTTTTGACGCCATCCAAATACTTACGACGTGACGTCATACTACTAGTTCTTGAATCAAAATACCGTTTGAAATCGTTTTAAAAAGTAGTTCATTTGACCTGTCAGGAAACAAGTATTATATGTGGTTATAATAATCATTGTCACGTTTATTGATAAGGCGTTGTTGTCGTATCTTCCAGTCTCGCGTGCGAGAGTCCTCTAGACGCGCGCGTGAAGTCCGCCCTGCTGGCAGACACGCTAACTCTCGTGGGGCTGCCAGCTGTGCCGATGAGCAAGGCTGAAGTGGCGGGGCAGAACAACTCGCTCAAGATGCGGATTGGCGCCGTAAGTCGATAAAACTTTTCGCTACTTACAACAACATACAGGGTGTAAAACAATTTGCTGCAAATATTTTAATGGGTGAATCAGCCCATGAAACTGAACAACTTTCCCCAAGGTATGTTCGTTCGAAATATGAAAATAAAATTTGTACCTCCTATACAAAATGTATCGGCCGACCAAGTCAATTTCTATGGGAGGTCCAAAATTTTTTTTTCATATTTCGACCTATGCTTCTTGGGGAAAGTTGTTCAGTTTCATGGGCTGATTCACCCGTTAAAATATTTGCAGCTAATATTTTTACACCCTGTGTAGTATGTATGTATGTAAGTTTTACGTTTTAACCCTCGTTCCAGTGCCGCCGCGTCCACTCCGCCGAAAACGTGTTCGTACGCGGCGGAAAAGTGAGCTCCGCAACCACCAACGGACATATATCCGGCGCGGGAGTGCTGACTGGTGAAGAGTTACGCTTGGTTCGAGCTGTCAGAGCCCAGTACGCGAGGAGAGGGGGATACGTACGGATATTCCCCAGTCAGAACTCTTGGCAGAAGTATTCTCAGTACTTAGGTGAGTTCTTATTGACCTCACCTTTATATGAACTTGACCTTAGACTTGTATTTCTAAATTTTTGACCCCAAGGTCAAAACTAGAAGAATGAACTAACTAGAATGACAAACTGGGATTTCTAAAGTTTTGACCTTGGTTTTGACCCCAAGGTCAAAACTAGAAGAATGATCTAACTAGAATGTCTAACTGGAGAATTGACATTTACTGTGAGTTGTAAGAGCTCATATTTGAACAAATAAAGTCCGTTAGATAAGCATTTTCAAGTAAGCTTTTATTGACCTTAAACTATTACGTGTGAAATTTTTACGTTTTAACTTACTTCCAAATTCCTTTCAATATTCTTACATTGAGATAATAGGAAATTAGGAATGACTAAACGGATTTTGATAATTTTTTTAAAGAATAGATTTAAGAAGCACGCAAAATGTTTCCATAATTATGATGTTTTGAAGAAAGGTCAGGTCAGAAGTACCCTAAACCGACGAACGTGCGTGAAAACACTGATGAATGTAGAAGAAGCGAAAGAAGTATGCCAGGATCGCAGCAAGTAGAAGTAAATAATCCCTGCTTACCCCAACAGGAAATAGGCTTGATTTATGTATGTATGGATGTATAATGATTTTATACATACATACACAAGTCAAGCCTTTATCCCTTGCGGGGTAGGCAGAGCGTTAACGATCGTAAAATAACTGTCGTTAGCGCCACGTCTGACAAGTATGAGGGCTCTTCAGATGATTCGTGTATCACTGTAGTGACAGGTTGTCAGCCTGTCTCCTAAAGTTGTAATACATGGTAATGAAACATGAAACCCTCGGGTCCCTTAGTTGCCTCTTACAACACCCGCGGGAAGAATTGGGGTGATGCTATTCTACGCCGGCATCACACGGCAAGAAACAGGAAAGAGGCGTGATTTATTTATGTATGGATGTATTATGATTTTATTATGCACTAAAATTTAAACACTGACAACCTGTCGCTATTGTGATACACATGTTTTCCGAAACAACCTTGGAAAACAATCCTCAAAAACGTCAGACGTGGCAATAGCGACGCTTTGCCTACCCCGCAAGGGATAAAGGCGTGATATTTGTATATATGTATTGTAATTGGCATTTGTTTATACATTAAGTTAATAATGTTTTTAAGGCTGTAAGCTACTCAAATAAAAAAAAAAAGTATGTATGTAAAATTTATTTATTTTTTCCATTTCAGACCCAGTAACCGGCATCCCAGTGTGCTCGACGTCTTTAAACAACAACGTGCCTTACGCAGTGGTCTCTCACAACTACAACCTGCTCGTGCATTCCCACGTGCTCCCTCACTTCCAACACGCCACCGTGGCCACCAACGTCACTACTGATACGCCTCAGAGGTAAGACACACACACATACACAAATCACGCCTGTATCCCTTATGGTAGGCAGAGTGTCTCACAACTACAACCTGCTCGTGCATTCCCACGTGCTCCCTCACTTCCAAAACGCCACCGTGGCCACCAACGTCACTACTGATACGCCTCAGAGGTAAGACTTACATACATACATACAAAAATCACGCCTGTATCCCTTATGTGTTAGGCAGAGTTTCTCACAACTACAACCTGCTCGTGCATTCCCACGTGCTCCCTCACTTCCAACACGCCACCGTGGCCACCAATGTCACTACTGATACGCCTCAGAGGTAAGACTTACATACATACATACAAAAATCACGCCTGTATCCCTTATGTGTTAGGCAGAGTTTCTCACAACTACAACCTGCTCGTGCATTCCCACGTGCTCCCTCACTTCCAACACGCCACCGTGGCCACCAACGTCACTACTGATACGCCTCAGAGGTAAGACTTACATATACAAATCACGCCTTTATCCCTTATGGTAGGCAGAGTTTCTCACAACTACAACCTGCTCGTGCATTCCCACGTGCTCCCTCACTTCCAACACGCCACCGTGGCTACCAATGTCACTACTGATACGCCTCAGAGGTAAGAAGACTTACATACACAAATCACGCCTGTATCCCTTATGTGTTAGGCAGAGTTTCTCACAATTATAACCTGCTCGTGCATTCCCACGTGCTCCCTCACTTCCAACACGCCACCGTGGCCACCAATGTCACTACTGACACGCCTCAGAGGTAAGACTTACACACACACACACACACACACACACACACACACACACACACACACACACACAAATCACGCCTTTATCCCTTATGTGTTAAGCAGAGTTTCTCACAACTACAACCTGCTCGTGCATTCCCACGTGCTCCCTCACTTCCAACACGCCACCGTGGCCACCAATGTCACTACTGATACGCCTCAGAGGTAAGACTTACATACATAATCACGCCTTTATCTCTTGCAGGGTAGGCAAAGCGTTAACAATCGTAAAATAAATAAAATAAAAAATAAAACTGTTTATTGCTTATGAACAATTTAGGAAATTGACAAATGACATTATCTAATTCTAAACACAGGTACATAAACAATAGGACGTGACTCAGCTTAGTGTTGCGCAGAACCAGTCAGGCTGTACGCAACGCTGTTTTTCAGTCACCTCCTTCTCCCAAATTACGGTCCTTATCGCCACGTCTGACAATATTTGAGGGTCGTTTCAAATAAGTTGTGTATCACTATAGTGACAAGCTGTGAGCCCGCATGAAGCCCTCAAGTCTCTCAGTCGGCTTTTACGACACTCACGGGAAAGAAATGGGGTGGGGTGATGCTATTTTAAGCCGCCATCACACGGCACAAACAACTTATTGTCAAATTAGTTTCATCTTTATTATGTTGACATTGAATAAATGACATAAATGTTAGATGATCTTGAACTTGTCCTTTTTTATCATGTCATATAACAATAGAAAAGGTCAACCAAGGTAAACACAATTTATTTGGTGAAACTCGTTTGACCTTGAGTCATTTAAATGTAACATGCTATTCTCAGAACGCGATTGTTTTCCGCAGACTAAAACGCTATGAGAACGTGACAATAACATCGACCGCGCCCGCGATCTCGCTGAGCAGCGAGCCGACCGCGCACCACGACACGCGCCGCGCCAAGGAACTGGTGAAGAGGCAACTGCAAGATGGCTTGCGGCTCACGTAAGTGTCATACACACACACACACACACGCACACACACACACACGTCTCGCTCAGCAGCGAGCCGGCCGCGCACCACGACACGCGCCGCGCCAAGGAACTGGTGAAGAGGCAAGTGCAAGATGGCTTGCGGCTCACGTAAGTTGCATTTTATATTATAAAATTTATAATGTACTAGCGGCCCTCCCAGCGGCTGCGCCCGCTGCAAGTAGCTGGGCCTCCAATAGACGAGCAGCCTCAGATGCTCACTGCCGCGCGCAGCATGCGGCGCAATGCGCGGTCGCTGTGGACGGTTTTTCGCCCGAGCATGAGAATTTTAACATGCGCTGCTCAGGCGAAACCGTCCACACCGACCGCGCAATGCGTCGTATGCTGCGCGCGGCAGCGAGCATCTGAGGCTGCTCGGTCGACGTGCACGCACCCAATGATAAATAAATGACAGTCAGTCAACACCAATCTTCGCTTTTTCTGCCCACTTAAGCCTGACAAATTATTCAGTTGTATAATTCCAGCCTGGGCGAAAGTCGTCGAGCGTTCGGGCTGTTCCTCACGCACGTTCTGAAGCGCGTGTCCAACCCCAGCAACGAGCTGGCCGTGGCGCACGCTGTGCTGGCGTTGAAGTTCTTGAAGCGAGCATCCGCGACGCTGCGCATGCCATACAACGTAAAGGTGACAGAGATCTAAGCATGCGCTTGCTTGTTCATACACAAACACACACCACGCTTTTATCCCTGGCGGGGTAGGCAGAGCGTCAACGACCGTAATATAACGGTCGTGATCGCCACGTCTGACAAATGTTTAAGGGACGTTTCAGATAAGTCGTGTATCATTAATACACATGAAACCCTCGCACCCTCGAGTCCCTTAGTCGGCTTTTACGACACCCACGGGAAAGAAATGGGGTGATGCTATTCTAAACCGGCATGGCGCGGCATGCTTGCGCATTTCACAATAAATAACGCTAACTCCGCATCTCATCAAAGACATCCAGACACTATTGTTTTAATGATTTGATAAATGTGCCGTGTGATGCCGGCTTAGAATAGCATCACCCCAAATCCTTCCCGCGGGTGTCGTAAGAGGCGACTAAGGGACTCGAGAGTATTGGTGTATTACAATTTTTAGGCGACAGGCTGACAACCTGTCACTATAGTGATACACATGTAGCGACCTCTGGTGGCTACTACATGAAGCTCACTCAAGTGGTTCACAAGCATACAAGACGCAACAGGAGTTCTCAACATATCGGAGAGATGGCGCCACGTGACAGAACAATGGGCCTGAAACGCGGTATCGAAGTGTTCACCGCGCACCGCATATATACAACTTCTAATCCAATCCAGGTGGACCCGTCGGTCCCCTGGCCACAACACCCGGCCAGGCGGGTAGCTACCCTTTTCCCGACACCACCTGGATTCCTCCTGTCACCCGCCATACACATGTTTTCTGGAACAACCTTGGAAAACAATCCTCACAAATGTCAGACGTGGCGATAGCGACCGTATTCTTGCGGCCGTTAACGCTCTGCCTACCCCGCAAGGGATAAAGGCGTGATATATGTATGTATGTATGTATTTGATAAAACACGAAACTAATATGAAAGCATTTAGATTTTGAGAGATTTTCATTAAGATTTGTAACCCTCATTTTAGTCACTTTCACACGCTATCAGACATTTATTCCAAAATAAAAACGCTTTGTGTGTGATTCGTACGTAACATAACTTGAAAATAGTCGCGAATTTTTTTTTTAGAAGTACTTATAGATTTATAAAGCACTTTGATTATGTTTGCTTTTTAATCTTGACCTTTGATGACCTTGACAACATAATATGACCTTTACAATAAGACACTAATAAAGTGACAAGGTTAAATCACTGACTATTGTTTGACTTTTGATGACCTTGGCAATACATTTCGCTAAAAACTGCACAAGCGATATGATACTTCTATGACCGACATTAATAAATGTCCAACCCTGGGAACGAGCTGGCCGTAACATGCGCTGTCACATTTAACGCTGATTCGAGATATCACACATTTTTTTTGTTTGTTGTTATTGCTTGTTTGACCTTGATAACCTTGGCCCTTTTTGACCTTTGAATCTCGGATCTATCGGTATAAACGACAAGTGACAAAATTGTAAGCTAGCACTGCATGTGTGACTTTGTATTAGAAACGTATTTTACTTTATTTAAGTATCTCCACAAGCTTTTCATTAACATTTTATGGTCTTATATGCATTTGGATTTTTTAGAGCACTATAGTCTGTAAGTTTAGGTACTTATCTTTTTGTAAACAAACTTTGTATTAAACTGACAGTTCTGAAGTGTCACTTTCATACAAAGATTGTTTACAAAAAGATAAGTACCTAAACTTACAGACTATAGTCTTTGCTTTTTAACATGACTTTATGTAATTTTTGCATGCTGCTTTAATTACTTAGTGTTGTATAAAAAAAGTATACAGGGTGTAAAAAATTACCTGCAAATACTATAAGGGGTGAAATCAGCCCATGAAACTGAACATTTTCCCCAAGAAACATAGGTCAAAATATGAGAAAATTTTATGGACCTCCCATACAAATTGAGTTGGTCGGTCGGTAATGGGAGGTCCAAATTTTTTTTATATTCGACCTAAGTTTCTTGGGGAAAGTTGTTCAGTTTCATGGGCTATTTTTTTTTTAAATGTGTACACCTACCAATTGTTTGCCTTTGTGATCTGTTTTGTTTTGTGTACTGTGAAAAGAGAATAAATTGCTTTCAATTTCATATTCCTAAATATATCTGAAAACCTTCTGTCCCGCTCTGACAGGGCCCGCCAGTGAAGATGTGTGACAAGGACAGGTGCGCAGTGATTGCCAAGCAGCTGAACGACTTCCTCTACATGTACTACAGGGAGACAGATCTGTATACCGACAGTGAGGACCGCGAGGGATGCGTCTCCAATATACAGTTCGCTCAGTTCCTCTATTCGGCCAGGTAAGGATTAAGTTTTTTTTAATGTCTTCACATCTCTTTGTTTGAGACGTAGATTAAGTTTTTTTAAACAGGTTTTACTGACAACAACAACAACTTTGTCCAAAAAAAGCTCTTTATTTGGCTATTTGTGTTGTCACGTTTGGTAAAACAGTTTTGAATTTTCGGTCACGGCAAGTCACCACTGAAATACCAGAACAGCTATACAACCAGAACCTTTGTGTTTATACAATAGATGGAACTTTTGTGTTTAAATTGGCAAGAACCAAGTAAAACTGACTTGTACTAGAATTTTTAATGAGAAGTGTATATAAGAGGTGTATCAACCATTGAAATTGAACAACTTCTCCAAGTCACATAGGTCGAAATATGAGAACTTTTATTTAAACCTCCCATACATATTGACTTTGTCGGTCGGTAGTTTTGTGTGTGAGGCCAATTTTTTTTTTGCATATTTCAATCTATGCTCCGTGGGGAAAGTTGTTCAGTTTCGTAGGCTAGTTCGCCCCTTACAATAGTTCAAAAACTCGACTAAGGGACTCGAGAGTAATAGTGTATTACAATTATTAGGTTGCCGTATGATGCCGGCTTAGAATAGGATCGAGAGTGTTGGTGTATTACAATTTTTAGGCGACAGGCTGACAATCTGTCACTACAGAGACACACTGGTTTTCTGAAACAACCTTGGAAAACAACCCTCAAAAATTTCAGACGTCAGACCGCATTCTTACGGCCATTAACGTTCTGCCTACCCCGCAAGGGATAAAGGCGTGATATATGTGTGTATGTACAATTTTAGGCGACAGGCTGACAAACTGCCACTACAGTGATACACGAATTATCTGAAGAGGCCCGCAATACTTGTCAGACGTGGCGATAGCGACCGTAGTTTTGCGATCGTTAACGCTCTGCCTACCCCGCAAGGGATAAAGGCGTGATAATATATGTATGTATTTATATATGTAATTTCCAGCGAGGCAGACCTCGAAGACGTCTTACTCCTCCATCTCAAAACGGAGAGCTACATCGTGACGTTCATAGGCGAGCCCCGCAACCCGTACTGCGTGGACCTGCCGCCCGCCAAGCTCGCACCTGAGCCCAACGCCAAGCACACGCTGTTGAAGTACCTAGCTAACTTGGCGCCTATGAATACTAGGAGGTTCAGGTTTGTTGCGTTATTTTTAAAAAAATCCTCTAAAAATCAATACTAATAATATCAATCAATCTCAAAATCGCCGACGGGGTAGACCTCGCAAAAGATGGCGAGACGATCTGGATGCTAACGCCAAAAACTGGTGGAAGGTTGGTAGGGATCGAGATGAGTGGAAGAAGTGTGGGGAGGCCTTTTTCCCAGCAGTGGGACAGTGTAGGCTGACAAAAAAAATCAATAAGACTTGAAAGGCGAAATTTTTGAAAAATGTTTAATACTTTTTACGCTGTTGAAGTACTTGGTCATTTTGGCGCCCGTCAATACTAGGAGATTCAGGTTTATTGCATATTTTGTTACATTTTCATTTTATCATCCGTTTATAGACTTTTAGATTTTTCGACTTTCATTTTGCAATCAAAATGGCTCTTTATTTTACAAGATTATGTTGTGGTGTTTTAAAAGGCTATTTGTTTTGAATGTCACGCCGTGTAATGCCGGCTTAGAATAGCATCACCCCACATTCTTCCCGCTGGTGTCGTAAGAGACGACTAACGGACTCAAGAGTATTGGTGTATTACAATTTTTAGCCTCAACCTGTCACTATCATACACATGTTTTCTGAAACAACTTTGGAAAACAATCATCAAAAATGATATATGTATGTATGTACTTATCTCAAGTTTTCCTTGTTTCAGACAATCAGATTCCTCCCGTGAGACCACCGACTCCCTCCCTTCAGAGGGACTCTCCTACTCTCGCTCAGACATCCTCGTCAAGGATTCCCTCAAGGCGGAGAAGCCCCTCAACCAGGCCCTGAAGTACGCCAGGTCTTAGCGACTAGCCCTGCCTAGGGTCAAGGTCAAAAGAAGTCTGTCGGAAAGACGCGCTTGTTGACCCTTGGCGTTTGAGGCAGGATCCTATGCTTCTAAATCACCGATGCAGAATTCTATAGCAAGCCACTTAAGTTGTAAAGTTTTTAAGTTTTTAGCGACTAGCCCTGCCTAGGGTCAACGTCAAAGGAAGATTGTCTGAATGTAGATCGAGTTGACCTCTGAGGCAGGATCTTATATTACTAAATCGCCGTTTTATGCAACATTTTTTAGCAAACCTCTTAACCGAGCCTTATAGTATGAAAGTTCTTAGCTACTTTTGTCTAGGGTCAAGGTCAACAAAAGCCCTTCTGAAAAGAGCGTGTCGCTCTTTGACCTTTGAGGCAGGATCCTTTATTACTAAATCGCCTTTTTATGCAGGATTCTTTAGCAAACCTCTCAACCAAGTTTTAAAGTACGCAAAATCTTAGCGCCTGGGGTCAAGGTCAACAAAGGTCCTTCTATTGTGTTGACCTTTGACCTTTGAGAAAGGATCCTCTATTACTAAATCACCGTTTTATGTACTGATAATCGAACGCCGAAATTGGGCACCCTGAATAAGATTAAGGTCAACAAAAAGTGCGTGTTGCGTTTGACCTTAGGCTGTTTTGAGGCAGTCAGTCAGCTTAATAGTTTTGAGTCCGTTCTAGTTATATTGATATTCAAGCTCTTGCGTTGGTGTGTCTGGATTGAAACAAAAAAAAAGGAAAAACTTCACCTCGAAAGCATTTTTCCAAATTCCATTTCCGAAGTTCACACAATGCGAAGAAAAAACTAGCATTGAAAATTCGGAATTAATTCCAAATTTTAATTGCTAATTTTTTCTTCGCTTTTAACGTGACACAGTTTTATAATTCGATGGAGCTGGCTGCAAGCACCAAATAACATGAATCATGCGGCGTTACCTCGCTCTGAGGCGTTCAAGTGCAAGCGAGAGCGCGGAACGAGCGACAAAGAGGCACATCGGCCTCCACGCTCAGCGTCTATCAATCAACTAAGATTAAAATTTACTTTTGAGAAATGCAACAAAATGCATTTTGACGTTGTCGCTACAGGCAACCGATTTTTTAAACTATTAACGGGATTATTACCACGATTATTATTGTGAACAACCGCGAAAATCTTAAAACATAAACCGATTTTTTGTCGTACATTTAATACGATACGATCATGCAAAATTAAAACTTATGCTTTTGCATTAGAAATAAAAATTCTATATTCAATCGCTTTTTCTACTAATTACATAATATAGTTTGAGGTCAAATTACGCTGGTCGCGAAACTAGATGAGAATGATCTGTACCTGTGTAGAGAACTCTCGGTGCTATCATAAACGAATATATCACGTAGGGACGAGTAGAAAAGTGTTTAGAGTTTTTACCTAAGACGCTTCCTAAGGCTAAGTACTGCCCCCGTAACACAAAAAATCATAACTTGATGAAAACGAAATTTATCGAAACTTCTCAAGCCGAAATTCAAGCACATATACTGGGGTATACATGGTGTTAGGGACAGCGTCCCGAATACTGATAGGGTGCAAGCAGTTTCCAATATCAGGAAACGACAAAAAAATTTCGACCTCTCATACAAAATCGCGATCAGCTGACTGTATTTACTATGGGAAGCCAAAAATTTTTTGACGTTTTCTGACAAATGTTTCTAGGGAAAAGTTGTTCAGTTTCATGGTCTGCTTGCACCCTATCAGTATACGGGACGCTGTCCCTTACACCCCGTATAGTGGGGTATATTTAGAGAATGTTGAATAAGTATAAAATAGGTCAACGTAGTTACCGATAAAACTCTAAATAAGCTTCAGTATCTGTACTTCAACACGTGCGCAACACCGGCCTCTGAGCCAAAACAGGCGAAGCGATTAGCTGGGTCTCCATTGAACGAGCAGCCTCAGATGCTCACTGCCGCGCGCAGCATGCGGCGCAATGCGCGGTCGGTGTGGACGTGTTTCGCCTGAGCAGCGCATGTTAAAATTCTCATGCTCGGGCGAAAAACCGTCCACACCGACCGCGCATTGCGCCGCATGCTGCGCGCGGCAGTAAGCAGCTGAGGCTGCTTGTTCAATGGAGACTCAGCTATTACAGCTAAGGAATGGAATGCCCTGCCGGCGGATGTGTTCCCGGAGCATTACAACTTGGGCCTTTTCAAGGCAATAGTGAATAGGCCTAGGCAAGCATGTTCCATCATCGTCTGCATCGTCACTCACCATCAGGTGCGATAGGAGACAAATGCGGGTAAAAAAGTACCTAAAAAATATTTTTCATCTAGTTGTGAATTTTTAAGTGATGGAGGCAGCACTTAGCTTTCGGAGGTACCTTTACAGTGCGGGCGGAAGTATTGTGCAGTTTTAAAATTGAACTGCGCCATTACATATCCCAGCTACATTATTGCATAACAATTTTATTTTTAATTTCTTTTTTATGTACATGTAATAGTATATTGCACATAACTTCGGCTCGCAGCCCGTATAAGTATTTGGCGTTTAGAAAGCTAGTTTATATCTGATATAATAAAATTGTGTAAAAAATCCTGAGGCTCCGGCTGTAAAAATAATACTCACTGAGACATTTTTGGAACATTAGGTGCAGTAGGTGATAGTAACTCTTGACATATTTAGTTTTTTTTTAATATACGGGGTTTAAGGAAGGGACAGCGTCCCGAATACTGACAGCGTGCAAGCCGACCATGAAACTGAACAACTTTTCCCTAGGAACATATGTCAGGAACCCCTTCGGCCGCGTACGAAACCAATGCTACGTAACCAGTTACGTGTGAAGAACAATTTTTCTTGATATGAAACTAATTTCGCACAGAAATCGAGATTATATTAATTGCGTTTTATTTTACATTGTGATTATTCTAGCTAAGAAAATAAAAACTAAAACTTTTATTCGTAAATAAACAGTACTACTACTGCTAAAACAAAATATTAAATCTAAGCACTAAGTTTCAATAAACTTATATTTGCAAATAACAAGGACAAATGATTTCTAAACAATGTCCTATAGTGATTTTTCCCGCGTTCAAATCTTCAAGTGCAGTTTAATTTCATGATCGATCTCTATATAATTCTCAGCTTTCTTCTTGTGAGCTTTACCGCGAAAATGTCAACAACTTTTGTTTCCCTGCTCAAAACTTCTAATAGTTGACTCAGTGAAGGATTAGTCCGTCCAATATATCTGTTTAAGCTACTGTGCCATCCCTCAATGTTGTTAGTAGTCCTAATTTTCTCTTTATCACAACTACATAATACGGTAAAGTTAGATCTCTCAAGCCATTGTTTCTGAAAGTATTTGTTAAACTCGTCAATTTTCCTTTTGGATGGGCTTTTGGACAAAACATACTCATATCCAGATTCCAGGTGTTCAGGAGGCAATTGTGCTAAACCAATACATCTCGCTATGTGACGCTTTTCGGAAAGAATTATTTTTCTTTCTACGCAACCGGTTTCGTTGGATGAAAAAACATTCTGATAATGATAATGATAAATAATTTATTTGCAAAAATACATTAAAATAGCAATTCACAGATGTCATAGAATATAAAGTAACATGTATTTTGTCTGTCCAGCAGGCGTGCAAATATTATAATAATAAAATTACTTATTCTAATTCTTCTTTAATGTCAAGTGCTGTGGGAACTCCTGAAGACTATAAAAACACTGCTCCATTAGCCATCTTGTGAGTTTATTTTTAAATATGTGACCATTAAGTTGTTTAAGTTCACTAGGTAATTTATTATATATTTCTATACACATATTTCTTTTTATACACATAGTTCTTTATAGGTAACTAGTTTCGTAGCAAGAAAGATGGTTCTTCATATGAAACTGGTTACGTAGCATTGGTTTCGTACGCGGCCGAAGGGGTCAGGAAACATAAAAAAGATTTTGGTTTCTCATAGTAAATGCAGTCAGCTGTCGCGATTTTGTATGGGAGGTCCAAAATTTTTTGTCGTTTCCTGACATATGTTGCTAGGGGAAAATTGTTAATTTTCATGGTCTGTATTCGGGACGCTGTCCCTAACACCCTGTTTATCAACAAGCCGGATAAGAATGATGATACACGTTCAGCATATGTTACTGCGCCTAGAAAAGTCATATTTGTTGCTGAAAATGCAACTGTCTCAAAAAATCGCAACCTTAAACTTTACATTGTTCATGAGTGACGCCGAAACACTGTACCTCAGAAAAGTTAGACGCGTTTTGAATGCAAGACGTCGCTACAGTAAGACGCAGTTCAATGAGCGTGTAACTTTTTGTGACATGTCCCTAACAGCTACTTTTTTTTACAAACGGAGCTCTCTCCATAGTAGGTACTGCCTCGAACTGTGTAGGTATATAATAAAATTCAAGATATTGAATGACATGTGCCAGTTACAGTTGACAAATTATAACCGTTCACTAGCAAAATGAATTGGAGTTTTGCGAAATGGATACCCTTAGAATGGGAATGCTTTTTTTGTTTGTTTAGTTCCTAGTAGATGGCGCTCGGAGCGAATTTTTTGGCAATATTTCCAATAGATAAGGGTACTTATTATATTAGCTTATGAACAATTTCATATATTGTGAAATATTATAAAATCTTATTTTTATTTATGAGAATAATAAAGCGAAGCACTGAACGCATTAAAATCCCATTAAATAGGTGTACTTAATAGTTTTTATTGGCCACTGAACTGAACTTGAAAAATCCTCAATTTCAAATAGCGCCACCTAGTTCGGACTAGTGTTGCTATCAGACCAAAATTAGCCACTTTGGACATTTTGCTTCTGAACGATTGTACTACTAAAGCGAACCATTACTTTGAATTTGGAGCCTTATCAAAAGGTTCGTGAAAGTTAATATTGAGTGCAAGGGACAGCCCTTCGAATACCGATAGGGTCCATGCAGACTTAAGCTGAACAACTTTCCCCTGGGAACCCAAGTCAGGACATAATAAAGTCGACCTCCCAAAATCATGATCAGCTGCAGTCTGTTGTTTTGACATTAAATATGGAACTAAAATATTGTAAGAAAAATTGTTATCATATTTTCAACGTTTGACAGATGGCGAAGAAACTGGCGCCTCCATTTCTTGTCAAGATTTTATTACTATGAACAGTTAAAAAAAAAAGTTGTTCAGTTTCATAATCTGAATGCACCCTTCGGAGAACTGTCTCTTCCAACGTATAATGACGTAATAAATATATGTGTATGCATACTGTTCATTTTAGCTAGAATAAATTGTAGTTAATTTCCAAAGTATATAAATGACTGTAATGTTTTTTCCAAGTTAGAAGCCGTGCGACTAAAGAAAGCATTTGTTCGTACATGGCGATTGTCATGCTTTTTCGCTCCCACTGAGGCTCTTACATATACCAGGCGTTCATGCTTTCTCCCTTACACTTAGGTAACCGCCGCCATTTGCAGTTCCTTTCTTTAATCGCACGTTTATGATTGTATTTATCTATGCTCTAAAGTCTAGCCATTCGAATAGGCCATATTTGACAGCTGTCAAACCCATACTAACACCTCAACAAAGAAAAATAGACCTTATTGAATTAACCTGATTATGACAGCTGTCAAATATAGCCTATTCGAACAGCCATACTTTAGTTAGCCTCGCATTATGTGATACTGAAAATCTTATGTACTTAAATTAGCCCTTTTGGCTAATTATTTCTCCGCAAGTCGTTTGGATGTTGGACTCCCTAATTTTGGTTAAATTACGGAATTAGTCACTTAAACAGATGAGTAATAGTTAATACGAACGTTGGGAAACTCACAGAAATATGTAAGAATAGGAAAGTTTCTAATCTGACAGTTCTCTCTGAAAAACCTTCAATTTAGGTCAGCGCCATCTACCTATTGTACAATTGGAAGATTTGGCGAGAAATTTTCCCATTGGCCGAGGAAATGTCTTGCTAAAATTGAGATCATGTTTGTATTTATTATACATAACTAGCAATTTTCAAACTATACTTAAATGTTTTTATTTATATACTTATGATATTTACCGATGCTAGTCGAATTTGCCTAAAGGCTATACAATAAGTCGCGCCAAAGGTATATAAGTATGTTTTTTTTTGTTGCAGCATGAGTTATATTAAATAAATTGATAGTATATTAAAATAAGCTTATTTGGTATTTAAAAAGAAGTTTTTTAATGCATAAGATTATAAAAATGGGGGAGACTGTCACAGAGTAAGAACGGATAAACTGTCTTACCTCACCTTACGTTACATTAAGATGAAATTGAGCAATGAAGCTGTTGAATAAAATACTATACTCATAATTTACATACACCGTCCACGAATGTCATTCTTTTGCTTATTTCATGACTAGTACAATCTTTGTATCACCATTCGCTAGATGACTGACTAGGTCATTAATAAAATACAAGGCTGTACGCTTAAAACTCCAACTACAGACTCCATTTATAGTTTACCGATTCCATTTATATTTAAAGTTCGATATAAGTGACTCCATCCTTTGAAGCGAGATATGACGTCATCTATCAGTATTTTCATACAAAATATCGTTTTAAAAAGTTGTTTTTTACCTGCCAGTCATCATGCCTATTCAGAAATAGAATTTTATTCTGTTTAAAAACATTATCTTACTTTTAATGTTAGTATTATTAGTTGTAAGTATGCAGTGTTATCGAAAAAACTTTAAAAAGTTTAAAACTTTATTTTTGTATCAAAATTCTATGTGGCACAAAGATGTGGAGACTTAAAAATGGAATATTTTTTGGATTGATATTTTTAGTTAAATATATTCCTGATTCTTTTATTATTTTTCGAAACTTATTTTGATGTTGGCAGCTCAGCTGATTTTTAATTAGTTATTTTACAGAATCTTTATTGCTATTTAATGGAATTATGTAATGAACTTTAGTGCCATATACAATAGATTGATCATAATGCAAAAAAAAATGTAAGCAAAACATTACCAAAAATCATGTCATTTCAACTGTTTTTTGCTCTGGTACAAATGTGTGATAGAAACTTCTTATAATTTTGATGATGATGCATCCATTAGTTTTAAACTCCTCATGAAAATCTATTTTGAATATGCTAAATAAAAATTTGATGATTCAATTTGCATTCTTTTATTTCCTAGTGTAGTATTTTTAGTGTTAAACATTTTTAGCATTCCAGTGACAAAATCGTAGTAAAATGTCAATTTAGCAGAATGTTAAGGACAGGGATGCAAAATGTCCAAGTTTATTGTGATACTAGCTGGTACCCGCGACTTCGTATTTTAGATGATAAAATAACCTTGTTTCTTTCACTAACGTCCTAAATTATACATGCTAATCTGGGCCCCTATTAGTGCTCCTTGTGGACTACGTCAGGAACACCAAACCTTCGAAGTCTATATGCCAGCAGAAACTACCCATCAAGCAGAACAACTTTTGCTTTCGTACCATATCTTTATCTCGTATAGTTTAGGTGGGCTCCTGGTTGTGCACCTGGTGGTCTACATCAGGTACTCCAAACCTTCAAAGTCTATATGCCACCAGAAGCTACCCATCAAGTTAAACATTTTTTGCTTGGTGTCATGTCTGTATCTCCTATACGTACGTAGTTTAGGCGGGCTCCTGGTGGTGTACCTGGTGGTCTACTGAAGGTACTTCAGACCCTCGAGTGGTGAAAAAAAGTAGCCTATGTCCGTTCTCGGTATATTACTAATCTCTGTGTGAAATTTCATGATGATCGGTTCAGTGGTTTGGCCGTGAAAGCGTAGCAGACAGACAGAGTTACTTTCGAATTTATAATATTAGTATGGAAGTATGGATTTTTTAACAGTAGGACAGTGTATTTCTTAAACAAAATATAAAATCAAAAGCAGTCAGTTTAAATTACACAATTTATTATTCTGAATTGGTTCACTTTAAGAATTATCACATTAATAAGTCACTGCGCTTCGTCACCGAGCGTCCATGGGGCTCCATACTGCCCGGGGCTCGGGGCTAGGCCTCCGCCGCCGGCCTGAAGATCCACCGCGATTGCATCATCGCAGGGCGCCTCTTCTCATTCTGGTGGCCAGTATTCCCTGCCAAACAAAACATTGTTACTACATAGAAAGAAACAGTAGCAAGCCCGAAGACTACCAATAAAGCAAGGTTTTTTCTTCTCCAGAAGTTGTAGAGAAAAGGGTTCCAATTTATGGTAGAGTGCGGGCGAGCGTATACCTAAATCCGAGCCAAACCGATACTTTAAGGATGGCAGCAAGGTAAATTAGATCCTAATACGACGATGACTTACAGCCCGAATGGCTGTAGGAGCAGCGTAACGTTACGCAACGTAAGTCCATGCGGTGCAGATTTCCCACGCATTTTAGCGAAACCGTACTTTAGCCGCTCATCTATCCGTGGTACAGCGTACTAATGATTTTTAACCTTACTACCCTCTTAAAACCTATGTGTACTTGGGGTTAGATCCGCAAGTCGTCGATATAGGTCGGCGATTGAAGAGATCTTTTGAATCCCTGACGATTCAAACTCATGAAAAACTAGCATAGGTGGTTAGATCCGCATGTCGTCTATGTAGTGCAACGATTGAAGAATCATGTTATTGTAGATTTGAAGCAGAATGCACTCGCATGCCGCGCAATGGTATGCCGTACTTACGATTGTTTTGCGCTGTCTTCATGGCCGCCTAACTAACGCAGTCGACGAGTGGCGAGTGACGATTGGCGAGCTAGCACCGAGTGCCGAGTGAGCGCCGTGCCGAGTGGTAATTCCGCTCCTAACTATCTGAAAGGACTCGCCACTTTCGTGTGAAAGCCGACGCTGGCAAACGTTAGGTAAATGCAAGTTACAGAGCAGGTACGTGTTCGCAACGCTTACGCACAGAACTTTGGGCACGTAGCGTAGGTAAGATACGCGTGAATTTGGATGTAACTTTAGATTTAGACGAATATTATTTTATAGGCAAGTTCGTACGAAATCTTACTAGCGTATTTTTTCTTTCTTCCGACTTCAATGTATATTTTTTTACGTACCGCCTACCTACTAGGATTTTTCGCTACGTCCCAATATTTACATCTATCTAAAAATTGTAGTGCTCTGTAACTGGAAGTCCACGCTTCATATATCAGTGTCTAATTATTCAAGTTGTCAGTCAGTGAGGGCGCTGAACGTCCAAAAACCGACCCATGCATACGAATAATTAGACTTCGTTCGGAATCGTCTCAATCCTGCAATAAAACCACAATGTAGAATAATTTAACATAACCGCAACCAGAAGCTGGGAATTTAGGATCTCGGATGGCATGCAAACTCAAAGAGATTTTAGTATCGAAAGAGGATGATTAAATTAAAAAAATAATTCTACGAGTGAAGATATTTTTAATCTAAAAATAAAATGTACAGCATAAAATATAATACTTCCTTAAATTACCCTTATCATTCCAAATTACGAACGTTTATCTAAATCGTATTTTGACATCGTCCCGAACAGTTTCGGCGGATGAAAATGAAACGTTTCGTTAAGATAATCCTCATTTATTTTCAGATGATTTAACATTATATCTATTGGAGTCTTAAATCTAAAGCCGCCTTACCATAAAATCTCAACGCATCGTTTGCGTGCGAGTAAAGCCGCGCGCACATTAGAGTATGTTATGTTAGTGTAGCGACACATCAGGCGGAACTTATGCGACTGATATTAACGGAATTCGATGAAGCTGTTGGTAAAATACGCAAGTTAAACGTTTGGTATGACGCTATACAAAATACGGTTCCCGGAAAATCCTTAGAGGATCCTACCTACTCTCAAGGCGCTAATACGTAAAAAATAGTAACGGAATAGCTTCAAAACATTGTAGTTAGTATCTATAGCTGGCTTCAGTGGTTTTCTGACACAATAAAAAGTACGACTGTCGAATAATTAACTTTTTTTTACAATACTGCAATATAAGTCCGTATCTGTGTCGCTACACGTGCCGTCGGGAAGAGGATTTTTGTTCGTTACGTGGTACTGGCAATATGTAACGCAAGCCGCATGTCGCGTGTGTGTGAGGGTAGTTAGTAGCGGCGCGGGCCCATGCCGCCGCCGTCTCTACCGCCGCGCGCGCCGCCGCCGGACCCGCTACATACAAACATACACTCAGGAACACGCAATACACCCGCATAGCCAACCAGTGAACTCTTACATTATAATGAAGTCGTTTTTTTAATATGATTGGATGGTCTAATCGTTTTTTGCCCCGGGGCCATCAAAACTACGCCTGTCGGCTTGGTGGGGAGCGCGTGCTCACCCGGAAAATAAGTCGTGTTTTAACTGGATCATATAAGAAAGGATCTCGGAATGCCAACATTTTGTTGACATCCTGCTCATATGGCTTATACAAAATGTAAAAACCGTTACACTCCTTTTTTTGGTTCGGCAGTCATGTTTAAATTTTTTAAATCAACTGCAAATATTTTAAGGGGTGAGCCAGTCTTTAAAATTTTACAGCTTTTTCCAAGGAGAAAAGGCCGAAATATGAGAAAAATTTTTGGAGCAACTGAAACAATTTGTATTGAAGGCCCAATTTTTTTCTCATTTAATTAAATGGTCATTTTAATTTTCAAGATTCTAATTTCAAGCTACCCACTATAATGTAATTTTTTAACAATACATGCAAGATGCATTACTTTCGATTTTGTATTGTATGGAGTATGAAGACTATGATGCCTAGTCAAGCCTTCTATTTTGTTTTTTTTAAGCGAGGTTGTTTGACAAACAAAATAATCTTGATTATAATTTAGATCTACCCATCAATCAAGTAATAACATCATTATAATCTAAGAGAGTCACATATTGTTCACTATGCAGAGTGCCAA
Organism: Keiferia lycopersicella; assembly: GCA_029255805.1. Classification (NCBI taxonomy): domain Eukaryota; kingdom Metazoa; phylum Arthropoda; class Insecta; order Lepidoptera; family Gelechiidae; genus Keiferia; species Keiferia lycopersicella. The sequence continues at coordinate 2,145,277 of JARACZ010000024.1, forward strand.
ACAATAAAAAAAAGTATAAATAAATCTCAATAATGTTTTTGATTGTTTTCCTGTTCTTTAAGGTTTCCGATGCTTTGGTTGTGCAGAGATGATAATTGAAGTATGAATCATAGAGTACGAAATATTGATGGGCGGTTCCCGGGAATATTCCCCAAGTGGAAATATTCCCAAAGGAAACTTTCCGGTGCCCGGGAACATTCCCAATCGCTGGGAACGTGTCGGCGAAACAACATAAAATAAAAATTATTATTAAACAATTAATAAGAGTATAATGTATAATAAAGAAAATTAATTATTTTATAAATAAACCATCTCAAAATACAATTTAGTCAAAATAAATAAACAAGATGGCTAAAGGGCAATGAGTAAAATTGGTGCCTTTCATTTGAAACATTTTTTTTATTGTCAATAAACGCCGTCTTGATAAATGTGTAGAGTACTTCCATACAAACAATATTTTGTGTGACAGCTCAGCTGTCAAGTGTAATCATTACGAGATATACGCTTTAAAACATTATACAAAAAACTTCTTTTTTTAAATTGTCAACGAACACCACCCCCATTAGTTGTGTAGAGTACTTTCATACAAACAATATTTTGTAAGAGAGCTCACCTGTCAAGTGTAACCATTACGAGATATAACGCTTCAAAACGTCACGACGGTTTTATATGGAATATATTTTAAAGCGTAGGTATATCTCGTAATGGTAACATTTGACAGTTGAGCTGTCATACAAAATATTGTTTGTATAGAAGCACTCTACACAGCTAATAGGGTATTGTCCGTTGACAGTTAAAAAAAGAGGTTTTTCATATAAAACAGTTGTAATGTTTTGAAGCGTATACTGGTTACACTTGACAGTTGATCTATCATACAAAATATTGTTTGTTTGGAAGTACTTTACACAACTAATAGGGTGTTTTTCGTTGACAGTTAAAAAAAGAGGTTTTTCATATAAAACAGTTGTAATGTTTTGAAGCGTATATCTCGTACTGGTTACACTTGACAGTTGATCTATCATACAAAATATTGTTTGTTTGGAAGTACTTTACACAACTAATAGGGTGTTTTTCGTTGACAGTTAAAAAAAGAGGTTTTTCATATAAAACAGTTGTAATGTTTTGAAGCGTATATCTCGTACTGGTTACACTTGACAGCTAAGCAGTCATACAAAATATTGTTTGTATGGAAGTACTTTACACGTTTAATGGGTTGGCGTTAATTGAAAGTCATAAGCAAAGAAGTTTTTCATATAAAACAGTTGTAACGTTTTGAAGCTTATTTCTCGAAATGGTTACACTTGACAGCCAGCTGTCATACGAACTATTGTTTGTTTGGAAGTACTTTACACATGTAACAGGCTGGCGTTCGATGACCGTCAATGATTGGCATGAAAAAAAGGCACTAATGCTCCTTACATTTCCTGCAAAGCCCTTTAGCCTCAGGTAAAAAGGCAGCCCCGAATGGTACCCGGAACTAATGTGTCCGTAACGCTGGTTGCGTTTCCGCGCTGTATTGCCAGTGATATGCGCTGCACCAAGTACCATTCGGCACGGGAATCTGAACCCTGGTTTCTTAGGCGCTGTCCCAACCTATGGACAAAGTCCTTTGCCTCTGCATACCATGACCCGCTCACCTCCACCGTAAAGGGTACAAAGTGGTAGGCACTCCTCAGTGAAGCATATCTTTGATGTTTCTGAGCTGCTGCGGATTCCGCAGCTGTCCCCGGAGCTCGAATTGTGCGTGGGAGATGAGATGCCGCGAACGTGCTTACACACGCCGCGTCCCACACCAAAGAGAGCCCTTTCTCTCACGGGATCATTGTGAGCCCATCCGGTCTCTTACCGTCATCGCGGCTTAAACCGGGAGGCTCTAGAACGCAGGGTACACCAGCGGACACCAGGGCGCGGCGGATAATCTCATTGAGCATGTGGTGCGGAGGAAAAAGACCAGCTGATTTGGCACAGCTCAAGCCGTGGTGACCCCTGGCGTCCACCTTTACGCCACAAACATGCGGCTCACAAACCTTGCATCCAAGCCTCAGTGCTACAGCCACCCTGAGAGAGTCATTATCAAGCGCCGTACTCATGTGGGGTGACGGGAGGGCGTAAAGCCAAGCCCCTGACTCTGGTCTAAGAGCCGCCTCAAGGCGAGCAGAGCCCAATCCTGATGACGCCTCAAGCAATTCCATCCCTCTGGCCTTACACAGCTGCTCATCCCATTGTCGCTGCACGTCTGGTTTAGTCGGGCGATCCGCATCAGGTCAAACCAAGTCCCAAGCACTCAAAGCCTCCCCCACAAATGGAATGTTAAGACTGTCACCATGTATTTTGAGTATATTAGTGACGAGTGACAACTCCGTGGGAAGAGGCCAAGAAAGCCGAAACGTTGGTGTCCTGCACACACCTCACGCCCAAATCTCCATGTCGGATCGGCAACGACGCTTGCAGCCACTGCGTCTCCTCTAACTGTACATTGAGGATCATCTCCAACGTGACTTTAATTTCTTGATCCAACCGAGAAATTTCATCTGGAAAAAGCCACGTCGGAGACAATTTCAAGAGGTACATGAGCTTGGGTACTGAGAGACAGCTGCGGAAGAGAGTGAGGGCGACACGGGCCGGCAGTTGCTGCAGGTGCTCTCGAACGCTTAGAAGCATCTCACGCTTTGCAGCCAAACTAGCCTCTACTGCATCCCTGAAGATCGGCGCCCCCAGCAGCTCAAATTACTCTATTAAGGATTTTCACTCCCGAAAGAATATTCTGGAATAGAGCTATGCAACAACTGAAGACATCGCCGCACGGATATAGCTCGCATTTGTCGCGGTTGAAGATCAAATCAATCTCCGCCAGTTTTGGAATGAGCGTACTTATATCGCGACATACGACATCTGGTGCACCACCCACCAATGGTGCCGTCGTCCAGGTACCACTTACTTCATTCATTTCAGTCATTGATTCTTTTTAAAGTTATTTTTAACGTTCTTAGGACACTTATCACACTTATTTGCCAAATGACGAGCAAATTTTGACACATTGCGACATGTGTATGTTTTGTTGCAAAATGAACACTTGAATATTGTCTTTTCATTAACAACAGTTTCGTCGAAGTGACTATACACTTTGTTTTTAGGCTTCATTTCGAATTTCAGTTGTTAACTGGACAAGGGTTGCAACGAAACTGACACAGTTTTAAATGGCCGCCAGGCAGGCTAGATACAATGATAAAAAAAATACAATTCTGGAGTTACCCATTGTTTAGTTTTTTTTTGTCACGCCGACCAAGATAAGCTCCAGGCTAAACAATATAGCAGAGTTGTCTTCTCAGACTAAACTGCCGAATATATTACGGATAGGTATAAAATATATTTCCTTTACCTAATTATTTTAGGCAGTACGTAGTAATTTAAAGTTTTATAGGTGATGGATTCACTTGATGTTCTAAATCAATTTACTTTCGATTTACATAGAAATGAAAAAAATTAAAGTTTAAAGATTTATTTATTTGTAATATAAAATAATTTGAAAGGTACATAAATAAGGTTACCTTATGATAAAGAAACCTAAAATATGCCTTAAACTTCAAGAAAACTAAACTTATATCAAAATGTTATTGTTCCCAGTAACTGGGAACGTTCCCGGGCACGTGGGAATATTGCCGGGAACATTTCCATTGGGAAGTTTCCGGGAACGGAAATGTTCCCGCGGCCCATCACTAGTACGAAAATACAAGTGTTTCTGACTAATGAATGAGTAAACATACATGTCGTTCTCTTTGAAGTGGTGATTTTCCTTGAGGAATAGAATTGAGTTCAACAATTCTTATGTATTTACTTAGCCTTTGAAACTTCTTTCTGCACCATGGGTTTTGAAAGGCAAACTTTTGGCATTCCATACAAATTGCAGTCTCTTTCTCTTCTCTCTTTTCATGTGGTCATTTCAAGTATCAGAAATTTTTAATTGCCTACTTTGAATAGCAGACTTCTGACATGGTTGTGTAACAACCGCCGTCTAAGTAATCATTGACAGCAACTGGGAGTTACGGCATAATGTGCCATCCGAAACACAAGAGCATCTTTCTTACTGAGAGAGAAAGAGATAAAAAGTGACTATTTTGGAAATAAAGAATTATTTTTCTGTGACTTTAAAAAAAAGGTAAAAAAAAATTAAAGCTTAGCTTATTTCTCAAAGTTAATTAAGGATGAAAATAAATAATGTATGTTTACTCATTTAATGTATTGTTTGTCCAATAAATGTGAGCTCTTACCGTCCCATGGGCGGGTACTGCTGTGCGTAGGGGTCACGGTCGTAGCCACCACCGCCTGCCCCTCGCCTGAAAGTCCACAAACATACAATATTATTAGTTGGTTGGGTATGGGTTGGTGCTGAGAAGATAAACAGCCACTGCAATCTTCGCAGATCTATTGCGCTTGACCATTTCTGTTCTAACAATCTATTTAAGTTGAGCAATTTAGATTCTATTAAAGTGTCGGTGGCCTAGTGGTTAGGACACCGGTCTTACAATTGAGACCCGGGTTCGATCCCCACCATGTACTAATGTGTTTTTACATACTTATGTACATTTACCGAATGCTTTAACGGTGAAGGAAAAACATTGTGATGAAGCACACATTCAAATAAAATTTGAATTCAGATGACTTGAGATGACATTTGAAGGTGACTTAACCTAGGATTCGGGCCAGGTTAGCCTTCGGGTTGCAGAGGTCAGATGACAGTTGGTCTGTGCAAAAACTTGGTTCCACGTCATATCCCTTAGTTGAGGTAGCCAACCACGACAGAGAACGGGATGAGACAAGGAGAATGATAAACCTATTCAAGTCGAGCTATTGTGAGAAAGGCCACAACTTGTTTAGGATCTAGAGTATGGACCTAAACCAGGAACAGCATGTGACCATCCATAGTCCGGCTCCTTGTTTGCACAAGTGGCTCATATTTGCAGAGGATGTGAAAACATAAAAGTTATTAAGGTACAAGTTTTTCTGAAGGTCACAAAGCAGAGAAGTTTATGATGAAACTCACTCAAACAAAGTCAGTTTCTAGTAACTGCGTAAGCAAGATTAACCTCAGTTCCATTTTGTCTTGGCATCTTATATGGCACTGAAGCCTACTCCAACTACCCTTCCTGCTTAAAAACTCTGACGAAGATGGTAGTTCCATACAACAACCATGACTGAATATAAAGAAACAATAACTTACATGGGGGGCGGACTCCTTCTGCTGAACATGTCACCGTTGCCCATTGGAGCAGATCGCGGCGCGGGGCGGTCGTATCCTCCGGCCAGGGGGATGTTGGCGCGCACGGGCGCTCGCCGCTCGTACGTGTCCTGGTACATGGGGGCTCTGCGGTCGTCCGCGTACATCGCCGCCATGTCGTCCACGGGCGCCGCCGCGTACGGGTCGCGCCGGTCGTACGACATCGCCACCGGGTCCGCCGCGTACGGGTCCCGCGACCGCCCGTCCATCAGCGCGAAGCCGCGGCGGTCCTCAGCGCCGTAGCCGTTGTAGCGGTCGTCGTAGCCGCCGGCCATCGCGCGCGAGTCCATGCCGCGGTCGTAGCCGCCGCCCATGCCGTTGCGCGAGCCGAAGCCGCCGCCGCCCATGGGCGGGCCGCGCATGTCGCCGCCTCGCATGCCACCCATGCCCCTGTCTCGCATGTACGGCGCGTCGCGACCGCCGACCGGGCCGCCCCGCATGGGTCCGCCGCCACCGCCGCCTCGGCGGTCCATCCCGCCGCGCATGCCGCCCCTGCCGCCGCCGCGCGGGCCGCCCGGTCCTCGCTGCCCGCGCTCCTTGATGCGGCCGCGCTCTACTGTGATGACGCCGCCGTTGAACGTGGTGTTATTCAGCGCGCGGATGGCGGCGGAGGCCTGATCTTCGGACTGCATGTGGACGAAACCGCATCTGTTCATGATATCGCATTCTGTGACGGTTCCGAATCGTTCGAACAGTTTGCGAAGGTCCTCCGGCTTGGAGCCCTGAGGCAGGCTGCCGATGAACACTTTTGTTTGCTGAAATGACGCATTTATACGTTAAATTATCACGAATTCTGTATTTCTGTTTTATTGACACTTTATAAATGACTCTTACCGGCACCATTATTGTTTATTACTCCTAAATCCAGATAATTTTACAAATTATTCACTGCACCGCACCACTATATCACTCGTAACCTCGTTACAAAATGGCGGTGAAAATTTTTGCGAAGCGTGCTGCATGGCGTGATGACGCCAAAATCATTGAGCGCAGCAAATGCTGTACTGTGATTGGTTGTTCTAGATATTAAGAATGTATTGTTATTGGCTATATTTATAATAGTGTACATTTTAGCCAATCATAAACGTGACAGTTTATGACAACTATTTCTTCGTTCAGAAATATGATAAGATTGACGTATGATTGAAGCCAATTGAGGCGAATATCGAAATTTTTTAAACGGACTGAATAGACAAACTTCTGCTTCCGTTTCCTGTTTATTAAAAGAGCGGCAAAATATGAAAAAAAAAAGAAATCTTTAAAACTTTATTCGTTACAGTATCACAACACAATGATTTCACAGGTAAAACATAAGTAAGTTGAAACTCATTTTAACGATTCTAAATAAGCCGTAGCATTTTGCACAGCGGCCAAAGTCCTACTTAGATCAAATTGAATGCACTTTCTGACTACGCCAGTCAGACCTATCTTATGGATATTACCGCACTCCGCCGCGGAATGGCATTGGAAAATTTTGTATAACTTTTCTTGAATTTTGTCTGGTTCGTTGTTGGCGACATGCTTTGGCGGCATTTTCTTAGCTCTGTTGTAGAGGTTTGCAATGGTAGCTGTCAGACTGTACGTAGAGATGTCTTCTGGCTTCTTCAGAGTGACGAACACTGGCGAAAAGCAAAAGATTCGATAAGGCAATATCATCATCTGCATCATCTTAGTCTCTTCACGTGGGTTGGTCAGAGGCAATGATATTATAATGAGTAAAAATTCGTAATTATAATGTATAATTAATGTATGGAATTAAGTATAATAAATGTTTTAGGTTTTTCTACTCTCCCTATGATAAATTTTCTTCACTGCACACACAAAAAACAACACAACAGAAAACATATAAAAGGAAATAGTACAATTTAGGCGGCCTTATTGCTAAAGTAGCAATTTCTACCTGGCAACCTTAGGCAAAGGAGTAAAGATAAAGTAAAAGCGGGATAGTAAGTGCAGCAGAAATAATCGTTTATATTCCTATCGACCACCGGAACGCCTGCCCCGGCGGTGGCAGACATTGCAATCTGCCACCGCCGGGGCAGATTGCTATTCTGCACCGCTTGGAGGCCGGTTCTACTAGTAAGTACATTAATAATAATCGTCATCACGAGTTTTGTGACGCTAAACCAATCTGTGAGGGGAAATTGCTTAAGAAAATCTGGATATGACAGATTCTGCTCCGGAATTTTTCCAGGTATAAACAAACTTGGCAATGTAGCTAATACTAAGCTCAATAAGAGGTTTTCTTTTTGAAAATAAAAGAAAAAAACTTTTATTCCAAGAACTCAATAAATGGCGTTGAACTTACTATGTTACTAGATTCCAGTGTAGATTCCAAAGCCAAAAGACTAAAAAAAATATTGCAACACTGACTGACAGTCTGGCATGCACTGACATTTGCGTTCCAAATGAGTCCAAGTCCAAGTTTCAAAAAAACAAAAAATAAATATTACGTTCTATTCTTTGCGGTAACATACCAAGCACAGCGCCATCTATCCAGCGGCTAGAATAATAATTATATTAAAATTAAAAGAAAATTCCCTATTACGCAAAATGTCATTAAAAATATATTGGCTGGTACTCACGTCCAAAAACGAAGAGTGTTCCGATGAACAAGACAATAATGAGTATCAATCTCTGCGTAACATGCGGCGCCGAGCCGGTGCACGACGTGGTCTCCAGATGGACCATGGTCACAGGTTTCCAATCTCAATTTCGAATATGGCGAGGTCCACATATAACAGACCCTAGGTTCGTCAGATTCTTTTCTTCTATCGTGTGTGTGAGTGACTGAGTCGACACAATAAACCCTGGTGCAAGAGTTTTTCAACCGCCTACTAGTTTCGGTATTGGACACAATCACAGAATAATAACTAGTAACTAGCGTTAACACAATTCACTCGCATTTACATTTGCGAAAAATATGGCAGTTTGGATTTGTTCAACAAGTTCTGATTCTACCAAATCCGGCTAGACAAGTTCACACACGACGCAGTGGCATTTCTTTGCATCACTTTTTATAACTTTTATTTGTGTAAAATACCTAAGAGTTTACGAATTATTTTTACAGTTTCACCTACTTCTTAGCGGTATGTAAATTATGTAGGTAGCCAAGTCCGCAACGTTATATGAAACTATTATACTGTTTTGTTTTTATTTTATGTAATAACAACAACTAAACGCACAAAATGTAGTTCTATTTACAAAACACGCGTGTTTTTCGAAGCACGGCCTGCCACTGACCGCCAGCGACTTGAAACGCAGGATTCCTATTTTTAGGGAAGACATGTCTATCAGCGCTGGACAAAACCGGGTGACGTGTGTTTACGTGTTATCATTCTATGGCGGCTGAATGGAAGGCCATGACGTTAATAAATATTCCAAAGCTTTTGACCTATTTTCAAATTACTGAGAAAACAATGGAATAAAATTTGAAAAAAATTGAATCTAATATTTTGTACACAATCGGATATAATATACAGGGTGAAAGAGACGGTGTAACGAAAACTTTGTAGGCGTGCTCAGACCATGAAACTGAACAACTTTTTCTATGCTGGTAAACATAAAAAAAACGATCTTCCATACAAAATTCTCTATCAGCCGACTGACTTTGTATGGGCACGAAAAAAAAATTTCATTTCCCGACATAGAAACATTTCCCCCCAGAGAAAAAGTTGTTCGGTTTCATGGTCTGATCACGCCTGCAAAGTTTTCGTTACACCATCTTTTACACCCTGTATAGTCTTTTAGACATGTAGAAGACATACTAGAAGTGAGTAATAACATAATATCAAGTATAATATCAAGTTAAAATATAATCACAATCATATATTAAGAAATAAAAAACAAAAATTCGTAAACAATTATTTATTTGTAAAAACATGTCTTTAAAATATTGTTTGTAATACTAAAATATATGACTAAATTCTCAATATTTATCAATCTAATTAGGTACTATAATATTTTTAGGCTGTTCATGATTAAGGCATCAAATTCTTATTATAAAATTGATAGCAAGTGGACAAAACACAACATTGAATTCAAAAGTCAAGATTCTGAGTAAAATGTGAACAAAAATAGCTCACAATTGTTGCATTACAAAACTCCCGCGCATGTGTGAGATCATTGAGAAATTATAATCTGCAGCCAAACTACTTATATTAAAAGGTGTAAAAATATTCGTTACAAATATTTTACGGGGTGAATCTGAACAACTTTCCACAAGGAACATAGGTCAAAGTATGAAAAAAAGTTTTGGACCTCCCATACAAATTGACTTGGGCGGCTAGTACCTTTTTCGTATGGGAGGTAATTTTTCATATTTTGACCTATGTTCCTTGGCAAAAGTTGTTCAGTTTCATGGGTTGATTTACCCCTTAAAATATTTGCATCAAAATTTTTACGTCCTGAATTTTTTTTAAACATTCTCGCAAACGTAGAGGAATGTTTACCTACTAATTATTTGCCGCGAATTAGGCACAGACAACCTGAATTTAGATGATAAAATATTAATAGAATTTGAACAATAGATTGCTAACCTGCATTGATTCTTTTCTGCCATATACAATCTGATATATAGGTTCATTTTCGTTTAGGTTTTGGAAAATTAAAATAGATCCCTAATATCGTTAAATTATCATCAAGCTTCTCAAATTCTTTGATAAATAATCTTCAGCTAGCTAATTATGGCACAAAAACTATCTTGACCTACTTTAACCCTGGTTTCTAAATTGGAGAAACATAAGGTGTAAAAATATTAGCTGTAAATATTTAATCATAATCATTAAGGGGTGAATCAACCCATGAAATTGAACAACTTTCCCCGAAAAACATAGGTCGAAATACGAGAAATTTTTTTGGACTTCCCATACAAATTAACTTGGTCGGTTGATAATTTTGTATGGGAGCTCAAAAACATTTTCTTTTCATATTACGGCCTATGTTCCTAGGAGAAAGTTGTTCAGTTTCATGGGCTGATTCACCCCCTAAAATATTTGCAGCTCATTTTTTTACACCCTGTATAGTTTCATACCTTATAAGGCGCACTCTATAGCTTGCTTATATACAGGGTGTAAGGGACGATGTATCGAAAGCATTGCAGACATGATCAAACCATGAAACATTTTGTTAAATCTAACCTTCTAAAGAAACATGTTTTTTTTGTTACCCAACATAAAGTGTATAGTAAAAGTTGTTCAGTTCGAGGGTCAAACAAAGTTTTCGGTACACCGTTCCTTACTCCACCTGCATGTACGTACTCTGAGGAGGCTCAGAGCATTCACCCTAAGGAGATGGCCAGTATTCACTGCCCATTTGCCCAAGTCTACTATTTTTTGTCATTGTAACGCCATGCGCCATCGAAACTCAACTGTCATTTAATTGCAATTTTTCTATACTTGAAACTGTTAGCAGACTGCGAGCGAAATGGCCGAATCCATCCAACTGAGATCCAATCGACATCCAACTGAAACGAATTTCATTTAGCAGACTTAGGGCCCAGCACGAAGCGAGCATGAAACTTACGGTTGCCATTTTGTATGTGGTAGTTTGTTAAGTTGTTGTAAAATTGTTGTTGTTTTCTGTACGTGTCTACATACCCTCCCGCAAAAAGTGGCAGAAAAATACACACATACATCACGCCATATATACATACATTTTCCCTTACGGGGCAGGCAGGGCGCTAACGGCCGCAAAAATACGGTCGATGACGCCACGTCTGACAAATATAGAGGGCCATTTAAGATAGTTTTGTGTATCACTATAGTGACAGGTTGTCAGCCTGTCGCCTAAAAGTAGTAATATACCTGAAACCCTCAAAAGTCCCTCAGTCGCCTCTTACGACACCCACGGGTAGAAAATGGGGTGATGATATTCTAAGCCGGCATCACACGGCAACGGCAGTTTTTTTTTTTAGTTAATTTACTGTTTACCACCTCCATAGGGTGAATGCTCTAAGTAAGGAGGTCATCTATTCCTGCGGTGATCCCATGTTGAACAGCATCTTGAGGTCCTCGATGGTGAGTTTGGAGTTGTTGGTGTTCTTCGCTCCGGTGAGCACGTTTTCGGCCAACTGAAGCTTGGCCAGTTGCAAGTTGCGGATGGATTGCTCGACCGTTTCCACACACATGAATCTGAGGACAAATAATTAATAAATATATTATTATATAATAACTGCCAACGCGCCATGGAGCGCAGCATTCTGGGTGTCAAAAGGATAGATCGTATCAGAAACACAACCCTGCGCTCCAAAACTGGCATCATAGACGTCGGAAAAAAGTCCGCACGGCTGAAGTGGGACTGGGCAGGACATGTGTGTCGCATGCATTCCGACAGATGGGCCCTGATAACCACAAAATGGATACCACAAGATGGTTATCGTCGCCGTGGTCGGCCTAGGAGAAGATGGCGAGACGATATTGCGGCCTTTCTCCAGAACTGGCATTTAGAGGCCCAAGACCGAGACGGGTGGCGCGAAAGAGGGGAGGGCTTTGCCCTGCAGTGGGACGTCGAACAGGCTACGTAAATATATATATATATAAATATAAATATATATATATAATGTAAATATATATATATATATATATATATATATAATATTTTCTTTATAAATACCTAAATAAAGAAAAAAAATATGAACGAAACAAGTGGATCACAATTTCGCCGCCTGGGTTAGAGCCGACCGTGGTGTAACGGTTAACACATCTGACCCGGCTAGTCAGAAGATGTGGGTTCGAGTTCCATCGATATGGCGTGAAATTTTTCCGCTTGTTTCGTTCGTATTAGCTTTCTAACAAAAAGTTAAATAATTAATAGTTTAAAAAATAAACGGACAGTCTTCAGAAACGAAACTCAAACAAGGACGTCTATCAAAAAACAGACTACGGTATACAGGCTGTAAAAAAATTTTAACCTCCCATACAAAATTACCAACCAACCAAGTCCATTTGTATGGGATGCGCAAAACTTTTTCTCATATTTCGACCTATGTTAGTTACTTGGGGAAAGTTGTTCAGTTTCATGGACTGATTCACCCCTTAAAATATTTGCAGCAATTTTTTTTACATCCTGTATTCATAGTAAATTCATAATCCGTAGGTCGCTGAAAAGGATAGTTAAAAAACATAATATCCGCCGTTTTCAATATAAGACGTTTTAATTTAGCTAGATTGCGCAGAATACGCGACAAAAAAATTAAATGAAAATGCTCAGCATATAAAGTGCAGCAAATAATTCGCGTCAAAACAAATGATTGTGCATGACAAGACAACCTATCTATCCTTTTCACACTTAGAAGAATATCATTTGCCGTGTGATGCCGGCTTAGAATAGCATCACCCCATTTCTTCACGCGGGTGTTGTAAAAGGCAACTAAGGGACTCGAGGGTTTCATGTGTATTACAATTTTAGGCGACAGGCTGACAACCTGTCACTACAATGAAACACGAATCATCTGAAAGGGCCCTCAATATTTGTCAGACGTGGTGATAATGACTGTAAGCTTACGATCGTTAATGCTCTGCCTACCCCGCATGGGATAAAGGCGTGGTTTATGTATGTATGTATGTGAGAATATCATATTTTCATCCTGCTCTCAGATGACGTCAGAGCTCCACACGTTATTTGACGCCAAATTTATGCCGCATTTTTTGTGTTGAACATTTTTGATTGAACAATTTTTGTGCTGTTCCCACACATACATAACTCTCTAAAAACATAACCCTTCTTTTGAGGCAGTCGGGTAAGAAGTGGTTTAGGAAAAGTTTTAATCTGTCATGGCGCCGTGCCAACATTTGACTAGGTCAACGTCCAACACAAATTCTACCAATGTCAACCAAGACCATGTCATAAATAGATCAGAGTATGTTTAGTGCTTCGGAAGGCATGTTAAGCTTGCTGTATACGATTCTTTCTTTTCGTGTGGGACACCGAGTTGTCCAACGACACAGTGAACCCTTGTGTCAGAATTTTTCAACCGCCTTCTACAAGTAGCAGGCTTCTGATATGGTTGTGTAACGACTGCCGCCTAAGTAATCATAGACTGCAACCGGGACCTACGGCTTAACGTGTCATCCGAAACACAGAACCATCTTTCGTACGGACAATCGGGTGGTTCAGCCCGCAATGTAATAACCAGACTGGAAACAAATTCAAAAAAGTAATAAATATCAACTTTGTGAGTGACCCACCGAGATTCGAACCCGGAACCTGCTGCGTCAAAGGCAGTCGCATTGCCACTGCGCCACATCGGTCGTAGTGTATATGATTGGTTACTAAGATAGTGGCCCTTATCCCTTATCACATCATCATTACATCAGCTATAGCAGTCCACTGCTGGACATAGGCCTCCCCCAGGGTACGCCACAATGAACGATCTCCCGCTTTCGCCATCCAGTCGCAACCAGCCGCTCTCTTTAAGTCATCGGTCCATCTGACCGTATAGGGCGGCCAACAGTACGCTTGTCGAGTGGCCCTTATATCACGTCTATATTACTTGTGGGGTAGGCAGACCGAAAACGGGCGTAAAATTGGTCATTTACTCCATGGCACGGTAAAAAAAAAATTCAGGGGAATTTCAGAAGACTGTATCACCATAGTGACAGGTTGTAAGCTCATCTTATTTAATCTATGGGGTGATGCTATTCCAAGTCAACACAGCACTGACAATGTTTTAAGTAAATAGAACAAACATAAACAATGTTTTAAATCGTCGACAGTAAATAGACGCAGATGTCTCAACTTTTCTCAAAATCAGTTGTGTAGTTTTCAAGATTTAAGGAAACATACATACAGACAGACGCGAAAAGCGACTTTGCTTTATACTATGTAGTGATTCTGTGCTTTTGACGCCGATTTTTCTATTACTGTACACAAAACAAATAGGTATTTGCCTAAACTGTTTTGTCAAAAAATTCAAGAGTATAATGCATTTGGCTATTTGCCTAATATTCATGCTTTTAGAGTAAGAAACATCAAAGTGATAAAATGATTCAATATCAAATGAGTTGATAGATTAATGAGCTTTTAACAGCTTGACTGCTTAATTTTATACAAGGTGTAACTTTAAATGCGCAAAGCCCATGAAACTGAACAAATTTCCCCAAGAAACGTACCTAGTTCGAAATATGAAAAAAAATTTTGGCCTCCAATACAAAATTACCGACCGACCAAGTCAATTTGTATGGGAGGTAGAAATAATTTTTCTCACATTTCGACCTATGTTTCTTGGGCAAAGTTGTTCAGTTTCATGGGCTGATTGACGATGTCTGAGGTTTTGCGCATTTAAAGTTACACCTTGTATAGTCCACTGTTTTCTGTGCTTCGGAGGGTGCGTGTAACGTGTTTAAGATCGACTTTGTTCGCTTTCTATATTGATAAGTTATTTATCATTTAGTACTTAAGTTACTCAACCTACTAGGTCGTTGAAAGGCAGGGTATATTGTAAATTGCCGGGTGATGCCGGCTTACAATAGCATCACCCCATTTCTTTCCCGCGGGTGTCGTAAGAGGCGACCAAGGGACTCACGAGTTTCATTGTATTACAATTTTTAGGCGAAAGGCTGACAACCTGTCACTATAAGGATAAACGAATTACCTATCTAAAATGCCACAGCCTTCCCGCGGGTGTCGTAAGAGGCGACTAAGGGACTTGAGGGTATTGGTGTATTGCAATTTTTAGGCGACAGGCTGACAACCTGTCACTATAGTGATACACATGTTTTCTGAAACAACCCTGGAAAACAATCCTCAAAAATGTCAGACGTGGCGATAGCGACCGTATTCTTATGGCCGTTAACGCTCTGCCTACCCCGCAAGGGATAAAGGCGTGATATATGTATGATATATGTATGTCTATCTAAAATGGCCCTCAATATTTGTCAAGACGCAGGTCTATCGACCATATTTTTACGGCCGTTAACACTGCGCCTACCCCGCAACGGATAAATGTGTGATATGTATACATCGTAAACAAGTCGATCATCGACTCTAGTATATCCCATTCGACAATACGGCCACTAAAATAGAAGGATATTAAATTTTAAGAAGATGGAAAACCAACATAAACTTTAACACATAAACCAGTCTGTCTGTCCGTACACAAAATAGATTTCGTATAAAATACTTGGCAACAGAGAACAGCATTTATATGTATGCCTGGAACAGATTTGTGTGCAACGAAATGATTAAAAACAAATCTTATTTTGCTGTGAACCAATTTTTCAAACATTTGCGGAATGTAAAAATGAAGTGTGATATGATGTATGAAGTAATTGCCGTGTGGTGCCGGCATAGAATAGCATCACCCCATATCTTTCCCGTGGGTGTCGTAAGAGGCGATTAAGGGATTTGAGGCTTGACGTGTACTGCAATTTTAAGCGATATTTGATTTGATTGGATAGGCTGACAACCTGTCACTATAGTGATACACAGTCTTCTGTTACTCTCTAACTTTTGTCAGACGTGGCGTAAATGTCCGTTATTACGCCTGTTATGCTCTGTCTAGCCCGTAAGGGATACATGCGTGATATATGTAGGTATGTATGAAATGACAAAAAACTAGAAACTTGTCTGTTGAGCTGACAAATTGACAATGCCTTCTTAAGGGGCTGAGTAGAGCTAAAACCTACTTTTATAAGTGATTTCTACCCTACATAAATTGCAGAAAAACTGATTAAAAAAAGGTAATAATCTTCAGGATATTTGCTGTAGTGTTATTGTTTCCAAAACATGATATTAGTAATTTAGCTTGATAGAAAAACATCGTAAAGTTACCTCCAAAAATCTATTATATCGCAAACTGCATGAACAAAACCCACGCAATAATTAAGTGTTTATTATCAGAATGAGCGCCTTACAATACTCTATCGACATATTGTTTTCGATTTTCAAATAACTTATTTTTGACCGAGTTATCATCGAAAATACGAAAATATCATTGAATCGGCAAGATTCCGTCCCGTTCGCACGCGCGCAGTTTGACATTTGTCAGAAAGGGACCGGTTTTTAGCTCTACTCAGCCCCTTAAAGTTGCCTGAAAAATTACAGTAGTCATCTATTACTAAATATCTGGCTACACTGTCTATTATTTCACTGTGTCTCGAAGGTATTCGTTGAAATTGATTATTATGTTCGATCTTGACTAACTTGATAAGGGGATTGATCGATCAGAATCGGTGCATACGAGCTCCGTTTTTTAAAGTTTTTACATAATCTAGAACACATTATTACTAGAAAAAGAATCTAGTCTGTGCCTCAGACACTGAATAAATCGTCTATCACAGACGTTTTAGGCCAGTGATAAATGTTCAATCATTGTAATATTGTCAAAAGTTGTTTACACCCGTTAGTTTTGCCCACCGATGACGACCGATGTGGCGCAGTAGTAGTGCGACTGCCTTTGACACAGAAGGTTCCGGGTTCGATTCTCGGTGGGTCACTTACAAAGTTGGTGTTTAATGTTTCACTTTGTTTAATGTTTTCATGTTGTCACTTTGTAAATTTGTTCCCAGTCTGTTTAGGGCATTGCGGGCTGAACCAACCGATTGTCCGAAAGATGGTTCCGTGTTTCGGATGACACGTTAAGCCGTAGGTCCCGGTTGCTGTCTATGATTACTTAGACGGCGGTCGTTACACAACATGTCAGAAGCCTGCTACTTGTAGAAGACGGTTGAAAAATTCTGACACTAGGGTTCACTGGGTCGTTGGACGACTTGGTGTCCCGTAAAAAAGAAGTTTGCCCACCTGTATATATGCACGGGCTTGGTCTGTCCCACGCGGTAGATGCGGTCCTGGGCCTGCTCCTCCAGCTGGGGGTTCCAGTGAGGGTCCAGCAGGAGAAGGTGGTTCGCGCCGCACAGGTTCAGACCCACTCCGCCGGCGCAGAGGGACAGAAGCATCACCTGGAGAAAGTTGGCCATTAAGTATTGGATGATCGAAATAATCAACGATCGTTAAATGCCGTGTGATGCCGGCTTAGAATAGCATCACCCCACATCCTTCCCGCGGGTGTCGTAAGAGGCGACTAAGGGACTCGAGAGTATTGGTGTACTTATTACAATTTTTAGGCGACAGGCTGACAACCTGTCACTATAGCGATACACATGTTTTCCGAAACAACCTTGCCGCAGCACCGACGTCCATTGGGAGACCACTACTGCTTTGTGAGTGACCCGCCGAGTATCGAACCCGGGACCTTCTGCGTCAAAGGCAGTCGCACTACCACTGCGCCACATCCTTTCATGAACTTTTGCTTTACATTCATTTATTTTTTAGTAAGAGTCACTTCTTGCAAGTGTATAGTCCGTTCAGGTAAACAGTTGAAGTTGAACTTTGACCTAGCTCTACATATACTAGACTCTACCATATTAGTTCTCTTAGACTTTTCCCGTGCTTTTGATACTATTAATATCTCTTTGTTGCTCTCCAAACTGGCCTTTTATGGTTTTGATATTTCTACGATAAAATGGTTTGAAAGCTACTTAAGTGTACGGTTTCAGTATGTAAAGAAACAAAACAGTGATTGTTCTGAGTCATTGTCAACCTCAAAAGAAGTCACCAGGGGCGTACCACAAGGCTCTATCCTGGGACCTTTATTATTTATTATCTATAGTGCTGACGTCATTGATTGTATCAAAAATTTTAAATTTCACAGAACTTACTTTGACATTAGACGTGGGATCGTTGAGTTTGTCAATGATGGGCGGGCGGTGCGGCACGGGCACGTCCCCGCTGAGGGTGACCGTGCGGATCTTGGCGTTCGACAGCTCCCTCTCCACCAGCCGCAGCACTGACGTCCATTGCGAGACCACTACTGCTTTGTGACCTGGAAAAAATAAAGTGTTAAAAGAAACATACATATATCACGCCTTTATGCCTTTTGGGGCAGGCAGAGCGTTAACAGCCGTAAGAATACGGTCGCTATCGCCACGTCTGACATATTTGAGGATTGTTTTCCAAAGTTGTTTCAGAAAACATATGTATCACTATAGTGACAGATTGTCAGCCTGTCACCCAAAATTTGTAATACACCAATACTCTCGAGTACCTTAGTCGCTTCTTACGACACCTGTGGGAAAGGAATGGGATGATGCTATTCTAAACCGGCATCACACGGCAGCTTCTGTGCTTAGAGTCTTCCGCATTTAATAAAAAGTAGTCTATTGTAGATTTGATACATTTCAACTTGGTAAGATCATATTGAATTTAAATCTTGGCTTCGATTTAAGACGTTTCACCTTGACCTAGTCCAATGTCAAGTTTATTTGATATTTAGCTTTTTCAAATTCGACCTTGAACTTTGATAAATATCTGTCCAATTTTCCTTTCAGTACCTTCCAGTACTGCAGTGACAAGTTGTCAGCCTGTCGCCTACCTTGTTTGGTACAATAAAGTTATTGCATATATACATACATACCTTCGAACAGATAAGAGATATTATCTAAGCTTTGTAACAGTTTTTCAAGTCTTACAGTCTATAGTTTTACAGTCTATCAAGTTACTAAACTTACCCTTATTAGCAAAAACGTTTTTATGTAGACAGTCCATGACAGCTTTGATTTTGGACGACTGCCTCGACAGCTCGAACACCGGGTTGTTGGGAGACAGCACGGAGCGAATGGCTTCGGCGACGCTCGTGCCCTCTTCTGGCGGACCCTCTTCTTCTTGGTTCTCTGGCTCTTTGCTCTATAGGAAAAAATGTGGGTTTGATAAAAAAAAAAATCGCTAGTTTCCTGGAGTAATTATTAAATAGTAGTTTTTATGACAAGGGAAGTGATATATTTAACTAGAATCCTGAGTAAAGCGAGGGATTCAATGTACTTTTTTATGTGTTGGTCTCTATGTTTACGCCCCCGGGGCCATATAAACTACGCCGGACGGCAGGATTCAATGAACGTCGCCCGAGGATAAATAACTTAAGGCCCGAGTTATACATACTACTTTTCATCCCCCTCTACGAGAAAAACAACAAATACCTTGCTGTACGTCATTAAATTATCGTTTCACAGTTTATTTCACACTTACACACACACAAATCACGCCTTTATCCCTTGCGGGGTAGGCAGAGCGCTAACGATCGCAAAATTACGGTCGTTATCGCCACGTCTGACAAGTATTGAGGGCCCTTTCAGATGATTCGTGTATTACTGTAGTGACAGGTTGTCAGCCTGTCGCCTAAAATTGTACAACACATGAAACCCTCGAGTCCCTTAGTTGCCTTTTACAACACCCGCGGGAAGAAATGGGGTGATGCTATTCTAAGCCGGCATCACCACTTCACCTAATAAATTGCGTTATAGACCTCCAATATTTACAAAAACATTATTAATTTCATTTCAACAAATTGATAGGCGGTTAGGTCAATGAACAATGCTTGGCCAAATTGGCGCCAGAAGAAAAATAAAGTTTTCATTACATTCGTTTTTAATTTAAAATTTTAGTAGAAAATGAGGTAAATATTAGGTGTTAAATCACTACATAGTATCAATCAAAGTTGCTTTTCGCGTCTGTCTGTCTGTATGTATGTTTGCTTAAAATTTTAAAACTACATAACTGATTCAAGAGAAAGGTTTTTATGTATAACACTTGCCGGGAAATCATCTTATTTCCACGGGAAAGCGAGTTGCAGCGGGCGCAGACGCAGGGCGGGCCGCTAGTTAAAATATTATAGTTGTACGCTTATAACTATTATCTAAAAATACTACGGCCTTCATTCATAATTTCTCGAAATATTCAATGTTTGAGTTACTAAACAGATAAATAATACAAAAGTAAGTATCCTGACGCCTTCTTTGAAGTCGGGTAAAAAAAAAACATATACGCACTTTTCTTTTACTCTTCTTATCTTCAATGGACAGCTTATTCAGCTCAGCCAGCAGGTCCTGTCCGCCAGGGTCCATGTCGACTCCATCGCCAGCTGTCTCCTCGTCCAGCATGGCGGCTATCAGCCCGCAGTGGCAGCACACCTGGCGCAGACGGAGTAGGAGCACGAGGATCTCGTGGGACTTCACTGGCTTTGCTCCTGGAAGACAAAGGAATTCGCTACTTGAATTACTGGTTAAATAAGCTACTTTTTAACCCTCGAGGACTGAGAGTACATACATACATACATATATCACGCCTTTATCCCTTGCGGGGTAGGCAGAGCGTTAACGGCCGTGAGAATACGGTCGCTATCGCCACGTCTGACATTTTAGAGGATTTTTTTCCAAGGTAGTTTCAGAAAACATGTGCCACCAATACTCTCGAGTCCCTTAGTCGCCTCTTACGCCACCCGCGGGAAGGATGTGGGGTGATGCTATTCTAAGCCGGCATCACACGGCAGGACTGAGAGTATCCACATGGCAAACCCGTTCCACTCCTAAACTACTTCGGCTCGTATCCCACTTCCGCTACCGTGCCGCTCCCGTAGCGTTTTCACTCCACTACCAGTCTCTCCACCCTCCCTCTCCCGTATCGTGCCCGCTCCCCTCCCGCACACATCACCCTCCCGCTCCCGTATCGTTTCCACTCCGCTCCCTTTGCCCTCCCGCTCCCCTCCCGCACCCACCACCTTCCCGCGCTCGTCTCGTCCGCTTCCATATCGTTTCCGCTCCGCTCCCAGTCGCATCCCACTCCCGCTCTCGTCTCGTCCAACGACCAAATGAACCCTAAGTTCAGAATTTTTCAGCCGCAAGTACCAGGTTCTACAAGTAGCAGGTTTCTGACATGGTTGTGTAACGACCGCCATCAAGTAATCATAGACAGCAGCCGGGACCTACGGCAACCTACCTTGTAATGCGACCATTTTCTTGTGCATCTTATCGTAGGCGCTGTTCTTGTCGGGGGTGGGCAATCCTTGCATGTCTGCTTGCTTCTCCGCGCGCTGATGCAGGAATTGCGCGAATAGGGTTTTTGAAAACACCAACACCTAAACAAAGGGAAAATTAATGGAATTTATTTGTGAAAACTAGCTGAGAATTAGCTAAGAAAAAGTCCTACTAGAATGGAGGTCAATATTTGACATAATATAAAAGTAATATTTTGATATCAATAAATTAGGCGTGTGATGCCGGCTTAGAATAGCATCACCCCATTTCTTTCTGTCACTATAGTGATACACGAATCATCTGAAAGAGCCCGCAATATTTGTCAGACGTGGTGATAGCGACCGTATTTTCACGGCCGTTAGCGTTCTGCCTACCCCTCAAAGGAAAATGGCGTGATATGTGTATGTATGTACGTAGTCGGTCCCAAAGTTCTGTCATATATGAAAATACTGATAAAATAAAAAGTACCAATCCGTTTTTAAAAATTTATATATCAATTAAAAATACAATCATCGAAGAATCAAAATAACATAAAACTATTCGAAATGACCTCCCTTGCTTTTAACAACGGCCTTCAACCGCGGCGGCCAGTCGTCTATCGCAGCACGCACCATATCCATGTCGATTTCAGCGACTGCTTTAACTATGGCTGACTTCAGACTCTCCAAATTTTTATAGGGCTTAGCACAGACCTTGCTCTCTAAGACCTGCCAAATTTTATAGTCCAGAGGATTAAGGTCCGGACTGGAGGAAGGCCAATCTTCGTGTCTTATAAACTCAATGTTTTGACGTTCAAACCAGGCTTGAGTGGTCCTGGCTTTGTGAGCGGGCGCAGAATCCTGCTGGAATACAAAGTGATGTCCTGAAAATAGTGTGTTGGGCAGGTCTTTGACGTACCGATCCAAAACCGTCTCTTGGTACACTTTTGCGCTGGTTTTGACCCCCTTTTCGCAAAAATGAACCTCAGTTGGCCCATAGTAGGAGACTCCTAACCAGACCATGACTGAAGAGGGATGATGCCCATGTTGCACCCGCGGAACTTTGTTTCCTGCTTCTTCAGAGCTGGTAGCGTACACTCTATCGTTTTGTTTATTATACTTTTCTTCTATATCAAAAATTTTTTCGTCTGTAAAAAGTATATCGCGGTGCCGGTTTTTCGCGTACCGTTTTAACAACACCCGAGATCTTTTGAGTCTAATTTCTTTTAAACGGGCATTAAGTAAGTGCCCACTCTTTTTTTTGTATGCTCGCAGCTTAAGGTCTTCGTTTAAAACCTTTTTGACTGTTTTTCTACTAACCTTCATCTGCAAAGCCATAAGTTTCTGTTTTCGGACAGGATTTCTTCGTATGCGCTCCTTGATCGCTTTGATCACTGCTGGTGTTCTGGCGGAGCGAGGCCGGCCAGTTCTTTTCTTGTCCTCAACACTAGAGACTTCAGTGTACCTAGTTATAGTACGATACCCAAACCTAAGCGTTATTTTCAATTTTTTGAGCAACTTGAAAATGGTACTCGGCGAGTGCCCACAGCGACGCAACGCCAAAACTGCTATTCGGTTTTCTTTCAAAGTCCACTCCATCGTGAAAAATCGCGCCAAATGATTATTTATTGTTTTAAAATAAATGTTAAACATTCAAAAACGGAATGCAATAAAACTTTTCCAAATCCGTGTTCTAAATTCAAAAATAATATGCCAGTGACAGAACTTTGGGACCGACTACGTATGTGTATTTATTTGTGAAAACTGAGTCAGGTTCGGGAAGAACAAGCCTAGAAGGTAATTGATGATGATGATGATCTCTCCGATCGATTTCAGCCATAACGACCACTTCGACTCCTAATCAGAGCGGCGCTGATGCGCCCGGAGATGGCTATTGTAGCCAATGTTGTCAGTAAACTCCCGTGCACAGGGTGGACACGTGAGTTTGCCATTTACATAATTATAGTTAATGGCGACGGGTGGTGCGGGCCTTGAGCTCATCGCGCTTAGCGTCGAGGTCTGTCAGAAGGATATTAGGTTAGTGTAGAGTTGACCTTGAACTTAATCTTTTACAAAAGAGTTGCGTCATGGTACATTTCACCTTGACCGTCACTGATAGACAGACAAAAATGTATAGAACTCTCTGACCTTTCTCCTACAGTTCAACTTTAATCTAGCTCTGCTTATGACCTTGAACTTTACTGACCTTTTGATACACATTATCGTCGTCTTACACAAAAATCACTTATTGAATGGAAAATATGTGGTCCTCTCAGGTAGACAGTTGACTTTAAGTTGAACCTAGTTTTATATATGACCTTCCTTCACTGTCCGTCCTTTAGATACACATTCATCTCATCCTTAGTAAGAGAAACAGTAACCAGTTGAATTCTTGTAGATGTGTAGTCCTTTCAGATAGGCAGTGAAGTTGACCTTTCTCCTTAAGTTGAACTTTGACCTAGCTTAATATTTTGACCTTTTGATGCACATTCATCTCGTCCTTAGTAAGAGTCACTTCTTGCAAGTGTATAGTCCGTTAAGGTAGGCAGTTGAATTGACCTCCTAATGTTGAACTTTGACCTAGCTCTACATATGACCTTGACCTTCACTGACCTTTTGATACACATTCATCTCGTCCTTAGTAAGAGTGACTTCTTGCAAGTGAGTAGTCCGTTCAGGTAGGCAGTTGAGTTGACCTTTCTCCTGTAATTGAACCTTGGTCCTCCGCAGCAGGATGCACTGCATGATGGTGCTGAGCCGGTCCGACCCGCCCTGGCTCTTGTTGTCGATCCATTTCTTCCACATCTGGGGATGAAATTAAGATTTTTCACACAATTTCATTTCATTTATTTACGAAATATAAAAACCTACGTATAAAATATGTATACTTTGAAATTAAATGGGATGCAGGCAATACGCGTCAAAAAAAAATCATCCAAAAAAGTTCAACAGGAAAAATGCAGCATATATTTGGCGTCAATTGACGTGTAGAGCTCTGACGTAGTCAGCGAGTAGGATGTAAATATGAAATCTCCTAAGTGTGACAAGGATAGATATATTGTCAAGCACAATCATTTGTTTTGTCACCAAATATTTGCACTGTTGCAATTTTTTCTGTTGAACTTTTTTTGACGCGTAATGCCTGCACCCCATTTAATCAACCTGAAATACATATGCTTTTCTTATTTCAACTCACCGTAAGTTCATCAAAAGGCGTACAGCGCAGAAACTTCAGCAATGCGAACAAATCCAAGTCCTTGTTCTGCACTGGGGTGCCCGTCAGACACCACCTGCGACTGCCCTTGAGAGCGCTGACGGCCATGGAGGTGGCTGACTTGTGGTTGCGAACTATATGAGCCTCGTCCAGGATGACGCGGCGCCACAGCACTTTCATTAGTACGCCGTTCTGGAAGTTAAAAGAGGTTGCATTGTAGGAATGCATACATATATCACGCCTTTATCCCTAGCGGAGTAGGCAGAGCGTTAACGACCACAAAAATACGGTCGCTATCGCCACGTCTGTCATTTTTGAGGATTGTTTTCCAAGGCTGTTTCAGAAACATGTGTCACTTTAGTGACAGGTTGTCAGCCTGTCACCTGAAAAATTGTAATACACCAATACTCTCGAGTACACGACGTATCTAAAACGACCCTCAAACATTTGTCAGACGTGACTATCACGAGCTTAATATTACGGCCGTTTACGCTCTGCCTACCCCGTAAGGGATAAAGGCGTGATATATGTATGTATGTATGTAGCCGCGTTTACGCTAGGTTCATAAAATTGTTGTAAGAAATAGAAAAATGTACTCATCCTACACTTTCTCTTTTTTACAATGACTAATATCTGACAATCAATAATTTAAATGTAAAATTTACTACTTTGAATAAATGATTTGAGTTTGAGTTTTGCGTGTGTGTGTGAATACTTATTTCTTTACTTGCCAACAACAATTTACCTTCTCATTGTCCCGCTGTAGTATATTGTATGTGGTCAACACGATATCGTAGGTAGCCAGCCGGTGCGGATGCGTGGCTCGTTGGGCGCCGTGGTGCAGGCACACGGAGGCCGCGTGGCTGGTGCAGTGCTTGGTGACCTCGCCGCTCCACTGCTGCATGAGGGAGGCGGGGCAGACCACCAGGGTGCCGCCGCGGGCCACTGGGAAATCATTGACCACAATAATTCTTGCATGTCCCGATGGCGTAGCGGATAGTATGCCTGCCTTCTATGCCGAGGGTCGTGGGTTCGATCCCCACCGGACACAAATATTTGTTAAGTCAAATTTCAAATATTTGTGTTGAGTCTGGGTGTTTTCTATGTATAATATGTATTTATTTACAAAAAAAAGTATATATGTATTAGTATCAGCTATCTAGTTCCCATAGCACAAGCTTTGCTTAGTTTGGGGCTAGATGGCGCTGTGTGAATTGTCCATATTATTATTATTATATTATTATTCGCTAGTTTCCTGGGTCATTAAAAAAGTTTAAGGTAAAAATAAAAGTTTTGCTGAATATGTTTTAAGGGCTGAATCAGCCCATGAAACTGAACAACTTTCCCCAAGGAACATAGATCGAAATATAGAAATGAAATTTTGCCCTCTCATACAAAATTACCGACCGACTAATTCAATTTGTATAGGAGGTACAAATTTATTTTTTCATATTTCGACATACGTTCCTTGGGGAAAGTTGTTTAGTTTCATGGACTGTTTCACCCCTTAAAATATTTGCAGGTATTTTTTTTACACCCTGTACATACATACACATATCACGCCTTTATTCCTTGCGGGGTAGGCAGAGCGTTAACGGCCGTAAGAATACGGTCGCTATCGCCACGTCTGGCATTTCTGAGGATTGTTTTCCAAGGTTGTTTCAGAAAACATGTGTATCACTATAGTGACAGGTTGTCAGCCTGTCGCCTAAATATTGTAATACACCAATACTCTCGAGTCCCTTAGTCGCTTCTTACGACACCCGCGGGAAAGAAATGGTAAATGCTATTCTAAGCCGGCCTCACAGCGCAAAACTCAACTTACATTTAGAAATCCCGCGTCCTCCTTCGTCATCGTCGTCACTCTCATCGAGCTTGCCGTCCTTGTCGCTCACTATCAGGGATATCATCGTGATGGTCTTCCCCAGACCCATGTCGTCAGCTGAAACAAACAACGTTAGCAAGGATAAAGAAAGATATATAAGGTGTAAAAATATAAGCTGCAAATATTTTAAGGGATGAATCAGCCCATGAAACTAGCTTTCCCCAAGGAACATAAGAGAAAATATGAAGGAAATTTTTGGACCTCCCATACAAAATTACCAACCGACCAAGGCAATTTGGGAGGTCTAAAAACAAATCCTCATATTTCGACCTATGTTTCTTGGGGAAAGTTGTTCAGTTTCATGGGCTGATTCACCCCTTAAACTATTTGCAGCAATTTTTTTTACACCCTGTATACGCGTGTACTCACGTGTCCACTCTGTGCACGGGAGTTTACTGCCAAAATTGGCTACAATAGCCATCTCCGGGCGCATCAGCGCCGATCTGATTAGGAGTCAAAGTGGTCGCCATGGCCGAAATCGGTCGGAGAGATCATCATCATCATCATCATCATCATCATACGCGTGCTGTGCTGTGGAAAGGAAAAGGAAGGTAGGAGAATGAGAACGAGAAGGAGGAGGGGAGGGAGAACAAGAAGAAGGAGACGGAGACGGTCCTCCGTCTCCTGAACGAAAAAGGTAAAAAAAAGAAAACAGGCGGAAAGCGAGAGAGAGTAGGTAACGGAGACGGAGAATGAGAAAAAGTACACCGAGAACGAGAAGATGAAGGAGTAGAACGAAAAACGAGACGGAAAAGGAAAACGGAGGCGGAGAACAAGAAGGAGATGGAAACAGAGAACGAGAAGGAGAAGCAGGAGACGGTGAATGCTAATAAGAAGTAGAAAGAGAGCTTTTTACCTAATATAGGAAGCGAGGGACTCGAGACACAGGAAGGAAGTAAGGAAGGAAGGCAGGAATGAAGGAAGGACGGAAGGGAGGAAGGCAATAATGAAGGAAGGAAGCAAGGCAGGAATGAAGGAAGAAAGGCGGGAGGGAGGAAGAAAGGACGAAAGGAACGAAGGCGGAATGAAGAAAGGAAAGAATGGAAGGAAAGGAAAGAAAGAAGGAAGAAAGAAAGGAAAGAAAGAAGGAAGAAAGAAAGGAAGGAAGGAAAGCGGAATGAAGAAAGATAGGAACGCAAGGAAAGGAAACAAAAAACGAGGAAAGAAAGGACGGAAGGAAGGAAGGAAGGCAGGAATGAAGGAAGGATGGATAGAAGGAATAAACGAAGGAAAGAAGCCACATTCCCAGTTTTTACCCCAAATTATGATTAATATGCGTTTATATAAAAAACTACCAACTAATATCAATTGTTTACCTAATATCCCTCCTCTGGGCCTCTGGGTCTCCCTCCAGCGCAGCCAGGCCAGCGCGTGGAGCTGATGCTGCATCATCTTGCTCTTGACGGCGGAGGGCGAGGGCGCCAGCTGAGACTCCGGCGGGCGCGACGCTAAGGACTCGTGAAGGTCACGCAGGCGCTCCAGGATTAGGTTGCGTTCCGCCATGTGGGTCGCCATTGCTGGAAACAAATGGTTACAACATACATGCATACATATATTATATCACGCAGCATATCACGGGTAGGCAGAGCGTTAACGGCAGTAAAATAACGGTCTTTATCGCCACATACATACATGCATATATCACGCCTTTATCCCTTGAGGGGTAGGCAGAGCTTTAACGACCCTAAGAATACGGTCGCTATCGCCACGTCTGACTTTTAAGAGGATTGTTTTCTAAGGCGCCGTGCGATGCCGGCTTAGAATAGTATCACCCCATTTCCTACCCGTGGGTGTCGTAGGAGGCGACTGAGGGACTTGAGGGTTTCAGGTGTATTACAACTTTCAGGCGACAGGCTGACAACCTGTCACTATAGTGATACACAAAATTATCTCAAAAAGCCCTCTATATTTGTCAGACGTGACGACAGCGACCATAGTTTTGCGGCCGTAAGCGCTCTGCCTACCCCGTAAGGGATAAAGGCGTGATGTATGTATTTATTAACGTTTACTATTTTGTAGAAAGTCCACAAGATAGTAATTTCGAATACTTGGTGTTTTTAGAGCCAACCGTGGTGTAGCGGTTCACACGTGTGACCCGGCAAGTCAAAAGACGTGGGTTCGAATCCCATCGGTGGCGTGAAATTTTCTCTTTTTTTTCTGACGGTAGTCCAATATAATGCAATAGTTACCCTGTTTTCCGAACATTCTGGGCTGCACAGCCTGGCTGCCCTTCTGAAGCTGGTCCCACGTCAGGCCGGTCTCAGCGTCGAACCCGTCCTTAGACATGTCCTCGGCTGATGGCATATCTGAAAATATATGTTACTGTTAAAAAAACTTATACATGTCTATCCGAAAATATATGTTGCATGCATATATCACGCCGCTCCCGCATTGGCTTATATAGCCACGAAAAGTCTTGCCTCAGACACTGATTAAATCGTCTGTCACAGACGTGTGAGGCCAATGATGATCCCTTACGGGGTAGGCAGAGCGTTAACGGCCGTAAGAATACAGTCGCTATCGCCACGTCTGACATTTTTGAGGATTGTTTTCCAAGGTTATTTGTATCACTATAGTGACAGGTGGTCAGCCTGTCGCCTAAAAATTATAATACACCAATACCCTCGAGTCCCTTAGTCGCCTCTTACGACCCGCGGGAAGGATGTGGGGTGATGCTATTCTAAGCCGGCATCACACGGCACGGCACACGAAAATATATGTTTCTATTAATAAACTTATATAATAGTAATCCTGCACTCGGTAGTGAGAAGAAATTCAAAAGTCTATCGGGTCTTAAAGCAGCATCAAAAAATGTTTTAGGTAGTTAGTAAAAAATCATGTATTAATTTTTATGTAAATAATAATGTTAGTATAAGTGTTAATTCAATTCAATTCAATTCATTTATTTTGCTTTCATGTACAAAAATTTGTCAGGTGATATTTACATTTTGATTGTATGGTACATGAGCCCCGTCAGGGCATTGCAATTAGAACGGATCGTGTGATAGTATTTACTCCTACTTTACTAAATAACATCTTTAATTACTCAATTTCAAATTATATGTATTTGATTAATTTATTATATTTTACTTTTATCATTTATATAATCTTTGACTGTATAATATCCTTTTTCGAACAGGAATTTTTTTAATTTATTATTGAAAGATATTGGTTTTGTGTCTGCTATTATATCTTTCGGTAACGCATTAAATATAGTTATTGCTCGGTAGTAGGGGCTGCATTTGAAAATTTCCATTTTTGGTGCTGAAAGTTTTAATTTGTCTTTATGTCTGGCTCTAGTACAGAATTCGAATTTCGTGATATTCTTTCTCACAAATAAAGCAGACTCGAGAATATATATTGATGGTAAGGTTAGAATTTTGTTTTTAGTTTACATAACAGCATGTGAATTATGAGCGCAACGCTCCAATCTATGGTTACCTGGCTCCTGCACCATATAATGGGTTACCTGGCTCCTCCACCATATATCTGGTTGCCTGGCTCCTCCACCATATATCTGGTTACCTAGCTCCTCCATCATATATCTGATTACCTGGTTCCTCCACCATATATCGGGTTACCTGGCTCCTCCATCATATATCGGGTTACCTGGCTCCTCCATCATATATCGGGTTACCTGGCTACTCCATCATATATCGGGTTACCTGGCTCCTCCATCATATATCGGGTTACCTGGCTCCTCCATAATATATCGGGTTACCTGGCTCCTCCATCATATATCGGGTTACCTGGCTCCTCCATCACATATCGGGTTACCTGGCTCCTCCACCATATATCGGGTTACCTGGCTCCTCCATCATATATCGGGTTACCTGGCTCCTCCAGCATATATCGGGATACCTGGCTCCTCCATCAAATATCGGGTTACCTGGCTCCTCCACCATATATCGGGTTACCTGGCTTCTCCATCATATATCGGGTTACCTGATTCTTCCATCATATATCGGGTTACCTGGCTCCTCCATCATATATCGGGTTACCTGGCTCCTCCATCATATATCGGGTTACCTGGCTCCTCCATCATATATCTGGTTACCTGGCTCCTCCACCATATATCTGGTTACCTGGCTCCACCATATATCTGGTTACCTGGCTCCACCACCATGTTGGCCACCTTTTCGCCTTGCTGGCGCACCAGCTGCTCCAGCCCCGTGAGACGCTCGATCAGCTTCACGCCGCCGTCGGGGAGGGTTTCCATGTCCATATTCTCCAGGAGATACTGGAAATGGGTAACAGGTTTTTGATGGAGTTTTCATGGGTCTATCGCACTGGGCATTTTATATGTAGGTGAAGTATAAAAATATTATGGTGTGTCACATTATAATCTAAAAAAAAAACCATTATAATGTAAGCAATGTGGTACGATACCTTGATGTTGTGTAGATCTTCTTTGAGCCCCTGCAGTTTGGACAGTTCATTTTCCCGCACATGTTTCTTTACATACACCACCTACAAAAC
The DNA here is from genome assembly GCA_029255805.1 of Keiferia lycopersicella. Classification (NCBI taxonomy): domain Eukaryota; kingdom Metazoa; phylum Arthropoda; class Insecta; order Lepidoptera; family Gelechiidae; genus Keiferia; species Keiferia lycopersicella. The sequence goes on from JARACZ010000024.1 coordinate 2,175,911, forward strand.
AAATAACAATTATCTACTTTCACAAGATGTTACAAAAAAAAAATATACTTCAAAAAAAATCGGCGGCACATTGCAAGTTTATGTTTCCTACGAATAACATTATTTAAAAAGTGTGTTTATTTTGGAATAAATGTCTGATATCGTGTAATAGTGAGTGAAATAAAGTTTATAAATCTTAATAAAAATGACCCAAACTATAATAATAATAGTTATTATAGTATATTTTATATAATAATAATTAAACTATAATAGTTTTTTATAGGCGTCGTGTTTTATCAAATCATAAAAACTGAAGTGCCTCGGTTTCTCTGACGAGAAGAGTAGTATGCATGGCTGAGTCTAATCGATTTTTAAGTGAAAGCTCTGACGGTTGCTGGAAAAAGGGATGCTACTTACTACAAAAAAGATAGACGGTAAGTAATTTTGTATGGAGGGCCCAAATATTCTTTTCATATTTCGACCTATGTTCCTTGGGGAAAGTTGTTCAGTTACATGGGCTGGTTCACCCCTCAAATATTTGCAGCTGTTTTTTACACCCTGTATAAAAATAAAATAATTGCCAAATACCTGCTGGTTAGGATAGCTGGGAGGCACCAGGTATTGCTTCATGGTGCCGTCTTTGCGTGAGGATGACTGGTCTACAGGTGACCTCTTTATTGTGGGCGACTTTTCGGGTTTCAACTATAGGAAGAAAATAGTTTACGGTTAGATACATCCTTCCTTAATAGGGAATTTTCTTGTATTTTATTTTTTAATTATTATTCTAGTCGCTGGATAGATGGCGCTGTGCTTGGTATGTTACCGCAAAGAACGGAACGTAATACTTAGTTTCTGTTCTTTTGAAATTTGGACTCGGACTCATCTGGAACGAAAGTGTCAGTGTATGCCAGACTGTCAGTCAGTGTTGGAATGTTTTTTTAGTCGTTTGGCTTTAGAATCTACACAAAAATCTAGTAACATAGTTGGTTCAACGCCATTTATCGAGTTCTTGGGAAACTAGTTTCTTTTTTTTTAATTCTCAAAAAGAAAACCTCCTTGTTGCTGGCTGGATAACCTCGAATACAAATTCCGAAATACTGGTTTCTGAAATCTTCTACAACGACTTGTCTAACCACATTGAACGACGACTTTCGACGACCGATGTGATGCAGTGGCTTTGACGCAGAAGGTTCCAGGTTCGATTCTCGGTAGTTCACTCACAAAGTTTTATCACTTTGTGAATTTGTTCCCAGTCTGGTTAGGACATTGCGGGCTGAACCACCCGATTGTCCGTAAGATGTTTCCGTGATTCGGATAGCACGTTAAGCCGTAGGTCCCGGTTGTTGTCTATGATCACTTAGACGGCGGTCGTTACACAACCATGTCAGGAGCCTGCTACTTGTAGAAGGCGGTTGAAAAATTCTGACACTAGGGTTCATCGGGTCGTTGGACGACACGATAAAGAAAAAGTTACACAACCATATCAGAGGCTAATAGTAGGCGGTAAGTAAAACTCTGACACCAGGGATCATCTGCTCTGTATAGGTTAGAACTCCTAAGGCTATCTAACGTTTGAAATACACATATCACACCTTTATCAGTTGCGGGGTATGCAGAGTATTAATGGCCGTAAACATGCGGTCGCAATCGCCACGTCTGACAAATATTAAGGGGCCTTTTAGATGATTCGTGAATCACCGTAGTTACAGGTTCTCAGGCTGTCGCCTAAAATTGTAATACACATTAAGCTCTCGAGTCTCTTAGTCGCCTCTTACGACACGGGAAATAAATGGGGTGGTGCTATTCTAAGCCGGCATCACATTTGAAGTAACACTTACATAAGGAAGGCTATCATTTTCACTAGGCCTAGGGCTTCTGCTCTTGCTTTTTCTAGGACTCTTGCTTCGTCTAGGACTTTTATTTCTTGGACTTTTGTCCCTGGGACTCTTACTTTTCCTACTACTTTTACGTTCGACGACCGGACTTTTGCTCCTACGCGGCATTTTTAAATAACATTGAATATAATGATTTCTTCAATAAATTAAATAACAAGTTACAAATCACAGTAAAATACGTTAAATCTGATGGAACATTCAAAGCGTCTTACATTCTTTCGACCACAACTGACGTAAATTCATCAACAGTTTTTTCATCTACCCGCAAATATGCCGCCACCGTATCGGCAATCCGTATTTACTGTGTGGGCTACCCCTACACTATCAATCTCAGACAATCACAGTCACCAATCCAACTGTTTTTAAGCTGTAGCTGTTTAAGCAACTGTTGTAGATTAGTTGTGTCGTATAATAATCTGCCGTGTGATGCCGGCTTAGAATAGGATCACCCCACATCCTTCCCGCGGGTGGCAAACGAGGCGACTAAGGGACTCGAGGGTATTGGTGTATTACAATTTTTAGGCGACAGGCTGACAACCTGACACTATAGTAATACACATGTTTTCTGAAACAACCTTGGATAACAATCCTCAAAAATGTCAGACGTGGCGATAGGGACCGTATTCTTACGGCCGTTAACGCCCTGCCTACCCCGCAAAGGATAAAGGCGTGATATATACATGTATGTATTATAATCATCACTCCGAAAAAAGGCGACTTAAAGATGAACCCAGGGAATGTGCAACAACATTCTCCGTGAATAAAACACTACACTGCGCACGTCAATATGCTTGCCAAGCATGATTTTTTGTGTGGGTCATCGAGTCGTCCAACGGCCCATTGAAGCCTAGTGACAAGTAGCAACCTTCTGACATGTTCGGGTAACGACCTCCGTCTATGTAAACATAGACAGCAACCCGGACCTATGGCTTAACATGCCATCCGAAACACGGAACTATCTTTCTTACAGACAATTGGGTGGTTCATCCCGCAATGTTCTAACCAGATTGGGAACAAACACAAAGTGAATCGAACCCGGAACCTTCTGCGTCAAAGGCAGTCGCATTACCACTGCGCCACATTGGGCGTCAGGCAATCATGGGTATATGGCAAATACTCCAAAATGTTGAAGAATTTATCTAGTGATAATATTGTACATGATGTGACATTGTAAAAGTATTCTTTGTGAATCCACTTTGAAATAAAAACATTTTGATTTTGAAGTTGAAACGGCAATAATTTATAGAAAGAACTTGTAAATGGCGGCGGTTACCTAAGTGTGAGGGAGAAAGCATGAACGCCTGGTATATGGCAGGGCCTGAGTGGGAAAGAGCAAGCATTACGATCAGCCGCCATTTACAGAGCCATTCTTAAAAAAATCTGGTTCTAGTTAGGTCCATCAGACTTACCTCATCTTCATCATCGCTGCTCAGTGCAATAATCTCCGGTTTGGACTCCACTATAGTGATATCATCATCTATCACCCTCTCGCTCGACGTCTGATTGGTCGAGTTGAACGTGCTTCTCGGCGTAGCGCTCCTATTGGCTGAGCCGTACGTCCTAACGCCTTTCTGATTGGACGATACGAACGTAACGTCTTCCTCTACGTCTTTCCTTTTCGGAACTTCTTCGAAACTTGTAGACACGAACGTAACATCATCGTCATAATCGTTTTCTTTACTAGGTTGGACTCTTTTCGCTGATGTTATAACTTTGGATTTCAATTCGTGCTCTTTCAAACTTTGTTTTCCAGGTTCGTAAGAGTCCTCTATTAGGTTAGTTTCGTTGGTAATGTCATGCAGAGGACTGCCGAAGGGCGAACAGCTGATTCTGGAGGTGTCAGCGTAGTCATTTTGTTTTTCAGGTGTAAGGGAAGGTGGAACTTGGGTTTGTTCAGTTTGCTTCGCGATAGTCACGTCGGGTAAATCGTTCAGGCTTAGCGCGGAGCTGGCGCGTGATTTCTGAAAGAAAATATCAGTAGTATAAACAAAAATACACACACACGCACACACACATATCACGCCTATATCCCTGGCGGGGTAGGCAGAACGTTAACCGCCGTAAAGATACGGTCGTTATCGCCACGTCTGACAAATGTTTGAGGGTCGCTTCAGATAAGTTTGGTATCACTTTAGTGACAGGTTGTCAGCCTGTCGCCTAAAATTGCAATACAAATTAAACCCTTAGCCGCCTTTAACGCGCACAGGAAAGAAATGGGGTGATGCTATTCTAAACTGGCATCACACGGCAAAGTAAACAAAAGTTAGAAATGTAAACATACCTAAACTTTATTCCAATCTCGTCAGAGCGCCTGTGGCCAAGTGGTTAGGACACCGGTTTTACAATCGTGAGACCCGAGTTCCATCCCCGCCATATACCAATGTGGTTACTCATACTCACGTACATTTACCGACTGCTCTTACGGTGAAGGAAAAACATCGTGATGAAACCCACATTCAAATAAAATTTGAATTCAGATGATATTTGAACGTGACTTACCCTAGGGTCCGTATTTATAAATCGCACTCAACTCTGAGATCGATCTCAAGAGCTATTTTGACACATGTCAGTCAATACTAACAGTGACTTTCTCAAAGTCGCACTCAAGATCGATCTCAGAGTTGATTGCGGTTTATTAATACTGGCTTAGGATGCGGGTCAGGTTAGCCTTCAGGTTGCAGAGGTCAGATGGCAGTCGCTCTGTGTAGAAACTTGGTTCCACGTCAAATCCCCTAGGTTAGGTAGCCGACCCGACAGATAAGGCAAGGAGAATGAATCTAACTTACTTCGTCAGACTGAATGAAATCGGAATCATCGTCACTCTCGTCAACCCCCTTGGGAATTACTCCCATGATGCTCATTCTGGTGGCTCGGGAGTACACGAGCTGGTCTTCATCAGGACCCTCATCTTCCGTTTCCTCCCCATCGTCATCTTCTTCTGCACTTTCGTATTCATCATCACTTTGTTTTCTGTCATTTTGTTTATTTAGTGTCCTTTTTTCAACTTGGCCATTTACTACGTCGTCTTCGCCGCCGCTCGAATCATCAGTTACATTCAAAACCTTAGTATTTTTATGTGTCTTTCGCTTATTTTGTTTTTCGTCATCATCATTGTCAGTTGAATCGTCACTTTCATTCAGAGCGTCACGATTTTTGATCCTACTTGGAGTCTTTAGATTGCTTTCGATATCCTTAGATAAATCATCGTCATCAGTGTAACTTACACTTTGATTCAAAGCACTGGAGTTTGTTTTCTTACGCAACGCCATTTTGTTGTCATCGACTCGAACTGGTGTGTCCTTGAGGCAGACCATCTTTTTGTTTTTATTGTGCTCGATGATGATGGAATTTTCAGTGTCGGAGTCTTGTAGAACCATTCGTTTGTTTTTCTTTCTACCGATGATGGAAGTGTCGGATCCTATGGAGATTTTCGCCGGCCGCTGCGGGGGGCGGCGCTTGGGTACGATCTCAGGCGATAGTTCTTGTGGTTCTGTTGCAAAAAGTTTTTTTAAATTAGATACGTACATACATAAATCATGCCTTTATCCCTCGCGGAGTAGGCAGAGCGTTAACGATCGTAAATTACGGTCGTTATCGCCACGTCTGACAATATTTGAGGGTCGTTACAGATAAGTCGTGTATCACTATAGAGACAGGTTGTCAGCCTGTCACCTAAAATTGCAATACACTTAAAACCCTCGAGTCCCTCAGTCGCCTCTTACGACACCCACAGGAAAGAAATGGGGTTATGCTATTCTAAGCCGGCATCAAACGGCAATTTTTTTGAATTAACCTTCTTAATAAGACTTCAAAAACCTTTTAAGACTTTAAAAAAAGGAGGTTCTCAGTTTGACCTGTAAGTATGTATGTATATATTATATGTTTGACCGCGATTATTCGGTTTTCAGATAAGTTATTGTCTGGCTTAAGAGAATGCATATCAACCTACAAAAAAAATGGAGGTTCGCACTTCGTACCCATAGCCTCTATAAAGAGTTTAATATCTAACTCTTATAAACTGACCTTCATCAGAATCAGAAGAACTGAGTACTACATTATTGACTGACATTTCCAGTCCAAACTGCCTTCTGACACTGACTCGCTTATTTGTATCTGAAAATAAACACACACATATCACGCTTTTCTCCCTTGCGGGGTAGGCAGCGCGTTAACGGCCGCAAAACCTGGTCGATATTGCCACGTCTGTCAAATATTGAGGGTCCTTTCAGATGACTTGTGTATCACAGTAGTGACAGGTTGATAGCCTGTCACTTAACGTTGTAATTCATATGAAACCATCGAGTCCATTAGTCGCCTCTTACAACTCCCGCTGGAGGAAATGGGGTCATACTATTTCATAAATCATACTAATATTTTAAATGTGAAAGTTTGTATCTTTGTTTGTTTGTTACTTCTTCACACAAAAACTACTGAACCGGTTTTCATGAAATTTGGCAAATACATACAGGGTAAAAAAATATCCTGTGGGATGCCACGGGATAATTTTTATAACCGACAAAGCCACGGGCAGCTGCTAGTCTCAAAATAAATATTATTTCAAATGTTTTCAAATCACAGATAAGTGTTCTGTTGCAATTACTAACGGCCCGCACAGCGGTTGCACCCACTGTACATCATTTTCCATTGGGAATAAGTTGTTTTTATGTCACTGATTATATGAATTTAAACTTTTTAAAAAAGAAATAATTGTCAGACCAGATTTTTTCTTTTTATAAAAAAATTATGTTCTTAGTGAAAATGCGGCACTGCAGATAATATTTTCTTAAAGAGGCACTGCCTCGGGGCTGGTCAGTCTGACCACACAGCATGTAACTCAGCAACTAATCACAATAAATTCGACGACCAATGTGGCGCAGTGGTAGTGGTAGTAGCCTTAGACGCAGAAGGTTCCAGGTTCGATTCTCGGTGGGGCACTCACCAAGTTGATATTTATTCTAGGATACTTTGTAGGTTTGTTCCCAGCCTGGTAAGGACATTGCGGGCTGAACCACCTGATTGTCCGTAAGTAAGATGGTTCCATGATTCGGATGAAACGTTAAGCCGTGGGTCCCGGTTGCTCTCTATGATTACTAAGACAGTGGTCCTGCATGTCAGAAGCCTCTTACTTCTAGAAGGCGGTTGAAAATTCTGACACTACGGTTCATTGGGTCGTTGGACAACTCAGTGTCCCACACGAAGAGAGAAAGACCACAATAAAGAGTTTGTTTTCTCACCATCATCACTGCTGGAAACAATAGTTGGTACTGCCAAACTGCTTTTCCCAGAAAAACCCTTAGGACCATTGGATGCATCATCCAATTCATCTGAAAATTAATCAATCAATCAGTTAATTTGTGGAAATATATGTACAATAAATAAATATCCCGGATAAGTCACTTGTACTAATGGAACTAGATAGCTGATGGTAATACTTATATACCTTTTTTGTAAATAAATAAACATTATACATAGGAACCACCCAGACAAGACACAAATATTCGAAAATTTAGTTAACAGACATTTGGGTCCGGTGGGGATTGAACCCACAAGCCTCGGAGTAGAAGGTGCCACTCCACTGTATGTCCTGTATCTACTGCGCTATCGGGTCAGTCAAGATAAAGATCTAGCCAAGGCGTTCTTGAAGATGCTGTAGTTTTTAGGTTGTTTATAGTAGATTACAAGCTTAGGAATGTAACCCCAGGGATAACCTACAGGTATCAGAACCCTATAAGGCCAAAACAAAAACAGGTACTTCTAAGCTTGCATAAGACTCTTCCACTGTCTTACCATCAGCAGATGATTCTTCAGACTCAGCTACGAAAGCAGTCTGGTTCTTCTTAGCTGGAGTTTTCAGCAACGCAAAGGAATCATCATCTTCTATGCTGTTGTCGATAACCTCGCTATCAGAGGCACTTTCCGCGCCAGTCTTGTCACGATACTCGAAAAACGAGTTCTCCATTATAGATACACAAGTTAAACAATGTTTTTTCGCAAAAACCAAGACGATTTTACACGAAAATCATAGATCATGTTTTTATCAACAAACACTTTTCAAAAACGGTTGTCGTTGTTACCGTTTCGTTACTGCATTCTGTTCTGTATTTATGTGATACTTCAGTCTTGAAGTTGCCTGCCAATGTGACAAGCATTAACAAAATGTATCTTTGCGGGTCGACTGTAGGTGTGACTCAGCCTTTAAATTAACCTACAGAAGACAGAAGGTGAAGTGGTGAAAGGTGTGGCAAATATTTTTAAATTTCAACCCTGAAGGGGTAGATTAAATTTTAAGCGCCGGTTAAAGATTTCTATGAAACTCCGTGTTTTTTGATGCAATATGTTTCAAAAGTTGGGATGAGCCCATAAAGCTAAAATCCTGAATGGTGAAACACGTGTTTCAGGGTTTTTTTTTATTTTTAGACCCTAAAAGGGAAAAAGAGTTGTTAAACGCTTGTATGAAAGTTCGTGACGTTAGAGAGCAATGTGTTTAAAATTTTGAAAAAATCTAACATTATTCAATACATGGTGTTAGATTAGACATACATACATATATCACGCCTTTATCCCTTGCGGGGTAGGCAGAGCGTTAACGGCCGTGAGGTGTTAGGAGTTTTATAATATTGTTCTATGGGGGTAAAAGTGAAAGGGGGCTAAACGTTTGTATGTAAGATCTTTGACGCAATCTATGCCTTTACGCGCGTAACTTGTAATATATGGAATTGTACGATTGTCTCTTATACAAACCCATATTTACAAGTTACGCGCGTGCTTACGCCGTGTATACGTGCACGCATACGAGGTGAATTACGCTAGCCAGTGTGCTCTGCACTTAAAATACCTTAAAAACGGTTTCCTTCAGCCATCCTCTTTGACCGCACCGGCCGTAACATAACTCATCCATCATAATAGCATTTTAGAACGTCACACCACAAAATTAACAAGTCACACTGACACTGATTGATATGTGAACATTATTATTGAATTGAATTATTATTGAAAGCTATATTGAGAGCATGTAAAAGAATTCGTTTTTTATCTTTATTCATATAGCCTTAGAGCTTACGGTTTCCTAACTATGGAGTTCACTGAATTACTGGCTACTTAATGCCGCTTTGCTCAGTGATACTAGGGACCATTATGAATGATTATATCCGAGCGAGGATGTCAAAATTCCATCCACTAGATCGCGGACCCTAAATTTGTTGTAAGTATGGCACTAGAAAAAAAAAACTTCTTGGGCCTATAGTGTGGGATATCTGATGAAACTGGTGCACAAGACGATTCCAAAAATATATTGCATTAATACATTGCTGCCTGTTTAGAAAAAAATTAAGTTATATTTTCAAAAGTACAACAAGTTTTGTTTAGTACGGCAAATGGTCAATATCCTCAACAGTAACGTGATGAAAGGTATTTAAAGATTAAAATGTATATTTTTCAATCCACTAAAAAGCGACACTGCATTGTTTACTGGACTTGGCGAGGGCACAACCGCCCTCAGATTTTAAATAATCCGATACATTATCATTTCTAAAGTTACAAGATTTTAAATAATCCGATCATTTCTAAAGTTACAAGGGCAGTTAACAGTTTTGGAGGCGCATAAGCAGTGCCTCGTTTTTTGAAACTACAGGCTACAATTCTACAGGCGTAGTGGGTCAAAAATCTTAGTTTTATATCGTCTTACCGGCTACGCAATGTCCATCGAATTAACCTGTAGAATTGTAGCCTGTAGTTCCGTTGCGTAGGCCACAGGTCTTACTAACATATAATATAATTCTTTATGACTACAATAATTCTTTATAATTCTTTACAACTATTTGGAATTCCTAGTAGGTATATATTGGGTGATATGGTGGACCATTTAGCGTACCTATAACAAAACAGCGGCCCGCCCAGCGGCTGCGCCCGCTGCATTTCATTTTCCCGTGGGAATAATATGTTTTCCTGGCAAGTATTATACATTAAAACCTTCCCCTTGAATCACTCTATCTTAAAAATCCTGCATCCAAATCCGTTGTGTAGTTTTGAAGATTTGAGCAAACATACATACAGTCAGACAGAATATATACCTACTACCTATGTAGTGATTGTCAGCCATTTTGTACCTAGAGGATCCCATAGCATGTTTTACCTACTTTTAAATATAGGCAGTTCAAATGTAATATTAATGCAATATATTTTTGGAATCGTCTCGTGTAGCAGTTCATTTGATATCCCACACGATAGGCCTAAGAAGTTTTTTTAGTGCTATACAAAAAATCCAGGTTCCGCCATCTTGAAATCTAGTGAAGAGAATTTTAACATGCGCTGCTCAGGCGAAACACGTCCACACCGACCGCGTATTGCGCTGCGCCCCATGCTGCGCGCGGCAGTGAGCATTTGATTGAGGCTGCTCCTTCAATGGAGACTCACCTAATGAAATTTTAACATCCTCGGATAGAAACATTCACAATGGTGTCTAGTACAGTCTTTTTATCTCACGAGTGCGCGTGAGCCATACTTGTGTGTGTTATCTCTCACTCTTTTCGTTGAACGACTCGGTGTCTAAAACGGAGAGAGACAGAGATAACACACAAGTAAGGTTAACGCGCACTCGTGAGATAAAAGGTCAGTATCACTGAGCAACGTGTCATCAATAAGCACCAAGACTAAGGGCGCGTCTCCACTGAAGCAGGGCTGTGCTAAGCTGAGCTGAGCGGGGCATGAATTGACCAATCAGGGTGCTTCTCCACTGAAGCGGGGCGGGGATTCGGAAATTTTGAGGCCAATGATTGGTCAATTCATGCCGCACTTAGCTTAGCGCAGCCCCGCTTCAATGGAGACGCACCCTTAATTGTTATCTTATCAGCATTCATAGATACATGTACCTACCAATATATATTTAGAAGTATTGCAAAATGAAAGCTAAAAGATTGCAAAATATTGAAAGACTTATTGAAAAGCCACAAGCTAAACAAGTAACTGTAACTTTGGCAGTAAAAATGTCTTTGATTCACTTGATACTTATAATATTCATCAATGGTTAGTTTCTTGAAGTTTCAATTTTGTGTGTGCCGTGTGATGCCGGCTTAGAATAGCATCATCCCATTTCTTCCCGCGGGTGTTGTAAAAAGCAACTAAGGGACTCGACGGTTTCATGTGTATTACAGCTTCCACGCAGTTGATCGCTCGACTGCTACATTTTGTATGGGATGTCCAAAATTAAGTATACGACTCTCTTTCACGATGACGACGACGCCGTGTGATGCCGACTAAGGGATTTGAGGGTTTCATTCAGTGTATTGCAATTTTGGGCGACAGGCTGTAAGCTGTGAACCTGTCACTATAGTGATACACGACTTTTCTGAAACGACCCTCAAACATTTGTCTTACGTGGCGATAATGACCGTTTACTGTCGTTAACGCTCTGCCTACGCTGCCAGGGATATAGGCGTGATTTGTGTGTATGTACTCTCTTTCAGGAGTGAACGCTGGTGGTGAATTAGCAATCTTGCATTCACCACGCGCTATCGCCTTCACGGGAGGAAAGAACATAGATGACTACCACACGCTGAGAAACATACACTTGGTCGCTCTGGGTATTACAAGTCGCATGGTAAGAAAGGAGCCGTACCTACATAATACAAAGTGTAAAAATATAAGCTGCAAATATTTTAAGGGGTAAATCAGCTTATGAAACTGAACAACTTTCCCTAAGAAACATAGGACGGAATATGAAAAAAAATTTTGAACTTCCCTACATAGTTACTAACCGAGCAAGTCAATTTGTGTGGAAAGTCCAAAAATTTTCTCATATTTCGACCTAGTTTCTTGGGGAAAGTTGTTCAGTTTCATAAGCTGATTCACCCCTTAAAATATTTGCAGCAAATTTTTTTACACCTTATTTACACATCGCTCTGTGTAAAAACTTGGTTTCACGTCAAATCCGTCTAGGTTAGGTAGCCGATCCCGACAGAGAACGGGATAAGGCAAGGAGAATGATGATGGATGAGTCTGTATTTGTAACTAATAAACATTTTTCTTTCTAATCCTTATTTTTTAATTTTTCTCAGAAAATGATGTCTGTAATGACGATCACCAATCCCTTCGAAATACCGGACGTAGTTGTGTCTGTTTATGTGAATGGAATCTCATCTTTCAAATTTAATCCTGTAAGTACCTAGCTAAGTAGGTATTAACCGTAGTACCTTAATAGTAAAAACAGGTTTTTTTAGTAGTAAAAACAGGTTTTTGGTGTAGTAAAAACAGGTTTTTCTTAGTTGATAAAATACAAGGCGTAATAAAATTTGGTGCAAATATTTTAAGCGGTGCATATTACCCCATGAAACTGAACCACTTTCCCCAAGAAACATAGGTCGAAATAAAAAAAAAACAATTTTAGACCTCCCATACAGTTCATTCGCTCGGCTACATTTTGTATGGGATGGGAGGTCCAAAAATTTCTTTCATATTTCGACCTAAGTTCCTTGGAGAAAGTTGTTCAGTTTCAAGGACTAGGTAGTTCCTAAAATATTTACAGCTAATATTTTTACACCTTATATAGTATATAGCTTGCTTGATACGTGTGACGTTTGTGGCCATGGAGCAAACGCTATGGCACTAAGGTCCATTTTCGTAGTAAAAAAATAAAAATAGACCTTATGTCATAGCATTTGTTCCAAGGTCACAGACGTCACAGGTATCAAGCTAAATTTGACAAAGTATAAGATAATGTAAATTGACATTTTGGGTTGCCATTTTTTTGGATATCTTAAATAGTGATTGATGTGTCAATCATCTAAGCTCAGTGCATGATAAAAAATAACAATTACGACGATCTATGGAAAAACACTGCTAAGCTTTTAGGACAGCCTTCGTGCCAGTGCCAAGCACCATCTACTAGGAACTAAAATAAACAGATTTAAAAAGTCCCATTTCGATAACAATAGTAACCGGTACTGGCACATCCAAAATCATAAGATTTGCAAAAAAATAGCAAATCAAAATGTCAATTTACTCTCTGGAAAAAGACGGGGTTTAATTAGGTATAGTATACCTTGACATTACGTACAGCAAGAGTTTTTGAATACAGCTTTTTTTCAATACCTGTACCTATTGAATACCGGATTGTTATTTTCGACCAATATAAGTAGGTATGGACGGGCCGTACCGAATAAGTATTTTGATCCGCTCCAAGTGAGCTCAGGTGAGTGCACCTCGACCTCGCACAGTCAGTCGGTCTTCGCGCCGCCTACAAGAAACACGTGCGACACGCAGTTTACAATTGCCAAAACCAGCCAAAAAGCGTGTAAACGTGTATACGCCCCAAGGACATAGTACTGGCTGCAGTGCCAGTCAGCGTCGGCTTCAACCAGCTTACGTGTACACGCCCAAAGTCTTGAACAAAGTAGACGTGCGCGAGTTCAGGATCAGTGCTAAGGTGCACGGATAATCTAATCTAATGAGACAAATCACAGTATAGTTTTTTGTTGTAGAACGATGCCAAAAAAATATATGCATTGGATTTAGAAAAACGTTTCACCGGCTTTAGTGATGTAAAAAATGTATTTGATCAACTCAGGGACGACACCTACAAGTTTTTCGAAATAAGTCTCTCTTCGAGTGATGTAAGTAAATTCCTTTCATTCTGTATTAAATTCAAGTGGTATAGGTATGTATACAGTATCACACTTGAAACCCTGTTAGGGCATCTTAACTAGTAATGGTTCCATTTTTTCATAATAATCTACATTTAGGACTTCTACAAAAACTTCAACTATTCTGTTAACAATTTTCTTCAAATATTCTTGTAACGTGTATGTGTAGTGACATTTCTGAATCAAATAAGTTTTTAATTTATTTACAAATATTGAAAATGTTTCTTCTGTCATAGATTTCAATATTTTCTATATTTTGGGTAGTAAATAAATATTATACATTAGCTAGTACCCGCGAACTTCGTTTCGCCATTTTTGATCATATCAGCCATTTAGGTATAGGAAATCCAGTGCTGAATATAGGCCTCCCCTAAAGACTCTACGAACCTTAAAATAATGTAAGCTAATATTGGATGACTCGGTGTCCCACACGAAAAGAAAGAAAAAAAGCTAATATTAAATTGTGGGAAGGTAGGTACCCGAAAACTTAGTTTAGCTGATGAATTGTAATGAACAAAAACTGTTAAATCGAAATTTCAATTTCCACATGTAAGAAAGAGTAAGATAACTTTTTAAAAAGAGAACCGGTTTCAACGGACGTAAAAACTCCATTTTTGTCGTATAATATTCCTAAAACCTTCTCCTAACTGACAAATACTTGTCTGAAAACCGCATCAAAATCGGTTCGTTCAAGCGTGAGATAATCGCGGACAAACATAATACGTACATACATGCAGGTCAAACTGAGAACCTCCTTTTTTAAAGTCGTTTAAAAATGGTTATTTTATATGTTTTGTCTTTTAGGTAGATTCAGTTTCCTGAATCAGGTTACAGATTAGTCATTCCCTGCCCTGCTCCGATTCCTCGCTTTTCAGTTCTCTTCTCTATATCTTCAACTTTCCACATTTTATGCCATTTTTAGCAGTTTTTTAAAGCGTGCAATGTTTACTACAATCCAAGGAAATCAATCCCGTGGAGTAGACTTGTGATGAATGACTAAGAGTGTAAATAAATAAATCACATCGGTCGTCGTAGAATAACCAATATTATAATATTGATCCCATAAATCTATAAATTAATACGTTAGTTAGTAGATAGTATTAGTAGTGATGATCTTATTCTTCTTCATCGAATCGATGGTAACAGTTACAACCTCGCAGACCAATATTTGGCTACTGAAATGCCCCTGGGGCTTGCCTCTGGTAGGTCCTGAAGTGTGCAGATCTTATTAATCATTGTTTTTTGCAGCTACTGGTTCATGGCTATCTACCTGATGGAATCAAAAGATCAAATGATACGTTACTTAAACTGCAATTAGTACATTTGACTGTTGGTGAAGACGACGATTTTCTACGGGAAATAGAAGCTCTTATTAATATTGAAGCATCAGTAAGTTTGAGTATGGCGTATTTTTTTTTTCATTGGTTATGAAGCTGATAGGTATTAATATCTATCTAATCTAAAACCTTTAAACGAGAAAGAATTGTGTATATACCTACACCGTGTTTCGGAGGAAGCGCATTCAAAAAGACGTTATTTAGGGACGACCGATGTGGCGCAATAGTAGTGCGACTGCCTTTGACGCAGAAGGTTCCGGGTTCGATTCTCGGTGGGTCACTCACAAAGTTGATATTTTATCACTTTGTGAATTTGTTCCCAGTCTGGTTAGGAAATTGCGGGCTGAACCACCAGATTGTCCGTAAGTAAGATGGTTCCGTGTTTCGGATGGCACTTTAAGCCGTAGGTCCCGGTTGCTGTCTATGATCACTTAGACGGCGGTCGTTACACAACCATGTCAGAAGCCTGCTACTTGTAGAAGGCGATTGAAAAATTCTAACAGTAGGGTCCATCGGGTCGTTGGACGACTTGGTGTCCCACACGAAAAGAGAGAGAAGGGAGAGACGGCATCGTACTGGACAACTTTCCTACGGGACTATGGAAAACGGAAAAAAATTCGACCTCAAATACAAAATTCATGTGCACTGCACTAACTTTGTCAAAAGGTTGAAATTTTGTTTCCGTTTTCCAGCACTGGTATGTTGCCCTTAACAACGCTTTCAATTTAAGAGAGCATTTGACTTTTTGTCTTTGTAAACATAGGATTCTCGAAACCTATTTTGTAAAAAAAACATTTAGGTACAGTACATCTAGTCAAACATATCTTTGTCTGAAAAGTGTGTATGAAACTATTTTTATTTTAATTGATAACCCGTAAAATATATCCTCTATTATATAAAATAAAAGTTAAAACGCATTTCTTTCTCATTTCAAAGGTTAAGAGCGGCCGTAAAGAGATAAAAGAAGGTTCCAAACAATTTATTGTATTCAAACTCCAGTCCTTCGAACAACTGACCCACCGCCATCCTGAGAATTCCAAAGCTTATCTCGAGGCGAAGAAACTTTTAAGTAATTTTTTTTATTAACTACGTAACTAGTTAGTATGAAATGAGGCTGTTTGTTTACCGGTTTAGTTTTTAAACCGGTATCACCATTCATAAAGAGCGTCTCGTTACGGTTTGGCTTTACCATAACCTAAAAGAACTATTTTCTTTATAGTGCAAAATTAAAAAGTTTCGCATCAACTAACCGGTATATAGAGAGTTTTACCGATTTTATTCGCATTATAGAAGTAATGAACAATTTGAAACCTGTCCGCTAGATTGCCCGTGACGTAACATTTGCAGTTTTGCCTCAAACTGGTTTATTTAGGGTTTTGAACCGTTCACTTCTCAAATATGGTCTGAGCTGTTTTTAGCTAAAAACCCGGTAAAACCGTTTTCTTTTAAACCGGTTTCAAGTCCTGAAGGTCACATTACCTAAAAGTTTAATTTTAATTAGATGGAGCTAGCTGACAGTTTCTATGTCACTTTGTAAAATAATGTTGCCATATATAAAGTAATAGTGATGCGTACAGTTTTTGTTCAATCAGATGAATGAAAAGTGAGTTTCACTGATTTCAAACAATAAAATTGCTATATTGCTATGTTTTATACATCTATAGTTATCAAATACATGATGTATTGAAAAATAGGACAGTATAACAAGTTTCCTCGCAATGGTATTTATTATAGGCGTAGAGACTATAGCAACATAGTTGTTTAAAACTCGTTCGTATGTACAAAGCACGACCAAAATCCGAACCCCGTACCCGATTTCGGCAGTTCAGCACACTAGGTATAGTCTGTAAAATATAGCATGATCCCTGCGACGTTTGTGAGCTTGGAGCAAATGCTATGAGATAAGATCCATTTTGCTATTTTCTCCAAGGTCACAGACGTCACTGGGATCATCCTATATTTTACAAACTGTAATAAAATTATTATTCAATTCAATAGACAATGGAAACAATGTTATTCACTGATTAGTTTTTGAATCATTCACTTTTTCACAACACAAAACTATTTTTATTTCATCAAAAAGTGACAACACTGAAAACGTCATCCTGCTCCATCTAAATAAAAATATTACTTTACGCCAAGAATGGACTAAATAACCTTAAACATTCCTATTTTACAGAGCAACAGATTCTACTGGTAAATAAAGCATTTAAAGCCGCATGTTCTGGCAACCTTTTATTCACTGTGGTTACTACCGATACCAAATCAAAGACTAAACGACAAGCCGACTACATAACGGAAATATTTGATAGATGGCCTGCGAGTTCGACGCCGGGTTCGTCTGCGGGTTCGTCTGTGGGTTCAACTGCGGGTCCGTCTATGGGTCCGTCTACGGATCCGTCTGCGGGCTCGTCTGCGGGTTCGTCTGTGGGTTCAACTGCGGGTCCGTCTATGGGTCCGTCTACGGATCCGTCTGCGGGCTCGTCTGCGGGTTCGTCTGTGGGTTCAACTGCGGGTCCGTCTAAGGGTCCGTCTACGGATCCGTCTGCGGGCTCGTCTGCGGGTTCGACGCCGGGTTCAACTGCGGGTCCGTCTAAGGGTCCGTCTACGGATCCGTCTGCGGGTTCGACGCCGGGTTCGACGCCGGGTCCGTCTGCGGGTCCTTCTGCGGGTCCGTCTGCGGGTTCGACGCCGGGTCCGTCTGCGGGTCCGTCTGCGGGTCCGTCTGCGGGTCCGTCTGCGGGTTCATCTGCGGGTTCGTCTGCGGGTTCGTCTGCGGGTTCGACGCCGGGTTCAACGCCGGGTTCGACGCCGGGTTCGAAACCGAGTCCGGCGCCGGGTCCGGTGCCGAGTTCCGCTGCGGCTACGACGACGGCGGGTTCGGCTGTGGCTTTGGCTGGCTCGGAATACATTAGTGATGATTCAATGTCAGGATCAGGCTCGGGGGTAAGTTGAAAATTGGCAGATCCCTTACCTACTTACGAAAAATTAAATAAAAAAACACAAATGCTTATAAAACACACATAAATGTTTTTCTTTTAACAGATGGCTGACACAGACGACCTTGGAAATGTTGTAAGTTATGTCTTGACTCAAAATGTACAGTTTAAATGTACAGTTTAGCAGAAAAAATTAAATAAAATAGAACTAAAAATGTGTATGAAAGATTATTGCTATAATATGTAAGCGCTATCAGATTTGACAGATCGCGAAGTAAGTGGCGTCCTCATTTTTTGTCTAGGTACTCTTTTTTGCTGGACTGTACTTATCTATAACACAACATATTGACGTAAATTTTATTGATTCACCCTTAAGCAGGGTCAGAAAATAGATATACATCGATTCTCATTAATGAATACATACATGGTAATTTTTTTGTCAGTACACACCCTTTTTAGGGTGTTTCTACTCATGACACTGAACAACTTTTGAGGGGTGACCTGCGAAATCGCAAAAAAAAAAAATGAATGTTCCATACATTTTAAACGAGTGGGTATGAAGGTTTCTACCCCATTAAGGGTTGAATATTACAAAATCTATCACGTGATTAATGATTCTTCCTTACTATGCAATTATTATCGATTATACCAAAGAATTAAAAAGTTTCATACAAAGTTTCAAAGAATTAAAAAGTTTCATACAAACTTTCATCCCATTTTTCACTAACTACGATGTTGAATTTTGAAAAATCCTTTCTTAGTAGATGCCAAAGTTGCTCACAGAAAACGCATGCTTTTAACGCTTTTCAAGACGGTGTCTCCACTCACGCGATCTGCGTGTAAACACATTTTTTTCCCCTTTTTACTCCATTAAAAAAATGGATGTTCCATACATTTTCAACGAGTGGGTATGAAGGTTTCTACCCCATTAAGGGTTGAATATTACAAAATCATAAAACAAGTGATTAATAATTTCCAAATTTCTTCCTTAATATGAAATTTCAAGATTTACCATAGAAATTAAAAGTTTCATACAAACTTTCATCCCCTGTTTTACTCTCTTAGGGGTTTCATTTTGAAAAATACTTTCTAAGTGGATGCCTACGTTAATCAATGAATACGCATGCCAAATTTCACGCGTTTAGCCTCAAGGGTTTTGCCCGTGCGTTGATCTATGACCAGTCAGAATTATATTACCTCGCATAAAGGTAAAACCGCACTATGAGTGCACTGTATCGGACTGGTGCGACGCGGGGTTGTAGTTGAACTGCACTGCAGCGGCGCGGCCTTTTTTGTCATTGTTATGGTTGGTAAAATTGTTAAAAACTTAAAAAAAAAATAAGGTGTACTACGTACTATGTCAATTGCTCGTATTATTATTTTTACGCCATTTTCATTTTTATTTTTTTTATTTATATTATTAATACGCCGCTCCGTTGCAGTGCGATTGCTGCTCGCTATCAAGCACTTGCAGCAGTCGAACTGCAGCGAAGCGGCAAGACATTTACGTCGCGCCGCTCTCAAGCCGGTGCAGGAGTAGTGTGGTTTCACCTTTACACTAATGGGCATAGCCGTGTGGGCCGGTTTAGATTAGGATCACCCTATCTCTAACCGTGGGTGTCGTAAAAGGCGACTAAGGGATGTATCAGATTTTTCTGTGAATATCTACGATATCTTGCAATGCGCTCGCCAATTCGTCTGCCTAGTGTGATGACTAGGTATGGCATGGCAATACCATATATACCATACCACTTTAGGGGAGGCCCATGTCCAGCAGTGGACTGTTGTAGCTGTAGAAGAAGTAATAGACATCATCATTCATCATTCTCCTTGCCTTATCCCGTCCTCTATCAGGGTCAGCTACCTAAACTAGGGGATTTGACGTGGAACCAAGTTTTTACACAAAGCGACTGCCATCTGACCTCTGCAACCCGAAGGCTAACCTGGCCCGAATCCTTGGTTAAGTCACATTCTAAGATCATCTGAATTCAAATTTTATTTGAATGTGGGTTTCATCACGATGTTTTTTCTTCGCCGTAAGAACGGTCGGTAAATGAGTAAAAACACATTGGTACATGGCGGGGATCGAACTCGGGTCTCACGATTGTAAGACCGGTGTCCTAACCACTTTGCCACCGACGTAGAAGTAGATAGATATTGATGCTAAATATTTTTCTTTTAACAGACTGTTCCAGCTAAAATTAGCTCTAGAAATTATGTAAGTATTACCAGGAGCTCAATTTCTAAAACGTTCATTTTCGTTGCATGCGTAAATCTGCTACTTATTAATTATGCTTGTTTCACACGTTCTACTTTACTTATCAATGCCCACATACCATAAAAAATTTACACATATTTTTGCCGTCACCGCGCAGTGAAAAACCACGTATACACGAAATTCATAATTTTACAGAAGGCACAAAAAACTGTCTGGTGAAAAAAAATGTATAAAGAGAAGAGACAAGTACTGTTGTTTTATTACAAGTATATGAGTATATTTTAAGCGGTAGTAGTAATACGAAAATTCTAATAACGAAAATACACTCACTTCAAAAAAATCGCACCTTTGAAATCTATTTCAAACATCTTTCAATCGTATTTGTATCATGAAATATTGGTAATATTCGGTATCATTTGAAAGATAAGGAAACAGAGAATGCAAAAACAATAATCCATTCAATGTTTTTTATTGGAACTGAGAAAAATTTACAAAACAATAAAAATCCTTAAAAACCCTAATGAAACCTGATTAATTTTTCAAAACAAAGTTGCAACTAACCTAAAACCGTGTTACCCCCCCTAGCCCTAATGACGTCTTCCATGCGCTCCCTCATGGATCGCACCAACTTTAGGACCTCTTCTTGAGGGATACTGTCCCATTCCTCAATAACGGCGTCTTGGAGCTCCTGAAGAGTCGCGGAAGCGGGATCACGGGATCTAACCTTGCGTTTCAGCTGGTCCCAGAGGTGTTCTATCGGGTTCAGATCTGGACTTTTCGCTGGCCACTGCATGACAGGGATCCCAACCTCTTGAAGGTAGCCTTGCCCAATACCAGCAGTGTGCGCGCGAGCGTTATCGTGCATTAATGTGAACCCGTCGCCAATAAATCCAGCATAGGGGACCACATGTTCTTCCAGGATCTCTGTGATGTACCGGTGAGCAGTCATCGACCCTTGCCCGCGAGCACCGCCGGTCCGAGAGACGCAAGAAAGTTCAGTTTTGCCATCGGCAGATATGCCGCCCCAGAACATGCAGGAACCGCCCCCGTATTCTACCGTTTCTTGGATGCAGGCTTGGGCAAAACGTTCCCATTGTCTACTGTATACTCTTTCGCGTCTATCGTTGCAGAAAAGGCACACTCTCGTTTCGTCTGAGAAGAGAACAGTTCTCCATTGGTCCAAATTGCAAGCGTGCTCGCCGATGCGCTTCGGTTAATTTTGGACCCGTGGCAGGTCTTCTAGCCACAATATTTCTCTCCTTTAGTCTTCTTCTTACTGTAGAGACACTCACGGCCCTTCTACGAACTGCTTGAAGCTGCTGTTGCAACTCAACAGCATTAGAGAACCGAATTCTCAAAGATTTCGATACGACGAATCGGTCATCTCTCGCAGAAGTGCAGCGATTTCTACCAGACCCACGCCTTCGGACAAAGCCACCGGTCTGCAGGAACCGCTGGTACACTCCGACTCAAGTGCAATTGCCGAGCAACATCACACTGACGTAGTCCTGATTGCAGTAGTGCGATAACTTGGGCGGCTTCAGCAGCTGTAGTGTCCATCTTCAAGGACGTTTTTCTGATGAAAGATATTCTTCTGTGTCTTCTTCGACTGTTGGTAGCAAATTTATCCCCCAATAAGCTGTATCGACCCTTTTATACCCAAAAAACAAAACAATACAAACAAAATTTGAAGAGGAGAATCAGTTCCATTGTCATTCACAGTGACGTGAAGGGTCAAGCTTTTTCTTTATTCAAATAAAAAGGATATTTTTTTTTAAAGAGTTTTTATAGGGCTCTCAAATGATACCAATATTGCTACAAATAACTGCTTGTCTTAAGGATTACCAGTGCTTGAAGCCTATTTTTACGGACGTGCGATTTTTTTGAAGTCGAGTGTAGATTAAAATGAAGATACGAGGCTTTCTTACTGATAGGGTTGTGTCTAGTACCAAATACAAGGTTTGACAACGTAAAATAATAAGATTCTCAGCTACTACCACTGCTTATTCTGCCGCACCATCTTGTCTGACACTGCCTACTTTTTTTTTCACCGAAGCCCCTAACAAGCAAGATCTTGCCACCCTATAACGAGTCGTACGTATCTAGTCACGAAGTCCTTAATTCCTGCAGTAACAGTGCAGCTGTCGTGGCACCTTTACAGAAGCGAAGGAGGATCTTCCTTCATGCTTTTCTAACTTACCTCATCGAAACCACCACTGAATCAGTTATAGCAGACCTGAAACTGACCGGATACTTAGGATGAGATACTTGCGCCACATCAGATTAAGGCGCGGAGGACGCCAAGAGTGCATTTTCTTTACCCACACGCCAAAGTTCACCTCAGGCATCTACGACATTATGACGTCTCGGAGCATTTGCTCTGCACGCCTTGCAAGAAGATTAAGAGGTGGGAGTGCCAGGACAGCCAAAATAGGTAAAGACCACCGCTGCAAGTGATGCCGGAATATCTAACAGAACTGTCACCTCGTTCGCCTGCCTGAAGTGTAGGAAACAGCATACTGCTTGCGAATGGCCAGCCTCGGTTGGCAAATGCAACGCCAGAAATTGCATTAATTGAAAAGCTGATGCCCATTCTTTACGACGTCTACAGATTTAAACGGGGTGATGTTAATCTAAGCCGGCACCAAACGGCACTTTAGTAACTCCTTGGATTTATTATGGAGTTATGGAGGAGAGAGTTATTATAACAGTACTTTTTAAGGTATCGCAGTATCAAATGAAAATCTTGCAACAACATTTCTGTGTATTTCTCTACAGTGGAAAACCTCGCAAACAGGTGCTTACGAGTTTTCATACGAATCGAATGGTATGAAAAATCTGCGAGATTAACATCCTAATAAACACATACTTGTAAAAGCAATGACGTGTTTCCACAATAGAACGTAAAACATGGCTAAATAAACACGAGGTTTTACTCTACAAAATGTTCTCATTGATCGATAACAAGGTTCTCATTTTCATCAATAGAAGACGTTCCCAGTATCGTAGCTACGCCTTTGTTTGTGGTACATGTGCGTTATGAGGTTTTCTTCCCAAAATGAAAATAAAACAAAAATCGTGAATTTTTGTTATACGAGGTTTTCACTGCGCGGTGACGCTATAAAAACATCAAATAAAAGAATTTAAGAAAAGTTTGGTGAGACCAATCGTTTTGGACTTTCGTGCACGGAACCGAAAACGAAAGTTTCAGAAATTGAGCTCCGGGACATCACATTTAAATTTAGAAGATGATAACATAATATTAATTTTACTCAGATGATACATATCCATTCTCATTAATTTATGCTGGACTTCAGGATGGCAAACATGCGTGCCACGACATATTTTGTCGTTTCATATGCGCACAATGTCACTACGGAAGAATGCGTAACTTATTCGCAGTGAAGTTAGCCGCAGAAGACATTTTGCGATGACAAAATTTTTTCGTGGCACGCATGTTAGCCATGCTGGATACCGCCCCGAATCTTTACACAGGATATTAGGTACCTATTGCAAAAAGTTAATGATAGAAAACACCGCCATCTAGACTCCACTATTTAGGTACTTACTTATTACAATATTACGTACCTAGGGAGGGACTTTTTAGGGCCACAGATCACTTATACAAGGTGTAACTTTAAATGCGCAAAACCTGAAAATTGTTTGTTCAGAATCACGAGCAAAATCGATTGAACCACTTTTTATAATTTTTTATTATTTTTTGAAAAATATTTAATAAAAGCGTTGCCATGTCTATTTATTAATAATTCAATCCGGCCCATACAAAGGCACCAAACGGCGGTGCGCTTTTATACCTACCTACCTACCCCCGAGTGGTACTACCGACCGAGTCTTTATCAAGGCGTGTCGCAGACATAAGAAACAGTCGGAATTGCCAGAAAAACTAAATCAACGCAAAAAATATGTAAAACATGATATCATCACTTTCCTTGCATTAGGGTGCGTCTCCACTGAAGCGTGGCTGCGCAATGCTAAGCTAAGCGCGGCATGAATTGACTAATCATGAGCCTCAAAATCCCCGAATCCCTGCCCCGCTTCAGTGGAGAGGCACCCTAATTGGTCAATTCATGCTCCGCTCAGCTCAGCTTAGCGCAGCCCCACTCCAGTGGAGACACATCATTATCCCGCAAATATTTTCCGGTTCTATAACCCTAATATTACACAGGCTACATAAAAAAAAACATATGGACTAACTATATTGTTTTAATATAAGCATGATACGGTCGAAGCTCAATCAGGATTGGGCTGGACATGGTGTGCCGAATGCACCCGAGAAGATGGGCCAAGATAGCCACAGATTTTATTCTAGAAGAAAGTTGCCGTAGATAAAACGTGTGTCGAGTATAATCCCAACTGTTCGGAAACATCCGCAGACCAGAGAGCCTAGAAAAGAGAGGGGAGGCCTTTGCCCAGCAGTGGGACAATGTAATAATAAATACGACATGATTTTGGTGATTTTCAGGCAACTTGGAACATTTTGAAGAAGGCGGCAAACAGTAATAGACGGAAGAGTTATTTATGGCTATTTTGGCAGCTGTTGTGGGTCTTCATCACCTTCAGACAACTCATCCGAGCGTGGTTCATCTCCAAATCCAGCTTCTATCTCATCGCAGGCATCGAAATTGGACAATTCAACGATATTTGGACGATAATCCCTATTGGAACCATATTCGCCATCCTAATCAGTGTTCGGATCATGGCTCCCTTGCGATGATTCCGGAGTAAACGCATCATCGTCTTCGTTTTCCCCGTAATTCGGTTAAAAATTTATGAAAGGTGATTTTTTCCGTGAATTACGTAAAAACATTTAAAGAAACATTTTTGTACAAATTTATTTTTAATTTTTTTATTACTTATGCAATATATGTATTATTTTGCATGCCTGTTTTTTTTACTGACTGTACTTATGCGGCTAAAACGTTGCGAATACGCCACGCGTCCGCGACGCGTTCCCTGTGCTAGCCGCCGCGGCTCTATACCTATACCTACCTACCGACCGAGTACTACCGACTCCTTAGGCAGATCGCACACTTGCCGCACGACGAAGCGCAAAAATATCGTAGCGGTCTGTCAGATCCATGCTAGAAATGTCAATCCCCATACTAAAACCGCTCAACCACTGTTGACGTAGCACTGTCATTCATCGCAGTTTCGTCCGCCGAGTGCGGTTTTAGGTGGGTTTTAGTATGGGGAGTGGCGTTTCTAGTATGGATCTGATAGACAGCTGCGATATTTTTGCGCTCCGTCGTGCGTCAAGTATGCGATCCGCCTTATCAGAGTGTGTCGCAGTCGCAGACATAAGAAACGGCCGGATTGGCAGAAAAACTATTTAAAATCAGTTGGGGTGTCTGAGGTTTTGCGCATTTCAAGTTACACCTTGTATAGTAGATTGATATACTGTCACCTTTTTCACTAAAATTGCGTTTTCAAATCGGAATTTTGGCTAAATATCTCTCTTATTTAATGGCTTCTGTATGCAAAACTTACGTTGTAGGTATAACTTAAAAAATATATTTAAAGAAGACCCCTGCATATTTCGCGCAATGCTGGCCTTAGGGTGCGACTCCAGTGAAGCGGGGCTGCGCTAAGCTAAGCTAAGCGCGGCATGAATTGACCAATCATGAGCCTCAAAATCCCCGAATCCCTGCCCCGCTTCAATGGAGACGCACCCTGATTGGTGAATTCATGCCCCGCTTAGCTCAGCTTATCAGTACGCACCCGTAGGTGCACGTGTCGAGCATTCAGGTCAAGTTACGCTGGTCGTGACACTAATCGAATGAAGTATATCGGCTGTCGGGCAAATTATGACACCCATAAAATAACTAGCAATGTACATCCCATACCTACTTATGCCAAATCGGGCCTTGTCAAATCAGTGTAGTAATAGGGCCTACCGTGCCTAGTTCCTTTTTTTAAAGTAATATTAGCATTTATTTTGCATCTGCCTCTCCCATTTCCACATGCCCTAAGGTAGACTGGTAGATAGTGCCCTCGGCATTAAATCCGCTCATGTAAAATTTTGCATAAATAAAAAATTACTTATTATAAAAACGCTTTACTAATTATTTCATACTACACATCTTTTCGCATAATTTTAATTTAGCACGAATTGACTAGGCTAATGTAAATAATTTACACCCTGTATACCAAGTACATATTTACAAGCTTTTAAAATATGCACACATAAAATAAGATTTAGTAAAACATGAAAATATTAGCAAACATTCTTAGATAATTCAATTATGTTCGTATATATAGGTATGTCATTTACGACATAACATGCAAACATAAACAAAGAGTTAGTGGATATACAACATATATGAAGAAACGGAACGATGAGTATAATTAACTATATACTGCTGCTTTTGCCAATGGTGATATTCTTGAACGCTCATCCAACATGGCTGATGGGTCTTGGATACCAAAAAGTAATGGAAGAGATGATGAAGAGCAATGAAAGCAATTTAACCAATGAAGTCGAAAAATGGATAGTGCAACCTCTAGACCACTTCAACGATAAGGAAGAGCGAACATGGCAAATGAGATATTTTGAATCTCTTTGAGCAAAATGGACCAATCTATATACTAATTGGTGATAAATTTTCAATTTTCCGTGGCATGTACAAATTTTTTATTTTAGAAGAAATTGCAAAAGAAACACGCGGAGCAATAATTACAAGTGAACAACGCTACTATGGTTTAAGTATGCCATTAGATAATTCTAAAACAGAGAACTTGAAGTATTTGAGTTCAGAGCAAGCGCTTGCGGACTTGGCGTATTTGATCAAATTCATCAAATCGCAACCAAGATTCGAACGTTCTAAAGTTGTGGCAGTGGGAAAGTCTTATGCAGGCAATTTAGCTGCGTGGATGAGAGCTAAATACCCCGAAGTAGTTGACTGCGCTTGGGCAAGCAGCGCTCCAGTGCTGGCTAAAAAAAATTTTTTCGGATTCAACGAGCAAGTCGGCGAAGATTTTATGAAATTCGGTGGTAAACAGTGCTATGAAAAAATTAATCAAAGGTTTACTAGATATCACGAATTGCTTCAAACTACCGAAGGCATAAAACAGCTAAAAAAAGAAAATAATATTTGTGAGGAAACTGATATGACTCAACCTTTAAATAAGGCATACTTTATTGACGCAATGTTGAAACCATATCAGGAAAAAGCTCAATATGGCCCCATATCAGATATTGAAGGAATTTGTAATAACATGACTGAGACTGTTATAAATTCCATTGGCATACCTGACGTAAGAAATAAATATAAGACAGCCTTCGAATGCGATAATTACACATTCTCGAGGTCAATGGTAAAATTCGCTACATCATGGTATTATCAAACCTGCACAGAGTTCGGACATTATCAGACAACTGACTCAAACAATCAACCGTTTTCTAAAGACCTAATTCTCAATTTTTTTACAGAATTATGTCTTTATTTCGGGCCAGATTTCAATGAAGCAAATGTTGATAAGGCTGTGGCGCATACTAATAAACTGTATGGAGGTTTAACCCCGAACGTGACAAAAGTAGTATTTGTTCATGGGAGTCTAGACCCATGGCATCGCCTGGGTATTACGAAGAGTTTGTCCGATGATGTGCCTGCCGTTTTAATAGAAGGCACAACAAATTGTGAGGACATATTACGCCCTTCACCTTCGGATCCAGAAGAGCTTAAAAAGGCAAGAGATTATGCATGGAAGATGATCAAGTATTGGTTGAAGCTGGGGCCGCGTCCAGCGCCTTTGAAAGAATAAAGCAATTACGTAGATGGGTGGTTCTACGGAGGGGCAAATAAAAATAAATAGATTTCAAAATGAACTTTTGTGAACTTTCAATTTCCTAAATTATTATGCTTTGGCGTTACAGTAACTAAAAAAAAATACTACTAGAGATAAATATTTAAAATTAACGTTAAAAAATTCAATTTTCACTTTTTGTACGTCCACAAACGTGACGTAAGTTGCGGCAGAAGTGATGAATATCACATAATGAAACATAAATATAATTAGAACATAAGCAAAAAGTGCTTCTTAAAACTTATTAAAGCACTTCAGCCAAAAATTTCTCAAATTAGTCTGTGTGAGACTTCAAAATTATAGTAAAAAAAATAATCAAATAATGTCGACAGGACTGACATCACATTTGTCGACAATAATAAAAAACAAAACTTGTTCAGATTATGACAGTAGCACTCTTAGTTTACGATAGGTTTTGGGCTTAATTGATGAAGTGATATCAAAACTTTTACTAATGGAAGAATCTTCAGTAAAAATATATTCATTTTTACTCTTCAAATTTGGAGGTATGTTTCATATTTTTGTATAGTCTGTTAGATCTTGTCGCGGTGCCACACTATCATTATTGTCGCTAACATAGCATATTTTGTAGTACCATAAAACCTGTGTCCTATGCAACGAAGCTACAAGTGTAATTCTACAGGCGAAAAAGTGGCAACATCGCGCCAAAATTAATAATTAAATAGCAACACTGATGAAAATTACAACTACAGGCGCTTTATGAAGCAATTTCGTGTGATGCCGGCTTCGAATAGCATCACCCCGTTTCTTCCCCGTGGGTGTCGTAAGAGGCGACTAAGGGACTCAAGGGTTTCACGTGTATTACAACTTTTAGGCGACCGGCTGACAACCTGTCACTATAGTGGTACACAAATTACCTCAACCGGCCCTCAATATTTGTCAGACGTGGCGATATCGACCGTATTTTTGCGGTCGTTAACGCTCTGCCTACCCCGCAAGGGATAAAGGCGTGATACATGTATGTATGTATGTATGTATGAAGCAACCAGTCTACAATTTTACAATTTACAAATACAGCTGCCTGTAACTTACCAGCGACAAACCATAGTGTAAATTTTGCTTTTAAAAACACAATCAAGCCAGTTTTTACAGATGTTTTTCGAAAGACTTGTAAACTACAACTGTAAAAATTTACAACTTGTGAATAATTTTACAGGTCCTCAGACGTAAGTAATTTCGTTATAAGTTAAGAATTTCCTATTAATCTCTGCGATAAATAATAACAGAGTACTCAGAAAACTTCAAATACGTTACGAAGTTGGAGTTCTGACTCAGAAAACAAAGAAATAAAACGAAGACAAAGAAAAGTAAATCATAATTAAAAACATTGAGCAGAAATTATTAAATTTCTTATTTTTATTTCATCCCTATCTATGGAAAATTTCTGCTGAGCTTTTCCATCATTCGCACCTAGCGCCTTCTACTAGGAACTAAACGAACAATACAAAAATTTCCCATTTTCTTGAACAATACATACATACATACATATATCACGCCTTTATCCCTTGCGGGGTAGGCAGAGCGTTAACAGCCGCAAGAATACGGTCGCTATCGCCACGTCTGACATTTTTGAGTATTGTTTTCTAAGGTTGTTTCGGAAAACATGTGTATCACTATAGTGACAGGTTGTCAGCCTGTCGCCTAAAAATTGTAATACACCAATACTCTCGAGTCCCTTAGTCGCCTCTTACGACACCCACGGGAAGGATGTGGGGTGATGCTATTCTAAGCCGGCATCACACGGCACTTGAACAATGACATTGACATTTGAATTTTGAGTGAATGAAATGAATGAATCGATAGTGCTGTGTATCGACTTGTGTAGTATACTTGTAATCCAGATTTTGGAGCGATACCATGGACCAATAATACTGGTCCATGGCGATACTGGCCAAGGTAGCTTTACAAGTGTCTTCATAAAACGCCTGTAACCTGTAAATTGTAACTACAAGTGTGCTACAGGCAGAATTTTGCCTGTAATTGTAGGATTGTAATTGTAGCTTCGTTGCATGAGCCACTGGTAATTTCTGTAGATAATGCGGTGAGAAACTTTTAACTGAATCAGGTGAGTTTCTTTGAAAATAGTAATCGTCTCGTAAATAGTGTGGTGGGTCTGATGACGAGTTTTTTGAAAAATATTTTTCGTCTTAAATATGCTCTAAAGAAACCTGATGAGATAGTCGCGGTGAGATAGAGATTTTAGGTTTGAAAAGCAGTCTTCATCTAGATCTAGATTGTCATTTTCAAAAGTGTTCTCCGGTGGTTAAAATTATTGGTCCCATTTTGTTATGCGGGCAGATTTAACAAAGTAAGCATATCCCACGATTAAATTTGTGTGTGGGCGTCATATCTGGATTAGTATTTCTCCACAAGTTTAATCACATTTCACCATGCACCAACCAGAAAAGGTACTTCTGTCGACAAAAATCACTTCTGTCGACAGATGTGAGGAATTTTACAATACCGACAAAAAAGCAACGAAATATTGATATTAGGTTAGAATAAATCAGTTTTAGAATAAATATCTACATTTCAAACTAGGCCCAGCTATCAGATTATTTTTAAATCGTTGTTTGCCTTTTGTATAACAAATTCAGAAATGACATGTTAACTTTGACATGGCTATAGAACCAATTTACAAATAATTTTTGAGATAAAATGAACGCATGAATATAATTTTGCGCGACCGCCATAAAGGCTCCAGTACACAATGGTCCATGCGGGCCCATTACTGGCCATCGCCACTGTGTACAGGGGGTAATGGTATATGATGGCGGACAATTGCCAGTCGTGGCGCGCAATCGGGGAGTTGTCGGTTTTTTGGGCACACTTCAAAGGAATCGTGGCGTAGCGTGGCCTGTGGTGTTTACACAATGGGCCATTGCTCAGTTCGACACCGGCCGCTGACCGGGATAGTACTTTTGTGTTGCGTGCTAGAACTAGAATAATAGTTCAAAATGTCAATATTGTGGAGCAATGAAAAAACTTTCAGGTTTATTGATTTATATCAATCTGAGCCCGCAATTTGGGACCCAAATAATGCACTGCACGTAATTACTTCGACGTCCATCGCAAGCAAGTGGTTTGCCAGGCAGCAATGAGCCGTACGCCATTGTGTGAACAGCAAGTGATCGTGGCCTACAATTGTGCATTGCAAAGCGTGGTCCATCACACGCCATTGTGTACTTGGCGGCTTAAGAAGTGGCCATCTAGTTGCCATTTTAATCCTAATAAATGATCGGAAGAATCAAAATTCTTAATTTGGTAGTTTAACTTTCAATTGTCGACAGATGTGACAAAATTTTTATAACGCTTGTAGAATCCCTTGTAAATTCTTTTGCTTTTGACATATTTTTTTGTTATTTTAGAGATAATAAGTAAAGGATATGCACGATTATTATCGAGGAACTGTGGTGTCATAATTTTATTTGTTGATTTTATAATTTCTGCTAAACCTTAGTCGAGCCCACGCGAACTATCGACAGAAGGTGACGTGTCACGTACTGTTGCCAAAAAAAATCGGCAAAATTATTAAATTATTGATCTGTATTGTCAACTGCTGCGTAATATAAGTAGCAATTTTAAACATAACCAAAACAGAAATCTCTTATAAAAGATACATATCAATTTACAAGACGCGTACACAAGTTTCATTGTATCGTAGAATGACCCAGATAAGATAAGAAAGAAAGAAGATATAAGATAAGCGAATAAGAAGAAATGTTCTAATATTTCATTAAAACAACCTTTTTTAAAAAAGGAAACCACCGTCAAAGAACGGGTAATAGTGTCGAACTCCATTTTATTTGTCGGTTAAACAGCATATTAATAAAAGTTCATAAAACATTAATCATAATATTATTAGTTATTGTTATTGTTACACATCGGATTACATTACATCGTCACCGCGCAGTGAAAACCTCGTGACTATCAAAAATTCACGATTTTTGTTTTATTTTCATTTTGGGAGGAAAACTAGTAACGCACATGTACCACAAACAAAGGCGTAGCTGCGATATTGGGAATGTCTTCTATTGATGAAAATGAGAACCTCGTTATCGATCAATGCGAACATTTTGTAGAGTAAATAGATTTTGTATAGTAAAACCTCGTGTTTATTTAGCCATGTTTTACGTTCTATTGTGAAAACACGTCATTGCTTTTACAAGTATGTGTTTATTAGGATGTTAATCTACTAATAATACTATTCGATTCGTATGAAAACCTCGTAAGCACCTGTTTGCGAGGTTTTCAACTGTAGATAAATACACAGAAATGTTGTTGCAAGATTTTCATTTGATACTGCGATACCTTAAAAAGTACTGTTATAATTGTTTTCGCGAAGTTCTCGTCATTGTATAACTCTCTCCTCCATAACTCCATTGTACATCCAAGAGGTTACTAAAGTGCCGTTTGGTGCCGGCTTTGATCAACATCACCCCATTTGAATCTGTAGACGTCGTAAAGAATGGGCAATTTCTGGCGTTGCATTTGCCAACCGAGGCTGGCCATTTGGGGGTCAATTTAAACTCCTGACGTCTTCTCCTGTCACATAGGCGCTGGGGCCTGGTCTTCTTGGGTTTTTGTGTAGGTCTGATTATTGGCTGATCCCCTATTAGGAGAAGCTATAATATTGGCCCTCTGATTGATCCGGTGATGGCTTATACCTATATCATCATCCTTGAATTGAGGTGGATGTCTTGTTCTACAGCAATGGAGCGTATACCAGAAATCAAGGTTAAGGCGCTGACTATTTTAACTGTCGAGGACCTGGCCACCTAGACCTCTATGATTTCAATGACGTCACATCGTGACGTCACCTGTTGTTCTTTGTCAGTACAAGCCCCTGTTCCCTCATCTGAGACTTCAGTTTGCCCTCGAGCAAAGGTCTCGCAGCAGGATAAAATTACTTTTAGTGATGCTACTTGCGTTTCTGTCTTCTACTAGGACGGCTGATATTTCTCCTATATTTTTTGGTGGCCTACACTAAAAGAGAAAGATCTCTTTTTTCATGTCATGAAGCCTGCTTTGGGGACAGCCACCTTGAGTGAGAGGCCGCATTTATATCTTCTTGCTGTGCAGCCACCTTGTTTTCCGGCTCGACGGGCTTCATGAGCGATGCTGTGCTCCCTCTTTCTTTCTAACTCCTTGGATTGATTCAGTGCATAAGCAGGATAAGGGTCTCATAATTGCCTGCTCACACAGCCGTGTAAAATTCACAAGCAGTATGCTGTTTCCAACATTCACGCAGGCAAGCGAGGTGACAGTTCTATTAGATATTCCGGAATCGTTTGCAGCGGTGGCCTTTAGCTATTTTGGCTGTCCTGGCACTCCCACCTCTTAATTTTCTTGCAAGGCGTGCAGAGCAAATGCTCCGGGACGTTATAATGTCGTAGATGCCTGAGGTGAAATTTGGCGTGCGGGTAAAGAAAATGCACTCTTGGCGTCCTCCGCGCCTTAATCTGATATGGCGTAATTATCTCAGCCTAAGTATCCGGTCAGTTTCAGGTCTGCTATAACTGCGTGTAGTTTCAGTTGTGGTTTCGATGAGCTAAGTTAGAAAAGCATGAAGATCCTCCTTCACATCTGTAAAGGTGCCACGACAGCTGCACTGTTACTGCAGGAATTAAGGACTTTGTGACTAGATACGTACGTACGACTCGTTATAGGGTGGCAAGATCTTGCTTGTTTAGGGGCTTCGGTGAAAACAAAAAGTAGGCAGTGTCAGACAAGATGGTGCGGCAGAATAAGCAGTGGTAGTAGCTGAGAATCTTATTATTTTATGTTGTCAAACCTTGTATTTGGTACTAGACACAGCCCTATCAGTAAGAAAACCTCGTATCTTCATTTTAATCTATTTTCGCTATTAGAATTTGCGTATTGCTACTACAACTTAAAATAAACTCATATACTTGTAATAAAACAACAGTACTTGTCTCTTCTCTTCATTTTTTTTTTTAAACCAGACAGTTTTATGATTTGATTGACAGATTGCGCGGTCACGATATGCATATGCACGTGCACTTATAATGGAAAAGTGCCGAAATATGTAAAAACGCTGTAGAAGTATACATTAGCTGCGAACATGCAAATGCATGTAATCCGATGTCTAGTTTTTATATCGCGTTACGTATACTAAGGAATAACTCTGGGTTTGATTTCCCTAGGATACTTTTAAAGAAAGCTCTTTTAAAGAAGTTCTGGTGTTATATTTGTTATAAGCTTGTGTATTTCGATGACGTGATGACGGTCCCTAACTATTAGGGTGCGTCTCCATTGAAGCGGGGCTGCGCTACGCTAAGCGCGGCATGAATTGACCAATTATGATCCTCAAAATCCCCGAATCCCCGCCCCGCTTCAGTGGAGACGCACCCTGATTGGTCAATTCATGCCCCGCTCAGCTCAGCTTAGCGCAGCCCCGCTTCAGTGGAGACACATCCTTAATCCAACTTTTGTAGACACTATGCTGGACCAATATGGCCTGTGATGCTTTCCAAAACTCGAGTCTTCTAGCCAAAACCAAGCAGTAGCTTTGTCATGTTGCTGACATTACACGGCAACTGGATAAGCAATTTTATTAAAAAATCTTCTTAGTATTACGACAAATACAGGTCGTATGGGATAGCCCGAATACAGTCAGGGTGCATGCACGTAGACCATGAAACTGAACAGCTTTCCTATAGACACATAATAATACCTATGTCTATGTCAGGAAACGACAAAAGAACTTCGACCTTACATACAACTGTCAAATCACGAGAAGCTGACTGCATTTATAAGGAAAGTAAAAAAAAAACAGCTATCCTGGAAAATTTTCTTTTTAGGAAGCTATTCATGGTCTGAAGAGATAGGGTTATCTATCAGTATTCGGAGGGCTGTCCCACCCATACAATCTGTATTTTTTAAATTATTCTAAATAATTACCTATGAGGTTATGGTTATTAATATTATGCCATATAAAATTATGGATGTTTATTTACAGGCTAAGCCAAGACATCTATTGTGGTATAGATTATAGAAAAATATGCCAATTTAAAATTATGCGAAATGCGTAGGCAATATGCCGAAAATGATATTTTAGAGCAAATAAGATAGCAGACTGTACGAGGTCTGATGACAGACCGATGACGTCTAATTCGCTAGTTTCCTGGGTCATTAAAAAAATATAACAGTTGTACGCGTAAAACTATTGTCTAAAAATACTGCGGACTTCATTCATCATTTCTCGAAATATTCAAAGTTTGAATTAATAAACAGAAAAATAATATAAAAGTAAGTGTTTTGACGCCATCCTACTGCTACTTCTTCAAACAAAATACCGTTTTAGATCGTTTTAAAAGTAGCTCATTTGACCTGTCGATTTCAAGATTTCAATCGTCAATACAATGCTGTCACTAGGTAGATAAATAAATTATTCATTGTAAAAAAGAGGAAATTGTCAGACACAATTTTCTCCTTTTTATAACAATTTTATGTTCCTAGTAGAAACGCGGCACGAGTGGGGTAAAAAAAATAAAAAAATAAAGGCACTGCCTTGGGGCTGGCCAGGCTGACCACACAGCATGTAAATTACGCCACCACCGTCAGTGTATGAAATCAACCAGTCAAAGTGAATATTAAAATAAATAGCCTACCTACCTTCTTTAGTTAATCCTGTTTTCAGACTCCTGATGAAATTGCCATGATTAACATCATAATGTGGTTATGCATAGCCCTGTTCTATAGCTTGATAGCAGTATGCTACAGTCTGGCTACCATGGACCCAGGTAGAGATTCTATCGTTTATCGTATGACAAGTCAAATAGAAAGAGTCAAGATGGAGTGAAACCATGAATGTAAATTAAAGTGAAGTAAACAGTGTTACGATATGGTTTCATGATGTGCGTAGGATACCTATCTTTATTCATTAAACTTTTAATTCATAAACTACTATTTTGTTTTACCTCTTTAGAATGGATTCTATCTACTACCTACATCTGCAGGGTTTGACGTACGGATGGGTGATGTGCTGTGGTGCCGGTGCCGGTTTAAAATACAATCACCCCATTTCTAAATGTTTCATATTTTCTAAAAACTATGTAAATCACTGACCTCAATAATCTCCATATTTATAGAAGTCTACCCGTGGACGTCGTAAAAGGTGATTAATGGATGAATCTGGGGAATGGACAGCAACGTTACCTGTGAATTTCTACAATATCTTGCACTGCGCTCGCCAATCCGCCTGCAAAGCATGGCGGGTGAGTATAGCAATATCCGCGAACTAGGAAGGGTCATACCCAGCAGTGGTTAAACGCTTTAACGGGCAGAGCATGTCAATTTTTTTCATTCGTTTCAATTTATTGCGGGTAGTTAAAGTTCAATTTTACAGTCCAGCAAAAAAGAGAAGAATTAGGGCGCCACTTTCTTCGCAATCTGTCAAATCTGACAGATAACGCTTAAATATGGCAACAATTTTTCATACAAAATGTTTAGTTCCATTTTATATAATTTCTACTCTTTTTTGCTGCAGTGTAGGTGGTAACATTATTCCTATGGGCTGTTAAAATGCGGGGCTGCGCTAAGCTGTGCTGAGCGGGGCATAAATTGACCAATCCAGTGTCTGTACTAAAGTTGGGCGGGGATTTTGAGGCTCATGATCGGTCAATTTATGCCACGCTTAGCTTAGCTTAGCGCAGCCCCGCTTCAATGGAGGAGACGCACCCTTATGGCTGTATTTGCCACAGCCTAATTTTGGAGCCACAAAGAAATGTGTTTTACGCAAATCTATGGCATATGACATATAGGCTACAAGGCTACAGGTGAAATTCGATGTATATTGCGTAGCCGATGGGACATTCTAAAACTTGTGTTTGTGACTCGCTACGCAATGTACATCGTATTTTACCTATATACTTTCGAGAACGGGGCACTGGCCAGTATTTATTTTGTGACACTGGCACTCTCTCTGTGTGTTGTGTGTCTGTGTGTGTTTGTGTGCAGAATAGACGTTCGCGGAAATGTACATATAAGGAACTGGACCTATTATAGACGACCGGGTGTGTGTGGTGTGTGCGTGCCACTCATGCATGTGCCACTGCCACTGCAGCAGTGAGTTGATGTGATGGTGTGATGGCGGGCTAGGTGTGTAGCTAGGCCTTTATTTTAAAAAGAAAATATTTCGTGTTTTATAATCTGTGAATGTTATTTAGATTTGACATTGACATTTGTAACATAACAGATATCTTTTCTGATCATTTCTGCTTTTCTGTTTGTTGTTATTCGGATTCCTGTAAAGAAAATACGAAAACCATTGTATTTATTAAATTTAATTTCTTTTTTATGGTTGCTACAGCTAACACAGCGTTGAATTTCGTTTTGAAGTGTTGAAAATGACTGAAGTTCAGCTGCAAGAGTTCAAACTTGATCCGGACTCGGAATTGCGATTTGAGGTCGAATCTAAGAACGAGAAAGTTGTTCTAGAGGTACACATGATGTTATTTACTTTATTTGTTACCGAAAAACACTTACGGGACATCAGTGGTTGCAGATAGCGACCTAACTGGCTTACTTTATTTTTTAGGTTAAGAGTGGTTACGCGGAGCTGTTTGGAACAGAATTGGTGAAGGGGAAGCCGTATGAGTTCCACACGGGGGCCAAAGTGGCTGTCTTCACCTGGCACGGGTGCACTGTAGAGCTCAGGGGCAAAACTGAAGTCAGCTATGTGGCTAAGGAAACCCCAATGGTACATACATTTACCTCACCTTTTTATCATCACCATTTCAGCCATAGGACGTCGACTGCTGAACATGGCACGCTCTATAGCTCGCTGAGTGACTCCAAGCCTATTTAAGAGACCACATATTGGCATTGTAGGTCAAACACTTTCGTCTTGAGACACTAAGGAATTTTGGATGTGAAGTCCCTGCATAACTTCCCAAACCCTGACCAGCCGAGTTGGATTCGTTAAGTGACCTCTTTATCAAAGTTAGATCGGCTAAACTTTAGATCTTGGACCGCCGAGTTGGCTAACGAAACTTTTATGGCGATAAGATAGGACTATAAGGAGTATAATTACGAAGTTTCAAATTGCGGAGATGCGTAGTTTTTTATATAAAAATTAAACAAGTTTACATAATTTTGCACCAATTTCCGCCATTTTGACGTTGACAAGTGCTAAAAAATCAAAAGCGCATACTTAAACGGTCAAAAAATGACGTAACTAAACGCATTTCGCTTTTAAGAGTGAATAAATTTAATGAAAGAGTGAGTAAAGACTAGAGACGGAGAGACTAGTAAATAAAAACCGACTTCAGGGCACCCCAACTCGGTTAGATTAGGTTCCGAAGGCTAAGGCCGGAACGAAGCAAGGCCCAGCGAGCGAAGAGACCTGCTTAGCCTTCGGGGTGTTAGTTATTTTTTTTTATTGCCACCCGGAGAGACTAGTAAATGAGAACCAACTTCAGGGCACCCCGACTCGGTTAGATTAGGTTCCGAAGGCTTAGCCTTCGGGGTGTTAGTTATTTTTTTTTATTGCCACCTGGAGAGACTAGTAAATGAGAACCGGCTTCAGGGCACCCCGACTCGGTTAGATTCTCGAAAAGGAGCCCCCGCTGGGCATTTTTTCTCAAGAGGGGCATATTTTCTTTAGGAGGAGGGCAGGTTTAGTTGGGCGAGTGCAGGAGAGGGATTTAAACCTTCCCCTCTTTTATCTATGACATATTTGTACTATTTTATTTAGCACTTTTTGGCCTTTCCTAACCTCAAAACTTTAACCTCCAATATCTCAGGAACCACAGGCTGATAGAGCTAATCAGGAGGGGGGGGCAAGTTGGGGGAGTAGAGTGGAGTGATTTCAACCTTCCCCTCTTTTAATTATGACATATTTGTACTATTTTAGCACTTTTGGCTAGTCCTAACCTCAAAAGTTCAACCTTCAATATCTCAGGAACCACTGGTTTCCGCAGGGCGGGAGTGGTACTAGGGGGTTCCCCCCTCCCCCCCCCCCTACCCCCCCTTCCAAAAAAAAACATTATTCTACGGTCCAAGATCAAAATTTTTACCGTTAGATCTTCTTAGTTGGACTGTTTGTTGTTGATAGAAATATTTATCCACCACTTCTAGTATCAAATTGTGGAGGGTGTTACATGAGATTTGGCCATGATTTTACTTGACCATATTTTTATGGAATACTACATACATATATATATATCACACCTTTATCCCTTGCTGCGTAGGCAGAGCGTTAACGGCTGTAAGAATATGGTTGCTACCGCCACATCTGTCATTTTTTAGGATTATTTTCCAAGGTTGTTTCAGAAAACATGTGTATCACTATAGTGACAGGTGGTCAGCCTGTCGCCTAAAAATTGTAATACACCAATACTATCAAGTCCCTTAGTCGCCTCTTATGACACCAGCGGGAAGGATGTGGGGTGATGCTATTCTAAGCCGGCATCACACGGCATACTACATTTTATGGAATACTACAACTACAATAGCCACAAAAGTCTGCTTCTGGACATTGACCTTCTCCTATGGGGCGTAGTTGCCATAATCACCGCTTATGGCACGTGGATTGGTGAGCGCAGTGCAAAACTCAAGTACTGTAAATATTCACATGGAATTCCCTGAGTTCATCCCTTTGTCGCGTTTTACGACATCCATGGGTATAGGCTGATGCTATACTATTATGTACATGTAAATTCCTGATTGTCTTTCTTATCATCTCCATATTAATAACATAGATAAAAAGAAATCAGAACTTGGCTGATAGATAAGTAGTTATTACGAAATGCACAATGTAATATCACTGATACCATGCTTTTAGGTTTTGCAATCAGATGAATATTATCATACATACATATATGACGCCTTTATCCATATATATATCCCTTGTGGGGTGGACAGAGCATTAACGGCCATAAGAATATGGTCACTATCGCCACGTCTGGCATTTTTTAAGGACTGTTTTCGAAGGTTGTTTCAGAAAACATGTGTATCACTATAGTGACAGGTTGTCAGCCTGTCGCCTAAAAATTGTAATACACCAATACTCTCGAGTCCCTTAGTCGCCTCTTACGTCACCTGCGGGAAGGATGTGGGAAGTGTGGGAAGGAGGTGATGGTATCCTAAGCTGGGATCACACGGAATAAAACATGGCTTATCTTGTAGGTGATTTACCTGAACGTCCACGCAGCTTTAGAGCAGCAGCGGGTGGCAGCGGAGCAGGAGGGCACCCGAGGACCTGTGGCCATGGTGGTGGGCCCCGGGGACGTGGGCAAGTCCACACTCACGCGGATCCTGCTCAACTATGCTGTGAGGATGGGCAGGCGACCGATCTATGTGGACTTGGATGTCGGTCAGGGCGGGATTAGTGTTCCAGGGACCATAGGTAAGTTAGGACCATAGATTTGGTAGTTTTTCTATGCTGTGAGGATGGGCAGACGACCTATCTATGTGGACTTGGATGTCGGTCAGGGCGGGATTAGTGTTCCAGGGACCATAAGTTAAAGGATTTGGTAGTTTTTTATATCTTTACATACATATATATATCACGCCTTTATCGCGTGCGGGGTAGGTAGAGCGACGTCTGACATTTTTGAGGATTGTTTCCCAAGGCGGTTTCGGAAAACATGTGTATCCCTAAAGTGACAGGTTGTCAGCCTCTCGCCTAAAAATTGTAACACGCCAATACTCTCGAGTCCCTTAGTCGCCTCTTACGACACCCGCGGGAAGAATGTGGGGTGATGCTATTCTATTCCGGCATCACACGGCACTACAGTTTTAGATTAGATTTAGAACTTCATAAAACTAAGTAAGTATGAATCTGCATTTGAAATTTATTTCTAAATATACTTATTTTTCTCTTAATCCTGAAACATAAACTTGCAAGGTGTCCCGGATTTTTTTATAAGAAGTGTATTTTATATTATTTGTCAGAAATGAATGCTTATTCTATGTACACACATTTACTATTATTGACCAGAAACTGCACCATCCTAGGGGCCCTGCTAGTGGAACGACCAGCGTCGATCGAAGAGGGTTTCAGCCAGCAGGCGCCGCTGGTGTACCACTTCGGGCACAAGGCTCCTGATGACAACCTGGAGCTGTACAGCACTGTGGTCTCCAGGCTGGCGGAGGTCATTGCTGAGCGCGCCGAGAATAATAGCAAAGGTACACAACACTAGAGATGCCGCGAATATTACACACAAGTAGCGCCTATATCCCTGGCGGGGTAGGCAGAGCGTTGACGACCGTAATATCAGGGTCGTTATCGCCACGATTGGCAAATGTTTGAGGTTCGGTTCAGATAAGCCGTGTTTCACTATCTGCTTTGCAGATTGGCAGGTCTATGCCTACAGTTTTGAAATACTGTCTTTATATAAATGCTTCTTTCATTTCATTTTCATGTCTATAGTGACTGGTTTTCAGCCTATCGCCTAAAAGTTGTAATACACCTGAAACCCTTAAGCCCCTCAGTCGCCTCTTACGACACCCTCGGGTAGGAAATGGGGTTATGCTATTTTAAGCCGGCCTTACATGGAAAATAACACCTATAACGGCTTATAACACTGCCGAATATTCGGCCAAAAGTCATGCTAGTTAGATGCTAAGATAGTTTTTATTCACCACATTTTGCCTCTTATGTTGAAAGAACCGACTAAGGGACTCGAGGGTTTCATGTGTATTACAATTTTAGGCGACAGGCTGACAACCTGTCA
This sequence comes from Keiferia lycopersicella, assembly GCA_029255805.1. NCBI lineage: Eukaryota > Metazoa > Arthropoda > Insecta > Lepidoptera > Gelechiidae > Keiferia > Keiferia lycopersicella. The sequence goes on from JARACZ010000024.1 coordinate 2,217,463, forward strand.
CTATAGTGATACACGACTTATCAAAAACGACCCTCAAAAATTTGTCAGACGCGGCGATAACGGCCGTAATTTTACGGTCGTTGATGATCTGCCTGCCCCACCAGGGATACAGGCGTGATTTGTGTGTATTTGTGGGTACTACAGATGAAAATAAACCACGTATCGCGCGCAAAATGAGCTCAACATTTCATGTTACAGACAAGATAGGACATCACAAGCAATCGGTTTGTTTCTTCCCGCGTGCATGTGGTCTCATTCCTTACTAAGGGAAATTAGTTAAAAAGAAAATCAATAGATGGCGATACGGGTAGCGAATGTAACTTAAAAGTTTAAAATAAAGGCAAATTTACTTAAAACAAAGTATCGGAAAATTATAAATACTTTAAGATGTTTTGAGACGGGAAACACGTGAAATTATTTAAATTTTTGCAACATTTTTCAATACAAATGACGTCAATACGAAGTATCCAATAAAAAACCTAGATGTCGCTAGCAACGCACGCGCTGAGTCGACATATCAAATAGCCTGCCAATAGCCATCTTAGGGCAATCGAACTCCCTCTATGACGTTAGGTATCTGTACTACTCTAGTAGTATTATATAATGTGTAAAAATATTAGCTGTAAATATTTTAAGGGACGAATCAGCCTATGAAACTGGACAACTTTCCCCAAGAAACATAGGCCGAAATATGAAAAAAGTTTCGGACCTCCCTTACTAAATTAACGACCGCCAAGTCAGTTTGTATGGGAGGTCCAAATTTTTTTTCATTTTTCGACCTATGTTCCTTAGGGAAAGTTGCTAATTTTCATGAGCTGGTTCATCCCTTGAAAGGAAAGCATCACTCTTCCAAACACCTGTATTATCTGTGCCGCGTGAGCAATGTGGTGTTGTTGGTTCCAGCGTCGACGTCGGGCGTGATCATCAACACGTGCGGGTGGGTGAAGGGCGCGGGGTACAAGGTGCTCACTCACGCCGCGCAGGCCTTTGAAGTAAGCGCATTCTACATACATATATCACGCCTTTATCCCTTGCGGGGTAGGCAGAGCTTTAACGGCCGTAAGAATACGGCCACTATCGCCACGTCTGACTTTTGTTCTTTGATTGTTTTCTAAGGTTGTTACAGAAAACATGTGTATCACTATAGTGACAGGTTGTCAGCCTGCCGCCTAAAAATTGTAATACACCAATACTATCGAGTCCCTTAGTCGCCTCTTACGACACCCGCGGGACGGATGTGGTGAAGCTATTCTAAGCCGGCATCACACGGCACATAATTACGTTTTATTTATACAAGGTCAGGGGATACACGATGACGACCGATGTGGCGCAGTGGTAGTGCGACTGCCTTTGACGCAGAAGGTCCCGGGTTCGATTCTCGGTGGGTCACTCGCAAAGTTGATGTCTATCACTTTGTGAATTTGTTCCCAGTCTGGTTAGGACATTGCGGGCTGAACCACCCGATTGTCCGTAAGTAAGATGTTTCAGTGTTTCGGATGGCACGTTAAGCCGTAGGTCCCGGTTGCTGTCTATGATTACTTAGACGGCGGTCGTTACACAACCATGTCAGAAGCCTGCTACTCCAGGCTGGGGCTGCGCTAAGCTGAGCTGAACGGGGCATGAATTAACCAATCAGGGTGCGTCTCCTCTGAAGCGGGGCGGGGATTTTGAGGCTCATGATTGGTCAATTCATGCCGCGCTTAGCTTAGCTTAGCGCAGCCCCACTTCAAAGGAGATGCACCCTTAAACGCAATATTTCGACTACTGTTTTAAATGTAATGAATGATGAAATATCATTTTTTTTTAATGATGTATGCTGATCACCGTTATCGAATTGTAAACCCGGAGACTTATAACTGACTGATTGACTGAAGTGTTTGTCTGTCTGTCTGATATTTTCTTACATTTTCCTTTACTCTTTTGCAGGTAGATGTAATATTAGTGTTAGACAATGAGCGGCTGTACAACGAGTTGAAACGCGACATGCCCAAGTTTGTCAAAGTTGTTTATCTGCCGAAAAGCGGAGGGGTGAGTTTCTACTACACACATACATATATCACGCCTTTATCCCTTGCAGGGTAGGCAGAGCGTTAACGGCCGTGAGAATACGGTCGCTATCGCCACGTCTGACATTTTTATAATAACATGACAAAATAGACTCTAATATTATAATACACCAATACTCTCGAATCCCTTAGTCGCTTCTTACGACACCTGCGGGAAGGATGTGGGGTGATGCTATTCTAACCGGCATCACACGGCATGTGATGAATTTTTTACACCCTGTGTAAAATAACGCATGTAGAAGATATTAATATCTTAGTATTTAGTATATGTATTTAGTATATGTATTTAGTATATGTATTTAGTATATGTATTTTGCGTGTACAGCAAGATGCAGGTATAATCAGTTGTGTCAACTGCTGCCTACATACATACATACATATATCACGCCTTTATCCCTTGCGGGGTAGGCAGAGTGTTAACAGCCGTAAGAATACGGCTACTATCGTGTGACATTTTTGAGGATTGTTTTCCAAGGTTGTTTCAGAAAACATGTGTATCACTATAGTAACGGGTTGTCAGTCTGTCGCTTAAAAATATACTTCAATATACAGGGTGTAAAAAAAATACCTGCAAATATTTTAAAGGATGAATCAGCCCATGAAATTGTACAATTTTCCCCAAGAAACATAGGTCAAAATATGAAAAAAAAAATTAAACTTCCCATACATAATTATTTGTATTTATTACTTGTATTTTGCGTGTAGGTGGTGGAGCGGTCCCCGCAGCAGCGCGCGGAGTCGCGCGACGCGCGCATCCGCGAGTACTTCTACGGCAAGCGCACGCCCTACTACCCGCACTCCTTCGACGTCAAGTTCACCGACCTCAAGATTTACAAGGTGCAGTAATAAACTACTATTGGTCTAGTTACTGTTACACTATATTATTTTTAAAAATTTCTGTAAATTATACACGGTGTATAAAACATATTTATAAATACATCATACATAGTATAAAGCGAGACGCGTTTTCGCGTCTGTCTGTATATATGTTTGCTTAAATCTTTAAAACTACGCAACGGATTTTGATGCAGGTTTTTTAATAGATAGAGTTCACGAGGAAGGTTTTTATGTATAATACTTGCCCGGGAAATCCTTATTCCTACGGGAAAACCAGTTGCAGCGAGCGCAGCCGCTGGGGCAGGCCGCTAGTGGTGTATAATAGTAGATTACGTCCTGAGGTATGTAACCATCAATAACAACCGAGGTTTTTCTCGCTCCGCTCGGGCGGTACCTTTTCGAGGTTGTTATTGATGTTACATCCGTGGTACGTACACTGCTTTACATATCGAATGAAAAGTGAGTAAAATAAAGCTATAAATAAAAAAAAAACGATCCATAAATGATGATTGTATCGTCCGGTATTCAAATTGCACCACGAAACTTTTTTTTCTATCATTGAAAAATATTGAATTAATATGAAAGAAAAGTATCCTAACATAAAGTAGACATTTTTTTGATCGTAGAGATATTAGTCATTTTTACTTTTGTTATTGTAATATTGAGTAATAATTCGACAAACTCATTTATTGAGGTTATAAAAATACAGATTAAAAATATAGTTCCTGCGTTCAACACAATTCGTAGTGGCCAGAACGATATTTAAAATCGTACACACATCAAAAAAAGTTTGTGATCAGTAGCAAAAGCAGGTGTATTTTATGAAATATAAATTATTTATAGAAAGTGTTTATATTTTATGTTTTTATAATGAAAATGCACTAAGTAAATTAAAAAAAACATTATTCATTATTTATTTTTTTAAAACAAAAGTTAAGAAATGCAATTTTAGCTGAAATTTGATGTAATGAAAAAAATGAATTAAGGAAAAAATAAACAAAATTTATTACGAAAAGATTAATAGTTAGTATAAAATGACTCCTCCTCTGGCTCGCACACATGCGGAAACCCTTCTGGGCATGCTAAGAATGAAGTTATCCAGCATTTCTTGTGGTAACCTGTCCCACTCTTCAATAGCAGCTGCCCTGATTTCTGCCACTGTTTGAGGAGGTGGCTGACGATTCCAAACAGATCGCTTAAGAGCGTCCCACGCATGCTCGATCGGGTTTAAGTCAGGTGAGCCGGCAGGCCAGTCTAACCGGGTGATGTCGTATTGCTGGAGAGCAGCATCAACACGTCCGTTTCGATGTGCGGGCGCATTATCATCTACCATTATGAATTGGCGCCCGTGGTTGATGCGGAATGGTCTGACGTATCCATCGATTGCAATCATTTTATACATAGCTCCAGTCATGGTGCCTTGATACGGAATTAAGGGCGTCCTAGCCCCAATCATTATACCGGCCCAAAAGGACACCGATTTCCCGCCCTGCTGAACGGTTCCAGTGGCAGTTCTCTGCCTTTCAGAGTCGCCTGGTCTTCTCCAGACACGGACACGTCGGTTATCTGGATGCGTACTAATCCGCGTTTCGTCAACAAAGAGGCAGTTCTGCCAAATGCTTTCGTCCTCAATTTCTTCATTTTGACGGAGCCTAGCCCATCGCAATCTGCGCCGTTTCCGTTGCTGTGAGTTCAAAAGTACTCGCCAGGATCTCCTTGCTCGTAATCCAGCTTGGTGTAAGCAATTTCTAATTGTTTGGGTGCTAACTTCGCGACCGGCGGCAGCTCGCAGTTCTGCTTTTATTTTAGTAGCGTTCATTGTTGGGTCACGGGCAGCCAGTAATCTAGCGCTTCTGAATTGCAGTAAGCACAGTTGGGCGACCACTGCGAGGTCGGTCAGCTAAATCTTCCATGCCCCGATACCTCTGCAACGTGGTCACCACGCAGGCTTAGGATACATTAACTCTGCGTGATATTTCCCTCGTAGAATAGCCTTCTCCACTTAAAGTTAGGATTCTGGATCGTAAAACTTCTGTTAATCCTCTCGGCATCGTTACCAACTAAACTTGTTGTGAATAAATTGAAAATATCGTAATTTGCGACTAAGTCAGATTTCTGAATGGTAGCAAGCAAGGGTTGATAGTCTTTTTATATGAAAAATACATTTGAATTACGAAATTGTTTATATTTAAATTTCATATTTTTAAATAAGGAATCTAAAAATTAAAAGTGATTGAGTTTTATTCTTTCACAATAAAAAATATTACCACTTTTCCAAGTGATCAAAAACTTTTTTTGATGTGTGTATACTACTAATTGATTTCCTATTGATAACTTTTTAATTTCCGCGATTCTATTGGTTCTTTTTCTAGTTCCATATTTAAAATTACTTACAGGCTTAGTTTTAAAACCTCGCCTGTAAGTTGAACTTACAGGTCGTGTTTTTTGTCAGTAATGACCTACTTTCAGAGCATGAGATATGTAAAAATACTTACATACATATAATAAAGCCATATGTAGTAACATCCTTCCACTTGCTACGATCCTGACGCACCTCTTTCGCTTCCTCAACATTCATCGCCTTTTCATATATGTTCGTCGGTTTAGGGTACTCTTAACCTGACCTTTCTTTAGAACGTCCCTGATTACATCTATGTTTTTATAAAAAAAGTATTTTGAAGCCATCCAATATACCGAGATAAGACGTCATAACTCCGTTTTAAACCTAACTCCGTCATAACTCCGTCTACTGAACAATTTTCACTACCTATAGTGCAAAACGATAAAAAGATTTCGATTGTTTCGACCCCACTGACTGTTGAAAAGTTCTAACACTAGGGTTCATTGGGTCGTGGGACGACTCGGTGTCCCGCACGAAAAGAGAGAACCGTGTTTCTTTTCTATACATTTGCGTTGTGCGTTGTCGTCGCAGGTGGGCGCGCCGTCGCTGCCGGACTCGTGCATGCCGCTGGGCATGCGCGCGGAGGACGCGCTCACCAAGCTGGTTCCTGTCTCCCTTTCACCCGCACTCGCGCACAAGCTGCTCGCCGTCTCGTTCGCCGCGGGGCCCGACGACGACGCATTACACTCCAACCTCGCGGGGTTCGTCACTGTGTGAGTATACTAACTTGCGATATATGTTTTGATATTTTCGCGGTTGTTCACAACACTTAAATTATTCGTATTAACGGGATTATCACCACGATTATGTTTGTTTTTACCTCGATATTTCGAAGCGGTTACACGCTCCATGGTCACGAGTAGAAACATATCGAGGTAAAAACAAACATAATCGTGGTGATAATCCCGTTAATACTAATAATTTAAACTTGCGATGTTGGCAGTCGGAGCGACCAAGGAAGGAAGCTCTATAAAGAGCGTTTATTGACTACATAAATGAAAGATCTAAAACTATATCTTACTATACTTATAAAGAGTCAGTTCAGTTCGTCTTCTTCTCGACGGCTGCGAAGCAGCCGGCGGGGAGACGCCTTCGAGGCCATGGCCTCATGGGCGTGGGCTCAAAACGCCGCCTGCTAAAACAGGCGGGGCGATGGGGGGCACTTGGGTAAGTGCGGTGGGTGTCCGGGTGCCAGGAGGACTTCACGCCGCGGCGAGGTCGTACCAGCCGGGTGGTTCCCCATTGGGGGAGGCCCAGCTAGTGCCCGTCAGCCAGCGGCGGCTCGTCCCCTGGTGGTCATGTCCTGGTGTGGCTGCCTCGTCCTTCTCACGTGGGGGTCCCGAGGCAGCAGTCCAATCCGGTAAGCGGCGGGTGCCGGGCTTTCCTGGGCTCATCGTGCGTGCCCACGATCCTGACTACTCGACATGGAGTAGTGGATGTGGACAGGCGACGGCCACGTCAGGCTGTGCTTGACAGCACCACCCTGAGCAGACTATCTGAGAGCCTTAGCCTCCAGGCCGCCCATGGCGGTCGTGACATCGCCGAAGGACGACATCAGGCGCTGGAGGCTAGAACTTATGATGGGGGCCGCGTCTTCGCCTTCACGGAGCGCGGCCAAAACATCAGTGAGGGTCCTGATAGCTAGTATCAGGACCTGTCTGTCCTCTTCAAGGACGGCTGCTCTTTTCCTCTGTGGTCTTGGGGCCGGTTGGGGCTTCGGCTTCTCCCCCTGAGGTTCACCCAAAGGGGTGCCGACCGCTCCCAACTGACCCGTGGGTGGCACATGACGTGGTTGGCCCGGCTCTTCCACGTCCTGAGGGGGCGGGGGCGATGCTCGCCTCCTCCGCCTCCTCGGCTGCCGCTTCTTCGTCGATCCTGCTGGGGCGTTGGCGGCCGCCATGAGAGATCCAGCCGCGTTGGTCTCTCCCTGCGGTGCCGCTTCCGTCCTCTTCAGGTCGACGGGCTTCGTAAGAGGCGCTGTACCCGCTCTCTTGTTCCGTACTTCACGGCGCAGTACGGGGCAGTCAAGGTGGTTGGCGGGGTGTGCCCCGCCACAGTTGGCGCAGGTGGCCGGCTGCTCACGGGGGCGCCGACAGTCCCGGGCGGCGTGCTCGCCGCCGCAGACGACACACACCAACTTGCGGTGGCAGTGTCGGCTGCTGTGCCGGAACTGCTGGCAGCGGTGGCACTGTGGCGGTCCTTGCTTGCCACGCCATCCCTCGATCTTCACGCCGGGCATGTTCAACAACTCTTCGATGTTGTAGATGTCCGGGGTGAGGTTTGGCGTGCGGGTCATCTGGGCGAAGAAGATGCACCCTGGGCGTCCTCCGCGCGCCTTGATGGGGCGCACGTAGTCCACCTCGTAGCCCAGGGTGGTCAGCTCCTTCTTGATGTCTTCCGGGTCCGTGTTGACCGGAAGGCCTCTTATGGCGACCTTGAGTGGTCGCTCTTTCCGGGGTGCGTAAGCGAACCAGGTAATCCCGGTTCCGGAGCCCTCCAGCGCGGTTACTTATAAAGAATGACGCGGTGGTGCGTCATATACTACCAACCATGCCGATTCGCCCCGCCCCCGCCCCGCCCCCGCCCTGCCGGCGGAGATGGGAGCCAATCATAGCTAGGGACAGATAAGTGCGACCAATTACAAGAAACATATAAATAATAAACAGATACAAAATATTCGCAAGAATACGAATCTTCAAAAACATGCGGATGTTCGCGAATGCAAATGCAAATATTTGTTACATCACTAATTTGTATAGGGTGTAAAAAAAATTACTGTAAATATTTTAAGGGGTGAACCAGCCCATGAAACTGAACAACTTTCCCCAAGAAACATAGGTCGAAATATGAAAAAAGTTTTGGATCTCCCATACAAAATGTAGTAGCCGAGCTAGCAACTTTATACGGCTTGCCTTTTACTGACTAGAGGTCCATTTTTTTTTGCATATTTCGACCTATGTTCCTTGGAGAAAGTTTTTCAGATTAAGGGGTGGTTCACCCCTGAAAATATTTGCAGCTAATATTTTTACACCTTGTATGTATGTTGAATAAATTATTTGAGTCAAATTATTTATTCAAAGTCAAATTATTTATTCAAAGTAGTAAAAAGTCTGAGTTTGTATTCTGTATTCAGTCTTTTATTGATAAAATTGTCCCCCCCAGCACGGCGGTGGACGTGGAGCGCGGCACGCTGACGCTGCTGTCCCCGCAGCCGCGGCCGCTGCCCAACACCGTGCTGCTGCTCACGGACATGATGTACATGGACAACCATTAGCTTCAACACGAACTATATTCTAGCGTAGGGGTGGGGAAAGACGTTTTGGGAAGGAATCACAACTTGTTAGCGGGCAAAGGTTTAATTAGTGAAAAAGTGACAAAGTGTGTATTGTTTTGATGTGCTTGATTGGTGCAGTAATTGTAATTTTAACTGTTCATCTACAAGCACATCGGAATTTGGCTTCAAATAGGATTGTTTCCTGACAGGTAAAATGAGCTACTTTTTAAAACGATCAAAACGGTATTTTGTTTGAAGAACTAGAAGTATGACGTCACGCCGTAAGTATTTGGATAGCGTCAAACACTTTTATATTATTTTTCTGTTTATTAATTCAAACTTTGCATATTTCTAAAAATTATGAATGAAGTCCGTTGTATTTTTGGACAATAGTATTGAGTGTACAACTGTTATATTTTTTTAATGACCCAGGAAACTAGCGAATTACGCGACGTTTTTAAACTTCACTCAGGATGTTCGTTCATCAATCAATTAGTTCCTCAGTTTGTTCCTACGAAAATTATAAGACGATCCAAACATAAACTGACCATGTTTTCTTAAATTAGTGATTACTTGAACTTGACGGCCAAACTTTATAAAAATCAGTTAGTGACGGACTGATTTTTGCGGGCCGGATGAAAACATTCCCTGATGGATTTGGCCCGCGGGCCGCCGTTTCCCCATCCCTGTTCTAGTTAATATTTACGTGGATATCTATAATTGGCTATTTAAGTAATACATAATGTAACTTATTTAAGCTGTTGATGTCCCAAATAAATAAAAATAAATGAAATAAACAACTCTTAGGAGCTCAATTTCTGAAACGTCGTAATTCAGTTCCGTGAACGAAAGTCCGCAACCATTGGTCTTACTACGTTTTAAAATTTTCATTGCCTTAGGGTGCGTCTCTATTGAAGCGGGGCTACGCTAAGCTAAGCTAAGTGCGGCATGAATTGACCAATTATGAGCCTCAAAATACCCGCCTCGCTTCAGTAGAGACGCACCCTGATCGGCCAATTCATGCCCCGCTCAGCTCAGCTTAGCGCAGCCCCGCTTCAGTGCAGACGCACCCTTATTCATAGTTATGATTTTAACGCGTTCTTACCGACGAATTGTGATACAAATTGTAAAACCAGTGGTCGCAGACTTGCGCACACGATTTCACCAATCACACTTTTAGAAATTGAGTTTCTATACTGGAATGTCAAACATGAAAATGACAGCGCTTCGAGCCGCTAGGTCCTGTTGACCGCGATCCAATGTAAGACTGTAAAATATAGTTAAGTTCAATCCTATTGTGATCTGAAGGAAGTATTTTTTCCAATAAATATTGTAAATAAGAAGTAAACTAAATATTTCGTTTCATTTATCTTAATTTAGTACCTACCTGAAAAATTAAACCCAGTGAATGAAGTATTGGGGGTATACAGAAAAAATAATAATTCGTACGCTAGATGTGGCCAACATCCCCATCCCGCAATACAACGACATTCACTGCGACATGCTCAGCTGTCTAACGGACGAAAGTTTTTTTTTTAATTACACGTTACATAAAAAAAACGTTTTCCTTTTTTAAAATCATACTCGAAGGTTTAGGCAACCCATACGCAATATACGTAGTCGGTCCCAAAGTTCTGTCATATATGAAAATACTGATAAAATAAAAAGTACCAATCCGTTTTTAAAAATTTATATATCAATTAAAAATACAATCATCGAAGAATCAAAATAACATAAAACTATTCGAAATGACCTCCCTTGCTTTTAACAACGGCCTTCAACCGCGGCGGCCAGTCGTCTATCGCAGCACGCACCATATCCATGTCGATTTCAGCGACTGCTTTAACTATGGCTGACTTCAGACTCTCCAAATTTTTATGGGGCTTAGCACAGACCTTGCTCTCTAAGACCTGCCAAATTTTATAGTCCAGAGGATTAAGGTCCGGACTGGAGGAAGGCCAATCTTCGTGTCTTATAAACTCAATGTTTTGACGTTCAAACCAGGCTTGAGTGGTCCTGGCTTTGTGAGCGGGCGCAGAATCCTGCTAGAATACAAAGTGATGTCCTGAAAATAGTGTGTTGGGCAGGTCTTTGACGTACCGATCCAAAACCGTCTCTTGGTACACTTTTGCGCTGGTTTTGACCCCCTTTTCGCAAAAATGAACCTCAGTTGGCCCATAGTAGGAGACTCCTAACCAGACCATGACTGAAGAGGGATGATGCCCATGTTGCACCCGCGGAACTTTGTTTCCTGCTTCTTCAGAGCTGGTAGCGTACACTCTATCGTTTTGTTTATTATACTTTTCTTCTATATCAAAAATTTTTTCGTCTGTAAAAAGTATATCGCGGTGCCGGTTTTTCGCGTACCGTTTTAACAACACCCGAGATCTTTTGAGTCTAATTTCTTTTAAACGGGCATTAAGTAAGTGCCCACTCTTTTTTTTGTATGCTCGCAGCTTAAGGTCTTCGTTTAAAACCTTTTTGACTGTTTTTCTACTAACCTTCATCTGCAAAGCCATAAGTTTCTGTTTTCGGACAGGATTTCTTCGTATGCGCTCCTTGATCGCTTTGATCACTGCTGGTGTTCTGGCGGAGCGAGGCCGGCCAGTTCTTTTCTTGTCCTCAACACTAGAGACTTCAGTGTACCTAGTTATAGTACGATACCCAAACCTAAGCGTTATTTTCAATTTTTTGAGCAACTTGAAAATGGTACTCGGCGAGTGCCCACAGCGATGCAACGCCAAAACTGCTATTCGGTTTTCTTTCAAAGTCCACTCCATCGTGAAAAATCGACCCAAATGATTATTTATTGTTTTAAAATAATTGTTAAACATTCAAAAACGGAATGCAATAAAACTTTTCCAAATCCGTGTTCTAAATTCAAAAATAATATGCCAGTGACAGAACTTTGGGACCGACTACGTACTTATTGGCATATTTTTATTAGATAATAAACTAGCAGCTACGCCCGCTGTAACTTATTTTCCCGTGGGAATAAGATGTATTCCCGGAAAGTATTATACATAGCTTCCTCTTGAATCACTCTATCTATTAGGCTGGTTTCAGAGCGACGCGTCTCGGCAGCGCTGCCCAGCCGCGCGCGCCTCGCATTACACTAGATTGTATGTAGCGTTTCATAGTGACGCGTCTTGGGCCGCGTCTCGGCCGCGCCGCGGTCGGATCTCCTTCGATTGCCAGTAGCGTCGACTTGCAATCTTTTAAGACGTCGTTGTTGCACTCTTTTCCATATAACGTATATAGCTAATATAGTGATTACGTTTGCTGGCATAATGATTCTCTGCACTCGACCGTACACCACAACGAAGCGCGCGCGTCTGAATGTCGTTTCACAGCGAACGCGCTGCCCAGACGCGCGCCCCAGCCGCGCGCGCCCGGGCAGCGCTGCTGAGACGCGCCGCTCTGAAACCAGCCTAAATAAACCTGTTTCAAAATCAGTTGTGTATTTTTGAAGATTTAAGCAAACATACAGACAGACGCGAAAAGCGACTTTACTTTATACTACCTATGTAGTGATAACTCTCTTCCATTACACAGCTCGGTAAAGGTCGTTGTATGGTGGTTGTGATTATAAATAAAACAATTTATTAATTCAAAATAAATTGCGATTTAATAAGAGTAGTTCTGGACGAAAACGAATTAGGTAAACACTATTATTATTATTTTTATAACATTATTGGGATATTTACCAACTACACAAACTAAAATATTACTACGAATGCATTTTGTACAGACTTAATTAATAATACACAAATTACAAAATAATCGTATAATAGTAAACTGATAATACAAATACGGGCACATTTTCACCTGGATTACAGCGGTTGAGCACTTCACACTCAACTCTGAGATCAATCTCAAGAACGACATCTCAATACCGTACTCAACATTGACCTCAAAGTTGAGTGCGGTTTATGAATATATGGTCATTTTTTAGTCAGTACACAACTTATTAGTACCTACTTTGCCATTTCGCAGGTGGCCCCACAGTAAAAAGTTAGTAGAATCATGAATAGAAACACCCTATAAAATTTATGTACTGACTAATTAAATAACCTAATATATTGGTTTTTCTGTGACGCTCACCACTACAAGATTTCAAAGCTATGGAAGAATGTAATCATTTTGATTTCATACATATAGTTTTAATCTAAGCACCATTTTATTACGCTTTCGATTATATCGTCACGAACAAACTTAAATGAAATAATCTAGATTACTTTGTAATGCATACATTTGTTCATAGTACCAGATATAAAAATTATACATTGGGCTTTACGACTCAGTGTCCCATACACCTATCGACGAATTCAGATTACTTATTTTGTGCACACTACTAAAATTTCACATATTATTCGCAAATTTTTCGTATAATCCGTAAATTTCACGTATTATTCGTAAATTTCAAGTACTATATGTAAATTTTACGTATCACTCGCAAATTTCACGTACTATTCGTAAGTTTCACGTATAATTCACAAATTTCACGTACCACTCGCAAATTTAACGTACTATTCGTAAGTTTCACATTATTCGTAATTATCACGTAGTATTCGCAAATTTCACATCTTATTCGTATTTTTTACGTATTAATCGCAAATTTCACATCTTTTTCGTAATTTTTACGTATTAATCGCAAATTTCACACACTTTCGTAAATTTCTCATGACATTCTTTACACTAATTACTACTGCGTCCCTGACTGTGTTGGGGCGTGTCGGGCGTCTGTGCGTCCGTCTGCGCGTTTTCTTGCGTTGCTGCGCTGTTCAAATGCGCTTGAGCGTACTTGATGCCGACGCGCATCGCGTCTTGAACCAGCTGCTCGCACGTGATCAAGCTCACCTGCACATACATACAAAATATATTTATTAATTATTAAAAACATAATTTGTTAATACTGCTGGGTTTACCCTGGTGGCAGTCATATAGCGACTGGGGGGAGAGTACCTTGGTGGCAGTCATATAACGACTGGGGGAGTAAGGTGGAAGTGTTACCTTGGTGGCAGTCATAAGCGACTGAGGGGGAGTGGGGGTACCTTAGTGGCAGTCATATAGCGACTGGGGGGTTGGTGGGGGGGTTGGGGGGGTACCTTGGTGGCGGTCATCTGCGCGTACGTGAGCGCGCTCTGCCCGGGCGGCGTGGGCTGCAGGCGAGCCTGGAACACGGGCAGCACGCAGCTCATCCAGCGCTCGGCTGGGGGGTTGGTGGGGGGGTTGGGGGGGTACCTTGGTGGCTGTCATCTGCGCGTACGTGAGCGCGCTCTGCCCGGGTGGCGTGGGCTGCAGGCGAGCCTGGAACACGGGCAGCACGCAGCTCATCCAGCGCTCAGCTGGGGGGTTGGTGGGGGGGTTGGGGGGGTACCTTGGTGGCGGTCATCTGCGCGTACGTGAGCGCGCTCTGCCCGGGCGGCGTGGGCTGCAGGCTCGTCTGGAACACGGGCAGCACGCAGCTCATCCAGCGCTCAGCTGGGGGTTGTTGGGGGGGTTGGGGGGGTACCTTGGTGGCGGTCATCTGCGCGTACGTGAGCGCGCTCTGCCCAGGCGGCGTGGGCTGCAGGCTCGTCTGGAACACGGGCAGCACGCAGCTCATCCAGCGCTCAGCTGGGGGGTTGGGGGGGTACCTTGGTGGCGGTCATCTGCGCGTACGTGAGCGCGCTCTGCCCGGGCGGCGTGGGCTGCAGGCTCGTCTGGAACACGGGCAGCACGCAGCTCATCCAGCGCTCAGCTGGGGGGTTGGTGGGGGGGTTGGGGGGGTACCTTGGTGGCGGTCATCTGCGCGTACGTGAGCGCGCTCTGCCCGGGCGGCGTGGGCTGCAGGCTCGTCTGGAACACGGGCAGCACGCAGCTCATCCAGCGCTCAGCTGGGGGGTTGGTGGGGGGGTTGGGGGGGTACCTTGGTGGCGGTCATCTGCGCGTACGTGAGCGCGCTCTGCCCGGGCGGCGTGGGCTGCAGGCTCGTCTGGAACACGGGCAGCACGCAGCTCATCCAGCGCTCAGCTGTGAACGACTCCGACACCAGCGACTGTGGAGAGAAAACTCTTTATTACACACATATAACAAAATTTGATAAAAGAAGTTTATATCATCATTCTCCTCTTCTCTTTCTTTTCGTGAGATGTTTCCGAGATGTTTTGGAGGGAAGTTAATACAGGGTCTAAGACACGGTGTAACGAAAATTTTGCAGGCGTGATCAGACCATGAAACTGAACAACTTTTTCTACGGCGAATATGCTGGAAACGTAACGAAATGAGTGGAACAAAATGGAAACGAAAAAAAATTTTTGAGTTCCCATACACAGTCACTCAGCTGATCCGGAATTGTATGGAAGGGCGAAAAAAATTTCAAGTTTACCAACGTAGGGAAAGTTGTTCAGTACGATGCTCTAAATAACGTACGTAATTTAATGCATTTCCTCCGAAACACGGTATACATAGAAAACATTAAGTTTTAAATTGTGCACAGGATAACTATAAGTATAACTATGCCGTGTGATGCCGGCTTAGAATAGCATCACCCCACATCCTTCCCGTGGGTGTCGTAAGAGGCGCCTAAGGGACTCGAGAGTATAGGTGTATTACAATTTTTAGGCGACAGGCTGACAACCTGTCACTATACACACATGTAATACACATGTTTCCTGAAACAACCTTGGAAAACAATCCTCAAAAATGTCAGACGTGGCGATAGTGGCTGTATTCTTACGGCCACTATCGCTCTGCCTACCCCGCAAGGGATAAAGGCGTGATATATGTATGTATGTATAACTATACCAACCTGGGGCACCCTACACGCGGCTATGATGGTTCCACCAGCGCAGCCTATGATCATGGAGGGCCCAGGTCCAGCAGTCTTCAGGCACCTGGCGAGGGCGGAGTCCTGCATGAGGTACGAGCAGCGCAGGAAGTGCACCACGAAGCGCCGCCCCGACCGCGCCGCCTCGTCTACTGCGTCGCGGATCTCTTCTTCAGCTACTGACCTGGACAACACACACACACAAATCAGATCAGAGGTAGGCAGAGAGTTAACGACCGTTAAATTTTCTTGATTGACAGTTCCTTATAACTACCTTCGAGAGTGACAAGTAGATTTTGCAAATTTCACTTCCGAACGGAGGTTTAAGAACTTTCATTTGAAAAAAGGGCTATAAAAGGTGAACGCAAACTTATTCGCACCGAACGAACCGAATTTTTTAGAATTCTTTACATGAAATCCTATGAAACCTCGCACATTTGCCGGAATCGACCGATTCGGTTCGGACAAATGTGCGAGGTTTCATAGTATTTCATATAAAGAATTCTGAAATTCCGTTCGTTCAATGCGGGTAATTGTGCGTTCACCTAAAAGGGGACGTTCCGAACGTGCCCAAAGTAACTTACTCTTCTCTTTTCGTGTGGGACACTGAGCCGTCCAACGACCCGATGAAACCTAGTGTCCGCATTGTTCAACCGCCTTCTACAAGTAGCAGGCTTCTGATATGGTTGTGTAACGACCGCCGTCTAAGTGATCATAGACATTAACCGGGACCTACGGCTTAACGTGCCATCCGAAACACGAAACGATCAATCAACCAACCAACCAACAATCCGAAACTATTTTACTCACGGATAATCGGGTGGTTCAGCCCGCAATGTCCTAACCAGACTGGGAACAAATTCACAAAGTGATAAATATCCACTTCGTGAATGACACACCGGGAATCGAACCCGGGACCTTTTGCGTCAAAGGCAGTCGCACTACCACTGCGCCACATCGGTCGTCACTTACTGTAAGACTAGTAACTTACTGTAGGACCATATCATTCGAGGCGCTAGTCGTCTTGGCCATGCCGTCCAAAAACGCGACGCAGTGCGCGTACTCTCCGTAGGGGGCGCCACTGGAGCCGCACAGCGCCTGCAGCTGTTTGTTCCCAGTCTGGTTAGGACATTGCGGGCTGAACCCGATTGTCCGTAAGAAAGATGGTTCCGTGTTTCGGATGGCACGTTTAACCGTCGATTGTTGTCTATAATCACTTAGGCGGCGGTCGTTACACAATCATGTCAGAAGCCTGCTACTTGTAGAAGGCGGTTGAAAAATTCTGACACTAGGGTTCACTGATTTGAGGATTGTTTTCCAAGGTTGCTCAGAAAACAGTGACAGGTTGTCAGCCTTTGCCAAATTGTAATACACCAAAAGTAACTTACTGTAGCACCATATCATTGGAGGCATTATCACTGGTCTTCTTGGCCATGCTGTCCAAAAGCGCCACGCAGTCCGCGTACTCCCCGTAGGGGGCGCCACTGGAGCCGCACAGCGCCTGCAGCTGAGACCGGATGTAGGCGATCTCCTCGGTCTTCCGGTTGGGCTCGATCAGGTCCACCACTTGGTTGAGCTTCTCGGCTCGACAGAATAGTTCACGAACCTTGGGGTATAGCATATTTAGTTTTATATGGGAAAATTACAGCCTTTTTTTTTACAAATTAATTGACTTATTGCAAAAATACAATTACAAGCATGCCAGTTACAAGCTACCAAAATATACAGGATGTAAAAAAAAATCTGCAAATATTTCAAGGCCCATGAAACTGAACAACTTTCCCCCTAGGAACATAGGTCGAAAGATGAACAAAAAAATTTGGACCTCCCATACAGTTGACACGCTCGGCTGCCACATTTTGTATGGGAGGTCCAATTTCGTTTATATTTCGACCTTTGTTTCAAGATTCAAGATTCAAAACGTTTATTTCCAAGTAGATTCACAATGGCTGCTTTTAGAATGTCAAGAGAGTTACAATACAATACTGTCGCTGAATAAATGAATTAGTCATTGTAAACAATAACAATTTTATGTTCCTAATAGAATCGCGGTTTTTTGAGGAAAGTTGTTCAGTTTCATGGACTGGTTCACCCCTTAAAATATTTGCAGCTTATAGTTTTACACCTTATATAGCCTATTGAGTACACTAGGGAGGTATACTAGGGACGATATTATATTTCATTCATATATCTTCAATACTTGCTCTCTTCGCAGTTACAGAAATTATGATTGTTCAGCAATAAAATATCACAAAAACATAGAATCTTCTTTCTTCTTTTTCTTGTGGGACACCGAAACGTCCAATGACCCGATGAACCCTAGTGTCAGAATTTTTCAACCGCCTTCTACATGTAGCAGGCTTCTGACATGGTTGTGTAACGACCGCCGTCCAAGTGATCATATACAGCAGCCGGGACTACGGCTTAACGTGCCATCCGAAACACGGAACCATCTTACTTACGGACAATCGGATGGTTCAGCCCGCAATGTCCTAACCAGACTGGGAACAAACACACAAAGTGATACCAACTTTGTGAGTGACCCACCGAGAATCGAACCCGGAACCTTCTGCGTCAAAGGCAGTCGCACTACCACTGCGCCACATCGGTCGTCAGCATAGAATGTTCTCAACGGAATTACCTCATTCGCCAAGTCTCCCGTCAAAGCATGAATGGTTGGAGTGTGTCCTCCTGCTCCTTTCACCAATGTTATTACAAAGTCTCCTATTACGCCCGTCGAAGGAACGTGGGTGCCGCAGCATAGTTCTCTGCCAGAGAAAAATAAAGCATTATTTTTTTGTCTTATAGTTATATAAGGTGTAATAGTAGATTGCGTACTGAGGTATGTAAGCTGTCAATAACAACCGAGGTTTTTTAACGCCCGAGCGGAGCGAGGGCGGTACCTTTCCGAGGTTGTTATTGATGTTACATCCGTGGTACGTATACTGCTTTACATATCGAATGAAAAAAGAATAAAATAAAGCGATAAATACAAGAAAACGATCCATAAATGATGATTGTATCGTCTGCTATTCAAATTGCACCGCTAAACTTTTTTTTCTATGATTGAATAATATTGAATTAATATGAAAGAAAAGTATCCTAACATAAAGTAGACATTTTTCTGATCATAGGGATATTAGTAATTTTTATTTTTGTCATTTTAATATTGAGTAATAATTCCACAAACTCATTTATTGAGGTTATAAAAATACAGATTAAAAATATAATTCCTGCGTTCAAGCAACACAATTCGTAGCGGCCAGTTCGAAATTTAAAATCGTATACAACTAATTGGATGCAACTCCTATTAAAAATAAGAAGAAATTGATTTTAACTTTTTAATTGCCGGGATTCTATTGGTTCTTTTTCTAGTTCCATATAAATTGATTTTAACTTTTTAATTGCCGGGATTCTATTGGTTCTTTTTCTAGTTCCATATTTAAAATTACTTACAGGCTTAGTTTTAAAACCTCGCCTGTAAGTTGAACTTACAGGTCGTGTTTTTTGTCAGTAATGACCTACTTTCAGAGCATGAGATATGTAAAAATATTAGCTGCAAATATTTTAAGGGATGAAGCAGTTGATTAAGCTGAACAAATTTCACACCCTGTATAGAGTGTAAAAAAAATTGCTACAAATATTTTAAGGGGTCAACCAGCCCAAGAAACTGACCAACTTTCCCCAAGGAACATAGGTCGAAATATGAAAAAAAAAATCGACTCCCATACAAAATTACCAACCAACCAAAACCAGTTGTATCGGAGGTCCAAATTTTTTTTTCATATTTCGACCTATGTTCCTTGGCGAAAGTTGTTCAGTTTCATGGGCTGAGTCACCCCTTAAAATATTTGCAGCTAATATTTTTACACCTTATATATTAAGAGTATGTACGAGGGGTGTTCAATAAAAAGTGATAATGGCATTTAATCTTCTTGATAAACAAAAAAGAAAATACTGGCAGGTAAAGCCCAGACATTAGGTAAAATAATAAAATAAAAATGATTGATTTTCTTTTTTTATTTTAAAAATGAATGTCATTTGTTTTTGTCGTGTCGGAGCGTGTTGCGAAAAATGGATAAAATTTAAATTCGAGGCGTGATAAAATATCTGTGCCTGAAAATTTTTACTACTGAGCCAGTAAATCTTGATTTGAAAAATACATGAGGAGTAAATGCTCCTCTATATTCTACGGTTGCACGGTGGTGTGCCGAATTTAAGAGAGGAAGAACTTCAACCAAAGACGACCCGCGCCCGTGTCGCCCTACGACGGCAGTTACCGAACAAATGATAAAAAAAGTTGAAAAAATTGTTTTGGCAGACCGTCGTGTTACAGTCGTTTTATAGCTGAAGAACTAAAAAGTTCGATAGGAAGTATCCATACTATTATACATTACTATTTGGGCATGAAAAAAGTGTCAGCGCGCTGGGTGCCTAGAATGCTTACAGACGAGCAGAAGCAAACGAGACTGAGGATTTCTCAAAACAATTTGGAATTGTTACAAAGAGATCCTGAACAATTTTTGGCTCGCTTTGTAACTATGGACGAAACATGGCTCCATCATTACGATCCTGAGACAAAACAACAGTCCATGACTTGGAAGAGGCCATCATCTCCAACACTTAAGAAGTTTTAGGCAATTCCATCCGCCGGTAAGATCATGGGCTCTCTTTTCTGGGATAGCCAGGGGGTGATAATGATTGAATATCTGTCATCTAGCCACTATTACTCGGGCCTTATACGCAGAACAAAAAAAAATTGCTTCAAGAAATACGCTAAAATCGCCGCGGCAAACTCGCGTTGTCTTGTTTTTACCAAGATAACGCGCCCGCACACAAGTCCCGAGTAGCGATAACTGCTATCCAAGATTCTGGATTTAAATTGATGAAACATCCTCCATAATCGCCAGACCTTGCATCCAGTGACTTCTACCTGTTTCCGCGGTTAAAAGAACACCTGAGAGGGCACAGATATGCCAATGATGAGGAAGTGATCGCCGCCGTACATGATTTTTTAAGGGATCAAGATGAAGACTTTTTTAAAAAAGGAATCTTAGCTTTAGAAAAACGATACATCAAGTCAATAAACCTTAAAGGTGACTAAGTCGAAAAATAAAATAATAAGAAATAAAATATTACTGCTTCATACTCATTCTCACTTTTTATTGAACACCCCTCGTATGATGTATTAAATTATTTGTGGATTATGTACGGTTATAAAACTTACCGCGACACGAGCGGTCCTTCAGTGGTGATCAGTCTAAGCCCTCTCTCCGGGTACGACTCCCCAGGCACAGTCAGAATATCGTTCCCTTGCGACAGTTCTACGCTGTCTATCACTCGAGTGTCTAAATCCGAGTTGAATTCTATTGCGTTCCTGGAATTTTAAATTGTTAATGAGCTTTTGGATGAACATTTTATTTTTATTTTATTTATTCCTACTTAACATAACATAACAAAATTCTTTATTGCACAAAAATGTAACAACATGGAGAAAACAAACAAAGGAAACAGTACAACAAGGCGGCCTAACCTAACCTAATTCTTCTTTTTAGTTCTTACTTAACCTAATGTCCATTTTAACACCTACTGGGAGAAAACCACTCAATGTATATTCATGTATTAGGGTGTTCCCCATCAAATAGCAGCCCAAAAAGCATAAAGCCTGAGCTAGGGCTAACTATTGAAAGCGAAAAGAAGAAAAATGACAATTCTTTCGTTGGCAGTCTGTATTAGGGTTAAGTTATTGGATCCATTGCAAGTTTACACAGAATATTTCAAAATAATTTGCTTCAAAAAATGTTAAGAATTTGTAATTTCGTGATAGATAAGGTGTTTTGTTTATTATATATAAATTAATCAAAATTTGGTTGAACGCAATATGTATTTCATAGAAAAAGAAATGGTATTCGGTAATGGTATTAACCTATCTAATTAATATGATAATACAATAATAGCTCACACTCCTACGTTTATAGGTTATAATATATACCGGGAAAATGGGCCTGGAATAGGTATTGAGCATTATCTCTAAAACAAGTAATTTATATGAACATTCTTTGCTAAGTTGCAAGCAATTTTTTACCTTCGTTTGTAAACATAGCATAATATCAAATGGCCGATTCATATAAACGATTAGCAGAGGGTGCAACCGCTGGGCGGGCCGCTAGTCGAGACAATACAGGCAATTAAGTGGGTAACCAAATTCTACTTACATACCTAACTAGTTCCTGAGCTGCCAGGATCACCTTTTGCGACAGCTTCTCGCCGTAAACCGACAAATTCAAACTGAGTCCTCTGTCCGTTACACTTGAACCAATTTGACACACTACACTATTCAGCAACACTTTACGTAAAGCTGCATTTAACAGATGAGTTGCAGAATGGTTCTGCATAGTTCTTAATCTTTTATCAAAGTTTACACACAGTTCAACTTTGTCGTGGCACTTCACGTACGGTTTTTCAAAATTTTCGGCAATTTCAAAATGTCCTTTATGAAATACGAAGTCCCTAATTTTGAATACACTATCGACTTTGAACGTTACACCATTTTTAAATCGTATGACACCACTATCAGAAGTTTGGCCGCCTTCTTCGCAGTAAAAGTTAGTCTTTTCAGTAACTAGGTAATACGTTCTGTTTTGGCTCGGTTCTAAGACATCTATATGTTCGATGTCTTCGTTTAGAACTGATATTAATTTTGTAAACAGATTTCGAAATATTGGTAAGTTATTTTCGACTATGTAGTCATATTTTGGTAGGTCGTCCGTGGATGTGTAACCATCTTTTATTAGACTAGTTATAGTTTTATCGAATAGTAATCCTTTATTTGATGCTTGTTCTTTCAATGCAGTCTTGTGTTTCGCTTTGTGTTCTGAGAGAAGTTTCCAGAAGCCTTTCTTGTCGATTTCCAAGTTGTTTTGTTCTGCAATTTGTTCAATAATGTCCTCTTGGAAGCCGTGGGTGTCGTACAATTTAAAGACCAATCCTCCTGGTATTACGGTTGATTTTAGATTGGCCATTGTCTGTAAATAAATAAAAAGTTAACATTCTGTGCTAATTTGGAGGCTATATTTATTACATTAGAAAAGATCCTGTCCACTTTTGTTGGATGCTCGTCCTGTTTTTCATGAGTCTTGCGTCACACTCACAGGCCTCGCTTCAAAGCCAATGTTATATAATTATAGAGCCAATTTTAAACAATAGTTTAAATTTCTTCAGACAACTTTTACAAAAGAAACTGCCCAAAAAATTACACGGCATATACATACCTGTTTAAATTCCTTATACCCTTGCGGGAACCCTGCCAACTCAATACCACTGAACGCTTCCACTTCAGGGTACTGTTTGACCAGATCCTTCCATTTCTTCGCCAGATTGCTCCTCAACTTGGCATAGTTCTCCATTTCATGGGCTAATATTAATTTTGCGTCTTTTTGTTTGGAAATTAACTCTGGGTAGGTCTCACCGAGCGTGTTGGCGACCTCGTCGTATAGAATCGGTAAGAGGTTCGGGTTTCGGAATATGTCGGTGGACATTTTGATCGATTTGCGTAGGATCTGTTTTAGGTTTAAGCTGAAATATAATAATAATATAAGCAAAATTGTCTGCTGTCACAGATAAAGAAATTGTGAAGAACATAACATACATTACAGGCTGAATCATTCTAACAAAGTTATATCACGCCTTTATCCCTTGTGGGGAAGGCAGAGCGTTAACGGCCGTAAGAATACGGTCGCTATCGCCACTTTTGTCATTTTTGAGGATTGTTTTCCAAGGCTGTTTCAGAAAACATGTGTATCACTACAGTGGCAGGTTGTCAGCCTGTCGCCAAAAATTGTAATACACCAATACTCTCGAGTCCCTTAGTCGCCTCTTACGACACCCGCGGGACGGATGTGGGGTGATGCTATTCTAAGCCCGCACCACACGGCATCTTTTGTTTCTAAGCATTATTTATTCATGTAACCGGTCATTGAAGTGGTCGCCATCTTGTAATCTCAAGTGATCCGCAGTCGAAGGGTTTAATAGATGTCTGCGTTCAGTTACACTTGATCTACTTAAAATTCCTAAACATAAAACGACTAGGTACAGGGGATGTTTCAAGTATAAATCTGCCAGAATATGGAATGATTTACCTCCACCACTAAGACAAAAAAATAGTAGTGAAACATTTAAAGCCAAATATAAATAGCTCTTTTAAAAAAACATCTTGCCACAGAAAACTTGAAACATTCCTACCGTAAGGACTTGCCGCTTAAACAATTTTTTGTAACTTCTAACCCTGCTTGACATAGGCATTCACACACACACACACAGAGACACACACACACACACACACACACATTATCTGCTAACAAGAGTACATGTCTTCCTCCTTTTTTTATTTTTTTGTAACTAAGTCTGTATCTGCTTAAAATGTAACAAAGGTATATATATAATTTAGATAGCCCTCCATTTCCCAAGCTCGCACCAAACAACTTTGGGAGAATGAGGTGACTGAAAAACAGCGTTGCGTACAGCCTGACTGGTTCTACGCAACACTGAGCTGAGTCACGTCCTATTGTTTATGTACCTGTGTTTAGAATTAGATAATGTCATTTGTCAATTTCCTAAATTGTTCATAAGCAATAAACAGATTTTTTATTTTATTTATTATTTATTTATTTAATAGAATTAACCGTCTACTTGACATGAGTTTGAATGTATGTATGTTATAATGTATGTTATAATATTTTATTTTGAGCTATTGTCGTGACTGATAATATTTTATTTATTTATTTTTTATTTATTTTTAGAAATTGTTGTTGAAATGTTCTGTATTCTTTTTGTTTCTTTTAGATTTATGATGATGTGTGAATATTCAATGTAAAGATATTTTGCTGTGAATAAATAAATTGATACACATACACACACCCAAATCACGCCTTTATCCCTGGCGGGGTAGGCAGAGCGTTAACGATCGCAAAATTACGGTCATTATCGCCACGTCCGACAAGTATTGAGGGCCTTTTCATCAGATGATTCGTGTATCACTGTAGTGACAGGTTGTTAGCCTGTCGCTTAAAATTGTAATACACATGAAACCCTTGAGTCCCTTAGCTGCCTTTTACAACACCCGCGGGAAGAAATGGGGTACGCTACTCTAAGCCGGCATCACACTGCATAAGTATATAATAATAAATTGAAATTGAATTGAAATTGTACTTGGCGGCCGGGAACACCTGGTCGGCCAGGCACACGCTGATCATCCTGGCGTGGTCGGCGAGGCGCCGGTAGGCGGTGTCTAACTTCGCACCCGCCCCGAATTTGCCGGAGTAGGGCAACACTTTACTGTTCTGTAACAACACTCATGTTAAAATATACATACATACATACATACACAAATCACGCCTTTGTCCCTTTCAAGGTAGGCAGAGCGTTAACAATCGTAAAGTTACGGTCGTTATCGCCACGTCTGACAAATGACCACGTTAAAATATAAGGTGTAAAAATGTTAGCTGCAAATATTTTAAGGGGTGAATCAGCCCATGAAACTAAACAAGTTTCCCTAAGAAACATTTATGTCGAAATATGAGAAATTTTTCGGACCTCACATACAAATTGACGTAACCGGTCGGTAATTTTGTATGGGCGGTCCAAAATTTTTTTACGTATTTCGACCTATGTTCCTTGGGGAAAGTTGTATAGTTTCATGGGCTGGTTCACCCCTTAAAATATTTGCATTAAATTGTTTTACACCCTGTATAACTAACAAGTATTGGGACAGGTGATTTAATATACAGCGTGTTAGGGAATGTACTAACTTCCTTTCAAGGGATGAATCAGCCCATGAAAGTGACCAACTTTCCCCTAGAAACATATGTCAAGAAACGATAAAAGTTGTTGACCTTCCATTCAAAATTACGATCGGCTGGCATTTTTTATGGGAAACCAAAATTTTTTGACGTTTCCTGACTTATCTAGGGAAAAATTTTTCAGTTTCATAGGCTTAATGCACCCCATATATTATTTTAACAGAACGAAGTCGGTGGCCAAGTGGTTGGAACACCGGTCTCACAATCGTGAGACCCGAGTTCGATCCCCGTCATGTACCAATGTGTTTTACTCACGTACATTGACCGACTGCTCTTAAGGTGAAAGAAAAACATCGTGATGAAACCCACATTCAAATAAAATTAGTATTCAGATGATATTTGAATGTGACTTAATTTAGGATTCGGTCCAGGTTAGCCTTCAGGGTTGCAGAGGTCAGATGGCAGCCGTTCTGTCTAAAACTTGGTTCCACATCAAATCCCCTAGGTTAGGTAGCCGACCCCGACAGAGAACAGGATAAGGCGAGAAGAATGATGATGAAGTGACTGTCACCTTCTCGATAGCCGTGATGATGGGTCGGAACAGATCATTGTCGTAGTTGGTGTCTGCTCCCTGTAGTATGGTGGCCATACGTTCAAGCCCCATGCCGGTGTCCACGTGTTGCTTGCGAAGTCCCTTCACTTTGCCATCTGATTCTCTACAACAATGTTTTTTTCAGAATCAGAACTTTATTTGCAAAGAAAATCGTGCAATTACGCAGGCGTAAGATTAATAATAATGTTCAACATTTTCAGTCACGTAAATCGTAATATGCAAATTCGAAATGTATCTAACACAAAACAAATGTAAAAAAAAACTAATTAAATATCAATCACATGTCAGTTATAAAGAGCAGTCAAAATAACATAATTACCAGATTACAATAATAAGTCAGTTAAAGATAAAACAAGAAATGCTAACCTGTTGCATTGTACGAACACCAGGTTCCATATCTCGGTGAGGCTGCCATCTTTATTGACGAAGTGTATCTCAGTGCACGGCCCGCAAGGACCTGTCACTCCCATCTCCCAGAAGTTATCCTTCGCGTTGCAAGCCTTCAGACGGCTCTCCGGGACTCTGCAGTGACAGATGGACGATAGGTGACAACTTAGCAGAAAATACATAGATACATCACGCCTTTATCCCTTACGGGGTAGGCAGAGCGTTAACGGCCGTAAAAAATACGGTCGCTATCGCCACGTCTGCCAAAATAGAGGGCCGTTCGAGATAATTTGTGTATCAATATAGTGACAGGTTGTCAGCCTGTCGCCTAAAAGTCGTGATACACCTGGAACCCTCAAGGCCCTCAGTTGCCTCATACGGTAAAAAATGGGGTGATGCTATTTTAAGCCGGCATCACACGGCAAAGCAGAGAATGTTAAATGAATATACCGTGGGAATAGAAATCCCACCAAAAACATAAATGTGAAAGCTAATTGCCAACTTCAATATGTCCGCCGACAAAAGAATTGATATCTAACTGGGTGCTGAGTTCGAAAGACAATCCTAAATATTTTTTATTCTTGCATGCATATATCACGCCTTTATCCCTTGCGGGGTAGGCAGAGCGATACTGGCCGTAAGAATACGGCCACTATCGCCACGTCTGTCATTTTTGAGGATTGTTTTCCAAGGTTGTTTCAGAAAACATGTGTATCACTATAGTGTCAGGTTGTCAGCCTGTCGCCTAAAAATTATTACACACCAATACCCTCGAGTCCCTTAGTCGCCTCTTACGACACCCGCGGGAAGGATGTGGGGTGATGCTATTCCAAGCCGACATCACACGGCACTATTACGGCATTATTTATTCTTAAGATTGTTTAACATCATTCGGTAAAATAATTTAAACAACCTAAAAAGTTCTTAGTTTTCCATACCCGATTTCCTTCCAAATATCCCTGGTTTCCTTATCTTCCCGGATGTCCAAGACCACGTCTCCACCAAAGTACGTAACCACCAGGTCATCAGGTTTCAGTCGGTACGGGCCTAGGAGCAGGTCCCAGGCCATTCGACATGCTTCTTTCTGGTAAAAAAAAGTATAATTTTAGGAAAAAATATGAGATGTGTAGCAATGAATGCGGTTCGCGGTAGTCACCGAGAGGTGGCGGTAGTTGCAAGTTGAGAGTCTTCAAATGGTTCCATGTAAATGTTTTCAGTTTTGAAGAATATAGCAACGTGCTGACAACTTAAATTCAATGAATAATCATAACGAATCATTGTGAATTTTTTCCACTTCTTTTGTTTGTATTAAATTTGCAACCAAAAGTTAATAATAAAATGCATGTTTTATTTTGGTAACCTAGTCAGTAATCACAAACGATAACTTTAATTAATCACAATGATAATTAAAATAATACATACACATACATAAATCACGCAGGGTAGGCAGAGAGTTAATGATCGTAAAATTATGGTAATTATTGCCACGTCTGGCAAGTATTAAGGGTGCCATCAGATGATTCGTGTATCACTGTAGTGACAGGTTGTCAGCCTGTCACCTAAAGTTGTAATATGTGGTAATACACATAAATCATCATCACATATCATACACACACACACACACATATCACGCCTTTATCCCTTGCGGGGTAGGCAGAGCGTTAACGGCCGCACGAATACGGTCGCTATCGCCACGTCTGACATTTTTGAGGATTGTTTTCCAAGGTTGTTTCAGAAAACATGTGTATCACTATAGTGACAGGTTGTCAGCCTGTCGCCTAAAAATTGTAATACGCTAATACTCTCGAGTCCCTTAGTCGCCTCTTACGACACCCGCGGGAAGGATATGGGGTGATGCTATTCTAAGCCGGCATCACGTGGCAAAAAATGATAGTTCTAATATAATTTACTAACAAAGCTGTTTAACCCAAAACAAACCTTATAGTAATCTCCAAAGGACCAGTTTCCCAGCATCTCGAAGAATGTGTGATGATGACCATCAGTCCCCACTACCTCAAGGTCGTTGTGCTTGCCCCCCACACGGATGCACTTCTGCGAGTTCACTGCTCGAGGACATGGTGGGTCTACAGCACCCAGGAATACTGCTTTGAACTGGAAAATACATGAAATTAAGTTTTAAAATTCGCTAGTAGACTGGCTCATACATACATACATACATATATCACGCCTTTATCCCTTGCGGGGTAGGCAGAGCGTAAACGACCATAAGAATACGGTCGCTATCGCCACGTCTGACATTTTTGAGGATTGATTTCCAAGGTTGTTCCAGAAAACATATGTATCACTATAGTGACAGGTTGTCAGCCTGTCGCCTAAAAATTGTAATACACCAATACCCTCGAGTCCCTTAGTCGCCTCTTACGACACCCGTGGGAAGGATGTGGGGTAGACTGGCTCATTAATAAAATATAAAAGTTGTACATTGGCTAATGTCCAAAAAAGTGACGGACTTCATTTTTTTTTGTAATATTCATAGTTTATATTAATAAACAGAAAAATTATACAAAAGTAAGTGTTCTGATGCAAACCAAAATAGCAATGTATGACGTCATACTTTGATGTTTTCATACAAAATACCATTTTTCATTGTTTAAAAAGAAGCTCATTTGACCTGCCACTTCACTAGCCTATTGAGATTAAAGTAAAAATAGTCCAATAGTGTTTCTTTCTACATACATACATACATATATCACGCCTTTATCCCTTGCGGGGTAGGCAGAGCGATAGTGGCCGTAAGAATACAGCCACTATCGCCACGTCTGACATTTTTGAGGATTGTTTTCCAAGGTTGTTTCAGAAAACATGTGTATTACTATAGTGACAGGTTGTCAGCCTGTCGCCTAAAAATTGTAATACACCAATACTCTCGAGTCCCTTAGCCGCCTCTTACGACACCCACGGGAAAGATGTGGGGTGATGCTATTCTAAGCCGGCATCACACGGCATTTCACGGTGTTTCTTTCTTACTGCAGAAATGTTTATCACCAAAGGGCATAATCAAAAGAATAACAACAAACAGAACAAGATCTACAAATACTTACAAATACTCCATTCCAGAGTTTTCCACAAAC
This sequence comes from Keiferia lycopersicella, assembly GCA_029255805.1. Classification (NCBI taxonomy): domain Eukaryota; kingdom Metazoa; phylum Arthropoda; class Insecta; order Lepidoptera; family Gelechiidae; genus Keiferia; species Keiferia lycopersicella. The sequence continues at coordinate 2,246,741 of JARACZ010000024.1, forward strand.
ATCAAGTACTTAATGCTTACTGATGATATGATGTATAGTTCAATGTACTTGTGTGTTGTTTATCTGAAGGGCTCACTGAAGGTGCAAAATCTAACGCACAATGTAAGGTTACAATATACAGGCTGTAAGAGACGGTGTAACGAAAACTTTGCAGGCGTGATCGGCTCATGAAACTGAACAACTTTTACTAGGGGGCTATAGTGGGAAACGAAAAAAATTTTTCGATTTCCCATACAGTCAGTTGATCGGGAGTTTTGTATGGGAGGTCGAAAAAACTCTGTATGAAGGGCGCGAAATACAATATCAAGGCTACCTACCTGGTTCATCCCGGCGTTTACGAAAGGTACCGACGGGTCACACAGGGGCACCACTGAACTTGATTTTACGAACTTATGGCCGTGGTCCTTCACGAAATAGTCTATGAAGGTGCTCCTTATAAAGCTACTGGAGGATTTAGTCCTCACCCAAGCCTTCTGGTGCAGCACTTTGGAAGAAACCGGCAGACGAAACATTGTGACAGGTTAGCCGAAAAATAATCACCACGTAATCCGTTTGTGTAACAGTGGTATACAAACTGTGGAGTTTGTGGTCGGGTTGTAGTATATTACAACTTTTTAGAAGGCATTTTCAAGTTTTGCGTACAAAAGTAACTGCATCCAAAAAAAATTTCGTTGACTTTCATCAGCTGTCAAATCAAACAAGTCAAATTCCAAATAATGCCAATGCCAGACACTGTAATCTGTAGCATGAAAATGATCGGCATCGTATTGCCTACAATAACACTGTACCTACAACAGCGGACTAGAAATCAAAATAATTACCCCGTACTTATTGGCTACTTTTTCTTCTTATCGTGTCGATGGCAAATTCGGATTTTATGTGCCCAGAATTAGGGACTGGCTATAATGTCTTCTACTAGAGTGTGTTTCAATTTGAAAGTGCGTATTAAGAAGTAACGAAAGAACAAATTTGCTAAAAGTGAAATAGTTTTGTGAACGTGAAATGAGGCTCCAATAATAATCCCGTTAAGATGTGTTCAAGTTCGCCACTTTTTACCGCGGGAAAACGTTTTATTTCTATGGAAACATAAAAACAGCCGCGCATGAAACAAACAAACAAAAACAAAACATTTAATTTATTATTATAAATAAACGGTAAGAAAATACGGCACATCTTGTATTCATTGCTATAACTGATATGGTTTGTTCAATACTGACATATTATATTTTAACATAGTTTAGTAAGAATAATGAAGGAAAGAGGGTACAATAATACATATCTATCCAGTTGTACAATAATTATGTTGTCTAATATATATTGGCAATATCGTGTTGGCTTCCGGGAGGACGAAGAGGATGCCCATTTCTTTTACAATGAAACGAACATTGATTTAGATCGGATACACTAGTAAATACCTTTAGTACTATTTAATATATCTGAGTAAATACTGAGAAAATGGTCAAAAATTATCTCAAAAATTATGAAAATGAAATCCATGATAAAACCCGTATTTGTATTTGAGCTTTTCTTTAAACTGTTTATTTACTTATTTATTTAACAAACGAAATATTTTTATTTCACCGCGCACCTATTTAGGCATTTATTTATTTCTTCTTAGATTTATTTATTTATTCATTTTATTTTATTTCGTTATATGGACTTCTACCCTAGGGCTTTTTAGGAATCTACTCTATTTTTAATGACAGCGTTTTACCTTACAATAAAACGCTTATTAAATAACTTACCATATTCAAACCTAAATATTATGAGATGGCAATCCTGTTTTTCCCCTGCCGGTCGTTGTCGTCGTATCCCTATCTCTTTCTAACATGCTCCGTCTCGTTCTTCCACCCCTCCTCACAGGCGTGCACTCAAGAGGTCCAGAGTGCTATTAAAATCATTGTTTCATAATATGTGGTATGCTACAAAGGTATAACATACACAACACGGGTATGTTATAACTTGTTCACCAGGCAGTGTTGAAAACCTTAAGTTTGAATATGGTAAGTTATTTAATAAGCGTTTTATTGTAAGGTAAAACGCTGTCATTAAACAACTGTACGATATTCAAACCTAAATATTATGAGATATGTTTGTTATCGCCTGGTGGAAGAACGCCAATGTGATTGTTCATACTAATTCATGTACATGAATGCCTATAAAAAAGTTACCTATATTTATTTTAAAGTAAGGTCAATTTATCTTAGGTATAAGTTAGGTTTACCCATGTTAGGTTAAACCAGAGTATGATGGAGTGTAGGCACCTATTCAATGCAAAATACTGAATTAGTATGAACTGGATAAGTAGGTAAAGTAGACTGAAAGTGAATTTGTATTTATGTGTGTATGTGTGATATCCAGAGTACCTCATTTGTGTACCTACTTATCGCCAGAATCCAATATTACCGACATCCTAGACTTATTTTTATCCAACTTGTCTGGATTATGTAGGTTATATTGAATACTCATGTAAAATGATGTCATAATCAAATGAGTATGTTAAAATAAAGAGCAGAGTAAATAAAAACAGAATTTGTCGTTTTCACTTATTATTTCTCATTATAATATTATGTAATTATTATTATAACACACCAACGTATAGAAATCACATTCAAACAAACGGATAAATTAGTAAGAGCTAAACACAATTAACGTACGGTAAATTAACTTATGTACACAGCATAGTTTTGCTTAATTGATTGCATGAAATAGACGAGTGACTGTATTAGTAGAAACATTACTTGCAAAATAGTACGTCTGTAAAATCTAGCAAACGTGTTGGGAGATCTCCAATTGCCCCTGCTAAGAATATCGTCCAAGGGGAAGTTCAGCATCCAGTTCTTAGAGGCCACAGCGGGCCTGATGCTGCCTGCCGAAGCTTTGACGCCTGCTTCCTGCAATAGGGATTTGATCCAATTTGCGATAACTGTTCTAGAAGCAGGCTTCGGGGGCCCGCAAGCTGTTATAAATAGACTGTTTTTACAAATAGATCCTCTCTGAGAAGTCAAGTTAATGAGAGATTTGACCAAAAAGACTGGGTCGAGTGCGTCACATTCAGTATTAGCAATAACCTTCCATCCAGACTGCCTATATTCTGCACAATCTGTTTTAGACCCAAAAAGAGGCCAGAAAATTATCTCATTGTCTGACATCGAACAATGTTCGGAATCTATGGATAGTAATGTTAGATCATGAACCCTGCGGCCCGAGCACAATAAGAGAATACAAGCTGTCCTACGGCAACACTCATACAAGGTTAATTGTTGTGAAAAATTGTTTGTTAGCCAGGTAGACAACTGATCGATATCCCATATGGGTGGCTTTGTGTCTTTTGGGGTTTGATTTGATATAGCTTTCAAAATACGGGTAACCAATGGGTGAGAACTTAGGTTAGTGGCCTTATTTGGATCACATAGGGTAGCTACTACAGACCTATGTAGTAAAACAGTGCGGTAGGACAATTTGTTAATAAGATAAAGGTCAGATAAGAATCGAGCAAGGTCTGATCCAGATGGGGAGTTCTGACTAACCTGATTCATTATGGACCAATTGCACCAGCGACGCCAGGCAGCATCGTAAGATTTTTTGGTAGATAATCTCCAGCTAGATTGTAGCAGATTTAGTTGTTCAGACGTCCAACCACTCAATTTTGTCTCCCAGCCCCACATTTCCATATTTCTAGATGCAGATCTTGAATTTTCGCTGGAGGGAGTTTCGTTCTGGTGTTGATCAGAACTTCGTGCAGGTTGTATATTGAAAAGGGGGCGTCTATTGCACGACTCTTCAAGTCCAGGCGCCAGAAAGCTTTCTCCCATCGAGGAGCTACGACTAGAAATATTCCTCTCGCATTGTTCATGTGAGCCAGAACTTTTGGCATTAAGTATGGGGGAGGAAAGATCCATGCTAGTTTGAATTCCCACTGGCGAGAGAACGCGTCCACAAACACCGCGTTCCTGTCCGTTATGTCCAACGTCACGTATTGAGGAACGACGTGTGCTTGGTGGGATGCAAAAAGGTCTATTTCGGGTTTCCCCCATTTGTCGAAGACTGTTTTCGTCAAAGTAGGGAGAAGATGCCATTCCGGATGTGCGTATCCCCGGGATAGATGATCCGCTTCCGTGTTGTACCTGCCTGGCAGGTGATATAGGCTGAGCCGTATATTGTACATTTGGAGTGTTCGGAACACTTGATATGTAAGCTTCATTAGAGCCTCGGATCGGGTCCCTCCCTGGTTTTTGAGGTAAGCCAAAACAGTTTTGTTGTCCGACTGTACAGATACTGTTGAATGTACCAGAGCGTGGCCGAGATCTTTTAGGACATGCAGAATCGCTAGCATCTCTTTTTGATTCGAGTGTAACCTGCTTTCCTGTTGGTTCCATACTCCGCTTAGCTTTAAGTTGTCTAGTTGTGCTCCCCAACCTGTCCCTGACGCGTCCGTCGACAGGTAATGGCTCGGGTTCGGAATGTGCAATGGAGAGGAACTGCGATGGAAGTTCAGCCACCATTGTAGATCTGTCAAAGTGTCCGAAGGGAACGGATGGACTTTTTGGGGAGCTTCTGTCAGCAATTGGTTGCAAAATCGAAGTAGCCTTCGATAGTTCAGGCGTCCGTACGGGACCACAAGGCACGCAAAATTCAGCAGGCCTATAAGACTTTGGAGGTCTTTCAAAGATGTCTTCCCGTTCGACAAGGATTGGGTGATTTTCATTCTGATAGCAGTTAATTTTTGGTCTGGCAGATATTTCAAATTTATGAGCGGATCCCAAATGATCCCCAGGAATTGAATGTGAGTTTGTGGTGACAATACACATTTTTTGTAATTTATCTGCCATCCTAAACTCTCTAGTAAGTTCGTTACAAATAAAATTTGGTTTTGGAGTACATCCTGGTTCTGGTGAGCAAGGAGGAAATCGTCCAGATATACCAGTATTCGTACTCCTTGTTCCCTGATAATTTGAGCTACCCAGTTGGTGAGGCTCGCGAACATTTTGGGAGCGGTTGCTAGGCCAAACGGCAAGCACGTCATTTCCAGAAGTTCGCCTTCGAAGACGAGGCGTAGAAACCTTCGATGAGAAGGGGCAACCGGTAGATGGAAATATGCATTCGATAAATCGATTTTTGCCATCCAGTCTTTCGGTTGTAGAAATGTGGGAACTTTTTGTTGATTGATCAGTTTGAATTTGCTGACTTGAACATATTTGTTCAAACTTTGAAGGTTGACTTTTCCCTGAGGAAAAGCGACGATATGAAGCTTGGAGTGAGCTGCGCGCTCTCAAGAACTTGCATCTTCTTTAAAGTTTGAATTTGCAATGTCATTTCCGGGGAATAGGGCACTACGACATGCCGGTTGGTAAATGGTATTATTAGAGGTGGTTTGGACTTGAACGGTATGCGGTACCCTTCTCTGATTGTTTTTAAAATCATAGGTGGAGCCTTGAGGGCTTCCCATGCAGCATGAAAAGCCTGAAGGCGACCGCCTCGAAATTGTGAGTCAGAACTTTCTTCTTGGCTTGCCTCTGCGCGAGGCGCCTGTTTTTGCCTTATCCTCATTGGATTTAGGCACTCCGGAACGAAAGGGGTGGCCTTGCGTGGGCGCCCTGATAACTCCGGGCGAGAAGTTAGGACTGTATAGAGGCATAGCAGCTCCTTGCGCAGGAGTGTAAATGAGGGGTTGAAATGGTACACCATGCGCTGGCGTTATCATGCGGTTATTGTTAGACCATGCGTTACCCTCTTTCCAATTATGCGAAGGTATTTTAGAAACTTTCGGTGTATTATATCTGCCCTGGGACGGAGGTTTACTATTCGGTGCTTTAAGAGGCCAAAAGGTTTTGCTCATGCCCCCTTTTTTTTCTATTGTTTCCGAAAAAAATTTGAGTGTGAATAAGTATTCACAATTTGGGGGTATTTTTCTTAAACTGGCTTTCACAAATTTGTCTTTGACGCCACGTAAGATTGCGTCACGACGCTGTTCGATCAAGTCTGCTCTGTGGCCGCAAGCCATTTGCAAAAGGTCATTTGAAATTTTTTGAAAGTCTTCGGAAAAAATTTCTTTGATTTTATTTTCAATACTTGACAAGTTCAAGTTCAACATAAACAAAGGAGTAAAACAAGGTGATCCACTCTGTCCAAAGTTATTTTCTGCCGTCTTGGAATACGTATTCCGGAACCTCAACTGGGAAGACCAAGGAATTAATATAAATGGCAAAAAACTTAGCCATCTGAGATTCGCCGACGATTTGGTTCTGTTTGCAGATAACCCAGAGTCATTAGAGAAGATGCTACAACAACTAGCAGAACAAAGCGCGAATGTTGGACTAACAATGAACACGGGAAAAACAAAAGCTATGACCAACAATACAAAGGTACCCATACAGATAAATGGAAAGCAAATAGAATATGTGGACGAGTACACATACCTCGGGCAAATAATATCACCAAGAGACCTAACATCTAAAGAAATAGAAACAAGAAAGACCAAAGCCTGGAAAGCCTATTGGTCAATGAAGGACATCATGAAAAATCAAGATATGCCAATCAACTGCAAGAGTAAAGTCTTCGATATGTGTATTCTCCCATGTATAACATATGGATGCCAAACATGGGCCCTAACCAATAAACTCCTACAGAAATTAAAGGTGTGTCAGCATGACATGGAAAGAAGCATGCTTTCCATCAAAAAGAAAGATAGACAGAGACTAGATGACATCAGAAACAAAACCAAAGTGAAAGATATATCAGTCTCTGTGAAAAAACTAAAATGGAAATGGGCAGGACACATGGCAAGGGACCCACGAAACAAGTGGACAAAAGATGTAGCGGAATGGTACCCAAGAGATGGAACGAGGAAACGGGGAAGACCAAATCTAAGATGGGCAGATGACATTACAAAGGAAGCAGGAAACAACTGGATGGGGCAAGCTCAGGACAGAAAGGTTTGGAAAGGTCTAGAGGAGGCCTTTGCTAAGGAAGCAGACCAGTAAAGGAAAAACAATAGAGGAAATAAAAATAAAATAAAATAAAATGAAAATGATAATAATGAATGAAATTTAATATATTTATTTAATTAAATGTAATATACGTATAAGTGTGCATGTAAAAATTTTATGTAATTACTGGTCAATAAAGGCTATTATTATTATTACTTGACAAGTCAACGATCTCCGAGGATCTGAACCAAGACATGAGGCTTTGGAACCCGACTTCGACAGCCTCCTGTTGTTTCATCAAACCTTGAGTTATGGCTGCGAAACCTTTTTCCGTTACAGCCAAATGATTAAACTTGTCGTAGGGTTTGATTTTATCATTATACTCTAAGTTAGTAAAGCCGGGGGTTGAGCAAAATCTTTTTTGAGCGTCTGAATAACGCACTTCGGACCAATCCGTGGATTCAAAATGCTGAATATTTTTCAGTTTTTCTGAACGAATTTCATCCGATTTTAGAATTGACGGTTCTTTGAGGGTAGTTTGTAAATTTAACGAAATTTTTTTATGTTCTTGTTCACATTCCGTGTCAAATAAATCATCACTAGCATTTAATGAAATTACGTCATCATCATCACGGTCAATAACGTTGATGTTCCGAGCATCAACAAAACCCTGATCTTGGTGCATCGCGGGGCCATTACGTGACCAGTTGACACTTTGCAAAAAATTCTGGATTGAACTGAGCTGTTGTACCAAATTATTTAATATCTGGTCCTCTTGGCAGTTTCTCTTAGATGTCTCCATGGAATCGGGCGGAGCCTTGCGTTTGCGCGCCATTGCCGCCGGTATGTCTGCCGCGTGCGTGATTTGCGCCACCACGTGCTGACCAGCGCCCACTTCCGCCTCGTTTTCCGAGATTGCAGGCGACGCGATATTTTCTTCCATAATTTCTCTGGAAAATACACATTTTTTAACAAGGGATTTTTAAAATTATATTTAAATAAAACGATCGATAAAATCGATAGAAAATTGTCGTATTTCGACGTTGACGGTAGCTAAACTGAAATAAAAAACTTACATTCAGTACAGCGGTGCTGAAATATGTAAGATTTATTATAACAAAAATAAAATAAATTATTTTTTTAAAAAGAATTTAAAACTTACCAGCAGTTTAGCTAACACGACCAGTCACGGCAAAATACAGAACACCAATGATTTTAATAGCACTCTGGACCTCTTGAGTGCACGCCTGTGAGGAAGGGTGGAAGAACGAGACGGAGCATGTTAGAAAGAGATAGGGATACGACCAGCAGGGGAAAAACAGGATTGCCATCTCATAATATTTAGGTTTGAATATCGTACAGTTGTTTAATATCCGAATTTATTAAATGTCAACGAGAACTTGACAAGTTGTGAAATAATTTTTCGAGAAAAATATCGGAAATATTCAACAAAATATGTAATTAACATTAGGTACGTTTTACGTGTTAAGTCGCTAGTGGTTGCAGCCGTATCACCAAGTGAATTTCAATGTCAACACATATTTATTCACTTCAGAATAAAAGTTTTTCGTGACACTTTTTAGGGACACGTAAGTCATCGGTTTTCGTGTGGTTTTGCTGTAGTAAAATGAGCCGGCGGGGTATTTACGTGTTGTGCTTGTGTGTGGTGTTATGTGCTGGTGAACTGCTGGGCCCTGACTCGAAGAAGGACCCTGAGAAGTCGTCTCAAGATGATGAGGAGATCCTCGACTCTCTCGACACGAATGCCCAGGTTGACCCTGAGTACTTGAAGCAGCTGACTGAGGCTGTCAATAACGAGATGATAAACCTGCAGCAGTATGCTGATGCTATGAAAAAGAGTAGAAGTCAGCTAGTGGCTGAGGATGAAGCTAAAAGTAAGTTGATCAATTTATATTCATTGATTATTGGTTACAGGGTTATACATACTACTTCTTCATCAGTTGTTATTGTTAAACATACAATTACAATCAATTTATTAAACCTTAATCAAGAATCTAATCAAGAAGAGCAAGAATTGTATAGGATTGTATCTCTGAAATGTAGTAATTGAAATGAGCAGTAGGTAGGTATACTATACCTTTAAGAGATTGTGAAATATAAGCTACTTACATTACATTTTTTTTTATACCTTAATTGTAAATGGGACATCGAACAGGCAACGTAAAAAAAAAACAAAAATTGTAAGGTAAAGAAGAATCTCATTAGAATTTCAAATACTTTTTTATATTTCGACCTATCTTCCTTGCAAAAAGTTGTTCAGTTTCATGGGCTGATTTACCCCTCAAAATATATGCAGCTAATATTTTTACAAATTATACATACATTAATCATGCCTCTTTTCCGTTGGGGTAGGCAGAGACTATTTCCTTCCACTTGCTACGATCCTAGCATACTTCATTAAGGGGCTGAGTAGAGCTAAAAGCTACTTTTATTAAGTGATTTCTACCCTAGATAAAATGCAGAAAAACTGACGAAAAAAAAGGTAATAATCTTCAGGATATTTGCTGTAGTGTTATTGTTTCCAAAACATGATATTAGTAATTTAGCTTGATAGGAAAACATCGTAAAGTTACCTCTAAAAATCTGTTATATCGCAAACTACATGAACAAAACCCACGCAATAAATAAATGTTTATTATCAGAATGAGCGCCTTACACTACTCTATCGACATATTGTTTTCGATTTTCAAATAACTTATTTTTGACCGAGTTATCATCGAAAATACGAAAATATCATTGAATCGGCAAGATTCCGTCCCGTTCGCACGCGCGCAGTTTGACATTTGTCAGAAAGGGACCGGTTTTTAGCTCTACTCAGCCCCTTAATGTTCTTTATAAAGTTTTACTGTCATTGCATGTGGCCAATGCCTCTTTGATTTACAATGGTCTTGAGAAGACAACAATCCCCTGGTATATAAGTTTATTTTAACTGTATAGTATTATTCTTATTGTTATATTTTATTATTTAGAACAATTATGTTGGTTGACTGTTTACCTAAGACAGATTCCTAGTTAAGAAAATAGTTCAGCCTTATAATTGTTTTGTACAGTTTTATCTATTAGTAATTGTGTTTTATTTATTTATTAATAAAGAAGTCGACATTTCTGTTTTTTTTATATACCTATGTACTATAAAATCTTTTCTTTTAATTGGCTGTTTCCAGATGATGAAAGTGTGATGAATGAGCAGTTGGAGTACACTGTGAAACTGCTCCGTAAAAGCTTGCTGCGGCAAACCCCAAATGATGAAGACTTTGCGGAGAAGGCGGAACCACTTCAGGTACTTAGGGCCGTACCACAAAAAAGTTAAACATACATACATACATCCATATATCACCTTATAGCCTTCGTCCCTTGCGGGGTAGGCAGAGAATTAACAATCATTAAATTATGGTCATTATTGCCACGTCTGACAAGTGTTGAGGGCCCCTTCAGATGATTCGTGTATTACTATAGTGACAGGTTGTCAGTCTGTCGCCTAAACTTGTAATATGTGGTAATACAAATGAAACCCTCGATTCCCTTACTTGAGAATAGCATCACCCCAATTAATCCCGCGGGTGTTGTAAGAGGCAACTAAGGGACTCGAGGGTTTCCTGTGTATTACCACATACATACATACATACATATATCACGCCTTTATCCCTTGCGGGGTAGGCAGAGCGTTAACGGCCGTAAGAATACGGTCGCTATCGCCACGTCTGTCATTTTTGAGGATTGTTTTCCAAGGTTGTTTCAGAAAACATGTGTATCACTATAGTGACAGGTTGTCAGCCTGTCGCCTAAAAATTGTAACACACCAATACCCTCAAGTCCCTTAGTCGCCTCTTACGACACCCGCGGGAAGGATGTGGGGTGATACTATTCTAAGCCGGCATCACACAGCTAATTGGTATTACCACATAGTACAACATTAGGCGACAGGCTGACAACCTGTCACTGCAGTAATACACAAATCATCTGAAGGAGCCCCCAATACTTGTCAGACTTGGCGATAACAACCGTAATTTTACGATCGTTATCGCTCTGCCTACCCCGCAAGGGATAACGGCGTGATTTGTGTGTGTGTGTATTTACAGATTGTAAATAAAAATACCTCAATACTTCATTATTAACATATTTTTTTTTGCATGCAGAAGTTCGATGAAAACCCACAGGATCTGCTGGACAGTCTTCCATCAATACCTGAAGATGAAGAGCCCGAGCTCACTCCAGAACTGAAAGAAGGTAAAGTAGTCATATACATAAATTTATACTATTCGACATGTTTTGAGCAAATTAATAATTTTTATCATTTTGCAATTTGACATAATCACCAATTAATTTTTTTCTTTTATTTACAAATTATTTGTTAGACCTATTATTTCTTTGACTTTTTATTCTACTATTGAACTTTGACATTGTTATATACTTTTATTTTTATTTTTTGACAATCACATTATCCTCTGACATTTTTATTTCGTTTTAGCACTGTAGCTATGAATTTGACAATGTGAAATAAATTAATCTAATCTAATCTTAATAAATAAATATCCTGGACAATTCACACAGCACCATCTAGGCCCAAACCAAGCATAGTTTGTTCTATTGGAACTAGATAGCTGATACTAATACTTATATACATTTTTTTGTAAATAAACACATATTACACATAGAAAACACCCAGACTAAACACAAATATTAGAAAAGACTTTACAAATATTTGTGTCCTGTGGGGATCGAACCCACGACCCTCGGCATAGAAGGCAGGAGTACTATTTGCTATGCCCTCGGGACAGTCAGTTAGTCATACTTACTACCACTACCACATATCACGCCTTTATCCCTTGCGGGGTAGGCAGAGCGATTACGGCGTCGCTATCACCACGTCAAACATATTTTGAGGGCCTATTCAGATAAATCGTGAGTCACTGTAGTTGTCAGCCTGTCGCCTAAAGTTGTAATACACATTGTACCCCAAGTTTCTTAGTCTCCGTAATGCTATTTAGTCCGTAATGTATATATATAGTCTCGGTTATGTGATGTATAACATAAATCACACACACATCACACATAGGTCGAAATATGAAAAAAATTTAGACCTCCCACACCAATTCACTTGGTTGGTTGGTAAATTTGCATGGGAGGTTCAAAATGTTCCGTGCTCCTTGGGGAAAGTTGTTTAGTTTAGGTTGAATCACCCCTGCCTTTGCCGTGTGATGCCGGTTTAGAATTGCGGTGTGATGCCGGTTTAAAATAGCATCACCCCACATCCGTCCCGCGTGTGTCGTAAGAGGCGACTAAGGGACTCGAGAGTATCGGTGTGTTACAATTTTTAGGCGACAGGCTGACAACCTATCACTATATACACATGTGTTCTGAAACAACCTTGGAAAACAATACTCGAAAATGTCAGACGTGGCGATAGCGACCATATTCTTACGGCCGTTAACGCTCTGCCTACACCGCAAGGGCGTGATGTGTGTATGTAGGCGTGACTTAACCTAGGATTCGGGCCCGGTTAGCCTTCGGGTTGCAGAAGTCAGATGGCAGTCGCTCTGTGTAAAAACTTGGTTCCATGTCAACTCCCCTAGGCTAGGTAGCCGACCCCGACTGAGAACGGGATAAGGCAAGGAGAATGATGATATTTATGTATGTATATGTAACATGTATCAATCACCCCTTAAAATATTAGCAGCTAATATTTTTACACCTTATATTTCCAGCCAAAGAACTGTACGACGTAGCGATGGCGAAACTCAACAGGCGGTCGCCCGAGCTACGCGCCGCCATCTTGCAAATAAAGCAGGCCGCCGAGCGCGGGTACGTGCCCGCCAAGATCAAGCTGGCGTGGTCGTACCTCTTCGGGGAGGGCGTCGAGCTGGACATCGAGAAGGCCAAGGCGATATTTGAGGAGCTGGTGGAGGAAGGCAATGGGGATGCTCATGCTGTAAGTACAAGGTTTCTCACAACCCAACCTTTATTTTTTATTTTTTTTTATCCCACTCGTGCCGCGATTCTACTAGGAGCATAAAATTGTTATTTTTTGTAATGGCTATTTCATTTATTCAGTGACAGTATTGTATTGTAACTCTCTGACATTCTAAAAGCATTCATTGTGAATCTACTTGGAAATAAACGACTGAAATATTGAAAAATCTTGGATCTTGAAATCCCAGCAGTTGAGCTACTTTTTCAAACGGTATTTTGTATGAAAATAGGAATGTATGACGTCATACACGATCGTTTAGGTGCAGAATGTCCCTTTCGCAAAATGTCCCTTGGTTCCAAAATGTCCCTTTCTCAGAATGCTCCTTTCCCAGATTGTCCCTTTCCCAAATTGCCCCTTTCCCAAAATGTCCAGGGGACATTTGCGAAAGGGACATTCTGCACCTAAACGAAAAAAAAAAAACAATTTTCAAGATGACCTTGTAGTCCGCCAGACTAACAATTTGACACTATTTATTTCTACAAAAAAGGCATTTTATTTTATTTTAAATATTATTTTCACATATATATTTTTATATCATATTTTCATACCGATCGTAATTTTTATATCGAATAAGAAAACAGAATAAAAATAAACATAAAGAAAATACATACATACATATATCACGCCTTTATCCCTTGCGGGGTAGGCAGAGCGTTAACAGCCGTAAGAATACGGTCGCTATCGCCACGTCTGACATTTTTGAGGATTGTTTTCCAAGGCTGTTTCAGAAAACATGTGTATCACTACAGTGGCAGGTTGTCAGCCTGTCGCCAAAAATTGTAATACACCAATACTCTCGAGTCCCTTAGTCGCCTCTTACGACACCCGCAGAAAGGATGAGGGGTGATGCTATTCTAAGCCGGCATCACACAGCAATTACTTATAAATTATTATTTTCATACCAATCGTAATTTTTATATCGCAACAAAACTAAGAAAACATAATAGAAACAAACTTACTTTTACTTTACTATAGGTGGAAAATTGTTATTAGTTTGACGTTATATATTGGTCTATGCTAAGAAATGTATAAAACTGTTAGTTTCCCGAACAATATAAATTAAAAACATAAAGAAAACATTATAATTTTATCGTTTACCAGGGAATGGGCTTCCTATACGCCACCGGGATCGGCGTACCAGTGTCCCAAGCGAAGGCGCTCGTCCACTACACGATGGGGTCGCTGGGGGACAGCGAGTACGCGCAGATGGCGCTGGCGTACCGGCACTGGGCGGGCCTCACCGTGCCGGCCTCGTGCCCTAAGGCTATGGACATCTACATGAAAGTTGCTGCTAAAGGTTAGCTTTGTTTTATATACACATCCTGTATAAGGTGTAAAACTATGAGCTGCAAATATTTTAAGGGGTGAATCAGCCCATGAAACTGAACAACTTTCCCCAAGAAACATAGGTCGAAATATAAAAAAAATTTTTGAACCTCCTATAGAGTTGACTCGCTCGGATGCTACATTTTGTACGGGAGGTCCAAAAATTTCTTTCATATTTCGACCTATTGTTTCTGGGGAAAATTGATCAGTTTCATGGGCTGGTTCACCCCTAAAAGTATTTGCAGGTAATTTTTTTACACCTTGTATGCCGTGTGATGCCGGCTTAGAATAGCATCACCCCACATCCTTCCCGTGGGTGTCGTAAGAGGCGACTAAGGGACTCAAGAGTATTGGTGTATTACAATTTTTAGGCGACAGGCTGACAACCTGTCACTATAGTGATACACATGTTTTCCGAAACAACCTTAGAAAACAATCAAAAATGTCAGACGTGGCGATAGCGACCGTATTCTTACGGCTGTTAACGCTCTGCCTACCCCGCAAGGGATAAAGGCGTGATATATGTATGTACGTATGTTGTATACAAAGAAGGGTGGCCCGATACTCTTATTATTTAGCAATTGTAACGCCATCAAAACACGATTGTCACTCTATTGCCACTGCGATATTCCATGCTTGAAACTGTTCTATGACCTGACTTCCAACTGACATGCCATTGACACACTACGGAACCGATTCTTATTTATTAGACTTCGACCCCCATTCCTAAATATTACGTTCCGTTCTTTGCGGTAACATACCAAGCACAGCGCCATCTATCCAGCGATTAGAATAATAATAATGAAAAAAAGAATGATAGGCTACGGAATAGTGTAATAAGAGAACGTTGTGGCGTAAAAGAAGATATAGTGACAGGGATTCAAAAGGGAATGCTTAAGTGGTTTGGTCATGTTGAGAGAATGAATGAAAGGAAATTAACGAAAGAGATATATAAGGCCCGTGTTAGAGGAAATGTTGGAAGGGGAAGGCCGCGAAGAACCTACCTGGATCAAATCGGGGACGTTTTAAAGAAAGGTCAGGTCAGAAGTACCCTAAACCGACGCGCGTGCATGAAAAGGCTGATGAATGTAGAAGAAGCGAAAGAAATATGCCAGGATCGTAGCAAGTGGAAGGAAATAGTCTCTGCCTACCCCAACGGGAAAGAGGCGTGATTTATGTATGTATGTATGTATTATTATTAATTATTTAATTATTTCGCCGTGTGATGCCGGCTTAGAATAGCATCACCCCATATCCTTCCCGCGGGTGTCGTAAGAGGCGACTAAGGGACTCGAGAGTATTAGTGTATTACAATTTTTAGGCGACAGGCTGACAACCTGTCACTATAGTGATACACATGTTTTCTGAAACAATCTTGGAAAACAATCCTCAACAATGTCAGACGTGGCGATAGCGACCGTATTCTTGTGGCCGTTAACGCTCTGCCTACCCCGCAAGGGATAAGGGCGTGATGTGTGTATGTATGTGTATTTAGTAAACAAAACATGTGGTTTACAGAATATCCAAAGCACCAACAGTTTTCAGTCAAAAATTACTTATACAAATTATTATACATACATGTCAATTCAATTTTAAACAAATTATACAATAAAAAGAGTTAATCATGCTTAAACGAATTCATCTAATATAATGCTAAAAAAACGTCAAAAATAATAATTAGTCAGTTAATAATGTATTTGGTTTGGCTGTAAGCAAGGTAACCCTTTGCCGCCTTTTGCTCTATCCTTTCCTTTTCCTTCGCGCACACACCGACTCGGAAGCAATCGTCACCGTTCGGAAGTGTTCGGATGTCAACGTGGCGCTCCCTCGGCTGCGTGAAAAAACAAAAGACTGTTGTGTGTGGGCAATTTCAAAAAAAATTGTACCTCCAGATTTTTACCTGTCCCCCATATTGCGTATTTTTTTAAAGGTGTTATCTTAATTGTTTGTACTTTTTATTTATTTTTCCCCAAAAATATAGTTTAAAGTCTGCTATTTAACATTAAACATTTCGTGCTATCATTTATAGTTTAATTTATATTAAATAATATACCCCAGGACGAACCAGTTTTTTGGCTGTCCCCACCACAGTTAGCGAAAAAGACGGTTGAATTTAATTATATTCTTCCAAGAAGACCCCCACACATTTTATATTTTTTAGAATGGCAATGCTTTATGCTTCCGGAATAAGGGATTTTAAACTTTAAATATGTTGAAATAGAATTTACAATAATTTTTGAATATTGTCCCCAATTTTGTCCAGTCACGAAACGTCAGTTTTGTTACCTTGATTTACAATAAAAATATTAAAGATGTTGGTAGGTTTTCTTAAAAAATAGTAACATTATTTAATCGTCTAGCCATAGGCCACTTTAATGTGGCTCTGCCATTTACAACGGGATCGTGAGACGTGCAAGTCGAGGTGCGTACGGAAGATTCAGAAAATTTGTCGGGTTAGTTACCACTGTAGTTCTTGATCACTTTATGGCATGCTATTAAGCGCGTGTTTTAAATTTTCAATAAATTATAAAGATTAAGTGTTCAAAATTTGATAAACTAAATGTGTTTTTGTCGATTTTTACTGATATTTTAATCCAAATTCGGAGCCCGATGTTACCTCCATTTTGTTACCCATTTTGCTGGTAACCTATACGCTGACAGGCAAAGTAACGAAACTGACAGCGTAAAGCTGAGTTTACATGGTGCCAATTGTAAATAATATATATTATTTTGTTTATTTTAAGTGCTCGATAATAAAAATAAGATATTTTAGATAAAGGCTTGTTACTGTTTTATTGTAGTTTTTTTTGTTTAGCTTTGTTCCAGTTCTCATTTTAAGTGATCTTTTTAAATATATATACGGACTTTCAGTGCCAAATTAAAATAATAGTTCGGTAAAAGCTCATAAAGATATGTATTGATTAACTCGACAAACATTAGTTTTTAAAATAACAACGTGTATTACAAACATAAATAAAATATAACATAAGAGAAATAATAAGATAAATCTCATTCATTTATAAAATAAAATCAAAACGTAAAGAATTTTCAAATTAATTATATTATTACAATTTTTGTGGATGTTAACTCTACCTAAAACCAGTAACAAATACTCAATATGAATTCAATGAACAATGGTACGTTATACTAGTTTATTCCCAATAAGTATGCGGCGTGTAACCCTACCCTTACAATTTTGTGACTGTCCATTTTGTTACTTTGGTTACAGGTATTGGCGTATTTTTGATATTTTTAGTACGATTTTAATTGTTTTCCGTATTATTTTATAAAACTGTAATGTAAATTCATCAGTTTAAATAATTTTTGTTACAATTTTATAACGCATTGTTGTAAAAAAAAGAAAATATGATCTGGTTTGGTGACCAGGGTAACCAAACGGACCTATTTATTGCTTCACTGAAAAAAAATAAAGACTTTTGGACCATTTTACAATTTTTTAAGATAGTTGAATTAACAAAGTAATCGAAAAACATATAAAATAACTAGGTTTAATTTTATTTTGTGAGATAACATGCTTCAAAGGTGGTAACAAAACTGATTGACCATAATGACCTGTATTCCTATTTTACTGAATATCTCTTAAAATACTGAATAAATTACAAAACAAATATTATATTTAGATACATTATTAATTGCAGATTCTATTTTTCAAAAAAAAAATGTCATTATATCAACATAAATTATGTCGACCACTTTTTCGAAAGTGTACATTTTTTTTTGAAATTGCCCGTGTGTATCGCTACTGCGTGCGCGTGCCTCAATTTTTCGCAAGCTTATAAATTGAATATAAATATTTAATAACCGCATAATTTAAGCAAACATCCAAACTATAATAGCCGCGAGTGTTTTCCAAACCTGTATAAAACTGTGAAGTGCAAAAATAAAAGCGTCGCTGGCACCCAAGCCGCGACGCCATTCGAGGATCCGCCATATTCAGTCGGTGTGGTAAGTGAATTCCCTTTTCCTAAACCTAAAAGAGCAATAGGTCATATCAGTCTCCCATTCTTTTCTCTGCCATTAAACCTAATAATACAGTCCACAAAAGATTATTTTCTTGAAACCAGCGCCTTCAGCTATCGAACGCATCTTTCATACACCATATTTTTTGGTCCTTCGAGCCGGATTCTTAGCAATCCGAGTTATTTCGCCTATATTTTGGTTATATTTCTCTATACAACATGTCCAAACCCGTTGATGAGACAGCAAAAGCCGCCGCAGTTCATGCAGAGGCCGAAAAGATGGCGGCTGAAGTTGACCGAAAATTGTCGTATTACGAATTGCAATCTTCCGCTTATTTTGCTCGCATGCAAGCTGTGTTTGATTCTATTCCCACATCCTCAGCCGACCAAACTATTATTGATAGTTTCTTAGCAAAGTGCGTTACCATTGATTACCTACGTTCTGAATATATTTCATGCATCCAAAAGAAGAATGATCTAGAGTCTCGTGTTAGGCCCAACTATGTTTTCAATTTTCAAGCCATATTCGCCTTTGATGACCTGTATAATAGGGTCAAATTTGAATGCGATCGCTTTCAATCCAAAACGCCACAAGTCGAGTCAAAGCCAATTTGCCCAGAGACTAGTCAGTCATATGTCAGTTTACCTCGATTGGAACTCGCCAGTTTTGATGGTGACATTCAAAAATGGCCGCTTTTCTATGAATCGTTTCGTTCAGTCATTCATGAAAACAAACGTTTAACTAACACGGAAAAAATGCAATATTTAGTAGGGAAATTGACAGGTAACGCTCTAAATATGTGCAGAGGCATTATGCCTACTGGTGACAACTATATAACACTTTGGAACGCATTGATAAACAAATATCAGGACACTCGCGCACTCGCAACCGCTTATCTCGATCAATTGCTAAAGTTAAAAAGTGTGAATACCGCCACACCCGCCGCTCTTGACGCATTTATCGATAAATATTCGACAACTATCGCCGCTTTAAAGCAGTTAAAAATAAATGAATTGGATGAGTTCATATTTTTGCACTTGGGTTTGAAATGTTTAGATCCAGAGACCGCTCGGGCATTCGAGATATACAAAAGAGATGAGGGAGATTTTCCCAAGTCAAACGATTTGACGCAATTCGTGAGAGAACAATCTCGCATTCTAAGCCGCGCGAATTTAGGTAGTGCTAGCCACCCTGCGCCGCCTCCCGCTCGCACATCTCGTAATGTACCTACTTTAGCCGCGCAACCGCACGCTCGCCCCGCTTGTAATTCGCAACAACCAAGGCCGTTTAAGACGTTTTTGAGCGTACAAAACGCTACTGATGATGACACTAATAAAAATTTGTGCCCATATTGTCAAAGTTCTACGCACAATCTTTATGCATGCCCGCTTTTTACGCCCTTATCGCCTCGCGATAGGTATAATTATGTTAAAGAAAAACGCCTTTGCATTAACTGTATGTCCGCTTTACATTCATCCCGCCAGTGTAGGAGTACGCGCCGGTGTAGATTCTGTGCAAATTTTCATCACAGCCTTCTACATTTTAAAGAAATGACTAACTCTCACTCGCCCGCTAATAATAATAACGCTAATGAGGGCTCGGCAGCCCCCTGCGCCGCTGCTGCGAATGCTCGCGCAGCCACAACCGCACCGCATTTTACTGATAACGCTAATCAACACAGACTTAACACTTCGCATGCCATCGCCGCTACCGCACCCGCCGCACGCACGTACGCTCGCTCGCCCTCCCATGGTGGGGGAGGAAATTCGCATGGGGTTCCTATCGCCAAGGACAATCAAATATCGCTATGTGTGACTAACAAACCGCTAGAAGTGTTTTCTTTATCCCGCACGGTTTTACTAGGTACGGCCGTATGCCAGGCCTATGGACCTGACTCGCAGATTAATATTCCAGTACGTATAGTAGTGGACTCCGCTTCCATGAGGAACATCATGACCGAAGAATGCCGCTCGCGTTTGAATTTACCGCTTTACCCCTCACACGGAGCCAGGGTCTCAGGCCTAGGAGGTAATGAGACTGAAACCAAAGGTGTCACGTCTGTTATCTTAGTTTCACGCTTTGATGAAAATGAACGCTATGACGTACACCCGTTTGTGGTTGACTGTATAACTGAAGAGTTACCCTGTGCGCCCATAGATATTTCTGAACTGTCATACCTACACGACTTACCTCTTGCGGACGATTCTTATCACGCTCCCGGTTCCATTGACATGATAGTAGGTAGCGACTTCTTTGCTCGCATATTGAAATCAAGAAAATTCAGTGGTAGTAGATCCGAGCCAGTAGGTATCGAAACCTCGTTCGGATACTTGGTTGTAGGTAACGCGCCGACTGCGACGGAGGTCATTGAACCTGAGGTCACACGCTCGTTCTTGTGTACATTTGAAAATTGCGTTTCGCGGTTTTTTGAAGTCGAGGAGATTCCTTCAAAAAACGTTTTATTGGACGCGGATGAACAACAATGCGAGGACATTTTCGAACAAACAACTACACGCGATTCCACGGGACGCTACGCAGTCGCGCTTCCATTTAAAAAGGATCCTACTTGTTTAGGAAAGTCAGAGCACATTGCGAAACGTAGGTATTTATCTTTAGAACGAAAACTGCTCGCTAACCCCGATCTGAAATTTGAATACGACAAGATATTACGCGACTATCTGGACAAGAACTACATAGGCAAGGTCAATGACCTTGGTGGACCCGACGCTTCGCAATACCTCGTCGCTCATCACGCTGTTGTTCGCGGAGATAGGTTGACATCTAAAGTTCGCCAAGTTTTGGATTTTAGTATGAAAACAGATTCGGGTGTTTCTCTTAACGATTTGTTGTATACAGGTAAAAACCTACAATCTGACTTATTTCGCATTATTTTGAATTTTCGCTTGTTTCCCACCGCAATGAGTGCTGATATTAGGCAAATGTACCTACAAATTATAGTACAAGAGGCCTTCCGCAAATACCAACGCTTTTTCTATAGGTTTGATTCGAATGAACCGCTTCAAATTTACGAATTTAATCGCGTTACTTTTGGTATGTCAAGCAGCCCGTTTCTCGCAATGCGCACGTTACGTCAGCTGATAAACGACGAACGTCAACGCTTCCCGCTTGCCGCTTCGGCATTGGACAAAGACTCCTTGTATATGGACGATTTTGCCTACAGCTGTTTGACATACGAAGAGGCATTAAATCTGTCCACCGAATTGATTCAACTATTCGCCGCTGGGGGATTTGAACTTGTGAAATTCGCTAGCAATTCTCCCGAGTTTTTAAACGCGATTCCCGAGGAAATCCGCGTTACTGAACTGGTTGACATCGGATCTGACGCGAACCTAAAAATTCTCGGTCTGCAATGGTCACCCGCTTCCGACAATTTTGTTTTTACTGTGTCGCGTGATGAGCGTGATTGTACTAAACGCAACATTCTGTCCACAGTCGCGCGCCTTTGGGATTTGATGGGATTTGTCGCGCCCGTAACGCTGCTTGCGAAACTTATCATCAAATCACTTTGGGAATCCGAAATTGGATGGGATGATGAACCCCCCTCACATGTGATCGATTTATGGCGGCGTTTTGTGTCTGAATTACCTTTATTGGAAAAAATTAAAATCCCGCGTTTCGTAGGTTTTCAACCGCAATTCGTACTGTCGATCTTAGCCTTTGGCGACGCAAGTGAGCGCGCATTTGGGGGAGTTGTATACCTACACGTGTTCTGCCCTTACACCAATAAGACTATGGTAAGCCTTGTGTGCGCCAAGTCGAAAGTGGCTCCCGCTAAAACCAAGGTCACGCTCGCGCGCTTGGAATTGTGCGCTGCACTTGTTGTGTCCAAGTTGGTGTGCACTGTCAAAGATACGTATACGTCACGTTGTCAAATTCACAACATACTTGCCTTTTCTGATAGTACCGTGACGTTAGCTTGGATTCATTCATCACCAGCACGTTGGCAAACTTACGTAGCGAACCGCGTTACGCAAATACAAGCGAATGTCGACCCGCGTAACTTTTATCACATCAAAGGTAGTGAGAACCCTGCGGATTGTTTGTCACGCGGATTGACACCCGCTCAGTTGGTTGACCATCCATTATGGTTCAATGGGCCCGCTTTCGTTCATACGCCTATGAGTGAATGGCAGCTAGAAGATTTTAATCCGCAAATTGTTACTAACCCGCCGGAGCAGAAAACTGTAAAAATATTGTTAACTAAAGAAAGCAGACCAGTTACGCCGCTTTTATACGAATTAGCTCTTCGTATTTCCTCTTGGAAAAAACTGCTTCACATTGTCATTTACTTATACAGATTTATTAAAAAATTGCCAAGGAAATTAGAACTTTCTCACTTTCGTACCGCAGAGCTAGCTGTTTTGCGCGCTGTACAGGAAATACATTTCTCCTCTGAGTTGAAAATTATAAGCAATAATGGAACCTTACCGCGCTCCTTTGCAAAACTTAGTGTCTTTCTAGACGAAAAGGATAATTTATTGCGCGTGGGAGGTCGCCTAGTTCACTCGGAATTGGATTATGATAGTAAACACCCAATTTTACTCCCTTCACACGACCATGTCGTTAATCTTATTATAGATTATGAGCATAAGAAGAATCTTCATACTGGCTCTGGTCTTTTGCTTTCGATCCTACGACAAAAATATTGGATTTTCGGAGGTCGAAATGCAGTAAGAAAACGCGTTAATAACTGCAATTTATGCTTTAAAAATAAACCTTCTCCGCATTTTCCTTTAATGGGAGATCTACCACAATTCAGAGTTTGTGAAGTGAATAAGGCTTTTGTAGAAACTGGTTGCGACTACGCTGGTCCCATCAGAATAATACCTCATCGTCGTCGCGGAGTGCGCAGTATTAAGGCTTACATATGCCTGTTCATATGTTTGGTTACTCATGCTGTACATATTGAACTCTCATCTGATTTGTCCACACATTCCTTTTTAAACGCGCTTACACGCTTTCTATCGCGTCGCGGCCCGATCAGCTGTATGTACTCTGACCGTGGCACAAATTTCGTAGGTGCCAGATCGCATCTGAAATCTTTATATGATTTGATTCGTTCACCTGAATATAACTCAGAGTTCTCAGCTGCATTACTTGAAAACCAAGTTGAATGGAGGATGAATCCTCCTTCAGCTCCCCATCACGGTGGAATATGGGAAAGTAATATCAAGTGTGTGAAAACTCATTTGAATAAAGTAGTTGGAGATCAACTTCTCACCTATGAGGAAATGCTCACTGTACTCACTCAGATAGAGGTACTGTTAAATTCTCGTCCTCTGTCAGTGTTGAGTTCTGATCCGACAGATCCTTTACCATTAACTCCGTCTCATTTTTTGACATTGACGCCTTTGAAGTCGCTTCCTCAAGCGGATTTATCTAATAACAAAACCCCGCGTCAACGCTTTCAATTAATTGACTCTATGGTTCAGTCATTCTGGAAGAGATGGCGAGTAGAATATTTGAACACTTTACAGAGCAGACAAAAATGGACTAAGAAGTCTGACTCCATTGAAAAGGGGACAGTTGTTCTAATAAAAACTGACAATGCTCCTCCGCTACAATGGCCAATAGGCATTATTATTGATACTTTCCCCGGAAAAGACGGAGTGGTGAGAGTGGCGGATGTAAAAACTAAAACTGGTGTCTATCGGCGCCCAGTGGTAAAACTTTGCCCTTTACCCAACCAATAACTCTACTAAATGTTGCATTTTTGTAAATAACCTGTTTAAAAAAAAAAAAAAAAAAAAAAAAAAAAAAAAAAAAAAAAAAAACTTTCTAGTTTCTACTCAATTTTGGTTTTGACTCGCTTGTGTGTAGTTATTATATTATACCTTGTACGAGGTACGCATTTACGTCATAGATGACGTTTTCCCCCCAAAATTTAACACTCTTTTCCCAACATTCTCTATTAACTTGGAGCGCTGTTTTTTGATATTTCTGGACTGTTGGTTTTGAAAGTGGATTACTCATCCCCTTTCAAGGTGGGGGAGAATGGTTTGGCTGTAAGCAAGGTAACCCTTTGCCGCCTTTTGCTCTATCCTTTCCTTTTCCTTCGCGCACACACCGACTCGGAAGCAATCGTCACCGTTCGGAAGTGTTCGGATGTCAACGTGGCGCTCCCTCGGCTGCGTGAAAAAACAAAAGACTGTTGTGTGTGTATCGCTACTGCGTGCGCGTGCCTCAATTTTTCGCAAGCTTATAAATTGAATATAAATATTTAATAACCGCATAATTTAAGCAAACATCCAAACTATAATAGCCGCGAGTGTTTTCCAAACCTGTATAAAACTGTGAAGTGCAAAAATAAAAGCGTCGCTGGCACCCAAGCCGCGACGCCATTCGAGGATCCGCCATATTCAGTCGGTGTGGTAAGTGAATTCCCTTTTCCTAAACCTAAAAGAGCAATAGGTCATATCAGTCTCCCATTCTTTTCTCTGCCATTAAACCTAATAATACAGTCCACAAAAGATTATTTTCTTGAAACCAGCGCCTTCAGCTATCGAACGCATCTTTCATACACCAGTATTTAAAATATTTATCCAGTGTAACCTATGTATACAAACAATATATTAATAAGAATGTCAAAAATTTATGAAAGGAATAATCATTCATTTCACTTAAGTAAGTATGGGTCTGCGCTAGGAAGACCCTCTCCGAATCTGCAAATACGTCTAGATTGACATACCGCATAGCAACATTGTTGAAGAGTGAGAGAACCCTAGCAGTAGGCGCATTGTCGGCACGACGGGTGCGCGCGTTGTATGTATGTAAAAATAAAAGAGAATTCCGTATTCTAGTGGCCAGCAAGGTGACCTTGAGCGGGGGTCCGGCCATGATGCGCACGCGGCTCATCGACGAGGCGGAGAGCGGGTCGGGCGGCGCGCTCGACACCGACCTCATCGAGTACTACCAGCTGCTTGCTGAGAAGGGGGATGTGCAGGCGCAGGTAAATTCATATAAATATTCCAGTGGCCAGCTTCCACCGGGTGGCAATCTCCCCTGGGCAGTCTGGAAGTCGCTCAACCGACTCCGGGCTGGTGTAGGGAGGTGCCATGCAAACCGGAAAAGGTGGGGCTTCTCAAGCAACGATAGGTGTGATTGTGGCGCTCTACAGACAATGTCTCATCTACTGTGCTGCCCAACAAACCCCTGCTCATGTACATTGAAGGATCTGCAAGAGGCGAACGACAAGGCCATCGCCGTTGCAACCCATTGGTCCAATCTACTGTGATCCCGTTTCCATTGACGTCGAAGAAGAAGTGGCCAGCAAGGTGACCTTGAGCGGGGGTCCGGCCATGATGCGCACGCGGCTCATCGACGAGGCGGAGAGCGGGTCGGGCGGCGCGCTCGACACCGACCTCATCGAGTACTACCAGCTGCTTGCCGAGAAGGGAGATGTGCAGGCGCAGGTAGGAATGCGTTTGTTGCGGATGCACGTAGGGGACTTTGTTCATATCTCAAAGAAAGATTAGAATCCGGGTTTGTTAGTATATAAGCCATATAGTATTAACAATAAATGTGCATTGAGTAAACAGCTACGGTCTTTATAATATTGCTCCGCTACTGGTTATCAACCCGCGTCAAGCATGGCAGCCTTCAGCGACGGCAGCGCCGGAGCGCTGACCAATAGAAGAACCTGGACCCCAGCCGTCATATCTACAATTGTCACCATTCCTTTCCATTACGTATGCCTGACCATAATGCCATACGTAATACGTTCATATCAAAATAGAAACACAACGACGGCCGATGTTGCGCAGTGCTAGTGCGACTGCCTGCGGCGCTAAGATTCCAGGTTCGATTCCTGGTGTGGCACTTACAAGGTTGATATTTACTGTGTTGTGAATCTGTTTCTATGTATTAGGTGCGGCCCCAAAAAATGGCTGAGTGTGGTTTTCCAATGTTGGTTTTTCTTTTTAATAGACATTATTTTGACAGTAAAGAAAACACACTAGTGCGGGAAAGGTATAGAAAAAGCACGCGTGTGTAATAGCCAACATCCCGATCGCTATACGGCCCTGCAATACGCCACTTTTTGAGCAACTGTATTAAAAAAAAAAATTCGTTTCCCTAACATAGCAGTGGCCTATGCAACGATACTACAGGCTACAATTCTACAGGTGAAATTCGATGTACTTTGCGTAGCCGGTGGGACGTTATAAACCTAAGATTTTTGATCCGCTACGCAATGTACATCGAATTTCACCTGTACAATTCGCTAGTTTCCTGGGTCAATAAAAAAATATAAGAGTTGTACGCTTAAACCTATTGTCCAAAAATACTACAGAATTCATTTATTATTTTTCGAAATATTCAAAGTTTGAATTAATAATCAGAAAATAATAATAATATAAATGTAAGTGTTTTAACGCCATCTAAATACTTAGGGCGTTACGTCATACTTCTAATTCTTCAAACAAAATATCATTTAAATCGTTTTAATAAGTAGCTCATTTGACTTGTCAGGAAACAAGCCTATTGTAGCATGTAGGTTCTAAAAACGAGGCACAGTACAGAAAAAGTTGTTCTGTTTGATGGTGTGATAACACCTGCAAAGTTTTCGTTACACCGTCCCTTACACCCCGTATAATGTTGGCAGGTGGGCCTGGGGCAGCTGCACTTCCAAGGCGGGCGCGGCGTCACGCTGGACATCAACAAAGCGCTCCACTACTTCCAGCAGGCGGCTAAGACCGGGAACCCCGTCGCTTATGCCTTCTTGGGCAAGGTAAACAAACCCGTGGTTATAGCCTCCAAGTCGAAGTTTAGTCATTGAGAAAATTTCAAATTAACAAGAGATAATAATTTCGATAGCTTTTTTATGAATCCACTTATTACTTTTTTATAGTCGGTGCAGACTTTAAAATACAGGTAAATTAAATTATTACGAGTAGAAGAGAAAATAATAAAATCGATTGCTTCTTTATGAATCGACTTATTACTTTTTTTGACGATCGATGTGGCGCAATGGTAGTGCGACTGCCTTTGACGCAGAAGGTTCCGGATTCGATTCTCGGTGGGCCACTCACAAAGTTGATATTTATCACTTTGTTAAGTTGTTCCCAGTCTGGTTAGGTTGTCTGTCTTTCTGAACCACCCGATTGTCTGTAAGTAAAATGGTTCCGTGTTTCGGATGGCACGTTAAGCCGTAGGGCCCGGTTGCTGTCTATTACTTAGACGGCGGTCGTTACACAACCATGTCAGAAGCCTGCTACTTGTAGAAGGTGGTTGAAAAATTCTGACACTAGGGTTCATCGGGTCGTTGGACGACTCGGACCCACACGAAAAAAAGTCCGTAACCAGTTCTTTATTGTTTCAAGGGTTTACATAGGTCTTATTTAACAGTATTGAACCAACATGAACCCAGGTAGGGCACTACAATGTTTATTTCTTAAAACAAAGAAACAGCTGGGAGTTGGTGCACGGAGGCTATAGCCTTTGTTAGGCAGATAGGGCGTCGGATGAGAGACAAGGGCCTGGACCTTCGCTCTGGCTCGTTCCTAGTGCAAGGTTGTCCATTGCAATACAACCTGGTAATGCTAGTAGTGTAATGGGCACCTTTTTTAGTTAATTATTTATTTTGTTATATTTTATTGTTGTTTGTAAAACAACCCCATCTACACACGACACTAGCTAACTAAAGTGCAACTGCGCTTACTCACATATCCAAAGGTACGTAAAGTTTCACTATCTTTTGCATGGATGTCGCTGTAACTATACTAGCTTGAGCATGTAGATGGCGTTGCTATAGCCCTCCTTATAATATCGAGTCGCTCCATAGATCGTTCTCTTTCGGCTACGGCCACTGCCCTGTACAGACGTGACAATACACTCTTATTAGCTGATTCCAGATTCTTCATTTCTGCTCCCTCACCAAACCCTCAAACCATTGAACAATTGTTATTGTTATTTTATTATTGACTGCATTTTTTTGTAATGTTTTATATCTGTTCTGTGACAATTATTTATGAATAAATTTTAGATATACTTGGAAGGCGGCGACGATATAAAGGCGGACAATGAGACTGCGTTGCGCTACTTCAAGAAGGCGGCCGAGCTCAGCAACCCTGTGGGACAGAGCGGGCTCGGGATCATGTACTTACAGGTATACTACATACATACATACATATATCACGCCTTTATCCCTTGCGGGGTAGGCAGAGCGTCAACGGCCGTAAGAATACGGTCGCCATCGCCACGTCTGACATTTTTGAGGATTGTCGCCAAGGTTGTTCAAGAAAACATGTGTATCACTATAGTGACAGGTTGTCAGAGTATACTACATTTATTTATTTATTGAAAAAGGATCATCAACATCACAACATATTTTACATTTTTAAAATCTTATATATAAAACTTCTATCTAATATGCTTGACAATTAAAGATGAACACAACACAACATAACTCATATGAGCTAGGGACGATGCGCTTACAGCAACATTATCTTAAATCTACATTTACACAATTCGCTAGTTCCCTGAGTCATTAAAAAATATAACAGTTGTACGCTTAAAACCATTGGCCAAAAATACTACGGACTTCATTTATCATTTTTCGAAATATTCAAAGTAATTAATATTAGTCTCGCTCCTAGGACGTGATTGGGCTGGTTGTTTAAACAACCAATCAATTAATTCCGAGTGAGCACGCGCTCCCCACCAAGCCGACAGCCGTAGTTTTGATGTCCCCGGGCCCAAAACGATTAGACCATCACATACATAATATGAGAGTAAATTTAAATCTATTATTAAGAAAACATTATGTTATAAAGCCTAATGATTACGTTAATGACAAAGAGGCATGGTCCTCTGAGATTCCAGCGCAGCACAAGAAACATGCAGTCATTTGTAATACCAAATCGGGACGTGCATGGAACTTAAAATTGACATAAATACTCGTAGAAAGGAAGACTTTATAAGACGAAACAGATAGAATTATCTACTGTAGCACTTGTATTTTATTTTAGTGTAGCCGTCTATTGGGCTATTAATATATTTTAAAACTTAGCTAGGGTAGCTTAGGTCCTATGGTACAAATTGTTAATTGAGAATAGGAGCACTTTTGAGCAGGTATTTGGGTGGTTTTCCTGTTCAGGGGGTCCGGCTGATTTACATGACACATGTAAATATATATTTTTTTAAATATCCACTTTAATAGCTACATGCTAGTAAGTTACATGCTGTGTGGTCAGCCTGGCCGGCCCCGAGGCAGTGCCTTTTTTATCCCACTCGTGCCGCGTTTCTACTAGGAACATAAAATTGTTATAAAAAAGAGAAAATTGTGTCTGACAATTTTCTCTTTTTTACAATGACTAATTTATTTTTAATGACAGTATTGTATTGTAAATTCTTGACTTTCTGAAAGTATTCGTTGTGAATCTACTTGGAAATAAACGATTGAAATTTGAAAATTTGAATTAATCGACCAGAAATTAGTCCATTTTGGCTACTGTAACTAAAATGTTTTTTTTTTTTGTTGATGTGTATTAGGGTCGCGGAGTGCCCAAGGACACGAACGCAGCGTTCAAATACTTCACTCTCGCAGCCAACCAGGGCTGGGTAGAAGGCCAGCTACATCTTGGCTTCATGTATTTCGGTAAGTCTTTGCCTACCTCGTAGTGTAAAAGGATTTGTATGTCCAATTTCTTTTTTTCGTATTTCGACCAATATATATATATATTGAGGTTGGACTGAAGATGAATATGTCGAAGAACAAGTTAATGACAAACCGTTCTGAGCTTAATGTGGATGTGGATGGACAGAGGATTGCATATATCGATGAGTACGTATACTTAGGCCAAATAGTCTCTTTTCAGGCAAGGCAAGACAAAGAAGTCGAGAGACGGTTCAAAAATGCCTGGAAGAGCTATTGGTCTATAAAGGAGCTTTTGAAGGGCAAACTTCCATTGACACTTAAGCGCAGACTCATGGACATGTGCATTCTTCCCATCTACCTACGGCGCTCAAACTTGGTCCCTGACTGACATCCAGAAGTTCAAACTCAGGGTCTGCCAACGAGGCATGGAGCGCAGCATACTCGGGGTTAGGTTAATTGACCGAGTCAGAAACACAACGCTGCGCTCCCGCACACAAATAGTCGACGTAGGTCAGAAGGCAGCACATCTCAAGTGGGATTGGGCCGGACATGTGGCCAGAATGCCTACTACACTATGGGCAAAAATAACTACTACTTGGGTCCCCCCTTACGCAAAAACGGGCACGCGGTCGTCCCAGAAAAAGGTGGAAAGGCGAGCTACATACCTACGCCCATGACTGGATGGAGGCGGCCTTTGCCCTGCAGTGGGACATGTCTGGCTCAAAATAAATAAATAAATAAAATTTATTATTTATAATTTTCCAGGCGGCATCGGCGTCCGTCGGGACTTCAAGCAAGCCAACAAGTACTTCTCGCTGGCGTCCCAGACCGGGCACGTGCTGGCTCTGTACCACCTGGGGCAGATGCACGCTCAGGGGCTCGGCGTGCTCAAGTCCTGCACCACTGCTGTTGAGGTACGTTATAACTCTCTCTTTTCTTGTGGGACCAACGCCCCGATGAACCCTGGCGTTATCGGACCTAGTGGTAGGTTATACCCACTTAAAACGCTGATGATGTGATGATGTGTGATGCCGGCTTAGAGTAGCATCACCTCACATCCTTCCCGCGGTTGTTGTAAGAGGCGACTAAGGGACTCGAAAGTATTGGAGTATTACAATTTTTAGGCCACAGGCTGACAACCTGTCACTATAGTGATACACATGTTCTCTGAAACAACCTTAGAAAACAATCCTCAAAAATGTCAGACGTGGCGATAGCGACCGTATTCTTACGACCGTTAACGCTCTGCCTACCCCGCAAGGGATAAAGGCGTGATATATGTATGTATGTAATCAATTTGGTATTGATCAAATTCCCAGCTGTTCAAGAACGTGTGCGAGCGCGGCGAGTGGTCCTCCCGGCTGATGCTGGCGCACGCGGCGTGGCGCGCGCGGGACACCGACTCCTCGTTCCTGCAGTACCTGGCGCTGGCTGAGCGAGGGTACGAGGTGGCGCAGAGCAACGCCGCCTTCCTACTGGACAACGGTCAGTGTCTATAGGAAACGCGACAGAAGTGGACTCCACAATTACAAATAGTAGAAACAATCCGATTAAAGAAAGGATCAGTAAATGGTGACTGATTGATAAATACAACAAAACGATCCATAAACGAAGATTGTATCGTCTCACGGAGGACAGTAACCAGTGGAGAACGCGTCGGTGCGATTTTGTTCAAAACCAAGCTCACTGGTTTTTGCGGGGGGAGAGGTAATTATCGCTAGACGCAATTGGCTTTCGCAATGACCGCATATTTTGTAGAGATGGGAAAAATAAATATGTAAAATTATATCGATATTTTATATCACCGTTCAATAAGTTTACTCATATTATGTGATTGAAATTTATTGAAACATGTGCATGCTAATATTAATATAGCGATATATGTATATAAAAAATTAATAAGTACCTACTTACATTGTAATTTTAGGGTATGTATTGAAATAATTGTATCGAATTGGAAACGACCTGTTACGATCATTTTGGATGGTAGGGTTGGTTGGCGAGTCGATGCTGGTCAGCGGACAGACAGACGGACATGACAAGATGATATATTGACCTACCTATTGATATTTTGTTCTGATTTCATAATAAATGAAATAGTTACAAATTGACTCGAGAGTGTTGGTGTATTTTTAGGCGATAGGCTGACAACCTGTCACTATAGTGATACACATGTTTTCTGAAACAACCTTAGAAAACAAACATCAAAAATGTCATACGTGGCGATAGTGGCCGTATTCTTACCATTGGCCATTAACGCTCTGCCTACCCCGCAAGGGATAAAGGCGTGGTATATGTATGTATGTATGTATGTTACAAATTGATATTCGACTAGCGCAAGATCTTTTATTTGATTTAGATTTTCGTTCCGGGTGGCGCGGGGGGAATACGTCCGCGCCACTCCATATACCCCGAATGCATTCATTCATATAATATACATTGTAGGTAAGTTGTTTTAGTACGTACATTAACATAATTCTTTTATGACGATCCTAGAATTATCGATAAAATCATTGTATACTTCTGAGAACAGTGGTATAGCACTAATACGAAGAAAGAGCCAGCCTACGTATGGACACACCCGTGCGTTAGAAAGGGATAGCAATGAAAGACATCAACGGGAGCGCATCAGAAATTATAAATATGGAATTATTTTTCATTAAAATGAAAGTTTGAAAGAATCAAGCATAAAAATGTTTACCTATGAAATGTTATCCCGTCTTTTGAGGAACTTGATGTTGTACTACACTTTCCAAACCATTTCACTGCACAGCAAGGCATTCTTGTTTACGTTTATACGCCAAAAAACGAAGCGCGGAACGTCCGTTCTTTCGCACAGTCTCAACCCGACTAATCAAAATTTTGATGCGTCTGCTTAATATAGCAGACATCAAGTGAGTGCGGTCGCCCCCGCATGCGTTCTCCACTGGTTACTGTCCTCCGTGTATCGTCTGGTATTCAAATTGCACATACATACACATATCACGCCTTTATCCCTTGCGGGGTAGGCAGAGCGTTAACGACCGTAAGAATACGGCCACTATCGCCACGTCTGACATTTTTGAGGATTGTTTTCCAAGGTTGTTTCAGAAAACATGCGTATTACTATTGTGACAGGTTGTCAGCCTGTCGCCTAAAAATTGTAATACACCAATACTCTCGAGACCCTTAGTCGCCTCTTACGACACCCGCGGGAAGGATGTGGGGTGATGCTATTCTAAGCCGGCATCACACGGCATTGATAAGAAGCACGACATTAATGTCTATACTGAATAAAAAAAGTTGACGTAACAAATTACGAGTTTTCCTGGTTATTTTTCCAGGCGAAGTCCGGCTGTTCCCCGACCCGGAGCGGTGGCGGCGCGCGCTGCAGCTGTGGGGCCGCGCCGCCGCGCAGGGCTGCTCCTCCGCCAGGGTCAAGCTGGGCGACTACCACTACTACGGACAGGGCACGCCGCAGGACCTGGAGGCCGCCGCTCATCACTACAGGTGGGAACATCAAAAATATATGACTGATAATAAATATTGAAATGATAAAAATAATGATAAAAAAATATGCCGTGCCGTGTGATGCCGGCTTCGAATAGCATCACCCCATTTCTTCCATATTGAAATGATAAAAAGATATGAAGTGGGTCACCATTGCTGAGATACTCCGTGTGATGTCGGCTTAGTATAGCATCACTCCACATACTTCCCGCGGGTGTCGTAAAAGGCGACTTAGGGACTCGAGGGTTTCATGTGTATTACCATTTTTAGGCGACAGGCTGACAACCTGTCACTATAGTGATATTTACACATGTTTTCTAAAACAATTGGAAAACAATCCTCAAAAATGTCAAACGTGGCGATAGCGACCGTATTCTTCGGCCGTTAAAGCTCTGCCTACCCCGCAAGGAATAAAGGCGTGATATACGTATGCATGTATGTTGCTGAGATTTACCTTATTTTCCCGATGACATGTTACGCGGAAATGTCGTTTCTAATCATCTTCTTTGCTCTTTTCGTGTGGGAAACCGAGTCGTCCAGCGACCCGATAAACCCTAGTGTCAGAATTTTTCAACCGCGTCCTACAAGTAGCAGGCTTCTGTCATGGTTGTGTTACGCCCGCCGTCTAAGTAATAATCATAGACAGCAATCGGGACCTACGGCTTAACGTGCCATCTGAAACACGGAACCATCTTACTTACGGACAATCGGGTGGTTCAGCCCGCAATGTCCTAACCAGACAGGGAACAAATTCGCAAAGTGAGAAATATCAACTTGTGAGTGACCCTCCGAGAATCGAACCCGGAATCTTAACCTTTTTAAAAAATTATACTGGACAATTCACTCAACGCCATCTAGCCCCAATTTAAACAAAGCTTGTATAGTTTAGGAAATATAATTTGAACCACTCATATTTTGACCTATGTTCCTTGGAGAAAGTTGTTCAGTTTCATGGGCTGTATCACCACTTAAAATATTTGCAGCAAATTTTTTTACATCCTGTATAACAGGTATGACCGCAGCTCTTGTACCTTTAGCAGAGAGGTCCGGTCCGGTTTTATGCTCTAAAGGTTAGGTAGCCGACCCCATCAGAGATAAGCTTGGACGAAATAACCACTGGACGCGAAACGATGTCATTTCACCCTTTACCCCTCTAGCCACAAACCCTGAAATTTTGCCAAAGTTATCTAACCGCAACCGTCAGTGTCGCTTCAGTGCTACGAGAGAAAACATCGCTTTAAAAATGGTGAAATGTGCTGTATTGCTTTGTGAAAACTATAGCCATTGTACAAGCAATATTTCTTTTCACTCGTAAGTATATTTTTGTCCTGTATTTTGTGTTATTTACGTAGAAAATTAATAAAATATGCAAGACTGGATCGTATAATACGACACAATAAAAAAGGTCATATTTTATAGAACATTTCAACCAATATTTGATCGTACTCTAATTAGTCGGTTATTATCAGTCATTTTTTCATTCGTTCAACAATTACATTCAGTCTAGTGCTATTCAATTTTCTATGAAGGATATCGATAAAAATAATAGTAAAGTCTATTTTATTCAAAAGTGACCTAAAATGTAAACAAACCATTTGCTATAACCTCGTCGATAGATTTTGCCTTATTTCATTGAAACCTCACGTTATAACTGTGTTGCAAGTATGTAGGTACACATTTCGCTTTCTTATGGGTGTTCATAATAAAAAAAAAATATATAGCTTACCATCATCGACGCGTTCTCTCGCTTAGATTTCTGATACGCAGAATCAAGCGCCTTATGTACCTATCCTACTGCTGGCGACAGATCCAAACACTAGACGAAGAAAATTGTTTAAAATATTTAAAAACACGCGTAAATGTATTTGTTTACGCATTACATTTTTGAGTAAGTGCAATTTTGTGACGTGGTGGCCACTTTCCAGGCGCATTTCAAAAGTATTTTCACATTCTACAGAAACAGAACACTAGATACAGTGTATCGTTCTATTTTAAACAATAAATATCACGCATAAATTATTTATTAATATTTATTAGTACGAAAAACCGCGAACGGCGCTCCAGATAAAAGGGCAGAGCACACCGGCCTGCGTAATGCAGCTTGTATCACCACTTTTTTAAAAAAGGTGGAAGAAAATTAGCTGCAAATATTTTAAGGGATGAATCAGCCCATGAAACTGAACGCATTTTTAGCCCTCTAAAACCACATCACCGTTTTAGTTTAAAAATAACTTACGCACTTTAGAAAAAAAATATTAAGAAAAGCATATCGTCAAAGTGAGTATTGTCATAAAAAAATGGTTGATATAAATTCCATTCTCATTTCATTTCAGTTATTGTAGGAGTATGTACTCCTAAAACCATCTGACTACTGGCCCTAAAAAAAGATTCCTAAGATTCACACTTCGTGAAATTAGGTTTTTTCAAGATAAGCAAATCCAATCGGTGCTGCTAGCGTATTTCAAAATTTATTACAATTAAAATGTGGATTTATAATGTTTTCTCGCAAATGGAAGAAAAGCATTACTTATACAGCCTTAGCCAAAATGGAAATTTCTGGTCTCTTTCCGTCCACATGGGAACGGAACAACGACGTAGCACAGTGGTAGTGCGACGGCCTGCAACGCAGCAGGTTCCGGGTTCGATTCCCGGTAGGTCACTCACAAAGTTGATATTTGTCACTTTCTAAATTTACTCCCAGTCTGGTTAGGACATTGCGGACTGAACCACCTGATTGTCCGCAAGAAATATGGTCATGTATTTCGTATATCACGTTAGGTTAGGCCGCAGGTCCCGGTTGCTATCTATAAATGGCGGTCGTTACACAACCATGTCTGAAGCCTGCTACTTGTAAAAGGCGGTTGAAAAATTCTGACACTAAGGTTCATTGGGTCGTTGGACGACTCGGTGACCCACACGAAGAAAGAAAGAAACTTGGGAAGGCCTTGACTTCATCTCATCCTTCCAATATTACTCGACCAGAAATTGATCCATTTTTGTCTATTGTCATAACGTACTATTTTATCCGGCATGAAAGTGTTTCTATTTTAAACTGACATCACAGTATTAAAGGTCCATTTTTTTAACACTTAACGTTTTACATGTACTTACCTGTTATATGTTTTTTTAGGAATAAGTTGATCAAAAACTTCATTCAATCATTCATTCGTTGTCGATTATCGACTATGGTACAGCACTGTCTTTGACTTACTTCATAAACCGGAAAAAATCAAAACTGTCAGAGAAGTAAAGAGATGATGATGTAATACGTGTACATTTCAATTTGGAAGAATAATATTTGTCCTTTCCTCCCTCCCCCCCAATATTGGTTGAATGAGTTTTCAAACAAAATCGATACGTTTCGCGTCCAGTGGTTATTTCGTCCAAGGAGATAAGGCAAGGAGAATGATAACATATTCTTATTTTTCTTTCTCTAATTTGAGAAAGAAATTTAAAACTATAGAAACAACCGTAAATGGATCTGAATCCGTAGTAAAGACAAACACAATAAGCAAGTTGAAAGGGTATATCGACAAAAAAAACACTTCGATACCGCGTTTTAAAAAACAAGTGGCGCCATCTATTTTGGTATTGAAAAATTATTTTTCATCTCTATAAAAAAAACTACGGTACGGGGCACTGCACGACCGAATTGCCTGGAAACGCTAAGCTTAGCAGGTCAAACTGAACAACTTTTTTGTTTGGAAGGGTCGTTTTTTTAGTTAGCCTTTCAGGAAAGTCAGTCGTTTCTACCTCCCTGTTTAATTGTATATGTGTGTCTAAGAGTGTGTATTCAATGTGTGTGTCCCACGACGATATACCAGGTGTAATTGGCGGTCCTCCTTTCGTGTGGGACACCAAGTCGCCCAACGACCCGATACAGGTTTATCCTAGTTCACGCACATGATACACTTCTCAATAATGTTCTAATTTAGTACACATGTAATTTGTGAAGGCTTACCTTTAATAAATCATTTTATTTATTATTTACTTATTTATAGGATCGCGTCAGAACAGCTGCACAACGCGCAGGCCACTTTCAACCTGGGCTACATGCACGAGCGCGGCCTCGGCCTCACGCAGGTCAGTCTGTGTAAAAAGTACACATGGGGCGGGTACCCGGCAATCCGACATGAATCCGGTATCCGGCGGATCCGGCACTTTTCGAGGATCCGGCCAGGGTAATGGGGCTAGGTACCTGGCAATTTCACAAGCCCCAAAAAAAGAAAATTAGTACTATAATCGTTTATTGTAACACAAATGGTAATCTAATTTATAAATAATACAGGTGTAAAAAAAATTGCTGCAAATATTTTAAGGGGTGAATCAGCCCATGAAACTGAACAACTTTCCCTAAGAAACAAAGATAAAAATATGTAAAAAAATTGGACCTCCCATACAAAATTAGCAACCGGCCAAGTCAATTTGTATGGAGGTTAAAACAAAATATCTCATATTTCGGCCAATGTTTCTTGGGGAATGTTCCTTACAATATTTGCAGCTAATATTTGTACACATTATATATTTCTATATTATTATTTTTGTAATGTCCTTACCCGAGGACTCACGGTCTCAGAAGGTTATTTTATTTTATTATTTAATAGAACAGGAGCTGGTCCTGAGAATGAATAAATGAAATTTTTAATTTGCTTGCAAACATTTTAAAATACAGATAATAAGATCACAATTGAGGCCAAACATGTTGCAACCAGTTATGGTATGCAAATAAAGAAGACCAACACACAACACCTTTAGATATATTTAATACATTAAAACATTACAAAATAAAAACATTATCATCAGGAGGTTAATACTCGTGTTCGTTTCCAGGACTTGCACTTGGCCAAGCGCTGCTACGACCTGGCGGCCGACACGTCGCCCGACGCGCGCCTGCCCGCCACTCTAGCGCTCGCCAGGCTCAACGCGCACAGAGCGTTAACGCAGTTGTACGACGTGAGTACCGCCTGCTCGACGCTTGCCAATGGGCTTGTTTCCGGACAGGTCCAATGAGCTACTTTTTAAAACGATCCAAAACGGTATACGGGGTGTAAGGGAACAGCGTCCCGAATACTGATAGGGTGCAAGCAGACCATGAAACTGATCAACTTTCTTTTAGGAACATATGTCAGTAAACGTCAAAAAATTTTTGGATTCCCATAGTAAATGCAGTCGGCTGATCGCGATTTTGTAAGGGAGGTATTATTTATAGAGGAAGTGTTTTTGTACAATAGTTTTAATGACCCAGGAAACGAGCGAATTCCTAAGCACAGACTTGAAATTGATGGGTGCAGGCATTACGCGTCAAAAAAAGTTCAACAGGAAAAATTCAGCAAATATTTGGCGTCAATTGACGTGTAGAGCTCTGACGTCGTCAGCGAGCAGGATGTAAATATGAAATTCTCCTAAGTGTGACAAGGATAGATATGTTGTCAAGGACAATCATTTGTTTTGTCACCAAATATTTGCTGCATTTTTTCTGTTGAACTTTTTCGGTTGAATTATTTTGACGCGTAATGCTGCAGGCAAAATTGATTGAAAGTAACAACCCTAAGCGAGTAGGCAAATACAGCAGTGAATCGGCCGGAGTTAGCCTACTTCCCCCCTTCTTTATATGCCGTTGCCTCGTAGGCGTCTCCCAGTCGAGAAGAAGACCGGATCGGCGTTCCCCTGGTCACAAAATTCATTAAGTCCATATTTTAGATTATCGGAAAATTTTGGAAACGTATTTTACATACATACATACATACATACATATATCACGCCTTTATCCCTTGCGGAGTAGGCAGAGCGTTAACGACCGTAAGAATACGGTTGCTATCGCCAAGTCTGACATTTTTGAGAATTGTTATCTAAGGTTGTTTCATAAAACATGTGTATCACTATAGTGACAGGTTGTCAGCTTGTCGCCTAATGTAATACACCAATACTCTCGAGTCCCTTAGTCGCCTCTTACGACACCCGCGGGAAGGATGTGGGATGATGCTATTCTAAGCCGGCATCACACGACATTTTACATACATACACATACACAAATCACGCCTTTATTCTTTCCGGGGTAGGGAAAGCGTTAACTATCGTAAAATTACGGTCGTTATCGCCACGTCTGCCAAGTATTGAGGGCCCTTTTCGATGATACATGTATCACTGCAGTGGCAGGTTGTCAGCCTGTCGCCTAAAATTGTAATACACATGAAATCCTCGAGTCCCATAGTTACCTCTTACAACACCCGCGGGAAGAAATGGGGTGATGCTATTCTAAGCCAGCATCTTTATCTTTATATTTCCTTGCAGTCGATATTCGAGAGTCCGCTGGCAGTGGTCTTCCTGTCCGGAGACTCCCTGCTAGCGTCCAACTGGGACCTCTACCTCATCACGGCGCTACTCGGGGCCCTGGGCCTCGTTCTGTACCTACGGAGACCTCAGCAAGTCCAAGCTTGAGACACCAGCGGTTAATTGTCTTAAGGTCCGTATTTGTAAATCGCACTCAACTCTGAGATCGATCTGCATACATACATATATCACGCCTTTATCCCTTACGGGGTAGAGCGTTAGCTGGTCGTCATGATACGGTCGCCATCGCCAAGCCTGACAAATATAGAGGGCCGTTTGAGATATTTTGTCTTATCACTATAGTGACAGTTGTAATACACCTGAAACCCTCAAGTCCCTCAGTCGCCTCTTAGATCGATCTCAAGAGCGATTTCTGTGTCAGTCAATACTAACAGCATCTTAAAGTTGCACTCAAGATCGGTCTCAGAGTTGAGTGCGGTTTATAATGCGGGTCTAACTTTCGTGGTGATACCTATAACAAAAGCCGATCGATTTTGTACGATGGGCTTGTAGTGTCAAACTAGTGTCGGTATACAGGCTGTAAAAAAAATTCGCTGCTAATATTTTAAAGAGTGAACCAGGCCATGAAACTGAACAACTTTCCCCAAGGAACATAGATCGAAATATGAAAAAGAAACCTCCTCCCATACAAAATTACCTACCGACCAAGTCAATTTGTTTGAGAGGTTCAAAAATTTTTCTCATATTTTGACCTATGTTTCTTGGGGAAAGTTGTTCAGTTTCATGGGCTGATTTACCTCTTTAAATATTTGCAGCTCATATTTTTGCACCTTATATATGAACGAAACAAATGGTTTGCAATTATGCCATGGACAGCGCCGACCACGGTGTAGCGGTTAACACGTCTGACCCGGCAAGTCAGAAGATGTGGGTTCGAATCCCATCGGTGGCCCGAATTTTTCCCACTTTTTTCTAAATAACTTTATAATATATAAATATCATGGCCGAAATCGGTCGGAGAGATCATCATCACAAGCCGGAAAGTGTGGGCGGGCCGCTAGTCATCATTCCCCTTGCCTTATCCCGTTCTCTGTCGGGGTCGGCTACCTAACCTAGGCGATTTGACGTGAAACCAAGTTTTTACACAGAGCGACTGCCATCTGACCTCTGCAACCTGAACGCTAACCTGGCCCGAATCCTAGGTTAAGTCACATTCAAATATCATCTGTATTCAAATTTTATTTGAATGTGTGTTCATCACGAGGTTTTTACTTCGCCGTAAGAGCAGTCGGTTAATGTACGTGAGTAAAAACACATTGGTACATTGGCGGGGATCGAACTCGGGTCTCACTATTGTAGGACCGGCGTCATAACGACTTGGCCACCGACGCTCCTTCCGAAGGAAAGTACAGACGGGTCGCTAGTATTGTATAGATATGAATTTCTTACTCAGACAATCGTTATTCTCATTTTTGTGAGATTAAACAGTTTTTGATATTTTTGTGGCTATGAATACAGGATGTAAAAAAATCAATTGCAAATCAACTGACTTGGTCGGCTCATGGGTTGTATATTTTGTATGGGAGGTCTGAAAATTTCGTTCATTTTCCCATCTATGTATTTCAGAAAAAGTTGTACAGTTTTATTGACTGGTTAACCCCGTAAAATATTTGCAGCTGATTTTTTTACACCTCAAAACTTGAGAGTCATTGCACGATTGTACTATATCCACACTTCTTATCAGAGAAATCGAGACACTATCGTTTTTACGATTTGATGAAACAGGATATACAGGGTGTAAAAAAATAGCTGCAAATATTTTAAGCGGTGAATCAGCCCATGAAACTGAACAACTTTCCCCAAGAAACATAGGTCGAAACATGAGAAAATTATTTGGGCCTCCTATACAAATTGACTTGATCGGTCGGTAATTTTGTATGGGGAGTCCAAAAATTTTTTTCACATTTCCATCTATGTTTCTTGGGGAAAGTTGTTCAGTTTCATGGGCTGATTCACCCCTTAAAGTATTTGCATTTAATTTTTTTACACCCCGTAGTTAACATAAAAATAGTGTTTAAATGTATTTTGGCTTGTACACTTTCTGTTAACAGTCACAGTGTTAGTCAAATTTTGTTGTTTTTAATTTAAAAGGTGATCTAAGTTAAAGCGAGACTGTACCTATAAAATCTGTCTAAAATATAGATTTTTATGGTGAAATTGTTTTTTGTTCATTTGATACCCTTTTTTTTCTCAGTTTGACCTATATATGTACGTAGTCGGTCCCAAAGTTCTGTCACTGGCATATTATTTTTGAATTTAGAACACGAATTTGGAAAAGTTTTATTGCATTCCGTTTTTGAATGTTTGACAATTATTTTAAAACAATAAATGATCATTTGGCGCGATTTTTCACGATGGAGTGGACTTTGAAAGAAAACCGAATAGCACTTTTGGCGTTGCATCGCTGTGGGCACTCGCCGAGTACCATTTTCAAGTTGCTCAAAAAATTGAAAATAACGCTTAGGTTTGTGTATCGTACTATAAGTAGGTACACTGAAGTCTCTAGTGTTGAGGACAAGAAAAGAACTGGCCGGCCTCGCTCCGCCAGAACACCAGCAGTGATCAAAGCGATCAAGGAGCGCATACGAAGAAATCCTGTCCGAAAACAGAAACTTATGGCTTTGCAGATGAAGGTTAGTAGAAAAACAGTCAAAAAGGTTTTAAACGAAGACCCTAAGCTGCGAGCATACAAAAAAAAGAGTGGGCACTTACTTAATGCCCGTTTAAAAGAAATTAGACTCAAAAGATCCCGGGTGTTGATAAAACGGTACGCGAAAAACCGGCACCGCGATATACTTTTTACAGACGAAAAAATTTTTGATATAGAAGAAAAGTATAATAAACAAAACGATAGAATGTACGCTACCAGCTCTGAAGAAGCAGGAAACAAAGTTCCGCGGGTGCAACATGGGCATCATCCCTCTTCAGTCATGGTCTGGTTAGGAGTCTCCTACTATGGGCCAACTGAGGTTCATTTTTGCGAAAAGGGGGTCAAAACCAGTGCAAAAGTGTACCAAGAGACGGTTTTGGATCGGTACGTCAAAGACCTGCCCAACACACTATTTTCAGGACATCACTTTGTGTTCCAGCAGGATTCTGCGCCCGCTCACAAAGCCAAGACCACTCAAGCCTGGTTTGAACGTCAAAACATTGAGTTTATAAGACACGAAGATTGGCCTTCCTCCAGTCCGGACCTTAATCCTCTGGACTATAAAATTTGGCAGGTCTTAGAGAACAAGGTCTGTGCTAAGCCCCATAAAAATTTGGAGAGCCTGAAGTCAGCCATAGTTAAAGCAGTCGCTGAAATCGACATGGATATGGTGCGTGCTGCGATAGACGACTGGCCGCCGCGGTTCATGGCCGTTATTAAAAGCAAGGGAGGTCATTTCGAATAGTTTTATGTTATTTTGATACCTCGATAATTGTATTTTTAATTGATATATAAATTTTTAAAAACGGATTGGTACTTTTTATTTTATCAGTATTTTCATATATGACAGAACTTTGGGACCGACTACGTATGTATGTTTGTCCGCCTCTCTATCTATCTCGCGTTTAGCTAAACCGATTTTGATGCGCTTTTCAGAAAGGTGTTTGTCAGACTTAGGAGAAGGTTTTAGGCATACTAACCGACAAAAAATTGAGCTTTGCACTTTTACACGTTCTTTAATGTCGGTTCCCTTTCAAAAAAAAGTTTTTTATAATCGTAAACCCATATGTTTAAAGTTGGAGATAATCAAAATACCAAAGTTTTTAATATAAATTTATTGCTAAATAACTATGTAATAAACTTGCTCGTATTTCATTATCCTAAAACTCCTAAATTAAAAAATAAGTCTATTACCAACCAAGGGTACTAAAGTTGATATTACAGTAAGTACAAAAATACAGCTGACTGGAGATTAAAATAAACTTAATGAGAAATGTATTTTTTCATATCATACAAAAGTGCGGGTTGATTTTGCCAGTAAACTTGTAGCCTGTACTTTGCTATTATAACATTGAATAGGTATTGGTCAGTGCATATACTACATGTAACTTTAAATGCGCAAAACCTCAGACACACCAAATAATTTTAAATTTGATGAACCTAAATCAAGAAATATATATATATATATATTAAAAATATTATCTACAATTATTTAAAGTGGTGAACCAGTCCATGAAACAGGTCGAATTATGAAAAAAATTTTGGGCAATTTGATACATCTTGTATAGGAGGTCCAAAAATGATTTTCATATTCCGACCTATGTTCCTTGAGGG
The DNA here is from genome assembly GCA_029255805.1 of Keiferia lycopersicella. Classification (NCBI taxonomy): domain Eukaryota; kingdom Metazoa; phylum Arthropoda; class Insecta; order Lepidoptera; family Gelechiidae; genus Keiferia; species Keiferia lycopersicella. The sequence goes on from JARACZ010000024.1 coordinate 2,290,690, forward strand.
TATTAGTTTAGTTTCATGGACTGATTCACCCCTTCAAATATTTGCAACAAACATTTTTACACCTTACATTTGATAAGCAGCCTAAGGATGGTTTCAGAGCGGCGCGTCTCAGCAGCGCTGCCCAGGCGCGCGCGGCTCGGGCGCGCCTGGGCAGCGCGTTCGCTGTGAAACGACATTCAGACGCGCGCGCTTCGTTGTGGTGTACGGTCGAGTGCAGAGAATCATTATGCCAGCAAACGTAATCACTATATTAGCTATATACGTTATATGGAAAAGAGTGCAACAACGACGTCTTAAAAGATTGCAAGTCGACGCTACTGGCAATCGAAGGAGATCCGACCGCGGCGCGGCCGAGACGCGGCCCAAGACGCGTCACTATGAAACGCTACATACAATCTAGTGTAATGCGAGGCGCGCGCGGCTGGGCAGCGCTGCCGAGACACGTCGCTCTGAAACCAGCCTAAGGGTGCGTCTCCACTAAAGCGGGGCTGCGCTAAACTGAGCTGAGCGGGGCATGAATTGACCAATCAGGGTGCGTCTCCGTTGAAGCGGGGCGGGGATTCGGGGATTTTGATGCTCATGATTGGTCAATTCATGCCGCGGTCAGCTTAGCTTAGCCAAGCCCCGCTTCAATGGAGACGCAAATATTTTTACACCTTATATTTGACAAGCAGCGTAACCCGGACCCTAAGCTGGTCTCCTCAGCTGGCGACCCCCTCGCGTTCGAGCTGGTCGATCTTGCGCGCGATGTCCTCCGCCGAGAACTGGTACGTGGTCGGGGACTCCTCCGACTCTTCCATCGGGCTCTTGTTACGCTGCAGAACATACGTAAAATACTGATAAATATCGATATAATAATAAACATACATGGAATTTGATTTATACCAAATTGATTACATACATACACACATACATTCATACATACATTCATACATACATCGTCCCCTACAAAACGTATGGACGTAACTACAAAAACTGAATTTTACAGGAGAAGCGATTGAAGGTTGGCGAAAAGTTTAAAATTGCGTCACATATTTGTGATTAGACTTACGTCCACAATTTTTTTTATACAAGGGTGTAAACTTGCTTCAATTGTGAATTTGTGTATGATATTTGGAAAACGCAACAGGTTTTAAAAAAAAATGTATATATATTCGACTTACATCTTTATGCAAAATAAAAAATGTATGCAATTTTAAGTTACGTCTATTTGAATCTATGTTACGTCAATTCGTTTTGAAATATAGTGAAAACATTTTTGTCAAACTCAAGTCTTCGTAAAGATATTTTTTTGAAGTTTTAGCGCGGCAATAATGAGATTCCGTGCGCGGAAATTTATTAATGTGATTTGTAATATTTAGACGTAACTTAAGATACCCCCCAAAAAAAAACTGTGACGTAAAGAGGTAAATTTAACTTACGTCCCTACGTGACAAACCAATATTTTGTGATATAAGATACAACTTACCTTATAACGGAAACTAAGGTACATAGAGATACAACCATTAGATATAAAAAAAGTTTAAAAATTTCTAAATCATTTAGTGTATATAACTCATTTTCGCAAAAAATCAAGTTACGTCCATACGTTTTGTAGGGGACGACATATATCACGCCTTTATCCCTGGCGGGGTAGGCAGAGCGTTAACGGCCGTAAGAATACGGTCGCCATCGGCACGTCTGACATTTTTGAGGATTGTTTTCCAAGGTTGTTATTAATAATAATAAATATCCTGGACAATTCAGACAGCGCCATCTAGCCCCAAACTAAGCAAAGCTTGTACTATGGGAATTAGATAGCTGATGCTAATACATATATACTTTATTTTTGTAAATAAATACATATTATACATAGAAAACACCCAGAATCGAAACAAATATTTGAAAATTGACTTAACAAATATTTGTGTCCGGTGGGGGGGGGGGATCGAACCCGCGACCCTCGGCGTAGAAGGCAGGAGTACTATCCGCTACGCCATCGGGACAGTCAGATGGTAGTGATTGTACTTAATCGTACCCAAAACTGCGCGTACTCCGGCGAGACAGCCTGCAAAGCCGCGATTCGTTCCTCCATGGCCTTCAGCCGCTGGTATATGTCTGGCGCGACAGGGCCCATGTTGAGGTACTTCTCCACAGCTAAAACCCGCTCGGCGATGGCTGAGGGCAGACCCTGGTCTGGAGCTGCGGGGGCAGAGAATTCCACCGTCTGCGGACCCCATTCGTTGTTCACTTTGCGTACTGAAAAAATACATACGTATAAAAAAATTGTTTCGTTTCTGAACATAGCCCCCATATAAAAAGTAGTTCAGTTTCATGGTCTGAGCACGCCTGTAAAGTTTTCGTTACACCGTCCCTTGCACCCTGTATACATACATATATCACGTCTTTATCCCTTGCAAGGAGAGCGTTAACGGCCGTAAGAATACGGTCGCTATCGCCACGTCTGATATATTTAAGGATTATTTCCAAGGTTGTTTCAGAAATCATGTGTATCACTATAGTGACAGGTTGCCTGTCGCCTAAAAATTGTAATACACCGATACTCTCGAGCCTCTTAGTCGCCTCTTACGACACAAGCGGTGTGGGGTGATGCTATTCTAAGCCGGCATCACACGGCATCTGAAAAAATGTTTGAAGTAAATAAGCTACACTGTGTTTATTTAGAGATAGTAAATTGATATCGTGGGTTGCCATTTGTTTTGAAAATCTTAAATAGTGATGTGCCATCTGTCAAGTTCAGTGCATAATAAAAAATTACTATTACGCCGATCTATGGAAAATCACTGCTAAGCTCATCATTCGCACGAGCGCCATCTACTAGGAACTGAAAAAAGTAGATAAAAAAAAACTGTTTCGGTAACAACAGTTGCCGCTACTAGCACATCACTATTTAAGATTTGCAAAACAAATGGCAACCCACGAGCTCAATATTTACTATCTCTCATATAAAACACAGTATAATAAAGCTAGGTACGCCATTAATACATCACTAACCAAAACATAGACGTAATAGCTTTTTTTAACCGCTAGTTACTAATATTACTCATTCTCCTTGCCTTATCCCGTTTCTCTGTCGGCGTCGGCTAGCCACTCAGCGGCTGCGCCCGCTGCAACTCATATTCCCGTGGGAATAAGATGTTTTCCCGGCAAGTGTTATACATAACAACCTTCCTCTTGAGTCACTCTATCTATTAAAAACCTGCACCAAAATCCGTTGTTTATTTTCAAAGATTTAAGCAAACATACACACATACAGACGCGAAAAGCGACTTTGCTTTATACTATATAGTGATGCACGTAAAAGACTACACGATGTTCATCACGAAAAAGATACCTATGTAAAAGATTAGCCCATGAAACGTGGATAACTTTCCCTACGGTACGGAGCATATGTCGAAATATGACAAAGTTTGTATGTCCCATACAAATTGATTTGAATTTGCGTGTACCTTTTGAATAACTAAATTGAATAAAAATATTATGTAATTTTTCCATCTATGTTCCTTGGGGTAGGGAAAGTTGGCTACTAGTACTACACGCAATGCTTCTTACAAAATTAAAAGAAACGAAAGAAGCTTTAAAAATTTCAATAAATTAAACTATCACATAAGATCTATTTGATACAAGTTTCAAAAGTGGTTCTCCGCGGAAGACACTACGATACCGCGTTTTAAAAAACTACTAGCGACATCTCGTTTAATATTAGAGAAATACATTACAAAGGTTGAAGGAAAACTTTAATGTTAGAAGTAAAAATGGGGTCTCTTCCTCTTTACGTGTGGGACAACGAGTCGTCTAACGATCCGATGAACCCTAGTGTCAGATTTTTTTAACCACCTTCTACATATAGCAGGCTTCTGACACAGGACGGCCGTGGCGCAGGGGCAGCCTGTGACGCGGGAGGTTTCGGGTTCGATTCTCAGTGGGTTACTCACAGAGTTGATATTTGTCACTTTGTGAATTAGCCCTCAGTCTGGTTAGGACATTGCGGGCTGAACCACCCGATTATCCGTAAGAAAGATGGTTCCGTGTTTCGTATAGCACGTTAAGCCGTAGGTCCCGGTTGCTGTCTATGATCACTTAGACGGCGGTCGTTACATGTCAGAAGCCTGCTACTTGTAGAAGGCGGTTGAAAAATCCAGCATTCACTGAGTTGTTGGAAGACTCAGTGTGCCACACAAAAAGAGAAGACTTACTCTTCAAATGTCCTTTGGAATCAGACCGCCTTTGGAATTGCGAGCGTACTCTGGCACACGTCTCTTCCTCGTCTTCCCTCCGGCCAGGAATGAAGTCCTGGACGTTGCTCATGTTCACCTGAAAACCATTTTGGCCCGTATTTATGCCGCCTTAGAATAGCATCACCCCACATCCTTCCCGTGGGTGTCGTAAGAGGCGACTAAGAGACTCGACAGGCTGACAACCTGTCACTATAGTTATACACATGTTTTCTAAAACAACCTTGGAAAACAATCCTCAAAAATGTCAGACGTGGCGATAGCGACCGTATTCTTACGGCCGTTAACGCTCTGCCTACCCCGCTAGGGATAAAGGCGTGATATATGTATGTATGTTTATAAACCGCACTCATATTCTGAGCGTCCCAGTTGGATGGTTTGGGTTGATTCTTAGTCTGCAAACAGTTTGAAGTATGGTGCCGGCTTAGAATAGCATCACCCCATTTCTACCCGTGATAAACCATGGAACGGGCAGCAGCATTTCTTGAATATCTACAATATCTTGCACTGCGCTCGCCAATCCGCCTGCCAAGCGTGGTGAGTACGGCAATACCCCCAATTTGGGGGAGGCCTGTAGCAGAGTAGAACCTCTGCGTCCACATCCTTCATAAACCACCTGTCCTTTCACGAACCATTTCAAATTGGAAATTGGAATGTCGTCACACATTTCTCTGACTTTTTGACCCAGTCGCGATAAAATCAGCAAACAACGAAGACCAAAACAAACATATTATTATTATATCTGTCTGCATATTGTGATTAGTTATTGATCTGATATTGATTATCTGCGTGTGATTAGTGCTCCATAATGTAACAAAGTGCACAGGTGAAATTACAACGGATTTACAGAAGTTAGAAAGAACCCACAAGGTACCCATAAGTCTATATTTTCCTTGTTATGTTTCCATAGTTCATCTACCATTCCCTAATCATGTCATAATATTGTTTTAGGGTTTCTTTTCCCGTAATAAAATATCTCATCATCAAGATCGTCTTTAATTTGTATGTGGTGGCACGCTAGTGCCACAGGTCCATGTCCAGCAGTGGTTTGTTGTGTCTGTAGAAGTACCAGTTTGAAGTATGGACAAATACAGTGGCAATAGAATGAAAGTTGCGTGTTGCTGGCACCACAACGACTGAAAAATCAGAGAATCCTGTGCCAGAAGTCTGCTACTTTTTCGTCATTGTAGCGCCATCGAAACTCAACTGTCATTCCATTGCCATTGTAATTTTCTATACTTCAAACTGCTAGCAGACTAGCATTACGAAACTACTAAAATCATCCAACTGAGATCCAATCGACATCCAACTGAAACGATTTTCATTTAGCAGACTTAAAGCCGTTTGTGGCGTATGTGACCTTGGAGCAAATGCTATGACATAAGGTCTATTTTCCTTTGTTTACTAAGACAATGGACAATATGTCATAGTATTTGCTCCAAGGTCACAAACGTCACAGGGATCATCCTATATTCTACAGACTATATGTGGACATTTAAAAACATGCCTAACAAGTAACCATGATACGTTAGACGTCACATAATTTCGCGTTTGCTTCGCTCTTCGCTATGTTTGTTCCGCTTTAAACAATTTCACGACAATCGGTTAATTTTCATCAAATTTTCATAATCATTTTCAGCAGGCGTGCTCAGACCATGAAATTGAACATCTTTTTCTATGGGGGCTATGTTGGCAAACATGATTTTTTTTCGACCTTCTACTCTAAATTCCCGATCAGTTGAGTGACTTAGTATGGGATTTTTTTTCGTTTCCAACGCAGCCGCCTTAGAAAAAGTTGTTCAGTTTCATCTGATCACGCCTGCAAAGTTTTCGTTACACATCTTACCTTACATCCTGTAGAGTGATGCAAGAGGAACGTTTCTATCTACAGGGTGTAAACAAATTAGCTGCAAATATTTTAAGGGGTGAACCAGCCTAAGAAACTGAACAATTTTCCCCAAGGGACATAGGTCGAAATATGAAAAAAAAAATTTGGACCTCCCATACAAAATGTACCTACCGACCGACCAAGTCAATTTATATGGGGTGCCAAAATTTTTATCATGTTCCTTGTTCCTTGGAGAAAGTTGTTCAATTTCATGATTGATGAAAAAATGTTCAGTTTCTTAGGGAAATTTATTCACCGCTTAAAATATTTGCAGCTAATATTTTTACATCCTATATATTCTATTAGTCAGGGGTACTCATCTCAGCCTTTGATCGAGGACTGTGATGTGGTATACGGGTATGCGACCCCGGCTTCCCGAGCAAGCAGTTCCCTCCTGCTTAACAAATAAAAAGTCTGTTTCGGCGAGAATGGCAACCCAATGCAGATATGCACAAGGGCTTGGCGGACTCGGCGACTCAGCAAGGCAATGTGGATGGCCTAGGGCGACGGTAGAGGGCGCGGGTAGTTACTATCGGCCAGACACTGCGTCTGACCTCTCCTTCAGTCGTAGCGGTTTTCCGCGGGGTTCCACTGAATCAAGGAGGGTGAGGACTAAGTGCGTGCGCCTGCGTTTGCGCGAACGTTTGCGCACCGAAATATATCCTGCGCAACTGACCGCTTCCGAATAATGGACTCCGATGACGCAAAGTCCTGTGGCGATGGGTTGAGGTAGAGAGGTCTGGCGTGGTGCAAGCTGGGCTTTGTCTGATTCCTGCACATAGGCGGTTCTAGGGGCGTGAGTACATGCCGTGGTCGCTTTTGCATTGCAAATCGGGACGACAATGCGAATTCGGCAGCACCTGGGATGACAAAGCAGCCCTTTTAAGGGAGGCACTGCTTTCCTCGCCCAGCCGAGGAGGGGGCTAGAAAATGTGCCCTAAAAAAGTGCTCGTCCCTACCCGGAAGGTGGTAGTAACCACGGCTGCCACCGCATCACTTAACTCGTGGTCGACGAAACAGAAAAAATAAAAACAGCATGAAACCATCTATCATGACATTTGGCGCGTGGAACGTGAGAACTCTAATCGATCGAGATGGCAACTCCTGTCCTGAACGCAAAACCGCCATCGTAGCTCGAGAACTTCATCGCTATAACGTGGATGTGGCTGCGCTCAGCGAAACACACCTTGCTGATGAAGGAGAACTGGTGGAAGATGGAGGTGGTTACACTTTCTTCTGGAAGGGTACCTCTGCATCCGAGCCTCGACGTTCAGGGGTAGGATTTGCCATCAAAAATCATCTAGTAAAGCGACTTCAAGAGTGTCCTGTTCACATCTCGGACCGCGTTACCACACTGCGCCTTCACCTGGATACAGACAATTACCTTAATGTCATCAGTGTCTATGCTCCAACGTTAGACAAGTCTGATGACATTAAGGACAAGTTTTACGAGGAGCTAACTCAATGCCTTGATAGCATAAACGCCAGAGAGCAGATCTTGTTGCTAGGCGATTTCAATGCCAGGGTTGGACGGGACTACGAGGCTTGGCCTGGAGTTCTGGGACGACATGGAGTTGGCAACATGAACAGCAATGGTCTGTTGCTGCTCGGTCTTTGTGCTCAGTACGATCTAGCGATATCGAACACTATGTTCAGACATGCCGCTAAGCACAAGACAACGTGGATGCACCCGCGTTCCAAACACTGGCATTTGATCGACTTTGTTATTATTCGGCAACGAGACATCGGTCAAGTTCAAGTCACCCGCGTCATGCGTGGTGCTCACTGTTGGACTGACCATCGACTAATTGTCACTAAGCTACGACTCCGCCTCCGTCGACCTCGCAGATCCACAGTGAAGAAGCCTGCGTTTTTAAACGTGGATAGGCTGAAAGATCGCGAGGTTAGGGTGAAATATGCTGAAGCCTTATCTGAAAAGCCGTCGCCAATAACTGAGACCGGTGATGTCAGTGCTGCTTGGGGAGCTTTGTCATGTCATCTCATAGAAGCCGCTTCTGCTACTTTGGGTACGAAAGACCGACGTAGTGAAGACTGGTTCGATGACAATAGCGAGGCTCTTAAAGCAGCATTCGACAAACATCGACAGCTCCTGCGACAGCATAATCGAAGAGGTGGAAGTGTTGCGGTGGTCAAAGAAAGTGACCAAGAGTTACGCAGGCTGTCTCGACAAATAAAAGACAAGTGGTGGCAGGACAAGGCTTGTCAAATGCAGTGGCTCGCCGATACAAACCAGCTTGGTGAGTTTTACTGTGAAGTGCGTAGGCTGATTGGTGCTTCCTACCGTGCAAAAGTACCTTTAAGGTCTTTAGACGGTATGCACCTCCTGACCAGCAAGGAGGATGTACTTAAACGTTGGGCTGAGCATTTTCACAACTTGCTCAACGTAGATCGATCAGCTGATCTGCATCATATCAGTTTAATGCCTCAACTCCCGTTAGCCACGGAGCTGGACGAGCCCCTGTCATGCGACGAGGTTGTTACTGCCATGAGACAGCAGCATAATAACCGGGCGGTTGGCATTGACCTTATACCGGGTGAACTACTTAAATATGGTGGTACGGAGTTGCACACGTCGGTATGGAAACTTTTCGTTCAAATGTGCGAGGAGGAGAGGGTCCCTGAGGACTTCAAAGTGTCTCGCATTTGTGCCCTCTACAAGAACAAGGGTGACCGTTCTGACTGTAACTCTTATCGCGGTATTTCATTGCTGTCAGTCCCTGGAAAAGTCTTTGCCAGAGTTTTACTGAACCGCCTCAAAGATTTGTCGGAAAAAATTCTGCCCGAAACCCAGTTCGGCTTCCGACCTGACCGAGGCACATGTGAAGCTATTTTCTCGGTGCGTCAACTACAAGAAAAAAGTAGAGAACAAGGTCGCCAGTTGTACCTCTGCTTTGTTGATTTAGAGAAAGCATTCGACAGTGTGCCTCGCGAAGCTCTCTGGATGGTGCTAGGAAAGTTAGGGTGCACAGAAAAGTATGTGCGACTCCTAAGACTCCTGCATGACGACATGCAGTGCTGCGTCTCTGTAGACGGTGAACAGTCTGATTTCTTCCCCGTCACCTGTGGGGTGAAACAAGGGTGTGTTCTAGCGCCCACACTGTTCGCCTTGTACTTTGCAGTTGTAGTCAAAGAAGTCCTAAATACTGTTTCCCAAGGAGTCCGCATCCGTTTCCGCACAGATGGCAGTCTTTTTAACCTGGCTAGACTTAAGGCGCGCACTAAAGTCTCGTATGCATTGATTACTGAGATCATGTATGCTGATGACTTGTGCTTTCTTGCAGAATCCCCAGACGGCCTGCAACAGCTAATGTCCGTTTTTCACCAAGCATGCTGTAAATTCGGCCTGAAGATCAGTGTCAAAAAGACGGAAGTGATGTCCTTAGACTCGCATGGTCGCGAGACACTGGCGATTATGCTTGGTGAGGATATGCTGAAACAGGTTGATAAGTTTCGTTATCTGGGGAACATCTAAGTGTAACCTTGATGCTGAGATCAACAGCAGAATCAGTGCTGCAGCTGCAGCATTTGGGAAGTTGTGTTCCAAGGTTTTCTGCTCGCACGACCTAAAGCTAGCCACAAAAATCTCTGTATATATGGCGATTGTGCTGCCAAACCTTCTATACTCCTCCGAGACTTGGTGTGCGAAGGCATTTTAGGTGGAAGCGATCCAGAGTGCGTATGTGGTGACGATACATACGCACTCTGGATTGCTTCCACCTAAAATGCCTTCGCACCATCATGAAGATCAGATGGTCCGACCGAGTGCGCAATACCGAAGTTCTGAGACGAGCCAATGTTGGTGGCATTGAGGCCTATCTAATGCGTCGTCAGCTACGGTGGTGTGGTCATGTATCCCGGATGTCGGAGGAGAGAGTGGCGAAGCGCATCTTTTATTCTGAGCTAGAGGAGGGCAAGCGAAAGCATGGCGGACAACTCCTCAGATATAAAGATGTTCAGAAACGACACATGAAAAGATGCAACATTGAGCCCACTCAATGGGAGGGTCTGGCAGCACAGCGTCCCGAATGGCGCGGGATGGTTAAGAGGCAAGTCCGCGAGTTTGAGGAACAGCGTAAAGCAGACCTCGACGCTAAGCGCGATGAGCTGAAGGCCCGTCCACCCGTCGCCATTAACTATAATTTTGTAAATGGCAAACTCACGTGTCCACTCTGTGCACGGGAGTTTACTGCCAAAATTGGCTACAATAGCCATCTCCGGGCGCATCAGCGCCGATCTGATTAGGAGTCAAAGTGGTCGCCATGGCCGAAATCGGTCGGAGAGATCATCATCATCATCATTCTACGTATATTAGTACGTCGGGAAAACTTTTTATTCCAAAGGAAACACGATCAGCACCGATTGCTCCCTCTAGCGGCTCCGTCCGCGTGAAAGTCAAGTTTTATTCCAGTAGCATCCCACAGGAACATTTTTTCGGGATAACAACTGTCCTATGTGTTAATCTAAGTTACTCTCAATACCCCCTCTAGGCGGGCCACAGTATAAAAGATATCCAGCTGACCTGGTCCCGCTTCCGCTGGATGAAGTTCTGTATGCGCTGCTCCAGCTCGTCAGCACTCACCACCAGCTGCACCAGGCTCTTGTCTACCTGCTCCACTGCTTGTGGACGCCGAGGACCTGCAATTGAAACACGTGAAAGAAATATCGCGGGATTCTTCTTTTTATGGTGTGTTCCCGTTGCCGTGTGATGCTGGCTTAGAATAGCATCACCGCAACTCCTCCCGCGGGTGTTGTAAGAGGCGAGTAAAATTGAAAACAATTTATTCTCTTTTCACAATACACAACACAAAACAAAAACAGTAGTTACACAAAGCCAAACATAGTACACAAAAACATATAAACAACAGGACATAGGTACAGTTAGGTAGTTGCGTTGCGTACTGTGCCAGAGAAATGACTAAATGAGAGTAAGGGACTCGAGAGTATTGGAGTATTACAATTTTTAGGCGACAGGCTGACAACCAGTCACTATAGTGATACACATGTTTTCTGAAACTACCTTGAAAAACAATCCTCTAAAATGACAGACGTGGCGAAAGTGGCCGTATTCTTACGGCCGTTAACGCTCTGCCTACCCCGCAAGGGATAAAGGCGTGATATATATATATGTATGTATGTTCCCGCTGTCCCCGTTAAGGGTGCGTCTCCATTGAAGCGGGGCTGCGCTAAGCTGAGCTGAGCGGGGCATGAATTGACCAATCATGAGCCTCAAAATCCCCGCCCCGCTTCAGTGCGGACACTGGATTGGTCAATTCATGCCTCGCTCAGTCCAGCTTAGCGCAGCCCCGCTTCAGTGGAGACGCAACCTAATAGTGGAGTAAAGTTTGGCAGGGTGTATTGAATAGATGAACCAATGTAATTATTTTTCGGTGACGTAAAAACACAATGTTGTATTAACTAGCGGGCTGCCCCAGCGGCTATGCCCGCTGCAACTCATTTTCCCGTGGAAATAAGGAGTTTTCCCGGCAAATATTATACATAAAGACCTTTCCCTTAAATCACTCTATCTATTTAAAAAACCTGCATCAAAATCTGTTGTGCGGTTTCAAAGATTGAAGCATACATACAGACAGACGCGAAAAGCGACCTTGCTTTAATAGTAGGTAGATTATTAGCGGGGCTGGGTCGTTCTTGATAATAACTATTAATACTTGTAAAATTTGTTCCTATAGACAGGATTTGAACCTGTGACCTCGCTATCAGTACCTTCTAGTGATGCCTCTACCAACTGGGCTGTGGTGGCTCAAATCAGTCCTGCGAAGTCTGTTTAGAGTACTTTAGAGACTGGTGCTGCGTCTATGCCGTGTGATGCCGGCTTAGAATAGCATCACCCCACATCCTTCCCGCGGGTGTCGTAAGAGGCGACTAAGGGACTCGAGGTTATTGGTGTATTACAGTTTTTAGGCGACAGGCTGACAACCTGTCACTATAGTTATACACATGTTTTCTGAAACAACCTTTGAAAGCAATACTCGACAATGTCAGACGAGGCGATAGCGAGCGACCGTATTCTTACTGCCGTTTACGCTCTGCCTACCCCGCAAGGGATAAAGGCATGATATATGTATGCTGCGTCTACATACATACACAAATCACGCCTTTATCCCTCCCGGGGTAGGCAGAGCGTCAACAATCGTAAAATTACGGTCGTTATCGCCACGTCTGACAAGTATTGAGGACCTATTTCGATGGTACATGTATTACTGTAGTGACATGTATTATTGCGTCTACCTTACTGAAAATTCGATAGATATTCATCTTTACTAGGTGCTTACGCAACTAATAGCCAACTAGTTTTTTATTTATAGACCGTAATTACATACATACATACATTACTCTATTTCTTTTGCGGCGTAGGCAGAGCGCGAACAACCGTAAAATATATACATTTACGCCACGTCTGACAAATGTTTGAGAGGAATTCAGAAAGTTGTGTATCGCCAATATGTGACAGGTTGTCAGCGTATCGCCTGAAATTGCACATGTTTAACTCTCGGGTCCCTTAATTGAGTCCCCCGGTTTATTGTTATTATCCTATGTTTTTTCTTATGTGCAATAAACTTTTAAATAAGTAACAAATAAAATGTTGTACATAAAAACTTACTACAGCGTTATTTACCGTTTACTTGATAGCTTATTTTAACATAATTTTAAACTGGTGTTAATATGCGATGTGGGTGGAATATACAAAAAATTAAAAGCGCATTTTAATAACAATTATTATATTTATTTCAAACCTTGCAAAACTGTACCAATTTGTATCATTAAAACGATATAATTATGCTATATGCTTATGATTTACATAAAAATATTTTAGAGGAAAAACATGAACTTTGAAAAAGATATATTAAACTCATAACTCAAAAGATATACCTATTATAATAATTCATAAAAATAAAATGGGTAATAAAAAATTGATTTGATATATGTACCTAGCCTATTCAACTCTTTATTATAAATAGATAACTTATTATTAGGAAACTAGTACAAGTGTTTTTGAAATACAATAGTCTATTTTTATAATATTTCATGGCTAAGATCTTTATCGTTACCTAATTATAAATCGAATAATCATTATCATCACATCGGCCTATAGCAGTCCACAGCTGGACGAGGTCAAAAATACCTTCTTTTTTAAAAATATCTTGGACAATTCACACAGCGCCATTTAGCCCCAAACTTTGCAAAGCTTGTACTATGGGAACTAAATAGCTGATATTATTACTTATATACTTTTTTTGTAAATAAATACATATTATACATAGAAAACACCAAGACTCAACATAAATATTTGAAAATTTTACTTAACAAATATTTGTGTCTGGTGGGGATCGAACCCACGGCCCTCGGCGTAGAAGGCAGGGATACTATCCGCTACGCCATCGGGACAGTCTTTTAAATGGTTTTAGCTAAACTTAATTGTATTCAATAATAGACGTCACATGATATTTAAATAGAAGGGACACGGGACCACATTTCATATAGCTATCATATTACTATTTCTAATAGAAATGCCATAATTTTATATGGCTTACTAATAGGAATAGGAATACCCACTAAATTCGTTTTAAAACACATTAGCACCAATTTAAAAATAAAAGACATCGCTAGTAGTATGATAATTTAGTTCGGTTAATACATGCTTTATAGTGGCTCCGCTTGAATAAGCATATTGTGACAGTTTGCGTTGTGTGCACAATAATAACTGGCCATGCAGAGCTACTTACTATAGACCCTACCAAGAAACATAGGTCGAAATATTAAAAAAAATTGAACCTCCCACACAAATTGTTCTTATGTTCTTTGGGGAAAGTTGTTCAGTTTCATGGGGTGATTCACCCTTTGCAGCTAATATTTTTAACACCATATACAGGGTGTAAGGGACAGCGTCTCGAATACTGATAGGGTGCAAGCAGACCATGAAACTGAACAACTTTTTTTTTTTTTTTTTTAATTCTGGCGTCACATCTCATGGGTGGAGACGTATTTTGCCAATGTCAAAGTAGTCAGGTCGTCGGTAAGGTTAGAGTGATGTAAAGTTAAATGGCATTACGCCGAGGGAGAGTCCACAACACAGTGATCCTAGTCTGACGACTAGGGGCTGTGTTGCGCAAAATTATGTAGTACAAAAAACTCGATAGTAAAATTTTCTGCACCACGTGGAGACCGCTCGTCACTATTGCACAATGCCGAATATATGCATTAATTACAATTTCCTATTTAATGAACACTTTCAGAATAGTTTGATCCGCACTAAGCGTTTCGCTTCAACTTTTATCATGCGTACGGCTAAAGAGTGGAATTCCCTGCCGGCGGATCTTTTTCCGGAACAATATAACTTGGGCCTTTTTAAGGCAAGAGTGAATAGGCATTGTCTAGGCAAGCATGTACCATCTTCGTCTGCATCTCCACTTACCACCAGGTGAGATGGCAGACAAATGCGGGCCTATTACATATAAAAAAAAAAAAAAAAGTTGCTTAATACACTACCAGAATTATTCACCAAACACTCAAATGAACAAGAAATATCAAATTATAACCAATACACGACCCGCCATGATGGAATACCAACGAGCGACCGAACAACTTTCCCCTAGGAACATATGTCAGATAACGTCAAAAAAATTATGGTTTCCCATAGTAAATGCAGTCAGCTAATCGCGATTTTGTATGGGAGGTCGTAAATTTTTTGTTGTTTCCTGACATATGTTCCTAGGGCAAAATTGTTCACTTTCATGGTCTGTTTGCACCCTATCAGTATTCGGGACGCTGTCTCTGTCCCTAACACCCTGTACCGTTAACACCAAGACTCTCCTACTTACTCCATTGCCTCCTATTGCCTACTTTGATTCTAAGAAACCTGTTTTACGCCCAATATTCTGACTAGACCACGCACATTCAGCGTTCTCCTTCCACGCGGGCGCGGCGGCGTCGTAGACCTCCTTCTTCCAGATGGGCACGCTGGCTTTCAACTGCTCGATGCAGGATGCGACGGCGTCCAGGGAGTCCCGTCGGTGAGGGCTGGACACCGCGATCACTACTGACGCTTCACGGCATGGGACGTTACCTAGCCTGGAAAGGGGAGGAAGGTTTAACCAGGGCCCTAAGTGCCGTGTGATGCCAGCTTTGAATTGCATTACCCCATATCCTTCCTTCAAACAGTTAGCAGACTACGAACCTACCGAAATCATCGAACTGAGATCCAATTGACATCCTACTGAAATGATTTTAATTTAGCGGACTTACATACATATCTCACGCCTTTATCTTTTATAGAGTAACAGAGCGTGAACGGCCGTAAAAGTACGGTCGCTATCGCCACGTCTGACAAATATAGGGGGCCGTTTTTGATAACTTGTGTATCACTATAGTGACAGGTGACAACCTGCGACAGGCTGACAATACACCTGAAACCCTCAAGTCCCTCAGTCGCCTCTTACGACACCCGCGGGTAGGAAATAGGGCGATGCTATTCTAAGCCGGCTGTTAAGGTATTCTTTCAAGCTGATTTCTTATTATAGGTACAAATTGTAAATTGAGAATAGGAGCACTTCTGAGCAGGTTTTTGGGTGGTTTTCCTGATCAGTGGGTCCGGCTGATTAACATGTAACATGCATTTTTTTTCTAGTCTAGACTTTAATTTAATTTATTTCGGTGACGTAAGTCACATGCTGTGTAGTCAGCCTGGCCAGCCCCGAGGCAATGCCTTTATTTTTATTTATTTTTTTATCCCACTCGTGCCGCGATTCTACTAGGAACAAAAATTGTTATTGTTTACAATAACTAATTCATTTCTTCAGTGACAGTATTGTATTGTAACTCTCTGACATTATTGAAGCATTCATTGTGAATCTACTTAGAAATAAATGATTGGATCTTGAATACACGCTAACAAAATATTTGAGGGCCGTTTCAGAGAGAAACGAAATAAAGAGAAATAAATAAATAATAAAAAGCCTTCATAGAGACGGCCACGTGGAATGAAGCCCGCCTTTTCAAGTGTGAAATAAAGTTTAGTTAAAATAATAGCCTTAGACTTATGTTTTCGCTTTTCTATGATGAGTGAGATACGCTTGCGGTGTGCACCATTTCTTCCCGCGGGCGTTGTAAGAGGCAAGTAGGGGAGTCGAGGGATTGATGTGTATTTACTTTAGGCGACAGGCTGACAACCTGTCACTACAGTGGTACACGAATCATCTGAAAGGGCCCTCAATACTTGTCAGACGTGGCGATAACGACCGTGATTTTACAGGGGGTATAAAGGCGTGATTTGTGTATGTGTATATGTATGTGTACAAATTGTCTTACTTTCTACTTACTTTTCTGGTGCTAACGATAGATGTCGTTATAAATTGTTAATTCACCTACGGTAGCCGATAGGCTGATAGGCGAATGAAGAAAGCGTTTACTATCAACTAAAACCGGTTTAATTTCGAAAGTGTATATTGTAACAGTTCATTGGTTTAATTGGCTCATTATCAATATCTAGGTACTTGCATCTGTGTAAAAACGAGTAAAATAACGCGAAATCGAAGGAATACTCACACTAATCGCCAGTTCAAGTCAAGGTATAACCAAGAATTTGCCATAGAAGGGCCTGACAGAATCATACGTATGATTTTTATCGTATTGTAGCTCATTCGCTCAGGGCCCTAAGGCGTGGTATATGTATGTAAGTCCGCTAAATAAAAATCGTTTCAGTTGGATGTCGATTGGATCTCAGTTAGATGATTTCGGTCATTTCATCTGCTAACAGTTTAAAGTATAGAAAATCACAATGGCAATAGGATGTCAGTTGAGTTTCGATGGCGTTACAAAGACAAAAAATAGCAGACTTGGGGCCCAGATAATGTCATGACCAGCATAACTATCAGTGCGCGCCCGTAGGTGCGTGTATCGAGCATAAAGGTCAAGTTACGCTGGTCACGACACTATTTAAGCAAATACCATGCTAGACGACCGATGTGGCGCAGTGGTAGTGAGACTGCCTTTGACGCAGAAGGTTCCGGGTTCGATTCTCGGTGGGTCACTCACAAAGTTGTTATTTATCACTTTGTGAGTTTGTTCCCAGTCTGGTTAGGACATTGCGGGCTAAACTATCCGATTGTCCGTAAGAAAGATGGTTCCGTGTTTCGGATGGCACGTTAAGCCCTAGGTCCCGGTTGCTGTCTATGATTACTTATAGAAGGCGATTGAAAAATTCTGACATTAGGGTTCATCGGGTCGTTCGACGGTGTCCCACACGAAAAGAGAGACTAGCTACGTAGGGCACGTATTAAAATTTAAATGAGGGTACGTTTAAAAATTTCAATGAAGCAGCTGGCTCGATATCTATTATTAAAAATAACACTTGCACCAATATCAGGTCAATGTCAACAGTAGAGCATTTACCTTATATTTCTTTAGTGAATATTATGTATATCAATACGTACATAATGTGCATACAATGATGTCTGTCGCTTTTTGCGTTTCTGTTTTTCTATCTCTCTGCTAACTCCTAAACCATGCAACCGATTTTGATGGGGAGTTGTTCAATGAGAAGGCGTATGTAGGTATAATACATGCCAGGAGCCTGCTACTGCTACGGTTGAAAAATCCTGACACTAGGGTTCATTGGGTCGTTGGACGACTTGGTGCCCCACAAGAAAAAGAAAAGAAAGAAGATGCCAGGAAAACGATTAGCACCAGTTGCAATCCGCGCTAGTAGGCAACATATTTTTCCGCGATCGAATCATACAAAATCATTTACAACAATGAAACATATATAAAATTATAAAAAAAGGTAAATAAGATTCAATCACATGCATGTCAGTATATACACAGACAGCCTCGTAATACGCTTGTTACGAAGCAATTTTAGATAATTAATTGCATTATCAAATAACCTTGTATCTTACATACATAACTACGAGACGTTGATAAAAAGTAGTCGTCAGAAATCTGATGAATAAATAAATAATGACGCAATATACTCATCGTTAGATTAATGGAAGTACAAATGCCCAAAATATAAACATTAATTTCTGTCTTAGTTAATATTAATTTCCTTAAATACCAGATTTTTCTAAATATATTTTACTAGAGCCGTGTGATGCCGGCTTCAAATAGCATCACTCCAGTTTCTTTCCCGTGGGTGTCGTAAGAGGCGCCTAGGAACTCGAGGGTCAGGATGACAACCTGTCACTATAGTTATACACAAATTATATCAACCGGTCCGCAATATTTGTCAGACATGGCGTTGGTGACTGTATTTTTGCGTTATATGTATCTATGTATGTATGTATATAATATAGCGGCCCGCCCAGCGGTTGCACTCGCCTAATCGATTTAAGCATACATACATACGTACAGAAATATAAACAGACGCGGGAAGCGACTGTGTTATATACTACATAGTGATTCGTATAATAAACATGATATATATTTACCTACTTTAGTCAGTTGGGTATATTATTTGGGAAAACCTAAGATAACAGTAGTAAGATTAGATTCTCCCTTCTCTCAATTTTCTCTTCAACTTTCAAAGAGTTTTAAAAGACTGTTTATACTTAAAAACGGTATTTCTGGGCTCATTTTCATGACAACATTAAAGGAATACTTGTAAATCAGTCTTCAAGGTCTGTTCTGAAATTACTTACATACATACATTTTTCATGCCTTTACATAATAATAAATGTATACATGTATCTTCTTTCTCTCTTCTAAAGACGGTCGCTACCGCCAAGACTGAATAATATTTGCGGGCCGTTACAGAAAAATCATAAAATCATCTCTTGTGAAAGGTTGTCAGCCTATCGCCTAAAAATTGTAGTACACATTGAACCCTTGAGTCCCTTAGTCAGCTCATACGACAACCGCGGAAAAGACATGGGGGGACGCTATTCTAAGCTGGCTTAACGTGGAATTTACAGCTGACCCACTAGTGAATAGCTGGGTCTCCATTGAACGAGCAGGCTCAGATGCTCACTGCCGCGCGCAGCATGCGGCGCAATGCGCGGTCGGTGTGGACGTGTTTCGCCTGAGCAGCGCATGTTAATATTCTCATGCTCGGGCGTAAAACCGTCCACACCGACCGCGCATTGCGCCGCATGCTGCGCGCGGCAGTGAACATCTGAGGCTGCTCGTTTAATGGAGACCCATCTACTAAATTAACGGTTTTATTAAGGTCAAACCTGTGGTAAATGGCGATACCATGCACGGCGGGGAACTGACGTCGCACCTCGTCACAGATACTCTTCATCGCCTTCAATGCCATTGGTTCATAAGCTTCATATTCCAGCCGTACCACCTAAAAACAAACGTCAATAAGTTACATCATAATTTACATTTATAATGAGAAAATTTCAAAATATTTTCCAGAAGGATGTATAAGTAATTAATTTGTTCTACTGATTTCAGGTTTTTGTTGCAAAAATTAAGTAGGCATATTGTTATTTGAATCTGGCAACATGTTAACATTTTAAATACTAAAGTAATTCATGCATGAAATTATGTTACAACTGAAAAAATACGATTGAGCTAGAAGGCCACAAATATCAGAATGGTTAATAAAAAAATTAATTACTAACAATTTTACAAGTTTTCATAATTTACAATCTTATTATATCATTAACTAGCGGCCTGCCCAGTGGCTGCGCCTGCTGTAACTCATTTTCGTTATTATACATTATTATTCTTGATTTTAAGGTTCCGTGGTTATTAACACTAAAACTATAAGACATTATTACGGGTAAATAAACCCGTAATAATGTCTTATAGTTTTATTATTATCTTGTTATTATACATGAAAACTTCAACAATCACTCTATCTATTAAAAAAAAACATGAATCAAAATGTGTTGTGTAGTTTTTAAGATTTAAGCAAACATACATACAGACGCGAAAAGCGACTTTGCTTTATACTATGTAATGGTGGTGATTAACTATTACCAACTAATGAATACCAAATAATTTTTATCTTTTACAAACCTTCTTGCCTTCGAAGTTATCCCTAGTAGTACCAACAAAAATGGAGACAGCACCACAGGTGTCATCCATGACCAGGTCACTTATGGCATCCACCGATAAGGCATCTACTGTTAGCTTTAGATGATCCATTGTGGAAATGTATTTATTTGATTATTATTTAAATATTGTAGCAGAGGAATTCTCTAGTCTTTATAGCTACATGTAACTCTAGGGTTAACAAAATTAGCCTCCGCTAAGAGGAGGTATCACAGCAATGCTATCTTTATCACAAATCTCGATATCTCTGTATTCGTCGCAAACTTGTTCGTTCTTCGCTAACAGAATATTATTCTTTATAGAATTCAAATTGTATCGTTCAGTTATTATATCCAACAACTGCTGGTAGGTCAACTTTTTTGGTAAAGATATAGTTGTCTCTTTCGTGCCAGCTAATTCTTTGGATTTAGCGAAAAATAATAGTTTCACTGTGGCAGTGGGCTGTACGTCCATAGTTTCATTCTGTAATACACATAGTTATTAGAAGGAATTAGGGTTCATCGGGTCGTTGGACGACTTCGTGTTCCACACGAAAAGAAGAAGAAGGAACTTATAATAATACTATCTCTCTCTCTCTTTTCGTGTGGGACACAGAGTCGTCCAACAAGCCAGTGAGCCCAGTGACTAATAATACTAATAATTGATCTTAAACCAAGGCCATAATTCTCTACTAATACTAAAGTTAAATAAATTTATTTAGGCATTACCAGAAAAAAGTTACAGACAAAAAAAATGTTGAACATATTGAACATGTATCTATCATTTTTTGTATATATTAAGATATATTTTAAAAACTCGTTCAATGTGTGTCTAACACTTTTGTTCTAAAACTCTTGGACTTCCAAGTAAATAAGTTTATCTCCAGTCATTTATAAGTTTAAACACAAACCAGATAATTACTTGCCATAAATTTAAATGTTATAAAAACACTTGTGTAAACTTGATAAGATATAAGCTGCAGAGAACCACTAGCGACGAGGGCTATAATGATACTGAATACGTAACATACATGATGTGTGATGTACTCCGACGTAGCGAAAACTAGCGTGCCGGTGCCTTAGGGCTATTATACTGGCAGTCAATAATTACCTTTATCGCTAGACCGTGACGAGCAGCACGACAAATATATCAGTAACGCAATATCCTCAGCGTTGTAATGTTGTAGATTAGCTACAGTAATGTTTTTTTTGCTTCCACCAAAAACTAACCACAATCATCGAGGTTATAATGAATGTAAGCAAGCATCATCTTATCACTACTTATACCTTACCGTTTCATGTTTACTATTACAATACTTGGTCACTTATTCATTATCATCAAACTTATGAGCCACTTAAAAATCACAAATACGAAATCAAAAATCACCTTGAACTTTACTTACTGACAGCTACAAAATGACCTGTCAGTCAATCAATTTGGTTGTAGCGAGTATTGAAAACCAAGCTCTATTTTCATTGGTCGTTCAAAGTGCGTTTTTAAGTTTTAGTTTTGCTATGGAATTTGTATCCAGGAACATATTACTTTGTTTGTATTATTCAACAAAAGCAATAGAAATACTTCTAAATGGAGTTGTAAAAAATTGCTATTTTCAAGAAGCCCGCTAATAAAACATTTTGTTTAGATATGAGGAAAAGTTAATCTATAAGTTCTAGTTTTGACATAGAGAGAGATGATTGAGGCCAGTGGTTTTGACACGACAAAATATTAACCTACAAAATTAAATAGTCTTAGCAACTTAGGGTTATGCGAATGAAGCCAGCTTAACTTCTTACCTTCTTACTTTGTATGAGTAATCAAGAATACTTCTGTCATAAATATCAACATTTGAGTCTTGCTTGACTATCTTTGAATCACCTTTGAATTAAAAAATAAGTTACAGTGTTAGTTTAGTTACAGATTTTCTAAAAAAACTAAAAGCGATGGCAGCCTGGCGCTCATTCATGTCTAAAAACATCATAACTATTGTAATGGTTCCATTTATAATTGGAGCCCACTACACCTGGTTTACTCTGCAGAAAGATGATAGACTGGTCACCGCACAGGAACGGAAAAAGCTTCCATTTTCATCGGTAAGCCTCTAAGAACAACTGTTGGATTTTTCGTAAAAATTTCAGAGTACGTTTCGTAAAATAATTGTTCCTATTTATTTTACATTACCATAACACGCATAACCTTATCATGCGAGCTATTATCATGTATCAAGCAAAACTAAACCTTATTGCGTAAGTTCTGAGTAATATTTATTTTCTGAATGAACATCATAATTTGCGCAACGAGGGTGAAGAGTTCTGATTTTTTAATAGAGTCTTCTGAACACCTTTCTGATCCTTGAATACCTATGTCATATTTGAACCAAGCACTTGTCCTATCCTAATACCTGTGTCCTATCCTATCCATTCCTTTCTTTTCCAGTTGCTGTTTGATAAGTATTCCCTGGAGACAGTTGCAGGTGATTGGTCGGAATTAAGAAGAGACTTGACCAATCAGGAGCCCCCACCCAACAAGGCAGAAGATTTTGCTTATAATTTCTGGTAATTTTGTTTCAGCTTTTCACCAAAGATTCATAGGATGAGGCGTAAGGCGGGCTAGCCAGGTTTTGTAAATATTATATACTATTAAAACAATACTTTCTCATAAAGATATAATTGTACATAAATAGTCTAAAAACTCAGCTAAAAATAATAATTGCTCAGAGCACATAAAAATAATTGTACTCAAATATTGAATTGTCAACACTTGCAACAAAAAGTAAGAAATTGTAAAATATCTTTATGTTCATAGCTATTTATTAGCCATAATCTTAAATTATTTAGTGATTAGTAAATAAAAGTAATATTTCCATAAGAAAATATTTTCCTTTATAACAGCACAAAAGGAGTCAGTAAACAAATTAGTATTTCTGTAAACAAAAACATTTCTGGTAAGCAGAAATTGCTATTTGGTTAACGACTCATGGTCTACCCAATCTCCTACATTTACAACTACATTTTCTCTACATTTTATTTGGGTAGTTACCTGTCACTATAGCGATACACAAATTTATGCGCAAGGGGGTAAGTCCTTGAATTGAAAGATATACTTTTAAATTTTGAATTTAAATAATACTTTTTGTATCTCACCACTTTTGTCTTAACTCTTAAGAAGAAAAGATTACATACATACATATATCACGCCTCTATCCCTTGCGGGGTAGGCAGAGCGTAAACAGCCGTAAGAATACGATCGCTATCGCCACGTCTGACATTTTTGAGTATTGTTTTTTAAGGTTGTTTCGGAAAACATGTGTATCACTATAGTGACACGTTGTCAGCCAGTCGCCTAAAACTTGTAATACATCAATACTCACGTGTCCCTTAGTCGCCTCTTACGACACCCACGGGAAGGCTGTGGGGTGATGCTATTCTAAGCCGGCATCACACGGCTATTCTAAGCATCATCAAGAAAAGATTGATGGGCAAAAAAGAAACAACATCCGTACTTTGGCAATTTTAACGTTTATTTTCCTCCATAACACTAACCTTAACAAAATATACATTACTCATCCATTTCAATACAATACTAGCCTCATAGGACGTACATTTCTTACAATAAATTTAACCATCTATACGTAAGAATAGATAACGGAAAATCAAAATAATGGTTAAGAAAAAACTAAATATTTTGAAGAAAATATAGGCAAAATATGTGCAAGTTTGTACAAAAACAAAACCAAGGGTCACCAAATTCAGCTGAACCAATAATATCCCCAAAAATATACCATAAGTAAAATCGAAAATAATCAGTCAAAGGCAGCATTGACTAGATGTGTTAATTCTGACATGAACACTTGGAAAAGATAATAGTGCAGGATTTTAAAGGAATATTTATTTTGTAGTTGTGTCTACTTAACCCAGATTATGAAAAAAAAAAATTGTATGATCATGCTTGCTCGCCCACACTATGGGTTCAACGTGTTGCTTTCTCGTTTAACCTGAGGGCTCCGGCGATATACAGATTATTTTAGTAAGATATGGATGAATTAATAATTTGTAAAATGGTACTAAGAATCTATCCGAAAATTTTACAATATGAGATTGGACGGTACTCTATCCTCTTATAAAATTGAGTAACCAATGTGCGTTTACATTTTCTCTAGTAGACGATTTGCTGAAGACATCTTAAAATTTTAGTTTATGAATTATGATAGATTATAGTGAAAAATATTTTTGAGACTGGATAACATTTTCTTTTATATTTTAGTGAATTAGTATACAAATTACTTTTCTATTTAAATTCATTCTATGCAAAGAGAATTATTTAAAAAGAATGAGAATGAAATTATCCATTTTACTGTAAAAATACAGCTTCTCTGCTGTTGAATTTGTATTTAAAAAAAAGACATGAAATTTAAACTAAACTCCTTTGAAATTAATTTAAACGTATTTGACAAGGGTTGTGGTGTAATTATGATACATTTCATATACACTGTGACATTTCAATATTTTAATATAATAATATGTGTATTTAAATGAGATCTACATTACTCTACTTGCTTGGAAGACTCCTAAAGGGCCAAGTTTATCTCTACTATGATTTGTAAATAATTTAGAAATAGTAAATAAATTTCATAAAACACAAAAAGAAATTCAACTTCTTTCTGTTTTCATTTATACACAAATATTTTCTATTTTTATAATAGTTTATTAGTCAGTAGGTATGGGAAATGCGTGCACCCACGCATAAAAACAAAGTTATTTCACTATGATTCCTAATTTTAGGAATAATTAAACATTTTAAAGAATAAATCTTAAGGTTATACAGACACTATCTTGAGAGGCGTTAAATTGATGACATTAAATAATTATTTTATTTTTACATACGTGAACTTCTTTCTGTAAAAAGAAAAGATGACAAAACATATTATTTTTCAAAAAACTACTATGAAATAAAGTGAAATTCAAAATTAGTTTACAACATGTCAGTGTTAGCGTATAAATATTATATTGCACGGAACAAATGGACAGTAAATAGTCGAATTAGCATAGTTTATTACATATTAAAATTAAAACTAGTAAATGTATGTACAGCACAGCAATCCACAAAGCATTCAAATTATGATTATCACAGATTCATATCGCACCCACACTTAGGTATTCATAAATAAAGGTATCGGTTTTATTTCAACTGCTTTTTGATAAAATCAGAAACAAACAGTAGGAAAATACGCTTCTATTATAGTCTGTAAAATATAGGATAATCCCTGTGACGTTTGTAACCTTGGAGCAAATGCTATGGTCCATTTTTCTAGTAAACAAAGGAAAATGAACCTTAAGTCATAGCATATGCTCCAAGGTCACAAACGTCACAGGGATCATTCTATATTTTACAGACTATAGGTCTACTTCCAGTATTGTTTAGGTATTATGAGCCGAATACACAATGGGTGAGGTCTTCTCCTGCCAATTTGTTTCTGAAATAATATGAAACTGCTTTTGTTTCCTTCGCCACATCTTCATTTTACCCGACTGTGCAACACTAAAGGAGAATTCTAAAACCGTAACCTTCTACACATAAATTACAACTAAACATTCAAACTTGTCTTTTATTTCGTAACATCACATTGTTTTACACAATTACTTTTAAAGTCATATTTTTTCGACTTTTTATTTTATTCTAAAACTTATCACTAATCACTTTCTAAAGTTTTTAGGCTTTCACTGTCACTATCACAAATTGTTCATATTTCATACATACGATTTTTAGTGTAGTTTCCACTAGATTAGGTAGTTTTGATTGCGTTCGTATCTTATCTAACCAAAAAGTGTCGTAAGTTACCTGTATCTTAGTAAGATACAAAAGTGTTGTATATGTCATGTCGAGGGTCATTTTACCTACATATTGAAATTGGTGAAATTTACAAACATTTCTATATTCTGAAACTTGTTTATGAGAAGCGCTAAAGGACATTTTACAACCTTTAAAAGTTACTGATGTTTTGTAGGTCATTTAACAAAAAATTTTCGTAAGTTATTATTATAGTGCGTAAAAAAATTAACTGCAATTATTTTAAGGGGTAAATCAGCCCATTAAATTGAACAAATTTCTCCAGGGAACACAGGTCGAAATATGAAAATACATTTTAGACCTCGCATACAAAGTTACTAACCAACCTAGTATTCAATTTGCATGGCAGGTCCAAAATTTTTTTTTTACCTATGTTTCTTTGGAAAAGTTGTTCAGTTTCATGGGGTTTTTAAATATTTGGGGCTAATATTTTTACACCTTAAAGGTCACATTACCTACACGTGCAGTAAAAGTTGTATATTGTTGTCGTATGGGTCACTTTACATACACGTGCAGTAAAAGTTGTATATTGTTGTCGTATGGATCAGTGTATTGTTGCCGTATGGGTAAATGTATTGTTGTCGTATGGGTCAGTGTATTGTTGTCGTATGGGTAAGTTTGTAGTTCTAGTATCGGTCAGTGTATTGTTGTCGTATGGGTCAGTGTATTGTTGCCGTATGGGTCAGTGTATTGTTGTCGTATGGGTCAGTGTATTGTTGTCGTATGGGTCAGTGTATTGTTGTCGTATGGGTCAGTGTATTGTTGTCGTATGGGTCAGTGTATTGTTGTCGTATGGGTCAGTGTATTGTTGTCGTATTGTCGTATGGCTCAGTGTATTGCTGTCGTATGGGTAAGTTTGTAGTTCTAGTATCGGTCAGTGTATTGTTGTCGTATGGGTCAGTGTATTGTTGCCGTATGGGTCAGTGTATTGTTGTCGTATGGGTCAGTATATTGTTGTTGTAAGGGTCACTTTACCTACACGTGGTGTAGCTACTGGTAGTGGCAGTAACTACCGGTAGTGGAAGCAACTACTGGTAGTGGAAGAGGTTGAACACGCGTCGGCTGGTGGGGAAGCGGGGCTGCTTCAGCTCGCTGCTCAGGGGCTCCTCGTCGTTGCGGATGCAGAAGTAAGACGAGATCGCGCTGCGGCAGATCGGGCATTTGTCCAGTTTCGCTGGAATAAGAAAAATCGTAATCAATTACGAGTATAACTTGATTTTTCAAAAGGGCAACATTATTGTTGACATCCTGTTTATATGGCTTATACATATAAGGTGTAAAAATATTAGCTGCAAATATTTTAAGCGGTGAATCAGTCCATGAAACTGAACAACTTTCCCCTAGAAACATAGGTTGAAATATAAGAATATATGAGATTTTTTTGCACCTCCCATACAAATTGACTTGGTCGGTCGGTAATTTTGTATGGGAGATCCAAATTTTTTTTTCATATATCGACCTATGTTCCTTGGGGAAAGTTGTTCAGTTTCATGGGCTGGTTCACCCCTCAAAATATTTCCAGCTAATATTTTTACACCTTATATTTTGATAGAGAGACACACAATAATTTTATGAAACCTTCGAGTCCCTTAGTCGGTTTCTACGACACGGGAAAGAAATGGGGTGATGCTATTCTAAGCCGGCATCACACAGCTATTGGCAATATTTATGTGCAAAAAAAAACAGAGAAGAACAACATTTTCTCGAATGGAGCGATACCAACAATGACATTGACATGTGACATAATCCCGCGCGATGCGTTTG
The DNA here is from genome assembly GCA_029255805.1 of Keiferia lycopersicella. Lineage (NCBI taxonomy): Eukaryota > Metazoa > Arthropoda > Insecta > Lepidoptera > Gelechiidae > Keiferia > Keiferia lycopersicella. Next base: position 2,318,443 of record JARACZ010000024.1, read on the forward strand.
TCAAATCGGTCACGTAGCAGTATTAAGTCAGAGGTCAGGTCAGGACGGGCGCCCGACACTGACTACGCGTATCCGATTTGGAGATACTAGATGAATACTAAATAAATAGTAGAATAGTTTCATGTGATAATGTAAAGCGTTTGATGCCGGCTTAGAATAGCATCACCCCATTTCTTCCCGTGGGTGTTGTAAAAGGTAACTACGGGACTCGAGGGTTTCATGTTTATTACAATTTTAGGCGATAGGCTGTCAACCTGTCACTATAGTGATACACGAATCATCTGGAAGGCTCCCCAGTACTTGTCAGACGTGGCGATAACGACCGCAATTTTACGATTGTTAACGTTCTGCCTACCCCGAAGGGATAAAGGCGTGATTTGTGTATGTATGTCCCTAAATCGTCGCTTTAAGACGAGCAGCAAGAGACTGAAAATTTATCAGTGGCAATGGGATGGCACATCATATATCCCAGGTTCAAAAAATATATTTACATGTGTCATGTAAATCAGCCGGACCCCCTGAACAGGAAAACCACCCAAAAACCTGCTCAAAAGTGCTCCTATTCTCAATTAACAATTTGTACCATAGGACCTAAGCTACCCTAGCTAATTGAGAAGTGAATAAGGTAGCATCTATCTAGCTGTTTATAAAATCGGCTAACCATACGCATGTAACACAACATTTTCTCTTGGCATGAACTCGATGTTATTTTATTTACCACCTAACTTTACATGTTGTTTGGTTAGCTTGGCCAGCCCCGAAGCAGTAATAATTTGAATTTGGTCACGTAGCAAGTATTAAGTCAGAGGTCAGGACGACTGCCCGACATTGAACGTATCGGATGTACACGATGCACTGTGAATTAGTAAACAAACGACGATATTGATAAAACTGTCACGTAATTGGCGATGTAGTTGTTTAGGAGGAGTGATGGATGATGTGGCCAGTTCGTCGAGTCTTCTTCTTTTCTTTTCGAGTGGGACACCGAGCCGTCCAACGACCTAATGAAGCCTAGTGTCAGATTTTTTCAACCGCCTTCTACAAGAGGCAGGCTTCTAACATGTTGATATTGATAATCGGGTGGTTCAGCCCGCAATTGTCTTAACCAGACTGGGGAAAAAATCACAAAATGATAAATATCCACTTCGTGAGTGCATACATACAGGGTGTCCGGTGGCAGAATTAGGATTTTAATTTTGAATTATTTTTGAACCGTTGATCGGAGGGGCGTGCGGGGGATCACGTTCGATTCGTCATTTGCGCGGGTTTCTTTGACACAATGTCGCATTGGACAGGTGAACAACGTGCGTTCGTGATCGAAGCATATTTTAAAGCAAACGATTCCTGTGTTGTTGAGACAATGTTACAGCGATTTCGTACAGTGAACACAATCTTTTGGAGCGATGAAGCTCATTTTCATTTAAATGGAAGTTTAAATAAACAAAACTGCCGTTATTGGTCACCTAAAGGACACAACCCAGAATTGAAACATCAAAAACCACTTCACAGTCCAAAAGTGACGACCCTATTTTTTGAAAATGACCAAGGACAACCTGTTACTGTGAGCGGCGATTCTTATCGGCGCATGCTTAACGTTTTTTTCTGCCAACATTGAGAGAACATCCTGCTTTCAGTTCACAGACATGGTTTCAGCAAGGTGGCGCCACGCCTCACACTGCTAGAGAGACCATGACGCTCTTCGTGACCCATTCCCTAACAAATTGATTAGCCGTTTCGGTGACATCCCTTGGCCACCCAGGTCGCCGGATCTTACTCCCAAGGACTTTTTTCTGTGGGGGTACCTCAAAAGTAAAGTTTATGAAACAGCCCAACGAACCATCTCAGCATTAAAAGAAAATATCGTGCGCGAGGTGAATGGCATCCCGATGTCCCTTCTCCAGCGAGTGGCGCGGAATACTGTAGCAAGATTCCAAGAGTGTGTCCGCCGTAACGGTGAACATTTGGACGACATAATTTTTAACAAATATAACCCGCATTTCCCTGCTTTATTATAGTAATTGAAATTAAAATATATATTTTATAGTTTTTATATTATTTAATTTTGAAATCCTAATTCTGCCACCGGACACCCTGTACATACACACATATATATATCACGCCTTTATCCCTTGCGGGGTAGTCAGAGCGTTAACGACCGCAAAAATATGGTCGCTATCGCCACGTCTGACAAATATTGCGGGCCAGTTGAGGTAATTTCTGAATCACTATAGTGACAGGTTGTCAGCCTGTCGCCCAAAAGTTGTAATACACGTGAAACCCTTGAGTCCCTGGGTCGTGAGTGACCCACAAAGAATCAAACTCGGAACCTTCTGCGTCAAAGGCAGTCGCACTACCACTGCGTCACATGGGTCGTTGGCTGAGTGACGACGACGGAGGAGGGAAAAGGGTAGCTACCCACCTGGTCGGGTATTGTGACCAGGGGACCGACTGCTCCAACCAGACATATTTGGAGGTTGTACGTACATATAGCGATCGGCGGAAACACTTCGATACCGATACGTCACAGTTATTAAGCTAAATTTTACAAACTTACATACATACATACATATATCACGCCTTTATTCCTTGCGGGGTAGGCAGAGCGATAGTGGCCGTAAGAATACAGCCACTATCGCCACGTCTGACACTTGAGGATTGTTTTACAGGGTTGTTTCAGAAAACACGTGTATTACTATAGTGACAGGTTGTCAGCCTGTCGCCTAAAAATTGTAATACACCAATTCTCTCGAATCCCTTTGTCGCCTCTTACGACACCCGCGGGAAGGATGTGGGGTGATGCTATTCTAAGCCGGCACCACACGGCACCAATTTAATTTTATTTTATATATAGTTGTGGCTGTTAAACGCATGGTAGTAGTGTGAACTCATCAGTGTGCATCTGTGAGCTCATGTGATGCGTTTCTGGGTAAAACGGATGTGAGGAACTCCAAACGTGTGGGAGACTTTTTTTGTGTAAAAAATGCATTTACTTACGTAGACAATGCGCGCACAGGCACGCGTGTCGACACGGCAATAGCGCCCGCGTGTGTGTGTGTGTTACTTACGTAGACAATGCGCGCACAGGCACGCGTGTCGACACGGCAATAGCGCCCGCGTGTGTGTGTGTGTTACTTACGTAGACAATGCGCGCACAGGCACGCGTGTCGACACGGCAATAGCGCCCGCGTGTGTGTGTGTGTTACTTACGTAGACAATGCGCGCACAGGCACGCGTGTCGACACGGCAATAGCGCCCGCGTGTGTGTGTGTGTTACTTACGTAGACAATGCGCGCACAGGCACGCGTGTCGACACGGCAATAGCGCCCGCGTGTGTGTGTGTGTTACTTACGTAGACAATGCGCGCACAGGCACGCGTGTCGACACGGCAATAGCGCCCGCGTGTGTGTGTGTGTTACTTACGTAGACAATGCGCGCACAGGCACGCGTGTCGACACGGCAATAGCGCCCGCGTGTGAGTGTGTGTTACTTACGTAGACAATGCGCGCACAGGCAGGCGTGTCGACACGGCAATAGCGCCCGCGTGTGTGTGTGTGTTACTTACGTAGACAATGCGCGCACAGGCAGGCGTGTCGACACGGCAATAGCGCCCGCGTGTGTGTGTGTGTTACTTACGTAGACAATGCGCGCACAGGCACGCGTGTCGACACGGCAATAGCGCCCGCGTGTGTGTGTGTGTTACTTACGTAGACAATGCGCGCACAGGCACGCGTGTCGACACGGCAATAGCGCCCGCGTGTGAGTGTGTGTTACTTACGTAGACAATGCGCGCACAGGCAGGCGTGTCGACACGGCAATAGCGCCCGCGTGTGTGTGTGTGTTACTTACGTAGACAATGCGCGCACAGGCAGGCGTGTCGACACGGCAATAGCGCCCGCGTGTGTGTGTGTGTTACTTACGTAGACAATGCGCGCACAGGCACGCGTGTCGACACGGCAATAGCGCCCGCGTGTGTGTGTGTGTTACTTACGTAGACAATGCGCGCACAGGCAGGCGTGTCGACACGGCAATAGCGCCCGCGTGTGTGTGTGTGTTACTTACGTAGACAATGCGCGCACAGGCAGGCGTGTCGACACGGCAATAGCGCCCGCGTGTGTGTGTGTGTTACTTACGTAGACAATGCGCGCACAGGCACGCGTGTCGACACGGCAATAGCGCCCGCGTGTGTGTGTGTGTTACTTACGTAGACAATGCGCGCACAGGCAGGCGTGTCGACACGGCAATAGCGCCCGCGACAGCGGCGCGGCGGTGCACACGCAGCACAGGGAGTCTACGGACGCGTCTCCGGTGTAACCCTCGGGTTCGCCGGGCTCGCCCGTCACGTATAGTTGCTGGAATTGTACAAATACGACTTAGCTAAATACGAGCTTCTAAAAGTACAGGGTGTAAAAAAATTACAGCAAATATTTTAAGGGGTAGTCTATGATACTGAACAACTTTCCCTAAGGAACATAGATCGAAATAGAAAAAAAAATTTGGACCTCCCATACAAAATTATGCCGTGTGATGCCGGCTTAGAATAGCATCACCCCATTTCTTCCCGTGGGCGTTGTAAAAGGCAACTAAGGGACTCGAGGGCTTAATTTGTATTAGAATTTTAGGCGACAGGCTAACAACCTGTCACTACAGTAAAACATGTTTCATCGAAAAAGGCCATCAATACTGTCAGACGTGACGATAACGACCGTAATTTTACGATTGTTGACGCTCTGCCTACCTCGGAAGCGATAAAGGCGTGATTTGTCTATGTATGTATGTGTGTATACAAAATTACCAACGGACCAAATCAATCTGTACGAGAGGTCTAAAAAATTTCTCATTTTTCGACCTGTTTCTTGGAGAAAGTTGCTCAGTTTCATGGGCTGAATCACCCCTTAAAATATTTGCACCTTATTAACTGGTCATGCCGTATCAGGTGTCCTATTATTTCCCCCCTCCTATTCTCAATTGCATTGAGTAGCGTTCTTTGTTCTTACTTTACAAAATCGTAAAAATAAAACCGATTTTGAAATCTATTCGACTTTACATGCCCCCAGTCTCATTCCTTACTAAAGAACATGAGTCCAAAATAAATCAATAGATGGCGATACGGGTAGCGAATGTACCTAACTTAAGAGAATGGAATAAAAGCAAATTTACAAAAACAAAGTATTGGAATATTATAAATACATTATTTAAGGTATTTGTGTATTCACATTTTTGCAATATTTTTCAATACAAATGAAGTCAATACGAAGTATCCGATAAATAAGCTAGATGTCGCTAGCAACGCACGCGCTAAGTCGACATATCAAATAGCCTGCCCAAATAGCCATCTTAGGACAATCGAACTCCCTCTATGACGTTAAGTATCTGTACTACTTTAGTAGTATTTATTATATTATCTGTGCCCCAGTGGACACAGGCAGGAAGTATGCTTATGCTTACCTTCAAGCAGGAGAGATGGCCGTTGGCCTGTTTGAGGTACTGCGCGAGGATGCCGCTCGGTAGCGGACACTGCTCGTCTCGGATGTGCACCACGCTGATCAGCGCCACCTGGAGAAAGAACTGAACTGAACTCTGCGATAGTTTAAAACCTTAACCATGTGGCAATGCAAATAAATAACTGATAACTAATAAATGAAAGACGGGCAGGACTGAGTGGATTATACAGGTGTAAAAAATAGGAAATATTTTAAGGGGTGAATCAGCCCATGAAACTGAACAACTTTCGACAAGGAACATAGGTCAAAAAATGTCCATGCTCTAGTGTCACCATGCTCTAGTGTCGACCGATGTGGCGCAGTGGTAGTGCGACTGCCTTTGACGCAGAAGGTTACGGGTTCGATTCTCGGTGGGTCACTCACAATGTTGATATTTATCACTTTGTGAATTTGTTCCCAGTCTGGTTAGGACATTGCGGGCTTGAACCACCCGATTGTCCGTAAGTAAGATGGCTCCGTGTTTCGGATGACCCGTTAAGCCGTACGTCCCGGTTACTGTCGGCGGCCGTTACACAACCATGTCAGAAGCCTGCTACTTGTACAAGGCGGTTGAAAAATTCTGTCACTAGGGTTCATCTGGTCGTTGGACGACTTGGTGTCCTACAAGAAAAGAAAGTGAAGTGTCAAGAGGCTACCACTCACTGTGTCATCAGGCCTGAGGTCCGCAATGTCCTTGGTGTCCCGCGCCAGGATCACCACTAGCGGGTAGCACGTTCTGGGCGGCTGGCCCAGCTGGGGAGGCTCGTTTGTGGATAGTTTTAGTTGTCTTTCGTCGTGGGGGTTGCTCCTGAAATTAAAAAAAAGTAAGAGGATAAGTTTAGTTTAGGGCTCTAAGTCTGCTAAATGAAAATCGTTTCAGTTGGATGTCGATTGGATCTCAGTTGGATGATTTCGGTCATTTCGTAGTCTGCTAACAGTTTGAAGTATAGAAAATCACAGTGGTAATGGAATGACAGTTTCGATGGCGTTACAATGACAAAAAGATAGCAGACTTGGGGCCCAGAATATGTGCTTTAAAAATCATAAGGATTTTAAAATATTTGGCAGATGAAAAGCGATATCGTCAGCTCATCCACCTACCCATTTAAATGATTAATTTATACTAGTTTTTCTTGTATTTGTTGTATGAAAAACTAGTAGAAGTTGGTATCTTAATTGGGTAATACATGAGCTTGACTGTACACTGTTTAATTAAGAACCTATGTATGTAAAATATGCGTCTAAAAGGAACAATGAATGTTTTGAAATCTAAGAACTTCTTGGACTTTTGGAGGGTCAACTATGATAGACATACTCAAACTCAAACTCAAAATATTCATTAAAAGTAGTAAAGGATCATGACAACTTTTGTTTGGATGCTCGTCCTGTTTTTCATCAGTCTTGCGTCACACTTGCAGAAATCGCATCAAAGCCAAAGTTATATAATAATAGAGATAAAATATTGCTCATCATTTTAGCATAGGGAATTTTTATGCAGCAAACTAGTTCTGGAGTTATTGAGTGTCAAAGTCGGGTATCGAAAGAGACACAAATGCTGATGTTTGGCGCTCTTTAGTGTATTTAGTTCTAAAAACGTTATTTTCGGTAAGCAGTGTAGAAAAGGTTTATGCCTCAGTATTCTTTTTTGTTAAAATAGGTAAACGTAGATTTTCAATTTAATTTTTATTAATTTTCTGAGTTCTGTGCAACAATTAACGTTGCTATTTTTAATTGAAATTGGCGATATGATATTATATATTGCATTCATTTGTTTTGTTACGCAAGACACATGGTTAGCCCATGTATGGTCATTCTTCTTTTACATTTATCTTTTTGATGGTCAGGTCAGGTATAAGTAATTGTAAAAAAGAGAAAAGTGTAGGATAAGTACATTTTTCCGTTTCTTACTAGAGATTGTGTATGAACGTAGGGATATGTAAAATATGCTGTGTTATATTAAGTCTTCGCTATCTCGGCGCAAATTAGTGCTATATAATTTTAATCACTCTGCCTACCCCGCAAGGGATAAACGCGTGATTTGTGTGTATATTATGTATAATTTTGATCAGGCTTTGTTCTCAGAAGACTGCAAGTTTATAAAACAATGAACAAGTTATGAAACAAATAACATTTTCCTCGTTCCTACAGTACAGGAACTTAATGAATGATCAAAACAAAACGCAGGCAGGATATCTGTTCTTTCTCACGCATCTAACATGCAACATTCTACAACGATAAAATCAGTGAGACCGCCATTACAAGCGATTTAATATTGTTACGTACGTACAAATAGAAAATAAAATTCTTTAAACATTTTATGGGGTGAGCCAGAAAAGATGGAGCGTCGGTGGCCAAGTGTTTAGGACACCGCCGGTCTGAAAATCGTGAGACCCGAGTTCGATCCTCGCCGTGTACCAATGTGTTTTACTCATGTACATTTACCGACTGCTCTTGCGGTGAAGGAAAAACATCGTGATGAAACCCACATATAAATAAAATTTGAATTCAGATGATATTTGAATGTGACAAAACCTAGGGTTCCGGCCAGGATAGCCTTCGGGTTGCAGAGGTCAGATGGCAGTCGCTCTGTATATGATATATATTTTATATTTTTAACGTAGCCGCTTTTGGCTATTAATATATTTTTGTTTCATATTTAGAAATTTAGCTAGGGTAGCCTAGGGCCTGACAAATTGTATTTTTAGAATAGGAGCACTTCTGGGCAGGTTTCTGGGTGGTTTACTGTCCAGGGGGTCCGGCTAACCATACGCATGTAACACAGCATTTTCTCTTGGCATGAACTCGATGTTATTTTATTTACCACCTAACGTTACATGTTGTTTGGTTAGCTTGGCCAGCCCCGAGGCAGTGCTTTAGGGGCTAGTTTTAAGTTTTTAGTCCACCTGAGCCGCGTTTCCACTAGGATCATAAAATTGTTATTGTTAAAATTGTTAATTCCTGACCATCAAAAAGCGAAATGTAAAATTTACTACTTTGAATAAATAATTTGACTTTGACTTTGACTTCTGTGTTGGTTCCACGTCAAATCTCCTAGGTCAGGTAGCCGACCCCGACAGAAAAACGCGATAAGGCAACAAGAATAATGAGCCAGACTATCAAACAAGACAACTTTCCACAATACTACAAAGTTAACAAGAACTCGTAAGAGTTAGCAAGAGACGTCCCATACTCGGTCGTCTGGCACATTTTTTTGATAAGTTGAGTTGAAAATTGTTTTTAAAAATTCAGTTGCATATGGTACTTTAGATAGATGCTGGTGTCGACCATGTCCCAAGTTACCCGCTAGTCTCATTTTCCCCATTTGACCGTAGTCGAAAAGCGTTTTCTTATAAATCAAAATCAAGAAGTTAAATCAAGAGACAAACACGTACCCGACATTTACGCTGATGACAAAAATGTTTTCAAAACGAATTACCGTTCGACAGAGGTGTCTAATGTATGTAAACTTGGCATAAAGCAGGTCTGTTTACAAAACCCCGTGCCACGGTGGCCCAGTTACAAAACAATGGCACATTCTTGGAAGCGTGGAACTGATTTCCAGTCATGTCTGTTATCTATGTTATGAACCTAGGTTTACATTATTTTACGGAACTTAGTATGCCGGATTTACAATGTTTTGGTGTAAAAACATATCCTGAACAATTCACACAGTGCCATCTAGCCCCAAACTAAGCGAAGCTTGTACTATGGGAACTAGATAGCTGATACCGACTAATATATACTTTTTTTGTAAATAAATAAATATTATACATAGAAAACACCCAGGCTAGAAACAACTATTTGAAAATTGCCTTAGCAAATATTTGTGTCCGGTGCGGATCGAACTCACGACCCTCGGCGTAGAAGGCAGGGAAATAGGGATTAGACAATGCCGTTGGATGACGGTTTACAATAGCATCACCCCATTTCTACCATATTTCTATGAATATCTACAACACCTTGCACTACGCTCGCCCCTCCGCTTGCCAAGCTCTACAAGCTAGTCAAGCTGAACAACTTTCCCCTAGCTACTATGTCAGGAAACTACGAAAAATTTTCGACCGAGGGTTTCATGTGTATTACAACTTTAGGCGACAGGCTGACTGACAAGCCGCCATCACTACAGTGATACACGACACGAATCATCTGATAGGGCCCTCAAAATTTGTCAGTCGTGGTTATCGCGACCGTATTATCACGGCCGTTAACGCTCTGCCTACTCCGCAAGGGATAAAAGCGTGATATATGTATGTATGTATGCACGTAACTTAAAAATAGCTAATTTTAAACGCGAGATATAACTTTTACGCTTGTCATTTCATTACTGTAGCACACATACCACTGTTCTAGAACCGAAGACAATCAGTAGTTTAGCGTTTCGTAAGACGACTAACAAGGAAGGGCAAAGAAAAGACAATAGCATGTTTCCTTTGAAACGAAGGTTGTGGTTACCTCTAAAGTATAACTATTATCCGTTACGTTCTGCTTCTTCTTTAGGGTGGGGTGTTCATTCTACAAACGACCCGAGGATCTGTGATGTCAGAGGTTTTTTGACGACTATTACTTATAATCTGAATTACTAATATTATCACTACTTTTAAGCCTGAAAGCGTTGTGAAATGATAGCTATCCAAGTAATCATAGACAGCTACCGGCACCGGCAGTTTGACGTGCCCTCTAAAGCGCGGAACCATCGGGTGGTCAACCCGCAATGTCCTAACCAGACTGGGAACAAATTCCACCCACCAAGTGACCCACCGATAATCGAACCCAGAACCTTCTGCGTCAAAGGCAGTCGCACTACCACTGCGCCACATCGGTATCTAGTAATGTGATGTTTCCTATGAAAGGAAGGTTGCGGTTGCAATCGCATGTGGCCACGTTAACCGTTTGTGTATGGAAGTGTGACGGGTAATTGCATGCTTTATGGTCTGCCAAGACCATGGAGCCGGACATTAGTTGCAATAGAGACTTTGGTTATTAAACCAGCCAGCCTGAGGAAAATTCTTCGAGAACATTTGCAGAAAGATTTCATCATCATCATTCTCAGCCCATTGCCGTGTTATGCCGGGTTAGAATAGCATCATCCCAATTTCTACCCGTGTGTGTCGTAAGAGGCGACTGAGTGACTTGAGGGTTTCAGGTGTTTTACAACTTTTAGGCGACAGTCTGTCACTGTATGTTTGAGGGTCGTTACAGATAAAAGTCGCGTATCACTGTAGTGACAGGTTGTCAGTCAGCCTGTCGCTTAAAATTGCAATTCACATGAAACCCTCGAGTCCCTCAGTCGGCTTCCACGACACCCACGGGAAAGAATTGGGTTGTTGCTATTCTAAGCCGGCATCACATGGCATTATTATATGACTTATTTATACATCCAATAAATCCTAAAGCGTTTACAAATTTAGTTGCACAAATATGGCCCAATGGATCTTTGGCCTTTGACACACAAACGCTACGTTCAATCCTTATAGAGAATTTGCAATACGATACTCAAGTCTGCATTCCCAGACTGCGTTAAGTGCTTGCTGTTTTGCAAAGTCTTGGACGATGTTTTGGCTACAATATCAAAACGGAAGTTTTACCGCGATTCAGGTGGGGCTTCTCCGGCAGTGCTCTGCTGAACCGATTTTCATGAAATTTGGCACAAACATAGACGGTAACTCGTTTAACAACTATCCTACGTATTAATCCAAGTCAACTCCCGAAACAATTTTTCTGTGGGATGCTACGGAATCGTAGCCGAGAAAGCCGTGGTTGTCTTTCGCATACGAAATAATTTCAAAAATAGAGCCCCAGGGCGGTAGCTATTCAGTCAATTGTCTAATTAGCTGATGTCAGGAGTTTTATGGATGCGAGTGGGCAAGTTAATAGACCACCTGATGTTAAGTGGTCCACCGTCGCCGGAACACTTGCTAGCACAGATTGTGGAGTTGGCAACCCACGCGTTGGTACTAAAAAGGTCATTCCTGATAGCATACAGTAGTGGTACGTATTAAATTACTGTCGATGAATATTACACTTTCAATATTATGAAAATGCAAAAATAAATATGCGAGACTGTTGCGTTTTTCAGCAATAATTACTACTTTTCTAGGTGCAGTAACATTTACTGAACGTGCATCATCAGTTTTATCCGGCTTGTTGGTAACGATCACAAGAAAATCGAAACCCTCAAAACTCAATTTGTTATGAGTAACGTTCGCCGACTGTAACGTCAAATGGGGGAAAATGAGACTAGCGGGTAAATTGGGACATGGTCGACACCAGCATCTATGAAACAGCTATAAGCCTATAACGTTATAACTGGTTGATAAATGTAGAGTCCAAAGTTTTCAACAAGTTACAACGTTATAGCTAGTTCATAGATGCTGCTGTCGACCATGTCCCAAGTTACCCGTTAGTCTCATTTTCCCCCATTTGATTGTACAGGAGTTCTCTGGTCTGTACTCTGGAATCATCCTATTGTTGTTGTAAAGGCCCCGTAATATGCCAGGTTGACCAGCGTTTCCTGTGAATATCCTTGCACAATGCACTGTGCTCGCCAATCCGTCGTTTTAAAGTTGCACCTAAACTGTGTTTTTTTAGGTACAGTGAATTGACATCGCGGGTTGCCATTTGTTTTGCAAATCTTAAATAGTCATGTGCCATCTGTCAAGTTCAGTGCATAATAATAACTATTATGCCGATGTATGGAAAATCACTGCTGAGCTTTTACATCATTCGCACGAGAGTTATCTACTAGGAACTGAAAGAAACAGATTTAAAAAATTCAATTTCGATAACAACAGTGACCGGTACTTTGATGACCCATGTGGTGCAGTGGTAGTGCGACTGCCTTTGACGCAGAAGGTTCCGGGTTCGATTCTCACAAAGTTGATATTTATCACTTTCTGAATTTGTTCCCAGTCTGGTTAGGACATCGCGGGCTGAACCACCCGATTTTCCGTAAGAAAGATGTTTCCGTGTTTCGGATGACACGTTAAGCCGTAGGTCCCGGTTGCTGTCTATGATCACTTAGATGGCGGTCGTTACACAACCATGTCAGAAGCCTGCTGCTTGTAGAAGGAGGTTGAAAAATTCTGACACTAGGGTTCACTGGGTCGTTGGACGACTCGGTGTCCCACACGAAGTGACCGGTACTGGCAAATCACTATTTAAGATTTTCAAATCAAATGGCAACCCACGATGTCAATTTATTATCTCTAAAAAAAATTGTCTTGTGTCTGTTGTTGATGATGGCGTTAGTGTTTTATCAACTGGGAAATTCTTATGACAGGCTGTCAGAGTGACTCAACGCAGGTCTGCTGTGTCATAGAGAACTTCATTCCCAGACGATCAATTAACAACATTTAGTGAATATTTAGAAACTTTAATGACGTAAAACAATACGTATAAATTGTAGCGTCTACTTAGTACCTACTTGCTAATTTTAGTTACTAAAAGTATGAATCTGATAGAATAGTTTTTCCTGTAGTTCAATGAGTACCTGAGTAATAAAATAAAACTTTTTTTTTGCTTCGGTAAAGCGCTCGATGAAGGGTCATTATTAAAAAAACTAAAGTTGTACGCTTTAAACTATTGTCCAAAAATACAGACTACATTTATAGTTTTTCGAAATATTCAAAATTTAGCGACAGGTTGTCAGCCTGTCGCCTGAAAATTGTTATACACCAATATATATCTACTCTCGAGTCCCTTAGTCGCCTCTGCTAAAACCAGTCCCATAAAATTACAAGATTAGGACTGAACAACAAATAAATCCAATAAAAAATCACGTTAGTTATAAACAAAATGTTTTTATCCTCATCGATTTTCGCAATCCTACACTGACCTTGGAATCTCATCAGGATTCCAGTCAGCATCACATTCAATGGTACTGATACACAATTCATACACGATTATAAGAGTATACTAAAGTAAACATCATAATCATAACAGAACGTGATTGTTTTGATAGTAGAGTTCAGGCGAGATAAGAAAATAATTTAGCAGATAGACTATAACAGGTAGTCATGTACCAATGTGTTTTTACTAACGTACACTTACCGACTGCTCTTACGGTAAAGGAAAAACATCGTGACGAAACCCACATTCAAATAAAATTTGAATTCAGATGATATTTGAATGTGACTTAACCTAGAATTCGGGCCCGGTTAACCTTCGGGTTGTAGAGGTCAGATGGCAGTCGCTCTGTGTAAAAACTTGGTTCCACGTCCCCTAGGTTAGGTAGCCGACCCCGACAGAGAACGGGATAAGGCAAGGAGGATGTACTATTTTCCGTTAAAAAAGAAATAGGCATGAAGACTGCTAGGTCAAAGGAGTTACTTTTTAAACGATATATTTTATGAAAATACGAATAGATGACGTCATTTTTCCCTAGTTTTGAAGACGTCTTACTTTAGTACTACTTTTCTGTTTATTAATTCAAACTTCGAATATTATCAAAACTATAAACGACGAAGTATGTAGCATTTTTAACCGACTTCATAAATGGAGGTTCTCAGTTTGACCTGTATATATGTATGTATGTTTGCCCACGATTATCTCGAGTTTGGATGTACCGATTTTTATGCGGTTTTTAGAAATGTATTTGTCAGACTTAGGAGAAGGTTTTAGGCATATTAACTGACAAAAAAGATTAGTTGCAAATTATTTTGCAGGTAATGACATTGTATCTAATTTTTAATAAACAATTAAATTCCTATAAAAAATTAAAAGCAGTAGCTAAGTACCATCTAAAAACTATTCTTCATCGAACCTTTAAAAACAAATATCAAGGCAACCAACTAGCAAACCACTATGTATCCTGTTCTACCTATTTACGACGCCGCATTCTTATTATTTACAACACAGTATTGCACAATTTAATTCACCTATATGCCAGCTGTAGCCAAGATCAAGGTTACACAAGATTCACACACACGTTCACGTGAAAGCAACATGCTTGTATATTTTTGTACGAGTCTACCTAGTTGTTTTGAGTCTAGACATTTTTGCGGTAATTATAGCGAACAAGGTGGCAGACCGAGATCGGTCGGTTTTTGTATACACACAAATCACGCCTATAACCCTGGAGGGATAGGCAGAGCGACAACAGCCGTAATATTACGGTCGTTATCGCCACGTCTGACAAATGTTTAAGGGCCGTTTCAGATAAGTCGTACCGTATCACTATAGTGACAGGTTGTCAGCCTGTCGTCTAAAATTGCAATACACATGAAACCCTCGAGTCCCTTAGTCGGCTTCTACGACACCCACGATGGGGTTATGCTATTCTAAGCCGGCATCACACGGTACACAGTTTTTGTAAAGATTATTCTATATTTAGTAAACACAACATGTGGTTTACAGAAGATCCAAACCACCAACAGTTTTAAGTCAATGTTAGTTTAGAAGTAGATGATCATAGCTAATCGATTCTGGCGATTTTATTTAGATTTAGTCCAGTACGCCGCCATACGGACAGCATCGTCCGTGGCGTCGTAATGGTCCTTATAAGTATACAGGTGCCAGGGTACGCAGGGCAAGACAAAAGGTACCATCTATTCGGGAGAAATACCATTCGGGAATCCCATCTATTCGGGAGGCATTAATATTGTCTGAGCTATATCCCCACCTGCACTGGACATGTTTTCTTTACTACGACCAACTAGATAATGAAGATGGTAGCTAAAAAACATTTAAAAAAAGGGTAAAAGAACATTTAAAACGAAATTAAACCTATCCAGATCGATTTATCGCCACGGAAATCCTCGCATTTTCGTGAAAATCATTGGGCTTCTTACATACATACATACATATTTCACCCGTTTATCCCTCGGGGGGTAGGCAGAGAGTTAACGGCCGTAAGAATACGGTCGCTATCGCCACGACTGGCATTTTTGAGGATTGTTTTCCAAAGGTTGTTTCAGAAAACATGTGTATCACTATAGTGACAGGTTGTCAGCCTGTCGCCTAAAAATTGTAATACACCAATACTCTCGAGTCTCTTAGTCGCCTCTTACGACACCCGCGGTATGTGGGGTGTGGGGTGGGATGTGGGGTGATGCTATTCTAAGCCGGCATCACACGGACTTCTTACAATCAGCAAAAATGAGGTGATGAGGAAGGCACCACACGGTACGCTTAGTCTCCAGTTTCCATTGCACAACTTTTCAAAATGGCCGCTGTGGCAACATCCACGAAGATCAAGGTCAGTCGTGCGGCGGCATCGCGGTGCAGAGAACACGTGAAACGAACGGCGCTTGCGCAGCACGTGCATGGCACGGTTTGTTGGAGGTGTCGGAACTTGGGAGGTCAGTGTAGCGTAACTTTTAAGGCTGTCGCTGACTGGATGCGCCGCAATCGACGCGCGTCTACGCATTGCATACACCCGGTTGTATGTGGTTTTAGGAGGAGTCTCTTTTTCTCTTTCCTTGTAGGACACCGAGTCGTCCAACGACCCGCTGAACCCTTGTGCCAGAATTTTTGAACCGCCTTCTGCAAGTAGCAGGCTTCTGACATGGTTGTGTAACGACCGCCGTCTAAGTGGTCATAGACAGCAACCGGGGCCTACGGCTTAACGTGCCATTCGAAACACGGAACCATCTTACTTACGGACAATCGAGTGATTCAGCCCGCAATGTCCTAACCAGACTGGCAACAAATTCACAATGTGATAAATATCAACTTTGTGAGTGACCCACCGAGAATCGAACCCGGAACCTTCTGCGTCAAAGGAGCGAGGATAGGAGTGATGGATAATGAAGCCAGTTGGCCGAGTGACGACGGAGGAGGGAAAAGCGTAGCTATCCGGTCGGGTATTGTGACCAGGGGACCGACTGGTCCAACCGGACTTCTTTGGAGGTTGTATATATAGCGATCGGCGGAAACACTTCGATACCGCGTTTCAGGATTTGTATGTGGAGCGCATGCGCGTCGCCACATGGCACACGAAATACGCCACACTAGATGCGGCTTTGGCATCCAATATGTGCTAAGCTAGCCTTTGCTGTGTGTGACGACCGATGTGGTAGTGCGATTTTTTTCCCACCCGGGGCAGATATCACTACATAGTATTAAGAATAGTCGCTTTCCGCATCTGTCTCTCTAGATAATACTTTATGTATTATATGCTTAAATATTAAAAACTTCACAACGGATGCAGTTTTTTTAAAAGATAGAAAGAGCTATGCAAGAGGAAAGTTCATATGTATAATACTTTTCGAGAAAACAACTTCTTCCCACGGGAAAATGAGTTACAGCGGGTGCAACTGTTGAGCGGGCCGCTAGTTTGAATGATAAGGTCTGTGCATGTCCCGTTTTCCGGAACTCAGGCTACAAGTTCACAGGTGAAATTCGATGTTACATTGCGTAGCGGGTCAAAAATCATGGTTTCATGTCCCATCGGCTACGCAATGTAGATCGAATTTCACCTGCAGACATTTAGCCTGTAGTTTTATTGCATGGGGCACTGGGCGTTCGTATGTATGTTTTTTCTGTAGGTGTATTAATGGCGAGACGGGGTATACTTAGAGGAGATTATATTATGAGTTTTACCGTTTGTTTGCTGTGTGATACCGCTATATAATAGCATCACCCCAATTCTTCCCGCGGGTGTTGAGGCAACTAAGGGACTCCAGGGTTTACATACATACATACATACACACATATGTCACGCCATTATCCCTTGCGGGGTAGGCAGACAGAGCGTTAACGGCCGTTAACCACGTATTACAACTTAAGGCATTTCATGTGTATTAACCACGTATTACAACTTAAGGCGACAGGCTGACAACCTGTCACTACAGTGATACACGAATCATCTGAAATAATCCTCAAATCTTGTCAGACGTGGCGATAACGACCGTAATTTTACGATCGTTAACGCTCTGCCTACCCCGCAAGCGACAAAGGCGTGATGTGTGTATGTATGTATGTGTATGTTACCGTTTGTATTGACTGTTGATTGTGCATATAGCGGAAAAGACTGGACATACTTAGTAAACACACAAATTAAGTTTAGGCGGGCGCTTCCAAACGTATTGTTGAATATGTGTTTAACAAATGATTATGGTCTAAGATAACAAGTGATAAGTTTACAGGCAAATATATTTAGCAGATGTGCGAAGTCGCCCGTGGACATAATGAGATGTTTGTCTAGCTGGGTAAAATATCTTGGGAGACACCATAAAAAAATACATGCATATATCACGCTTTTATCCCTTGCGTGGTAAGCAGAGCGTTCACGACTGCAAAAATACGGTTGTTATCTTTTTTTTTTTTAATCTTTATTTTAAGGAGGGTTTTTTCTTAAAAGAATATGCCACCCTCATAGTTCTAAGCAATTACTTACACTATCTACGACTTATCCCAATATTAACAAGTTTATACAGTGCTCTTGCTAATTTTGAAGTAGGTTTTGCAAGAATGCTATTGCAAAAACCAACTTCATTCGTAAAATTTGTACGAAACATAAATTCAAATCTTTCCGGTTCGTTCCGGACACACTCCATCAGTATGTGGTATACGTCTTCAATCGTACCGCACTCACTACAATTAGGCGACGGGGTTTTACGCATAAGGTAAGCAAAACTGTTCAGAGGAATGTGACCGGAACGAAGCCTAAGAGCCGTGGTAATTTCATTTCTGTTCATATTAGAACTTTCAAACCAAGGAACTCTGCAAAGACCCGGCTGAACAGTTTTATACCAAATTCCCTTCATTAAAGATCTTTGATTAAAATACTCATGCCATAATTCAACACAGTGCTCCCTGGCCATATACAATCTTTCCTGATAATAAGGCACACAATCAAAGTTTATACCATCAGATATAGCACACTTAGCCAACATATCCACTTTTTCGTTACCGACCAGTCCAATATGTGCAGGAATCCACTGGAGCACTACAGTCTTATTTAGTTGGCGTAGTTTCAACATTAAGTCCAAAACATCATAGGCTATCGAGGACCCTCGCGACGACGAGGTACATCGAGCCACGTGTTGCAACGCGCTTTTAGAGTCTGATAATATTACAAACTTATCATAGCTGACAGTACTAATATAAGATAAGGCTTCTAAGATTGCTACCAGTTCAGCACGCATTACAGAGATATTGGATTTAATTTTGAATCTAGCACCTAAATTATTTTGTGCGTCGTAAAACGCTGCACCTAATAAACAATTATCTTTGGAACCATCAGTATATATTTTATAATGATTTGAATAACTTTTCCGAAGTGTTTGATTGCAGAGTTCTCTTAAATTATAACGAGAATAATTACTTTTACTTTTATCCACTAGCTCAATGTTGCTTCTAATTAAAAGATTCACACTGCTGACCCATGTATTTAAAGAAAACATTTTTATCTTAGTAGACTGATACATAGACATATCATTAAAATACCTATGCGCTTTAATCAATACGGGAAGTTTTTTACGGCTCCAATACGCACCTTGACATAGCTGGTCTAAAGTAATTAATAATCTAATAGTTTCATTATTGCTTATCGAGTTACATTTTAACCAATATTTAAATGCTAAATAGTTTCTTCTTATATTTAATGGAGGAATACAAAGTTCATTTTCCATAACATGTATCGGAGTAGTTTTAATAAAACCACCTATCACACGCAGGCACTGATTTTGGACTTTGTCAATTTTACTCAAATTTGAGTTGCAACTACTGTCATATAGAAAACAGCCATAATCAAGCCGACTACGAATTACTGCTATGTAAAGACGTCTTAAATGTGTTTGATGTATCCCCCAACCAGATCCCCTTAAAACTTGCATAATATTCAGAAATTTAAGTACTTTTTCTCGTATTTCATTAACATGTTTTGACCAAGATAAAGCCCTGTCCAGCCATAAACCTAAATATTTAACCACTTTAACTACCTGTAAACATCGGTCATTAACTTTTATATTTATGGTGTCATCCCTATAACCTCTTTTAAAAATACAGACCTTTGATTTAACATTAGAAATCTCTAATCCGACCTCATTTAGCAATTTAACCATTATATTAAGAGCAACCTGTATATTACAACATCCCTCGGATACCCTATTGCAACTTGTATACAAAACAAAATCATCAGCGTACTGCGAAGTATACACATTCGTTATGTGCCTACAAATATTTATTGTTACTATGTTAAATAATAAAGGTGATAAGGGGTCACCTTGTGCTAAACCAATATTAGTACTTCTTATAAACTCATCGCCGTCTAACTGAATTTTAAGATTTCTGAGACTTAGAAAGTTCCATAAATAAACACATAGCTTAGAACCCACTCCGATACGATCCATAATCAAAAGCAAGGATGTTATATCCACATTATTATATGCATTATTTATGTCTACAAAACAAGCAACAGTAGGTTTCTTCTCAGAAAATCCTATGAAAATTGTTGTAACCAATTTACTTAGATTATCAAAACATGAGCTCATTTTCCTAAAACCGGTAGTACTAGGCGAGAATAACCCTTTGTTCTCACAAAACCACTCTAACCGTTTATTTAAAATATTATGAAATATTTTACAAAAACAAGACATCATAGAAATTGGTCTAAGTGAAGATACATTACCTTGAATACCGCCCGCTTTAGGAATAGGTACAATTAATATATCGCGCCACTGCCTAGGAACGAATCCACTCTCATAAAACCGGTTGTATAACTGGACAAGAACAATAAGGGCGTTATCCGGAAGTCGTCTTATCATATCGTACGTTATTCCGTCACTACCCGGGGTGGTATTTTTATTAGGAATACAATTTTTTAACTCGAACTTGGAAATACTAGATTGTAATTCAATATTGTCTGAACTAAATGCAGGAATATTAGGACTCACAAAGTCGGGCGTTAAATTTTGCAATAATAATTTTGCTAAGTCTCTTTCCACTTGATAACTCTTTTGCCTATACCCTTTAATCCATTTCATTTTATACCAAACATCAGAAGATGAAACAGAGTGGTCTAATGAAGAACAAAAGGTCTCAAAACTATCATTTCTTGCCTTGCGCATAACATTCTGAGATAAATGGATTTTGTCCTTGAGCGAGTCATAATTCAGAGGTACCGGATTACGCCGAAATTGAGAAAGGGCCAAACGACGTTCTGCAACAACTTTTGATAATTGTTCATTCCAATATGGCCTGGAAATGAACTTACTACAAGGATCTTGACTAATTTTGATTAATGGTATAAATAATTCGGCGGCAATATTTATGTAATCTTCAAAAATATCATAATCTCTTTGTAGGTCGTCAGAAAACCTAAAATTGCAAAATAAACTGTATAGTATTTTAGAAAACGAAGACCAGTCCGCCTTTTTAAAATTTCTCTTGAATATAAAAGGTAAATTTTGACTTAAACAAAAGGAAAGCTTAATCATACGGTGGTCACTACCTAGTGTCTCATTCATTACATTGTAGTTAAATTTAAGTGCAATGTCTGAAGAAGCAAATGCAATATCTGGAGAAGATTGTTGTAGAATACCGTTTACCAATTTAATTCGTGTAGGACAACCGTTATTTAAACTTACAAATTTACTATTTGACAATACCGCATCCAAAATCAAATTCCCTCTGCGGTCTATTCTGTTTGACCAGTTGGTATGATGGCCGTTAAAATCCCCAACTAACAAAGTGTTAGTGTCAATAATAGAAAACAACTTGTCCCAATCAGCCTGCGTAGTAGACACAGAGGGTGGACAGTAGATCGATATGATATTGTTGATACTATGGCAATTTAAAATCTTAACAAAAATAATTTCCAAGCCTGTAAAAAGAGTTTGTACATTGCACAACCTAGCCTTGACTGAATTATGGACAAAAATGGCTAATCCACCGTAAGAATCATCCCGATCGCATCTAAAAATATTATAATCTCTTACCCTTAAGAATGTATCTGGTTCTAGCCATGTTTCGGAAACCGCAGCAATGTGAATCTTTTCCTGAAGTAATATATTTTCAAAGCCGATTAGTTTAGGCCTCAAACTTTGCGCATTCCACTGTAATATGTTCAAAGATGTACATGTATTATTTTTATCCATTAAAGTAATTAATGAGAAGTTTTAAAACCGGCCAATCCGCTAAGTTTTCAGCCACCACTAAAATCAACCACTCAACACAACATTTAAGGGCCCCAGTAAGTCTCTCTTCTAATGACCACTTGTTAAGAAATATAATCTTTTTCAGCCTGGATAGTAGTTCAGAAAAGGTAACATTTCTTTCTCGAGGTTTTTCCTCCTCAGACAAAGTAGTCGACTTCATATCATCATCCGCATCCGAAGACAAACTCACTGTTTCCATATTTTGTTTAGGACCAGTGTTGTTCTGGCGTAATCGTTGAGGATACTTCTTAGGCTCCGGATGAACTTGAGCTTTAACTTTTAAAACCTGAGCGTAAGCAGGTTTTGGGGTTGCTTTTTCCTTTTCTGTCACAACTTCAAACGTTCCGCCATAAGTATTGTCATAGTCCTCGTCCAAAATTCCACTAGAAAAGTATTGAGGTCCAGATACGGTGGTTGGGGTAGCTTCTTTCTTCTGAACTAGGGGAGATTCCGGAACATACATAGTGCGAGCTACTCTGTAAGTACAGTTGAATTCCGACATTAAACTGCGAATTTTCTTTTCCTTTTTATATACTGGACAACTGTTTCGATCCAGCGCCATATGATCCCCTTTACAGTTTACACATACGAAAGACTGGGTTGTACAGTTATTATGATTCTTACTGCACTTAGGACAGACAACAGTTTTTGAAGGGCATCGTAAACGGGTGTGTCCTAGCTGCCAGCACTTTGAGCATTGTGAGACCGGGAAAACAAATGGTTCTACTTTGATGCGCATGTCATCGACATATACATATTGAGGCAAAAAGGACCCTTTGAAACATAATCTTACAGTCTCACTCGGGACCCAGTTACTCTCAGCTAAACGTTTTAAACGCATTGCAGAAGATACAATAGCACGGTCATCATCACATCGAATGCGTTTAGAAATTTCTTCATCCGTAAGATCCAGGTCAACATTTCTTACTAAACCATAACTATAGTTGACATGAAAGGCCTCTTGAAACTTCCACCCTTTAGATATTAAATCTTCGCACGATATCATCTTCTGCATTGATTCCTGACTGTCAAACTCCGCACGAATTTTATATGGTGTTAAATATCTCAGTTTCAAAATCTCCACAATATTCAAACCTTTAAACAGTTTTGCCAAGGCGAACTGCTTAGGTAATTTTTCTTTACACGAAATATAAACTTCAAATTTGTCTTTATCTTTCTCAGGGATTTCACCCGTTCGAAAACCTACTCCGCCTGACAGTTGCCCTCCCTTAACTGGAGAAGCAGTTTGTGTGCTAGTTGAGGCATTTGTTGCCTTAATGCTGTTTTGCGATTTCGGCTTAAACTTTTTCTTTTCGTTCTTAATCCAATCTCCTTCATCACGTCCACTTCCACTTCCTTCTGATCTCTCTCTCTTGATAGGTCTCTCACTTGAATTTTCTACATCCATATTCTCTCCCTCTTCTCCCAATTTTTTATTCATCATTGATTGTAAAAACACAGTGGGACTGGGTGTTTTTTGTCTTTCATCCTCCGACAAATTCAACTGGTCCTTCTGCGTAAAGACATCGCTATTATCCATTTGCATAAAGACGCATATCGGATAATGCGCTCTGGAATGCGGAGTAGTCGCCGGTAACAATAGGCCGCCCGATGAGTACACGAAACAAGTTTTGAGTAGATAATCGATACGTATCGCACACGACCACCTCGTACGAGTACCGCCACGAGACTCACGGTTGTTATCGCCACGTTTGACAAATTTGAAGGGCCATTTGAGATAATTTATGTATCACTATAATGACAGGTTGTCAGCCTGTCGCCTGAAAGTCGTAATACACATGAACCCCTCGAACCCCTTAGTCGCCTTTTATGACACCCTCGGGAAAGAAGCTATTCTAAGCCAGCATCACACGGTAAAAAACATACCTACCAACAAAAATACTGGAAGACGGAATCGCTCGGCAGATTATGATGCTACTTTCGACAAAATTTATACAGTTGGAAACTAAACGAAAATCATTTTTTCTACATGTGAAAATATTGTTTGACACACCCACACGAGCGTCGGTGGCAAAGTAGTTAGGACACCGGTCTTACAATCGTGAGACTCGAGTTCGATCCCCGCCATGTACCAATGTGTTGTTACTCACGTACATTTACCGACTGCTCTTACGGTGAAGGAATAACATCGTGATGAAACCCACATTCTAATAAAATTTGGATTCAGACGATATTTGAATGTGACTTAACCTAGGATTAGGGCCAGATTAGCCTTCGGTTTGCAGAGGTCAGATGGCAGTCGCTCTGTGTAAAAACTTGGTACATCAAATCGCTTAGGTTAGGTAGCCGACCCCGACAGAGAACGGGATAAGGCAAGGAGAATGATGACACATACACACACAGACACAAACCACGCATATTTTATATCCCTGCTTTAACAAACACAAATCACGCCTCTATCCCTTTTTTACAAATTTCTAAGAATCTGCATAGCTGTCAAATTGACCGCTTGAATGCACTGAAAGGTCAACGGTTCCTCTCTAATATCACTATTGCACCGCGTTTGTTTCCTAACTGCACTTTATGACGCAGTGGTAGCGTACATGCATTCGGCGTGTAACATACATACATATATCACGCCGTTATCCCTTGCGGGGTAGGCAGAGCGTTAACGGCCGTAAGAATACGGTCGCTATCGCCACATCTGACATGATTGAGGATTGTTTTCCAAGGTTGTTTTTGGAAACATGTGTATCACTACAGTGACAGGTTGTCAGCCTGTCGCCTATAAATTGTAATGCACCAATACTCTCGAGTCCCTTAGTCGCCTCTTATGACACCCGCGAGAAGGATGTGGGGTGATGCTATTCTAAGCCGGCATCACACGGCATGTAAGGTCTTATATATGAAAATAAGAAATTGAAACATTTCAAGCGTCATATGATTTGAATCCCTACTGTAATGTTGATTAACCATTTATTCAGTTGTAACCAATAACACTTTGTATGAATTTGAATGGTTATTTTCATTTGATACAAGTGAATCATTTTGGGTCTTTTGAAGGGCTTCTTCTTCTTTTCGTGTGGGACACCGAGTCGTTCAACGACCCAGTGAACCCTAGTGTCAGAATTTTTCAACCGCTTTCTACAAGTAGCAGGCTTCTGACATGGTTGTGAAACGACGCCGTCTAAATCATAGATAGCAACCAGGACGTACGGCTTAATAATGTTCCATGCGAAACACGGAACCATCTTTCTTACGGACAATCTGGTGGTTCAGCCCGCAATGTCCTCAGTGATAAATATCAACTTTGTGAGTGACCCACCGAGAATCGTACCCGGAACTTTCTGTGTTAAAGGCAGTCGCACTACCACTGCGCCATATCGGTTGTCTTTTTTTAAGGGCAAGGTAGGTTAACAAAACTGAAGTCAACGCACTTAGGTAAGTGTACGTAGGCACATCGTATGTATTGCGAATTGTTTAAATTATTCAAGCCTTTCATACGAGCAATATTTGAGCGGGGTACACAGTTCTGTTGACTGAGTGAAGGCTAATATCAAGTTAGAATTTCGCTCTTTAGGTTACTTACCTATTTCGTTAAAGCGGCAGAAAATTAGAACAGTACTGCCAAGCAAGCGATATTATGATTGGTGTACCAAACAAGCGATATTATATTATGATTGGTGTAATTTTTGGGTATTTGGAACTGCTTTTACTGTAGTGACAGATTGACAGCCCATCTAATGACCTATGTACTCCAAGGTATTATTTTAATTACATGAAAATAATAAATCAATACTTTAAGGAATTTATAATTGCCGCTGCAACCTGATTACCGAGGATTTTTACCAACCTCGTAAATATACTGCGCATAAAAAAGCCGGGAAACCTTGCAAGTTTATGTTTCAGACGAATCACATTATTTAAAAAGTGTGTTTATTTACGCCGTGTGATGCCGCCTTAGAATAGCATCACCCCACATCCTTCCCGCGGGTGTCGTATGAGGCGACTAAGGGACTTGCGAGTATTGGTGTATTACAATTTTTAGGCGACAGGCTGACAACCTGTCACTATAGTGATACACATGTTTTCTAAAACAACCTTGGAAAACAATCCTTAAAAATATCAGACGTGGCGATAGCGACCGTATTCTTACGGCCGTTAACACTCTGCCTACCCCGCAAGTGATAAAGGCGTGATATATGTATGTATGTATGTATGTAGTTTTTATAGGTTTCTCCGATGTCTCGATTTCTCTGATGTGAAATGTAGTCCGTTCGATCTAAAAACGGTTTTGGATGACCTGCAGCTGCATATTAAGATGCGTCTTAAAGGTGTGAGCAAAAACCACGCTAGTAGATCATGATAGGCCTTACGCAGGTAGTGTAGATTCTCGCCTTATTTCTAAGGGAGAGTCGGCTCTGTTTATTCAACATTGGATGTAATATGCCCAAAACGAACGCCGCGCGGTTGCGGACCTTCTTTATGAGGTGTCGAGGGTGACTCCTAGGTATTTGGTCTCTTTTACCCGGGTGATGGGTCGGCCGAAAAGCTTTACAGCAGGGGCGTCCAGCCGGTTGATGACTCACCCTTTGAAGTCCAGGTGCTGGCTGTTGAGGATCTCAGCCAAGGAGCCCCACAGGGTCCTGTGCAGCTGACTGACTGGTGCTCCCCACCAGCTCGCGTACCAGTACCGCACTGTCGAGGATGTCACGCAGTGGACGCCTGCAACAAGAGATAAAGAGAAATTAAAAAAAATGTTTTTCGTTAGTTTCGGGGGAAAGCACCGAGGCCGTGTGAATGAAAAAAGGGTTCGCGCATGGGGACGAGAATGGCAACGGTAATGGGAATGGGTACGAGAAATACGGGAATAAGATGAAGAATGGGAATAGGAGAGAGAGATGGAGCGGTAGCGGGAGCGGTAGTCTCCCTTTTCTTACCGGGACACAGAGTCTTCCAACGAACAATGAACCCTAGTGCCAGCTTTTTCAACCGCCTTCTACAGGTAGCTTCTGACTTGGCTATGTAACGACCGCAGTCTAACTAATCAAGGATTTTCATGAGATGCTTTTTGAAAGCAAAATTGTAGATCATACTCATCACCATACACCATGAACCATCATTATTTCTTTTGGGACGTAGAGATGTCTTATGTCAGAGTTTTAAAACCTCCTGTACTTTGCGTAGAGATTGCTATCAAAATAACCATGAATAGCAAGCAACTCTTAAGACTTCGTGATCTCCGAAACAAGAATATTTTTGTTAGATTATTTACACATTGATGGAATTATTCCATTAGCGGCTTACTCTATATAAAGTCACGATAAAAGTTAAGTTCTATGAAATATTAGATAAACCGAAAGAAAATTCAAAAGGTATAAACAACAAAGATATTATCTTAATAGTAAAGCAACAAAAGCATTGATAATAATTTTTCACGGGTAAAGGTAAAACTTATCTATTCTAACCTTTCCTAATGTCTACAAAAGATCTGTCTTGATTCTGTAGACAAAAAAAGCAAAACCGGAGAGCCTATTCAAAGACTAATATCAATAGATAGATAAACAAAGTTGATTCTGACGAAGCAACGGTAAATCTGACAAGAAAAAAAACCGCTCGAAATAATTGAAAACATTGCGGTACTCAGTAGGTTAATTGGTTAAATAAACGGAATACTATCCTAAATCAATATTTTGCTATGAACTTGTAAAAAATACTATCGAGTGTTTGACACCATTGACCATATTTGTAGAATGGATGGATCGTAAGAAATTGTCGACGGAAACCGGAATTTATTTACCACTTAAGCAAAAAATTATTATGATTGTAGGAATTCATTCATTTACAAAACAAATACTTTGTAATACTGGTTAACCAACAGAACATATTTGTATCTCATTACATAGTTCTGGCATCGGAGAATACCTACTTTCATCAAATATTTTAAGCAAAGGAGTCTTCTAGCAAGTTGTTTTCAATTCTTTATTATCACGCTCAAGATTTTCTATAAACATTTTGATAATAAGCACAAATTTTTCTCTTTTCGCGTGGGACACCAAGTCGTCCAACAAAACACAAAGTGAATACAACACATTACAGTTGTTCAAATAGGTGAAGTATACGACGCATCACGCAAAATTCGACCTGTACGAAACTTTTTGTAGAGACGTCAGCTAGAAAGAGGAGCAAAAAATAGGTAGGGCCCCTTTGTTCTGTGATCATGGCATATGTAATTAATTGGGTCGGAATATCGGCCAATTCAAACAAAAATAGTGCATTGCAATAAAATCTTCGTTTGACTATCATAGTTATTATGTGTGACATCGAAAGATTAAAACAGTTTATTAGAAAACTAGCAGCCTGCCCTAGCGGCTGCGCCAGCTGCAACTTATTTTCCCGTGTGAATAAAGGTTTTTCCCGTTAAGTATTATAATAACATAAGACCTTCCTCTTGAATCACTCTATCTATTAAAGAAACCTGCATCAAAATCTGTTGTGTAGTTTTAAAGATTTAAGCAAACATACATACAGACAGACGTAAAAAGCGACTTTGCTTTGTACTATGTAGCGAAGGGGCGTCGAGGAAGGTTTTCTTACACTATACGATTTCGTAATCTTGGTCCTCAAATCCTAAATCTCCCATAAAACACTAGCTGTACAAATTGAGCTGACGTCAATGCCAATAACATCATCGACGTAGACATCAAAATCAAATGTAAATTCATTCACCGCCCACCGAAAAATCGGTGTCAAGTCAAATCACAGCGACATTGAACTACAAACTTATAACTTGGCATCTAAAACTGATTTGTTATTAACACGACACTTGGCATTTTGCAATGTTGGCAATATGCATGCGTTGGTTACACAATATGTTGAGCTAACCAGTTTGAATACTATCAGTTTTCAAGGTCTAGTGCATTATGTTTGGCAAGTAAGCATTTCGCGTGCTTGTTGATAAAATTATGTTTCTTGTATAAATTGAAAAAAAATTGTTATTTACGCTGCTGTAAGTTTGAACATTTTGCACGATGTGAATTTTTTTTAGGCTTAGGATATGTCGTGTTGTACCGGCTTAGAATAATATAATGTGTAAAAACATTAGCTGCAAATATTTTAAGCGCTGAAGCAGCTCATGAAAATGAACAACTTTTTCAAAGGAACATAGGTCGAAATATGAGAACGGTAGTGGGCTGGGCTGTTATAGATTTTACAGTAGACATATTTCTTAGCGCATAGACTGGATGTAGCAAATGTTTTGACCTGTCATTCCCAGAGCGACGCTTTCGCTTTCGAAACGTCAAACGGCGTACCAACGGGGAAGCTACAGTCAAACCAGCTATTCAGGTTTTCAACTGGCCATTCTGACTGCACTTACTTTCCTAACACTTTCTCTTGGGATTTTGCGGTTTGCGTTGAGATTGCTGCTCTATAGAGAAAACAGTTCGCTAACGTTATGGCCATTCGATCCTTGTGGATTATGCCGAACCATGAAAGGGAATAATTTTTCCAAAGGGATATATTTTAGGGAACTTCATTTTTTTGCCGTGTGATGCCGGCTTAGAATAGCATCACCCCATTTATTTCCCGTGGAACTCGAGGGGTTTCATGAGTATTACAACTTAAGGCGACAGGCTTACAATCTGTCACTACAGTGATACACAAACCATCCGAAAAGGCCCTCAATCACATGCGGCAATAGCGGCCGTATTTTTACGGCTGTTAGCGCTCTGCCTAGCCCGCAAGGGATATATAGGCGTGATATGTGTGTCATTTTTGTTTACTTCTCATCTAGTAAACCGCTAACCGTGAAGCTTTATCGGAGGCTTTTTTTCCTTACATATATTCCTAGTGGAAAGTTGTTTAGTTACATGGTCTGCTTGCACCCCTATCAGTATTCGGAGGGCTGTCCCTTACACCCTGTATTTTCAAACACGAGTAATAAACTGTTTTACAACTATTTAACTCTTATGAGGAGCCTGACCTACACTTATCTGGGCGACCTACGATAAGTCTCTGATGTTAACTGCACGTGTAGACTGAGTAAATGAGGTCAAATGTCATGCAGGTAATAAAAATAATAATCCTGTACTATTCCAAGCAATTCAATATAGAATTCAAGGACTGCTATTCACAGCCATATATTAGATATGGACCTTCACAAATGGGAAATTTTTCTAGCACGTTTTCAAGTGTAGATGGATAGCGCTCAGCTAAACTGAAAAAGTTTCTTTTCAACGTAATATACGGGGTGTAAGGGACGGTGTAACGAAAACAAGCTTGAGAGATCAGACAAGCGTGATCAGATCACTGAACAACTTTTTCTATGGGGGCTATGTTGGGAATCGAAAAATTTTTTTCGAGTTTCCATACGAAGTCACTCAGCTGATCGGGAATTTTGTATGGAAGGTCGAAAAAAAATTCACGTTTCCCAACATAGCCTCCATAGAAAAAGTTGCTCAATTTCATGGTCTGAGCTCGACTGCAAAGTTTTCGTTACGTTGTCTCTCACACCCGGTATCGTTACTGGTTTTTTTTTTTACATTTCGAAGAACTAATATTCCGTTGATCCTTTTATAAGTTAAATAAGTAACTCGTGGTGCTGCTGTCAGTAGCTATTATTGTGTGAACTATTATATTATTATATGAAATGGATGTTAAAGTGGTAAAAACAAACAATTCACACGACAAGATTTAATAGCGGTAAATGATCCATCCACACGTGACAACTATGTATATCTATCTAATCTAATACCTTTAACACACACATATCACGCCTTTATACCTTGCGGGGTAGGCAGAGCGATAACGATCGCAAAATTACGGTCGATATCGCCACGCTTGACAATATTTGAGGGTCGTTGCAGATAAGTCGTGTATCACTATAGTGACAGGTTGTCAGCCTGTCGCCTAAAATTGCAATACACTTAAAACCCTCGAGTCTCTCAGTCGCCTCTTACATCACCCCATTCCTTTCCCGTGGGTGTCCACGGGAAAGGAATGGGGTGATGTTATTCTAAGCCGGCATCACACGGCAATACCCTTAAACGAGCAAGAATTCTATATATAAATATTTTTGGGATCTCGGAAACGGCTCCAACGATTTTATTGAAAAATCGTATACAGGGGTTTCGGGGCCGACAAATCGATCTAGCTAGGTTTTATTACCCATAAATCATCTGAACCGCAAAATAAGCCGAATATAAACACGAAATGAAATGTTCCTTGGGGAAAGTTGTTCAGTTTCATGGGCTGGTTCACCCTTAAAATATTTGCAGCAAATTGGTTCACACTCTGTATAAGGATTTGGCAACTAGTTACAAGAAATATAGGCAAACAGTGAGTCTCACACATATAAAAGCAAAAAATATATGCTTACGTTCGCTCTACTTTTCTGACGACAGCACGTTACCTAAATCCGTGCAAATTAGCATAGTTAACGGGTAGATGCTATGCAGACGAGCCGAGTAAAACTATTTATATTACTTTGCCTTAATACACATGAAACCCTCGAGTTTTTTAGTCACCTCTTACGACACTCACGTGAAGGAAGTGGTGTGATACTATTCTAAGCCGACATCACACGGCAATAAATACCTATTCTGCGCCTAAACTTTCTAAAAACTTTGCCGTGTGATGCCGGCTTAGAATAGCATCACCCCATTTCTCCCTGCGGGTGTTGTAACAGGTAAGTAAGGAACTCGAGGGTTTCATGTGTGCTACAATTTTAGGCGACAGGCTGACAACCTATCACTACAGTGATACACGAATCATCTGAAAGGGGGTTTAATACTTGTCAGCGGTGGCGATAACGACCGTAAGTTTACCATTGTTAACGCTCTGCCTACCCCGCATGGGATAAAGGCGTGATGTATGTATGTATGTGCCTAAACTGTATCTGTTTGTGACTAAATAAATAATGCATCACTACTGCAACGTTACCAGCAGCACTGAAAACAGTCTGGCGATATAAATGCACTAAGGACGGCTATTTTTAGCACTGCAGCGCTAGGTAATACAATTAGTATAAAGGATGAGTAAAGTAGGTAGGTGCTTTTCTTTGTTTCTTTCGTATGGGACACCGAGTCGTCCAACGACCCGATGAAACCTAGTGTCAGAATTTTCTTCTACAAGTAGCAGGCTTCTGACATGGTTGTGTAACTACCGCCGTCTAAGTGATCATAGACAGCAACCAGGACAATCGGGTGGTTCAGCCGGCAATGTCCTAACCAGACTGGGAACAAATTCACAAAGTGATAAATATCAAGTCTGTGAGTGACCACCGTGAATCGAACCCGGAACCTTCTGCGTCAAAGGCAGTCGCGCTACCACTACGCTACATCGGTCGTCACATGTAACTATTATCATCTGCGACGGCTCGGAGAGGAAGCCCTAATAACACGAAGGGTGAACCAATTGGATATTATACCTACGTGCATTACAAGGATTTCGATGCGTTAGTAAGAAGAAGAGTCTATATTGGGTTGAATAATAAAATATTTACATCTAGTACTAGCGGCCTACCCAGCGGCTGCGCCCGCTGCAACTCGTTTTCCCGTGGGAATCAGATGTTTTCCCGGCAAGTATTATACACTAGCTGGTGCCCGCGAACTTCGTTTCGCCATATATCATCCATCATATAAGCTATATAAAGGAAGCTCACTGATAAACATGGGCCTCCCCCGTAGACTCTAAGAACCATAAAATAATATATTATAAGCTTATATTAAATTGTTGGTAGATAGGTACCCAAAAACTTGGTTTCGCCGACTATACGTACAGTGTGTAAAAATATTAGCTGCAAATATTTAAATGGGTAAATCAGTCCATGAAACTGTACAACTTTCCCCAAGCAACATAAGTCGAAATATGGAAAAAATTTTTGGACCTCCCATACAAAATGTAGCAGCCGAGCAAGTCAACTGTATGGAAGGCCCAAATGTTTTTTTTCATATTTCGACCTATGTATTCCTTGGGGAAAGCTGTTCAGATTCATGGGCTGATTCACCCCTTAAAATATTTGCAGCTAATTTTTTTACACTTTATATGTAATTTAAAAAAACTGTTAAATCCTAAATTTACATTTTCCACATGCAACAAAAGAGTAAGAAAACGGTGATTCTTTTATATATATGTTTGGTCTTTTTGATTCCTGTAGGTTGATTTGCTGAATCAGGTTACAGATTAGTCACTCCCTATTCCAAATCCTCGCTTTCCAGTTCATTTTAGCATTTTTTTTTTAAATCGTGCGTTTACTTCCAAAGGTATCAATTCCGTGAAGTAGACTGATGCCACATTTCTTAACATTGTGATGGATGAATAAAGACCGAGTTCATGAGAGTGAATAAATAAAACATAAGCTTATTAAAAACCAAGTAATCCCACTACAAATCCTATCCTATCCTACTTCCTACTAATATATTAATACAAAAGATTTGTTTGTTTGTTACTCCTTCACGCAAAAATTGCTGAACTGATTTTCATGAAATTGGGCACAGATGATGTGTGATGCCGGCTTAGAATAGCATCACCCCACATCCTTCCCGCGGGTGTCGTAAGAGGCGACTAAGGGACTCGACGGTATTGGTGTATTACAATTTGTCGGCTAAACATATAATAACAGTATGTAACAGAACAGCATTGGCTAGTAACGTAGATATAAAGAATAGCCTTAACAAAATTAGCAAGAAAAATTAAAAACAAAAAATTGTGGTACTTCGCTGGCCGACTTACATCATAAGCAGATCCATTTCCGCTGAGCCATTTTAACCATGGTTGGAGCGGCGAAAATAAGGATAGGTATCCCTTCACACAAACTTTTGCTTTGTAGCTATTGCAATTTTCCCGCGGTAAATAGTAGATTACGCACCAAGAAAACGATCCATAATTAAAGATTGTATCGTCTGGTACGCAACTTACACGTCTTGTACCACGGAACTTTTGTTTTCGAGTGTAAAAAATATTGAATTATCAAAAGTTAAAATTATTCCAATATTAAAGAGATATTTTTGTAGTCGTAGACATATTCGTAGATTTTACTTTTCTCATTTATTGAGGTTATGAAAATATAGATTAAAAATAATAAATACGGCCTCTTGTTATTTTTCTTTCTGCGCGCTTATTCAAAGTGACACAGTTCGTGCTGGCCAGTTCGAAATTTGAAATCAATCTCGGGTCCAATAAGCCCATACACATCTTTTTACTACGCGGCACTATGGAATTTACGTGATCTACAAACTTATTTTATGCGTAGCAGCCAACCTCCCTTTTAGGGGTATGTTTTTTTTTAGCCTATAACCTGGTCGGTGATTTACTTGACATTTTGGTACAAATTGCATCAAAATCCGCTCGGTCGTTTTCGCGTGATGCTTCCGCATATCCACAAACAAACACACAAACATCTAAACATCTAAACATCCAAACAGACAAAAATTTAAAAAATTGCAGAAACGTGTTTTGTTATCAATATTAAGTATCACGAAACAATTTTTTTTTGGATATCTTGTATGTACAGACTTTCGGTCCTCTTGAGCTTTATTATATGTATAGATAAAAACCTTCCTCTTGTATCACTCTATCTATTTAAAAAAACCTGCAATAAAATCCGTTGTGTTGTTTTGAAGATTTAAGCAAACATTCATACAGACAGTAGTACATGTAGTGATAAAATATCCCCTGCATTGCCATTATGTTAGGACATCCGATACGTCATGAAACAATTATAATGAAGTTATCATGGCGTGGAAAACGAAGAAAATTATTGGTTATTATATTAACAAAGGATTTATTTAATTAAGCAATATATTTCAATAGTTGCCACTAGTAGGTACAGCTTATATCTTATACAACCATTTTGAAATTATTGTAATTAGCATGGTTAGTACAAAGTGACCAATTAAAATGTTTTATAATCCTTATTTCTTTTCATAAAATTTAACAGATACCGGCGTGGATAGAGCATATGATATGACAATCTAGAAATAGTACATACATACATACATCACGCCTGTATCCCTTGCGGGTTAGGCAGAGCAGACAAAAGTTTAAGGTTTATTTCTGAAGACTGTGTACCATCACAGTGACAGGTTGTTAGCCTGTCGCCTAAAATTGCAATACACATCAAGCGTCAAATCCCTTAGTCGCCTCTTATGACACTCACAGAAAAGATAATGGGGTGATTCTTTTCTAAGCCGGCATTAGAAGTCATAAATCCATCATCACCATTCTCCTTGCCTTATCCCGTTCTCTGTCGGGGTCGGCTACCTAATCTAGGGGAGTTGACATGGAACCAAGTTTTTACACAGAGCGACTGCCATCTGACCTCTGCAACTCGAAGGCTAACCTGGCCCGAATCCTAGGTTAAGTTACATTCAAATATCATCTGATTTCAAATTTTATTTGAATGTGGATTTCATCACAATGCTTTTCCTTTACCGTAAGAGCAGTCAGTAAATGTACGTGAGTAAATACACATTGGTACATGGCGGGCATCGAACTCGGGTCTCACGATTGTGAGACCGGTGTCCTATCCACTTGGCCACCGACGCTCATAAACCCATCAATAATTAAAAAAGAAACATCAAAGCGTAGCAAATCACGGCCCACCTTCATTGCTTGATTGCATGGGTTAAGCAATCGGTCTGGTTGAAAGATCTGGATTTCTGCTACGAAATCACCTAGTAATGTAGCGCAAGAACGTTCGGTAACACTCGCAAACTCAGCAAGAAACGCATTTTACTTACAATGAGGTATTTCCCATGGTAAAAAATGACATATACAGGCTGTAACAGACGGTGTAACAATAACTTTGCAAGCATGAAACTGAATAACTTTTTCTATGGAGGCTATTTTGGGACGCGTGAACTATGTTTGTATGGGTACTCGAAATAATTTTTCATTTCCCACCATAGCCCCCTGAATAAAACTTGATCAGTTTCATGGCCGTATTCAACGCCTGCAAAGTTTTCGTTACACCGCCCAAACTCTCGTAACTATATGCTCCATTAATGGAGCATATAGCTCCATTAATCCATACATTAATTATTCCCATTGTGATATTCAACGTTTTCAGGATATAAATATTTTTCCAGCTTGCTACCAAATATAGCAGTAATAAGGCTATTTTGATAGTATACCTTGGGTTTACTTTGATAGTATACCTACAACTATCTGAGTCGGAACTTTCTAAACAATAACTGATACTTCCTAGTCTTCTATCGTTTAGATTTATAGTGAGTGATAATTAAAATACAATTAAGAAAGAACAATAGAATTAACAATCATTATAACTTACGTACCTAATATAAAAAGAAATAGTTTTACTGATAAGACGAAATTGAATCTGAATGAATTTTAAGCCCCCATAGAAATGCCTCCCTTAAGTCAAGTTTTTTATTACATAATAGCAAATTAGTAACCCAAATACCTACTAAAATTGATAGTTTTATTATCAGCCGTGTGATGCCGGCTTCGAATAGCATCACCAAATCCTTCCTGCGGGTGTCGTAAGAGGCGACTAAGGGACTCGAGAGTATTGGTGTATTACAATTTTTAGGCGACAGGCTGATAACCTGTCATTATAGTGATACACATGTTTTCTGAAACTACCTTGGAAAACGATCCTCAAAAATGTCAGACGTGGCGATAGCGACCGTATTCTTACGGCCGTTAAAGCTCTGCCTACCCCACAAGGGTAAAAGGCGTGATATATGTATATATGTTCTCCACTTCAGTACACAAATCATGAAATAACAGACTTGTGCAACAAAATAGAACTAGAATTATCCAACTTTCCACGTGAGTGAATACCAATTTCCATATTAACTTTCTATGTAATACCAAAGAGTAATAATGTAATATGAAATTATGTAGTCGTTTCCGAAGCATAGTTAGATTATGTACGAGTAGGAGATTTCGTTCCTGTATTGTAGGAAATGAGTTGAAATGGCATGGCAGCATAAGAAAACAGTGGCAAGTTTTTCTAGTTTAAATCTTACTAGCGGATGGCACGTTAAGCCGTAGGTCCCGGTTGCTGTCTATGATCACTTAGACGGCAGTCGTTACACAACCACGTCAGAAGCCTGCTACTTGTAGAAGGCGGTTGAAAAATTCTGACACTAGGGTTCATCGGGTCGTTGGGCTCGGTGTCCCACACGAAAAGAGAAGAGAGGTTCACTTCTTGGCTTACCTGCAGGAGAAAGCTTTCTAAAAACTGTACACCCAAAATGGGATCGGTTTTAGAACTTAGTATTCAATAAAAACCACTTTTTACCTTTTCTATGGTAGGTATTCATTCTCTTCTCTTTTCGTGTGGGACACCGAGTCGTCTAACGACCCGATGAACAATAGTGTCAGAATTTTTCAACCGCCTTCTACAAGTAGCAGGCTTCTGACACGGTTGTGTAACGACCGCCGTCTAAGTACTCGTAGACAGCAACCAGGATCTAAACGTGCCATCCGAAACACGAAACCATCTTACTTACGAACAATCGAATAGTTCAGCGTGCAATGTCCTAAACAGACTGGGAACAAATTCACAAAGTGATAAATATCAACTTTGTAAGCGACCCGCCGAGAATCGAACCCGGAACCTTCTGCGTCAAAAGCAGTCGCACTACCACTGCGCCACATCGGTCGTCTAGGTATACACTAATTTACAAACTTGTTTCTGTTCTACCCCGCAAGGGATAAAGGCGTGATATATGTATGTATGCATGTTTCTGCGGTCTCATATTGGCCTACTCCGGTGGCTTACTTACCATTTACCGCAAAACGCTATAATACAAATAAACTCTTTATTAATATATCGGTACTTGTCCGTTTGTAACTTGTGTTTGAGCTGTCAATTTCTTCGTGCCGCTAACCCAAATAAAATCCTAGAACAGACTCTTACTAAAAACATTTTACAATATAAGTGATGCCAGCTTAGAAATACTTAGAATAGCATAACCTCATGTTTTTGCGGAGTATGACAAGAGACTAGACTGCTGGAAGAGATTTCTTTTTAGAAATAAGTTCAGTTTCATGGTCTGCTTGCACCCCTATCAGTATTCGGGACTCTGTCCCTAACACCCCGTATGTAAATCCAAGATGTAAATGCTGTTTCGACAGCAAAGCATATATAATGATGTATAAATGCATAGCAATGATAGCAAAATAAATGACTATTGGATGGAATCACTATCATCTTCGAAGATGCGAATGTGCAATAGTCTTTTATGGATGCTCTAGTAACCCGCGTCATTAGTGCAGTGTCTCAATCGGTTGTTACATTATTTAAATCACCATGATCAACATCTTACTTACGGACAATCGGGTGGTTCAGCCCGCAATGTCCTAACCAGACTGGCAAATCCACAAAGTGATAAATATCAACTTTTTGATTGACCCACCGATAATCGAACCAGGAACCTTTTGCGTCGTTGCGTTCCGTGTTTCGGACGGCACGTGAAGCGGTAGTTCCCGGTTGCTGTCTATGATTAATTAAACGGCGGTCGTTACACAACCATGTCAGAAGCCAGCTACTTGTAAAAGGCGGTTGAACAATTTTTGACACTAGGGTTCATTGGGTCGTTGGACGACACGGTGTCCCACACGAAGAGAGAGAAACCATCATTACCAGTAGTGAGGTGCCCACTGCTGGACTTAGACTGGTTCTAGCTCTTTCGTAGACCACGAATACGGCTGCCGGTAACTGTTACAAGTAAGTAAGTAAAATTCTTTATACATACATATATCACGCCTTTATCCCTTGCGGGGTAGGCAGAGCGTTAACAGCCATAAGAATACGGCCGCTATCGCCACGTCTGACATTTTTGAGAATTGTTTTCCAAGGATGTTTGAGAAAACATGTGTATCACTATAGTGACAGGTTGTCAGCCTGTCGCCTAAAATTGTAATACACCAATACTCTCGAGTCCCTTAGTCGCCTCTTACGACACCCACGGGAAGGATGTGGGGTGATGCTATTCTAAGCCGGCATCACACGGCATGTGTATCACTATAGTGACCGGTTGTCAGCCTAAAAATTGTAATACACCAATACTCTCGAGTCCCTTAGTCTTACGACACCCGCGGGAAGGATGTGGGGTGATGCTGTTCTAAGCATCACACGGTATTTCTTAATAGCTGTATGAAAACCATCAAAAATTGCCCCGTCGAGAGTGTACCTTGTGTTGTTGATAGTATGACAATATGACTCAGCCTCGGTCGAGGTGAACGCACCTAACGAGAGTAGGCGCCGAGTGCGCGCGCACTTAAGTGTTTTGGTGCGCAGGCGCATATTTATAACGTCCAAAATCGGAAATATGCGCAATTGATCTTATTAAGGTTAAAATGCCTGTAACAATGCCGTGTGAGCCGGCTTAGAATAGCATCACCTCACATCTTTCCCGCGGGTGTCGTAAGAGGCGACTAAGGGACTCGAGGGTTTCATGTGTATTACCACGAATTACAACTTTAGCGACAGGCTGACAACCTGTCACTACAGTGATACACGAATCAACTGAAGGGCCTTCAATACTTGTCAGACGTGGCGATAATGACCGTAATTTTACGATCGTTAACACTCTGCCTACTCCGCAAGGGATAAAGGCGTGATTTGTGTGTGTGTGTGTGCGTGTTAATTTCAAGGCCAAATTAAATATTAAATAGTCGGCCTAAATTTTGTAGCCTTCGTATTTATTTCCATAACTTCCTTCCTTTCAAAACATTGGTTACATTACAATTTTTATCAATAACGTTCACGTTATCACTTTAAAATACAGTGTGCTACAGTGCAATGTGTAGGTACTCTACATACATATAACACGCCTTTATCCCTGACGGGGTAGGCAGAGCGTTAACAGCCGTAAGAATGCGGTCGTTATCGCCTTGTCTGACATTTTTGAGTATTGTTTTCCAAGGTTGTTTCAGAAAACATGTGAATCACTATAGTGACAGGTTGTCTGCCTGTCGCCTAAAAATTTTAATATACCTTTACTCTCGAGCCCCTTAGTCGGCTCTTACGTCGCCCACGGGAAGGATTTGGGGTGATGCTATTCTAAGCCGGCATCACACGGCAGACGGCTTGTGTATGTACTCTACTTCGTGTTATTTGGTGTGTGAGCAACGGACAACATTAATTTGTAATACCTACCGTACTAAGTTTAGTTTTTATGTAAGTGACTCAATGTCTTTGATGGAAATAAAATAATCTTTAAACCTAAAATATAACTACGTATACTGGAAGATATCGCTGCAAGCGATAAGGAGGCCTTTGCTTACTTTTCGTTATAGTATATTGTGCCGTTTTGTGTTTTTATATTGTGTTTGTTGTAAGCAATTAAGAGTTTATCTATCTATACACTGAGGAGACTGAGACAAGATTCCTTATTGATCATTGGAGAAAAGTGTTCAGTACCTACTACCTGTATTAGGTAGGTATTTTAATAGCTTTACGCATTGCAATTAATGTAATTTAAAAATTGAATTGTAATTAATTAATAGATCATTGATAATTTTTAAATTTGAAGCAAGAGTTTTTGTAATTATTAAAGTCATTTTCGTTAATACCAAGTTTGCATGCCAAATCTAGGTACAATAATGTGAAACTAAAATGTAAGGTTACCATCTGTAATTTATATGTACCATTATTCAGCAAATAAATATGATTCTGATTCAATATGAAGGAGTACTTTATGCATGCAACTGCAACAGTCACAACACTGCTGTACAGGGCCTCCTCCATTTGAGGGGTATATGCCAAACGTATACA
This sequence comes from Keiferia lycopersicella, assembly GCA_029255805.1. Lineage (NCBI taxonomy): Eukaryota > Metazoa > Arthropoda > Insecta > Lepidoptera > Gelechiidae > Keiferia > Keiferia lycopersicella. The sequence continues at coordinate 2,358,738 of JARACZ010000024.1, forward strand.
GGTGTAAAAAAATTAGCTGCAAATATTATGAAGGGTGAACCAGCACATGAAACTGAACAACTTTCGCCAAGGAACATAGGTCGAAATATGAAAAAAAAATTTTGGACCTCCCATACAAATTGACTTGTCAGTCGGTAATTTTATATGGGAGAGCCAATTTTTTTTTCTTATTTCGACCTATGTTCGGGGAAATTTGTTAAGATTCATGGGCTGGTTCACTCCTTAAAATATTTGCAGCAATTTTTTTACACCGTGTATTTTATAGGTACGTACCTACGCAGGTGAGGTATTCAAGAGTTAGTAACAAAGGATATACAGAGTGTTAGGGACAGCGTCCCGAATACGGATAGGGTGCGAGCAGAACATGGAATTGAACAACTTTCCCCTAGGAACATATTATGTCACGAACGTCAAAAAATTTTTGGATTCCCATAGTAAATGCAGTCAGCTGATCGCGATTTTGTATGGGAGGTCGAAATTTTTTTGTCGTTTCCTGACATATTTTTCTGGGGGAAAGTTGTTCAGTTTCAGGGTCTGCTTGCACCCTATCAGTATTCGAGACGCTGTCCCTAACACCCTGTATTTTATAGGTACGTACCTAGATAGGTGAGGTATTCAAGACAAGAGTAAGTAACAAAGGATGTGTACCTACTGCTAAAAAGGGTAACGCCGATCACACCGAGACCTGTTCACCTTCAGTCGGTCAATATTCCCTGTTCGGAAAGGTAAGTGTCGCAGGAATATGGCAGAATCAGGAATTCGGCTAAATTCCTAGAAATTCGGACAAAACCCGGAAAACGGCAAAATTGTGACTTAATTTTCCCATCGTCTTTAAGGAATTGGGCTATATTCCAAGGTTTTTTTACCGAATTTCTAATCGATAACAATCGTAGAATGAGGACGTGTCTCGGTAAACGTACCATTGGATGCCTTCCGGCCAGATGAATCGATGACTCATAGAGCGAATGATAGCGATTGGATGAGAAAAACAGCTGATCGCGCCTTGTGGCGTACCCTGGGGGAGGCCTACGTCCAGCAATGGACTGCTTTAGGCTGATGTGATGTAGTACAACGTCTTAAAGGTCTGTAAATGTAGCAATGATACAGGAACCCGAGGTCTAGAAAATACGCTATGCTATAGTCTAATGTGATGTGACGATGATTTGATGGTAGAATGAAGAGTAAGTTCCCAGTATGTATAGTAGTAAGTAGTTTGATATTGGCAACTTCCGACGTTTGACCAAATTCCTATGATTTTGGCAAACTTCCTGATTTTTCTGTATACCTGCGACATATACATTATTTATTTATCGACGGCACTATGTAGCGTCTTCCTCATTGAGCTAAATTAAACTTAAAAGGATGGTTTGTTGATTTATTTATGAGGGTCTTACACAGTGGAACACGAGAAATCTGCAAAAGGCTGGGTTCAAAACAAAGTTTGATTCTTCGTTACTTTTTGTGAAATGCTCTGAGTCGACATGGGGTACTTGATGGGAAAGAAGGCAAAATATAAATTGGGGACGTACTCTCCGCGTCACTCATCATCATCATTCGCTATGTCTTATCCCGTTCTCTGCCGGGGTTGGCTACCTAATCTAGGGGATTTGGCGTGGAACCAAGTTTTTACACAGAGCAATTGCCATCTGACCTCTGCAACCCGAAGGCTGTAAATCTGGGTTTCATCACGATTCACGATGTTTTTAATTCACCGTAAGAGCATTCGGTAAATGTACGTGTGTAAAAACATATTGGCACATGGCCGGGATCGAACTCGGGTCTCGCGATTGTAAGACCGGTGTCATAACCACTTGGCCACCGACGCTCTTACGACGATATTAGCTTCTAAGAATTTTATTGCCTATTTATAGAGACAGCCAGTTCTACGAAGAGTCATCCCAACAAACAAAAGTTGCTCTTATTGTGGCTTATATAGCCAAAAATAATATACTTATACAAGCCGTATTATCGCTAATAAGGGTGTGTTTGGGCACAATTTATAAAGGTTATATCCTTGTACCCCCCTTATAGTTACCTTATTGATCGCTTTTTTCCCCTTATACGTGTTATATTATGGCAAGGGACAAGGAAGATAAACTTATAATGGCAAAGAAATAACTTCTATATAACCAATACACATATAAAAATCATATGAAAAACGTTAATAAGGGCGACCACCCTTATATGTGTTTTATCATAATCCGATACAAAGGAGTTAAACCCATTGTGGCAAATCAAAGGCTCTTAAAAATCCGTAGGCCCTTATAGCCGTCTGTTTATGATTCTGCAACAAGTGTTTTGGCGTGGAAAGTAGGTACATGAACGATTTAACTGAAAAGAGAACGGTAAGTATAATTATTTTAAGTAGTTAATATATTTCTGATTTGTGTGCTCATATATAGTGAAAAGTAACTGGGAATTCAAATTCACGGTAAAATGTGGTACGCTGTGTGTTGTGGTGTCAACCCGCCCTCGAATTTATGCTTTTTGAGTGCTAAAAACGTAATAAATTATTTACTCATGTTCTATACAGTGCCATTAAGAGAGCAAAACGATAAGCACATTGTCTACAAGGGGTCAATGAGAGTGGAAACCTTATTATGGCCACATTTGTTGCTTATATTCTATCGCCATTTTGTGTTATCGCCATTTAACATATATTTTTAGGGTTCCTTTGACACGAACAAAATCCCATTATGTACTACTTAAGTTTTTCATTTTTAAATTTATTTATTTTTAATTTGAATCCATTTTTTAATGTAAATCCACTCCGTAATAAATCCACACAACCTGCTATGCTTTCAAAATGGCAATCTTAGTTATGTAAACCATTTTAATATAACCATAAAGAGAACAGTTCTTTTGAAATCGCTGTATTAGGGAATATGGAATGCTTTCATCCTTGTAAAGATTATATAAAATGTCAAAATTTGTTTGCTGGATAGACGTCCTATCAAATGCTCCTATAAGTTGACAAGCATCATAATTACCTTATGCATGTCTTTTATAAGAATAATTTATCATATTAAAAGCCTTTATATATCTTTGAATATTATAAGGCTGAAAAGCAATGTAGTTAGCCTCTATAAGAAGAACACATTTCGAGCCCTTATAGTAGCCATATAATTTGGATTTATTGACGTTTAACCAGCCAAATTATAAGAGTAAAGGTAATATTAACTAAATCTTCTTATAATGTGCCATTATAAGGAACATTGACATTATTAATGCTATTTTATGACAAGTATAAGAGTATAGATCTTATAGACTTAATTTTATAAGTTAAATTTGTTTGTTGGGATGTTACATCAACAAATAAAGTAACGTGCGTGTCGAAAAATGTATAAATATCATGTCTCAAGTTTGATGGGCCGATAATTGTTCCATTACCTAATGGTAGGTAATTGACTCGCTTCAATTAGATAGATGACAGGGTGAAAAATACGAAAATCTATTTCGTCCGTATTAACGATTGTCTGAAAATATTGGACACGTATTTTTTGTTTTCTAAAAATCACTACATAGTCTAAAGCAAAGTCGCTTTTCGCGTCTGCCTGTCTGTATGTATGTTTGCTTAAATGTTCAAAACTACACAACGGATTTTGATGCAGGTTTTTTGATAGATAAGAGTGATTCAAGAGGAAAGTTTTTGTGTATAATACTTGCCGGGAAAACATATTAATCCCACGGGAAAATGAGTTGCAGCGGGCGCAGCCGCTGGGCGGGCCGCTAGTAAAAATATGTAAATAATAACAAATATAATCAGTATGAAAGTGTGGAGTGGGGGGTCCTGACGGCACTTCTATGTAAAAATTGAACATAGGCGTGACGTCACAAGCGATTTCAACTCTCCATAGCTTCGTAATTTTAGGTGAAAAAATAAAAATACGTATGTATTTTTTTTTTATCCAGAAGTGTGGGGAGGCTTTTGCCTAGCGATGATGATGATCTTTCCGACCGATTTCGGCCATGGCGACCACTTTGACTCCTAATCAGATCGGCGCTGATGCGCCCGGAGATGGCTATTGTAGCCAATTTTGGCAGTAAACTCTCGTGCACAGTTTGGACACGTGAGTTTGCCATTTACATAATTATAGTTAATGGCGACGGGTGGACGGGCCTTGAGCTCATCGCGCTTAGCGTCGAGGTCTGCTTTACGCTGTTCCTCAAACTCGCGAACTTGCCTCTTAACCATCCCGCGCCATTCCGCGACAGTGTAGGCTGATAATAATAATAATAAAAATCCAAAATCCAAAATCTAAAAGTTGGACTAATTAGTTTTTTATCATTTAGCGTATTGTACAATATAAGTCTTAAAAAAAATTACTTATCTTAACAAAATATAATATTACTTTAGATTACAAAATAAAGTTAAAAAAAATCCTGAAATATCGCACTATTGCTAGGTAACTACGAATTGGGTACCATGTCTCGCGGGGGCGCACTGGACGATTTTTTTTAGGGTAATCATATTAGGTTATTCGTTCCTTACTAAATAAATTACTTAGGTATAAAATACCGCCGTTATTTACTTGCTTGTTGAAATTATTCCCCGTTTGTAGTTTTAACGGATCTTAAAGTTTTACACGAGGAGGGTTTATCAAATGATTTTTGTTTCAAATACATTACAATACCGATTAAACCATCTACTCTGAAAAACGATAAAAGAAGTTTTTCATGGTAATAAAGATTATGCAGGTAGCTAAATGAAGTACGTAGTCGGTCCCAAAGTTCTGTCACTGGCATATTATTTTTGAATTTAGAACACGAATTTGGAAAAGTTTTATTGCATTCCGTTTTTGAATGTTTGACAATTATTTTAAAACAATAAATGATCATTTGGCGCGATTTTTCACGATGGAGTGGACTTTGAAAGAAAACCGAATAGCAGTTTTGGCGTTGCATCGCTGTGGGCACTCGCCGAGTACCATTTTCAAGTTGCTCAAAAAATTGAAAATAACGCTTAGGTTTGTGTATCGTACTATAAGTAGGTACACTGAAGTCTCTAGTGTTGAGGACAAGAAAAGAACTGGCCGGCCTCGCTCCGCAAGAACACCAGCAGTGATCAAAGCGATCAAGGAGCGCATACGAAGAAATCCTGTCCGAAAACAGAAACTTATGGCTTTGCAGATGAAGGTTAGTAGAAAAACAGTCAAAAAGGTTTTAAACGAAGACCTTAAGCTGCTAGCATACAAAAAAAAGAGTGGGCACTTACTTAATGCCCGTTTAAAAGAAATTAGACTCAAAAGATCCCGGGTGTTGTTAAAACGGTACGCGAAAAACCGGCACCGCGATATACTTTTTACAGACGAAAAAAATTTTGATATAGAAGAAAAATATAATAAACAAAACGATAGAGTGTACGCTAGCAGCTCTGAAGAAGCAGGAAACAAAGTTCCGCGGGTGCAACATGGGCATCATCCCTCTTCAGTCATGGTCTGGTTAGGAGTCTCCTACTATGGGCCAACTAAGGTTCATTTTTGCGAAAAGGGGGTCAAAACCAGTGCAAAAGTGTACCAAGAGACGGTTTTGGATCGGTACGTCAAAGACCTGCCCAACACACTATTTTCAGGACATCACTTTGTGTTCCAGCAGGATTCTGCGCCCGCTCACAAAGCCAAGACCACTCAAGCCTGGTTTGAACGTCAAAACATTGAGTTTATAAGACAAGAAGATTGGCCTTCCTCCAGTCCGGACCTTAATCCTCTGGACTATAAAATTTGGCAGGTCTTAGAAAGCAAGGTCTGTGCTAAGCCCCATAAAAATTTGGAGAGCCTGAAGTCAGCCATAGTTACAGCAGTCGCTGAAATCGACATGGATATGGTGCGTGCTGCGATAGACGACTGGCCGCCGCGGTTGAAAGCCGTTATTAAAAGCAAGGAAGGTCATTTCGAATAGTTTTATGTTATTTTGATTCTTCGATAATTGAATTTTTAATTGATACATAAATTTTTAAAAACGGATTGGTACTTTTTATTTTATCAGTATTTTCATATATGACAGAACTTTGGGACCGACTACGTAAGTGCAATAAAATGTTTTTACTTACTTACTCTTCTCTCTCTTTCTTTTCGCAACGGTCACCGATTCGTCCAACGAACCAATGGGTTCATCATAGAGTCAGAATTTTTCAACCGCCTTTTACAAGTCGCAGGCTTCTGACATGATTGTGGAACGACCGCCGTCTAAGTGATCATAGACAGCAACCAGGACCTACGGCTTAACGTGCCATCCGAATCACGGAACCATCTTACTTACGGACAATCGGGTGGTTCAACCCGCAATGTCCTAACCAGACTACTACTAAGTAAGTATTAAGGAAAACTAATTGAATAGTGAATGTAAGGAAAACTATCGGGAAAATCAGGTCAAGTTTAAATTCAAGGCATTAACTAATGGAATTTTGTGAAAGGTTGCCTGTGGTCTCAGGTTCAATTGTAAGACACTAGATTAATAGTTAGAACGTAGCAAGGTACACCAAAAGTAATACGCGTGGAAAAGACAATAGCATACATACATACATAAATCACGCCTTTGTCCTATGCGTGGTAGGCAAAGCGATAACGATCGCAAAATTACGGTCTTTATCGCCACATCTGACAATATAATATCAATCTGATATTGAGGGCTCTTTCAGATAATCCGTGTATCACTGTATGTCACTATGTTGTCAGCCAGTCGCCTAAATTTGTAATACATATGAAACCCTCGAGTTCCTTAGACGATTCTTACGACACCCGCCGGAAAGAAATGGGGTGATGTATTCTAAGTCGACATCGCACGGCATAAAAAGACAATAAAAGTAAAATACATAAAACAAAGTTTTCGGTTATGACTATCTTCCAGACATAAAAAAATATTTATTGTGTTGAGATGAGTACTACGAGTATTGTGCAAAGCAACAAAAAGTATTGGATTAATTTGTTAAAAAACTACATTAAGAACCAAAAATACTATTCATACTTATAATTTTAACTGGAAAACCAGTAAAAACACCGACGAATTTATTTTGCGTTAACTGTTGCAAGCGTCATGATCGTGTCGTGGGTAATTGACCCGTTAAAATCATAACTAAGAATAGTGTAAACAACCACGATAGTTCGAAATTTAGTGTTACAAACTTTTACACACGAAACAGAATCAAACGTAATTAGACAATTACACATCATAACAGCTATTTAGACGTCCATTTTGCGGTTTGCCAGGATGTTTAGACAAAGAATTGCTGTTTAGTACCAACAGGACGCGCTTCCTGCAGTATATTTACATTGACAATACGATGAATAAAGTCACGAGCTCACGAAGTAAAGAACTTATAGGCATAAATGTTTCTGAATAGGCTTGTTTCCTGATGGGTCAAATGAGCTACTTTTTAAAACGATCTAAATCGGTATTTTTTTTTTTTAGTTCTGGCGTCACATCTCATGGGTGGAGACGTATTTTGCCAATGTCAAAGTAGTCAGGTCGTCGGTAAGGTTAGAGTGATGTAAAGTTAAGTGGCATTACGCCGAGGGAGAGTCCACAACACAGTGATCCTAGTCTGACGACTAGGGGCTGTGTTGCGCAAAATTATGTAGTACAAAAAACTCGATAGTAAAATTTTCTGCACCACGTGGAGACCGCTCGTCACTATTGCACAATGCCGAATATATGCATTAATTACAATTTCCTATTTAATGAACACTTTCAGAATAGTTTGTTGCTTAATACACTATCAGAATTATTCACCAAACACTCAAATGAACAAGAAATATCAAATTATAACCAATACACGACCCGCCATGATGGAATACCAACGAGCGACCTCCAAATCGGTATTTTGTATGAAGAATTAGAAGTATGACGACGTCACGAGGAAAGTTTTTGGATTGCGTCAAAACACTTACTTTTATATTATTTTTCTGTTTATTAATTCAAACTTTAAATATTTCGAAAAATGATGAATGAAGTCCGTAGTATTTTTGGACAATAGTTTTAAGCGTACAACTATTATATTTTTTTAGGACCCAGGAAACTAGCAAATTATTAATGATACCCGTGAGTTTCGTAAAAGACAACTAGATGGATACTGGCAATAGGCAGCACCGTTTTTTGCAAATATCTACGACATATCGCAGTGCATGATTTTGCATTTAAAGGGAACGCTGCATCCCATTCCCTGGAGGATTACCCCTTAGTCGCTTTTTACGACAAAATGGTAGAATTACCCATCTTTCCGAGAGTATTGATTGGTGTATTACAATTTTTAGGCGACAGGCTGACAACCTGTCACTATAGTGATACACATGTTTTCTGAAACAACCTTGGAAAACAATCCTCAAAAATGACAGACGTGGCGATAGTGGCCGTATTCTTACGAGCGTTAACGCTCTGCCTACCCCTTGCGTAAAAGGCGTGATATATGTATGGGTAGAATTAGGGCAACACATGGCGATTGAACCTTGAGCCTTTATAACTTAAGAAAAGTGACTTACCGCTGTACTGCTGAGGGGCATCTTGGAGTTTGAAGGTAAACGGTATGTGTACTCGCTGCATCAGCAGCCGGGGCGGCTGCATCGCCCGCCTCCAGTCTTCCCGAGGATTGCCCATCACCCCCAACACTTCCATGTTCCTGCAACAAACGAAGCCTTCAATCAAATAGTTTATTCCAGCCAGGGCTTTAACTTTTTGCAGTTAGCGTAGCCAGGGGGGAGGGGTTTGGGGGTTAAAACCCCCCTGAAAAGTTCCCCTGCCTTGCTCAGCCCATGTAGCGCATGTTAAAATTCTCATGCTAGGGCGAACAACCGTCCACACCGACTGCGCATTGAGCCGCATGCTGCGCGCGGCAGTGAGCATCTGAAGCTTCTCGTTCAATGGAGACCCAGCTAATACCAAACTATGTAGCGTAGCCGCGATTGGATCAAAGCAAGAAACAGATTTGTAACCAAACGGATACACTTCCGCCTTTAGTTATTCGCTTGCAAGTGCAACTGCAGGCCGGAAACTAGTCAATAAAGAACTGGTTCACTCGCTGCAACCTTCCTAGGTCACTCACCCTGCGCACACCTCTCAAAATTACCTCTCGACTGGCAGGCAGATAGCATTCATACGGTTATTTATAGAAAAACGGGTATGACAATAGACATATTGGAGATATTTTTAGCATGGAAAGGGCAGAGCACACCGCCTCCGTATACAGGGTGTAAAAATATTAGCTACAAAAATTTTAAGGGGTAAATCAGCCCATGAAACTGAACAACTTTCCCCAAGAAACATAGGTCGAAATATGAACAAAAATTGGACAAAATTACCAACCAACCATTGACAAAGTCAATTTTGTATGGGAAGTCAAATAAAATTCTCATATATATCGACCTAGGTTTCTTAGGGAAAGTTGTTCGATTTCATGGGCTGATTCACCACTTAAAATATTAGCAGCGAATATTTTTACTCCTTATAGCATATTCAAGGCTACTGCTGTATAATACCTATAATTCGGTTGCTTATGGTGTAGGTACCTAACTATCTATACACACATCAAAAAAAGTTTGTGATCACTTGGAAAAGTGGTAATATTTTTTATTGTGAAAGAATAAAACTCAATCACTTTTTTTTTGTGTCCTTATTTAAAAATATGAAATTTAAATATAAACAATTTCGTAATTCAAATGTTTTTTTCATATAAAAAGACTATCAACCCTTGCTTGCTACCATTCAGAAATCTGACTTAGTCGCAAATTACGATATTTTCAATTTATTCACAACAAGTTTAGTTGGTAACGATGCCGAGAGGATTAACAGAAGTTTTACGAGCCAGAATCCTAACTTTAAGTGGAGAAGGCTATTCCACGAGGGAAATATCACGCAGAGTTAATGTATCCCAAGCCTGCGTGGTGACCACGTTGCAGAGGTATCGGGGCATGGAAGATTTAGCTGACCGACCTCGCAGTGGTCGCCCAACTGTGCTTACTGCAATTCAGAAGCGCTATATCAGATTACTGGCTGCCCGTGACCCAACAATAGCACCCAAACAATTAGAAATTGCTTACACCAAGCTGGATTACGAGCAAGGAGATCCTGGCGAGCACCTTTGAACTCACAGCAACGGAAACGGCGCAGATTGCGATGGGCTAGGCTCCGTCAAAATGAAGAAATTGAGGACGAAAGCATTTGGCAGAACTGCCTCTTTGTTGACGAAACGCGGATTAGTACGCATCCAGATAACCGACGTGTCCGTGTCTGGAGAAGACCAGGCGACTCTGAAAGGCAGAGAACTGCCACTGGAACCGTTCAGCAGGGCGGGAAATCGGTGTCCTTTTGGGCCGGTATAATGATTGGGGCTAGGACGCCCTTAATACCGTATCAAGGCACCATGACTGGAGCTATGTATAAAATGATTGCAATCGATGCATACGTCAGACCATTCCGCATCAACCACGGGCGCCAATTCATAATGGTAGATGATAATGCGCTCGCACATCGAAACGGACGTGTTGATGCTGCTCTCCAGCAATACGACATCACCCGGTTAGACTGGCCTGCCGGCTCACCTGACTTAAACCCGATCGAGCATGCGTGGGACGCTCTTAAGCGATCTGTTTGGAATCGTCAGCCACCTCCTCAAACAGTGGCAGAAATCAGGGCAGCTGCTATTGAAGAGTGGGACAGGTTACCACAAGAAATGCTGGATAACTTAATTCTTAGCATGCCCAGAAGGGTTTCCGCATGTGTGCGAGCCAGAGGAGGAGTCATTTTATACTAACTATTAATTTTTTCGTAATAAATTTTGTTTATTTTTCCCTTAATTCAATTTTTTTATTACATCAAATTTCAGCTAAAATTGCATTTGTAGCGACCTCTGGTGGCTACAACATGAAGCTCACTCAAGTGGTTCACAAGCATACAAGACGCAAAAAGGAGTTCTCAACATATCGGAGAGATGGCGCCACGTGACAGAACAATGGGCCTGAAACGCGGTATCAAAGTGTTCACCGCGCAACGCATTTATACAACTTCTAATCCAATCCAGGTGGACCCGTCGGTCCCCTGGCCACAACACCCGGCCAGGCGGGTAGCTACCCTTTTCCCGACACCACCTGGATTCATCCTGTCACACGCCATACATTTATTAACTTTTGTTTTAAAAAATAAATAATGAATAATGTTTTTTTTTATTTACCTAGTGCATTTTCATTATAAAAACATAAAATATAAACACTTTTTATAAATAATTTATATTTCATAAAATACACCTGCTTTTGCTACTGATCACAAACTTTTTTTGATGTGTGTATTTTATACCAAACATAGTTCAGAAAACTAACAATAACAAATTATTACCTACAATAGCCATCATTATATTATGCTTCTTTATTACCTTGACATTGCACATACTATTATTAATAGATTCATCAATAGACTTGAGTATAAAATTAAGTTGAATACAGGGACATGTATGTACATACACACACAAATCACGTATTCCTTGCAGGGTAGTCAGAGAGTTAATGATTGTAAGATAACGGTTGTTATCGCCACAACACAACTGACAAGTATTGAGGGCCCTTTCAGATAAAATAAATAAATATCCTGGACAATTCACATAGCCCCATCTAGCCGCAAATTATGCAAAGCTTGTAAGTACTATGGGAACTAGATAGCTGATACTAATACTTATATACTTTTTTGTAAATAAATACATATTATACATAGAAAACACCCAGACTCAACACAAATATTTGAAAATGTACTTAACAAATATTTGTGTCCAGTGGGGATCGAACCCACGACCCTCGGCGTTAAAGGCAGGGGTACTATCCGCTACGCCATCGGGACAGTCATGATTTGTGTATCACTGTAGTGACCTTTGTAATACACATGAACCCCTTGAGTCCCTTATTTGCTTCTTACAACACCCGCAGGAAGAAATGGGGTGATGCTATTCTAAGCCGGCATCACACGGCACAGTCTTACCTACTATTTACTGTTCTTACAATGTACTAGTGTATCAAAAACTATTATGACAATATGTATTTAATTTTATAATACCTATTTTCATAATAACTTTAGATACAAGCAGTAATTTGGAATACATTACGACATTAATTAAGAAATTAATTGATAAAAATGCATCTACCAATACTAATGATTAATTAATCATTTATTAACAAATACCATACATAGTTCTAAAAAGTCATGTAATTGCTAATAAGATTACTCATTATTTTGCAATCTTAGATATGTACTAAAAAAAAAATTATATATGCTTAATTGCTTATTTGTTCTTTAATTGTAACAAAACTAGCGGCCCGCCCAGCGGCTGCGCCCGCTGTAACTTATTTTGCCTTGGGAATCAGATGTTTTCCCGGCAAGTATTATACATAAAAACCGTCCTCTTGAATCACTCGATCGATTGAAAAACTGCTTCAAAATCTCTGTGTAGTTTTGAAGATTTAAGCATACATACAGACAGACGCGAAAAGCGGCTTTGCTTTATACTATGTAGTGATGAGGACACAGAATTCTATTCAGAGATAATAAATTAATAATCTTGGTCTGAGTTCCTTAGCAAAAACATTGTTTGCTGTGATATTACAAATCAAATTAATCACTCAGACTTACTTCACTGAAAGATCGAAGAGACCGAGGTGATCTAATCGAGACCTTCAAAATACTAAATGGGCATTATGACCTTGAAAATTTTGATGAGATAATTTTCAAATATGACACAAATACCAGACTACGAGGCCACAGCCTAAAACTACGCACAAAACGGTCAAATAACAACCCCCACAAGCACTTCCTGAGTAATCGTGTGGTAAAAAACTGGAACAAGTTACCTGAAAGTGTCATCTCAGCACCAAGTGTAAACACATTCAAAAACAGACTGGACAATTACCAAAAAAAACAGTGTCGTGGCAAATAAATAACATTTCAATAGACTGGACTTATACAAGTGTTGTAGTGATGAACTTTAAAAAGATATCGGGATACAGGCATCTATCAGTTGTTTCAACTGCCTGCCTGTTACAAATAATAATAATAATAAATTAAATTTGCCGTGTGATGCCGGTTTAGAATAGCATCACCCCTTTCTTTTCCATGGGTGTCATAAAAACCGACTAAGGGACTCGAGGGTTTCATGTGTATTGCAATTTTAGACGACAGGCTGACAACCTATCACTATAGTGATACACAACTCATCTGTAACGACCCTCAAACACTTGTCAGATGTGGTGATAATGACGGTAATTTTACGGTCGTCAGCGCTCTGCCTACCCCGCCAGGGATATAGGCGTGATTTGTGTATGTATATATGTATGTAAATAAAATATGTAATTCAAACATTTACATGCTGTGTGTGATGCCAGCTAGAATAGCATCACCTGAATTCTACTTTTGGGTGTTGTAAAAAGTGACTAAGAGATAAATTTCATTTAGGGAAGCAGTGTTCCCTGTGAATGTGGCAATATGCACTGCACTCACCAACCTTCTTGAAAATGGCAATATCCTCCGACAAGGGGAGGCCCGTGTCCAACAGTGGACTGTTACAGCTTATACAAGAGGTGTTTTTTATCAATGTCATTTGTGTCACTAAACTAGACCTGGGATTTCTAAGTCAGTCTTCACATTTTCTTGAATGGTAATTTGTGATTCTTTGATAAGGTTCAAATAGGCCAGAGACATCATTTGTATTGCTGCATTGTTATTCTAATGCCGTGTGATGCCGGCTTAGAATAGCATCACCCCATTTCTTCCCGCGGGTGTTGTAAAAGGCAACTAAGGGACTCGAGGGTTTCATGTGTATTACAATTTTAGGCGACAGGCTGACAACTTGTCACTACAGTGATACACGAATCATCTGAAGGGGCCCCTCAGTACTTGTCAGACGTGGCGATAATGACCGTAATTTTACGATGTTTGACGCTCTACCTACCCTGCGAGGGATAAAGGCATGATTTGTTATGTGTATGTATGTATTATTATTCTGTTGTGAATATTTTATGCATTCAACCTGCCTATTTTACCATGAGGATGGCACAGCTGAGCTGCCCTGCATTTTCCATAATTGCATCCCAAGCAATGCAGTGTCTGTGGAGAGGAAACTCAGCTTATTTAGCCATGAAAAGTCTTGCTTTAGACACAAATTAAAATGTCTGTCACACAAGCTTTAGGCCAATGATGATGATTCTACCAAATTATTTCATAACTTTGCATCAATACTATATCTAATCTATCGGCATACCAAATATCATGTTCCTATGATTGAAAAACTGACCAAGTTATTAAGAGCTCTCATGGTCTTGGTGTTTTCACAAACATATTCCCCTGTTTTCTTCCTGAATAATACCTCTAGAGCTATAATTCTAAAAAAAATTAGAAAAATCGCCACATTAGGTTTTATAATACCTTAACCAGTATTATGCTGATCCCGCTTGATATATTTGATACCTTACAGTAGCAGCCGTTTTTAAAATTTTTTGATCCTATGATTTTGTTGCTTGTATAGTTTAAAATTGCTAAGATATATAATCACTGCAAAGTTTTTTTTTGTGACATAGAAAGTTGCCTAAAAAGGATTTCAGTTGCTGTGTGAAATATTTGCCTTAAATAAATGTTATCAACATGAGCAGATACAGAATTTATCTTATAATGCTATGTTATGATATGAGGCATGCTTGCTTAGAACTTTCTAGATAAACATTGATACTGAGATTTTGGTTTCACTCACAAGTCTCATCACATAATAAATAGCCCCATTATGTATTCATTGAAATGTTATTGTATTCGAAATATACCTACCTACCCATGTTTTGACTTGAAACGAGTGACTAATTTGTTATTCTAATCAGGCAGAGACTAAACTGGTATAATTTTGTTGATCTTACTCTTTCCATGGAAAGTGATTTTGTTATCTGTGTGAAATTAAATGTGCAATCTACTGAAACTTACCTGAGGAGTATGACCAGCATCACAAACAGGGCCACAAGAGCCCCAATCATGATGAAAATATTGGGCAAGTCCGCAAAAGTAAGCCCTGTAGTGCCCATTTTTAACACTTCACTTCCTATCACAATAATAACACTACGCAAACACGGAGAGGTACTAGAAAACGCATCAGTCCACGCGCCACTCTATATCTTTATCTCAAACCATCACGACCTTGCCGGAACGGTATTCGCGCAGAGAAAAGGGACCAGAATTTCATCACTACCAAACTGTCCACCGGTTCTTTGATATTTCACATTCACAGCTATTCGCTCACACGGCCTCTAGAATTTCAGCAGGTCAAGCCTCTGATCGATATGTTTTCATTGCAGACACACGATCACGAGTGCACAACAAAAACAATGATCATTGATCGCAAAAAGCCAAACAAAGACGAGACAACGAAAAGTACACCCGTCGCACGCGATTTATTTTGACAGAATGCACGAATGAGTGAACGACTTGGACAACTGAACAGAATGACCGAATTATATTACGCAAAAGAGATGGCACTGATATTACGATAAGAGTGAAAGAGATAAAATCACTTCACCAGTTCAACTTCTAGTTAACCGTCTTTGGTAGAAATGGTAGGAAGTGGGCAAAAATGTTTTATAAATGGCAAGACTAAAATGACCGAAATTACAGAGCGAAACGTATTGGCGCGAGAATTTAAAGTACAACTGCGTAGAAAAGTTTACAAAACAAGATCAAATTTAGAATATTTCAGTGATGGAATGTAATATTCTTATTTTTCTTGCGTGTCGATAACTCTGACCAGAAAACCATGCCTATGGCACTAAAGGTGGCTGTATCTTTTATTATGAAACAAAATACCTACTTTTTATTACACAATCATATTATTATACTTAAAAACAAAATGTATGTGCTTAAAACATACACATATCCTCATAATTCAAAATATGATCGCTATCTTGTAAACGATTTTAAGCAATTCTCCTTCAATAATTTTCAAAATTTCATGTAAATCATCGGTTTTGTTTATAATGCAGACGTACATACACTAAAGGTAACTTAACTCGTTCGGGGCTTTTCGGTTTCTTATTACCCCACAGTAGATGGCGTTGTTTGTAAAAAACCAACTCACAAAATGAAGGCGATTTAACGATTTATGAAAAACTTGATCTAGCTATTGAAAAATATTATAGAACACGATCCGTTTTCGAGAACACGATTAAATAAATTACTCGTTTAAATACCTATATTACTTATACAAAAACATCGCAGGCGTGATGAGACTATGAAACTGAACAACTTTTTCTATGGGGGCGATGCTAAACGTAAAAACTTTCACGACCTCCCATACAAAATTCCCGGTCGGCTGACTGTGTATGGGAACACGAAAAAAAATTTCTCCATAGAAAAAGTTGTTTAGTTTCATTTCATGGTCTGATTACGCTTGCAATGTTTTCGTTACACCGTCCCTTACACCCCGTATGTGTTTTATATTATACAAAAATAATATAATATCTAAACTATACTTTACATAACTATTTATAAAACAATATTTATTTGTTCATATAAATTAGGTAAGTAAGTACTTCCTAGATCGTCACATAAAAAGCTTTAACGGATATAGGTAGATCGGGTGATCAATAAGTAGATTGTATCTTAGTTAATGCCGTGTGATGCCGGCTTAGAATAGCATCACCCCATTTCTTTCCCGTGGGTGACGTGCAAACCGACTATGGGACTTGAGGGTTTCATGTGTATTGCAATTTTCGGCGACAGGCTGACAACCTGTCACTATAGTGATACATGACTTATCTGAATCGACCCTCAAATATCGTCAGACGTGGTTCTCGGTGGAGATCGTAATTTTCCGGTCGTTAGCGCTCTGCCTACCCCGCCAGGGATATAGGCGTGATGTGTGTGTGTGTGTGTGTGTGTGTGTGTTAATGGACCTAGACCATTGGACATAACCTGTGTAACATACCTAGTTATCTACTGAACTTATCTATCTAAATCTTTCTACGTAAATTGTACGTACACTGATGTATAAAATTATGGAAAAAATGGGGCATTGGCTTCGATTTCAAATGGTCATGAAAGAAAGTTTTGTAGGCCAGGAGCTCTACTCGTATTTTTATTAAAGGAGTAGCTATTACCTAATAGAAACTGTTTTAAAGTGTAGCAAAGTAAAAAGGGCAAAGGAATACTCCTTTGAGCCGGGTACACCTAAAGCGTACTTTGACTATGTCTCGGTACGACTAGGCAAAACGCGAAGTAGGTCTTTAGAGACATAGGTTAGCTGACGACTAGGCAAAACGCGAAGAGGATCTTCCGCGATATGATATTATGGCCTATTGAGTAATGTTTGTGGTAAGCCTACTTAACTATTAACCATACGTACCTATTATAAAAGTAGTTATACTTCAAGTAAAAGTAGTTATGCCGTGTGATGCCGGCTTAGAATAGCATCACCCCACATCCTTCCCGTGGGTGTCGTAAGAGGCGACTAAGGGACTCGAGGGTATTGGTGTATTACAATTTTTAGGCGACAGGCTGACAACCTGTCACTATAGTGATACACATGTTTTCTGTAACAACCTTGGAAAACAATCCTCACAAATGTCAGACGTGGCTATAGCGGCCGTATTCTTACGGCTGTTAGCGCTCTGCCTACCCCGCAAGGGATAAAGGCGTGATATATGTATGTATGTATGTATTATACTTCAATATCGATTTTGTACAATACCGACGACTGCGTAAAGAATGCTGTCTAAACCACCGGCTAGTAGTATTATTTATTCTGTGCCACCGGGATGCAACCCAGCACAGAATAGATAGGTATATTTTTTTCGAACTATAGCCTGTAAGTTTTGGTACTTATCTTTTTAGCCACCATCTCATTAATAAGAGCAATTGCTCTGTACGTTGGCGCATTGCGCGAGCATGCCAGGTACGGCATACGGGTGCCGCCAGTAACATATGCTTTCGGCGTCCGGTGCGTATATATTTGTCGGGTACAAATAAACTAATATTTTTTTTTTTTTTTTTATTAATATATAATAGGCCCGCGTTTGTCTGCCATCTCACCTGGTGGTAAGTGGAGATGCAGACGAAGATGGTACATGCTTGCCTAGATAATGCCTATTCACTCTTGCCTAAAAAGGCCCAAGTTATATTGTTCCGGAAAAAGATCCGCCGGCAGGGAATTCCACTCTTTAGCCGTACGCATGATAAAAGTTGAAGCGAAACGCTTAGTGCGGATCAGAGGTATATCTACAACATAAGGGTGGAACCCCAGTCGGCGCCTCGATCCTCGGAGATGGAATGGGGAAGGGGGTATCAGGTCGTGGAGTGATTGAGCACACTCTCCGAAATGTATCCTATAGATATGCCTTATATAAATAATAATTTAGGGTCCATATCCCTGTGTCTTGCCTGGAGTCCTCACTCAATAGGCTTCGCGATACGCTTTCAACGCAGCAGGGCAGGACGAGAAAAGCGAAAGCATTACCTTTATCCCTTGCGGGGTAGGCAGAGCGTTATCTGCCGTAAAATACAGCCGCTATCGCCACGTCTGACAAATATAGAGGGCCGTTTCATATAATTTGTGTATCACTATAGTGACCTTTTGTCAGCCTGTTGTCTAAAAATTGTAATACACAAAGGTGTATTACATTAGGGTATTGAACCTCGAGTCCCTTAGTCGCCTCATACGACACCCACGGGTAGGAAATGGGATGATGCTATTCTAAGCCGGCATCACACGGCTAAACACGGCATAAACACGGCTGGTACTACTGTAGGTTTATAGAGAGAAGCAAAAGCATTATGTTGAATGTAGATAAGTTGGTACTACGTGTTTTTAGCTACTTTTCATAACGCTAGAAAAGAATGGCGGCTCCTGGCCTACGTTTCGCCCTACCACCGCGGTTGTCATGTACACAGAACGACACAAACTGTAAACAAAACATCGATCGATATTGCCTCTACTACAACTAAAACCTTTGCGGCTTTCACGAAGAAAACACATCTGTACAACTCTGAAGAAAATTCACTGAAAAAAATCACTGTAACAATTGAATTTGAACATTTTCAAGTCTTTCGCGCGTGTTTTCCGGAATATTCTAGAACAAATGGTGTCGCGTTCGTTCGTTCTGGAAAACGAATGATTATCTTGGACTCGGTGGGTTGTGGAGTTCAGGTCTCAAGCTGTGGAGCAACGTGGCGTCCTGCATGGAGAAATGGTTCGGTGATAAACGGCTGTGGTTATTCGGGAACAACCTGCCGCTATTACCGAGAAGGTGAGATTTGGCACATAATTTACACATACAGCCGTGACATACAGCTACTGCTTTGTTTGGGACAATTTTAAATAAAGTTCAAGGATTATTTTCAGAAAGTTTACGATAATTCTTGAAAAAGTGCGAGATAAAACGGGGAAAAAATAGACAGAGCTTTTTAACACAGGCTTTTAGCTATGTATCTGAACTTTAGGTCGTAAAACTGAAAAAAGCACCTACCCAGTTAGGTAAACGAATCTTATTTTGCAGATAATTTTTGTTAGTGCAAATAAATAAATAAAAAGATGCGGTGAAACCGTGAAAGCGTGACATCACTAAAATATTATAAAAACTGTGTAAATAACTGTACCTCCCTGTACTTATTTTATTATTTAATTATATGGACTTCTACCCTATCTAGGGTAATTCTGCCAGTGTCAGTGAGAAAAGATTCCAGCGCAGCAGCTGCGCCGGACGGCTCCCGGACGGTGACTCCTGTAGGGTGATAGTGTCATGATGTCATCTACAGGAATTGAAGGGCTCCTCTTGATACCATCCGGAAATGTGGTGAAAAAAAAGATCGGAAAGATTGTGAAATAATAAAATAAGCATAAAATGGACAAGATGACAGACAACTGATAGAAGTGACACAATCATCTTCGCTCAAAAACTTTGTCAACCAATGTCAACTTCTTCGCTTGATTATGAAAATCAAATGAAAATATTTACACACTTTAAATAAATTTAAATTTTTACCCAGAGTTCGTGAAGTTTCTCTAAGATTTTGCTAAATTTTCTTACATTATAAAATTATGTTCGCAAGTGAGTGAGTTTGAATGTGATTCTTATCAATTTCTAAACGTTATAGGGCCGAAATTTTCCAGTTTTTGTAATAATGACATCATGTATTGAACAAAAGCTTCAACTGTTCCATGCAACTCTGACAGCGTCCGATGTTATTCCTTTTAGGTTTGTATCTAATAATAACACTAGCGACTCTAACTCATTTTCCCGAGGGAAGTTGTTTTCCCGTAAAGTTTATACATAGGTATAGACGTTCCTCTTAAATCACGCAAAATCCATTGTGTACATTGGATCTAGGCATACATA
This sequence comes from Keiferia lycopersicella, assembly GCA_029255805.1. Taxonomy (NCBI): domain Eukaryota; kingdom Metazoa; phylum Arthropoda; class Insecta; order Lepidoptera; family Gelechiidae; genus Keiferia; species Keiferia lycopersicella. Next base: position 2,379,068 of record JARACZ010000024.1, read on the forward strand.
CTGCTGATTGAGCTATGTAGTGATAGCACATACATACATATATCACGCCTTTATCCCTTGCGGGGTAGGCAGAGCTTTAACGGGCGTAAGAATACGGTCGCTATCGACACGTCTGACATTTTTGAGGATTGTTTTCCAAGATTGTTTCAGAAAACATGTGTATTACTACAGTGACAGGTTGTCAGCCTGTCGCCTAAAAACTGTAATACACCAATACTCTCGAGTCCCTTCTCCTCTTACGACACCCGCGGGAAGGATGTTGGGTGATGCTATTCTAAGCCGGCATCACACGGCAGTGTAATGATAGTCATAAGATGACTTTGCTCTCCCCATACCTACTACAGGTCCACGAGCTCAATTTCTGAATTGTACGTGCACGAAAGTCTAAAACGAACACACGTTTTTAAATTTCTTTTACTTGATGTTTTGATAGTCAAAATGAGTGTGAATTTTTGAGGGTATGTGGGAATCGATAAGTAAAGTAGAACGTGAGATACGAGCATAACAAGTGGAAGATTTTAGCATGAAACAAAAGCGTACGTTTCAGAAATAGAGCGGAGGTCAGTTTTACTTTTAGTTTCGTTTTACTAATTTCATTCGATGATCTAGAACTGTCTCAAGTATAATGTAATGACGATAAGTTGAAACTCAATTACTAAAAGTTTGATTTCTGAAACCAATCACCGAAGGTCGCAACTCCGCAATAACTGGTGTGATTCTTATTCTTCTTTCTTCTTTTCGTGTAGGATACCGAGTCGTCCAACGACTCGACGAACCCTAGTGTCAGAATTTTTCAACCGCCTTCTACAAGTAGCAGGCTACTGACATGGTTGTGTAAGGACCGCCGTCTTAGTGATCATAGATAGCAACCGGGACCTACGGCTTAGCGTGCCATCACAAAACACAGAACCATCTTACTTACGGACTCGGGTGGTTCAGCCCGCAATTCCTAACCGGAGTGGGAACAAATTTCACAGAGTGATAATTATCAACTTCGTGAGTGACCCACCGAGCATCGAACCCGGGACCTTCTGCGTCAAAGGCAATCGTATTGATTGCTGTAATCTTGAACAAACAGCACTATTTCTAAAATTAGACCACATGCTTAAAACTCCAGTCATTAACTGAAAACTCCAACCTTTTAGTGACTGGCGAATATCACGCACATGTACTCATTTCAAAATTTTCGCTATAAATCAGTAGTTATTGGTACATGGTTAACGTTCTGCCTACCCCGCAAGGGATAAAGGCGTGATTTATGTATGTATGTATTTGTACAATCATGAAAATACGAGTGACACAGGTTTGGTACAGTACGGAAATGTTTTTTTTTGGTGAAGTTTCTCAACTTTGCATTATGAGAAATTCGGTATTTGTTTAGTCAAAAGAGGAATTACTAGATCACAGACATCGAGCTTTTTCATGCATTTAAATACTTTCTTAGTCGAAATCTAAGATGTCGAAATCACGGGTTGAAATACTTCTGTTTCGTAGCACATTCGTAGCAAGTCGTAGCCAATGCTTGGGTGAAGTCTTCTTCTTTTCGCGTGGGACACCAAGTCGTCTAACGACCCGATGAACCCTAGTGTCAGAATTTTTCAACCGCCTTCTACAAGTAGCAGGCTTCTGACATGTTTGTGTAACGACCGCAGTCTAAGAATTCATAGACTGCAACCGAGACCTACGGCTTAACGTACTATCCGAAACACGGAACCATCTTTCTTACGAACAATCGGGTGGTTCAGCCCGCAATGTCCTAACCAGACTGGGAACAAACTCACAAAGTGATAATACAACACAACACTACCAAGTATTTTGCCTTGGAATCGGTGTATCATTTTGAGCCTTTTGCTGTGGAAACCTCTGGTCCGTGGGGCTCAGAAGCCAAAAAACTGATCGCCGACATCGGACAGCGATTGAGAGACAGGGGTGGTGACTGGTGACCCGCGATCGCGCTATTTCTTAGCTCAGCGAATTTCCCTGGCAATCCAAAGGGGCAACGCGGCTAGCATTATGGGCACGTTTGGTCAGGGGTTTTTGTGCGGGGGTTTATTTGACTAGGCTACCTTTCGTAGCTCCTATTTGTATTTTATTTTTAAGTTGACATTATAACAATTTATTGTACTAGACATGAATAAAAAATATTTATCCAGTAACACAACACTTATAATATGTTTGTTGTCAGGTCCCGCGCCAGCAGCCGTGCCATGGAGAGGTACGAGAAACTCGCCAAGCTTGGCGAGGGCTCGTACGGGCTGGTCTACAAGTGTAGGAACAGGTAAAACAGCTAAAGGATTTCCTTATACACTAAATCACGCCGTCATCCCTTGCAGGGGTAGACAGAACGGCCATACAAAACGATTTCACCAGCTAGCGTTGCATTAACAAATAGTTTTAGAAATCATAGTAATCTAAACAACTCTTAAACAATTGGCAATTGATTTTTTAAAAAATCTCTATCTATTTTTAAATATTATTTTTCTTTCTCCCAGAGACACGGGAGAGATCGTAGCGATCAAGAAGTTCGTGGAGAACGAAGACGACCCGCTCATCAGAAAAATCGCGCTCAGGGAGATACGGATGCTCAAGGTAATTCTGCAGGGTTATTTTTTAGACAGTACAAAAAATCGCAAAAAAAAATGGGTGTTCCATGCATTTTTGAACTTCGTTGCTTCGTTCGTTCGTTTGTTGTGGCGGAGCCGACTTCGTTGGCTCGGCCACATAGAGAGAATGGGAGAGGATCGGGGAGCTAAAAGAGCGTACGTGGGTCGTCCCACAGGATGGCGTCCAGTGTGGCGCCCTAGGTACCGCTAGAGAGACGTAGTAGAAGGCTGACCTACGCGATCATCGAGTCAGCAATTGGCAGGAGATCGCGAAGGACTGAGATCAGTGGAGAGAGCTCGTTTCGGAAGCCAAGATCCTATTTGGGTCGCTGAGTCAGTTAGTTACTTAGTTAGTTCATACATTTTTGGCGAGTAGGTACGTATGAGCTTTTCTATGGAACACCTCCTCTTTTGCCCAATATTTTTTTGCGATTTTGCACGTGGCCCCATAGTAAAAGTTGAGAATCATGCATGAGTATAACAGCCGTGTATTAACATCAGCAATAACAGTCATTAAAATCCACTACTACACATTTTCCAAGCTATGTTCCCTTTGCTTTGCAGTCCGAACTAAATGCACTGGTTATTAGCGTAAAAGACTATTGTTTCGTATACCAGTGCCTCGTTTTTCGAAACTACAGGCTACAATTCTACTGGTGAAATGTACGTTGCGTAGCGGGTCAAAAATCCTGGTTTTATAGTGTCCTACCGGCTACGCAATGTACATAGAATTTCACCTGTAAAATTGTAGCCTGTAGTTTCGTTGCATAGGCCACAGGTCAGGCAAAGCGTGAACCAGTACAATGCCCAATGCCAATCTAGGCCAGCATTTCAATCTGACTGAATTGTATGCTAGCCTAGGTCCTACTTTCTATGAAATAAAAAGCCATTGAAATGTAAGTGTTACGGGCATCGTGATTAATCGGGCACTATTAATACTGACCGGTCATTATTAATAGTGCCCAAAAACGACGGGCAAAGTGATTAATTAATCACTTGGACCGGCCATTATTAATAGTACCCGAGTGCCCGTGGTCCATGTAATAAATCAGTCAAAATGTCACAAAAGCACATCTTGCAAGAATAAATAAATAATTATAAACTTAACAACATTTTTATCTTCATTTTTCTTAGTCTACTAATTTTCAAACTATTGAAGTACCTAATATTTTTTTATAAAAAATAGTAGGTAACTACTGATTTTATTACATTTATAACTATTTGTTTTTTTAATTCCCATGTTCAAATTTATCGATAACTTTAATGAAAATTATGTAAGTTTAATTTCATTTAAGTAATGTAAGTTTAACTTCATTTATAACTATTTGTTTTTTTAATTCCCATGTACAAATTTATCCATTACTTTAATGAATATTATGTAAGATTAATTTCATTAAAATAATGTAAGTTTAACTTCATTTAATAAAAAATAACATTACAATTCTTTATTTTTATTACTTTGCCCAAGGAAGGGTGGGAACTATTCATACTGACCGGGAAAAGTAATTAAACGTGCTGTTTTAATCACATTGCCCAATTAGGTCGGGCCGGACTTATCAAATTGCCCGTAACATAAGCTTTTCAAGTTTGATTGCTTTATTATAAAAAGTTCCAATAGGTATCTACGTAATTTGGTTTATGTAATAGAATTTTTGTTTATTTTGGAAGACTATACTGGGTTATTTTTTAGTCAGTACTTACTTTGTACTAAGTCGTCCAACGACCCGATGAACCCAGAACAATTTTTAACCGCCTTCTACAAGTAGCAGGCTTCTGACGTGGTTGTGTAACGACCGCCGTCTAAGTGCCGTGTGATGCCGGCTTAAAATAGCATCACCCCACATCCTTCCCGTGCGTAAGAGGCGACTCCAGAGTATTTGTGTATTACAAATTTTAGGTGACAGGCTGTGACTATAGTGATACACATGTTTTCTGAAACAACCTTGGAAAACATTCCTCAAAAATGTCACACGTGGCGATAGCGACCGTATTCTTACGGCTGTTAACGCCCTGCCTACCCCACAAGGGATAAAGGCGTGATATATGTATGTATGTATGTATGTACGCCTAGAATTCCTTCTCAGCCAGAGCCCTTGACATTTATCGACTCGCGGCTGCGACCCCGAGTGTGTATAATTATGTTTCAAGGGCCATTTTAATCACAAATAAATACAGAGCTATTCAAATACCTAATACCTAAAAATACCGCAAAATTCACGAGAGTTTCGTTTTTTCCACTTGTTTCCATTGTATTAACTTTGTTACAAAATTAGCGGCCCGCTAATTTTGTCCGCCCGCTGCAACTCATTTTCCCGTGGGAATAAGAATTTTTCCCGGCAAGTAGTTACATACATACATTTTAAAAACCTTCCTCTTGAATCACTTTATCTATTAAAAAAACATGCATCCAAATCTGTTGTGTAGTTTTAAAGATTTAAGCAAACACACATACATGCAGACGCGAAAAGCGACTTTGCTATATACATTCCAAAAGGTCCCCAAATTCTTGTGTGCCCAAAGGCCCCAGTACAGTCTAAGACGGCCCTGCCTACCGGCGTAGTTTCAATGGCCCCGGGGCCAAAAACAAATCCCCATCACCCCAAAATACTGTTTGTAAAGATTGTAAAGTTTAGAACGAATTTAATCATGACACGGCATATTCAATATTGATAAATGGATATCGTTAACCTATCCCTATGATTTCGTATATTTGTTTCGAATTATCGTTGACAGACATGTCTATATCAATAATGAAACGGTGACCGCGATTACGTGTCCAAATCGCCTCATTATTATTGTATGGAATCGATACGTTCGGTAGTTTGTCATCGTTTTGTTTTATCGATATTCCATAATGTTCGTATTGTTCGTGTTCGAAGTGAAAAAGGAGTACCTGTTTTATTCATGCATAGTCTGGACAATTTGATTTTTTTATGACGTGTCATGCCGGCTTAGAATAGCATCACCCCAATTCTTTCCCGTGGGTGTCGTAGAAGCTGACTAAGGGATTTGAGGATTGCAATTTTAGGCGACAGGTTGACAACTTGTCACTATACACGACTTATCTGAAACGACCCTCAAACATTTGTCAGACGTGGCGTAACGGCCGTAATTTTACTGTCGATAACGCTCTGCCTACCCCGCCAGGGATATAGGCGTGATTTGTGTGTATGTGTGTGTGTGTGTGTGAAAGTTTAAATTTTTAGTCCATCTGAGCCGCGTTACACTTGGTTCATAAAATTGTTATAATATAAGAAATGGAAAAATGTGTACTACATTTTTCTCTTTTTTACAATGACTAATTTAGACTTACTTAAAGTTAAATATAGAATTAAACGTACATACATATATATATCAGGCCCTTATCGCTTGCGGGGTAGGCAGAGCGTTAACGGCCGTAAAGATACGGTTACTATCGCCACGTCTGACATTTTTGAGGATTGATTTCCAAGGTTGTTTTAGAAAACATATGTATCACTATAGTGACAGGTTGTCAGCCTGTCGCTCAAAAATTGTAATACACCAATACGCTCGAGTCCCTTAGTCGCCTCTTACGACACCCGAAGGATGTGGGGTGATGCTATTCTAAGCCGGCACCAAACGGCCAACTTCACTACATACTTATAAAGCAAAGTCGCTTTTCGCGTTAGTAAGAATGTATGCTTAAGTCTTTAAAACTACAAGACAGATTTTGACGCAGTTCTTTTATTTATTAGATAGAGTGATTCAAGGGGAAGATTTATGTGTATAATACTTGCCGGGAACACAACTTAAAAATTAATAACTTAATTGGCCAGCCCCGAGGCAGTGCGTTAGGGGCTAGTTTTAAGTTTTTAGTCCACCTGAGCCGCGTTTACACTAGGTTCATAAAATTTGTTGTAAGAAATAGAAAAATGTACTCATCCTGCATTTTTCTCTTTTTTACAATGACTAATACTTTACTTGACCATCAAAAAGATAAATGTAATATTTACAACTTTGAATAAATGATTTGAGTTTGAGTTTGAAAATTATTGGAAATATTCAGAGGTTATGCGTGTAGTGTGGACAAGCAGTGGTGGACACGGCGATCGTTGGGCGAGAAATAAATAGGCAGGCGGTTAAGTATTTCAAACTGTCTATTGATCACAATAGCTGGTGAAATACAATATGATGATTCTTTTGATTTGAATTAATATAACATTTAACACTGAGACGAGACACACACGAACGATGACAGCAGAGGAAGGAAGTGTCAAAAAAGAATGTTGCCATAAGCAATTCTATTTTTAAAAAGTTACATATTATTGAGGACCATGGACCATACACACTAACATTACCATGTTAACAAAAATCTCACGGGAAAATGAGTTACAGCGGGCCGCTAGTTTTACATAACTGTTTCAGTATTTTGTTGTCCTCAGAACCTGAAGCACCCAAACCTGGTGAACCTGATCGAGGTGTTCCGCCGGAAGCGGAAGCTGCACCTCGTGTTCGAGTTCTGCGACCACACCGTGCTGCACGAGCTCGACAAGTATCCAGCTGTACGTATACCCTGTCTCCAAGTCTCGACGGCCGATGTGGCGCAGTGGTAGTGCGACTGCCTTTGACGCAGAAGGTTCCGGGTTCGATTCTCGGTGGGTCACTCACAAAGTTGATATTTCTCACTTTGTGAATTTGTTCCCAGTCTGGTTAGGACATTGCGGGCTGAACCACCCGATTGTCCGTAAAAAAGATAGTTCCGTGTTTCGGATGGCACGTTAAGCCGTAGGGCCCGGTTGCTGTCTATGATTACTTAGACGGCGGTCGTTATCGTTACACAACCATGTCAGAAGCCTGCTACTAGTAAAAGGCGGTTGAAAATTATGACACCAGGGTTCATTGCGTCGTTGGACGACTCTGTGTCCCATACGGGAGGAGAGAGACCTATACGTACATAATTATAATGACATGGTAAGTGGCAGTCCTCCGAATACATCGTAATGAAGCCCACATTCAAATAAAATTTTAATTCAGATGATATTTGAATGTGGCTTAACCTAGGATTCGGGCCAGGTTAGCCTTCGCGTTGCAGAGGTCAGATGGCAGTCGCTCTGTGTAAAAAATTGGTTCCACGTCTAATCCCCTAGGTTTGGTAACCGACCCCGACAGAGAACGGGATAAGGCAAGTTTATCAGCTGATCGTAATTTTGTATGCTAGGTTAAATTTATTTTGTTGTTTTCTGACATATACTAATATAAGGTGTAAAAATATTAGCTGCAAATATTTTAAGGGGTGAATCTACCGATGAAACTGAACAACTTTCCCCTAGACTCATAGGTCGAACGAAGTATGAGATTTTTTTTAACTCCCATACAAAACTACCGACCGACCAAGTCAATACGTATGGGAGGTCCAAAAAAAATTCTCATATTTCGACCTATGTTACTTGAGGAAAGTTGTTGAGTTTCATGGTCTGATGCACTCCTTAAACTATTTGCAGCAATTTTTTTTACACCCTGTATGTTAATAGGAGAATGATTTTTAGTTGCATGATTTGCAATTCTGCATGCATCCTATTATAGTAGGTATTCGGAGTTTTTCGGAGATGATGTCCCTAAAATGCTGTTACTACGCGCTACGGCGTAGCAGTTTGCTACAAACTTTAGCCTAGATATTTAAAATTAAGATCCGTATTTATAAATCACACTCAACTCTAAGATCGATCTTGAGTGCGACTTTGAAATGCTATTAGTATTGACTGACATTTCTCGAAATCGCTCTTAAGATCGATATCAGAGTTGAATTCAATTTATAAATATGGGCCCAAGAAAGCGTATTTTTAGTAGTTTTCCACAAATATTCAAATTTTAATTAAATTTCTGTAGAATTCGGTACAAGGATCAATTTTCTTTACGAGCTTTTGTTAGCCTTATTAGAACCGATATCTTACCCAACTTCTAAAAGGTCAAACTCTAAAAATACCAACAAGAGTTCTTAATGTATCATCAATGACGTCATCACTCACGTCTGTCATTATGCACGCGAAATAACCCTCCACAATAGCTCCATATATTCAACCCTATTTTGCCACACTCCCACTTCGTCATAAAAAAAATCGTCCATACAATTAAGTCCCGTTTCGTCCCGGGACTACGACTTATTCCCAGGGGAAACTATTAATTTCTATCCTTTTCTATAACGTATTTCCATAAATGGATGGAGGTGGCCCATTATAGGGAAAAGTGGAGGAAAGAGAGGGAGGCCTTTGCCCTGCAGTGGGACATGTCGGGCTCAAAATAATAACAATAAATAAACCTATTAAAGATACCAAAAGCAGTATCGATATAAATCCTTCTGTCGTTTCGCGCGCACCGAGTGAACCGAGTTGCACCGATCGTTGCCGTACCGAGCCGGTACCGTCGATAAATAGTTTCGCCCAATAGTTTTTGGAATGCCAAATACCGTAATGTCGGTGTTGCACCAATACATACTTTTGAAAACATATACGGTTTATAACGCCCACCTCTACTTTTCTCGTGAATATCGGCTGACATTAATTTTGTGAAATGAAGCCGTGTGATGTCGGCTTAGAATAGCATCACCCCACATCCTTCCCGTGGGTGTCGTAAGAGGCGACTAACGGACTCGATGGTATTGGTGTATTACAATTTTTAGGCGACAGGCTGACAACCAGTCACTATACTGATACACATGTTTTCTGAAACAGCCTTGAAACCAATCCTCAGAAATGACGAGTGGCGATAGCGACCGTATTTTTACGGCCGTTAACGCTCAAGGGATAAAGGCGTGATAGATGTATGTATGTATTAATTTTGTGACGAATCGGGACACGTGTTTTATTTCTGTCGAGCCGGTACTGTGCAAAGCGGGCCAAGCTCTACAATACAACACAATGCCTCCAAAATTAGCTAACGGCGGATTCTTTACTGAACTTTTGCGAATGTCGGCTGACATTAATTTTGTTTGGATTAACCTTCAGAAGTTCACGGTCGCTGGTATACGCCACGCAAATTGACAATACAAGGTATTAGGGACAGCGTCCCGAATACTGATAGGGTGCAACCAGAGCATAAAACTGAACAAGTTTCCCCTAGGAACATAGGTCAGGAAACGACAAAAAAAAGGGTGTAAAAAATTTGATGCAAAAATTTTTAGAGGAGAACCAGTTCATGAAACTGAACAACTTTCTCCAAGGAACATAGGTAGAAATATGAGAAAAAATGACTCGCCCGGTTGCTACTTTTTGTGTATGTTCCTTGGGGAAAGTTGTTCAGTTTCATGGGCTGGTTCACCCCTTAAAATATTTGCAGCTCATATTTTTACACCTTATACTATAGAGTGTATACAGTGTGTACGACTTATCAATGTTCCGTTTGCTTTCATTCGTAAATATTTATTTATTGTGTATGTATGTAATAACTTTATTGTACCAAAGAAGAAATAGTTACAAAAAACACTTAAATAAACTAATAGAATGTGTAGGCACAAAGGCGGACTTATCCCATTAAGGCACCTCTACCAGTCAACCTTTGAGAAATCCAATAATATTATCTTAAAATTATTCTTCAAAAACAACCAATAGGTACCTCTACTAGGTAATTTTAAGTAAAGCTGCCCAGAATTTCTCAACACGCAAGCAGCTGAATATTACCGAGCGAAATAAATGAACCATACTTACAATAACGTTGTTACTTCTAGCTACAGTAAATTAAACAAGTAACATATTTACTAGCTCTCTCTTTTGGAACACCGAGTCGTCCAACGACCCAATATGACCTAGTGTCTGAATTTTTCAACCGCCTTCTACAAGTAGCAAGCTTCTGTGTGTAACGACCGCCATATAAGTAATCATAGACAGCAACCGGGACCTACGGCTTAACGTGCCATCCGAAACACGGAACCATCTTTCTTACGGACAATCGGTTGGTTCAGCCTGCAATGTCCTAACCAGACTGCGAAAAAATTCACAAAATGATAAATAACAACTTTGTGAGTGACCCACGGAGAATCGAACTCGGAACCTTCTGAGTCACAGGCAGTCGCAGTACCGCTGCGCCACATCGGTCGTATTTACAAGCTATGAGCTTACCAATATCGTGCAAACAGTTAAATATTTAAAAAAAACTTCATAATTACAATAATCACGTGACGGGTTCAAGTTCCAAGGAAAATCGTTATGTTTTAATGAAATAATTTGCATCTAAATACAAAGTGAGATAGCATCACCCCACATCCTGCCCGCGGGTGTCGTAAGAGGCGACTAAGGGACTCGAGAGTATTGGTGTATTACAAATTTTAGGCGACAGGCTGACAGCCTGTCACTATAGTACACATGTTTTCTGAAACAACCTTGGAAAACAATCCTTAAATATGTCAGACGTGGCGATAGCGACCGTATTCTTACGGCTGTTAACGCTCTGCCTACCCTGCAAGGGATAAAGGCGTGATATATGTATGTATGTAAATTATTTGCATCTAAATACAAAGTAAACGTAGGAAATAAGCAGTATGAAATCTGACTTTTCTTGCGAAGGCATAATCGTGTGTTTTTCATATAAGGCGTAAAAATATGGGGTGATTCAGCCCATGAAACTGAACAACTTGGGAGTCCGTCCCTACGAGGTGGAGCCAGTTGCCGTCAAGCTGGTCTAATTTGACGGTCAGCCTGATGTGCCCAGATACTGCAGCGTTAGAGTGCAGGGTAGATTCCCAAAAATGTTAAACAAATACTCCAAATACAACTTTCCCCAAGGAACATGGGTCGAAATATGAAAAAAAATTGGACCTCCCATAAAAATTGTCTTGGTCGGTTGAAAATTTTGTATGAGGGGCCCAAATTTTTTTCATATTTCGACCTATGTTCCGTGGGGAAAGTTGTTCAGTTTCATGGGCTGAATCACCCCTTAAAACATTTGCAGCTAATATTTTTACACCCTATATTAAGCACCACACGGCATAATTAAGAGTATGTTTGAATGTATGTTTTCGTTCAATAAATATTTTTCTAAAATGAAACTTTGTTTAAAAAAAGTGTTGGTACCTAAATGAATAAATTAAAAGATTACGTGCATTGCATGCATCACGTGTTTCGTAGTCCAATGCAGTTTAAATGCAGTTGCAGTTAAAGCAACGGATTGGAAAGCAACTATTTCCACAACAACTGGTTTTCCGAGTGAATTACTCCGAGACTCGATTCCGCTAACGCTAGAATCCTAGAAATTAAATAAGTAATTGCCGTGTGATGCCGGCTTAGAATAGCATGACCCTATATCTTCCCGCGGGTGTTGTAAAATCCAACTAAGGGACTCAAGAGTTTCATGTGTATTAAAATTTTAGGCGACAGGCTGACAACCTGTCATTACAGTGATACACAAAATTATCTCAAACGGCCCTCTATATTTGTCAGACGTGGCGACATCGACCGTATTTTTGTGGCCGTTAGCGCTCTGCAAAGGCCTGATATATGTATGTATGTCATTTTAGTGCAATTGTTAGAGTAGTTGTTTTAGAATCGTACCCCTACTAGGCGCACGTGTTTGCCTAACCCTTGCCTGCTGGCCACACTTTGCCCTGTAATCACGTGTGACCTGGGACCAAATTATCCATTTGATAATACTCGTTACCCGCCTTTAAGTGCTTGAATGACTCTGAGTATTTCCCTAATATACTTAGCTTCGGTGGCCAAGTGGTTAGGAAACCGGTCTTACAATCGTGAAACCCGAGTTCGGTCTCCGCCATGTACCAATGTGTGTTTACTCCCGTACATTTACCGACTGCTCTTACGGTGAAGGAAAAGCATCGTGATGAAACCCACATTCAAATAAAATTGGAAATCAAATGATATTTGAATGTGACACCTCTGAAGTCCAGCCCATACAAATCGGGCGGCGCGCGCCATACTAAATGGCGAAGCGCGCGCTCCCGAAAATTCCTTTGTAGCTCTGGTTTTCGTTCACCAATTGTCAAGCGGTTTCTTTCGTCTAAAAATTCATGAACGCATCAATGCGCTTAAAAAAAATAAAATAAAGCTAAGTCGCACTGTGTGTAGAGATGGGTAGCGGGTAAAAACCCATTCAACCCACCCGGGTAAAAACCGGGTTTTTACCCAAATCACCCGGTTTTAACCCATTATTACCCAAATTGATGGGTGAAAACAGCATAAGTAAAAAATAATTAAAAAATGGTTTTTATTCCAAGCAAATCTAAAAGAATACAATGAGTATTTCACAGCTTTCTAATTATTTCTTTCTTTATAGTAAAAATGGCTAATAAAAATCATAATAATAATCACCCGCTTGATTAAATAAGCTTTAGGCGCTGGGTACGTGCGTTAAAAAGTCATTTTGGCTACTAAAAATAATTTTCATTTAGAACATGTTATATTTGCAGTCATTCAAACATACATAAGTTTATTAGAGATGGGTCATTTTAGGTAAGGTACCACATAACCTAGTATCTGCTTTTTTATTATGACTTTATTTAATAGCGAGATTGCGACCATAGACCTTTCCAAAGCTCTCTGAGTGACATGTTTTATTGCTCGTTTCTCAACTCCGTATGTCATGACCACGATTGGTAGAACGCACTGCTCGAACAACATTGTCTTGAAACATAGTGGCAATGCTTTTTAAAGGTACCGCTTAAGTCAAAAATACAACAATACAAAAGCATATCAATTGTTAAAAGGCTTGCGCTGATGACTTTTACCTGGAAAACAATTGTAGGTTCTTCTTAGCGTGTCGATGGCAGACACTACACAGTCGCAGTCCAGAACTTGGCCGCATTGACAGCGCTGGCAGACGCTGTCATAAGATCGTCTTTTGTGCAGGTGTTGGGGCACGCTGGACACGATATTAGGTGGTGCATTGTTTGGACCGCACCACACAAACACCTTTCGTCGGCACCCTCCAAGAAGCTCCACTTGGCCATGTTTTCCTTGCTCCGGCCAGTTTGGGTCCGAAGTCTATTCAGGGATTTCCAAACCGGCAAGCTTTCTGCGATAGGGACGAAAGGAGCTGGTAGGGTTACCTTTTCCTGCCAAAGTTTGCACCTCGCTAGTTTGGGGTCGGTGCAAAGAGGAGACACGACTTTACAAAGTTATTGCGACTTTTCAACCAATGTGGCACTGGGATGTGGTCGTGTAAAGGGTGCCGTGCATCTGACTCCATCCTTGCTCTTTCAAGGGAGCTAGCCACAGTCCTGCGAACAGCTGGGGGCGCCATACCAGCCAGTGGGTATAGCTGGCTAACCGGGGTCGGTTTCAGGCAACCAGTTATGATCCGGCAAGTCTCATTTAAGGCTGTATCCACTAGCTTTGCATGGGCTGAACGACTCCACACTGGGCTTGCGTACTCACCTGCAGAAAAGGATAACGCCAGCCCAGTATTTCGCAGAATATGAGGTGTTGCTCCCCATCCAGTAGAAGTAAGGCGCTGTAAAAGGTTATTCCGAGCGAACACCTTCATTTTTATATTTTGGCAGTTCTTACTGAAGGTAAGTGACCTATCCAGAGTAATGCCCAGATATCTCGGATGTTTATTGTGAGCTACAGGCAAACCTTGCCACTCAATATTGAGCCTACGATCTGCTTGACTGTTGCGGAGATGGAAAACGCAGGACTCAGTTTTTGATGGGTTGGGTTTCAGTGAATTTTCTCTATAGTATTTGCTTAAGTCTTTCAAAGCGTCAGATAAGTTCACCTCAACCTCTTTAAAACTGGTCGCCTGGGAAGTCAGCGCAAGGTCGTCGGCGTATAGAAAGCGGCACGTGTTGGGACAGGACGGTTGGTCGTTAGTGTATATGTTGAAGAGCAACTTTTGCGACCTCCAACGACTTTTGTCCTGAAGAAGATGAACCTGAAAACGGCGGTTATGGAGAAGTTCTCGAAGAATTGAGACGAATTTAAGATCGCCTGTCATCGTCTCCACTTTCCATAACAGCCGCTTAAGATTTACTGTATCGTAGGCTGCGGACAGATCTACAAATACAGCACCGGTTACCTTCCTCAGTTCAAAACCATCCTTGATGTGTTGCGTCAGTTTCAGTGTCTGGCTGCTGCAAGACTTGACCGGTCTGAAACCCGCTTGTTCTGGGATCATTTTGGGGTCAATGAAGCCTGTTAAGCGGGACAACAGTAGTCTCTCAAAAAGTTTATATGTGTGGCACAAGAGTGAGACAGGCCTGAAGTTTTTGGGACTGTCTGTTGGTTTTCCGGGCTTTGGAATGGCTATGACCTTTGATTTCCTCCAGACACGGGGGATCGAAGCAATTGTAGGTGAAAAACACGTTTGCGAATCGTCAAAATCTCCCGATAAAACCAAATGCAAACAAAGCAAGTAATAAATCATCCGAATAATAAGAAATTGGACTTGTGCTAGGTACTATTTTTTATTATGTGCTTGTACATACCTATTTACGCCTTTCTTCGAGGCGTTAAAAGCCTATTCTAAGAACATGTTGCATTTTAAAGAAGTATCTATAAATATTTTGATAAATATAAATGGTCAACAAGAAAGCAAAAAACAACCGATCACTTAATATTATTTTGGATACTAACCTTTAACTGACTGTAACATCACTAGGCCTTAAAGGTTCGCCGACGTACCTAACATTTGAATGTCGGTTTTATATTAATTTTTAATTATAATGGCAGATTCCAAATCAATATTTTTATATTCTTGAAAAATAATTTCGACTAAAGTGTAGCAGTGGGACAAATTTATTCGAAGCAAACTCACCTTTTCACGTTTATTACATGTTTTATGTCATTAGGAATAATAAAAACAGGTATTGTGTTCTTATCATACTTAAACTATGATTATATTTAACATTTGCCCTTGCATCTTTTTATTTTTCATCTTATTTTGGTAATAAATAATTTAAAATTTTACGTCGGTTTTTACCCAGTCATCGGGTGCTTTGGGTGGATTGAAATGGGTAAAAACCGGGTTATTACCCAAGCGCGGGTTTTTACCCGGGTGGTTACCCATCTCTGACTGTGTGTGCGTATAAATCGAGCGAATGTCGCTGTCAAAAAAAGGCTCGCGGACCGGTTTCCGGCGGCAGATTGCGACCTCACTCCAACATCCGTTGTCTATGGTTTATACGTCATTTGACAGCTTAGATCCCAAGGTCAAAACTCTCAGAACATTCCAAAGCAATAGGAAGCTTAATTTTGTCGCAATAAGGGTCAGAATAGCGGGTGCCGATCGGCACCCGCGGGGCTACAGGATTCGCGCCAGGTTAGCCTTCGGGTTGCATAGGTCAGATGGCAGTCGCTCTGTGTAAAACTTGGTTCCTCGTCAAATCCCCTAGGTTAGGTAGCCGACCCCGACAGAGAACGGGATAAGGCAAGAAGAATGATGACTTAGGTGTTATTTTATGGGTAACTTTACAACAATCGAAAGATAATTACTACTACAACAGCCACAAACACCCGTATTGGGTAGGTATATTTGTCACTTGTCTTGTCTTTGAAGGTAGATCTGAAGTTTATTCGTTTTACATTTTCATAGTGCCGTATGTGAGGTAAATATATATATATATATTATATTCAGTATAAGTAATATTTATGTATTATTTAAGTGTATGTATAGGATTTATATATATTCTTTCATGAATATTAGTATTTAAGTAAGTGTTTTTGTTTTTTTGCACCTGCCGTACATTTCCACATGCCCTAAGGTAGACTGGCAGATAATGCCATTGGCATTAAGTCCGCCCATGTACACATTTAGTGCATAAAGTTTAATAAATAAAAATAAATAAAATAAATAAATAAAAGTCCACTGCCGGACATAGTTTAGAAGCAGGGAGCAGCGGAATGAATAGGTACTGTGCATGACAGACAGACAGAGAAACAAAAAAAAGTAGGTATTCATTTTCATCATCATCTGCCTGCCCTGATCCCAATTCATTTGGGGTCGGCGCAACATGTTTTCTTCTTCCATTCATCTCTATCAGCAGTCAAATCCTCATTTATGCCCTTTTTGTTCATGCGCTTGTGACCGTAAAAATACGGTCATAATCGCCACGTCTGACAAATACTGAGGGCTCTTCCAGATGATTTGTGTATCACCGTAGTGACAGGTAGTCAGCCTATCGCCTAAAATTGCAATACACATCAAACCCTTGAGTCCCTTAGTCGCCTCTTACGACACCCACGGGAAAGAAATGGGGTGATGTTATTCTAAGCCGGTATCACACGGCACTTGTCTTTTACACAATCCATCCAAACCTTTTTGGGCCTTCCTCTCTTCCTGCATCCATCCACATTCATGTTCATTACTTTCATTAGCAAATGCTCCTCATCCCTCCTCATAACATGCCCATACTAACAAAGACAGTTCCCTCTCACCTTTTCATTAGTAGGTATTCATTTTATAGTAACAAATTAAGTACCTATGGTACCTATACGAACATGGTACGAATTTGGCCGTTTTATTTATGTTTCATTCGGTGATGGATTTACATACAATGCCTAATTAAATGAATAGGTAAACGTGTCAGATTGCGCAAGTAATTTGAGTCCGAAAGTCGGGTTTAACACCGAAAAAGTTCAATCACAGTTCAATACATGTAATTAATTATGATAAATAGCGAGATATATATTTGGAATACCGAGATGCTTAGTTTTAACCCATTAAACCTGTTTCAAAATATATTTATAAAATTAAGCTTCTCTGTTCGATGTAAAATAATAAAAAAAACAATTTAGCTTCTCTATATTTTCTTATAGCAACAAAACCATTGAAATTATATTGTTACTAAAACAAAATCAATAACAAGCATCTAGCGATGCGGCATTTTTCAACATCGTTGTTTGGGATGTACACACATACATAAATCACGCCTCTTTCCCGTTAGGGTAGGCAGGGACTATTTCATGTATTGGGCTGTAACCCGTGAAAAACTGTTAGGCTACTTGTCAAGCATACTCTTCAAAAAATTTCTTTCTGACGTAATCGTGTAAAAATACCGTAAAATATTGGTAGGAATGTTGTTAATTTTGTTATCTGGGTCCGCAAAAGACCAGCGCTTTTGGAGGATGTGAAGGGTCTTTTTGTTACAAAATTGTTGTAGCTTTATTACTAGTGGGCCTCCCAGCGGCTGCGTCCGCTGCAACTGATATTCCCGTGGGAATAAGATGTTTTCCCGGCGAGTATTATACATAAAAACCTTCCTCTTAAATCACTCTATCTATTAAAAAACCTGCATCAAAATCTGTTGTGTAGTTTTAAAGACTTAAGCAAACATACATACAGGCAGACACGAAAAGCGACTTTGCTTTATACTATGTAGTGATAGTGAATTGGTAACAAACGTATGTGCGTAAATAAGCATTTTCTTTCTCTCTTTTCTTTGTTTTTATTGAACATCTGTTTTTCCTCCACAGGGTTGCCCAGAGCTCCTGTCAAAGCAGATCATCTGGCAGACCCTACAAGGAGTCGCCTACTGTCACAGGCACAACTGCATCCATAGGGACGTGAAGCCAGAAAATATCCTGCTGACCAACGACGGAGTCGTCAAGTTATGTGACTTCGGGTTCGCCAGGATGATCAGTGCGTATCCAGTCTTATAAACAGCTGATTGTCTGACTTTCATTGGGAATCGTCAGCTTCATCTTGACGTTTGAAAGCGATAGCGACACGATTTTGACAGTTGATGCTCATGGTTAGAAGATTCCGCTAAATCAAAACCAGCTTGTCATTAGGTATTGGCATTAAGCTGATGGCGATTCCGATGAAAAGTAGTCAGTCAGCCCGCAGGTCCTCGAACCCTGTTCAGTTCATGGACTCCATTTTGAAATGCTGGGTATCTTAGGCGAAAAGAGCAGTCATGAGTGTACTATAGCAGCCTTGTAAACTGTGTGGTCCTTATCCTTTTTCAAGATTTTGGTCCATTTATCCTTCATAATTCCGTCTTAATCCTGCCGACCGCCCCTGAATTTCAGCTTTTCATTTAAAAGTTCTTTCATTATCTTGTACAGTCAATCTCGCGTGTCTAGTTAGAAATAATAACCCAGCCTGAGCTTGGTTATTATTATTGGCCTGTATAGCGTTGCCAGGTCCTCTCACCTGAAGGCCGAACAGACTTGCGAGTTTGGCCGGACATTTGGATAGAAATGCCTTACATTTTTGAGGATTTTCGGAACTAATGTTATAAAATAAAAAAAAAAAAACAAATCTGGCGACGAGCTTTGGAGGCGACAGCGCTCGCGTCCAGCACGTGCTTGTTTCTTCACAATTCGGTCTCGATTCGTGCGAATTTCGAAATATAAAAAGTCTAACAAAAGCCGGGCAGGTCGGGTGCCGTTTATTTTGGCCGGACAGGCAACCAAAAACCTCGATCCTGTCCGGCTAAAGCCGGACCCCTGGCAACCCTACCTTTACCTGTTCCTAACCCCTCAATAATCCTACCTTTTCCCTACACCTTGAATCCAGGTGGCAGCTGCTCGTCTGAGTACTCTGTGCACACCATGATACCCTTCGGAGTCGACGTCAGAAGGAGAAGTAGATATCTATTCCTTCCTAACTGTTGTAGTTTTTTTTTAGTGGAGTAAGAGAGATAGATTGATAGATAGTGTAGATCATGAAATGAAGATCATACCTATTTTGGGGTTGTGTAGATTATTAGAGGAATAGATCTTAATTTTGTCATTTTAAGAGCTAGGTTGCTTCTGTAATAATCACCTAGTATAATAAGTATTTAGCTAGTTTTGACTTTCATACATGTTTGCCATGATACATACATACATCACGCCTTTATCCCTTGCGGGGTAGGCCATTACATTTGCCATGATATACGGGTAAATCCATGCAAAATGAAGGCCTACCTAGTATAAAGTATTTAGCTAGATTTGAATTATCAAAATTTTTATGTATGCCATGATATAAGCTCTAAATCAATGTAAAATGAAGGCATCTCAATCATAGTACACTGTTACACAATTACGTCTCTCTTTTACGCATACAGGGTGTAAAAATATTAGCTTAAATATTTTATGGGGTGAATCAGCCCATGAAACTGAACAACTTTCCCAAAGAAACATAGGTAGAAAATATGAAAAAGAATTTGGGCCTCTCATATAAAATTACTAGCCGACCAAGGCAATTTGTGTAGGAATACCTAAAATTTTCTCATTTTTCGACCTATGTTTCTTAAGGAAAGTTGTTCAGTCTCATGGGCTGGTTCAGCTCTTAAAGTATTTGCAGCAAAATTTTTTTACACCCTGTATATCTACTCTTCTAGCTAGCTTCCTAGTTACCTATTAGCTAGTAAGTACCTAGGCCGTTTAAGAACTTTTACATTAAGGCCCATTGGGTCTGTACATTTAACTCAACTGAAAAAGAAACCGAAATTTTCATACACAATACAACCCATGTAAAATTTTCTAGTCTCAATAATATCTTCAAACGCCGACCCCACTATACGATTATATAAAACATGCGAAAGGGGTCGATACCCTCATTTCATTGCAGCCCCATCAAATATTTATGTAAATTCTTAAAGTGTACTACTATACTTATGGTAAATAGATACTTAAGTCGATAACATGGAGTAATATGGAAAGGCTTCAGGGCGTTGAATTTATTACTTAGTATTTTCAGCTGTCTATAAACCTATTACACACACAGAAATCCCTGGAGGGGTAGGCTGAGCGTTAACGACCGTAAATCAGTAAGGGTGGTGGGGACTTTTGTAAAATTGTTAGGAACTTGCAATTAGCTAGGAAAATGGAGGCTCCAAGGTCACAACCGTCACTGGGATCATCCTATTTTTAAAGACTATAGTACGGTTACTGTTTCCCACTGGACAGTTTTAACAGGTGCACAGGCTTGTAGCTTTCAAAGAATTATATTTAAATTATTTTTCAATTTAAACACTAACGAAATTACTTGCATGACCAGTCTAGAATAAAAATCCCATTTCTCATTTTTAAGCGCTGTTATTTCAGCCATTATTCTACCAAAATGGAATTTTAATAGAACATGTAATTTTCTCCATAATTCCAGACTTTTCTAGCGAACTAAATAAATTGGTTTTCTTCGTGAGGCGTGGTAGATTTCAGTAAAGATACAGTCGGGTTAACATGCTTATCGGACAAGATCGGCCTCCAGCCATCGACTATGCCCTGGACTTTGAAACTTTGCGGCCTATAGAAAACAGAGGTATTTTATGGGATATATTATTTAGAAGACGAAAGATATTTTAAGCAGTAAGTTAACATAAAAAGACCTCGTAATATGTACCTAATTTATTTCAAAAACCGACCGACCGATTTGACGACCGATGTGGCGCAGTGGCAGTGCGACTGCCTTTGACGCAAAAGGTTCCAGGTTCGATTCTCGGTGGGTCACTCGCAAAGTTGATATTTATCACTTTGTGAACTTGTTCCCAGTCTGGTTCGGACATTGCAGGGTGAACCACCTGACTGTCCGTAAGTAAAGCCGTAGGTCCCGGTTGCTGTCTATGATTACTTAGGCGGTGGTCGTTACACAACCACGTCAGAAGCCTGCTACTTGTAGAAGGCGGTTGAAAAATTCTGACACTAGGGTTCACTGGGTCGTTGGATGACTCGGTGTCCCACACGAAAACAGAGAGAGTTGTAAAAAATGGTAGGTAAGTCCATTCTAAATTTCAAATACTTGCGGCCTGCCCCAGCGGCTGCGCCCACTGCAACTCATTTTCCCGTGGGAATAAGGATTTTTCCCGGCCAGTATTATACATAAAAACCTTCCTCTTGAATCACTCTATCTATCAAAATAACCTGCATCAAAACCCGTTGTGTAGTTTTAAAGATTTAAGCACATATACAGACAGACGCGAAAAGCGACTTTGCTTTATACTATGTAGTGATAGTGAGGTGTACCTAGTTTGATCTAGCAGTAGTACGTTACCTACTGGTAAGCTTGCCCTGTTGATAGTATTTGTGTTTACCATGGTTACCACGCTTGGCAAGCGGGTAGGCGAGTGCAGTGCTGTGTTCACTATTCATTCATATGGAACATTATCTATTGGTGCCGTCATTCACCTTGTACGAATCCCATGGGACCCTGTTCTTTTCTTGTGGAACACCGATTCGTCTAACAACCTGATAAACCCTGGTCAGAGTTTATCAACCGCCACAGTTTTTTCTATGGTACCAAAAGGAGCTAAAGCTTTTGTAAGTCAGCAGCACGCGATTTAAGATTCCAACCAACGTAGTTACTAAATTAGCTTGTAAGGCCCTGGTGTCGAATTTTGCGGGCAGCGGGGCGGCAGGGGCGGCGGCGCCCTCGCCTT
Organism: Keiferia lycopersicella; assembly: GCA_029255805.1. NCBI lineage: Eukaryota > Metazoa > Arthropoda > Insecta > Lepidoptera > Gelechiidae > Keiferia > Keiferia lycopersicella. The sequence goes on from JARACZ010000024.1 coordinate 2,400,938, forward strand.
TTCTTTCTAGCGACTGGGCCGCTCGTTGATCGCTCACGCGCCGCTGTGTCCGATCCATTTGAATGCAAAAGATCCTGCCGCTGCCGCCCCGCTACCCGGAAAATTGGAGACCGAGGCCTAACTAGCGTAGGTCATCACCTACTAGCATCCTATCCTCCAAAGACCCACGGTACTACTGGTAGTACTAATTACAGACCCAACTTCTTCAAGAGTTCAGTAGTCATATCATACCACGGTCCTACCTGTAGGACTTTTTATAAAGCGTGATATTGTGATCTTGAATTTACGCCTACTTAAAATACTGTATCCGAACTTATAAAAAACAGACTACGTCGGTCATGTCTACATCGGTTACGGTCGCCCATAAATCAACGCCTTTAAAAAAAGTCTCTTTGGCAGAAATTGTATTGGAACCCATATGTTAACTTATCGTTAAAACAAACACTTGGGTCTGAACTACTATAAAATTTTAATTCCTACTAGCTTATATTGCTCTGGGCCTTAGGACGCTATATGCCATAGGTACCAGACTGGTCTTGCCAGTAATCTTGCTGACCGTGGCCCAGTCACTGCCGCGAAGTGCTGTAACCAGAACCAGCTCGGCAGCCTGGACATGTGATGTCACATTTTTGCAACCTGAGGCACTGATTAGCAAATAGCTATCCTAAGACCTAATTAGCTTAAATAGAGTTCCTCATAGCCAAATAAGTTAGCCGAAATAGTTTGGCCATTAGGGAAAAGGGCTTATTAGAACGTACATGAGCCCAAAGGAATTACTTACGTTAGAGAAGTTATGCCAAGCGAGAATTAGTAGAATCAGCACCAGAAATTGACCGACAGTTGCAAAAAATCGTCGATTTTCGGTTTTCCAATATGTGGTATTTTTTTTGTCATGTGACATCAAGAATCTCAATTATTTGTCCAACGGATGACGACTGTATATTTATGATCGTTAACGCTCTGGCTACCCGGCGCGGGATAGCGGGCGTGATTGGTATGTGTGTGTGCGTGTGTATATATATATATATATATCTATCTATTCTATACATATAATAAGACAGTAACAAGTCAGTGTTCAGTGACCCTATATAGTATTGAGAAAACACAACGATAGCGCGTTTTAAAAGACGTGTGGTGACATCTATGAATGAGTTTTGTACGATGTTTGTGTTTGTTTGTGTATATGCGGAAGCATCACGCGAAAACGACCGAACGGATTTTGAATCAAATTGTACCAAAATGTCAAGTAATTCACCGACCAGGTTATAGGCTAAAAAAAACATACCCCTAAAAGGGGGGTTGGCTGCTACACATAAAATAAGTTTGTAGGTCATGAGAATTTCATAGTGGCGCGTAGTAAAAGGATGTGTATGGGCTAATTGGACCTGAGATTATTTCAAATTTCGAACTGGCCAGCACGTATTGTGTCGCTTTGAATAAGCGCACAGGAAGAAAAAAAAACATGAGGCCGTATTTATATTTTTAATCTGTATTTTTATAACCTCAACAAATGAGTTTGTCGAATTATTGCTCATGATTACGACAAGGAAACTAAAATCTATGAATATGTCGACGACTACAAAAATATCTCTTTAATATTGGAATAATTTTCACTTTTAATAATTCAATAATTATTACCCTCGAAAACAAAAGTTCCGTGGTGCAAGACGTGCAAGTTGCGTGGCCAGACGATACAAACTTCACATAGGAATCGTTTTCTTTGTGCGTAATCTACGCGGGAAAATTGCAATATCTTTTTTGTTTTTAAATTTTCTCGCTAATTTGGTTAAGGCTATTTAGCCAATGTTTGTCTGGTACATGCAGTATGTTATAGGTTTTGCCGACAATACAGCTACATTATTTTCAGGGAGCGACAACTTTTTTCTGAAATATTCTTTGGAAATACTAATAAAAATTGGACTTCCCACACAAATTGACCCAATCGGCTGGTACATTTTATATAGAAGATACATTTTTCCATATTTCTGTAAAATTTTCCTGACGAAAGTTATATTTTATACGTTTGTGCCAGACGATCAAATCAGTATCTGAGATAAGACTTTTCGTGGCTATAGGTATAAGCCGATTTTCCACAGACAACGTTTTTTGGAAAACGCAGGGTTGCTCAAGACCTGCGCCACTCTCTCGGGCTCCCTGACTGACACCACAGGAACTGCGAGTCGATACGTGCGGAGCCAAATTGACTGCAGGATAGACCTCTGTCACACGCGTCTAACAAAGACTCCGTTCCGGGTTTAAATGTAGATTCTGTTGTCCTTCTCCAGGGCCGCCGGTCTTGGTCAGGTTTCTCCCTCGGTTGATTCTTACGACTCCCACGGGAAGAAAAGTGCTATTCTACTTTGCCGGCAGCACACGACCTTAATTAAATAGCCTTAGGTACTTAATTAAACGTAACCCTAGCCGCGGCTCCGCCCGTGTGGAAATCGGTCATGGCATCACACAGGAACATTTTTTCGCGAAGAAAACTTTCCTATGCGTTAATCCAAGTTACCTCCTTTATGTCTGTGTTCAATTTCATGAATATCTGTTAAACAGTTTTTGCGTGAAGGAGTAACAAACTCATATAAACTTTTGTATTTATATTATTAGTAGGAAGTAGGATAGGATAGGATTAGTAGTATGATTGCTTGCTTTTGTTTTTATTTATTCACACTCATGAACTCGGTCTTCAGTCTTCCATCACAATGTCAAGAAATGTGGCATCAGTCTACTTCACGGAATTAATACTCTTGGAAGTAAATATTTCACGGTTTTAAAAAATCTGCTAAAAATGGCATAAGAGGCGGAAAGTTGAAGATATAGGGAAGAGAACTGGAAAGCTAAAAAATCGTAGCAGGGAAAGACGACTTCAAGAAACTGAACCTTTAGGGATTCTAAAAGACTAAACACTATAAACCAACCACCGTTTTCTTACTCTTTCTTGCATGTGGAAATTGAAATTTTACGATTTAACAGTTTTTTAAATTACTTACCTACATATAGTCTGAGAAACCAAGTTTTCTGGTACCTACCTACCAACAATTTAATATTGGCTAATATTATTTTATGGTTCTTAGAGGCCTATGTTTAGCAGTGGTCGTCCTATATATAGCTGATAAATGATGGAAGATATATTATGGCGAAACGAAGTTCGCGGGCACCAGCTAGTATATACATACATACATATATCACGCCTTTATCCCTTGCGGGGTAGGCAGAGCGTTAACGTTAAGAATACGGTCGCTATCGCCACGTCTGACATTTTTGAGGATTGATTTCCAAGGTTGTTCCAGAAAACATGTGTATCACTATAGTGACAGGTTGTCAGCCTGTCGCCTAAAAATTGTAATACACCAATACCCTCGAGTCCCTTAGTCGCCTCTTACCACACCCGCGGGAAGGATGTGGGGTGATGCTATTCTAAGCCGGCATCACACGGCATCTATATATATAGATATATCCTATATATCCTATATATATATATATATATATATATATCAAGAAATTTGCCTAATAGTGCATGTTATGGAAAATTGAGACGCCTTGAACTTTTTTAAAGAAAAAAGCTTTTGCCGACGAACTGCATTCAACCTCATCATGGATGCAAATTAATAGCTCTGATTTATTCCACGAACAGGGAAAATTATAGAAGAAAATGCACGGCATTAGAATACGTAAAATCAGGCAATCAAAGTTCGTAATTTCAGGACTTTCTATTTCTCAGAAACGATTTTGATTATAGTCGAATGCTTTATACAGAAAATTAGAAGTATGTAGGTTTGCCGTGTGATGCCGGCTTAGAATAGCATCACCCCACCTCCTTCCCGTGGGTGTCGTAAGAGGCGACTAAGGGACTCGAGGATCTTGGTGTATTACAATTTTTAGGCGACAGGCTGACAACCTCTCACTATGGTGATACACATGTTTTCTGAAACAACCTTGGAAAACAATCCCCAAAAATGTCAGACGTGGCAATGGCGACCGTATTTTAACGGCTGTTAATGCTCTGCCTACCCCGCAAGGGATAAAGGCGTGAATTGTGTGTGTGTGTGTGTGTGTAGGTACTGTGTTCTGTTCAATGAGTGAACCAAACTACGAAACTGAAAAACTTTCAATCAACAACAAAAAAAATATTGGACCGGATATTAATTTATTGATACCTATTTCTATCATCTAAAATGCCCCCAATAATTGTCAGAGGTACGCTCTGCCTGCCCCGCAAGGGATAAAGGCGTGAAATATGTATGTATGTATATGCCGTGTGATGCCGGCTTAGAATAGTATAACCCCATTTCCTACCCGTGGGTGTCGTAAGAGGCGACTGAGGGACTTGAGGGTTTCAGGTGTATTACAACTTTTAGGCGACAGGCTGACAACCTGTTACTATAGTGATACACGAATTATCTCAAACGGCCCTCTATATTTGTCAGACGCGATGATAGCGATTGTATTTTTACGGCCGTTAACGCTCTGCCTACCCCGTAAGGGATAAAGGCGTGATTTATGTATGTATGTATTTCTATTTCTTAGTCACAGCATTATAAGTTTTGCTATTCACTTACGTATATTCGCGTAGCTAAGCTACATCAATAACGTACCTAGTCATTATTTTTCCACAGCATTATAAGATCTGTTCACTTATATATTATACTAGCTGGTGCCCGCGAACTTCGTTTCGCCATAATATATCTTCCATCATTTATTAGCTATATATAGGACGACCACTGCTAAACATAGGCCTCTAAGAACCATAAAATAATATTAGCCAATATTAAATTGTTGGTAGGTAGGTACCAGAAAACTTGGTTTCTCAGACTATATGTAAGTAAGTAATTAAAAAAACTGTTAAATCGTAAAATTTCAATTTCCACATGCAAGAAAGAGTAAGAAAACGATGGTTGGTTTATAGTGTTTAGTCTTTTAGAATCCCTAAAGGTTCAGTTTCTTGAAGTCGTCTTTCCCTGCTACGATTTTTTAGCTTTCCAGTTCTCTTCCCTATATCTTCAACTTTCCGCCTCTTATGCCATTTTTAGCAGATTTTTTAAAACCGTGCAATATTTACTTCCAAGAGTATTAATTCCGTGAAGTAGACTGATGCCACATTTCTTGACATTGTGATGGAAGACTGAAGACCGAGTTCATGAGTGTGAATTAATAAAAACAAAAGCAAGTCATCATACTACTAATCCTATCCTATCCTACTTTCTACTAATAATATAAATACAAAAGTTTATATGTTTGTTTGTTACTCCTTCACGCATAAACTGTTTGTAGCGACCTCTGGTGGCTACACCATGAAGCTCACTCAAGTGGTTCACAAGCATACAAGACGCAACAGGAGTTGTCAACATATGTATGTATGTAATAACTTTATTGTACCAAACAGGAAATAGTTACAAAAAACACTTAAATAGATTAATATAATGAGATCATATCGGAGAGATGGCGCCACGTGACAGAACAATGGGCCTGAAACGCGGTATCGAAGTGTTCACCGCGCAACGCATATATACAACTTCTAATCCAATCCAGGTGGACCCGTCGGTCCCCTGGCCACAACACCCGGCCAGGCGGGTAGCTACCCTTTTCCCGACACCACCTGGATTTTTCCTGGCACCCGCCATATTGGTGACCCCGACGTGATATAACTGATATTCATGAAATTGAACACAGACATAAAGGAGGTAACTTGGATTAACGCATAGGAAAGTTTTCTTCGCGAAAGAATGTTCCTGTGTGATGCCATGACCGATTTCCACACGGGCGGAGCCGCGGCTGGGGTAACGTTTAATTAAGTACCTAAGGCTATTTAATTAAGGTCGTGTGCTGCCGGCAAAGTAGAATAGCACCTCTCTTCCCGTGGGAGTCGTAAGAATCAACCGAGGGAGAAACCTGACCAAGACCGGCGGCCCTGGAGAAGGACAAAAGAATCTACATTTAAACCCGGAACGGAGTCTTTGTTAGACGCGTGTGACAGAGGTCTATCCTGCAGTCAATTTGGCTCCGCACGTATCGACTCGAAGTTCCTGTGGTGTCAGTCAGGGAGCCCGAGAGAGTGGCGCAGGTCTTGAGCCACCCCGCGTTTTCCAAAATTACACTCCAGACAAAGCAGTGTCTGTGGAAAATCGGCTTATACCTATAGCCACGAAAAGTCTTATCTCAGATACTGATTTGATCGTCTGGCACAAACGTATAAAATATAACTTTCGTCAGGAAAATTTTACAGAAATATGGAAAAATGTATCTTCTATATAAAATGTACCAGCCGATTGAGTCACTTTGTGTGGGAAGTCCAATTTTTATTAGTATTTCCAAAGAATATTTCAGAAAAAAGTTGTCGCACCCTGAAAAAAAAGTAGCTGTATTGTCGGCAAAACCTATAACATACTGCATGTACCAGACAAACATTGGCTAAATAGCCTTAACCAAATTAGCGAGAAAATTTAAAAACAAAAAAGTTATTGCAATTTTCGTCGTCATATTCATAGATTTTAGTTTCCTTGTCGTAATCATGAGCAATAATTCGACAAACTCATTTGTTGAGGTTATAAAAATACAGATTAAAAATAGAAATACGGCCTCATGTTTTCTTTTTCTTCCTGTGCGCTTATTCAAAGCGACACAATACGTGCTGGCCAGTTCGAAATTTGAAATCAATCTCAGGTCCAATTAGCCCATACACATCCTTTTACTACGCGCCACTATGAAATTCACATGACCTACAAACTAATTTTATGTGTAGCAGCCAACCCCCCTTTTAGGGGTATGTTTTTTTTAGCCTATAACCTGGTCGGTGAATTATTTGACATGTTGGTACAATTTGATTCAAAATCCGTTCGGTCGTTTTCGCGTGATGCTTCCGCATATACACAAACAAACACACAAACATCGTACAAAACTCATTCATTGATGTCGCCACACGTCTTTTAAAACGCGCTATCGTTGTGTTTTCTCAAAACTATATAGGGTCACTGAACACCACGGAGGAGAGTAACCAGTGGAGAACGCGTCGGTACGATTTTGTTCAAAACCAAGCTCACTGGTTTTTGCGGGGGGAGAGGTAATTATCGCTAGACGCAATTGGCTTTCGCAATGACCGCATATTTTGTAGAGATGGGAAAAATAAATATGTAAAATTATATCGATATTTTATATCACCGTTTAATAAGTTTACTCATATTATGTGTAAGAAAATTTATTGAAACATGTGCATGCTAATATTAATATAGCGATATATGTATAAAAAAAAATAATAAGCTCCTACTTACATTGTAATTTTAGGGTATGTATTGAAATAATTGTACCGAATTGGAAACGACCTGTTACGATCATTTTGGATGGTAGGGCTGGTTGGCGAGACGATGCTGGTCAGCAGACAGACAGACGGACATGACAAGATGATAATATTGACCTACATATTGATATTTTGTTCTGATTTCATAATAAATGAAATAGTTACAAATTGACTCGAGAGTGTTGGTGTATTTTTAGGCGATAGGCTGACAACCTGTCACTATAGTGATGTGATACACATATTTTCTGAAACAACCTTAGAAAACAAACATCAAAAATGTCATACGCGGCGATAGTGGCCGTATTCTTACCATTGGCCATTAACGCTCTGCCTACCCCGCAAGGGATAAAGGCGTGATATATGTATGTATGTATGTATGTATGTATGTATGTATGTATGTATGTTACAAATTGATATTCGACTAGCGCAAGATCTTTTATTTATAATAATGAAACACGAAGTTTTGGCGCGGGGGGAATGCGTCCGCGCCACTCCATATACCCCGAATGCATTCATTCATATAATATACATTGTAGGTAAGTTGTTAAGTACGTACATTAACATAATTCTTTTATGACGATCCCAGAATTATCGATAAAATCATTTTATACTTCTGAGAACAGTGGTATAGCACTAATACGAAGAAAGAGCCAGCCTACGTATGGACACACCCGTGCGTTAGAAAGGGATAGCAATGAAAGACATCAACGGGAGTGCATCAGAAATTATAAATATGGAATTATTTTTCATTAAAATGAAATTTTGAAAGAATCAAGCATAAAAATGTTTACCTATGAAATGTTATCCCGTCTTTTGCGGAACTTGATGTTGTATTACGCTTTCCACACCATTTCACTGCACAGGAAGGCATTCTTGATTACGTTTATACGCCAAAAAACGAAGCGCGGAACGTCCGTTCTTTCGCACAGTCTCAACCCGACTAATCAAAATTTTGATGCGTCAGCCTTATAAAGCATACATCAAGTGAGTGCGGTCGCCCCCGCATGCGTTCTCCACTGGTTATTGTCCTCCGTGCTGAACACTGACTTGTTACTGTCTTATTATATGTATAGATTATATGTATAGATAGATAGATTTTGCAAAAATAAATATGGGGATGCATAACATTTGTAGTCTTGTTTCTTTTCGTGTAGGACACCGAGTCGTCCAACGACCCGATGATCTTTAGTATTAGAATTTTTCAACCGCCTTCTAAATGTAGCAGGCTTCTGACATGGTTGTGTAACGACTGCCGTCTAAGTGATCATAGACAGCAACCGGGACCTAGACCTGACGCAGAAAGTTCCGGGTTCGATTTTCCGTGGGTCACTCACAAAGTTTATATTTATCACTTTGTGAATTCCCAGTCTGGTTAGGACATTGCAGGCTGAACCACCCGATTGTCCGTAAGTAAAAAAGTAAAGTGGTTCCGTGTTTCGGATGGCATTTGGCAAGCCGTAGGTAGGTCCCGGTTGCTATCTATGATCACTTAGACGGCTACTTGTAGAAGGCGGTTGAAAAATCCTGACATTAAGGTTCATTGGGTCGTTGGATGACTCGGTTTCCCACACGAAGAGAGAGAGAGAGTGCGTATTGTAACTTCGTAGAGTTCCTAATAGAATAAACTGTGCAACACCAAGTTCTTCTAAAGCGAAAAGTTATTTATAACCGACAATGGGGGCTCTATTATTTTCGCGTGCCTTCCGATCTTTTGTACCGAAATATCCTTTTAGGTACCTACTTTTAGTAATAAACTTAGTTAGTACTAGTAGTTTAGTTTCAGACAGTAGGTTCTCGTAAAACTTGGTAATACTTAGTTGATGGATTTGAAATATATAGCTAGGTACCAAATTATTTTATCTAGGTCAAAGTACGATCTACCTATATACGAGTAGGTACTGTTTTCAAAGGCAAATTAGTTTAATACAAAGAAAATAAATATTTTAGGCCAATTATTTCTTAGTTGTATTACTGTCTTGCTTTGGGTCGCAAACTATACTTATGTTTATCGATGGCAAAATTTTGGCTTAAAACTTTTTAGTCACCTTGGTATAAAAGGAAATTATTTGACTATTTGGTTCAAATAAAAAAAAACTGATTTTTAAGGATAGATTAACATGTTTTTTTTTTTAAAGTACGTTCTCTTTTTTCGTATGGAATGCGGAGTCGTCTAACGCCCAATGAATTCATGTCAGAAGCCGGTTGAAAAATTCTGACACTAGGGTTCACTGGGTCGTCAGAAGTACGTTGACCCTACACTACATTAGATGACCACTTATTTTTCACGCCCCATATGCCACCTAATGGCCTGGTAACCTACATGGTGACTAATGATGTTGGTACCTTACCTAGACGATCGATTAACCCGGAAGAGAAAGGATTTAGTGTATCACGCAAGGTTGATATACTAATTCAACCGGGAAGAACATTTATTATATCCACATCGCATCCACGGGCATCGATTCTCTTATTTGAAAGAAAGAAAAATGTTTATTTGTTACCAAATACAGTGATACATAGGCATTAAAAAATAAACAAGAGGGTAACAAAAAGGTATCCGCTCAGCTAATGCTTTAAGAGTACTTGTAGGTACAGCACTCTCAAAGCGCTGGTCTTCCGCGGAACCAGATTCACAACAACAATAATTCACAATTTAAACAATTTCTTAACCTATTAGAACATACCTCCCATTCCTATTGCATTATCTATAAGGTGTAAAAATAGTAACTGCAAATATTTTAAGGGGTGAACAAGTCCATGAAACTGAACAACTTGTCTTAAGAAACATAGGTCGAAACATGAAAGAAATTTTTGGACCTCCCATACAAAATGTAGCAGCCGAGCGAGTCAATGCATGGGAGGTCCAAATTTTTTTTTCATATTTCGACTTATGTTTCTTGAGGAAAGTTGTTCAGTTTCATGGGCTGATGCGCCCCTTAAAATATTTGCAGCTAATTTTATTACACCCTGTATATACATACATTATTATGAATACATTTCCACTCTCTCTCTCTCTTTTCGTATGAGACATTTATGCACAGAACAAACGTTAGCTAATAGCAATTTTTCTGATATACATGTCCAGGCCCGGGTGAGAGCTATACGGACTACGTGGCCACGAGATGGTACCGGGCTCCAGAACTTCTAGTGGGGGATACCCAGTACAGCACACCTGTGGACGTCTGGGCTATTGGTGAGTTTTCTTTCCGTGTGGGACACCGAGTCGTCCAACCCGGTGAACCCTAGTATCAGAATTTTTCAACCGCCTTCTACAAGTAGCAGGCTTCTGACATGGTTGTGTAACGACCGCCGTCTGAGTAATCGTAGACAGCAATCGGGACCTACGGCTTAACGTGCCATCCGGAACACGGGACCATCTTACTACGGACATTCGGGTGGTTCAGCCCGCAATGTCCTAACCAGACTGGGAACAAATTCACAAAGTGATAAATATCAACTTAGTGAGTGACCCATCGAGAATCGAACCCGGAACCTTCTGCGTCAAAGGCAGTCGCACTACCACTGCGCCACATGGGTCGTCTTGGTGACTTAACGGCTTGAAAGACAAAACGCCTGTAGAATTTACAAAGGAGAAATCAAGAGCAATAAGAAAGTATTGCTATTATTTTTTATGAGGCGCTTTGAAAAGGACGCTACTACAATGATGGTGCTTTTCATGCACGCTCGTCGATTTAGATTTTTGTAAAGAATCGTCTTTCAATGGGCATCAACTGTCAAATATCATCCGACTTGTGAAACCGATGACTATATAGTGGAGGGAATTACGGATTTAACTAAAAAATTTTTTATGGAGCAATGAGCTTCATCTTATATGTTCCTTGAGTAATTCTAAGCATTTCTAGTCCGGGAGACAATAAAAAAGTTCGGTCTGGTCGGGGAGGGGGGGGTACAAAGATGGCCGCCACCCGTCATCTTTAAAAAAAATCTTTTTTTGTTCCGGTGGCTACTGTGGCAAGATTGGTATCATTTTCGTATAAACCAAAGACGTAGAATTCATTTCTGATATAAGGATTTTAAAATTCCATAGTAATATTACAAATAAAACGTAAAAACGTGAAAATTTAGGTTGCAGATTTTTGCTTTGAGAGCTAATAACTTTTGTATAGTAACAAAAAACTCCTAATAAAAAATATTAGAATAAAGCGTAACTCATGCAGACTATATAAATATATAGTTTATGCTACATCTTCATACAAAAAGATGCTAAAAAAAATTATGACCGCAGTGGTGTATGCGCGCGTACTCATGTCGCATTCGCGGAGGGAATTACGGATTTAACTATTTTTTTTTTTGGCGCTATGAATTTCATCTTATAATGTTCCTTGAGTAATTCTAAACATTTCTAGTCCGGGAGACAATAAAAAAGTTCAGTCTGGTCGGGGAGGGGGGGTACCAAGATGGCCGACACCCGTCATCTTTAAAAAAAAATCTTTACTTGTCTTGTTGGCTACTAGGGCAAGATTGGTATCATTTTCGTATAATCCAAACACGTAAAATTCATTTCTGATATTAGGTTTTTAAAATTCCATAGTAATATTATCAATAAAACGTAAAAAAGGTTCTTAATTATTTAGGTTGCAGATTTTTGCTTTGAGAGCTCATAACTTTTGTATAGTGACAAAAATGTCCAAATAAAAAATACTGTAATAATGCGTAGTTTATGCAGATTTCGAGAATATTCACATGTAATAATGTTCTATTGTAAAAATATTGTGAAATAAATAAATTACTGCAACCCAGAAGGTAACTTTACTTGCGTTAGGTGGAATTTATCTTGCAAAATGGTCGAGTAGGTTCATAATACTCGTGTATCTATGTTTAAGTATTACTTACTTAATAATTCATTTGATGATGGCAAGTAAAACACTTTCTATACATTATTATAATTTAATTTAATGAGCGCAGTTTCCGGCACACAGGCATAATTCTGTGCACTTTAATTTTCTTTAATTTTCATGACGACTGGCAGTACTGCGTCTCTGCAGACGGTGAACAGTCTGATTTCTTCCCCGTCACCTGTGGGGTGAAACAATGGTGTGTTCTAGCGCCCACACTGTTCGCCTTATACTTTGCAGTTGTAGTCAAAGAAGTCCTAAATACTGTTTCCCAAGGAGTCCGCATCCGTTTCATCAGATGGCAGTTTTTTTAACCTGGCTAGACTTAAGGCGCGCACTAAAGTCTCGTTTGCATTGATTACTGAGATCATCTATGCTGATGACTTGTGCTTTCTTGCAGAATCCCCAGACGGCCTGCAACAGCTTATGTCCGTTTTTCACCAAGCATGCTGTAAATTCGGCCTGAAGATCAGTGTCAAAAAGACGAAAGTGATGTCCTTAGACCCGCATGGTCGCGAGACACTGGTGATTATGCTTAATGAGGATATGCTGAAACAGGTTGATAAGTTTCGTTATCTGGGGAACACTATAACATCTAAGTGTAACCTTGATGCTGAGATCAACAGCAGAATCAGTGCTGCAGCTGCAGCATTTGGGAAGTTGTGTTCCAAGGTTTTCTGCTCGCATGACCTAAAGCTAGCCACAAAAATCTCTGTATATATGGCGATTGTGCTGCCAAACCTTCTACACTCCTCCGAGACTTGGTATATGTATCGTCACCACATACGCACTCTGGATCGCTTCCACCTAAAATGCATTCGCACCATCATGAAGATCAGATGGTCCGACCGAGTGCGCAATACCGAAGTTCTGAGACGAGCCAATGTTGGTGGCATTGAGGCCTATCTAATGCGTCGTCAGCTTCGGTGGTGCGGTCATGTATCCCGGATGTCGGAGGAGAGAGTGGGGAAGCGCATCTTTTATTCTGAGCTAGAGGAGGGCAAGCGAAAGCATGGCGGACAACTCCTCAGATATAAAGATTTTCAGAAACGACACATGAAAAGATGCAACATTGAGCCCACTCAATGGGAGGGTCTGGCAGTACAGCGCCCCGAATGGCGCGGGATGGTTAAGAGGCAAGACCGCGAGTTTGAGGAACGGCGTAAAGCAGACCTCGACGCTAAGCGCGATGAGCTGAAGGCCCGTCCACCCGTCGCCATTAACTATAATTATGTAAGTGGCAAACTCATGTGTCCACACTGTGCACGGGAGTTTACTGCCAAAATTGGCTACAATAGCCATCTACGGGCGCAGCAGCGCCAATCTGATTAGGAGTCAAAGTGGTCGCCATGACCGGAATCGGTCGGAGAGATCATCATCATCATCATCATCACTTTAACATAAGATACACGAGTATTATGAACCTACTCGACCATTTTGAAAGATAAATTCCGCCTAACGCAAGTAAAGTTACCCTTCTGGGTTGCAGTAATTTATTTATTTCACAATATTTTTACAATAGAACATTATTACATGTGAATATTCTCGAAATCTGCATAAACTACGCATTATTACAGTATTTTTTATTTGGACATTTTTGTCACTATACAAAAGTTATGAGCTCTCAAAGCAAAAATCTGCAACCTAAATAATTAAGAACCTTTTTTACGTTTTATTGATAATATTACTATGGAATTTTAAAAACCTAATATCAGAAATGAATTTTACGTGTTTGGATTATACGAAAATGATACCAATCTTGCCCTAGTAGCCAACAAGACAAGTAAAGATTTTTTTTAAGATGACGGGTGTCGGCCATCTTGGTACCCCCCTCTACCTGACCAGACTGAACTTTTTTATTATTTCCCGGACTAGAAATGTTTAGAATTACTCAAGGAACATATAAGATGAAATTCATAGCGCCAAAAAAAAACAATTGTTAAATCCGTAATTCCCTCCGCGAATGCGACATGAGTACGCGCGCATACACCACTGCGGTTATAATTTTTTTCAGCATCTTTTTGTATGAAGATATAGCATAAACTATATATTTATAAAATCTGCATGAATTACGCTTTATTATAGTATTTTTTATTAGGATTTTTTTGTTACAATACAAAAGTTATTAGCTCTCAAAGCAAAAATCTGCAACCTAAATTTTCACCTTTTTACGTTTTATTTGTATATTACTATGGAATTTTAAAATCCTTATATCAGAAATGAATTTTACGTCTTTGGTTTATACGAAAATGATACCAATCTTGCCATAGTAGCCACCGGAACGAAAAAAGACTTTTTTTTAAGATGACGGGTGGCGGCCATCTTTGTACCCCCCCCTCCCCGACCAGACTAAACTTTTTTATTGTCTCCCGGACTAGAAATGCTTAGAATTACTCAAGGAACATATTAGATGAAGCTCATTGCTCCACAAAAAAAAAATGGGTTTAGTATGGGAGCGATCCGTAATTCCCTCCACTAATACTCATACAAGTTACGACAGCCCTAGGTCTCTCTCTACGTCTGACAATAATCGTATCTTTTCCAGGTTGTGTATTCGCAGAACTACTGTCTTGTGAAGCGTTGTGGCCGGGAAAGAGTGACCTGGATCAGCTGTACCTCATCAGGCGAACACTCGGTGATCTGCTGCCCAGGCACATGACTATCTTCTCTCAAAACACATTTTTCCAGGTAATACAGCCACTGTTTTTGCCTTTTAATTTTTTTAAAGTGTCTCTGTAAAAAGTTTTAAAATAACGATTAAAATATGGGAACATGCTGCCTAATCCGTTGGACTATTTGCTTACCATAAATACTTACCTATGATAAAAATAATCTATTAATAGACATTGATTTAAGGATCACTAGACAAATACTATCAGCTAACCCGATAGGACATCATGGGTCTGAATTACGCACCCGTTTCATTGAAGCGGGGCTGCGCTAAGATAAGCTAAATGCGGCATGAATTGACCAATCATGAGCCTCAAAATCCTCGAATCACCGCCCCGCTTCAGTAGAGACGAACCCTGATTGGTCAATTCATGCCCCGCACAGCTTAGCTTAGCGCAGCCCCGCTTCAATGGAGACGCACCCTTAATGTTGATGAGGATTTTTCTTCCGCATCCTCATAAAGCGGAAGTTCCACAATTTTTGTGGTTTCTCATCCGCTATTGCTCGCCTTGCACATAAAATAATGTTAATAGTTCTTCTGCCCTTCCGCATCCTCACAGATTGCGACGAAACTAAGAGGTTCTCTCTTCACTCACACAAGCTCACATTATGAAACAAATTATGCGGAGTATAAAACATCTTTCAGACTGAAATAAGCATTCAGTATCTCCGTTTCGTTGTTCCTCTCCTTAATCATTTCCTCTTCCTCATCCGCATTCTCCAAATTCAAGTTTGTTACTTCCTCTTCCTCTGCCTCCTCAAAACAGCTTCCTCTTCAACCCCAGTCTGAATGTAAGGAAAAACTCAGCCAATTTTCAATTACTTTTCAGGGCATGGTACTCCCTGAGCCGACGACCTTAGAGCCGCTTGAGAAGAAAATTCCCCAACGATATGCCAACAACGAACTGATTGTAGATTTTTTGCACGTAAGTCGCTCAAAATGCCGTGTGATGCCGGCTTAGAATAGCATCACCCCACATCCTTCCCGCGGGTGTCGTAAGAGGCGACTAAGGGACTCGAGAGTACTGGTGTATTACAATTTTTAGGCGACATGCTGACAACCTGTCACTGTAGTGATACACATGTTTTCTGAAACTACCTTGGAAAACAATCCTCAAAAATGTCAGACGTGGCGATAGCGACCGTATTCTTACGGCCGTTAATTCTCTGCCTACCCCGCTAGGGATAAAGGTGTGATATATGTATGTATGTAAGTCGGTCAAAACTGTCCACTGCTGGCCATGAGCCTCCACTAATAGGGGAGTACTGCCATACTCACCATCACGCTTGGCAGAGCCCCAAGTTTGTAACTCCATATAGAATCAACTGTAATTCCATTGCCATTGTGATTCTCTTCAGACTGTTAGCAGACCACTAAACTATCACAGCCATCTAACTGATATATGCTATCGAGATTCGAGACGCAATTGAAAAGAATTTTATTTCGTAGAATTCGGCCCCAGGCGTATCAAAGGCTTAGGTTTCACAGATATAACTAAGCATTTAATTTAATTGGGAGGAACAAGTCGCCGCGACTGTTTGGCAGACAGTTGCAATATTTTGATAGTAGCACATTATAGCATCACCCCATTTCTACCCGTGGACGACCGATGTGGCGCAGTGGTAGTGCGACTGCCTTTGACGCAGAAGGTCCCGGGTTCGATTATCGGTGGATCACTCACAAAGTTGATATCTATCACTTTGTGAATTTGTTCCCAGTCTGGTTAGGACATTGCGGGCTGAACCACCCGATTGTCCGTAAGTAAGATGGTTCCGTGTTTCGGATGGCACGTTAAGCCGTAGGTCCCGGTTGCTGTCTATGATCACTTAGACGGCGGTCGTTACACAACCATGTCAGAAGCCTACTACTTGTAGAAGGCGGTTGAAAAATTGTGACACTAGGGTTCATCGGGTAGTAGGACGACTCGGTGTCTCACACGAAAAGAAGAAGAAGACCCGTGGTTGTCGTAAAAGGCGACTAAGGATCCAGGGAGCGGACAGCAGCGTTCCCTGTGTATTTCAATATCTTGCACTGCTCTCGCAAATCCGTCTGCCAAGCGTGTTGTGGTGAGTATAGCATACCCCCCAATTCGAGAAGGCACTGTCGACTGTTGTGGTTGTAGAAGTAGTAGAAAAAAGCATTGTTATATACTTATATATACTTCCCATACCTGATCCAAGCAGACCAGGGTTCTGGAGAAGGACATGTCCACATTTAAACCCCGAACGGCGTCTCCGTCAGGCGCGTGTGACATAGCTCTATCGTGCGGTAGACTCCTGCAGCCGACCTGGCTCCGCACGTATCGACTCGTCGTTCCTGGGGAGTCAGCCAGGGAGGCCGAGAGGGTGGCGCAGATCCTGGGTAACCCCGCGTTTTCCAAAATTGCGCTCCGGGCAACGCAGTGTCAGAAGAGAGGAACTTCACCCGCGTCATGCGGGTAAAAGTCCTGCCTCAGACACTGATTGAATCGTCTGTCATATATAAGGCCAATGATAGTGATACTTGATCATGACAGAACAGAACTGTCTTTTCCAGAAATGTTTAGACAAAGACCCGATGGCCCGGTGGACGTGCGAGCAGCTGCTTCGGCACCCCATCTTCGAGAACTTTCTCTTCACCGTCCCCCACTCCGACCACGACGAGTTCGAGAGGACCAGGAGGGCACAGGTGAGGATGATGAGGGTTTGGAGCAATGGGGAGGAAATCCAAAACCTTATTACCTTAGAGCATTCAACTTATGGAGAACTTATTCATTGCGGGCTAAACTACTCGATTGTCCGTAAGTAAGATGGTTCCGTGTTTCGGATGGCGCGTTAAGCCGTAGGTCCCGGTTGCTGTCTATGATCACTTAGACGGCGGTCTTTACACAACCATGTCAGAAGCCTGCTGCTACTTGTAGAATGCGGTTCATCGGGTCCTTGGACGACTCGGTGTCCCACACGAAAAAGCAGAAAGACTTATGGAGATGGCAGAGCGGTCTTACCCCTCTGCCAGAATTCACTGCCCATTTACCCAGCATGTAATATGAAACTGACAGTTGCCATTTTGTATGTGGGTGTGTTGTTGTAAAAGTTATCGTTGTTTGCTGTTCGTGTTTACTTCCCCTCCCGCAAAAAGTGGCGGAAAAATTTGTTTGGTAATTGATTGTTTACCACCTCCATGGGTTGTATGCTCTAAGCTTATTCCATATGGCAGCAGGCGTTATTGTGTCTAGTTGAGATATAATGTAACTGAACTTTGACATTGACACATTTTCGACCAATCATGACAATTTCGAAAATAGCGCAGTCGAGAGTCATTGCAGGTCAAGTAAGGACCTACCTAAAATCTTAAGTTACACCTGTCGAAATGTGAAGAACTTTGTGTCAGAGTGCAAACCCATATGTTAGCTTAAACTAAGCCCCTGCTAAACTAGACTAAACTAAGCTTAATAAAATTAAACTAGGCTTAATGCAGGGTCCGCTGTGTTGTACACAAAATCATCTTATAATAACCCATAAGTCATTGTAAACCCTCGAGTCCCCTAATCGCCTTTTACGACACCCGCGGGTAAGAAATGTGGTGATGCTATTCTAGGGCGGCATCACACGGCAAATTGGTTTGCGATTTTTTCACAGATGGATTTTGAAGCTGATCAGGACAGCATTGCCTCTGATAGGACCAAATCGGACAAGACATCCTCTAGAAAAAGCAAGGTGAAAGAAAAGAAAGAAAAGAAGAAGAAATGACAAATCGAATATAATCTCACAAAGAAAAAGAGGAGTTCAAGCTCAAAAACAAAGCTTGGTTCATGAAGGATAGAGCTTAGTACAAACATAATATAATAGAGCTTGGTACTAAATTAATGAATTTTGGTCAAGAAACGGCACAGAACCTTTAGAGCTTGGCACAGAAATAGAGCTTGGTGCAGAAAAAGAGCTTAGTGCAGAAAGAAGGGAGTATCATACATCAAAACCAAGATGATTTATTAGTCAATGTTACCTACTAAAATATTGCGTGTTTCGAAAAACTTCTAAAAGTTATGGAGCTGAAACTTTTAAGCTGTTGGTTAGCTGAAAATTACTTTGTAGATATGCATTTTCACGGATAATCTAGATGATATATTTATAGGTAGATTTAGTGATTGAACTAGAAAGGTAGTACCATATGGTTCATGATGAGAGTTATAGAAATTAATACAAACTCTAGCATAGTATCAAGTACATTCAGTAGAGATAAAAGTTTAGTTACCTATGTAAATGTTGTGTTTTGAGATAATATGTGAAATGTAAGATTTCATTACAATTATTTATTTCGTAGATAGATAGTTCATAAATATCATACGAGTTTATGTCGCTACCTAAACCGAATGGAAATTCAAAACCTATAGTTTTCCAAGAACGTCGTAAAACAAGCAGTACCTATTTTGTCGAAGATAACACAAAAAATGTCTATACGAGCATCACTTTGCGTATTAAGGTATGCTAGTTAGGATAGATTGAGTAAGTAGGTACCTACTTATATTACAAAAAGGTTACATGTGCATCTTCGACCTATGTTCTTTGGGCAAAATTTCTTCTTACCACCCGCCCGTCCCCGGTTCTTGGTAGGTATCGAAAATTGACGAAATTTGACCCTATATTCAGCAATTATTGTGCTATAGTGCTTTCAGGGATTCAGGAAGTAGCATGGAAATAGCAATCGTTGACATTAACTACCACTGTACTCGTATCTTAGCGATATATAGTTTACCTTAATAAATGTTATCATTCTCCTTGCCTTATCCCATTCTCTGTCGAGGTCGGCTACCTAACCTAGGAGATTTGACATGGGACCAAAGCCGTCTTTAACTTATTGGAGGCTCTGGGCATATTACGATAATGGGGCCCCGATCAGTTTGACAGAACACTAACTCGTTAGAATAAACCACGGCATTAAATAAGTAGATAATCTAATATAATTTTGTTAGAATAAACAAAGAAAGTAGATAAGCAAGCCTCTAGATTTATTTTTATTGACAGTCACATAAAATAAATAGATAATAATAAAATAGGGATCCTGCGAATAGATCTTAACAATATATAATTCGAAAAATTACTTTAACAAATATTTTTTGTATATCCACAGCTATTAGGCCAGTAGAAAAGTTTTTTAGAAATTTACCGCTATCTATTATTTGTAAACAAAAGCGTACATATTTTTTTCGTTTGTAAAAAATTAAGTTTTTTTATATTTTGTTGATTAAATATCTCGAGAACAACACATCAGAAATCGAGACATAATGCATATAACTTTTAGAGAATTTTACGTACTTAGTATACCATTGAAATGTATTCTTATATATTTGAATTTATCTAAGCACGCGGAAATCAAAAAGCCTAATTAGTGGGTACTTCGGCACTTTGGGTACTTTGGGTAGCTTCGCACATGCAAAAGCTGTAAGCAAATTGGTATTGTAGTCCGTAATTTAGGTTCGTTGTATTCGAATCAAAAAAGATTTTCGCCAATAAAAATCGGTTATCGTTTAGTGATCTGGCAGGGACTAGGGGGCCCCTATCGATCACGGGGCCCTGGGCACTTGCCCAGAGTGCCCAGTGGGAAAGAGGGGTCTGCATGGGACCAAGTTTTTACACAGAGCAAATGCCATTTGACCTCTGCAACCCGAAGGCTAACCTGGCCCGAATCCTAGGTTACATTCATCATCTGATTTCTAATTTTATTTGAATGTGAGTTTCATCACGATGTTTTTCCTTCACCGTAAGAGCAGTCGGTAAATGTACGTGAGTTTGAATCACATTGGTACATGGCGGGGATCGAACTCGGGTCTCACGATTGTATGACCGGTGCCCAAATCACCTGGCCACCGACGCTTTTAGTAAGATATAAGCTAAGTTCAAAGCCCTGTATCCCTATGCTCAAGCGATATTCATTATTTATATGTATATATAATAAAAAAGCGATACATCGCTATCTAAAGTACAAGTACAGTGGTAGTAAATGTCAACAATCTTTATTGCCATGCTAACAGGAAAGCACTATAGGTACATGTTACTACTATATTGCATAACTAAGTTCCGTGAGTTAGATGTTTCCGTGTTTCGGATGGCACGTTAAGCCGTAGATCCCGGTTGCTGTCTATGATTACTTAGACGGCGGTCATTACACGACCATGTCAGAAGCCTGCTACTTGTAGAAGGCGGTTGGAAAATTCTGACACTAGGGTTCACTCAGTCGTTGACGACTCGGTGTCCTACACGAAAAGAGAGAGAGAGATAACTAAGTGTTTGTATTCCAGGTGCAATCATCACCGATGCTGCCGCAGCTGATCAGCGAGCGTGCGGCGCCGGCCAAGGGCAAGAAGGAGGTGGAGGGACGTGCCCACCTCCCCACCATATGACACGCGCCCCCGCCCCCGCCCCGCGCGCGCTACTGATCCTCTCAGCTGACCAGCGAGCCCAGGGCAAGAAGAGGGGACGCGCCCACCTCCCCACCATATGACACGCGCCGCCGCCCCCGCCCCGCGCGCGCTACTGATCCTCTGAGCTGACCAGCGAGCCCAGGGCAGGAAGGAGGGATGTGCCCATCTCCCCACCATATGATACGCGCCCCCGCCCCCGCCCCGCGCGCGCTACTAATTCTCGTCTAATTAAATTATTCTCTATTCTAGAGGTTGTTTTATTTCTCTTAAAGTAATTTACAGCCTAGTTGAACAATCAGTGGCATATAAATGAACCAGTTCCGACGCATCATGTAGGTGCGTATTGCAAAATATCTCTTTAGCAGGATGTCTTTTTCGCAAAATGTCCCTTCGCACAATGTCCCTTTCACAAGTCCATCGACGATATAAGACAATATTGCGCTCAGTTTATGAACATTATACGGGATTAACTATTTACGAACCCTTTTTCAAACTATCAACGGAAAGTAAGCCCAGTTTTTTAGTTAACAGCTAGATAGTGTTGATTAATTGAACGATATTGTTAAAAGGGGACATTATGTGAAAGGGGATATTTTGCGGAACGTGCGAAAGAGATATTTTGACAAACTTATGCGTCAGAAGGTTTAGATATCTTGGCGCTCAGGGACAAATAAGAAGCATATAACGTAGTTTCATGCTTAGGGAAGTCGTGGGTCTTACCTACTCCAATAAAACATATTGCGAGTGAAGCAAGCGTTTCGCTTCACATGGTTCGTTCCATGAGTAATGCCAGTAACTCACGCTAATGTAATGATGGGACATAATATAATAAAGTAATGGGGCGAAGCAAACGATACCTGCGTCACCAAATCGTGGGAAATCCAAAACTGTGTTAGGCACCAAGCAACCACTCAGGTATTAACTGTGAACTATCATCATTCTCCTTGCCTTATCCCATGGTCGGCTACCTAACCTAGGGGGGAGTTGACATGGAAACAAGTTTTTACACAGAGCCGAATGCCAATCCTAGGTTAAGTCACATTCAAATATCATCTGATTTCAAATTTTATTTGAATGTGGGTTTCATCACGATGTTTTTCCTTCACCGTATGAGCAGTCGGTAAATGTACGATGTGATGCTTCCCAACAGCGCCCATGTATAATTTTATAAATTTATTTATTGAAAAAATTGTACGTTTATGTACTGCAGTTTTAAAAATATGTACTATACGCATTATATGAAAAAAAACTATCCTTGATTGGGCGCTGTTAGAAAGCATACTTGCTAACAGCGCCCTTCGGATTAGTACACAACTATAAAAGAAATAAACGATATAAAACCATATTGTACAAATTGTACAAGAAATGTACGCATGTAAACTGTATTGATTTTAAAATTTACAATCAAGCATTTGCTCAAAATAATGCATTTTAAGACTTACGATTTTCAAAATGCAGCCGCGACTGATGAACGCATCCGATCGTATAATAATTGGTAAGTACCTAACAACTTTTTTCCTGGGATCTCGGCGCAGAAAGCGGATACTTTAGCCACTGCGCCAAACTAGTCGTCGGTGGTATTAATAATTAGAATATTTTACGAGAATGTAGCTTATTAGGTAAAAAAATATTTACCGGTATAATTAACATACGATTACTATAAAATAAAATAACATAAATAAAATACATAGAACACGCCTTTAACCCTTGCGGGGTAGGCAGAGCGTTACGGCCGTAAGAATACGGCCACTATCGCCACGTCTGACATTTTTGAGGATTGTTTTCTAAGGTTGTTTCAGAAAACATGTGCA
This sequence comes from Keiferia lycopersicella, assembly GCA_029255805.1. Taxonomy (NCBI): domain Eukaryota; kingdom Metazoa; phylum Arthropoda; class Insecta; order Lepidoptera; family Gelechiidae; genus Keiferia; species Keiferia lycopersicella. Next base: position 2,423,967 of record JARACZ010000024.1, read on the forward strand.
TCACTATAGTGGCAGGTTGTCAGCCTGTCGCCGCAAAATTGTAATACACCAATAGTCTCGATTCCCTTAGTCGCCTCTTACGACACCCGTGGGAAGGATGTGAGGTGATGCTATTCTAAGCCGGCACCACACAGCACGGCATCAGACCTATGTTCTTTGGGGAAAATTGTTCAGTTTCAGTGGCTGGTTCACCCCTTAAAATATTTGCGGCTATTTTTTTTACACCTTGTCTACCTCTGGGCTCGAAAGGCGTAGGTAGGCGTAACTAAATTTCATTATATCAGGCCAATACTTGATTGAAAATTGAATAACAACGTAGTTTACGTATGTACATATAACGTACAATTTGTACATAGCTTTATATCGTTATTTCTTGTTTACTTGTGTACCAATCCGAAGGGGCGCTGTTGGAAAGCATTCTTGCTAACAGCGCCCAATTAGGGATAGTTTTTTCATATAATGCGTATAGTACATATTTTTAAATCTGCAGTACATAAACGTACAATAAACGTACAATTTTTTCAATAAATAAATTTATAAAATTAGACATGGGCGCTGTTCGGAAGCATCACATAGGCCCGTATTAATAAACCGATCTCAACTCTGAGAGCGATCTCAAGAGCGCTCTTAAGATGCTGCTTTGATTAATAGACCAAACTTGAGTACAAACTTGAGTACGTCATCTCAAGTGAGTAACGCGCGTATTAATAAACGTAACTCGGCACTCAAGAGTGCTCTCAAGATGAAGCTCAAGAGCTCATTTTCTGAGTGCTGTCAGACCTGCACTTGAGATACAGATTCTTGTTGAGTACTGTGTTGTTTTTGGAAATTAAAATGGATTTTGAAGATTTTGTGAGATAAATTAACCTATAGCTATTCAGGGTGTTAGAAAAATTACTGAGTTCCTTTCAAGGGATGAACCAGCCTATGAAACTAAACAACTTTCCCAAAGAAACATAGGTCGAAATATGAGATGTTTTTGGACCTCCCATACAAATTGACTTGGGTGGTTGTGGTCGGTTGACAATTTTGTATGGGGAGGTCTAGTTTTTTTTCATATGTAAGCTTCTTGCCTATCTATGCTTCTTGGGGAAAGTTGTTCAGTTTAATGGTCTGGTTCACCCTTTAAAATATTTGCACACCCTATATATTTTGGACATATATTTATCGCAGACCAATAACTTATACAAGAGATGTGAAAACCCCTTTTGAATTGGAACCAGTGGTCTTTTTAAAAACAGTAAATATTAGACTCCATGCTATAGTATCATTTTTTTGTATGATCATAAGTAACTTGGAGAAAATTAATATGAGAGATCTTCCATTTGCCCTTGAATCTCAGTCATACTGACTTTCAAAATTTAATACACTTCCCAGAGGACAAGAAGCTACAATAAATTTATTAAGTGTAATTATTGGTGTTTGTAGATGATGGTAAATTAAAGATTATAATCAGTATTAAATATACAACTTTTATTATCTTACTATGCCATTATACTGTAATGTAGGCGTGGTTTCCACTCGAGACTCCGCTTACTCCACCGGCCATAGGTTCTGGGACAGATGTGAGCAGACCACTGCCACTTCGGTTTACTCCACATTTTAATTATATCCTGTTACTTTGGTCTTTATGCAGATAGTTTCATTACGGGCCCTATCCATCAGCAAGATCCCCCGCATAGACCTTTCCATAGCTCTCAAACTAACATGTAGCTGGTGGGCCAGTTTAACTGTCAGGTTTCACATTTTGGCTCCATATGTCTTGACTGGTAGGACGCACTGATCTAACACCTTGGTCTTGAGGAATGGCAAGGGTGACTCTCAGAATATGACGCAACTTGCCAAACGCTGCGCAGCCCAGCCACACTCTTCTGGTTATTTCAGCCTCGAAGTCATCTTTTCCCGACTGCAAAATTAATTTTCTGATTGTAGGTATTACGAGTACAAGACATAGTCCTAAAAACCTACATTTGAATAATATTGCTATTATTTTAAAATTTTAGATGTTTAAATACAGTAAGCACAAGTGAATTAGGTGTTAGGTACTTCTTCTTCTGTCGTAGACAGCAGCCTCAATCGACGGCTTGGTCTGCACTCCAAAGCATAGTTTATCTTTCTTACAAACAGTCAGATGGTTCAGTATGTAATGTCCAAACCAAACCAAGAATAAAGTGATAAATAACAACTACTATTACAAGAATAATAATAAGTATGATCACCATGCTTACCACGCTCTGCAGGCGGATTGGCGAGCGAAGTGCAAGGTCTTGCATCTACAGAAAGCCACTTTTTACTGGGTACTCCCACGGCATCACATGACAAATTTTATAGACCAATTTGATTTACTCTTTATAGCAACAAATCCTTGGACAAAGGAACAAAACAATCGTTGGCTGACAGACATGGTGGCACTGACATGACATGACATGCCCGAAATCGGCCCGATAGACAAATGAAGTTGCGTTTTGTTTCCATTGCAACAGCTCGCAAAGAAGTTTTCAGTTCTAATATTCATTATAAATAATATCAAAAATCATATTATAATATACTTATTAAAATTTCTTTTCCATATTTTGTCCAAATGTGTGTATTTTATTTTTATTATTACGATTTGATAGATGTTCGCAAATGTTTTAATAGAGTAAGAAAGCATACACGAAACGCAAGTTTGAAACCTGCTGAGAACGGTATATAACAGTTATTTTGTCTATGGTCTTGTATCCAAACCAAAAAATATACATTTAAAAAAAACAGCATCTTAAGTTCGTGTACTCAAGATCAGTATCAGGTGATACGTACTCAAGTATGGTTTATTAATTAAGGAAGATCTTAAGAGCGTGATCACATCTTAAGTCCCGTCTCAGCTGAGATCGCTCTTGAGAGAGATCTTAAGAGCGGTTTATTAATACGGGCCATAATGTACGTGAGTTAGAGAGAAAACACATTGGCGGGGATCGAACTCTGGTCTCACGATTGTAAGACCGGTGTCCTACCCACTTGGCCACCGACGCTCAAAGTCAATTAAACAACTAGTTAAATAAATAAACAATTTATTCCTTACCTAATCAGCTAATCTAAACATTGTTTTCTACTTTCTCCTGCCTCTCCTCAAACAGCTGATTGTTCTTGACAGCAGAATACAAGCTGAACAACAAATGTAACGCTTGTATCCTGTCGTTCAGCGTGTCACCGGCTATGGGGATGTCGAATAAACCACAGACTATATCCACGTATTGGGAGAGCGAGCAGTCGAGGGTGGGTGGCGGGAAACCAACGTCGTTTAAGGTCTCCTCGATGTTTTCAGGCCATTCTTCCATCAGTGAGTCGATGTCGGGCATTTTGCTGCGGAAGGAGAAAAATCTTTTGTAAATCATAAATCTTTATTAGCTTTCATACATACATACAAACACCAATCACGCCTATATCCCTGGCGGGGTAGGCAGAGCGCTGACGACCGTAAAATTACGGTCATTATCGCCACGTCTGACAAATGTTTGAGGGTCGTTTCAGATGAGTCGTGTATCACTATAGTGACAGGTCGTCAGCCTGTCGCCTAAAATTGCAATACACATGAAACCCTCGAATCCCTTAGTCGGTTTTTACGACACCCTTGGGAAAGAAAATTAGTTTGCATGCGGTGAAATACAGATGTTACTTATAAATAGAACACACACGAAACTCTGTTAGTTAGGGCACTGCTAAGTAGTAGGTAGATAATAAAATAAAATAGCAGCATTATTATATTTTGCCTATAAATTTACATTTATACTTGGAAAAACTCTTAATTATTTTTTAAGTTTGTTTATGAACTTCTCATCATTTTCTAGTAATGTAATTTCTTTGGGAATTTTGTTATAAATTTTTATGGCCGTGGGTGTCGTAAGAGGCGACTAAGGGACTCGAGAGTATTAGTGTATTACAATTTTTAGGCGACTGGCTGACAACCTGTCACTATAGTGATACACATGTTTTCTGAAACAACCTTGGAAAACAATTTTAAAAAATGTCAGACGTGGCGATAGCGACCGTATTCTTACGGCTGTTAACGCTCTGCCTACCCCACAAGGGATAAAGGCGTCATATTTGTATGTGCGTATAATTTTTTTGAGATTAGCCTTGCAATTAGCTGGTTTAAAACCTCTTGATTACAATCTTTCATTGGGACGTCTATCGACTCGATATCTGATTCCAAGGGTCTGTTACCTTGAATAAGTGACAGTTGGCGCTGGCTTTGACAGGTGCAGCTCGCTGACATCCTTTATCCACCGGTCGATGGCCTTCGTGTTCTTCTCGGCATTCTCTATCTTCTTTGTTAGCTGGAAACAGAATGTTGACAAGTTAATACAGAATGTGCAGTGAATATCTTTGTATTGGAAGCCCTGTTTGGTCAGCTATAATCAAAAGTGCATATAGTCTTGCGCTAGCAATTCATATTTAAAATAATATATGTTTTTAGATTTTCGCGGTAGTTCTCAACACTTAAATTAATAGTATTAACGGGATTATCACCACGATTATGTTAGTTTTTACCTCGATATTTCGAAGCGGTTGCACGCTCCATGGTCACGAGTAGACTGTTTTGGCGAATGTTGTCATCTTGCTAAGGGCAAACATATCCGTCTACCCTCTTTCTGATAAGTCGACTGCGTTTCGCGGTGATAATCCCGTTGAGACTATTAATTTAAAGTGCACATTTCAAATAGTTTGGACGTTGCAAACAATTTCAAATGTGCACGTCTAGCGCAAGTCTATAATGGTCTATTGATTATGGCTCTACTAATAAATAAATATTCTACTTTTTATTTCTGAAAAGGGGGAGCTTAGGCCAAACAGCTGCCACTAAACTACTAAAACAAAACAAAAAAAACACACAACAAGCCGGTATTATACAGCAATCGTTGATCGGAACAATATGTGACGCTTCTTCTTTCTTTCTTTTTCGTGTAGGACACCGAGTCGTCCAACGACCCGATGAACCCTAGTGTCAGAATTTTTCAACCACCTTCTACAAGTAGCAGGCTTCTGACATGGTTGTGTAACGACCGCCGTCTAAGTGATCATAAACAGCAACCGGGACCGACGGCTTAACATGCCATCCGAAACACGGAACTATCTTACTAACGGACAATCGGGTGGTTCAGCCCGCAATGTCCTTACCAGACTGGGAACAAATTTACAAAGTGATAAATATCAGCTTTGTGAGTTACCGACCGAGAATCGAACCCGGAACCTTCTGCGTCAACAGCAGTCGCACTACCATTGCGCCATATCGGTCGTCCACATATGACGCTTACCACTGTAGATTTAGCGCTGCTGGTTTTGGATATAGCCCTCAGCTGTAGATGCAGCAAGGCTGAATCACTCTGTTCTGCTGCCGGCTCGTCTAGCACTGTCAAGCCTGCAATGGTAAAATTTACAAGTGAAATACTACATACATACATACACAAATCATGCTTTTATCCCTTGCGGGGTAGGCAGAGCGTTAACGATCGTAAAATTACGGTCGTTATCTCCAGGTCTGACAAGAAATATTACATATGTCGTTCTTCAGATGATTTGTGTATCACTGTAGTGACAGGTTGTCAGCCTGCCGCCTAAAGTTGGCTTTTTGTTTCTAGAATTATTATGTATTATGTTATGATAGCTGTTGGTTTTCCTAAATAGATAAAACAAAAATAAAAAAAAATACATGGTAATACACATGAAACCCTCGAGTCCCATAGTTGCCTCTTACGACACCCGCGGGAATAATTGGGGTGATGCTATTCTATGCCGGCATCACACGGCAAGTGTAATACTTGTCAATTTATTTTTACCAATAAATACTTCTTGACAAGTTTTCACAGACTTCTCAACAAAAGTTACGATTACTTTATGAGGGTACTCCTATACTACAGCCACAACAGTCCACTGCAGGACATAAATTGAGGGGTTTGACGTACTTACCACGGTTGGCAGGCGGATTGGCGAGCGCAGTGCAACGTGTAGTACAGTCGGTGAACGTAACTCATGACAAATTCAGTTTTTAAGGTTTCGATTTACTTGTGTACCAACAACCCGGATAAAAATGATGATATATGTTCAGTAAATGTTACTGTACCTAGAAAAGTAGGTAATACATACATACATACACATACATATATCATGCCTTTATCCCTTGCGGGGTAGGCAGAACGTTAAAGGCCGTAAGAATACGGCCACTATCGTCACGTCTGACATTCTTGAGAATTGCCTTCCAAGGCTGTTTCAGAAAACATGTGTATCACCATAGTGACAGGTTGTCAGCCTGTCGCCTAAAAATTGTAATACACTATTACTCTCGAGTCCCTCAGTCGCCTCCTACGATATGGGGTGATGCTATTCTAAGCCGGCATCACACGGCATAGGTAATTATTGCTGAAAAACGCAACAGTCTAGAAAAAATCGCTACCTTAAATTTTGGATTGTTCATGAGTGACGCGGAGACACATGTATATTCACGGATTTTTACCGTCGTTAACGCTCTGCCTACCCCGCCAGGAATACAGGCGTGATTTGTGTGTATGTGTATGTTCGATTCACATCGAAGTTATGGCCTTTTTAACATTACCACGGTTACTACCACCTGGGCTATTCCAGTAAAATAATTTTAGACTGAGTAATAGTTTCATTCATGTTTAGAACATTCTGACCTGGAAACTAATTAGTTACGTTTTATTTGTACTTGGCGACTGAGTTGGCAAGCATTTGGATGTTGACGTACGGTAAATCATGTAGCACGTCTAGGACGGAATCAGGGTAATCGGTGTGCCTATGTGGGTCAGCCATTTTGATAGTGTTGACGTAGTTTTGAAGCCGTGTGGCATCATCATGCACGTAATCTTTTAATTTATTCATTTAGGTACCAATATTTTTTACCAAAGTCACATAAAATAAGATAACAAAAATATTGATGCCGTGTGCTGCCGGCTTAGTATCACCCTAATTCTTCCCGCGGGCGTTGTGAGAGGCAACTAAGGGACTCGAGGGTTTTATGGGTATTATTACAACTTTAGGCGACAGGCAGACAATAGGTCACTACAGTGATACACGAATCATCTGAAGGGGCCCTCAATACTTGTCAGACGTGGCGATGATCGTCATTCTTTTTTTATCGTAAAATTACAATCGTTAACGCTCTGCCTAACCCGCAAGGGATAAAGGCGTGATTTTTGTATATGTTTGAAGCTGAAAGGGCGGCGGTGGGCTTAGCTGGTAGAATCTCCGATTGACCGAGTCGGAAAGCTCCCAAATGGCGAGTTTGGCGACCAGCCTGGCTAACATGCGTGCCACGACATATTTTGTTGTTTCTTAAGGGCACAATATCACTACGGAAGAATGCGTAACTTATTCGCAGTGAAGTTAGCCGCAGAAGACATATTTGTGGCACGCATGTTAGCCATGCAATGCAGGAATCGAAAAGTACAATGTGGTTTAGCCAACCGTAGTGTACTGATGAACTTCAGAGCCATTCTGGTCTCAACTTTTTACGCGTTTTCATACAAGCGTAGTCCCCTGTTATCTTCCTGATTAATGTCTCTTGAGCAATAATTCTTTCTTACGGCTGTTGTGACGATGAATTTGTTTTTTCAGACTAATCGATATCAGAAGGAGTCCTACTAGTTGTACGAAAAATTAATCACAATAGGGACTTTTCTTTATTTTTAATTATTATTTTAGTCCATGGATAGATGGCGCTGTGCTTGGTATGTTACCGCAACGTAATATTTAGTTTTTGTTTTTTTGAAACTTTTACTCAGGCTCATTTAGAACGACAGTGTCAGTGTATGCCAGACTGTCAGTCAGTGTCGCGATGTTTTGGAGTCTAAACATAGTCGGTTCAACGCTATCTATCGAGTTCTAGGACTACTAGTTTCTTTTTTAATTCTCAAAAAAAAACCTATTAAAAATAAGAAACCTCAATTAATATTAATAAGTATCAACCTGTATTAATAAGTTCTTCATTTTAGAGTATTTTGTTCTTTTATATGTTCTCATGTACCTAATTCTAATTTGTCAGAAAATAAATGTTTTTTTTTATTATTATTATTATCTTACCCAAATTGTCAATATGTTCGAGCACATTCTCCCCAATGAGTTGCCCTCTCACGTTGCACGCTGGCGTTGTCACTTTGATGAACGCGTCTATGTCACCCACCGCTGGCACGTACTCGGGGACGAACGGCTGCAGTTTGAACTCTATGTCTATCTTCTGGGGGGTGTATCTGGAATAGGGTTTTTTGTAATTTATTTTTTATTTATTTGCCGTGTGATGCCGGCTCAGAATAGCATCACTCCATTTCATGCCCGTGGGTGTCGTACAAGCCGACTGAGGGACTTAGGGTTTCAAGTGTATTACAACTTTTAGGCGACACGCTGACAACCTATCACTATAGTGATACACGAATTATCTCAAACAGCCCTCAATATTTGTCAGAAGTGGCGATAACGACCGTAATTTTACGGTCTTTGACGCTCTGGCTACCCCACCAGGGATATAGGCGTGACATGTGTGTCTATGTATGTATGTTATTTATTATTCTAGTCGCTGGATAGATGGCGCTGTGCTTGGTATGTTACTGCAAATAACGGAAACTTGGACTCGGACACATTTGGAGCGAAAGTGTCAGTGTATGCTAGACTTGGACGAAATAACCACATGCTAGACTGTCAGTCAATTCGCATTTTTTTTTTTAGTCTTTTGGCTTTGGAATCTACCCTGGAATCTCGTAACATAGTCAGTTCAATGCCATTTATCGAGTTCTTGGAATACTAGTTTTTTTGTTTTATTCTCAAAAATAAAACCTCCTATTACAAGTTGCTATGTAGTGGTCTGGCTAACAAGAATACTTGAATATTTTTGACAAAAATTTGATATAAAACAACATTAAACACAAAATTTTAAACTATCACGATTGTTTACATTATTCTGTTATGATTTTAAAATGTGATGTGCCGTGTGATGCCGGATAGCATCACCCCACATCCTTCCCGCGGGTGTCGTAAGATGCGACTAAGGGACTCGAGAGTATTGGTGTATTACAATTTTAGGCGACAGGCTGCCAACTTGTCACTATTAATAGTGATACACATGTTTTCTGAAACAACCTTGGAAAACAATCCTCAAAAAAATGTCAGACGTGGCGATAGCGACCGTATTCTTACGGCCGTTACCGCTCTGCCTACCCCTCAAGGGATAAAGGCGTGATATATGTATGTATGTATGATATTTAAAAACGAAAGCAGGTAGGTTATTTGCCTACTTTTCTTAAAGCTTTATTTGCAGTTGTCTCACTAGGTATATTGAAACAAGATAAGACCGCGATAAAAAGAAAAACAAGAGCTAAAAATATTTAGAAATGGTGTTCAGTTATTTAGACCATTGTATCATAAAGGAAACGTAGGCAGCTGTGGAGTCATTGTTTAACTATATAGTATAACTACACATGTAACTAGGTACATCCTGCTGATAAAAATGACTAGTAATACTAATGCAATTAATTTAGAGCTAGAGATACAGTCACTTTATTTTGTTACCTTGAACATTTATATTACACTAGCGGCCCTCCCAGAGCGGCTGCACCCAATGCAATTCATTTTCCCTTGGGAATAAGATGTTTTCCCGGCAAGTATTATACATTAAACCTTCCTCTTGAATCACTCTATCTATGAAAAAAAACCTGCATCAAAATCCGTTGTGTAGTTTTGAAGATTTAAGCATACATACAGACAGACGCGAAAAGCGACTTTGCTATATACTATGTAGTGATGATGTCAGCTTCCTCTTCTTATCGTGTCGATAGCAAATTTAGATTTTATGTGCCCAGAATTCAGCCACCTGGGCAGCATTTTCTGTGGCCTTCATGAGGTCATCAATCATCCCATTTAATGAAATGTAATGGTAATGAATGACCGTGGGTGCCGTAAGAGGCGTCTAAGCGACACAGAATTACGACACCTGTAAAATATTTGTCAGACGTGGCGGTAACTCTCTGTTTTCTTGCCACCACTACCGAGTAGAACACATGTCCAGCAGTGCACCAATGATGCTAACGTCATGAGGTACACCGAATAGGTCACATGTCTAGCAGTCCAACAGTTGCAGATGTAGCTTAAATTAGACACTCACTTCATGATGTACTGGAACAGATTCTCGATATCAGCAGGCACCTTCAAGTCCTGGAAGTTCTTCGGGTCGTAAGCGCCTTCGGCTGGAATCACCACTCCAGCTGTTTTCTTGCGACCACTGCCGACTTTTAGTGCTGGATCGGGTTCTTCGATCTCAGCGCTGTCTGTTTCTTCTGAAATGCAGAAGTAACTTAGGAATAAGTGTTATTATACACATACATACACAAATCACGCCTTTATCCCTTCCGGGGTAGGCAGAGCGTCAACAATCGTAAAATTACGGTCGGTATCGCGACGTCTGACAAGTAGGTACTGAGGGCCTTTTTCGATGATACATGTATTACTGTAGTAACAGGTTGTCAGCCTGTCGCCTAAAATTGTAATACACATTAAACCCTCGAGTCCCTTAGTTGCCTTTTACAACACCCACGGGAAGAAATGGGGTGATGCTATTCTAAGCTGGCATCACACGGCAAAGTAAGTGTTATTGACTGCTAAGTTAAAATCGTTTCAGTTGGATGTCGATTGGATCTCAGTTGGATGATTTTGGTACTTTCGTAGTCTAACAGTTTGAAGTATAGAAAATCACAATGGCAATTGAATGACAGTTGAGTTTCGATGGCGTTACAATGACAAAAAAATAGCAGACTTGGGGCCCAGTTATGTATGTGTCGTTAGCGTCTCAGTTGGATGGTTTTGGTCGTTTCGTAATCTGCTAACACTTAAAAAAAACTTATGACACCATACTTCATTGGGATGTTAGACGACTCGGTGTCCCACAGGAAAAGAGAAGTGTATGCAACTAGGTATCATTGAGGATTGAAGAACTAGGTTAGGTAGGTACGGAGGTACCTAGGTATTTAGTATGTAACTATGTAAAGATTAGATTGAAAATATGGGTTCAAAACTGTAGTATAACGTAAAACTATCGATCACAGTCTCATACGTACAAACCTGATTCAGAAGACCCCAACTCCTCACGTTTCTTGGCCGACCTGGCTCTTCTATCCAACTTCTCCATCTGTCTCTCTTCTCTGCTCTGTTTCTCCTCCAGTCTGTCTCTTCCTCTCTCTTCTTTGTACGCGCTGTCCTTGGAATTCTGCTTCGGCAGTTCAGGCCTGGTCGACAACTCGAACGGTTTGTCTGATTTTCTATCCGGGGACTAGGGATACGGCATATAAAAAAATAATACAGCCATAGAAACCATTGATTGAAGCGTAACTTAATTAAGCAATAACACAATTGACTTTATAGACACCTTAATTGGTAGTTTTATTTTTAATATGACACTGAAAAATGTGCAAAGTTTATATTTTTTTTTTTTTTTTAAGTTTGTTGCTCGTGTTCTTTCGCTCTTATTTATTCTTGCTTTATATTTATTTAATTATCCATTCACTTGAACACTGCTGGTGAGTGGTGAATATTTTAAGCCAATTTTTTATATTTTTTATTTAAATATCTTATTTTTTACTTTATTTTTTATTATTATCTACTATTTATATATATAAACTTATTAGTATAATGCAAACAACTGCCAATCTTGACAATAGCTTTAGAAGTGACGATTCAGATAACTTTTTATCTCTTACATCTGATTCACAGTCATCGGAGGACAGTTTCCATAGCACCTCGCAGAGCCTCGGCACCTCGCTTGAATTAGCTTTTGCAGCTTCTCCTAAGAATTTCAACGCTGTTCATATAAATGCTCAAAGCATACCGGCACATTATCCCGACCTTTTGTCTACCTTTTCAAACAATCCGAATATCCATGCCATCCTTGTATCAGAATCCTTTCTTAAGCCATGTCTACCTTCCATTCAATTCAATTCAATTCAATTTATTTATTTCATAAAACAGTTACACTGTGTGCGAAAGTATACAACCATCAAAATATTAAAATGACCACAACGTAATAATTAATTAAGTACAACTACAAAAGCATAACAGAAAGAACAAAAATGTCTGTTAAAATAAAATAAAAATGTCAACTAGATAAAATAAAAAATACAATAAAATATAATTAAAAATGTCCACTATAAGATAATTAATTAATAACAAATAAAATAGAATCATACATTACATAATCAGAATTAAAGTAAAAATTTATGTCAACTAAAATAAAATACTTATCGAAAACTCATCAATTGTATATAAATTTTTCTCTAGCAGAAGCTGTCTTAATTCCTTTTTAAATTGACTGAAACCAGATATAGTTTTTAAATTTGTAGGTAGTCTATTAAACATAGCTACAGCCTGATACTTTGGGCAGTGCTTGGCATTTCTTATTCTCTTCCTGGTTTCCACTTAATCCGCAATGATAGATCTGGTAAGGGTGGGGGTGGTGTAGCCATTTACCTTAGAAGTCATCTCCCTTTTAGTATTCTTGACAAATCTCCTATTGATTATTCTCACTCTTCCGAACATATCTTCATTGAAGTTATTTTCGCACATTCTAAGTTACTTCTTGGTGTATTTTATAACCCTCACCTTAGCATTGATTACTTTGCCAAGTTTAACGCTCTTTTGGAAAAATTTGTCCCTACTGTTGATCATACCATTATAATGGGCGATTTCAACACCTGCCTCATTAATAATGACTCTCAATATATTAGTCGATCCACTAAACTTCGTTCTATTATAGACTCCGTTGACCTTAATATCCTCCCTCTTAATTCTACTCATCACTTCCCACACTGTGCCCCATCTTTGCTGGATCTTATTATTGTATCCTCTACTGATCATGTTAGCTCTCATGGCCAATTCAACGCTGAAGCCTTTTCGTACCATGATCTTGTCTTCCTTTCGTACAAAATCCGCTGCCCTAAGCCTAAACCTCGTGTCGTGATGCAACGGAGCTTTGCTTCGATGAATGCTTATAAGTTTATGACTGATCTTAGTGGCATTGATTGGGACTCTGTTTTCCAAGCACAGAGTATTGATGACAAGCTTGAAATTTTTAATTCTCTTTTGATTCAGGTGTTTGATGTCCATGCTCCTCTTAGACCCGTCAAGCTGAAACACTTGCCTGCACCATGGCTCACCGATGAAATAAAAAGTGTAATGGCTAAGAGAAATGCTGCAAAGGTTAAGTATAGAAATGACCCTACCGATGCGAATCACGAGCGCTACAAGGTACTGCGTAATCGTTGTAGTCGATTATGCAGAGACGCTCAGCGAAAACATATTCACGCTTCTGTTGAAAACGGTGATCCTGCAAAGGTATGGTCTTTTCTCAACTCCTTGGGTATAGGTAAAACCAGCAATTCTAATTTTCCTAACTTTGACCTAAACTCCATGAATCTTCACTTCACATCTTGCTGTCCTATCCCCTCTTCCATCAAGCAGGCTTCATTAAATTCACTTTCTTCCTTTCCACGTCCTTCTTACTCTCCGTTTTCGTTTAAACATGTAACTGAGCGTGAAGTTGAAAAAAATATCTTTGCCATTAAATCCAACGCTGAGGGCCTGGACGGTATCAGTCGAAGAATGGTATTGCTCGGCCTCAGTGTTGTATTACCTATTCTTGCACATATTTTCAACTTCTCGCTTAGCACTGGCACATTCCCCAACTGTTGGCGTCGTGCAGCAGTTATTCCTATTCCCAAAGTGGGCAATCCTTCTAGCATGTCACATTACCGTCCTATTTCTATCTTGCCCTTCCTCTCAAAAGTTCTTGAGCGCCTTGTTCACCATCAGCTTAATTTCTTTATCAATTCTAACAATCTCCTCAGCCCTTTCCAATCCGGTTTCCGCCCTGGGCACGGAACAGTGACTGCTCTAACTAAGGTCTCTGATGATGTGCGGCTGGGTATGTCAAATCAACAGGTAACGGTTTTGGCTTTACTTGACTTTAGTAATGCCTTTAACACGGTCGATTTTGACATTCTCCTAGCTATGTTACGCTCGCTGCATATGTCGGATGGGGTCCTTGGTTGGTTTAGCGGTTATCTGGTTGGACGGCAGCAATGTATCCGTGTAGACAGTAAAGTTTCTGATCTCACTAATATAACTGCGGGTGTGCCTCAGGGTGGAGTACTTTCTCCTCTCCTCTTCTCTATTTTTATCAATTTCCTAACACCGCTTCTCTCTTGTTCTTTTCATCTATATGCGGATGACCTACAAATTTATACCCAAGCGCCTCCTGACGAATTTGACTCAGCCATTGATGCTCTCAACATTGATCTTGCGACCGTCCTTCAATGGAGTCATAAGCACGGCCTTACGGTCAATCCAAACAAGTCGCAGGTCATTGTTATTGGTGGTTCGAGACAGGTACATCGAGTGGACTATGGCATGGCCCCTCCCTTGACCTTTGATGGTGTTGCTCTGCCTTTCTGCAGCGTTGTGAAAAATTTGGGTGTACTTTTCGACACAACCTTATCTTGGTCTCAGCAGGTATCGCAAGTCAGCCGTAAGATTTTCGCTTCCTTGGGTTCGCTCAAAAGATGGAAAAATTTGCTTCCTATAAGAACCAAGATCGAACTTGCTCAATCTCTCCTCGTTCCAATTCTAGACTATGCAGATGTCTGTTATCTTGACCTCAATGAGGATCTCCTCGATAAGCTTCAGAGGTTACAGAACATCTGCATAAGATTCATTTATGGATTGCGCAAGTTCGATCATGTGTCAGAATTTAGGAACCGGCTGAAGTGGCTGCCTATCAGGTTGCGCCGGAATGAGCATATCCTTCTACTCCTTTACAAAGTCCTATATGATCCTTGTTCCCCTCCCTACTTGAAGGATTGCTTTCATTATCTGGGCGATGACCACAGCCGCAATGTCCGCTCCAAGAGCGACAATATCCTCCGCGTTCCACGAGCACTCTCTCAGTCGGGGTACTCTAGAGAATCTTTCGTCTCAAGGGCGTCACATCTATGGAATGAACTACCGTATGACATTCGTCACTCTAAATCTCTGTCAATTTTTAAATCAAAATTACATAATTATCTCCTTTCAAAATCAGTTGTTATTTAATTTTCCTATAACTTGTGTATTTATATATATTTATGTATATATTTTATTTATTGTATATATATATATATATATGTATGTATGTATGTATGCTTATAGATATATTGATATATTAATTAGGTATTAATTGTAATTGTTTTGCTTCTGCAACTACTTGCAAATTCTTAAGCTGTCTCTTTAAAGGTAGAGGTTGCCTGGAAGAGATCGCTACAAGCGATAAGGTCGCCTTTGCTTACTTTTAGTTATAGTATATTGTACCGTTTTGTGTTTTAATGTTGTGTTTGTTGTAAGCAATAAAGAGTTTATCTATCTATCTATCTAATTGTGGTCACATAGGATGTTATTCTATATTTTGAAAACTTTTAGACATATTTTGAATCACTCTCAAACACCCGTGTTTTGCAGGAAATGGACTAAATTGTAGGGGTTGTTTAGGGCACCATACTGAATAACTCCCTATGGGAGTAGCAAACGGAAGAAAATCGACCTACAAAGTTAGTCCGGTTGTGTATGAGACGCCGATTTTTTTCCGTTTTTCAGCACTGGTCTCATAGGGAAAGTTGTTCAGTACGATGCCCTAAACAGGGTTCGAAGGATATATATCAATGGATATATATCATGATATATATCCGATATATATCCAACGACTTTTTGTGATATATATAAATATTTTTTAGTCTTTTTCGGTGTATTTCTACTTCTACACCATCTAGTGGTACATACATAGTACATACAGTAGTAAAGTTATAATTAAAGTTAAAAATAAAAAGGTTTTTGTTTGTTGATTATTTGATAAATAAGATTTTATGTTTTGGTTGATTTTGCCTGATCGAATAAATCAATAAGAAGACTTATGTTTTGTTTATTTTAAGTACTTCAATAAATAAAACGAAGAATAACTACATAAAAAAATTGCCTATTTTCCAAAAGTCGTAGAACAAAAGTTGTTCAGTTCAATGGACAGGATCATCCCTGAAAAGTAACACAGTACTTTTCCTAACACCCTGTATAAAAAACCATTAAAAAAATATATATTTTTTTTAAATTATTATTATTTATTTATTGTTTAACAATTTAAATACATTTTTTTAATAATTTATTATATTTATGTAAAACATATGAAACAAATATACATAAATAATACTATAAAATAACAACCTGAAGTTCATACAAAATATCATAAATATCCGATATCATATCCATATCATAAATATCCGATATTTTGATATTTATTATAAATATCGGATATTTTCGAACCCTGGCCCTAAATAATATCTCCAATTTTATGAATTTCCTCCGAAACCCGGTGTATAGGTATTTTATGGAAATCTCTAATATCATCGGATCGTTGGACGACGTGGTGACCACACGAAAAGAAAAGAAGAACGTTAGAAAATCGTTCGAAAAAGCCAAGTAATTTCAGATATAATGCGAGACAAAATATAGGTACATATATGTACGTACTTTTCTAAATATAAGTACATAAATGTATGTATACACCTCTTCTCGTAAGTCATAAAAGACCAACATATCAACTATTTCTAAGAATGTAACACCACAATACGGATAGAATAGATAGCTTCCTTTTGAAGTTAGTTAAAAGAACAGTTTCCCATTTGGGGTGTCATGGTTGGTTTCACGGAGACATAAAAATAGCTCACGAGATATAAACATATGAAAATAGACTACGATTTAGTTAGAAAGAAAGCACAAGAAAGTAATAGCTCTACCAACTTTCTCACTCAGTGTTAAATAAATGTATCAAATCATTATGTTCAGTAATCAATTATGCGTATGTTGGCAGATTTAAACGATTTGAAGGATTCCAAAACAAAAATATGCCCTACATAAGCACCAACATTGATTATGTACCAATCTAACTAACTAAGCTATCTTCTCTATCCTTGCGTGTTGCGGCGAATTTTATCGGACCAATAAATTTGCCATAACGGCATTTGGAATGGCTGCACATAGGTAGGTACAGAAGCGACACTTATGTGCATTGTGCAGTCATTCTAATAAACATAGATCTACATTATCCTGTCTTGTGTTGATCCTATTTTACGTCAGGCGTCCGTACCTACATGTAGATAGTTGTCGTATTAAAACCTGCACTTACCACATCCTCCCCAGAAGCGTTGTCCACAAACTTTTCCAACTCCGACTCAGTTTCAGTATCCGAATCAAAGTCATGCCTCGCCGTGTGCCTCACAGGAGGATTAAACTTCGCCATAGCTGCTTTCACCACCTCTTCGTCACCAGATTCCTCAGGACTTTCAATCTCTTCTGCGTTCACTACAACCGTCTCGTCGTATAGCATAGCATTCGCATCCACGCGAGATACCGCTTCACGCGCCCTTGATAAATCGTTTTTCAATGTTTGACAGTGTTTGTCGTTTGTTGCCATGGCAACGCGGAGCCGACCCAACCTGCCTGTGTCGTGCCTTTTCAGCGAAAGACGGAAAGTGAACCATTTTGCAGGTGCAGCTAAATGCTTGGCACAGGATGGCACCAGTTTTACGTGATTGATGTGATGGACATGTCGGTGATTATCAGAAAAAGACTACTTTGTTAGAATAAACAGGGCAAAGATACAGGGTGTTTACGTCTGTCTGAGGGAGGTACTAAAAATAAAATATCCTAAGATTTTGTACTGACCCTTCTGGAAAGATCAAGTTTTTTACTCCACTGCCTCAGAACAGAAGGATCATTTCTATTAAGTTAGCTTTACAGTAGCCGCCGTCGTCACTTCCGTGGCTATATATATTCTGGTCCAAGTTTAATTGAAACTATTGACTCGAAAACAAGAAGACAAAACATAGATTAATTACTTGTTTCATGCTCTGACATTCAGTAACTATTTTAAATAAAGCAATACATTCTTACGGAGATGTTCAAGAAACTGAATACGATTATGCGTCTATAATAGAGCGTAACATTTCGCTTGAATGCACGCACTGTTAGACGATCCCCATAAATAGTCAAGTAGAATAGATACGAGTATACAGTACCTAGGTAAATTCTTTGACGCCTTCGGTATTTAAGAGGGAAAACGCATTCTATACTTCCATTTCAAATGCGAAAGTATGTTTTTGGTGTCTCGTTCTCGGATAAATACGGCAAAGTTGTAACATTACGTCTCTGCCACTGTGGTGTGAGCATACATCTCATTTTCATGGAAATATATTTATCTGGTCTAGCTTACCACAAGTCGGAAATATCGGGCAGCATATTAAGAGCGTCGCGTGCGCAGAAACATCGTAAATATTTACTTATTTACATACAGTGAATCATAACATAAACTACTGACATTTTAAAACTGAGGAAATCTGTTAGAGAAAATAATAAAACGATTTTACAGAAATAATCTAAGAAATTTATTTATTAAAATAAAACTAGTCTATTCTATATGCTTTACAAAAATATGTGATCAACAACCCGTGGTCTAATGTGCTAATAACAAACAGGTGTACATATCCAATTAATGTCACTATTTAATTCGAAAGTATTTAAATCCTGATAATAGTCTACATACACAATGAAAAACAGAGATCTAAATTATGGAAAATTATGAGATACATGTCAATCTTAAAGGATGAAATATCAAAAGCACACTTTTAAAATTTAGGGAATTACGAGTCAAAATTACCAGTACTTAATTATTACAAAATTCTTATAAAAACTATTATCCTTTATCATCAAAGTGTACATTTTCAATCAGAAAAGGTTTGCTAAAAATATAATAAGAGTTTTATAATACAAAAATATCAAATTGTAAAATTTTGGTACAAAATAAGTATTTCCACTTTCTACTCTACTGTTTCTAACCTACACCAAAACATGCAAAAAATATACATTTATTCACATTTTATAATTTACGTAATACAAAATTGTCATCGGATGATAATATTGTGATTATTGTGCTCTATTCAATATTATTCCACGTTTTCCTTATGTCCAGCATAATGCAAAACGTACAATATTTATTTATTTAACAGGTAATGAGAATAATTACGAAATCAACGATAAGTAGATATGATTTTTGTTTAAAATGTTGTTATAATGAAACTAAATATCACAATATTTGTTTCAGTCTTAAATGATTTTAGGGGTAAGGGAAGTATTCTGAGGTTATAAAAGGCACTAAAAGAACAACTTGGCACATTTTTTCCGAGACTAGTAAATGACTTAATGAAACTTATCATCGGATAAATTCACAAGCGACGCGTCTCGAAACATCAGTCTAGATCACAGTCACAGACACTATTCCATAGCAATGTTTACATTCGGCTAAAATTAGTTCAACCAACTTTGTTTATGAGTTCATCGCATATCGCGGTCAGTTCCTCGTTCGCTTTTGTCTTTTGCTGGAGCGTTTCTTCAAGGGATGTAATGTGTAGCTCCTTTCTCTTAATCATGGCGTTCATCTTTAAGACTTCCGATTCGTGAGCACGATTAATCTTTTGCAACTCTTCGTTCGCGTGGTTCAATTTAGATGTTGCGTGCTGCTTAAGTAGCTCGTAATTTTTATGCATTTTAGCGAGATTCTCTTCAAATTCCTTTATCGACTTCTTATACGCATCTTCGTTAGCTTTGAAACCGAGAATTATTTGTTTACTTTTTTCGTACTTGCTATGCAGATCGCTGAACGACACTTCCATGCTTGCTAAATGAGCAGTTTGCTCATCTCTCTCTTTTATTAGTTGCAGCCTCTCTTCCGCATGTCGTTTCTTATCCTGCGCAGTCTCGTCTATCAAACTGGCGATCGTCCTCTCATATTCCTCGACAACCTTTGCCATTTTTTTATTGATTTGAGCCTTCTCGTTAAGTTTTTCGTTCAGATCGTTTATTTTCTTCAATCTATCTTCACTTATCATTTCTAAGTTCTTCATTTGAGACTCTAACGATGCTAATCTGTTTTGTAACTCTTTGGTTTCAGACCTGAGGTTATAAACACTTATTTCTTTATCGGCTAAAAGTTCGCGCAACTGTGTTAAAGCTAAGCCAGCTTCATTGTCTCTATGAACTTCAGCGACGGTTGTGTCATGAGCCATCAAAGAATTGTTAGCAGCGCTCATAGAAAGTAGTCTATCAATAACAGCAATGGCGGGAGACGTGAATGTAAGAGAATGTCGGTTTGATCTTACAGGAGTAATGGTCTTATTTCTTGGTGTAACGACAGGGTTCACTGCAGGATTTACTACCATCATAGGTTTGGATACCGTCACGTTAAGGTCATCGTAACTGTCTTCGGCAGTGCTATTTAAATCCATTTCTTGTGTTGTATTCATACCTGAAGGTCCCGCTAAAGGCGAAGATTTTTCAAATGTTGCATCTTTTGGCATAGGTGCTACTATAGGTGTTGTTTCATCAACAATTGTTTCTCTTGGAATAGGTGACTCTGTTAAAGGCGAAGATTTGTCAAAAGTAGCATCTCTTGGAATAGGTGGCCCCACTAGAGGCGACGATTTGTCAAAAGTAGCATCTCTCTGAATAGTGGGCCTCTCTAATGGCGACGACTTCTCAAAAGTAGCATCTCTCGGGACAGGTGGCCTTTTATTTTTTACAGGAGTGCTCTGTTTTACTTGCATTTGACCATGTTTAAGAGCGGCCAATACGCCGTCGGAAGACAGCCGTTTAGCAAATAATGGATCAAATTTTAAGAATAAACTTTCTTTTCCACTGTCGCTTATTGTATTCGCGTTTTGGTTTAGAAGAAATTCGAAAGCTTCAGCATCAATAAATAATTCTGCAGCGTCTGGATTTTCCTCATTCCCTTGCAGTGGTTCAGAGAATTGCATCATATCAACATTTTCGTCCTCTAAATCACCTATCTTATCATAATTTTTAAGCTCATCTGCTTCAAGAAATGGGCCTTCAACAGTGTCTTCATCTTCAGTATTAATCTCTGGAACCGTACTCTCTTTGTCATTGTTTGATGAACAAGTAGTGCCACTTATGTTTTCATTTGATTCTTTTTCTTCAGGAAGATCCGATTTCATGTTATTTTCCAAGTGCATCATTTCTTTTTCCAATTCGATGTCCACAGGTTTGTTTTCAACAGAAAATGCGATGGTTTCTTTATAAGGCAATTCACTACGAATTACAGGTTTTACTTCGTCTTTTGAGATTGCAAATGAATTTTCGGGAGACATCCGTATCTTACTTTTCGTAGCAAATGGATCGTCGGTAGCCAATGGTGGAGGTGTCTGACAAATTCTGGTTCTTGTTGCGAACGGACTTCTAACGTTTTCTGGTGGAGGCGATTGTTGAATTTTAGATTTAGTGGCAAAAGGATTGAAAGTAGAGTCCTGTAAATTCGGCACATTGGACTCAGATTTTACTTGAACAGCTTCATCAGATGAAGCACCAGCAGATAGATAAATCGATTGCTCTGAAGATGATGTCCCATTGATTATGTCTGAACCTGCAGAAGGGTAAGATTCAACACCTAATTGTTTTTCTTCTATTTTACAGTCACTTTTCTGTGAATCACTTGTAGCAACATTTTGATTAACAGAATTTTCGTCAACGCTTTTTGGCGTCTTAGGTTCAAGCATTGTTTTAATTTTTTCAGAACATTCTGGTGATATAGCTACATTCGCAGGTGTGGCTGGCTTCGAACTAGTAGCAGATTTTCCTGAAAATGTTGCGTTCATCTTTTTATTATTTACTACTGGCCTTTTTTTATCAGGCTGCGATCTGCGTCTGTAGTTTTTGTTGTCTGTTTTTTTGAGAGGTTCTTGCTCAGTATGAATATTTTGTTCAAATGCTTGTGTTTCAGCTACATCTAGAGCAGGTGACATTCTTATTTTTGTTTTAGTGGCAAATGGGTCATCAATTTCATCAAAATTAAAATTATACCCTTTAGAAACAATCTTTGGCGAAATTGGGGGAGACTTGATTATTTTTGACTTGGACGCAAATGGATTTACAGTTTCATTAATATTTTCAATAGGTCTTACTGCAACGTCATATCCCATTTCGTGTGATACTGACACAAATGGACTACTATTTTCTGATGAAATTATTTCTTCGTCAGTTGTTGCAATGGGCTCTATCTTGACCATATCTGGCGGAGTTACATCTAATAACTTCTGTTCATGTTCTATGGAGTCTGATTGCAGGGGACTTTTATCATTACCAATATTAGTACCAGCAGGAAGAAGTGGTGTTTCTGTTGCACAAAAAGTATCATTATCTAATGCTTGTTTAGGATCAGTATCGAGATTTGTTATTGTTACTGGAACATTATCATGCACTGTGTAACTATATTTATTAGCGGATAGTCGGTTTAATGATTTTTCTTGTTCGTCAGCTTCTTCTTCAGGTGACATAACATCTGATTCATTCAAATTTTTATCAGTATCGATGTGTTTCAAATCATCAATTTCAGAATTTGTTTTTTCTGTCACTTGTACGGGAGACATGCACGTTTTTTCAATATCTACTTTTTTTATTTCAGTAAGCGATTCACTTACATGGTTATTCTTCTTATTGTCTTCCACAGTATCAAAGTTACTTTTTGTATTGTATTTTTCCGAAACAATGTCAATAGCTTTAGCAACAATCGCATCAACTTCTTGCTTAATAAATTCAATGTCACTCTGTGTAATTGATGCTTTGGAATTTTCTGGTGTGACATTCGTAATTATAGGAGATTCGGATGAAAAATTTGAACCTAATGTGCAATTTACTTCATTATTAAGATTAGGTATTTCAATTTTAGGGAAATTATTGTCGTTACCAGAAGTTTGATCATCATTTTTGTTTTGTTCAAAATTAGAACAACCCACATTCTCTACAGAAAACTTATTCGTTTCATTCAACTCTCTTTCAACCTGCATGTCTATCATACTCACATCCGTAGATTCTACATCTTGTGCCATAATATTTTCAAGTTTGTTACTTTCAGCTTCATGAGCAGCATGATTAACTTCTTGTTGCATAGAAACGGCTGTAAGAGCAGAATCTAGAACATTAATTTGTTCAGAAGTTTCGGCTTTCATATTCAGTTCAGAACATATCTTGTCAAAAACAAGTACAGGTTTGTCAGCATCGTTAGATACTGTAAAAGGCGTAAGTGAGTTGATATATTCAGATTGGTTTTCAGAAAATGGCGTAACCATGTTGACATCGTCACCTACTACTGATGGTAGAACATTTTCAAGTACACTTTGGGTTCCAGTTAGATTATCTAGAACTTGAGTGTTTTTAGAAATTGTAGCTGTTAATGCATTCATTACGGTTTCACTTTCAGAGAATTTATTGTCATTGGGAAGTGTGTTTTTAGCAGTGTTTAATTCAAACTTACTTTCAGGTTGAATATCATTTTTAGTTAGTATATTTTCACAAACAGCCTTTACCATATTTTCTTTAAAATCAGATAAAAATATGTTGTCTGGTGAAGGACTTTCATTTGATTTATTATCTAATAAAGAACCTACTGAGGAAACGCTACTTTCATGTTGGTTAATTTTAGGGATTTCTTCAGCAATTTTATCGAGAGTATGGGAAATATTTTCCAGTTTAGAGTTCATCAATGGTAGTGAAGGAATGTCATCATCTTCTGGTAGAGGAATATCAGCAGGCAACATATTGATACCTTCATTCGATACTTCCACTTTTTTATTATCATTAACAACGGGTGGTATGTTGAAAAGAAGAATTCGCGGATCAGCTATTAAAGGAATTTGTGATAGAGACTTTACACCCATATTTTCTAACCCTGGTGAATTAACAACAGATTTTTCATTAGTTTGAATAGTTGAGTTAACAGCAACTGGATCTGTGACTAATTCATTAGCAAGATTTTTAGGATGTACTATATCTATTTCATCACTTACAGAATTAATGGCTTGTTCAGTTTTCTTGTCAGCTTGAACTTCTTCTACTATCTTCTCTTCTGGCGTAGTGTTGGCAATGGTGACTATTGAATCATTCTGTTTTGCAGTCTCTATGGATGCAGCAGAGATATTAGCAGATTTTGCATCAGAGGCATTCAAAGTTCCTGAAGAAGCATCCTTTTTGGGTTCCACCAGATCATCAATACTAGAAAGGACATCTTCAGTAGAATCCAGAGTGTGGGATTTAAATGAATCATTTTTAGTGAAGGTAGATTCACAGTCCACAAATTCACTGTCTGATTCAGTATGAGCAGCACTCTTGTTCAATTCTGATAGTGTTTTAGTAGAAGTTGCAGTTTTGTCCATAATTCCGGAATCATTGTATGAAATATCCATATACTCAACAGACGCATCCATATTTTGTCCTTCATCTTCTTTCTTAACTTCACTTTCAACTTTAGATAAATCTAGAGTTCTTTTAGAATCAGAACCTTTAGGTAGTTGGAAAAACAGCTTATGGATAGGTATTTTCTCATTGCTAAATATTATTGTAGAATCATCTTTCCATTCCAGATCATTTTCAAGATTTTCATTGAATACTATGCTATCTTTAGGTGGAGTGTTTCTTCTGGTCAAGGGGTCCTTAGTTTTGTGACCAACAAGAGGTGTAGATGCCGAGACATTTTCATTCTTTCCATCTTGTGTTTCTGGTGAATGCACAATTGGTGGACTAAGAGTTTCCAGCTTAGCATTGTCTTCTTCTCCAGGTATGGGACTCTGAGACGGTCGGAACATATTCAAAACACTCTTCAGACCTCTGATGATTGGGGATGCTGGTTCACCTTTAGGTATTTCTTTTGTCGGTGTTGTTGCTTCAGGAGTATGTGCCATTGAAGAAGCGGAGCTTGGTAGTGACATGTTGTCATCAATAATATCATTTGGTCCGGTTAGTGTTACAGTCACATTGTTATCAACTGTGACTGTTGAGTCTAAAGGTTGCAAGACACTTCTATTTCCATCACTTACCTGGCCAAGGTCTGTTGGAAGACTTTGTAAAGGGAGTGTCTTCTGTGTTTTGATAATTGTGTCATTTTTAGTTAGTGTAGTATGGAGAGATCTAGTCATATTTCCATTTTCACCCTCAAGGGTATTGTTTGTTTCATAACTTCTGTTATCAAAGTTACCTGCATAGCTTTTGGACATGGGTGAAGCCGCGGGCGTAACAGAATACCTCAATTTCATGTTCAATTCAGATACATCCAGTTCTTCATAGCCTTTTTCAGTACACGGCGTCCGAGCATTATTATGATGGAAGGCATTCTCTTTGTCGTCGAAATCACAGACACTACTGTCAATATCCATCGGCTCTACGTGCTGAGCCATTTCACCAGTTACACTTCACCTTGCACTTGAGAATAAAACTTGTAACCGTCCATGAAAAACTCGAAGACTACATCCGTACACGAAGTTTTTATCATCACCGCGCGTCGATCTGAAGGCAACAAACACAAAAAATCAGTCCAATGTTTACAGTGAATGTAATTCAGAGTTTCACTAGATTTCTAACGCGCATTTTATGAAGCGACAAGGTATGTATGTCATTTGAAAACAAATATGTCGAGAACACGCAACTCACTCTGAAAATCTATTTTTATCCTTTTAGTGGCGCACACTCTGCCGGGAGCGCCCAAGGGAATCTTGCCAAAAAGCTGAAGCTGTTTGATTCAATTCAAACACAAATACACCGCAAGCGCAGCAAACGAACCGAGAAACCGTTTGAAAATCGGTTTTTTTAATTTTAAAATGTCAAACTTGAACTAGTGTCACTTTATTGTTGCCATATTACTGCTACGGATTCTACCAAAAATAACTAACTTAAAGAAAAAAGGTTTTTTATTTATCGCTGGCTAGTTTTACGGAAAAAACTGACTGTGAAGGCCATTAAGTAAATAAAGTAATAAAGTATTACTTTTCACATTTTAAAATAGCTTTCGGAATATATTTTTTTCAAGCACATCAAGAATTCGCTCGAACGAAAACTCTGAAAAAATGCATGCTACACCACCGCGTTTTCAACAGAAATAAGCAAGCACAAAAGCAAGCCCAGAAAAAAGCAAAAGTCAGTCGTTCGTTTTTGAGGTTGTTTGTTTGAGTTTGAGTTAAGATCACAGAGATCTCGTAAATTCATGAAAAATTCACCTAAAATTCTCTCTAATTTTATTCTAATTAGTGTTGAAATTATTTTCCCTTAAATTTCTTCAGTAGGAATTAGTTTTGAAACTTTAGACCTGAAATTATTGTCCTTTTGTGACCTTTTATAACTGTATTATTTCTTTGAAAATGCTGACTAAAAATCGTACATTGCTTTCTAAATTGAAAGTCAGGCGGAGATATTACTGCAGAACGTTCTCAACTCAGCCACAAGTTGCTGAAACTGAAGTTGTTTTCACAAATGGGTATGTGTTTGAGGTTATGATTACAGTTTTTAGGTTAGGTTCAAATTCATAGTTCCGAATCGTTATGACCAAGGGAAAAACGGTTCAAAATGCCTGTATATGAAACTCATGGAAACTGTACCAGAAAGTCATGTTCAGGTCTACAATATTTGTCCATCATTTCCATAGTTTTCTTTGATTTGAGTCTTACTGTTCTTGGTGGAATAATAAATAATAATAATATACTTTATTACACTTAAAGACAACAATAACCTAGGAAAATAACAAAGACATTTGCTCTCCTTAACTTACGTATACGATATGACACCTATCTTCTCCCTGACTTATTTTAACTGATTCAAAAATACTATCATAATTTTATTTATCTGAATTTATTTCTAGAACCACCCCACTATCACTCTCAACTGGTCGCTATGCTCGCTTCGCCGATGGCGCTTGCGTGGCAACACTTGGCAACACCAGCGTCCTATCCACTGTAGTATCAAAGGCTAAACAGAGTCCAAGCTCATTTCTACCGCTGGTTGTAGACTACAGACAGAAAGCGGCCGCTGCAGGAAGGATCCCTACAAACTTCTTGAGAAGAGAAATGGGTAAGGTATTGAGTTTAAATGCAAAGTTATATTCAGTAAATAAATTTATTGCGTATGCCATTATGGTCAGGCATATGTAATGCAAAGGAATGGTGATGTTGTATATATGATGGTTGGAGTCCAGGTTCTTCTATGGTCAGCTGCTGCCATGCTCGACGCAGGTTGATGATCAGTAGCTGAGTGATATTATAAAGACCGTAGCTATTTACTTAAGGCGAAATCAGTCCGAGGAAGCCGAGCTAATGAGGGGGTGAAGCAGCGCGCGGGAGGAGCAGGCGCGGGGGTACGGGGAAATAGCAAGCGCAGCGTAGCGCAGGCTCCCGCGCACGACTCGACGGTATAGGCGAGAGGTTTAGGGTAAACATACTAATAGTAGAACTATTTTGTATTATCGATATGTAGTAAATTTTTATGTAATATTATAAATGTTTCGTACCAGGACGTTATTTATATTTATAAGAATCAAACTGACCCTGGCTACGTTCAATGGACGCACGTTACGACTAGACGAACACCTGGCGCAATTAGAAGAGGAGCTGAAGCACATAAGGTGGCACATTGTAGGGTTATGTGAAGTCCGAAGAGTGGGGGAGGACACCATAACTCTGGGATCGGGCCATCTTCTGTATAACCGAGAAGGAGATCAGGCCTCCCAAGGTGGCGTCGGATTAATGGTTAATAAGGTTCTCTGTGCCAACGTTGTAGAGATATCAAGTGTGTCGAACAGGGATGAAGGGACGAAGTTCTGCGAGATTAGACGTAAGAGCAAAAAGTCCAAACTTTCGACGGAAACTCTCAGCTTAATGGAAGAGAGACGTACAGACCCATTGTCAGCTTCGACGAAAAGTCAAGAGCGCAACAAAACCATCCAGAGGCTCGTGCGACGTGATCTCCGATCCGCAAACACGCTCTTGATTGAAAAATCAATTGAGCAGAATCGGGGACCAAAGGTGTTCGCACGGCCTTTGGGTAGGAGCCACCTGACGAAGCTGACAACTGAATCTGGGGAAGTCGTCGCATCCAAGCCGGAGGTTCTGTCGGAAGTGGAAGACTTCTATGGCAAGCTCTACGCCTCGCAAGCTTCAAAGCCCGTACCCGATACTGAGGATTGCAGAGCCACCCTCACACGCCACTTCACCGAGGACCTGCCCGAGATCAGCCGAGACGAGATCGAAATGGCCCTGAAACAGTTAAAAAATGGAAAAGCCCCAGGGGAGGACGGGATCACGACAGAGCTCCTAAAAGCTGGAGGAACTCCCTTATTGGAACAGCTCCAACAGCTCTTTAACTCCGTTCTCTTCCATGGGAGAACTCCGCAGGCATGGCACAGAAGCATGGTGGTACTGTTCTTCAAAAAAGGAGACAAAACCCTATTGAAGAACTACCGCCCCATTTCGCTTTTGAGCCATGTTTACAAACTGTTCTCCAGGGTCATCACGAACCGTCATGCGCGAAGACTCGATAAGTTTCAGCCTCCCGAGCAGGCCGGGTTTCGAAGGGGTTATAGCACCATAGACCACATTCACACGGTACGGCAGATTGTACAGAAGTCTCAAGAGTACAATCGGCCCCTGTGCTTAGCGTTTGTGGACTATGAGAAAGCTTTCGACTCCATCGAAATCTGGTCTGTTCTGGAGTCTTTGCAGCGTTGCCAAGTCGACTGGCGATACATCGAAGTGATGAGATGTCTGTATGAAGCCACCACAATGACCGTACAAGTACAGGACCAGCGGACTAAACCTATCCATCTCCATCGAGGAGTGAGACAGGGGGACGTCATATCCCCGAAACTGTTCACTAACGCTCTGGAGGATATGTTTAAGACGCTGGACTGGAAAGGTCGTGGTATTAATATAAACGGCAAGTACATCTCTCACTTACGATTTGCAGACGACATCGTCATTATGGCAGAAACGCTGTAAGACCTACAACGAATGGTAGATGACCTAGCTGATTCTTCTCGCCGCATCGGTCTCCGGATGAATTTGGATAAAACCAAAGTCATGTTCAACGAACACGTTGATCCGGAACCGATTGCCGTAAATGGAATCCAACTCGAAGTTGTTCAACAGTATGTCTACCTAGGGCAAACGCTCCAACTAGGTAGAAACAACCTTGAGAAGGAAGTCCAGAGAAGAATACAGCTAGGTTAGGCAGCATTCGGAAAACTCCGTCGAGTCTTTTCGTCGCCAATACCGCAATGCCTTAAGACGAAAGTCTTCAACCAGTGCATCCTACCTGTCATGACATACGGAGCCGAAACGTGGACACTCACGGTACGACTGGTCCATCAACTGAAAGTCGCTCAGCGAGCTATGGAGAGAGCTATGCTCGGAGTTTCTCTAAGGGATCGTATCCGAAACGAAGTAATTCGACAGAGAACTAGAATGACCGACATAGCTCAACGTATTAGCAAGCTGAAGTGGCAGTGGGCTGGTCATATCTGCCGAAGGACCGATAACCGCTGGGGTAAGCTGGTCCTTGAGTGGAGACCGCGTATCGGCAAACGTAGCGTAGGACGCCCTGTGGCAAGGTGGAGCGACGACTTACGCAAAGCTGCGGGCAGTGACTGGAGAAGTAAACCCGAAGACCGGGTTCAGTGGCGTGCTTTAGGAGAGGCCTATGTCCAGCAGTGGACTACAATAGGCTGTTAATGATGATGATGATGAATAATGGATAATGTCTAGTAATCCGACGAGTAGGTATGATCCCGATCCCAAAGCCAAGCTAAAATGCGTTTATCCATGCAAAGCATTCTTACCCTTATTTTTCTTACCACATTTACGAAAACTATAAAGGATGCTATCAAACCCCACGATTATCCATGGTCACCTGCTGATAATAATTTGTTATGATTAAAAATATACATTTGCTTTTTCGGAACTCGCCAGTGACGTATTGATTTATGTGAAATTATTTTTTGAAGTACAAAACAAGGTTGTACGGAACCCTCCTCGCACGAATCTAATTCGCGCTAAACCGGTATTTATCCATCCACACTAATTTTGTAAATAAGATAGATAGCGTTGCCCCGTAGGTATAACCGCGAGGCACAGGAAGGCAAAATACCATACCATACCATAACAGCCACAACAATCTACTGCTGGTAATGGGCCGCCCCCTATTGGGGGGTACTACAATACAGTATGTAAAAATTTAAATGACTACAAATATTTTGAGGGGTAAATCAGTCCATGAAACTAAAAAAGATTTCCAAAAAAACAGAAGTCGAAACACAACAACTTTTTTTCCTCCCATACAAAAAACTGGGCGGCGACGGGCGTACCAGCCAACAAATTTTGTAAGGGAGGACAATTTTTTTATTTTGTTTTTTTATTTTGTCCTGTGTTTCTGAGGAAACGTTTTTAATTTTCATGGATGCCTTAGAATATTTGCAGCAAATTTATATGGATATAATTGTATTTTTACCATAAAAAAAACCTAGTCCTTGCAATGTACTTCTACCCTACTTTCAAAAAAATACATCGCTAGAATACGTAAACATTAGTGAGAACTACTTTACGCAAGCAATGTTTTTATAGGTACTTACCCTTTCAAGTTACTAATCCTTTGTTTTTTATAGGCACGCTTGGAAAGCGTCGCCTTTTTTTCTTTTATTAGGCATTATTCTTCCCCGCTAACTAAGTTTCGTAAACACGACGCTGCTAGAAAAAAGTTGTACGTGTCTGCTTCCGACGAGGCTCGGCGGCCGACTGAGGGGACGCGGGCGCGGTGGAAGTGGGCATGCTCTTGCGCAAACCCAACACACTATTGCGTTTGTGTTATTTTTTAATTAATTTTAACGAAAAAATCAGAAAATTGACGCCATACGTTGATAACACATATAATAAGGAAAAAGAAGACACAAAATAAATTATGAAATATTGGATAACAATCAAATTGTTCAGCTTTTTAGTGTAAAAAGTGGCCGGAAAACGCAAAATCAGAGCCTACTTTGCGATTTTTTTCTATCGAGGCAATTTTATTAGATCGTGTTTCGGGCCCCATAGTTTTGTAGCAAATATCTTAAAGTACTACTAAAATTAATATCATTTCATTTTATTGAGATTTCAAGAAATGGTTTAGCAAATTCCGAACACTATTTTACCTTCTCGCGACGGTTTCTGAGCCGATTTCGCCTTAATGCACTTTTATTGCTAATACTATACATCTTATATACTAACGAATCTGTATTCTGCTACCAGCCGCTTTCTTTAAGTCATTGGTCCATGGTCACGGCCATTGATTTAAGCTGACAATATATTTTTTAAAATATATTTTTGTATATCTTCCAGGTCCAACAGAGAGAGAAATCCTAACGTCCCGTTTGATAGACCGCTCGCTCAGACCGCTTTTCCCTAGCAACTACAACTACGACACCCAAATAGTCTGCAATATGTTGGCTGTGGACTCAACAAATCCTCCCGAGACGGTGGCTATCAATGCTGCGAGCGCTGCTTTAGCGTTGTCTGATGTGCCTTGGAATGGACCCGTGGGTGCTGTTAGGTAATAATTAAACTTAAAAAATATGTTGAAATTACCAAAGTTCTAAATTGGTGCAATATTTTTAGTTTATGGAATAATATTACTTAAATAATCTTAACAAATTCCAAGTTTGCCGTGTGATGCCAGCTTGGATAGCATCACCCCATTTCTTCTCCGTAGGTGTTGTAAGAGGCAACTAGGGGACTCGAGGGTTTCATGTGTATTACAACTCTAGGCGACAGGCTGACAACCTGACACTAAGGTGATACACGAATCATCTGAAAGGGCGCTCAATACTTGTCAGACGTGGCGATAGCAACCGTAATCTTACGACCGTTAACGCTCTGCCTACCGTGCTTAAGGCGTGATATATGTATGTATGAAAAATGAAGAATGCATGTAACAATGAAGAAATTTCTCAGTATCCAAAGATACCATACTCTGTTTCCAGACTGGGCCAAATCGACAACGAGGTAATAGTGAACCCCACCCGCAAGGACCTGGAGCAGTCAGCGCTGAACCTGGTGGTGGCCGCCACCAGGAGCAACCTGGTGGTAATGCTGGAGGGAAGCGCCAACGACATGCTGCAACAGGATCTGCTCAAGGCCATCAAATTAGGTACGCAAGTAAGTTACATTTGTGGTTTTCTGAAAATTGTTTATCTGTTTTTTAGATCCATATAAACTGCCGTGTGATGCCGGCTTATAATAGCATCACCTCATGTCTTTCACGTATGTAGAAGTCGACTAAGGGACTCGAGGGTTTCATGTGTATTGCAATTTTAGGCGACAGGCTGAAAACCTGTCGCTATAGTGATACACATGTTTTCTGAAACAACCTTGGAAAACAATCCTGAAAAATGTCAGACATGGCGATAGTGACCGTATCCTTACGGCTAGTACGCTCTGCCTACCCCGCAAGGGATAAAGGCGTGATATATGTATATGTGTATGTATGTAACCTTTATATTAAGGCCTAAAAAGATAAAAACCGATTGAGCTAACGACTTACTTTACAAAACATTTTGTATCTTGTACACAGGTACAAAAGAAGCCCAACACATAGTCCGCGGCATAGAGAAGCTTCAAAAAGAGCGCGGCAAGCTGAAGCGGGAGTACGAGACCACGCCGCCGCTGCAGCAGGACGCCCTGGACACCATCAAGACACTGTCCAGCATGAAGATCAGGGAGATATTGAGGTAATTTATAAAAGGTGATATGACTCAAAAAGGTGTAAACGAAGATTTTGGCTGCGGACAGAGATGAATGGAAGAAGAAGACATGTTGCGCCGACCCCAAATACATTGGGATAAGGGCAGGCAGATGATGATGATGAGGTAATTAAAACATTTCAGAAAATAAATAGGTGTAGTGTTCATTGGGTCGTTCGTCGATTCGGTGTTCCACATGAAAAAGGAAAAATAGGTGTATAAACTACTGAA
Source organism: Keiferia lycopersicella (assembly GCA_029255805.1). NCBI lineage: Eukaryota > Metazoa > Arthropoda > Insecta > Lepidoptera > Gelechiidae > Keiferia > Keiferia lycopersicella. The sequence continues at coordinate 2,456,902 of JARACZ010000024.1, forward strand.
GATATACAGGGTGTAAAAATATTAGTTGCAAATGTTTGAAGGGATGAACCGGCTCATGAAACTGAACAACTTCCCCCAAGAAAAATAGGTCGAAATATGAGAAAGTTTTTTTGGACCTCCCATACAAATTGACTTGGTCAGTCGGTAATTTTGTACGGGAGGTGAATTTTTTTTTATATTTCGACCTATGTTCCTTGGGGAAAATTGTTCAGTTTCATGGACTGATTCACCCCTGAAAATATTTGCAGCTAATATTTTTACACCTTATATTGCGGCTTGAGGCAGCTCTGCTCAAAGAAAAATAAATAATTAATAAGAAAAATAAATATGTACAAGACAATTTGTTATTTTTTAAAATTATTTTTGTAATGCAATCGAAGGCAAAACATTTTTTTCTGAAAAGCTACCTTACCTTATCTATAACCAAGGATTTAGAATTTTTGTTCGATTTTACATACATATTATCCCTTGCGGGGTAGGCAGAGCGTTAACAGCCGTAAGAATACGGTCGCTATCGCCACTTTTGACCTTTTTGAGGATTGTTTTCCAAGGTTGTTTCAGAAAACACGTGTATCACTATAGTGACAGGTTGTCAGCCTGTCGCCTAAAAATTGTAATACACCAATAGTCTCGAGTCCCTTAGTCGCCTCTTACGACACCCGCGGGAAGGATGTGGGGTGATGCTATTCTAAGCCGGCATTACACATTACTATTTAAGATTTACAATAAAACTGGCTATCCAAAATGTCAATTTACTTATATTTTTTATTTCCTAAATAGTATAGAAAATTAATACAAAAATACATAAAAATACTCTCTCTCAAAAAAACAAGTGTTCAGGATGACATACTGAAATATCTCAAGTATTTTTCCTCCAATGTTCTTCATCCTTTTTTCTTCCATCAGCGACCACAGCCACGACAAAATGTCCCGAGACAACGCAATCTCGGACCTCCGACAAACAGTGCTCAACCAATTCCGGGAATCCCCCGAACTAGACTGGAACCAGCTGCAGGAGGCTTTCAACACCAACGTGAAGCAGATCTTCAGAAGCATGGTCATGGAGACTGACATCAGATGTGATGGGAGGCACCTGGATGATCTGAGGAATATTAGCTGCCAAGTAAGTGACAGTTCTTTGTAAGGCTAGTGCAAAACGTTCTTGGAGCGAGCACTAGATGGCGCTGTTACTAAAGTTTAACATCTCATACAAAGTAGATGGTTTTAAAACGCGCTATTAGAGTTTTCTCGCTACTATCATATAAATAAAGGGAACTAAGTTTGTGTTTAACAACAGCAATGTAAAGCAGATCTTTAGAAATATGGTAATGGAGACTGATATAAGATGTGATGGGAGGCACCTAGATGATCTAAGGAATATTAACTGCCAAGTAAGTTCTTTACTGCAAAAAGTTCTTGGAGAGAGCGCTAGATGGCGTTGTAACTAAAGTTGAACATCTCGTACAAAATTGAAGGTTCTCAAACGCGCTGTCAAAGTTTTTTCGCTACCACCATATAAATAGGCAGAACTAGACTGGAACCAACTGTAAGAGGCTTTCAATAGCAATGTGAAGCAGATCTCCAAAGATATGGTGATGGAGACTTATATAAGAAGTGACACCTGAATGATCTCAGTTGTATTAACAGAGTCTCACTATCAAAGTTTTTTCCCTATTGAAAGTAACTCAACTTCCTCAGACGGATTTGGATTGTACATAGCATCGGTGGCCAAGTGGTTAGGACACCGGTCTTACAATCGTGAGACCCGAGTTCGATCCCCGCCATGTACCAATGTGTTTTTACTCACGTACATTTACCGACTGCTCTTACGGTGAAGGAAAAACATCGTGATGAAACCCACCTTCAAATAAAATTTGAATTCAGATGATATTTGAATGTGACCTAGGATTCAGGCCAGGTTAGCCTTCGAGTTGCAGAGGTCAGATGGCAGTCGCTCTGTGTAAAAACTTGGTTCCACGTCAAATCCCCTAGGTTAGGTAGCCGACCCCGACAGAGAACGGGATAAGGCAAGGAGAATGATGATAGCATCACCCCACATCCTTCCGTAAGAGGCGACTAAGGGACTCGAGGGTATTGGTGTATTACAATTTTTAGGCGACAGGCTGACAACCTGTATCATGTTGATACACATGTTTTCTGAAACAACCTTGGAAAACAATCCTCAAAAATGTCAGACGTGGCGATAGCGACCGTATTCTTACAGCCGTTAACGCTCTGCCTACCCCGCAAGGGAGAATGGCGTGATGTATGTATGTATGTAAATGCCTATCTATTTCAGGTGTCTCTCTACGAGCCGCTTCATGGAAGTGCCCTATTCCAACGCGGACAGACTCAAGTGTTATGTACAGTTGCATTTGACTCCCCAGATAGTGCACTCAAAATGGATACACTTACTATGCTTACTAGGTAATATGTCTATTTATTTTTGCTTGTTTTAATTCAGACTAGCGGCGTGCCCTAACTCACTTTCTCATGGGAATAAGTATTTTTCCCAACAAGTATTACATACAAAAACCTTCCTCTTGAGTCACTCTATCTATTAAAAAAACCTGCATCAAAATCCGTTGTTTAGTTTTAAAGATTTAAGCATACATACAGACAGACGCAAAAAGCGACTTTGCTTTATACAATGTAGTGACTATTGTAAAATTTAGTATAGAATAGTAAATATTTATTTCAATAAAAAAAAAAGTTTTAGTGAAGCACATAAGACTATTCTTATCAAAGCATAGAATAATAGGCAATCAACAACATGGTTTTTGCCCACACCGTTCAACAGCCTCAAACCTGCTATCATGCTTGTCATCGTGGACCAACAGTTTTAATGACAGAGAACCAGTTGATGTGATATACTTAGACTACGAGAAAGCTTTCGACAAAGTCCCTATCTCAAGACTTCTGCAGAAACTAGACTTTATTGGAATTAGAGGCAAACTACTCAAATGGATTGAGGCCTTCTTACGCCACAGAACTTTTCGGGTCAGAGTTGGTGAAGAAATGTCAAACCAACGTATTATCCATAGCGGAGTGCCTCAGGGCTCGGTACTAGGACCGGTGCTTTATATTATCTTTACGTTCGACCTGCCCCATTGCCTTCAATGCGATGTCAGCATCTTTGCTGACGACACAAAAATATTCGCAAACCCTCTTGTTGACTATGACAAACTCCAAAAAGACCTGGATATTGTAGCTAACTGGTCAAAGGAATGGCTAATTAACTTAAAGCAGCTAAATGCACCGTATTGCACATAGGAGGGCGAAATCCGCATTTCAAATACAAATTGGATGGAACTGAACTACTGGAAGCAAAAACTCAAGTTGATCTAGGAGTTATCATCTCAGGGGACCTGAAATGGGAACACCACATAAATTCGATTGCTAAGAAAGCGAAAAGTCTGGTCTACCTTATCCGTAAAGCATTTGGAATCCTGACGCCCGAGATGATGCTTAAGATATACAAAACTTACATACGACCCATTCTGGAATATGCTTTTCAAGTCTGGAGCCCATATTTCGCCAAAGATATTGACCTGCTTGAAAAAGTGCAACGCAGCTTCACAAAAGTACCCAGGAAACTTAAAAACCTTGAATATGAAGAAAGATTGCAATCACTCAGACTTACTTCACTGAAAGATCGAAGAGACCGAGGTGATCTAATCGAGACCTTCAAAATACTAAATGGGCATTATGACCTTAAAAATTTTGATGAGATAATTTTCACATATGACACAAATACCAGACTACGAGGCCACAGCCTAAAACTACGCACTAAACGGTCAAATAACAACCCCCACAAGCACTTCCTGAGTAATCGTGTGGTAAGAAACTGGAACAAGTTACCTGAAAGTGTCATCTCAGCACCAAGTGTAAACACATTCAAAAACAGACTGGACAATTACCAAAAAAACAGTGTCGTGGCAAATAAATAACATTTCAATAGACTGGACTTATACAAGTGTTGTAGTGATGAACTTTAAAAAGATATCGGGATACAGGCATCTATCAGTTGTTTCAACTGCCTGCCTGTTACAAATAATAATAATAATAATAAACCCGCAGGGCAGCTTTGGCAAGCTGTTGGTGAGTAGCGCCACCACGGACCCGAAGTACTCCTGGGTGTCCCGGAATGGGGCCCGCCTTTGTCTTGCCTTAACCGGCCGGGCAGAGTGGAGCCGCAAGAGTTTTTCAACTCGAAGGGTGGAAGTGTTAAAGGCATAAAGCCGCGAGTAATGCTGACGGGAGAAATCCCTGAACTTGAAAGCGCAGCACACCTCTCTACACCCTTAGCTACCCGTAGGGCAGCTTGTGACGAGCTGTTGGGGAGTAGCGACCCCACGGACCCGAGTACCCCGGGGAGTGAAGACTGGCCGTCTCCGGCTTGCCGGAGTGGACCCCAAGGCCAGGACTCTCACCTTTGGCTTGCCTTAGTTGGCCGGTCGAAGTGGGGCCGCTAGAGTTCGAGCCTGTGTTCGGACTCGAGGGGTGGAAGTGAAACATGCGTAAGTCGCGAGTTGGTGCATGTTCTGGCCCTCGTCCAGGACCTCTGCGCAGAAAGCGGTGTACACCTCTCGACATCCCTCAGTCGCCCGCACCAGTGTTGCGTCCCAGGGCACCGCGCATCATGCGCAAAAGCCCTTTAGTGGAGGCCCACCTAGCGGGCGGCGAGTCACCGTCTGCCGAGATTATCAAGGTTGAGACATTTGATTTGGCAGGCGTCCCGTTGTCTCAACAATAGCCCAGCAACCGGTCCAGCAAATTCCTCCCCATAGCCCTAGTAATCCGACCCTCACCTGCAATAGTCCTTGCATCAGGCGTGTGCTGGCTCTGGGTGTACTCTGTAGTGCAGACAGAGCGAGTATGCGCTTGATGTACACATCACACACTTAGATTATTTGGTATAAAAAGGCCTCTGTGCTGTTGGCTTTGGCCCCACACATGCCTCAAAGGACCGGGTCCCTGTGGGCCCGTGATTCGAAAAGAATACCAACATAATAATAATAATAATATACTCAATTACTTAGACGGCAGTCGTTACACAACAGTGTCAGAAGCTACTTGTAGAAGGGTTCTTATATTTTAATATATTTTTTTTTTATATGTAATAGGCCCGCATTTGTCTGCCATCTCACCTGGTGGTAAGTGGAGATGCAGACGAAGATGGTACATGCTTGCCTAGATAATGCCTATTCACTCTTGCCTTAAAAAGGCCCAAGTTATATTGTTCCGGAAAAAGATCCGCCGGCAGGGAATTCCCCTCTTTAGCCGTACGCATGATAAAAGTTGAAGCGAAACGCTTAGTGCGGATCAGAGGTATATCTACAACATAAGGGTGGAACCCCAGTCGGCGCCTCGATCCCCGGAGATGGAATGGGGAAGGGGGTATCAGGTCGTGGAGTGATTGAGCACACTCTCCGAAATGTATCCTATAGAATACCGACATGCATGCTACTTTACGACGGTGCTCAAGGCTCTGCAACTTAGTCTCAACCAGTGCTTCGTCTGCTATGAGCTTCTTGGCGCGTTTTTCAATGGAGTCTAAGGCGGCCAGTTGGTATTTGGCAGATCCATCCCAAAGGTGGCAGCAATACTCCATGCAAGATCGAACTTGAGCTTGATATAGTTGTAGAAGCTGTTCTGGTGCAAAGTAGCGCCTAACCTTTGAGAGGATACCAAGCTTTTTTGCTGCAGTCGTGGCCAAAGATTCTATGTAGCGTCCAAAGTTCAGGTCTGACGTAAGAGTCATGCCAAGAAGATCAAGGTGGTCAGAAATCGGTATGGATACATCTCGGAAAGTCGGAATAAGTGTGAAGGGACTCCGTTTAGTCGAGAATAGACAAGCCTGTGTCTTTGTTGCATTAAACTTCACTAAATTGGCATCACCCCACTCGGATATTGCCTTGAGTGAAGAGTTCAGATGTTGGACTATGGACTCTCGACAAGACTGGGTGGTTTCACTGCTGGCCTTTGCACTGGACAGGTATCTGTCAACAACCGTGCTATCATCTGCGTACCCAAAGGTGTCGGGCGTCAGCATGTCGTTGATATGCAGCAGAAATAGTGTTGCAGACAGAACTGATCCTTGAGGGACTCCAGCATCTATGGCCTGTTGGTCCGAGGAGCGGCCCTCTAAGACCACTCGTATCGACCGTCCCCTCAGGAAGTCAGAGATCCAGTTGCAAAGATCAGCAGGTAGTCCGTAGGCGGGCAGCTTGCTAATAAGGCTTGCGTGCCAGACCCTGTCAAATGCCTTTGAGATATCCAGAGACACAGCGAGGGCTTCGCCATTTCTCTCGATAGCCTCGCTCCATAGGTGGGTGGCATGCACGAGGAGATCACCTGTGGATCGCCCAGGACGAAATCCGTATTGGTGATCGCTCAGAAGATCGTTGTCCTCGAGGTAGCCCAGGAGTCTGTTATTTAGTACACGCTCCATAGTCTTGCAGAGTATGGAGGTGACCGATATGGGCCTATAATTTGCAGGGTCAGCTCGGCTTCCTTTTTTGGGCACAGGTTGCACGTTTGCAAGCTTCCACGATTCGGGAATCACGCCAGTCTCTAGTGACAGTCGGAACAGACGTGTTAATATCGGAGACAACTCAGGCGCACAGTTTCGCAGAACAATTGCAGGGATACCGTCAGGGCCGCCTGCTTTGTTAACATCTAGATTCCGCAGGACTTTAAGTACCTCTTTTTGGTGAATACAGACGGCCGGCATAGAGCAGTCTACTCGAGGTAAAGTTGGTGGAATAGTACCTGCAGCGTCAAGACGCGAGTTTTCTGCAAAGAGGTAGGCAAAGAGATTTGCTTTTTCCTCTGCAGTGTGGGCAAGTGAACCGTCAGGTTTCTGCAGCGGCGGTAAAGTAGGCTGACAGAAGTTGGTCTCAACTGCCTTTGCAAGAGACCAGAATGCCTTACTTCCAGCTGGATATGAGGCAAGCTTAGCGCCTACGCTACTGATGTGCCTGAAGCGTGTTCTGCGTAACTCCTTCTTGCTTAATTTAGAGGCCTTGTTATAGGCTTTCTTCAGGTCTCGAGTATTCGGAGCTTTGCGCAGTCGAGCATCAGCCCAGGCTAGGAAAGCAGTCTGTTTAGACGCTTCTGCGCGGTTACATTCTGCATTGAACCATGGGCGAGCTTTGCTACCGGTAGGAATGTCGGAGTACGGTATAAAATACTCCATACCTTGACGCAAAACTTCCGTTATAGCAACTGCGCAGCTCGACGATTCTCCTGTAGAAAAGCAGGCCTTCCAAGGATACGAAGCAAAGAAGTGGCGCATTTCATCCCAATCTGCTGACTTGTATCGCCACACCCGTCTTTTACCACAAGGGCCCTGATCGGGTGGGGAATATACGGATACGGATTTCACCAGACAATGGTCAGATGAGCCTAGTGGAGCAACAACTGACACTGAGCATCGGTCTGGATCGGTAGTTAGCAGAAGGTCTAAGCAGTTGGCTGTATGTGACTCCACATCTGGAACCCTAGTCGCACAGCTGACAAGCTGGGAGAGATTTAGAGAAAGTGCAAATTTGCGCGCTTCTCGCCCAGCATGATCGGTCTCCTGGAATGGGAATAACCACTCTTTGTGGTGAGCATTAAAATCCCCCAGGATGACTAGCTGCGCCGACGGGTATCTTTGCAGAGCCTCATCAGCAGCTTCACTAAGGTGTTGAAAAAGTTTGGTTGTCTCCGTATCTCCACTATGTGAACGATAGACACATGCGTAAATATTTTTGGCTACTCCAGTGTCGACCAGTACCCACAAAACGGAAAAACTAGGTGCCTCGAGATTTTTGAGGCGCTTGACGCAGATGTCGTCGCGAACATACACGCAGACTCCAGCCCGGGACATAAACTTGTGTTCCAATGTGTAGCCAGGATAGCTGAGGTATGCCGCGTCAGTCGGACATCTGATCTGCGTCTCAGTGAGGAACAGCAGATGCGGTTTATCGGTCTCAAGATGATGGTGGACAGGATTGATATTTGAGTGCAGACCTCGAATATTTGAGAAGTGCACTTTTAGTGGGAGGACGTGCAACCGCTGTTTTACTACTTTCCGCTTTGTACTTTTCATTTTCTGTTATTGGTGTAGGGGAATAGGCAGGAGGAAGGCAGTTGTACGAGGTACTGCAATGCTTTAAGCTAGGGAAGAGAGCTGATCACGACCACACGCAAAGTTGGTTGACTTGGAGACCGCGGGGACGCCCGAACCCCCCCGGGGTCGCCACCTTTTCCTCCCATCCGGTTGCCAACCGGCAAGGTGGAGCCGCCCGGGATTTTTCGTCAGGTGGCGGGGCAGCCTTTCACGGGTGGCTTTCCCGCTACTTGGGCCCCCAACTTCCTACGGTCAGCCAGCGGTGCACCGTGCTTCGGATCCCGCTACCCTCCAGAGCCAACCACTCGATGTCGCAACAATCAGCCTCCACAAAAACTGCTACAGCTGCAAGGTACTACTGTACAGACCCAACCTCCAAGATGGCTACTCCTAACTTCATGTCGGAACACGGTGGGACCGCTTGGCGACATGGCTTAGTTAAGAGGGTGGTGACCAGCCACGGCCGAAGCCTACCACCGGAGAGTGCTGTCCATTTCGCACTACCCAGGGATCACGTGTAGGGTATCTAGAGTCTAAGCACCATGAAGGGCTTGGCCTACGGACGCGGACAGCATTGATCCCCAAAATGCATGGCATGTTTTTGGCATGGACTATGTTCTTCTGGTATATTTTGTGTAGCTAATATTAATTATGAACGATTCCATAGACGAAGATTATTTATTAATAAGGGGTTAATAAATTTTATACCTTCAATAAGATTATGGTGTTCCGTTCTTTATTCCGTTCTCTCCAATCCTAACACCCCTCCCTACCTTAAAGAGCGTTTTATACTTCACTCAACAACACTGACTCGCAATTTGCGTTCCAGTAGCTGTTTGAGGCTCAACCTTCCTCCCCACAAAACCGACTTCTGTGCAAAGTCTTTCACAGTGAGAGCAATCAAGCTTTGGAACTCTTTGCCTGAAGAAGTTCGGCGGGCTCCGTCTTTAAATACCTTCAGAGATCGGGTCAAAAAGCTGTTTTTGTCCGAGGTTGTTGGCTGATCCATTCACACTACCCTTTTAAAATCAACTGTTTTCATCTTACTTTTTTGTTAATTTTCCTTATAGAATGTATTATCTGTCTATCCTTTATATGCCATAATAAATATATATATACATATTTTTTTTATTTATAATAGTTTATCATCTTTTATATATTAGTCTAGTAGGTATTGGTCATATATATGTATGTATTAGTATGTAGAAAGGTATAAGTAGTTTATGTATGTTTAGTAATGCACTATCCCGCTCTTTTTAACGCACTATCTTATCACCCAAAGGTTGCCTGGCAGAGATTGCTACAATAGCAATAAGGCCGCCTAATTGTACTTTGTTCTCCTTTTTTGTTACTACTGTTTCACGTTTTTTTTTATGTGCAATAAAGAATTTATTATTATTATTATGTTGGTATCTTATAGAATCTCGGGCCCACAGGGACCCGGTCCTTTTGAGGCATGCGTGGGGCCAAAGCCAACAGCACAGAGGCCTTTTTAATACCATATAATCTAAAGTTGTAAGGGTACACCGTCCGGGACTTATCCCTAAGTACACTATGTGAGTGCACTCACGGACAATCTCTGGACGGTGCAGGGCTATTGTGGAATTTATGGAAGCTAGTAAAAATAACTGGACTATTAGGGTGAGGTGCCGAAAGGATGGTAAACTGGACTATGGAGAGGACTATGGCGCCTGCCTGATCTATGTTGAAAAACACGAAACAAAATGGCAGACGGTGACTAGCTAACTCGACAGAATGGGCCCCATAAAAACAGCCGAACGCACAAGTAACGGCAAAGTGGCAACATTTCTATGAGCAGCTTAGGGGTGCAGAGGTATTGCTGGACTTTAAACGCACGATCACTTGCATCCTTAAAGGGTTCCATCACGTGCGCCCACTCGCCACTTACGCTCCACATGCACTCCTCGAGCCGAAGCTCTCGCGACTCCACTCTGACCGGCCGGTGAAGGCAAGGCAGAGGTGGGGGATCTGCTCCTCGTCATTGTTCACTGCGGCCGGCCGGTGAAGGCAAGCCGCAGGTGAAGAGCAGGGACTTCCCCCGGGAGCACTCAGGTCCGTGGGGTCGCTACTCCCCAACAGCTCGCCACAAGCTGCCCTGCGGGCTTATTATTATTATTATTAGAAGGCTGTTGAAAAATTTTGACACTTGGGTTCATTGGGTCGTTTGATGACTCGGCGTCCCACAAAAAAAGAAAGAATGTACTCAAGTATTTCCAAAGCCACTTTAAGTGTCAGACCTTATTCGTTAATGTTCTTCTATAATGACTTAGTATCAGTTGCTATTACAAGCACTATTTATTAAAAACATAAGTAGTGACAATTTCTATATTTTGAAACCTGAAGCGAGTTTTGAAAACTTGATGAACATTCTTTGTAATCTTTGAGAACAATTAACAAAATTGATTTATTTTATTATGTAGGTTTTCGCGAGGGCGTGATAATGTGTATGTATGTATATTAAGGGACTTTTTTTAAACAGAACAAGTAATGAGTTAACTGTATTAGTAAAAAGTATTTATTTAGACAATGTTTAAATTAATAGTATTAACGGGATTATCACCTCGATTGTGTTTGTTTTTACCTCGATATTTCGAAGCGAAAATTGAAATATCGAAACAAATCGTGGTGATAATCCCGTTAATACTACTAATTTAGGAGTTGTGAACTACCGCGAAAATCCAAAAACATATATTAGACAGTGTTATTTAAAATTAATAGAATAGAAAATAACGATTCACAAAAAATAATAAATTTTTATCCAGTGGTATAAAAGAGAAGAGTTTCTTCCTTCACTACGAGTTCCCGTCGTACGCGACGGGCGAGGTGGGCCGCAGCGGAGCCCCGGGGCGGCGCGAGGCCGGCCACGGAGCCCTAGCCGAGCGGGGACTGCTGCCTGTGGTGCCGCAGCAGCCCTACACCACCAGGCTCACTGCTGAAGTGTTGGAGTCTAATGGTAAGGTAGTCCTTAAGTCAAGAATTATCCTGCTCCTGTTCTCTTTTCGTATGGGACACCGAGTCGTCCAACGACCCGATGAACCCTAGGGTCAGGATTTTTCAACCGCCTTCTACTGTTATGCTGTGTGATGCTGGTTTAAAAATTAAAATTAAAAAAAATTAAATTAAAATTATTTATTTCATTTTCTTAATCCTATGTACATATCCGGGTTTGAATTCCCCTTTTAAGCAACTAAAATGCTTGTGTTAGGGGAATTCGCTCTTCCATAATGGTATTTTACGGTTAATAGGATTTTACTCGTATTATTAACAAATATTGCCACAATTAACATAAGAAACTCCTTAAGGTTTAAGCAAATTAAATTAATTAACAATTTCAGACAGTGCTATGTTCTAATAAAAGAAAAAACAAATCATCCATCAAAAATAATCCATCAAAAATTACAAAAATAAATAAATTAATTGATTGAAATTGATTGAAATTAAACAAAAAGGTAAAATTAAATTATATGTGCAGATATAAAACTAAAGAGATTAAAAATATAATAAATGAAATACTTACAATTTATTAAATTTAAAAATTAACAGAAATTTCTCTTCTATCTAAAGTGAAACGCCGGGTTGTGTGTGTATGAGTGTGTTTGTGTGTGTGATTTTGTGCTTGTGGGAGTGTGTGTGTGTGTGTGTTTGTGTGTGTGTGTGTGTGTGTGTGTGTGTGTGTGTGTGTGTGTGTGTGTGTGTGTGTGTGTGTGTGTGTGTGTTGGAATCTATTGGATGGTTTGTATAATTGACTCAATTTCGTTATAATTTTTTGTCTTCAGCCAGTCCGCGACAATTTTTTTGCATTCATGTTGTGAAAGAGGATATACGTTCAATTCTTTATTTATAAGGTTGTACAGTTTTGACGACTGCCTATTAAATTGTCTCCTAGCAAAGGTACTTTTTGCTTTGGGTAGAGGCGCAATACTGTTTTTCCTTCTTCTTTCGAGTTTAGCGGTATTATAAGGGAGATCTTTGTGTTTACGGAGAATCAGTTTTAAAATGTACAATTTCCGAACTGTCAGTAGGTCGGTGTCTAAATAGAGATTTTCTGTCGGGTAACGGAAAGGTTTCATAAAGGTGACTTTGAGTAGAGATCTTTGTGCTCGTTCTAACTCTATGAATTTCGTTTTTATAGCTCCTCCCCAAATTGGCAGGCAATAGGAAATAATAGACTCCGCTAGTGTTATGTAAACCTGTTTTAAAAGGCATTTTGTGGCTACATGTCGTAATTTGCTAAAAATCCATATAAGCTTACGTATTCTACTCATGATTAATTCTGTGTGATTGTGCCAGGATAGTCGTTGGTCGATTAATATACCTAAATATTTAGTGTTTTCTACTTTTGTGATTACGGTACAAGAACAGCTAAGTTGCGGTTGTGTGCTTTCACATTTATGAATTTTAATTTGAAAGTTTGTTGGGGGCTGAGTGCGCGCGTACATTGAGAAACACATGTAATTAGTTTTAGATGCGTTCAGGGTGAGCAAATTTGTATCTAACCATATTGATATCTTTGTAAGGCCACGTTCTGCAGATTTACGTACATTGTCCCACGACTTCCCCGAAAAAACTACGGCAGTATCATCTGCATATGAGAAAATGAATCCTTCTTCTACCATCATGTTACAGAGGCTGTTTATGTAGATCAAGAACAATGTCGGACCTAGGACACTGCCCTGAGGTACGCCGAATGTTACATTTTCCTCTGAGCTGATGTTTTCCCCTAATTTAACCATCTGCTTACGATCCCGCAGATAATCCTCAAAAAGCAAGAGAGGCTTGCCCCTGATCCCAATATTCTCAAGCCTTTGCACAAGTATATCGATTGACACCGTATCGAATGCCTTTTTCAGGTCGAGAAATACAGCTAGGCACTTATTCCCACCGTCTACTTTTTCAGTGACAGTGGAAGAAAGGGCCAGGACTGCATCCTCAGTAGAAATCCCTGGGCGAAAACCAAATTGTGAAGCAGAAAGTATATTGAATTTTGTCAAATATTTAGTAAGGCGTGCGTTAATAATTTTTTCCAATATCTTTGATATGGCAGGCAGAACTGAGATTGGCCGGTAGTTTGTTGGACTTGACTTGTCTCCACTCTTATGTATAGGCGTGATAAGTGCTTTTTTTAAAGCTACGGGAAAAATACCTTGTTCGAAACAAATATTCGCTAAGTGGGTGATTATAGGGACGACATATTCGTGCGCGGCTCTAAGGAAACTAGTCGGTATGTGATCCCAGCCTGGAGCGCTGTCAGCTTTCAGGCTCATAAGAACCGTGTAAACTTCCATAGGGTCAGTACCGAGTAAAGCAAAAGATGATGTAGGTGGATCATTTAATCTACTACAAACCGCATTTCTCTGCTGCGAGTTCCTTGAAATAATATCATTCGCAAGTGACTTGCCGATACCCGCAAAGTACTTGTTAACTTCGTTAACCGATTCTTGGGGAGATTGGCCTCGCTCTAGTAGTTCAGAGTTTTGAGATTTAGGTGGTCTACGATTTGTAATATTATTTATTGTAGGCCATAGTTTTTTAGGATTTTTGTGAACCTTTGCAAGCATATCCCTGTCGTATTTTCGTTTAAGTCTTTTGCAAAGCCCATTACAGTAATTTCTATATCTCTTGTATGTAATTTTTAATATCTCATTTGTAGGATCTCGTTTTAACTTTTTTTGCATATTGTTCCGGTTCAAAATGCAGCGCAGTAGGCCAACGGTCATCCATGGTTTAAGCATGCGATTCCTTTGGGGTATTATAGATCTTATTGTGTTTGTGAGCAGGCAACGCCGTAGTATACTCAATAAGTTATCTGTCAATATATTTGGGTTATTTATTTGTAGCAGATCCTGTAGATTGCTTGTTTTTAGGCAATCCAACGCTTTGTCTAGGTTTAAGGTTGTTTTAGTTTTTGTGTTAACATTGATTCTGGTATTACAAGACAATTTTAGGAGCAACATAAGATGGTCTGTAACAGTAGTATTAATAACGGCTATAGTTGCACTTTTAGTTTCAGGTTGTAATTTTAAAATAAAGTGGTCCAGACAGTTTTCACCTCTTGTTGGCAATGTATGGCCCGGGAGTAGACCGTGCATTGCCAGCATATTCAAATAGTTTAGCCTATTTGATCGCTCATGTGACTTTTCATTGTCATTGTGTATCAAATTTATATTTATATCGCCTGCGATTATAAAGTTGCTGTTTAATCTTATCGTACTTAAGTAATAGTTAAGAGAATTTGTGAATTCTTCCGAGTTAGTTTTTGATGGAGATCGATATATACCTAGAATTATAAGATCTCCTATACAAATCTGTAGGCACGATGCATGCGTTAGATTTACTTCTTTGACATTTGCTTTGTGATAATTTTTAATGTATGTGACTACTCCATCTGCTTTATTTAAATGATTGGTTGTTTCATGGGAAATGTAGTTCATAAGGGTTGGCAGATTTTTGTCAGATCTCAATCTACACTCAGTAAGTATAATGACGTCAGCGTTGATTTTAAGGCACGCTAGGTTTAGTTTTAAGTCATCAATATTAGAGTAAACGCTTCTTATGTTTTGCGTTATAACCGTTAGATCGTTATTTTTCACATTTATTAGACTAGAAACGTCATCAATGTCGCAGGCCTGAGCTTGTGCCATTTCTATACGGTCTAATTCGTTTATGGTTTTAAGTGTACTATCCATAGCAATTTATTAGGTGCAAAAGCGGTGTTTTTTGTGTCAGTTTACGTATTTTTTTCAATATATTATGTGTCCTAACCATCCACAATAAAGGTGATAAATCATTTATGGTATGTGTGTAGTGTGTGTGTGTACCAGTTTGTATGAAACAAGAAGTACACGAAATGTAATATATGTATTTAACATGACGTGTGTGTGTGTATTGGCGAAAAATTGTTACAATATTGTAGGGGTAATTTATATACATTATTATTGAACTCAACAGACATCGCAAAGCAAAGTAAGCCACACATAGTCATTCCGATTGCATGAGACTATTCGCTTGGGCCTCACTCTTGATCATAATAATAGGTGAGTTCTCATTTTTCCTTAGGTATATTCTTCCATAGGCAGACCAACAGAACTTATAAGATTTTGATTTGGCGATGTCTCGAGCAAGAAAGTATAGACGTGCCCCCTTAGCTGTTAACTGCTCGGAAACAAAGATTGGAGTATATTCATTGGTTGTAAATCCAAGATGCTTGGCACACAATTTTTCTTTGTGTTTTATGTTGAATAGTTTGGCCGTTTTAAGAAATTCTGTTCGTTGAATGGTAGATGTTAGCTCCACTATAATTGGCGTGTTTTGAGTTTGTTCTTTCTTCCCACGTACTCTGTAAATATCCTTTATCTCACTAGCAGTAACTTTGCCGTTGATAGCTTTGGAAAGATTAACAACCATTTGAACTAGATCTTCTTTGCTTTCTTTGTTGTTTTTCGGCACATTTTTAATCTCTATGTTTGTTTTCCTACTTCCGCGCTGAAGATCCTCAAGCTTATCCTCTAGAAGAATTATGTAGTCTCGGTCCTTCTCAGCTTGGGCTTTTAAGTTGTCTAGTTTCTTTTGTAGTTCTTCATTCTGTTTTGTAAGAAAAGCAACTGATTTATCGATTTTTTCGTTGGTGGACTGGATTTCCGCTCGTAGAATATTTTTAATTTCGGTGCTTTGCGTTTCTATCATAGTTTTCATCATGGATCTCATCTCCTCCCTAAAAGCGCTAAAGTCAGCTGCATAATCAGGTTCCCTGCTCCTTTTGTTGCGGTTGAATCCAGAGTTGAGTGGTGTTTGTTCATTATTGGTTTCCATAGTTTTGAGTTGTAATACCAGGCGAAAAGAAAATGTAGGATGTCGTTAGTAAACGTGAGCGGTGAGCAGGATCTTAAACAGTTGTACGGCACAGCAACTCGCAGTATCCGGACCGCATAGATTACAAGCGGTAGATCTATAGCCAAGGCAGCGTAGAACGGCAAGGGGCGTATGAGGTGAGGAGTAGGTACATGCGTAGCAACTCCGAGTATAGTAAGTAGCCAATCAAGCCGTGCAAAGTACCAGGATCGCACAGATCAACAATAGTTACTTGATTGATGACGCGCGGAGATGGGCGTGACGTGAGTCGACGCGAGGCGGCAGTAGCTGTGGCGCGGTGTGGAGGGGTGCGTACTGTACTGCGTATTGCGTAGCTGGCAGCGTACAGCGCACACACACAAGACTGGTATAGACTACTTATTGGCACTAAGTCACTCACACAATCACAGCGCGGACGACGATACAATCAACGCTCGCGTCGATGGATCTCCTGCGTACCCCTGCACTCCTATTATTTTGCCGGATTTAAATTTGTTAAAATGTTATTACTTTATTTTAAATAAGAATGTGTTGCGGCATGGGCACAACTGCTCGCAAGCGAGGTCCGGGGGGAAGAGAATTTTAAGAAAGGTTTAGAATAGCATCACCCCATCTCTTTCCGTGGGTGTCGTAAGAGGCACTAAGAGACTCGAAGGTTTCATGTGTATTACAACTTTAGGCGACAGGCTGACAACCTGTCACTACAGTGACACACTCATCATCTGAAAGGGCACTCGATACCCGACCGCAATTTACGATCGTTAACGCTCTGCCTACCCTGCAAGGGATAAAGGCGTGATTTGTATGAGTGTGTCCCTTACACCCTGTATGTATGTATCTATTACTCCATGTTTTTCTCCCCAGGTTCGAGTTCCATGGCGTCAGTGTGCGGAGGCTCCCTAGCGCTGATGGACGCCGGGGTGCCGCTGTCGGCGGCGGCGGCAGGGGTCGCTATAGGACTCATCTCCACGGCTGATGAGAACGGAAACGTTGCGGACTACAGGATACTCACAGATTTGTTAGTGAGTCGTGTTTCTGTGAATAATAAACTAATAGTAGACGTTCAGTAGCAAAATGTGCCGCGTGATGCTGGATTCGTATAGCATCACCCCATTTCTCCAGTGAGCGTCGTAAGAGGCGACTAAGGGACTCGAGGGTTTTAAGTGTATTACAACTTTTAGGCGACAGGCTGACAATCTGTCACTATAGTGATACACAAACTATCTCAACCGGCCCTGAATATTTGTCAGACGTGGCGATAGCGACCGTATTTTTGCGGCCGTTAACGCTCTGCCTACCTGGCAAGGGATAAAGGCGTGATATATATATATGTGTGTGTATTAGCAAAATGTCCAATTCGCATAATGTCCAATTTGGAAATCTGCAAAATGTCCAGTTGTTTCAAAGTTAAAAAAGTGTACAATTTTTCAAATTCAATTTCTTAATTCAGCATTACATGACGTGTGAGGCATTGATGTATCCATGTGGGTTGGTCGGTGTGGGAGCTAGCCTGATCTTGTTGTCTTCGTAAGGCAGGTGGTCGGTGCTGATGCGTATAGGGTAGTTCTGCGGGGTAGGCAGAGCGTTAACGGCCGTAAAAATACGGTCGCTATCGCCTCTTTGACAAATATTGAAGTCCATTCCAGATGATTGTATCATCCTTAAAATATTTGCAGTTGATTCTTTTTCATCCTACAATAGGCATGATGTTAACAATCGTAAAATTAAGGTCGTTATCGCCCCGTCTGACAAGTTTTGAGGGCCCTTTCAGATGATTCATGTATCACTGTAGTGACAGGTTGTCAGTCTGTCGCCTAAAATTGTAATACACATGAAACCCTCGAGTCCCTTAGTTGCCTTCCCGCGGGAAGAAATGCAGTGATGCTATTTTAAGCCGGCATAACGTGGCTCAAAACACTTACTTTCATATTATTATTCTGTTTATTAATTCAAACTATGAATATTTTGAAAAACTTTAAATGTACTATGTAGTAATTTCGGACAGAAGTTTCAACCGTATATACACAAACACACACACACAAATCACACCTATATCCCTGGCGGGTTAGGCAGAGCGTTAACGACCGTAAAATTACGGTCTCTATGGCCACGTCTGACAATATTTAAGGGTCCTTTCAGATAAATCACGTATTACTATAGTGACAGGTTGTCAGACTGTCGCATAAAATTGCAATACACATGAAACCCGTCCCTTAGTCGGCTTCTACGACACCCACGGGAAAGAAATAGGGTGATGCTATTCTAAGCCGGCATCACACGACACAACCGTATCACTTTTGTATTTTGCAAATGAGCCAGTCTTCTAGCGAATTCTTTTTCCGCAGGGTATAGAAGACTATATGGGCGATATGGACTTTAAGATAGCGGGTACTAAGAAAGGTAACGTATTGTAGGTAATAGTGTTATTGTACCTTACGTAGTCGGTCCCAAAGTTCTGTCACTGGCATATTATTTTTGAATTTAGAACACGGATTTGGAAAAGTTTTATTGCATTCCGTTTTTGAATGTTTAACAATTATTTTTAAACAATAAATAATCATTTGGCGCGATTTTTCACGATGGAGTGGACTTTGAAAGAAAACCGAATAGCAGTTTTGGCGTTGCGTCGCTGTGGGCACTCGCCGAGTACCATTTTCAAGTTGCTCAAAAAATTTAAAATAACGCTTAGGTTTGGGTATCGTACTATAACTAGGTACACTGAAGTCTCTAGTGTTGAGGACAAGAAAAGAACTGGCCGGCCTCGCTCCGCCATAACACCAGCAGTGATCAAAGCGATCAAGGAGCGCATACGAAGAAATCCTGTCCGAAAACAGAAACTTATGGCTTTGCAGATGAAGGTTCGTAGAAAAACAGTCAAAAAGGTTTTAAACGAAGACCTTAAGCTGCGAGCATACAAAAAAAAGAGTGGGCACTTACTTAATGCCCGTTTAAAAGAAATTAGACTCAAAAGATCTCGGGTGTTGTTAAAACGGTACGCGAAAAACCGGCACCGCGATATACTTTTTACAGACGAAAAAATTTTTGATATAGAAGAAAAGTATAATAAACAAAACGATAGAGTGTACGCTACCAGCTCTGAAGAAGCAGGAAACAAAGTTCCGCGGGTGCAACATGGGCATCATCCCTCTTCAGTCATGGTCTGGTTAGGAGTCTCCTACTATGGGCCAACTGAGGTTCATTTTTGCGAAAAGGGGGTCATAACCAGCGCAAAAGTGTACCAAGAGACGGTTTTGGATCGGTACGTCAAAGACCTGCCCAACACACTATTTTCAGGACATCACTTTGTATTCCAGCAGGATTCTGCGCCCGCTCACAAAGCCAGGACCACTCAAGCCTGGTTTGAACGTCAAAACATTGAGTTTATAAGACACGAAGATTGGCCTTCCTCCAGTCCGGACCTTAATCCTCTGGACTATAAAATTTGGCAGGTCTTAGAGAGCAAGGTCTGTGCTAAGCCCCATAAAAATTTGGAGAGTCTGAAGTCAGCCATAGTTAAAGCAGTCGCTGAAATCGACATGGATATGGTGCGTGCTGCGATAGACGACTGGCCGCCGCGGTTGAAGGCCGTTGTTAAAAGCAAGGGAGGTCATTTCGAATAGTTTTATGTTATTTTGATTCTTCGATGATTGTATTTTTAATTGATATATAAATTTTTAAAAACGGATTGGTACTTTTTATTTTATCAGTATTTTCATATATGACAGAACTTTGGGACCGACTACGTATATCCTCGATAGAATCCCACTTCCTTAGGTCTGCTGGAAGAAATGTCTTCACATAAAGTAAAAAGCGTCGTGTTGGTATGTTATATGTATGCTTAGATTTTGAAAACTATATTGCACAAAAATGGAATAACAGTACAAAAACACAAACAAAAGAAACAGTAGAACAAGGCGGCCTTAATGCTAGGTAACATTCTCTACCAGGTTTTGATGCAGTTTTTTTTTAGATAGAGTGTTTCAAGAGGATGTTTATATATTGTGAGGTGTAAGGGACAGCGTCCCGAATACTGATAGGCTGCAAGCAGATCATGAAACTGAACAAGCCAGGAACATATGTCAGGAAACGTCAAGAAGCTTTTGGCTTCCCATAGTAAATGCAGTCAGCTGATCGCGATTTCGTATGGGAGGTCGAAATATGAAAAAAAAAAAAATTGGCCTCATACAAAGTTACCCACCGACCGTGTCAATTTGTATGGGAAGTAAAAAATATTTTTCTCACATTTCGACCTATGTTTCTTCGGGAAAGTTGCTCAGTTTCATGGGCTGATTGACGGTGTCTGAGGTTTTGCGCACTTAAAGTTACACCTTGTATAATTTATTTATGTACAATGAATTGTTGATTAAGGTATCACCGCATTGCAAGCGGACATCAAGCTGCCCGGGCTGCCGCTGAAGGTGGTCATGGAGGCGGTGCAGAAGGGCTGCGATGCTAAGAGCAAGATCATCGACATCATGAATCACTGCATCGATAAACCTAGGTGAGGGAGTACATCACTAGTATAACGACATACATATATTACAGCTTTAGGGTGCGTCTCCACTGAAGCGGGGCTGTGCTAAGCTGAGCTGAGCGGGGCTTGAATTGACCAATCAGGGTGTGTCTCCACTGAAGCGGGGCTGCGCTAAGCTGAGCTGAGCGGGGCTTGAATTGACCAATCAGGGTGTGTCTCCACTGAAGCGGAGCGGGGATTCGGGGATTTTGAGGCTCATGATTGGTCAATTCGTGCCGCGCTTAGCTTAGCTTAGCGCAGCCCCAATTCAATGGAGACGCACCCTTACCCCTTGTGGGGTAGACAGAATGCAAATGACAGCATAACAGGGTCGCCAAGCTTGACAAATGTTTGAAGGTTATATTTTTGGAATACCTACAATAAGTGATAGGTTTCGCTCGACTCGCCACTTACTACACCTGCGGGAAAGATGGACTGATGCTATTCTAAGCTGGCATCACACGGCTCGCTAAATTAGGTAGTCAATATAACATCAGTTAAACAACATACATACATCAAGTCTCTACCTCTTGAGGGGTAAGCAGAGTGTAATTGACAGCAAAATATTGTTATTGCTATGTTTGGGAGTGTTTTATATAATTGTGTATCACTATTAGTGACACGTTTCATTCGAGTCGCCTCTTACGACACCCGCTGAAAAGATGGGGTGATGCTATTCTAAGCCAGCATCACACGGCTCACCACATTTAGTAGGGAATATAACATCAAAACTGCTACTAAAAAGGCATCACTTCATTACAACCATGTCAGGAGCCTGCTACCTGTAGAAGGCGGTTGAAAGATTCTGACATTAGGGTTCATTGGGTCGTTGGACGACTCAGTTTCCCACACCAAAAGGCATGAGTGCATTACAAGCGGATATCAAACTGTTGGCTTTGTTTTGTAAGGGAGGTCCAAAAAATTTCTCATATTTCAACCTATGTTCCTTTGGGAAAGTTGTTCAGTTTCATGGGCTGGTTCACTTCTTAAATTATTTGCAGCTAATATTTTTACACCTTATAGAAATCATGAAAATATATCTTTATTCAAACTTGAACAGTTTCGCCAGATGTTTCAAAATTATTGTGCTGAATATATTATGAAAGGATTTCATGGGTTTCATTTCTTGAGGATTTCATGTTTACGTATTACAACTTTAGGCGACAGGCTGACAACCTGTCACTACAGTGAATACACGAATCATCTCAATATTTGTCAGACGTGGCGATAACGACCGTAATTTTACGATCGTTAACGCTCTGCATACCCCGCAAGGGATTAACGCGTGATTTGTATATGTATGTATGTATATATTATGAAATGGTCAATTGAATTTCAGACAAGGGCGCAAAGACAACATGCCAGTGATAGAAGAACTAGAAGTAGAGGTCCACAAGCGAGCCAAGCTGGTGGGGCTCGGCGGCGTCAACCTCAAGCGCTTGTACGTCGAGACTGGAGTGCAGGTAGGCCCGCTAAATAGGACCTTTCACTTGTAAACTATACATACATATATCACGCCGTTATCCCCTGAGGGGTAGGCAGAGCGTTAACGGCCGTAAGGGTACGGTGGGTATCGCCAGATCTGTCATTTTTGACGAGTGTTTTACAAGGTTGTTTAAGAAAACTTGTGTATCACTATAGCAATCACCTCACACCCTTCCCGTGGGTGTCGTAAAAGGCACTTAAGGGACTCGAGAGTATTGGTGTATTACAATTTTTAGGCGACAGTCTGACAACCTGTCACTATAGTGAGACACATGTTTTCTGAAACAACCTTGGAAAACAATCCTCAAAAATGTAAGACGTGGCGTTAGCGACCGTATTCTTACGGCTGTCAACGCTCTGCCTACCCCGCATGGGATAAAGCGTGATATATGTATGTATGACATTCTAAAAACACATTGTGAATCTACTTGGAAATTAAACTTCTTGAATTCTCATATTCCCGATTTGTTTCCCCAGGTCACTCCAATCGACGAGACGAAATACAGCGTGTTCGCGCCCTCCCCCGCCGCCATGGACGAAGCGAAGACAAGAATAGCGGCCTGGCTCTCCACTGAGAGAACTCCGGAGCTAGAATTCGGCGCTATTTATAAAGCAAAAGTGGTGGAAGTTAAGGATATCGGAGTCCTAGTCACGTTGTATCCGGGGATGTCGCCCGCGCTGTTACACAACTCGCAATTGGATCATAGGAAGGTCAGTCATTTAAACACGCGCATTTTCTCACTATTTTAGTCCTAAAAAAATGAATAAATAAAATAAATAAATAACTATCCTGGACAATTCACACAGCGCCATCTAGCACCAAACTAAGCAAATCTTGTACTATTAGATAGCTGATACTAATACTTATATACTTTTTTTTATAAATACATATTATACATAGAAAACACCCAGACTTGATACAAATATTTGAAAATTGACTTAACGAATATCTGTGTCTGGTGGGGATTAAACCCACGACCCTCGGCGTAAAACGCAGGGTTACTATCCGCTACGCCATCGGGGCAGTCAAAATGAGGATTTGACTGCTGATAGAGATGAATAGAAGAAGAAAACATGTTGCGCCGACCTCAAATAAATTCTCCACCCCATTTTCTACCCATCACCCCATTTTCTACCCGTGGGTATCGTAAGAGGCGACTGAGGGACTTGAGGGTTTCAGGTGTATTACGACTTTTAGGCGACAGGCTGACAACCTGTCACTATAGTGATACACAAACTATCTCAAACGGCCCTTTATATTTGTCAAACGCGGCGATAGCGTCCGTATTCACGGCCGTTAACGAATTACGTAAAATATCGTAAAATTACGGTCGTTATCGCCACGTCTGACAAGTAGATATAAGTGTTTCAGATGATTAGTGTATCACTATAGTGACGGGCTGTCAGCCTGTCGCCTAAAATAGTAATTCACATGAAACCCTCGAGTCCCTTGGTTGCCTTTTACAACACCCGCGGGAAGAAATGGGGGTGATGCTATTCTATTCCAAGGCCAATATGTGTAACAGTTGGATAAATACCGTTTCCACCCATCCAGATAATGCACCCATCAGTCCTCGGCCTGGACGTGGGCTCGGAGCTCCAGGTGAAGTACTTCGGGCGCGACCCCGTGTCGGGGCAGGTGCGCCTGTCCAGGAAGGTGCTCACGTCGCCGCCGCCCGCCACCGTCAGGAAACTGGACAAGAGCTAGGTGCTGAGCTGAGATGAGATCTAGGGTGCGTCTCCATTGAAGCGGGGCTGCGTTGAGCTAAGCGCGGCATGAATTGACCAATCATGAGCCTCAAAATCCCCGCCCCGCTTCAGTGGAGACACTAGATTGGTCAATTCATGCCCCGCTCAGCTCAGCTTAGCGCAGCGCAGCTTTAGTGCTAGTTTTACGAGTGGAATAATTGAGGCCATCGATTGGATCAGCAGGCTGCTTTTCCACCAGAGCGAGGTAGCTGAGCGGTGTGGGAGGAATTTTCAATTTCAATTGTTTATTGCATAAGTCAGTCTCTCTCTCTTTTCGTGTGGGACACCGAGTCGTCCAACGACCCAATGAACCCTATTGTCAGAATTTTTTAACCGCCTTCTACAAGTAGCAGGCTTCTGACATGGTTGTCAGTGTGATCATGATCAGTTGTGACATATGTCAGTACACAAACATGTTAGTAGTACAATGTTGCACAATGTGCAGAAATATTTATGAGAGAGAGCTTTAAAAATCCACCAATAGAATCACTACATTTTCGTAGCCTCTCTTAGCTCAGCTCTGGTGGAAAAGGGTTTAGTGCCTTTATTCCCACCCGAGCCGCGTTAACTACGATCATAAAATAGTTAAAAGAGAAAATTATGTATTACAAATTTCTCTCTTTTGCAATGATTAATATTGGTGCGCGACATTCAATAAGTTCAATGAAAATTTATTACGTTTAACAAACATTTTGAGTTTGAGTTAGACTGTTTAATCCTTGTATCATATTCGCAAAATGTTTTGTACCATATCCCATTAACTACTTGACTGATTCGAAGATTTCTTTTTTGTTGTTTTTAGCATCGAAGTAGCTCCTGTAGATTATGTGGTCCTACAATGTGAAGTCGGTTAAATTCTTGTTCAATTGCAATAATACACTTGTAAAAAGCTGAAATGTATGGGCCCGATTGTTGTATCGACAGACAGAAGCCATTGTATGCTTGATCAATCTGGTATGAAAATTCAAAAAAGATACAAAGATATGAAACTTCAAAAATTGTAAATAAATTATGTTAGGTTGGTAGCTTTAGCT
The DNA here is from genome assembly GCA_029255805.1 of Keiferia lycopersicella. Taxonomy (NCBI): domain Eukaryota; kingdom Metazoa; phylum Arthropoda; class Insecta; order Lepidoptera; family Gelechiidae; genus Keiferia; species Keiferia lycopersicella. Next base: position 2,481,671 of record JARACZ010000024.1, read on the forward strand.
AGCGATATTACAAATAATAAAGTTGTTATTACAATATATGTGTTTGATTTCGCAATAAAACCAAAAAGTATTTTTTAATTTGTATATTGAAAGAAATATAATATTATGTACAGTCTAAGAAAAAACATTGTATCACAAAAGGACGTTTTGTCGAAGGCACTACATTACGACGCCCCTTAGGCGAACCCATTCAAAAAAACTGAAATATACCATACAAAATGTATGTACAACTTGTGCCAAACGTCATACATTTTCTCAGTGTTTTTGAATGAGATTTTTTACAAGCTTACATATCTACAACAAAGTGATTGTCAAAAAATAAAGGAATCAATAACAAGAGTCTTAAATTACCTCGCGTCAAGCAAAAATAGGTGCGTAAGAGTTGAAAAGCGTATCTACCAATCAGAGAGCTTAAATTTCGCGCGCCGTGATTGGCTGTCTCCCGCCACTATTTCTCTTGAGGCGTTCGGAAACGATTAAATACGTAAAAATATTACAAAAAACATAATTAAATTAACATGTCAAGCTCCCACATTTTAATACTGCAGTCTTTGATTTCGTTGTGACTACCAGCACTTAAACGTTAGAACATATTTTTAGGTTATTCCACCGCATATTTAATGTTACCCAACGATGAAAGCCTTATCAGAACTATTTACATTATTCGAATGAAAATATTAATTCGATTAGGACGCTCTGCGCAGAGCAAAATAGACCCTAACACCGTGCGAGAAAGATCACAATACAGTGGCAACAGATTTTCTTAAGGCTACGTACACACTTTAAGACTACCATAATTTAAATCGTGTTTATCGGTAAAAAAAAGTGTCTGGTTTATAGCAACTAAAGGCAGAGTTATTATCATTCGTTTCGAGTAAAGCAAATTTTATAGATCTTAGTAATACTCGGATGATAAAAACGTCAGGTGTCACACTATTATAGTTCTAGTACACATTCACACAAGTCTGTTATATTGAGATCATTCTGACTATTAGCTGCATACTATTGCCACTATATTCGTCAATATATACTTTTGGACAACACGATATAAAATATAAACAAAAACATTAAAAATATATATCGACGCCATGTTTTTTCTATTAGTACATCGTGTCGTACAAAAGGTAATCTTTAAATTGCAGAAACGCGTGCAACACAGATAACTAAATAATAAACATGAAAACCCACAATCATAATAATCAATTTCATTAAAAAATACACGAAAATATTGCTTCATCTTATTGCATATTGTATTATGCTCGTACCGTATCCACTTGTTTTAAATTAATGGCATTATGTCTCCAAAAAATCAGGTACGTTTAAGCTCGCGACACACGAACGACTAGTCTGTAAGTTTAGGTACTTATCTTTTTGTAAACAAACTTTGTACGAAAGTGACACTTCAGAACTGTCAGTTTAATACAAATTTGTTTACAAAAAGATAAGTACCTAAACTTACAGACTATAAGTAGACGATTTCCTGCTGAATGTACAGTTAGCTTTACTTTTTGTGACCGTTATCACAAAATATTAAAAACCAGTAATTCAGTCAAATGTAATTTCGCCGACTGAGAGTCGATTGTGTGTGGAAGCCCTTAATAACGTTACAAAAATAAATTAGTTCCATTTATATACGATATTGAATCACGTTATATATGTATTCATTATTGTTAGATAATCAATTTTGGTTATTCAACCAAATAACTTACAATAATTGTAAAAAAAGTCAATATAATTAATATTTCTGCTCGAATTCAAAACACTGAAAAAACTATTAATAAATATTTTTCTAACGGCAATAAAGAATGCTTTATTTCAGTGTTTTAAATTGAAACAGTTCTATCGTGGCAAGATATCAAAAGTTAGTAATTTAGCCTCAACTTATACAAAAATTTCCATACTGTGCTCAATTGACTCAAACTACAGGCTAAAAGTTTACTGGAAAGGTTCAATAATTCCGTGTGATGCCGGTTTAGAATAGCATCACCCATTTCTTACCTGCGGGCGTCGTATTCGTAAGAGGCGACTAAGGAACTCGAGAGTTTCATATGTTTTACAAGAGGCTGCCAACCTGTCACTGTAGTGATGCATGAATTATCTGAAAGTGCCTTCAATATTTGTCAGATGTAGCGATAGCGACCGTATTTTAACGGCCGTCAACGCTCTGCCTACCCTGCAAGGGATAGAGCGTGATATGTGTATGTATGTAAAATTTCTATATTGCGTAGCTGGTTAGTAATTATGAGCTTTTTCAGTCCGATCCGTTCTTTCTAGAACAACTCCTAAGCCCAGTCTCGCCCCAAGGGAGTGATTGGGCTGGTTGTTTGAACATCTATACAAATACATATGTATTGCCAGGTGAGTCCTCGCTCCTCACCAAGCCGTCCGGCTTAGTTTTGATGGCCTCGGGGCCAAAAACAAAAACAGCCATTATGGGCTCGCTATTGAACCAGTTACTCAATGTACTTTGTTGCGGAAGCAACATCAGCAATTCCTACACGTTTGTCACGTAGAGAGCTAGCGACAGATATCACCTCTCTACGTGATTTACGTCATTGTAATATTAGTATATAAGCCATAGTTTAAGATCAATAAATGTGCATTAACCATGGAGTGATCGTCTCAATAACTCTCCCCCACGGGTATCGTTCATATCGCTAAAGTGGTGACCCCGACGTGACGTGTGCATTAAGTAAACAGCTACGGTCTTTATAATATCGCTCCGCTAGTGATCATCAACCTGCGTCGAGCAAGGCAGCCTGCAGCGACGGCCGCGCTGGAGCGCTGACCATAGAAGAACCAGGACTCCAACCATTATATATACAACTCATCATTCCTTTCCATTACGTATGCCCGTTATAATGGCATAACGTAATATACTTGTAGCCTGTAGTTTGAGAATATAGGGCAATGGTCGTTGTTCAGAAATGCAAAAATTAATGAGTATTTTACAAGTTCGAGTTTCGTTCAAATGAAGTGGTTTTTTATTCGGTGACGTCTGAAGAAACGAGTAACTTATTTTAATAGAATAAATTACACAAAGTTATCCTTATCCAGATTTAACACTTGATAAATAATTAACAGTATTTAATATGGATTTCATAAATCTCTGAATCAAGTTTTCATAAAACATTTTAATAATTATTATTAGAATCTTATTGTAATCGTTAATTGATAATAATCGTCGAAGGCACAACATATTATGATATAAATATATCGCTTATATTTTAATTTTCGATTTATTAAAATACATTATATTTTTTGTTATCTGAAAGAAAATTGTCAAGACGCAAATTCTGTAATCTTTTATCTTGAGAGTGTAGACCGATAAAGAAAGCCGAAATTGGATCAAGACAGATATTGTATTGTCGGCGGACGAATTCTGAATGATATCTGTAAAATAGTATGTCTCTATTTTGATACTAGAATACACACTGTTCATCGGATTGTTCGTCAAGTAAACGAAAACACACACCAAATTTTAATTCCATCCAATCGTAAACAAAAACCGATTTCATATATTTTAATAGCGAGAATTGCAGAATTAAATCGGAATCAATTTCTATACGTATAAAGACTTCAAACCCTGCGCCTGACCTTTACAAGCCCGAAACTTTTGACTTACTCAATTTGTTACTGGCTCAACCCGAAGATTTTTAGTGCGTTGAAGGCAGTAGCCAAGGCCACCTCCTCAGGTCTCATGAATTCCAGAGTACTACCAGGTACCAATGGAAATCCACATGCCCAATGGAAATCTGTAGTTAATGCTGCCCAATGACAAGGAGAAAAACGGAATCAATTTTTGATAAAAGAGTACAAAACCTGCCGTCTGACTTTCCCAACCCACTCTACTCTCTTTCAAGGTTGGAAATATCAGAATTTCCAACCTTATTTCTTTCGACTTACTCAACTCATTGACTCAACCCGAAGATTTTGAGCGCGTTGAAGGCAGTAGCCAGCGCCACCTCCTCAGGGCTCATGGCGAGGAAGCCGGCGATCAGCTCCACGACGGCGGGCAGGGCGCACGGCTCGTTGCGCTGGAATGTGCAGTAGCGGTTCACGAACATCATCGATCTGGAAGCAAAGTGATATTGATTTTTATACAGGAAATTCTGATACAGGAATATTCATAAAGGGGAGTCAGTTTGCTGTGTGTACGTGTGTGTGCGCGTACGCATGTCTCTTTGTGTCTGTGTGTGGGGTATGTGTGTGTGTCTGCGTGTGTATCTTTTTGTGTGTATGTGTGTGTGTGTGTGTGTATGTGTGTATGTGTGTGTGTGTATTTGTGTGTGTGTGTGTGTGTGTGTGTGTGTGTGTGCGTGTGTGTGTGTGCGTGTGTGTGTGTGTGTGTGTGTGTGTGTGTGTGTGTGTGTGTGTGTGTGTGTGTGTGGTGCGGGTGTTCGCGCCTGTCTGTGTGTGTGTTCGCGCCTGTCTGTGTGTGTGTTCACGGTTGTCTCTGTGTGTAAATGTGTTCACGCCTGCTGTATATAAATACGTCTGTGTCTGTGTGTGTATACGAGTTCCTTTGCCTACCTCTCAGTCAACGAGTCCTTGACGTGCAACGGCAGTTTGGACGCGCGCATGTTGGGGTACATGAAGGGAGAGTCAGTTTCCACCAACAGTTTGTCCACGGGCACCAGTCTCTCAGATAGCAGTCGACGGATGCCGCCGTCCGACTTGTCCTGGGGAGAAACACATTCGTGATCGTACATGTTAAGGCGTTGAACGAATAAGTATAAAAGAGAGAGAGGAGGGAGCGAGAGAGAGAGATTGAGAGATGAAGAGAGAAAGAGGGGGAAAAGGAGAGAGGGAGGGAGGGAGACAGAATGAGGGAGAGAGACGGAGGGAGGGAGACAGAATGAGGGAGAGAGACGGGGAGACAGAGGGGAAAAAGGGGAGAGGGAGGGAGAGAGAACTCTTTAATGGTGCGGAGCATCCAGTGGCCTATGCAACGAAACTACAGGCTATAATTCTACAGGTGAAATTCGATGTACATTGCGTAGCCGGTGGGATATCATAAAACCAGGATTTTTGACCCGCTACGCAAAGTACGTCGAATTTCACCTATAGAATTTGTAGCCTGTAGTTTCGAAAAACGGGGCACAGCTCAGCTTATCGTACAAATGTACCCGATGATGGCTAGTTTGAATCGATTCTCTATGTATCGAAGCCCCTGTTCAACTGAGCCGGTAAACCTGTGGATGACCACAGTTAACAATCTGAACCACTTCTCTCTTTTTGTGTGAGACACCGAGTCGTCCAACGACCCGATGAACCCTAGTATCAGAATTTTTTAACCGCCTACTACAAAAAGCAGGCTTCTGACATGGTTGTGTAACAACCGCCGTCTAAGTGATCATAGACAGTAACCGGGACCTACGGCTTAACGTGTCATCCGAAACACGAAACAATCTTACTTACAGAAAATCGGGTGGTTCAGCCCGCAATATCCTAACCAGACTGGGAACAAAGTCACAAACCACCGAGAATCGAACCCGGAACCTTCTGCGTCAGAGGCAGTCGCACTACCACTGCGCCACATCGGTCGTCAACTGAACAACTGAAGGATGAAGAGCGTCCTCACTTACCTTGCAGATATACCCGGTGATGGCCAGGTAGAATCCCTTCTCAATATACCGGAGCCCCTGTTCCACGGATCCAGTAAAGCTGTGGATGACCACGGCAGGCAGTCGGGAGCCAAACTCCTCGAGGATTAGCAGCAAATCATCTTGAGCCTCCTTTTCGTGAACGAATAAAGGTTTTCGGAGAGAGCACGCCATTTCCACCTGTAAGAAGGCATTGTACTTCCAAAGGATCATGACAACTTTTGTTTGGATGTTCGTCCTGTTTTTCATCAGTCTTGCGTCACACTTGCAGGAATCGCATCAAAGCCAAAGTTATATAATAAAATAATAGAGATTAAATATTTCTTATCATTTTAGCATAGGGATTTTTTATGCAACATACTAGTTCTGGAGTTATTGAGTGACAAAGTCGGGCATCGAAAGAGACGAAAGTGCTGATGTTTGGCGCTCTTTAGTGTATTTAGTTCTAAATACGTTATTTTCGGTAAGCAGTGTAGAAAAGGTTTACGCCTCAGTATTTTCTTTTTGTTAAAATAGGTAAACGTAGATTTTCAATTTAATTTTTATTAATTTTCCGGGTTTTGTGCAACAATTAACGTTGCTATATTTTCTCATTGAAATTGGCGATATTATATATTGCATTCATTTGTTTTGTTACGCAAGACACATGGTTAACCCATAGCATTCTCCTTTCGCAGAAATAGAAAAATGTGTCTTTCAATTTTCTCTTTTTTACTATGACTGATTTTGACGAACAAAAATATTAATGTCAAATTTACTACTTTGAAAGAAATAAATAAACTATGACTAATCTACAAGCAGACATTAGATAAACATTATAATTTATCAAACTAAAACTTAAATCATTTTATTCAAAGTAGTAAATTTTACATTTATCTTTTTGATGGTCAAGTTTTAGTCATTGTAAAAAAGAGAAAAATGTAGGATGAGTTACATTTTTCATCTAGGTAAGTAAAGTATCGTAAAGTCTATCTAACTTATTTACGTTGCACACAGCATCGTATTTTCCAATTTACCTGACATACGAACATTCGTAACTTACTCCTTAATAAATCAAACGATTTCTAAACCAAACGAATTGAGTCATATAAATAACAAATACTTGCGAGTGACTATTGTAACTGCACACGCAAAAGAATCATAGATTGAATTCATCCGTATTGTTTGTACGATCATTGATCAGAACACAATAGAAGATTTGTACCTACACTTACAGACTATATAAGGTGTAAAAATATTTACTGCAAATATTTTAAAGGGTATAATCAGCCCATGAAACTGAACAACTTTCCCCAAGAAACATAGGTCGAAATAGAGGAAATTTTTTTAGACCTCCCATACAAATTGACTTGGTCGATAATTTTGTATGGGAGGCCCAAATTTTTTTTCATATTTCCACCTACGTTCCTTGGGAAAAGTTGTTCAGTTTCATGAGCTGGTTCACCCCTTAAAAGATTCGCAGTTAATTTTAATACAGCTTGTATAGATAGATACCCAAACCAGTAATGGCCAGTGGACAGACAGATATCAACACTTGACCAGTGCCTTCTTGTGCTAATTTTTTTGGCGCATTGGGTCTTTGGTTGACTCGTATTACACACGATGCGAATATTTGTTTTATAGTATGGTAATGGTATCATTAGATATAGCCGAGAGTACTAGAAACAAACACAGTGCTTATTATCAACAACGGTTTATTAGGCTGATGAGGTCAATGAATTGTTGGAAAACAAACACGCATAGCTTATTCTGTAGTACACACATACATACACACATATCACGCCTTTATCCCTTGCGGCGTAGTGAGAGCGTTAACGGCCGTAAGAATACGGTTGCTATCGCAACATCTGACATTTTTGAGGATTGTTTTCCAAGGTTTTTTCAGAAAACATATGTATCACTATAGCGAAAGTTGTCAGCCTGTCGTCTAAAAATTGTAATACACCAATACTCTCAAGTCCCGTAGACGCCACCTACGACACCCGCGGTTAGGATGTGGGGTGATGCTATTCTAAGCCGGCATCACACGGCATAGAAAGGCTTGTGTGAAAGGGGTCTAATTGTTCTCGTATCGCATTGCTTCAATAACTCCAATGACATCCCTAATATCGGCATTCGTCTTTCAATTAACCCGAAAACATGATTGCAAAACAAGCAAGTTGAATTGATAAGTCTTCAATAGGCCAATATAAGGTCGGGCGACAGTCGTACAACTACAGGTAGGTAAGTAGACTAAACAGAATGAGATGCGGTTTGTCGTCACAATAGAAGTTATTTTCGCTGCTAAATTGTAAGTACTGTAACTTATCTACTATGGACCAACATAAATATAATAGTAACTTGAATACACCGATGTTTGACGACCGATGTGGCGCAGTGATTGTGCGACTGCTTTTGACGCAGAAGGTCCCGGGTTCTTTTATCGGTGGGTCACTCACAAAGTTGAATTTATCACTTTGTGAATTTGTTCCCAGTCTGGTTAGGATATTGCGGGCTGAACCAGCCGATTGTCCGTAAGAAAGATGGTTCCGTGTTTCGGATGACACGTTAAGCCGTAGGTCCCGGTTGCTGTCTATGATTACTTACACGGAGGTCGTTCTGTATGTATGTTATGTATGTCTGTCCGTGATTATCTCCCGTTTGGATGAACCGACTTTAATGCGGTTTTGAGAAAAGTTTTTGTCAGACTTAGGAGAAGGTTTTAGGCATATTAACCGACAAAAAATGGAGGTTCGCACTTTTTACGTCCGTTGAAGTTGGTTCACTTGTTAAAAGATATTATATTTGCTACACAGGAAAACACCTTATTACGCATTAAAGAATACGATATGAGTCATCCTTTCGTACAAGTGTATAATGACAGATTTACCGACGAAAAGGTATTTTGGGAACTTTTCGTGGAATGGCAAACATCAGGTCTGAAATGGCATCGGAAATTCACATGGGTGTTTTTCAACAACCGTTCTGCATACAATACTCAATGGACCGCGAGCGTGAGTAAAGATGAAACTGCATTATGACTGCACTGTAGAGGGTTGCCAGGCGTCCGGCTTTAGCCGGACAGGATCAGGCTTTTTGGTTGCCTGTCCGGCCAAAATAAGCGGCGCCCGGCCTGCCCGACTTTTGTTAGGCTTTTTATATTTCGAAATTTGCGCGGATCGAGACCGAATTGTGAAGGAAGAAGCACGTGCTGGACGCGAGCGCTGTCGCCCCCAAAGCTCGTCGCCAGGGTTGGTTTTACACTTTTTAACATTAACCCCAAAAATCCTTAAAAACGTAAGGGGTCCGGCTTTTCTACCCAAATGTCCGGCCAAACAAAGCTTGGCCTGACAGTTTTTTTAAATATGAAAACTGAAATTCGGAAAAAATGCAAGAAGTCCGGCTTTTTTACCAAAATGTTCGGCCAAACTCGCAGGTCTGTCTGGCCTTCAAATGAGAGGACCTGGTAACCTTAGTTAGGAGTTAGCAACCCTAGACCTAGTTAGGCATATTTTAACCAAGCCACACACTTAAATCTACCAGAATCTGATAAAATAAGCCGTGTGATGCTGGCTTAGAATAGCATCACCCCACATCCTTCCCGCGGGTGTCGTAAGAGGCGACTAAGGGACTCGAGAGTATCAGTGCATTACAATTTTTAAGCGACAGGCTGACAACCTGTTACTATATTGATACACATGTTTTGTGAAACAACCTTGGAAAACAATCCTCAAAAATGTCAGACGTGACGATAGCGACCGTATTCTTACGGCCGTTAACGCTCTGCCTACCCCGCAAGGGATAAAGGCGTGATATGTGTATGTAAGTATTCTAAGTCTGCACTAAAAGGAAAATACAACATAACGTCCTACGTTGATCAGAGCGATTGCAAATGGCCGAACGTAAATTAACTCAACCTGAACTAAATTGCTCCTAATAAGTATGAACATGAGTGTTATTGCCGACGCTTATAGCGCCCAACGTAAAAAGACCGTATCAATTCATCAAGCATCTTATACCAGGTTTCATCGGGTCGTTGGACAATTCGATTTGTCATACGAAAATAATAATACTATATCTTCAATACATCACTACATGTATAAAGCAAGTCGCTTTTCGCGTCTGTATGTTTGTTTGCTTAAATCTTTAAAACACAACATATTTTGATGCGTTTTTTTAATAGATAGTGATTCAGGAGGAAGGTTTTTATGTAAACCTGGCCGGGAAAACATCTTTATCCCACGGGAAAATGAGTTGCAGCGGGCGCAGCCGCTGGGCGGCCCACTAGTAGTAGGTATAAAATGACGTCGTGTTTTGAGTGTCTCTGTCTGTCTGCCAGTCATGGACACCGCTAACTCCTTCTAAACCACGCCAACGGATTTTGATGCGGTTTTTAGATCAATTAGATAGAGTAAGTCAAACGGAAGGTTTATTTTTATAACACACGCCGCAAAAACATTGTATGCTGGCTCACGCACGCTCGCCCGAGCATGAGCGACTATTGAGCATGCGCCGCCTCGGGCGAAACACGTCTACACCGACCGAATGCCGCGCGGGGCGGTGAGCATCTAAGGCTGCTGACTTAGCACCTTCAGGATTCATCTTGTGGCACTTGGAGGTGCCATAAAACAACAAAAGACAAAGAGTCCAAGAACTCTTCTAAAGACTTTATTAGTATAGGAAAAAAACCATCCGTGAGGGTTTCCTTAATATTTTTATGACTGAAGATAGTGATGATTTTGACTTCACTATTTATTCCACAATCTTATTTACAATAGAACTATATTACGTTATTTATTGTACTGAAATTCCTGTTGGAGGATTTAGTATAGACTGAGTCAATAGTCAGAAAATACGTCTGACGCATTCCAATTTCGTAGTTTGAAATGATTTGTGAAAGGACAGGTGATTTGGACAGGATGCCGACGCAGAGTTTTTACTCTGCTACAATCTACTGGGCAGGCTGCTAGTAATGTTATCTTTAAGCAAGTGATATGGTATGACCAGTATATCTGACCTGTCTCTTGAAGACATCCCGCTGTACACTGGGCTCTGAGAAATCCTTGCTGTAGTTGAGTCCGCACTCTCCGACGGCCACGCACTCCGGAGCGCTCGCTACCTGCTGGAGTTCCTCCCACATGTCATCTTCCACCATCGACTTCGCATCGTGAGGATGGACTCCTGGGGAAACATCATCGTCATCAGCTACTAAAATCTAATGACGACCAATGTGGCGCAGAAGGTTCCAGGTCCGATTCTCGGTGGGTCACTCACAAGGTTGTTATTTATTACTTTGTGAATTTCTTCTGACATTGCGGGCTGAACCACTAGATTGTCAAAAAGAAAGATAGTTCCGTGATTTGGATGGCATGTTAAGCCGTAGGTCCCGGTTGCTGTCTAAAACATACTTAGATGGCAGTCGTTACACAAGCATGTTAGAAGGCTGCTACTTGTAGAAGACGGTTGAAAAATTCTGGCACTAGGGTTCATCGGGTTGTTAAACGACTCGGTGTCCCACACGAAGAGAGATGACAGAAGACTGAAATCTAAACAACCTTACCTACTTCTGAGGGTGGGTTGCAATTGGAAGTGCAGTTCAAACATTTCAAGGTGCAGTATTATTGAAATTAATATTTTATGAATTATTTCTAGTATTGTTTAGCTAAATAACAGGTTTCCAACAGAATGGGTATTTTATTAGAGACTATAAAACATATTAGGGGCATTTTCCATCTCATATTATCGAGGCTTAAGAATAAGATTATTGTAATAGAGTGAGTCATTTTTATGCATGTTGATATTATGATGGATGAGTAAGGAATTAGCCTACTGTTTGCTATTATTCATAAACATTGCTGCTACCTACAGTGAATGAATAATTACTTAAATAAGCACATTTTTAATTTCTTTTTATTAAAAAGTTTTTCTCAAAACTTATGAACATACAAGGCACATAAAATACTATTGAAATCTACGCTTTCTTACCTGCTGTAGAGTAAATAGTGCCGGGGTAGAGACGAGTAAGCCTCAAGGCTTCTTTACTGTTCTTTACTGATGTGCCTGTGACCATAATTTTCTGGACACCTGGGTAGCAAAAAAAAAACTGTGTGAAAAGATTCCCATAAAATTTACCCATAAACCCAATAGATTTTCACTTTTGGAAGAAAGTTAAAAAGGTGTGGCATTTAATTAAGGTATTTGGTACAAAGTCTGAAATTGTTTTTATTATTTTATTTCTTATTTAGGATGATGCTATTCTATGTGGAAAGTTAATCAGTCTCATCTCTCATGGGCTAGTTCACCTGTTGAAACATTCTCAGTTATTTTTTTTGTATAAATGAAAGTTTGTGTAATTACTATGTAAATTAAGATCTTAATAACGCTAGCTCGGTTGGTAAGCTAATGATATTACGTACCTACGCCTCGAGTTCAATCAGTTAGTCTCAATGTAACTGATACCCACTTGATACTCTTCAGGCTTTCAATAAATTACTGTCCACAACCAATCAAGCAATAAATCAGCGAATTCCTGTGGAATTTATTGCTACCGTTTCGCATTCACGCTGGCTTACGGCATACTTGCATATGCATACCTAAATCATTGCGATAATACATGCAAACTGAGGTCGAAAGCTGAAAAACAAATGTTTTATTCACCTGCATCCTTTGCCCTCTGTATAACCGAATCTAGATCACGGCTGTATTTCTTGTTCGTCAGGTTTGCGCCTATGTCGATTACAATAAGATTCTCGTAACACCCTTTCAGTTTCTCTGAAATCTGGGTTTCTTCAGACGTCATCGTTCAGTGTGTATTTATGAAGCTTATTTGGGCGGTGTTTACCTGTAAAAGTCTACATTATAACTTATGTTTTTTTAAGTATATCTTCTTTAGTCCAGTAGTACTTACAAATTGTATCAAACACTCTTGCTTAATAAGCTTCCGGATTTTTTATTGACTAGTAAAGACGACCGTGCTTCTCACTGAGCTGCCACCATGTTTTTGAAATAAATTGGATTTCTTTGCGTTTCCTCGATACTTTGACAGATCTATTTTTATGCTTGCGTATTGGCTATAAAAAAACCAAGCACGATTTTGATTGGTTTAAAATTCAAAAACTGAAACCGAGTGCGTTCGGAAACGTGGAAACCCGATTCAGACCGAATACGCGGTGGTGTAGTATCTAGGAAAGCCGAACGAAAAGAGGTTTCGTTTAAATGTTGTAATACAAACTGGCTGATGTCCATTAACAATATTTAGTTTACTTATTTTTACTCCCGTAGGTAATTTTATTCTACAAAATTAGCCTGTGATTAGTGATGGGCCGCGGGAACATTTCCGTTCCCGGAAACTTCCCAATGGAAATGTTCCCGGCAATATTCCCACGTGCCCGGGAACGTTCCCAGTTACTGGGAACAATAACATTTTGATATAAGTTTAGTTTTCTTGAAGTTTAAGGCATATTTTAGGTTTCTTTATCATAAGGTCACCTTATTTATGTACCTTTCAAATGATTATATATTACAAATAAATAAATCTTTAAACTTGAATTATTTTCATTTCTATGTAAATCGAAAGTGAATCCATCACCTATAAAACTTTAAATTACTACGTACTGCCTAAAATAATTAGGTAAATGAAATATATTTTATACCTATCCGTAATATATTCGGCAGTTTAGTCTGAGAAGACAACTCTGCTATATTGTTTAGCCTGGAGCTTATCTTGGTCGGCGTGGCAAAAAAAAAACTAAACAATGGGTAACTCCAGAATTGTATTTTTTTATCATTGTATCTAGCCTGCCTGGCGGCCATTTAAAACTGTGTCAGTTTCGTTGCAACCCTCGTCCAGTTAACAACTGAAATTCGAAATGAAGCCTAAAAACAAAGTGTATAGTCACTTCGACGAAACTGTTGTTAATGAAAAGACAATATTCAAGTGTTCATTTTGCAACAAAACATACACATGTCGAAATGTGTCAAAATTTGCTCGTCATTTGGCAAATAAGTGTGATAAGTGTCCTGAGAACGTTAAAAATAACTTTAAAAAGAATCAATGACTGAAATGAATGAAGTAAGTGGTACCTGGACGACGGCACGATTGGTGGGTGGTGCACCAGATGTCGTATGTCGCGATATAAGTACGCTCATTCCAAAACTGGCGGAGATTGATTTGATCATCAACCGCGACAAATGCAAGCTATATCCGTGCGGCGATGTCTTCAGTTGTTGCATAGCTCAATTCCAGCATATTCTTTCGGGAGTGAAAATCCTTAATAGAGTCATTTGAGCTGCTGGGGGCGCCGACCTTCAGGGATGCAGTAGAGGCTAGTTTGGCTGCAAAGCGTGAGATGCTTCTAAGCGTTCGAGAGCACCTGCAGCAACTGCCGGCCCGTGTCGTCCTCACTCTCTTCCGCAGCTGTCTCTCAGTACCCAAGCTCATGTACCTCTTGAAATTGTCTCCGACGTGGCTTTTTCCAGATGAAATTTCTCGGTTGGATCAAGACATTAAAGTCACGTTGGAGATGATCCTCAATGTACAGTTAGAGGAGACGCAGTGGCTGCAAGCGTCGTTGCCGATCCGGCATGGAGATTTGGGCGTGAGGTGTGTGCAGGACACCAACGTTTCGGCTTTCTTGGCCTCTTTCCACGGAGTAGTCACTCGTCACTAATATACTCAAAATACATGGTGACAGTCTTAACATTCCATTTGTGGGGGAGGCTTTGAGCGCTTGGGACTTGGTTTGACCTGATGCGGATCGCCCGACTAAACCAGACGTGCAGCGACAATGGGATGAGCAGCTGTGTAAGGCCAGAGCGATGGAATTGCTTGAGGCGTCATCAGGATTGGGCTCTGCTCGCCTTGAGGCGGCTCTTAGACCAGAGTCAGGGGCTTGGCTTTACGCCCTCCCGTCACCCCACATGAGTACGGCGTTTGATAATGACTCTCTCAGGGTGGCTGTAGCACTGAGGCTTGGATGCAAGGTTTGTGAGCCGCATGTTTGTGGCGTAAAGGTGGACGCCAGGGGTCACCACGGCTTGAGCTGTGCCAAATCAGCTGGTCTTTTTCCTCCGCACCACATGCTCAATGAGATTATCCGCCGTGCCCTGGTGACCGCTGGTGTACCTTGCGTTCTAGAGCCTCCCGGTTTAAGCCGCGATGACGGTAAGAGACCGAATGGGCTCACAATGATCCCGTGAGAGAAAGGGCTCTCTTTGGTGTGGGACGCGGCGTGTGTAAGCACGTTCGCGGCATCTCATCTCCCACGCATAATTCGAGCTCCGGGTACAACTGCGGAATCCGCAGCAGCTCAGAAGCATCAAAGATATGCTTCACTGAGGAGTGCCTGCCACTTTGTACCCTTTGCGGTGGAGGTGAGCGGGTCATGGTGTGCAGAGGCAAAGGACTTTGTCTGCCTCAAGGCAGCGTTCTTGCCCCGTTGCTCTTCAACATATACACTAACGACCAACCATCCTGTCCCAACACGTGCCGCTTTCTATACGCCGACGACCTTGCACTGACTTCCCAGGCGACCAGTTTTGAGGAGGTTGAGGTGAACTTATCTGACGCTTTGAAGGACTTAAGCAAATACTATAGAGAAAATTCACTGAAACCCAACTCATCAAAAACTGAGTCCTGCGTTTTCCATCTCCGCAACAGTCAAGCAGATCGTAGGCTCAATATTGAGTGGCAAGGTGTGCCTGTAGCTCACAATAAACATCCGAGATATCTGGGCATTACTCTGGATAGGTCACTTACCTTCAGTAAGAACTGCCAAAATATAAAAATGAAGGTGTTCGCTCGGAATAACCTTTTACAGCGCCTTACTTCTACTGGATGGGGAGCAACACCTCATGTTCTGCGAACTACTGGGCTGGCGTTATCCTTTTCTGCAGGTGAGTACGCAAGCCCTGTGTGGAGTCGTTCAGCCCATGCAAAGCTAGTGGATACAGCCTTAAATGAGACTTGCCGGATCATAACTGGTTTCTTGAAACCGACCCCGGTTAGCCAGCTATACCCACTGGCAGGTATGGCGCCCCCAGCTGTTCGCAGGACTGTGGCTAGCTCCCTTGAAAGAGCAAAGATGGAGTCAGATGCACGGCACCCTTTACACGACCACATCCCAGTGCCACAACGGCTGAAAAGCCGCAATAATTTTGTAAAGTGCGTGTCTCCTCTTTGCATCGACCCCAAACAAGCGAGGTGCAAACTTTGGCAGGAAAAGGTAACCCTACCAGCTCCTTTCGTCCCTATCGCTGAAAGCTTGCCGCCTCGTCATGGATTACCTTGGCCAGTTTGGAAGTCCCTGAATAGACTTCGGACCCAAACTGGCCGGAGCAAGGAAAACATGGCCAAGTGGGGCTTCTTGGAGGGTGCCGACGTAAGCTGTTTGTGTGGTGCAGTCCAAACGATGCACCACCTAATATCGTGTCCGGCGTGCCCCAACACCTGCACAAAGGACGACCTTATGACAGCGTCTGCCAGCGCTGTTAATGTGGCCAAGTTCTGGGCTACGACGGTGTAGTGTCTGCCATCGACACGCTAAGAAGAAGAAGGACTTTGTCCATAGGTTGGGACAGCGCCTAAGAAACCAGGGTTCAGATTCCCGTGCCGGATGGCACTTGGTGCAGCGCATATCACTGGCAATACAGCGCGGAAACGCAACCAGCGTTACGGACACATTAGTTCCGGGTACCATTCGGGGCTGCCTTTTTACCTGAGGCTAAAGGGCTTTGCAGGAAATGTAAGGAACATTAGTGCCTTTTTTTCATGCCAATTACTGACGGTCATCGAACGCCAGCCTGTTACATGTGTAAAGTACTTCCAAACAAACAATAATTCGTATGACAGCTGGCTGTCAAGTGTAACCATTTGGAGAAATAAGCTTCAAAACGTTACAACTGTTTTATATGA
This sequence comes from Keiferia lycopersicella, assembly GCA_029255805.1. Taxonomy (NCBI): domain Eukaryota; kingdom Metazoa; phylum Arthropoda; class Insecta; order Lepidoptera; family Gelechiidae; genus Keiferia; species Keiferia lycopersicella. The sequence goes on from JARACZ010000024.1 coordinate 2,498,168, forward strand.
AAAACTTCTTTGCTTATGACTTTCAATTAACGCCAACCCATTAAACGTGTAAAGTACTTCCATAAAAACAATATTTTGTATGACTGCTTAGCTGTCAAGTGTAACCAGTACGAGATATTATACGCTTCAAAACATTACAACTGCTTTATATGAAAAACCTCTTTTTTTAACTGTCAACGAAAAACACCCTATTAGTTGTGTAGAGTACTTCCAAGCAAACAATATTTTGTATGATAGATCAACTGTCAAGTGTAACCATTACGAGATATACGCTTTAAAACATTACAACTGTTTTATTTGAAAAACTTCTTTTTTTAAACTGTCAACGGACAATACCCTATTAGCTGTGTAGAGTGCTTCTATACAAACAATATTTTGTATGACAGCTCAACTGTCAAGTGTTACCATTACGAGATATACCTACGCTTTAAAATATATTCCATATAAAACCGTCGTGACGTTTTGAAGCGTTATATCTCGTAATGGTTACACTTAACAGGTGATCTCTCTTACGAAATATTGTTTGTATGAAAGTACTCTACACAACTAATGGGGGTGGTGTTCGTTGACAATTTAAAAAAAGAAGTTTTTCGTATAAAACTGTCGTAGTGTTTTAAAGCGTATATCTCGTAATGATTACACTTGACAGCTGAGCTGTCACACACAATATTGTTTGTATGGAAGTACTCTACACATTTATCAGGACGGCGTTTATTGACAATAAAAAAAACGTTTCAAATGAAAGGCACCAATTTTACTCATTGCCCTTTAGCCATCTTGTTTATTTATTTTGACTAAATTGTATTTTGACATGGTTTATTTATGAAATAATTTATTTTCTTTATTATACATTACACTCTTATTAATTGTTTAATAATAATTTTTATTTTATGTTGTTTCGCCGACACGTTCCCAGCAATTGGGAATGTTCCCGGGCACCGGAAAGTTGCCTTTGGGAATATTTCCACTTGGGGAATATTCCCGGGAACCGCCCATCAATACCTGTGATAAGTAGGTACGTACAACCTTTATTTTATGTATGAATAAATAAATAAATAAATGTCCAACCCTTTTAGTTGTTTTTTGTTTGAAGCACGTTTTTAGCTTCCGAACATGCAAACAGCTGACTGCCAATTTTCGAAATTTATTTGAGGTTATGTTACCTAAGAAAAGGCGGGAACGATGAAAAAGCGCGGACTCGTTTTTTCAGGACAAAATATTTATGTACCTAATTGAATAAAAATAAAGTGTTCTTTTGTAAATAAAGGCTGTAAATAGTATACATAGTTGTTGTAAATAGTGCGTGATAAGTTTTCTTCCCCAAAATGGCTAGGAAGCAAATTAATGATAAAATTACAAGGAATGGACAATAATAATAAAGATGTATATATAAAAATATACATGAAGAATAAGCATACTGAAAACGTAAAACCACGACGTAAAAAATTAAAAAATACTAAAGAAGACATTTACTGAAGACTAGGCTGTATAATCTTTGCTCTTTGCCTGTCCAATGGACAAACCAAATAAAAAATAAATTACCTAAAAGTTGCCTAAAAGTAATTACACACAAACAGGATTCAGTCTAAATGAAATTCCTCCCAAATAATGAAAAAAGTTCCAGGAAATGATTCATTCCAGCGTATAAATTACCTGTACCAGGTAGGTTTTACAGCAGCTGTCATATTTTCTTCTCATAATGTCCATTTCAAAGAAAATGGTTTAGTGCTATTTATTATTTCCAGATAAGTAAATACATGGTTAATAAGAACCCAGCATTATCTTCATACTACGGGAACCTCATAGTAAATGTAGCAAAGAAGAATGTCCTCAAAATGTAAGTTCTACCATATAGTTCTTCTTCTTCTTATATTTAAGAGGTCATTGCTCTTGTCGGTGGAGCATCCGCCAGCTGTTTCTATCCTCCGCCTTCTCCTTGACCTCCCTATACGTCATGGCCATTATTCTTTCCTTCACTTGATCTAAATAACTTCTTCTTGGCCTGCCTCTCCCTCTCTTTCCTCCAATCTTTCCTTCATATAGTTCTACTCTACCTATAAAAATATGCTCAGCCTACTAATCATCCATACTACCTAGTAGGTACCTGGTTGACCGAGCCTTGCTCGGATTTATTGCCTCCAAAACATATTTTGTTTCTTACACTATCTAATATCCGCATGTTTACCTAGTACACTGTTCCACACAAACCTGATTTAGCCATAATTCAGCATGTATTACGCCATCTGTCCGTAAATACGAAGACTACTACGAACGGACCTCACAAAACTTAGCTTGATTGATTTATGGCTATTGCTTTATTTAATGCTCTAACTTTTGTGATAATGATCACAGTTTTAAAGTAGGTTTATATGTTTCTTTGGTTCTAATTCTGTCTCTAAATACTAAAAGGGTATGCCTTTTTAATTCCAGCCACCCAGATATAAAGCGACAAATCTGCAAGAAGTGCCGTTGCATCCTGGTCGATGGCACCTCAGCCAGTATGAAAATTAAAACTACAAACAAAAATAAAGTCATACAATGGACCTGCCATACTTGCAGAAACAAGCGGACCTTCCCAGCAGATCCGGACACAGATCATAGATTGTGGGTGGAGAAAGATGAAGCTGTAGTTGAAGTAATAAATTAAGTTATTTTATTTAGTAGTTTGATATGCTATAACAAAATCCTAAGCCTCTTTTGTCATCATAGTCCTTGGATCTACACCATGTGACCCACTTCAACTTTCAAAGAGTCACATTTATTTAAATAATTACATCTCACTTCTTTAGGTTTGCCTGAAGATTTTTGTTTAAAGATATGATATACTTGAGTTTTTAAAGAAATTATCCCAAAATGGCAACATTATTGTTGAAATCCCGCGCATATGGCATATATTTTTATAGAGAGACAAACAATAATGATGCCAATTGGGGATCGTTTTTTTATCTGTACCACAGATAATATAATACTACTAGAGTAGTACAGATACCTAACGTCATAGAGGGAGTTCGATTGCTCTAGGACGGCTATGGGCCGGCTATTTGATAAGTCGACACAGCGCGTGCGTTGCTAGCGACATCTATGTTATTTATTGGATACTTCGTATTGACGTCATTTGTATTGGAAAATATTGCAAAAATGTGAATAATTCGCGTGTTTTCCGTCTCAAAACATCTTAAATAATGTATTTATAATTATCCAATACTTTGTTTTTGTAAATTTGCCTTTATTTCAGACTCTTTAAGTTACATTCGCTACCCGTATCGCCATCTATTGATTTTTTTCTGTACTAATTTCCTTTAGTAAGGAATGAGGCCCCATGTCTGTACGAGATATATTCTGCTACTACTATCTGATGCACATGGACCCTCTTCCTTAGGCCGCCAACCAGTAGCTAGATAGCATACTATATTAGCATAGGGTAGTGCTACTTTCACATGGTAGCACCATGATTGCAAAGAAGTTCAAACAAGTGAAAATAATAATACCTATAATCATAAAGGTTTGCATAAAGTGAACTCATAAAACGAATATAACTTAAGAATTTCAATATTTACTCTAATAAAAGTTATATTCGCTCATATAATTTAATGTTTCAAGTCTTTATTGCTATAAAACATGATTTATTCCAAATTCCATTCAAAAAGTTCTTTCACAATGCGTAGATATAATGTAGGATTAAGATGAAGTTGATTTTACGTCTAATAACGTTTGGGATCTACTTAGCAGTAATAGATTCAGCACTGTTAACCAATTTAAGAGATAATTTTCTAAGATATTTGGTTGCGACGACTTTGGTTAAAGCCAATGGCGACAGTGAACTTAATTTTGCTCTAAAATCAAGAGACGAAAAAGCGGGGCTACGATCTGTGGACTACGAAGCTTTGAAGAGATTGAAAAAAGACAGCGCATGGGCAAAGAAGCACCGTAATTCCATTAAAGTTGTACAGGAACCGTTTGAAGACACAAATGATGACTTGGTACAAGGGGACCCTGTTCGTAAAATAAAGAAGCAACGCAAAGGGTCACAAAACAACATGTTATATTTGGCCGCGTTCGGAAAAGGAGATGGCGTGGATCAAGTCATCCCCGAAGTAGAACCGCCTACAAGGGATACTCTGACTACGATAGGAGGAAGATACTTCCACATGGATCCGGTATTAAACGCGTTGCGGAGACGATCAAAACGTCGTTATCCGTCACCTGAAACGAACCTAATATATGACCTCGTGGACGAAAATTTGAGGCGTGCGGCACATGATAGTTCCAGCTCAAGTTCAAGCGCTAGCTCCAGTATGGAATTGAAAGATTTCAAGGATGAATTCCGCGAACTTTGGCTGCATAAGAAATTTGAAGCGCTAAATAAAACCCAACTACCACAAGGAGGAGATACCGTTAACATGCTTGCAGCACGTAAGTCAAATTCCTTTTTGGCTGTTACGCTACTATTGCAATACCTACCCAGTATTTAGGTAAGTAGGTAATGCCTGTTCTATTTTGTTTAGGTCCATGGGGCGTGCCTTGCGGTGACCCCAACCAGCATGATATGCCTTGGGGCAGCTGCGTACTGTCCGCAGAGTGCGATCCCGAGTTCCGCGTATATCGAGGCGACTTTTTCTGCGGACGGACGCAATTCGTTTGTTGCGCAATTCAACTCTCATCCTACGATCTGTACCAGGGTTTCGACGCGTCCTTCGAAGACAAGAGCTTGAGCACCGATTCTGACGAGAGAAGAGATCGACTCATGGGCTCTAAAGAAAAGAACTCGAAAAGGAAAAAAAAGGAGCGAAAGACTCGTCGTAAAGAACGGGAGAGACGAAAGAAGAAAATAAGGTCAACCATCAAGAAAATTGTCAAGGAGATCAAGAAGATACTAGACAAGCAATACAAGAACGGAACTAAGCAGCGCAAGAGTCGAACTAAGCAATTGAAGAATTTCATCAAAGATCTCAAGAAGCAGTACAAGAAGGATCGGCAGTCAGTGAAAGATTTGCACGTCCACGACATGATCCACATCGACCAGAGGTTGCTGGACAGGCTGAAGCAGATATCGGCGGTGAATTCGAACTTTGCGAAGAACGCGACGTTCAGGGAGGTCGTTGTCAAGGAGATGTTGACGAAGGACGCGGCGCGGATGCTAGTGCAGGCGTACCCGGAGCTGGATGAGTTTCTAGAGGTGAGGAGAAGCGGCGGCGGCGGACTGTCAGCCAACGTCGACAAAAGCGACAAAGATGGATACCTCCAGTACGATGTAGAGTATGGATATCTTTACTATTGATAAATTAAAGAGATTAAATTAAATTTTAGTTTTTTATGCCACTGGTTAGTCCACCCTGCAATGGTTTGCTTGGTTTCAACATCATTCAATCAGTGTCGACTTTTTATCCGCATGACGCGGGTGAAGTTTTCTCTCCACAGGCACTGCGTTGCCTGGTACACAGTTTTGGAAAACGCTAGGTTGTCCAGGACCTGCGCCATCCTCTCGGCCTCCCTCCCTCCACAGGAACGACGAGTCGCTAAGTGTGGAGCCAGGTTGGCTGCAGGAGTCTGCCGCACGCGCCTGACGGAGACCCCGTCCGATTTTAATTGTAAAGTTGTTCTTCTCCAGGACCCTGTTCTGCTTGGGCCTGGTTTCGCCCTCGGTCGCGTCTTACGACCCCCACGGGAAGAGATGAGGTTAGTTCTTACGTTGCGCAGGAGGTAATTATGCATGGCTTACTCTGCGCCCGTCGGTTTTAATTTCACTCGATTTAGTCGGTCCCTGAGACTCCGCTACCCCCTTATTAGTGGCGACCCACAGTTTGAAAATCACTGGGCTAAACAATAATCGGTTGGGTGATCAATGTGATCATAGCTCATAGTTTGCGTATAATAAACAAAAGATCTGTATTCGGTCCTATCCTACACTTGGCTAGCGTCCAACACCGCGCGGTTAGCCTCATGTAAACGGTTAGGGGTGGGCAATTTAACTACTCGGAAACCTAAACCATTCTTCTTTCCTGTGTGTCAACGAGTATACTGACGAACCGATGAACCGTGGCGCACGTTTTCAACCGCCTCTGACATGTGGATGTATACACCGCTGTTTAAGTTATAGATGAGAACCGGGACCGACAGCTTACGCGTGCTCTCCGAAGCACGAAAACATGTCTCTTTTCGGACAATCAGCAGTCAATCAGGACAATATAAGTAAGTTTGATTTAAATAAATGGTTTTTGTTTAAGTTAATGGTTTAATGTGTTCTCTATTATCAGCACATCGCAAAACATCCCCTATACCTGTGGACCAGCCTAAAGCGATCAACTTATAACTAGTTATTCATAGTAAATGTTTGTAAAATCTGTAAGTAAGTATATAAGTTGATCCCTCTCTCTCTCCTTCTCTTTTCGTGTGGAACTCCAAGTCGTCCAACGACCCGATGTACCCTAGAGTCAGAATTTTTCAATGCCTGCTACTTGTAGAAGAGGGCTACAAGTAGCAGGCATCTGACGTGGTTGTGTAACGACCACCGTCTAAGTAATCATAGACAGGAACCGGGATCCACGGCTTAACGTGCCATCCGAAACACGGAACCATCCTACTTACGGACAATCGTGTGGTTCAGCCTGCAATGCCCTAACCAGACTGGGAACAAATTCACAAAGTGATAAATATCAAGCTTGTGAGTTACTCACCGAGAAATGAACCCGGAACCTTCTGCGTCAAAGGCAGTCGCACTACCACTGCGCCACATCGGTCGTCAAGTTGATCCCTTAAATGGTTGATTTGCGATTTAATGTTCCTACTTCTAACTCCCGTTGGGATGCAATGCATCTCTGCCACCCCTGGCATCCCAATGCCAACATTACCAACATTAGAACACCTTATCGTGCCGTATTCGTATAGCAATAAAGTCGATTTTACCATAACCCAAGTACCTATAGAAAAGGTTGTACCAGTAAAATGGTTTTACGTTGTCTTGTAGTCTGTGCTCGATGGTCCGTGTTTCCTGAATGCTGGTTAAATAAGATGGCATAGATTTAGAAGGAAAACATGAGCTACGTGCTTTAAGGCCCGTATTAACAAACCGCACTCAACTCTGAGATCGATCTTGAGTGCGATTTTGAGATGTCAGCGGTAGATAGATAGATAAACTCTTTATTGTTTACAACAAACACAACATTAAAACACAAAACGGCACAATGTAACCAAAAGTAAGTAAAGGCGGCCTGCCTGGCATTTGTCAATCTCGCCCTGGAGATCGATCTCAGACTTGAGTGCGATTTACAAATATAGTAGGTATTAGTTACATACGTTATTTCTTTGTTCATTTGGTTTAGGAAAATAATTTTACTTTCTTAGTTATTTGTACAATGTGTTGAGAAAAGTATTAACTTCCTTTTAAGGGGTAAATTAGCCCATGAAACGGAACGTAGTCGAATTAAGAAAAAAAATTCAGACCTCGCATGAATAATGTGTCAACAGCCGTCTGAGTTAGGTTGTATGCGAGGTCCAAAAGTTTTTCGTATTTCGACCTGTTGAAAGTTGTGAAACATAATACTTGCCGGGAATTGAAATCGAAAGCTTCATGGACTGATTAACCCCTTAAAATATTTGCAGCTAATATTTTTACACCTTATACATAAAAACCTTGCTCGTAAGTCACTTTATCTATTAAAAAACCTGCATTAAAATCAGTTTTGTGGTTTTAAAGATTTAAGCAAACATACATACAGACAGATGCGAAAAGCGACGTTATACTGCCTATGTAGTAATTTAGCCGGAGTTTATATAAAGAATACTTTTTAGTGCTAAACCCTCACTGGAGCACTATTTTTTAAATCGGGCCGATTGGATTGGAAATTGGACCCCCAAGGCAGTGCCTTTATTTTTATTTTTTATATCGCGTTTTCTACTGGGACTTTAATTGTGTTTTACAACTTACAATGACTAATCCATTTATCTAGTGATAATATTTTACGTGACATTCTAATCTTTGTAAGTAGTTACAAACAAGTAGTAGATTCCCTATTTGGAAATCAAAACTTTTGGTCTTTTGACTTTAAATTGTGCTCCAAACGAGCGTCCTGCTACACAATTCCATTCACACCATTCGCCCGATTGTCCGTAAGTAAGATGGTTCCGCGTTTCGGATGGCACGTTAAGCCGTAGAAAATTCTGACACTAGGGTTCATCGGCTCGTTGGAGGACTTGGTGTCCCACACGAAAAGAATAAGAAAGAAATAATACCATTCGCTTGAAATTAAGAAATACGAATCCTTCATTCCTGAGGGACGTGACTATGCTTCACCTAATTTCTCCAGGCTCTACGGTCTTCTGCCATGTGCACGTGGTGACGCCTGCAGAAATACGAATAGTAGAAATTAAGAAACGAATGGTTAGATAGTTTTCGCGAATTTCCGTACACGGATAGAAATTACGATTTTTCAGAAATGGAGCTGCAGGTCTCATATATTTAGCCCGAGTTTGGTTACAAAACTAACTCGTTCTTCACTACATGCTGTCTGTACCTATGTATGTTTGCTTAAATCTTTAAAACTACGCAACGGATTTTGATGCAGTTTTTTAAAAGAAAGAGTGGTTCAAGAGGTAGGTTTTTATGTATAATACTTGCTGGGAAAACATCTTATTTCCACGGGAAAATGAGTTGTAGCAGGCGCAGCCGCTGGGACAGGCCGCTAGTCTACGTATAATGCTAAACCCGCTCTGAAACTGTAATGATTGCGTCTGGCTTTATTTACACCACTTCCGTTTTTCCAACGCTTTCCGGGTGTTAAAAATGTGGTGAGTTTGTTTGTTTGTTTTTATTTTTTTGTGTAGTAGTGTCAGGAAATATATTGTTTTTTGTAGCCAGTAGGTACCTTAGAAGCAAAGATTAACTAAAGTGGTGTTTTCACGTTATCGTTGACATATATATACTTTTGAGTTTTTCACCGCAGAGGCTTGGCTTGTATTCCTGTACTCTAGCGATATTAATTTCGTATACATTTACTGAGGTACACGATATATCGCTATCACAAGTACGAGTACAGTGGTAGTAAATGTCAATGATTGCTATTGCCAAGCTGACGTGAAAGCACTACTACTACTGGACTCTTTTTGCGTACTTAATTTGTTAGTACCGTCAAATGGGGGGAAAATGAGACTAGCGGGTAACTTGGGACATGGTCGACACCAGCATCTATGAACCAGCTATAACGTTGTAACTGGTTGAAAACTTTGGACTCTACAATTTATTAAACAGTTATACCGTTATAGGCTTATAGCTGGTTCATACGAGTAGATGCTGGTGTCGACCATGTCTCAAGTTACCCGCTAGTCATTTTTCCCCATTTGACTGTATTCTTTTCATGACGGTTTTTTTACTTTCATTTCGATAGGTACTATGTATTGTAGGGGCAGTGAGGAGGGATTTGTTTGTATGTAATTGATAGCCTGCAAAATTTCAGGCGGATGCTACAGAAACAAAGCCTTCGGCATCAATGGCCGGCATATCAACAGCCTGACAGATGGTGACCATACTCGTATAACCCAAGATATAACCTAATCTATCGGCCAAAAGGGTCATAGATTAGGGTGCGTCTCCACTGAAGCGGGGCTGCACTAAGCTGAGCTGAGCGGGGCATGGATTGACTAATCAGGGTGCGTATCCACTGAAGCGGGGCGGGGATTCGGGGATATTGAGGCTCATGATTGGTCAATTCATGCCGCGCTTAGCTTAGCGCAGCTTAGACTCACCCTAAGGTGGACCTCACACTGGTACCGGACTCCACTCCGGCATCCGTAGCGACCGATTCCGGATCCAGACGCCTTTGTCCGGATATCCGGAACATGACGACCCGCATCACTCCGTCCTACTCTGTCAACAGCCGATGTGGCGTAGTGGACATACATACATACATATATCACGCCTATATCCCTTGCGGGGTAGGCAGAGCGTTAACGGCCGTAAGAATATGGTCGCTATCGCCACGCCAAGTATTTTTGAGGACTGTTTTCCAAGGTTGTTTCAGAAAACACGTGTGTCACTATAGTGACAGGTTGTCAGCCTGTCGCCTAAAATTGTAATTCACCAATACTCTCGCTCGAGTCCCTAAGTCGCCACTTACGTCAGCCGCGGGAAGGATGTGGGGTGATGCTACTCTAAGCCGGCATCACACGGCGCAGTGGAAGTTGATATTTATCACTTTGTAAATTTGTTCCCAGTCGGGGCCCTAAATGCTAAATGAAAATAGTTTCAGTTGGATGTCGATTGGATCTTAGTTGGATGATTTCGGTCATTTCGTAGTTTGCTAACAGTTTGAAGTATAGAAAATCACAATGGCAATGGAATGACAGTTGAGTTTCTATGGCATTACAATAACAAAAAAAAAGGCAGACTTGAGGCCCTGGTTAGGCTTTGCAAACTGAACCACCCGATTTATCCGTAAGAATAGTGGAATTGTATGGATCCGTATTTCGGATGGCTAAGTCAAGTCGTAGGTCCTAGTTGCGGTCTATGATACTTAGACGGCGGCGGTCGTTACATAACCATGTCAGAATCAGAAGCCTGTTATTTGTAGAAGGCGGTTGAAAAATACTGACACTAGGGTTCAAAAGTCGTTGGACGACTCGGTGTCCCAAACTCACAAAGTTGATATACTAAGAGATAAATTTTGCCTCTTTGTGAATTTGTTCCCAGTCTGGTTAGGACATTGCGGGCTGAACCACCCGCTTGTCCGTAACTGTTGAATTTGTATATTCTTCACTCTTTTATTAGTGTGGCAACACCATTTCTGATCATAGAGTATAGTCGTTCTATTTTCGGTTCTATCTTGTCTCTGATTCGACAATGTCTGTTACATTTCGTGTGCTCGGTAATCCTAATTTAGTTTACGCGATCTGTGTTATAATTACTGCAAATCTTCAATAAATGGACATACGTGAGTTAAAACTAATAGAAAAGTTTATTATTTATCAAACCCTATATCAGTACATACACGCCTTACACAGTAACACATGGTTTGAAACCCACTGCGCATTACCTCTGCTATCAGGTTATTGGTCCAGATTTACATTGAAAAATGCGTATAATATAAATAACAGTAAAACAAAGAAGAGAAAGTACTGATAGGGTTAATTTTTTTTTGAGCACGTTGCATCTTTTTTGTTCGACCAAAGATGGCTTCGACTGGTGACCGAAGCGGCAACCCAAATGGCAATCAAGGCAGAAACCAGGGTGGAAATCAGAGTGGAAATCCTCATCCAGTGCCAGAAAAGGTAATTTTCAACAGCCACAACTTAAATGTTGAAAAGTTAGAAGGTATTTCCAATTATATTACATGGAAATTTAGCATGAAAATGGCGCTGATACTGGACTCACTATGGGAATGTATTGAGCATGAACCAGAATCACCCGTGGACCCGATTAAAGACCAGAAAGCATTTGCTAGAATAGCATTGTGTGTTAAATCTAATCTTTTCCAACACTTACATGGTTGCAAAACGTCAAAAGAAGCTTGGGACAAGCTTGGCCGCATATTCGCAGATAAGGGCATCTACCGTCGAGTCATTTTGTTGAGACAATTATACAGAATCGATTACCAAAAATATAACGACATGACTTTGTATATTGATACTGTCATGACTTTGGTTCGACAGCTTGAAGATATAGGTAAAACCTTACAAGATGAAGAAATTGCAGAAATTTTACTAAGCGGATTACCCCATGATTATGACAGCCTTGTGTCAGGCCTGGAAACAGCCTTCTTGAGTGAGGACAAGATATCTAGTGAAGTCGTTAGAACAAGATTACTGCAGGAGGAACATCGAATGAATGGGAAAGAAACGAGTACGGCATATATCTCCAAACCTACGTCGAAGGTCACCTGTCATTTTTGTGGGAAGCAGGGACATGTTAAGTCTCGTTGCTTTAGATACAAGAAGAACAAGAAAAGGGACAGGTATACCAATTCGCCGGGCAATGGTCTACTTGCCACGACCCATGCATCGAGTTTCATTGCAGTGGCTAAGTCAACGGACTTTGTTGTGGATTCTGGATCGTCGTCTCACATGGTTGCTGATGAACAATATTTCAGCACTTACAATGAATTAGATGGACATGTTAAAGGCGCTGACAAAAACAATATATTACGGAGCGTTGGTGTAGGTAATATTGAGGTATGCATTAACAATTTAAATAGAACTTTGTGTGATGTTATGCATGTGCCTAATATATCTGCTAACCTTTTGTCTGTAAGTAAGATGGCTGAAAGGGGATTAATTACTGTTTTTGATAGCTTTGGATGCAAAATTTATGAAAAATGCAAGATAGTTGGTACACCTGTTATGTTTGCTGAGTTATGTCACGGTGTGTATAAGTTGAAAGGTGTTTCTGTTCAGGAGCAGTCTTCGGCACTCCTACATCAAGTGCAGGAGGCACAGACTGCAAGGATTGCTGCATCTGGTGTGTCTTTGGAGGTATGGCACAAAAGATTAGGTCATCTTAGTGTGAATGGGATGCGTTCTCTGCAGGATAGGTTTCCTAACAATTCTATGTTTCAGGACAAAGAAATTGAAGCGATACACAACTGTGTAGCCTGCCTCGAGGGGAAGTCTGTGGCCAAGGCTTACCCAAAAGGAAAGGCAAATATATCTAACAACCTGCTGGAGATTGTCCATTCTGATGTATGTGGACCCCTGAAAGATAGCAGCTGGAGTGGTGCAAAATACCTACTAACTTTCACCGATGATCACTCAAGAAAATCCTTTGGATATCTAATAAAAGAAAAATCCCAGGTAATGTCTTGTTTTATTGATTTTAAAACTCTAGCAGAAAAGCAGACAGATCACCATGTAAAATGCTTGCGTTCCGATAATGGTGGTGAGTATTGTGGTACAGCTTTTAAGGAATACCTTCGGAAGGAAGGAATCATTCATCAGCTGACTGTACCATACAGTGCACCTCAGAATGGCGTGGCTGAACGTCTTAATCGTACGATCATGGAGAAAGCGAGGTGCATGCTAAGGCAGTCAGGTCTCTGCAACCGTTTTTGGGGTGAGGCAGTCATGACTGCAATTTATCTCAAGAATCGAAGTCCCACAATGGTTTTAGCAGGACAGCTACCAGAAGAGGTATGGTCTGGACGTAAAGTTAGTCTTGGACACCTTCGTACTTTTGGTTGTATAGCTTATCACTTGCTGCCTGAGCCCACTCGTAGAAGTAAATTGGACGCCAAAGCTATTATGTGCATTTTTGTTGGTTACTCTGAAACTACTAAAGGATACCGACTTATGGATCCATCTAACCCACATAGGGTTATTTTGTCTAGAAATGTAAACTTTATAGAAAATAAATTTTATAAAGATTTTATATGTGGTAATGACATTGACAAGAATAAAATAGAAGAGACATTGATTTCTCCATTGCTGGAATATAATATGAATTTAAATGAATCTAATAATTTAATTGTGGAATCTCATGACATTTTGAATGAAAACTCCTGTGATATTAATTTAGATTCTAATGGAATAATAAATATTAGTAGTAGTGAAAACTCTAGTCAAAATGAAAATTTGAATACTACTAAATATAATTTTTCTTATGAATTTTCAGATGGAGAATCAGATGATTACCACACTGGAGACAGTGAGGGAGAAAACTCCTCTACAGAGCCAAAGCTGCCTAACGCGGAGCTGGAGGCGCAGCCAGCGCCCGCTGGGGGTACGGCTGCTGTAAGGGAAGGCGCGACTGGTACTGGGAATACTGTCAGCGGCCGCCCTGTGAGGAGTACACGCGGCAATAAGCCCATGAGATTGGGTGACTATGAAATAGGTATGTTAGCTAGCTCTATTTTTGAAGAACCTGTGTCATATGAAGAAGCTATGAATTCACCTAATTCAGAGGAATGGTTAAGGGCTATGAAGGAAGAGTTTGACTCTCTTGAGCAAAATAATGTTTGGAAGTTGGTAGATAGACCTCTGAACACTAACATTATTAAATGCAAGTGGGTATATAAAATAAAGCATGATGCTACAGGAAAATTTAACCGTTATAAAGCTCGCTTAGTTGCTCGCGGCTTTAGTCAGAAGGCAGGAATAGATTATTCAGATACTTTTTCTCCTGTTGTTCGCCATTCGACGTTGCGTATACTTTTCTCACTAGCGCATGAGTATAATATGTGTATAGAGCACATAGATGTTACGACCGCATTTTTGAATGGTGATCTGAATGAAAGTATCCATATGGAGCAACCTATGGGTTTCGAGTCTGACAAAAATAAGGTGTGTTTGTTGCAGAAAAGCATATATGGACTGAAGCAAAGTAGTAGAATGTGGAATATGAAAGTACATGAACTTTTAAGTAAGAATGGCTATGTACAGAGCAAATGTGAGCCTTGTGTGTATGTTAAGAAGGATGAGAAGAGTTTCACAATTATTGCATTGTACGTAGATGACTTTTATATTTTTTCATCAGGTAGCACTACTAGTTTATTTAATTTATTACAGAAAAACTTTGATGTAAAGCATCTAGGTCAATTAACTAGTTGTCTAGGTATGCGTGTAACGAAAAATAGTGAAACATTAACGTTAGACCAGTCTGAATATGTACGTAAATTACTCAGTAGATTCAATATGACAGATTGTAAACCTGTAACCACACCAATGTTACTTAATAACAAATTGTCTTTGTCAGAGTCTGAAAACGATATTTTAAATGATGACATATATAAGTATAGGCAATTAATCGGCTGTCTTATGTATTTATCTGTATGTACAAGGCCAGATATTACCTATGCCTGCAGTCAGCTTAGTCAATATCTTACTAATTTTGATAAACATCATTGGATAGCAGCTAAGAGAGTACTTAGGTATTTAAAAGGTACCATAAATTATGGCTTATGTTTTTATAAGAGTAAAAATCTCGATGTAACAGCAATGGCGGATGCTGACTGGGGCAATGATGTGTTAGATAGGAAATCTTACACAGGCTTTATTGTAAAGTTAGGCAGGAACCTAGTGAACTGGGAGTCTAAGAAACAACGTACGGTAGCAATGAGCAGTTGTGAGGCAGAATTTTTAGCTATGAGTGATGTCGCTAAAGAGTTGTGTTTTATCAGGAATTTCATGTCTGAAATTGTTGAGAAACATTTAAATATAGTTATTTTTAATGATAACCAAAGCGCACAGAAGTTGTTGTTAGCTAAAGAATATTCTCACAAACGTACAAAACACATAGATCTTAGATATCACTTTATAAAAGATTTAGTAAGAAAACATTATTTCACTGTTAGGTATTTGCCAACTGGAGATATGACAGCTGATGTACTTACAAAACCATTAAGTTCTAGTAAGCATTATAGTTTTATAAATGACTTGAATCTGATTTCTATGTGAATTGAAATTTTATTTTAATTTTGAACTTGAATGGAAATGTGAATATTCTATATATGTGATAGCATGAAAAATTTAGTAATATTGTAATTGTAATATGAATGTTGTTTTTCTTAAATTGTAACAATGTGTGACAAACATAAGAGATGTTATGTATAATATGATAATAATGATTTTGCATTCTTATGATTTTGCATTATATTTTTTTTCTGTGATATTTCGATGTAAATGTAGACTAGCATGAGTTTTTTTCCTTTTTGAAATATAGAGTCACAGATTATGTAATATTATTTGTGTTATAATGTAGAGTTTCATGTTGGATGTAGAGTTCATATTTGTCTTGTACCTTTTTATGTAGAGTCACAATTTATCAGACACGATAGAGTCTTAACGATTGTTACATTAAGCTATCAGCATATAAATGGTAGAGTAAAGAATAAGGGGAAGTGTTGAATTTGTATATTCTTCACTCTTTTATTAGTGTGGCAACACCATTTCTGATCATAGAGTATAGTCGTTCTATTTTCGGTTCTATCTTGTCTCTGATTCGACAATGTCTGTTACATTTCGTGTGCTCGGTAATCCTAATTTAGTTTACGCGATCTGTGTTATAATTACTGCAAATCTTCAATAAATGGACATACGTGAGTTAAAACTAATAGAAAAGTTTATTATTTATCAAACCCTATATCAGTACATACACGCCTTACACAGTAACACATGGTTTGAAACCCACTGCGCATTACCTCTGCTATCAGTAACTAAGATGGTTCCGTGTTTCGGATGACAGTTTGCCGTAGGTTACGGTTGCTTTCTATGATCACTTAGACAGCGGTCGTTACACAACCATGTCAGAAGCCTATGCTTCTTGTAGAAGGCGGTTGGAAAATTCTGACACTAGGGCTCATCGGTTGAACGACTCGGTCTCCCACACGAAAAGGGAGAGAGACCAAGCGGTTTTCCTAAAAGAATCAAGACATTACAAACCAAATTTTAAAGTCCCGGGTCACCGTAATGGGGCAGTGCAATATGGGATTCGCCTAAATCCACAACAGAGCCGCAACGTAGGCCACGACCTTGCTAGAATAGGACAATATCCGACGAAATAGGACCCCGCTTTGCAGATGCCAGACGACCTTGATGCCATTGGAATCTGAATGGGATAGGCATTTTGTAGATAGCAGGCCATTTGGTTCGATAGGCTTTGAAACAGGCTTTGCAGGCTTGATGTACGAGATAGATCGATTACGTGTGTTGTGGAGTGGTGTATTTTTGCTAAAATTGTAAAGTACCTACCTAAGTATCTACAGGGTGTAAAAAAAATATCTGCAAATATTTTAAGGGGTGTACCAGCCCATGAAACTGAACAACTTCCCCAAGAAACACAGGTCGAAATGTGGAATAATATTTTGGACCTCCTCCCTCACAAATTGACTTGTTAGGTCGCTAATTTTGTATGGTAGGACCTAATTTTTTTCGTATTTCGACCTACGTTTCTTGGGGAAAGTTGTTCAGTAGTATGGCCCCTTAAAATATTTGCAGGTAATATTTTTACACCATATATAGTTTGTTCGGAAAGTCGAGAGAGTGATTTGACAGATAATCTAGCACAAAGTTGCCACACCAAAAAAGACGTCCCTTTTTGCAGACACCATACCTACTCTAGACATTCATATCTCTGATCATAATGCACCAGAAATAATAGTGCAATTTCACGTAATCTTGCATCATAATAACCAAATTCAGCTTGGAAATCCATATACCTACCCTACCTACAAATAACCTAACTTTTTGGAGGTCACGTTTTATGACCTCGTTTACAGATCCGGAAACTACTTTACTTGTTTTTTTTTTGATAACCATTTCAACAATATAGATTATAGTCGAGATTTTTTTTATCGAATGCAATTGCAGCAGTGTGAAGCTTGTAACCCTCAAGTGTCAAATTACTCTCTCGACTTTACGAACGTACTATACACCTATAAAAGAAAATACATACATACATATATCACGCCTTTATCCCTTGCGGGGTAGGCAGAGCGTTGACGGCCGTAATAATACGGCCACTATCGCCACGTCTGACATTTTTGAGGATTGTTTCTAGAATTGTTTCAGAAAATATGTGTATCACTATAGTGACAGGTTCTCAGCCTGTCGCCTAAAAATTGTAATACACCAATACACTCGAGTCCCTTAGTCGCCTCTTACGACACCCGCGGGAAGGATGTGGGGTGATGCTATTCTAAGCCGGCATCACACGGTAGAAAAAAAAATTCCGTGACAAAATTGTGCAAGTGTCGCATATTTCTACTCTCAGCAACCGCCCATGTCAGGGGTTATAGTCAAACTGGTCTTTCATAAATTTCGTTAAAATAACCAGAATCAACAGCCTTTGCGTAGACAGTTAGAAACAGACGAAAGGAACGCAAAAAATGCACTAAAGACCAGCTGGCCCCTTTTTCGATGATTGATGCCTACTCCTGAAACATCAAAACCGAATGTTATACCAGTTTTCAAGGGTTTTTTCAAGAAATACATTATCTGGACCATTCCAAAGGTACCAAAGTAGGTATGACGTTGTCTTAGCGACATTTAAGGTATTTTAGTTAATACTTTTGTTTGTTATCTGCTTATTAGATATGCCATGGTTATTTTAATATAACAGGAAAATCCAACATAAAAACAAAAAATCTGCAAGACCGATATATACAGGGTGTAAGGGACAGCTTTCCGAATACTAAGAGGGTGAATTTAGGCGATAAAACTGAACAACTTCCCATAAGAATATTAATTCGGGAAACGTAAAGAAAATTTTGACTTCCAATAGCAAATGCAGTCAGCTGATCGTGATTTTGTATGAGAGGTGTATTTTTTTGTCGTTTCGTGACGTAATAGATTCCTCAGGGACTCGAGAGTATTGGTATATTACAATTTTTAGGCGACAGGCTGACAACCTGTCGCTATAGTGATACACGTGATTTCTGAAACGACCTGAGAAAATAATTCCCAAAGATATCAGACGTGGCAATAGCGTATTCTTACGGCCGTTTACGCTCCGCCTACTCCGCAAGGGATAAAGGCGTGATTTATGCATATACTATAGATTCCTAGGGGAAAGCTGTTCAGTTTCACCTTGGCCTGCATGCACCCTATCTATTATTCGGAGGGTTGTCCCTTACACCCGATATATAAAAAAAAAACTCCAATCTATATCTGTATTGTCTCTACTGATACGCATGTTTTCTTCGACTATTATAAAAACAGGTTACATAGTGTTCCAGAGTCTTTTACTGCACCGCCTCTCAAGAACGGTCATTTCCGGTAAGTTTAACTTTGATTATAATTATATGTATATACGACGGGTTTAAATGACAAATATAAAGATTACTTGAAAATATAAGAAAAATTCTCCTAAAACCTGCACAAAATTAGTAATCTTATCTTTACATATTCCTCTTGTAAAAAAATATTTTATTGTATTACATTCAGAGTGTCAGGTATTATCCTGGTTGTAGAATGTAGCTTTTAAAAACACATTTTCAGGAAAAGTTACATATCCATTAAGATATGCAGTCGCTGGGTTTTGTAATACCATAATCATTCTGAGATAGGCGGGTCGCACACTTTGACGATTCCATAAATTGATGGTGGTGACGTAAGTTACATGCTGTGTGGCCAGCCTGACCAGCCCCGAGGCACTGCCTTTATTTTTTTTATCCCACTCGTGCCGCGATTCTATTAGGAACATAAAATTGTTATTATTTATTCAGTGAAAGTATTGTAATTTAACTATATGACACTCTAAAAGCATTCATTGTGAATCTACTTGGAAATAAACGATTGAATCTTGAATCTCGACGCACGACGGAGCGCTAAACGCGA
This sequence comes from Keiferia lycopersicella, assembly GCA_029255805.1. Lineage (NCBI taxonomy): Eukaryota > Metazoa > Arthropoda > Insecta > Lepidoptera > Gelechiidae > Keiferia > Keiferia lycopersicella. The sequence goes on from JARACZ010000024.1 coordinate 2,517,422, forward strand.
CACTGCGATAGCGCTGCGTTAACAGCGGTTGAGCGGTTTTCGTATGGGGAATGACGTTTCTCGTATGGATCTGACAGACCGTTGCGATATTTTAGCGCTTCGTCGTGCGTCAAGTGTGCGATCCACCATAACCGTCAAATCTTGCCCACTTGTTGATATAGTTGTCACAAATTTTATATTTTTCGTTGTTGAGTCGCGCACTTAGCGGGAAAAAAGTCATGTATCAGTCATCAGTGTAGAATTCTCCAATTTGGTAGCCGATGATATGGCCGCTTTGTTATCTGGCCCTGCGCAGTCCGTCAGCCAAGCGTCCATTTTCCTTGATAGGCGGATCGCACACTTGACGCTCGACGGAGCGCAAAAATATCGCAGCGGTCTGTCAGATCCATACTACTTCACTTGAAATAGTAGCTCTTATACTAAGGGCAATTAACGTATCTTTATTTTCGCTATTTTTGACAGTTTTTACCGTGTGACGCCGGCTTAGAATAGCATCACCCCATTTCTTCCCCCGGTTGTTGTAAAGGGCAACTAAGGGACTCGAGGGTTTCATGTGTATTAAAATCTTAGGCGACAGGCTGACAACCTGTCACCTGACACGATTTATCTGAAACGACCCTCAAACATTTGTCAGACGTGGCGATAACGACCGTAAGTTTACTGTCGCTCTGCCTACCCTGCCAGGGACATAGGCGTGGTTTTGTGTGTGTGTGTGGTTAATTAAATCCAAAAACTTATATTTACCATATAGCGTAATCTTCAAAAACACCTAAACCTTTATATAACTTACTTAATTATTTTATTTAAACCGATTTCATCAAAAAGGTACTTATTAGCTGTGTAATGGAAGATTGAAATTGAAACAAGATTTTGAAAAATATTTATTTTTTGTACGCCACGTCACGAATTTCTGGTGTGAATATTTTTAGTTTTGGAAGTTATAGTAATGTGTTTTGCAAATAAAATTATGGTGTGGAATAGGTAAGCATAATTCGCCACAAAAAATTATCGTGTTTTAACGACTGTTTTCATTTAATTAAGTTGAATTCATAGTAGGTTAAAATGTTTGCATTTCTTAAATAAGCGCTTAATAAGTAGGCATGTTAGAAATACGATCATTGATGATGTAGTAAAGGTTGACAGTGAAGACATTGAATTACCTGGTTGTAATACATCGCCTATTTTTCCCGATATTTCCCATCGGCTTTGGAGACATAATATGTCATCTAGGCAGGAACTTATAAATAGCCAAATGACTTAGTTTGTACTAGTGAGACCATTAGCTACCTTTGTGCCTCGTTTCATTTCTTTTAATGCTTGCAAATTATTTTGTGGTACAATAAAGGGGTTGTGTACCATTGTCTCTTCAGCGCTGGTTTTCAGCCATTACCTCCTCCCTCAGAAATACTTTATCATACTCTTTTTCATTCTAGGCTGAGCAAGATGACGTCATGGGCTTGTGATCCCAGTATAACAAGCAACATATTGGGTAGCTACCGAAGTGCGCTGCCATTGTTCACTAATACGCTGCAAGCCATTTTGGCTGCGCAGTGTGCCCTGATAGGTGATCATGTTTGGCCAGCTGATGCTGTGGAAAGCGTGCTGAAAGGTACACAGTTCAGTCCGATCCGTTCTTATCAGAATAACTCCCCAGTCTCGCCCAAAGGGCCTGACTGGGCTGGTGGTTTGTACAACCATACAATTATTTCCGGGTGAGCACGCGCTCCCCGCCAAGCCGACAGGCGTATAAATTTATGATGACCGTATGACCAAAAACGTACAGTCAAACAAAGAAAAAATGCAAAGTACACAGAGTGTAAAGGACGGTGTATCGAAAACGTTGTAGGTATCATCAGTTTTTTAACCCCAAACAAAATCCCTGATCAGCTTCCTGTACCCGGCAAAAATTGCATAGGGTATCCGCCTGATGGGTACCCGGAAAAAAACACTACCCGCCCAATGTCTAGCCTAGTGTGGGTATCATCGTCAATAATATAAATGTGTTTTGGGTATGCTTAATGCAGGGTGTAAAAATATTTGCTGCAAATATTTTAAGGGGTGAACTAGCCCATGAAACTGAACAACTTTCCCCAAGAAACAGGTCAAAATATGAAAAAAAATTGGGCCTCCCATACAAAACAACCGACTGGCCAAGTCAATTTGTATGGGAGGTCCAAAAAATTTTCTCATATTTCGACCTAATAGCAGCAAATATTTTTACACCTTATATAAATGTGTTTTGGGTATGCTTAATATATACATTTTATAACGGGTTCATCCGCTCAAGCTGTCATCTTTGGTCGACTAATAAACCGGATTGGTGGTTTTGATTCTCAGATCCAAATTACGACTTCATAGTGGTAGGAGCAGGGTCGGCTGGTGCAGTAGTTGCAAACCGTCTGAGCGAGGTGCCTCAATGGAAGGTCTTACTCATTGAAGCGGGTGGCAACCCTACCTTGACTACTGAGGTAATAATGTATAATATGGTATACTCGTAATCACTACATTGCCGTGTGATGCCGGCATAGAATAGTATCACCCCAATTCTTCCCGCGGGTGTTGTAACAGGCAAATAGGAATCGAAGGTTTCATGTGTATTTCCACGTATAACAACTTTAGGCGACAGGCTGACAACCTGTCACTACAGTGGTACACGAATCATCTGAAGGGGCCCTCAATGCTTGTCAGACGTGGCGATAGCGACCGAAATCTTACGGCTATTAACGCTCTGCCTACTCCGCAAGGGATAAAGGCGTGATTTGTGTATTGCCAGAGCAATTGCCATCTGACATCTGCAACCTGTAAGCTAATCTGGTCAATATTATTATGTAATAATTATTATGTACCATTACTTACGAGTAAAACCAATTCCAGATACCTCAACTTATATTCAACAACTTCGCATCACCAGTTGACTGGGGATTTAAGCCCGAACCACAAGAGGGGTTCTGTAGGGGCTACATCGACCACCGCTGCTCCTGGCCTCAAGGCAAAGTCCTCGGAGGCGGCAGCAGCATCAACGGCATGTTTTATGTCAGAGGAAACCAACTCGACTACGACCAATGGGCAGCCGATGGCAACACAGGCTGGAGCTACGACGAAATATTCCCATACTTCCTTAAAAGCGAAAACTATTCCAAACCACTGTCAGGAGATCTCAAAAAATTTCACAGCAACGAGGGGTATTTAAGCGTGGAATGTCCGGATGATGCACAGAAATTCGAAAAGATGATCATCGCGGCTGCCAGCCAGCTCGGTATTAAATCCTTACCTGATATCAATGGTGCTGACCAGATGGGTGTAACAAAGTCATGTACCACTACAAAAAATGGAGTCCGTCATAGCACTGCTAGAGCATTCTTAGCCCCAGTCAAAGACAGAAAGAACTTACATGTGTTAAAAAATGCTCTTGTCACGAAATTACTCTTTAAGAAAAATAAGAACGTAGTGAATGGTGTGATAGTTAACAAAGATGGGAAAGAAATCAGAATAAATGCCAAAAAGGAAGTGATAGTTTCTGCTGGTGTGATAAAAACTCCACAACTTTTGATGCTGTCGGGGATCGGTCCAAGGAAACATTTAGAATCCATGGGTATAGAAGTAAAGGCCGACTTACCAGTGGGACAAAACCTGCAAGACCATCCATATATTGGAATAAATTACAAGTTACCGGGAGATAATAACGTCACGTCCACACCAACTGTAGTCGCCGCTTTTGCTGACTATTTGCTACATAGAGAAGGTTTTCTTAATACTACAGCACCAATTAGAGTTATTTCTTTTGTTAATACAACTGATCATAAAGCAAATAGCCCTGATATCCAGTTCCATTATTTCTTTCTTGCTCCAAATACCTCAAACTACCTCGACTATTATGGCCGACAAGATTTCGACGAAGAGTATAAGATGAAAATGCAAGAAGTTAATGAGAACAACTACTTACTTTTAGTAGCTACTACTCTTCTTCACCCTAAATCAAGAGGAAAGATAGAGTTGAAAAGCACAGATCCATTTGAACAGCCTCGAATATACGCGAACTATTTCGATGATCCAGATGACATGGAAACAATGATTCAGGCTATAAAACAACATGTATTAAAATTGGGTGATACTGATGCTTTTAGATCTGTCGGATTTGAGTTAGATTGGATGGAATTAGATGCATGTAAACAGTTCGACAAAAATACTGATGAATTTATAAAATGCTGGATTGTTCAAGGGATGGTCACACTTCACCATCATACGTCTACTGCAAAAATGGGGCCGGACGATGATGAGACAGCTGTAGTAACCCCAGAACTAAAAGTGAGAAAGGTAGATAGACTAAGAGTTATAGATGCTAGTATTATGCCAACAATAACTAGAGGTAACACAAATGCTCCGACTATAATGATTGGGGAAAAAGGTGCAGACATGGTAAAAAAGTTCTGGTTAGGTAAATGAAACAACTTTTGTCGTGTTAGAGTACCTAGAGAACATTAAATTCTTTTGTACAGATCCAGTGCAAAATAATAAAGATTATCTAAAATAAACGTTTACCTATTTGAAAGTCTAATTTTATTTTGCCTCAGGCATGAGTTTTTCCCTTTTATCAGACATCACGCTAAATTAGGCTACGCAGCAGGTAGATACATGCCTAAACGTAATGGTAATAGATACCTACTCCAGCGAGATTTTCATTAATTTTATTCGTAAGAATATTGTAAAAAATCATGTAGTAGGTCTTACAAATCTGAACACCGTTTCATAAGGACTTGAATATTACAAAATGTTGGTTAAAGGCTAAAACTATGATGATTTTATTTTTCAAACAAACATATACTGTACAGTGTAGACCTTATATTTCTAAGTAAGTATACATTTTGAAGTTAGTTTATCAGGTTCAAAAAACGACTCCCTAATCAAGGTTACATTAAGATATTTACATTCCCCACTTTAGGAACAGAGTACAAGAAAACTAATCCAATCTTGCCATCCTGTAAGCTATCTATCTGGTATATTTCAGTCAGACGCAGTAAGTGATGGAAAAAATGAGTATGTAAAGTTAATATTTTTATGAAGCAGGCCTTTGCCCTGCAGTGAGACATGTCTGGCTTAAAATAATAATAAATAGTAATTCTGAATTCTACAAAAATAATTAATTACCTATCTATTATAATTAATTACTTATCTATCTTGATTCTATTCGGAGTTCAATACAGCGAGATGTAGGATACCACACGAGAAAAATTAAAGAAAGGCTATCATTCTCCTACTTAATTGATGGTATTATTGCTTGGGATTAGCTTCACATTTGACTTGACTTGAACTAGTCAGTACAGATGAATTCGTGATACCGATTACCCTGAAATGGGAAATTTTTAATTTGTTCGTTTAGTTTCTCTTAGGTTTCGCTAGTGCAAAAGATATAAAAGCTCGCAGTTCCTTTTTGCATTAAAATTTTAACTTAACAGATCAACCCTCAGTAAAAAAAAACGAAAAATAAATCATCATTGAAAGCGACTTGCATATGGGCATATGTGCTTTATCAAACACAACTTTGCACATGGTGCAGTTTTCGATAGTTACTTTCCTTTTTGTTTCTACTCGTCTGTTCCCCCGTTTCTATTGTATTTCTTGTGTATGGCGTTTCCAATTAACATTTTGCCAGTGTCGTACTGAAAGTAAGTAAAAGTGGCATTACGCCGAGGGAGAGTCCACAACACAGAGATCCTAGTCTGACGACTAGGGGCTGGGTTGCGCAGAAATTACGTAGCAACCGTGGTAGCAACAGACACTTGATAGTAAATTTTCTGCACCACGTGGTGGACAGCTTGTATTAATCATTTTCAAGAAGAAAGAAGAAGAAGAAGAAGAAGACTTTAAGAATAATTTGTTGCTTCAAACTACCAAAATGTACACTATCAAACACTATCAAAATGTATTCACCAAACACTCAAATAAACAAGAAAAATCAAATTATAAGCAATTCACGACCGCAAATTATGAAATAGTAACGAAAAAGTCTTCCCCCGTTTCTCAGTTTGTTTCTACTGTGGCTAAAAGGTGTGGCTAATACTGGGTGCAAAAACAGTGTGAGAACAGCCGCTGGCTCGGGATCAATTTGTGTGCTCACTGTGAGCGGACATGTCACGATCTTTCTTCTTTTCGTGTGGGACATCGAGTCGTCCAACGACCCGATGAACCCTAGTGTCAGAATTTTTCAACCGCCTACTTCAAGTAGCGGGCTTCTGACATGGTTGTGTACCGACCGCCCTCTAAGTGACCATAGACAGCAACCGGGATCTACGGTTTAACGTGCCATCTGAAACACAGAACCATCTTACTAACGGACAATCGGGTGGTTCAGTCCGCAATGTCCTAACCAGACTGGGAACAAATTCACAAAGTGATAAATATCAACTTTGTGAGTGACCACCGAGAATCGAACCTGCGTCAGAGGCAGTCGCACTACCATTGCGCCACATCGGTCGTCGGTCATGATAGGGGAGTATGTAAGGTATGTAAACGTGGCCCTATGTTTTTTAGTGTGTAATTTTGTTTAATAAGTAAGAAACCTAAAAATGTTGTACTCTACAGTGTGGTTAGTTTTTAAAGCCCGTGTTGAAAGCTAATGACAGCAAAGAAAAATAGACTTAATATCAAAGCCTTAGCATAAATTTTACAGCTATCAAAACTGGCTTTTAAAAATGGCGTGAAATTAGTGTATTTTATGTTTTTTATTTATAGAATGGCATTTTGTAAAAAAAATCCTTTCTCTGGCAAACAAATTCTTCAAAACGATGGTAATAAAAATGTTTTATTCGCTATCACTAGCGCTCAACCTCATACAATAAAATACAACTAGGTATATATACACATAGACAGCAGTGAATGCGGCTGCAGACGACGTAAAATTTATCCGAAAACACAATTCAACTACGGTATTTCGGTATTTACCGCAAATATGAACAATTTTACCGCAATTTTATGTGCTGACCACGACCTTGTTGAAAATTGTTTATAAATTTTGGAGTAAAACAAATTGGTAGCACAGAACTACGCTTGCTACGGCGTAGTAACGGAGCTACGATTATGGACCTATGACGGGAAAGGAAAAAATTGTGCCATCGCTTTACTTCGTAGCCCCAGCCTAATCATTGAGTACATAGTTAGCTGCTGGTTTAGAAACAATATTGAATGAATTGACTTTGTTCGAGCTTGCTGCATCATAAGGAGGGTCCCCGTCGCACACTTGACGCACGACGGAGCGCTAAAACATCGCAGTGGTCTGTCATACCCATACTAGAAATGTCAATCCCCATAGGTACTAAAACCGCTCAACCGCTGTTGACGCAGCGCTATCGCAGTGTCATCCGTCGACCGCGGTTTTAGTATCGGGAGTGACGTGTCTAGTATGGATCTGACAGACCGCTGCGATATTTAAGCGCTCCGTCGTCGTGCGTTAAGTGTGCGATCCGCCAAAGCTTACACAATACCATTTCGGGCTATACCCCTGTATATGTGCGCATGTACCTCGTCTTTCCATCTCTTTCGAGGTCTACCGCGCGCCCGCTTAGCGTTAGGAGGGACCCAAATTGTGCATATTTTTGCCCAAAGTTCATTTGACATCCTGGCGATGTGACCAGCCCAATCCCATTTTAAAAATGCTGCCTTCTGACCTACATCGAGAATTTGTGTACGGGAACGCAGCGTTGTGTTTCTGACTCGGTCTAGAAGCCTGACCCCGAGTATGCTGCGCTCCATATTTCGTTGGCAGACCCTGAGTTTGGACTTCTGGATGTCAGTCAGAGACCAAGTTTGAGCTCCGTAGGTACGGATGGGAAGAATGCACATGTCCATGAGTTTGCGCTTGAGTGTCAATGGAAGGGTGCCCTTCATAAGCTCTTTCATGGACCAATAGCTCCTCCAGGCGTTTTCGATACGTCTTTCGACTTCTTTATCCTGTCTGGACTGGAAGGAGACTATTTGGCCCAAGTAGATATACTCATTGACATATGCAATTCTTTCGCCATCCACTCCTACGCTGTGCTCAACACCGTTTGTCATCAGCTTGGTCTTCGACATATTCATCTTCAGTCCAACCTCAAGGCTTGCCCTGCTTAGATCTTGAAGCATTTGTTGTAGGTCAGAGGCTGTTGAAGAAAACAAGACAATATCGTCGGCGAAGCGAAGGTTCGTGAGCCTCGCCTCACCCACGGCAATGCCCTTATTTTCCCATTTTGGATTTAACTCCTGAAACACCTCCTCCAACGTAGATGTAAAAAGTTTTGGGGACAACGGATCACCCTGTTTCACGCCTCTTTGTATGGGAAATGATGGTCCGGGATTTTGTAGTTTGACTGAAGCGGTGCTGTTATTGTAAATGTTTCTTAAAAGACTAATGTAAGTGGGGTGAATATTTTGATTTTTCAAAGCTCGGAACATGGAATAATGGGTTCAACTATCAAAAGCTTTAGAGTAATCCACGAATGCTAGGTACAGCGGTAACTGGAATTCGTGGTGCTTTTCTATGATCTGGTTGAGGGAATGAAGGTGATCCGTTGTGGAAAGGCCAGGTCGAAAACCGGCCTGCTCCGGTGGTTGGGCTAAGTCGAGTGGGCCAGATATTCTACGTTCAATTACTTTTATAAATGCCTTATAAAGGTGAGAAACAAGGCTAATTGGCCTGTAATTAGAAATATCTGCCCTATCACCCTTTTCGTGGAGAAGGATTATTTCCGAGTGGCACATCCCGTCTGGAATTTGTCCGGTTTGCAACATTGAATTAAATAAGGTTGTGATCAGAGGAAGAAGTACTGGTTCACCCACTTTAAGGGTTTCGGTGGATATGCCATCAGGGCCGGGGCTTTTGTTGTATTTCATTTTACCAAGTGCACAATGAACTTCTTGTTATGTAATAGGAGGGATTTCTTCTGGGCATGCGTATGGGTCGTCAGATGTCGTGGATTCTACGGTGGGTTCAGAATAAAATTGTTCATAAAACTCGGTACTGATGCTTACTATTTTACGTCTGTCTCTATGTTTCACTCCGTCTTTGTCCCTTAAAGCGGTTATCCATGATTTACCCTTTGATATGCCTTTTCTTGCTATTTTAAGAGAACTGTTCGTTTCTAGGGCCACTTGAACAAGTTTCGTGTTATGTTGCCTGATGTCCTTTCTAATATTTCTTTTTACTTTTCGATCTATTGCCCTATATTGTGTATTTAACTCTTAACGTTACATGATGTATATTTCTGTCAAGTAGGTACAATCAAGAAGAAGATAGTAATATAGCTTCTTCTTCTATCGTGTGGGACAGTAAGTTATACGACGATGAACGCTGTTGTCAGAGTAATAAAGCGAACCTAAATTTAGATTTACACGTGTGTCTTGTCTGTTAGTATTAGTTGAGAAATAAATAAATAAATTATTTAATTTGTGCTGAAACATCACGGTCGTAGGTCCGAATTATGTGAAATTTTTAAACACTCAAAATAATAGTAAACACCAACATCATTTGTGAACTCTAAATAGTTATAAATACAAAATATGAACACAAAACTGTCCCATAATGTGATTTTAATGAGTTATTCTGTGGACCCTGTGAATCAAGGGCCCCGTTTAGGGACTATTATGATGAAAACATATTTAAGTAAAGTGTGATAAAATGATTGCGAGTATTTTTCTCACGGTAATATTACTGTGACGAAATAATGTACATTATAATGACCCACGCATGTTACGATTTTGTGATGAATATAAATAAATAAAAATCCTGGAGAATTCACACAGCGCCATCTAGCCCCAAACTAAGCAAAGCTTGTCTATGGGAACTAGATAGCTGAAACTAATACATATATACCTATATATTTTTTTGTAAATACATACATACATACATATATCACGCCTTTGTCCCTTGCGGGGTAGGCAGATTGTAAATATGTATTTTTTTGTAAATAAATACATATTATACATAGAAAACACCCAGACTCAACACAAATATTTGTAAATTGACTTAACAAATATTTGTGTCCGGTGGGGATCGAACCCACGACCCTCGGCGTAGAAGGCAGGCATACTATCCGCTACGTCATCGGGACAGTCAATATGACGTAATACCTTACGCATCGAGCGTTAGACATGTAAGCAGGACGTTGATCTTTCTATTAAATTCATTAATTTTCCGTGTGAGTTTCCGTTTCCGGCTTAGAGTAGCATATCCATATCTTTCCTGCGGGTGTCGTAAGACGCGACAAAGGGACTTGAAGGTTTCAGGTGTATTACAACTTTTGGGCGACAGGCTGACAACCTGTCACTATAGTGATATACAAACTATCTCAAACAGACCTCTACGAGTATATTTGTCAGACGTAGCGATAGCGACTGTATTTTTAAGGTCATTAACGCTCTGCCTACCCTGTAAGGGATAAAGGCGTGATATACATTTTATATATGTATGTATGTATGATGATTCCTGGGGAAAAGCTTTTTCTACTTAAAGTATCTTCTAGTTTTTTAATTACATCTGGTAGGCCGCTCAGTATTTCGTTTTTTTCTAAACAAAAAACGGATGAAACCAAGATAAAAACCTTGCTACAGATTTCAATTTTCAAAAGCCGCCATACCCAAAACTGTATGAAGTCTCAAGATTAGTTAAATACATATAAATATACATAGGCTTACATTTTAGTACAAATATTTTCAGGGTGCGGTCTCATAAAACTGAACAACTTTCGTCGACATTTTAATTTTTTTTCAGCATTAAACACATTACACTAACTCTGTACGGCTGGCGGTGACACTACCCTAAGGCTATATTGCTTCTCAACTGAGCAAGCAGTATAACTTTCACGGTGGTATTACCAAGGGCAACCGGAGGTACTCCTCGCTTCTGCGTCCTTGCAGCAGAACTGCTGGCTGGTGTGGTCACCGGAACGGAACGGAACGGAAGCATTAAACACATTACACTAAAAAAACTATCAAAACATTAATTCATTCATTCATATATATGTCACGCCTTTATCCCATGCGAGGTAGGTAGATCGTTAACGGCCGTAAGAATACGGTCGCTATCGCCACGTCTGACATTTTTGAGGATGGTTTTCCAAGGATGTTTCAGAAAACATGTGTATTACTATATGTTGTCGGCCTGTCGCCTAAAAATTGTAATACACCAATACTCTCAAGTCCCTTAGTCGCCTCTTACGACACCCGCGGAAAGGATGTGGAGTGATGCTATTCTAAGCCGGCATCACACGGCATGTAAAATACTTGCATCATTAGCTAAAATCACGCAATGGAATGAATAAATACTTCATAAGTTGATATTATTGTGGGGAGCATATTTTTCCTTGTTTGTTTTCTTATATAAGGCTGATTTTCCTTGTTCAAGGCAAACAAAAGTAGACGTAATTGATGGTGCTTCTTTTCTTGTACTAGTGTTGTCGAGTTATCGATAGTAGTACTCGATAGTCTTTAAAAAAAACCACTGACCTCTATTATCTACGCACTGGACTGGCTGTCCCATACAAATAACAGTTTTTTATCTAACTTGAAGCGCCACCTACGCTAGTTCTACGTACTCTCGTATTTGCTCATGATTTCAAAACAATCGATACAATTGATATTATCGATAAGATCGATTGTTTTGTAGACGAATGAAACAATTTGAATTACGAATGAAATAATTTTATTAATGAAATATATTATGAAAAACGATATTCTCAATATTATTGCTACATTGGTTGTTGTCTATGATTACTTAGACGGTGGTCGTTACACAACCATGTCAGAAACCTGCTATTTGTAGAAGGCGGTTGAAAAATTCTGATGTTAGGGCTCATTGGGTTGTTGGACGACTTGGTGTCTCACACGAAAAGAGAGATTGCTTCATTTTCAACTATCGATTAATGATGGGTAATTTTTAATCTGTTCATTTAGTGTAGTAGGTGGCGCTGGCTGGGAATAAAAGTTTTTTTAAAAGGTCAGCTGCATTTTTCCATAGGTAAGGGTCACCGAACTTGACAGATAATCCATCAATCTACAAAAATGTCAACAGCGTCTTCTAGATCAGACAGGTGTTGCTATCTGCCCGAAAAATCCTCTTTGGTTGTTAAACGATAGTATGACATATCGATAGACAGTCAATAGTCTAATATCGAGTGACAACACTACCTTGTACAATTGACACAGAATAAATTGAGTGACAGAAAGTCAGTGAGCGCCGTTTTCACCAGAAAAATCGTAAAAATGTTTTTTGTAATTTTTCTTTCTGTTGATTTTTTATAGATACTCGTAACCTGTTTTGGCTTACAAAGCTTGCGATTTCATTAAATTTCATTATATTCTAAGGTTTATAGCGTATATTTACGATCCTCGCTTTAGTTATTTTATGTTTGGATTTAAATGGAAGGTAATCATAGTAACTTAGATTTACCTGCGCATTGATATTAGCTAATATAATGTGTAAAAATATTAGCTGCAAATATTTTAAGGGATGAATTAGCCTACAAAACTAAACAACTTTCCTAAAGTACCATAAGTCGATATATGAAAAAAAATTTGGACAACCCATTTAAAATTACCGACCGACCAAGTCAATTTGTACTGAAGGTCCAAAAATATTCTCATATTTCGACCTATGTTTCTTGGGGAAAGTTGTTTAGTTTAATGGGCTGATGCACTCCGTAAAATATTTGCAGCTAATATTTTTACACTCTATGTATTTGAGAACACAAAGAAACTAAAAAAAGGCTTAAAAGTTTTGTCATATCATGTTTTAGGTGCTTAAAGATACTTAAGCTGAGTCGCAGGCGAATCCCACACATGAAGGACGCAGGTGCAAAGGCGTTAGGAGGCGACCCAGGCAACGCAGAGTCTGTGGATATGACAGATGGATGCGCTAAGAATCCGGAGCGTTGTGCGTGCGTATGGTAATTATATGCGGGAACTGTCTTTAGGTAGATATATACGATTGAGGATACATAATTAAAAAAGGTTTGTATGAAACTTTGTTGTAGGTATTAAGATTTTGTTTTCTTCGACATAATTTTGATGTGAGAAGTCACTTGGGCCCTAAATCTGCTTAAAAACTCGTTTCAATTAGATGTCGTTTGGATCTCAGTTGGATGATTTCCGTCATTTCGTAGTCTGCTAACAGTTTGAAGTATAGAAAAATCACAATGGCAATTGAATGACAGTTGAGTTTCGATGGCGTTACAATGACAAAAAATAGCAGACATTGGACCCTGGTCAGGTGTAGAATTATTTGCATTAAGGTCATTAAACGTTTAGGACAATATGCATTTAGCTCATTATGCGTTTCGGTCATTATTATCTTTTATCAATTCACGACTTTACGACTTATGGCCTACTTTGGCAGATCTTCGATTAAAAAGGACTGCTTCAATTTATTTCTAATGTGACCGAGGCCAGTGTCCCATGCAATGAAACTACAGGCTACAAGTCTACAGGTGAGTTTCGATCTACATTGCGTAGCCGACTTGACATTATAAACCCAGTTTTTCACCCGCTACGCAATGTACATCGAATTTCACATATAGGCTTGTAGCCGGGTGGATATTTGAAAACGGTTCTTCAGGTCCCTTTCCTGGCAAATTAAAAATTTTAGTTTTTTGGTTATTTTATCATTGCATAATAATGAAGGCCTATTGAAAAAGTTATTTACGAAAAAACACTTAAATTGAACCACAGGTTTCGTCAAAATTCAATTTTGAAATTTGAGGTGCCAGTCAATGGGACACTTTGCGCCATTCAAGGGACAAAGTAATTATTTTAACAAAATATATGAATAAAAGCTGTTCATCTTTTGCTTTTAACTAAGTAGAATAGAAGTAAAAGTTGCCTCAGTCTGGTTAAGACACGACGCACCTAGTCACAGACAATTTACTCGTGCTTGAAACACGACACAGCCAGCCCGACATACGAAATGAAACAGCCACAGAGTTCGACAATCACAGTTGACAGGCGAGCGTATGTGATCTGTCGACCTCCGGAAGAAGGCTGTTTGTAAACAGTCGAAACGTAGACCAAATTATCCACCAAAACAATAGCAACGTAAGTCGTTTAAACTTAGGCCATATTGAAACAGCTAGCATGAGACAAGAAGAAACCACCGAAAATGTTATAACCTGAGAAATAACTGTGTTGTGCATTCTGCTACTGAACAGACGAAGACAACCTTAAAGATGACGCAATCAGCCTAAGACATGCATGACTCAGATAGCCTTAGACACCACTAGGCAAGCAACCTAACACACGCCGCTGTATACATGAGACACGACGCAATCAGCTTAAGAGACATTGCCTTTAGACTGAGAAAAAACGTAACTAACCTGAGACACTACGCAGTCACCTAAGAGACGACGTAAACAGCCTGAGACGCGATGTACTCAGCTAAAAAGACTCCGACATACAATGCAATCGGCTAAGAGTAGGCTAAGAGACGTCGCAGTCAGCTTTAGAGATGTCGAAGTCACCCTTAGTGAGACATAACGCAGCCGCCCTGAGATACAACGCAGTCTGCTTAAGAGACGTCAAAATCAGCCTGACATTGCACAGCCACCCTGAGATACAACGCAGTTGCTTAAGAGACTTCGCCTAATGACCCAGAGTGAGATAAAATGCAGCCAACCTGAGATGCAACGCAGTAAGCTGAAGAGACGTCGCAATGAGTCTGAGTAAAACATGACGCAGCCACCCTTAGATACTCGTAAGTTGCAGTCAGCTTCAGAGACGTCGCAGCCAGTTCAAAAGACGTCGAAATCAGTCTAAACGAGACATAACGCTGCCGCCCTGATATACAACGCAGTAGCTTCAGAGACGTCGCAATCAGTCTGAGACATTACGCGACCACCCTGAGATACTACGCAGTCAGCTTAAAATCGGCGCAATTTTACCTGAAACCTAACGCAGAGATCCTGAGATACAACGCAGTCAGCTTCAGATACGTCGCAATGTGCCTAAGTGAGACGTATCGCAGCCAACCTGAGATACAACGTACTCAGCTTAAGAGACGTCGCAGTCAGCCTAAGACATAACGCAACCACCCTGAAATACACCGCAGTCAGCTTAAGATACGTGAAATTAACCTGAGACTTAACGCAGCCTCCCTGAGATACAACGCAGTAGCTTGAGAGACGTCTATCAATCAGCCTGAGATATCGCGCAGCTACCCCGAGGCCTAAGGCAGCCACACCTAGAGACATAAAGCAAGTGTTTTTAAACTATGTTATCTGCACGAAAAACAATGCTGTTCACCAACTGGAAACCCTTAATCTAACTTACGGTACCCATGGGCAGACATGGGTTGACGCTATTCTACTCTGCAGGCACACCTTTACACAAAAAAATTGCAAAAACAATCATTAAAATAACATTAGTCACTTGACTGGCATAAAATGTCCCTTGACTGGGAAAAATGCCAGTCAAATGAAGCCAGTCAAGGGAAAATTTTCTATGTTTTTAGTGATTTATTGGTAAACGCTTGAATGTAACCAAAATTTTTAAACGAATCTTAAATCTCGCTTTATTATGCGACATTATTTGTTCAGAATAAATCCTCTGTAATAACTCTTTCATGAAGAAAACATGCACAGGAAAGGGACCTGTCGCAGGTGCAAAAATAGGATCTAAAAATTTAACAACTCCTATTTTATTCTAGAAGTGCCAAAGAGCTATATACTCCCTCTCCAGAGGTGAAGAAGTAATCCTGGTAGAAAGCTGAAACAAGACCCAGCTCATAGTTCTATTAGTTTGAGCGATTCAGTCGTTTTAGACCACGTATTCAGAAAACACAAAAACGTGTGACCAACACAAACTGTCATTTTTATCGGTATACGCAGTTAAATATTGTCCAATTAATAATTTTCTATCAATCTACATGATATAAGGATTATTATGATGGGTGAAAAGTTATATGATGTCCAGCTAGATAAAACATTATACGTGTTTGAATTTCGCAATAGCTGAGTGTGACACGCGAAGAACGCGTGTTTTGGCCCCGATTTCAGGTTATTTAAACATATTTCATAATTTGTGGATGGAGTTTTACTTTCCAAATAGTCAATTAAACATTCTTTCGTGTGAATGATACTTAAAATCTGTAAGTGTTGTACACTTGAAGAAATTTACGTGTGACCGCAATTTTTAACTGCGCAAATTTTCACCCAGCCTGTAGTTTCGAAAAACGGGGCAAAGGTCTCTTCGCCCAATTCATTCGTCAGTGTTTTAGTAGCACTTAATAGAGGTATTTTCCCGCCCATTTCGAGGTAGAGCCGGAATTTTCGCGCCTAAAGTAGGCAAGGGCCTTTGAGGTTCGGTATGTTGTTATGATTTAATTATGGACTTCAAACACTATGAAAAAAAAACTGTTAGAAATTTCGAATAGGTGTGTGATGCCGGCTTCACCCCACATCCTTCCCGCGGGTGTCGAACATACATACATACATTTATCACGCCTTTATCCCTTGCGGGGTAGGCAGAGCGTTAAAAGCCGTAAGAATACGGTCGCTATCGCCACGTCTGTCATTTTTGAGGATTGTTTTCCAAGGTTGTTCCAGAAAACATCTGCATCACTATATACGTAGTGACAGGTTGTCAGCCTGTCGCCTAAAAATTGTTATACACCAATACCCTCAAGTTCCTTAGTCGCCTCTTACGACACCCGCGGGGAGGATGTGGAGTGATGCTATTCTAAGCCGGCAGCCGTTTTTATATGAAAATATAGGCACATAAGCTAGATGACGCCAAAACAAAAACTTACCTATGTCCGTATTCGGAGGTATTGGGTCACAAAATACCCATGTAACCCAAATTGGATTTTGTGACCCAAACTGTAAACTAGGCTAGCTCACAGGCTATCTATCGAGATACTTGTTTAACAACCATTGGGTTCATCTTACGCGAAATTGGTAGTTAAATGATGGAGAGTCACTCAGGGACTATCACTTGATCATACATACATACATCACACCGTTAGGAGAGAGTGGCGAAGCGCATCTTTTATTCTGAGCTAGAGGAGGGCAAGCGAAAGCATGGCGGACAACTCCTCAGATATAAAGATGTTCAGAAACGACACATGAAAAGATGCAACATTGAGCCCACTCAATGGGAGGGTCTGGCAGCACAGCATCCCGAATGGCGCGGGATGGTTAAGAGGCAAGGCCGCGAGTTTGAGGAACAGCGTAAAGCAGACCTCGACGCTAAGCGCGATGAGCTGAAGGCCCGTCCACCCGTCGCCATTAACTATAATTATGTAAATGGCAAACTCACGTTTCCACTCTGTGCACGGGAGTTTACTGCCAAAATTGGCTACAATAGCCATCTCCGGGCGCATCAGCGCCGATCTGATTAGGAGTCAAAGTGGTCGCCATGGCCGAAATCGGTCGGAGAGATCATCATCACACCGTTATCCCTTGCGGGGTAGGCAGAGCGTTAACGGCCGTAAGAATACGGCCACTATCGCCACGCCTGTCATTTTTGAGGATTGTTTTCCAAGGTTGTTTTAGAAAACATGTGCTACAGTGACAGGTTGTCAGCCCGTCGCCTCACCAATACTCTAGAGTCTCTTAGTCGCCTCTTACGACACCCGCGGGAAGGATTTGGGGTGATGCTATTCTAAGCCGGCATCACACGGCACCACTTGATCAGATGGTACGAAATACGTACTCATGTTTTCAAAGTTTTGAAATAAAACATACACGAAAAAACTAAAACAGCAAAAAATAACATTTCTTTTAATACCTATAGAGACAAGTGTTTACATGTGGATTAAATTAACTACACAATTAATTTATTTATCTCATAAAAATTTACAGCAAACTTTTAAAATAACTTAAATTAACTTAATAATTATTTACTTAGATTTAACTGTTGGCTGTATATCAACTCAAAAGTCATATACGTTTTGTTTTTGTATTCTCAATGTAAATTATAAAACGCTGAAAATGAAACACTTTATATCGGAACACAAGTATTTTATTTCAACAACGTTCTCAAGGAATTCCGAGCAAAAGTACACGGCCGTTCTTTTTGGTGCGTTCCGAATTCAAATCATAAAAATGGCGCAAACGCCTAGCTGGCTGGCTGGCGGCAGCACACAGAATAAAGCCTTATATCGTTTCTCCACTTATCCGGTCCGGCTGCCGCACGGCTGCCGGATGTCGGAAGTGGCCTTCCGACAATATTCGAAATCCCAATTTCCATTTTTTTCCACCTATCCGGTAAAAGACGGACACTAGAATGACATCATGGTAGAATTCAAGGAGTACACCTACCTTTTATATGCATACTTTTTGTACACCTGTCACTTCGAACCGTCAGAATCCAAATTTCGGTTTAGAAAATTCCCGGATCCATAAACGATCTAGGAAGAGTGGAAAAGCATGTATTACTATACGTGTAAAAGATTTCTATTATAATCGGATCGGAAATTGACGGACCGGCAAATAACGGATGCCGGATAAGTGGAGAAAGGCCCTTCTGTGGGCTGCGGCTGGTCTGTAGCTTCACTAAGGCTTGGCTTGGCTTTGGCATGGCATGAGCCGGCATGGCTCGATGGCAAGCGGCTTTGGCTTGGCTTTGCTTGCTGGAAGCTGGTGGCGGCATGCCTGGCTGGCAAGTAGAGATGAGAAGTCCTCGGCTAGGCTAGGTATGCCTGTTGGCAGGCTCACAGAGGCATCGCGATTTATCAGTGGTCTTACCAAAAGCTCCGATTTGATTCTCGGTGGGTCACTCAAAAAGTTGATATTTATCACTTTGTGAGTTTATTCCCAGTCTGGTTAGGACATTGCGGGCTGAACCACCCGATTGTTCGTAAGTAAGATGGTTCCGTGTTTCGGATGGCAGGTTAAGCCGTAGGTCCCGGTTGCTGTCTATGATGATCACTTAGACGTATGTATCTAATATCCTTTACATCCGATATAAGTCTTGATATAAGTAGATAGGTCGCAACTATGTGAGAATGGACAGTTGCAAATCTCGTACTTAGTTTGAGAAATCCGTCCTTTTACTTTGCAAAGCGAATAACATCGAAGCTTTGCATAAAAGGCATTGAAAGCTTTTACTATTTGCTACAAGGGATCGAAGTGATTTGCTTTTATACAATTTTATTTTACTGCGATATATTTGTAGGCTAAAAGAGCGTCGGTGGCCGAATAGTTAGGACACCGGTCTTTCAAACGTGAGACCCGAGGTCGATCCCTGTCATGTACGAATGTGTTTTTACTCACGTACGGTTTACTGACTGTTCTTACGGTGAAGGAAAAACATCGTGATGAAACCCACATTCAAATAATTAAATTCAGATGATATTTGAATTTGACTTAACCTAAGGTTCAGGCCAAATTAGCCTTTGGGTTGCAGTCGTTCTGTGTAAAAGCATGTACCATCTTCGTCTGCATCTCCACTTACCACCAGGTCTTCTTTCTTTCTTTTTCGTGTGGGACACCGAGTCGTCCAACGACCCGATGAACCCTAGTGTCGGAATTTTTCAACCGCCTTCTACAAGTAGCAGGCTTCTGACATGGTTGTGTAACGACCGCCGTCTAAGTGATCATAGACAGCAACCGGGACCTACGGCTTAACGTGCCATCCGAAACACGGAACCATCTTACTTACGGACAATCGGGTGGTACAGCCCGCAATGTCCTAACCAGACTGGGAACAAACTCACAAAGTGATAAATATCAACTTTGTGAGTGACCCACCGAGAATCGAACCCGGGACCTTCTGCGTCAAAGGCAGTCGCACTACCACTGCGCCACATCGGTCGTCGTGACCACCAGGTGAGATGGCAGACAAATGCGGGCCTATTACTTATAAAAAATAAAAAAAAAAAAAAAACTTGGTTCCAGGTCAAATCCCCTAGGTTAGTTAGCCAATCCCGAAAGAGAAACGGGATAAAGCAAGGAGAATGATGGTATTTTTACTAACTGAATTTAACAAGCAGGAAAGGTTTTCATTGTATTATTGAAACATCGGCAAAACAATAGGAAAGTAATCTCATTCGCATCGGAAACAATTTTGTGGTAAAACAAATCGGGTTAGTAAAAAAAACATTCGGTTGGATATCTTCTCTAAACAAATTTAGCTCGTGGCTAGAAACGCTGCTATTTTCAGTTGCGAATTTTTGGTCGGGTAGGTTAGAAAAGCATCACCCTACTTCTTACACGTGTGTCTGATTTCCCGTATATTACCAAATACAGGCTTATATCTATACAGGGTGTAAAAGACGGTGTAGTAACGAAAACTTTGCAGGCGTGCTCAGACCATGAAACTGAACAACTTTTTATATGGGGGCTATGTTGTGAGACGGAAAATTTTTTTTGACCTTGCATTTAAAATTCCCGATCAGCTGAGTGACTTTGTATGGGAAATTGGGAACTAGAAAATTTCTTTTTGTTTACCAACATAGCGCCCATAGAAAAAGTTGCTTAGTTTCATGGTCTGATCACGCTTGCAAAGTTTTCGTTACACCGTCCCTTACACCCCGTATAATTTTTTTTGAAAATATCTTCAAGTATTCGTCAAACGTGGTGATGACGACCGTATGTTTACGGCTGAACGCTCTGCCTACCCGATGATAGACGATGGTTAGGCGTGATGTGGGGTTTTTAGACTAGGTAGGCGCTACTGATTTCTGTTATATTCTAGTTCAATAGCAAAATATAGTGTCCGTGTGATGCCGGCATAGAATAGCATCACCCCAATTCTTCCCGCGGGTGTTGTAAGAGGCAACTAAGGGACTCGAGGTTTTCATGTGTATTACCACGTATTACAACTTTCGACGACGGGCTGACAACCTCTCACTACAGTGATACCTACACGAATCATCTGAAGGGGCCCTCAATACTTGTCAGACGTGGCGATAACGACCGTAATTTTACGATCGTTAACGCTCTGCCTACCCCGCAAGGGATACAGGCGTGATTTGTGTATGTATGTGTGTTTAGCAAAATAAAAGTAATCGTCGAAGTTCTCGAAGCTAAATTAAGAAAATGATTTCTGTTTGAGTTCACGCAACGCCGGCACGCAAGCTTACAATTTATAATTAATTTGTTCGAAGCTTCGACGTGCTTCGAAAACGTACCTACTGTTGCTTGATAATTAGAACAACCTATTTCAGCCATTTTGATTTTCATCTATTTAACTAAATTCGTGTAGTAATCTGTATAAGGTATAATAGTATTAGCGGCGAATCAGCCCATAAAACTAAACAACTTTCCCCAAGAAACATAGGTCAAAATATGAGGATTTTATATGGACCTCCCATACAAATTGACTTGGTCGGTTGGTAATTTAGACCTAGGTATGCTCCTTCGGTGAAGTTGTTCAGTTTCACCCCTTAAAATATTTGCAGCGAATTTTTTTACACTCTGTTTATTATCATTACATTTAGTAAAGTATTTTTTATGAATCATTTTTAAATTCTAGTACTCATTTTTTGTTTAACGAGAGAAAAAAGTCATACAAAAAAAAATTGTGCATTACTCCCAAAAACTCAGAGAGGTGTCATCCATATACCACGCAACACGAAAAACTCCGGCTTTTCTCCCGCCACTCGTCACCTGCGGTTGACAGCCGGGAATTAATGACGTCCGACAACAACCCTCTATTCCAGTAATTATCAGCACGACAGACTATTTATATTCGATTAATGAGGCTCATGGACTGCCCCTAACATTGATTAATTTCTTAGTTTGTCGATGACGAAAATTGATTAGGTAGGTAATTATTATGAAAACCTTAAAATTCGTAATTCACTTAATTATCACAAAATTCCATGAAAAACTGATTATTTGTTTCTCTCCATGTATATGTATAAATCACGCCTTTATCCCTTACGGGGTAGGCAGAGCGTAAATGGCCGTAAAAATACGATCGCTATCGCCACGTCTGACAAATATAGAGGGCCGTTTGAGATAATTTGTGTATCACTATAGTGACAGGTTGTCAACCTGTCGCCTAAAAGTTGTAATACACCTGAAGCCCTCAAGTCCCTCAGTCGCCTCTTACGACAACCACGGGTAGGAAACGGGGTGATGCTATTCTAAGCCGGCATCACGCGGCACTATTATATTTCTCTCTATGTAGTTTAAAGTAATGAAAATATGACAGATAAATTGTAATATGAGTTTTTCTTTTTGAGAATTAAAAAAACTAGTATTTCAAGAACTCGCTAGATGACGTTGAACCGACTATGTTACTAGATTTTTGTGTATATTCCAAAGCCAAAAGACTAAAAAAAACATTGCAATACTAACTGACAGTCTGGCATACACTGACACTTTCGTTCCAAATGAGTCCGAGTCCAAGTTTCAAAAAAACAAAAAATAAATATTACGTTCCGTTCTCTGCGGTAACATACCGAGCGCAGCGCCGTCTATCCAGCGACTGGAATAATAATTAAAAAATATGAAAGATAATTCCTTATTGCTTGGCCTCTTTAGCTGTCATGCCTGACAGTAAAACTAGATAATAAACGCTTCACTTTATTTGCATGACTGAATAGCTACAAGTACTTAATATAATCTATCTTGAATCTGTCAATGAATAAATATGACAATATATAAAAGTTGTACGGTTCAAAAATACCACGGACTTCATTCATAATTATTTAAAATATTTAATGTTTGAAATAATAAACTGAAAAAAAACATAAGAGTAACTATTCTGATGCCATACAAAATAGCAATTAATGACGGCATACATTGCTGTTTTCATACATAATACCGTTTTGAAGCGTTTTAAAAGTAGCCCATTTGACCCTCCAGTCCACAATCCTATTGACAAGTTACCTTAAGCTACGTGAAATTTTAACACACATACATACATAAAGCACGCCTCTTTCCCGTTGGGGTATTTTCTTTCACTTGCTACGATCCCGACATGTGATGCCGGCTTAGAATAGCATCACCCCATTTCCTCCCGTGGGTGTTGTAGAAGGCAACTAAGGGACTCGAGGGTTTCATGTGTATTACAATTTTAGGCGGCAGGCTGACAACCTGTCACTACAGATGATACATGTATCATCGAAAAGGGCCCTCAATATTTGTCAGATGTGGCGATAATGACCGTAATTTCACGATTATTAACGCTCTGCCTACCCCGGAAGGGATAAAGGCGTGATTTGTGTATGTGTATGTACGATCCCAACATACTGCTTTCGCTTCTTCTACAGTCATCAGTCTTTTTATGCACGCTCGTCGGTTTAAATTTTTAATAGTTCAATATAACATCATAGATAATTTCTGAAGCAAAGTGCCTGCCATATCTCATAGAATTCCGATGGTATCAGACTTCTGACTTACTCGAAAATAGGTCAATAGGTCAAGTTGCCTTAAGGAACATACGCCGAAAAAAAAACCGCCCATAGAATGTTATTCGGGTAGCTCATTTTTTTGGTGAGACTTTGTACGTTGGTTCTTGTTTAGTTGAATGAACTGATTTACAAACACACACACACAAGTCACGCCTTTATCCTTTTGGGGGTAGGCAGAGCGTTAACAATCGTAAAATTAGGATCTTTACCGCTACGTCTGACAAATATTGAGGGCCCTTTTCGATGATACATGTATCACTGTAGTGACAGGTTGTCAGCTTGTCGCCTAAAATTGTAATACATATTAAACCCTCGAGTCCCTTAGTTGCCTTTACAACACCTACGGGAAGAAAGACCTTATGTAACCATGTGGCAATGCAAATAAATAACTGATAACTGAAATGGGGTGATGCCATTCTAAGCCGGCATCACACGGCAATCATACAAACACATATAAATAAATTATAATAGTACCTAGGTCTGCTGTAAGAAATCTAGGTCTGCTGTAAGCAATTTATTTTTTAGAGATAAGCAGTGCCTGTTGTGTCCATTTTATTTATGTTATGTCCTGTAAAATTTCTTGTGTACAATAAATGGCAAAATAAAATACCTACCTACTAGGGTTGGAACTCTTTTTTTTTAACTCAAGTAGTTCCTTTATTTTTTATTTGTATTGAACTTTGAGTAAATCACGAAAAATATGTTTCTCTTACGCTTTTAAACGTAAGAACGTTTCAGTTTCGTGGGCGTATAATTTTAAAACACACCACACCAGGACCGCATTAAGTAAAGCCACGTAGATACTTTGATGAAGTTTTATTACGCGGCCCGCCCGTAAACTTTGCCAGGGTCGGTTTTGGAAAAAATTACATTTATTCAACTTCACAGCTCCGTAACACGAGTTTCTCTGTTAAGTTACTTTTTACGGTTTTAAATTAACATTGAGGTTTGAAATAAAAGGCAAAAAGTAATTTCTTTATAAATTAAAATAATTAGATTTCTATCGCCGGCTTAGAATAGCATCACCTTACATCCTTCCCGAGGGTGTCGTAAGAGGCGACTAAGGGACTCGAAAGTATTGGTGTATTACAATTTTTAGGCGACAGGCTGACAACCTGTCACTATAGTGATACACATGTTTTCTGAAACTACCTTGGAAAACAATCCTCAACAATGTCAAACGTGGCGATAGCGACCGTATTCCTACGGCCGTTAACGTTTTGCCTCACCCGCAAGGGATAAAGGCGTGATATATGTTTGTAGATATCTATCTACCTACATAATATTTACATCGTGTTTGGTTACAGAATGTACAACAAACTCTTAATATTTTTTTTAACTTTTTTGAATTACATTTAAATTTCTCTTTCTTTTATAAGTGATTGATTCTAACCCATAACTTATTACGTTTTTATGAAAAATTGTTCAGTTTTACGTTATCTCTAACAATAAATTACCTATCCTTCTCTATACAGGGTGTAAGAGACGGTGTAACAAAAGCTTTGCAGGCGTGCCTAGGCCATGAAACTGAACAACTGTAAATAGGTGGGCTATGATAGAATACGAAAAAAAAAACTCGTCTGTCCATACAAAATTCCCGATCAGCTGAGTGACTTTATATGGGAACTCGGAATTTTTTTTTCGTTTCCCAATATAGGGTTTAGCATTTCGTTTCCCATTTAAAAAGTTATTCAGTTTCATGGTCTGATCACGCCTGCAAAGTTTTGGTTACACCGTCCCTGACACCCTGTATAGTAATCTAAACTGAATCGTGTAGAGTTCTATCTATTTAATTTAAAATTTGGGTGGCTCGTCTCTAATAATTCAAAAGTCTATAATTATATAAAACTAGTGGGCGCCCGCGGCTTCGCCCGCGTGGAAGTCGATTCTAATCCCGTAGCATCCCACATAAACGTTTTTTCGGGATAACAACAGCTGTCCTATGTGTTAATTCAAGTTACCCTTTATCTGTGTGTCAAATTTTATAAAAATTGATTTAGTAGTTTTGGTGTGAAAGAGTAACAAACAAAAAACATACAACTTTCAAATCACTATATAGTATAAAGCAAAGCCGCTTTTCGCGTCTGTCTGTATGTATGTTTACTTAAATCTTTAAAACTACACAACGGATTTTGATGCAGTTTTTTAGTTTTTAGATAGTGATTCAAGAGGAAGGTTTTTATGTATATACTTGCCGGGACAAATGCTTATTCCAACGGGAAAATGAGTTGCAGCGGGCGCAGCCGCTGGGGCAGGCCGCTAGTTTAAAATATTATAGTAGGCTTTTATTTAAATTTTAATTCTGCACGAACCTACCGATTATAACCTTTATATAGGTAGATACAAAATAATCAAAGATTAATCAAATTATCATTAAGGTTAGGTAATCTATCCCCTACTAGAGTAGTACAGATACCTAACGTCATAGAGGGAGTTCGATTGCTCTAGGACGGCTATGGGCCGGCTATTTAATATGCCGACACAGCGCGTGCGTTGCTAGCGACATCTATGTTATTTATTGGATACTTCGTTTTGACGTCATTTGTATTGGAAAATATTGCAAAAATGTGAATAATTCGCGTGTTTTCCGTCTCAAAACATCTTTAATAATGTATTTATAATTATCCAATACTTTGTTTTTGTAAATTTGCCTTTATATCAGACTCTTTAAGTTACATTCGCTACCCGTATCGCCATCTATTGATTTTTTTCTGTACTAATTTCCTTTAGTAAGGAATGAGACCCCATGGTATAGACAATGTTTCGTTAATAACTGAGCCAACGCAACGGGTTAAGCCGTTGCCATGGTAACGGGTTAAGCACTTAATTAGTAGTCTTTGTTAGCTGAAATTAATAGGCATCCGATTTTCCTATTTTGTTAAGCCTTATTAAACAAAGCCGTGTAATGCCGGCTTTGCCGTGTGATGCCGGCTTAGAACAGCATCACTCCACATCCTACCCGTGGGTGTCGTAAGAGGCGACTGAGGGACTTGAGGGTTTTACTTTTAGGCGACAGGCTGACAACCTCACTATAGTGATACACTAATTATCTCAAAACGGACCTCTATATTTGTCAGACGTGGCGACAGCGACCGTATTTTTACGGCCGTTAGCGCTCTGCCTACCCCATAAGGGATAAAAGCGTGATATATGTATGTATGTATTTTATTAAATAAATAAATAATAAATAAATAAATATCCTGGACAATTCACACAGCGCCATCTAGCCCCAAACTAAGCAAAGCTTGTACTATGGGAACTAGATAGCTGATACTAATACATATATACTTTTTTTTTGTAAATAAATACATATAATACATAGAAAACACCCAGACTCAACACACGAACAATTAAACACGGAAGAATCAAGAATAATAGTAATAATAATAAAAATCTACATAACATTTTGCTATACTTTTTACAATTTTAGCTTGATACCCGTGACGTCTGTCAGTTTCGGACAAATGCAATGATATTCTATCTTTTTGTATGGATCTGTCAACCGTCACAAGTATATCATCGCCAAATCATCGCCGAAATTTGATACTAGCGAGATCATAATGAAAACGCCATAAAACAAGAAATTTAATTGAATTGACTCTACCTACGATCTTTCATCTCACGCTTTCGTTAGTCCATAACTGACCACAAGATGCCACGTAAAACTATTATTTATAATCAAATTATGTCGGTAAAAAAACTCATGGAACAACCAAATTTTTTTCTTGCGATTTCTCAAGTGGTTCCATGGAAAAAGTTGTTCAGAATTATGAGTAGAAACACCCTACCGACTAAAAATTACCCAGTATATTCAGATTTGTAAATTTTAGATTTTTCTCAAAAATGCAGTTGCATGATATCGGACGAAAACGACTCTACTCTCAAGATGACTTAGCAATATCCTTTCATAAATTTTGTTACATAATGTGTAATTTTTATTGTTATTTCTCTAATAAATGTATTGTGACGAAAGTTGAACGTAATATTTTTTGTGTATGACTGAAATTAATTGAATTGATGAACAAAAAATAGTAGAAAATAAATTTTGGTGGAAAATTTAGCGATTTTTCACTGATTCTATTTTTGTTGTTGGATTTATGGTGGTTTTAGAGGTCTCTCCTGGTGGGCAGCTTGATAGTTCGAATGGCAACACTGAGAATATTATATTCATGCTAGTAGATACTTAATATCTGGATAGAATTACGTACGTGCGTTAGATATTGGAATGCGGAAGAAACCGCATTGCCAGCCCGCGAAGCCTGCTACGCGAAATAAGGAAGCTTTGTCGGGCGGGTCGGTTTGGGGTTGCCTGCTGCAACAGATTTGGTTGAATTTGCAGGTTTCCATTTTATGTTTGTGGTCTTGTGGCACGCAAGAAATTAGCAGTTTACTATAGTCGACAATCAGGTTTATTATAGCATCACCCCACATCCTTCCCGTGGGTGTTGTAAGAAGCGACTAAGGAACTCGAGAGTATTGGTGTATTACAATTTTTAGGCGACAGGCTGACAACCTGTCACTATAGTAATACACATGTTTTCTGAGACAACCTAGGAAAACAATAAAAAAATGTCAGACGTGGCGATAGCGACCGTATTCTTACGGCTGTTAACGCTCTGCCTACTCCGCAAGGGATAAAGGCGTGATATGTGTATGTATGTACAATCTGGTTTTCATGAATAGTCATCGATCGACTTGAATAACAGTGAATCTTTAGTCGTACTTGGGTCTGCTGTGCTCGCTTTAGAATGTTTTCAACATTTAATAAATATTAATGTTTTTGTCACTCAATATAATTTTATGCAGATATATTTCTGTGTAGGCGCTTTACATACACAAACACACACAATGGAAACATACACAAAAACATTTTAATGATCAAATAATTAATGATACCATTGAAGAATAGTAAAACAGTTAGGTAAATTGACGTTGTCCATATTTGTGAATGGAGTGTCTGCCCACTTATTTTTATTTATCATGCCCATAATCTAAAATTAACGAATAAGACTTTCGCCATATCAAATTTGAGTAAAGAGTTAAGTTAAGATGCACGTACACCAATGTATATTGTTCCCATTATGAGTTTACATAAAGTGCCCATGATGCTTTCGCTACAATTATCATGTAGGTTCTAAGTAGGTCGACAAAAAGTTTCTGGGTAAAATTGATACGCAAATGGTTAGCGGGTGCTTGGCAACCCAGCGTCGCGACGTTCAGTTCAGTTGGGCGCCGGCCGCCGTCAGAGCCGGTAGCGCGCATGGCCCGCGCTCGCTCGCGCTCCTCCCGCGGTCGCGCCCGCGCACGCTAACGCGCGGCATGCTCGCGCTCGCTGCACTCGCCGCCTGCTGCGTGGTGGCGCGCGCCGAGCCCCCGCCGCCCGTCCCTCGCAACACCACCGCCCCCAGCCGCGTCCTCCAGTGCAGCGACGGCCTCATCTTGCCCGCTTGGCAACCTCTTCATGATGTCCCCACTTACGAGATCGCCATCCGGGGCGTCATCTACTTCGTCGCGCTTATGTACCTCTTCATCGGAGTGTCCATCGTCTCCGACCGGTTCATGGCCGCCATCGAAGTCATCACGTCGCGAGAGAAGGAGGTGCGCGTGCGACGGAACGGCAGCGAGCAGATTATTGTCGTTAGAGTATGGAATGAGACGGTTGCAAATTTAACGCTGATGGCGTTGGGGTCTAGTGCTCCTGAGATCTTGCTGTCGGTGATAGAGATAGCCGGGAAAAACTTTGAGGCGGGGGAGCTAGGGCCGGGAACCATCGTGGGTTCGGCGGCCTACAATCTGTTTGTGATCATCGCTATTTGCGTCGCGGTTATACCAGACGGAGAAGTGCGGAAGATAAAGCATCTCAGAGTATTTATTGTGACTGCGACTTGGTCAATCTTTGCGTATGTGTGGTTGTATTTGATCCTTGCTGTTATTTCTCCTAGTGAGGTGGAAATATGGGAGGGCGCCGTGACGTTCCTATTTTTCCCAGCAACTGTGCTGACAGCTTACATCGCAGACCGACGACTGTTGATGTACAAGTATTTAAAAAAGGGATACAGAGTGAACGAGCGAGGTGTGATCGTGGAAGCCGAGGGAGATGGATCTGTGGAAATGGCTCTGAAACCTAGCGATGGAGATTTCATGTCAGAAGACGGGGAAAATCGAGAACAGGATAATGCACGGAAGGAATACGTTTCAGTTCTCCGAGAGTTGCGGAGACAGCATCCGGATGAAGATATAGAAACTATCGAGCGGATGGCTTTAGAAAGAATGATGTCCAGTGGACCGAAGTCTCGTGCATTCTATAGAGTTGCAGCGACGCGCAAGATGACTGGTGGTGGAGATTTCTCGAAGAAAATATCTGAAAGGGCGCAAAGTGACCTCAGTGAGGTAAAAGCGGAGCTTCAAAGGCGTGACTCGAGTTCATCAGCGATCGATTCGCGCGGCCCGAGCGTTCGCTTTGACCCTGACCACTACACCGTCATGGAGAACTGTGGGTCATTTGAAATACGCGTGGTCAGAACCGGAGACGTGAACAGCGAAGTCAGTGTCCAATATACCACTGAGGACGGAACTGCAGAAGCTGGAGCGGACTACGTTGCAGCTCAAGGTCACCTCGTGTTCAAGCCAGGAGAGACAGAGAAGAAGTTTACCATCGAAGTCATAGACGATGACGTATTTGAAGCGGATGAGCATTTCTACGTGCGCTTGCTCTCCGCGCGTGGGGCTTCCGTTGCGTCGCCGTCCGTGGCGACAGTGGTGATATTAGACGATGACCATTCCGGTGTGTTCGCGTTCCCTCAGAGGGATTTCGAGCTGACAGAATCAGTGGGGACGTATGAGTTGCGTGTAGTGCGAACGGCGGGCGCGAGGGGCAAGGTTCGAGTGCCGTACTGGACGGAGGATGGTACTGCGAAGAATGGTGTTCAGTACGAGGCGGCGCAAGGGGCCATCGTCTTCGAGAACAACGAGGCTGAGTGAGTATTATTTAAAACTAGCGAATCGCCCAGCGGCTCCGCCAGCCGTAACTCATTTTCCTGTAGGAATTAGGTTGTTTTCCCGGCAAGTACCATACACACAAGCCTTCCTCTTGATTCACACTATTTATTTAAAAAAACTGCATCTAAATCCGTTGTGTGGTTTTAAACATTAAAGCATACATATACAGACTTTTCTTTATACTATGTAGTGATGATGAAATGTGTATGTAGATTCAAGACGACCTCATTAGGCGAATAATCCGGCTTCTTCGATTGCATAACCTAGTGCCCTTAAAAAATTTCTTCCACCGAAAATACGGCATCGTTTGTATGGTTTCTTGGAAGCCACAAAAGAGGTATAGATAGATTGGCGGGGCGATTAGAGTCGGGTCGACGCGTGATCCGACCTCTGCCATTGCTCATATATATATATATACGTATATCGCTCTAATCTTTTTAGATAATCTGGGGTTTGTCGCCTTCAAGCTCCGTTGGGCAGAACCAAGGAGCTTTTATTACTTGGCTTTTTCTCTCCGTAACATTTTGGCGG
Organism: Keiferia lycopersicella; assembly: GCA_029255805.1. Taxonomy (NCBI): domain Eukaryota; kingdom Metazoa; phylum Arthropoda; class Insecta; order Lepidoptera; family Gelechiidae; genus Keiferia; species Keiferia lycopersicella. The sequence continues at coordinate 2,548,275 of JARACZ010000024.1, forward strand.
AAAAATGTTTCTGAGAAATATGAAAGAATGTCGTCTTACTAAACGAATGTATTATTCAGTTTATTATGGATTGTCATATAAAAGAGAATGCGAGTCAACTACAAACGTTTATTTTTAGACCAAATATTACTGTTAATTTTCTCCTTATGTAAAGCATCCGCAGAAAGTTATAAATCGAATAAAATATCTTATCTTATCTTATCTAGCCATCGGGATCCCACTGCTGGGCAAAGGCCTCCCTCCCTTTTTTCCACTGATCTCGATCCTGTGCCTGCTCATGCCATATTATTAATGAATAAATATATTTATTCAAATTCCTTTTTTTGCCCTAATAAGTCCGTTCGAACTGAATTTTCATGTTAAACGTGACATGTACACATTTCAATTCAAACGTTTTTGATATTGTCTTTAAACAAACTGAAAATATGTAGAAGACAAGTGGGCGCCCACACATATTAGGGATAACATCTATCTTATGTTATTATCCAAATTATCTTATATCTGCTTGCCAGATTTCATGAAATCGGTTCAGCAGTTTTTGCGTGAAGGAGTAACAAACAACAAACATACTAACTTTCGCATGCATTACTAACATAATACAAGTTTCAATCAGTGTCTGAGGCAATAGCACAAGACACTGCGTTGCCTGGGACGCAATAATTGAAAACGCTGGGTTGCCCAGGACCTGCGCCACCCTCTCGGCCTCCCTGGTTCAGCCCGCAATGTCCTAACCAGACTGGGAACAAATTCACAAAGTGATAAATATCAACTTTGTTAGTGACCCACCGAGAATCGAACCCGGAACCTTCTGCGTCAAAGGCAGTCACACTGCCACTGCGCCACATCGGTCGTATCTGGTTAATCCCTCGGTCGCCTCTTACGACCCCTACGGGAAGAGAGGGGGTGGTGCTATTCTACTAGAGACATTGGATTTTGACCTACCTAATGGTAACAATCAAGTGTGAAATTACTATAATTCATTCATGAACAACACATTCTTTTCTAAATAGTTACTGAGAAGTACTTATTTAGATATTTTATAATGTCTTCGCTAAGGGTGTAGGAAAACTTGAGGAGGATGTTACATACATACATATATCACGCCTTTATCTCTTGCGGGGTAGGCAGACCGTTATTGCCCGTAAGAATACGGTCGCTATCGCCACGTCTGACATTTTCGAGGATTGTTTTCCAAGGTTGTTTCAGAAAACATGTGTATCACTATAGTGACAGGTTGTCAGCCTGTCGCCTAAAAATTGTAATACACCAATACTCTCGAGTCCCTTAGTCGCCTCTTACGACACCCGCGGGAAGGATGTGGGGTGATGCTATTCTAAGCCGGCATCACACGGCAAGGAGGATGTTAAATAATATAAATTGCCCCTCAAAAATAATACCATACATACATCACCCCTGTATCCCTTGAGGGATAGGCAGAGCGTAAACGGCCGTAAAATAGGTAATTTACGCCACGTCCGTCAAAAGTTTGAGGGTAAATTCAGCAGACTGCGTATTACCATAGTGACAGGTTGTCAGCTTGTCGCCTAAAATTTCAATACCAATCAACCCTCGAATCCTTTAGTCGCCTCTCAAGATCTCCATGGGCAAGATATGGGGTGATGCTATTCTAAGCCGGCATCACACGGCATAATAAGCACGAAAGAAATCAAGGATCAGAGGATCAAAAACATGGTGTCAAATTGTTGTAAATATTTTAAAGGGTGAGCCAGCCTATGAAACTGAACAACTTTCCCTAAGAAATTTATGTCGAAATATGACAAAACATTTTGCGCCTCCCATACGAAATGAGCAACCGACAAAGCCAATTTGTATGGGAAATTGGCAGACTTTTTCATATTTCAAACTATGTTCCTTGGGGAAAGTTGTTCAGTTTCATGCGCTGATTCACCCTCTATAATAATTGTAGCTAATATTTTTACACCCTATGTTAAGTATGTCTTTTCTTGACAATTAATATTATTATTTTAATTATCGCAAACTAAATTAGTCAATATCGTTGAGAAATCTTCAAAGTATAATCAAGATCTTGTGTTTTTTCTATAAAACCAGCTTTTTTTCGTAGCGTGTCGTAGCAAACACCTACGTCGTAGATGCTACAATGACCAGAATGGTATTTCAGCGTTTGCGTAGAAAATTTTATACGAATAGTGTTTATATTTGTTTCTATCATAATATTAAGGTGTAAAAAAAAGCTGCAAATATTTTAATAGTTGAATCAGTCCATGAAGCTGAGCAAGTTTGCTCAAGAAACGTAGGTCGAAAAATGACATTTTTTTTGGACTTTCATACAAGTTACTAGGTCAGGTAATTTTGTTTGGGAGGCCCAAAATTTTCTTTCATATTTCGACCTATGTTGCTTAAGGAAAGTTGTTCAGTTTCATAGGCTGGGTCACCCCTTAAAATATAAGCAGTAATTTTTATTACACCATGTATAAAAGGTTATATTATAAACTAATGAAACCTTATGATGCCGGCTTAGAATAGCATCACCACAATTCTTTCCGCGGGTGTCGTAAGAGGCTTCTAAGGCTCGAGAATATTAGTGTATTACAATTTTTAGACGACAGGCTGACAACCTGTCACTATAGTGATGCACATGTTTTCTGAAACAACCTTGGAAAACAATCCTCAAAAATGTCAGACGTGGCGATAGCGACCGTATTCTTACGGCTGTTAACGCTCTGCCTACCCCACAAGGGATAAAGGCGTGATATGTGTATGTATGTATGTTGAATTTAACTGACTTATGCTATTGTTTTACATTTTTTTAGAATACTGACCGCTACGCTTTCTATTATATCTCTAATACATTTAATTGGACACGTTATTTATGGCATTGTTCTGAACACATTTCTCTATGGAACCAGTGCAGAAAAGAACAAAAAAAAACGACGTCTCATACGAAATTCGTGATCACCTTACTAACTTTGTATGGAAAGTCGTTTTTTTTTGTTTTCCAGCACCCATTTTCCAAGAGAAATTTGTTTAGTATGGTGCCCTTAACAACGTCTCCAATTTAATGCATTTTCTCGAAACACGGTGTATAAATCAAATTAAAAAATACATTAGATATATAGTAATAGTACATAGTATTAAAGGTTTCATTTTAAACTAATGATGCCGTATGATGCCGGCTTAGAATAGCATCACATCCTTCCCGCGGGTGTCGTAAGAGGCGACTGAGGGACTCAAGAGTATTGGTGTATTACAATTTTTAGGCGACAGGCTGACAACCTGTCATTAAAGTTAACATGTTTTTTGAAACAACCTTGGAAAACAATTCTCAAAAAATGACAGACGTGGCGATGGTGACCGTTAACGCCCTGCCTACCCCGCAAGGGATAAAGGCGTGATATGTGTATGTATGTATTTCAAACTAAAAAGGTGCTGTAAAATGTGTGTGGTTTAAAATTTTGCGGTTCAGTGAATGCACTACTTGAAAGGCAACAAAATCGATCCCACATCCATAAACTTAAATGACTTATAGGACCTTGTAGTAGGGGATCCCGCCATACAACGACCTTGACCGAGCTGGTTGATGGAAGTTTTTTTTTATGTAATAAAATATTCCGATAAATACATTGCATATGGGTTGCATAAAAGATTTCAGTTCAGAGTATAATAAAAAAAAGATAAACTATTTTTTATTTAACGGGTGATTAGGCCCATGAAACTGAACAACTTTCCCCTGGGAATATAGGTTGAAATATGAAAATTCATTTTGAACCTCCCTTACAAATTGACGGTACATTTCGTATTGGAGGCCCAAAACAATTTTTCACATTTCGACCTATGTTTCAGTTTCATGGGCTGATGCACCTCTTGAAATATTTGCAGCTAATACTTTTACCTTTACATAAAAAAAGCTTTTCTGTTTTAATCACACTTTAGACTGACTTTTTTTAGGCAAACCCGTACGCAATATATTTATTGGCATATTTTTGTTACATACAAAATAACTTTCTTCAATTAATGTTTAAACAGCTTGCTTAAGATCGTTGTATGGCGGGATCTTAGACTATTGTAGTTAGGTACACATCGTAGCTATAGCAAACGGTATAAGGTAAAGTTTTAATGATGTTTCGTCTAGTCATGTTGAAAGTTTCTTTATGCCATATAGGCGTATCGCACACTTGACGCACGACGGAGCGCTAAAACATCGTTGCGGTCTGCCATCCATACTATTAGAAATGTCAATCTCCATACTAAAACCACGCAACCGCTGTCGACGCTGCTGCGCTGGCACAGCGTTACCCGTCGAGTGCAGTTTTAGTATGGGGAGTGACATTTCTAGTATGGATCTGACAGACCGCTGCGATATTTAAGCGCTACGTTGTGCGTTATGTGTGCGATCCGAGGATAATAAGTTTATGGTATAATGACGTCGTAAAAACTATGCATTATCTTGATAGGAAACCGGCTCAGGCGGGATAAAATAAAGGCAACGCCTCGATACTGGTCAGGTTCATCACACGACATGTAAATTCACGTCTCCACTACCAGTAGTCGTAATAAATACATACATAACAATGATACACATACATACATACACAAATCACGCCTTTATCCCTTGCGGGGTAGGCAGAAAATTAACGATCGTAAAATTACGGTCGGTATCGCCACGTCTGAAAAGTATTGAGGGCACCTTCAGATTATCCGTGTATCACTGTAGTGACAGTTGTCAGCCTGACGCCTAAGGTTAATACGTGGTAATACACATGAAACCCTCGAGTCCCTTAGTTGCCTTTTACAACACCCGAGGGAAGGATTGGGGTGATGCTATTCTATGCCGGCATCACACGGCAATAACAACATGACAAAATCAACCCGTGAATAGCGGAATTGACTGTGTATAAAGTTATTCTTTAGATTCTATGAGTTATGAATAACTTGTGTATAGAGATGTTTGGTATTGTAAATAAAATAAAACTGATAATTTTGCCACAAAATATAAGATTTCTTAATACTTGCAACTATGTAGACATGTACTTATACGTATAGGTAGGTCATAAATATCTGATGATCTATCTATCACAGTTAGGGACGCAAGTTTTATAAAAACTTCGATACATATCGAATCCAGTCAATATCGACATTCGATATATCGGTCTAGAGAATTAATAATTATTTTGATTTAAAAAATAAAGCGTTTTATTGTGATATTGTATTTTAGACTCAATAATTACACAACTAACTGCTTTTTTTATCTTTGTAAGGCTCAGGGGTTCGTGAGTTTTTTTCAGATAGCGACCCGGACGCCTTTTCCAATAATATCCATATTTGGCTCCTTTTTTTGATGCTAGGTTTTATACAGGGTGTAAGTGCAGAACAAAACACAAAACTTTGCAGGCGTGATCAGACCATGGAACTGAACTTTTTCTATGGGGGTTATATTACGAAACGATTTTTTTTTTGAGTTATCATACAAAGTCACTCAGCTGATCGGGAATTTTGTATGCAAGATTGATTTTTTTTTTATGTCTATCTACATAGCCCCTATACAAAAAGTTGTTAGTTTCATGGTCAGATCACGCCTGCATAGTTTTCGTTACACCGTCTCTTACACCCTGTATAATAACCAATAAATTGTATGAATCCTGCAAAAACACTTAGCCAGCGCTCCTTTCGTAGCTTTTGCACGCAGCCCTGTCACGTGTTGCCAGTAACATGGTTTTTTCGGTGAGCATTTTGATTCGATATTTCGAGAATTCTTCGATATCAATATATCGATGTAGGGGATTCTTTGATATGTCGATATATCGATATTTTTTGGCATAGATATATCGATGTATATCGAATTTCGATGAATCGTTGCATCCCTAATCACAGTGTCAAATAAAGTCTATTTTTTTTAGAGAGTCCATAAATGTAAACAAACAACTTGCCATAACAACGTCGATAGATTTCGCCATAATATATGAGAACTGCACGTTATAACTGTCATACAAATACATATTTCACTTGTTTCACATCCCACATAACCGAAAACACTTAATTTATGACTCAATTATGTATAATTCTATTAGAAATTAATAAAATATTAAACAAACACGGACATTTTGACAGATCGTGAACATACAGCCATCTTTGAATAGTGCTGTGCCACATCATTGAGTCCAAAGTTCTGATTCAGTTCAGTGAGTCGGTCAATGACTCGATTGATTCATTAAGGTTTCTTTTTTTCTGTTTTAGTCATTATTATTAGGTATGATCATAAAAGTTCAATCTTATTCTTTGAGATTACGTTAATAACATCTACAAACATTTATTAAAATGCCTTTAATCAGAAAAAATCGCGACTTAGTTTCTCTTATGTAAGGATGAAAGTACCGTTAAGGTTAGGATAGGTAAAATTAATAAAATCTAACTTGATACCCGTTACATTTGTCAGATCCATACTGAATGGGAAGGAAAGAGGAAACAAAGAAAAGTTGACCTTGAGCATTTTCCCAAAGCTGACTGATGTCACAAGGTATCAAGCTATATTTAATGTCCGACTCACACACTCCATGAGTTACAGGAGGCAGCACGAGGGACGAGTTCTATATCGTTAGGGATCAAACACGGAAGAGCATTCGGAACACACGACATCGGAACGAAGCGAGGAAACGAATGACGGTCAATCGCAAGCCGTAAAACGCTATTGCTTCAGGATGACTTTCTCTTTCTAACAGTAACAATAGCGAGCGAGAGGCAAGAACTGTTTTATCATGCCGTCTCTATTATTTAGTGTTCCAAGTACAGTGCGACAAAAATAATTAGTAATGAAAAACATTATTTTCTTAAACTTAGATTCATATCAACGGGGCTTAGAAGGGACGACATTTTAATTACTACTCCTTTTTATGCACTGTATTTACGCTACTATGAACGGCAAAATTATCCAATGAAGGTTGTTTTTTTATATATAAAAAACAATGATAATGCGAGTAAAGCCACAGGGTATTTGTTTTTAATACTGTGTTCAAACAATCAACAAGTTACGATGATCTTACTCGACTCAGTTATAAAGATTTTGAACTGACTCACTCTTGCCCAGCCCTACCAAATCTAATATTAGAGATTTTTAGTCTGTGGAGATTTGTTTGTTTACCTTTCTGGACTCTCTAAGAAAAACAGACTTTATTTATGACAACTGCGACAACGACCTTCGAATATGGCGGATCGCACACTTTACGCACGACGGAGCGCAAAAATACCGCAGCGGTCTGTCAGATCCATACTAGACTCAAAACTCAAACTCAAATCTTTTATTCAAAGTAGTAAATTTTACATTTAACTTATTGATGGTCACATATTAGTCATTGTAAAAAAGAGAAAAATGTAGGATGAGTACATTTTTCTATTTCTTACAACAATTTTATGAACCTAGCGTAAACGCGGCGTAGCGTAGAATTGTCAATCCCCATACTAAAACCGCTCAACCGCTGTTGACGCAGAGCTATCGCAGTGTCGTCCCTCGAGTGCGGTTTTAGTATGGGGAGTGTGGTTTCTAATAGGGATCTGACAGACCGCTGTGATATTTTTGCGCTCCGTCGTGCGTCAAGTGTGCGATCCGCCTATTTCAATAGAGTATGTATTTTATTGACAATGGGCAACTGTAATCTTATCTACCATCAGGGTCAAGTGTTCCTTTGATTTTCTTCATACATATATAACAAAACTGGTAAATAGATATATGCATACACAAATGACACCTTTATCTCTTGCGGTAGACAGAGCGTTGGCTATCGTGAAATTACGACTAACAAGTATTGAAGACCTTTTCAGATAATTAAAAGGTAAAAAGGTGTAAAAATATTAGCTGCAAATATTTTAAGATGTGAATCAGCCCATGGAACTGAAAAATTTGGGTTTGTTCCTCCCATACAAATTGACTTGGTCGGCGGGTACATTTTGTATGGGACATTTTGACTTATGTTCCTTGGGGAAATTTGTTCAGTTTCATGGGCTCATTCATCCCTAAAAAATATTTACACCCTTTATACATGTTTACTGTTGTCTGTACAATAAATCGTATATAACTAAATAAGAGTTAGAAATAAGTAGGTAAGTAGTTTGGTCACGCCATTTTATATTTCGTCTACTATAATAATAGATTTTGAAGTCCACCCAATCAGATCAAATGGAAATACGATCCAATACTCGTAGTAGTCTCTATTGAGCGTCGTTGGCCAAGTGGTTAGGAAACCGGTCTTCCAAAAGTGAGACCCAAGTTCGGTCCCCGCCATGTACCAACGTGTTTTTACTCACGTACATTTACTGACTGCTCTTACGGTGAAGGAACAGCATTGTGATGAAACCCACATTCAAATAAAATTTGAAATCAGATGATATTTGAATGTGACTTAACCTAGGATTCGGGCCAGGTTAGCCCGGTTGCAGAGGTAAGATGGCAGTCGCTCTGTGTAATAACTTGGTTCCACGTCAAATCCCCTTGGTAGCCGACGCCGACAGAGAACGGGATAAGGCGAGGAGAATGAAGAGTAAGGTCTCTATAGAAAATTCTCGTCTTGAACCGGCGCTTAAAAGAATTTAATAGAAATTGAACAACTGACCTACTCAATGAAATGATCTGTGAAAAGCAGGTCAAGTGTGCTAATAGAACTTATAGGAACGGCTTGGATTCATTATTTAAAAAATATATGAATGAAACTATGAAATCTAATGCCTTTCCCACACTTCAGCGCAAAATAACACTGTCAGATCCAAAAAAGAAACGTCATCCTAATACTAAAACCTATGCTAAAACCGCTCTTGAATGCACGATCCAACGCTAACCCAGCGCTAGCGCAGCATCGTGCGTTAGACCTGCGTCTGCTTTTTTGTATGGGGAGTGACGTTTCTACTATGGATCTGACAGGGAGATACGTTAGCGCTGAAGTGTGATAGAGGCCACAAAATTATATTAGTTATCACTCGGGCTATGTCAGTTCACCTGTTCTTTTTGCGTATCTCAGTATTTCTCACTCTGTCGCGTAAAGAAATGTCTAACTTAGCTCGCTCCATAGCTCTTTTGGTGACTTGTAGGCGGTGGATCGTCTGTTGGATTATTGCCCATGTCTCAGAGCTGTATGCTCCTTTCACATTCGGGCTTGGGACCGACAACGGCGGAGTTCTAGTCGTGTCTAGAGTCGTAGAGTCTTCTCTTTTTCAATGCTTTTAAACGGATTCCTAAAGTTTCTAAGGTCCGTATTTATAAATCGCATTCAACTCTGAGATCGCACTCAAGAGCGATTTTGACAAATGTCAGTCAATACTAACAGCATCTCAAAAGTTGCACTCAAGATCGATCTCAGAGTTGAGAGTTTATAAAATGGCCTAAGACCACGATACCTCACTGTGTTTCGGTAACAGTTAACTAATTTCAGCGTGGGTGCACGCGACAAAATTTGCTAACGTGCTGTGTGGGAGCACCTTTAGAGCACAACTCATGAATTTAATGCGTTTGTTAGTTTATCTTACCAGTCACTGTCAACACTCGGTGTTGGTTTAGATCAACTAAAAATACACTAATAAACTATCTAAAATAGCCGAGGTCTGGCGTGTCTCGACCGTTTTTAGCAGACAAGATAATACTAAGACCACTTTTATACTAAACGTCCAACGCAGCGCAAAGATAACGCTGCGCTAACGGATCCGTTTGTCAAATCCATACCAGAAACTTCACTCTCCATACAAAAACCGCTCTCGGCGTCCCTCTCGATGTCCCTACGCACAAACGCTGCGTTGCTTGACAACGCATTCGTTAGAGCAGCGCTAGCTGCGTCGTGCCAAATGACGTTATTTTGCCTGACATTTTGATCGTGCGTCGTGCGCTGTCATTGCGTTGGTTCAGCGTTATTTTAGCGTCGGTTTGACGAACGTCAGAAGTGCGCTGCGTTGGACATTGAGTGTGAAAGAGGCCTAAACTGCGTTTCATATGTATTAAAAATTTTAGGCGACAGGCCGACACGATAGTGGTTTATGGTTATGGACACGATTTTTAAATGAGTTGTCAAATAGGTATTTATCAGACGTGGCGATAGTAACCATTTCAACAGATTTTTACCGATATTGTTCTGTCGACCATCATCATCATTGCACATGGGGGAGAGAAATCGTGAGATGCTATCCTAAGCCAGCATCAAACGGAAACAAAAATATGTACAGGGTGTTATGGACAGCGTCCCGAATACTGATAGGCTGCAACTAGACCATGAAACTGAACAAGTCTCCCCTAGGGACATATGTCAGGAAACGACAAAAAAAATTTCGAAATCCCATACAAAGTCGCGATCAGCTGAATACGTTTACTATGGGAAACCAAATATTTTTTTCGTTTCCTGAAATATGTTCCTAGGGTAAAGTTGTTCAGTTTCATGGTCTGCCTGCACCCTATCAGTATTCGGGACGCTGTCACTTATACCCCGTACAGGAAATAAAAAATGAAAATGTTGTAATACACTTTTCAATAAGCAAGTGATTTCTCTACATCACCATCTTCGATATTGAGTTCGATCTCAGAGAAGAGGTAAATCCTGAAATATTACCACTGGTTCAACTGCTGAGTTGCAACTTTATTTGTGAGAAATTTATTGCTGTCGGTAAGAAAAGAACGCTGTATTAAACAGAACTTCATTGAGACTTTATTTTTATCAAGAAAAAATATTATTCTTTCTTACACATTACGACTTTATATGTTTTATTTACAAATTTACAAACATCAAAAATGTACTATATTTACTTCTTTATTTATATTTTCTTCTTTAGATTTTAGAGCTATAACCAGGCAGGCTGACAACCTGTCACTATAGTGAATCACGACTTATCTGAAACGTCCCTCAAACATTTGTCAGACGTGGCGGTAATGACCGTAATTTTGCGGTCGTTATTGCTCTGCCTACCCCGCCAGGGATTTAGGCGTGATTTGTGTATGTATATGTATGTATTTTTAAACACCGAGGTAAGTAGTACTTACTTAGGGACTCAATAATTAGTAAATATATGTGGAATCAATATCATCAACTCGTCGTATAGGTAAAATTAATTGATTTTTCGTTTCTCTATCTGATTGTTATGTACGCTCCTGCGAAAGCATGCAAAGTTTATTTTTAGTAGATTAAGTAATTGTAAAGAAAAAATTAATACGTGCCAGTATAAAGTTGCATTCTAACAAGAAAACTATTAGTAGCTACATAAATCACGCCTTTATCCCTTGTGGGGTAGGCAGAGCGTTAACGATCGTAAACTTACGGCCGTTATCGCCACGCCTGACAAGTATGGAGGGCCCTTTCAGATGATTCGTGTATCACTATAGTGACAGGTTGTCAGCCTGTCGCCTCAAATTGTAATACACATGAAACCCTCGAGTTCCTTAGGTGCCTTTTACAACACCCGCGGGAAGAAATGGGGTGATGCTATCCTAAGCCGGCATCACACGGCACTATTAGTAGCGGGTGCAACCGCTGGGCAGGCCTCTAGTTGTCTCTCTCTTTTCGTGTGGGACACCGAATCGCCCAACGACCCGATTAACCCTAGTGTCGGAATTTTTCAACCGCCTTCTACAAGTAGCAGGCTTCTGACATAGTTGTGTAACGACCGCCGTCTAAGTAATTATAGACAGCAACCGGGACCTACGGCTTAACGTGCCATCCGAAACACGGAACCATCTTACTTACGGACAATCGGGTGGTTCAGCCCGTAATGTCCTAACCAGACTGGGAACAAATTCACAAAGAGATAAATATCAACTTTGTGAGTGACCCACCGAGAATCGAACTCGGGACCTTCTGCGTCAAAGGCAGTCGCGCTACCACTGCGCCACATCGGTCGTCATCGGGCCTCTAGTAAACTACGTTTTAAACCCGAGTAAGCTATTAAATAGAGAGGCAGCAGGTGTGAATATGTAGCTTAGCCACTTGTTATAAAGCGGCTTGCCCATAATCCGGTGAAGCTGTTTTCAAGCCTTTACTTACCACTCAGAGTAATACTGTACCCGTGGCGCAGGTACTAACTTGTAAGGCGGATCGCACACTTGGCGCAAAAATATCACAGCGGTCTGTCGGATCCATACTAGAAATGTCAATGACCATACTAAAATCGCTCAACCGCTGTTGACGCAGCGCTATCGCAGTGTCGTCCGTCGAGAGCGGTTTTAGTATGGAGTATGACATTTCTAGTATGGATCTGACAGACCGCTGCGATATTTTTGCGCTCCGTCGTGCGTCAAGTATGCGATCAACCAAAATTTTTGGGTTTATAACTTTGAAGCCGCAAAACGTATCTACGCAAGCCATTCTTTCCAACTGTAGGTATAAAAACGTCAAGCAAAATACTGATCTTCTTCTGAAAGTGCATGATATATAGAAAAGTTTTCATTGCTTTTTTTCTTTTATTGTTATCTCAGTTTTTCCTCAGTAACAGAGTAGTGAGTTTGTGTCCCGGTTTCTAACCTACTTTTATTTTGTATCTCAATACAATGTGTAAAAATTTAAATATTTAAAAGGGTGAATCAGCCCATGAAACTGAACAACTTTCTCCAAAGAAATATGAGAAAATCTTTTGGACCTCCTATACAAATTGACTCGGTCGGTCGGTAATTTTGTACGTGAGGTCCAATTTTATTTTCATTTTTTGATGTTTCTTGGGGAAAGTGGTTCACCCCTTAAAATATTTGCAGTTAATATTTTTACACCTTATAGTTTGAAAATTAAACATGTGTGTACGTTGTTTAGTTTACCATTGTGATACAATATTTTTTTAAGCAATTTCGTACATTCTTCGGTTGTTGAATATCGACAAATATTACCTGTCACTTTAGTGATACACATGGTTTCTGAAACAACCTTGGAAAACAATCCTCAAAAATGTCAGATGTGGCGATAGCGACCGTATTCTTACGGCCGTTGACGGTCTGCCTACCCCGCAAGGGATAAGGGCGTGATATATGTATGAATATCGACAAATGATGGAAAAAAATAACCAAAGATTGCTTCAACGAAATGCAACGAATGCATCTAGACCGGCTCGCCTAGAAGTGGCTAGGCTAGTTCCTGTACTCGCCTTGTGCCAAATCACCCCAGCTCCTAAATATACCCGCACTATGAATACCGTTGGCAAACACGCCGATGTGATTGGAATCAAAACGCTAAGATCGTATCAACTGTCTCATTGTTTACTTTGTCTTTTCTAGTAAATGAGTCTGTTATTACTTTTTGTGAGACCCGAGTTCGATCCCCGCCATGTACTAGTGTGTTTTTACTTACTCATGTACATTTACCGACTCTTACGGTGAAGGCAAAAAAACCTGGGATGAAACCCTACATTAAAACAAAATTTGAATTCAGATGACATTTGAATGTGACTTAACCTAGGATTTTCAGAAAAAGCTAGGTTAGCCTCGGGTTTGCAGAGGTCAGGTGGCAGTCACTCTGTGTTAAAACTTGGTTCCGCTTCCTAGGTTAGGTAGCCGACCCCGACTGAGAACGGGACAAGGCAAGGAGAATGATCAATCTGTTATTACTTTTTGATACTTACTGACTCACAATATGCCGTGTGATGCCGGCTTAGAATAGCATCACCCCACAACCTTCCCGCGGGTGTCGTAAGAGGCAACTAAGGGACTCGAGAGTATTGGTGTATTACAATTTTTAGGCGACAGGCTGACATCCTGTCACTATAGTGATACACATGTTTTCTGAAACAAGCTTGGAAAACATCCCTCAAAAATGTCAGACGTGGCGATAGCGATTGTATTCCTATGGCCACCCCACAAGGGATAAAGGCGTGATATATGTATGATACGATATAATATGTATGACTCACAATAATTTAAGATGGGATTCTTACCGCGATAAGTAATGAAACCTATCTGGATCGATTATTCACCTCCAAAAACCCTTACATATACAAAACAAGCGGCCTGCCCCACCGGCTGCGCCCGCTGCAACTCATTTTCCCGTGGGAATAAGATGTTTACTCGTCAAGTGTGAATCATAAAAACCTTCTTCTTGAATCACTCATCTATTAAAGAAAAAACTGCATCAAAATCCGTTGTGTATTTTTGAAGATTTAAGCAAACATACATACGGACAGACACGAAAAGCGACTTTGCTTTATACTATGTAGTGATAGGGATGCCGTGAAAATCGTTGCAACAATTTTCTAGAATCCGGTAAAATATGGGTTGTCCCGCTATTAATGGAACCATAATCTCGGGACATCCTGTATAATTGTTTTTCTTTTCGTACTTCCTTTTACGTGCATTGCTTTGTATTGTAGAGTCACTACATAGTATAAAGAAAAGTCGCTTTTCGCATCTGTCTGTGTTTGCTTAAATCTTTATACGTAACTACTCAACGGATTTTGATGTAGGTTTTAATAGATAGAGTGATTCAAGAACATACATACATACATATATCACGCCTTTATCCCTTGCGGGGTAGGCAGAGCGTCAACGGCCGTAAGAATACGGTCGCTATCGCCACTTATGTCATTTTTGAGGATTCAAGAACATGGTTTTTATGTATAACACTTGCCGGGAAAACATCTTATTTCCACGGGAAAACGAGTTGCAGCGGGCGTAGCCGCTGGGCGGGCCGCTTGTATTGTATCCCATAAAAGTCTACCAGAGAATGAAGGAAAAGGTTTTATGTTTTATGGCAAAAGGATCAGAAAACCCGAGTAAGCGATATACGTAGGCACATCTACGTGATCTTGTCTAAGCTCCCATAAACAAAGAAAAAAAGGTTAGGAAAAGGTTGAGTGTGACTTAAGTATCTACTTTAATTCAGCAATCCTATTTTGAATCCGAGAAAAGTCAAGAGTTTACGATACTCGGCGGATCGCACACTTGACGCACGACAGAGCGCAAAAATATCGCAGCGGTCTGTCAGATCCATACTAGAAACGTCATTCCCCATACTAATGTGTTGTGCTGTGTCGTCCGTCGAGTGCGGTTTTAAGTGAAGTTTCTTGTATGGATCTGACAGACTGCTGCGATATTTTTGCGCGCCGTCGTGCCTCAAGTTATGTTGTCACTCCAAAGGTATGATGTCACTGCGAGTGAGGGTTGAAGTCATCCTGCTCATTTTGCTCTACTGTGACCTTGTCAATGTCCTGATTGACCTTCAAGGCTGCCATGGGCAAGTCAAGGCAAAATTGATGATGTCATCGCGTGTCAGGGGTTGAATCGACCGATGTGGCGCAGTGGTAGTGCGACTGCCTTTTACGCACAAGGTTCCGGGTTCGATTCTCGGTGGGTCACTCACTAAGTCGTATTTATCACTTTGTGAATTTGTTCCCAGTCTGGTTAGGACATTGCGGGCTGAACCACCCGGTTGTCTGTAAGAAAGATGGTTCCGTGTTTCGGACGGCACGTTAAGCCGTAGGTCCCGGTTTCTGTCTATGATTACTTAATTGGCGGTAGTTACGCAACCATGTCAAAAGCCTGCTACTTGTAGAAGGCGGTTGAAAAATTCTGACACTAGCGTTCATCGGGTCGTTGGACGACTTGGAGTCCCACACGAAAAGAGAGAGAGAGGGGTTCTCTGCTCATGTTGCTTTACTGTAACCTTTTCAATGTCCTTATTGACCTTCAAGGCTGCCTGGGCAAGTCAGGGCAAGATTGCCAGACGGTATGATGTCATTGTGTGTAAGGGTCTGAGGGTTGTCCTATTTTGTAGGGGTTGCAACACCAATCAGATCCGTGTGATGCCGGCTTAGAATAGCACCCCACATCCTTCCCGCGGGTGTCGTAAGAGGCGACTAAGGGACTCGGGGGTGTTGGTGTATTACAATTTTTAGGCGACAGGCTGACAACCTGTCACTATAGTGATACTCATGTTTTCTGAAACAACCTTAAAAACAATCCTCAAAAATGTCAGACGTGGCGACAGCGACGGTATCCTTACGGCCGTTAACGCTCTGCTTAGCCCGCAAGGGATAAAGGCGTGATATATGTATGTATGTATGCAACACCAATCATACAAAAGCTACCCTGTCAGTCAAAAAGTGGCTGTTTGGTTGTTTGATTGTTGTGTTAGACGTTAGACGACGGTGTCCCTCACGAAAAGAAAGAAAGAAAGATCACACGGCACAGGGTAAATAAAAAAATGGTGCTGTTGTACAACCCTATCCCTGATTGTGATTGGCGGGTAAGTAAATTACGTAAGCTAGCTTACACTAAACCTAAGGCGGATCGCACACTTGACGCACGACGGCGCGCAAAAATATCGCAGCGGTTTGTCAGATACGTCAGAAACATCAATCCCCATACTGAAACCGCACTCGACGGACGACAGCGCTGCGATGACAGACACAGAGATGACATTTCTAGTATGGATGTATCTGACAGACCGCAGCGATATTTTTGCGCTCCGTCGTGCGTCAAGTGTGCGATCCGCCTAGCCCTAAGTAATACCTCAGTAATGTAATTTTATTTGATTGCCATCTTGGTTAAGGGGATGTTAGTCAATATCGCTAGTGTGTTTGTTTGTAGGTCACGGCTCACGGCTTTTGGGTTAGGCAGAGGGTCAATAGCCATGTAAAATGATGGTACGATTAGTCTTCTACTTTTCATGTGCAACAATATATTAGTTACTTCTTTCTTTTCATGTGGGACACCAAGTCGTCCAACGACCCGATATTAGCTGCTGTAAAATATTAACTGCAAATATTTTAAGTGGTGAATCAGCCCATGAAACAGAACAACTTTCCCCAAGGAACATAGGTAGAAAAATGAGAAAAATTTTTGGACCTTGACCCACACAAATTGACTTGGGGTCGGTCTGTAATTTTGTATGGGAGGTCCAAAATTTATTGATATTGTGAACTATGTTTCTTGGGGAAAGTTGTTCAGTTTCATGTGCTGGTTCACCACTTAAAATATTTGCAGTAAATTTACACAACCTGTACATACATACATACACAAATCACGCCTCCATCCCTTGCGGGGTAGGCAGAGCGTTAACGACCGCACAAATACGGTCGCTATCGCCGCGTCTGACAAATATTGAGGGCCGGTTAAGATAATTTGTGTATCACTATAGTGACTGGTTGTCAGCCTGTCGCCTAAAAGTTGTAATACACCTGAAACTTCAAATCCCTCAGTCGCTTCTTACGACACCCACGGGAAGGATGTGGGGTGATGCTATTCTAAGCCGGCATCACACGGCAAACACATCCTGTATTATATAATTAACTTCAAAGTCAATCTGCACCAACTTTAATTAATATTAAAACCTTACGTTGTAATAATAAATTCACCTGATCAAGCAAGCAAGCTGTTACATCATGTTTTGAATAACTAAACTCAAACAAAACAGGAGGGCTATTTTTGAATCAGTAGAAACCGTTTTCACATGCGCCATACGTACCTACGTTCTACTACTCGAAATCACGACTTTAAAGGCCAGTTTCCCACGTACCAGTCGGCAGTAACAACGTTGTAGTTTGAGTCCCCGTACAAAAGACAACAGGCACGGGTTCGATTGTGGCATCGTATGTGGGTCTCACACATAGGCGGATCGCACACTTTACGCACAATGGAGCGCTAAAACATCGCTGTTGTCAGTCATATCCAGACTAGAAACGTCACTCCCATTCGTATTTTATTGATTACCTACTCTATCAAATACCGACGGCTTGTATTTACTTCTGGCCGTGTTCGCAACGCAGCGTGTGCGTTAAGTGTGACAACGGCCGCTTTAAGTAGATTTGAATAAAACACCCATAAACATACGACAGGAGTCAGAAATGTATAATACTTTCTTTTCATAGGTTGTAAACGAAACAAAAAATTAAATTAATACTAGCGGCTTGCCCCAGCGGCTGCGCCCGCTGCAACTCATTTTCCCGTGGGAATAAGAATTTTTCCGGCAAGTATTATACATAAAAACCTTCCTCTTGAATCACTCTATTTATTAAAAAACCTACATCAAAATCCGTTGTGTAGTTTTAAAGATTTAAGCAAACATACGTACAGACAGGCGCGAAAAGCGACTTTGCTTTATACTATGTAGTGATATTCGACTCAATCAATCTCCCTTCTGAAATATACGACCGCAACCGTCCCATAACAGTCTACCATTATATTTCGTTCGGGCAATTTGTTTGAATTCCTGTTTCCTGCCGTCAAACTGTCCGCTATGAGCCAGCTCGATGCGATGGTTCAAACGTAAAACACGAGAAACATTTGAGAAAATTGTGTTTCATTGTTTCCGGTCGTTTGGCAAATCTTATAGGTTTGTGAGTTCAGTGGATTTTAGTACGAACAGTTGAGCTTTGACTTCTATATGCCATTAAAATGCTGTATGGTCCGTGTGGCAACGGTTTAAAATAGCATCGTCCTATTTGTTCCCATGGATGTCATAAAAGGCGACTGAGCTGACAGGTAAAGAGAGACTTACGAGTACCTTGCGCAAGTCATTCAGATGTTTCAAATCGCATAGGGGTAGAGAAAAGTCGCGGTACGGATCATAAGCACACAGGGAGTGGGTAGCAGCGTTTCCTTTGAACACAATTCTTTGCTCTTAATTTTGGCAATTACCGGCACGTACCGGGTAGATTCAGTCCGATCCATTCTTCCCAGAACAACTCCTGAGCCCACTATCGCCCCAAGGGCGTGATTGGGCTGGTTGTCTGAACAACCAATCAATTATATCCCGGTGAGCACGTGCTCCCTACCAAGCCGACAAGCGTAGTTTTGATGGCCCCGGGACCGAAAACGGTTAGACCGTCACTATAAAACTGCGCTAAGTATACCAAATAGCCCCGTTGCTCTGCTATTTCCTCTTATCACTCTCTCGGTATTTCATAAAGTAACCAGTATGAGACTTTAAAGTGATAAAACAAACGTATACGAAATGCGACAGTAGCGATGTTATCTTTCGCATTTTACTCGTACAATACCGTTGAAGAAAGAGCAATAGACTCGAGACAAATTTCACGGGACAGAGTTATTTGAAGAGAGATGGCGAGTTTTGAGTACATTTTCAGTGTACTGGGTAATTTATGGGCTCAAAGTATTGTTCATTTACTTTTAGTCAATCTGAAGTGTTAATTACGTGTATCGCTGCACAATTTAGCGGTATTTTGACGATCCGGATTTATTAACGAAAGAAGTTGTAGAAAAGATCATATGACATTATAACGGGTTTTAACTCACGGTAGGGATATGTCGAACACCCAATATTTCGGCGATGTTGCAATCGCCAATATCAATATCAATATCCCTACCGTGAGTTAAAACCCGTTATAATGTCTTATAGTTTTAAGATCATATGAAATTACACAACATACCTCCGTTGCTCTAGTGCAGATTAACTTTATATTTTTCTTTGAAAAAAACTGCAACACATATGCGTAACTCATGTGACTTGCGCCCGTAGAGGTTCTTGTGATAGTGGCATTGCCTATGTATGAGACGGCGGGCGAGTCAGGGGCAATCTGCGACGGGCTTTTTCAACTTTTGCGCGAAATGCTGATGTACGGGGTAATGTTGTGGGGAAATTCGGTTGATAAACTGGGTCCCGGCGATTGAAACATACATACATACACACATATATCACACCTTTTTCCCTTGCGGGGATGGCAGAGCGTTAATGGCCTTAAGAATAGGATCGCTATCGCCACATCTGACATTTTTTAGGATTGTTTTCCAAGGCAATTGAAAGATTGTCGTATATTTCGTTGTCGAACGAAACCTACTTACGTATAATTTGTTTGAATATGACATCAAACTTTTTCAAATTGTCATTTTCTTCCTTGTATTTATAATTTTGTAAAATGAATAATCTTTCATTGAGATCGTTCATTACCCTTACCCTTGGGGAGGCCT
Organism: Keiferia lycopersicella; assembly: GCA_029255805.1. Taxonomy (NCBI): domain Eukaryota; kingdom Metazoa; phylum Arthropoda; class Insecta; order Lepidoptera; family Gelechiidae; genus Keiferia; species Keiferia lycopersicella. Next base: position 2,568,115 of record JARACZ010000024.1, read on the forward strand.
ATGTCACGCAGTGGACATAGGTTAATAAGATTGTATTGCTAGGTACTGTTTTGTATTGCCTAAAATAAAGATCATTTATTATTATTATAGGCTGGTATGATGTGATGATGTAGATAATCTTTAGGTATGTAGTTAAATGAAAATGAATATAAGAGATAAATTGCACTGTAAGCACAAACATCTATCCTAGTACATGGTGATTTTATGTCCACCTCATAAAATATTCTCAAAATCTAAATAAAAAATAAGCAAAATGTTGGGGTATCCAGAAACTAGAGCAAAGTTAGAACAAGTTGATGTCCAAGTCACCGAAACTGATCCAAACTTTGCTTCTAACTTAATGCGGCGTAAAATAAATAGATTAGTTAGTCGGAAAACTAGTTAGATTTGTGGAACTCACAAACTAAGTTAGTAAAGAGGCTCTCACAGTTACACTTAAAGTTTTAGGGTAGTTTCCACCATGCCAGTGACATGCTACAAAGAATGTAAAAAAAGCAAGAGTTTATGATTTACTGGAATAAAATTAAAATAAATTAAACTATCCTTTCTTGCTCCAATTACCCAGACTCAAAGCTTCACTAGCAACTTTATTTTCAAGCTATATTTTTAAAACAGCAGCAAACTCAGCTCAACATCTTAATCAGTTAAGACTCAGACTAACGATCCATCTGTCTACTGAGTAGAGAATAGTTCATCAGTTTACTTAGTTTATTTTACGGATATAATTAAGATTTCATTGCTGGGGGAATTTCATTTCATCTTAAATTAAACATCAGGTACTACCAAAATATACGATTAAAATTGTTGAAACTAAAATTGTTAATTTTTTACCATCAAAAAGAAATGTTAAATTTGCTACTTTGAATAAATAATTTGAGTTTGAGACTCGTTTTATGTCCTATAGAATATGCTCATAATCAGCGTAGGATAAGATCTTTAATGTCATGTATAGTAATATCTGTGGTATAATGGGTAAACAATCTGAGATTCCACACATGGCTACACGTAAGCAAGACCGTGTCTGAAGGTATTTTACGGACGTGTCATTTTGCTACGAAGAGGTGCTTTGTCAAATTTATTTTAGACGTTCCTTCCCTTTATTTAAAACAAGTTGGGGAGCATAAGTATTTAGTGTGAAAAGTACTGAATTTATCCCTGAATTAACAGTTTGACACAGAATTCAGAGCAGAATGTTCCGTCCTTCTGATACGAAAATAGTTGTAAGCTTTAATTAGTTTATTTTGGAAGTCGTGTCGTTTTGATAGCACGCGGGAAGATAATTGAGAACATGGTATTTATCTATTAAACACTATTGGCACCGATACTTACAGGTGGGAAGTTCAGTTGCGGAATTTCAAATTATTTCATCATTACATCGAATACGCCGTGTGATACAGGGGCTTAGAATAGCATCACCCTATTTTCTGCCCGTGGGTGTCGTAAGAGGCGACTGAGAAACTTGAAGGTTTCAGGCGTATTACAACTTTTAGGCGACAGGCTGACAACCTGTCACTATAGTGATACACAAAATTACCTCAAATGGCCCTCTATATTTGTCAATCGTGGCGACATCGATCGTACTCGTATTTTTGCGGCCGTTACCGCTCTGCCTACCCCGTAAGGGTTAAAGGCGTGATGTATGTATGAATATATACAATCGAATATACAGGAACGATCACACGGGTATTTTCCAACACCTTTGCCAACTCGCTAGTCAGATCAAATAAAAAAAAATTGGAAAATTTAATTGCCTCAAAACATGCCGAAGAGAGAGAGAGGACACATGAAGGAACATTCTATAGAACCTGGAAGAACGGAGTCTATCTATGCAGACCTGCAGTTACGAAGAAAAGAAAAAGATGAATACTATTCAGTTTTATTCACTCAAATAGTATTACTTTCGCCCCTTATTAATTTTTCCGTCCACTTTTAATGTTTTTCGCTCAGTATTTTTTTTTTTCTCATTATTTTTTCGCACATATATAATTTTCGCATTTTTTCTTTTTGTTCCAAAGTATCTTAGCATTATCTTAATTGCTCAATAGTCATTTAGTTATGTCTGTAAAACCAGTCATTATATTAAGTATGGCCATAAATAAAAGTGTGATGCCGGCTTAGAATAGCATCACCCCATATCCTACCCGCGGGTGTCGTAAGAGGCGACTAAGGGACTCGAGGGTATTGGTGTATTACAATTTTTAGGCGACAGGCTGACAACCTGTCACTATAGTGATACACATGTTTTCTGAAACAACCTTGGAAAACAATCCTCACAAATGTCAGACGTGGCGATAGCGGCCGTATTCTTACGGCCGTTAACGCTCTGCCTACCCCGCAAGGGATAAAGGCGTGATATATGTATGTATGTATGTATAAATAAAAGACTGATTTTATAAGGAAGAGGAAGTACCAATTCTATTTTGCTTGGATAAATATAACCAACATCGCCTGTCACCTTTTCCTCTTATTTGTTTGCCCTGGTCGGCTAAGAATAGCCTATTAGTTCAGTTTATTAGTTTCAAGATAGTTAATTTTAACCAGCCGCCGGTCAGTTGCGCAACCGGACCGTTCTTAATTCTAAAATCGTAAAATGTAGAGTTTAAGATAAGTATCTGGCTGGACTTTCTAATGCTTTTAATGCCGGTTTAGAATAGCATCACCCCACCTACCCGCGGGTGTCGTAATAGGCGACTAAGGGACTCGAGAGTGTTGGTGTATTACAATTTTTAGGCGAAAGGCTGACAACCTTTCACTAAAGTGATACACATGTTATCTGAAACAACCTTGGAAAACAAACCTCAAAAATGTCAGACGTGGCGATAGCAACCGTATTCTTACGGACGCTAGCGCTCTGCCTACCCCGCAAGGGATAAAGGCGTGATATATGTATGTATGTATCTGGACTTTCTATACCGTGTGATGCCGGCTGAGAACAGCAACACCCCACATCCGTCCCGCGGGTGTCGGGGTCTCGAGAGTATTGGTGTATTACAATGTTTAGGCGACAGGCTGACAACCTGTCTCTATAGTGATACACATGTTTTCTTAGAAAACAATCTTCAAAAATCTCAGACGTGGCGATAAGGACCGCAATTTTGCGATCGTTAACGCTCTTCCTACCCCGCAATGGTGATTTGTGTATATGTGTGTATTTGATTGGATACATAATGAATACAGATGAATTATATTAAACAGGCACTGACTGTAGGTGCTAAAATAGACGATAGTAAATCATTTTTACATCTCAATAAAACTTTGCAATTATTTGTTGAACTCGCCTTTAGGAAAACGTGTCTACAAAATAAAGAATGTATCTGTTTTCAAATGATGCGCGTTTTATACTATTTTAACTATTTAAAAATAACCATGTTTCTTCATGTGATGTCTAATGCTAATGCTAATGTCCAACAGCTAATGTCCGTTTTTCACCAAGCATGCTGTAAATTCGGCCTGAAGATCAGTGTCAAAAAGACGGAAGTGATGTCCTTAGACTCGCATGGTCGCGAGACACTGGCGATTATGCTTGGTGAGGATATGCTGAAACAGGTTGATAAGTTTCGTTATCTGGGGAACACTATAACATCTAAGTGTAACCTTGATGCTGAGATCAACAGCAGAATCAGTGCTGCAGCTGCAGCATTTGGGAAGTTGTGTTCCAAGGTTTTCTGCTCGCACGACCTAAAGCTAGCCACAAAAATCTCTGTATATATCGTATCGTCACCACATACGCACTCTGGATCGCTTCCACCTAAAATGCCTTCGCACCATCATGAAGATCAGATGGTCCGACCGAGTGCGCAATACCGAAGTCCTGAGACGAGCCAATGTTGGTGGCATTGAGGCCTATCTAATGCGTCGTCAGCTACGGTGGTGCGGTCATGTATCCCGGATGTCGGAGGAGAGAGTGGCGAAGCGCATCTTTTATTCTGAGCTAGAGGAGGGCAAGCGAAAGCATGGCGGACAACTCCTCAGATATAAAGATGTTCAGAAACGACACATGAAAAGATGCAACATTGAGCCCACTCAATGGGAGGGTCTGGCAGCACAGCGTCCCGAATGGCGCGGGATGGTTAAGAGGCAAGTCCGCGAGTTTGAGGAACAGCGTAAAGCAGACCTCGACGCTAAGCGCGATGAGCTGAAGGCCCGTCCACCCGTCGCCATTAACTATAATTATGTAAATGGCAAACTCACGTGTCCACTCTGTGCACGGGAGTTTACTGCCAAAATTGGCTACAATAGCCATCTCCGGGCGCATCAGCGCCGATCTGATTAGGAATCAAAGTGGTCGCCATGGCCGAAATCGGTCGGAGAGATCATCATCATCATGGTTCGATGTTTCGGATGGCACGTTAAGCCGTAGGTCCCGGTTGGTGTCTGTTATCACTTAAACGGCGGTCGTTACACAACCATGTCAGAAGCCTGCTACATGTAGAAAGCGGTTGAAAAATTTTGACACTAGGGTTCACCGGGTCGTTGGATGACTCGGTGTCCCACATGAAAAGAGAAAAGAGACTGGAAGAAGCAGCAAGTGTGAAAACCGCCGTAGACGAGAATTGTTTGCATTTCTTATGCAAAGGCTGGGACTTTCAGGAGGGAAACCTTTCTAGCATTGTTATTAAAATGCCTTGGAATTCAGGATATCACAATTTTAACCAGCTTTCGGCCTAGGGCCCAGCGCACGACCTTATCGGTCATCACGGCCTTATCGGTGTGAAGACATTGTCTTGCATATGGCAATAATTAAATTTAGCAGATTATACATCAGAAGGGGAAAGATGTTGGGACACCTGATACGACATGACCAGCTATTCAAAACAATTATTAAAGGAAAGATCGAAGGAAAGAGAGGGAGAGGCAGGCCAAGAAGAAGTTATCTAGATCAAGTGAAGGAAAGAATAATGGCCATGACGTATAGATAGATCAAGGAGAAGGCGGAGGATAGAAACAGCTGGCGGATGCTCCACCGACAAGAGCAATGAGCTCTTAAATATAAGAAGAAGAGCAGATTATACTATTTATCTAATCAAAATTGTATATGAAAAATGCATGTCGGAAACGGTTGTAATAGTTTTTATAAAATTCGGCATGTATGGCGGATCGGACACTTAACGCACGACGGAGCGCTAAGACATCGCAGCTGTCCGTCAGATTCATACTAGAAATGTCAATCCCCATACTAAAACCGCTCAAGCGCTGTCGACGCACCGCAGTCATGCATCGAGTGCGGTTTTAGTGTGGGGAGTGACGTTTCTTGTATGGATCTGACAGACCGCTGCGATATTTTAGAGGTCCCTCGTGCGCTAAGTGTGCGATCCGCCATATATTGACAATTTACTAAGCAGCTGTGTGTGTGAGAACGGCACGTCTCTCAAATTGTGATTATGACGGATCATGACGGATCGGGCTCTTAATGTATCTTCTCTAAGAAGGAGCCGTTCCATAAAATATTTGGCTTTGTTCGACTGAAAACGTTAGTTTTTACCAACTTTTGAAGCACCATGAGCACAAATACTAAATAATATAGTACCTATAAACACAATTCAACACAATATAATAAAGTACCTACCTAATACCAAACATACTAATTTTTTTCCTAAAATGAGTACAAAGGTACTTTGAGTAGAATTTATTGAGGCTGTGAACAAACTTATCTCAAAAGCTTTTAAGTAAAAAAAGTATCATCTAGATTTTACATTATAACCTCCACGGTTTTTCTAGATTTTAGCACGTCAAAAAAGTCTACATCTACACCTGATGTTCGTTGGTGCAAAATAATAAGTGAAACAGAGTCAAACAGCACAACAGCTTTGCACTCTTAACGCACGACGGACCGCTAAACTATCGCAGCGGTCTGTCAGATCCATACTAGAAATGTCAATCCCCATACTAAAACAGCTCAACCGCTGTCGACGCAGCGCTATTTCAGCGTCATGCGCCGAGTGCGGTTTAGTATGGGTAGAGCCGTTTCTAGTATAGATCTGACAGAACGCTGCGATATTTTAGCGGTCCGTCGTGCGTTTAGTCATAACCTGTCACTATAGTGATACACATGTTTTCTGAAACAACCTTAGAAAACAATCCTCAAAAATGTCGGACGTGGCGGCAGTGGCCGTATTCTTGCGGCCGTTATTGCTCTGCCTACCCCGCAAGGGATAAAGGCGTGATGTATGTATGTATGTCGTGAGCTAAGTGTGCGATAAACCTTACATTTGACAGATGCTTGCGACTCTGGAACTCCCTGACTCAGATCTTTCTAAGTATTTCCCGTAGCAAGGCTACGAAAACTGATTATTGCTACGCAGCTACACTACGAATGCTACGTCGTAGCTGAGGTCAAATATATACTATCTACGGCTTATGGGACTTGCGAAACTTGATTTAGGTTTTCCACTGGATAGTAGCTTTTCTAAAAAAAAAATACTAAAGTTTAAATAACTGTATTGCACACACACACACACACACACACACACACAAATCACGCCTATATCCCTGTCGAGGTAGGCAGAGCGTAAACGATCGTAAAATTATGGTCATCGCCACGTTTGACATAAGTGTCGTTTCGGATAATCGTGTATCGCTATTCAGACAGGTTGTCAACCTGTCGCCTAAAATTGCAATACACATGAAACCCTCGAGTCCCTTAGTCGGCTTCTACGACACCCGCGGGAAAGAAATGGGGTGATGCTATTCTAAGCCGGCATTCACACGGTATTGTATTCAACTGTATTGCAAAAGACTTTAAACAATGAGCATAATGAGGAAACGGAAAATTTATTGCAAATTATAAAATAAGTTTCTTTAACACTTTGTTATAGTTTAAGGATGTATTTAAACTTCCTATTTATAAAAAAAAAAATAAGACGAATAAGTTGAAAATAAGTTGTATGTACCTATTTTAAAAGTAATTATTACCAACTCTGATATTTAAGTCTTTTATAGCCTGAGATACAGGTTTATCCTAGTTTAGGTACATGATATACTTAGTCATAACAAGGTTCTAATTTAGTACACATGTAATTTGTGAACTAAGTCTTTAAGACATGACCCAGTCAGCGAATATGCAGAAAACTTATCTATCTGTTCGCCACCAGAAAATAGCAAAATTGGAAACGCCTGTACATTTTCCTCGTTCCTCCTTAGTGCCATTCTGCCGGCAGCCGTGGATGCATAATCAATGCAAGCTCTAAATGCAAGCTGCTTCTAAGCGGATCGCACACGTGACGCACGATGGAGCGCAGAAATATCGCAGCAGTCTTTCAGATCCATACTAGAAAAGTAACTCCCCATATTAAAACCACACTCTATGGATGACACTGCGATTGCGTTGCGTCGACAGCGGTTGAGCGGTTTTAGTATGAGGATTGACATTTGTAGTATGGATCTGACAGACCGCTGCAATATTTTTGCGATCCGTCGTGCGTCGAGTGTGCGATCCGCCTAATACGAAATACGGGCACTAGGAATTTCATCCTAGTGGAATGAAAAAAGTGTGAAATTGCAAAAAAAAATTTTAAAATCAAGGAGGTTCCGAAGTTTAACCAAATAAGGTGGTTCTGGCTCTTAAAGCATCCGTCTGTCAGATGACAAATTTAGTTTTTAGTACCTATAAGGAATTAGAAATTTCCTGTCATCTTACAGACGCATTAAAAAAAAACGCATGCGCTAAAAATGAGCAGCGTCTTGCTTTTAATGTGGGAACCCAAAATTGTATCCGAGAATCAAGGTAGGGTCTAATGTTTAACCAAGTATACTAGCACTGCAGTGCTAGAAGCAAAAATAAGGTGTAAAAATATAGCTGCAATATTTAAAGTGATAAATCAGGCCATGAAACTGAACAACTTAAAGAAACATAAGTCGAAATATAAGAAAATATTTTGGACCTCCCATACAAAATGACTTGGTCGGTCGGTAATTTTGTATGAGAGGCTTTTTTCAAATAGGATGTCAGGAGATTTTTTTTTCATATTTCGACCTATGTTCCGTGGGAAAAGTTGTTCAGTTTTAATAGGTTGTATCACCCATTAAAATATTTGCATTTGTATTTGTATTTACACATAGCTACTGGACTATTTCCTCATTGTCGTAGCTGAGACCCAAAGAGGATTTTGCACTGATAGCAACTCTAGTCCAAACTAGGGAGCTTTGTTGACGTTTTTTCAGATTGAGGGATAGTATGACAAATTAAGTCATAGTTCGGTGCACAAATTCGCATCCATTCGCAACTAATTGAGAATTATGACTGTATGTACTACAGAATCGTGCCGTGTGATTCCGGCTTAGAATAACATTACCCCACATCCTTCCCGCAGGTATCGTAAGAGGCGACTAAGGGACTCTAGAGTATTGGTGTATTACAATTTTTAGGCGACAGGCTGACATAACCTCTCATACAGTGATACACAAATCATCTGAAAGGGCCCCCAATACTTGTCAGACGTGGCGATAACCACCGTAAGTTTACGATCGTAAACACTCTGCCTAACTCGCATGGGATAAAGGCGTGATTTATGTATGCATGTCAAATTAAGTCATAGTTTGGTGCACAAATTCACACGAGCGCGGGGGCGTAGGGGTACTAGGACCTAAACGAACAGATAAAAAATTCAGATAATGAGCTAGAATTGGCTCAACTCTCTGTGGCACATAAAGTGAATAAACAAACACCACAGATTAACTGATACAGCAGAATAAAAAGAAAATCTTCTCAAGCAGAATAAAAAAAAAATCTTCTCACTTGTGTCCCACTATAGCTTTTGTTTCTGAACAGTAAATTGGAAATACCCGTACATTTTCAGAGGTGCTATTTGGCCCGGCTGGAGCGGATGCATGATCAATGCAAGCTCTAAACGCAAGCTGTTCTAGCTAATACTGAATAGAATTTCGGGGACTGGACTAGGAATTTCGTCCTGGATAGTTTTTTTAAGTGTTTCTAAACGATAAACAAAATTCTATAGATACAAGAAATTGAGGATTTTTATTTTACCAGCTTAACAAAATTTGTTTTGATCAGTTTAGACTTCCAAAGTTCATACTCTAATATTGTGTTATTTTAGTGTTGAACGAAAAAATATTGATTAGAATAAGTAAGAGCAGTCGGTTTATGTACGTGAGTAAAAACACATTGGTACATAGCGGGGATCGAACTCGTGTCTCACGATTGTAAGACCGGTGTCCTAACCACTTGGCCACCGACGCTCTTTACCGAATCCTACCTACTACTACACACAAATCACGCTTATATCCCTGGCGGGGTAGGCAGAGCGTTAGCGACAGTCAAATTACGGACGTTACGCCACGTCTGACAAATGTTTGATGGTCGTTTCAGATAAGTCGTGTATCATTATAGTGACAAGTTGTTAGCCTGTCGCCTAAAATTACACATGAAACCCTGAAATCCCTTAGTCAGCTTCTACGACACCCACGGGAAAGAAATGGGGTGATGCTATTCTAAGCTGGCTTCACACTGCAACTACCTACCTACTACTGCGACATATTATATACCTATCAACGGCAAGCAGTTATCCCCACTTATCCCCTTGTTGACCCCCCGAAGTGGCTGACGGTTACCTTATTAAATTCCCTTGGTATTTTTCCTATCTCGCGGACCAAAGTTATCCAATACCGTAGGTCAGCCCTATTTGCTTAGGGTCGCTTCACACTTACCGACTGTAAAAAGTTTGGCTATACAAGGTGTAAAAAAAATTGCTGCAAATATTTTAAGGTGTGAACCAGCCCATGAAACTGAACGACTTTCCCGAAGAAACATAGGTCAAAATATGAGAGTTTTTAGAGTTTTTATGAAGTTTTTGTCAAATCAAGGATGTCATTTCGTTCTGTCGCTCAATTTATGTTAAAAAATACTTCTTTCAAGAGTATTACAGCGTTTCTCCACTTATCCGGTCCGCCTGCCTGAATGTTCGAATGCCGGATGACGCTTTTCCACCTAACCGGCAAAAGACGGACAGTAGAATGACATCATGGTAGAGTTCAAAAAGTACCTTTTATTATCCATACGTGTTGTACGTCTGTCACTTCGGACCGTTAAAATTACGGGTTGGAAAATTCCAGATGCCGGAAGAGAGGAAAAGCGCAGTGTAATACATTTCTAAATCGGATCGGAAATTGACGGACCGGCAAATGACGGATGCCAGATAAGTGGAAAATGGCCCTTAGGATCGCTTCACACTTACCGACTGCAAAAAGTTTGGCTATATTGACAACGCGCAGATGAAAGGTATGGGAATCGCCCTTCCGAGTTTTTATGAAGTTTTTATCAAATCAAGGATGTCTTTTCGTTCTGTCGCTCAATTATTTACTGTTAAAAATACTTCTTCTAAGAGTATTACTTCTAATTCTTATTATATTTAAAGCAAGAATTAAAATTATATGTGTGTTTTTTTTTTTTTTTTTTTTTTCGTGTGGGACACCGAGTCGTCCAACGACCTGATGAACCCTAGTGTCAGAATTTTTCAACCGCCTACTACAAGTAGCAGGCTTCTGACATGGTTGTGTAACGACCGCCGTCTACGTGATCATAGACAGCAACCGGGATCTACGGCTTAGCGTGTCATCCGAAACACGGAACCATCTTACTTACGGACAATCGGGTGGTTCAGCCCGCAATGTCCTAACCAGACTGGGAACAAATTCACAAAGTGATAAATATCAACTTTGTGTGTGACCCACCGAGAATCGAACCCGGAACCTTCTGCGTCAGGGGCAGTCGCACTACCACTGCGCCACATCGGTCGTCATATTCTCATATATATGTGTGATAGAATAGCACCACCCCAATTCTACTCGAGGGTGTCGTAAAAGGCGATTATAAGTAAACCTTTTACACATGTGACGTCATAGGTCGGCTGTTATCGCCATGTCATGTGCTATGAATGGTTGTTCTTGAAACTTTTTCAATTTATCATAGTGCTTGTTATTTACCAAAATATGAGAAATACAAAATAGAACGCGGAATATTTATAGAACTCATATCGCTTTTCAATATTTTCTACCATAAAAGTGTGTTGATTTATTTCAAACAGGTAGGTATCTTATTTACATGAACGATAAGTAAAAATATTATTTATTATATAATAAATATTTGCGGGGTAAGCAGAGCGTTAACGATCGTAAAATAACGGTCGTCATCGCCACGTCTGACAAGTATTGAGGGCCCTTTCAGATGATTCGTGTATCACTCTAATGATATGTTGTCAGCCTGTCGCCTAAAATTGTAATACACATAAAACCCCCGAGTCCCTCAGTCGCTTTTTACAGCATTTTTACCTTTAGTTAACCTACTGCGTCGTATCAGGAGGTTAAAATAAGAGGATTTACTCCACCGATAAGAGTTTGACTCTTTCTAAAGAATGTTTTATGTTTCAAAAGCGGTTTTGTGAGATGGAAGGAATAAATACCCAGACTTAGTTTTATCAGATGCGTCCATTTTCTTTTTGTGTCTGTCTATTAACCATTTTAATAAATTACAATCAATGACTGCAGCAAAGCCGCTTTTTGTGTCTGCATGTATGTATGCTTAAATCTTTAAAACTACACAACGGAGTTTTTTTAATAGATAGTGAAGAGGAAGGTTTTATTGTATAACACTTGGCGGAAAAACATCTTATTCCCACGGAAAAATGAGTTGCAGCGGGCGCTGGGGCAGGCCGCTAGTTTAATATAAAAGAAAAAGACATATCTAGACATACAAGATATCCTTTACCACTGAACCAACCCCGCAAGGGGTATAGGCGTGGATTTACGTGTAAACTGTCGAAGATAAACAAGCGTGTCGTTGGTTACGACCACTTTCTTTTAGTGATACGTGCGTAGAGGGACACAGGGTACATAAACTTGTTCATTTGATATATTTGCGACCAAAACTTTGGTAAATGCTGCTTGATAGCTCTTCAGAATGATACCTATATCTTTCCCTGGGGTTTTGTTTTTGGGATCGGGGCGGATCGCACACTTGACGGACGACGGAGCGCTAAAATATCGCAGCGGTCTGACAGATCCATACTAGGAATATCAATCCTATGGGGACAGCTCAACCGCTGTCGACGCAGCGTTATCGTAGTGTCATCCGTCGAGTGCGGTTTTAGTATGGGGAGTGACGTTTCTAGTATGGATCTGACAGACCGCTGCGATATTTTGCGCTCTGTCGTTTGTCAAGTGTGCGATCCGCCTTATGATTATGTACGACACGCAGTTGTATTTATACTTTACGTAGGCATTTGTTCATTCCTTCGAAGTTCAATGAATAAAATATTAAAACGGGTTTATTACCGCGATTTACTACTTTATATGAATTGACCGTGGGCCAAGTAACTGCGCTGATGCATCGGACAATTCTAAGCTATTTCATGTTTAAGCCAATGTGTGTGACAACAAAGGTTTAAAACAATTTTTCGTTTATTCAATTAGTCAATACGAGCGAGAATGCCTGTCGTCAAGACAAACCTTTTCGGGTTTAGTGACGTCTTTTAATTAATTTAATGTTTTTGTTTTTATTATGTACGAGTAAAAACAAAATAACTAAATGATGAAATACAAAAAAAAAGTTGCTGGTTCTTTCAGGGATCGAGACGGCATGTTTTTCTGGTGTTTTTTCTGATCCGTTTTGGAAAAACCATGGCAAACGCCTATACAAAAACATCGGAAAAGCCTAATCTGCCAGTCATAATTTTTATTTAAAATGTATTATTACGTCGAAGCCGAATATGGAGAACAATGACTTTATTATAAACAGTCTTCTGAACCACGCCTTTTGAACTTTAGGTCAGTTTCCAAAAAGCTCTTGTCCACCTGCCACACACAGTTTTAAGTTAAAAAGAAACTTGTCCAAGGCAGTCTAGAAACAACGGTTTTCCTAACTGGGCACTCACGACACAATCTTTTATTCAGCGCGTCTGCCAGTCGCCATCTTTGAATGATCTGCTGACTCATTTTGCTTGTGTTCAGATTCTTGTTTTGATTGATTGATGGTCTAGGTTCGGCTACAGGATCTAGTCGCCTTGCGGAACTCTTTCTACATACAAATCATGCCTGTATCCCTGGCGGGGTAGGCAGAGCGTCAACGACCGTAAAATCATGGCCGTTATCGCTACGTCTGACAAATGTTTGAGGGTCGTTTCAGATAAGTCGTGTACCACTATAGTGACAGGTTGTCAGCCTGTCGCCTAAAATTACAATACACATGAAATCCTAGAGTCCCTTAATCGGCTCCTACGACCCCCACGGGAAAGACATAGGGTGATGCTATTCTAAGCCGACATCACACGGCACCACACTTACTAAAAGCTATTTTTCTGGTAAGAACCGGAAAGGGGGAATAGGTTGTTCATGGTTTATGCAACTGGGTCGACATGCCTATACATAGACTTATAATATACTAGCTGCCTATAGGACGCTTAAGGGCGATTCAAGGAAATCGATTTTCTTGTTTAGTGACGTTATCGTTGTGATTTCACCAGTGTGAAACTGATTTAGTTTTGTTTTTTTTTTATGACGTGTGCATTGTGATTTCGCCAGTGTCGAGTTTCCAGCAATTTTATTAGTTTTACCACAGATAATATAATACTACTAAAGTAGTACAGATACCTAACGTCATAGAGGGAGTTCGATTGCCCTAGGACGGCTATTGGCGGGCTATTTCATATGTCGACTCAGCGCGTGCGTTGCTAGCGACATCTAGCTTATTTATTGGATACTTCGTATTGACGACATTAGGTTGAAAAATATTGCAAAAATGTGAATAATTCGCGTGTTTTCCGTCACAAATCATCTTAAATAATGTATTTATAATTTTCCAATACTTTGTTTTTGTAAATTTGCTTTTATTCCAGTCTCTTAAGTTACATTCGCGACCCGTATCGCCATCTATTGATTTATTTTTGGACTAATTTCTTTTAGTAGTGAATGAGACCCCATGGTTTTACTAACTGTTTGAGTAGCAATAGTAAACATTGCGGTAAGAACCCTGTGTTTGATATTTTGATACAGAGTGGAAGAAGTCTAGTCTAAGCTTTATTACTTAGCAAGAAAGAGTTGCCGTGTGATGCCGGCTTAGAATAGCATCACCCCACATCCTTCCCGCGGGTGTCGTAAGAGGCGACTAAGGGACTCGAGAGTATTACTGTATTACAATTTTTAGGCGACAGGCTGAGAACCTGTCACTATAGTGATACACATGTTTTCTGAAACAACCTTAGAAAACAATCCTCAAAAATTACAGTCGTGGCGATAGTGGCCGTATTCTTACGGCCGTTAACGCTCTTCCTACCCCGCAAGGGATAAACGCGTGATATATGAATGTGTGTAGAGAATGTTTTTGCTATCATAAGAATGTCACAGTTCTCAAAATTCTGGTCGCACGAGCTAGCCGGCTACTTCTCAGACATAACTTTTGTGTTGATGTGCGTCGTTTACGTTGGTACCTGGTCCATTTGCGAGACAACTTTTAGTTGTTGGCGAAAAGTTGATCCGCACTTTGCCAAGTTTTTGAAGTACTCGTAGGTAGATAAAGATAATAGTAGAAATGGAGAATAATACATACATACATATATCACGCCTTTATCCCTTGCGGGGTAGGCCGAGCGATAGTGGCCGTAAGAATACAGCCACTATCGCCACGTCTGACATTTTTGAGGATTGTTTTTCAAGGTTGTTTCAGAAAACATGTGTATTACTATAGTGACAGGTTGTCAGCCTGTCGCCTAAAAATTGTAATACACCAATACTCTCGAACACCTTAGTCGCCTCTTACGACACCCGCAGGAAGGATGTGGAATAATAGCTCTAGTTCTAAATACTGATATTTGCAATACAAGTAAATAATGGATATTTCTTTCATATAAAAAACACCTAGCAAAGCAACAAAGTTTATTTCCCTTGACTTCGTTCGAAGAAAAGTTAATAACGTAGCTAACTTTAGTTCTCTCTCTTCGTGTGGGACACCGAGTCGTTCAACGACCCGATGAACCCTAGTGTCAGAATTTTTCAACCGCCTTCTACAAGAAGCAGGCTTCTGACATGGTTGTGTAACGACCGCCGTCTAAGTGATCATAGACAGCAACCGGGACCTACGACTTAAGGTGCCATCCGAAACACGGAACCATCTTACTTACGGACAATCGGGTGGTTCAGCCCGCAATGTCCTAACCAGACTGGGAACAAATTCACAAAGTGATAAACATCAACTTTGTGAGTGACCCACCGGGAATCGAACCCGGAACCTTCTGCGTCAAAGGCAGTCGCACTACCACTGCGCCACATCGGTCGGCAAACTTTAGTTGAAAATAAATTGCCCTTTGTTTGGTAAGTGAAATTAATTTGGTAAAGTATTTTGTATTTATGAAGTAACTTTTCTGAGTCACTGACTACAATCAATTTACATTATTATTAACTAAACTTTGAAATTCTTTGAATTGGATATAATTTTCCATTTTCTACGAAGTCTGTCCAACGCCTTTCAAGGACCAATTGACAAACAAATTTTTACAAGAATATTTCTTAGATACTAGTTATTATTTAATAAGCGGAATAATTTTTCTAACGGTGTGAATATTTTTACATAACTACTATATTAAATTTAATTAATACTTAGTACTAAATGTGAAAAAATTGCAATAATAGATAGATAGATAAATGCTTTATTCATATTCCTGCATCACACACATTTACATAAGTAAGAAAATATAAAATTATAAAATTAAAACACATTTTAATTCATATGCACATGTGTGCTGCAGTGATGTGAAAGGGCTAAAGCTCCCTGTATTTATTTAGCCAGGAGGCAACACTGGTTTTCAGCCGTCGCCCGCGAGTTAAAGCGGGAAACAAAGCCGAGCAGAAAATAAATGTTTGTAATCAGGTAGTGTAAAAATATACTACTGATACATAGAAAAAAAAAGAAATAATAATAATAATACCCAGAACAGTGTGTGCATTTTACAGTGAGTGTTGTGTTTCTACTCAAGTAATGTCCCCAGGATATTGACAGCTTTGTCGCTTTTATTTTTCTAACTGACTTTAGCACAACAGGTTTTCAACAGTTGAGTGTGCGATCCGCCTAAACCTTTTTAAAACCGTGATTCTCGTACACTCCTGTCCACCCTTTTCATCCCTTTTAGATGTTGTGTGGTTTATGGAATGGGTTATCGCTGACCTCTGTCGGACCTTAGTGGGTTAGACAGGGTGTAAAAATATTACATACATACATACATACATACATCACGCCTTTATCCCTTGCGGGGTAGGCAGAGCGCTAACGGCCGTAAGAATACGGTCGCTATCGCCACGTCTGACATTTTTGAGGATTTTTTTCCAAGGTTGTTTCAGAAAACATGTGTATTACTATAGTGACAGGTTGTCAGCCTGTCGCCTAAAAATTGTAATACATCAATAACCTCGAGTCCCTTAGTCGCCTCTTACGACACCCGCGGGAAGGATGTGGGGTGATGCTATTCTAAGCCGGCATCACACGGCATAAATATATTATTATTATTAATAAAAATATTAGCTGCAAATATTTTAAGGGGTGAATCAACCCATAAAACTGAACAACTTTCCCCCAGAAACATAGATCGAAATACGAGAATTTTTTTGGACCCCCCATACAAATTGGCTTGCTTGGTCGGTAGTTTTGTATGGGAGGTTCATATTTTTTTTTTCATATTTCGACCTATGTTCCTTGGGGAAAGTTGTACAGTTTCATGGGCTGATTCACCCCTTAAAGTATTTGCAGCTAATATTTTTACACCCTGTATAGATAACGAAGGATAACACGAAGGTCTAACGGAAGCTGAAGTGGCTACAAGTGTGGTGGATTTTTCCTGCCGATAATACTAAAGTAAGGCCTTTTTCACACTTAACGCACAACGCAGCGCTATGATAACGCATTCGTGACGCAGCAGTCAGTCAGGCCATACTAAAAACGTCATTCAAAATAACGCAGCAGCGTTTCAGCGCAGACCGCTGCGTTGTTTTAGCGCTGCGTTGTGCATTATGTGTGAAAAAGGCCTGAATGTATTTTTACCCGACATCCATAGAAGGGGGTTGTGGATAAGCTGTAAAAATATTAGCAAGGTGTAGATAAAATGTGGGAAAATAAGGCTTATAGCAACACAACATGCAATAAAGAAATGCAGAGATCAATCTGATATAATATTTATCACATGGAAATAAAACAAAAAAAAGACCGCAAATGTCAGGTGTATGTATGTGAATCTACTTAGGTATAGGTATGTGTAAATCCATAAGTTTAGTGGAACGTGTTATACAAGCACAATTCGCTAATATCCTAGGTCATTAAAAAATATAGCAGTTGTACGCTTGAAACTATTGTTCAAAAATACTTCAGACTTCATTCATAATTTTTCGAAATATTCAAAGTTTGTATTAATAAACAGAAAAATAATATAAAAGTAAGTGTTTTGACGCCATCCAAATACTTACGGCGTGACGTCATACTCCTAATTCTTCATACAAAATACCAGGGGCGTGCGGTCCATAAAGGCATAAAAGCACTGCTTACCCTGCGATTTTCACCCGCTTACAATTTAATAATTAATTCATTTAATTCGTTTTAATTTTTATTATCTTAGAACAACACTTTATCGTAAAATGGAACGCAATTACTGTTACGCGCCACTATTGGCTGATTATCTCTCAAGTACGAAATGTCAATCAAAGAAAATGGACTCGCCCGCTCTTTCGCGCCACTATTCGCTGAATCGAAATGTCAATCAGAGAAGGTGGACTCGCCCGCTGCCTAAAAGTATGAATGTGTGAAATCAACGTAACTACATTGTAGGTGTGACCTTTCTACACACACAAATGTTGCAATGGTGCAGTAGTAGTAGTTTTTTGTGTGGCGGAGTATGAAAGCTCAAGAGGCAGTACCTACCTTAGCAACATTTCAACTACAAAACCAAACGAATTTTAAAAAGTAAATCACCATAGTCATCCGCTCGCAAAACGTGCGTGGTGCGTGAGGGATTTTAGTGCGTATCCAAAGTTCGTGTATTTACAAATTGCAAATAACCTCCATTATTTGATGCGTATTGTTTACTAATTGTTTTCGTTGTTATTTAAATTGTAGTAAAATTTAGTATTATGGTTATTTGGTGTTATGGTTCTTTTTGACAAAATAAGAATGAGGTCTGTGTTGAAATAAGTTTATACAGATGACATGATTGTGTTTACAAAAAGGGCACCAGTTTTTGGAAAAAGTTTTATCATAATGTGATCTGTGTGCGATAGAAGCAGAGATGGATGTGTACCCGATTTGGAAATGACACTCACAAGAAAGGTACGTTTGCAAATTGGCTCGCGATGTTTTGTGAATAAGGTACCAATATAGTTAGATAATTTTGTTTGTTTATTAATGTGACGTTTGCCATGATAAAATCGGGTTAATGTTTCGTTTCCGAAACATCTTCAAAATACCTACATAAAAAATTTGAAAAGCGTCTTTGTTTTACCTACTGCCTACCCAGTGATGAAACCCTGTGCACGCCACTGCAAAATACTGTTACAGATCGTTTTAAAAAGCAGCTCATTTGACCTGTCAGGAAACAAGCCTCCGCGTGTAAAACTTCAAAAGGTCGCTCGTTGGTATTCCATCATGGCGGGTCGTGTATTGGTTATAATTTGATATTTCTTGTTCATTTGAGTGTTTGGTGAATAATTCTGGTAGTGTATTAAGCAACAAACTATTCTGAAAGTGTTCATTAAATAGGAAATTGTAATTAATGCATATATTCGGCATTGTGCAATAGTGACGAGCGGTCTCCACGTGGTGCAGAAAATTTTACTATCGAGTTTTTTGTACTACATAATTTTGCGCAACACAGCCCCTAGTCGTCAGACTAGGATCACTGTGTTGTGGACTCTCCCTCGGCGTAATGCCACTTCACTTTACATCACTCTAACCTTACCGACGACCTGACTACTTTGACATTGGCAAAATACGTCTCCACCCATGAGATGTGACGCCAGAATTAAAAAAAAAAAATAGAGCTCCAGAATTCTGTTCTATAGCGTGTGGTCGACTTTTACAACGGCGTGCGTTTCGTGTTTCCATGCGGTTGTTATGATGGTCAGAGTTTATACGACCCATTAAACCGCAAATAATATTCCACCATTTCAGATTTACTATCAAACATTCACGTGAGAAAAACAATTTAAATCTCGAATTAATGTTCCAAACATCTGGCTAATCAAGGATCGTCTCTTTCTCTTCATGTGGGACACTATGTCGTCCAACGACCCAATGAACCCTAGGGTCAGAATTGTTCAACCGCCTTCCACAAGTAGCAGGCTTCTGATATGGTTTTGTAACGACCAGTTTTTATAGGTTTCGTGTTTTTTCAAATCATTCAAGAGGCGACTGAGGGAATCGAGGGTTTCATGTGTATTACAACTGTAGGCGACATGCTGACAACCTGTCACTACAGTAATCATCTAAAAGGGCCCTCAATACTTGTCAGACGTGGAGATATCGATCGTATTTTTACAGCCTTTAACGCTCTGACTATCCCGCAAGGTATTAAGGCGTGATATGTGTATAAAAACGAAGGTGTCTCGATTTCTCTGATGAGAAGTGTATTATTATTTACGTGGCTCGTTTGAGATATTTACATTCATAAGTGATCTTGTTTTATTTGCAATTTTTTTTTTCTAAAGTCTACAAAAGCTGTTCCCGTATTCCACAAACATTCCTATCCCCAAGAAAGAATTTAATCAGCCGTAAAAGTATTCCACATTATGCCGAGGTTCATTCCTGCTGCGACAAAGTTCCAAGTCCTGTAGCCAGCCTAACTTAAATAGAACCTTCTCACAGTAAATAAGTTTCCTTCGTCAGCCAGCGTTACTGGAAGAAGGTTCCAAGTTTGTTCTATATTGGCAGAGAGTTGGAACTCTGTCGCAGTAGGCAGGCTGAGAAGGCTGCCGTGGCGAAATGGGGCATAAGACTGTAATGATAATTGTTACTCCTAAAAGTTTCTATGGTATCTCGTATTGTTTCTGGTTTATAGCAGGATTTTGGCTTTTATTGAACCCTATTTTTGGGGGCACTTTGTTTTCAAAACCTTTCTTTAAGTATATTTTTGTGGCGCCATTTTTAAGGGCCACTTAATTTACTGTTCATTGCCAGTTTTTCATAATTTTGACTCTTAATCACTTTCTTTCTGCTTTGAAACAAAATTAATAAAGAAGGCATGAAAACTGGGAGTCATTATGAGATTATGAAGAGCAAAGGCAAGGTTTAGGTAGCTTATTTATAACGGAATTTTCCGCTCGAAACGATCTGAAACGTCACTCCCCAAACTAAAACAGCACTCGACGGACGACGCTGCGATAGCGCTGCGTCGACAGCGCTTAAGCGTTACTAGTATGGGGATTTACATTTCTAGTATGGATCTGATGGACCGCTGCGATGTCTTTATCTTTAAGACAAAGATAAGTGTGCGATCCGCCCTACGTGCCGAATTTTATAAAAACTATTAGAACCGTTTCCGAGATGCTTACATGCAGTTTTCATACAATTTTGATTAAATAAATTACTAATTTATAATCTACACACACACACGCACGCACACACTCTAATCACGCCTATATCCCTGGCGGGGTAGGCAGAGTGTTAACAACCGTAAAATTACGGTCTTTATCGCCAAATCTGAATTGTCAGACTAATATTTGAGAGTCGTTTCAGATAAGTCATGTATCACTATAGTGGCAGGTTGTCAGCCTCTCGCCTAAAATTACATTAGACATGAAACCAACGGGTCCCTTAGTCGGCTTCTACGACACCCACGGGAAAGAAATGGGGCGATGCTATTCTAAGCCGGCATCACACAGCACTGTTTATAATCTACATCTATGTATAATCTCCTAAATTGAATTATCATCATAAACAAGACATAATATCTTCACATTATAATCAAGTACATAATGGAATTCAGCTTGGTGCTCACTACACTAATTCAATTCCGCTTTCGTCCCATTAACCAATTATAGCCACAAACGGCTGTGTGTATACAGCTTTATACAGGGTGTAAAAAATATTAGCTGCAAATATTTATAGGGGTGAACCAGCCCATGAAACTGAACAACTTTCCCCACGAAACATAGGTCGAAACATGAAAGAAATTTTTTGGACCTTCCATGCAGGTTGACTCGCTCGGCTGCTACATTTTGTATGGGAGGTCCAAAAAATTTCTTTCATATTTCGACTTATGTTTCTTGGGGAAAGTTGTTCAGGTTCTTGGGCTGATTCACCTCTTATAATATTTGCAGCTAATATTTTTACACCTTATATAATTACTAGCGGCCCTCCCAGCGGCTGCGCCCACTGAAACTCATTTTCCTGTGTGAATAAGGATTTTCTCGACAAGAATTATACATAAAAACTCCTGTTGAATCACTCTATCTATTAAAAAAACCTACATCAAAATCCGTTGTGTAGTTTCAATGATTTAAGCAAACATACATACAGACAGACGCGAAAAGCGACTTTGCTTTATACTATGTAGTGAAGTACATAATGGAATTGGGCCTGCTGCTCACTAGATAGGTACACTAATTGAATTCCGCTTTCGTCCCATTAACCAATTTATAGCCACAAAAGGGTGTGTGTACACGGCTTTATATAATTATGAACTGATTTCATTTGTGTATGAGCAGGGTTAGTTTGGTTATAGTCTGAAGTTAAATATAAAGTACCTGGTTCACCGAGCCTAGCTCGGGTTTATCGGCCCTAAAACCGTACTTTGTTTCTTTCACTTCCTATCTACATACACAAATCACGCCTTTATTCCTTGCGGGATAGGCAGAGCGTTAATGATCGTAAAATTACGGTTGTTATCGCCACGTCTGACAAGTATTAAAGTATTGATTCGTGTATCACTGTAGTGACAAATTGTCAGCCTGTCGCCTAAAGTTGTAATACGTGGTAATACGCGTGAAACCCTCTAGTCCCTTAGTTGCCTCTTACAACGCCCGCGGGAAGAATTGGGGTGATGCTATTATATGCCGGCATCACACCGCAAACTACCTATCTAATATCCGCATTAGTTATTATTCCGCGCGTAAACCCAATAAAGCCATAATGCGATAATAATGTATTACGCCATCTGTCGGAAAATGTGAAGAATACTACAATGCGGGCGATGTCTTGGATAACGCGGTTTGACCTTATTTTTTTAGTATGACGAGTAAAACACAAAAACAAATATTTACAAAAAATATATACTGTATAAAATAAAATATTAAAATATTATTGTAAAAATAATGGAGCAAATATAAAAATTAAAAAGATATTTTGAAGTTCGGATTCGAACGGGAGCTCCACTGATCTATAGGCAAGCGAACTAATCAACTGAGCTACGTTCGCTGACAGCCGAGCAACGAAATAGCGGTTCTTTCTCCACAAAAAATGCTTCTTTTTATACATACATACATATATCACGCCTTTATCTCTTGCGGGGTAGGCAGAGCGTTAACGGCCGTAAGAATACGGTCGCTATCGCCACGTCTGACATTTTTGAGGATTGTTTCCAAGGTTGTTCAAGAAGCAATGTGTATCACTATAGTGACAGGTTGTCAGCCTGTCGCCTAAAAATTGTAATACACCAATACCCTCGAGTCCCTTAGTCGCCTCTTACGACACCCGCGGGAAGGATGTGGGGTGATGTTATTCTAAGCCGGCATCACACGGCCATCTTTTTATTCAGCTTATTTAGCCGTTCAGGTTAGAGTAATTTTTGGATAATAAGACCTGGCTAGATTGTTTTATCGCCCCTGAATACCCCTATATACGAATTTCCCCTATTGTTGTTTTAATTGAGTTCTAATGATGATTGTTATTTGTTTCAGGTAAGTAGAAAGACCAACAAATATTCAAGATGAGGCTGTGCGACGTGCGTTGACAGGATAATTAATCAAGTACGCGTAAAACTAATGTCGAAGTGTATGGATTTTCGAAATATTCTACGTTTGAATTAATAAACTAAACTTCAAACAAAACAAAACAAACACACAAATAATGAACAAATATAATATAGACTAAGTGTATTGACGCCATACAAAATACCACGATATGACGCCACCACTCAGTATTTTCTTACAAAATATCGTTTTAAAAGTTAGCTCATTGGAAATGCTTAGGTCAAAATATGAGGATTTTTTTGTATTGACTTGGGCGGTTGGAAATTTTCTATGGAGGTGCAATTTCTTTATTCATATTTCGGCGTACGTTCCTTTGGGAAAGTTGGTTAGTTTCATGGGCTGGTTCAGCCCTTAAAATGTTTGCAGCAATTTTTTTACACCCTGTATAGAGTGTATATAATTTCCTAATAATTCATGGCTCGAAATTATAATGTTAAATGGCGTGACGTTAATTTACTGCATAAGCAATTATAGGGTGTTAAAATAGTGACAGACAGACGATTTAATCAGTGTCTGTGGCAAGACTTAACCTCTCCACAGACACTGCGTCGCCTGGGACGCAAATTTGGAAAACGCAGGGTTTCCCAGAACCTGCGCCACCCTCTCGGCCTCCCTGGCTGACTCCACAGGAACGACGAGTAGATTCGTGCGGAGCCAGGTCGGCCTCAGGAGTCTACCGCACGATAGGCCTCTGTCACACGCGCCTGACGGAGACCCCGCTCTGGGTGGAGAAGTCCTTCTTCAGGACCTTGGTCTGCGTGGGTCGGGTTTCTCACTCGGTCGCCTCTTACGAACCCCACGGGAAGAGAGGGGATGGATCTATTATATTCTGCCGACAGACACCACCATCTTACTTACGGACAATCGGGTGGTTCAGCTCGCAATGTCCTAACCAGACTGGGAACAAATTAACAAAATGATAATCAACTTTGTGGATGACCCGCCGAGAATCGAACCCGGAACCGTCTGCGTCAAAGGCATTCGCACTACCATTGCGCCACATCGGTCGTCAATCCGTGTTTCGGATGGCACGTTAAGCTGTAGGTCCCGGTTGCTGACTATGATCACTTAGATGGCGGTCGTTAACAACCATGTCAGAAGCCTGCTACATGTAGAAGGCGGTTGAAAAATTCTGACACTAGGGTTCATCGGGTCATTGGACGACTCGGTGTCTCACACGAAAAGAGAGAGAGACAGACACCACACGGCGCATGATGAACCCTAGAGTCACAGATTTTCGTAACCACTCGTATATCGGCCTCAAGGGGCGATAGGAGAGATAGTCGCAGGAAACGAGCTCGCCCTATCACCATATTTCCGTTTGGCTTATCTTCCACTGCAGGGTGCCGACGATTTGCCTTGTCTCGATCAGTGCAAAAGCAAATAGGGTACCACAGAATACCAGCGCTGTAATACCTGCTTCGTATTATGGCACATGCTGAGTGGGATACCTTTTTCAAAGTACAACCTGTGCCTAGTATATAAGTTACTTATGTTGTACGAGTATTAATAATATAATATAATAATCCTTTTATTTCAGGCTACTAAGGCCCATAGAATAAAATAATATGATACAATATAACTTAAAAATCTATAAACATACTATAAATACACTACAATAAATAAAACTATGTTGGCACTTTTCGTGACGGCGACTCACGTTGCACGGGGGGTCGATAGCGCCTGAATACGACACCCTGTGGCCAGAAATCTTCTCGCAGGAACCCGCACACATGTTTCTGGGGAACCGACAGAACAAAAGACTTAAAATTGGTAGAAATTTTAGAGTCTAGCTGTCGGATTTCCACCATCAATCCGGTGGGGATCCGTAGAAGATCCCGGTGATGCTTGCACATCTGCTGCACATGCTGCATGATGTCCTCCGCTGTCGTATTGCAGTCCAAGCGGGAGACATACAGCTGCGCGATGGGTTCTGCAGCCTTGAGCGTTGTACAGACTGCGGTGACGGTGCCGCGCTTATTGCGGTTGCGACGAAGTCGATGTTTCCTTGTTTCTACAAGTGTAAAGCCATCTCCGTCAACAATCGGTTTAGACGCAGCATGATATTCCTTAGCCGCAGGGCATCCCTTTTGCTTCCCATTTTGTATTGTTTCATGTACTTTGAAATAAAGATTTATATTCTATTCTATTCTATTTGCAGTAGTTAATTGTCCCAAGAGTGATAGAGAAGACTGAAAAAATAATGAATTTTATTACTAGTCGTTGTGAATCTGTTGTAAAGCTATCCAGATGGAGCCATGACAAGCAAACACACACACACACACGCACACACGCGCACACGCCATGGTAGTCCAGATAAAAGATGCCTGTACCAGTGGTGAAAGTCGCAGGCTCAAATCCTGCCTGCGGTAGAAAATTTTGTAAGTTTTCGTAAAAATAAATAATATATTATTCTTGTCGACCGGGAATCTAACCCAAGCGCATGCGGCACCGTACCACTGCTCTGCCACTGAGCTATCGATGCACCGATCGAACTTCCGACAATTTTTCAATCAGTTCGTGGTCAACGCTTGGCCATTTTTCTATTTCTACATACATACCATACAGATATCACGCCTTTATCTTTTGCGGGGTAGACAGAGCGTTAACGTCCATAAGAATACGTCTGACATTTTTGAGGATTGTTTTCCAAGGTTGTTTCAGAAAACATGTGTATCACTAATAGTGACAGGTTGTCAGCCTGTCGCCTAAAAAATGTTCACCAATACTCTCGAGTCCCTTAGTCGCCTCTTACGACACCCGCGGGAAGGATGTGGGGTGATGCTATTTTAAGCCGACATCACACGGCTAATATCACAAAGTTATTTTGTCCTGCCTACTAACCTTCATTCTTAATTAAGACAGCAAAAGTTTCAAAGTGAAACGTCTGTATTTACTTAGGTTTAAACCCACATTTTCAGGCAAAATGACGTCTTTATCATGCTAATTCATGTTTCGTGTAAAATGTCCATTACGTACAATCAACCACAAGTAGCTCAAGTTAGGGCCTTTCTCCATTTCTCCGGGATCCGGGATCCGTCAATTTCTGATTCGATTTAGAAATCTATTACACTACTATACGTGCTTTTCCACATTTATCGACCCGGGAATTTTCCGAACCGAAATTTGGATTCTAACGGTCCGAATTGACAGACGTACAAAAAGTATGCATATAGAAGGTACTCTTTGAACTCTACCATGACGTCATTCTACTGTCCGTTTTTTACCGGATAGGTAAAAGCCGGATGCCGGAAGAGTGGAAAAGCCTGTATTGTAGTGTAATAGATTTCTAAATCGAATTGAAAATTGATAGACCGGCAAATGACTGATGCCGGAGAAATGGAGAAGGGCCCTTAGTAGTAGCAGCCCGCCCGGTGGTTGCGTCCGCTGCTAATCTTTTTCCCGTGGGACAAGACATTTTCCCAGCATGTATACGTATAACCTCCCTCTTTAATCACTACACTACTATAAACATTAAAACCTGTTGTATGCTTTTAAAGATCTAAGCATTCACACAGTTACCGAGGACTTTGGAGAAAAGAAAGAAAGAAAGAAAATCATTTATTCACAAATTGTGACAAGGCACAGACTAAAATGTAAAGCAGTATCTATTACACTTAAAAATAAAATTTTATAAATGGAATACAAATCTATAGGTACTTCATTAAAGTATGCAACAGGGCAAAACAGTGAAAAGGTCACGACTCAGAATAATGTCTATCTCGGCATGAGCTAGACGCTGTTTTTCAATCCAGCCTCTTTCGTCTACCGGATCTCAAGAGATATGCCAATGCTATGACGGAAAGAAAATTAGATTTCTGTTATTAAAAAAGAATTAAGTAAATACTTACATACATACATACTCAAATCACGCCTTTATTCCTTCCGGGGTAGGCAGAGCGTTAACAATCGTATAATTACGGTCGTTACCGCCACGTCTGACAAGTATTTAGGGCCCTTTCAGATGATTCATGTATCACTGTAGTGACAAGTTGTCAGCCTGTCGCCTAAAATTGTAATAGACATGAAACCCTCGAGTCCCTTAGTTGCCTTTTACAACACCCGCGGAAAGAAATGGGGTGATGCTATTTTAAGCCAAAGCAAACACGGCAAAGTAAATATACTTACATTAAAAAAACCGTGTGAAAAGTATTCCATCAAAAACTAGAATACTAGACTTATACTATGTAGTGCTTTCTTTGCACTGTCATATTTGAGTTTCAAATTACTTTGTTTTTAAGGTCTTTTTTAGGTCATAAGGTATTTTGGTCAAACAAAGCAGTAGTTTATTTTCGGGCACTTTATGATGTCATGTCGTAAGGTCGTTTTTGGTACGAAAGATGTTGTAATCGTTGTTTTATGCATGGGCTTTTTTTATGCATCAATATAGTTTTTGGCACGCAAGGGGTTGCTATGGCTAGCTGTGGTTATGGGCTGACTTCGGTGATGTAAAAAGCGATGCGAAGTGCCTTATTAAGGTAAGTTAAAAATAAATCCAGTTATAAATTGCCGTGTGATGCTGGTTTAGAATAGCATCACCCCACATCCTTTTCGTGGGTGTCGTAAGAGGCGATTAAGGGACTCGAGAGTATTGGTGTAAAACAATTTTTAGGCGACAGGCTGACAACCTCTCACTATACGGATACACATGTTTTTCTGAAACAATCTTGGAAAACAATCCTCAAAAATATCAGACGCGGCGACTTACGGCCGTTAACGCTCTGCCTATCCCGAAAAGGATAAGGGCGTGATATAATATGTATGAATGTAAAAATAAAGCCACTGATAAATGGTCAATTACTCGGGAAGAAAGCAGAGGAATACGTTTGTATGGAAAGCCGAGACTATAGCGGATCGTACATTTAACGCACGACGGAGCGCTAAAATAACGCAGAAGTCTGTCAAATCCATATTAGAAATGTCAATCCCCATATTAAAACCGCTCGATCGCAGCGCTGTCGACACAGCGTCAGTCGTCGAGTGCGGCTTTAGTATGGGGAGTGACGTCTGTAGTATGGATCTGACAGTCCGCTGTGATATTTTAGCGCTCCGTCGTGCGTTAAGTGTGCTCTTAAACCACGACTTGTTACAATGAACAACACAATACTCCTACATTTCGCGAGTAGTGATTCCGAGTTTGTTGGCGGTAAGCTCTCCTTTCAACATTTTAAGCCTGATATATCGTTCCCCACACACCCCCGAAGTATTTACTCGCTTTCAGAAAATAAGAAGAAATGCTCACATACATCCACGCCTCCATTTCCGTGGCCCCTAGTAGCTTATAACTAGTGATGGGCCGAACATAGGTTTCACCAAAGGGCCGAATATTCGGTAAAAAATTACCGGACCGAATATTCGGCCGAATAATTCGGGAGAAATTGAAGTCCATATGTTGCAGAGATATTAAAAAAACCGTGATATTAAAATTTCACTTGTGCCATTATAATTGCACTGATTTATTGTAAGTCGTTTGCATTGCTCACAATTGAACGGGCTAGTTTTAGTGACATTATAATTTCACTAGATCGATACAGGGAAATTGTAAGGCAGTGCTATACTGAAAGCCGTTAGATTATCAGACCGATTATTATCGACTGAGCAAATGGCGACTGATTAATTCTATTGACCAATCAGATCACGCGGTGCTCCCTCCACAAACATAACTCATAATAAGCCTTAATTTATTATAATATCACTTTTGCGGTCCACTGAAATTACAATATCACTGAAATAAGCTCGTGAAATTAAACGAATATGTCGTTATTGACAATAATTGGTGTAATTAAAATTTCACTAGTGAAATTATAATATCGTCTTTGACTAAATCCCTGCGACACATATAAAACCAGTTCTCCTTCTTCTTTGCGAGTCGAGACGAACTAAATTTCTTTTGACTTTTGATAAAACCAGTTAAAACGCTTACTTGTTTACGAGAAGTTGGCAGGTCCACACAGAAACTCTCCGCTTGCCAACTCTATAACTTTTGACATTAGATGGATTGACATCATATTAAAAAATCTGTATCGTCTGTCCATTTACAACGAATTATATTTAAAAACAATATGTTTTTATTCGGTCAAATATTCGGCAAAATTTACCGAATATCTGGCCGAAACCGAATATTCAGTAAATCTGCCTTATTAAAGAGTTATCAAAGATAAGTTTCTTTTTATTATAAATTATGATACAAAACTTTAAGCAAAAAACTACTAAGTGCACTCGTATAAAAAAGTGCTTAACTGAATCATTTCTTTATGAAAATGCTTAGTGTACTCCTAACACGCAGTCTTAGAGCATCACTACATAGTATAAAGCAAAGTCGCTTTTCGCGTCTGTCTGTCTGTATGTATGTTTCACATATAAGATTTTGATGCAGATTTTTTTAATAGATAAAGTGATCCAAGAGGAAGGTTTTTATGTATATACTTGCCGGGAAAACATTTTATTCCCACGGGAAAATGAGTTGCAGCGGGCGCAGCCGCTGAGGGCCTACTAGTCTAAAAATAATAGCTTCGGTTCCAGAATTTACGGAGATTTAAAATCATTCATACTTGCAGTAAAATTGTTATTTTTGGATGTTTGATCGTCTTGGATGTTGATGAATGGCTCATTTGAAATGCTTTGAACAACAGTACTCACATTTGTAGTTTTAACTGGGTAGTTAAAAACACCTAATTTCTCTCGTCTTTGCAGAGTGGGTACTCTGCAAAGACGAGAGAAATTAGGTGTTTTTACGACTGCGTTACGCAGTAAATCCTCGATATTCTCATTATTCTTATATAAGTACGCGGCGTAAGGGAAGGCGGAACGAAAAATTTGTAGGCATGATCAGATCATGATAATTAAGTTTTATTTCCTATTTATATTAATTTAAAAAATATCTTTTTTCCGGGATAGCAACCTCGTTTGCTAGTAAAATTTCATCATACAGTCTTGTCTTGTGTAATTTTCAATTAAATTCAGTCAGCGTAATTGCTAACAGAAGGTACCGTAAAATCATACAACTATTGGTCTTGTATTTCAACTATGGTCCAATAAATACGTGCAATCATAATCAGCATCATTTCAGCCATGAGACGTCCACTGCTGAACATAGGCCTCCCCTAAAGATTTCCACCTTGACCAATTAGAAGCGGCCTGCATTTCTTTGCGGATTTGAACAATACTTGTAAGATTTTTATGTACACATACACTTATACAAATCACGCCTTTATCCCTTGAGGGGTAGGCAGAGCGTTAACGATCGTAAAATTACGGTCGTTATCGCCACTTATGACAAAGTATTGAGGGTCCTTTCAGATAGATACATTATCTAGGCAAGCATGTACCATCTTCGTCTGCATCTCCACTTACCACCAGGTGAGATGGCAGACAAATGCGGGCCTATTACATTAAAAAATAAATAAAAAAGATACACATACACATATCACGCCTTTATCCCTTGCAGGGTAGGCAGAGCGATAACGATCGCAAAATTACGGTCTGACAACATTTGAGGGTCGTTGCAGATAAGTCGTGTATCACTACAGTCTTCTTGGCATGACTCTTACGTCAGACCTGAACTTTGGACGCTACATAGAATCTTTGGCCACGACTGCAGCAAAAAAGCTTGGTATCCTCTCAAAGGTTAGGCGCTATTTTGCACCAGAACAGCTTCTACAACTATATCAAGCTCAAGTTCGATCTTGCATGGAGTATTGCTGCCACCTTTGGGATGGATCTGCCAAATACCAACTGGCCGCCTTAGACTCCATTGAAAAACGCGCCAAGAAGCTCATAGCAGACGAAGCACTGGTTGAGACTAAGTTGCAGAGCCTTGAGCACCGTCGTAAAGTAGCATGCATGTCGGTATTCTATAGGATACATTTCGGAGAGTGTGCTCAATCACTCCACGACCTGATACCCCCTTCCCCATTCCATCTCCGGGGATCGAGGCGCCGACTGGGGTTCCACCCTTATGTTGTAGATATACCTCCGATCCGCACTAAGCGTTTCGCTTCAACTTTTATCATGCGTACGGCTAAAGAGTGGAATTCCCTGCCGGCGGATCTTTTTCCGGAACAATATAACTTGGGCCTTTTTAAGGCAAGAGTGAAAAGGCATTATCTAGGCAAGCATGTACCATCTTCGTCTGCATCTCCACTTACCACCAGGTGAGATGGCAGACAAATGCGGGCCTATTACTTATAAAAAAAAAAGTGACAGGTTATTAGCCTGTCGCCTAAAATTGCAATACACTTAAAACCCTCGAGTCCCTCAGTCGCCTCTTACGACACCCACGGGAAAGAAATGGGGTGATGCTATTCTAAGCCGGCATCACACGGAACCTTTCAGATGATTCATGTAATACACCTAAAACCCTCGAGTCCCTTAGTATTAAAACGATAAATACTCTGTCAAGTATAACTTTGACCAAAATGCCGTGTGATGCCGGCTTAGAATAACATCACCCCACATCCTTCCCGCGGGTGTCGTAAGAGGCGACTAAGGGACTCGAGGGTATTGGTGTATTACAATTTTTAGGCGACAGGCTGACAACCTGTCACTATAGTGATACACGTTTTCTGAAACAACCTTTAAAAACAAAACTCGACAATGTCAGACGTGGCGATAGCAACCGTATTCTTACGGCCGTTTACGCTCTGCCTACCCCGCAAGGGATAAAGGCGTGATATATGTATGTATGTAATTAACTTTACTTAGGCATGATGACTGGCAAGTCAATTGAGCTACTTTTTATAACGATATTTTGTATCAAAATACGAAGAGATGACATACATACATACATATATCAGCCTTTATCCCTTGTGGGGTAGGCAGAGCGTTAACGGCCGTGAGAATACGGTCGCTATCGCCACGTCTGACATTGTAGAGGATTTTTTTCCAAGGTAGTTTCAGAAAACATGTGTATCACTATAGTGACAGGTTGTCAGCCTGTCGCCTAAAAATTGCAATACACCAATACTCTCGAGTCCCTTAGTCGCCTCTTACGCCACCCGCGGGAAGGATGTGGGGTGATGCTATTCTAAGCCGGCATCACACGGCAAAGACTTCATGTCTCTTTAGTTTCGATGGCTTCAATACACTTTTATTATATTTTTCTGTTTATTATTTCAAACTTTGAGTATTTCGAAAAACTATAAATGGAGTATGTAGTACTTTTGGACAATAGTTTTGAGCGGACTAATTTTCTATTTTATTAATGACCCAGTCATCTAGCGATAAAAAAAGTATAGGGTTTTTTGAACCATAGTTGCAAGACTTGGACCATAGTTAGCTGGCTTTCGTTACGTAGCATTTTTTCATTCTATGTCCATGATATCTATTAATAGTTTAATTGCCGTGTGATGCCGGTTTAGAATAGCATCACCCCACATCCTTCCCGCGGGTGTCGTAAGTGGCGACTAAGGGACTCGAGAGTATTGGTGTATTACAATTTTTAGGCGAGAGGCTGAAAACCTGACACTACAGTAATACACATGTTTTCTGAAACAACCTTGGAAAACAATCCTCAAAAATGTCAGACCTGGCGATAGCGACCGTATTCTTACAGCCTTTAACGCTCTGCCTACCCCGCAAGGGATAAAGGCGTGATATATGTATGTATGTATGTATTGGATCTAATGGTGTTGTTTAAACAAACAAACAAACAAATAAAAAAGCCAATGACATCTCCGAAACAGAACAAGACAAAGGTAATCATGCAAATGTAACGGTAGGTAAGGGTAAATTAATACGAATGTTTATAGTAAGGAGTTAGGGGAGACCGGGGCAATATACAAACATTACCAGACATTGCTCATTGAATATAGTAGATAGAACCATGAAAAATACAAAGTGTAAAAAAAAATCACCTGCAAATATTTTAAGGGGTGAATCAGTCCATGAACTTTCTCCTAGAAACATAGGTCGAAATTTGAAAAAAGTTTTTCGATCGCACATACAGTTGACTCGCTCGGCTGCTACATTTTGTATGGGAGGTCCCAAATTTTTTTCATATTTTGACTTATGTTTCTTAGGGAAAGTTGTTCAGTTTCATAGGCTGATTCACCCCTTAAAATATTTGTAGCTAATATTTTAACACCTTACGTAGAGGAGTAAAAAGCTTGCCTATTTAATTACGTACGATTATAAAGAAAAATTCAAATGGAAGTTTTCCTAAGTGCACGAGTATGATAATTTTCTTCCACATGTTAACTGGATTATCGAATGTGTTTTTACAAAAATAAAAGAGGATTTTTGTAGCTGCCGTGTTTTTTATGTTCCTGTACATTTTTAAGACAGCTAAGTCTATAGAATCAGACGTGAAGTGTCACAGACACGTACACAGATTTGAATAGGATACATTGATACATACATTCGCTCTGCCTTCCTCACAGTGGAATTAAGCGTGTCGTGTGCGCGCGCGCGTGTGTGTGTGTGTTTGCGTGTGTGTGTGTGTTAGTGTGTGTGTGTGTGTGTGTGTGTAAATTAAGTGTGTAGCGCGCTATCTACCTTAATTTTGAGTCTAAGGGGAGACGTGGCAAATTGGGACGTCCGCTAAATAATTCATGAGCCACGGGCGGCGCGTTAAGCGAATTACTTTTTATTTAACATTCTCAGGTAAGACATGATGTTTTTCTTTGGAGATAAATATTGCCTGAGATGAATATCATCGTTTCTCAGTTTAGTCATTTTTTTATCTAATATAAAACAGGGGGTTAAGGCGGATTGCACACTTGACGCACTTGAATATCGCAGCGGTCTGTCAGATCCACACTAGAAATGTTAATCCCCATACGAAAACCGCTCAACCGGTGTTGACGCAGCGCTATCGTCGCATTGTCGTCCGTCGAGTGCGGTTTTAGTAGGGAGTGACGTTTCTAGTATGGACCTGACAGACCGCTGCGATATTTTTGCGCTCCGTCATGCGTCAAGTGTGTTCCTCGCACTGTTTAACTTTCATGGGCGTCGTCGTGGCTTTTTGACAGTAGAAACCGAAACGACGTGGTTTTGACAGTCGGTGCCGTCGATGCCCATTGTTAGACGATGCCTCGAAACTCAATCAGCCCACTGCTGGTCTATTATAGGTTCGTGAATTTTTACTTAATTTGTGGCAAAAGTCTATAAATTCAGCACCTATGTTTAATGTAAAGAATGTATGTGTTCTTATCTTATCAATAAATATTTTTCTTATCGTATAGCATTTCTTTTC
Source organism: Keiferia lycopersicella (assembly GCA_029255805.1). NCBI lineage: Eukaryota > Metazoa > Arthropoda > Insecta > Lepidoptera > Gelechiidae > Keiferia > Keiferia lycopersicella. The sequence continues at coordinate 2,602,256 of JARACZ010000024.1, forward strand.
AATCGGTATATTTGTTCAAACTGCAACTGCACAAAATAATACAAGCCTGCCAAATAAAGAGGTTTTTCTCTTGCAGCGCACGTGCGAGTGAGACGGTAAATCAACCGTAACAGTCGGTAAACACCAACAATCCACTTTCCTCTTACTAAGGCTGGGGCTCCGAGATACAGCGGAGCGGGGCGGCGTGTCGGCGGGTAACCAGCGGTCGCTCCAGTCAAGCGCGCGTCTGCTTAGGTGGGTCGCAAACTTAACACACGACGGAGCGCAAAAAAATCGCAGCAGTTTGTCAAATACATACTAAAAACGTCATTTCTCATACTAAAACTGAATTGGACGGATGACACTGCGATAGCGCTGCGTCAACACCGGTTGAGTGGATTAAGTATGGGGATTGATATTTCTAGTATGGATCTGACAGACCACTGCGATATTTTTGCGCTCTGTCGTGCGTCAAGTGTGCGATCCACCTAACAATTGAAAATCACGTGCGTGCGAATAGTTCCGTCGCGGGATTCCGTTCAATTTTGGGTATCGCTATAAACCCGGTTTAATACATGAAAATGTGTGGTAACTATCTATTACGACAAGTGCTTCAAATAAATAAATGTCAAAAAATTATGCCATAAAATTTGCCATGTGATGCCGGCATAGAATAGCATCACTTCAATTCTTCCCGCGGGTGTTGTAAGAGGCAGATATGGGAATCGAGGATTTCATGTGTATTACCACGTATAGTCGACAGGCTGACGATAGGTCACTACAGTGATACACGAATCATCTGAGGGGGCCCTCAATACTTATCAGACGTGGCGATAACGACGGTAATTTTACGATCGTTGATCCTCTGCCAACCTCGCTAGGGATAAAGGCGTGATTTGTGTGTATGTGTAAATGTGTGGAAACTATTTAATACGACGAGTGCTTAAAATAAATTGTCAAAAAAATTATGTCATGAAATTGACAAGAATGCATTTCTACAAGTTTCAATCCTATGATTAGATATTGTATTTTACTGCAGATAATTGGTTCGCTGTCGTAGCTGAAACAACATACATTTCAATATCAAAAGAGCCAATTAAATTCTTGAGCCGTGTGATGCCGGCTTAGAATAGCATCACCCTATATCCTTCCCGCGGGTGTCGTAAGAGGCGACTAAGGGACTCGAGAGTATTAGTGTATTACAATTTTTAGGCGACATGCTGACAACCTGTCACTATAGTGATACACATGTTTTCTGAAACAAGCTTGGAAAACAGTCCTCAAAAATGTCAGACGTGGCGATAGTGACCGTATTCTAGCGGCCGTTAACGCTCTGCCTACCCCGCAAGGGATAAAGGCGTGATATGTGTATGTATGTATGTAAACTTTTGGGCCACTTTTTATCGCGCCTGACGCATATTGCTAAACTCATTACCGTGAATCCCCTAGCAAACAGCAAACGCACGCCGCTGTGCATTTTTACCGCATCCGTAACGCATGCGTGTGTCAGATGTAAGGAAATTTAAAAAACTGACACAGCACCAACGGATGAACTTGCGTTGTTTGATAGACGCGGCCAGTGACGCAGGTTTATGTGTTGGACCTGCGGCAATGTCCGTCAGTGTTAATTGCCTTGCATCTGACAGACGCATGCGTTATGCGCTAAAATAATGTTCCTATGTGCGTTAAGTGTGAGAATCACCAAATGGAAACACTCCTATTTGTTCCGTACGAAATGTGTTTTTGATCCTTTCGCGTTCAGGCAATATAAGGTATAAAAACATTAGTTGCAAATATTTTAAGGGCTGAACCAGCCCATGAAACTGAACAACTTTCCCAAAGGAACATAGGCCGAAATATGAGATATTTTTTTGGATCTTCCATACTAATTGATTTGGTCGGTTGCTAATTTTGTATAGGAGGCTATGGGAGATCCAATTTTTTTTTCATATTTCGATTTATGTTCCTTGGGGAAAGTGGTTCAGTTTCATCGGCTGGTTCACCCCTTATAATATTTTCAGCAATTTTTTTTACACCCTGTATATCAAAGGCTGTAAGCAGCGCCTATCGACTTTCACCACTCTGTACCTTTCCAATCCCGAGGGAAATTGCCCCTTCACTGCCTTTTGAACTGTGACGTATGGTAATATTGTATTCGCTTCAAGTCTGGTCTGTAGTTTGGTTTTCTGGTTTGCGGAAAAAATTGGATTCAATTTTGGTGTGCCCTCTTTCCTTTTCAAAACTCTCCTCTTTTCGTGTGGAACACCGAGTCGTCCAACGATCCGATGAACACTAGTAACAGAATTTTTCAACCTCCTTCTACAAGTAGCAGGCTTCTGACATGGTTGTGTGCCGTCTAAATGATCATAGACAGCAACCGGGACCTACGGCTTAACGTGCCCTCCGAAACACGGAACTATCATACTTACGGACAATCGGGTGTTTCAGCCCGCAATGTCTTAACAAGACCGGAAACAAATTTACAAAATTATAATTATCAACTTTGTGAGTTACCCACCGAGAATCGAACCCGGAACCTTCTGCGTCAAAGGCAGTCGCCCTACCATTTCGCCACTTTGGAAGTAATTAACTTCTTCTATACTAGAATTTATTTTAAATACAAAATGTAGAGGCGCTTTTTGCGTCTCTCAGCCATGGACTCCTGTTAAATCACGCAATGGATTTCGTTGCGCTTTTTAAAACAAAAGGTATTTAAGATAAAGGTTTATTTGGTTTGTTAGTTTAAAGGTTTGCTTGTTGCCGTGTGATGCCGGCATAGAATAGCATCACCCCAATTCTTCCCACGGGAGTTGTAAGAGGCAACTAAGGGACTCGCTCGAGGGTTTCATATGTATTACCACGCATTACAACTTTAGGCGACAGGCTGACAACCTGTCACTACAGTGATACACGAATCATCTGAAGGGGCCCTCAATGCTTGTCAGACTAGCGATAATGACCGTAATATTACGATCGTTAACACTCTGCCTGCCCCGCGAGGGATAAAGGCGTGCTTTGTGTATGTGTATGTATGTGCAAGAGTGGCGCCATTAGATTTTCAGTTACTTACGTCATTGGGTGATTCTATTGCAAGCCGGCATCACATGCGCAGTTCTAAAGCTATACTTACAAGATCGACAGGCACGCGGCGCGGTAAAAACAGATTACCTGTGTTTATATTTGGAAAAGGCCGAGAGATATCAGAATGGATTTTTGATGGAGTCCCTTAGTTGCCTCTTACAACACCTGCGGGAAGAATTGGGTTGATGCTATTCTATGCCGGCATCACGCGCCACTCTTGACTCTGCTTTTTCTGTGATTGGTCAAAAATGTGTCAATGTCAAAGTTAAGTATTTCTTATTGGTGCGTTTAGGCCATGGTCAAGCCTGGCGCCATCTACTTTGAGCTTACAGCTTTGAGTTTTACTCCCCATTCTACTTGTGGGTATATTAAAATAAGACTGAGCGATAAATTCATCGATGGCGAGCCGCACACTTATCGCACAACGGAGCGCTAAAATATCGCAGCGGTCTGTCAGATCTATACTAGAAATGTCAATCCCCATACAAAAACCGCTCAACCACTGTTGACGCAGCGCCATCGCAGTGGCATCCGTCGATTGCGGTTTTAGTAAGTATAGGGATTGACATTTCTAGTATAGATCTGACAGACAGCTGCGATATTTTTGCGCTCTGTCATGCGTCAAGTGTGCGATCCGTCTAACATTTTCAGAAGTGCCAGTTCGCGGCAAATTTGAAACGCATTTCGTCTCTCAACAACTTTGTCTGGCTGAAGCAAGTGCGGTCTAACTTCGCAAACTGACATCTCTAACAAGTAGAGTTCACGTACCAGTTGTGGAATAGACATTCTTAAAACTTAAAAAAAAAATTATTTGTCGTATATATTTGTCGGCGAAGACCAGAGGCTGAATAGAAACTCCTTGGCAGTATAGCGGCCATACTACCTTTGCCTTTCTCGTACGGAAAACAAGTGAAAGTTAGATTTGTAAGAACTGGCAAAGTAGTAGCGTTTTGGCGAATTGTATTCAATCGAATATGTGAGGAAATTATGAAATATTGTGATAATAATACTGTAACAAATATGAAAAGACCATACAAGAAGATAGTTGAACAATTCCGTCGTTTTCCTAACAAAATCCTCGCAAAATATGGGGAATCCTGACTGAACGCTTACATATTTTTCTATTTTATATTTCAACCTGCCTAGATTTGGCATTGAGAGAGAGATAATTTTATATCTCCACAAACAATGAGGTCTGACTATTAGTATTCGGCGGTTGAAAAAATATGACGTCACAAACTATGACACACAAAAAAATACAATTTCGTCCTTGTATTGCACACTACCTATCGAAATACATAAAGATATGTTAAAGAATGCTGAAAAACCTTTTATTTAAATAAAAACAATAAAAACCACTACATAGTATAAAGCCAAGTTGCTCTCGCGTCTGTCTGTCTGTATGTATGTTTGCTTAAATCTTTAAAACTACACAACGGATTTTGATGCAGGTGTTTTTTTAAAAAGATAGAGTGATTCAAGAGAAAGTTTTTTATGTATAATACTTACCGGGAAAATCTTTATTCCCACGGGAAAATGAGTTGTAGCGGGCGCAGCCGCTGCTGGGGCAGGGCTTTACTACTAAAACCTGCATCAAAATCTGTTGAGTAGTTGTAAAGATTTAAGCAAACATACATATAGACAGACGCGAAAAGCGAGTTTGCTTTATACTATCTAGTGATAGTGATAATGTCACACAATGCCAGTTTTGTTTTAATGGTACTAGCGACATGTCTGTGTCACTTGTACCATTAATTGTACAAATTGATGGTACTAGTGATCCCGTGGGTCCTGTTAAGGTACAGCAACTATTTTAATAGTTTTTTTTGTTTGGCTGCTATTCTATTTATCGTTTGGTAACATAATGGCACTTCATAGATAGAAATGAATTTCGTAGATAAAAAATATTGCTTAATCTAACTACTATGATGAATTATGAATGAGGTAGCGACTGGTATGCAGTGTTGCCAGCTTAGTAAATTTTCCACTAAATTAGGTGGTTTTGACTTGCTTTTTAGTGGACAAATTTTGCTTTTAGTGGAATTTATTGACACCAGAGTCGTACCAATCGAGACTCATGATGATGGTTCGGACGAAAATGACTCATCTGGAGATGATTTAGCAATATAATTCCATAATCGTTGTTACCTAGTGCGTACCTTTTAATGTTATTTCTTCAATAAATGTATCTTTATAATATTGTGACGAGAGGCGAACACAATATTTTTTTGTTAATGACTGAATAAATTGTATTTATGAAATAATTAATTTCAGTGGATTTTGCGATTTTTTAACTGATGCGACTTTGATAGTGGATTTCTGGGGGTTTTAGAGGTCACTTTTGGTGGGCAGCTTGATACTTCGTTGGCAACACTGCTGGTATGTCGACCCTTATTGACGAGTTTGCGGTCTGTGGACGTGCTGCATACTGGAACTACTGGATAATAGAGAGCCCTTACACACGACCTCCATTCGTTTGTAAAATGGGACCCCAATTCTGTGTAACATACATACACACATACACATATCACGCCTATATCCCTGGTGGGGTAGGCAGAGCGACCGTAAAATTACGGTCGTTATCGCCACGTCTGACAAAATTAAATATTGAGGATTGTTTGAGATAATTCGTGTATCACTATAGTGATATGTTGTCAGCCTGTCGCCTAAAAGTTGTAATACACCTGAAACCCTAAGTCCCTCAGTCGGCTTTTACGACATCCACGGGTAAGAAATGGAGTGATGCTATTGCCGGCATCACACGGCAATTCTGCAAATTCTTTGTTCGTAATAGGGTTTTTTTTTATTATTATTCTATTCACTGGATAGATGGCGCTGTGCTTGGTATGTTACCGCAAAGAACGAAACGTAATAATTAAGTTTTTGTTTTTTTGAAACTTGGACTCGGGACTCATTTGGAACGAAAGTGTCAGTGTATGCCAGACTGTCAGTCAGTGTTGCAATGTGTTTTTTAGTCTTTTAGCTTTGGAATCTACAATGGAATCTGGTAACATAGCCAGTTCAACGCCATCTATCGAGTTCTTGGAATACTAGTATTTTTTTTATATTCTCAAAAAGGAAACCTCTTATTATTGGATAACAGAGAGCCCTTACTTACAACCTCCATTCGTTTTTAAAATGGGACCCCAATTCTGTGTAATTGGCGTTGCGTGATAATAAGCAACTATTTAGTTGGATCGCACACTTAACGCACGACGGACCGCTAAAATATCGCAGCGTTCTGACAGATCCATACTAGAAATGTCAATCCCCATACTAAAGCCGCTCAACGAAACGTAGCGCTATGGCAGCGTCGTCCGTCGAGTGCGGTTTTAGTATAGAGAGTGACCACGGAGTGTCGTTACTAGTTTGACCTTTCTGACAGACCGCTGCGATGTTTTAGCGGTAGGGTTTAAGTGTGCGATGCGCCTTAAGGGCAATAAAACGTTAAATTACAGATTGTTATTATTGCTATTAATTTCTTGGATATGTATTAACCATTGTACTGTTAAAAGTTTTCCGTACACTGGTTGTTTTGTTTCTTGGAATATTTTTCTATGGGAAAATTTCATGGTCTGTATGCACCATAACAATATAACACAGACACACACATATACACACACAAATAACGCCTTTACTCTGGCGGGGTAGGCAGAGCATTAATGACCGTAATATTACGGTTGTGATCGCCGCGTCTAACAAATGTTTGAGGGTCGTTTCAGATAACTCATGTATCACTATAGTGACAGGTTGTCAGCCTTTCGCCTAAAGTCACAATACACATGAAACCCTCGAGTCTTTTAGTCGGTTTTTACGACACCCACGGGGGGAAATGGTGTGATGCTGTTTTAAGCCATCACAGGGGTTAATAATAAAGTTATACTTAACACCTCGTATTGACGGTATGATTCCGCTCAAAAGCCATCGTAGCGTGTTGAGCGAATCGCACAGTTAATGTCCATTGGTACAAACAGACGCTAACGCAAGTTTCCGCGTTTTTCTTATGTCAACGCCAGTTTTTGGTATGTTCGATATTTTCTTGTACCGAACAGACGCTAAAAATGCGCAGTAACGTGCGTCAAGTGTGAGAACCGCCTATCACCTCACGCCAACACCCAATCGATGTTATTATAACCGTTAATACAGTTAGGTGATTAATTTCCGAACGATTCGGTAAATATTGATCCATGGCGATTACTTGATAACACGACAAGGTCGGCCAAGTCAAACACAAACGCATTATTCACCGTGAGGGTCAATTTACTGAATAAACTTGGCCTAACTTTTATCAGCAACTTTTACGGCAGCAAGGTCTGAAGCTCTATTTCTGAACTGAGCAAAATTCCTGAACGGAAATCTGTCGTCTACGATTTCATTACGCATACACCTACTTTTGCGCATTTTGAAATAGTAGAAAGCTGTATTGCCATTTTATTAAAATATCGTAAAAGTTTCCGTCTTACGCAAAAATATAAGGCACCTAGCCACCGACGTTCCTAACAAAGTTGATTCATTTAAACACCGGTAATCTCCGACCGTGAAATGAAACGTGATTTAAAAAGTTAATGTTGTCTATGGTCTAATGCTTATTTGTCACTTGGAGTTTGACAATCAGCTGTTTTGGCAAATACCTATAGTCTGTAAGCTTAGGTACTTATATTTTTGTAAACAAACTTTGTATGGAAGTGACACTTCTGAACTGTCAGTTTCATACAGAATTTATTTACAAAAAGATAAGTACCTAAACTTACAGACTATAGTAGAAAATTAAAAATAGTGGTTTTATCACTCTTTTTCGATATCCGTCGACGTTATTCAAAAAGGGCGATTTTAGGATTTCGCTTACGAAAAAGCGCTTTCGTAGTACACAATCAAAAACGTACCATTCAGAAATTGAGCCCCTGGACGATGACTCAGAGAGATAGGGAGCGTCTGGAAGCCATTGAAATGTGGTGTTGGCGGAGAATGGAGGGAATCAGCTGGACAGAAATGGAAACAAATGAAAAGGTGCTACAACTGATCAAGGAAAAAAGAACATTGTTGAGAACCATAGAGAACAGAAGGGGAAGGCGATAGGCCACTTGATACGACACGACAGTTTCCTGAAGACGATTATAGAAGGAAAAGTAGAAGGAACAAGAGGAAGAGGACGACCTAGGAGAAACTACTTTCAACAGCTGAAAGAGAACGTGAATGCTGTGTCGTATCAGGAGGTGAAGTCACTGGCGGAGAAAAGAAATGAATGGCGGTTGCTCCACCGACAAGAGCATGGTTCTTAAATAAAGAACAGAACAGAACTCTATCAAGTCTATCGCATGTATGTAGCTATATTTCGTACGTCTCGAAAAATGAGGATTTTATGTAATGACTCCACTAGTCCGAATTAGATGGCGCTGTTGGTGTTTTTACAGATTCAGGAATTATCTGCCAGATTCAGTGCATAATTAAAATATTGTCTATGAGAAATCACTGCTGAGTTTTTACATCATTCGCACGAATGCTAGGTACCTATTAAAACTAAACGAACTGATAAAAATTTCCCATTGAAATGGCAATGTACAACATTTTTTTTACGATTTTCAGTTAGTCGATATGATTATTAAGTGTTTTTACTTTTACTTACTTATTTTTTGGTCTGGCTTAACGCGGTAGAATTTGCTTTATATACAGGGTGCTCAGACCATGAAACTGAACAACTTTTTCTATGGGGGCTATGTTAGTGAACGTGTAAATTTTTTCGACTTTCCATACCAAATTCTCGATCATCTGAGCTGAGTGACTTTGTATAGGAACTCGAAATTTTTTTTCATTTCCCAATATAATCGCCATAGAAAAAATTTTTCAGTATCATGGTCTGATCACGCCTGCAAAGTTTTTGTTACACCGTCTCTTACACCCTGTATATAAAGCTAATTCTACTGCGTTAAGCCAGACCAAAAAATAAGTAAATAAAAGTAAAAAAACACTTAATAATCATATCGACTAACTAAAAAGCGGGGTACCGACGTAATGAAGAAAAACCCTTTAATCTGTAGGTATAGCCAACATGATAAAAAATATCAGACGGTGTCAAAGTGTGAGTCACTTGAATCGGAGTGCAGTGGGTCGGCCGGAAGTGCATGATCGACTCGTTTCCGCCCCCGGGTCTGTCCGCGTTCCGGGCAACACCCGGTGACGTCATTCTTTAGGGTTGGGATATAGTTTAAACACTTAAATTCTTTAACGCCTCCATCCCGGGCGGGGTGGGCAGAGCGTCAAAAATACGGCCACCATCGCCATGTCTGACATTTTTGAGGGTTGTTTTCCAAGGTTGTTTCAGAAAACATGTGTATCACTATAGTGACAGGTTGTCAGCCTATCGCCTAAAAATTGTAATACACCAACACTCTCGAGTCCCTTAGTCGCCTCTTACGACACCCACGGGAAGGATGTGGGGTGATGCTATTCTAAGCCGGCATCTCACTCCTACAAAACCTTAAACATTTTTCCTGAGTGAGACAAGTTTTATTTCGTCTACGCAGCTACAAGCTCTCAAGCAAAGCACTCGACAATGTTATTGAGATGAGAGGCAGCCCTGGCGGGTATCCCACTTAATCCTAAGGAATTGGCGGAGTGGGCCTCGCAACGATTCAGCGGTAAATAGGAACTGGGCTGTTTGGTCACTGATTGTCGCATTTACCCCATTTGCGGGCGTCGGGTCAAGTTTTTTTTTAAAGTCTTCTTTAGAAGAAATAAGGTTGAGGTTTGCAAGAGTCTTTTACACATTTGTGTAGATTAGTAGAGAGTAGGTAGTTAGGTAATGATCAACTGTTGACGTGGTACAATTTATTGGGATTTACTACGCCCATAGTGTTATTGCCATGTGATGCCGGCCTAGAATAGCATCACCCCACATCCTTCCCGCGGGTGTCGTAAGAGGCGACTACGGGACTCGAGAGTGTTAGTGTATTACAATTTTTAGGCGACAGGCTGACAACCTGTCACTATAGTGATACACATGTTTTCTGAAACAACCTTGAAAAACAATCCTCAAAAATGTCAGATGTGGCGATAGTGACCGTATTCTTACGGCTGTTAACGCTCAGCCTACCCCGCAAGGGATAAAGGCGTGAAATATGTATGTATAGTGTTATTACGTAGACGCACTTACTTCACTCAAATAAGGTAAAAAGTCAATTTTGTGTCGTATCAAAAGGTAAAATCACTGGCAGAGAGACGGGAGGAATAGAGTCCAACTCTTAATTCGCATGAAGAAGACATAATATAGCACAAAACTAATAAAATTGATATTTACATACACAAATCACGTAGGCAGAGCGTTAACGATCGTAAAATTACCGTCGATATCGCCACGTCTGATAAGTATTGAGGGCCTTTTCAGATGATTCGTGTACCACTATAGTGACAGGTTGTCAGCCTGTCGCCTAAAGTTGCAATACACATGAAGCCCTTGAGTCCCTAAGTTCCCTCTTTCAACACCCCCGGAAAGAAATGGAAAGAAAGAAAATTGGTCAAATACAAAAAAAAAACTACCTACTAAAAACTCTACCGCTACCAGACATAAAGCTTAGTAATTAAAGTTACACAAGTAAGCTTTGCCGATAATGGCTAACGACTGCTAAGCACGCCATCTAGCGATGAAAGCTGACCGCACACACCATGCCCATTGATTGCCCGGAAAATTCATAATTTTGTTGAGGTACCTAGTAATTTGCGTTATGTATGGTTATAGTCAAATGCCGTATGATGCCGGCTCCAAATAGCATCACTCCACCCCGTGGGTGTCGTAAGAGGCGACTAAGGAACTCGAGGGTTTCACGTGTATTACAACTTTTAGGCGACAGGCCGATAACCTGTCACTAGTGATACACAAATTATCTTAACCGGCCCTCAATATTTGTCAGACTAGCGACCGTATTTTTGCGGTCATTACCGCTCTGCGTACCCCGCAAGGAATAAAGGCGTCCACCATCAATGTACAGGGTGTAAAAAAATTTGCTGCAAATATTTTAAGGAATGAAACAGCCCCTGAAAATAAACAACTCTCTCCAAGGAACATTAGGTCGCAAAATGAAGAAAAAATTCGGGCCCTCCGTACAACATTACCAACCGACCAAGTCGATATGTATGTGAGGTCCAAAAACTTTTATCACATTTCGACCTTTGTTTCTTGGGGAAATTTGTTCAGTTTCATGGGCTGATTCACTCCTTAAAATTTTTGCAGTTAATATTTTTACACCTTATATTTTGTTACAGTATTATTATCACATTATTTCACGATTCACCCCTTAAAACCTGTATGAAAAGACAATACAAGAAGGTAGTTGAACAATTGCCCCGTTTTCCTAACAAAATCCCTTCAAAATATGGCGAATCCTGACTGAACGCCCATAAATTTATTTAATCAGGACTAAGACCTACTGTTCATAAATTTTCTCGTATGGTAGTCCTATTGTATCTATTTTAATGTTTGTCGCTTGCCTATTATTCCCTTGGCAATGAATAGGCACTCAACCTTGATTGATTTTGTTTGCCTACTACACGTGGTCGTATTATTTGTTTGATTGTACCGTGCTAGGTAGTAATTTGCGATAGTTATTGTCTACAAGCGTTTTTCTATGTCAATCAAATAATCACCATTATAAATTAAATTGATCAGACATGTATTTTGTTCTAAATCACTGTAGTATGTTATGTATGTATGTGGACGAAGAAATTATTTAAATCTTCAAAATAGCGAAATATTTACGCAAAATATAACTTGGGAATAGGGCTTGTGTTTTTAAATTATTATGCTAGTTTTTAATAAGTTTATTTAAGAATAAGAATAAGAAAAATTTTACTTAGTGAAATTATTTCTTATATTTATTGCCAAGCGCGTATGAAGGGCGCACAGTGTTTTTTTCGTCCCAAAAAAGTGACATCCGCCTTTTATTGAATATATCTACTAAAAACATAATTCCAAATGCAAGAGTAGAACTCCCATGTGTCAATTTTCAATAGCTGATTTTTAAAAAAATATCTAAGTTTTCGTGACCTTTACACTAAAAATATTGAAAAAATATCATAAAAACTGAAATAATAAATAAATAAATAAATTTGTATTGCAGTTTTATGAAGCCTTTCTCGATGCATATTGTGCAGTATTTTAAAATTAAAAAAGTAGAAAAACGCCATGAACAAAAAATGTTTTATCGAAATCAGTATTTATTTTTTTATAATTTTTCTAACACGAAGTAGAACCTCTGTCTAACACAAAAAGATTCCTCACCCTAAGGTTTATCACCCATAAAAATATCACATTCAACTTGGGCCTAGGTTTTGAGAAAATGATTTTTACGTACTGAGGTCAAATTTCCAAATTTAGGGCTACCACACAAAAGGTCAAAATTTTCTTTTTCTTCTGGTACATCATAGGTAGGTAAGTTATTGTGTCAATATAATAGAACCTATATTTTGTATTAATAATTATTCTTCAATTAGATTTTCTTCGTTACTTAAGATTATAGAATCCAAATTTGACTCGTTGATCTCGTCCTGTGAATGCTCTTCTTCATTTTCTGACTGTAAATTTTCTGATTGCACATTCTCATCAGAGTGCCATGTATTTTCTACTTCAACAGCCTTAAGAATATCCCGCACAGCAGATGGTAGAGGAAGTTTTTTGCAGAATTTCTGTCGACGATGGAGGCGAAGCATTGAAATTGCCGGATCTGATGATTCTAGTGCACGATGGAAGAGATCAGTCATTGTTTTTTCCTATCCATTTTCCGACAGTGCCCTCATGCCCCCCTAACATTAAGTCCTCCGGTCGGGGCCTGGAAGGACATCCCCCAGCAGGTTGGGTAAGCCCCTGCTGAGGCAAAGTGGCGCCATGGGTCTGTAGCGGCTCCATGGTGCCTCGCCCCCGTCCCTCTAGATCACGTGTACTAGCGCGGGGTTTGAGCATCAGCTTATCGAGGGTGGACCGCTTCCCGCGCCACACGTGGCCCTTCATCGGGAATAAATAGATATCCAAACTATTTGCTTACCAAAATAAGATAAAACAATTTACATATATACATACATACATTCTCTAAAGAACATTTTCGTGAAAAAGCTCCTAATAATAGGTACAAAAAAAATACATGAAAGGTCATATTAGTGGCATCCCTGATATAAATATTTAGAACACAACCCTCCTTCGTTAGTAAAGATAAAAAGCTGCCAATATAAAGTAAAAAAAAATAATTAACGCGAAAGGTCATATTAGTGGCAACCCTGATCCAAATGTTTAAAAATCATTTTCTCAAAACCTAGGCCCAAGTTGAATGTGATATTTTTGTGGGTGATAAACCTCAGTATGAGGAACCTTTTTGTGCTAGACAGAGGTTCTACTTCGTGCTAGAAAAAATATAAAAAAATAAATACTGATTTCGATAAAACATTTTTTTTTCATGGCGTTTTTCTACTTTTTTAATTTTAAAATACTGCACAATATGCATCGAGAAAGGCTTTATAAGACTGCAATACAAATTTATTTATTTATTTATTATTTCAGTTTTTATGATATTTTTTCAGTATTTTTAGTATAAAGGTCACGAAAACTTAGATATTTTTTTAAAAATCAGCTATTGAAAATTGACACATGGGAGTTCTACTCTTGCATTTGGAATTATGTTTTTAGTAGATATATTCAATAAAAGGCGGATGTCACTTTTTTGGGGTGGAAAAAACACTGTGGGGCGGTGGCCAAGTGGGTAAGACACCGGTTTTACAATCGTGAGACCCGAGTTCGATCCCCGACATGTACCAATATGTTTTTACTCACGTACATTTACCGACTGCTCTTACGGAAGGAAGTGAAGGAAAAACATCGTGATGAAACCTACATTCAAATAAACTTTGAAATCATATTATTTGATGATATTTGAATGTGACTTGGCCTAGGATTCGGGCCAGGTTAGCCTTCGGGTTGCAGAGGGTCAGATGGCAGTCTCTCTATGTAAAAACTTGGTTCCACGTCAAATCCCCTTGGTTACAGGCTACCTGACCCCGACAGAGAACGGGATAAGGCAATAGAATGATGAAGATTTCTTATACTTATTTTCCATGTTTTCAATTTGGTTGCAAATTTTTACAAACACATGGTTAAGTATTCCTCTTTATCTCCTATTTTAAGTTTATTTGTTTATTTTTCCTTCTCATGACGTAGTTTTTACTTACTGTAAAGAGATTTCCAAGCTTGAAGCAACTTGCTAAGGTGTTGAGATTCCAATTTCACGTCTCAGCGCCACCTCTACCTACTACCACTGAGTTCTACAAATGCGGGGCTATTCATTTATTACGTAAGGCAGTTTTTGACCCCTGCTCCCCGCTACGTAAGAAATAAGATCACTGTGCCGTGTGATGCCGGCTTAGAATAGCATCACCCCACATCCTTACCGCGGGTGTCGTAAGAGGAGACTAAGGGACACGGGAGTGTTGCTGTATTACAATTTTTAGGCGACAGGCTGATCACCTGTCACTAAAGTGATACACATGTTTTCTAAAACAACCTTAGAAAACAATACTCAAAAATGTCAGACGTGGCGGTAGTGGTTGTATTCTCGCAGCCGTTAACGCTCTCCCCGCAACGGATAAAGGCGTGAAATATACTTGTTTTGGCCAGATAAAATTTAATCTGCCTTGACACGCAAAGAAGAAGAAGAATAAAGGCTTTGAATTCCTTTTTTAATGGAAGAATTACCCTCAAATAATGTTAGGAAATGAATGAACGGCCCTTGGAAGTATCGAGGAGGTACAGGGTAAACTTGAAGTAGCAAGCAAGTGCTGGGTAATTTGAAAACTAGTTGTAAAAGGTTGAAATAGAGACTAGCCGCGATTCTAAATACTACTTGGTATTTTTTTTTTCACACAATTCACACAGCGCCATCTAGCCCCAAACTAAGCAAGGCTTGTACTATGGGAACTAGATAGCTGATACTAATACATATATACTTTTTTTTTTGTAAATAAATACATATTATACATAGAAAACACCCAGACTCAACACAAATATTTGAAAATTGACTTAACAAATATCTGTGTCTGGTGGGGATCGAACCCACGACCCTCGGCGTAGGAGGCAGGCATACTATCCACTACACCGTCGGGACAGTCAAATATACCTATAAATATATATACCTATGTCTATCTATACAAGGTGTAAAAAAAACTGCTGCAAATATTTTAAGGGGTGCATCAGGCCATGAAACTGAACAACTTTTTCTAAGAAACATAGGTCGAAATATGAGAAAATTTATTAAACCTCTCACACAAATTGACGTGGTCGGGTGGTAATTTTCTATGGCAGGCTCAATTTTTTTTTTTCATTTTTCGACCTTATGTTTCTTTGGGAAAGTTGTTCAGTTGCATGGTCGGATTCGTTCCTAAATACAGAGTGTAAGAGACGATGTAACGTAAACTTTGCAGGCGTGATCAGACCATGAAACTGAACAACTTTTGGGGCTATGGTGGGAAACGAAAACTTTTCGGGTTCCCATACAAAGTCAGTCAGCTGATTGGTAATTTTGTATGGGAGGTCAAAAAAAATTTCTTTGTTGTTGTCGTTGGACGACTCGGTGTCCCACACCATAAGAGAGAGAGGTAATAATAATACCACATTTTTACCAATCTTCTGTTGCCTGGCTCCAAGTTCAGAGTACCAGCAACACAGATGTAATAGAATCAGGTTTAAATTCAATTTCGCGTAATACAAACATGGCGGCGACATGTGTACTGAAAGTCGAGATGACATTTTGCTTCTATTCGTTCAGGAACTGGATTTCTGAAAGTGTGTTTTCGGTAATTCCCTAGGTGACTGGGCCATTAATAAAATACAAAAGGAGTACGCTTAAAACTATTGTTCAAAAATACTACAGACTTATTAGATAGTTTTTCAAAATATTTAAAGTTTGAATTAATAAACAGAAAAATAATATAAAAGTAAGTGTTTTGACGCCTACCAAACTAGAAAGAGATGACGTCGATGACGACCGATGTGGCGCAGTGGTAGTGCCACTGCCTTTGACGCAGAAGGTTCCGGGTTCGATTCTCGGTGGGTCACTCACAAAGTATTTATCACTTTGTGAATTTGTTTCCAGTCTGGTTAGGACATTGCGGGCTGAACCACCCGATTGTCCGTAAGTTAGATGGTTTCGTGTTTCGGATGGCACGTTAAGCCGTAGGTCCCGGTTGCTGTCTATGATCACCTAGACGGCGGTCGTTACACAACCATGTCAGAAGCCTGCTACTTGTAGAAGGCGGTTGCAAAATTCTGACACTAGGGTTCAACGGGTCGTTGGACGACTTGGTGTCCCACACGAAAAGAAGATGACGTCTTCGTATTTACATACAAAATATCCCTTTAAAAAGTAGCTCAATCGATTTGGTAGTCATCATGCCCATTGTGCACGAAAGTCTGCATCAATGAAGCTAATTTTCGAAAAGCCGTAATTCGATCTCGTGCACGAAATTTCAATTAATCGAAGATTAGTCATGGGGGTTTGTATGAATTTGTGTACCAAAACTTGTATTTCCGCTTACGAAGATTAAAATACAGGGTGTAAAAAAAATAGCTGCAAATATAGAAAAGGGTGAACCAGTCCATGAAAGTTACCAACTTTCACCAAGGAACATAGGTGGAAATATGAAAAATAAAATGTTGTATAAAGAGCACCGACCGACTGAGCCAATTTGTATGGATGTTCCAAAAAAATTTCTCATATTTCGACCTATGTTCCTTGGGAAAAGTTGTTCAGTTTCATGGACTGGTTCACCCCTTAAAATATTTGCAGCTAATATTTTTACACCCTGTATAGAGCTTCTGTTTGCTCTCGATGTCACTTTAAAAATCGTTTTAGCAAACGTGACATTGTGAACCTTTGCGGCTTTTGTTGTTGAGTGGTATAATGCCAATTTTCGCAGCTTTTTTTGTCATATTCCGTGATCTAATGAACTAAGGTGGATCGCACACTTGACGCACGACGGAGCGCTAAAATATCGCAATCCCCATACTAAAACCGCTCAACCGCTGTTGACGCAGCGCTATCGCAGTGTCATCCGTCGAGTGTGGTTTTACTATGGGGTGTGACGTTTCTCGTGTGGATCTGACAGACCGCTGCGATATTTTAGCGCTCCGTCGTGCGTCAAGTGTGTTCCTCCCCTTAGAAATGGGTTGATGCTATTCCATCAAGTAGAGTTTCTGCAAATGTTTTTGCAAAGCAACATACTTCTGAAAGCGAGACGTGGAGACGTCGTGAAGTCGCCGGAGCGTTCAGACACCACTCGTCTCAGCTGCGCTGTACGGTCATCAAATCACGAGAGCGTTGCAAGCTTGCCGCGTCTTTTTTCGTTGATATATTTCCTTTGGTATTTTTTTAGCAATAAAATCGGTTTTTATTAGTCTTTTCTTCTCTTTTCGTGTTGGACATCCCGATGACCCAATGAACTGTGTGTCAGAATTTTTCAGCCGTCTTCTACAAGTAGCAGGCTTTTGACATGGTTATGTAACGACCACCGTCTAAGTGATCATAGACAGCAACCGGGACCTACGGCTTAACGTGCCATCCGAAACACGGAACCATCTTACTTACAGACAATCGGGTGATTCAGCCCGCAATGTCCTAACCAGACTGGGAACAAATTCACAAAGTGATAAATATCAACTTTGTGAATAACCCACCGAGAATCGAACGCGGAACCTTCTGCGTCAAAGGCAGTCGCACTACCACTGCGCCACATCGGTCGTCGGTGCTGCGCTGTAGGGTCATCAAATCACAAGAGCGTTTCAAGCTTGCCGCGTCTTTTTTAGTGGATATACAGGGTGTTAGAGACGGTGTAACGAAAACTTTGCAGGCGTGATCAGACCATGAAACTAATCAATTTTTTGTATGGGGGCTATGTTGGGAAACACAAAAATTTTCGACCTCCCATACAAAATTCACGAACAGCTGGTTAACTTTGTATGGAAATTCGAAAAAAAAAACGTTTCTCAACATAGCACCCATAGAAAAAGTTGTTCAAGTTTCATAGTCTGATCACGCCTGTAAAGTTTTCGTTACACCGTCTCTTACACTCTGTATATGATGTAAAAATATTAGCTGCAAATATTTTAAGGGGTGAATCAGCCTATGAAACTGAACAACTTTTCCCAAGAAACATAGGTCGAAATATGAAAAAAATTTGAAACTCCATACAAATTGACTTGGTCGGTAGGTCATTTTGTATGCGAGGTCCGAAATTGTTCATTGTTCACAGTTGATGAAAGTTTTTCAGTTTCATGGGCCGATTCACCCCTTAAAATATCTGCAGGATTTTTTTTTTTTTAATGCCAAAGGAAATATAGGGTGTTTTTCCTTTGGTATTTTTTTTTGCAATAAAATCGGTATTTATTAGTGAAACTAGAGATTTTTTTAGTATTTAAACAATCTAAACTTACGCGAATAACTTATTTAAGAATACTTAGGTGTGACACTTGATTTTAAGGTTCCGTGGTTATTATCACTAAAACTATAAGACATTATAACGGGTTTTAACTCACGGTAGGGATATATCGTAAACTCGTTTACCCGTGATCATGGCGATTGCAACATCGCCGAAATATTGGGCGCTCGATATATCCCTACCGTGAGTTAAAACCCGTTATAATGTCTTATAGTTTTACTTAGGTGTGCTTCAAGATTCAAGATTCAATCGTTTATATCCAAGTAGATTCACAATGAATGCTTTTAGAATGTCATAGAGTTACATTACAATACTGTCACTGAATAAATGAATTAGTCATTGTAAACAATAACAATTTTATGTTCCTAATAGAATCGCGGCGCGAGTGGGATAAAAAATAATAATAATAAAGGCACTGCCTCGGGGCTGGCCAGGCTGACTACACAGCATATAACTTACGTCACCAGTTCACCAACATCAATTTATGAAATCAATTAAATTACCAAACACTAAGGCTGACATTGAATCTTGACGAAAACATCGAATCTTGACACCACGGTCGTCTGTCGACTAGGTGCACGACAAAAAGATACTATGAAATTGATGGATCAGTGCAGATTAGGTGCTACTCCGGTGCCTGATGAATCTAACGAGGATATGATGAGGGACAGCCAGCGGCAGGCCAAAGGCAATCCCAACTGTCAACTAAACCCGGAAGTTTAATTATATTCAGAGTATAGTAAACCGCCGGCGAAATTGTCCTCGCTTCTTGGAAAATAATCTCTGGGTCTAGTTTGGAGTTCGTGGTGTCCATGACAGTTGGGAGTTAGCGGTGTCCATGACAGACAAACAGTCTACGTACGTACACACAGTTTACACAGTGATAAGATATTAACCTCCCATTGAATTATTCTACCATAAAAAAAAACGCATCAATATCCGTTGCGTCTTTTTTTCACTTAGAATGATTCAGTAGGAGGTTAATGTCTTATTATCACCGTGTAATAAATCGGTATTTATTAGTGAAAACTAGAGAATTTTTAAGTATTTAAACAATCTAAACTTACGCGAATAACTTATTTAAGAATACTTAGGTGTGACACTTGATTTTAAGGTTCCGTGGTTATTATCACTAAAACTATAAGACATTATAACGGGTTTTAACTCACGGTAGGGATATATCGTAAACTCGTTTACCCGTGATCATGGCGATTGCAACATCGCCGAAATATTGGGCGCTCGATATATCCCTACCGTGAGCTAAAACCCGTTATAATGTCTTATAGTTTTACTTAGGTGTGCTTCAAGATTCAAGATTTAATCGTTTATATCCAAGTCGATTCACAATGAATGCTTTTAGAATGTCATAGAGTTACATTACAATACTGTCACTGAATAAATTCTGACACTAGGGTTCATCGGGTCGTTGGACGACTCGGTGTCCCACACGAAAAAGAAAGAAGAAAGACTGAATAAATGAATTAGTCATTGTAAACAATAACACTTTTATGTTCCTAATAGAATCGCGGCACGAGTGGGATAAAATAAATAAATAATAAAGGCACTGCCTCGGGGCTGGCCAGGCTGACTACACAGCATGTAACTTACGTCACCAGTTCACCACCATCAATTTATGGAATCAATTAAATTAACAAACACAAACACTAAGGCCGACATTCTCTTTCTCTTTTCGTGTGGGACACCGAGTCGTCCAACGACGCGATGAACCCTAGTGTCAGAATTTTTCAACCGCCTTCTACAAGTAGCTGGCTTCTGACATGGTTGTGTAACGACCGCCGTCTAAGTGATCATAGACAGCAACCGGGACCTACGGCTTAACGTGCCATCCGAAACACGGAACCATCTTACTTACGGACAATCGGGTGGTTCAGCCCGCAATGTCCTAACCAGACTGGGAACAAATTCACAAAGTGATAAATATCAACTTTGTGAGTGACCGACCGGGAATCGAACCCGGAACCTTCTGCGTCAAAGGCAGTCGCACTACCACTGCGCCACATCGGCCGACATTGAACTTGACGAACACATCGAATCTTGACACCAGGGTCGTCTGTCGACTTGGTGCACGACAAAAAGATACTATGAAATTGATGGATCAGTGCAGAATTAGGTGCTACTCCGGTGCCTGATGAATCTAACGAGGAATGATGAGGGACAGCCAGCGGCAGGCCAAAGGCAATCCGAACTGTCAACTGATCCCGGAAGTTTAATTATATTCAGACTAGTAAACCGCCGGAGAAATTGTCCTCGCTTTTTGGAAAATAATCTCTGGGTCTAGTTTGGAGTTAGTGGTGTCCATGACAGACAAACAGTCTACACACAGTTTACACAAATATAATAAGATATTAACCTCCCATTGAATTATTCTACCTGAAAAAAAAAACGCATCAATATCCGTTGCGTCTTTTTTTCACTTAGAATGATTCAGTAGGAGGTTAATGTCTTATTATCACCGTGTAATAAATCGGTATTTATTAGTGAAAACTAGAGAATTTTTAAGTATTTAAACAATCTAAACTTACGCGAACAACTTATTTAAGAATACTTAGGTGTGACACTTGATTTTAAGGTTCCGTGGTTATTATCACTAAAACTATAAAACATTATAACGGGTTTTAACTCACGGTAGGGATATATCGTAAACTCGTTTACCCGTGATCATGGCGATTGCAACATCGCCGAAATATTGGGTGCTCGATATATCCCTACCGTGAGTTAAAACCCGTTATAATGTCTTATAGTTTTACTTAAGTGTGCTTCAAGATTCAAGATTCAATCGTTTATATCCAAGTAGATTCACAATGAATGCTTTTAAAATGTCATAGAGTTACATTACAATACTGTCACTGAATAAATGAATTAGTCATTGTAAACAATAACACTTTTATGTTCCTAATAGAATCGCGGCACGAGTGGGATAAAATAAATAAATAATAAAGGCACTGCCTCGGGGCTGGCCAGGCTGACTACACAGCATGTAACTTACGTCACCAGTTCACCACCATCAATTTATGGAATCAATTAAATTAACAAACACAAACACTAAGGCCGACATTCTCTTTCTCTTTTCGTGTGGGACACCGAGTCGTCCAACGACGCGATGAACCCTAGTGTCAGAATTTTTCAACCGCCTTCTACAAGTAGCTGGCTTCTGACATGGTTGTGTAACGACCGCCGTCTAAGTGATCATAGACAGCAACCGGGACCTACGGCTTAACGTGCCATCCGAAACACGGAACCATCTTACTTACGGACAATCGGGTGGTTCAGCCCGCAATGTCCTAACCAGACTGGAAACAAATTCACAAAGTGATAAATATCAACTTTGTGAGTGACCCACCGGGAATCGAACCCGGAACCTTCTGCGTCAAAGGCAGTCGCACTACCACTGCGCCACATCGGCCGACATTGAACTTGACGAAAACATCGAATCTTGACACCAGGGTCGTCTGTCGACTTGGTGCACGACAAAAAGATACTATGAAATTGATGGATCAGTGCAGAATTAGGTGCTACTCCGGTGCCTGATGAATCTAACGAGGATATGATGAGGGACAGCCAGCGGCAGGCCAAAGGCAATCCCGACTGTCAACTAAACCCGGAAGTTTAATTATATTCAGAGTATAGTAAACCGCCGGCGAAATTGTCCTCGCTTCTTGGAAAATAATCTCTGGGTCTAGTTTGGAGTTAGTGGTGTCCATGACAGACAAACAGTCTACACACAGTTTACACAGTGATAATAAGATATTAACCTCCCATTGAATTATTCTACCTGAAAAAAAACGCATCAATATCCGTTGCGTCTTTTTTTCACTTAGAATGATTCAGTAGGAGGTTAATGTCTTATTATCACTGTGTAATAAGGTACATGCCGTGTGATGGTATCTTAGAATAGCATCACCCCATTTCTTTCCCGTCGGTGTCGTAGAAGCCGACTTAGGGATTTGAGGGTCTCATGTGTATTGCAATTTTACCCTCGCAACAACTTACCTCGAACATTTGTCAGACGTGGTGTTACGACCGTACTGTCGTTAACGCCCCCCGCCAGGGATATAGACGTGATTTGTGTATGTGTATGTACGAGTATGTATGTAATAGGTACCTTACAGCGGGTGCAACCGCCGGGCGGCTCGCTAGTCTGAATATAATTAAACTTCCGGCTGACAGTTGCGATTGAGTTCCGTCTACCACTGACTGCCCCAGGTCATCATTTTCTCATTAGTTTCAACTGAAATGGTTGTCGCATTGCATTTCATCTAATTTGATTCCGAAACATTTAAGGTGTAAAAAAAATTGCTGCAAATATTTTAAGGTGTGAACCAGCCCGTGAAACTGAACAACTTTCCCTGAGGACATAGGTCGAAATTTGAAAAAAAAAAATTTTTGGACCTCCCATACAAAATGTAGCAGCCGAGCGAGTCAACTGTATTACGACCTATGTTCCTTGAGGAAAGTTGTTCAGTTTCATGGACTGGTTCACGCCTTTAAATATTTGCAGCTAATATTTTTACACCTTATATTGCGAGAATTTTTTTAAAAAGTACCTCAAGTCTGTGCAAGTCTCAAGTAGCTAGACACAAACTATAACGAAAATGCCGTGTCGTATCGTAGCAGCAGAAATGAAAGACAAATGACAATTGAACTAGAAGTCAAATTCATACAACATTCTTTCTTTCTTTTTCTTTTTCGTGTGGGACACCGAATCGTCCAACGACCCGATGAACCCTAGTGTCAGAATTTTATAACCGCCTTCTACAAGTAGCAGGCTTCTGACATGGTTGTGTAGCGACCGCCGTCTAAGTGATCATAGACAGCAACCGGGACCTACGGCTTAACGTGCCATCCGAAACACGGAACCATCTTACTTACGGACAATCGGGTGGTTCAACCCGCAATGTATGTATATCAACTTTGTGAGTGACCCACCTAGAATCGAACCCGGGACCTTCTGCGTCAAAGGCAGTCGCACTACCACTGCGCCACATCGGTCGTCGACAACAACATTAAAAGTTTGAATTTGACTTCTTACTACTACTTCTACCTATAACCTATAACTTCTTTTTTAAGACGGATCGCACACATAACGCACGATGGAGCGCTAAAACGTCTCAGCGGTCTGTCAGAGCCATACTAGAAACATCACTCCTCATACTAAAACCGCACTCGACGGACGACGCCGCGATAGCGCTGCGTCGACAGCGTTTGACTTAACGGTTTTAGTATGGATTGTCATTAATAAAACATACGTAGTAAATCCTTCTAATATCATAAATGCGAAAGTTTCCATGTTTGTTTGTTACTCCTTCAGGCTAAAACTACTGTACCCATTTTAATGAAATTTGGCAAAAAGGTACCTATGAGTTATCATAGGACAGTTTTAAATATTTCTGTGGCATGCTACGGGATTCAAACTGACTTCCACGCGGGCGGAGCCGCGGGCGCCCACTAGTCATAAATAAAATGGCGACACCGTTCTGTTAACCAACCGCAGTAAATTTGTCAGGGACGGTCCGGATTATACCTTGGCGGCCATCTTTTATTTCGTTCCGGAATTTGGGATCCCTTTCGTTAGCATAATGTTTTTTCCACTAATATGTTTTGGCATAACATGTTACGCATAATTCTTTTTCCCCTATTATATCTTTGTCATAAACATTTTTTCGCATAATATTTATCTTGGCATTATCAGTTTATTTGGGTCTAACAATTTTTTTTATAGAGATTAGGTTAGGTTAGGTTAGTATTTTTATAGACATTAGGTTAGGTTAGGTTAGGTTATTAAATTATGCTTAACGTGTTATGCCTACTATTTTTATGCGTAAGTATCATTAGTTCAATGTATATTGTGCGAACCTATGTTATGCCTAATATTTTTATGCAAATATATAGGGAACCCCGGAATTTATAAGACGGTCTCATAATGGGACAACCTTGGATATTTCACGGGGAACAGCATCTGAATAGAAATTATGGGATTAATTGGATCGAGGTGACCCAGATATTCATCTGACGGGTTTGAGAAGGTCATTGAGTGTTATTTGGAATATATTAGTATTTTTAGTAAGAATGAGTCGTATTTGGTTAACTATGGTGTACATACATACATACATACACATATAAGGCCTTTATCCCTGGCGAGGTAGGCAGAGCGTTAACGATTGCAAAAATATGATCGCTACCGCCGCGTCTGACAAATAATATTGAGGGCAGGTTAAGATAATTTCAGAATCAGAATCAGAATTATTTATTATTAATTTGTGTAGGAGTAAGATACTATGGTGTAAGAAGTCTTAAATAACCTACTAAAAGTAGCAGGCCTCTGACGTGGTTGTGTAACGGCACCATCTAAGTAGTAGACAGCAACCGGGACCGACGCTTCACCTTTTTTACAGACAATCTGCTATATGCACATGTTTTCCGAAACAACTTTCGAAAACAACAACCGTCAAAAATGTCAGACATGAAGATAGCGACCGTATTCTTGCGGCCGTTAACGCTCTGCTTACCCAACAAGGGATAAAGGTGTGATATATGTATGTATATGTATCCGCGATATCCAAACCTAATTATACTGAGAACCAATTGCCAAAGTGTTGGATAGCAACTGATTGAGAATCGAACCCGGAATCTTGCGTTACCTACCACTACGCCATTTCGATCGTCAGATACCTAATACTTGTCTTACTTACAGGGCTGATGAATATAAAATACCTTACGATTTTGATGAAAAAGTAATAAAAAATCCGGGAAGATGAATTTTGTGATCATTTAATCATAAACCTGAAACAGATTTCGTCTTTTTCCCACAATATAAGCCCATTAGGTCGATGGCACACTTGACGCACGACGGAGCGCTAGAACATCGCAGCGATCTGTCAGATCCATACTAGAAATGTCAATCTCCATACTAAAACCGCTCAACCGCTATCGCAGCGACGTCGAGTGCGGTTTTTGTATGGAGAGTGACGTTTCTAGTATGGATCTGACAGACCGCTGCGATATTTTTGCGCTCCGTCCTGCGCCAAGTGTGCGATCCGCCTTAGGTAAATCCGTGAACGGGACCTTCGGATCTGTAATCCCGTAGGATTTGTGGCAAAACGAAATCAAACGGGGGAGCCGGAGGCGTATTTTCGAAATGTTTTTACATGCGAAAGTCTGCAGCGACTAGTGTAACCACTTTTTTGACACTTTCTGCTACTCAAGTATGTTCATGTATCAGGGTGAAGTGCACGAGTAGCGACGACCGATGTGGCGCAGTGGTAGTGACTGCCTTTGGCGCAGAAGGTTCCGGGTTCGATTCTCGGTGGGTCACTCACAAAGTTGATATTTATCACTTTGTGAATTTGTTCACAGTCTGGTTAGCACATTGCGGGCTGAACCACCCGATTGTCCGTAAGTAAAATGGTTCCGTGTTTCGGATGACACGTTAAGCCGTAGGTTCCGGTTGCTGTCTATTATTACTTAGGAGGCGGTCGTTACACAACCATGTTAGAAGCCTGTTACTTGTAGAAGGTGGTTGAAAAATTCTGACACAAGGGTTCATTGGACGACTCGGTGTCTCACACGAAAAAATAGACCGCCCTTTTAACAAAAAGCGAAAGTAGTAAAAACTGTTACACACTTGGATTGGAAAGCCGTATAGGAAGCCATACTTTGGCATTGGTTTGCACGCATAAAACAAGCAATAAGATGATGTTCGTATCCAGTAGGTAAGCTAGATAGTAACAATATGCTTAGTCCATTGAATAAAAAGTTCTAGAGTGCGAGAGTTAGTAACGTAAGATGTTTCTTCGGAAACATGTCAAGAGTCCCTAGGTAATAAACATACTAAAACCCCGGGACACTAGGAGGAGCCCCGGGGGGAGGGGGGGGAAAGGGTCCATTTTTTCATTTTTCGCTTAAATCTCAAAAACGGTACATGTTAGAGAAAAACGTTCAAGGAAAAGTTGAAAGGCCATAAAAATATCTACAAGTTATACCTAAGTCACTTTTTCCTATATCCTACCGTCTCTGAGTTACACGCATTAAAAAATGATTTTGGCTCAACAATTTCCCCATACTACATACCCATGTTTATCACATCAATCGATCAAAAAATATTTCTTTCTTCCATAAAACTCAAATGTGCAACTTGTGACCGGTACTGATAGATTGCTCTTGATTAGGTCTATCATTGGTAAAATAAACACATTCCTCCATGGAAGCCTTTAGGAGGAATCGATTGTCAAAATATTATTTTAGGGTAGTTTTAGTTACTGAACTTGAACTATTTATTTTTTTCTTCCAAAAAAACTCAAAAGTGCAACTTGTGACCGGTACCGATAGATTGCTCATAATTAGGTCTATCATTGATAAAAATACTAGATTCCACCATGGAGGCGTTTATAAGGGTAGTTACGATAGCTGAAAATTTTATTTTTTTTCTTCCAAAAAGCTCAAAAGTGCAACTTGTGACCGGTACTGATAGATTGCTCTTGATTAGGTCTATCATTGGTAAAAAAACACATTCCTCCATGGAAGCCTTTAGAAGGAATTGTCAAAATTTCCAGTTTAGTAACTCAAACTACCCTAATATAATATTTTGACAATCGATTCCTCCTAAAGGCTACCATGGATTTCCATAATATTTCAACCTATATGCTTTTCGAAAAGTTGTTCAGTATTATGGCAAGGTTCA
Source organism: Keiferia lycopersicella (assembly GCA_029255805.1). Lineage (NCBI taxonomy): Eukaryota > Metazoa > Arthropoda > Insecta > Lepidoptera > Gelechiidae > Keiferia > Keiferia lycopersicella. The sequence goes on from JARACZ010000024.1 coordinate 2,629,479, forward strand.
CACACACATACACACACACATATAACGCCGATTTCTCTTGCGGGATAGGCAGAGCGCAAACGGTCGTAAAAATTCAGTCGCCAACACCACGTCTGAAAAAGTGAGGGCTGTTTCAGACTATTGATTACTATAGTGACAGGTTGTCAGTCTGTCGCCTAAAAATTGCAATGCACATGAAACCCTCGAGGTCCTTAGTCGCCTCTTACGACACCCGCGGGAATCAAATGGGGTCATAATAAAATAATTGCATATAAGTCATTCATTATATCATTCATACATGTTACACATGAGACACCAATGCGAAAATTTTGCGGCTTACCTTGAGTGAAATGAGACTCATTTTATGCTTCTCTACCTACCCACTTAGAAAGCTGTCCCCTTGGGCCCGAAATAGGGCATGATGGCGTAGGGATGTAAAGAAATATCGATTAAGCATGTTCTTATACTTAAAAGTTTATTCTCATAAAGAATTACTACATAGTATAAAGCAAAGTCGCTTTTCGCGTCTGTCTGTATTATGTTTGCTTAAATATTTAACTACACAACGGATTTTCATGCAGGAAGACATCTTATTCCCACAGAAAAATGAGTTGCAGCGGGCGCAGCCGCGTGGGCAGGCCGCTAGTATTGTATAATATTGATAATTCACAAATGTGTACCTAACATTTATTTTATAAATTCCTAATGACACAAAAATCTTATGACTTCCAATACATTTAGTACACTTAGCTGTGCATTTAATAAATAGTATTGCAGCTTTTAATTGATTTGTTTCTGAATCAAATCATACAATAGCTGAAATCGTAAATTCACTTTTAGCTGTAAAAATAGCTTAAGAAAAAAATAAGGTGTGTAGTTTTAAGGCAAGGCCGGCCAGCAAATTTCCTAGGCGGGCAAAATTGTGTCTTGGACACCGGGTCGAATTATCCGTATTTTTTCTTGGGTTTGTAAATCAAATTAATGATATTTGACAAATTGCATAGTAATTATCCAGGTATCCAGTGACTTTTGATTACCTAACTTAAAATGAAATCGAAACCTGCCTTTTTATTCTAACTGGCTAGTCAGACTAAAAGATTATAGAAAAAATCTTCCCATTGCAATAATTTTATTACGAACTAGCTGCCTGCTCCAGCGGCTACGCCCGCTGCAACTCATTTTCCCGTGGGAATAAGGATATTTCCCGGTAAGTATTATACATAAAAACCTTCCTCTTGAATCACTTCATCTATTTAAAAAAACCTGCATTAAAGTCGGTCGTGTAGTTTTAAAGATTTAAGCAAACATATTATAATACAGACAGACACGAAAAGCGACTCTGCTTTATACCATGTAGTGACTAAGTAAAAGTATCATAGAAAAAGCGTTTTTATGATACGCAAGTCACATCACTACGAAGTTGTCACTTCACGCAGTGGCGGCTAACCGCCGAGAAAAATAGGTGTCGCTTTACATTGAAAGATGAAAAGTGGGCTCACTTTGCGTTTTTGGGAATATTATTTCTGATGACTAGGCCTTGGAACTTGACACCCTATTAGGCACTCACAATAGGCTTGCTTCCTGACAGGTCAAAAGAGCTACTTTTTAAAACGATCTAAAACGGTATTTTGTTTGAAGAAGTAGAAGTATGACGTCACGCTGTTAGTATTATGATGGCGTAAAAAAAAACTCTTACCTAGTAAAATTACGGCCGTTAAGGCCACGTCTGATAAATGTTTGAGTATTGTTTCAGATAAGTCGTGTATCACTATAATGACAGGTTGTCAGCCTGTCGTCTAAAATTGCAATACACATGAAACCCTCGAGTCCCTTAGTCGGCTTTTACGACACCCACGGGAAAGAAATACATTTATAGTTTACCGAAATATTCCAAGTTTGAATTACTCAACAGAAAAATAGTATAAAAGGTGCTTTGATGCCATCCAAAACTGCGAGATATGACGTCATCTATCAGTATTTTCATAAAAAATATCGTTTTAAAAAAATTGCTCATTTATCTGCCAGTTATCATGCCTATTGACTGGGACTTGAGTGTTAGCTCCGAGAAATTCAAAAGGCGCATTCATTTTGTAAGATGAGTGGATGAATTTGTACTTTTTTGAAAGTTTCATGGTTAAGAGTTTTGTATCGGGTCGGGATTCGAGCTTTGAAAAGAGTTGTAGAAGTAACATCAAGCCCCTGATATTTTTCGTGTCTTCAGAAATAGCTTCAATATAAAGTTGCAAAATTCACGTAGTACTAAGGCGGATCGCACACTTGACGCACGACGGAGCCCAAAAATATCGCAGCGGTCTGTCAGATCCATACTAGAAACGTAACTATCATACGTGATCTTGTTATATATTCGGGTATATTGCAAGTCATATATCTGAATAAATGACTTGCCAAAATTGACAATAGTTTACCAATTTTTTCAATGTTTGAATGGTAATTTTTTCAACTTTTCCGCTTGTAAGACTGATCTTATAAGCGAAAAAGTTGAAAAAATTACCATTGAAACAGCTAGGACAAAGAGGTCATTCAAATACTTATCTTCCCCGACCGAGGATCGGAACCGGAAACTCAGATTTGGGATTGAGGGTTAAATTTGCCTTTTTGGGCTGTGAAAAAAATTCGACACTTATTTCCCTATCATTCTGTAAAAAGCGATATTCACACAAGTACCGCATAAATTTCCGGTGTTTTCCGGTAACGTTTTTCGCAAAAATACTTAATTAAATACTATACGAAAATCACTACATACAAAAGCAAAGTAGCTTTTCGCGTGTTTTCTGTCTGTATGTTTGTATGTTTGCTTAATTCTTTAAAAATACACAACGGATTTTGATGGAGGTTTTTGTAGTAGATGGAGTAATTCAAGAGGAAGGTTTTTATGTATAATACTTGCCGGGAAAAATCTTTATTCCCACGGGAAAATGAGTTGCAGCGGGCGCAGCCGTTGGGGCAGGCATGGAAAATCGCATGATACATAACTCATCTGAAACGCCACTCAAATGTTTGTCAGATGCTCTGTCTTCCCCGCGCGGGATAAATAAGAGTATGTTTGGAAAAACACATTTTGGCTGTCAAATGTTGTCATTTTTATCATGACTGTTATGTCGTAATTTCGTCCGATGCGTGAGGGATGCCCTGGAACTCAAACAGTAACTAAAGACAACTAATACTGTAATGGAACGAAAACATTTAATCAGCCTGTTCAAATACAAGATATTGGATTCCACCTCTTAATAATTGCTTTTTCGCATACGCTGATTTTTACTTCCCATTTTGGTTATAGGTAATGGCTTCGAGCACCCTTTAAGATATGTAGACTGGTTTGCAATGTTATGTTTGCCGTGTTATGCTTAGAATAGCATCATCCTATAGAGGCTGTAAGAGGCGGTGTAACGAAAACTTTGCAGGCGTGATCAGACCATGGCAGTGAACAACAAATTCCATACAAAATTCCTGATCAGCTGACTGACTTTGTATGGGAACTCGAATAAACTTTTTTGTTTCCCAACATAGCCCCCATAGAAAAAGTTTTTCAGTTTCATGGTCTGATCACGCCTGTAAAGTTTTCGTTACACCGTCTCTTACACCCTGTATACCCACTCACGGGTGTCGTATGACTTTTAATATGGCGACATCTGTTGACTTGAAAACAATAAACATTAATTGTAAAAAATGTAAAGAGTACTTTAAAAAATGCACATTTACCACCCATTATTTCAAAGTAAGTATAGTAGTAATATATCTCTTTATCAGAATATAAATATACAGCTCAAATAAGTGGTGGTTTAGATGACTCCCAGCATGGTTTTCGGTCTGGTCGCTCTACCACCACAAATCATATTGCCTTCGTCGATTATGTAGCGTCCCAAATGGATATCCGTTATCAGGTAGACGCTGCATATTTCGACTTTAAAAAGGCATTTGATTTGGTGGACAATGACATCATACTTAGGAAACTAGCGTTATTTGGGTTCACTCCTGTGCTCCTAAAATTTTTCGCGAGCTACCTAAGTGACCGCATGCAGTTCGTCAGAGTAAATGGTTACCAGTCGGATACGTACTATACTCGCTCAGGCTTAAGTCAAGGCTCAGTTCTAGGACCAACTCTATTCTTGATTATGATAAACGACTTGCCAACGGTTTTGGATGGAGCTCATTGTTTGATGTTTGCAGACGATTTAGAGCTTTATGTCGCTGTCAAAGACGTTAGTGACTGCCTTGCTTTACAGTCGGACATTGATGCATTTATTAACTGGTGCAAAATCAACAAGCTCACCCTCAATGCTGCAAAGTGCAAAGTTATTACTTTCACGAGATCCAAGACTCCCGTACAGTACACTTACTCAATATGTACTAATAACCTCGAGCGAGTAGAGTCAATCCGTGATCTTGGTTTAAAAATGGACACCAGGCTTGACTTTCATGAGCATATTGTGACCATCTGCAAGCAAGCAAACAAAACACTGGGCTTCATTATGAGAACCGCTGCACAGTTTCCTACTGATAGAGTTGCGACCATACTCTACAACTCTTATGTCAGATCCAAATTGGAGTTTGGGGCAGTGGTCTGGGATCCGCATGAAGACACGTACCTGATCATGGTCGAGAGGGTCCAGAGAAAGTTTGCCAGATACTTATACAAACGGAAATATGGGTACTACCCATGGCTATTTCCTTCCCTTTTCGTATCTGGCATGGTTGATCTGGACACACTAGAGCTAAGACGAAAGGTACAGCTCATAACCCATTTTTCCCTCCTCCTCCGTGGCAAAATCAGTGATTCTGCAGTCTTAGGCAATATTAGTTTATTTGTACCCGACAAATATATACGCACCGGACGCCGAAAGCATATGTTACTGGCGGCACCCGTATGCCGTACCTGGCATGCTCGCAATGCGCCAACGTACAGAGCAATTGCTCTGATAAATGAGATGGTGGCTAAGGTCCAAGATGCCGACATTTTTTGCGACCTTATTGCTGCTCTAATTAAATATGCAAGATATTTTCTTAGCCATAAATCATAGTTTTAGTGTAACATAGGTGTGTTACTTTTACTTTTATTATTACCTTGTAAGGCATTAGCAATGTAAGCGCTTTGGTTAAATTACTGTAAGCTTATATTTGTGATTAAATAAATAAAAATCTAAAATCTAAACCCCACAAACTTAGCCAAAAGGATTCGGAACGTGCAGTCGCGTCCGAACGCAATTATTTATTGCTTTTACAGATACAAATACAGATAAGTTTACAAATAAGTTTATTGAAAATAAAATTTTTAATCTAATTGACAGATGGCTGCCGATTTATCGACTTTTTTGCTGATTTTGTTAGAGGATTGTTAGTCTGATTCCCATCTCCTTGCCAGAATATAAACCCCATAAACTTAACCCTGGTTTAATTCAATGAGATCTCATTGTGATGCGGATCGTGCAGTCGCGTCCGAGAAGATATCGCTTTTAAAGATGGCCGCCGATTTATCTTTTTTTACTGATTTTTTTATGAGATTATTCAAGAAATTTCGGAATTTGCCGTGTGATGCCGGTTTAGAATAGCAATTTACGCCATTTCTTCCCGCGGGTGTCGTAAGAGGCGACTAAGGGACTCGAGAGAATCGTTGTATTACAATTTTTAGGCGACAGGCTGACAACCAGTCACTATATGACACATGTTTTCTGAAACAACCTTGGAAAACAATCCCTAAAAATGTCAGACGTGGCGATAGCGACCGTATTCTTACGGCCGTTAACGCTCTGCCTATCCCGCAAGGGATAAAGACGTGATATATGTATGTATGTATTATTTAGGAATATTTCTGACTAAGATTACTGCGAACTTGCAGTTAATATTTATTGATTCTGTAATAGTAGTTAGCACTGCCCAAGATTTTTAAGGACTTACCTATGTATTATCATAAGAACGAGCTTATCAGTAAAAAGGTAAATGTATTATTTTTCTGACTTTAATCGGCTGGTTCACCCCTTAAAATAGTTGCAACAATTTTTTTGTACACCTGTATAGTCAACTTGAAACTTTTGACGAACCATCGTACTTACTTAGCCCGCAATGTCCTAACCAGGCTAGGAACGAATTCACAAAGTGTTAAATATCAACTTTGTGAGTGACCCACTTCTGCGTCAAAGGCAGTCGCACTACCACTCCGCCGGTCGTCCTACACGTGACTCGTATCATTATAAGACTGCGTGTTTCGATTCAGAACACCCTGTATACACATTGCGTATGCGACGCGTCCCCTGTATCTTTGCCTATTCATTTTATTTTGTTTGGACGTGACGGGTTTTTGTGAACTGTGGGCGGGTTAGTATTTTTTATTGTCTGTCTTTTTTAATACACGTTTCTTTTTGGCAAAAGATAGGTATTTTTATAATATGCCTTGAGATGCCGGCTTAGAATAGCATCACCCCACATCCTTCCCGCGGGTATCGTAAGAGGCGACTACAGGATTTGAGAGTATTGGTGTATTACAATTTTTAGGCGACAGGCTGACAACCAGTCACTATAGTGATACACATGTTTTCTGAAACAACCTTGGAAAACAATCCTCAAAAATGTCAGACGCGGCGATAGTGACCGTATTCTTACGGCCGTTAACGCTCTGCCTACCCTGCAAGGTATAAAGGCATAAAGGCTATTTTATAAGGTATAAAATAGCGAGCGCTGCTGCCAGCACAGCGCCCCGAATGGCGCGGGATGGTTAAGAGGCAAGTCCGCGAGTTTGAGGAACAGCGTAAAGCAGACCTCGACGCTAAGCGCGATGAGCTGAAGGCCCGTCCACCCGTCGCCATTAACTATAATTATGTGAATGGCAAACTCACGTGTCCACACTGTGCACGGGAGTTTACTGACAACATTGGCTACAATAGCCATCTCCGGGCGCATTAGCGAGATCTGATTAGGAGTCGAAGTGGTCGCCATGGCCGAAATCGGTCGGAGAGATTCATTTTTATCGTAGCTTCTGCTACGGCGTAGCACATCGACGCGTAGCTGGGCTACGTTCGTAGTAAATGCCTTATGTAGCAACATTACGGACCGGGGCGTACCTCTATACTAGATTTATGGCTTGCATTTGTTTGAAACTAGTAAACAGTGTGATGCTGGCTTAAAATAGCATCACACTATTACCTGTAGATGTCGTTAAAGGCGAGTAAGGGATGAATCCAGGGAATTGGCAGAAAAGTTCTTTGTGTATATCTACAAAATATTGCACTGCGCTCGCCAATCCGCTCCCAAATGTGATGAGCATGGTGGATTGGGGAAGGCCCATGTCCCGCAGTGGACTATATTAGCTGTAGAAGTAAATATTTCTTTGCATATAAATGTTGATCTAGTTAAGACTCATTGTTCATAGAAAAATATCTTTGATCAATTTCCTCGATAAATTTCCTGTAAAACTGAACATTTTAAGTATTCAGTTTAAGTAGTAAGCCTACTAAATTATGTATTCACAAATCACGCCTTTATACCTGGCGGGGTAGGCAGAGCGGTACCGATCGCAAAATCACGGTCATTATCGCCACGTCCTTTAGTCGCCTCTTACGACACCCGCGGAAAAGAAATGGGGTGATGTAATTCTAAGCCGGCATCACACGGCAAAAGGCTACTATAAAATAAAAAAGCCTCATGATTTCTCCCGGAAGTGTTTATAAAAGCGGAGTGTAATTGTATAATTACTTCCGGATTATCATATTACCATACATTACTTTCTCGGGGGACGTGAAGGCAAAGCAGATTATAGCGGAAATATTTTTAAACTAGCTTTTGCCCGCGACTTCGTTCGCGTGGACTTCAGGTTCGTCCCGTCTTCGTATAAGCTATAGCCTATGTGTTATTCTGATGTATAAGCTATATTGTGGTAAAGTTTCATTCAAATCCATTCAGTAGTTTTTACGTGAAAGAGTAACAAACATCCATACATCCATACTTACAAACTTTCGCCTTTATAATAGTAGTAGGATATTACCATACATTACTTTCTCGGGGGACGTGACGGCAAAACAGATTACAGCTGAAATATTTTTAAATGAGATTAATACGAGTTTTTCTAAATACAACCGGTATTTTTGTGCTTTGTATTTTAAAACAGTTATGGAAAGAAAGGATTTGTTTGATTTTTTTTAACCTTACATACAATTTTTGATACTTATATAACCTTTACCGGATTAGTAAGTATAATACAAAATAATTCAGAGTGTAAAAGAGAGTTTACGGCAAATATTTTAAGGGCTGAAACGGTCCATGAAACTGAACAACGTTCCCTAAGAAACCTAGGTCGAAATTTTTTTTTTTTTTGGAGTTTCCATACAGTTGACTTGCTCGTCTGCTACATTTTGTATGGGAGGTCCAAATTTTTTTTCATATTGTGTGAAAATATTAGCTGCAAATATTTTAAGGGGTGAATCAGCCCATGAAACTGAACAACTCTCGCTAAGAAACATGAGAAATATGAAAAAAAAATTAGACCTTCCATACACATTGACTTGGTAGGTTGGTAATTTTGTACGGGAAGTCCAAAATTATCTTTTATATTTCGACCTCTGTTTCTAGGGGAAAGTTGTTCAGTTTCATGGGTTGATTCACATACATACATACATACATACATACATATATCACGCCTTTATCCCTCGCGGGGTTGGCAGAGCGTTAATGGCCGTAAGAATACGGTCGTTATCGCCACGTCTGACATTTTTGAGGATTGTTTTCCAAGGTTGTTTCAGAAAACATGTGTATTACTATAGTGACAGGTTGTCAGCCTGTCGCCTAAAAATTGTAATACACCAATACTCTCGAGTCCCTTAGTCGCCTCTTACGACACCCACGGGAAGGATGTGGGGTGATGCTATTCGAAGCCGGCATCACACGGCACATTTCACCCCTTAAAATATTTGCAGCAATTTTTTTTACACCCTGTATAGTAGAGCACCTCGTTCAAATTATAGAGGGATTACTAGCGTTTTCTAGGTTACCCCTTTTTGTGTACTTATAAAAACGCTTACCGATAAGTTGTTATTTTGGTTATAAATGAGGACCCAATGAGTTGCTAAAATCCTAACGAAAACCAATCAGTCACAGGCATTTATACAGGGTGTAAATATATTAGCTGCAAATATTTTAAAGGGGTGAATCAGCCCATAAAACTGAACAACTTTACCCAAGGAACATAGGTCTAAATATGTATGAAAAAAGAATTTGGACCACCAATACGAAATTTTATGGGAGGTCCTAAAAATTTTCTCATATTTCGAACTATGTTTCTTGGGAAAAGTTGTTCAGTTTCATGGGCTTATATACTATGAGCATCAAATCAACTTGCACTTAATATCTTTACATACATACATACACAAATCACGCCTTTATCCCTTGCGGGGTAGGCAGAGCATTAACGATCGTAAAATTGCGGTCGTTTTCGCCACGTCCGACAAGTATTGAGGGCCCCTTCAAATGATTCTTGTATCACTGTAGTAACAGGTTGTCAGCATGTCGCCTAAAGTTGTAATACGTGGTGATACACATGAAACCCTCGAGTCCCATAGTTTCCTCTTACACCCGCGGCAAGAATTGGGGAGATGCTATTCTATGCCGGCATCACACGGCACGTTAAGTATTCGAAATTACTTAAGGCCGCGCATCACAATTTTTCCGTCATTTTAACAGTTTTTTTTTTTATGATTTTTGTTGTATCTTACTACTTTAAAACCAGAATGTTGGTTCCTTAGATGGGCCAATTAACGTGCTGCTAGTACAATCACGATCTAAATTGATCGGAAGGTGTTCGCGTGATTAAGCGGCTACTTTACAATGCGTTGAAGCGATCTCCCTCATCTAAGAGATTTTCTTATACTGGTAGTTGTTAACAACTGTACGAGAAACCAGATTACGCTGATCCCTTAGATATGTAACTAAGGCGCTTCTCACACTTGACGCCCGTTGGTGCAGATATAGGTATATCGTATCTAGAGCGATTGTCATACAATGCAAAATTAGGTGCTCTTGCGTCAACGTCCGTTTTGAGTAGGTAAGTAATATTGAGTAGATAAGTAGTGGTAGGTAATTTCCTTGCGGCTTGTATAATCAGGATCTAAATAGGGAATTTTCTTTTATTTTCCCAAATTATTGTTCTAGTCGCTGGATAGATGGCGCTGTGCTCGGTATGTTACCGCAAAGAACGGAACGTAATATTTAGTTTTTGATTTTCTGAAACTTGGACTCGGACTCATTTGGAACGAAAGTGTCAGTGTATAACTGTCAGTCAGTGTTGCACTGCTTTTGGCTTTGGAATCTAAACAAAAATCTAGTAACATAGTCGGTTCAACGCCATCTATCGAGTTCTTGGGATACTAGTTTTTATTTTAATTCTCAAAAAGAAAACCTTCTATTGATCGGAAGGTGTTCGCGTGATTAAACGGGCATCTTAGAACGCGTTGAAGCGATCACTCATTTATCTTCCGGCTCGTTTATCGTGTGTTTCTCTTCTTACGATTACTAGCATGATTCAAAGATTACACGCTCTGATTACAGGTACTTAATTTGGAAATTACTACATAGTATAAAGCAAAGTCGCTTTTCACTTCTGTCTGTATGTATGTTTGCTTAAATCTTTAAAACTACACGATGGATTTTGATGCAGGTTATTTTAATAGATAGAGTATTTTAAGAGGAAGGTTTTTTATGTATAATACTTGCGAGAAATTCTTATTCCCACGAGAAAATGCGCTGCAGCGGGCGCAGCTAATAAATAAACTGTATTTCAATTAAAGTACAGTTATCTTTTGTATGTAATCTTCTGAAAATAAAACTTTCGATTGCAATTCCCATGACAATATTTACAAACGACAAATTGTTATACCTATATTTTTTTATTCTTGTAATTGACGATTTCAGCAATATATTGTATTAGGATTTTTAAGTGAAAAGGAAATGTGGTTAATAATATTTATTGAGGTTGAGGTATACATAATTACTTATAAAATCTTATTCTTGTAATTGTACGGTGACACTGCAGTTTTTGCAGTTTAATGATGCATTTTTAGAATTATGATTTTTTATTTGTTTCAGGTAAGTTTTATGGCAGTTAACTACAAGCAAGTTTAATTATTTAGACTATGGACGGGTAAGTAAATAAATTAGACACATGTACACACTAAGGAAGTACTCTATGATGATGACATGTGTGATGCACCATGCTCTGACAATATCACATCATATTTGTCGTGTAGAACTGTTTTAATGACTTCCAGCAAACGATCATTTGATATCTAATGTAAAAAAACACAAAATTTATCTTCTCTTTTCGTGTGGGACACCGAGTCGTCCAACGACCCTGTGAACCCTAGTGTCAGAATTTTTCAACCGCCTTCTACAAGCAACATGCTTCTGACATGGTTGTGCAACGACCGCCACCTAAGTAATCGTAGACAACAACCGGGACCTACGGCTTAATGTGCCATGCGAAACACGGAACTTTCTTATGGACAATCCGGTGGTTTAGCCCGCAATGTCCTAACGAGACTGGGGACAAATTTACAAAGTGATAAATATCAACTTTGTGAGTGACCCACCGAGAATCGAACCCGGAACCTTCGGCGTCAAAGGCAGTCGCACTACCACTGCGCCACATCGGTCGCAAACCATATAATGAAAAAAGTTTCGATCAAAAATCAAACAGCAATACGTTCTCTCTACTGATTTCTCATTGGAAATTCGAGCACAAAATTGAGTTTACAATCTTCTTCTCTTCTTCGAAGCGATAGTTGGAATATTCACGCTCGCCTCCGAAGACAATTGCCTCGCTGAATATTAAACCTGTTATTTATTTACATAATGGCCGATGATACTCGCCTTAAGTGACGTACCGTGGAACTGGGGCCACCTCATGAAAAAAACTGTATGCCTTTTTTACATACTTTATCCGCAGTTTTGGTGCAATGATGAAGCTAAATTTAGAAAACTCGAATGATCAATACAATATTTATGGGCGTTCAGTCAGGGTTCGCCATATTTTGCGGGGATTTTGTTAGGAAAACGACAGAATTGTTCTACTAACTCCTTGTATTGTCTTTTCATATTTGTTACAGTATTATTATCACAATATTTCATGATTTCTTCCCATATTCGATTCGATACAATTTACCAAGACGCTACTAGTTTGACAGTTCTTACAAATCTAACTTTCATTTGTTTTCCTTGCGGGAAAGGCAAAGTTGGTATTGCCGCCATACTGCCAAGGAGTTTCTATTCAGCCAGTAGTGGTCTTCGCCGACATATTTGGCACTACATGCCAAAACTTTATTTACAGCGAACATTTCATCGGAATCCATGACAGACATCCAGAGAAACGCAAATAGAGTCTTCATTTTACACCATGTTTTGAAGAGATAATCATGAACAAGTGGCGCTAGGTTGAAGCATATCTCGCCTTAAGTGCGAAAGAGACAGAAAGCGAGGGGGAAGTAGAGATAAGGAATTAAGTATGCCATCATCCCGCGGGCATGGTGGTAATCTTCACGCAACAGAAGTAGCTATCGTATCACCAGCGTATCATTTTGTAAGCATAGCTGAATGCAGCCTTATTTTCCCCATTTTTTTTAAAGCTGCCGTGTAATGCCGGCATAGAATAACATCACGAGACACAACATATGAAACCCTCGAGTCCTTTAGTTGCTTCTTACAACGCAGAAGCAACTAAAGGACTCGAGGGTTTTATGTGTATTACCACGTATTACAACTTTAGGCGACAGGCTGACAACCTGTCACTACAGTGATACACGAATCATCTGAAGAGGCCCTCAATACTTGTCAGACGTGGCGATAACGACCGTAATTTGACTATCGTTAACGCTCTGCCTACCCCGCAAGGAATAAAGGCGAGATTTGTGAATGTATGTATGTATGTTTCTTAAAGCTAGATAAACGAGGCTTTCGTGTTATATTTCCTAAACTACAGATACCTTGAGGCCTTTTTCACATTTAACTCACAACTCAGTGCTAAAATAATGCAGCGGTCTGTGGAGAGTGTGGAAAGTTATGCCGCTCCCGCATCGGTTTATATAGCCACGAAAAGTCATGCCTCAGATTAAATCGTCAGTCACAGACTTACGATGCCAATGATGATATGTAAGTAGGTATGTGAACAAACTGTTAGGATGGAACGTTGTCGTATGCACTGAAACTTTGAGCTACTTACAGTACTAAGGTACCTGATGATCTCTCCGACCGATTTCGGCCATAGCGATCACTTCGACTCCTAATCAGATCGGCGATGATGCGCCCGGAGGCGGCTAGCCAATTTTGCCAGTAAACTCCCGTGCACAGTGTGGACACGTGAGTTTGCCATTTACATAATTATAGTTAATGGCGACGGGTGGACGGGCCTTTAACTCATCGCGCTTAGCGTCGAGGTCTGCTTTATGCTGTTCCTCAAACTCGCGGACTTGCCTCTTAACCATCCCGCACCATTCAGGGCGCTGTGCCTGTACCTACTCATGTAGTGATGTAAGCATTAGTTACAAAGTTTGGTGGCTGCGGTCAGCCGCATCGTAACTTGTACCCACTGGCTTCAGCCACAGAAAGCTACAAACTTTGTGTCTGGTTACGATAGGTCCGTGTGTGACGCCGGAATGGCATCACCCCATTTTTAGTTATAAAAGATGTAAAATACGCTAGTGGACTGGGTGACCCAGTCTGGGTCATTAATCACAACATAGTAGTATAAAGCAAAGTAGCTTTTCGCTTCTGTCTGTATGTACGTTTCTTTAAAATTACACAACGGACTTTGATGTAAGTTTTTTTAATAGATAGAGTGATTCAAGAGAAAGGTTTTTATGTATAATATTGGGAAAATGTCCTATTCCCACGGGAAAATGAGTTGCAGCGGGCGCAGCCGCTGGGGTAGGTCGCTTCTAAAATATGTAAGTTGTGCGCTTCTTCTTCTTTTCGTGTGGGACACCGAGTCGTCCAACGACCCGATGAACCCTAGTGTCAGAATTTTTCAACCGCCTTCTACAAGTAGCAGGCTTCTGACATGGTTGTGTAACGACTGCCGTCTAAGTGATCATAGACAGCAACCGGGACCTACGGCTTAACGTGCCATCCGAAACACGGAACCATCTTACTTACGGACAATCGGGTGGTACAGCCCGCAATGTCCTAACCAGACTGGGAACAAAAGACTGGGAAAAAGGAAACAAGTGATAAATATCAACTTTGTGAGTGACCCACCGAAAATCGAACCCGGGACCTTCTGCGTCAAAGGCAGTCGCACTACCACTGCGCCACATCTGCGCTTAAAACGATAGACTGTTAAGACTGTCGCCAAACCACCTGCCAAGTGTAATATGGCAAATAGACCCTAAAGGGGTGCGCCCATGTCCAGTAGTGGGCTTTGATGTTAAAGCTATGTCAAGTAAGTCTACACACACACATACACGGACACACACAAACACACACACACAAACACACACACACACACACACACACACACACACACACACGCAAATCATGTCTATACAGGCGGGGTAGGCAGAGTTTACAACCGTAAAATTGCGGTCTTTATCGCCACGTCTGACAATATTTGAAAGTCGTTTCAGACAAGTCATGCATTACCATAGTGACAGGTTGTCAGCCTGTAGCCCAAAATTGCAATACAAATGAAACTCTCGAGTCCCAAGCAAGTCTACAATAATAATAATAAATTCTCATTGTCTGACGTCAGTATATACAGCTGTAAAGCGATGTTCTACAGATGCCTTACATAATTGTAAAGCTGTATTTTATCCAATTATCGCTACCTTGTAAAGGTTACACGCTACTAGGGCTGTGTAGTTGATCCGTTATTTTAAAATGTTTATACACATACATATATCACGCTTTTATCCCTTGCGGGGTAGGCAAAGCGTTAACGGCCGTAAGAATACGGTCGCTTTCGCCACGTTTGACATTTTGGAGGATTGTTTTCCAAGATTGTTTCAGAAAACATGTGTATCACTTAGTCGGCTTCTCCGACACCCACGGGAAAGAAATAGGGTGATGCTATTCTAAGCCGGCATCACATGGCGCACGTCACATTTAACTACTGAATTTCCGGATCGTTGTATAGACTATAGTGACAGGTTGTCATCGCGTTGCCTGAAAATGTTATACACCAATACTTTGGAGTCCCTTAGAATTGTTATACTATAGGTACTATTAGGCGAGGAAAACACTTGTAGATATAAGTAAACATACATACAGACAGACGCGAACTTTATACTATGTAATGATACTTTAATGGTCCTAGTTTAGCTAGTGCCTGCGGCTCGCATTCTTACTTGGCATCGTACTTTTTTATTCAAAATTCCAGGACATCACCATTCTCCTTGCCTTATCCCGTTCTCTGTCGGGGTCGCCTACCTAACCTAGAGGAGTTGATATGGAACCAAGTTTTTAAACCAAGCGACTGCCATCTGACCTCTGCAACCCGAAGGCTAACCTGGCCCGAATCCTAGGTTAAGTCACATTCAAATATCATCTAATTACAAATTTTATTTGAATGTGGGTTTCATCACGATGTTTTTCTTTCACCGTAAGAGCAGTCGGCAAATGTACGTGAGTAAAAACACATTGGTACACAGCAGGGATCGAACTCGTGTCTCACGATTGTAAGACCGGTGTCCTATTCAGTTGGCCACCGACGCTCATTCAATATTTCAGGACAATGATTCAAATAGCACCAATGTTGCATTCCCACCCCTACCGACTGGCATACCAGTGCTGGCGCAAGCGGAAGTGCCAGACGCCAATACGGCTTCGTGACATTGTCCAGCGCTGTATTTATACGCGGTGGACGCTGGCCTTTACCGGTAATTAGAAAATGTTGGTTGCTAGAGGGGCAAGAGCAGTCGTGACGTCACACCAAAGAAAATTCATCGAAATGAATCAGATTGTTTATTTACAAGATCATCTTTTCGAAAATCACAATCTGATACATTTTAAAGTTGTAATAGATATACAAGTTATACTTATATATATTATACAAAACTTTGCAGGCGTGATCAGGCCATGACACTGAACAACTTTTTCTATGGCGGGTATGTTGGGATACGAAAACATTTTTTCGAGTTCCCATACAAAGTCACTCAGCTGATCGGGAATTTTGTTTGGAAGGTCGAAAAAAGATCACGTTTACCAACATAGCCCTCATACAAAAACTTGTTCAGTTTCATGGTCTGAGCACGCCATGATTTTCATGATTTTTTTGAATTTATAAAATCATCCACAACCTGTCAATACAGTATTACACGAATCATCTGAAGGGCCCTAAATATTTGGGACTTGCTGATAGCGAGCATATTTTCCCGCCTACCCGGCTATAAATGTTACAGAGACAAAAAGTTAATGGGAAAAATTATTTTAGTGTCAAAATGTAAATGAATGTGCAAATGACAAGAACTAATTGTTATATGTATAATGCGTAGAGGTCTAATTGTTTGATTGACAAAATGTAAAACATACGGCCGTTAACGCTCTGTCTACCCCGCAAGGGATATAGGCGTGATTTGTTTATGTGATGTGGTATAGCGAAAATTTCAAGTTCTGGTAAAATCAATGTAACACAAAAAATTCAACAACTTTCAGCAACATGCAAGAAGACACATTTTATGTTGAACAAAACTATTTACGAATCTAATGTTCGAAAGCATTCGGATATCCGAAAACAATAAATTCGAATACTCTCAACGTCCTTATTTCGTATCGGTAGCGCAAGCAGATAAATTCATGTTTAGATATTGTTTATGATTTCTTTCATGGAAAAGAGCCAAACTTGTTCTGTTCAAAAGTATGCTATTAAATAATAAAGTATAAGATTTAGTTTACACCATAAAGAAATGTATTTTTATTATGCTTAGTAACTTCGCCACGACCGATATGGCGCAGTGGTAGTGCGACTGCCTTTGACGCAGACGGTCCCGGGTTCGATTCTCGGTGGGTCACTCGCAAAGTTGATATTTATCACTTTGTGAATTTGTTCCCAGTCTGGTTAGGACATTGCGGGCTGAACCACCCGATTGCCCGTAAGAAAGATGGTTCCGTGTTTCGGATGGCACGTTAAGCGTAGGTCCCGGTTGCTGTCTATGATTACTTAGACGGCAGTCGTTACACAACCATGTCAGAAGCCTGCTACTTGTAGAAGGTGGTTGAAAAATTCTGACACTAGGGCTCATCGGGTCGTTGGACGACTCGGTGTCCCACACGAAAAGAGAAAAGAGACTTCGCCACGTCTGACAAATGTTTGAGGGTCTTTTCAGATAAGCCGGGCATTACTATAGCGACAGGTGAAATTGCAATACACATGAACCCGAAGCAACCCGAAGGCTAACCTGACTCGAACCCTTGGTGAAGTCATATTCAAATATCATCCGAATTCAAATTTTATTTGAATGTGGGTTTCATCGCGATGTTTTTCCTTCACCGTAAGAGCAGTCGGTAAATGTACGTGAGTAACAACACATTGGCACATGGCGGTGATAGAAATCGGGTCTCACGTTTGTAAGACCGGTATCCTAACCACTTTGCCACCGACGCTCACCGACGCACGCCCAGTATCAAACAAAATGGAAACAAAGTATATTGACTGCTCATCGCGCGGATCATAGCGTTACTTGGCTACCACCAATATTATGGCTTTTGACATAACATTGATTCGCACAGTAACAGGCCCTGATCTCACTTGACGTCGTTGGTGCATATTAGGTATATGTGCGTTCAGTCAGGATTCGCCATATTTTGCGGGGATTTTGTTAGGAAAACGACGGAATTGTTCAATTATCTTCTTTTATTGTCTTTTGATATTTGTTACAGTATTATTATCACATAATTGCATGATTTCCTCACATATTCGATTCGATACAATTCACAGAGACGCTACTAGTTTGACAGTTCTTACAAATCTAACTTTCATTTGTATTCCGTACGGGAAAGGCAAAGGTAGTATGGTCGCCATACTGACAAAGAGTTTCTATTCAGCCAGTGGTATTCGCCAACAGGTATATTACATATATCACAATAAATGCAACAGAGACAAAATATCCAAACGAAAGTTTTTGCGTTGCTCCTATATCAACGTCAGTTTTCGAGGTATTCGATATTTCCTTGCATATGACAGGTATTTGTGATGCATGCGCTAAAATGCGTATTAACGGATGTAAAGTGGGGGACCCGCTTCGACGTGTATATAGCTATGACTATGAGTAAACACAGCTGCACATCGTAACAGTATAGACACGAAACCAATTTCCGTGTTCCGATAAAATTGGCTGTTACATATCGCTGGAGTCAGAGTTGAACCTTGTATGACTACAACTACACAATATCACTACATAGTGTAAAAGTAGACAACGGATTTTGATGCAGTTTTTTTTTTAAATGAATAGAGTGACTCAAAAGGACGGTTTGTGGAACGGAAACAAAAACTTTAAAATGTCACTCCGTTGCTAATAAAATTAATAAAGGAGTCATCACGGCCACAGCGATAACGATGTTTAAAATTTTAATATGCATTTAAATTTTATCAACACAAAATGGTAGAGTGCGTGATAAAATTCCCGAAACGGGTATTTTAATACCCGGCCCAATAAAAAGTGATCGAAATCGGAGAGTTCGGTTGTAAATTTTACTACAGGTTTATTGGATAAAATGTGTCTATTTAAAACACTTTCAAATTAACCATTAGGTTGTAGTTATTCCAATGGATGAACAAATAGTAGATTACGTACTGAGGTATGTAAGCTATCAATAACAACCGAGGTTTTTTAACGCCCGAGCGGAGCGAGGGCGGTACCTTTCCGAGGTTGTTATTGATGCTACATCCGTGGTACGTATACTGCTTTACATATCGAATGAAAAAAGAGTAAAATAAAGCGATAAATACAAGAAAACGATCCATAAATGATGATTGTATCGTCTGCTATTCAAATTGCACCACTAATCTTTTTTTTCTATGATTGAAAAATATTGAATTAATATGAAAGAAAAGTATCCTAACATAAAGTAGACATTTTTCTAATCGTAGGGATATTAGTCATTTTTACTTTTGTCATTGTAATATTGAGTAATAATTCGACAAACTCATTTATTGAGGTTATAAAAATACAGATTAAAAATATAATTCCTGCGTTCAAGCAACACAATTCGTAGCGGCCAGTTCGAAATTTAAAATCATATACAACTAATTGGATGCAACTCCTATTAAAAAGAAGAAGAAATTGATTTTAACTTTTTAATTGCCGCGATTCTATTGGTTCTTTTTCTAGTTCCATATTTAAAATTACTTACAGGCTTAGTTTTAAAACCTCGCCTGTAAGTTGAACTTACAGGTCGTGTTTTTTGTCGGTAATGACCTACTTTCAGAGCATGAGATATGTAAAAATCATTTATAATTTATTTATTTCAAAACTTATATTTACGGTCTAGCTACACATGTATTATGCCTCAGCCTTAAGTCTATCTGTTAAGAAAAACCCATCAAAATATTTTACGTTGCTTAAGACTAGTAAGACTCCGAAAGATTTGACGGGTTTTTCTTAATAGATAAGACAAGGGTTAGGCATATTTTGTTCGTAAAAAAATTGTGCGGAATTCAAAAGCAATGAATTCGAAAAGTTAACAAGCGTGTGGTGAATCGGATCAAAAATGGTAAAAAAGAGATTTTACGATATGTTATAAACACACAAAGCGAACCAAACAATTCCAATCAAAAACCTTCGTTTGGAACTCCCGATCCAACGAACCAATAAGGTTAATCGCACACACACCGGATGATATTCCAGTTTGTGCCACCAATCATACAAATCTTCTTTCTTCTTTTCGTGTGGGACACCGAGTCGTCCAACGACCCGATGAACCCTAGTCTCAGAATTTTTCAACCGCCTACTACAAGTAGCAAGCTTCTGACATGGTCGTTTAACAAGCGCCGTCTATATGATCATAGACAGCAACCGGGACCTACGGCTTAATGTGTCATCCGAAACACGGAACCATCTTACTTACGGATAATCGGGTGGTTCAGCCCGACGTTTCTTGTATGGATCTAACAAACTGCTGCGAAATTTTTGCGCTTTATCATGCGTCAAGTGTGCGATCCGCCTTAGCAAAGGTATCGTAATCACAAGGAATGTTGCAGCCCATACATCAGGAAAGCGTTTAGATCCAGTTCAAATTCTAATGTTACAGCCACTATTTGATGCAGCGGCATCTGCCATGACATTAGGTTTTTCTGTACATTTGTAAATTTCTTCATCTAAAAAACCGGATCAGAAAAAACAACGGAAATTCATGCGGTGTGTGTGTAAACCTTCTAAGGGTCGATGAAAATTTTACGCCGCTTTTTACTGTCCCTGCTGAAACTGCTGTGTTGTAAAATCGCGTGAAGAAAAATTAGAAATGAAAAAAATTCAGAGACCAGAAGTTTAGTACAACAAAAATGTTTGTTGGGAATTTAATTCTTTCACAGTGCTATATTATTCTCATAAATAAAAAAAAAATTTGAAAAAATGTGAAGCATCTGCCGGGGCTCGAGCCTAGGATACATAGGGTACTGTCTCACTGCTTTATGCTGCTTTATTGCTATGGATGTTTTCCGAAATAAATTTATTATTATATTATTATTATTATTTATTAGTGAGAGCTACACATACACGCGCCACGCGCTAAAATAACGCTGCGTAACGCTAGCGTCTGTCAGATTCATACTAGAAACGTCATTCCCCATACTAAAACCGCTCTTACCGCAGGTCCAACGCACGACGCTGCGCTGCGCCAACAGCGGTTGTGCATTGGATCTGACAGACACATGCAGAGTTATTTTAACGCTGCGTTGTGCGTCAAGTTTGAATGCGGCTAAAATTTCAACAATTCAACATTCGTTTAGAAACGAAAATAAAAAGTAATTACGTGTATAGCTACACGCTATTTTCTAAATTACGGGATACTTAAACTAGATTAAGTTTTCGTTTTACATTTGAAATTATATTGCATGCATTTTATTGCATTTAGCATAAGTAATGAAATAATTTTATAGCATTTTAGTATTATTTCATTTTTTAAAATTATTTCATTTTTTGCTATATTCTGCAGATTACTTACAAATTGCATTATGTTAAGTGCTTTTATAAAAAGACCTTGTTTTTAACACAACACGTTTCAATGTTGAATTATGCACCAGATATTTATCATTAAAAATAAAGGCCGTGTGATGCCGGCTTAGAATAGCATCACCCCATATCCTACCCGCGGGTGTCGTAAGAGGCGACTAAGGGACTCAAGGGTATTGGTGTATTACAATTTTTAGGCGACAGGCTCACAACCTGTCACTAAAGTGATACACATGTTTTCTGAAACAACCTTGGAAAACAATCCTCAAAAATGTCAGACGTGGCGATAGCGACCGTATTCTTGCGGCCGTTAACGCTCTTCCCACAAGGGATAAAGGCGCGATATAAGTCCCAAGCGATTCCCGCCATGTACCAATTCCAAGGATTTGGGCCAGGTTTGCCTTCGAGTTTCAGAGGTCAGATAGCAGTCGTTCTGTGTAAAAACTTGGTTCCATGTCAAATCCCCTAGGTTAGGTAGCCGACCCCGGAAAAGAACTGCAAGATTACAAGATTCAAGATTTCTATCGTTTATTTCCAAGTAGGTTCACAACGAATCTTTTAGAAAGTCAGTAATTTACAATACAATGCTGTCTTTAAATAAATAAATTAGTAATTGTAAAAAAGAGAAAATTGTCAGACACAATTTTGAGGAATCACTGACACATTGTTCACAAGGAGAATGATAACTGAGTTTTAGATCATATCAACACAATAAGCACTCAATGTCAGCTACAAAACAAATCGTTACACTCATTGTGTTCTAAGGACAACAATACCGACGTCACTCGACCTCGGCGTGACGTCATCACTCGGGTGACGTCACAATCGTGACAGTTATGAGTTTACACACACGCTTAGGGATGCAACATCGTTCATTAGAAACATCGATACCATCATCATCAATTATTTAAGGGCATTGCCCTTGTCGGTGGAGTATCCGCCAGCTTTCTCTGTCCTCCGCCTTCTCCTTGACTTCTCTGTACGACGTGACCATTATTTTCTCCTTTATATGATCCAAATAACTCCTTCTTGGTCTTTCCCTTCCTCTTTTTCCTTCAATCTTGCCTTCATCTATTGTTTAACTGGTCATGCCGATATAATAACATCGATATTTACCGCGTGATGCCGGCATAGAATAGCATCACCCCAATTCTTCCCGCGGGTGTTGTAAGAACCAACTAAGGGACTCGAGGGTTTCAAGTGTATTAGCACGTATTACAACTCTAGGCGATAGGCTGACAAACTGTCAGTACAGTGATTTCAGCACGAATCATCTGAAGGTGCCCTCAATACTTGTTAGACGTGACGATGACGACCGTAATTTTACGATCGTTAACGCTCTGCCTACCCCGCTAGTGTCTGTGTGTGTGTCTGTGTGTGTGTGTGTGTCTGTGTGTGATATTTTTAAAAGTGAAACATCGATGTGGAAAATATCGATGTTTATGAATGATATCGATATGTTTTAAAACATCCCTACACACGCTGACGTGTTGACTCAAGTTGGACACTAGATTTATGACAGCTACATGAGTTATGCGCACTAATATCGTTGTTATCGTTGCCGTGTGATGCCGGCTTAAAATAGCATCACCCCATTCTTTCCCACGGGTGTTGTAAGAGGCTACTAAGGGACTCGAGGGTTTCGTGCGTATTGCAATTTCTTAGGCGACAGGCTGACAAACTGTCACTATAGTAATACACGAATCGTCTGAAAGGGAAAAGGTGTTCGAATTGGTTCGTAGAGATGCTACAAAATCTCTACGGCGGCGTAGCATCGTAGCAAGTAGACTTTTTTTTACTTGACGATTTGAGTTTTGAATGTACACAATATTTGTTTAATAGAATTTATTATTATCTAAACTTTACAATTAAACAGTGTATACCTTATATGGGGTGTAAAAAAATTAGCTGCCAATATTTTAAGGGATGCCCATAAAACTGATCAACTTTCCCCTAGGAACATATAAAATCGTCGAAATGTTTAAAAAAAATTTTGGACCTCCCATACAAAATTACTGACCGACCAAATCAATTTGTATGGGAGGTCCTAAATTTTTTTTCTAAATTTCCACCTATGTTTCTTGGGGAAGTTTATTCAGTTGTATGGACTGATTGACCCCTTAAAATATTTGCAGCTAATATTTTTACACTTTATAAGATAAACAATAGCCTTTTCAAATTCTAGGCTGTCTCTTTGAAAAACCGTACGAGAGCGAAAGAAATAGATCCGTTTCTCAAATAAATATAATTTCTCTCTATGACCGATAGGACTGTTTGGACTGTTTGTTACTCTCTGTCTATATACACTGGACTTCATTTTCGCAGTCGATGGTTGTTGACAGTGACCCTCCAATCTCCTCGGCTGAATATTTGGACCTAACAGAGATAAGAAAATAGTACAAGTAGCTCTGCCAACGTACAAAGTGAAGCCGTTAGTACAAATGCATTATTGTAGACATTGTCTTACTACACATACATATATCACGCCTTCATCCCTTTCGAGGTAGGCAGAGCGTCAACAGCCGTATAAAATACGGTCGCTATCGCCACGTCTGACAAATAATGAGGGCTCTTTCAGATGGTTCGTGTATTTAATATAGTGACAGGTTGTCAGCCTGTCGCCTAAAGTTGAACCCCTTGAGTCCCTTAGTCGCCTCGTACGACACCCGCGGGAAAGGAATGAATTGATGCCATTCTAAGCCGGCATCACCAGGCATACGGCATCACCAGGCATACGGCATTGGGACATTGCGGACTGAACAACCCGATTGTCCGTAAGTAAGATGGTTCCGTGTTTCGCACGGTAAGCCGTAGGTCCCGGTTGCTGTCTATGATCACTTAAACGGCGGTCGTTACACAACCATGTCAGAACCGGCTACTTGTAGAAGGCGGTTAAAAATCTCTGACACTAGGGTTCACCGCGTCGTTGGACGACTCGGTGTCTCACTTTCTATCTTTTTTTTTTACTCTAAGTCTGACTTTCCAAATCCATTGAATTGATTTATTCTCGTTTGTACATTGGAATTGTTTGACTGTTTGTCCATATTTTATTCATGGGGCTCTGGTGTTGAATTTTATTAACGGCCTGAAATATTTTAGGCGTGAAATTTGATTTTGATCAAATATTAAAATCGCCTTTGTTGTTTACGACAAGGTGATTTAGTAGGGAAAATATAATTAAATCTTTATAAAAGGAAGTCAAAGTAGGACAACAAAGTTTGCAGCTTCCTTTATTTTACAAGGTATCCCTTCAGTAAGATTCTGTGCTTTGGAGGGCACGTTAAACCCGGGAATGATATGAGAGTCGTTTAATATATTATCGGTATTGAGGTGACTCCATTAAATCTGCTGTTGGACAGTAATTAAATTTCACAGACTGGCGCATACAAAATTAAGTTATAGCTGATTTAAAAATAAACGAAGAAACCTTTAGAAACGAAACGAAGCGAATTTAGCTGTAAGTAGATTAACTTAGTCAAGACAAGTGTTCTCGTTAAAGGCGGATCGCACATCTATCGCACGACGAGCCGCTAAAATATCGCAGCGGTCTGTCCGATCTATACTAAAAATGTCAATCCCCATACTAAAACCGCACTCGACTTACGACGCTGCAATAGCGCTGCGTCAACAGCGGTTGAGCGGTTTTAGTATGGCTATTGACATATCTAGTATGGATCTGACAGACCGCTGCGATTTTTTTGCGGTTCGTCGTGCGTCAAGTGTGCGATCCGCCTAAACGAAGAATTCAGAAACGAAACGAAGCGAACTTAGCTATAAGTAGATTCACTTAGTCAAGACAAGTGTTCTCGTTAAACTCTCCAATCATGAGCCGGCTCAAAGGACCAATGAGTGTTTTACCAATAAATCGAACAATATTTTAGGCGGATCGCACGTTTTACGCACAACGCTCCGCTAAAATAAAGCATCCGTGAAGCAGCGGTCTGTCAGATCCGTACTAGAAACGTCAATCCCCATACTAAAACCACTTAATCGCTGTTGACGCATCCGTCAAAATAACGTCGCCGTAACGCATCCGTTTTCGTATGGGGATTGTATTTATCTGATAGACCGCTGCGTTACGGATGCGTTATTCTAGCGCTCCGTTGAGCGTTAAGTGTGCGATACGTTTTACTTGCAAATATGTGCTGTGAAATTTTCGTGAGCATCAGGAAAATTATCATTTGATTGCATATTCTGAAAATGTCGAAGAAAATATCTTAAAATATAGCATAGTTGTATACTCTGATAATTTTATAGTGGTAATCATAGTTTTTTTAGATTTCAAAACACACAGTTACCGATTCCATAATATCAGTAATATTTTCAGTCTTCCTATATAACTCATAAATACATACATACATACACATATCACGCCTTCGTCCCTTGCAGGGTAGGCAGAGCGTCAACAATCGTGAAATAACGGTCGTTATCGCCACGTCTGACAATTATTGAGGGCCAGTTGATTCGTGTATCACTGTACACAGGTTGTCAGCCTGTCGCCTAAAATTGTAATACACATGAACCCTCGAGTCCCTTGGTTGCCTTTTACAACACCCGCAGGAAGAAAGGGGTGATGCTATTCTAAGCCGGCATCACACGGCATAAAACTCGTAAATAAAAGTTGAAACTGATCCCTTACAAGTTTGAAACACTTATTAATGAACTTGAGTGTATTCTTTAACAAATATTGTACATGTTCAACCCTCCAACGGGAAGTTTTCATATTTATTTAGACACGGTTCGAACGAACCAAGTGTTGGTACAGTCGAGTGCGAAATTAGCAGCACGACGGATGTAGTACCCTCAGGGCGAAGAACACCCTTGACGCACGACGGAGCACAAAAATATCGCAGGGCTCTGTCAGATCCATACTAGAAATGTGAATCCCCATATTAAAAGCACTCAACCGCTGTTGACGCAGCGCTATCGCAGTGTCATCCGTCGAGTGCGGTTTTAGTATGAGTGACGTTTCTAGTATGGATATGACAGACCGCTGCGATATTTTTGTGTTCCGTCGTGCGTCAAGTGTATTCCTCGCCAGGGCATAGCTATACAGGATGTAAAAAAAATTGCTGCAAGGGTGAATTAGTGGACTAGCTAGGTAAAAGG
This sequence comes from Keiferia lycopersicella, assembly GCA_029255805.1. NCBI lineage: Eukaryota > Metazoa > Arthropoda > Insecta > Lepidoptera > Gelechiidae > Keiferia > Keiferia lycopersicella. The sequence goes on from JARACZ010000024.1 coordinate 2,655,722, forward strand.
GTGAACTAGCTAATGAAATTGAACGACTTTCCCCAAGTAACATAGGTTGAAATATGAAAAATAAAATGGGCCTCCCATACAAGATTACCGACCGATCAAGTCAATTTGTATGGGAGGCCCAACAAAAATTCTCATATTCCGACCTATGTTTCTCGGGGAAAGTTGTTCAGTTTCATGGACTGATTCACCTTACATAAACTTGACCGTAAAAGATGTTGTATTGGTAAGATGGTGTAATTGAATTGCGTGTCAGATCGTTGCAGACTTGTGTGCAGAAAATCAAATTACGACGTATCAGAAATTGAGCTCCCGCTCTTAGGTCCGTATTAATAAATCGCACTCAAGTCTGAGATCGATCTCAAGAGCGATTTTGACAAATGTTAGTCAATATTACAGCATCTCAAAGTCGCACTCAAGATCGAATTCAGAGTTGAGTGCGGTTTATAAATACGGGCCTTAGAGTGAATCCGGATCCTCTTGATAGTACGTGCGAAACTATTAATTATAAAGAACAACATATATATATCACGCCTATATCCCTGGCAGGGTAGACAGAGCAACTGCCGTAAGAATGCGGTCGCTATCGCCACGTCTGACATTTTTGAGGATTGTTTTCCAAGGTTGTTCCAGAAAACATGTGTATCACTATAGTGACAAGTTGTCAGCCTTTCGCCTAAAATTTGTAATACACCAATACTCTCGAGTCCCTTAGTCGCCTCTTACGACACCCGCGGGAAGGATGTGGGGTGATGCTATTCTAAGCCGGCATCACACGGCATAAAATATTTGCAGGTAATATACGACGTGTGCACGTGTTCCTTGTAGGCGGCGCGAAGACCGACTGAGCGAGGTATCACACCTGAGCTCACTTGAAGCGGATCAAAATACTTGTTCGGTACGGCCCGTTTATAGCCACTTATACTGGTCGAAGTGCACAAAATCAAATTACGAAGTTTCAGAAATTGAGCTCCCGCTCTTAGAGCCGTATTTATAACAGCATCTCAAAGTCGCACTCAATATCCAACTCAGAGTTGAGTGCGGTTTATAAATATGGGGCTTAGAGTGAATCCGGATGCTCTTGATAGTACATGCGAAATTACATGAAGAACAAATTAGTAGAATAGTTGAATCCACAGACCAGAGAAATCATCATGCGTCCCCAACGAATGACATTCTTGCGCTGTGGTTGGAACAAAAAAGTCATCAACCAAACCGTTCTTTGTTAAAATGAGCACTGCACAATTTCCATGTAAACAAAAAAAAGAAAAAAGAAAAAAAACATAATCACGCCTCTTTCCCGTTGGACTACTTCTTTCGCTTCTTCTACATTCATCAGTCTTTTCATGCACGCTCGTCGGTTTAGGGTACTTCTGACCTGACCTTTCTTTAAAACGTCCCCGATGATCCAGGTGGGTTCTTCGCGGCCTTCCCCTTCCAACTTTTGCTCTAACACTCGCCTTATATATCTCCTTCGATATGACCAAACCACTTTAGCATTCCATTCCAACCTTTACTATTTCAATACCCTTTCCTTCCCCTTTCCTTTTTTCCCTTTTCCATGTTTTTTTTGGAGCAAATATTTCAACACGAGTGTACTGTAATTGCCAGCCTGTATATTCTCCGGTTGCATTAAAACTTTGAACAAGCTCTGAATTTTAATTTTATGAACAAACTTAAACTTTGGATAAATTGTTTGAGGTTTTCTAGACGAATATTGTTTACTTAGGCGCATCGCACACTTAACGCACGACGGACCGCTAAGATATGTTAAGTGTGCGATCCACCTTAGGTATTAAATATTTATCTTTTGCTGAATGGAGATATCAACTCGTACTGATGCAGAGCTTGGACGTTGACTCTGAAGGAAGAAAACAAGCTACTATACTCTGTGATTCAGATCTTCAGGAAAATTCTGGGACCCACCCCAAGAGAGGATAGCATGTGGACAATCAGGAAGAACTTGGAGATGGGCTGCTGATATCAGAACCTGACATCATCGGGGAAATTAAATATGTAAACCATATTAAATATGAAAAAAAAACTTCACTGGCTTAGACATATCGACAGAGATTCCCTATCTATTTTCATAAAAATATTAGGCATAAAATAGGTTGGCACAATTTACATTGAACTAATGATACTTACGCATAAAAATAGCAGGCATAACACGCTAAGCATAATTTATTAACCTAACCTAATCTATACATATAATAAAACAGTAACTGAACCAATTCTGTACATTGAATAGTTTAAAAAAAGGTTTTTTGTTTCTAATTCAGTTTAAGTTATAGATCTCAAAACGATGGTTAAAAAAATTTTTGTCTGTTTGTCTGTTTGTATGTATGTTTGTTAGCGTTTCACGTAAAAACCACTGGACAGATTTCTACCAAATTTTGTACAATGGTAGCTTATTACTCGGGTCAACATTTAGGATACTTTTTACTTCGGGAAAATATCTCATTCCCACAGGAAAACACCATTACTGGTTCGGCGAAGCGAGATACAAATTTGGTCCGAAATAATTTTATAGATGCCGCGTACGAAGTGTATACTATAATAGTATAATAATAAAATAACAGTAAATAAACCAATTAATTATAGTCTAGCAAAAAGTTGCGAGTTGAACCCGAGTCCCACCCAAGCGTCAAAATGGCTTCGCACCTAACAAATGAATGATTTGCAAATCGGTGGCAGTCCGGAGTTGCTACAGGTTGTTTTCCATTTACACAGGCAACTATCTCACTTGGTTCATAATAATCATACATAAAAGACCACCAATCATAAATAATGCCATTCATTGTAAAAAATAGTAGAACCAGATTGTTTACAAAAAAAAATCATAGATGTCGCTGTTAGTTTTGTAAAACGCGCTAACGGAATGTTTCCTGCACAACTATATAAAGAGCCACTGGCAGGCGGCGTTAACCTTAAAGAAATATTATTTCTGAATTGAGATATAATATTGAATTTGTTGAATTATTATAACAAACATCAACAAACATCTGCTATTCTTTACGGACTTCGATTTTGCTTACTGATTGGTTTTGAATTTAGATTTGAAATTAGTAGACGATGGCCAGATATGACTTCCTGAGTTACTGGGTACAGTTGTAGTCTCAGAAGAGGAACTAATACAGTCTGTATTTGGCCAACTTCAAACCATATTAGACCATGAAAATTCTTGGTTATGTAACCGCCCCACTTACCCCAAAGAATGAGCAAGTGGCTGCCATTAATGACAAAATCTAAGCGCAAATTATTGGAGATGAAGTGGTATACACATTCGGCAAGTGGTCTACCAGCTCACGAGATCAAGCTTAAAGTCGGTGTTCCAATAATGCTTCTTCGGAATCTCACCCCACCGAAATTATGCAACGGAACCCGACTAAAAGTGCGTGCTTTACAGAGGAATTTAATCGAAGCAGAGATTTTGACTGGTTGTGGCGCCGGTGAATCTGTATTTATACAGCGTATACCACTCATCCCCAATAATTTCCCATTCCAGTTCAAGCGCAAACAATTCCCTGTGGTTACGATAAATAAGTCACAGGGACAAACGCTGAAAGCTGCTGGAGTGGACCTGAGAACAAGTTGTTTTTCCCACGGCCAGCTGTACGTGGCTTTTTCGCGGGTTACTAGCGCTGCAGGCCTATTTATATTAACCGCTGAGAGAAAAACAGCGAATGTAGTGTACAAAGAAATATTGTAAACTTTATAAATATTGTACATAAATAAACTGTAGATACATTTGAACTTTGTACATAAAATGTTAAATAATAAAATGTATAATAAATAATATTATTTGTAGAAATAGCTGTAACATGCCTGTAAAGTAAAGTGTAAATAAAATGTGTTAGGTAGGTATGGTATATTTCATTTTGTAAACTCTTGCCTCTAATTTTGCTTTAATCAAAATGAATTCAGACCTTAGGTCAAAGGTCTGTCTAAAGTAGGTACATAGACATAGACACCTACCAACATAAAAATAATAATTTAGCGAAACGAAGTTCGCGGGCACCAGCTAGTGTGTAATAAAAATACTAAACTGACTTAAATTAGCAGCCATTGAAATTGCAAAAAAATTGTGTGACATAAATAACCTATATTATGCCAAGATAAATATTATGCGAAAAAATGTTTATGACAAAGATATAAAAGGGGAAAAGAATTATGCGAAACATGTAATGCTAAAACATAAAAGTGGAAAAAAAACATTATGCTTACGACAGGTATCCCGTCGACAGAATGGGGGAGGATCGTGCTCCTAGAAATCTTATATCTTAGATCAAGAAAAATCAGCTTTCGGCAAATATATTTTTTAAGTTTAGGAAACAAAATCTAAACGAGCCAAAGTTATTTTTCAAGCAGCAAAAGTTTTAAAGTAGGTCCTTATTGCAAGAGCTTCCCTGTACCCTCGTAAAATAATAACGACGGATTGTATAGTATCGTTTTACTGTCTATTGCGACATTAAATTACAAAGTTGCTGACGATTCACGAATAAAGCCAGCAATGGCTTTTTAATATGCGTGCGTCTGTATGACGGTTTGGAGAATCTTACAAAGTCACTTCGAGACGAGTAACAAGGGAAATTGACGAAGGTCGACCGGTGCGTCGATAGCTCAGTGGCAGAGCAGTGCGACGGTACCGCATGTGCCCAGGTTCGATTCACGATCGACGCTTGTAAATTTTTTACTTCCTTATTTTCATTAATGTTATAAAGTATACGGGTTGTAAGTTGTAAGGGACAGGTGGATCGCACGTAACGCATGACGGACCGCTAAAATATCGCAGCTTTCTGTCAGATCCATAATAGAAACGTCAATCCCTATCCCTATGCTAAAACTGCTCAACCGCTGCTGCAGCAGCGCTACCGCAGTCTCGTCTGTTGAGTGCACTTTTAGTATGGGGATTGACGTTTCTAGTATGGATCTTACAGACCGCTGTGATGTTTTAGCGGTCCGTCGTGCGTTAAGTGTGCGATGCGCCACAGCTCCGAACAGAGGGTGTCGTGAACATCTTACTCCTAGGAAAATATGTGAATTAACTATATAAAATGTCTACATCTCAGTGCCTCCTATTCAAAACTACGTGCACCTGACTGACTATTTAATAAAATTTACAAAAACGAAACGAAAATTTTTTTCGGTTTACCATACAGAGTCACTCAGCTGGTCAGAAATTTTGTATGGAAGGTCGAAAAAATTTTTCGTTTCCCAACATAGTCCCAATAAAAAGTGGTTCAGTTTCATGGTCTGATCACGCCTGCCAAGACTTCGTTACACCGTCTCTTACACCCTGTATAGAAAAGACCAGTGTATTATTTCTTAAATACAGACGGAAACCGTATGCCGTGTGATGCCGGCTTAGAATAGCATCACCCCACATCCTTCCCGCGGGTGTCGTAAAAGGCGACTAAGGGACTCGAGAGTGTTGGTGTTTTACAAATTTTAGGCGACAGGTCGGTCACTATAGTGATACACACGTTTTCTGAAACAACCTTGGAAAACAATCCTTAAAAAATGACAGACGTGGCGACAGCGACCGTATTCTTCGGCCGTTAACGCTCTGCCTACCCCGCCAGGGATAAAGGCGATGTATATGTATGTATGCAGACAGAAACACTTTATTCCTTTATTGCAAACAGAGTAAGAGTTTAACTGATGAGCAAGTCGCTGTCGTCTTGTCCCACCATTTGTCTCTGTCGCAGTGAGAAATCGCGAGCAAAAGTCACTCTTATATCCAGTGTAAAGGTGCCCTAGATTACGGTATGTGACATTCTGATGCATCACCCGGTCTATTGTAAACGGGACCTAATTAGGTTTATTTCAAGCAATGTAATCAATTTGATATTGTGGTATCCTTACCACTAACTGTAGCCAAGTGGTTAAGACACCAGTCTTCCAATCGGGAGACCCGAGTTCGATCCCCGCCATGTAGCAATGCGTTTTTACTAACGTACATTGTGACCTCTGCAACCCGAAGGTTAACTTGCCCGAGTCACATTCAAATATCACCTGAAGTTAAATTTTATTTGAATGTGGGTTGGTTTTGTTTATCACGATGTTTTTCCATCACCGTAAGAGCAGTCGGTAAATGTACGTGAGTAAAAACACATTGGTACATGTTGGGGATCGAACTCGGGTCTCACGATTGTAAGACTCGTGTCCTAATTGGCCATCGACGCTCTAAATGTTAGACCTTTTTTTTTGGCCTGTTCGATGTCCCACTGCAGGGCAAACAAATAGACCTAATAACGTCAAATTAATATGTAAAAAATTATAATCACAAAGTTTTTTTCACTTAGTCAGGTTAATCTTATTTCCTTTTTCAATATACAATTATAATGAGCTAGAGGGAAAAGCTGACATGTCTTCCTTCAGGAAATTGATAAATTGCCGAAACGTGGCCCCGTTACCAAGAGCTGAATATTTATGAATATAATTACAATATCAAATGCTTTTTTTTATAAAAACAGCCGGAAAATTAAAGGAAAGCCGTAGGCTTACGATGCCATACGGAAAAGTTTATAGGCAGTGGAATTCAATAGTACCTAGCATAACATAATACTAGGTACATGCTGTTTCTACCGCGGGTAGAAATGGGGTGATGCTATTCTAAGCCAGCATCACACGGCATTGAATAACTGTAAACAATGTTTGACTGTCCCGATGGCGTAGCGGATAGTACCCCTGCCTTCTACGCCGAAGGTCGTGGGTTTGATCCCCACCGGACACAAATATTTGTTAAGTAAAATTTTCAAATATTTGTGTTGGGTCTGAGTGTTTTCTATGTATTATATGTATTTATTTACAAAAAAAGTATATAAGTAATAATATCAGCTATTTAGTTCCCATAGTACAAGCATTGCTTAGTTTGGGGCTAGATGGCGCTGTGTGAATTGTCCAAGATATTTATTTATATTATTATTTAATTACCTAAACCACAATGAAGCCTCCAAATTTCCCTCCGAGTCACTCTTAATATTATAAACCATCAAATTCCGACCCTCTTTAAAGCGGAATTCCGTGAAATACCATTGAAATATTTCACACCAAAACTATGAATAGTTTATTACGGAACCCACTTCTTTCCGTGGCGGTTAACTCCGAGTATGGCCGCCATTTCCGATATAGTTTTAACCGACATCAAAAAAGAGGTTAAAAATGCGAATAGTACGAATGTACATACATACATACATATATCACGCCTTTATCCTTTGCGGGGTAGGCAGAGCGTTAACCATCATAAAATTACAAGTATTGATGGCCCTTTCAGATGATTGGGTATCACTAAGCGTTTCGCTTCAACTTTTATCATGCGTACGGCTAAAGAGTGGAATTCCCTGCCGGCGGATCTTTTTCCGGAACAATATAACTAGGGCCTTTTTAAGGCAAGAGTGAATAGGCATTATCTAGGCAAGCATGTACCATCTTCGTCTGCATCTCCACTTACCACCAGGTGAGATGGCAGACAAATGCGGGCCTATTAATAATTAAAAAAAAAACTATAGTGACAGGTTGTCAGCCTGTCGCCTGAAAGTCGTAAAACACCTGAAACCCTCATGTCCCTCAGTCGCCTCTTACGACACCCACAGGTAGAAAATAGGGTGATGCTATTCTAAACCGGCATCACACGGTGTAAAAAAACTATCTATACATATAATAAGACAGCTCCAAGTCGGGGTCCAGTGATTCTTTATAAAAAACATTTAAAAAAAAGTTAAATTAAATTAAATATCTATAAAAAATTACCTAAACAACAATGAAGCCTCCAAATTTCCCTTGGAAGCACCGCCCAGTCACTCTTAATTTTGCAAACTATCAAATTCCGACCCTTTTCAAAGCGGAATTACGTGAAATACCATTGAAATATTTCACACCAAAACTATGAATAGTTTATTACGGAACCCACTTCTTTCCGCGGCGGTTAACTCCGAGTATGGCCGCCATTTCCGATATAGTTTTAACCGACATCAAAAAAGAGGTTAAAAATGCGAATAGTATGAATGTACATACATACATACATATATCACGCCTTTACCCCTTGCGGGATAGGCAGAGCGTTAACCATCATAAAATTACAAGTATTGATGGCCCTTTCAGATGATTGGGTATCACTAAGCGTTTCGCTTCAACTTTTATCATGCGTACGGCTAAAGAGTGGAATTCCCTGCCGGCGGATCTTTTTCCGGAACAATATAACTTGGGCCTTTTTAAGGCAAGAGTGAATAGGCATTATCTAGGCAAGCATGTACCATCTTCGTCTGCATCTCCACTTACCACCAGGTGAGATGGCAGACAAATGCGGGCCTATTAATAATAATAAAAAAAACTATAGTGACAGGTTGTCAGCCTGTCGCCTGAAAGTCGTAAAACACCTGAAACCCTCAAGTCCCTCAGTCGCCTCTTACGACACCCACAGGTAGAAAATAGGGTGATGCTATTCTAAACCGGTATCACACGGTATAAAAAAACTATCTATACATATAATAAGACAGCTCCAAGTCGGGGTCCAGTGATTCTTTATAAAAAACATTAAAAAATAAAGTTAAATTAAATTAAGTATCTATAAAAAATTACCTAAACGACAATGAAGCCTCCAAATTTCCCTTGGAAGCACCGCCCAGTCACTCTTAATTTTGCAAACTATCAAATTCCGACCCTCTTCAAAGCGGAATTCTGTGAAATACCATTGAAATATTTCACACCAGAACTATGAATAGTTTATTACGGAACCCACTTCTTTCCGCGGCGGTTAACTCCGAGTATGGCCGCCATTTCCGATATAGTTTTAACCGATATCAAAAAAGAGGTTAAAAATGTGAATACGAGTAGTATGAATGTACACACACACACACACACACACACTTTCACATACAAATCACGCCTTTATCCCTTGCGGGGTAGGCAGAGGGTTAACGATCATAACTTACAAGTATTAAGGACCCTTTCAGATGATTCGTGTATCACTGTAGTGACAAGTTGTCAACCTGTCGCTAAAAATTATGTGATGCGGCACCAGCCGGCATCACACGGCATAAAAAAACTATAAACAACAAAAAAAAAAAATTAAATATAGTTATTTAAACAAATACCTGACCAACAATGAAGCCTCCAAATTTCCGTAGGAAGCACCTCCGAGTCACTCTTAATATTATAAACCATCAAATTCCGACCCTCTTCAAAGCGGAATTCCGTGAAATGCCATTGAAATATTTCACACCAAAACTATGAATAGTTTATTACGGAACCCACTTCTTTCCGCGGCGGTTAACTCCGAGTATGGCAGCCATTCCCGATATAGTTTTAACCGATATCGAAAAAGAGGTTAAAATGCGAATAGTATGAATGTACCATCGTTAGAAAAATGTTCTCTTCTGTCCCTCCAATATTTAAAATGGGAAAGTGTCTGAATAATTGTTATTTTTATTATAAACGAAAAGCCAGAAGCCATGTCAAAAGCCTGCTATCTGTTCATCGGGTCGTTGGACGACTCGGTGTCATATACATGAGTAAAAACACATTGGTGCTTAGCGGAGATCGAACCCGGGTCTCACGACTGTAAGACCGGCGTACTAAAGACACTTGGCCACCGATGCTCAATAGGACCAATGCTTTCAATATCAATGGGGCCAATAAATTGTTTTCGTACTGTAGTCGGTATTTTTATTTGCTAAACGACGTTTTACCCTCTTAATATTCACGGAACTTCCTTTCCGACATTTGCGATGTAGTTTCAGTAGCATTATCTTATTTTATTATCGCATTAAACGGAAAATAGTACCTGGTTAAAGGATTTTTATGTTCGCCATTTTATAGGTACACTTTCGTGTTTTACCTCTCGAGTTTTCCCTTGAGACGCGATGTTATGATTGAGCTATCTTTTCATCTTTCCATCCTGTAAGAATTTGAATAGGGAATTTTCTTTTTCTTTTATTGTTATTCTAGTCGCTGGATAGATGGCGCTGTGCTTGGTAAGTTACCGCAAAGAACGGAACGTAATAGTTAGGTTTTGTTTTTTTGAAACTTGGACTCGGCCTCATTTGGAACGAAAGTGTCAGTGTATGCCAGACTGTCAGTGTTGCAATGTTTATTTTAGTCTGTGGAATCTGCACAAAAATCAAGTAACATAGTCGGGTCAAGGCCATCTATCGAGCTCTTGAATTACTAGTTTTTTATTTAATTCTCAAAAAGAAAACCTCCTATTCTTAAGATTTTGAACAAACAAGGAAAATGGGACATAACGAATGGTGCGGGAATATTTTAAAGATTAATTAAAGTCAATATTTAAACAATTTTAAGCAACTAGATCCGACCTTCCTTAATGGAGGAAGCATACTACTTCACACAACCATGAGCATTCTTTCTGATGTTGCGTCTAGATCAGCAAGAAGAGTTTGGAAGGTATTTTAAGTCATGAGTGGATCTTCGCTGTCTACAGGGTGTAAAAATTTTCTGACTGAACAACTTTCCCCAAGAAACATAGGTTGAGAACTTTTTATGGACCTCCCATACAAATTGACTTTGTCGGTCGGTAATTTTATATGGGAGGTCCAAGGTTTTTTTTTATATTTTGACCTATGTTCCTTTGGGAAAGTTGTTCAGTTTCATGGGCTAGTTCACCCCTTAAAATATTTGCAGCAAATTTTTTTACGCCCTGTATAAAAAAATAATTAATTTTTTACGCCATGTTTAAGAAAATAGGTACTTAGATGACGGTCGTATAGAAACACAACCTATATATTGTGCACATTTTCGCCGTTTATCCTTAATCAACTCACACTTGTTTAGGTCTGCTGGAAGAAATTTCTTTAGAAATAAGCAGTACCTGTTGCACTTTATTTCCTCATGCTCTGTTTTATATTTTTTCTTGTGTACAATTAACTGCTATATAAACCTCGTCAGAGCCTCCAGCTACCAACGGCGGATCGAACATTTGACGTACCACGGAGCGCAAAAATATCGCAGCGGTCTGTCAAATCCATACTAGAAGCGTTACTCCCTATACTAAAACCGCTCAACCGCTGTTGACGCAGCGCTATCGCAGGTAATCCGTCGAGTGCGGTTTTGTATGCGGAGTGACGTTTCTAATATGGATCTGACAGACCACTGCGATTCGCCTACTAGGCTATTTTAAAAGCGACACCAAGATTAACCTTATTGACTCGATATCCCCTAAAATATGAATGACTTCCTATTTTTCTATAGCACGCCTATATCCTCGAGTTTCTTATAACTTCTTTCACAGCCCGCCATTTATCACGGGTTACAAAGACCGGCCTCTTCTAAGGAGCCGGAAGTTTAACAAAAGACGGTTTGACCTGAAGCTCCTTTTCTGAACTCAAGTATCATTTGTTACTCATGTCTTGAACAATGGTTTTATTGGCATATGGGAAAGATAAGTGAATAGCAATAGAATGTAGCTGGAAACTGTTGGCAACATTGAGAAAATGGTTGGCCGCCAATATTTGCCGCCAATGTCTAAGGCGGATCGCACAGGATGGAGCGCTAAAACATCGCAGCGGGCTGTCAGATCCATAAGAGAAAAGAGAGAGAATACTAAAAATGTCAATCCCCATACTAAAACGCTCAACCGCTGTCGACGCAGCGCTATCGCAGTGTCGTCCGTCGAGTGCGGCTTTAGTATGGGGAGTGACGTTTTTAGTATGGATCTGACAAACCGCTACGATATTTTAGCGGTCCGTCTTGCGACAAGTGTGCGATCCGCCCCTTGTGTTTTCAATACTTAATAATTTAAGAATACGAAAGTTTTATTGGGAAAACTATTGTACATACATCGTTTTTCAAAATATTAATGAATAGAATTTTTAAGCAGTAAAATATTGTAAGTAAATAATAACATTTTGACGCCATCCAATGTGGCGATAATACAATATTTTCATACTAAACCGTTTTAGGCAATCTTTAAAAGTGGCTCCTTTGACCTATCTATCATTCTAGTAACAAAATGTATGTTAGTTACTACAACATCAACGTCTACGATAAATAATATTTGAAATAGTTTTCGTCAAACTACCAATAAAAATGTTTCTCACATATTATTTATATCTCTGGTAATAATTCATCAATGATTGACGACCGATGTGGCGCAGTGGTAGTGCGACTGCCTTTGACGCAGACGGTCCCGGGTTCGATTCTCGGTGGGTCACTCACAAAGTTGATATTTATCACTTTGTGAATTTGTTCCCAGTCTGGTTAGGACATTGCGGGCTGAACAAGTCGTTCAACGACCCGATGAACCCTAGTGTCAGAATTTTTCAACCGCCTTCTGCAAGTAGCAGGCTTCTGACATGGTTGTGTAACGACCGCCGTCTAAGTGATCATAGACAGCAACCGGGACCTACGGCTTAACGTGCTATCCGAAACACGGAACCATCTTACTTACGGACAATCGGGTGGTTCAGCCCACAATGTCCTAACCAGACTGGGAACAAATTCACAAAGTGATAAATATCAATTTTATGAGTGACCCACCGAGAATCGAATCCGGGACCGTCTGCGTCAAAGGCAGTCGCACTACCACTGCGCCACATCGGTCGTCATCCATTAGTAATTAAGCTTATTAAAGAAAGATTTATCGTATCGTATCGCATTTCTGAAACAGAACTTTTCTCTCAAATCAGAGTTAATAACAAGGCTAACCAAGACCGATCAGAAGCAAACTTTTTGATTCAAACTCGTTGACTAGCGCCATTGAATAGTCTGGCTTTTGTCCGGAGTTTTAAAAAGTTCTTATTGATAGTAAAAAGCTTTCTCAAATAGTTTAATTGGAAGAGCTTTATTGCACTCTGAAAAGAATTGTTTGTTGGAGTTTGAAAAACACGCTATCGAATCACAAGCAAAATGAAGTGGCCGAGGCATACAGCTCGTAAAAGTTACGATCGATTGGGGTCGGCAAGTTTTGGAGTGGCGACCACGTATCGGAAAGCGCATCGGAAGTCGGCCTGCTTTCACGTGAACCGAAGTCTTCATAAGGTTTTGTTGGATGCAATCAACCCAAAATCTCGGTCTACGCACAAACAATGATTGATGATGAATTACAGACAGTAAAAAAAAGGATTACGGTTGAAAAATTGTGATACTACATACTATTTGAAAAATATGTACAGAGAAAGTGAATGTTGTGTCGTATCAGGAGCTGAAGTTATTGGCGGAGAAAAAAAAGTAATGGCTGTTGCTCCATCGACAAGAGCATTGAACAATTATTATAATCAATGACGAAACTGATTGGTTGTACCAACACAATTAATGAGTTGTCCATAAACTCAATGAGGCAGGTATACAATAAATTAGTAATTTAAATTGTATTGCTTCGCCAATTATTGGGCTTCATAAATGCAATTTATTCGCGAGACTCCAATTCCACTGCGTACAAAAGGTTAATAATTTTCCATTTATTTATTGGTAGGTGGATCGTGGGTGGATCGCACACTTAACGCACGACGGACCGCTAAAATATCCCAGCGTTCTGTCAGATCCATACTAGATATGTCAATTTCCACGCAGCGCTATCGCTGCGTCGTCCGTCGAGTGTGGTTTTAATATGGGGAGTGACGTTTTTAGTATAGATCTGAGATACCGCTGCTATATTTTAACGGTCCGTCGTGCGTTAAGTGTGCGATGCGCCATACACATTACATTCATAGTAAATACTGTTTTCTGTGTATGAAGACTAACACACGCGCCGCAAGGTTTATTGGTGTATACGTGTATACATTATTGGGGGAAAAAGATTCTGAAATTAAAAAAAAAACCGGGTTTCATTCTTTTTATGGATTTAATGGGCCTTGTAATTCCATATTTGATACCAACTAGAGATCGCTCTCAGCGATAAGGCCTCCTTTCCGCAATTTTAATTAAATTTTTCCTGTTTTATGTTTGTATTTTGAATGTACAATAAATTGTTTTTACTTACTTTCGATTAAGATGTGAATGTGTACGACTTTTCTATAGTTTTCGGTTTGAGATTACGATATAACTAGCGGCCCTCCCAGCAGCTGCGCCCGCTGCAACTCATTTTCCCGTGGGAATAAGATGTTTTCCCGGCAAGTATTATACATAAAAACCTTCCTCTTGAATCACTCTATCTATTAAAAAAAAATCATCAAAATCCGTTGTGTAGTTTTGAAGATTTAAGCAAACATACATACATACAGACAGACGGAAAAAGCGACTTTGCTTTATACTATGTAGTGATTATACAAAATCATGAACGTAATATCGTTCGGTTAGTGTGAAATTCTACATGTACACGTGGTACGGTATACATAGACCACAATTTGGATTACTTGGTGTCATACAATATATCGCGCTTTGAAGTATGTGGCTCTTTGAATGTAACAAGATTTTAACCTATTCCTGGAAATGCTCTGTTACAAAATATGTACCCTTGATCTTAAACAAACGCTTTTGAAGCAGTATTGTACTTTGAACTGGGGTGTGAGCAAAAGGCACATTTTTCAATAATATTTGACTTTGTCAAATTACTTATACCATGTCTAACATTTTTGTAACAAACGTTATAGTTATAGTACACTTTGTCGCAACATGTATATGACATCAACACCTTTTGCGGTACGTGTCATAATAATATTTCAAACAATCCAAAAATACGAGTTATGCAGTATGCTACTAATGTCTAAAATGAAAAATGGCGGATTGTAATAACGTCTAAAATCGAAGAACAAAAATTACAACTTGAAAATATGGCTAAGCTGATTCCTCCCAGAACATAGACAAAAACATAAAAAAAGGCTATACTAACATAGGAAATTACTTGTTTTTTTTGGTATGTAAGCTTCATTTTTCATAATTTCACCTTTGATCCTTGAGGAAAGTAGGTCAATTTGAATTATCAAGTTTAGCTCTTTCAGGATAATTAGTCGTTCGTTACCTCCCAGTTGGGTATGGCAAAAAAAGAATGAAAGTAGAATAAATGCAGTAGAGATGAGATCATTGAGAAGCATGATTGGTGTGAAATTGAATGATAGGATTCGGAATAGTGCAATAAGAGAACGTTGTGGCGTAAAAGAAGACATAGTGACATGGATTGCAAAGGGAATGCTAAAGTAGTTTGGTCATGTTGAGAGAATGAATGAAAGAAGATTAACGAAAGATATATATGTATAAGGCGAGTGTTAGAGAAAATGTTGGAAGGGGAAGGCCGCAAAGAACATACCTGGATATAATCGGGGACGCTTTAAAGAAAGGCCAGGTCAGAATCACCCTAAACCGACGAGCGTGCATGAAAAGACTAATGAATGTAGAAGAAGCGAAAGATGTATGCCAGGATCGTAGCAAGTGGAAGAAAATAGTCTTTGCCTACCCCAACGGGAAAGAGGCGTGATTTATGTATGTATGTATTACCTCCCAGAGTTAGCTGGAGAACTTGCAATGATTTTCTAGTCTCGAAAAATCCGAGGAACCATGACACGTTGACGGCTGAACTGTGTTATGCATCAATAATGAAACGGTCATCGATTTTATGTCTGCCATCGGAACCTAAGTTTAGCCTGGCCTTCATTTTATTTATATACCGAACTAGTCGTTGTCCAATAGACACTAGTGATGATGTACAGTTCTATGTAACTGGTGAAATTTTATCAGTCAGTAAGCGCGTTTGTGGATAGGCTCTTTGAAATTAATAGTTTTGAAAGTTCGTAGTAATTGTCATAGGCAGATCGCACACTTAACGCACGACGGACCGCCATAATATCGCAGCGTTCTGTCAGATCCATACTAGAAATGTCAATCCCCATACTAAAACCGCACTTGACAGACGACGCTGCGATAGCGCTGCGTCAACAGCGGTTGAGCGGTTTTAGTATGGGGATTGTCATTTTTAGAATGGATCTGTCAGACCGCTGCGATATTTTAGCGGTCCCTCGTGCGTTTGGTGTGCAATGTGGTTTAACACTACTGTGTTCAATTAAAAGAAATTGTGTACAACGTCCTATTCTACTGAATACATAATTTCTGCTATATAATTATTAATATATAACAGCACCACAACTATAAAATTTGTTAAAACGAACGCGGTACCTATCTTAAACGAACCTATACATACATACATAAATCATGCCTTTATCCCTTGTGAGGTAGGCAGAGCGTTAGCGGTCATAAAAATACGGTCGCTATCGCCACTTCTCACATTTATTGAGGGCCCTTCCAGATGCTTCGTGTATCACTGTAGTGACAGGTTATCAGCCTGTCGCCTAAAGTTGTCATATACAATAAACCCTCGAGTCCCTTTGTTGCCTCTTACAACACCCGTGGGAAGAAATAGGGTGATGCTATTCTAAACCGGCATCACATGGTAAACTATGGGTACGAATATTGGCTCAAGACATGCCAACCTACTGATTCAAGAAAAAATGTCTATGGATATACCTAGTCATCATACGTACAATCTGTTGGAAGAACATTTAGAACATTATGATCCTGGGTAACTGGAGCGACTGCCCATGTTAAAAAAAAATTGACCTCTCATACAAAACTACCGACCAACCAAGTCAATTTGTATTGGAGGTCCAAAAAATTTTCTCTTATTTCGACCTATGTTCCTTGGAAAAAGTTGGTTTCATGGGCTGATTCATCCCTCAAAATATTTGCAGCTAATATTTTTATACCTTATATATTGCCCTGCAGTGGGACATGTCTGGCTCAAAATAATAATATATAAAGCATAAGTAACGATACGTACGAAGTACGATAGTGGCCCTATGGGCTTAAATCACATAAGCTCATAAGCTAGTTTTAGAACCACATAATATTATTAACCAGTGCTGTATTGCGAGAAGTTTAGTACCCAGAGCCAGATTAGACCTCAACGAGACCTCTGACTGGCGGTGAGCCAACACCTAATATAAATCTAGGCAAGCGCTTCTCAAACTTTGTAGTTCAGTGACACGTGTTCAGTAAGTTAAAAGAGATTCACAAAATGCTGAATTTATCATTAAATCTACATACATACATATATCACGCCTCTATCCCTTGCGGGATAGGCAGAGCGTTAACGGCCGTAAGAATACGGTCGCGATCGCCACGTCTGACATTTTTGAGGATTGTTTTCCAAGGTTGTTTCAGAAAACATGTGTATCACTAACAACTACTAAACTGTAACACACCAATACTCTCGAGTCCCTTAGTCGCCACTTACGATACCCACGGGAAAGGTGTGGATAATTAAATCTGTATCTAATAATATTTACAAATTAAAAGGACAGTAGTGTTTTGAAAAATTTGCAGGCGTAATCAGATCTTAAACGACAAAAACTATTAAACCTACATGACAATATGGGATTACCGAATTTTCGACCAATTTACAGCCAAAAAGGCACGCTTGTGGTTCCGTTCAGATTCCAATTCCATTCATTGGCCTAAAGCTGCACTTGGAATTGCATCACACGACGTTATTCAATTCTTAAACACAATTTACTCCTGAAATATGGAACCGTTCTGTTCTGCGCTGCACAATAGCCTTCAATATAGAGAGTCCTAAGAGACGTCACTCGCGTCGACGAGCTGTTGAAGTCCTTGGATATTTAGTATGTGAACTGTAACGGTATGTTGTAGGAGGATATTTAGTATGTGAGCACTACACAGGGTACTATTTACATACATACATACATATATCACGCGTTTATCCCTTGCGGAGTAGGCACAGCGTTAACGGCCCTAAGAGTACGGTCGCTATTGCCACGTCTGACATTATTGAGGATTGTTTTCCAAGGTTATTCCAGAAAACATGTGCATCACTATAGTGACAAATTGTCAGCCTGTCGCCTAAAAATTGTCATACACCAATACCCTCGAGTCCCTTAGTGGCCTCTTACGACACCCGCGGGAAGGATGTGGGGTGATGCTATTCTAAGGCGGCATCACGTGCATGTATACAGTGTACCCCTTTTTGCAATTACTTTCACAAATATTGGTTATTTAAACGTCGGCGCTTTTATTCACAAAATATTATCGTAAATCGTTAGAAAAACTAATTCTTTGATATACCGAAGCTTGTAGTACAAATGAGGCAGTGCTTTTCTTAGCTGGCATTACACGGACACTAATTTGCCCTGTGGCAAAGACATAAAAACCGCTTCAAGTAATTGGAACGTGAGGAAACGTGGCCACATTTCACTCCGACCGTGAACGTCGCCTCTGTCCGACAAATGTATCTAGTTCCGGCGAATAAAACTAGCCAAGAGCTGGTCTGATGCTGACGTAGCTAGGGTTCTTTAGATACGAGTTTTACTTAATGGCTTTGACAAAAGATTTTCAAATTTTCTTCGGCATTTTCGGCCAGTACTTGGCCGATTTTTCTATAAAAACTTTTTACTTGAATTATTAAGTAACTGTACAGGCTGAATTCGATACATTTCCTTGAGATAAGAAACCATTTCCAACACATTTTTCAAAAGAACTATCCTGTATATGTTGTAAAATTTGAAGGACTAAACCAGGCCATAATTATGGTACAACGTTCCTCGACGCATATAGTTCGAAATAGGATAAGCTTTTAGCCCCTCAAGCAATAACCGGCATGAAACGGGTAGATTCAGTCCAGTCCGTGCTTCCCAGAACAACTCATAAGCCCAGTCTGACCCTAAGTTGAATGGTTGTTCAAAAACATTTTTTTTATTTAACTCTTCATAAATAAGTTTGGCATCACACGGCCGTGTGATGCTGGCTTATAATAGCATCACCCCACATCCTTCCCGTGGGTGTCGTAAGAGGCGACTAAGGGACTCGAGAGTATTGGTAAATTACAATTTTTAAGCGACAGGCTGGCAACCTGTCACTAAAGTGAAACACATGTTTTCTGAAACAACCTTGGAAAACAATCGTCCAAAATGTCAGACGAGGCGATAGTGGCCGTATTCTTACGGCCGTTGACGCTCTGCCTTCCCCGCAAGGGACAAAGGCGTGATATATGTATGTATGTCATAAATAAGTCGGATAAACGGATCGTCATAAAAAAGCCTACTGTTTCCTTTCATAAAGTTTTATCACCTATAAATGTCGTGAAACGCCTGTGGAACCCTAAAAATGTCGTTTAGTAGTGTCGAGCCGGGCGCAAAATGTCGTCTGCTCGTTATAGATACGAAGCAATGAAACACCAGTGCTAATGTAGTTTGTAAACATGGGTTGTGACCTCATAGGTCACACACTTGACGCACGACGTAGCGCTAAAATATCGCAGCGGTCTGTAAGGTCCATACTAGAAATGTCACTCCCCATATTAAAACCGCACTCGACGGATGACACTGAGATAGCGCTGCGTCAACAGTGGTTGAGCGGTTTTAGTATGGGGATTGGCATTTCTAGTATGGACCTGACAGGCCGCTGCGATATTTTAGCGCTCCGTCGTGCGTCAAGTGTGCGATGCGCCGTAGTTATTTCAGTTCCTTCAGCGTAATCCTGATGGTCAAAAAGTTTCAAGCAACACGGTCTACCGTCCAGCAGAAAATTGCCTGTTTGTCTTTTGTTGTGAGATTTTTTTAGCTAATGTGGCCTCCTTTTGTGCTGGCTGGAGACGCCAAAAAAATTTGGACTCTCCATACAAAATGACATACCGACCAATTTAATTTGTATGGGAGGTTCAAAAAAAATATTCATATTTCAACCTATGGGTCCTGGGGAAAGTTGTTCAGTTTGATGGGCTGATTCACCCCGTTAAATATTTGCAGTTAATATTTTTACACCTTATAGAATGAACCAGTTATAACGTTATAGGCTTATAGCTGGTTCATAGATGCTGGTGTCGACTATGTCCCAAGTTACCCGCTAGTCTCATTTTCCCCCATTTGATTCATGGTGCCAAGTATGTCCCTTAATTACTTTACCTTACACCCTGTGAAAATAAAAGCAATCCTAAATTCGCCAGCACCAACTATCCATGACCTGCCGAACACGACTCCTCTATTATTTACTCCGCAATAATGGCGTAGTAATTTAGCCTGTGCAGCGAGCTGTAACTTTGATCTAGCAATTGATGGGTATAGCTACCGTGTTTTAAGCTTTCAGTTCTATGGTCGAGGGAAAGAGAGCGCAGTTTTAGAATTTCAGTACACACACACACACGCACACACACAAATCACGCCTATATCACTGACGGGAATGCCGTGTGATGTCGGCTTAGAATAGCATCACCCTACAACCTTCCCGTGGGTGTCGTAAGAGCCGACTAAGGGACTCGAGAGTATTGGTGTATCACAATTTTTAGGCGACAGGCTGACAACTTGTCACTATAGTGATACACATGTTTTCTGAAACAACCTTGGAAAACAATCCTCAAAAATGTCAGACGTGGCGATAGTGGCCGAATTTTTACTCTGCCTACCCCGCAAGGGATAAAGGCGTGATATATGAATGTATGTATGTATGTATGTATGTTACTCCGCAATAATGGCGTAGTAATTTAGCCTGTGGAGCGAGCTGTAACTTTGATCTAGCAATTGATGGGTATAGCTACCGTGTTTTAAGCTTCCAGTACTATGGCCGAGGGAAAGAGAGCGCAGTTGTAGAATTTAAGTACAAACTTTTTAAATAACATTTCATACCTAATGATGCCGTGTGATGCCGGCTTAGAATAGCATCACCCCACATCCTTCCCGCGGGTGTCGTAAGAGGCGACTGAGGGTCTCGAGAGAATGTGTATTACAATTTTTAGGCGACAGGCTGACAACCTGTCACTGATTCACATGTTTTCTGAAACAACCCTGGAAAACAATCCTCATAAATGTCAGACATGGCGATTACGACCGTATTCTTACGGCTGTTTACGCTCTGCCTACCCCGCAAAAGATAAAGGCGTGATATATGTATGTATGTATACCTAATAATCCGAAACAACCTGGACCTTTTGTCTTCGGTTCTTCATTGCTTCAGCTTAATATCTGACTACCTATAGTCTGTAAGTTTAGGTACTTATCTTTTTGTAAACACACTTTGTATGAAAGTGACACTTCAGAACTGTCAGTTTAATACAAGGTTTGTTTACAAAAAGATAAGTACCTAAACTTACAGACTATAAGTGAATGTGATTTATCGTACAAGATGAAACTCACAAGTCAGAAGACTGATGCCTTGCAGATTTGCATTCATAGTCCATCTAGAATAGACTAGCTTGATGGTATAGACCTATCCTAAGGCGGATCGCACACTTGGCCCAGGACCGAGCGCAAAAATATCGCAGCGGTCTGTCAGATCCATACTATAAACGTCACTGCCTATACTAAAACCGCACTCGACGGACGACACTGCGTTAGCGCTGCGATGACAGCGGTTGAGTGGTTTAGTATGGGGACTGACATTTCTGGATGGATGGATCTGACAGACGGCTGCGATATTTTTGCGCTCCGTCGTGTGTCGAGTGTGCGATCCGCCTAAGAAAAACAATCAGTTGGTCCCACATGGAAAAACTGATGTGCTGATGATAGTATCTACATTAGTGATTTCATATTTTGGTTTATGACCCTTTACCCTCTGCCTACCCCGGAAGGAATGTAGGCGTGATATATGTGTATAGTGAAATTGTGATACATACATACATATAACACGACTTTATCCCTTGCGGGGTAGGCAGAGCGTTAAGAGCGATACGATCGCTATCGCCACGTCCGACTTTTTTGAGGATTGTTTTCCAAGGTTGTTCCAGAAAACATGTGTATCACTATAGTGACAGGTTGTCAGCCTGTCGCCTAAAAATTGTAATACACCAATACTCTCGAGTCCCTTCGTCGGCTCTAACGTCACCCGCGGGAAAGGATGTGGGGTGATGCTGTTCTAAGCCGGCATCACACGGCACCGATTGATTCCACAATCAAATCAATCCCTTAAATAACTATCCACCCATGTACGATAAGTAAATTGCATACCATCTGCAAATGAGGGTGCATACGGAATGCGCGTTTCAAGGGAAAATTGCAGTTGTAATATCTTTGGTACATGATGTCATTCTGCTTTCATATTCCTCTACTATGTAATTTTATAATCACTTCACCTTTGCCTTTGTAGTACAGAAACGATAAACGATAATAAACTTATTATTACCACAGTTATTGCCTTCTTTTAAACAGAGTATGTTTCGTTTTTGGCGGTATAAAGAAATGATACACGATTTAAAAAAAAAAAACTGCAAATGTTTTAAGGGGTGAGTCAGCCCATGAAACTGAACATTTTTCCCCAAGAAACATAGGTCGAAATATGAAAAAATTTTAGACCTCCCGTACAAATTGACTTGGTCGGTAATTATGTAACATTAGGACCAAATGTTTTTTTCAAATTTCTACCTATGTTTCTCGGGGTAAGTTGTTCAGTTTTATGAGCTGGATCAGCCCTTAAAATATTTGCAGCTAATATTTTTACACCTAATATCTATACAGATATTTGCCGCCCGCCTAGCACTGACTTTCTATGGGAACTCTTTCTTCTGTTCGTTGTCCGAAAAAGTTGTCCAGTTTTATGGTTTGGGTGCAAATTTTCGGTAGGTATACACCGTTCCTGCGCCCTGTATGACATAGCCGTTCAGGTTATTGCACATACTCCAATTACGCCTATATCCCTGGCGGGGTAGGCAGAGCCGTGAAATTGTGGTCGTTATCGCCACATCTGACAAATGTTTGAGGGTCGCAGATAAGTCGTGTATCACTATAGTGACTGGTTGTCAACCTATCGCCTAAAATTGCAATTTACATGAAACCCTCGAGTCCCTTAGTCGGCTACTACGACAACCACGGGAAATTAATGGGGTGATGCTATTCCAAGCCGGCATCACACGGCAAGCTTATTACACTCTGGCAAGATTAGTGCGTGGCCTCACTGCCAGATATTGGCGAACTCTTGCCAAAATAAGAAAAGTTTATCTGCACAGTTTGCTACTGTTAGGCGGATCGCACACTTGACGCACGACGGAGCGCTAAAACATCGCAGCGGTCTGTCAGATCATACTATACTAAAACCGCTCAACCGCTGTCGACGCAGCGCTATCGCAGTGTCGTTCGTCGAGTGCGGTTTTAGCATGAGGAGTGACGTTTCTAGTATGGATCTGACAGACCGCTGCGATATTTTTGCGCTCCGTCGTGCGTCAAGTGTGCGATCCGCCTTATAGGTTGTAATACTACTTTGTAACTAGTGGTAGAAATAAACAAGCAGCTTCCCGAAACAAATACACAAAACTTTCCTGACACTTCAGAATAAAATATAAGGGTTGAAAACAACTACTTCCGATTGTTTCGCGAGAAACGTCATATTCTATACCTTTATACCTAGGCGGTAAACAGTCAATTGTCAAACAAAAAATTTTCTGCCTTGTTTAATGCACTCAACAATTATTTTACAACAACTTGACCACCACATACAAAATGGCAACTGTCAGTTTCATTTAACATGCAAGGCAGTGGGCAAGCTTATCATACCATCCCGCTTAAATTTTTTTTAAACCGTGTTGTAACAAAAAAGTTAGACATGGTTTAATTCGTTTGCCAACGTCGAAACACGCATCTTTTTTGTAATCACATAGATGTTTTCTAAACGCCCCCCCCCCCCCCCTTAGAAACGTCGACGTCGACGCTACGACTCCTTGCGGTAACGCGACGTTAACGCTGGCGCACCGCTAATTCCCAATGTGGGGGAGGCCTTACTGTGATTTCTAACGCATTTTGGTAAACGTAAAATCTCATGCAAACATCTTTCAAGACTATTTCCTACTCTTACGTTTAAGACAGCCGTGTAAGTAAAATGCCATTTCAGCTCCTATGTGGAGGAACATCGTCCAAACATTTCAGACATTTTCTAAGGTAGTTGAATAGCTTAAAAATTTTGCTTGGATTCCAGCCAGGTAAGCTTTGCCAAACGACTTGCTCTGGTCTTCTAAAATCGATCCCAGGAGCGGATGTTGCTCAAGTAGGTTAGGTTTTTGTGCTCATCATGCGTACACCTAGAAACTACAGATTCAGTTCCGCACTATTTTCTAGATATATATTATATTTCAGCTTGACAATCTATCATCTCCGTAGGAACCATACACCATAGACTTTATTGATCCATCGTAAAACAATAAATTTTTAACATGAACTTTTCCGTTGTGTGCACGTGTGTGTGTATTATATTATCTCAAACATCCCCTAAACCTCTATATTGTCAGACGTGGCGACAGCGACCAGATTTTTACGGCTGTTGACGCTCTGCCTACCCCATTAAGGATATATATGTATGTACGTATGTGTGCATGTATGTATGTATGTATAATAGCAATTTAAAATGTTATTGACAACTCTCTCTTCGTGTGCGACACCGACTCATCCCCAACGGCAATGGCAACTAATTATTTTATTATGATCACTATCTATAAAGTCCTAAACTTTTGGCATAACATCTGGAATTCTGGAGATAACATATTGCCAGCAGAGAAATCTTATAATGAGAAATGCAGCCTCCCATAATTAATTGCGTTAATTTCGCTTCAAACAATCTCATACTCACTCATGCTCTCATATATATCTACCTACTTATAACTATCAAAACACACAACAATTTCTTTTGAGTGTTAGTAACAATGATTTTATAAAACTTTCAAATTCTTTTGAGTGTTATTCATATTTCTTGTTAGAAAGGGTTTATTATTTTTTTCGGTGATTTTGTTGTATATTATGTCATGTCCTTTGTCTTTTACTGTATGCAATAAACTCTCTAATGAATGATAGCAATCTAACATTTCGCGATTGAACTATTAAGGGGTGTGTTTCAACCTTTACATAACTTTTTTTCATTTACATGTAATAAATTCGGGAACTCTTTCGTGTCCAAAAGCTCGACCGTACAAATGTACCTTCGCTCGCACATGTTCGCTTGCAAGATGAATGACATAAGCGTTATCACTTTCCACTCTAGAAGGCAAAGCTTGCGACGACAAAACGCCGTACTCGTGTTATCCTAAATTCACAAATTACACACGGTATTACAGATAACTCACAGTAGTGATGTAACGAATGTTCAATTTCAAGCGAATGCGAATGCGAATATCTGAGGCCCATGTTCGCGAATGCGAATGCGAATACGAATGTGTATTTCTTTAATTTGGCGCCGTATATCTGTGGCTAAAATGTGATCGCTGATTGGCGACGACCGATGTGATGCAATGGTAGTGCGACTGCCTCTGGCGCAGAAGGTTCCGGGTTTGATTCTCGGTGGGTCACTTGCAAAGTTGATATTTATCACTTTGTGAATTTGTTCCCAGTCTTGTTAGGACATTGCGGGCTGAACCACCAGATTGTCCGTAAGAAAGATGGTTCCGTGTTTCGGATGACACGTTAAGACGTAGGTCCCGCTTGCTGTCTATGATCACTTAGACGGCAGTCGTTACACAACCATGTCAGAAGCCTGCTACTTGTAGTAAGCGGTTGAAAAATTCTGACACTAGGGTTCATCGGGTCGTTGGACGACTCGGTGTCCCACACAAAAGAAAGAAGAATCTGATTGGCCGCGCAAGCCGCACGTTATTGTTTGTTACTATGCAATTGCATTTAATTGCAGAGATGAAACGAACAAACACTTACGAACCCGTTTCAGGAAAAAAAGATCGGTTATTTACGCTTACAGGAGGTAAACAAAACTCTACAAACCTGATTTTATGGACTTTCACATTCGCAAAATATTCGCAAGAATTATGCGACTATGAATGTGAATGCGAATGTGAAAATGCAAAAACAAGCGAATATTCGTTACATCACTAACTCATAGACATTCTAAAAAACAGAAAACTACAATGTCCTGCGCACAAATTACGCAATTAACTCTCTCTACTCTCAGTTAGCATTTAAGCTCAGACGATGACGATGATGATACCGAAAACGAAATTTCCAGGTTATTTCATCTTCATTTCAAAACATCAGGTATGGAAGTGTCCATACGACAGACAACCTTTTAGGATAAAATTAATTACTCTTTGATGAAAATATTTCTTTTAAAATACTCTCTTTTTTCTCTTTTTTGATTTCGTGTTAATTAGCTTTGCACATGAAAAAAGAGATAGTTGCTCGAAAAGGACGACTAAGTTTTTAAAAGCGATATTAGTAATAATGTTAAGAAAGAATTTTAGCATCATTTCGTAAAAATATTAATTGAACCTTTTGTAAAACTATACCATAGTAAATTAATATTGGGTGCGTGCAAATAATCTAGACTTTTGGTTATTTGGGTATCATAAAGTAATCTTATATTTCTGTTTGTTACAGACAATTCATCCCCCTTCACATAATAGAAGAGGATAGTTATGAAAAAGACGTCCTATTCTACGTGAATCTCGGCGAACCAGAGTTGCTTGGTGGTACGTATTTTAAACAATAATTTTAGTTTTATTTAGATCTGTAATGGGTGATATTTTTTTAATTATTGAGTTGAGTAGTGCATGTAGTCCAGTTTTTGTTTATGTTACACTACAAGGTGTTGGGAAAAGTACTAACTTCCTTTTAAGGGATGAACTATACCATGAAACAGAACAACTTTCCCCAAGGGACAAAGGTCGAAATATGAAAAAAAATTGGACTTCACATTACAACAAACTGACTCAGTTGGAGTTAGAAAAAGGAGAAAGCTGTTCAGTTAGTACATATGCCTAACACCCTTTATAGGTATACCTAAACCTATTATTACCTAAAGTAGCTTAAAAAGCTGTTGGCCTGTCGGTTTTGACAAGCGATTCTTTGATACTAGTGTAAATATGTATAAAAGTATTTCATTCCAAGATCATTCAGCTAGTGAACTTACACCAGGTTTTATAGCAAATATTAAAAAAATAAATATAGTATGTAACTTTAAACGACATAAGGCGAGGAACACACCTTGACGCACGACGGAGCGCAAGAATATCGCAGTGGTCTATCAGATCCATAGTAGAAATGTCAATCCCCATACTAAAATCGCTCAACCGCTGTTGACGCAGCGCTATCGCAATGTCATCCGTCGAGTGCGGTTTTAGTATGGGGAGTGACGTTTCTAATATGGATCTGACAGACCGCTGCAATATTTTTGCGCTCCGCCGTCCGTCAAGTGTATTCCTCGCCGCCTTGTTTTAGTTTTGGTATAGGGCTGGGCCTCTACATAAAAAGTGAATAACTAAATAACGAGTGATACTTGTTCGTTTAAAGATACAATTTACTAGCTGGTGCCTGCGAACTTCGTTTCGCCATATATCATCCATCATTTATCAGCTATATCTAGGACGCCCACTGTTCAGCAGTCTTAGGCCTCTAAGAACCAAAAAATAATAAATACATACATACATAAATCTCGCCTTTATCCCTTTATATTAAATTGTTGGTAGATAGGTAAGTACCCGAAAACTTGGTTTTGCTGATTATACGTAATTTAAAAAACTGCGAGAAAGGTTAAGAAAACGGCGGTTTTTTTATATGTATGTATACATATATGTAAAGATAATATATAAGACGTAGTGACATAGATGCGTAGAATGTTTTTTCATTATAATTTATGACCTATAAAACCTGTTTTATATACAGGGTGTTAGGAACAGCGTCCCGAATATTGATATCAATTGATTCAATCAGACCATGAAACTAAACAACTTTTCCCTAGGAACATACGTAGGGAAAAGACAAAAACATTTCGACCTCCCATACAAAATCGCGATCGGCTGACTGCATTTACAATGGGAAACCAAACATTTTTTGACATTTTCTGACATATGTTCCTAGGGGAAAGTTATTCAGTTTCATGGTCTGCTTGCACCTTATCAGTATTAGGGACGCTGTCCCTTACACCCCGTATACCTATTGATGTGGTAGCTAACTAAAGCGCAGTGATTCACTCGATCAATACCACGATGGTGCACTCTGCACTTCCCAGAACTGCAGCGAACTTGGCATGGAGTTATTATTAAGCAGTAGCACATTACCCTACCCATTTGAGGAATCAACTTATAATGGATTTCCTAACTTAGAACTAAGAATACGAACTATAAGTTGACCCATGACCATGATTAGAATTACATCACCCCCCACTTCCTTCCCGCGGGTGTCGTAAGAGGCGACTAAGGGACTCGAGAGTATTGGTGAATTACAAATTTTGGGCGACAGGCTGACAACCTTTCACTATAGTAATAATACACATGTTTTCTGAAACAACCTTGAAAAACAATCCTCAATTTCAGACGTGGCAATAGCGGCCGTATCTTTTTGCGGCCTTAAGGCTCTGCCTATCCTGCAAGGTAGAAAGGCGTGATATATGTATGTATGTAAGTTGACCCATTTAATGGGTAGGCTGATGTACTGTGTTTAGAATTGCTGGGACAAAATAATGTTAGTGCACGATTTCAGTTTTATTATAATCCTTGCTTAGCCTTTTTCATACTTAACGCACAACGCAGCGCCAAAATAAGACAGTGGTCTGTCAGATCCATACTTCATACCATGTCAGTCCCATCCCAACTATCGCTGTCGACGCAGCTGCGTTAAAATAACGCAGATGCTTCAAAATAACGCAGCTGCATTGACAGCGGTTTTAGTATGGGGATAGACGTTTCTAGTATGAACCCGACAGACCGCTACGTTTTGGATACGTTCTTAAAGCACTGCGTTGTGCGTTAAGTGTGAAAAAGGCCTGGAACTTCCGGATGATTCATTTTGTAAAAACACAACAGTGTAGAAACATACAGCTTCGAAATTGTGTAGCAACAATATTATGGTAACAATTAATGGTATTAATTAATCGTAGTTTTTTGTACATATCTAAGAAAGGCATGAATATTTTAGTATTATTTATAACATTAATCCATTTTGTCATTTGCCGACGTTCACTAGAATTTTGGAATGATTTTTCTAGAATTAAGTCTAGATTAGAACGTGGAATTTAGAATTCAAAATCATTCACTCCATGTTTTGATTAACCCTCCGTAAGATTTAATAGTTAGTTTAACCTGTTATGTTGAAACACATCTACGTATATAATCGCCATAGAATTTAAAATTCTTTGAACATGATTGTTAGACAGACACGCACAATTTTTTTTTTATAGATAATGATTTTTTAAGTAACTTAAAGATTTTTGAGTTTTTGGGCGGATAGCACATTTACCGCAAAAGAGAGCGCTAAAATATCGCAGGATTCTGTCAGCTCCATACTAGAAATAACAATCTCCATACTAAAACCGCTCAACCGTTGTTGACGCAGCGCTTGCGCGGCGTCGTCCATCGAGTGCGGTTTATAGTATGGGAAGCGAAATTTCTATTACGGATTTGACAGACCGCTGCGATATTTTAGCGCTCCGTTTTGCGTCAAGTGTGCGATCCGCCTTAGATGAAAGAAGAGATAGAAATATATTTCTAAATGTGTGTGTTTTGCGTGTGTATTCTGTCTCACAAAGATTATTCCCGCAATCGTCTACATTCCGCGACTCAATTACTCGAAGGTGTGTTTCAAGCCTTGTAAATAACTCACTAGAGTTTGTTTAATTTCCGCCATGTTTGTTTTTGCATGATCCATCTCATTTGGCAGAGGTATTCGAGACATTTCTACCAGACGCCACTGCCAACGTTACTGTGCAGTTCTCCCCAGGTAAGACCATTAGTTTCTTTTGTAGATAATGCTGTAGTTGTGCTATTTGTATTTGTAATCAGTTTATGCTATTTGTAATCAGTTTTTTAAGAGGTCCACAGTGATTTCAGAATGTACCTAGTATTAAATTTTGTTCTTATTTTCTCTATTTAATACACGTAACTACTAATATGAATTAATTAATTATAATAAATCAAGTAGTACTTCATGGTATCCATTCAATATTTATACCAGTTTACTATAGCGTGATGCTGAAAATACCTTAGTTTTATATTTACCAGTTTATCTTTTCTTCTATCTTTTATCTGTTATACTTTTAATAGAATATGACGCCACACAAGATTGATATATTTTCATTAACGTGTACCTGTAGGTTACGGTTAGTTAGTACGTGTATCCTTCTAAAAAATCTATTGTACTTAGAAAAATAAATACCTAGACATTCCTTAAAATTAGCCTGCCCTTAGTAAGAATGAAATCTAACAACTGTATTGAAGAACTTGACAAGTTTCACACCAAATTGAAAATAGCGGATTTTTACAGAAAGAGATAGCCTAAGTAACTTACCTTTTATTTGCCTAAGTATCTCAAGGATTTCAAAAATAAAATAAAAAGTCCTTGACTTAGGTCCACTGAATTCAGAAACTATATCTACTACCTACACAAAAAACCTCTTTGTTTAAATTTGTCAAAATGACGTAGTTGTGAGAAAGTTAATCCATAATTCATGGAAATTAGGTTAAGTATAGTGTACTTTAGGTGTCAAGAAACATGACATCAACATCGCCCTTGGGCGGATCGCACACTTGACGCACGACGGAGCGCTAAAATATCGCAGCGGTCTGTCAGATCCATAATGTAAACGTCACTCCCCATACTCAAACCTCATTTGACGGACGACACTGCGATAGCGCTGCGTCGACAGTGGTTGAGCGGTTTTAGTATGGGGATTGATATTTCTAGTATGGATCTGACAGACCGCTGCGTTATTTTTGCGCTCCGTCGTGCGTCAAGTATGCGATCCTCCTACAGTATAAACTTTGCACACTTTAAGCATATTATTTCTCATCATGTGAAGTGGTGATGTACGTGGTGTAGCAAAATACCCATTGCCTTCTGAAAGTAATTCGAACTGCGCCAAGTACGAGTATTTCATATAGACAACTTAGATTGATAGATAAACTCTTTATTGCTTACAAGAAACACAATATTAAAACACAAAACGGCAGAAAAACTATAACTAAAAGAAGCAAAGGCGGCATTACCGCTTGTAGCGATCTCTTCCAGGCAACCTCTACCTTTACAGAGACATCTTAACAATTTTGCAAGTATCTGCAGAAGAAAGTTAAATTTTACATTAATTGTAATTAATATTAATACCCAAGTATACATACATCGCAAATATATAATAATTATATATATACACGTAATAAATAAGACATATTTTTATAAATATATAAAAATACACTAGCTATAGGAAAACTTACTTCACAATCTCTGTCAAGTTATATAAAAAAAAACAAGTAGTACTCAACTTTCCACAAAATCGATCCGGTACTTTCAATTTGACATAAAACTTGTGAACGTCTGGTGCAGCGTAGTAGAAGTGAAAATGGCTGCGACGCAAAAACTCCGGATTCGTTTGGTAATTGTCACTTTGTTTTGTTCCCAATCTGGTTAGGTCATTGCAGGCTAACCGCCAGATTGTCGTAAAATGAAGATGATTCCGTACTTCGCAGGGCACGTTAAGCCGTCGGTCCTGTTTGCTATCTATGATTGCCTACGTATACATAGACGGTCTTTGCACTTAACGTGTTCTCCGAATCATGTCTGATTAGGATATTGCTAGCTGAACTACGTGATTGTCTGAAAAGATTAAAGAGAATGGCATACCAAATCAAGTCTGCGGTGAAATTTTTTTTCAAGTTTTCCGACAATTTCAAAAAAGTTTATTAGCAAAATGAACACCCAGTGTTTGCATCACCATGTAGTACGACATATGAACTTGTTACCAACGTGACGTCATCTTGAAGGCATTCCTAGCGAACGTGCTCAAACTTAATCTAATTATGCTGAATAATCGCACAAGAAGGTCTTATGTAAGGTCAAAATCCAAGCCGTGCCGTGTGATGCCGGCTTAGATGCTGTGTGATGCCGGCTTAGAATGCCGTGTGATGCCGGCTTAGAATAGCATCATCCCATTTCTTTCCCGCGGGTGTCTTAAGAGCCGACTAAGTGACTCTGAGGGTTTTATGTGTATTACAATTTTAGGCGAAAGGCTGACAACCTATCATTACAGTGATACACGAATCGTCTGCAAAAAGCCCTCAATACTTGTCAGACGTGGCGATAACGACCGTAATTTTACGATCGTTAACGTTCTGCCTACCCAGCAAGGGATAAAAGCGTGATTTGTATGTGTGTTTCTTGGGGAAAGTTGTTCAGTTTCATGGGCTGATTCACCGCTTAAAGTATTTGCAGCATTTTTTTTACTTACGTAACAAAATTTTAAAATTCCATACCACATTTCCATAACATATTCTCTATAAAAGTTATCTTTTCTCTTTACTCCAAGAAACCACGCACGAAATAGAGATATACATTATCCGGAAATCGGAGCTGGATATTCCAGGATTTTCTCGCAAAAAGAAACGTTTTCCTATCCGGAATCCGCAAAGAAAGCAATCGCGGGGCATCCACTGTGACGGCGTCTTTCTGCTACAGTCAGGAGAACAGTACTAGTGTACATTTTAGAAAATATATACATACATACATATATCACGCCTTGCACATTGCCGTGTGATGCCGGCTTAGAATAGCATAAGCCCACATCCTCCCCGCGGGTGTCGTAAGAGGCGACTAAGGGACTCGAGAGTATTGGTGTATTACAATTTTTAGGCGACAGGCTGACAACCTGTCAGTATAGTGATACACATGTTTTCTGAAACAACCTTGGAAAACAATCTTCAAAAATGACAGACGTGGCGATAGTGACCGTATTCTTACGGCTGTTAACGCTCTGCCTACCCCGCAAGGGATAAAGGCGTGATATATGTATGTATGTATGTATCACGCCTTTGTCCCTAGCGGGGTAGGCAGAGCGTTAACGGTCGTAAGAATACGGTCGCTATCGCCACGTCTGAAATTTTTGAGGATTGTTGTTTTACAAAATTACAGGGTGAAAAAAAAATTGCTGCAAATATTTTAGGGGGTGAACCAGCCCATGAAACTGAATAACTTTTCCCAAGGAACATATGTCGAAATATGAAAAAATTTTTGGACCTCTCATACAAGGTTGAGTCGCCCGGCTGCTACATTTTGTATGGAAGGTCCAAAAATTTTTTCATATTTCGACCTATGTATGGTCTTTGGGGAAGTTGTTAAGTTTCATGGGCTGGTTCAACCCTTAAAATATTTGCAGCTAATATTTTTTGCACCTTTTTAAACAAAGACTCCCACTTTGTAGGAAAGAGATGGGTAAGAATATAATAGGGAAATACAGGGTATTTGGCGGGGGAGTGCAGATATTTTCAAAGTGTATAATAACATTAACACTTTTCTTAAAAATATTTTGCCAAAATATGAATTAAACGTATGTTCCTCCCGTATAAACTGATATCTTTTTTAACTTTTTAGACGAGAGACATCGACACCGCCAGCTTGCCTTTCTCTCTCTCTCTTTTCGTGTGGGACACCAAGTCGTGCAACGACCCGATGAACACTAGAGTCAGAATTTTCCAACCGCCTTTTAAAATATCATACTGTAGGTACTTTTTTCGGTAAGGTTATTAAAGTTTATTGGCGTTTCAAACCCTCCCAAATGAAACACGCAAAAAGGACAAAAAAAATAAGTACTTCACAACTTTGGCCTTTTTCACACTTCAGCGCATAAATAACGCTGCGATAACGTATGTGCCTGTCAGATCCATACTAGAAACATCAATCCCCATATAAAACCAATCTCGACACAGGTCCAACGCACAACGCAGCGCTTGCGGTGTGTTAGCGCTGGGTCGTGCGTCGAGAGCGCTTTTACTTTGTTGTTTATTTATTTTTACAAGGTAGTAAATTTTATATTTATCTAGTCGGAAGAAAAATGTAGGTTAAGTACATTTTTCTATTTCTTATAACAATTTTATGAACTTAGTGAAAACGCGGCTCAGTATTGGGATTGACGTTTCTAATATGGATCTGACAGGCGCGTTATTTTTGTGCCAACTAAATTGTGATAGAGGCCTTTGTATAGCATAAATTGTGATAGAGGCCTTTGTATAGCATAAATTGTGATAGAGGCCTTTGTATAGCAATTCTAACCCGTCGACTGTACTCTATCAGTTTTGGGTTTACAAGGAAACTAGTGTATTTTCGTCAGAGTTGTACGGCTGATGGGAAAGTTTCTCCCCGATATTGACGTAATCTAATATTTGTATATTGTAGAACTTTTACTTCGGTAAACGTTGGAGAGCGGCCTAAAATTACTTCGTTTTGACGTCCACGCTCAAGCTCAAATATCAGCATATTATATGTTTTAAATATGTTCATTGATTTGGTGTATCTTCTCATTAAATACATTTATAAGTACTCACTTTGCGCGTTTCTCAGTAACAAAAAGTGATGTTGAAAATAATAAAATATTGCAGCTTTCTGCAAAACACATACATACACATATCACACCTTTATTCCTACTGATAACGGCCGTAAAAATACGGTCGCTATACGACTGACAAATTTGATGCTATTCTAAACCGGCAAAATACCTTTAAAAATTTTAAAAGTTTAGTAGTCTCAGAGGTTAAAGGAATAAATACAAAAAGTAACTCAACTTTATTACAGTCTTACTAAACAGTGCATAAAACACGTAGGTAGGTACGCTAAAAATACAAAGTAGCATCTAATACTTTAAAAAAATATATACTATTAAATTTTGTTGCCGTGTGATGCCGGCATGGAATAGCATCACCCCAATTCTTCCCGCGGGTGTTGTAAGAGGCAACTAAGGGTTTCATGTGTACTACAACTTTAGGCGACAGGCTGACAACCTGTCACAACAGTGATGCACGAATCATCTGAAAGGGCCCTAAATACTTGTCAAACGTGGCGATAACCGTAACGCTCTGCCTCTACTCTTACAATGCCGTCGCGACCTGGGTATGTGGTATGAAATTCTACCTCGAGGCCAAATGCCACGGGGTAATGTGCCATCCGCTATAAAGACGAGATCGCCTATTTCCAGGTCGCGGTGCGGCATGTTAGATCCGGGGCGAGGGGTCATATTGGGCAGGTACTCCTTGACCCGTCGCTCCCAGAAGTGGTCGGCCAGGCGAAGTGCTTTCCGCCAGCCCTTGCAAGGGATAAAGGCGTGATTTGTGTATGCATGTATGTATGTAAAATTTGATTGATCTTGTACATGAATCCAGATCTACAAGATATATTTAGATGATGTTTGCTAAATTCCCTAGTGGAAATTACATTCTTGTTGCATTTTTGCTGCCAATAAAGTAAATCATACATACATATATCACGCCTTTATCCCTTGCGGGGTAGGCAGAGCGTTAACAGCCGTAAGAATACGGTCGCTATCGCCACGTCTGACATTTTTGAGTATTGTTTTCTAAGGTTGTTTCGGAAAACAAGTAAATCATTTATTTAAAAATTCAAACCTATTACATTTTTGCTTACTAAAAGTGGAACTACCTACGGGACATGATATGACAAATAGTGAGGAATAAAATAACTTAGCTGACATATTCAAAGAAAGTTACATTCGGCTTTAGGTCCACCCATGTCCATTTTCCTGAAATACGTAGCGAAGTAAAAGAAATACATGACTTATGTCATAATGGAAGGGCCTTTCTCCACTTATCCGGCATCCGTCATTTGCCGGTCCGTCAATTTCCGATCCGATTTAGAAATTTATTACACTACTATACAAGCTTTTCCACTCCTCCGGCATCTGTCAATTAACGATCCGGGAATTTTCCAAACTGAAATTGGATTCTGACGGTCCGAAATGACGTACAAAAAGTATGGATAAAAGAGATACTCTTTGAACTCTACCATAACGTCATTGTACTGTCCGTCTTTTACTGAATACGTGGAAAAGCGTCACCCGGCATCCAGCCGGACCGGATAAGTGGAGAAACGCTGGAAGTGTTGGGGGAATTTTAGAAGGATGTCTGTAGAAGTGGGGGGAGGTTTTATGCATTTTCCCCCGCTATAAAATTGAACCTTCGGATGGAAGGCCCAAAATATTCGTTGGTGCTGTTTCAGCTTTACTTTCCATACATACATACATACATATATCACGCGATAATGCCTTGTGGGGTGGGCAGAGCGTTAACAACCGCAAAAATACGGTCGCTATCGTCACGTCTCACAAATATTGAGGGCCGGTTAAAATAATTTGTGTATCACTATAGTGACAGGTTGTCAGCCTGTCGCCTAAAGGTTGTTATATACGTAAAATCCTCGAGTCCCTTAGTCCCCTCTTACGACACCCACGGGGAAGAAATGGGGTGATGCTATACGAACCCGGCTTCACACGGCATACATACGTAGTCGGTCCCAAAGTTCTGTCACTGGCATATTATTTTTGAATTTAGAACACGGATTTGGAAAAGTTTTATTGCATTCCGTTTTTGAATGTTTAACAATTATTTTAAAACAATAAATAATCATTTGGCGCGATTTTTGACGATGGAGTGGACTTTGAAAGAAAACCGAATAGCAGTTTTGGCGTTGCGTCGCTGTGGGCACTCGCCGAGTACCATTTTCAAGTTGCTCAAAAAATTTAAAATAACGCTTAGGTTTGGGTATCGTACTATAACTAAGTACACTGAAGTCTCTAGTGTTGAGGACAAGAAAAGAACTGGCCGGCCTCGCTCCGCCAGAACACCAGCAGTGATCAAAGCGATCAAGGAGCGCATACGAAGAAATCCTGTCCGAAAACAGAAACTTATGGCTTTGCAGATGAAGGTTAGTAGAAAAACAGTCAAAAAGGTTTTAAACGAAGACCTTAAGCTGCGAGCATACAAAAAAAAGAGTGGGCACTTACTTAATGCCCGTTTAAAAGAAATTAGACTCAAAAGATCTCGGGTGTTGTTAAAACGGTACGCGAAAAACCGGCACCGCGATATACTTTTTACAGACGAAAAAATTTTTGATATAGAAGAAAAGTATAATAAACAAAACGATAGAGTGTACGCTACCAGCTCTGAAGAAGCAGGAAACAAAGTTCCGCGGGTGCAACATGGGCATCATCCCTCTTCAGTCATGGTCTGGTTAGGAGTCTCCTACTATGGGCCAACTGAGGTTCATTTTTGCGAAAAGGGGGTCAAAACCAGCGCAAAAGTGTACCAAGAGACGGTTTTGGATCGGTACGTCAAAGACCTGCCCAACATACTATTTTCAGGACATCACTTTGTATTCCAGCAGGATTCTGCGCCCGCTCACAAAGCCAGGACCACTCAAGCCTGGTTTGAACGTCAAAACATTGAGTTTATAAGACACGAAGATTGGCCTTCCTCCAGTCCGGACCTTAATCCTCTGGACTATAAAATTTGGCAGGTCTTAGAGAGCAAGGCCTGTGCTAAGCCCCATAAAAATTTGGAGAGTCTGAAGTCAGCCATAGTTAAAGCAGACGCTGAAATCGACATGGATATGGTGCGTGCTGCGATAGACGACTGGCCGCCGCGGTTGAAGGCCGTTGTTAAAAGCAAGGGAGGTCATTTTGAATAGTTTTATGTTATTTTGATTCTTCGATGATTGTATTTTTAATTGATATATAAATTTTTAAAAACGGATTGGTACTTTTTATTTTATCAGTATTTTCATATATGACAGAACTTTGGGACCGACTACGTACATACACATATCACACCTTGTGGGGTAGGCAGAGCTCCAACGGCCATAAAAAATACGGTCGCGATCGCCCCTTCTAACATTAATTGAGAGCTACAGTGCAATTAGGAAAAAAATATAAGGTACACAGATCATTTTTTGTAGGTACTACTAAGATACCTAAGCATTATACATACATACATATATCACGCCTTTATCCCTTGCGGGGTAGGCAGAGCGTTAACAGCCGTAAGAATACGGTCGCTATCGCCACGTCTGACATTTTTGAGTATTGTTTTCTAAGGTTGTTTCGGAAAACATGTGTATCACTATAGTGACAGGTTGTCAGCCTGTCGCCTAAAAATTGTAATACACCAATACTCTCGAGTCCCTTAGTCGCCTCTTACGACACCCACGGGAAGGATGTGGGGTGATGCTATTCTAAGCCGGCATCGCACGGCATAAGCATTATAATACCTCTAAAATAAAACCAATAACATTTAAATGCATACTCGCACTGTAAAATAAACTCAAACAAATAATAAACATCAGTTTGAAAAACCTCAAACTTCAATATTTTCTACCGAGAAAATATAAATTGTTCGTGAAGTATCATATCTAAAAGTCAAACATTTCAAGTTGGTAGTCAGGCTAGTAAACTTCTTAAACCACAGTATAGCTACGTAAAAGTAGCCTAAGTCTTGTCTTCACAAAAGCATTAGGGCGTATGCTTTATTCATTAAGATTGCATAGCTTAGAATAACCAACCTATATAAATCTTATTTGCAGTTTCGATAGTGTGGTAATGAAACACGTTAAATGGCTTGATTACACAACTTTATCCCTTGCGGGGTAGGCAGAGCGGTAACGGCCGTAAGAATACGGTCGCTATCGCCACGTTTGACATTATTGAGGATTGTTTTCTAAAGTTTTTTCAGAAAAAATGTGCTTATTAAGTATATGCTGCTTGCTGTGGCTTTCTAACTAAGCAAATTTTTAGGTTTGAACTGTCAGTTTTGACTTAATACACACTTTTTGACAATAAATGACCAATCTCAGCGCTTTATTAATCAAAAAGTACGTAAATTAGATGCAGCTGAAAATATAAATTAAGATACGATACCTTAAGGCATGAATCCAGGGAATGAACAGCAGCGTTCCCTGTGAATATCTACGACGGCGAGCGCAATGCAAGATGCATTGCGCTCGCCAACCCGCCTGCCAAGTACGGAAAATAACCCCAATAGGCTCATTTCCAGCAGTGGACTTCTGTGGCTGTTGTAGTTGTAGTACACATTACCTACTGGTTATTTTATCTACTGTGTCCAAACTTAAAACCAACTTGCCCGGATATTTTATGCATACCCGGTATCCCGGTCGTAAAATAGCTGGTCGGATTTTGGGAGAAAGGATTTAAGATTCTACCCTCATCGAAGTACCTATCAAACTTTGAGGGGAATTTCATTAAAATTCCGGATCTGATCAAGATATATGACGCTACAGGTACTTGTGAAAACATCATCGCACACTTGACGCACGACGTAGCGTTCAACATCGCAGCGGTCTGTCAGATCCATATTAGAAATGTCAATCCCCATACTAAAACCGCTCAACCGCTGTTGACGCAGCGCTATCGCAGTGTCATCCGTCGAGTGCGGTTTTAGTAAGGGGAGTGACGTTTCTAGTATGGATCTGACATACAGATGCGACATTTTTGCGCTCCGCCGTGCGTCAAGTGTGCGATCCGCCTTAACAGCCACAACTGTCCACTGCTGGACATGAGCCTCCCCTATCGGTGGGTACTGCTATATTCACAACGCAGACGGATTAGCGAGCACAGTATAAGATGTTGTATTTTCAGGGAAACTATAAAAAAAATTGGACTTACCATACTAACTAACTCGCTCGGGTGGTACATTTGTATGGGAGATCCAATTCTTTTTCATATTTCGACAAAAAGTTTCAGTCTAGAACACACCCTTAAAATATTTGTACTTAGTTAAATATAAGGTGTAAAAAAATTAGCTGCAAATATTTTAAGGGGTGAATCACCCTATGTAACTGAACAACTTTCCCCAAGAAACATAGGTCGAAATATAAAAAAAATTTTAGACCTCCCTCCCATACAAAAATTGCCAACAACCGACCGAGTCAATTTGCATGGGAGGTGCAAAAAAAATCTCATTTTTCGACCTTTGTTTCTTGGGGAAAGTTGTTCAGTTTCAACGGCTAATTCACCCCTTAAAATATTTGCAGCTAATATTTTTACTCCTGATATAACCTTATATTTATATGGCAGTTTTTATTGCAGTCCTTTAAAAAACCTGTCCACATACACAAATATTATTGTAACATAGTCATGCTTCTGAGGCAATGGATTTAAAAGATTTGAATCCAACATGATTTTCCGAGTAAAACAAAATGTCTGGTAAATTATTCAAGAGAAAGGCTTTGAATAACAAATACTTGCCGACATTTAGAGGGTTTATTAAAATACTTTACTTTGTTCTTTATCGTAGGATCAGGATCTTAGTTATTATTGTTATTTAAGCTTGTTTTATTTGGGCCGTTCGTCAACTTGAAAACCCAACATTATTTTTAATGAGAAAACCTAATTAGTAGATGCTTATAAACTTTATACACCGTGTATCGGAAGAAAAGCATTAAATTGGAGACGTTATATTTAAAGATGCCTTACTGTACTGAACAACTTTCCCTATGGGACCAGTGCTGAAAAACGGAAAAAATCAGCCTCTCATACAAAATTCATCGGAACACTTGATTTTAAGGTTCCGTGGTTATTATCACTAAAACTATAAGACATTATAACGGACTAAACTAATAAAGAAACTAATAAACTAAGACATTAATAACTAATTAACTAAGACATTAAACTAAGCGGACCATCTCCACCCGTGTCAAAGAGCACATAAAGGCAGTGAAAAACAATGAAGCACATAAGTCTGCCATTGCGGAACACCTGCTTGAGTCTGGTCCAAACCACTGGATCGAATTACATTATCCAAAAGTACTTTCGACCGAACGCCACTACATACTAAGACTGGTAAGCGAGGCTATTGAAATCACCAAGTACAAAAATTTCAATAGAGAAGATGGCTTCAAATTGTCAAGTACATGGAATCCAGTGGTAAATTTGTGTAAAAATAAGTTTGTGTCTAAACCTGCAATAAAATCATGCGATACCGTTAGTGTGTGTTGTCGAGATGACTTTCGAGTGAGTACCGATAGTGACCAAAGTGTTCCGAAAAAACGCAGAAGAATGAGGGTAGACAGATATGTTTGCCCTTAGCCGTCGCCGAAATATTGGGTGCTCGATATATCCCTACCGTGAGTTAAAACCCGTTATAATGTCTTAAAATTCATCGGATTAACTTTGTATGGGAGGTCTAATTTTTTTTTCCATTTTTCAGCACTGGCCGCGGCAACGGTTATCGTTACGTATGACAAGTATTTGAAACGTACGTCACCCTTCAAATGATTCGTGTATCACTATAGTGACAGGTTGTTAGCCTGTCGCCTAAAGTTGTAATACGTGGTAATACACATGAAACCCTCGAGTCCCTTAGTTGCCTTTTACAACACCCGCGGGAAGAATTAGGTTGATGCTTTTCTATGCCGGCTTCACATGGCAAATCCTAACGTAATTACAATAAAATTAATTTTAACGTGCCGTGTGATGCCGGCTTAGAATAGCATCACCCCATTTCCTACCCGTGGGTGTCGTAGGAGCCGACTAAGGGACTCGAGGGTTTAATGTGTTTTGCAATTTTAGGCGACAGGCTGACAACCTATCACTACAGTGATACACGAATTATCTCAAACAGACCTCAACATTTGTTAGATGTGGCGATAACGACCGTAATTTCGTTGACGCTCTGCCTACCCCGCCAGGGATGGAGGCGTGATTTGTGTGTGTGTGTGTGTGTGTGTGTGTGTGTAATTTTAACGGATTTAATGTAAATCAAATAAGCCTTTACCATAAAAGGTAGCAGAAACATTTCCATTCAAATTTTGGCACATCAGCACGTAAACAAGGAAACATCGTTAGGATTCCGCCGACTAATTAAAACTTTAGCCAAATCTGGGCTCAGTTGTTGCTCGGGGTTTCCACTCGAATGACAACAAAAATACTAATTAGGCGAGAAAATTTTACATTACGCGGATCGCACACTTGACGCACGACGGAGCGCTAAAATATCACAGCGGTCTGTCAGATCCATACTAGAAACGTCACTCCCCATATTAAAACCGCTCGTAGCCACGTAGCGGGTTGCTACGGATACGTTATCGTAGAGGCTCGCTACGTGGCTACGCAGCTACAGATTACCCGTAACTTTAGGCGGATCGCACACTTAACGCACGAGGGAGCGCTAAAACATAGCAGCAGTCTGTCAGATCCATGCTTTACATAGAAATTTTACACTCAAGATTTTTAAGGATTCAAGTTGTTAAATTAGAAAATATTTCATAGTCATTCCGAGTATATATATTATTACAATACAATACAATATAATAATTTATTCATAAAT
The DNA here is from genome assembly GCA_029255805.1 of Keiferia lycopersicella. Lineage (NCBI taxonomy): Eukaryota > Metazoa > Arthropoda > Insecta > Lepidoptera > Gelechiidae > Keiferia > Keiferia lycopersicella. The sequence continues at coordinate 2,697,699 of JARACZ010000024.1, forward strand.
AAAATTTACATGCCAAAATAATTGACATTACTTATGTAATAAATAACTATTTTACGTATATCTACTGACTTAATCGTCCAAAGTCTAACAATATAATATATCTATGTAACTTATTAATAAGTATTATACTATAAATATCTTTTTCTTTTCTCTGTCCAATCTTCCAACTTCTTGGGTGTGGATCTGGCTATTCAAGTAAGATTTCTGTGTATCTATCCTTTGTATAGCTAAAAAAAAAATAGTCAATTACTATAATCATTAGGCGCATCGCACACTTAACGCACGACGGACCGCTAAAATATCGCAGCGGTCTGTCAGATCCATACTATAGTCTGTAAGTTTAGGTACTTATATTTTTGTAAACAAAGTTTGTATTAAACGGACAGTTCTGAAGTGTCACTTTCACTCAAAGTTTGTTTACAAAAAGATAAGTACCTAAACTTACAAACTATAGAAACGTCACTTCCCATACTAAAACCGCATTTGACGGTTGACACTGTGATAGCGCTGGGTCAACAGCGGTTGAGCGGTTTTAGTATGGGGATTGACATACCTAGTATGGACCCGACAGAACGCTGCGATATTTTAGGGTCCGTCGTGCGTTAAGTGTGCGATCCACGTTATTCGATCCATTCTTTTTATAAAAGCTAGAAAAAAAAATAGTTTGCTAAATTGTATTAATTAACAGGTACCTATGAATTAATAGATTTTTAATAGAGCTAGAAATTCACTTCATTTTCTTCGAGCTGTAAAAGTTGGGCCTTAGATGTCTCTTATAGCTACTTTTTAAAATACTGCTTCTAGACTTAGTAAAAGTAGCCAAAGTCATAACAAGTAAAATTAACGTAAAAACTAAATTAAGTTGTTATCAATAGAAGTACTTTTATAACATTATTTTTAGCTGATAAGTATCTTTACTTTTAAGTAAAGTATTAGTCCATTGAATAAAAAGTTCTAGAGTGCGAGAGTTAGTAACGTAAGATGTTTCTTCGGAAACATGTCAAGAGTCCCTAGGTAATAAACATACTAAGTATATAAGTTTTGATACATGAGAAAACATTTAGTCGCCATAAGACTCATGAAACTTATGAAACATAGTATGCGAAATCCTTGTTTTGGAAAGCACAAACGGTCTCTTAGTAAATGAAGAAGAAACAAAAGCGGATTAGAGAATACTTACAGTTACAATGGCTACAACAGTCCACTGCTGGACACAGGTAGGCTAGAGGAGCCCGATTAGGAGGCGAACCAGTGAGCGCAGTGCATAGTGTTGTATTCACAAGGAACGCTGTTACCCATTCCCTGAGTTCATCGTTAGTGTTATAAGAAATACAAAAATGTACTTATCCTACATTTTTATCTTTTTTACAATGACTAATACTTGACGATCAAAAAAAAAGTGTAATATTTACCACTCTGAAATAAATAATTTGCTTTTGAGTTGAGTAATTTTGTAGGAATGGGGTGATGCTGTTATGAGCCGGCATCACGCGTTAAAGATACTCCTACAAATGCTTGTTTCTAAAACAAAGCACGATCGCGAAAGCAGACACAGCAGAAACGATAGCGCTTAGAGAATATTAACGACGATCGATATGGCGCAGTGGTAGTGCGACTGCCTTTGACGCAGAAGGTTCCGGGTTCGATTCTCGGTGGGTCACTCACAAAGTTGATATTTATCACTTGGTGAAATTATTCCCAGTCTGGTTAGGACATTGCGGGCTGAAACACCAGATAGTCCGTAAGTAAGATGGTTCCGTGTTTCGGATGGCACGTTAAGCCGTAGGTCCCGGTTGCTGTCTATGATTACTTAGACGGCGGTCGTTACACAATCATGTCACAAGCCTGCTGTTTGGCGATTGAAAAATTTTGACACTTAGATTCATCGGGCCGTTGGACGACCCCACACGGAAAAAAAAGAAAAAAGAAAAACCATTACATAACTTAATTTTTCTAACGAACACCTAACCTAGGCAAGGCATTTTCTTTGGAGTACGAACTTTGTTTGTAGGTAAATAATTTAATTAAAACAGGTTTCTTTCTACCTACGAATGTAATTAAATTTCCCTCGTATGTTTAGCCGTGTGATGCCGGCTTAGAATAGCATCACCCCACATCCTTCCCGCGGGTGTCGTAAGAGCCGACTAAGGGATTTAAGAGTATTGGTGTATTAAGATTTTTAGGCGAGAGGCTGAGAACCTGTCACTATAGTGATACACATTTTTTTCTGAAACAAGCTTGGAAAACAATCCTCAAATATGTCTGACTTGGCGATAGCGGCCGTATTCTTACGGCCGTTAACGCTCTGCCTACCCCGCAAGGGATAAAGGCGTGATATATGTATGTATGTATGTTTACGAGGAAAATCCAGCTATTATATTCCACCACCAATTGTGTAATAATTCTACCGCGAAATAGCGTTTTGACTACAATTTCGGTTAACATTACCGCTGATACGAGTATAAGTGGAATATAAGGATTTCAGTAATAGTAAACTCTGCAGTTATTTAGGCGAGGAACACACTTGACGCACGATGGAGCGCTACAATATCGCAGCGGTCTGTCAGATCCATACTAGAAACGTCCTCCCCATACTAAAACCGCACTCGATGGACGACGCTGCGATAGCGCTGCATCAACAGTGGTTGAGCGGTTTGAGTTGGGGATTGAAATTTCTAGTATGGATCTGACAGACCGCTGCGATATTTATGCGCTCCGTCGTGCGTCAAGTGTGCGATCCGCCTAAGGTTGATTGATTGTAGTCTATTTTGTAGTGGAGAAAGTGAATTAGATTACACAATTATTATAACTGTAAAATCAATCCTACACAAACAATTTCAATTTCAATACAAACTCAGATACAAATCGTCCCTACGTCAACACACTGCCATCTGTACTAAGGCGGATCGCACACTTGACGCACGACGGAGCGCTAAAACATGGCAGCGGTCTGTCGGATCCATACTAAAACCGCTCAACGGCTGTTGACGCAGCGCTATCGCAGTGTCGTCCGTGGAGTGCGGTTTTAGTATGGGGAGTGACGTTTCTAGTACAAATCTGACAGACCTCTACGATATTTTAGCGCTTCGTCGTGCGTCAAGCGTGTGATCCGCCTAATGTAACTAGAATCGTATTTAGAGTGCAATTTCGGTAATGCGGTACATTACTGCTGACTGAGACGATAATCCCGGGATTCAAACTCTGTGGTTCCGGTTACACTCGGGGACAAAGATGAATTGTTTTTGAAACAACATTTTATGCAAACGGAGTGAGAACAATATTTTACGTACCTAAATCTCATTCCGGAGGCGGCCCAAGATAGGGAAAAGCGGAAGAAGTAGGTAAGTAAAGTAGATAAACAACATTTAAAACGGGGCGCGAAATATATTTGAGTCATCGACACGAAAGAAGAAGACGACGGGACTCTTTGACATCATTAAACATTGGAGTCGATGATGGGACAAAGTTTCTTAAATGATAGTCTTTTTCAAAATGTGACCTGTTTTCTTCTTCATAATGCGGTACACAAGTGTTGCTATTAGGGAAAATATTCAGTTTCTTCTGTCACCGCTAGCAGGACTTATTTTCCTAGTTTGTACAAACGAAGCTTATACTAATCACCCCAGCGTCAATACTCTACTGTCTATTATGTGACTCAAATCGTATTTAGCGTGTAAGGCGGATAGCACACTTGACGCACGGAGCGCTGAAATATCGCAGCGGTCTGTCAAATCCATACTAGAAACGTCACTCCCCATGCTAAAACCGCACTCGACGGCCGACAATGCGATAGCACAGCGTTGACATCGTTTGAGCGGTTTTAATATTGATTGACATTTCTAGTATGGATCTGACAGACCACTGCGATATGTAAGCGCTCCGTCGTGCGTCAAGTGTGCGATCCGCCTAATTTCGGTAATACGGTACATAACCGTTACCAACGACTGGGACGGTAATCCCGGGATTCCAACTCTGCGGTCCCGCACCACTCAGGGACATGATTAATGGATGCACTTACACAAAGACGAATTGTTTTTTGCGGAAAATCATCGCCAAGTGATATTTTTAAGTGCTGAATGTTTTAAGTTGAAGCTCTATGCATTTGATAGAAAACCGAAATGCAAGATTGCATTTTTTAGGATTTTAATTAACCTTTAAGTATAGTTTAATTACGGAATTTCAGCGGTAACTTTAAGATATGACATCTTATGCAAAATATCTTTAATGTCATATTCATACAATCTAAAATTCAGAATGTGTACAGGGTTTAATAAAAATTCTGCAAATATTTTAAGTGGTGAATCGGCCCATGAAACTAAACAACTTTCCCAAAGGAACATAGGCCGAAATATGAAAAAATATTTGAACCTCCCATACAAAATTTTCCACCTAAAAAGTTTCTTGGGGAAAGTTGTTCGGTTTCACAGGCTGATTCACCCCTTAAAATATTTGCAGCATATGAAATACTTAAAACAATTTATGCAGAATACGACTTCTCTGATTTCATACGACTAATGAACTATACGCAGTTCTATATTGAGGTTACTATGACATTCTTTAGACGGAGTCTACACGATGAGCGATATAGAAACACAATCTGCTAATATTTTATGGGGGTATTTGAAGGACTATAATTTTAATGGACTAGTTCGCCCCTTAGGATATTTGCAAGTGATTTTTCATACCTTGCATGAAACTATGTACCTAACATACACATACCTTTATCCCTTGCGGGGTAGGCAGAGCGTTAACGTCCGTAAGAATACGGTCGCTATCGCCACGTCTGACATTTTTGAGGATTGTTTTCCAAGGTTGTTTCAGAAAACATTGTGTATCACTATAGAGACAGGTTGTCAGCCTGTCGCCTTAAAATTGTAATACACCAATACCCTCGAGTCCCTTAGTCGGCTCTTACGACACCTGCGGGAAGGATGTGGGGTGATGCTATTCTAAGCCGGCATCACACGGCTTAGGCATGTACCTAACTATATTTGTATAAAATTCTAAACTTGATTTGCCGGTTTGAAATAGTTTCAGCGTTTCCCATTTGCACGTTTTCAATACTGTGAACAAAACAATAAATTCAAAAGGCCATTTTTATTTCGAATACTAAAATCAATCTAGCACTGGCGGGGCAAAAAATTGGATCTGGTCAACTTTGTTACGGTCGAGGTCTTTCTTCTTTTTCGTGTGGGATACCAAGTCGTTCAACGACCCGATGAACCCTAGTGTCAGAATTTTTCAACCGCCTTCTACAAGTAGCAGGCTTCTGACATGGTTGTGTAACGACCGCCGTCTAAGTGATCATAGACAGCAACCGGGACCTACGGCTTAACGTGCTATCCGAAACACGGAACCATCTTACTTACGGACAATCGGGTGGTTCAGCCCGCAATGTCCTAACCAGACTGGGAACTAATTCACAAAGTGATAAATATCAACTTTGTGAGTGACCCACCGAGAATCGAACCCGGGACCGTCTGCGTCAAAGGCAGTCGCACTACCACTGCGCCACATCGGTCGTCACAACGGTCGAGGTGAAATAGCGGGTAAATTGGAAATTTGGACTTACATATTTTTTCTTGGTATACACTCATCATCATTCTCCTTGCCTTATCCCGTTCTCTGTCGGGATCGGTTACCTAACAAAGGGGATTTGACGTGGAACTAAGTTTTTACACAGAGCGACTGCCATCTGACCTTTGCAACCCGAAGGCTAATCTGGCCCGAATCCTAGGTTGAGTCAATCAAATATCAACTGACTAAATTTTTTATTTGAATGTTGGTTTCATCACTTGTAGAAGGTGGTTGAGTAATTCTGACACTAGGATTCATCGGGTCGTTGGACGACTCGGTAAAAAACTCGACAAAAAGAGAGAGATCACTTACTATATTTTTCCTTCACGGTTAAAATGTCGGTACGTGAGTAAAAACAGATTGGTACATGGCAGGGATCGAACTCGAGTCTCACGATTGTAAGACCGGGGTCTTAACTACTTAGCCATCGATGCTTGGTAGGTATACACTATCCACACGGAAAAAAAAACCTATTATTATTGAATCATCATCTATCTTTGTTCATTGGTTGGTTTAGACATTGCCCAACTAGTTCTGCGCTTCAGATTCGATGGTTACATCGATATCCGTTCTCAACCATTTTAACTTAATGAGTTGGTGGTGAGAGAACTAGAGTGACCGACATAGCTCAACGTATTAGCAAGCTGAAGTGGCAGTGGGCTGGTCATATCTGCCGAAGGACCGATAACCGCTGGGGTAAGCTGGTCCTTGAGTGGAGACCGCGTATCGGCAAACGTAGCGCAGGACGCCCTGTGGCAAGGTGGAGCGACGACATACGCAAAGCTGCGGGCAGTGACTGGAGGAGTAAAGCCGAAGACCGGGTTCAGTGGCGTGCTTTAGGAGAGGCCTATGTCCAGCAGTGGACTACAATAGGCTGTTAATGATGAGTTGGTGGTTTAAAAACTCTGATATTGGGGTTCACCGGGTCATTACTCAAGTTGATGTCCCATACACACACAAATCACGCCCCTTGCGGGATAGGCAGAGCGTTAAAGATCGTAAAATTACGGTATTACAAGTAATACAAGTATTAAGGGTCCTTTCAGATGATTCGTGTATCACTGTATTGACAGGTTATCAGCGTGTTGCCTAAAGTTGTAATACGTGGTAATACACATGAAACCTTCGAGTCCCTTAGAACACCCGCGGAAAGAATTGGGGTGATGCTATTCTATGCCAGCATCACACGGCTATTCAAATTAATAGTTATCTTTATTGAAGAGATTAATCACCTTTCTAGACTTTATCGGCCACTACTGCAGAAAATATTCCAGTATTTCACGGTGTCAACTGCAGCCGGCGCATTTTTTGTATGATCGATGAGCCCCGCAACCACGACACCGATATGGCGCTAACGTGGTAATCTAGCTTTTTCTAAATCTATTCATGGCTTTTCCATACTTAGGCGGATCGCACACTTGACGCATGACCGAGCGCAAAAATAGCGCAGCGGCGGTCTGTCAGATCCATGCAAAAACGTCAATGCCTATACCAAAGCCGCACTCGACGGATGACTCTGTGATAGCGCTGCGTTGTCTTTTTTTCAATTTAAAATTTTTCATTTATAATACCTAAAAATGTTGTCTTCTATTTTCACATTTTAACCGACGTCATAAACATACGGGATCCCGCAAATACCGCGGGTGTCGTAAGAGGCGACTAAGGGACTTGAGGGTTTTGGTGTATTACAATTTTAGGCGACAGGCTGCCAACTTGTCACTATTAACAGTGATATACATATTTTCTGAAACAACCTTGGAAAACAATATTCAAGAATGTCAGACGTGGCGACAGCGACCGTATTCTCGCGGCCGTTAACGCTCTGCCTACCCCGCAAGGGATAAAGGCGTGACATATGTATGTGTCTGTATACAGAATGTTCAATCGTAGCTTTTATACAGGGTTCTTCTTCTTTTTTTCGTGTGGGATACCAAGTTGTTCAACGACCCGATGAACCCTAGTGTCAGAATTTTTCAACCGCCTTCTACAAGTAGCAGGCTTCTGACATGGTTGTGTAACGACCGCCGTCTAAGTGATCATAGACAGCAACCGGGACCTACGGGTTAACGTGCTATCCGAAACACGGAACCAACTTACTTACGGACAATCGGGTGGTTCAGCCCGCAATGTCCTAACCAGACTGGGAACAAATTCACAAAGTGATAAATATCAACTTTGTGAGTGACCCACCGAGAATCGAACCCGGGACCGTCCGCGTCAAAGGCAGTCGCACTACCACTGCGCCACATCGGTCGTCAGTATACAGGGTGTTTCTGGTACTGCCCAGTTGCGCTAATTGGAGCGATTGTTTGACTATCTATTAGTTAGTCCGACTGAGTTTGCAATATTTCCACCAAAGCCCCGTTCGATTCCCGGCAGGCACAAATTGACCGCCATTTTACTATTGAATTAATGAAACGGCAGACAGGTACGTAATTAGGAAAATTTAAATTTTAAATTTTCGAGGCACGTTTGGATAAGCTTATCCCTAGCGTATTTTATACTGAGAATTGACTATAGCTATTACTATAACGTAGGTATTTTGCGTTCAAGAAATGACACTCTCTTTAGAAATTCAGAATTTCTCTCAATAGACAGCATTCTTTGAAATTATAATGCTTCTTTCTTTCTTTTCGTGTGGGATACCGAGTCGTTCAACTACCCGATAAACCCTGCTGTAAAGAGTTTTTCAACCGCCTACTACTAATAGCAGGCCTCTGACGTGGTTGAGTAACGACTGCCGTCTAAGCTATCGGAGACAGCAACCGGGACCTACGGCTTAACGTGCCATCTGAAGCACGGAACTATCTCTCTTATCGACAATCGGGTGGTTCAGCCCGTAATGTCCAAACCAGACTGGGAACAAATTCACAAAGTGATAAATATCAACTTTGTGAGTGATCCACCGAGAATCGACCCCGACAACCTTTGCGTGGGAGGCAGTTGCACTACCACTGCGCCACATCGGCCGTCAAATTATAATTCTGATAAATAAATAAATATCCTGGACAATTCACACAGCGCCATCTAGCCCCAAACTAAGCAAAGCTTGTACTATGGGAACTAGATAGCTGATACTAATACATATATACTTTTTTTTATAAATAAATACATATTATACATAGAAAACACCCAAACTCAACACAAATATTTGAAAATTGACTCAACAAATATTTGTGTTCGGTAGGGATCGAACCCACGACCCTCGGCGTAGAAGGCAGGCATACTATCCGCTACGCCATCGGGACAGTCACCGCAATGTTAATGACACACAGAGGAAAATGAGTTGCAATGTTAATGACACACAGAGGAAAATGAGTTCACGTTGTGTAACTTTTTACTTAATGAACTCTATGAAGGTACCTAAACTAATTCAACCCACTCAAAAAGTGTTTAGACGCCCACTTTAGCTCTTGTTTATAATAAAATAGGTATCCAAGCAAATGTTTTGTTGAAATTCTGCGGTAATATAATATTTGCATATAATATTCTACTACAAAACCCTCGAGAGCGCTACGACTCTATTTACTTCGATCTATCTTTCTACTAATGCCGTGTGATGCCGGCTTAGAATAGCATCACCCCACATCCTTCCCGTGGGTGTCGTAAGAGGCGACTAAGGGACTCGAGAGTATTGGTGTATTACAATTTTTAGGCGACAGGCTGACAACCTGTCACTATAGTGATAAACAAATTATCTCAATGTTGGGGGTCACATTTGTCAGACGTGGCGATAGCGACCGTATTTTTGCGGTCGTTAACGCTCTGCCTACCCCGCAAGGGATAAAGGCGTGATATATGTATGTATCTTACTACTATGTATCTTCAAACCGGCAATAATAGAAAATAGAGTTATCGGAAAAGGGCAATCCACAGCTTACTCAGGGACTATAAATCAATTTCAATGAGTTTCATTAAAAAGAACTGTGTCTGTTTTCAATAGTGTTTGTAATGACATCTATAGACGTAAAAAAAATGAAAAAGAGCATGCTTAAATCATTACCTTAGTCCGGCCCATTTTGAAACGTTCAGCGAAATGAGCCACGGAGTCCATCTAGTGAATTTAAAACGATGTCCCCTGGCGTTCCCTCGTTACTCATTCCCCTGGCAATGTCGCAGGTGAATTAGAGATTGCACTTAGCGATTGAGGTTTCCTCGATTTTGTACGATTCTTTTTGCATAATAAGTTAAATTAAGGCTGATCGCACACTTGGCGGACGACGGAGCGCACAAATATCGCAGCGGTCTGTCAGATCCATACTAGAAACGTCACTCCCCATACTCAAACTGCACTCGACGGACGACACTGCGATAGCGCTGCGATGTGGTTGAGCGGTTTTAGTATGGGGAGTGACGTTTCTAGTATGAATCTGACAGACCGCTGCGATATTTTTGCGCTCCGTCGTGCGTCAAGTGTGCGATCCGCCTTAGTAGTTTATTCAATTGTGCATTGGTAATTACGAAACAAATTGTCCGTTTCAATGAAATCACATTCATAATATATATTTACTTAAGCACAAAAAATATACAGATTCTAAGGGACGGTGTAACGAAAAATTTGCAGGCGTGATCAGACCATGAAACTGAACACCTTTTTTATGGGGGCTATGTTGGTAAACAAAAAAATTTTTTCGTTTTTCCATACAAAATCACTCAGCTGATCGGGAATTTTGTATGGAAGGGCGAAAAAAAAATTTTCGTTTGCCAACATAGCCCCCATAGAAAAAGTTGTTCAGTTTCATAGTCTGAGCACGCCTGCAAAGTTTTCGTTACAAAGTCTCTTACACCCTGTATACCTAGCTACACAAGCAAAAAATAATAATTGGGTGGGTCGGTATGTATATTCATTAAAATTCTCCTTTGTAGACTTAATAATTATTACTCAAATATTTAATTCAAACTGTATTAATACCGTGCTCTTCCTTGCAAAGGATGAAGTTAAGTACAAAATCATTAAATTCAGATATAAAACGATCTACTTTTGTATATTTACACATATTTCTCTAAATAACATGTATCTAAATTCAAAAAACTAACAAAATATGGGACCTTTATTTGCAAAAATGCGTTTTCTGTTTTTGTCCAATTTCAAATAAACGGCTTTAGCTACAGTGTAGATTGTTTTTATGTTAATATTTTTAGACACAACACAGAATGCCGTATGCCGTGTGATGCCGGCTTAGAATAGCATCACCCCTTTTCTTCCCGCGGGTGTTGTAAGAGGCAACTATGGGACTCGAGGGTTTCACGTGTGTTACAATTTTAGGCGACAGGCTGACAACCTGTCACTGCAGTGATACATGAATCATCTAAAAGGGCCCTCAATACTTGTCAGACGTGGCGATAAAGACCGCAATTTTACGATCGTTAACGCTCTGATTATCGCGTGATTTATGTATGTATGTAACACAGAATGCCTGAGTGTTAAAAAACGATTTTGGAAAAAATACTGAAAAAAAAATTCATAGCCCTAGTGGTCTATAAAATATGTTTCATAGACAAATCAATATCCGACGAAATCGTTCGTTACCATGAGGACATACCTTGGTTCAACGGATTTGCAGCTTTACAATACAGCCTGTATAATCACTGCCAGGAAAATCCTTGGCAATTTAATGAAAATTCCCGAATGTTTGAACAGACAGTAACTTCGCGCTTAAATCAGGATTTAATTTAAACTTGCAATATAAAATGCAAATGGCGGAGTGAATGCGGTAATGTGAATAAAGCGAAAAAGAGATCAACTTATTTGATATATTACCCACTTAATATACTTATTCAATTATTAACATACACACATATATCACGCCTTTATCCCTTGCGGGGTAGGTAGAGCGTTAACAGCCGTACGGTTGCTATCGCCACGTCTGATAATTTTGAGGATTGTTTTCCAGGGTTGTTTCAGAAAACAAGTGTATCACTATAGTGACTGGTTGTCAGCCTGTCGCCTAAAAATTGTAATACATCAATACTTTCGAGTCCCTTAGTCGCCTCTTACGACACTCACGGGAAGGATGTGGGGTGATGCTATTCTAAGCCGGCATCACACGGCATATTCAATTATTTAAAATGTATTAAATTCATACGCAAAAAAAACTGTCTAAAATAATTTTTGACTTTGATAGATGATGAAGTGATTCTTTCCAATCTTCATACGTAAACCGGACCAATTAGACCCATTTAATCTGCTCTCCACACATGCCAGAAAAAATCCATTTTCGCCGCAATAAATTGGAGTTGTTTTTTTTGCAACCCTTTTATGTGTGAGAAAATAATATGACATCTCCGAGTTTGCGACACTCGCGCTTTTTTATTTTAGAGAACCGTAGTCAAAAGTAGATTCAGTCATGTCTAGTTTTAATAATGTTTGCGCGTATTGTTCTCAATGTCATCTTTTGCGTTCTATTGTGTACACGAAAAGGTTAAATAAATAAATTTCCTAAAAATTTTGATAGTGTTAAACAGGAAGGTGTCAAACTGTCAAACCATGCTGTGAAGCATTTGAAATTCAAATCTGTCCATGGGAATTCATACTGATGAATTTATAGTGTCAGATACATACCTAATATAGTACACATGAAATTTGTGAAGTAAGTCTTTAATAAATCATTTTTTTATATTATTTAATTACGAAAGTTCTGCAATCGAATTTCCCCAGTATGTATAGCCCGACACCTTCTTCCAGACGGCTGTACCTATTGGACCTAAAAAACTGTAGGAAAGAAAAACAAATTCGTTGGTTTTAATTTTATGTCGTAGTATTTGGTCACCTTCACTGCCTTTGCATGCGTATAAATCAGGCACGATTACGACGGTCACGCAGCAATTAAATTGCTAAGTTGTAATTAGAACATCCGTCTAACGGTCAGATATGGCTACAATAGGCCACAATACATACATACATATATCACGCCTTTATCCCTTGCGGGGTAGACAGAGCGCCAACGGCCTGAAGAATATGGTCGCTATCGCCACGTCTGACATTTTTGAGGATTGTTTTCCAAGGTTGTTTCCGAAAACATGTGTATCACTATAGTGACAGGTTGTCAGCCTGTCCCCTAAAAATTGTAATACACCAATACTCTCGAGTCCCTTCGTTGCCTCTTACGACACCCGCAGGAAGGATGTGGGGTGATGCTATTCGCACAGTAGGCCACAGTAGATATACTAATAAGGCTAGGCTTCATCTATTTACATTACCTCTATTTTCCCGCAATGAGAAGATATTTATTGTGTTCACAAATATCATGATACCTACTGGAGAAGAAGGATAAAAATAGGAACTTGATGAATGATTTCAATATTCTAAAATTGGATCAAATTTATTTTATCCAAGAAATATGACCAAAGCTGCCTATTTGATGAAGCAAAAATCAATTTTTTTTTTATATATTTAGGGCTTTTGGTATACCAAAAATACTAGTTAAAGATTTATGATTTGTATTCCAAATGCAATTTTAAATTGTCTCAAATCCTAAAAGGTTAATTGAAGTTTAATCAAATCATACTTTCATTTAGCCATATCCATTTAAATATATTATACATATAAGGTGTAAAAATATTAGCTGCAAATACTTACTTTAAGGGACGAATCAACCCATGAAACTGAACAAGTTTCCCCAAGAAACATATGTCGAATTATGAAAAAAATTTTTGGACCTCCCATACAAATTGAATTCGCAGGTTGGTAATTTTCTATGGGAGGTCCAATTTCTTTTTTAATATTCGACCTTATATTTCTAAGGAAAAGTTGATTAGTTTCATGGGCTGGTTCACCCCTTAAAATATCTGCAGCTAATTTTTTTACACCCTGTAATACATAAACAAATACGGAACCCAATCTACGCAAAGTTCAACATTGTGTTGAAATTCTTTTGCGTTCCATTGTGCACGTTATTCTTTTTACAGTTTCCTCTGGGGCTCAGATGTCGTGTATATCTTTTGTTTTTGTAAATTGGAACGGAATCGGTGGAAGAATTTTACGTTCTCGTATAGTAGGGAGCCATTTTTGTTACTGGGTTATTAGCCTCTAAAAAATGCGTAAGTATTTTTGGCGCCTGAGGCGGGTCGCACACTTGACTCACGACGGACCGCTAAAATATCGCAGCGGTCTGTCGCATCCATACTAGAGATGTCAATCCCCAACTAAAACCGCACTCGACGGATGACACTCCGATAGGGCTGCGTTGACAGCGTTTGAGAGGTTTTAGTATGGGGATTGATATTTCTAGTATAGATCTGACTGACCGCTGCGATTTTTTAGCGCTCCATCGTGCGTCAAGTGTACGATCCGCCATAACGGGATACTTTTAAAGTTAATATTAAATATACAGACTCAACAATATAAGAATGCTCGTTACTCGATAAAGTTTTCAAAATACGGTCTCACTTTTGTGATCAAAAGTAGTTCTTTATATATGTCGCGGGGATTTAGTCAAAGACGTTATATTATAATTTCACTAGTGAAATTTTAATTACACTGATTATTGTCAATACCGACAGATTAGTATAATTTCACGGGCTTATTTCAGTGATATTGTAATTTTACTGGACCGCAAAAGTGATATTATAATAAATTTAGGTTTATGATGAGTTATGTTTGTGGAGGAAGCCCCGCGTGATCTGATTGGTCAATAGACTTAATCAGTCGCCTTTTGCTCAGTTGGTAATGAAAGCTGACCAATCAGCGATCGGTCTGATAATGTAACTGCTTTTTCAAACCAGTGCTATCGTCAATTTATCACTGCCTTACAATTTCACTGTATCTGTCTAGTGAAATTATAATCGAACTAAAACTAGCCCGTTAAATTGTAAGTAATGCAAAAGATTTACAAAAAATCAGTGCAATTATAGTGGCACTAGTGAAATTTCAATATCACGGCTTTTGTAATATCCCTGCAACATATACATTTATATTTTTTCAAACATAAAAAAATTTCAAGTCTTATTTACGCTTCATTATAATAAAAGTACATTTTAGCATCACATTTAAAAAAAATAAACAGTATAAGACACTCGTAACTCTAACAAAAGCCTTTTATTCACAGATGACGACAACCCCGTCCACCAACGCAATGAAGTGAACCATCTGGCAACACTGCCCGAAGAGGAGGCTGTGGTGGCCATGATGGGGTTGCCAAGAGCCGGCGAAATCACCAGAGCTCAGCTCAGGATCAAAGAGAGCAAAGAGTTCAAGGTAAGACTGGCAACACTTACTTGGGAGAAAGAGGCTGTGATCGCCATGATGGGGTTGCCAAGAGCTGGAAAAATCGCCAGAGCTCAGCTCAGGATCAAAGAGAGCAAAGAGTTCAAGGTAAGACTGGCAACACTCACTTGGAAGAAAGTGGCTGTAGTGGCCTGGGGTTGCCAAGAGCCGGCGAAATCACCAGGGCTCAGCTCAGGATCAAAGAGAGCAAAGAGTTCAAGGTAAGACTGGCAACACTCACTTGGAAGAAAGTGGCTGTGGTGGCCTGGGGTTGCCAAGAGCCGGCGAAATCACCAGGGCTCAGCTCAGGATCAAAGAGAGCAAAGAGTTCAAGGTAAGACTGGCAACACTCACTTGACAGTAAGAGGCTGTGATGGCCATGATGGGGTTGCCAACACCGCTCAGCTCAGGATCAAAGAGGTTCAAGGTATACTGATACGAATCTCACATTTTTGAAAATTCCAATTTCCCAATGCATGAATGAACCAACGTCAACGGATGGTATGTCAAAAAACGCAAGTTCATCCTTATGGATGCCAAATAGATGAAAAATAGCGCTCTGTTGTGTTCCAATTGTTAGAACCACCTAAAAAGTTATATATTAGTTATATATGTACAGTCAGATGCAGAAATACCTAAACTCGATGTAGGTGTCTACTTTCTTGCAATTACATAGTAAATAATTATCCTATTTCATTTCTAACAGATCTAAAATAGTATAGCGACTGATCGAAGTGTTTAAAAGACAATAAATAGTATTTTTATTTTATTTTATTTATTTATTTACACTGACCTTTGCATTATAGCTGATACTAGCATTGTAATGTACACCTATTACGTATAATAGCTTTATGATTGCCATTTATATGATAGCCCATTGTGGCCTCTGTCAATGTGACAGTCTGCCATTAATTTTACCCTTGTTCAATAACGGCCTAATTCCGAAACCCATAAAACAATGTGTATTGAATGGCTCCATTATCTGCAGACGCCCATAATTTAACGCCAAACTTGCTTAAAATTCTCCTCCTACCCAAAGTACTTTGTGTAGGACAAATACCGCTTTGAAGATTTTGACTTCCCAAAGTTCTTTGTATAGGACAAATACCATTTGAGAAGATTAACGTGCCGATCGCTTCGACTGGAAGGACGAATAAATTGATTTTACATATCTCATGCTCTGAAAGTAGGTCATTACTGACAAAAAACACGACCTGTAAGTTCACATTACAGGCGAGGTTTTGAAACTAAGCCTGTAAGTAATTTTAAATATAGAACTAGAAAAAGAACCAATAGAATCGCGACAATTAAAAAGTTAAAATAAATTTCATCGGAGTTGCATCCAATTAGTTGTATACGATTTCAAATTTCGAACTGGCCGCTACGAATTGTGTTGCTTGAACGCAGGAATTATATTTTTAATCTGTATTTTTATAACCTCAATAAATGAGTTTGTCGAATTATTACTCAATATTACAATAACAAAAGTAAAAATTACTAATATCCGTACGATCAAAAAAATGTCTACTTTATGTTAGGATACTTTTCTTTTATATTAATTCAATATTTTTCAATCATAGAAAAAAAGCTTCGTGGTGCAAATTGAATACCAGACGATACAATAATCATTTTATGGATCGTTTTTTGTATTTATCGCTTTATTTTACTCACTTTTCATTCGATATGTAAAGCAGTATACGTACCACGGATGTAACATCAATAACAACCTCGGAAAGGTACCGCCCTCGCTCCGCTCGGGCGTTAAAAAACCTCGGTTGTTATTGATAGCTTACATACCTCAGTACGTAATCTACTATTGTTAGCAGGCTATAAAACAAAAAGATTTATGAGGATGTTCTAAGAACATAGTTGTATCAATAATGCTTGGGCACTTTTGCGGTTCTCACACTAAAAGCACAACGGAGCGCTTTTTTAGAATCATGCACTAAAAATGCGAAGCGTCGTGTGCTAGATGTATTATTCGCCATACAGATGGGTTCTACTTGTTCTACCGTTGCCACAATCGCCAAACCTTGTAAAAAATCGCAAAATGTTTCAAAGGTAATAAAAGAACATCTCTCAGTATGCTGCTACCAATGCTACAATCAAGAGTCGAAATCTGCTAAATAAAAATCTTTTTAGCTGCGTCTCGATAGCATGTCAGTTGGATGGTTTTGATAGTTTGGTAGTTTTCTAACAGTTTGAAGTATAGAAAATCACAGCGGCAGTGGAATGACAATAAAATCTCAATGGCGTTACAATACATACAATGACAAAAAAATTGCAGACAAGAAAATGACAAGAAAATTGAGCCCCAGTTCAATGGATCACAGATTACAGATTTAGATTCAAATCATACGGTCGTTTTGGTTTCGTATCTATACAATTATAAAATTTAGCTTATTTAAATATCTGTGACGTCTGTCAGTTTCGGGCCATCCATTTTCCTATGTTTACTTCTCTTTTCGTATGAAAATGTCAAACGTCACATGTATCAAGCTGTATTTTAAGCAGTATAAAAGAAAAACAAAACAAGTGCAGGGTCGCAAGTCCGCTATTTTATGTTATTGTAACCCCATCGAAACTCAACTGTCATTGAATTGCCATTGTGATTTTTCTATACTTCAAATTGTTAGCAGACTACGAAATGACCGAAATAATCCAACTGAGATCCAATCGACATCCAACTGCAGCGGTTTTCATTTAGCAGACTTAGGGCCCAGAAGGGATGCCCGCAGTTTGATGATTCTAAATAAAATAAAACTTACATAAATGTAGTCAGAGAGAAATCCAGCCAAAGCTTTGCAACAATGCCAACGAACACATTGATTAAACACCGATTAAACTGTGTTTATTTTTGTTGCAGAACACAGTAGACAAACTGGTTCAAAGAGCGAACGCGTCGATAATAATAGGTACGTCCTCGTGGGCAGAGCAGTTCTCCGAAGCATTGCACGCTAACGCAGGTGAGAGTTATACGTAGTTTCACTATGCACATTTTGATGCTACAAACACTGTGCTAGATGCAATAGGCACCAGATTAAGCTACCTTGGGGTCGGAAGCCACCTGCATAAAGTTTGAACTCGGTGTTTCGAAATGTTTGAAAATGACTTGACGCACGACGGAACGCAAAAATATCGCAGCGGTCTGTCAGATTCATACCAGAAACGTCATACTAAAACCGCACTCGACGGACGACACTGCGATGGCGCTGCGACTGAGCGGTTTTAGTATAGAAATTGACATTTATAGTATGGATCTGACACACCGCTGCGATATTTTTGCGCTCCGTCGTGCGTCAAGTGTGCGATCCGCCAAAGAGTAGAACTACGGCATTACTTAAACTTTCCGCAGGTGTATTCTGACATTTCTGACCCTATTGAGTAACTATGTAAATTTATATATAAAGTATATTGCTAGAAGACTAGTAACACTACTGAAGACAAAAAGTTGAAAAAATTGCTGCTATTCTATGTGTAAAGTTCATGCTACTGGATTTTCCACAGATAGTAAAGGGCTATTATTACCCATTGGTGTACTTACTTGTATCAAAAATGTATATTGATTTATATATACAGGGTATAAAAATATTACCTGCAAATATTTGAAGAGGTGAAACGGCTCATGAAATTGAACAACTTTCCCAAAGGAACATAGGGCGAAATATGAAAAAAAATGGATCTTCGATACAAAATTACCAACCGACCAAGCCAATTTGTATGGGAGGTCAATTTCTTTTTAATATTTCTACCTATGTTCCTTGAGGAAAGTTGTTTAGTTTCATGGGCTGATTCACCGCTTAAAATATTTGCAGCTAATGTTTTTACACCTTATATAATAGTTTGCGCATAACAAAAGGCATTGCTCAACTCGAGACTTCATGTGCAGACCTCTTCATTAACTTCAAGTTTGCGTTAGAAACTTGTGCAAGTTTATTGCGAGTGATCGTATTGCGGGGTACGAGTAAAACAAGCCTCTTAGGCGTATCGCACACTTATCGCCCGACGCACCGCTAAAATATCGCAGCGGTCTGTCAGATCCATACTAGAAACGTCACTCGCCTAAAACCGCAATCGACGGATGACACTGCGATAGCGCTGCGGCAACAGCGGTTGAGCGGTTTTAGTATGGGGATTGACATTCTTAGTATGGATCTGACTGACCGCTGCGATATTTTTGCGCTCGCCTTAGGCGCATCGCACACTTGTCGCACGACGGACCGCTATAATATCGCAGCGGTCTGTCAGATCCATACTAGAAACGTCACTCGCAATACATACTAAAACCGCAATCGACGGACGACGCTGCGATAGCGCCTTAGTGGTTCAAAGTTTGCGTTTTGTACGAACTTTGATAAGTATACTTTTTGATTGACTGCTTTAAATATTTATTCTAAAGTACATAAACATAACAGAAGTGAATTATCTACAAGTTTAATACATTAAAAGGTGACATTGTTGTGCGTATAAATAGTTACAGTGTCAAGTTTTTGACTCAAGGATTTTCTATTTACAAAGAAAAATGGCACAGAGAGTGTCGAACAATGCTTTTTACAGTAAATTATAATTATTAGTGTTGGAAGTTACGTCGAAAAGATTAAATGTAAGGTGTAAAAATATAAGCTGCAAATACTTTAAGGGGTGATTCAGAGCATGAAACTGAACAAGTTTCCCTAAGAAACATAGGTCAAAATATGAAAAAAAACTTTGGACCTCCCATACAAATTGAATTGGTCGGTTGGTGCTTTTGTATGGGGAGGACCAAATTTTTTTTCATATTTCGACCCATGTTTCTAGGAGAAAGTTGTTCAGTTTCATGTGCTGGTTCACCTCTTAAAATATTTGCAGCAAATTTTTTTACACCCTGTATTTATTCAATAACTTACTTTTTATCCAAAATTGGTAAGTCTAGCTGTATAACAATAACTTTGATTGTCTAGACGACTCCGACGAACCTCCGTCGTGGGGTGACTACATCCTGCACGTGCTAACTGTCTTCTGGAAGATCATCTTCGCCCTGATTCCTCCTACGGGTGAGCAAACTATTGCCAAATTCGCTAGTTTCCTGGGTCAATAAAAAAATATCACAGTTTTACGCTTAAAACTATTGTCCAAAAATACTACGGACTGCATTCATAATTTTTCGAAGTATTCAAAGTTTGAATTAGTAAACAGAAAAATAATATAAAAGTAAGTGTTTTGACGCCATCCAAATACTTACGGCGTGACGTCATCAAAGATCTTCAAACAAAATACCGTTTTAGATCGTTTTAAAAAGTAGCTTATTTGACCGGTCAGGAAACAAGCCTATTCTGTACTGAATTATTGCCTTATATATAAAAGATTATTTTTATCGTCACCCCTATTTTACCCAGATATCGGAGGCGGCTACGTTTGTTTCGTCGTGTCTATCATCTGCATCGGCTTAGTGACAGCTGTCATTGGGGACGTGGCGTCACATTTTGGCTGCACGCTCGGGATCAAGGATTCCGTCACTGCCATCGTCTTCGTTGCTTTGGGGACGAGTATACCTGGTAAGACCTTTTGGAATAAACTTGTTTAACTCCGTCACTGTTAGGTTAATAATGATGCAAATGTCTGTAAGGACTTGGGCCGTAAGTCTGCTAAATGAAAATCGTTTCAGTTGGATGTCGATGGGATCTCAAATGGATGATTTCGGTCATTTCGTAGTCTGCTAACAGTTTAAACAGTTTAAAGTATAGAAAAATCACAATGGCAATTAAATGACAGTTGACTTTCGATGGCGTTACAATGAAAAAAAATAACAGACGTGGGGCCCACTAAGCATGAAACTATCATTATTTTTATTGCTGTGACGATGTCAACAAAACAATTTTCTTTTAATTTTGACAAAGACCGTCACACGTCCATACTTTTAGCCTATTGCAACTACTAATACAACAGCCACAATTGGCCCCCTCTAATCGTGGGTATTGGCGTGGCAGGTGGATTGGGCACATACCTAGGTCTTGTAGATATCGACAACGAAAAACTGCAGCCCATTATAATGGATACATCCTCAAGTTGTTTTTTTGTGACACCCACGGGCAGCTATGGCGAGAAACACACTTGAGGCACAACGGAGCGCAAAAATATCGCAGCGGTCTGTCAGAACCATACCAGAAACGTCACTCCCCATACTAAAACCGCACTCGACGGATGACCCTGCGATAGCACTCCGTCAACAGCGGTTGAGCGGTTTTAATATGGGGATTGACATTTATAGTATGGACCTGACAGACCGCTGCGATATTTTTGCGCTCCGTCGTGCGTCAAGTGTGCTCCTCGCCTGAGGGGCAATACTCAACTTACAGTTAATCCGAAAGTATAACCATTCAAATTCCTTATCCACAGACACCTTCGCTAGCAAAGTCGCAGCCTGCCAAGATAAGTACGCCGACGCGTCAGTCGGCAACGTGACTGGCTCCAACGCTGTCAACGTCTTTCTTGGTATAGGCGTTGCGTGGACTGTCGCTGCAATCGTCCATTGGTTCAGGAACGAGACCTTTGTCGTGCAGCCTGGAAAGTAAGTATAATTTTAATTTTAAGCAAGAAATTATACGTAGCACCAAAAGCCTAACCACTAGCATCACTGGTCATTATGAATGCGCCCAAATATTAAAACCCGTGTCAGTCGGAAACGATACCAGCTCCAACGCTGTCAACATTTTTCTTGGTATATTCAGAAATAACTCATTATAGGTCATCGATCACATATTTTTCTTCACAGTGCAATCTCAACAAAAACCAAGTTTGCAAAATATCTTTAATTTTGCAGCTTAGCCTTCAGCGTGACGATGTTCTGCTCGGAAGCAGCGCTGGTCGTGCTGGTGCTGATCCTCAGAAGACGGAAGTCCATCGGCGGGGAGCTGGGCGGCCCGAAAATGATCAAAGTCCTCACTTCCATCTTTTTCTTCTCTTTATGGCTCATTTACCTTCTCTTGTCCACTTTGGAGGCCTACGACTACATTGAAGGATTTTAAAGAGACAAGAAATACAGTACTTCGTTAAGGATATAATTTACTTTAAAAATATCATTTTTCCTAAATGAAGGAGCGCTGTCTTATTGCCAATAGCCTAAAGTAGATAGAAATAATTATAATGAAGATATGTGCTCAAATGTACGTATAAAACGTAGATATTAGAACTTCTTGGATGTCTGTCCTTCTTAGCTCTTTCTTCTTCAGAATTTCTAAATAAGCCTCAAAGGTATTTAAAATTTGAATATTCAAATTAAATCTATGCATTTCGTAAGTCTACAGTTGTTTTACCAACGTGGCATAAAAAATTTGCCAATGAGGTGCGATTTTACCCTAAAAACTTCAAATATATTGGATAAAATATATTGGTTATAAATTATTTACTGCATGAAAGATTTATCGTAATAGCGTGCTGGTAAGAGTTAAAGAGGATTTTAATCCCATAAATTATAAAATAATGAATGCTGAAAGCCTGAAATTAAGCGTTTATAGTTTTTTTATACATTTAAAGAAGTACTTAAACGCCATTGAACTATTTTAATAAATTCAATTGATTATTGATACCAAATTGTTATTGTCGTAAATTCAATCTTGAAATACCGTTCAAATATTTATATCAATAGCCTATATCGAATTGTTCAAATTGATTACTTTCGTTTTTCCTTCGTTTTTTTGTTTTGGGGCAAACCAGCGCCGCCTGCCAAGATCAACAAAGTGGAAACTCAAATAAACAACTTTTTATGCAATTTTATCTAACTTATGATTATGAATGTTCAGAGGCGTTCAAGTTCATCTAATCTAATTATAATAATATTTTATAAGAAGAACGCTAATTAGAAACTTCTTAATTAATTATAGTAACGGGACGATGGACAATGTAGGTTACCGTAGAGGTTACCTACAGAAGTTATTTTCAGGGTTTTAATGAGTTTTATTTTGAGTGAAATATAAAACTATCACAAATAATTTTTATTAATTATAACAAAATCGTAATTATCCCGTATGAAAAGATTAAAAAGTATTATAGAAATTGAATAACTATTTATTTTAGTTTAATAAATGTGTTTTTAGGTTGTTAATTTTGTATTGTTAAATGTAAATAATATCACGATTTTAGCAAGTATAATTAATTTCATTCGTATTCGCAATTTTTGAGATAGGTGAGATTATGTAGATAATTTTGTGATTGCAATTTTATGTGAAAATTCATATAATACTATGTATATATTTCTCTGAAAATTAAATGTCAGCTAAACAAATATATGTTGTTATCAAGTTATATCAACCTAAAAACCAAAGATTTTAAAATGCCAAGTTAAAACGATGACGATTAATACTCACATTAAATATAATAATCACAAAATTGCCCAGAATTATAAAGATTAGTTTAAAAACGACTATCTAAAAATTGTATATAAAAAATGAACAATGCCGTTTTTATTGTTTAGCTTTAGAAAGAGCCGTGAATAAATAAGCAAAAATAAAATACCTACCATATAATAGATAAAAAACAAATGAGGAAATAAAATCTAAAACAAAAAATATTGGTATTGATTTGGTGACAAAATGAAACTATAATCCCGCGTAAGATACTATAATTTATTTGCGTTTTCCTTACCTAAATTAAAACCATGAAACAGTTTTTTTTTTTGTATTATTCATTCTCGGCAAAGCCTAGAACAAAATAACGTAATATTAATATGCAAAATGCAAGTTAGTTACAATTTGGTATAAATGTTCGCCATTTTAAAATGGTGGAAACTTATAATGTTTTCAAATACAAAGTATTCAATGAATAGTTATACTGCCATAGTTATAAGCTATATAATTTATTTTTAGAAGCTGTGTAGTTATATTTTAAAGTTTTTAATAATGTAAAAATATACAAAAGACAACACTTGTTCATGAATAGCATAATAATAATATAATTTATTTATTTTGTGTGTATGTATTTTATGATTGTGAATAAGCTTTGAGTTTTTTTTTTTTTAATTATTACTTAATACTTTACTTTATGGGTTTGATTGTTTTGAAGATTTTTATAAAATTGTTAATAAGTATTTTAAATTTTTATTTCATACTAACTTTTCCGCATGTTACTAACTAGTATGAAATAACACTACTTATTACAGTAGATAACTAAAATAGGTACCTACTTATATAACAAATATTTGAAAATTCAAAACTTGGCAATCTTATAAAAAAAAACAAAAAAAAAACGAATGAACTTGAAACCATCTAAAATTCAAATTTTATTAATATACATATATAATATATATATATCTATCTATCAATCTACGATCAATAACAAATAATACAATAACAAATCTAGCTCCAAGGTCAGGTCCCACCAAGACGAAATAAATAAAACTATATAATAATATAAATAAAAATATATATCGCTGCGTGACTTTCGTTTCGTGGCACCACATCTGGATGTCAACTGACTCTTTTTATTTTTACCTTAGAAATCGCGTATTTAATTCGAGTATAATTCTTTCAAAGCCATTGGCATCTAATCGCGTATTTATGTCAAGAAGCCATAATGATAATGACTCTCGAATGAGCTCAACCGGTAAAAGGGTGATGGGCACGCCAACGGGAAAATTAGGTCTGCAGCATACATACATCACGTCTTTATCCCTTGCGGGGTAGGCAGAGCGTTAACGGCCGTAAGAATACGGTCGCTATCGCCACGACTGACACATATTAAGGGCTCTATCAGATGATTCCTGTATTACTAAAGAATAAAGAATAAAGAATAAGAATAAAGAATAGTTTATTTCACCATTGACATAAAATAAGTAGATACAATAGTAATACCTGTATCTTGGAAGATAGGGTTCCTCACATTCAGAATGACAACCAAAAATGTCGTAAGAGCAGCCTCGTATGTTTTATACTAGGGTGAACAATACTACTTCAAAAGTTAAACAATACTGTAGATAAACAAAACATAATAAAAAGAATGAAAGTTTGTAGGTGTGTGTGTGTATGTGTGTGTGTGTGTGTGTGTGTGTGTTGTGTATGTGTGTGTGTGTGTGTGTGCGTGTGTATGCGTATGTGTGTGTGTGAGTGTGTACATGTGTTATTAATTAATTCCGTAGTACATAATTCAAAAAGTTTTTGGTACCCAAATAATCTAAGCCACTTAGCCAAATAAACAGTTTAGATTTACATTCTGTCGCTGTGGTATGAGATATATTTAATGAAAGATCTAATACAGTAAAAAGCTTTTTGCCCATACACACAAATTGCCTTCCCATGAAAACTGTTCGGTACTTTTCGATTGGGAGAGGAATCTCAGTTCCTGAGATCCTCTTCATGGCAAGCACCGCTCGTTGCACAAAGAGCTGTCTCACGGTTAAAACTTTGGCTTCAGCATATAAGTCCACTGTTGGAAAGCGATAGGGTTTCGAAAGCATAACCTTTAAAACAGCCCTCTGCGCCCTTTCCAGCTTGATAAAGAAACTTTTACAAGCCCCACCCCATACTGGAATACAGTACATAAGAACCGATTGGCAGAGAGACTTGTAAATTGTTACTAGAGTTTCTTCGTCAACGCAACCACGCAATTTTTTAAAAACAAAAATGAGCTTTCGTACTCGTGCTGAGAGACTGTCTATTTGCTTACACCAATTGAGATTGCGATCAATCTGCACACCCAAATATTTCACAGATTGTGATCGATTTAATGTAAGACAAGGACAAGAAGTATTGTAAATGTTATTACAAGTGTGTGCTTTAATAGTGTAATAGTCATGTGGTTGCGTTGTACTTATTATGGAAAAGGTTATATATGAGGATTTTTCTACATTTAATGTTAATAAATTCTTCTTGAGCCAAGACATAACAATCTGCAGAGCATATTCGGCGTTAGATTTTACTTCCTCCCAATTTCTACCATGAACGAGTAGAGCAGTATCATCTGCATAACAATAAATATCGCAATTTGGTATACATAATCTACACAGATCGTTAATATATATTTTGAAGAGAGTAGGACCCAATATGCTACCTTGTGGTACTCCAAATGATAGCCTCTCCTCTCGACTAACATATGAGCCTATTTTAACCACTTGCGTGCGTCCAGTGAGATAGCTCTTAAACATATCCAATGCCACGCCTCTGACACCGATTTTTTCGAGCTTATCCAGAAGGATGGGTACAGACACAGTGTCAAATGCTTTTGACAAATCAAGGAAAATTGCAAGGCATCGCTTGGATTCATCCAACTTAAGAACTATCGCATTTACAAGTTCTCGCACCGCATCTTCTGTGGAAACCCCAGATCTAAATCCAAATTGATTACATGAAATAACACCATATGTATCCATGAATCCATTTAAGGTATTATTCATGACCTTTTCTAATACTTTAGAGATAACCTACTACTACTATACTACTACTACTACTGTACTATAGTGACAGGTTGTCAGCATAAAGTTGTTATGCACATTAAACCCTCGAGTCCCTTAGTCTCCTCTTACGACACCCGCGGAAAAGATATGGGGTGATGCTACTCAAAGGTAACAGGGTAAATTATCAAAAGAAAAAGGACAATGCGATTGTAAACGTACGTGTTGGAAAAAGATGGGATTAGGGTGCTTAACTACACAATAGTGAAGTGAGATGTAAGTGGCGGATCGCATATTTAACGCACGACGGAGCGCTAAGACATCGCAGCGGTCACTCCTCATACTAAAACCGCCCTCGACGGACGACGCTGCGTCCACAGCCGTTGAGCGGTTTTATTATTGAGATTGACGTTTCTAGTATGGATCTGACAGACCGCTGCGATATTTTAGCACTCCGTCGTGCGTTAAGCGTGCGATCCGCCCTAAAAATAGTTTGAATAGATTTTAATTGATGCCTTTTTCAACTCGTGTATAGCTCCAATTTAAAAATCTAAATCGAATACGTATAACATTGTATAGTCCAAATACTACCCAATGTAGCTTTCGCGAAATTGGGAGGAAAATATAGGGTGTAAAAATATTAGCTGCAAATATTTTAAGGGGTGAATGGCCCATGAAACTGAACAACTTTCCACTAGAAATATGAGAAAAAATTTTAGACCTCTCATACAAATTGGTTGGTTGGTAACTTTGTATGGGAGGTCCAAAATTGTTTTTCATATTTCGACCTATGCTCCTTGGGGAAAGTTGTTCAGTTCCATGGGCTGATTCACCCCTTAAAACATTTGCAGCAATTTTTTTTACACCTTATATTTTTCTCCCAATTTCGTGCAAGATGTAGCTGGGTAGTACTTGGACAATACAATGTTATAAGTACGTATTTGATTTAGATTTTAAAAATGAAGCTATACACGAGTTTAAAAGGGAATTAAATAAAATCAATTGGACTTATTTTAAGGTGGATCGCACACTTAACTAATTTTTTACACCCTGTATAAACCTTAAAACGAATTTCCTACATTTTGCTAGTGCGAAGGTTCCTCGCAAAATTCGGTCTGAACATAGTGTCAGAAGCGTCGTTGAATATGCACGGGGGTTTAAAATGCAGGGGCGAGACGACTTCATTTACCAGCTCGACTGGATTTTAGACACCTTATTAATGAAGGCTTTTTCAAGTTAATATTGGAAGCTTTTTTCAGAAAGCTTGGTGAAAACATTCTCTACAAAGATATGTCTGTACCTAGATATTTCGAAAAGTATATTAAATTCTATTGTACCATCAACACAATATTTTAAAGAAGTTTAAAAGTCTCAATTTCTTACATACATACATACATATATCACGCCTTTATCCCTTGCGGGGTAAGCAGAGCGTTATCGGCCGCAAGAATACGGTCGCTATCGACATTTTTGAGGATTGTTTTCCAAAGTTATTCCAGAAAACATGTGTATCACTATAGTGACAGGTTGTCAGCCTGTCGCCTAAAAATTGTAATACACTTGTAACCCTCAATTTCCTCAGTCGCCTCTCACGACACCCATGGGTAGGAAATGGGGTGATGCTATTCTAAGCCGGCATCACACGGCAATTTCTTGATTTTATTATTTATGAGATTATTATAGCGATGTGGGTGCTGTAAATCCCAATTAATTTATTAAGATGTTCTTTATCATAATATAAGGAAAAAACACGATTTATTGAATAGAACGTAACTCGATAGAGTAAGCACATAGTCGTAGGTTCGGAGCCTTCGGTAGCATACTTATAGAAAACAGTGGAATCATTCTATAGAATTCTATTATTGCTATTAAATTGCATAAATTTCAACTGCGGCGTCTTTCAGTATTAACCTCCATAAAAAACTTACTTCTGAAGATATATTTTTGTTATAAAATCCAATTTCAGTAGAAAGACCCGCAATTTTCCTAAACTAGGAATAAAACGAACAAGAGAAACTTTTCCATTGTCTAAACTTTTTAAACCGTTAACTGGCTCCGAAGCGGCGTATGTAATATATGGACTGTGTGTACAGTGTTGCCGAAAAAATATTTAACCTCTCTCTCTTTTCGTGTGGGTCACCGAGTCGTCCAACGACCAAATGAACCCTAGTGTCAGAATTTTTCAACCGCCTCCTACAAGTAGCAGGCTTCTGACATGGTTGTGTAACGACCGCCTTCTAAGTAATCATAGACAGCAACCGCGACATACGGCTTGACGAGCCATCCGAAACACGGAACAATCTTACGGACAATCGGGTGGTTCAGCCCGCAATGTCCTAACCAGACTGGGAACAAATTCACACAGTGATGAATATCAACTTTGTGAGTGACACACCGAGAATCGGGCCAGAAACCTTCTGCGTCACAGGCAGTCGCACTACCACTGCGCCACATCGGTCGTCAAAATATTTAACCTTAAAAGCCACAACAGTCTATCCCTAGACATGGGCTTCCCTCTATCAGGGGATGTTCCTATGCTCTCAACGCTTGGCAGGCGGATTGGCGAGCGCAGTACAAAAGGTTAAATTTACAAAGATAGAGTTGGTGGTGGTACTATTTTAAGCTAGCATCACCCAAAACAAAATTCATCTAAAATCTGTTAAGGGGAATTTAGACATTTGTAATGAAATTACTTAGTACCTAATGTTTCTTTCCGGCTCATGAGATGAACTTCTTCAACAAAAAAGTTGACACTCGTTATTTGACTGACCCGATGGCGCAGTGGATAGTACCCCTGCCTTCTACGCCAAGGGTTGTGGCTTTGATCCCCACCGGACATAAATGTTTGTTAACTCAATTTTCAAATATCTCTATCTAGTCTGGGTGTTTTCTGTGTATAATATGTATTTTATTTACAAAAAAAAGAAATCGTCTAAAAGGACCCTCAATACTTGTCAGACGTGGCGATAACGACCGTTTTTTAAGATCGTTAACGCTCTGCCTACCCTGCAAGGGATAAAGGCGTGATTTGTGTATGTATGTGTGTAAAAAAAGAAAAGTATATAAGTATTGTTATCAGCTATCTAGTTCCCATAGTACAAGCCTTGCTTAGTTTGGGGCTAGATGTCGCTGCGTGAATTGTCCGGGATATTTATTTAATTTATTTATTTACTAACTGCCAACTTTTTGTAACAGTTGCTGTACCTATATTTCTTCCCTATAATCTTGTTTTCTATGCGGCGGTATATTTGATGATATGTAAAAATTGCTGGGTATTTTAATACTGACTTTACGAAAGAGTCTCGTTTGGAAAACCTCTGTTTATAGCACTTAACTTAAAACACACGAAAAAACACACACTAAATACACGAATAAGAAACAAAAACTCGCCAAATGGTGAGACCTAGTTCTTTAATGGGACATTACGTTTTAGGCCAAAAACTAACACTTTTGCTGCCTACCTTATCCTAAAGGGCGTAGAAATCTATTTCATACGTGTCTTTTAAATAACGTGTTTTTACTCAGAGTTCCTTTCTTGTTACTTTTTTGGTGCAGAAATGAATCTATAATCTAAGCGGAGTAAGATTTTCAGCTAAAATCACGTGGTTTCTACGAGTAGATATTAAATTTTCTTTACAATTGGAATTCAAATCTGATTAGTTAAAAAAAGTTACAAAATTGTAGCTGGAAGTGATTAAAAAATTTCCAACTGCTAAACATAGTTGCAGTAGTAAAAGTGTTAAACGGCAGAAT
Source organism: Keiferia lycopersicella (assembly GCA_029255805.1). NCBI lineage: Eukaryota > Metazoa > Arthropoda > Insecta > Lepidoptera > Gelechiidae > Keiferia > Keiferia lycopersicella. Next base: position 2,727,593 of record JARACZ010000024.1, read on the forward strand.
AGTCCAGTAGGACTTAAAGTGGGTAGTTAGCCTTGTGGCGTTAACGTTAATAGCAAAATGTTTGTGGGAGCAGGAAAAGGACGCCATTACGACGACCTCTTTTTATACAAACGAGTTTTAAAATACGCAGCTGTTTAGTACCAAAAAACTGTAGGCGAATTCACATTTGATAATACATAGATAAAGTAAGTGAAGTCTAATCAAATGTCATTAAGCCGTGTGATGCAGCCTCAGAATGCCGTGTGATGCCGGCTTACAATAGTATCACCCCACATCCTTCCCGTAGGTGTCGTAAGAGGCGACTAAGGGACTCGAGAGTATTGGTGTATTAAAATTTTTAAGGGGTCAGGCTGACAACCTGTCATCATAGAGATACACATGTTTTCTGAAACAACCTTGGAAAACAATCCTCAAAAATGTCAGACGTGGCGATAGCGACCGTATTTTAACGGCCGTTATTGCTCTGCCTACCCTGCAAGGGATAAAGGCGTGATATGTGTATGTGTGTGTGTATGTATTTGCTCCAAGGTCACAAACATCACAGGGATCATCCTATATTTTACAAACTATAGTTACTTTTATACTGTACCTACCTGTTTAAAATTGGCGGATAAAATTTTTTGACACCAAGATTTATCGGCTGGGTCATTCCTTGACGATATTCAACATTTTATGTTGCTGTGCTCCCCCGGGGTGTCACATGATTACTATTAAGTTTATCTGTGATGGTGCAATAAACGTTTGAACAAGTTTCCTGCAAGCCTGAATTGCCTACAAAGTGTACAATCACCTTTATACGCGTACGATATTGATTCAAATTCCCGAATTTCTCAGCAATTTTGACGCAAAATTGATTTAATAATAATATTTTATAATATAATAATCCGCTTTTCCAGTCACCAGCGGTTTTATCAAATATAATTTTTAATTAAAAGTCTCAAGATACTTAACTTATTAGCATTTTCAACAATTTCTGAAATCTTTACCTTAGATAACTATTTCCGGTTTATTCTGCCTGAATTTGGACCAAAATAAAATTAATTTCGAATTTATTTAACGTAGTTCTTTTCTACGTCCTAGTCTGTTTTTAAAATCGTAGATTTTCTAAACTTCACTATTAGATAAATTTCATATAGCTAGTAAAATGCATAACTTAAATATTGGCTGATAGTACTTTTCCATAACTAACTTTTATCTCACCAAAATCCTAGAAAACTTTGTTTTAAAGGCTTTGTTTAGCAACTATTACTTACTAAATTACGCAATACGATCAATTTGATTGTCAATTTATTCCCATTTATTGGTAAAAGAAATATGTATGTGTCAATTTAATTAGAGACACAAATAATACAATATTTGACACAATACCTATTGTCACGGATTTCTAGAGTTATCGTAATGAGTACCGCTCTATTCAAATCAGTTACAAAAAAAGGATAACTTATTTAATATACGGTTTTAAGAATCAAGATTTATCTGTGGCGAATCCAGTTGCAGAATTTTCAAGTTGAATGAAATTATATGACAGCTTTCGAAAGCTGTCATCATATTCATGCAATTCGAAATTTTGGGTTAGAACTCTCCGCTGAAAATGATTCTTCCCACAACATCAAAGAAATCCAACTCTCTAAATATACTTCAGGTGTTATTTACGACGATATCTGTTTCGATATCTCGATGTATATCATTCGCTACGTGACCACGAATGTTCATATAAATCTATGCTAAGTTATAGTAGCGCTGTCCGCATATTGAACATGTAAAATATCGCTTGCGATCAAGTAGCTAGTACCAATACACTGTGTTTTCTGACTTGAAAACAATGCTAGATAATCAACATTAGTGCCTCAAAAAGGCACAAAATATACTATTTGATTGTCGAATGTCCTTTAATGTAGGAATATGAACACTGTAAAAAATTCATGCAAACATTCCAAGAAGTGATGTAGGTATAGTCCATGAAACTGAATGTTTTTCTCAAGAAACAAAAATGACGAAAATTTTAAAAAAATGTGTTTGTTGATCGGGTTACAGATTACTGTATGTAACCAATTATTTCCGAGTGAGCACGTGCTCCCAGCCGACAGGCGTAGATTTGATGGCCCCGGGACCGAAATTGTATAGTCCATCACAAAAAAAACTGCATGTGAGGGACAATTTCTTTTTCATTATTGGGTATCCTTTGGAGACAGTTCTTCAATTTCATGGACTTATGTAAATCCTTATGAAATACTTGCAGTTCAGTCTAATTCAGTTAAGTTTGAATTGCTTAAATATCACTTAAAGCATCAAAGGATAAAGTCATCTACAATCTAGTATTGGATCGAACATGTCAACATTAATAGAAGATCTTTGAGTCTGGCAACCACGACAATATCTTAATAGCTAATATCAAGCATGATATGACATTTACTGTACATTAACTCAGTGTTCAACAATTTATATGTGAACAGCGCTATGAAACATAAACTAACGTACATAATATTTCTATCTAAATGTCGTGAGTGTTAGTGTCCAAAATTAAATTATTGTATTTGTATGTATTTTGTAGCATAACGAACTGACCGTTAATATAATGTAAATATGCCGTTTAGTTATTAGAAGCCGTTTATATAATGTTTTAAATGCGTGAGATCGCTTAAAATGTGAGCGTTAAAAGTGTATTAATTTAAATTATTATTAACGAAATAAAATAATGTGCTAAAATATTCTTATGAAATAATTTATTTTGCTGTGTATTTGTTTCATAATATTTTTAATTTGTGTAACCGTCCGATAAATGAAAATATACAATTATATTTTGTTATTTAAAATTACCTACAGATATTTTACAAAAAAAATTATTGATTATTATAACATCGAATTTTATTAAGTAAAATCTGCTTTGAAACATGAAACACCATTAAAAGTTTTAATATTCTTAAAAAAATATATAATTCATAAGTTATTATTGCATGACAAGATTTTATTTATTAAAGTAAAAAAACAGCTTTAAAATTAAATGAATGTTGACCGTAAATGAGTATTATAAATCTTTGCCATGTATAAAAACGTAGAACATTAGGTACCATGTATGTATAAATAGTATAGGAAAAAAATCGCCAGATATAAGTACCTATGTATGTGTTGTCTTTTAAAGTCAATCAATTGTTAATATTACCTTCTTGATGTTTCCATTCTAATGTACATGTCTACTTTTGGCGCTGACTGTACTTTTCTCTATTCCCTAAAATTCGTTTTTCTAAATAAATTGTGGTTCCTACTTTCTTGAAGTAACTTCCTAATTCTTAAATCTTGAAAAACCTACGAAACTCCTGATGTCTTAAATAATAATGTCTCTATTTATTTTCCGAATCCAACTTGTATTATTCCTATAAAAAACTTAATATTTCTGTCAGAGACTCTTTGTATACGTGCCGCTGGGCAAGCGATTTTATAGATGACACATAGGTAGGTGGATCGCACACTCAACGCACAACGGAACGATAAAATATCGCTGTGGTCTGTTAGATCCATACTAGAAACGTCACTCCCCATACTAAAACCATACTCGACGGACGGTAGCGCTGCGTCGACAGCGATTGAACGGTTTTTGGGGGACTGACATTTCTAGTATGGATCTGACAGACCACTGCGATGTTTCCGCGGTCCGTCATGCGCAAAGTGTGCGATCCATTTATAAGTCCTGCTTGCTTCGAAGCCACTGTAAATGCGGGAGTTTCATGGCGGAAAATGTGTGATTCCGCCCGTCTGTCTAGTGGCATAATTATGAAAAGTCTAACCTAATTAAATAAGTAGAGAATCTATCAAAGTAAATCTAGACGTCGTGTTGTTTAGTGGGCACCGCAGGTGATCAAGATTTTCAAAACTAAGTTCACAGAATGAAGCGTGTTTTTTGCTAACAAGCTGATTTAAGCCGCTAAGCACTTAGTAACCAATACAGCAGAATATATAATACCTACGTTGAACCACTAGATAGGCGAGGAACACACTTGATGCACGATGGAGCGCAAAAATTTCGCAGCGGTCTGTCAGATCCATAGTTGAAACGTCACTCCCCATACTAAAACCGATCAACCGCTGTTGACGCAGCGTGTGGTGTGTGCAGTTGTGCTTAAATAGTGTCGTTACTGACAGAATCGGCAAATGTGAAAGCGACCATTCCATATTATTTCCTCATAAGCACCATAGTAATAGGTTTTCCTTTTGAGAATTAAAAAAAAACTAGTATTCCATAAACTTGATAGATGGCATTGTACCGACTATGTTACTAGATTTTAGTGTATATTCCAACGCTAAAAGACTAAGGCCCGTATTTATAAACCGTACTCAACTCTGAGATCGATCTTGAGTACGACTTTGAGTTGCTGTTAGTATTGACTGACAGTTGTCAAAACCGCTCTTGAGAACGATCTCAGACTTGAGTTCGATTTATAAATACGGACCTAAGAAAACATCGCGACACTGACTGACAGTCTGGCATACACTGACACTTTCGTTCCAAATGAGTCCGAGTACAAGTTTCAAAAAAACAAAAACTAAATATTACGTTCCGTTCTTTGCAGTAACATACCAAGCGCAGCGCCATCTATTCAGCGACTAGAATAATAATTGAAAATAAATAAAAGAAAAATCTCTATTAATGAGCGTGTTAATGAAAGCAACACTTGTCTGAACTTTGTGACGTTGATGACTTTTGCAGATTGAGGGTTTATCTGTCAAGTTCAGTGATTCTCTGTAGGTATAAAGGATAATCGCTGATGAGGTTTTTAAAAAACTTTCATTCACAACCAGCGCCACCTACAAGAAAAAAATCCACTTAGATGATACTTTTTGAAAATCTTGATCGCCACAATAAATTGTAAATGACAGCACGCCGATGGAACCTTAATAGATTTTTGTTATTTTGATAAATTATTGTTACTTATATGAATTAAAGTGTTTGTTAAGTACTTTAGTACCATGTTTAATTTTAATCCAAAAACCCAGTGTTATTTTAAAATATGGCTTTAGTGGGGAGGGAAACTCAAAGCTTATCGCAGATGGCAGTTTTGATGGCCCCGGGGCTAAAAAAAAGGCCGTTGCCCAATACTGGTCGAATAAAATTCAAAATTTGTTGCACATCGACTCGAAAAAGTAGAGCACATTTTCGGAAAGTGTATGAGAAAATTTTGTCTCCGGTGGGTATCAAACCCGCATATACCTGTCCTCCTGCTACATCTAGACTATAAATTCTTCTCTTTTTGTGTTGGACACCGAGTCGTCCAACGACCCGATGAACCCTAGTGTCAGAATTTTTCAACCGCCTTCTACAGGTAGCAGGCTAACGAGACCGCCGTCTAAGTGATCATAGACAGCAACCGGGACCTACGGCTTAACGTGCCATCCGAAACACGAAACCATCTTACTTACGGACAATCGGGTGGTTCAGCCCGCAATGTCCTAACCAGACTGGGAACAAATTCACAAAGTGATATATATCAACTTTGTGAGTGACACACAGAGAATCGAACCCGGGACCTTCTGCGTCAAAGGCAGTCGCACTACACTGCGCCACATCGGTCGTCAGACTATAAATTAATGTGGACATACTGAACACAGATTCATCCCTGTAGAGAGGTGATGGACGTGCCTAATCTCGCCAGCAAACTGGATCGCCGATGTAGAGTACAGCTAGATGCATATCTATCAAGTGGGGCATAAAGTTCAAGAAAGACCTGGGCCCCAAGTCTGCTATTTTTTTGTCATTGAAACTCAACTGTCATCCCATTGCTATTGTGATTTTCTATACTTCAATTTGTTAGCAGACTACGAAATGACCGAAATCATCCAACTGAGATCCAATAGACATCCAACTGAAACGATTTTCATTTAGCAGACTTAGGGCCCTGAATGCTAGCTTCTAAATCAAGGCTGGGAGGTCACCAAGTGGACCACGAATACACTTAAATTGGCCCATCAGTCGCAGCCTTCGGTCAAATTTGGTAGTCAGAATAAAGGGGCGGTTTTCGACACTTTCTAACCAAAAGTCACAGGATCCCTTACATGAACCTAGAACTATGAAAGTCAATTAGCATTTTAAAGTCAATTAGCAAATTAGCAAGCATTGTTTTGAGTTACAAATTAAAAAAAAAAACTTGAATCCAAGAAAACTTAAAAATGTTACCCGCCTGGAAAATTCGTTGGCCGACCCTGTTCTAAATAGTGCTACAATACAAAGTGCACAAAACCCCCTGTTCCACCTATCCCTACTACCTAGTACCAATGGATTCACAACTCGTGCTATAATGCAGTAAATTTCAGGTTCATTGGGTCATTGAACGGCTCAGTGTCCCACGTGCAAAGAGACACAGTAAACTTTCTATGGCGTAGTAAACATTTTGCACGACTTCGTATAGGTAGTTTAGGAAATACATAATTTGAGCCAGTACGACTAACAACAATTCTACTTGGTATGTGATGCTGGCTTAGAATAGCATCACCCCATTTCTTTCCCGTGGGTATCGTAGAAGCCGACTAAGGGACTCGAGGGTTTCATGTGTATTGCAATTTTAGGCGACAGGCTGACAACCTGTCACTATACTTAGTGATACACGACTTATCTGAAACGCTCCTCAAAAATTGTCAGGCGTGGCGATAAAGACCGTAACTTTACGGTCGTTAACGCTCTGCCTACCCCGAGAGGGATATAGGCGTGATTTGTGTGTGTGTCAACTAAAAAATGTCAAAGCGAATGGCCCTAAGTCTGCTAAATAAAAATCGTTTCAGTTGGATGTCGATTGGATGATTCGGTTGGATGATTACGATCATTTCGTAGTCTGCTAACAGTTCAAAGTATAGAAAAATCACAATGGCAATTGAATAAAAGTTGAATTTCGATGGCGTTACAATGATAAAAAAATAGCAGACTTGGGGCCCAGTGTTCAAATTGCGGCATTTCAGGAATTGAGCTCCAGATTCAGAGGTTTTAGAAATAATGCCAGTCAGGTAACAACTCTAAATTAAGGTAAGTGCTTAATTTTATAATCCAATAAAAAGCAATAAAGGGCATGTTTTTATTGCTACAGTATAAATAAAGATTAGGTTTCATTGTCGCATTTAAAGCCAATTAGAAATGTTTATTTTAGAGTCAGGGACTTGCTGAAGTACTCGCCCGGAAAAAGGAAGAAAAAACTTTTTGAATGTGCTGTTCACGTCCACTTCGTAAAGTTATTTCGTGTTTCTTGGTAAAAGTTGCTTATTTCGCATCTCGACCTATGATGCTTGGGAAAGTTTTATTATGGAGATTTTATTTCAACCATCCATACAAAATTGGTGATCATCTGACTTTTTTTACTTAAAATAGGCCCGCATTTGTCTACTACCTCACCTGATGGTAAGTGACGATGCAGACGACGACTTGTGTTACATACTTTAGGATAGATAGGATAGGTACCCAAATATTTTTGTAAATTTTTTTACCTCAAGTTTACCTACCGTTAGTTCATTGTTGAGAATATTAGCGCACGCATATTTAAAAAGCATATAATAAGCTATAAGGGGGTTTTAAAATATTAAATGTAAATATTTCAGGGAGTGAACAAGCCAATGACACTGAAAAACTTTCTCCAAGGAACATGGGTCGAAATATGAAAAAAAAAATGGATGTCTCATACAAAATTATCGACCAAGTTAATTTGTATGGGAGATCCAAAAAAAAATCTCATATTTCGATCTATGTTCCTTGGGGAAAATTGTTCAGTCATGGGCTTAAAATACTTGCAGCTAATTTTTTTACACCTTATTATTATCTTATGCCCACAAAATCAGAAACCTAATTTAACCTAAGCTAGCATTGCTCAAGTTATCTAAGCCCGCAAGACGGCTTGGTTTATGAGGCTGGCGGTTTCAGAGTATACTAATAAACTTCCGTCTGAGAGTGATTTGCTCTGGGTGAAGTGAATTTGATTTGCCTTACTAGGTTATGTTATGTTATGTTATGTTACTGCAATAAACTTATTATTTAAACTTAGAATAGCATCACCCCAATTCTATCCGATGGTGTCGTAAAAAGTGACTTACGGATAATCATCAAGGACAGCAACGTTCCCTGTGAATGCAACATCTTACACTCGGATCGTTGGATGACTCGGTGTCCCACACGAAAAAAGAGAGATAGATTTGCCACTGTATCTTTTATACTGAGCACCTTTTTAAAATTCCGTTCGACCCATATCTAGAAGAAAACCCCCAGATGAAAACTATCTAGGTCCCTAAATAATCATTCCACATAGGTATATCTAGATAATTTGGCTCAATTTTAGCACACCGCAAAACCTAGTCTAGCAATTCTCAACTTAACCAAATGTCTATAATTGAATAAGGCGAATCTCACACTTGACGGACGCAGGTGCAAAACAGATAGGTCACCATAATATGTGTAGAGATACATACGTCCTATGTCTAAAGCAAACAAAATATGTAACTGTATTGCGTTGTGCGTTGAGTGTGAAAAAGGCCTAAAAACGCAGCATTGTGCTTTAGGTATACGAACCACAAGTTCGGAGTTGCACTGACTTGCAAGTTCAATAAGCGAGCGCTCAAACGTGTATGTCAACGTACATATAGGTATACGTCTGAGGTATACGTACTGCTATAGCAGGTTCAAGTCAACGTACTCATTATAGGTATGCTATAGTTGCTACAAAATCTTGCACTGCGCTTGCCAGTGGCGCGCCCATGTGCGTGATAATAGTAGATATAAGTTTGGTATGTGTGATGCCGGCATAGAATAGCATCACCCCAAATCCTTCCCGCGGGTGTCGTAAGAGGCGACTAAGGGACTCGAGAGTATTAGTGTATTACAATTTTTAGGCGACAGGCTGACAACCTGTCACTATAGTGATAGATATGTTTTCTGAAACAACCTTGGAAAACAATCCTCAGAAATGTCAGACGTGGCGATAGCGACTGTATTCTTGCGGCCGTTAACGCTCTGCCTACCCCGTAAGGGATAAAGGCGTGATATGTGTATGTGTGTATGTAAGTTTGGTATAGGACGGAGTTAGGTACTATCTAACTATTACCAAGTACTACTAAGTACTACTACATATTCTGTGACGGCGGTTCAACCATGACTTCGTTATTATTTTTCTTCTTTTCACATTGGAGACACAATATCTTTGCCTATGGAAATTTAATATTGGAATATATTATATATATATGTTGTAACGATAGACGTAGGCAGTTACTCAATATAAGGGAGCCGAGGGTTTCACGTGGATTAAGTAATCATAAACAGCAACCGGGACCTACGGCTTAACGTGCCATCCGAAACAAAGAACCATCTTTCTTACGGACAATCGGGTGGTTCGCAATGTCCTAACCAGACTGGGAACAAATTTAATTTAATTCACAAAGTCATAAACATCAACTGTGTAGTAAAAATATGTAGGTATAGTGATACACAATCTTTCTGAAACGGCCCTTAAAAATTTATCAGACGTGGCTATAGCGACCGTATTTTTACGGCTGTTAACGCTCTGCTTACCCCGCAAGGAATAAAAGCACGATATGTATCATCACTAAGTCGCTTTTCGCGTCTGTCTGTCTGTAACTATGTTTGCTTAAATCTTCAAAACTACACGACGGATTTTGATGCAGGTTTTTTAATAGATAGAGTGATTCAAGAAGATGGTTTTTATGTATAATACTTGCCGGAAAAAAACTTTATTCCCACGGGAAAATGAGTTGCAGCGGGCGCAGCTGCTGGGCAGGCCGCTAGTGTATGTATAAAGTAAGTAAAGTACTTATTTTACTACCCGAATTAATACCAAAAATGTACCAGTGGTAGAGAAAACACGATGTGTTCTATTTCTACCTATTGTTATGGGTTGACTTGGGCAAGTAGGCGCGTCACGCGATGCCAATTTTTCTATTTGAATATGATGTGACGAAAAGGCGAAAGAGGCGGGCGAGGGAAAAATATATTACTTGCCTGTAGGAAAGTAATATATTCCAATATTAAATTTCCATAGGCAAAGATATTGTGTCTCCAATGTGAAAAGAAGAAAAATAATAACGAAGTCATGGTTGAAACACCGTCACAGAATAAGTAGTAGTAAGTAGTACATACATACATATATCACGCCTTTTATCCCTTGCGGGTTAGGCAGAGTGTTAACAGCTGTAAGAATACGGTCGCTATAGCCACGTCTGACATTGTTGAGGATTGTTTTCCAAGTAGTAAGTAGTAGTACTTGGTAATAGTTAGATAGTACCTAACTCCGTCCTATACCAAACTTATATCTACTATTATCACGCACATGGGCCCGCCACTGGCAAGCGCAGTGCAAGATTTTGTAGACATTCACGGAAACGCTGCTGCCCGTTTCCTGGATTCATCCCTTCACCCACGGGTAGAAATGGGGTCATGCTATTCTAAGCTGGCACCACAGGTTAAGCATGCATGGCTGGTCTATCTCGACTGCAGTAGACTGCAGCGGACATCTTGACATGCGAGATAATCGGCCGGTTGCACCTCCGTGCACTTGCCAGGACATTGCAGTCAGCCAGTTTCAGCCGGATGTACAGAGAATAGTTTATTTATGTACGTTTCTCTTCTCTCTACATCATTCTCCTTGCCTTATCTCGATCTCTGTCGGGGTTGGCTACCTAACCTAGAGGATTTGACGTGAAACCAAGTTTTTACACAGAGCTACTGCCATCTGACCTCTGCAACCCGATGGCTAACCTGGCCCGAATCCTAGGTTAAGTCACATTCAAATATCATCTGATTTCCAATTTTATTTGAATGTGGGTTTCATCACGATGTTTTTCCTTCACCCTAAGAGTAGGTAGTCGTTAAAATATGTAGGTTCGCGAATAAACATATTGGTACATGGCGGGGATCGACCGGTGTCCTATTCACTTTAGTCCATTGAATAAGTACCTCCGAAGGGGGTCTAGAGTGCGTGGGTTAGTAACGTAAGATGTTTTTTCGGAAACATGTCAAGGGTCCCTAGGTAATAAACATACTAAAACCCCGGGACACTAGGAGGAGCCCCGGAGTGGGGGGAGGGAGGAAAGGGTCCATTTTTTCATTTTTCGCTTAAATCTCAAACACGGTACATGTTAGAGAAAAACGTTCAAGGAAAAGTTGAAAGGCCATAAAATTATCTACAGGTTATACCTAAATCACTTTTTCCTATATCCTACCGTTTCTGAGTTACACGCATTAAAAAATGATTTTGGCTCAAACAATTTCCCCATACTACATACCCATGTTTATCACATCAATCGATCAAAAAATATTTCTTTCTTCTATAAAACTCAAATGTGCAACTTGTGACCGGTACTGATAGATTGCTCTTGAATAGGTCTATCATTGGTAAAATAAACACATTCCTCCATGGAAGCCTTTAGGAGGAATCGATTGTCAAAATATTATATTAGGGTAGTTTTAGTTACTGAACTTTAACTATTTATTTTTTTCTTCCAAAAAAACTCAAAAGTGCAACTTGTGACCGGTACCGATAGATTGCTCATAATTAGGTCTATCATTGATAAAAATACTAGATTCCACCATGGAGGCGTTTAGGGGAAATTGAATTTTATAAGGGTAGTTACGATACCTGAACATTTTATTCTTTTTCTTCCAAAAAGCTCAAAAGTGCAACTTGTGACCGGTACTGATAGATTGCTCTTAATTAGGTCTATCATTGGTAAAAAAAACACATTCCCCCGTGGAAGCCTTTAGGAGGAATTGATTGTCAAATTGACCCTTTCCCCCCCTCCCCCCACTCCGGGGCTCCTCCTAGTGTCCCGGGGTTTTAGTATGTTTATTACCTAGGGACTCTTGACATGTTTCCGAAGAAACAACTTACGTTACTAACTCTCGCACTCTAGAACTTTTTATTTAATGGACTACTTTGGCCACCGATGCTCCAGTATTAGGTAAGTCATATCCATCTTATATCCATTCTATGCCAGAAAAGAGCACTATCACCGCAAAATTAAAAAAGTATACCTACCAGAAATCACGCTAGAATTTTGTTCAAAGTTTTGTAACATCCATTAATCTTTTTTTTCTTCTTATTTTGTTCGCCTTAGAAAATTCCTACCTTGGAATCCTTAACCTTTTGCCTGTTAGTTAACTGTCCAAATAAATTGATGGGGGTGTAGCCGCCTTATCTATCCGGTTCACTGGGTCACTTCAATTTAGTAGCTTTATTCTCTGAATCCTTGGTGATAACAAGACTTTTTTTTCTACAATGCCTTTCATGTTTTTTTTTCTTTTTCTAAACTTTTTGCAACGGTGTTTTTTATTTTGCACAAAGTTTTAAGGCTAAAAGATTCAACAGTATACTTGTCGCAGGACGGAGCGCTAAAACATCGCAGCGGTCTGTCAGATCCATGCTAGAAATGTCAATCCTCATACTAAAACCGCTCAACCGCTTCTGTCAACGCAGCGCTATAGCAGTGTCATCCGTCGAGTGCGGTTTCAAGTATGAATCTGACAGATCGCTGCTGCGATATTATTGCGCTCCGTCGTGCGTCAAGTGTGCGATCCGCCTAAGGGATCATCATAAATTGGTTTTGGTATAGTTTGTAAGAAAAACTAGTACTGTTTTCTTGGAGGGATATGTATGAGCTGTTGTTATTTCTACGTATGTCCTATTTCTTTTTACATACATACACAAACCACGCCTGCATCCCCGGCGGAGTAGGCAGAGCGTCAACGACCACGCCATGCCAATAGCCTCGTCTGACAAATATTTGAGGGTCGTTTCAGATATGTCTTGTATCACTCAAGTGACACGTTGTCAGCCTGTCGACTAAAAGTAGTAACACCCCTGAAACCCTCAAGTCCCTCAGTCGCCTCTTACGACACCCACAGGTAGGAAATGGGGTGATGCTATTCTAAGCCGGCATCACACGGCTACTTTTATTTAGATGACAAATTATAACTGTTTGCAACCGTTCGAAAATAATACCTGTGTCCAATTTTCCACGCGTGTAATCTGTCGAACCAGTTAATCTGCTTAAAAACAAGCCGATTATTGTAATGGAATTATAATTTACCGCGTAGCAACCAGGGCCCTAAGTCTGCTAAATGAAAATCGTTTCAGTTGGATTTCGATTGGATCTCAGTTGGATGATTTCGGTCATTTCGTAGTCTGCTAACCGTTTGAAGTATAGAAAATCACAATGGCAATTGAATGACAGTTGAGTTTCGATGGCGATACAATGACAAAAAATAGCAGACTTGGGGCACTGAGGTACAATATAATAATAATATAAACCATAGTAAAGGGATTTCTTAATTTTCCGGCACACACACACACACACATACACACACAATTCACGCCTATATCCCTGGCGGGGTAGGCAGAGCGTTAACGACCGTAAAATTACGGTCGTTATCGCCACATCTGACAAATGTTTGAGGGTCGATAAATCGTGTATCACTATGGTGACAGGATGTCAGCCTGCCGCCTAAAATTGGAATACACATTAAACCCTCGAGTCCCTCAGTCGGCTTCTACGACACCCACGGAAAAAAAGGGGGATGATGCTGTTCTAAGCCGGCATCACACGGCCTACAGTTATTTTCTTACATAAATAGGTCATATATCACGCCTTTATCCCTTGCGGGGTAGGCAGAGCTTTAACGGCCGTAGAAATAAAGTAGCTATCGCCACGTCTGACATTTTTGAGGATTGTTTTCCAAGGTTGTTCCCGAAAACATGTGTATCACTATAGTAACAGGTTGTAAGCTTCGAGTCCTTTAGTCGCCTCTTACGACACCCGCGGGAAGGATGTGGGGTGATGCTATTCTAAGCCGGCATTACACGGCCAGCAAATATTTTCTTAGCTATTATTTTCCGGTAAAATACCGCAATATCAGTTTTTGCTATTTTTCTCTGTTTGTCATGGACACCACCGCCAACTTCTCCTAAGCTATGAAATAAATTTTGATGTGTTTTTTCTCATCACAAAACGATAAACAGGATCGATCGCAGAGTTGAGTGCGATTTATAAATACAGACCTAGATAGGTAGGTGATCCTTCGAAGTGTGCTGGAATCTCATCGCCGCAGACTTCCAGCGCCATTGCTCCGAGTCCTCGCCAAGTATTGAAGTAATGCGTTCAAGAGCTCAACTTCTGGAAGCGTGTATTCTGGAATCGTGCACGGAATTTCGCAACAACTGGTATAACCAGTCGTATTACAATTTCTAATGCTTATTAACGCTTAGGGGAAGCACAAATTCAGGTAGCACTTTTGCAAGCAAAAATTCAAAAATAGAGCCCCAAGATACTGCTCTCATTTGCAGCACCTGTTTTTTTCAAAATGTCTTCTTCAGCATGTCGATAGCAGGCGTACACTGGTTCATGCAGTTTGTTTAGTTTGCAGTCGTTTTCGTATTCTTCTTCAAAACGATTTCATTGCTTGCGCTATGGCGGTAAAAAACATTTGGTCTAGTCACCTCTTCTAAAAGGAATATTCAATAAAAAAAAGTTAATGTCATTATTTGAGTGTTGCTAACTCTATTCCAAAACAGATGAATCTATATCGTATTTTGATCTTTTGTACATTCATTTGAATTAGATTCCCATAAGTCGTACGTATGTAATAAATAATAAAGACCGTATTATGTCCGGTGGTGTAATGAAACTACAAAAAAGCAGTGGAACGCTTGCGTTCGCTGAAGTCAGTTCAAGGCAGGTTTTCATAGTCATCATAAATTATAGATTGAATCCTATTGAATTAAAGATAAATTTGGGTACTATGTAAGTCATTAGGTGCCTAGATATTAAATTATAAGTCTATTTTGTACCTTTGTTGGGATTATCTTGGGATCCGCATCAGCAGTATTCATAACAGTGATATGGCAACACTGACCTTTTCTGTTTTGTGTTGTTTGTGCGTGCCGGATTTTCTTCACACGTTTTCCCGTTTTTCCAGTGAAAAACGCAATACGAAAGGTTTCTGGATGATGATATTTAGTCTGTGAATGCGTAGAAATGGATTTTACGCCGGAGCTCTCCGCCTTCCAAGGCGTAATCATATCAGCCGACAACGTGCACACATTTTTGAGATTGACTGCGCGGGGCGGTAAGTTTATTTTGTTACAAATGACCCAAAATACTGAAATTATTACAATAAAACGCATAAAAACTAATGTAACACAGGAAATTGGTCAAATCCGAAGCCCGAGCGAATAATTTCCAGCATAAATTCGTGCATTAATTCAAATCTTCCAATAAGACTGTGTGCTTGTGTAGGTATTTTCCACTTTCCATTCATTTCATAAATCAAATGTTTCAGGCAACGAAGACCAAATTGACTACATCATTGAGAACATGCTTCGCTTTCTGAAGCAACAGAACTATATCACAGAAAATGGCACAGTTGTCCCAGAGAAAATGGTGAAATATCGCAAGTTAGCTTTTTACATTATTCTCAACTCTGACCTGCCAGCATTGGAGCAACTGGTTGAAAATGATGGAATAGATTCCGTTATTTGGACGGTTCCAACGATACCAAAGTGTCTCATGAGCGAAATTCTGTGGAAACTTCACATGGGACAATTTGTCTATGAAGCCATTGCTTTTTCATGCCCTCAACTATCTCTGGAACTGGCAAGCGCATTGATTGACTATATCAAGTACTTCTCACCAGCAGAGTCTGTGCTGAAATTGAAAATAATTGCAACTGCAGTATATAAGTTGATATGCCGACTCCACTTCTTCAGTCTTGAGAATGATGTGCTGACTAACTTACTGACTACAGCATTCAATGTGTTACAAAAATGTTTGGCTAACTATGTTGAACACCCACAAGCCTCTAAACTTGAGAGTTTGAGAAAAGATGCCCTATACAACTACAAAGGACTCTCCTTACATGTGATGTTCCAACTGATATACGACTGCCTTGAAGAATTCACAGGCATACAAACATTCAACCCATCAAATTTTAGTGAAATATATCAGCTGACTTACAAAGTAGGCAGTTACCGAGAAGGATCCCTTGATTTCGCAACATGCAACAGTTCGAATAAGTCCATTCTAGAATGCTTGGAGAAATGCAATGAAATGCTACTTGATCAATGCAAAGTGCTAGTCATGGATATCAGTGTAGACATATTCTGTGCCTGGAGCGAATTCGAAGAAAGCGGCCAAAGTATGCAACAAAAAATTGGAGAATTTTGCTTCAAGTTACGCACAAAATTACTTAATGTCAACGTCATCTCTGAGCATCCCGTTGTAAATATGATTCAGCACATATCCAGGAAGCCAAAGGACATCCAAGATGAGATAGATAGAGCAGATACCGAAACAATAGTCAAAAATATTCAAAATAATGAAGAGAAACGATCAGAATGGGTACGGGCTCTAATACACAAAGACAAACTGTTGCAAGACGCACGGTTGATAGAAGTCCTGGAAACTAACATAGATCTTTTAAATGAAACAGAATCTCACTGCTTATACAATAAAATCCAAACATATCTGAATGAAAATTTTGAGAATTTAGAAAAAGTCAACTGCTTAGCAATCAAAGCTTTTCAGAAATGTACACTTAGCACTAAACATGAACTGGTAGATGAGCATTTTAAAGATAACTGTTTCACGGACACTATGGAAAATTCTGAATTCGATGCAATGCTTACAGAAGTATTTAATAAAGTTATAGCTGACCCTGACGCAGATCTAAGTGGAATTCTTACTGTATTCATACAGAATCCTCAAAGTGTTTACACAAAAATCTTCAATCTATCAGTAGAAAGTAGTCAAGCTACAGAAATCATGCTCAAAGCTATGAAACTTCTAGAAAAATACTCAAACCATTACTACTCAAAGGATACCGAACCGTGCATTATAAGAATAGCAGAAACGGTCCTCGAAGGTTACTTAGAAAAAGAAGTCACACAGCGAAACTTCATCAAATTCATTTGCGGTTTGAAAGCAGCCAATATAATTCCAGGCACCAAGTTACTACTTCTAATCATTATGCCAAAGTTACACAAAGCATTGCTAGATAAAGTCGTCACAAGCATACACTTTCAATGCAAACTATTATCGGATGCATTTATGTTGGATGAGTTGATGCCATATAGAGCCCCAATGCTGGCTATGATTGCTCGGGTCCTGGAGGTGGTACGGTGGAAGATCACGACCTTCGTTGTAGAAGCTCCGACTGCTCTCGAACTGGCTTTGGACATACAGAAAAAACTTTTTGACAGTTACAGTGATGAAATACCAGGTATATACTTATTTACTATTTTTGAACTAGAAAAACCCAAATGTTTTGATACATACATCTCATAGAGTTATTCAAGAGGAAGGTTTTTATGTATATTACTTGCCGGGAAAACATCTGCTTCCCACAAGAAAATGAGTTGCAGCGGGTGCAGCAGGTGGGCGGGCCACTAGTTTTGATATATAACATAACATTGCCTTCCTATTTTCAGAGAAAGAGGAGACTTGGCTGAAAAGCAAGCTGCACAAGCTGCAGCCTCTGAACTGCTACTACTACAGGAAGCTGTGGAACCTGATGGGCAGGAACTTTGTGGAGATTGTCCGCGGGAACTTGCTGGAGGAGGATGCTGTTGTGCAACTCTCGCAGCCTTGGCTGGCTCAGGTAAACCACATGTTAACATACTTACAGGGTGTAAAAAAAATATATTTTAAGGGGTGAGCCAACCCATTAAACTGAACAACTTTCCCTAAGGAACATAGGTCGAAATATGAAAAAATAATTTGGACCTCTTCCCATACAAAATGTACCATTCAATCTGTATGGGAGGCCAAATTCTTTTTTCCTATTTCGACCTATGTTCCTTGGGGAAAGTTGTTCAGTTTCATGGGCTGATTCACCCCTTAAAATATTCGCAGCTAATATTTTTACACTCTGCATATCACGCCTTTATCTCTTGCGGGGTAGGCAGAGCGTTAACGGCCGTAAGAAAACGGTCGCTATCGGCGCTGCTGTAGTGTAATTGTAGCACACAAGTCTCGTTGCTTTGTTAGCGGATTTGTTTTGGGATGGATCGATACTTTGTTTGCGAACATTACGACTACAGCATTTGCAGAATGGGCAGAGAGTTAACGGTCGTAAAAAGTGGAAGATCTCGTCACGGCAGTCAAATATTTGCCGTGTGGTGCCGGCTCAGAAGAGCATCACCCCTTTTTCTACCCGTGGGTGTCGTAAACTGCGACTAAGGGATGAATACAGGGAACGGGCAGCAGCGTTTCCTGTGAATATCTGCAATATTTTACACTGCGCTTGCTAACCCGCCAGCCAAGCGTGGTGAATATGGCAATACCCCCCAATTCGGGAGGCCCATGTCCAGCAGTGGACTGTTTCAGTAGACAGTTTGAGCAGTGGCAGTAGTCAAATATTTGAGGGTTTTTTAGAACACTAACCATACAGGGTGTAAAAAAATAATAATAAAAGGTAATTTCGTATGGGAGGCCAAAATTTCTTTTTATATTTCGACCTATGTTCCCTGGGGAAAGTTGTTCAGTTTCTTGGCTGGTTCACCCCTTAAAATATTTGCAGCTAATATTTTTACACCTTATATTCACAAGTCCATTAGTTGCTACGACAGCCACTGGGAAGAAATGGCGTGATGTTATTTCAAACCAACATACCCAACCCAACGACCGATGTGGCGCAATGGTAGTGCGACTGCCTTTGACGCAGAAGGTTCCGGGTTCGATTCTCGGTGGGTCACTCACAAAAGTTGATATTTATCACTTTGTGAATTTGTTCCCAGTCTGGTTAGGACATTGCAGGCTGAACCGCCCGATTGTCCGTAAGTAAGATGATTCCGTGTTTCGGATGGCACGTTAAACCGTAGGTCCCGGTTGCTGTCCATGATCTCTTAGATGGCGGTCGTTACACAACCATGTCAGAAGCCTGCTACTTGTAGAAAGCGGTTGAAAAACTCTGAACTCTCTCTCCAAGCATCTCATTTGATTCACAGATACTATGTTCAACAACGCAACAAGAATGGTGCGCGATATGGGACTCCCTGTCACAACTATCTGAGCAAGAGCGAATAAACAGTTTATGCCAAGCGATGACAGTTGTGACAGTGACCGAGGCGATGAACCGCACTGACACCAACAGCTGGATGTGTATCCTTCAGTGCTACAGACATCTCGTCTACATCATGAGGGTGAGATATCATCATCATTGAACCAGGGCCCTAAGTCTGCTAAATGAAAATCGTTTCAGTTGGATGTCGATTGGATCTCAGTTGGATGATTTCGATCATTTCGTAGTCTGCTAACAGTTTAAAGTATAGAAAAATCACAATGGTAATTGAATGATAGTTGAGTTTTGATGGCATTACAATGACAAAGAATAGCAGACTTGGGGCCCTGTTAGTTTGTTACTCTTTTACGCAAAAACTGCTTAACTGATTTTCATGAAAGTTACATATACATACATATATCACGCCAAAAATCCTTGCGGCAGAGCGACATCGGTCGTAAGAATACGGTCGCTATTTACACGTCTGACATTTTTGAGGATTGTTTTCCAAGGCTGTTTCAGAAAACATGTTTATCGCTATAGTGACAGGTTGTCAGCCTGTTGCCTAAAATGTAATACACCAATACTCACGAGTCCCTTAGTCGCCTCTTACGACACCCGCGGGAAGGATGTGCGGTGATGCTATTCTAAGCCGGCATCACACGGCATTTCATGAAATTTGGCAATAGATAGAGGATAACTTGGATTAACACATGTCATAAACCTGCTACTTGTAGAAGGCGGTTGAAAAATTGTGAACCCTAGGTTCATCGGGTCGTTGGACGACTTGGTGTCCCATAAGAAAACAAAGAAAGAACACATAGGATAGTCATTATCCCTATTTTTCTTATTGACTACTTAATGCCGTGTGATGTCGGCTTAGAATAGCATCACCCCATTTCCTAGCCGTGGGTGTCGTAAAAGGCGACTGAGGGACTTGAGGGTTTCAAGTGTATTACAACTTTTAGGCGATAGGCTGACAACCTGTCACTATAGTGATACACAAATTATCTCAAACGGCCCTCTACATTTGTCGGATGTGGCGATGGCGATCGTTTTTTTTGCGACCGTTGTCGCTCTGCCTACCCCGTAAGGGATAAAGGCGTGATTTATGTATGTATGTACTATTTTCTTTGATTAATCGACCTAATATTTTATTTACAGTACAAATACTTCAAAGAACCACTGACAGACGAACAGGTGACCACGACAGTAGAGAAGATATCCAATTTCGCCAATTTAATAGAAGAATCTCACACAGAAGCGGCTTTGAACGTCTTTTTACCACTATTCGTATACATAGTCTCTAAGAAAAATGACTATACAGTCGATGTCCCGACTTTACTTAGTGCTAACCTCAAAAACGATGTTTTTAAGGAAGCCGTGGATAAGATCTATAGCAATGGTAATACCTAAGTTTGTTTCTCTATTTAAAGTGTAAAAATATTAGCTGAAAATATTTTATGGGGTGCATTAGTCCATGAAAATAACAACTTTCCCCAAGAAACATGTGTCGAAAATATTTTGGACTCCCATACAAATTGACTTGGTCGGTCGGTAATTTTGTATGGGAGGGCCAAATTTTTTTTCGTATTTCGATGGCTTAGGGAAAGTTTATCAGTTTCATGGGCTGATTCACCCCATTAAATATTTGCAGCAAATTTTTTACACCCTGTATTGTAATGAAAAAGTATTAGTTTTTTGTAATTTAGCTACCGGTTTGTAAGAAAATTGTAATCTCTCTCCCTTAAAGGGTCTTAGGTCTGATCTGTCATTGAAACTTTTTTAATTTCGTTGATTATTTATGAGTCCGTAAATATGTACTAACTTTGTGTAACTAATTGGAACTACGCTATGGTGCTGTTTCTTGCGAACACATTCTATAGCAGTTATCAAAACTGAAAAAAGATAGAATTCAACAGTCAGTAATGTCAAGATTGATTCCTTGATTGTAGATTCCTAAAATACGGAAATTATAAAACTTAAGTAATAATACAGTGTGTTAGGAAAAGTACTTACTTCCTTTCAAGGGGTAAACCAGCCCATGAAACTGAACACCTCTCTAAATATCAAAATAATTGTGGACCTTACATACAGCCTGCCTCGATCGGCTGGTATGGGAGGTCAAATTGCTTTTTTCATGTTTCATGTTCCTTGGTTGTTCAGTTTCAAGGGCAGGCTCACCCCTCTCTCTCTCTCTTCGTGTGGGACACTGAGTCATCCAACGACTCAATGAACTCAGTAGTTTTCCTAACACCCTGTATAATTATAATACCTACCCAACAACATGTATCTTGACAGTATTAAAAGCTGATTTCCTGCCTTTATTGTAATTTAAAGCAGTCGAATATCCTTAAATAAACTAACTAAAGAATGCGTTTACCAGAATCAATCCAATCGACACGCATATTAGTGTTGTGCATTTAATGAATGTATAGTGATGTACTGCGCTCGCCATACCGCCTACCAAGCGTGGACTGTTGCGGCGGTTGTAGTAGTAATATAATAGTATACAGAGTGTAAAAATATTAGCTGCAAATATATTAAGGGGTGAGCCATCCCATGAAACTGAACGACTATCCATAGTAGAAGAAAGACATAGGTCGAAATATGGAAAATAATTTGGACCTCCCATATAAATTATTACCGACCAAGTCAATTTGTTTAAGAGGTCCAAATGATTTCTCATATTTCGACCCAGATGTTGTTTGGGGAAAGTTGTTCAGTTTCGTGGGTTCATTCTCCTTTAAGATATTTGTAGCTAATATTTTACAACTTCTATGTGCTACATCTTTACAAGTTATTATTTTATAGAAATAAAAATATGCCAGTATTGTAAAAAAAATATTATTTTGTTGCCAAAAGTTAATTAACAAGCTAGTACGAAAATACGTTGTTTTGTTATTCCTTGTTTCATTCTTATTAAATAAAAACAGTAAAAGAATCTATAATTAAATTGTTTTCCTTCACAAATCCAATTTAAAACCAATCTTAAGTTCTTTTGTGTCTCGGAATTTATGTTTTCAAAGAGTACTTACTTAGATCTGAAAAAGAACTTTATATACCATACCATACATACATATATCACGCCTTTATCCCTTGCGGGGTTGGCAGAGCGTTAACGGCCACAAAAATACGGTCGCTACCACGTCTGACAAATATTGAGGGCCGGTTGAGATAATTTGTGTATCACTATAGTGGCAGGTTATCAGCCTGTCGCCTAAAAGTTGTAATACACATAAACCCTTGAGTCCCTCAGTCGCCTCTTACGACACCCACGGGAAAGAAATGCGGTGATGCTATTCGAAGTCGGCATCACACGGCACTTTATATAAGTAGTACGAAAATCAAGATTCTTAATTATTATTTTTACTACACTGTCTTGAGGTACCTCCAGTTACAGTCAGTATGCAAACGGCTGGACACATCTTTCGTAGAACCGATGGCCGGTGGAGGGCGCGGGTTCTCGAGTGGAGACCACGCCTCGGTAAGCGCACCGTAGGACGCCCTCCGGCCAGATGGACCGATGGCTTAAAAAAACGACTGTATGTATGTAATAACTTTATAGTACCAAACAAGAAGTAGTTACAAAAAACACTTAAATAAACTAATGGAATGTGTAGGCACAAAGACGGACTTATCCCAGGGACTGTACGGCAAAAACTTGAGATCACCTCTTATGGCGTACCTTAGGGGAGGCCTACGTCCAGCAGTGGACTGCTGTAGGCTCATGCGATGACAGACTGTGAGTAGGTAAGGTCGATGTAATACCCACTAGGTACTATGCTACCAACTAGGCTGTTCCAATATGCTAAACGTAACTGGTCTCTCTCTCTTTTCGTGTGCGACTCTATAGTCGTTCAACGATCCGATGAACGCTAGTGTCAGAATTTTTCAACCGCCTTCTACAAGAAGCAGGCTTCTGACATGGTTGTGTAACGACTGCCGTCTAAGTGATCATAGACAACAACCGAGACCTACGGCTTAATGTGCCATCCGAAACACGGAACCACCATTGCGCCACATCGGTCGTCAACTACGTAACTGGTACGTAGGTACATAAGTTTCCTTTTATACCTAACAATTCAAACCATTATCATTACAATACCTCCACTATTATACCCCACTATTATAATAATAATATGAGAAAGCCTGGCACTTTTCAGTCGCGCGTCTTATTTCATACCACTCTGAATAAAAGCTGCAAGCCAACGACCACATAGGCTTCTAGACGGCGAACGAGTGGCACATACTTTCTTTGGCCTAATGCAACGAAACCACAGGCCACAATTCTACAGGTGAAATTCGATGTACATTGCGTAGCCGGTGGGACATTATAAAACCAAGATTTTTGACCCGCTCGCAATGTACATGAAATTTCACCTGTAGAATTGTAAATTGTAGTTTCGAAAACGAGGTACTGGTAGTTCATTATGGTATTCCGACACACATTTATTCTACACGACACGACGCTATTTCGACACGACGCTACTCCGACATGATGCTATTCCAACAAATACACTAGATAAGACTTGTAGATCGTTTTAAAAAGTAGCTCATTTGACTTGCCAGTCCACAACCCTATTATACGTATAGTCTGTAAGTTTAGGTACTTATCTTTTTGTAAACAAACTTTGTATGAAACTGACAGTTCAGAAGTGTCACTTTCATACAAAGTTTGTTTATAAAAATATTAAGTACCTAAACTTACAGACTATAGCGTGCCGTCGCCGATCCACGCAACGCAGTTTGTTGACAGAATAGGAAGGAATACTCAAAATTTGTATAGTAAACTTGTGAGTTTTTCTTCCTTTTCTTGTAGATGACAGCATGCCTCTAATAGGAAGTAAGTAGGTAACTGAACTTTGACATTATCATTTCTTTCCTACTCACAGAAAAAAAGGCACAGTCAAGAGCAACGCCATTTATTCCCTCTTTTTTTTTTGTTAAAATTGCCACATCTGTGTGCTTATGATGTGCACCTTAGAGAACTTATATCGCGCGCGAGAAGATGTCGGACATGTAAAATCGAAGCAACTGATTTTTATTGATATAAGTAAGTATAAAGAAATTCGAATAAAATACTTTATAAAATTTAGCTTGATACCTGTGAGTCTCTGACGTTTTCCTATGTTTATTCTTTTTTTCTATGGATTTGTGAAACGTCACAGGTATCAAGCTGTATTTTGTAAACTACTAGCGGCCTGCCCCAGCGGCTGCGACCGCTGCAACTCATTTACCCGTGAGAATAAGGATTTTTCCCGGCAAGTATTATACATAAAAACCTTCCTCTTGAATCACTCTCTAGTTAAAAAAACTTTCATCAAAAGCACAGTTGTGTAGTTTTAAAGATTTAAGCAAACATACATACAGACGACTCGAAAAGCAACTTTGCCTTATACTATATAGTGATAGTGATAATGCTAATGGCGTCTACTAGGCAGTGTCGTCGTTTCTAATAAGTACATCGTGTCGGGAACACAGGAGTGCACTTCGCTTCTCTTGGATTGATGGCTCTAAATGGATGATATTTTACACCCTATTGGCTGCAGCTTGAGACATTTAACCGACAGAATGAAACGGCGAGGGTATCTGATAAGAAGTGAAATCGGATGGGCGGATGGATTTCTCAATTTGTCTTCAGTCCAATCCGTTCTTTCCATGTAGGCTGGTTGTTTGAACAACCGGGTGAGCATGCGCTCAGCCGACACCAAGCAACCACCAAGCCGACAGGGGTAGATTTGATGGCCCCGAAATTGAAGAGTCCATAAAAAAAGAAATTGTCTATAGGAATAAGGGACAGATTAAATCGAATGCTGAGACGAGGACATTCAGTCAGAACATGAATATGACTTATCTTCCCGTAAAAAATATTTCAGGAAACGTGATTTTGTGCCTATAGTTATGGTATGGTATGGTTGAGGTCGAATTATTTTGTTTCCTGACACATGTTCCAGTTCGCAGACAGTTTTTTTTATGAATAGTACACCTGTTTTCGTTTCTGATTTATGGTTTCGTGATTCGGGGGGTAAGTACCTTCTTCGCAGTTATCTAATAGGAACCTACCTAAAAAGAACATCTTTTTAATGCTTTTAGATCTAAATATTTAGTTGAACTCACTATTGACGACCGATGTGGCGCAGTGGTAGTGCGACTGCCTTTGACGCAGAAGGCTCCGGGTTCGAATTCTCGGTGGGTCACTCACAAAGTTGATATTTTATCATTTTGTGAATTTGTTCCCAGTCTGGTTAGGAAATTGCGAGCTTGAACCACCCGAATGTCCGTAAGTAAAATCGTTCCATGTTTCGGATGGCACGTTAAGCCGTTGTTCCCGGTTGCTGTCTATGATCACTTAGACGGCGGTCATTACACAACCATGTCAGAAGCCTTGTAGAAGGCGGTTGAAAAATTCTGTCACTAGGGTTCATCAGGTCGTTGGACGACTTGGTGTCCCACATAAAAAGAAAGAAAGAAAGCACACTATTGAAACTTCCAGTATTTTTATTTTCTCGCAGCGGGCAATAGAAAAAAAGGTGTTTTTTCGAGTGGCACTTGACATTTTCATAAATTAACCACAAAGCTGATTTAAAACAACACTGGCATACTTTTTTGTGTAACGATCTTAATTATAATAGACAGTGGAACGGACCACTGTGGGTTGATTAACTTTTGTTTTATTCATATACAAAAATTTGCAGACGAATATTTGAATTCGTAATTATTTAAAAGTGTTTTCTTTTTCGGACACGAATATAAATAGTAGAATAATTTGTTTGACTAATTTAATTAGTGAAACCCTTGAAATCTCTGACAATGACATGAGGTGCGAGGTACCTGGTACGTTTTACCTAAATTAAAAAAAATACCATTACCCTTAGTACCTAAGTTTAATGCCATTTTAACTTTAATTTTGCCGTGTGATGCCGGCTTAGAATAGCATTACCCTATTTCTTTCCGCCGGCCGGGACGTCGGCTGCTTGACGAGCTCGTGGAGTGTGATCTATTTTATACATAAAAACCTTCCTCTTGAATTACTCTATCTATTAAAAAACCCGCATCAAAATCTGTTGTGTAGTTTTGAAGATTTAAGCTTACATACAGACAGCCAAGAAAAGCGACTTTGCTTTATAAAATGTAGTGAACTGAATAGTTTGAAAATCAAAGTCGCGTTGCACATCTTAACTGCAGGGACGACTACAAAGAAGCAAGGAGAAAAACTAACAATTAAAACTTTTTCTAAGCCGGATCGCACACTTGACGCACGACGGAGCGCAAAAATATCGCAGCGCTGCGGTCTGTCAGATCCATACTAGAAACGCCCTCGGCGGACGACACTGCGATAGCGCTGCCATGACAGCGGTTGAGCGGTTTTAGTATGGAGATTGACATTTTCTAGTATGGATCTGACAGACCGCTGCGATATTTTTGCGCTCCGTCGTGCGTCAAGTGTGCGATCCGCCTTAGTTCCATTCCAAGTAGGAAGCACGGTCAAGCACGTGTTTGTTTTACTAAGTTAATAAAGTGTCCAAGTAGAGGGACTTTCTCAAGTTTGGTGAGCATGAAAGAGTTGAGAATTTAGTCAGCTGAGTTTTATTATTATGTGGCGCAGTGGTAGTGCGACGCAGAAGGTTCCGGGCTCGATTCTCGGTGGGTCATTTACAAAGTTGATATTTATCACTTTGTGAATTTGTTTCCAGTCTGGTTAGGACATTGCGGGCTGAACCACTCGATTGTCCGTAAGAAGATGGTTCCTTGTTTCGGATGGCACGTTAAGCTGTAGGTCCTGGTTGCTCTCTATGATTACTTAGACGGCGGCGGTCGTCATACAACCATGTCAGAAGCCTGCTACTTGTAGAAGGCGGTTAAAAAGTTTTGACACTAGGGTTCTTTGGGTCGTTGGACTACTCGGTGTCCCACAAGAAAAGAAAGAAATGAATGACCCAGGAAACTAGTGAAGTAAAAAAAATGGTGCGAACTAGAGTTGGTTTAATTTTGATTTATTATTCTTCGTAGAACGTAAAGTTTTATCTCCGGTTTCAGCAACCCGCATATATATAAACTTTCGGCAATCTATTTTATTTTCGTGCCACTTTTCCTCAATTTAATGTTCTTTGATAAATGCAGTAGAAAAATTCTTCTAAAAAGCTTAAAAAAGAACATCGGAAAAATACAAAGACATTTTAATCTCTTTGGCCTTTCGAAGTTACTGGCCACAACGCCAAAAAAAATATTTCGACTGCCGTTATATTGATTTTAAAAAGTTAGCTTAGGTTTTAAATCCGCATTAACTTTATGGCATCCAAATATTACACTGACCTCCATAGTCTTCTCTATGACTATGGATTAATGGCCAATATTCGCTGTAGTAGGTAGGTACCTATACTACCTACCTAACCGCAAAAAAGTTTATATTCAATTAGTATTTGGGCAGTCGTGTATAAAGTGTATAGGTACCTCAGTGTAAGTACGTGAAGTAAGTTGGTATATGTACCTATCTACCCCGTTATGAGGAGTGAGTAGGCACCTACTTATTGTAGGTAATAATATTTACTTACGATGGGTTTGAGCAGGCAGGAAAATCATAAATTCTTTACGAGCTGTCGTTTATTATTATCGTAACTCTCATTTATTTTATCTTGTGCATTATGGGGGTAATTTTCTAGTTATTGCTCATAAAAAATCGCGAAATCTATTACATAATCAAACCTAAGAGCCGGATAATGGCAGGGTGTGATGCCAGCTTAGAATAGCATCAACCTATTTGATCCAGATCTGGTATCAGGGTGCATCGGACCGTATGTTGACTCAATGTCCCAGTCGGCAAGAAGACTTACAGCAATGACTGGCACTTACCGGGTAGATTCAGTCAGATCCGTTCTTCCCAGAACAACTCCTAAGCCCAGTCTCGCCCCAAGCAGGGGCGTGATTGGGCTGGTTGTTTGAACAATCAATCAATTATTTCCGGGTAAGCTCGTGCTCCCCACCAAGCTGACAGACGTAGTTTTGAAGGCCCCGGGGCCATAAACGTGTAAACTAAATCAATAAAAATAAAAACAGTTGTATTTTTCCACGGAATTTGATGTGGTGCAGTGGTATAATGCCACTGCTTGAGACGCAGAAAGCGCACACACGCCGGTGTACTACCTACACATAAGAACGACACCAGAAGCGGAAAAGAATTTAGAAGACTAACATCTTTTGAACAAAATGGATCGATCATTTATCGGTACCTAGTGTCACGACCAGCGTAACTGTCAGTACCCGCCCGTGCGTGCATTTACGGAGCATTGAGGTCAAGTTATGCTGGTCGCGACACTATCTATCTAAGCGAATAAGCTAGAATACGAAAAAGCCACAAAAACGTTGTAAAACAAGTATTAGATGTAGGTTCCTATTTATATGCACAAGGCACAATCTAGTTTTTAAAGGAAAACTAGTTCTTTTGCTTTTTTGGGTTCTAATAGGTACATTAACTCCAAATAAGGTCAAGACGAGAGTGACTCTAAAGGCTCTAAGGTTATTGCTCTTAGATTTTGTGTCATATTTAGGTGAACATAGACAGACTCAATTCTATCTACGTAACTGGTCACTAACTAAAATTCCTTATGTGTAGCATTATTTTTGCGGTTTGTAGGGAAGTGCCAATTGGGAGGGCCAATTTCTTTTTTAATTTTTCCACCTATGTTCCTTGGTGAAAGTTGTTCAGTTTCATGGGCTGATTCGCCCCTTAAAATATTATACTGGTTGTAAAAAAAATTAATGCATATATATTAACGGGTGAATCAGCCCATGAAACTGAACAACTTTCCCCAAGGAACATAGGTCGAAATATAAAAAAAATTTTGGACCTCCCATACAGATACAGTTAAAGGTAGTTGACTTGACTCGCTCGGCTGCTACATTTTGTATAGGAGTTCCTAAAATTTCTTTCATATTTCGACCTATGTTTCTTGGGGAAAGTTGTTCAGTTTCAAGGACTGGTTCACCTCTTAAAATATTTGCAGCTAATATTTTTACACCTTATATACCTACCTACCTACTCACCTACTTTGTAGTCTGAGATATGTCTATTTAGGTATACAAATAAACAAGCAATATAGCTACATAATTACAATCTAATATCGCAGTCAATTAATGCAGTGACCACCTTATCTTGGGTCAGTCTGTCGCCCAACTCGTAAGGACTCGCTTGCTGTGTTGTGTTGTGTTACATTGTAGTGAGAATAGTTTTTTTTTTTCTATTGGGCCTGTTCAGCGTCGCACTGCATGGCAAAGGCCTCCCCTTTCACGCGCCACTCGTCTCGATCTTGGGCCTCCGATGGCCAGTTTTGGAGAAAAGCTTCCAGATCAGAGAATAGTTTTACTTAAAGAAAATTGTGCGTAACATTCTAGAAGAAATTTTACATCCTAATAATACCTAAATCATTGAATTTACCGGTAGGTAGCGAGAGCTCAATCTTTGAAAAGTCGTAATTTGATTCCGTGCACGGAAGTCCGCAACGAGTGGGAGTCGATTTCTGAAACACTTAAATTAATAGTATTAACGGGATTATCACCACGATTGTTTGTTTTTTTTTTATCTCGATATTTGGAAGCGGTTACACGCTCCATGGTCACGAGTAGACTGTTTTGGCGAATCTTGTGTAACCGCTTCGAAATATCGAGGTAAAAACAAACATAATCGTGGTTATAATCCCGTTAATACTATTAATTTAAGTGTTGTGAACAACCGCGAAAATCTAAAAGCAAATAATTTCTAAAACGTTCGTTTTCGGTTCCGTGCAGGAAAGTCCTCAACGACTAATCTAACAACACGTACCTATTTAAATTTCTACTAAGCACTTACTCGATGTTTTTATAGGGAATCGATAGGTAAAGTAGAACATCTGATACAAGCATAGTTAATAGCAGATTTCCGTACCTACGGAATCGACTTACGACGTTTCAAAAATTGAGCTCTTAGTCTTACCACACGCAATTGCAATTATTACTAAATGTTTTTATAATGTCAAGAGTTGTGTGAATTTATTAGTGTACTTATGTGAGAACAAATTGGTGCAGTATTATCAGCAGTTAAAAAATTAGGGTGTAAGAAAAATATATGAAAATATTCTAAGGGGTAAACCAGCCCATGAAACGGAACAACTTTCCCCAAGTAATATAGGTCGAAATATGAAAAAAAATTTGGACCTCCCATACAAAATGCCAACCAAGTCAATTTGTACTGGGAGCCCAAAATCTTTTTTCTTATTTCGACCTATGTTCCTTGGAGAAAGTTGTTCAGTTTCATGGGCTGATTCACCCCTTAAAATACTTGCAGCTAACGCGGTGGCTGGGACAATAAGTGGTACCCAAGTGTATCACTAGGGCCGATAGCGAAGGTCGAAGGGTAGATTTCTGCCTGCGTTATAACAATTTTGCAAGTTTCTTAGGCGGATCACACACTTGACGCACGACGGAGCGCTAAAATATCGCAGCGGTCTGTCAGATCCATATTAGAAACGCCACTCCCTATACTAAAACCGCACTCGACGGACGACACTGCAAAAGCGCTGCGTCGACAGCGGTTGAGCGGTTTAAGTATGGGGATTGACATTTCTAGTATGGATCTGACAGACCGCTGCGATGTTTTAGTGCTCCGTCGTGCGTCAAGTATGCGATCCCCCTTATCCTAAAGCGGTGAGGTGTAGAGTGCGCGTAATTAGCTACAGTCAAATCTTAAGACCTCAAAATCTACCAAGTCATTGACCTACTCCACTATATTAAAAGCTGTATAAAGTAGTACCTGTTGTGTTTTTTATCTAAATGTGATTATCCTGTGTTTGATCTCGTGTGCAATAAACAGTTAAATAAATAGAAGCCTAGTGTGAATATGGATGCCGAAAGACAGCCGCTGCTGAGTCGTCAAGGAGTTCAGTACGAAGACGTGCGTTGTAGGAGGTACAGGTAAATCACTATTATATATATCTACACATACATACACAAATCGCGCCTTTATTCCTTGCGGTGTAGGCAGACCGTTAAAGACTAACTAGACTAGTGTCTGAGGGTCGTTTCAGATAAGTCGTGTAACACTATAGTGATAGGTTGACAGCATGTCGCCTAAAATGTTATAAACATGAAACCCTCAAGTCCCTTAGTTGTCCTTTAAAACACCCTCGGGAAGAAATGGAGTGATGCTATTTTAAGCCAGCATCACACGGCAAAATTTACATCGCAGTCGACTAAGAACCTAATCCTGTACTACTTGTTAGGTCATTACCTAGCAACGACCGATGTGGCGCAATGGTAGTGCGACTGCCTTTGACACAGAAGGTTCTGGGTTCAATTCTCGGTGGGTCACTCACACTCACAAAAATAGTATAGAATTAAGTGTTTTGACGCCATCCAAATACTTACAGCGTGACGTCATACTTCTAGTTCATCAAACAAAATACCGTTTTAGATCGTTTTAAAAAGTAGCTCATTTGACCTGTCACGAAACAAGCCTATTCCTAGTAGGTACATACATACATACATACGTCACGCATTCATCCCTTGCGGGGAAGGCAGAACGTTAACGGCCGTAAGAATACGGTCGCTATCGCCATGTCTGACATTTTTGAGGATTGTTTTCCAAGGTTGTTTCAGAAAACATGTGTGACAAATTGTCAGCCTGTCACCTAAAAATTAGTCGCCTCTTACGACACCCGCGGGAAGGATGTGGGGTGATGTACCTACTTATATTGGTCGAAGATTCCTAGTACCTCTTATAAAATGTTTTTTTTTTATCAGACCGCTCACGACTGAGGAGGTGCAGACCAGCCGCCAGGAGGTCTCATGGCGGCGTGCTCGGTTCTTCGTGGTCATCATGTTCTGGGCGATCATGGCCATGTTTCTCTCCAGCATTGCCACTCTTCTGATTCAGGTACCAACATAGTAGGTTAGGTAGCATAAATAAAATGTACTCAATACTCATTCATCATATACACCTGGATAAGGCACTGCTCAAGCAGATCGGAAGACAAAATTTCAAAACTAACGCTGGACTGGAACCCTACAACTGGTCGTAGAAAGCAAGGCCGGCCTGCAATTACCTGGAGAAATCTATCCTGTCCGAATTAAAATCTGCCGGAACAACTTAGGCAGAAGCTAAAGAAAAAGCCCACAATAGAAATGTATACTTATGTGAAACAATATCGCAAAACAAATGTTTCCAAATAAAACATACATATACACAAATCACGCCTATATCTTTGGCGGGGTAGGCAGAGCATTAACGAAAGTTACGGTCGTTATCGCCACGTCTGACAAATGTTTGAGGGTCGTTTCAGATAAGTCGTGTATCACGGTGACAGGTGGTCCGCCTGTCGCCTGAAGTTGTAATACACATGAGACTCTCGAGTCCCTTAGTCGCCTCATACGACGGGAAAGAAATGGGGTGATGCTATTCTAAGCCGGAATCACGCGAGATAAATCAATGTCAGAAGTCTGCTTCTTGTAGAAGGCGGTTGAAAAAATTCTCCTTCTTTACGTGTGGGACCCAAGTCGTCCAACGACCCAGTGAACCCTAGTGTCAGAATTTTTCAACCGCCTTCTACAAGTAGTAGGCTACTGACATGGTTGTGTAACGACCGCCGTCGTCTAAGTAATCTTAAAAATTTTTTACACTAGGGTTAATCGGGTTGTTGGATGACTGGTGTCACACTGGAAAAAAAATACGCGTTTCATGTTTACAGGCACCACGCTGTCCTACTCTTACTCCAGCAGTGGCCCCTGTGCATCTCAACTTCGCTCCTCTCATCAACGGGATGTCTACGGAACGGGCCAGTGAAAGTAGCAAGTTTGAGCTTTGGATGTCATAAGATTGGATGTTTCTTTATACAATTAAAATTCCTATGTAAAAAAATTGCTGCATATATTTGAAGGGATGAACCAGCCCATGAAACTGAACAACTTTCCCAAGGAACATAGGTCGAAATATGAAAAAAGAAATTGGACCAAATACAAAGGTGCCGACCAAGTCAATCTGTATGGGAGGTCCAAAAAATTATTTCGACCTATGTTTCTTGGGGAAAGTTGCTCAGTTTCATGGGCCGTTTCACCCCTTAAAGTATTTGCAGCTAATATTTTTACACCTCACATACAGGGTGTTAGGTAAGGACTAACTTCGTTTCAAGGGATGAACCCGCCCATGAAACTGTATAACTTTTCCCATGGAACATAGGTCGAATTATGAGAAATAAATCGTACTGTAGCAGAGTAAAAACTGCGTCGGCATCCTTTCCAAGTCATCCCTCCTTTCACGAATAATTTCAAACTACGAAATTGGAATGTCGTCAGACGTATTTTCTTTTGACTCAGTCTATACTAAATCCTCGAACAGGAATGTGCGTACATATAAATAATGCCTTACAATTGTATAGTAAATAACGGCGTAATATTGTATTGTAAATAAGATCACAGGGAAACCCTCACGGAGGTACTTATTTATCTGTCCTAGATTGCTCATCTTCATTCCTTACTCATCCACCATCACTGTGCTAACCTAGTTTTGTTCATTAATAAAGTTTTAGAAGAGTCAACCGGTCTTTTGTTGTTTTGTGGCACCTCCCAAGTGCCATATACCTCATATACAACCTGACTCGGTCGGGGGTACATTTTGTATGGGAGGTCCAAAGTTTTTTTCATATTTCGCCCTATGCTCCTTGGGGAAAGTTGTTTCAGTCAGAAGAAAGTTAACACACTTAATAAGGCTACAGAAAAGGAAAAGTTCATGTTAATTACAAGCTACCACAGAATAGGCTATGCTGGTAAAGTAACTATTAAAATGTGTTTTTCTACAGAGAAGGTACCTTAGACTGAACCTGAAATTATATTACATACATACATACATACATACATATATCACGCCTTTATCCCTTGCGGGGTAGGCAGAGCGTTAACGGCCGTGAGAATACGGTCGCTATCGCCACGTCTGACATTTTAAAGGATTTTTTTCCAAGGTAGTTTCAGAAAACATGTGTATCACTATAGTGAAAGGTTGTCAGCCTGTCGCCTAAAAATTGCAATACACTAATACTCTCGAGTCCCTTAGTCGCCTCTTACGCCACCCGCGGGAAGGATGTGGGGTGATGCTATTCTAAGCCGGCATCACACGGCAAAATATTATATTTAATATTATATTGAGCATTAAGGGTAGTCAATTCAATTCAGATTTAAATTAGTGAAAACGCAATCTTGGGTACAATGTGTTAAAGTATATAGGTAAACTGAAACCTAGGTGTCTGTCTATATAATATCTAATGTAAGAAATAAGATAACAAATAAATACTCAGTTTCAAATGTAGCTAAAAGTCTGTATTATAAAGTTTTGTACAATTTAATTAACTTTTACTTACTTAGTTACTTTAATTTTAAATTAGCACGAAAATCTCACTTTCCACTAATACTCACTGATTCTTAGTTTTTGTATGACTAATTAACACAAAATATAATTTCAACATTTAACATTCCAATCTTTATGATACCTTAAAGTTTTGTATAAAAAAAAAACTGATCAGGTGCTATTCTAGTTTGATTTGAAGTACATAAAAATATTTTTATATTGTTTTTTAATAAACGAGTTGCGGTAAAAAATGAAATAATTGTTGAATTTTACGTTCAGTAGCAAAATGTCCAATTCGCATAATGTCCAAAATGGCTAAACACAGTTAATTCTCAGAATGTCCAATTCGCAGAATGTCCAATTCGCAAAATGTCCAATTCTCAAAATGTCCAATTCGCAGAATGTCCAATTCGCAAAATGTCCAATTCGCAGAATGTCCAATGGGAGATTTTTTCACGATTCTTGAAGTGTTCTACAGAGAACGCTGAACATGTTTAAAATAATGTTCCTTTACACGGAAAAGTCTGTATGAATTTATAATCAATCAATCAATCAATCAATCAAATTATTTATTGTTTTGCTGTAAGTTTTACAGGGTCGAAAATTTTATGTTACAATTAAGTTTCATTACAGCTACCAAATTAGGTGTACAATAATACAGAGTAATACATAATAAATTTGAATTAAAATCGTAATTTCATAAACAATAGTAAACGCAATACCCAACCATAACTTTTATTAATAATACCTACTTATAGTTTAAAAATAATAAGTCCTAATATTAACTTTCTTAGGCCTAGACCAGTCTTTTGGTGTTTTTTTATATCACCGAATAAAACAATGTCAACAGATAATAAAAATAAAAATAAAATTAAAAAATATATGTCATGGAATACAATTAATTATTGAATAGTATAATATTAAATTATTTTGAGTGCGATTCTTATATTAATCATTTATTACAATTTACCACGGTTTTGAAGAAACTCCTTAACACTATAAAACATTTTCGTCTGTAACCAGGAATTTAGTTTCCGCTTGAACTCATTAACATTTAAATCTCTAAACTCCTCTGGAACGTTGTTATAGATTGTAATAGCCATATAAAAAATACTTTTATGATAAAACTCGGATAGATGCTTACCAGAGTGTAATAGTTTATTATTTCCTCTGAGGTTTCTATTAAGCTTGCGTTTTGATTCGTATAGAGTCATATTTTTTTTAACAAACATAGCTGTTTCTCTAACGTAGAGGCAAGGGAGTGGCAGGATCTTGTACTTTCCAAACAGCGGTTTGCAAGAGTCAATTTGGGCCAGACCTTCCATGGCTCGTACACAACGTTTTTGGGCAATGAAAGCCTGGGAAGCATCGGTAGAGTTACCCCAAAAAATCAGGCCATAAGCTAGTACTGATTGGACATAGCCAAAGTAAGCCATTAGTGCTGCCTCTATTGAAGTACTGTAGGCAATGCGCCTTAGAGGGTAAACAAACCTTGCCAGTCTATTGCAGACACTTTCAACGTGTAGTTTCCAGCTGCAGTTACTATCCAACGTCATTCCGAGGAATTTCGCTGAAGAAACTTGTTCTATTAAGAATCCATTGCACTCCACAGTAAAGGTCAGTGGTTGTCTATAGAATGAATAAAATTGCATTATGCTTGTTTTGGCCAAATTCATGCTAAGCCCATTTACCTTCATCCATTGCATGATATCTTCCAGAGTACTTTTAATTGTCTCTATGTACGATTTTGAAGAAATAGACTCTACAATGGCAGTGCTGTCATCAGCAAACAATACCATGTCTGTCTGGGTGGCTTTGGGCAGGTCATTAATATAAAATAGAAAAAGTAGAGGCCCTAAAATAGTTCCTTGCGGAACACCTCTACCGTTGACTCTATATGTAGATTATAAATTGTTTCTTATTCTGTCAAATCAACCTCGTTACATTTCTTATGGATATTATTTACTAAACTGTAATTATTACTCAATTTATTAGCATTGAGAAAGCTTTTATTCAATTTCAAACTAAATTAATTTGTTACGAACAATGCGTGAAACAAAAGGGTCAAGTATCTATCAATCAATCACCATGTGTCAATATCTTACAACTATCACAACGCCATCTGTTGCGAAAATGAAGCATCGTCTCAGAACTGTCAAATGAAAGTTTTCCATTCCTAATCAATGACGTTAATTTTCCACAACATATATCATATATCACGCCTTTATCCCTTGCGGGGTAGGCAGAGCGTTAACAGCCGTAAGAATACGGTCGCTATCGCCACGTCTGACATTTTTGAGTATTGTTTTCTAAGGTTGTTTCGGAAAACATGTGTATCACTATAGTGACAGGTTGTCAGCCTGTCGCCTAAAAATTGTAATACACCAATACTCTCGAGTCCCTTAGTCGCCTCTTACGACACCCACGGGAAGGATGTGGGGTGATGCTATTCTAAGCCGGCATCACACGGCAATTTTCCACAAATAATTTATAATTACGTCATATATTTACTTCAAACAATACTTTTTAAGTTTTTTTACGAAGATAATTTTTCTTCGTCTTACGTTATTTAAACGTTGATCATGTTAGATAACATAAAAAGACAATAAAAGAGAAGAAGAGACAATGAGTTAAAAATATTGGAGAGACTTTTGATTATTTTTATTTTAATATAAGTAAACCAAATATTTTTTTAAGGTTTTGAGTTTGACCTGCTTTATTAATATCACACTAGATTTCCTTGTTATTTGATTTTAATTGATAATAAATGCGAAATCTAATTGACAACTATCCATGTAGTTCTATTTTAAATATAAATGCATTTTTTCCCATTTTTCAAACTTGTATGAAACTATTTCGCTAATTGGACATTTTGCGAATTGGACATTCTGCGAATTGGACATTTGCGAATCGGACATTTTGCGAATTGGACATTTTGCGAATTGGACATTTTGCGAATTTGCTAATTGGACATTATGCGAATTGGACATTTTGCTACTGAACGGAATTTTATTATTCCAATTTCACGACGACGTCACATTTGTCAATAATTTTATTTTATTTTATATCATATTGCATTTTATCATATCACTAAAATTTTGTCATATTTCGAGATACTTTTTGCCCACAGGAAAAAAAGTCCATGCCATTCAATTCAATACATGCCATATCGTCAAATATTAATCATGCCATATCGTCATGCTCTTAGAAACTACCTACCCTACGAGTGAAACCCGCCTTGACAATTAGTTCTTGGCAAACTGGTCTTTAGATGTCTCTTCGGATTTCTAATATATATTGTGTAAGACGGTGTAACGAAAACTTTACAGGCGTGCTCAGACCATGAAACTGAACAACTTTTTCTATAGGGGCTATGTTGGGAAACGTGATATTTTTTTCGATCTCCCATACTAAATTCCCGATCAGCTGACTGACTTTGTATAGCCGTTTCCCGCCATAGCCCCATGGTAAAAGTTGTTCAGTTTCAAGGTCTGATCACGTCTGCAAAGTTTTCGTTACACTGTCTCTTACCCCCTGTATTGCGTGTTGTATTGCGTCTTTTTTATTTAATAAGTAGATGAAATTTTAATTGCCACGAATCGCCTCAAATACGATAGAACAAAAGAGAATTTGGCATGTGGTGTCTGTATAGTTGATATATTACGATAATCGTCAGTTTTTGTCCTATTAAAATGGATCAGTCAACAATAAGTTACTAACATTCATCAGGCCATTTCAAAATTCGTCGACTATAACTCCGAAGATCATGATATTACATCAATAAGACAGTAGTTTTCAAGTGATAAGTCGACATACGGAGTCAGGTATCGAATACAGCGCGTACAGTTGAATTTCGTCATTGTTCCTAGTTTGGTTGGACTGCTTAGCCAGGTTCAATAGCTCGTCTAAGGCTTCGTCTAAGATGTTCTGGCGTTTTGGGAACCTGAAACAAACGTTACTTGAATAAATAAACAATGAAGAGTAGCTTTTTACGATCTCTTACGCGTTTTACCGCAAAAAAGTTGTAAGCCAGTTGAATGCGTGTTTAAAAATTAGCTTCATACAACAAACGCTAGACTCCGCGTCGACACGCATCTAACTTTTTTGTAGTAAGGCCATCAATACAATAGCATCACTCCACTTATATGTCGCTTGATGAGACATGAAAAGATGCAACAATGGGAGGGTCTGGCAGCACAGCGCCCCGAATGGCGCGGGATGGTTGAGAGGCAAGTCCGCGAGCTTGAGGAACAGCGTAAAGCAGACCTCGACGCTAAGCGCGATGAGCTGAAGGCCCGTGCACCCGTCGCCATTAACTATAATTATGTAAATGGCAAACTCACGTGTCCACACTGTGCACGGGAGTTTACCGACATCATTGGCTACAACAGCCATCTCCGGGCGCATCAGCGCCGATCTGATTAGGAGTCGTAGAGGTCGCCATGGCGGAAATCGGTCGGAGAGATCTGATGATGATTTATCATCATGTCGCTAGATACTAGCTTACAATCACCCCACTGATAAAGATGCTGGCTTACAGCATCGCCCCTTCGAGCCGGCACTTCTGTATGATATTACGTTAGCGTCATGGAGGGAGTTCGATTGCCCTAAGATGGCTATTTGGTCGGGCTATTTGATATGTCGACTCAGCGCGTGCGTTGCTAGCGACATCTAGCTTATTTATTGGATACTTCGTATTGACGTCATTTGTATTGAAAAATATTGCAAAAATGTGAATAATGTCGCGTGTTCTCTGTCTCAATACATCTTACATACATACGTAGTTTCAGAAAACATGTGTATCACTATAGTGACAGGTTGTCAGCCTGTCGCCTAAAAATTGTAATAGACCAACACTCTCGAGTCCCTTAGTCGCCTCTTACGACACCCGCGGGAAGGATGTGGGGTGATGTTATTCCAAGCCGGCATCACACGGCATAACATCTTAAGGTGATCCGTTACGTCTTGCTAAGCTACACAACGCCAATAGATGGAGCTACTGCTGCATATAACACAGTTATTTTTTTTACGCAATAAATACAATCTATAAAATTACTAAAACGTTATTTGCGGCAATTATAATGTATCTTCGACAAGTCACAAAAAACTCCGTAAAAAAATTTGCTCAAATTATGGAGTATAAGTCAATTGAAAATATGTTCCGTGTCTATACACATCTCCTCTACTCACACATGTGCAAGTCATTTATACGAAAGCGTTCGCTTATTTTGACGCCTAATGCATCGTGATCCACAGAGGTGATAGCCTTTATTGTGGCTTTTGATAAGGTCGTACCAGGTTCTATCCACGGTACGAAAACTTTATTTTTTGTTTATGTATTGTTTTTTGCCTTTTTTATTGTATAATAAAATTATTTTCGAATAAAACAAGAATTCGATGCATTTTTTTGTTATTGAGATGGACGTGAAATCGGCATGGATGGAGTCCATAGGTATAGCCTAATACTAATCGAATAATACTAACTGGGAAAGTTCATAAAATAAGCAATTTTTTAGCATTATTTTAGATGAGAAATCGATATCTAAATCAGTACCTAAATATCCACTGCTAGAGCAGTTAGCTATATTATTGTGTTCTTTGACAAAGGCATTACTATTTGTGGCATGTATGTGGACTCCCCAATTTTATAAATACAGTCAGCCAGTCAGGTCATAACGAATTCAATGGTATGGATGGATAGGATAGGTAGATAAAATATATTCATACATTAGGAATAAAGTAATAAAATAAAAAGACGTGACTCGTTTGTAACATTCGTGACATTTTGTAATAAAAAAAAAATACAATTATATTCTTTCCATATACAAATTATCTTTGAACCACGGAAACTTTCAGACGTGGCGGTAGCGACCGTTCTTGCGGTCTTTTACGCTGTGATAGGCTTAGGCGTGATAATGTATGTACAAATATTCTAAACGCGAAGGTAAGTCTGTTGGTTTGTCCTTCTTTCACGTGGCAATGGATGTACGCGGTTGGTCATTAGGTACTCTCGGTCACAATTTCTGTATTGTCTTCTGTAGTTTCTGTACGTGTCGAACAACAAACTGTTGATGTCTAAAAAAAAAACAATCATAAGTGAATAACAAAATAATATAAGTTTGTCAAAAAGCTAGAACATTTGTCTCTTACTTCACACCAAACTATAATGTTATTTGACGCGACATGTAATATAAAAAATATGGATTATTCCCCAAACCTATGCACTGGGCTCCCTTATTCACATGTCTGAGGATGATCTCGGGCAAAATACAGTCGCGGAAAAAGTCCACCAGTTTTGGTATCATGTCTAGAATAAACTGGTCATCTCTGAGGACTTCAAGCACAGTTATAGGCTGAGTTGGTGCAATAAAACCAATGAAGTAACATTTTTCACGTCTTTTAATTCTCAACTGTCCCTGCACCTA
Source organism: Keiferia lycopersicella (assembly GCA_029255805.1). NCBI lineage: Eukaryota > Metazoa > Arthropoda > Insecta > Lepidoptera > Gelechiidae > Keiferia > Keiferia lycopersicella. The sequence goes on from JARACZ010000024.1 coordinate 2,768,412, forward strand.
AAAAGAGAAACTAATCATTACTACAACATCAAATATAAAATTTGCTACCAGTCGGCATAAACAATTTTTTTTCAGTGATTACCTGGTAGAAATAGCTATGTTTTTTGTTCATTGTTAAAATTCCATCTTTTACAATGATTGGAAAGTTTTTTCTTTCAGTGGCTGCGGTCTCAATCGTTTGATTGTTTCTTGCCAAAGACGGGAAGCATTTGATTTCGAGAATGGCATTCTCATTTAGCACTATACCTAAAACATATCATATGATGTGTTATTTCTATAAGATAATAAAAAGGAACCGAGAAAGGTCAACACAGGCTGCACCAACTATTTACTTGCACATTCAATATGATATAGAAATCAATTTCTTACCGGAAAACTATCTCTGAAATAGTAAACAATCGCACAATCACACCAGACGTACACGTGTTCTTTGATTTTGACAGTTTTGACGCTTGCATTCAAAAAATTTCGGTATTGTTTATACGAGCATTGAATTTTATTTTATTGCGAGTTTGAATGGTTTGCACGCATTAAAAATAAAGTGTGCACTTCTTTATCTTGTTTGAGCATAAAAATATAAATATTTTAATTTTATTATTTAATTTTATATTACCCCCAAACTGTTTCCACAACAAATGCGTAAAACGATATCGAGTTTCGGAATGCACTCTGGCTCCAGTGACCTTCAGCCCATGACTCGAACATTCACGCACACAGGTTAATGTTACGCACACAAATGACTATCCTACACTATAGATAGCACGCCTACAAATGTATTATTGGGAAGAAAATTACTGATCAAAAAAGGTATTTCAGATAACTAAGTCGTATATTTCTATCATTTTGCGAAAACTTTACATTAAAATAGGACTGTAGATCAGTACTTCAACCAACATTTTTGATTTGTGTAAGCATGTAAGTCCATTGACTTTTGTATGGAAAACGGATCACCTTAAATAATGTATTTATAATTTTTAAAAACTTTGTTTTTTGTAAATATGCTTTTACTCCAGTCTCTTATGTTACATTCTTAAGATTAATATAAGGAATGAGACCCCATGCTTCTGTGTACTGACCGGGCGGCAAGCTGCCGGAAGGCGTGCGGCAGGTCGTGCGCAATGAGCGGCATGGCCAGATGTGCCGCTAGTAATCTCACGCATGCGCTCTCGCACGCCAGCGCCACCACGTGGACGCGACACCGGGACAACGGTTGCACGCCGAGGGAGACTAATGTTGATGTCACTTGAGTTGAGATCTGTAAAAAACACGCACTTTCGAATAACATACATACATATATCACGCTTATATCCCTTGCGGGGTAAGCAGAGCGTTAACAGCCGTAAGGATACGGTCGCTATCGCCACGTCTGACATTTTTGAAGATTGTTTTCCAAGAATGTTTCAGAAAACATTTGTATCACTATAGTGACAGGTTGTCAGCCTGTCGCCTAAAAATTGTAATACACCAACACTCTCGAGTCCCTTAGTCGCCTCTTACGACACCCACGGGAAGGATGTGGGGTGATGCTATTCTAAGCCGGTATCACAAACGGTTTTAAAATAATCTTGATAGTAATAATGTGATTATAGTTTAGTAATAGTACATTGAACACGCGGTAAGAAAAGAACCGATTGTACAACGAATGCGTCAATTAAAATTATGTACCACGAAGTGTGAATTTAAGGAACCATTTTTTTGGGTCTATTAGTAGGTCCGAAATGTATATGGAATCTCACTCTTGTCGTGTTTGCTTGCCTGACACTTAGACTAGCCGATTTTGTTTTTTTTTTTTACATGATGCCGCCATTTACGAGCAAACATAAGAAAAGTACTGGTGTAGGTGCCCGGTTTCTAGTGTTAGATGCGCTTGTTGGCTATCGTGGCAAGAGAACGTACAAAATATTCGTCTTGGGTTGCGGTACAGTAGCGACACCTAGTATTTTTTTCAAGGAACTACAACATGAACTAACTGTTAGGTGGGCAAATTGATATTGTACAATGGCAAATCTCTTAACTACTAATCCACCTTTATGGTTCGGGCAGACGCCGATGGATGGCGTTAAAAGGTATGACATATAATTAATATATGGCGTTACAAAGAAGCTATAAAACAACTGGTGCGTTTAGAAAACGTTTCACCCCAAAGAAAGTACCTGGTTCTCCATATGTCGTTTGCTGGTCTTGGAAACCCTGTCGTGGGCCGTTATGAATGTGACAGATATGTTCGCTGTGCTTGATTTCTCTGACGACTCCGACCAGCTTATTGATCGGTTTGGGTTTGCTGAAAAAACAACTAAACATTATCACTACATAGTATAAAGCAAAGTCGCTTTTCGCGTTTGTATGTATGTATGTTTGCTTAAGTCTTGAAAACTACACAACTGATTTTGATGCAGGTTTTTTAAATAGATAGAGTGATTCAAGAGGAAGGTTTTTATGTATAATACTTGCCGGGAAAAATCCTTATCCCCACGGGAAAATGTAGCGGGCGCAGGCCGCTAGTTTAATATATACTACAACTTTTACTTTATTCCGGAATCATGAGTTAACTATAATAATCAATAATATTTAGTTACAATTAAAACTAATATTACCTTCTGGGTTTCGGGGTGAATCCGGATGGAATTTCTGTTTGATGAAGTCCACCACGTCGATGCATGCCACTTTGTGTTCACGTACTCTGAAAATAAATGCATTTTTAGATTATACAGGTTGTAAAAAAAATTTGTTGCATAATATTCTAAGGGGTGAACCAGTCCATGAAACTGAACAACTTACTCCAAGGAATATAGGTCAAAATATGAAAAAAAAATTTGGACCTCCATTACCAACCGACTAAGTCAATTTGTATGGGAGGTCCACAAACGTCACAAGGATCATCCTACATAAGTAAGTAAAAACTCTTTATACACACAAATAACAAAAACATTATGTAGGTATGCATGTAAAACTAAACATTGTATGTATGTATGTATGTTAAATTCTATGTTATGTACTGTATCCTACATTTTTCTCTTTTTACAATGACTAATACTTGACCATCAAAAAGCTAAATGTAAAATTTAGTACTTTGAATAAATAATTTGATTTTGATTTTATTGTTCACTGTGTTTCCGTGTGATGCCGGCTTAGAATAGCATCACCCCACATCCTTCCCGCGGGTGTCGTAAGAGGCGACTAAGGGACTAGAGAGTATTGGTGTATTACAATTTTTAGGCGACAGGCTGACAACCTGTCACTATAGAGATACGCATGTTTTTATGAAACAACCTTGGAAAACAATCCTCTAAAATGTCAGACGTTGCGATAGCGAACGTATTCTTACGGCTGTTAATGCTCGGCCTGCCCCGCAAGGCATAAATGCGTAATAAATGTATGTATGTGCCTACAGACTGCGAGCAAAAGACTTACCAGCTCCAGCAAGCCACATGAACCACACTATCGTCCTGCTGCAGCACCAAGCCGGCTCCACAGGTCTCGTGCGCGGACCCCATCTCGTAGAGGTCTGGTCCAGCGCTGGGCCACGTGCAGCAGCGGTAGCCCGCCGCCCAGAGCTCCTTGGGCTCCAAGACTTACCTGTCCCCGCTCCAGCAAGCCACATGGACCACACTATCGTCCTGCTGCAGCACCAAGCCGGCTCCACAGGTCTCGTGCGCGGACCCCATCTCGTAGAGGTCTGGTCCAGCGCTGGGCCACGTGCAGCAGTGGTAGCCCGCCGCCCAGAGCTCCTTGGGCTCCAAGACTTACCTGTCCCCGCTCCAGCAAGCCACATGGACCACACTATCGTCCTGCTGCAGCACCAAGCCGGCTCCACAGGTCTCGTGCGCGGACCCCATCTCGTAGAGGTCTGGTCCAGCGCTGGGCCACGTGCAGCAGTGGTAGCCCGCCGCCCAGAGCTCCTTGGCGTGCTGGGCGCGCCGCGCGGCCGTCAGACCATCGCGGTTTGAACCCACAGTGCCCCACACGCACACGCAGATAAGGGTCGACTGGAAAATATATATACATAACGTGTAAAAATATTAGCTGCGAATATTTTAAGGGATGAACCAGCCCATGAAACTGAACAACTTTCCCCTAGGAACATAGGGCGAAATAAGGAAAAAATTTTGGACATCCCATATAAATTTACCGACCGACCGGCGACCAAGCCAATTTTGTATGGGAGTTCTAAAAAAATCGTCATATTGCGACCTATGTTTCACCCCATAAAATATTTGCCCATGAAACTGAAAAACTTCCCAAGAAGCATAGGTCGAAATACGGGAAAAAATAATCAGGACCTCCTATATAGTTGGGTCGCCCGGCTGCTACATTTTGTACGAGAGGTCCAAAATTAAAAAAAAAAAAAATATTCAACAAAAAATTTTAGTGACTGATCAGGACAAAAGATTTTCTGGATACAACGTGTTGCACATTTTTATTTGTACAATATGTGTGCGCAGACCGATTACAACACCCAGAAAAACAGCAATAATATTATAATATAACTTGCGCCCGTTGTAACTCAATTTCCCGTGGGAATAAGGATTTTTTCCGGCAAGTATAATACATAAAAACCTTCCTCTTGAATCACTTTATCTATTAAAAAAACCTGCATCATAATAAGTTGTGTAGTTTTAAAGATTTAAGCAAACATACATACAGACAGACGCGAAAAGCGACTTTGCTTGATACTATGTAGTGAAAATTGCAACTAATCAGATAAAAATAATAAAAATTATATTTATCTCAATCGTTTCTTACCTCAGAACTTTGGAAGCTTTGAGGTAGTTCGGTGTCCATTTTCTTCAATATCGCAGCCATTCTTTCTAAAGACATGGAGAACCCTACGGAACTGCACTTTAACTCCAAACTGTCTTGGTCTTTTTCTGCTTTAGCTATCTTCCAAAACTCTTCCACTAGACTGTCGTATCTACAATGTAAAAAAATGCAGTTTAGAACAATATTCGATAGATGACTGGGTCATTAATAAAATACAAAAGTAGTACGCTTAAAAGTATTGTCCAAAAATACAACATACTCCATTAATAGTTTTCCGAAATACTCAAAGTTTGAGTTAATAAACAGAAAACTAATATAAAAGCAAGTGTTTTGACGCCAGCGAAACTAGAGACATGACGTCATCTCTTCGTATTTTCAAACAAAATATCGTTTTAAAAAGATCCTCAAGACCTGCCAGTCATCATGCGTATTCTATCTTAAAGTTGACATATTTGGCGCAGTCGGTAGGATTATATTTCTATCTTTGAACAAAATTATATCTTAAGACACACAATTGACATATTTAGCGCAATCGGTGGGATTAGATTCTCGACATGAAAAAATTGTATCGCAAAACAGACCATTGTCGTATTTGGCGCAGTCAGGGTGATAAAATTTTCTACTTGAACAAAATTACACTCTAAAACAAACCATTGACATATTTGGCGTAGTCAGGAGGATTGGACTTAAAATTTTAAGAGATTGCAGTGGGCATCCTAACTGGCAGGTCAAATGAGCTTCTCTTTAAAACGATATTTTGTATGAAAATACGAAGAGATGACGTCATGTCTTTCTAGTTTGGCTGGCGTCAAAACACTTACTTTTATAATATTATTTTTCAGATCATTAATTCAAACTTTGAATATTTCGAACAAGTACAAATGGAGTATGTTGTATATTTTAACAAAAGTTTTAAGCACACAACTCTTGTATTTTATTCACGACCCCATCTAGCGCATTTCTTCACACACTAGGACCATCATGGTATTAGCGTATGATTGAGACATTTTTCTTTAATGTTACTAACGCCTTTTGCACTCTGGCAATTTAAAAGTAAAAAAGCTGTTTTAAATGTTTCTGTTAAGTGCAAAAGCATCGCTAGTACTGACAGCAAAAGCCGCAGGTTTCAAATCGTGCCCGCGGTAAAAAATCATACTAGTTTTCCGAGACTCTAAGCTTATCTTCTAGACGGAAATAATAAACATTAATTAATGACCCATTGTCACCCCATTTCTTCTTTCTCCGTGGGTGTCGTAACAGGCGACTAAGGGACTCGAGAGTGTTGGTGTATTACAATTGTATGTATGTAATTAATGACCTGTCACTGGCCCGATGTTTGAAGTTGGGTTTGTGCGCGTGTCGCGTCACTGCCATCTGCCAGAACACGCCTTGCGGGGTAGACAGAGCATGAGTGGGTTACCTGCCACCGGCCGCGATGAGGTCTCCGGCGCGGTATTTGAAGTTGGGTTTGTGCGCGTGTCATCTGCCAGATCACGCCTTGCGGGGTAGACAGAGCTAGAGTGGGTTACCTGCCACCGGCCGCGATAAGGTCTCCAGCGCGATATTTGACGTTGGGTTTGTGCGCGTGTCTTGTCACGGCCATCTGCCAGAACACTCCGCAATGCTGAGTCGCATTATACGCTAGGAACGGGGCGACTGTTATTGGAACCTGAAATAGGGAAATATTTCAAGGAGTGAACCAGTCCATCAAACTGAACAACTTTCCCTAAGAAACAATAAATCGTGTTCAATGTTTTCCGCTGTATTATTTTACCCTGTCATATATACGGGGTGTAAGAGACGGTCTAACGAAAACTTTGCAGGTGTGATCAGACCGTGAAACTGAACAAGTTTTTCTATGGGGGCTATGTTGGGAAACGAAAAAGTTTTTTCGACCTTCCATACAAAATTCTCGACCAGTGACTTTGTATGAAAACTCGAAAATTTTTTTTCGTTTCCCAATATAGCCCCCATAGAAAAAGTTGTTCAGTTTCACGGTCTGATCACGCCTGCAAAGGTTTCGTTACACCGTCTCTTACACCGTGTATTTTAGGTGAAAATTATTTATTATAATTATATATTAATTAATATAAATATTAAACGAGACATTCACCTCGCAACCCAAAGCCTTGGCATTCCTGTACACAGCCTCAAGCTCCCGTATCGCGTTGGTGACGATCTTGCTCAGCTTCACCTGAAATTTAATCATTTATAAGAGTTTTAAACTTTACCATACATATATCACGCCTTTATCCCTTACGGGGTAGACAGAGCGTTAACGGCAGTAAAAATGCTATCGCCCCGTCTGACAAAAAATAGAAGGCCGTTCGAGACTATTTGTGGATCACTATAGTGACAGGTCAGCCTGTCGCCTCTTACAAAACCCACGGGTAGGGAATGGGGTGATGCTATTCTAAGCCGGCATCACACGGCATAATTTGTGGATAGCAGGATATTTTATTAGTATTGTTTTACTATTCTTGTCGCTTTCAGAAATTATATAAAATAGAGACACATAAGCCTGTATTAATAAACCGCACTCAACTCTGAGATCGATCTCAATAGTCATATTTACAAATTCCAGGCAGTACTAATGACATCTCAAAATAGCACTCAAGATCAATCTCAGACTTGAGTGCGGTTTATTAATACGGGCCACAGTCTGTAGATATATGATATATACGTTGTAACAAAAATATACCTGTTTGACAAGTGGCGTGACCAGCTCCTTCAACTCCTGCACCGGCACATCGGCTTCCATGAGGCGCAGCAGGTTGGACACGTCGCGGTTGGAGATGCACAGGGAGGTCAGGTGGGTTTGCAGCTGCAAGCTCGTTATTCGCCCTACAACGAGAGACAGTGGTGTCGGTTCCGTGGAAAATGCTGTAAATACTTTAAGGGGTGAAACAGCCCATGAAACTGAACCACTTTCCCCAAAGAACATAGGTCGAAATATGAGAAAAATTATTTTGACCTCCCATACGAATTGACTTGGTTGGATAGTAATTTTGTATGGGAGGTCTAAATTTTTTTTTATATTTCGACCTATGTTCTTTGGGGAAAGTTGTTTAGTTTCATGTGCTGATTCGCCCATTAAAATATTTTGCAGGTAATATTTTTACACCCTGTATCTTTATAATCCAAATATATGTTCAATTGAGTTCGGAATATAGAATATTTATTATTTTTGTGTAGTACTTACCAAAACTGACATCCACTAATACAAGATACATATCCATATATTTATCAGCGGGCACCCCACAGGATACAAAGCAACGCTTTCAATAGTTCTGTATGGTTGATTTGTATGACCAATATTAGCCATGCAACACTAAAATAATAGTACATTGGACACGCGGTCAGAAAAGAACCGATTGCTAAAGAGGGTGTAGTTTCGGGCCCGAAGCGCAGTTGAGCTAAACTATTACTTACCAAAACTGACATCCACTAATACAAGATACATATCCATGTGTTTATCAGCGGGCACCCCACACGATATAAGCAAGGCCTTCAATAGTTCTGTATGGTTGATCTGTATGGCGACTCGGAGCGAGCTCTCGGCGGCCGCGCGGCTTGCCACTACGAGGAGTTCTGAATCCGACCAGAGGGAATCTGAAAATTAAGTGGATACATACATACATATATCACGCCTTTATCCATTGCGGGGTAGGCAGAGCGTTAACGGCCGTAGGAATACGGTCGCTATAGCCACGTCTGACATTTTTGAGGATTGTTTTCCAAGGTTGATTCAGAAACATGTGTATCACTATAGTGACAGGTTGTCAGCCTGTCGCCTAAAATTTGTAATACACCAATACTCTCGAGTCCCTTAGTCTCCTCTTACGACACCCGCGGGAAGGATGGGGGGGATGCTATTGTAAGCCGGCATCACACGGCAATGATGCTATTAAGTGGATGCATGGAGCACTTGGTAAGATGACTGACAGGTCTGCGCTACTTTTGAAAACGATAATTTGTACGAAAATACGAATAGATGATGTCATGTCTCTCTAGTTTCGATGGCGTCAAAACACTTGCTTAAGGTGTAAAAATATTAGCTGCAAACATTTTAAGGGGTGATGCAGCCCATGAAACTGAACACCTTTACCTAAGAAACATGTGTCGAAATATGAGATTTTTTAAATGAGTTTCCATACAAATTGGCTTGGTCAGTTGGTAATTTTGAATGGGAGGCCTAAATTTTTTTATTTATTTTTCAAAGTATGTTACTTGGGGAAAGTTGTTCAGTTTCATGGGCTGATTCACCCCTTAAAGTATTTGCAGCAAATTTTTTTTATCTGTATAATGTAAAGTAACAATGTCTTAACATACTGTGCGAGCAAAAAGTCGCAGCAGGCAGGATTTCTTATCATCACTTATTTGAAACTGAGACTTGGCAGGTTCAATCCTGCCTGCGGTATAAAAAAAATATTAATTTGTTTCACAGAAGGTAAAATTGGGTCTTTAACGGAAATATTTTTATGTCATTCTGTATATTTCGACCGCCATCTAAATAATCATAAGCAGCAACCGGGACCTATGGCTTAACGTGCCATCCGAAACACGGAACCATCTTACTTACGGACAAACAGGTGGTTCAGCCCGCAATGTCCTAACCAGACTGGGAACAAATTCACAAAGTGATAAATATCAACTTTGTGAGTGACCCACCGAGAATCGAACCCGGAACCTTCTGCGTCAAAGGCAGTCGCACTACCATTGCGCCATATCAGTCGTCAAAATCTAGAAGTAATAAAAAGTGATTTATTTACTGACCTGTCTTAGGGGTGACAATATCGAAGCCGCATTCCACCATCTCCCGCGGATGGAAGCCCGGCACGTGTTTCTCCCTGTACACTCTGTCCACGATGTACCGCCGCATATATTTCGTACCCGTGTATGCAATGTGCCTGAAACCGTCAAATAATAGATCATTTTCATACAAAATAAACAGCTGACTGAGTAGTTATCTATGAGAGGTATATTTTGAACCATCCGATTGTCCGTAAGTAAGATGGTTCCGTGTTTCGGATGGCACGTTAAGCCGTAGGTCCCGGTTGCTGTCTATGATCACTTAGGCGGCGGTCGTTACACAACCATGTCAGAAGCCTGCTACATGTAGAAGGCGGTTGAAAAATTCTGACACTAGGGTTCATCGGGTCGTTGGACGACTCGGTGTCTCACACGAAAAAAAAAAAAATTATCCAAAGCGGTATTTTGACATGAAAATGGGATAGCATGACGTCCTACATTTTATTGTGGATACAGAACACTTACTTCTATTTAATTTTTCTGTTTACTACTCGTTATTTCGAACTTTGAATATTTTGTAAAATTATGATTGAATGAAGTCCGTTGTATTTTTAAACAATAGTTTTAAGCATACAGCTTTTATATTGAATTAATGACCCAGTCCAAAAATACGGTCGCTATCGCCACGTCTGACAAATATTGAGGGCCGGTTAAGATGATTTGTGTATCACTATAGTTACAGGTTGTCAGCCTTTCGCTTAAAAGTTGTAATATACGTGAAACCCTCGAGTCCCTTAGTCGCCTCTTACGACACCTACGGGGAAGAAATGGGGTGATGCTATTCGAAGCCGGCAACACATGGCGTGATTTTGTATGAGGGGTCGAATTCCTGACACAAAATCTTCTTGGCTCATTAAATTGAACAACTATTCCCTAGGACATCCTAGGACATGGGACATCCGTCCCTAGGACAGGAATTATTCAGTTTCTTAGTCCTAGGTGGACTGTCTCTTAGACCATAGTATGCCCATGTCCAGCAGTGGACTTGCACTCGCACAACACTCGCAGTGCCGCTAAGCTTGTGCCCGTCAGGCACAGGTTAGCGAAGGCGAGCAAGCTTACACACGTCATGGGCCCCTCGATTTATAACAAGCTGCCCAATGACATCACTGAAGCAGCCAGTGACAGCAGCTTTCAACTTAAATTAAAACACTGGCTTATTAAGAAGACGTTCTACTCTATACCCGAATTTATGACGCTTAAGGGGCTGAGTAGAGCTAAAAGCTACTTTTATAAGTGATTTCTACCCTAGATAAAATGCAGAAAAACTGACGAAAAAAGAAGGTAATAATCTTCAGGATATTTGCTGTAGTGTTATTGTTTCCAAAACATGATATTAGTAATTTAGCTTGATAGAAAAACATCGTAAAGTTACCTCTAAAAATCTTTTATATCGCAAACTGCATGAACAGAACCCACGCAATAATTAAGTGTTTATTATCAGAATGAGCGCCTTACAATACTCTATCGACATATTGTTTTCGATTTTCAAATAACTTATTTTTGACCGAGTTATCATCGAAAATACGAAAATGTCATTGAATCGGCAAGATTCCGTCCCGTTCGCACGCGCGCAGTTTGACATTTGTCAGAAAGGGACCGGTTTTTAGCTCGTGTCAGCCTCTTAAATAGGAATATGAAATTAATGATTATTTGACTTTAAATTATATTGTATCAATTTATTTTGTACAGGACATGTATTATTATTATTATTTTTTTATTATTAATTGTTGGATTTTATTTTTGCTCCATTGTTATTTTTTATTGTACTTATATTGTCTGTGTTTTTAAAAAATTGTGACCTGTATTTTTAAAGATACCAATAAATATGAATATGAATATGGACAGTTGTGGCTGTTAAAGCAGCTTACCTAGCAAACGGTAACCTCAGATCGTGAGGCAGATGACAAACGGTTCCCGAGGCTGTCATAACTTTGACAGCGTTAGGATACTGGTCCCAGTCTTTGGCTCGCGGGATCAGTAGCGGAGGGGAGAATTCTGTAGCGCCGTGACTGCGGAATATCTGAAAATAATAGTAAAAACATTCGGTTTTGATACTGTAAGAGAGCGTCGGTGGCCAAGTGGATAGGGCATCGGTCTTACTATCGTGAGACACGAGTTCGATCCCCGCCATGTACCATGTGTTATTATTACTCACGTACATTTACCGACTGCTCTTACGGTGAAGGAAAAACATCGTGATGAAACCAAGATTCAAATAAAATTTGAAATCAGATAATATTTGATTGTAGCTTAACCTAGGATTCGGACCTGGTTAGCCTTCGGGTTGCAGAGGTTAGATGGCAGTTGCTCTGGTTAAAAACTTGGTTCCATGTCAACTTCCCTAGGTTAGGTAGCCGACCCCGACCGAGAACGGGATAAGGCAAGGAGAATGATGATGATTCAAAAATCTCTTTACAGCCACAACAGTCCACTGCTGGACATGATATTCATCACGCTTAGCAGATAGATTGGTAAGCGCAATGCAAATGTTGCAGATAATCACAGGGAACGCAGCTGCTCGTTCCATGGTGTCATCCCTTTGTCGCCTTTTACGACACCCACTGGTAAAAATGGGTTGGTGCTATTCTAAGCCGGCACCACACTGCATATTCAAACATGACGTGAAAAATAAAATGCATGTATTATAAGTGGTGAACCAGCCTAAGAAGCTCAATACCTTTCCCCAAGAAACGTAGATTGAAACATGAAAAATTAAATTTTGTCCTCATACAAAATGTTTAAGACAGCCAACTCAATTTGTATGGAAGATCCATATAATTTTTCATATTTTGAACTATGTTCCTTGGGGACGGTTGTTCAGTTTCACGGCCTGGTTCACCCCTTCAAATATTGCCTGCTGCTGATAAGGTCTTGTAAACTGTCTGTTTGATTGCAAAAAGCTTTTTAAAATTACTGGAAAGAGAAAGACACATTATGCGAAAGACACATTATGCGATCTTCTTCTTTACGTGTGGGACACCAAGTCGTTCAACGACTCAGTGAACCTAAGTGTCAGAATTATTCATCCGTCTTCTACAAGTAGCAGGCTTCTGACATGGTTGTGTAACGACCGCCGTCTAAGTGATCATAGAAGCAACCGGGATCTACGGCTTAACGTGCTATCCGAAACGCGGAACCATCTTACTTACGGACAATCGGGTGGTTCAGCCCGCATGTCCTAACCAGACTGGGAACAAATTCACAAAGTGATAAATACCAACTTTGTGAGTGACCCACCGAGAATCGAACCCGGAACCTTCTGTGTCAAAGGCAGTCGCACTACCACTGCGCCACATCAGTCAGCCATTTGGGCATTGTACGATGAGTAGTTATATCGCGGAACGGACAAGATGGCTATCTAAGGGACACCCTTGGAACCTACCTTGACAACGGCATGTTTGACCTCAGACAGCAGATGAGGATGCGGAGTCTTCATGCCGTTATGATAGGTCAGGTCTTCAGCTGTGGACTGTCGCTGGTCCAAACAAGCGGATATCAGCCGCTGGTACCCTCGAGAGCCGCGGTCGCTCAGAGTATGTGACAGCAGGCCTGATAGTGCTCCTGAAATATGTAAAATTCTAGAGCTTGAAACAGGAAATAACAGGATTTTTTTTTAGAATAAAAAAAAAACTAGTATTCCAAGAACTGGATAGATGGCGTTAGGTTTAAAGATAATTTATTTCTCATTAAAGACAAAAACAATGTCACTTACATGAGAACAAAGAATGGTACATAAAAGTTACACTAAGATCGTTCAATTTACACTGAGTTTACAATTTTATTTATACTAGAAATAAGACCATTCACATTTTAACATTTAAGTGCCTTTCCTTAAGAAGAAGTTAATACATAACTGGCTAATTTAGTTTTAAACGAAATAATCGAAGTTAATTTTTTTTAAGTGGAAGGTAATTTGTTAAAAAGTTGCGCTCCTTCGTATGTGAGCATTCGCTTGCCGTAGTTAGAACGACACCTGGGTAGTACCAAGTAGCTAGCTCGTCTTGTGCTGCGTTTAGACACGTTTTTTATTTGGGTAAGTAAGATTGATGTGTGAATAGATTTATGTAAAATTTTGTATATTAGTATGCATTTACACCTATAGGTGTAAAGTTGTTTTATAGTCATAAGTTTTGTGTCTGTAAATATTTTGGATGTAGGTGTTAAGTAGTTATAGTGAAAAAGCATTTTGATAAGCTTGTTTTGTAAAATTTGTAATTCTGATAGTTTGGTTTTGCAAGCACTGCCCCATATTTGAATCAGATATGTAAGATGAGATTTAACAAGAGAGTTATATATTAGCATGCGAACTTTACGAGGTATGGCGCGAACAATCCTACGTATGGATCCCATTAAAGAGGAAAGTTTTTTCTTAATTTGATCAATATGGGCATCCCAAGTAAGTCGACTGTCCAACAGTAATCCTAGATATTTCTCTACGTGTTTTTCTTGAAGAACAACGTTGTTTACTTCTAGGGGTTTATATGGCTGGATTGGTTTATTTTTGGCCTTGAAAATTATGTATGACGTCTTAGCAGCATTGATTGTCAATAAATTAGATTGAAGCCAGTTAGAAAGGACATTCAGGTCTTTTTGAGCCAAATCCATAATACCACCTATTGAAGGGCCAAAGTAAAACAGATAAGTAAAATAGGCGTTGAACCGACTATGTTACTAGATTTTAGTGTAGATTCCAAAAACAAAAGAGTAAAAAAACATTGCAACACTAACTGTCAGTCTGGCATGCACTGACACTTTCGTTCCAAATGAGCCAGAGTCCAAATTAAAAAAAAAACTGAATATTACGTTCCGTTCTTTGCGGTAACATACCAAGCACATCACCAGCTATCCAGCGACTATAATAACAATTAGAAGCAAATAAAAGAAAATTCCCTATTGCATCACTACATAGTACAAAGTAAAGTCGCTTGCTACTGTATGTATGTAACTACCTAAGATGTTTAAAACTACACACCATATTTTGATGCAGTTTTTTACTAGTTTATACGAGATAGTGATTCAAGAGTAAGGCATATGATAAATATCTGATATACATATTTTTTTAATAAACATCGGATATTTTGAACTTAGGTAGGTTCTGGGGACAACGAGAAGTATTTTTTGTTATTTTAATAAATTCCCGTTGTCCCAAGTCACTGGTTTTTCACATTAAGGCAAAAACATGTGAAAAAGGAGTGTTCCCGGTGTCCCTAAAAGAAAGCAGAAGTGTGTAAAGAAAACAGGTTCGACGACAAAAACATTATACAGGGTGTTAGGTACAGCGCCCTGATAGGTTGCAAACAGACCATGAAACTGAACAACTTTCCTCTAGGAACATATGTCAGGAAACTGAACAACTTTCCTCTAGGAGCATATGTCAGGAAACGACAAAAAATTTTGGACCTCCCATACAAAATCGCGACCAGCTGACTGCATTTACTATGGGAAGCCAACATTTTTTTACGTCTCCTGACATATGCTCCTAGGGGAAAGTTGTTCAGTTTCATGGTTCGTGACGCTGTCCCTTACACCCCGTATGTTGTATTATTATCAGAATCATACCTTCAGGCACCGGTCTAGGGACATGTTCACTGGCCAGCAACTCAGCGCAGGTCGGCCGCAAACTAGCGTCGTGGTTCAGAAGCCATCTGTAGACAAAACACATACATACATTCATACAGGGTGTAAAAAATTTGCTGCAAATATTTTAAGGTGTGAATCAGCTCATGAATCTGAACAACTTTCCCCAAGGAACATAGGTCGAAATACGAAAAAAAAATTAGCTTTCTCATACAAAATTACTGACCGACCAAGTAAATTTCAATAGGAAGTACATTTTTTTTTTCAAATTTCGACATTATGTTTCTTGGGGAAAGTTGTTCAGTTTCATGGACTGATGTACCCCTTAAAATATTTGCAGCTAATAGTTTTACACATTATATATCCCGCCTTACGGGGTAGGTAGAGCGTTAACGACTGTAAAAATACGGTCGCTATCGCCACGCCTGACAAATATAGAGGGCCGTTTGAGAAAATTTGTGTATCACTATAATGACAGGTTGTCAGCTTGTCGCCTAAAAGTTGTAATATAACTGAAACCCTCAAGTCCCTCAGTCGCCTCTTACGACACCCACGGGTAGGAAATGTAGTAGAGATGTAGTATGTAGTAGTAGTAGAGAAAACACACATCGATATTAATTTGAAAAAGAAGAAGGTTCTCAGCTGTATGTATGTATTTTAGTCCGCGATTATTTCGCGTTTGGCTGAACCGATTTTGATGCAATTTTCAGCAGAGTGTCTGTCAGAGTTAAAGGTTTTAGGCATATTAACTGCCAAAAAATGGAGGTTCGCAATTTAACACGTTCCTTGAAGCCGGTTAAGAAATAGTTATATTTCATAAACTAGCGACCCGCTAATCGTTTTCCCAATGATTCCGAGGAATAATTAATACACATAAAATGACTGTCCTCAACATCAAAATTTTTATATCTTACCTATGTAACCAAACTAGTAACAAACTCCCAGTGCCAGGTAAATTATGTCAACTGTGTCCAACTAGAAATCAAACCGACAACCGGGTAGACTTCAGAAGATTTAAATCATTAACATAAATTGTATTTTTTAAATCAACCTTAAAAAGGGAGGTTCTCAGTTTGACTTGTATGTATGTATGTATCTATGTTTGTCCGCGATTATCTCGTGTTTGGCTGAACCGTTTTCGATGCGCTTTTCGGCGAAGTGTTTATCAGACTTAGGAGAAGGTTTTAAGCATGATAACCGACAAAAAATTTAGGTTCGCACTTTTACACGTTCACTGAAGTTATCCCTGTTATAGTTTATGAAGGTTCCCTTTAAAAGTTATTTCTATTACTGACCTTAGCACTAGAATCTGTTTAGAATTTTCCTCGACAACAAACTCCTTAGGTAATACGATCTCTTTAGACCTCAAATCAGTCAATACTTTCATCCTCTCCATCCCAGTGTCTAACGGAGCGTGAAACATTTCGAATAGAATGATCCCAAGGGAGTAAATGTCCACTTTTTGGTTGTAAATGACTTTGGAGGTTCTTTGGAGTAACTCTGGGGCTACGTAGAGAGCTGTGCCGACCTGGAAGAGATAAAAGACAGACTTGTAACTTAGGTTTCAATACCGGTCTTGAAAAAAGACCACATAATTTTTTAGGTAAAGTCCTATGCCGTGTGATACCGGTCTCAGAATAGCATCACCCCATTTCTTGCCGCGGGTGTCGTAAGAGGCGACTAAGGGACGCGAGGGTTTTATGTGTATTGCAACTTTAGGCGACAGGCTGACAACCTGTCACTATAGTGATACACAAATCATCTCAGAGAGTCCATAATATTTTGTCAGACGTAGCGATGGCGACCGTATTTTTACGGTCATTAACGCTCTGCCTACCCTGCAAGGGATAAAGGCGTGATATGTGTTGTAACTTAGGTTTCAATACCGATCTTGAAAAAAGACCATATAATTTATTAGGTAAAGTCCTAACTTCCTTTCATGGACCAGCCAATGAAACTGAACAACTTCCCCAAGGAACAAAGGGCAAAATATAAAAAAAATTGGAGGCAAGTTTGTAACCGACTTCTGAAGAGTTTGCTTTTGACACTAAATTGTAAACTATCGCGGTTGTTTACACTATTCATAGTTAATCACTACATAGTATAAAGCAAAGTCGCTTTTCGCGTCTGTCTGTATGTATGTTTGCTTAAATCTTTAAAACTACACAACAGATTTGGATGCAGGTTTTTTTTAATAGATAGAGTGATTCAAGAGGAAGGTTTTATGTATAGTGCTTGCCGGGAAAAATCCTTATTCCCACGGGAAAATGAGTTGCAGCGGGCGCAGCCACTGGGCGGGCCGCTAGTTAGTTATATAACTCAACTATAACTAACTAATTTCATCGGTAAGAAAAGAACCCGTTAAAATCATAACTATGAATAGTTTAATTACTTTTGGTATAGTTAATGAAAACTGTTCTGACTTACTTGTCCAGTTAGAGAGCCACCGATTTCTTCTTGTTTAGTCTTTTCTGTGAACAAACAAAATGTATTCTAACTTTCGTATCATCTACTTCATATTAGTATCAGCCTTCTAATTCCTATAGTACAAGCTTTGCTTATGTCGCTGTGTGAAATGTCCAATATATAAGATTTATTTTTTTGTTATTTTATTTAATGTTATTGAGTACTAATAATACACAAATGAGCAAACATTTTAAGGGGTGAACCAGGCCATGAAACTGAACAACTTTCCCTAAGGGACATAGGTCGTAAGATGATGTAATTTTACGGTCGTGATCGCCACGTCTGACAAATGTTTGAGGGTCATTTCAGATAAGTCGTGTATCACTACAGTGAAAGGGTGTCAGCCTGTCGCCTAAAATTGCAATACACATGAAACCCTCGAGTCCCTTAGTCGGCTTCTACGACACCCACGGGTAAGAAATGGGGTGATGCTATTGTAAGCCGGCATCACACGGCAATATCTAAACACCTTATTGGAAATGTACTGAACTTACCGTCCAAAAGCATTCCTGTAAAAGCTTTGGTCGCCAATCCGAAGTCTCCTATTTTCACATGGTCGTTGGAGTCCAAGAAAATATTCACTGGCTTCAAGTCCCTACAAGAAAAATAAATAAAACAAAAGTGAGTTACAACTTGAGGTCAAAATCACAACTCATATTTATTGCAAAGAGACTTTATTATTTGAATTGCCGTATGAATTTGAAATATCAGGATTTTATACAAATTAAAATCAAAATTTAACCATGCTTTTGATAAGACGTTGATCGTTAAAGTTTCGAATCAATAATAATAATTGCACTACCATCTATGATCTCATTTTCCATACATACATACATATATCACGCCTTTATCCCTTGCGGGGTAGGCAGAGCGTTAACAGCCGTAAGAATACGGTCGCTATCGCCACGTCTGACATTTTTGAGTATTGTTTTCCTAGGTGGTTGCAGAAACCATGTGTATCACTATAGTGACAGGTTGTCAGCCTGTCGCCTAAAAATTGTAATACACCAATACTCTAGAGTCCCTTAGTCGCCTCTTACGACACCCGCGGGTAGGATATGGGGTGATGCTATTCTAAGCTGGCATCACACGGCATCTCATTTTCCCGTGGGAATAAAAAAAAATCCCGGCAAGCATTATTTCAAAAAACCTTCCTTTTGAATCACTCTATCTATAAAAAAACTGCATTAAAATCAGTTGTGTAGTTTAAAAAATTTAAGCAAACATACAGATAGATGCGAAAAGCGACTTCGCTTTATATTATGTGATGATGATGATCTCTCCGACCGATTTCGGCCATGGCGACCACTTGGACACCTAATCAGATCGGCGCTGATGCGCGCGGAGAAGGCTGTTGTAGCCAATGTTGTCAGTAAACTCCCGTGCCTAGTGTGGACACAATTATGTTAATGGCGACGGGTGGTCGGGCCTTGAGCTCATCGCGCTTAGCGTCGAGGTCTGCTTTACGCTGTTCCTCAAACTCGCGGACTTGCCTCTTAACCATCCCGCGCCATTCGGGGCGCTGTGCTGCCAGACCCTCCCATTGAGTGGGCTCAATGTTGCATCTTTTCATGTGTCGTTTCTGAACATCTTTATATCTGAGGAGTTGTCCGCCATGCTTGCCGTACTTTGAGAGAAGGAACGAACCTATGAATCATGCCTCGCTGGTGGACGTGGGCTAGGCCTTCCGCTATTTCTCTGAACAGTCTCCACGCGCGGAAATGCTCTTGGTACAGGTTGTTATCTATCGCGTGACGCAGGGTGTGCTTCTCACAGAACTCCATTTGGATGTAGAGCACCTGAGAAAAAAGGAAATAACTATTTTAATAAGAGAACTGACTGATGTGGCGCAGTGGTAGTGCGACTGCCTTTGACGCAGAAGGTCCCGGGTTCGATTCACGGTGGGTCGCTCACAAAGTTGGTATTTATCACTTTGTGAATTTGTTCCCAGTCTGGTTAGGGCATTGCGGGCTGAACCATCCGATTGTCCGTAAGAAAGTTGGTTGGTTGGTCCGTGTTTCGGATGTTCCCGGTTGCTGTCTATGATCACTTAGACAGCGGCCGTTACACAACCATGTCAGAAGCCTGCTACTTGTAGAAGGCGCCATAAGTCAGCCCATGTACACATTTAGTGCATAAAGTTTAATAAATAATAAATAAATAAAAATAAGGCAGTTAAAAAAGTCTGACACTTGGGTTCATCGGGTCGTTGGACGATTCGGTGTCCCACACGAAAAGAAGAAGAACACTAGTTACCTGTTTTAATCTAACTGACGGCGGTCTCGGGGAATCGACAATGTCTTCTGACGGTATCGTATGCGACGGATTGTCCACCACTTCGAACTCTATATCACTGCTGTCATCATCTTCCGGCCTGTAAATATGACGCTCCATTTTAATATTCACTAGCGGGCGCCCGCGGCTCTGCCCGCGTGGGAGTCGGTTTTAATTCAGTAGCAGCCCACAGGATTTTTTTCGGGATAACAACTATCCTATGTGTTAAGAAGTGTCCAAGTTACCTTCTATTTATGTGCCAAATTTCATGAAAATAGGTTCAGTAGTTTTAGCGTAAAGGAGTAACAAACATAGAAACTTACACATTTATAATATTAGTAGGAAGTAGTGCGTCATATTCAAACCTTGCAACCTTTGAACAAATGAAGATAGTTGTCAAATGACAAGACAGACTGGGGAACTACAGTTTATATAAGGTGTAAAAATATTATCTGCAAATATTTTAAGGGGTGAATCAGCCCATGAAACTGAACAACTTTTCCCTAGGAACATAGGTCGAAATATGACAAAAAAATTTGCAGCGCTTTTTTTACACCCTGTATTCAAGTAGGGTATTATATTCAATCAAACCTTGCAACCATTGAACAAAGGAAGGGAGTTGTCAAATGACATGACAAGACTGGGGAACTATTTATAGTTTATATTATTATTAGAAGACATATTCATCTGTACTGGGCCATCAGACATGGACCATTCTACTTTGACCCCTTGACCAAATTTACCTCTTGCTTCTTGTTTTGACCTTGACTTTTAGTTAGTTTGGAATTTAGCCGTTAATGACCTTGACCTTAAATGACCTTACCTGAACCATGGCCGAGTCTCATCATCATCATCAGATGATTCGCTTTCTAAAGACATATTCATTTGTACTGGACCTTCCGACATGGACATGAACCACTCTACTTTGACCTCTTGACCACGCTGCTTGATTTGACCTTGACCTTTAGTTAGGTTAACTTTGGAGAATTTGGCCGTCCCTTAATGACCTTACCTGAACCATGGTCCAGGCTCATCATCATCATCAGATGATTCGCTCTCAGAAGACATATTCATTTGTACTGGGCCCTCAGACATCGACCATTCTACTTTGACCTCTTGCGCGGCACCCAATTTGGCTACTACTGCTTCTAAGCTTGGTTTCTTTTTGGCTGTTGGGGTTCTCACTGTAAATATAATAAGTTATTAAACAGTGCATAATAAAATAGGTTTTAAGCAAAATCCTGTGGGACTCGGATTCGAAAATATGTTAAACTTTTAAGGACTGGGTACGGTTTATGTTCTGCGACAAATGTCATCAGCAGGTAATGACGAAATCTCAAAATCACATTCAAGATCGAGCTCGATTTATTAAAAACGTTTAGCGCAATTAGAGTGCAGTATAATGATATATCCCGCATTCTGATGCACCTGCCGAGATTTTGCAGAGCTTCGACCATGTTTGATGAGGCCAGAGCACCGGATTTTTATGCTGTTGTTAGAGCCCGCATCGCCTCCTTCTGGGAAAGGTTGCGTCGCTCTGACAACAGCATTTTGAATGCGGTGTATAATGACATGCACAGCCCAATATTTAGACATTGGTTGTCTATGCACAACAGCCTCAATGTCAAATGAATGACAGGTAAGTAAGTATACTTACTTATTACCTATTTTTACACTTTTACTTTTATATTATACATTTATACATTTGTAGTTTTAAGTCTTTTGTAAAAGTATGGGTCCTGTAGTACCTGCAATAAAACTTTATTTATTTTTATTTTATTAATACGGGCCTTACGGGATTCTTATGAGTTATGACCTTAGGATGACCTTTACCTTCAGATACTTACCGACCATTTGAACACTACCAGTTCCTGAGTCATTAGATTCGCTGCAGTCTGTGGTAGTCTCGATCCACGCGTTGTAATACCGGACCACATTTTCATGGTTCAATCTGGATAGAAGTTTCACTTCTCTGGTGATCTTTTTGTTGAGATGTACGTTCTCTGGGTTGAGTTGGACTCGTTTGATCGCGTAGAAACCGCCGTCTAGTTTGTTTTTCACCTGTGGAGAATTAAATTTACTTACTTAATAATAGATACGACGTGTGATACCGGCTTAGAATAGCATCACCCCACATCCTTCCCGCGGGTGTCGTAAGAGGCGACTAAGGGACTCGAGAGTATTAGTGGATTACAATTTTTAGGCGACAGGCTGACAACTTGTCACTATAGTGATACACATGTTTTCTGCAACAGCCTTGGAAAACAATCCTCAAACAATGTCAGACGTGGCGATAGCGACCGTATCCTTACCCGTTAACGCTCTGCCTACCCCGTAAGGGATAAAGGCGTGATATATGTATGTATGTATGTATGTACTGGTGGCGTGAAAGAGAGGACGCCTCTACCCAACAGTAAGACATCTAACAGGCTACCTACTTCAAAATAAAACCTAGTGAAAGTAGGGCAAACTTGTAGTAGTAGAAGTGAACGAGTGGTCTGATCTTTGATTCTTTGTAAGGGGTCAATTTATCTCATGAAAATGTTCATAGTTTGGTTAGAACATTGCAGGCTGTACCACTTGATTGTCCGTAAAGGTACGTAAGGTTCCTTGCTTCGTCGTGTGGGACATACCTAAGATTATGGTCAGATATACAGGGTATAAAAAAATTAGCTGCAAATATATTAAGGGGTGGACTAGCCCATGAAACTGAACATTTTTCTCCAACGAACATAGGCCTAAACATGAAAAAAATTTTGGACCTCCCATAGAGTTGACTCGTCTGGCTGCTACGTTTTGTATACGACCTATGTTCCTTGGGAAAAGTTGGTCAGTTTCATGGGCTGAATTGCCCCTTAAAATATTTGCAGCTAATATTTTTACACCTTATAATTACATTACATATCAGGCGTTGTTGAAGTAGAGGACAGTTTAAAAATTCTGGCACGACGGTCATCGGGCTGTGATCATTACGATAAGGTGATTTAAATAAAATAGGATATTTTACCTTCAAAACACTCCCAAAAGCACCTTCTCCCAGGAACTTGAGCACCTCAAACTCGGCGTTTAATCGAGAATGCCCCGCAGCTGGCGTGGGAATGTTTATCTTTTTCGCCGCGTCTTCATCCTGCATACAAAAACAATCTTTGAATCATATTGAATAAGATATAACATTTCAGCCTTTCCCGTACGTATTATATACATACATGTATCACACCTGTATCCCTTGCGGGATAGGCAAAGCATAAAAAGCACGGACATTTACACCACGTTTGACAAAAGTTTGAGGGTAACAGAAGACTGTGTATCACCATAGTGACAGTTTGTTAGCCTGTCGCCTTAAACTGCAATACACATCAAGCCCCAAATCCCTTCTAGTCGCCTCTTACGACACCCACGGGAAAGAAACGGGGTGATGCTATTCTAAGCCGGCATCACACGGCAATAACATTCGCGAAATGAGACCCCATGCTCCTACATACTACTATGAACGGGCCATATTTCAAAAAAATTTCAATTTTAATTTCAAATTTCAATCGTTTATTTCCAAGTAGATTCACAACGAATTCTTTCAGAAAGTCAAAAATTTACAATACAATACTGTCGCTAAAAATAAACAAGTCATTGTAAAAAAGAGAAAATTGTGAGACACAATTTTCTCTTTTTTATAACAATTTTATGTTCCTAGTAGAAACGCGGCACGAGTGGGATAAAAAAGGCACTGCCTCGGGGCCGGCCAGGCTGACCACACAGCATGTAACTTACTAGCATGTAGCTATTAAAGTGAATATTTCAAAAAATATATTTACATGTGTCATGTAAATCAGCCGGACCCCCTGAACAGGAAAACCACCCAAAAACCTGCTCAAAAGTGCTCCTATTCTCAATTAACAATTTGTACCATAGGACCTAAGCTACCCTAGCTAAGTTTTAAAATATATTAATAGCCCAAAAGACGGCTACACTAAAATAAAATAAAAGTACTACAGTAGATAATACTATCTGTTTCGTCTTATAAAGTCTTCCTTTCTACGAGTATTTATGTCAATTTTAAGTTCCATGCACGTCCCGATTTGGTATTACCTATCTTTTGGTACTACATATCTACCAATGTTGGTAGATATGGCCCGTTCATATGTAGATGTCTACAACACCCGTTAAACTCTGAACCATACGTTACCTCTGAACCGCTGCCATCTTCTTTCTTAGTTTTATCAGGCAGTTTGACCGGGGTGTCCACAAGGAAACCATGATTTACTAGTTGCTCTGCTGACCACTGGGAATGTTCGTCTTCTGTCAAACATCTGCAAAAGAACATCATTATTGTAGTAGTCTCTTTTCGTGTGGTACACCGAATTGTAGTGCGACAGCCTGCAACGCAGAAGGTTAGAAGGTTCCGGGTTCGATTCTCGGTGGGTCATTCACAAAGTTGATATTTATCACTTTGTGAATTTGTTCCCAGTCTGGTTAGGACATTGCGGGTTGAACCACCCGATTGTCCGTAAGAAAGATGGTTCCGTGTTTCGGATGGCACGTTAAACCGTAGGTCCCGGGTGCTGTCTATGATTACTTAGCCGGCGGTTGTTACACAACCATGTCAGAAGCCTGCTACTTGTAGAAGGTGGCTGAAAAATTCTGACACTAGGGTTCACTGGGTCGTTGGACGGATCGGTGTCCCACACGAAAAGAGACTACTTACACGTCAGAAGCCCGCTACACGAAGCTACCTGCAGAAGGCGGTTAAAAATTCTGACACTAGGGTTCATTGGGTCGTTGAAAAAGAAGAGGGTTTATCTTTGATTGGCCACATCACGATATGCCGGGGAATTTTTGAAAGACTAAAAAAACATTGTAATTCAACCGGGTATATCAGACACAGGCAAATTAAAAATACAGGCGAATCCAGTAATAGATTAACGCTGATCAGAATATAAGATACTAACTCGAAGAGAATCAGCGTCGGGCGCGTGTATCTGATCTGTCTATATCTAGATGATTATCGTTGTATACAGGGTGTAAAAAAATTGCTGTAAAAATTTTAAAATATTTACAGCAATTTTTTTACACCCTGTATACAACGATAAGCATACAATACAATACAATACAAATGCTTAATTGTACAAAACACTTCACACAGAAAAGTACAATAAAAGAAAATTCGGTACAATCATCTAGATATAGACAGATACACGCGCCCGAAGCTGATTCTCTTTACTTAGTATTTTATATTCTGATCAGCGTTAATCTATTAATGGATTCGCCTGTATTTTTCATCTGCCTGTGTCTTTACGCCGTTACGTTAGGCCGGCATCACATAAAGTACCTTGAGAAGAAATCCTTCGCCGAAGTAGGTAAATCCATCGGCACTTCATGTAGAGAGCCTTCTATTGCAACTATTGAGAGCAGCAGCTGTCCGGCCGCGTATATATCTGATGCTTTGGTTTGTCTGAAATTAAACAGAATATTCTACGTTAGCTTGTCGGCACGCAAGTCTCCTTCGACTTTATAGATTTGCCATTGAAAATACTTACATACATACACATATCACGCCTTTATCCCTTGCGGGGTTGGCAGAGCGTTAACGGCCGTAAGAATTCGGCCGCTATCGCCACGTCTGACATTTTTGAGGGGTTGATATACGGGGTGTAAGGAACAGCGTCCCAAATACTGATAGGGTGCAAACAGACCATGAAACTGAACAACTTTCCCCTAGGAACATTATATCAGGAAAAGAAAAAAAAATTGGTTTCTCATAGTAAATGCAATCAGCTGATCGCGATTTTTGTCGTTTCCTGACATATGTTCCTAAGGGAAAATTGTTCAATTTCATGGTCTGCTTGCACCCTAACAGTATTTGGGACGCTGTCCATAACACCCTGTGTGTATGTATGTATGTAAAAGACAGAAGAGTGCTAGCGTTAAACTCTTATTGGATACAAACTTACCTATCACAAAAGCTTTCTCCTTCGAACATTTCAGCCAGCATAACATCCAGGCCGGCCCCCACCAATTTGACAGCACCACCATTATCCAAAAACACATTTTCACTCCTTATATCCCTATGCAACACACTCACTTCATGCAACTCTTTTAACGCACTAAAAACACCCAGACCTACGTGCCTTAGAAACTTTAACACTTCAAACCTATCCGTAGTTTTCAATAGTTTATTTTTTAGGAATTTCAAAGGGGTACCTAGGACAAAATCTCTGAACACATAAATACACTGTTTTACTGTTTTCTTGTAAGGTTCTTTGGTAGTTTCGTAAGCAGTGTAAGGCACTAAGGAGGAATGTTTTAATCGGCAAATCGCTTTGAAATCTTGGTGTAGATTTGTTAGTTGTCGGTTCCGTGTTTGGAAGTCTGACGCGGGTGGTAGTGACCATTTTTTGGTGACCAAACGTTCGCCTGATTCGTCGTCTATCGCTAGGTATGTTGTTGCGCCGTTTGACGAGTGGCCTGCAAAGAAAGAAACAGAATTTGAAAATAACATAGGATGAACATTCTCTGTTAGCTTGTTGTTAAAACTTTTTAAGTGTTATAGAAATACTTAGGCACTAGATTTACGATTTTTGGATGCAATAAATAATTCAATAAATAATTGAGATTACTACCGCCAAGCCAACAGAGTAACATTACAAAGTGTGAATTAAAAACAATACTATGTAAACTTACTATCTCCATTACAACTTCACCTATATATCACTTCTCATTTAAAATTGCGCAAGAGTAAAACTAAGGCCACAACAATCCACTGCTGGAAAAGGGCTTCGCCCTATCGGGGGTATTGCCTCACCACACTTGGCAGGCGGATTAGCGAGTGCAGTGTAAGGGGTTGCATTCACAGGGAACGCTGCTGCCCATTATCTTAGTCGATTTTTACGACACCCACAGGTAGAACCGGGTGATGCTTTTCTAAGACGGCAACTCACGGCAAAATTAAGGCAATAAGGGTTACTTGTATACAATGAAAATGTGCAGACTAATTTTTTTGTTGTAATTTTTGTCTAAAGAACTCAGACCCAGGCTGAATAGGCTTGATTCCTGGCAGGTCTAATGAGCTACTTTTAAAAACGATCTAAAACGGTATTTTGTTTGAAGAACTAGAAGTATGACGTCACGCCGTAAGTATTTGGATGGCGTCAAAACACTTACTTTTATATTATTTTTCTGTTTATTAATTCAAACTTTGAATATTTCGAAAAATTATGAACGAAGTCCGTAGTATTTTTGAACAATAGTTTTAAGCGTACAACTGTTATATTTTTTTAATGACGCAGAAAACTAGCGAATTGTTACCCATGCAGTTTCCTATGTAAACTTTCTTGTTGTTCCTCTGAGTGACCCTCAACACTTGAGCGCCTTTCGAGTTGCAAGTACACGTGACATCACCAGTCCGGATCCGGACCACTTTCTTAGCTGGAGAAGCCCTTTCGTCTGCGTAGCTGAAACGATAACAAAAGGCATCATGACCGACATTGAACTACTTTTTAAAAACGGAATTTTGTACGAAGAGGTGACGTCATGTCACTCTAGATTCAATGGCGTCAAAACACTTACTTTTACGTTATTTTTCTAATTATTAATTCAAAGTTTGAATATTTCTAGAGACTGTAAATGGAGTATGTAGTATTTTTAGACTAGTTTTAAGCGTACATCTTTTGTATTTTATTAATGACCCAGTCATCCAGCGAATTAAAGTAATAAATCAAGTTATTAAACTTTTAAAAGAAAATTCGATTATTTTATTTTTCAACTAATACATTTGGTATTTGAATCAAATGGGAAAATCTCTAGTCAATACATAGATACGAAGTAAACGGGAAAAAAATGTGCTTTAACCAGTTGAGTGTCAATTCATACACACATAAATCACGGCTCTTTCGCGTTGGGGTAGGCAGAGATTACCTTCCTCTTGCTACGATCCTAGCATACTTCTTTCGCTTCTTCTACATTCATCAGTGTTTTCGTGCAAGCTCGTCGGTTTACCTACTGTTAGAGATGCTCGAGTGTCAATATAGTTCAAATACCAAATTTTTCGGATATCAAATTATAAAAGTGGTCGTGAACTCTCAGATAGAAAATCCCCAGACACTTTATGACGATTGCTGAAATATAAAAGGTGTAATATATTAGCTGCAAATATTTTAAGGGGTCAATCAGCCCATGAAATTGAACAACTTTTCCCAAGGAACATAGGTCGAAACATGAGATATTTTTTTTGACCTCCCTTACAAATTGACTTGGTCGATTGGTAATTTTGTACGGGAGGTTCAATTTTTTTTCATATTATGTCAACCTATGTTCTTTGGGCAAAGTTGTTCAGTTTCATGGGCTGGTTCACCCCTTAAAAGTATTTGCAGCGAATTTTTTTACACCCTGTATGTCCAGCAGTGGACTTGTCAAAGCTGAATCAAGACGACTTTGTTTCTTTCTTTCTTCCTTTTTCGTGTGGGACACCAAGTCGTCCAACGCCCCGATGAACCCTAGTGTCAGAATTCAGAGACGACTTATGTTGCGGAAGCAACATCAGCAATCCTACACGTTTGTCACGTAGAGAGCTAGCTACAGATATCACCTCTCTACGTGATTTACGTCATTGTAATATTAGTATATAAGCCATAGTTTAAGATCAATAAATGTGTATTTACCATGGAGTGATCGTTTCAATAACTCTCCCCCCACGGGTACCGTTACATCGCCAAAACTTACAAGACCAGTTCAGGCGCGTCCCCCTGGCCGTCGCCGCTGTTTTCCTGGCTGGTGCTGGAGCGATGCACTCTCTGCCTGCCCGCACCACGAAGGATCTCTTGCCGCTTCTGAATCTCATCCTTTATCTTTTGACGCTGAAAATACAACGAAAATTCATTAAAATAATAAGGTGCTTCTCCATAGAGCGAGCAGCCTACGATGCTCACGGCCGCGCGCGGCATGCGGGCGTGTCGCGGTCGGTGTGGACGTGTTTCGCGTGAAGTAGCGCATGCTCAATTGCACTATGCACGGGCGAAACACGCCCGCATGCCGCGCGCGGCGGGGAGCATCTGAGGCTGCGCGCGCTATGAAGACGCATCTATAAAAGTAAAAAAACAAAGGAAGTTCGTAATTCAACCTATTGTATAAACTAAATGGGATCATTCTTTTTTATTCTTTTTTCGTGTGGGACATCGAGTCGTCCACAGCCCAATGAACCCTAGTGTCAAAATCTTTCAATCGCCTTTTACAAGTAGCAGGCTTTGGTTGTGTAATAATCGCCGTCCGAGATCTACTTAATGTACCATCCGAAACACGGAACCATCTTTCTTACGGACAACCGGGCGGTTCAGCCCGCAATGTCCTAACCTGACTGGGAACTTCACAATGTGATAAATATCAACTTTCAGTGACCCACCGAGAATCGAACCCAGAACCTTCTGCGTCTGAGGTCGTCGTACTACCATTGCGCCACAATTGGAAGTATGTTATGAAGTTCAGTATGAAAATTATACAAATTTTATCTAGATAGGTACTGGAAATAACAGTCAAGAAATAACCAGTTCTTTTAATTGAGATTTTTAATGCACTTACAGTGCTATATTATTCAATAGCCCAGTGGCAGAGCAGTGGGACGCCCCATGTGTCCGGGTTCAATTCCTCTCGGTCGACACTTGTCAATTTTACAATTACTTATTTTCACGTACGAGTTTTTTTTTTGCAAGATAGGTTTAAGTGATTACCTCTTCATTTTCTTTCACTTGAATATCGTGTAGTTTCAGTTTCTCCATTTCTGTCTTCTGTTTCAGCATTTCCTCGTAAAATGACAAAGTGGGTTTGTTGTGATCATGGAGGAATTGCTGAAAAAAAAAAACAGTAGGTATTCAGGTACTTACAATTGACATTCTAAAAGGAATTAAAATCAAAGCATCAAGAGTAGAAATGGCAGTATAACCAATCTCACACATGTGTAGGTAACCACTGCTACCTACTGAGTTATTTTTTTTTTACTTTTCACAAGTTCAATAATGATGACATAACCAAATATGTACCTAATGTACCAATGTTACTTCAGTAAGTCAAGATACAAAACACAATTTTTGGGGTGGGTGGGGTCTACCTCCTAGCGGTCCACCCCGGGCAACGTCCTCACAATATGTGTTGGCGGCTGAAGATCCCAAAAGCGGTGGTAGGCCCTGAAAGGGGCCGCCTGGCTCGCGACCACCATCCCGCCGGAGTCCGGCGCCAAACAGCCTTGCTGTGTTCCGTCGGTGTGCGGGACTACCAGTGCCATTGGGGGGTAGCAATGTAGTCAGTTGCGCTGCTGGAACCGGTCTTTGTCTTTAGGTGATGCTGTATCCGGTAACTCGTTTTGGAGGGTAGCGGGATCCGAGGCACGGTCTCAGCCGTTGGCCGACCGCAGTCAGTAGGGGGCCCGACTTGCGCGCTAGCCACGCGCAAAGGCTGCCCCGCCAATTGCGAAAAATCCCGGTATGCTCCACCGTGCCAGTTGGCGGCTGGATGGGAGGACCCGGTGGAGTGTTATCGGGGGGGCTCGGGCGTCCCCGCAGTCTCCAAGCGAGTTCCCCTCAGATCAGTTGAACCGAAAGGTACGAGTAGGGCTTCTAAGCAGCGCCTCGACTATTTTTTCTTTCCCCCACAAAAACTCTTAAAAAAAAAAAAAACATGAAAAAGCTATCTAAGAAGAAAAAGTTTAACCAACGGCAACACTTCCTCCCACTCAAAGTGCACCTCACGAACATCCGAGGTCTGCACACAAACCTAGACCCGGTCCATCACCACCTGGAGACCGAGAAGCCGCACTTATTCTTCTTAACGGAGACGCAGATAGCAACACCGTCGGACGTGGCATACCTCAACTACCCTGGTTACACTCTTGAGCATAAGTTTAAGAAGCGTGCAGGGGTCTGTGTGTATGTTCGCGATGACGTTTGCTGTAAGCGTCTCCGTGGCTTTGAGAATTCAGGGTTTCCCGTGCTGTGGCTTCTGGTTGACACTGGAGTAGAGAAAACTCTCTACGCCAGTGTTTATCGTTCGCACAGCGGAGACCAGGAGACTACAAGACTAATGGAGTACCTCTCAGAGACGGCAGATACAGCAATTCAGCGATATCCAACAGCAGAGCTTGTTTTTCTGGGGGATTTCAATGCCCACCATAAAGAGTGGCTGTTCCCATACCAGAAAACTGACCATGCTGGGCGAGAGGTGCGTAAACTAGCATTGGCGCTAGATCCTTGGACGAAATA
The DNA here is from genome assembly GCA_029255805.1 of Keiferia lycopersicella. NCBI lineage: Eukaryota > Metazoa > Arthropoda > Insecta > Lepidoptera > Gelechiidae > Keiferia > Keiferia lycopersicella. Next base: position 2,799,542 of record JARACZ010000024.1, read on the forward strand.
ACCACTGGACGCGAAACGATGTCATTTCACCCTTTACCCCTCTAGCCACAAACCCTGAAATTTTGCCAAAGTTATCTAACCGCAACCGTCAGTGTCGCTTCAGTTCTACGAGAGAAAACATCGCTTTAAAAATGGTGAAATGTGCTGTATTGCTTTGTAAAAACTATAGCCATCGTACAAGCAATATTTCTTTTCACTCGTAAGTATATTTTTGTCCTGTATTTTGTGTTATTTACGTAGAAAATTAATAAAATATGCAAGACTGGATCGTATAATACGACACAATAAAAAAGGTCATATTTTATAGAAGATTTCAACCAATATTTGATCGTACTCTAATTAGTCGGTTATTATCAGTCATTTTTTCATTCGTTCAACAATTACATTCAGTCTAGTGCTATTCAACTTTTGATGAAGGATATCGATAAAAATAATGGTAAAGTCAATTTTATTTAAAAGTGACCTAAAATGTAAACAAACCATTTGCTATAACCTCGTCGATAGATTTTGCCTTATTTCATTGAAACCTCACGTTATAACTGTGTTGCAAGTATGTAGGTAGGTACACATTTCGCTTTCTTATGGGTGTTCATAATAAATAAAAAATATAGCTTACCATCATCGACGCGTTCTCTCGCTTAAATTTCTGATACGCAGAATCAAGCGCCTTATGTACCTATCCTACTGCTGGCGACAGATCCAAACACTAGACGAAGAAAATTGTTTGAAATATTTAAAAACACGCGTAAATGTATTTGTTTACGCACTACATTTTTGAGTAAGTGCAATTTTGTGACGTGGTGGCCACTTTCCAGGCGCATTTCAAAAGTCTTTTCACATTCTACAGAAACAGAACACTAGATACAGTGTATCGTTCCATTTTAAACAATAAATATCACGCACAAATTATTTATTAATATTTATTAGTACGAAAAACCGCGAAAACTCTCAGAGCCGGCCGGCGGCGAAATTAAACTTGTTTGCTAACATAAGAACGGCAACATCGCATCATCCCCGCGCCGCGCCGCGCGCGCAATGGCCCATCTGGCAACGTCGCGCATACGGCGCTCCAGATAAAAGGGCAGAGCACATCGGCCTGCGTAATGCAGCTTGTATCACTACTTATTTAAAAAAGGTGTAAGAAAATTAGTTGCAAATATTTTAAGGGATGAATCAGCCCATGAAACTGAACGCATTTTTAGCCCTCTAAAACCACATCACCGTTTTAGTTTAAAAATAACTTACGCACTTTAGAAAAAAATTATTAAAAAAAGCATATCGTCAAAGTGAGTATTGTCATAAAAAAATGGTTGATATAAATTCCATTCTCATTTCATTTCAGTTATTGTAGGAGTATGTACTCCTAAAACCTGCCTGCTACTTGTAAAAGGCGGTTGAAAAATTCTGACACTAAGGTTCATTGGGTCGTTGGACGACTCGGTGAACCACACGAAGAAAGAAAGAAACTTGGGAAGGCCTTGACTTCGTCTCATCCTTCCAATATTACTCGACCAGAAATTGATCCATTTTTGTCTATTGTCATAACGTACTATTTTATCCGGCATGAAATTGTTTCAATTTTAAACTGACATCACAGTATTAAAGGTCCATTTTTTTTTACACTTAATGTTTTACATGTTCTTACCTGTTATATGTTTTTTTAGGAATAAGTTGATCAAAAACTTCATTCAATCATTCATTCGTTGTCGATTATCGACTATGGTACAGCACTGTCTTTGACTTACTTCATAAACCGGAAAAAATCAAAACTGTCAGAAGTAAAGAGATGATGATGTAATACGTGTACATTTCAATTTGGAAGAATAATATTTGTTTTTTCCTCCCTCCCCCCCAATATTGGTTGAATGAGTTTTCAAACAAATTCGATACGTTTCGCGTCCAGTGGTTATTTCGTCCAAGGCTAGATCTCACCCAGCTGGTGGAACAAGCGACGCGAATACCGGATATCACAGACCACACACCCAATTGCCTGGACCTTCTGCTGACTACTGATCCGCTCAGACATTCGGTTTCGGTCTCAGCTCCGCTGGGATCATCCGACCACTGTGTGGTGAAATCCGTGTCCATCTGCTCTCCTCCGGATTACACCCCTAGGGGCACGAGGAGAGTATGGCGATACGAGTCAGCAGACTGGGACGAGATGCGTACTTTCTTTGCTTCATACCCGTGGCGGCAAATATGTTTCTCTTCGGAAGACCCCTCATGCGTCGCTGATGCGATCACAGCTGTAATCCGGCAGGGAATGGAATATTTCATTCCTTTCTCCGATATCCCGCTCGGTTATAAAGCCCAACCTTGGTTCAATGCGGACTGTGCTCGAGCTGAGGCTCGTAAACAGTCCGCTTACCAAGCTTGGGTAAAAGCTCGTGATCGAAAAGTGCGAGCGAGAAGAGTGCGAGCAAAGAAGAGAGCATATAATGCCGCCGCCAGGTATTGCAAACGGGTGCTACGAAAAGCTAGGTTCGACCATATCAGCCGTATTGGGACAAAGCTTGCATCATACCCACCGGGTAGTAAGCAGTTCTGGTCCCTTTCGAAATCAGTCGAATCCAACTTCTGCCGTCCCACACTACCTCCAATGCAGAAACCTGATGGATCACTTGCCCACACCGCGGCAGAGAAAGCAAATTTATTTGCCGATCTGTTTGCGAGCAACTCTCGTATAGACGCTGGCTCGAAATATCCACCCACCTTGCCTCACTGTGATTCTTTGATGTCTGAGATCACAGTGCACAACAAAGAGGTCCGTAGAGCCCTTCGTAGTCTGGACGTGAACAGGGCCAGTGGTCCTGATGGCATACCAGCAAGATTGTTGAGGTATTGTGCGCCTGAGTTGTCTCCTGTACTGACGCGCCTGTACCGCCTCTCTCTCGTGTCAAAAATTGTACCAAAATCTTGGAAGCTTGCCAATGTGCAACCTGTGCCCAAAAAGGGCAGCCGTGCCGACCCTAGCAACTATCGACCGATCGCCATCACTTCCGTAATCTGTAAGGTTATGGAAAGAGTTCTGAACTGCAAACTGCTTTCGTACCTCGAAGACAATGATCTTCTCAGTGATTGTCAATATGGCTTCCGCCGAGGGCGTTCCACGGGGGATCTTTTAGTGTACGTAACGCATTGCTGGGGCGAGGCCATTGAAAACCACGGCGAAGCAATAGCAGTGTCGCTGGACATTTCAAAGGCCTTCGATAGGGTGTGGCATGCGAGTCTGTTGAGCAAGCTTCCAGCGTACGGCATCCCCACTGGCTTCTGTAGCTGGGTGGCTGACTTCCTGAGTGAACGGTCGATCCGAGTGGTCATAGACGGCTGCTCCTCTGACCTCAAGGCTATTGACGCCGGAGTTCCTCAGGGGTCTGTACTCTCCGCGACGCTTTTCCTGCTGCACATCAATGACCTTCTATCTTCAGGAATTGTTGGGTACGCAGATGACAGTACTGTCGCCGAGAAATATCTGTCCGGTGCAGGAGCCAGTGGTGATGAAATCCAAAGATTGAGAAAGGCTATGATTGAGCGTACGAACCTGACGTTAAGTAACGTCTCCCAGTGGGGCGATGACAATCTCGTCAGCTTCAATGCTTCAAAAACGCAGGCGTGTCTTTTCTCCGCAAAAAGGAGTCCTTTCACCTTTTCTCCTACTTTTCGGGGTATATCTGTTCCAGTGACCAACACTCTTCAACTCCTTGGCATGGAGCTGTCCTCTGACCTCAACTTCGGCACCACCATCGAGTCCAAGGCTCAAATTGCAGCTAGAAAGTTGGGCGTCCTGAATAAAGTTAAGCGGTACTTCACGCCTGAACAGCTTCTAACTCTTTATAAAGCTCAAGTGCGATCTTGCATGGAGTACTGCTGCCACCTTTGGGATGGCTCGGCGAAATACCAACTTGCTGCACTGGATTCGGTGGAACGCAGAGCCAAGAGATTAATAGGCGATAAAAAACTGGTGGCGACCAAGCTTCACAGCCTGGCTCACCGCCGCAAGGTTGCTTGCCTATCGGTCTTCTATAGATTGTACTTCGGAGAGTGTGCGCGTGAGCTGCACGAGCTCATACCACCGTCTCCTTTCTTCCATCGGACATCCAGACGCACGGCCGGCTATCATCCGTTCTTAGTTGAAATACCCACATTACGCACTAAGCGCTTCAAAACATCTTTCATTATGCGCACGGCTAAAGAATGGAATTCCCTGCCTGCGTCTGTATTTCCGAGTGCATATAACCTGAATCTCTTTAAGTCTAGAGTGAATAGGCATCTTCTGGGCAAGCTCGCTCCACCGTAGATCCCATCTCTGCTCTAGGGTAAGATTGGGGTCAAGAGTAAGCCCATCATAGATAAAAAAAAAAAAAAAAAAAAAAAAACAAAGTAGGTACGGACAAAATAAAAAGTATAGACCTGCGCTAGCGATGTACATTTGAAATCGTTTGGATGTAGCAAACGATTCCAGGTGTGCATGTCTAGCGCAAGTCTTTAATGTAGACTGGTGTGACATAGTCAATAGTCCAAATTATGGACTATTAATACTACACTTCTTCAGAAAGATACAAAACGGAAAACCAGTATTGCCGTGTGATGCCGGTTTAGAATAGCATCACCCTATTTGTTTCCCGCGAGTGTCGTAAAAGGCTTCTAAAGGTACTCGAGAGTTCCATGTTCATACCAATTTAGGCAACAGGCTGACAACCTTTCACTGCAGTGATACACAAATCATCCGAAATGACAACTCAATATTTGTCAGATGTGGCGATAGCGAGCGTATTTTACGACGGTTTACGCTCTGCCTACCCCGCAGGGGATAGCGGCGTGATATGTGAATGAATGAAAACCAGTATTAAATCACCTGTGCATGTGTTGCCAACTGGAATATCATGACTTCTCCACATAACTCCTGTGCTAAGTTATCCAGCTCACTCAGCAGCTTTTGCCCATTCTCCATTGACAGCCCATGCAGTTTGTGAATTGATATTTCTGGAGGCCTAAAAATAAAGAAAATACGTTCATAGTATAGTATAGGTTTACAAAGGTCCTAATATAATGTAATGTAAGCAGATTTGATGTCAATTACATCATATCAGCCTATAGTACTCCGCTGCCAGACATAGGCCTCCCCCAGGGTACGCCATAATGAACGATCTCCCGCTTTAGCCATTCAGTCGCTACCAGCCGCCCTCTTTAAGTCATCAGTCTATCTAGCCGGAGGGCGTCTAACGGAACCCTTGCTGTGGTGTGGTCTATGCATGATGCCAATGTAAAAACTTGATCCACTGTTAACATCCACTTGAAGCAACATGATTTGTAACATTTTTCATGTTAAAATCATGTTGCTTTCAGCAATCTGTCTTGTTCAATTTTAATCAGTATAATTTAAAGATTGTTTTAAATTAGTAATAAATCTATGAGTTCATGTTAAAATAGAGAGATCTGTTAGGCTTATAGGTTACCAGACAAAATTAAGCTTGTATAATTTTATATTTCAACTGCCTCACTGCTTGACATAGGCCTCCCTCAATTGGGGGGTATTTGCCATATGCACCGTGCTTGGCAGGAAGGTTGGCAAGCGCAGTATTTGCTGCCCATTCCCTAGATTCAACCCTCAGTCGCCTTTAAAAGATACATGGATCATGCTGTACAGGGTGTAAGGGACGGTGTAACGATAACTTTGCAGGCGTGATCAGACCATGAAACTGCACAAGTTTTTCTATGGAGGCTTTGTTGGGGAACGTGAATTTTTTTCCGACCTCCCATACAAAATTCCCGGTTAGCAGACTGCCTTTATATGGGATCTCAAAAAAAAATTTTTTAGTTCGCACCATAGCCCCCATGGTAAAAATTGGTCAGTTTCAAGGTCTGATCACGCCTGCAAATTTTTCGTTACACCGTCTCCTACACCCCGTATTTAAACCATACTTGTCTGGATATGTGGGCGGGCACTTAATCTGCAATGTAACAGAACAGTGCACTCCTGGTATGCTGGAGTTGTGTAGTGGATTGAGGGTCAGGAGTAGCTCCAGCGGCCTCCAGACCTTCCACGCCATCGCCTCCCGGGTGTCCACGACTGCATCTCCGTAAATAGACTGGAATCGGAAATGTTACTATGATGCATAGTCTGTGAAATATAATTTGAGGCAATTGGGATTACCGTGAGCACAATAGAACAAAAGACTTACACAGTAGAAAACAATAGTTTAGAGACAAAATTCATCGGCTCAAATTATATTTCTTAAACTTTACTTACCATTTTATTTGAATGGCCAAGCTAGTCCATACCAATGAGAATATTTAGGTAATGATAGAGATGTTGCGCCGACCCCAAATAAATTGGGATAAGGGCAGGCAGATGATGATGATGATGATGAAACTTTGAAGAGACTTAGTAAACATAAATTATCTCTAATAGATGTCCTGCATATCTGCAAGGCCATAAGAAGATTTTGGAGGTGTCATACTGGAGTATGAGTACCAGTGAACCTTGAGACTCAATTTTAAAGTATTCAGGGTCTAGTTGAGAAAAGAAAGCTTATATGTGGTGTAGCTATATGTGGAGGCTTGTTATAGGTATTTGTTTATACTTAAAATAAAAAATAATAATTTAAAGACTGTAACCCGTTGCCTTTACTTGTTTGTTCCCTATCAGGATCGTCTACCTAACCTAGAGGATTTGACGTGGAACCAAGTTTTTACACTAGATTTCTAGAGAGAAGTCGCATTTTTAAATATAATCTGAATTCAAATTTTATTTGAAAGTTTGTAGGTTTGTTGGTTTTATCGTGAGAGCTGTAAGAGCCGTCAGTAAATGTACATGAGTAAATACACATTGGTAAATGATAGGGATCATACTCAAGTCTCACGATTGAGAGACCGTGTTCTAACCACATGGCTACAAAAAATTGTAGGTATTTTTACTTTATTCAGTCAGTCAAATAAAATTGATCTACCAACATTACAACAAATTGGAACTTTTTCGATACCTATAGATACTAAATTTACTACATACCTATGTACCTACACTACATAATATTCTCGTGAAAACATCCAATAAGATTTTTGTATGATGAAAGCTGACTCTCAGATTTCATTCTCCAATTCATTCTTTGGAGATTAAACGTAAGTACTTGGTCCGAGAATCAGGCTACTGGAAGCTTTTGGCCAGAGTATACTTTTCGTTTCTAAGCTATGAATACAAATCCAGTAACACACAGTTTAGTTTGATTTTATATAAAAACTTATTTCGAACTAACCTGCAAAACAGCTAATTCGTTATTTTGTCGCTCTTCAGGCGTCTCGTCACCCATAGTTCGATAAGTTATCTCATTTGTTTCCCTATTTCTTCGAAACGAACCAGAAATTTTGCAATTTAGCAATATTTATTGTTAAAACACCGCCACAACACGACAATATTTTTCAATTTAGTGATGTGACAAATGAAATGAGTTAGTCTTTTGTGACGTTACACGACTTATGATTAAAAGAGTTGATTTAGTTGAACTGGGTTGATAAATTTTTAACGATTCCGTTTCTTCATTGCGCCTCTGGCAGCGTCTTGTTTTAGAAATATTTAGTTATTTTTATTGAGCGAGCGCAATATGTTAAATTGTTGTACAGATACTTAATGCCATTCCCATTCTGCCGATTCCCTGGATTGATTTATCTTTTATTCACATGATACTGTAGCTATTATATAGTAGGATGTTGTATTTCAAGAAAACAAACACCGGATTGTAAATTTTTTTTATTCGTTTCAGAAAATTGTGTTTATCATAGGTAAGTATTTCATATTGAGTTATAAAAACTATTTATTGATTGATTAATAATTATCTAAAATATACAGAAAACGAAAAAAAATATATGCGAACAAAGCATCTAACAATTAATGATTTACAGTAAACTAAGAAAAGAATGAAATATTTGAATCAGTTTAAAAAATGCCAGTACATCTCTATTACAATGCCACTTGTCAAGTTTTTTCTTTTCAAAGCTGTGGCATCACGTTTTTTTACCCATAATTTACGGCGTGGAAACCCGATATTTGAGTATTTTATTTATTAGTAGCTTCGGAGAAGCAGTTGAAGCAGACTTTTGGAAAGCCGATTCGATCGATTGCTTCTCTCAATAAACGGCTCATTGTTTGACCCCAGGTCTCAGCAGCGTCCCAATTCGTGTTGGCTTTAAACTGAAAATACGAAACAAAGATAACTAAGTAGGTAAGCACAAAATAAAATCCGCGCCGAATTAAGGTGTAGGTGGTGGGTTAGGTACCCATCTATCTACTTAGCCCAGATTTTGTATAGGCATCTTCTTCATTTCGCGTAGGACTCCGAGACGTCTAACGATCCGACGAACTTTTGCGGCAGATTTTGTTCAACTGCCCTTTACTAGTAGTAGGGTTCTGGTATGGTTGCCATCTAAGTACCTAATCATAGATATCGAGTGAGACCAGCGGTTCAACGTGGCTTCCAAAGCATGGAACCATCTTTTTTCGGATAATCAGGTGATTCAGCCTAATGTCCTAAGCTAACCTTGTGCTAACAATGCTGAACCAATAAGATTACGCAATGGGGAGGTTCACTCCTGTGTAAGAAACCAGTTAAAGAAAGGATGATCATCAGAGGATGATCTCTGATCTGAGGCTCTTCTTTCTCTTTTCGTGTGGGACACCGAGTCGTCCAACGACCCGATGAACCCTAGTGTCAGAATTTTTCGACCGCCTTCTACAAGTAGCAGGCTTCTGACATGGTTGTGTAACGACCGCCGTCTAACTGATCATAGACAGCAAACGGGACCTACGGCTTAACGTGCCATCCGAAACACGGAACCATCTTACTTACGAACAATCGGGTGGTTCAGCCCGCAATGTCCTAACCAGACTGGGAACAAATTCACAAAGTGATAGAGGCTTACGTGTCTAGATATGACTTGGCCGATATCAGTGTCTGGAATAGTTTCCATGTGCCTGTTTCCATTCAAGCTGACAAGTCTTACAGATGTTGTTATATCACTGGTGTTCAGGTTTTGTACGACCTGTAATAAAAGAAAATAGAGTGAGCAGGATAAAAGGAGCACAAGTGCCTGTTACAAGATTCGATAGGACCCCAATTTCTGGATATACGTGTCCCAAAATCAGCGTCTACATTGAAAAAGGTTTTTTTCGAGTTTTTTGGTGTTGGTCAAGGCACATGAATGCGTGGTTCACGTTCTCCAGGTTCAGTCAAATGCTGATTGGAGACAAGGATGTGTGCTGATGATAAGAAACTCATGAAGGAAACGAACTCTGAGCTCATACTGAATATATTTGTGCAAATACGTCCCAGTCTAGTCTCTCTCTCTCTTCTCGTGTGACCACCGAGTCGTCCACCGACTCAGTGAACCCTAGTGTCGGAATTTTTCAACCGCCTTCTACAAGTAGCAGGCTTCTGACATGGTTGTGTAAGGACCGCCGACCCAGTCCAGTGAAGGAGGTAAACTCCCGTATGAAGGCCTGCCCACGTTCTCCAGGTTCAGTCAAATGCTGATTAGAAACAAGCATGTGTGCTGATGATATTATTGAGAACCTCATAAAAGAAACTAACCCTGAGCTCATACTGAATATACGTGTGCAAATACGTCGCAGTCATCCTGTGCTTGCCAAGCTCCCCAAAATCAGCGTCTACATTGTAGCCGACCAGAGCGTCATTGAATTTGAGGTTTGCCTACAAGGTGCCAGTGTTGGTCTTCTTCTTTTTCGAGTGGGACACCGAGTTAATCAACTATCCAATGAACCCTGGTGTCAGAGTTTATGTCGAGTTTTTTGTTGGTGTTGGTCAAGGCACAAGAATGCCTGGTTCACTACGTTCTCCAGGTTCAGTCAAATTGCTGTATAGAGACAAGGAAGTGTGCGGATGATGATATTGAGAACCTCATAAAAGAAACTAACCCTGAGCTCATATTGGATGTACGTGTGCAAATACGTCGCAGTCATCCTGTGTTTGCCAAGTTCCCCAAAATCAGCGTCAACATTGTAGCCGACCAGAGCGTCGTTGAACTTAAGATTTGCCTGCATTGTGCCAGTGTTGGTGAAGGAGGTAAAAGCGCGCATGAAGGACTGTTTCACTTCCTCCAGGTTGAGATGCTGGATGGAGACCAGGAAGCCATCGGTGAGGTTCACCTGGCCGACGTACTGGTGGTCGTAGATTGCTTCACTGCAAAGAGAATTTGAGAATTTAACGGTAAGGAAATGGATATTTGCTTACTAGTTTACTGCTACAACAGCTAGAAAAGTCCACTTCTGGACATGGGCCTCCCACTATTGGGGGTATTTGCCATACTCACCACTCTTTACAGGCGGATTGGCTAGCGCAGTGCATGGTGTACCTAGTAGATATTCACAGGGAACGCTGCTAGTTGTCCATTCCTGGATCTTATCCCTGAGTCGCGTTTGACGATACCCACAGGTAGAAATGGGGTGATGCTACTCTGAACCGGCTCACACAGCTAAAGAAATTGATATAAAAAAACGTGCATTTTATACCAGACGTCCGCCAGCATGCTTGAGCGGACCCGGCCGATCGCTGCCCGCCGCCGCCTTCCTCTACTTCGTGTACGCGGCCTTGAGAAAGCTGAAGTCCCGCGAAAAACGTTTATTTTTATATAAACGTTTTATTTAACATCCGCATCCAAGCCGGAGGTTCTGTCGGAAGTGGAAGACTTCTATGGCAAGCTCTACGCCTCGCAAGCTTCAAAGCCCGTACCCGATACTGAGGATTGCAGAGCCACCCTCACACGCCACTTCACCGAGGACCTGCCCGAGATCAGCCGAGACGAGATCGAAATGGCCCTGAAACAGTTAAAAAATGGAAAAGCCCCAGGGGAGGACGGGATCACGACAGAGCTCCTAAAAGCTGGAGGAACTCCCTTATTGGATCAGCTCCAACAGCTCTTTAACTCCGTTCTCTTCCATGGGAGAACTCCGCAGGCATGGCACAGAAGCATGGTGGTACTGTTCTTCAAAAAAGGAGACAAAACCCTATTGAAGAACTACCGCCCGATTTCGCTTTTGAGCCATGTTTACAAACTGTTCTCCAGGGTCATCACGAACCGTCTTGCGCGAAGACTCGATGAGTTTCAGCCTCCCGAGCAGGCCGGGTTTCGAAGGGGTTATAGCACCATAGACCACATTCACACGGTACGGCAGATTGTACAGAAGTCTCAAGAGTACAATCGGCCCCTGTGCTTAGCGTTTGTGGACTATGAGAAAGCTTTCGACTCCATCGAAACCTGGTCTGTTCTGGAGTCTTTGCAGCGTTGCCAAGTCGACTGGCGATACATCGAAGTGATGAGATGTCTGTATGAAGCCGCCACAATGACCGTACAAGTACAGGACCGGCGGACTAAGCCTATCCATCTCCATCGAGGAGTGAGACAGGGGGACGTCATATCCCCGAAACTGTTCACTAACGCTCTGGAGGATATGTTTAAGACGCTGGACTGGAAAGGTCGTGGTATTAATATAAACGGCAAGTACATCTCTCACTTACGATTTGCAGACGACATCGTCATTATGGCAGAAACGCTGCAAGACCTACAACGAATGGTGGATGACCTAGCTGATTCTTCTCGCCGCATCGGTCTCCGGATGAATTTGGATAAAACCAAAGTCATGTTCAACGAACACGTTGATCCGGAACCGATTGCCGTAAATGGAATCCAACTCGAAGTTGTTCAACAGTATGTCTACCTAGGGCAAACGCTCCAACTAGGTAGAAACAACCTTGAGAAGGAAGTCCAGAGAAGAATACAGCTGGGTTGGGCAGCATTCGGAAAACTCCGTCGAGTCTTTTCGTCGCCAATACCGCAATGCCTTAAGACGAAAGTCTTCAACCAGTGCGTCCTACCTGTCATGACATACGGAGCCGAAACGTGGACACTCACGGTACGACTGGTCCACCAACTGAAAGTCGCTCAGCGAGCTATGGAGAGAGCTATGCTCGGGGTTTCTCTAAGGGATCGTATCCGAAACGAAGTAATTCGACAGAGAACTAGAGTGACCGACATAGCTCAACGTATTAGCAAGCTGAAGTGGCAGTGGGCTGGTCATATCTGCCGAAGGACCGATAACCGCTGGGGTAAGCTGGTCCTTGAGTGGAGACCGCGTATCGGCAAACGTAGCGCAGGACGCCCTGTGGCAAGGTGGAGCGACGACATACGCAAAGCTGCGGGCAGTGACTGGAGGAGTAAAGCCGAAGACCGGGTTCAGTGGCGTGCTTTAGGAGAGGCCTATGTCCAGCAGTGGACTACAATAGGCTGTTGATGATGATGTTTTATTTAAACTTTTTTCGCGGGACTTCTTTCACGGCACGGACTCTATTTTCAGTCACATGTAGATTTGATAGCGTAATTAGCTATAGCTAGTGCCTAGTAAAGTGTATTTGAATATTTCAAATAACTTACTTTATTGAGAGAGTCTGGTCAAATAGCTTGAAATTGCACCATCCCATGTCCTCGATGCCATAGATCATCTCCCGGATAAGCTTTGGGTAGTACGTGAAGAAATCTTCGAATTTCGCCTTGTCAGCTGAAATCAAGTAATATTATTATTCTTAATCAGGCAAGTTTTATTGTAAACTACCGGCCCGCCCAGCGGCTGCGCCTCCTGCTACTCATTTTCCGTGGGAAGGAGATGTTTTCCCGGCAATTATTATACATAAAAACCTTCTTCTTTAATCACTCTATCTATTAAAAAAACTTGCAGCAAAATCTGTTGTGTAGTTTTAAATATTTAAGCAAACATACAGACAGACGCGGAAAGCGACTTTGCTTATGTAGTGAAGTTTCTTCATAGGCGTCCTTTTGCAAACTCTATGGCAATTCTCAATCTCACTGTCTCACACTGCTCCAAAGAAGAAAATAATTCCTCTTTCCCATAACGTTAAGCGTGATTCCCGCCCTGCGTAGCATAACCAGTGGATCGCACACTTAACGCGCGACGGACCGCTAAAATATCGCAGCGTTCTGATCCATACTAGCAACACAAAATAAATACTGGCTCGCCTAGAAATGCCTATACTAAAGCTTGTGCTAAAACCGCTCAACCGCTGTCGACGCAGCCCGCTATCGCAACGGCGTCCGTCGAGTGCGGTTTTAGTATGGTGAGTGACGTTTCTGGTATGGATCTGATAGACCGCTGCGATATTTTAGCGGTCCGTCGTGCGTTAAGTGTGCGATGCGCCGCTGAACAGTGTAGTCGAAGGTGCTGCGAAGCTACGAGAAAAAGTGCATACGGTACTCAATGAAACTCATGCTTTAAAGCTTAGTGCGTCAGTTTTGGATTAAAAATTGGTAGGAGTAACTACTACGGTGAACAAAAATCATCGAGATGAAACCCACATTCAAATAAAATTTGTATTCAAATGATATTTGAATGTGACTTAACCTAGGATTCAGGCCGGCTTAGCTTTCGGGTTGCAGAGCTCATATAGTCGCTCTGTGTAAAACTTAGTTCCACGTCAAATCCCCTAGGTTAAGTAGATAGACCCCGACTCAATAGAGAACGGGATAAGGCAAGAAGAATGAATGATGAATGGTGAAAGCGAGAGATCGTTCATTGTGGCTTACCCTGAGGGAGGTCTATGTCCAGCAGTGGACTAACGACCGATGGGCGCAGTGGTAGTTCGACTGCCTTTGACACAGAAGGTCCCGGGCTCGATTCTCGGTGGGTCACTCACAAAGTTAATATCTATCACTTTGTGAATTTGTTCCCAGTCTGGTTAGGATATTGCGGGCTGAACCACCCGATTGTCCGTAAGAAAGATGGTTCCGTGTTTCGGATGGCACGTTAAGCCGTAGGTCCTGTCTATGATCATTTAGACGGCGGTCGTTACACAGCCATGTCAGAAGCCTGCTACTTGTAGAAGGCGGTTGAAAAATTCTGACACTAGGGTTCCTCGGGTCGTTGGACGACTCGGTGTCATACACGAAAAGAGAAGAAAGCAGTGGACTGCTATAGCTTGATATTGTGATGAATGAGTAGATAATGTACTGAAAAGTTTTCTTACCCCAGTTGATCTCTTGTGAGGCCACAAACGGTGTGGCGATAGTAACCAAAAAAGCTAAAACAATTAGAAACCTCATTATTTCTTCTGTTTCTTACGTTCACGTAATTGTTTTCAAACAATAACACCTAATTAATACTTTATAATGCACTAGACATTGAATAGGTAATAATGATAATGAAAAATTTTCCGAAGATCTTTCTTGAAGATATAAATTATCGAAATCATAATTCATTTCACTTGCTAACCTTGTGCACGCGAGTTTGACTGCAAATCACGAGTACTATCTACTCTGGATGGTAATAAATTTCAATATTTTACTGCGGGGTAGGCAGAGCGTTAACGGCCGTAAGAATACGGTCTTCCAAGTCTTCAAAGTCGATTGTTTTCCAAGGTTGTTTCAGAGAACATGGCTATCACTATAGTGACAGGTTGTCAGCCTGTCGCCTAAAAATTGTAATACACCAATACTCTCGAGTCCCTTATTAGTCTCATACGACACCCGCGGGAAGGATGTCGGGTGATGCTATTCTAAGCCGGCATCACACGGCAAATATCACTCATCGTGTAGTCATTATACAACCCAACAAATGCCAGTGTTAAAAAGTAACGATGACTGGAACGGGCTGCAACATTCCCTGGCGTGGTGAGTATGGCAATGCCCCCCCAATACAAGAGACTAATGTCCAGCAGTGGACCTTTTTGGCTGTAGAAGTGGTAAGAAGTTGACTGGATCATCACAATACAGGTATTACCTAGTGTGTAAATATTTATTATCATTGCCGTGTGTGATATCAGACTGTAACCAAATTTATTTTATTATAATAACTTTGTCTAGGTACTTTTTATTCTTATTCTTATTATCTATTAATCAACTGATATGCAGTGCATGATTATGACTATAATTACCTACCTACATCACGCGTCTGCAACAATGTCGCAACAAAGACATCACTCAACTCTGATCTTTTAAATAATCTCCAAAGATAATCTCTGCTTTTATCCAATTCAATATTGATACCTGTTCACATTTTTATACTGCAACGAACTATTAACTTTGTGTAGTGTATCTGGCAAGGATTGAAAATGATAAAGTTTTTGGGTTTCGTTTTATTGTTGACAGTTGCTTTTGTAAGTGGTCAAACAGTGGGTACGTAATATTTTTATATACTGATTTTATGGTGACGTCCTCGTTTGGAATTTAGGCTAGGTCTAATCAAGTACGGATAAGGATGGGCCCAAGCCATTGGAACCAAATTGTATCTGCATATTTAAAAAGGTCACATTATGATTTGGTAGGCACCTAAAAAAGTATTCTTTTATAAATTAAAATAATAGTACTTTACAAAAGGAAGTGGCGTACACTCTGAATATGACATCAAAAATTTTCCGCGAAAATTGTCATTAAAATTAAAAATTTGTTGAACTATTACCGCACCGCACATAATATCCCACTTTTGAAAAAAGATGTAGAAAGTTGCTATGTTATAAACTTTCTAAATCTTTTGCCTAGATTATTTTGCTTTCGATTCTTTGAAACAATTTCCAGAGAAACCTGTTGATATTGAAAACTGAATTGATTATTTACAGTGAGGCGAGTGTATCTGAAAAACAACCGGGAGTACATGATAGATGTCATCAGAGAGGTGATTAAAACGGTAGAGGAAAGAGGCTGGAGTAACTTGAAACTACCAGAGCTGAAATATGAACTGAAGTAAGTAAAAACAAAGAAAAACAACAGGTAGCACCTAATAGTGATGACAGAGGTGGTTAACACGGTGGAGGAAAGGGGCTGATGCGACTTGAAAGTCCCAGAGATGAAATACGAACTGAAGACAGTAAAGACAAGGAAAAACAAGAGGAAGTACCTGAAAGTGATGACAGAGGTGGTAAACACGGGAGAGGAAAGGGGTTGGGGTAACTTGAACCTGCCAGAGCTGAAATACTGAAGTAAGTAATAACAAAGAAAAACAAGAAGGGGTACCTGATAGTGACCACAGAGGTGATGAATATGGTGGGATAAAGGGGCTGGTGCAACTTGAAAATGCCCGATCTGAAGTAAGTAAAGACAAGGAAAAACAAGAGGGAGTATCTGATTGTGATCACAGAGGTGGTTAACACGGTGGTGGAAAGGGGCTGGAGTAACTAGAAACTACGAGAGCTGAAGTACGTACTGAAGTAAGTAAAGACAAAGAACAACAAGAGGGAGTACCTGATGTTGATCACTGAGGCGATGAATATGGTGGGGCAAAGGGGCTGGAGTGACTTGAAGCTGTCCGAGCTAAAGTACGAAATGAAGTAAGTAAAGACAAAGAAAAACATGAGGGAATACCTGTAGTGGTCAAATGGGCAGTGAACACTGTGAAGTAAAGACTATATAAACTGAAATAAATAAAGAATTTTAATAAGTCTGTTTCTGATTTTGGCATGGTCAAAAAGCATAGCTTGAAAAAACAGCAATAAAAATTAGTTAATTATTTTTTTCTCTTTTTTTCAGTTCAACATTAATTTTCGACCGGAACTACACAGGCACTCTCACATACAAAAACGGATTCTTAGTAGCTGTCCAACATTTAGACATCCCTGAGACTAGTTTCCAGCAGGTATAAGTATAACTCCTATCAATTTATTTTAGTTGTTTTGTAACACCGTGTTCTCATCATCATTTAACAGATGGTGCCATGAGGCTTCTGAAACGCAACAGTTTGTCAAATCTTGCTGATCAATACTATTGAGCCATTTGATTAGGCACATCCGCCAAATACGTAATTTGTTTCCGTCATACCCAAAGTGTCAAAACGGGACCCAATTACTGAGACTTTGCTGTCGCTTCGATTTTTATGCGATTTTTATACCTTATGAGAGAGTCCGATTTACGCCTAACCAATTTTTTATTACAGATCTGGAACGTCACGAATAAGGAGGTCAAGGTCCATGTCTCAGGACAGTTGAGGATGACAGATGTGACCATAGGTTATGACATCGAGGCGGACTTAGTGGATGGTATGCGCCACTACACTGGACAGTACACACATCCACTGGTGATGTTCGACTTCTGGGTATGTTGTAGATCATCAACAAATTATTGTTATTAACAAATGCCGTATGATGCCGGCAAAGAATAGCATCACCCCAATTCTTCCCGCGGGTGTTGTAAGCGGCAACTAAGGGACTCAAGGGTTTCGTGTGTATTACCACGTATTACAACTTTAAGCGACAGGCTGACAACCTACAGTGATACACGAATCATCAGAAGAGGCCCTCAATACCGTTATTTTACGATCTTCAACGCTCGCAAGGGATAAAGCCGTGATTTGTGTATGTATGTATCAACAAAAAACATCAGCCAATAGCAGTCTACTGCAAGACGCAGGCCTCCCTCAGGGTACGCCATAAGGTAGGATCTCCCGGCTTCGTCATCCAGTTGCTACCAGTCGCTCTCTTTAAGTCATCGGTCCATCTGGCCGGAGGGCGTCCAATGATATGTTTGCCGAGGCATGGTCTCCACTTGATTATCCGCTTACTTTACCGTCCGATTCTACGGCAGATGTAGCCAGCCCAGTTAATTCAGCTTGCTATACTTCCAGACTATGTTCATTACTTTGGTTGCCCCTGTTTGCCTTTTTGTATTGTTGTTTTATTCCACATGTTTCAGGTGATCCGAGCTCCAAGTTCTCACGCAATTGAAACGAAGGTCTTTGGAAACATGCTGGCTTCTCCTCGTGGCAGCATCATTGATATCATGCCGATGAACACCGAGTCAGATGACTTTACGGCTATGGTAAGTTTCCGTCTCTCCCTTTTCGTGTGGGACACCGAGTAGTCCAACGACCCGATGAACCCTAGTGTCAGAATTTTTCAACCGCCTTCTACAAGTAGCAGGCTTCTGACATGGTTGTGTAACGATCGCCGTCTAAGTGATCATAGACAGCAACCGGGACCTATGGCTTAACGTGCCATCTGAAGCACGGAACCATCTTTCTAACGGACAATCGGGTGGTACAGCCCGAATGTCCTAACCAGACTGGGAGTAAATTCACAAAGTGATAAATATCAACTCTGTGAGTGGCCCACCGAGAATCGAACCCGGAACCTTCTGCGTCAAAGGCAGTCGCACTACCACCGCGCCACATCGGTCATCGGTCGGTTTCCGTGTAGCTTACCGGCATACAATAACACCACCCCATTTCTGTCCCGTGGGTTTCATACCTACGGGCGACGGGACTCGAGGGTTTCATGTGTATCAATATTTTAGGCGACAGGCTGACATCCAGTCACATGCAGGATTTTTCTCAACGGGTCTCAAATGTTTGTCAAGTCGTGACGATACCGATGATTACGGTCATCTTTCGTGTGAGTAGTAAGTTGCTAAGTCAATATTAATCTTAAAATGGTATGGAATGAAGTCTGCCATGGACAAATAAATGTTTTCATGACATACGTTCTAAGGCGAGGAACACACTTGACGCACGACGGCGCGCAAAATTATCGCAACGGTCTGTCAGATCCATACTAGAAATGTCTCTCCCCATACTAAAACCGTACCCGACGAATAACACTGCGATAGCGCTGTGTCAACAGCGGTTAAGCGGTTTTAGTATGGGGATTGACATTTTTAGTATGAATCCGATAGACCGCTGCGATATTTTTGCGCTCCGTCGTGCGTCAAGTGTGTTCCTCGCCTAAGAGGAAAGTTGTTCAGGTTCATAGTTTAAATGTAACCTATCAGAATTCAGAGGTCTATTTCTCACAATCTGTATTTTACAGTTCAATGTCGACGACTCCCGCAATGGCTTCAGGAGCTGGGCTGAAGAGTTCCACCCGATCTTCTATGACGTCATCACTCGCATTCCCTTCCCCGAGATGTGCTACAATTGCGCCATCTGATTCTTTATAACAATTTTTTACTTACCTTACCTACTTACTACAGATGATTCTATAAGGTGTAAAATTTGCAAGCTGCAAATATTTTAAGGGGTGAACCAGTCCATGAAACTGAACAACTTTCTATGTCGAATTATGAAATATTTTTGGACAAATTTGCATACAAAATGTAGCAGTCGAGCAAGACAACCTGTAAGGGAAGTAAAAATTTTTTTTCATCTTTCGACCTTGGGGAAAGTTGTTCAGTTTCATGGGCTGATTCACCCTTTAAAATATTTGCAGCTAATATCTTTATACCTTATATAGTATGATTAGTACGATTGCATTTTTATTAATCGCCTACCTACTCCAATCAATACGAAAGCCCAAAATAAATCGCAGCAAATTACACATCGTAGACAGGGCTAACGAAAAGCTACTATAGTCCGTAAGTTTAGGTACTTATCTTTTTGTAAACAAATTTTGTACGAAAGTGACACTTCTGAACTGTCAGTTTCATACAAAGTTTGTTTACAAAAAGATAAGTACCTAAACTTACAGACTATAATTTTGTATTTACACAAATTATCTCAACGTCACTTCGTACCAAAATATGTGTGGGGCTGACTGTCATAAAATAAGTAATATTCGGCATTTCTTTGTCAAATCACTTTATTTATTTACAGATTTTTTAACAAGCTTTTTCCTTGGAATAGGTGTCTTGAAATTCACGCCAATATTCACGTTTTATTCCAGCAATTCGTTTCCAATCGACCCTATCAAGTTTTAAACGCTCGTAAAATAACACATAAACAACTCAACAATGTTAGCCGGCCATTACTTTGTTCCATTTAGTTTTTTATTGTTGAAAATCCATTTGACGAGAAAATTTTCTGAAAACGTCTTGGGCCGTAAGGCGAATACCACATCTAACGTACGACACTGCGCATTCGTAACGCATGTATCTGACAGATGTAAGAAAATATTATATCCCCATAAAAAATACGCAGCATAAACGTATGAAACTGCGTTATTTGACAGACGCATCTGTTGACGCAGGTTCATTCTTCGGTATTTAGCACAAGGATGCAAAAAATAGCTTTCAGTTGAGCGTTAAGTATGAGAACTACCTTAACCATAAGAAAAATGGAAAAACTGGCTTATTGCTTTCATAAACATTAAAATTAAATGGAATATAAAAAGCAATGGTGCCTGAAATGGATTGGTAAATGAAAAAGATTTTCGGTAAACAGTCTTTGGTAGAGTTTGCTATAGTCTGTTTATAAAACTGACAGTTCAGAAGTGTCAGTTACATACAAAGTTTGTTTACAAAAAGATAAGTACCCAAACTTACAGACTATATAGACCACCTTTTGTCCTCTACAGAGTGTAAAAAAATTAGCTGCGAATATTTTAAGGGGTAAACCAGCCCATGAAACTGAACATTTTTCCCCAAGGAACATAGGTCGAAATACAAAAAATAATCTGGGCCTCCCTTGCAAAATGTACCGGCCGAACGAGCTAATTAAATTAATTTTGTATGGGGGCTATAAACTTTTTATCATATTTCAACCTATATTGTTGTTCAGTTTCATGGTCTGATTCACCCCTTAAAGTATTTGCAGCTAATATTTTTACACCTTATATAAACTATATAAGTACTCGTGCGTACAAAATTATCTAATGTAGCTATTTAGTGGATCTTAAGAATTTAAGGTTAAGTTCACATACGCACCGGATGGTTTGCGGTTCTTGATAGCTATGCCATACAAAATTACAACCAGTGACAACCTAGTGCCACGGACTGCCACGGTCCCCATTTTTTACAGGATTTTTTTATCTACTTCAAAAAAAGGAGGTTCTCAGTTTGACCTGGGCCCCAAGTCTGCTATTTTTTGTCATGTCATTGTAACGCCATCGAAACTCAACGTCATTCCATTGCCATTGTGATTTTTCTATACTTCAAACTGTTAGCTGACTACGAAATGACCGAAATCATCTAACTGAGATCCAATCAACATCCAACTGAAACGATTTTCATTTACTTAAAGCTCTTTATGTATATATTTAATTTATGTTTATCTGCGATTATCTCACGTCAAAGTGGAGTCGGCTCTCTTTTAAAAAAAGTTATGTTAGTTACAAAACCGGACGCAAAACATCGGTACGTTATGCGGTTCGTGTAAGAACAGCCTTAACCGGAAGTCCGTAGGGTTGTCAGAGGATGTTTTGTTAAGTCGCGGTAAGTCAGAGCTTTAGTCAGAGGTACAGTGTACTGTTTTGCATGAGAAAGACTTGCGTCTTGAGTGTCTGCCGAGGGTTAAGATGACGTTGTTGTTATAGAAATGATAAAGGACAAGTTTGAGATCTACAACTTAGTTTTAAGGTAAGGATTTCCTCTTATAAATCACTAGAGTCCTGCTCAGCGGATGCGCCCCTGCTAAATATTATATTTCTCAAACTAGGTATACCCATGACTTTATAACTACATAGTATTAAGCAAAGTCGCTTTTCGCGTCTGTCTGTATGTATGTTTGCTTAAATCTTTAAAACTACACAACGGATTTTGATTCAAGTTTTTTTCATAGATAGAGTGGTTCAAGAGGAAGGTTTTTATGTATAATACTTGCCGGGAAAAATCCTTATTCCCATTGGAAAATGAGTTGCGGCGGGCAGACTCTGTGGCAGGATACTAGTACTACGTATACTGAATTCTACTTTGTTCACGACCGAGTTCTGGCGTAACATGAACTTAATATTTCAACAAATTATACTCCACTAATTTTGGACAGACTACAGTCTACTTATGATCAATGTATCAAAACATAGTACTAAGTAATAGTGTCTGAACTACAGTGCAAAACCCCTGCAATATGAACCTATAAGCTGGCAATACTGAAGCTAACTAGACCCGCAGAATGCTCGGCATGGCATCTCGTCGCCGGCATCCGATATCGGAGGAATGTACAATGTGCCCCCAGCCCGGAAGTGAAGCATCGGTTACTTTCAAGTACAGGGTGGTTTAGCTTTAGTTTTAAGCTTTTAAGTTTGTATTCTTTACAAACGATTCTCATTTCTTCAAGCGCTTTGACTCCTATCTGGATCATGAGCCAGATGCAATGCTCGATATATAAATAAATGGTCTTCTTCTTCGTGTCAATGATCCTTTGAGTGTATTATTTTGCCAATACTTGGCCATGGCGCGCTTATATAAAAGCCACCGTTACTCAGAGCCTCCATACATTTATAAATAGTTCAAATCGTGTAATAGGTCTCTGTAGCAGTAGGTTATACACAGTTAAAATTGGGAATGACATAACGAAATTCCAACCGCTGTCTAGATTGGTATGGCTCTGAATAGCGGTAGCATTTCCTTAATCGCGGCCACGGTCACCCCATTCTTATTTGCTACCATTAGGCTGGCAATAAAGGGCAAGAGATCAGATGTGCCATTGACTCCACATAGCTCATCATATTTTTACTTAACTTTTACTTAATAAAGCTGTGATAGTGTCAAAAATGGAGCGAGCTATCCAGAAATCTGAAATCGTACCTACTTAGAGGCAATATTCATATAATAATATAGTATGAATTCTCTAATTATTATAAGCACGTACCAAATGAATATTCTAAAACAAAAATCCTTTTTTGGCGGGCAGTCGTGTAAAAAGATACATGCGGATGAAAACCGACTCGTAGAATCAATTTATTCCAAACCAAACTGTATGCCTTTAGGTAGATTTTTGTTGTTAAAATAACAACATCTGCACTCATAGTGTTATTTTTTGCTTATGGCAACTTTTTGTTCCGTTCTTATCTCATCATTCAAAGTGTGCACTGCAAATTTTTGTAATAATTTTACTTTCCACAATAAATTGTGATATTATTTTCCAAAAGCTATATTTTATTCATCAAGAACATCCTGTATGTGAATCTAGAAAGCCACCACATTCCTCAGAGAATCGGTTGAGACAGTTTGTGACGTCACAGCCGTGTTGTTCCTTATTCAAAGCTAGCTCGATTGGAAATTATTGGAATGGGACGTATTAACTTATCATGTATAGCCTGCCGTGTGATGCCCGCTTAGAATAGCATCACCCCATTTCTTTCCCGTGGGTGTCGTAAGAGGCGACTAAGGGACTCCAGAGTATTGGTGTATTAGGTACAATTTTTAGGCGACAGGCTGACAACCTGTCACTATAGTGATACACGACTTATCTGCAATGACCCTCAAATATTGTCAGACGTGACGATAACGACAGTATTTTGCGATCGTTTTCGCTCTGCCTACCCCGCAAGGGATAAAGGCGTGATTTGTATGTATATATGTATGTGTATGTATAGCGTTGGACATCGAGTGCACGAACAATCCGAAGAACTAGCTATATTTTAGTATTCTGTACTGGTAGTCTCCTAAAGTTATTTTAAGTGGTGACGACCGATGTGGCGCAGTGGTAGTGCGACTGCCTTTGACGCAGAAGGTTCCGGGTTCGATTCTCGGTGGGTCACTCACAAAGTTGGTATTTATCACTTTGTGAATTTGTTCCCAGTCTGGTTAGGACATTGCAGGCTAAACCACCCGACTGTCCGTCAGAAACATGGTCCCGTGTTTCGGATAGCACGTTAAGCCGTAGGTCCCGGTTGCTGTCTATGATCACTTAGACGGTGGTCGTTACACAACCATGTCAGAAGCCTGCTACCTGTAAAAGGCAGTAAAAAAATTCTGACACTAGGGTTCATCGGGTCGTTGGACGACTTGGTGTCCCACACGAAAAAAAAAGAAGGGAGGTCTCAAGTGGTTGTGTAAAGACCGTCATCTATACAAAAACCGGAAACAATGAGTCTCTTTTTTATGTTAGTTAAGATTAAGACCATTTCGTTGATTTCAATGTCTAGCATCATGAGCTGATTGCGTTATCTACCTAACCATTGCTAATATCCATCCATCCATCTATAAAAAAAATAATACCCCTTTTGTGGTTTAAAGATTAGAAAATACGTATTTATTTTTTGAAGTCCTTAGTCTTATCACAAATTTAGAAACAAATCACATCAAAGACCACAAACTTTCATACAAATTATGACGATACGCTTGGTCTATCAAGCGCCATCTATTGCGCTCATCAAGCGCCATCTATAGCGCTGTTAAGAAAACAAGTGAGAATGCATATTAGTACCGAGCTCGCGCCACCGGCGCTGCTCTTGCGCGAGTTATCGTGGCAACGATCATAGTACTGAGATTGACTCTCTGTTGTACGTTAGTAAATTAGTTTTTCTCTGTGCTAATATCTTTACCTTTAGCGATGTATGGGCTCCGATCAGTAGGTAGCTAAGAACGTATCTCCCCCGCAGTTAGCGCATGAGGGCAACGACAAGAGTGGCGAAATACTAGCCTAGTTTACGTATATAATACGTACGTATAATTAAGAATTGTATTGTTTTATTTGTTAGTTTTCCTGAGTATGCATGAACTCTGATTAGATCTAGGAAAATAAATAGCTCTGTAATCTGCTAATAAACTGCTAAGCAGTTTGGCGCAAGTTGTTTTTTGCAAACTTATTGTGTTTTTATGAATAAATGATACATACATACATACATACATCGTTTCTTGTTCATCAACAGCAGCATATTGATTTCAAACTAAAAAAGAGTTAATGCTGTCTAAAAAAGCGTAGAAGCCCGTAGCTCTCTACGTAGCACACAGCTACGAAAAAGCTACGCTGCTTCGGTCGACCAGCGTATCAAAGTACCTTATGATAAATCGCTAGATGACTGGGTAATCTATATATATTTATACATATAATAAAGCTCAAGAGGACCGAAAGTCTGTACATACAAGATATCCAAAAAAAATTGTTTCGTGATACTTAATATTGATAACAAAACACGTATCTGCAATTTTTAAAATTTTTGTCTGTTTGGATGTTTAGATGTTTAGATGTTTGTATGTTTGTTTGTGGATATGCGGAAGCATCACGCGAAAACGACCGAACAGATTTTGATGCAATTTGTACCAAAATGTCAAGTGAATCACCGACCAGGTTATAGGCTAAAAAAAAAACATACCCCTAAAAGGGGGGTAGGCTGCTACACATAAAATAAGTTTGTAAATCACGTAAATTTCATAGTGCGGCGTAGTAAAAAGATGTGTATGGGCTTATTGGACCCGAGATTGATTTCAAATTTCGAACTGGCCAGCACGAATTGTGTCACTTTAAATAAGCGCGCAGAAAGAAAAATAACATGAGGCCGTATTTATATTTTTAATCTATATTTTTATAACCTCAATAAATGAGTTTGTCGAATTATTACTCAATATTACGACAAGAAAAGTAAAATCTACGAATATGTCTACGACTACAAAAATACCTCTTTAATATTGGAATAATTTTAACTTTTAATAATTCAATATTTTTTACACTCGAAAACAAAAGTTCCGTGGTACAAGACGTGTAAGTTGCGTGCGAGACGATACAATCTTTATTTATGGATCGTTTTCTTGGTGCGTAATCTACTATTTACCGCGGGAAAATTGCAATAGCTTCAAAGCAAAAGTTTGTGTGAAGGGATATCCTTATTTTTGCCGCTCCAACCATGGTTAAAATGGCTCAGCGGAAGTGGATCTGCTTATGATGTAAGTCGACCAGCGAAGTTCCACAATTTTTTGTTTTTAATTTTTCTTGCTAATTTTGTTACAGCTATTCTTTATATCTACGTTAATAGCCAATTTTGGTCTGTTACATACTGTTATTATATGTTTAGCCGACAATACCAACATTATTTTCAAGGTGCGCAAACTTTTTTCTGAAACATTAATTCGAAATATGAATAAAAATTGGACTACTCATACAAATTGACTCGATCGACTGGTACATTTTCTATGGAAGATATTCTTTTTCCATATGTTCTGTAAAATTTTGCTTACGGAAGTTGTTCACTTTTATGAGTCATTATCATCGGTCTCAAAGCCTCATACGTCTGTGCCAGACGATCCAATCAGTGTCTCAGATAAGACTTTTCGTGGTTATAGGTATAAATCGATTTGGAAAACGCCGGATTGCCCAAAACAAGGCCACTCTCTCGGTCTCCTTGGCTGACTCCACAGGAACGACGAGTCGATACATGCGGAGCCATGTTGGCTGCAGGATAGACCTCTGTCACACGCGCCTGACAGAGACCCCGTTCCGGGTTTGAATGTAGACTCTGTTGTCCTTCTCCAGGGCCGGTCTTGGGTCGGGTTTCTCCCTCGGCTGATTCTTACGACGCGACCCCCCACGGGAAAAGAGGAGTTATTCTACTCTGCCGGCAGCATACGGTCTTAATTAAATAGCCTTAGGTACTTAATTAAATGTAACCCTAGCCGCGGCTCCGCCCGTATGGAAATCGGTCATCCCGTGGCATCGCACAGGAACTTTTTTTACGATATAAACTTTCCTATGTGTTAGTACAAGTTACCCCTTTTATGTCTGTGCCCATACATACATACATATATATATCACGCCTTTATCCCTTGCGGGGTAGGCAGAGCGTTAACGGCCGTAAGAATACGGTTGCTATCGCCACGTCTGACATTTTTGAGGATTGTTTTCCAAGGTTGTTCAAGAAAACATGCGTATCACTATAGTGACAGGTTGTCAGCCTGTCGCCTAAAAATTGTAATACCAATACCCTCGAGTCCCTTAGTCGCCTCTTACGACACCCGCGGGAAGGATGTGGGGTGATGCTATTCTAAGCCGGCATCACGCATCATCTGTGCCCAATTTCATGAAAATCAGTTCAGCAATTTTTGCGTGAAGAAGTAACAAACAAACAAATCTTTTGTATTAATATATTAGTAGGAAGTAGGATAGGATAGGATTTGTAGTAGGATTACATGGTTTTTAATAAGCTTTTGTTTTATTTATTCACACTCATGAACTCGGTCTTTATTCATCCATCACAATGTTAAGAAATGTGGCATCAGTCTACTTCACGGAATTGATACCTTTGGAAGTAAACGCACGGTTTTAAAAAATCTGCTAAAATGAACTGGAAAGCGAGGATTTGGAACAGGGAGTGACTAATCTGTAACCTGATTCAGCAAATTCAACCTACAGGATTCAAAAATACCAAACATATATAAAAGAACCACCGTTTTCTTACTCTTTTTTGCATGTGGCAATTGTAAATTTAGGATTTTTAACAGTTTTTTAAATTACATATAAAGTGTAAAAAAATTAGCTGCAAATATTTTAAGGGGTGAATCAGCCCATGAATCTGAACAACTTTCCCCAAGGAATACATAGGTCGACATATGAAAAAAAACATTTGGGCCTCCCATACAGTTGACTTGCTCGGCTGCTACATTTTGTATGGGAGGTCCAAAAATTTTTTCCATATTTCGACCTATGTTGCTTGGGGAAAGTTGTTCAGTTTCATGGACTGATTCACCCATTTCAATATTTGCAGCTAATATTTTTACACACTGTATAGTCGGCGAAACCAAGTTTTTGGGTACCTATCTACCAACAATTTAATATAAGCTTATAATATATTATTTTATGGTTCTTAGAGTCTATAGGGGAGTCCTATGTTTATCAGTGAGCTTCCTTTATATAGCTGATATGATGGATGATATATGGCGAAACGAAGTTCGCGGGCACCAGCTAGTTAATAAAATAAAATAAAACTATTGTCCAGAAATACTTCTACACTATTTATAAATTTTAAAAATATTCAATGTTTGAATTAATAGACAGAAATGTTTGAATAAAATATAAAAGTAAGTGTTTGACGCCATTGGATCTAGAGAGATATGAGTTCACTTATTCGTATTTCCATACAAAATATCGTTTTGAAAAATAACTCTTTTGGCGGATCGTACACTTGACGCACGGCGGAGCGCAAAAACATCGCAGCGGTCTGTCGGATCCATACTAGAAATGTCAATCCCCATACTAAAACTGCTCAACCGCTGTTGACGCAGCGCTTTCGCAGTGTCATCCGTCGAGTGCGGTTTTAGTAAGGGGCGTGACGTTTTTAGTATAGATCTGACAGACCACTGCGATATTTTAGCGCTCCGTCGTGCGTCAAGTGTGTGATGCGCCTTTGACCTGAAATTGATCAGGCCCAATATACCATACCTGCTTAGGTATTAACCGTATTAATGATTAATACATAACGAATCACTCTAACGATTATCCCATCAACTTGGGCCCTCATCTGTATCGGTCTGACAGCGGCTGCCACACGGCGTCGATTTGCAGACCTCCTGTCACGGACCTGTCACTATAACTTCAATACCGAATGGCGCAAGCGACAAGCGTCAGCAAAATGTAAAATTTATGAAAACGCCATAAAACAAGAAATTGAATTGAAATGGGGTGTTCATTTATGTATTAAGATGTATTATAGTAAAAGCAAATCCCGCAAGCCATATCGCACTTTCTTATTCACCTAAAGGTTGCCTGAAAGAGAATGCTACTTTAGCATTAAGGCCGCCTCATTGGACAACAAAATTTCTCTATATTTGTTTGTGTTGTGTATGTTTTGCGGGGTAGGCAGAGCGTTAATGGCCGTAGGAATACGGTCGCTATCGCCACGTCTGACATTTTTGAGGATTGTTTTCCAAGGTTGTTTCAGAAAACATGCGTATCACTATCGTGACAGGTTGTCAGCCTGCCGCCTAAAATTGTAATACACCAATACTCTCGAGTCAAACTTGGTTTAGCAGACTTGGGGCCCAAAACCCCGTTTCAATAGTTTAGTGATTAAGTGTGACCGCGAAACTATAAAATCATTAACATGAATTCACGTTCTAAATTAATTGGCAAAGAAAGAAAACGCTCTATATAAAGTGTAAAAATATTAGCTGCAAATATTTTAAAGGGTGAACCAGTCCATGAAACTGAACAACTTTCCCCAATAAACATAAGTCGAAATATGAAACAAATTTTTGGACCTCCCATACAAAATGTAGCTGCAGCCGAGCGAGTCAACTAAACTAAACTATAGGAGGTTCAAATTTTTTTTCATATTTCGACCTATGTTCCTTGGGGAAAGTTGTTCAGTTTCATGGGCTGACTCACCCCTTAAAATATTTGCAGCTAATATTTTTTCACCCTGTATTTTCTCTTAAACCGCACGTCAATCAACCACCTGGGTCATTCAGATTCGGATGGAGTTTTTGCCCCCTTTGAAACTTGAAGCACGGATTACGGCTGTCAAGATGGACGAGCATAATCCTAAACTCGTTTATGAATTATGTCCATGGTATTAGGATGTCGGCTAAGAAGTTGGACGGCTTGTAAGTCTTTCGATAGGGTGGGATGAAACAGATTTGGTATAAATTATGGTGTATAAAGTATAGCTTGAAATCTGTGACGTCGGTCAGTTTCGGACAAATGTTATGACATAAGGTCAAACTAAGCAATCAACTCGACACTGGCGAAATCACCATGAAAACGCCACTAAACAGGAAATGAGAACTTTTCTATCTAAATATAATATTAAATAATAAATCCTCAAGTGAAAATAGATGGCGGTAAGCTTAACTGAAAAAGATTATTTCTAAGGAAATGTGTTTTGTCTAGTTGAGTATCAATGTAAATCATATCTCAAAATTCCAACATAACGCAACGCCATCTGGTATGAGATCATACATACATATATCACGCCTTTATCCCTTGCGGGGTAGGCAGAGCGCTAACGGCCGTAAGAATACGGTATGAGATCATAAACTAGATACAATGACATAAGGTCCAATTTCCTTTAATTGCTTCTACTTTAGTATGGATGGATTTATTTAACGTCACAGGTATGAAGCTATATTTTACGAACTATAAACGTGTCGAGTCGAAACTATGTTTTGGAACCATTCGAGTTTAAAAAATACCAGTGACTTTTATGAAAATACTAGCGGCCTGCTCAGCGGCTGCGCCCGCTGCAACTCATTTTCCCGTGGGAACGAGATGTTTGCCGGCAATTATTATACATAAAAACCTTCCTCTTTAACCACTATCTATTTAAAAAATTGCTTCAAAATCTGTTGAGTAGTTTTTAAGATTTAAGCAAACATTCATAAAGACAGATGCGAAAAGCGACTTTGCTTTATACTATGTAGTGATTATGATAAAAATTATGTATGTGGTGTGGCCACCTGTGAGATCAAAACGAGGTTTGAGTTGTAGTAGTCAGTATAGACCAAATTGGTCTATGGTTGTCAGTAATATTTTCATGCCGTGTGATGCCGGCTTAAAATAGCATCACCCCACATCCTTCCGAGGGTGTCGTAAGAGGCGACTAAGGAATAATATAGTATACACCAGTACTCGAGAGTATTGGTGTTTTAGTTGCAGTTTGACAGCCTGTCGCCTAAAAATTAAAAAAAAAATTAACGCTCTCAGTTGAGCGTTAAAGTGATACAAATGTTTTCTGAAACTAGTTATCTTGGAAAACAATCCTCAAAAATGTCAGACGTGGCGATAGCGACCGTATTCTTAAAGGGATAAAGGCGTGATGTGATATACCTATGTATGTAGGTATGTAATATTTTAATAAAACCTTGGTTCTAATATTCTGTGGAGACGCACGCTCTGCATATACAGGATATCCTGTATATGCAGAGCGTGCGTGTAAGAGACGGTGTAACGAAAACTTTGCAGGCAGACCCTGAAACTGAACAATTTTTACTTCCGCATATGTGAAAATTTCAACTCTATCACAGTTTATGAGATGCCCGGTAACATACAGAAAGACAGATAGTGCAATAAACAGAATAAAGTTCCCATTTTTATCCTACGGGCAGGAAACCCTGGAAATGCACAGAACAACCTCTACAAATTAATCTGCACAGACACGGCACCGGTAACCCATCCGGCTGTCGTATGAATATTTATACTAGCATAATGTCTGCCCGTGGAATGAAATTTGTGCCCAAATGTGTCCAAATGTATGTTCACATGTGTCCACATTTGAATGGAATTCGATATCGGGATTTTGAGCTGTTTCTATGAGAATAGATATGCAATGATTTGCACTTGAAGAAGTCCTTTTTTTATCCAACTGCTTAAGAAGACCGATTACGTTTTTGAGTGTACCATCTTGTCAACGTAAGACCTGGGCCCTAAGTCAGCTAAATGAAAATCGTTTCAGTTGGATGTCGATTAGATCTCAGTTGAATGATTTCGGTCATTTTGTAGTCTGCTAACAGTTTCAAGTAAGTATAGAAAAATCACAATGGTAGTTGAAAGACAGTTGAGTTTTGATGGCGTTACAATGACAAAAAATAGCAGACCTGGGGCCTAGATAGAACCCTAGAGTTAGTTTCTTAAAAACGCTGAGCAAAAAAACAGTAAAAGAGACGAGGAAATTAAAATACGTATTAAAAATATTTCGGTAGGTACCTATTTCTAAACGAACATGGTCGTGAAGGTTCAAATCAGAAGAAGACTCATCCAGCAATATCGGGTATTAGGGACAGCCCTCCGAATACTGATAGGGTGCATGCAGACCATGAAACTGAAGAACTTGCCCTTATGGAACATAATGTCAGGAATCGTCAAAAAAATTTAATTCAGTCAGCTGATCGCGATTTTGTACTGTATGTTTGAACATGTTTGTCATTTTTTCTCGTTTCCATTTTTGTTCTTAGTGGAAAGCTGTTCATTTTAATGGTCTACATGCACCCTATCAGTATTCGGAGGGTTGTCCCTAACATTCTATATAGTATTCCCGTTTTCTAGAGACCCGACCCCGGTAAAAAATGCAATGCAAATAGCAGATATCTAAAATCAAACTAGCAAAAATGACAAAACAAACAATCCATCAATCCCCCACCCCCTCTATCGGTCACCCGCCGAACCGTTATAAAATTCAAATTCGAAAACAATATCCGGCGTATCGACGAAGCGATTGCCAAAAAACCGCAAAAAACATCTATTTAAAAATTGAAATGTATGCGACAGATTAAGGGTTCCTTCCCTTCAGCAACCATTGCCGTTTTGTTATGAAGTATCTTCTGAACGCGCTGTATTCAGCTAGCAATGGATGCGGCAAATGTCAAATGTTTTGAGGGTCAACTTATAGTGGGATTTGGTACAGTTCTTCTCAGTAACCAGTTTAACTTGGCCTCTTGAATGGGCAGTCTTGAAATGTATGCGGCAGTGTAGGATAATCTGTAGTTCAATTAAAACTCACGCCCTGAAGCCCTGCGTGAATATTTATTAGTAATCACTTCGGTCCGTGATACCAAAGTGGTATTCCAGATATTGTCAGTGTTTTAGATACTGAAGCGGGTGTTCCAGTACCTATGACCGACGTGGCGCACTGGTAGTGCCTTTGACGCAGAAGGTTCCGGGTTCGATTCTCGGTGGGTCACTCACAAAGTTGAATTTGTTCCCAGTCTGGTGAGGACATTGCGGGCTGAACCACCTGATTGTCCGTAAGAAAGATGGTTCCGTGCTTCGGATGGCACGTTAAGCCGTAGGTCCC
This sequence comes from Keiferia lycopersicella, assembly GCA_029255805.1. NCBI lineage: Eukaryota > Metazoa > Arthropoda > Insecta > Lepidoptera > Gelechiidae > Keiferia > Keiferia lycopersicella. The sequence continues at coordinate 2,831,914 of JARACZ010000024.1, forward strand.
GGTTGCGAGACGACGGTCGTTACACAACCATGGCAGAAGCTTACTATTGCTACGCTTGCAGAAGTATGGGGAGTGACGTTTCAAATATGGATATGACAGACCGCTGCGATATTTAGCTCTCGGTCATGCGTTAAGTATGCGATCCGCCATAATAAATTCAATTTTTTTAACGCTTGCACAAGTGCCGATCACAATAGAGCCTTAATAGTACATGAGCCCATCTAGGAATTCCCTACAGCACATGAAAACTAGTTGAAACGCATGGCAGCAGCAGGTCGGAAAGGATGTACAAAGCAAAAATGTGACCCGTTGTACTAAAATCTTAAATTAAAATTGTATCTGTATAAGGTGTAAAAATATTAGCAGCAAATATTTTTAAGGGGTGAATCAGACCATAAAACTGAACAACTTCCCCCAAGAAACACAGGTCGAAATATGAGAAACTTTTTCGGACCTCCCATCAAATAGACTTGGTTGGTTGTAATATTGTATGGGCGGTCCAATTTTTTTTTCTTATTTCGACTTATGTTCCTTGTAGGAAGTTGTTCAGTTTCATGGGCTGGTTCACCCCATAAAATGCGCTAGTTCACCCCTTAAAATATTTTCAGCAATTTTTTTCCATCCTGTATGTGATATAGATAAATCCTGCATGGGCATTCAATTAAAATTCGAGAAGTTTATCTGTATTATTGTTGAAAATGTATCAAATGCAATTACATTACAGGAAATCTCCCAGAATTTACCAGAAGGCACTGCAGTCTAGACGACGCCTGTTCCGGAAAATTCAGGATACTTTTTCTTTTGCGTTTTCACCCCATACTACTAAACTTTTCAAAATATTAAATGTCCTCCTCATAAAACATAAGACTTACCATGTTTACTTCACGACGGAACGCAAAAATAACGCAGCGGTCTGTCAGATCCATACTAGAAATGTGAATCCCCATACTCCGCCCAACCGCTGTCGTCGCAGCGGTATCGCAGTGTCGTCCGTCGAGTGCGGTTTTAATATGGGGAGTGACGTTTTTAGTATGGATCTGACAGCAGACTGCGATATTTTTAGTGTGCGATCCGCCTTAGGAAAGTGTTTTATAAAAAGGAGTAAAACCTTAAGTGGCAAACCTTATGAGAGTACTCGAGCAGATTTAACTAGCGCTAAAATGCCTTTAGCATTCATTAAGGCACATTTTCTTATTAAAATATTATTTTTAAGGGCGTGTGTGACACATCCACTTGCCTTTGAGGTGCAGACGAGCGAAAAAAGAAGTAAGTCTTTACTTTATAAAAGAGAAGTCATGTCTGTGGGGTTAAAATTAAATTGTGTATGTGTCGCAGGGATTTAGTCAAAGACGTTATATTGTAATTTCACTAGTGAAATTTTAATTACACTGATTATTGTCAATAACGACAGATTCGTATAATTTCACGGACTTATTTTAGTGATATTGTAATTTTAACTGGACCGCAAAAGTGATATATATTATAATAAATTTAGGTTTATTATAAGTTATGTTTGTGGAAGGAGCTTCGCGTGATCTGATTGGTCAATAGAGTTAATCAGTCGCCATTTACTCAGTTGGTAATGAAAGCGGACCAATCAGCGATCGGTGTGATAATGTAACGGCTTTTTCAACCAGTGCTATTGTCAATATATCACTGCCTTACAATTTCACTGTATCTGTCTAGTGAAATTATAATGTAACTGAAACTAGCCCGTTAAATTGTAAGTAATGCAAACGATTTTCAATAAATCAGTGCAATTATAGTGGCACTAGTGAAATTTCAATATCACGGCTTTTGTAATATCCCTGCAACATATGTATTTTATTATTATTTATTTATGTAGTAGGTAATATTTGCACTATCCCGCTTCCATAGTCGCACTCTCTCTTTCACCCTAAGGTTGCCTGGTAGAGAATGCTACCTAGCATTAAGGCCGCCTGTTGTACTGTTTCCTTTGTTTGTGTTTTCTTCATGTTGTAAAATTTTGTGCAATAAAGAATTTTGTTATGTTATCTTATGTTAAATTTTTCAGGTTATGTGGAATATATTGTGGTTATGGTTTGCCGTGTGATGCCGGCTTAGAATAGCATCACCCCACTTCCTTCCCGCGGGTGTCGTAAAAGGCGACTTGGGATTCGAGAGTATTGTGTATTACAATTTTTAGGCGACAGGCTGACAACCTGTCACTATGGCGATGCACATGTTTTCTGAAACAACCTTGGAAGACAATCCTCGAAAATGTCAGACGTGGCGATAGCGACCGTATTCTTACGGTCGTTAACGCTCTGCCTACCCCGCAAGGGATAAAGGCGTGATATATATGTAAGTATGTGGAAGAAAATTGTTACCTATGTTATTATTTTGTATTAAATTGATAGTTAACCTTTAAAGAGTTTATTAAAACCAAAAACTACCAGATATTTACATAATTTGCTTGAAGAAATTATTTGACTTACTTACATTTATAACTACTTCTATACAGAATATTAGAAAAAGTACTAACTTCCTTCAAGGGTAAACCAGCCCAATAAACTGAACAACTTTCCCCAGGGACATAGGTCGAAATATTAAAAAAGGGTTTAGTCCTACGTACTTACAAACTGACTCAGTCGGTTGGTACCTTTTGTATGGGAGGTCCAAGAAATTTTTAATATTTCAACCTAACTATGTTGCTTGGGGAAAGTTGTCCAGTTTCATCGGCTAGTTCATCCCTCAAAAGAAAGTTACTACTTTTTCTAACACCCTGTATAAATCTTATATTTTTTTAGCCTTAACAGTGTGACGACCGATGTGGCGCAGTGGTCGTGCGACTGCCTTTGACGCAGAAGGTTCCGGGTTCGATTCTCGGTGGGTCACTCACAAAGTTGATATTTATCACTTTGTGAATTTGTTCCCAGTCTGGTTAGGACATTGCGGGCTGAACCACCCGATTGTCCGTAAGTAAGATGGTTCCGTGTTTCGGATAACACGTTAAGCCGTAGGTCCCGGTTGCTGTCTATGATCACTTAGACGGCGGTCGTTACACAACCATGTCAGAAGCCTGCTACTTGTAGTAGGCGGTTGAACAATTCTGACACTAGGGTTCATCGGGTCGTTTGACGACTCGGTGTCCCACACGAAAAAGAAAGAAGCCTTAACAGTACCTATAACTCTTTACCAAATGAAAATTGTATTAACATGTACATTGTACAATAGCTATTGTAATTAAATCTTAAGAAATAAATTAATTTAATTAAGGTATGTAGTAAGATAAGATAAAATAAGGTATGCAATATACAGTATGTATTAACCAAATTGCTTTCCTTATTCGTATGTTTGTATCTTAGCAAGGTCTGTTTCTCTATGTGTCAAGGAAACCACTTATCCGAAATTACGCGACGGAATTTGACGCAGTTTTTAATAATTAGAGCGATTCAAGAGGAAGGTTAATTATTATTAGTCCAGAAGCAATACAATCTAGGGTAGAAACCAAAATAAGGGCCGAAATAAATTAGGTAGAATTTCTATCTACTATCTTATTTTCTGCCGTACGAAAGAATTTGTCCCTAAGCGAATGAAGTCACGTACGCGATACAAGTAAAATATTGTTAAACTGACAAGATAATTTCCCAAGAGGGTATGGGACCCGAATATTTGCCAAAATTAATTTTGTACGCCAAATTAAATAAACTTTTCAGGTGCGCTTGATTACCGAGAATTAATAAAAGCATATATTTAGCGCGCTTTGGCCTTTCTCACATTTAACGCACAACGGAGCGCTAACAGCGCGCGTTTTTAGTATAAAGAGTGTGGTTCTCCCCAGCACGGCCCATGTGGAATTCCATGACCTTGAGTATGCAGAATAATTGTCGATAATTTGTCGAAATTTGTCGCACAAAAACCAGAATTTGTCGGGACACCGTTTAAAAGATATAACGAAAAGAAGGTGGCGTGCTGGAGAGAGGCTCTCTGCAGCACGGCCCATCGTGAATCTCGAGAACCGCACCACTTTGCGGAGAGCTGAATATATGAAAAAAATGTCGTGAATTTGTCGACCCGACATGCAAAAAATCAGAAAGATCCGGTTAGCCGTTTAAAAGATATAACGAAAACAAGGTGGCGTGCTGGAGAGAGCCTCTCCGCAGCACGGCCCATCGATGGATCTCGAGAACCACGGCACGTAGCGAGGAACTGATTTCGGGGAAAAATTGTCGGGAATTTGTCGAACACGTATGCAAAAGCACAGAATTTGTCGACTTTTACTTTAGAAGATAATCGCATGTACTTATTTTCAAGGGCCTATATAGTGCAGGAGCTTACTTTCAATAAATCTGTTTATTGTTCGTAGCTTATATATTATTTAATTATTTATATGGACTTCTACCCTGTCTAGGGTAATTCTGCCAGTGTCAGTGAGAAAAGATTCCAGCGCTGGACGGTGACTCATGTAGGGTGATAGTGTCATCTACAGGATCTGAAGGGCTCCTCTTGATACCATCCGGAAATGTGATGAAAAATCTTCAACTTCAATTCTTCATTCAATGTTCACAATACGGGCACTTCATTGCTTAAATTACTATCGAAAATAAGCACTGAAGACTCGAGTAAAGTATAAAATAAAAATTTGCAATTGAAAATTACGTCTTTCATTGACGGATGAAACATAAGAAATCTTTTTATTGTTCGTAGCTTCTCAATATGGCTACAAAATTATGCCGCTGTGACATTCTGTTAGATACTAGATTTAGAACACAGCCTTCTCAAGTGAACGAGACCAGAAATTGGCATTTTGGCTGAGGCTAGTATAATGCTTTTCTTTCATTTGCGAGGAAAAATCATAAACCCACATTTTAATTGTGAATTATGAAATATGCAAGCAGCATGTGTTGGACGTAAAAGGACCACTGGACGTATCAGGAACTGGACCTAAGTGACCGAAAGGGGAGATTCATCTTCAGCCTCAGCCTCCTGGAAAAAATATTGTCTACCATAAAACACCTAATTTGCGAAACGATTGTGACCGACCGTGTGATTATTTTTTTTCTTTTTTTTTTATAGCCTATTCAGTGTCCCACTGCAGGGCAAAGGCCTCCCCTCTCCCACGCCACTCGTCTCGATCTTGGGCCTCAGGACCAAAAAGTAGTATGAAAAAAATTTAAATAAATATGAAATACAAAAATTAAATAAATTTAAAATTATTTTAATATTTTTTGTAATGATGCCATTTGCGAGTAAGTAAATGGGAGAAAAAATATAGACAACAATAGATAAGTTTTGTGTTTCTCTTATATTTTTCCAAAGTGAATTTATACTCTTATTTTTGTTGGATTGACCAATAGCCTTGTATAATATTAAGAGAATTAAAGTGTGTAAATCAAATTATGTACAGTCATATTGACCATAGGAGGTATTTTTTCTAATTGTTGCAAGTCATCGTAGCACTGCCAGGTGTTGATCCACCTATCCTATATATCACTTTACTTCTTCTTCTTCTTTTCGTGTCAATGGCATTTACCCTGGGTTACAGTTGTTTTGCCCAAAAATTAGCCACGTCAATTGCATTTTGGTTGGCTTTAAACAGGTCCTCCTGTGTGCAAGCAGCAGGGCACTTTACTCTTTAAAGCAGATATTATTGTTGGTCAGCTCCTATACTAAAGGCACACAATAAGTATATGTGAATATCTTCTAAACTAAAGGTCGACAAATTCTGTGCTTTTGCATACGTGTTCGACAAATTCCCGACAATTTTTCCCCGAAATCAGTTCCTCGCTACGTGCCGTGGTTCTCGAGATCCATCGATGGGCCGTGCTGCAGAGAGGCTCTCTCCAGCACGCCACCTTGTTTTCGTTATATCTTTTAAACGGCTCACCGGATCTTTCTGATTTTTTGCATGTCGGGTCGACAAATTCACGACATTTTTTTCATATATTCAGCTCTCCGCAAAGTGGTGCGGTTCTCGAGATTCACGATGGGCCGTGCTGCAGAGAGCCTCTCTCCAGCACGCCACCTTCTTTTCGTTATATCTTTTAAACGGTGTCCCGACAAATTCTGGTTTTTGTGCGACAAATTTCGACAAATTATCGACAATTATTCTGCACACTCAAGGTCATGGAATTCCACATGGGCCGTGCTGGGGAGAACCACACTATAAAGATTGACGTTTATGGATTCTACTACAACGCTGCAAAACGGATGCGTTTTTTAGCGCTGCGTTGTGCGTTAAATGTGAGAAAGGTCTTTGTTCCTGAAATTAATATTGTTGGAGACGAAATTTGATTAAAATAATCGGGACAAAAGATTTTAGAGGTATTGCTGAAGATTGGGTTGGTTTGGCTAAATAATGGAACAATGGTTTCTATTTATAGACAATATGAAATCAGTTTAATAAACAACGAGATGACATTTTACGAGCAATAGCATTTTTGAAGTCATGTCATAATTTAAAAAACTAAAATCGGATGATTCAAAAACAAATAGGTGGAGTTTTACTTGTCTTAAATATATATTTTTTGTTGTTACATAATATCATCATCATTATCTAGGAAAATAGGGCAGGTACCTACCATGCAATTAATTTGTGGTCGATACATAATATTGGCGATAGTGGCCGTATTCTTACGGCCGTTAACGCTCTGCCTACCCCGCAAGGGATAAAGGCGTGATACATGTATGTATGTATGTACATAATATTTTGTATTTAAATTATTCATCTAGGTATAATAGAGATATATGTCATAGCACATGTCTCATAAGTCATAAGATGCCACAGATTATACATCCAACCCAGTTATCTACAGGGTGTAAAAATATTAGCTGCTTTCAAGGGGTGAATCAGCCCATGAAACTGAACTACTTTCCCTAAGGAACATAGGTCGAATATGAAAAAAATTTAGGACCTCCCATACAAAATTAGCAACCGACCAAGTGACTTTGTATGGGAGGTCCAAAAAATTTTCTCATAGTTTCTTAGGGAAAGTTGTTCAGTTTCATGGGCTGATTTACCCCTCAAAATATTTGCAGCTAATTTTTTTACACCCTGTATACAGGGTGTTAGGATAAGTACTAAGAACCTTTAAGGGGTGAACCTGCATTTGAAATTGAACACTTTTCCTCAAGAAACATAGGTCGAATTATGAAAAAAAAAAAAATCTAGCCGCCTCTACAAGATGTACCAACCGGCCAAGTCAGCATGTGACGTCCAATTTTTCATATTTCGACCTATGTTCCTTGGGGAAAGTTGTTCAGTTTCATGGGCTGGTTCATCCCTTGTAAGGCATGTAGTACTTTTTCTAACAACCCGTATAACTTACCGCTAACTATATTCACACCATACTACATCCCATACCTCAAATGCCATAAATTCACTTAGTTTATCAGGTAGCCTATAAACTGACGGTTACACAATTCCTTACAGCGTTTCTCCACTTATCCGGTCCGGCTGCCGGATGTCGGAAGTAGCCTTCCAACAATAATCGAATGCCGGATGACGCTTTTCCACCGTATAATGACATAATGGTAGAGTTCAAAGAGTACCTTTTACATGCATACTTTTTGTAGGTACGTCTGTCGCTTCGCACCGTCAGAATCCAAATTTCGGTTTGGAAAATTCCCGGATCGATGAATGCCGCATGCCGAAAGAGTGGAAAAGCATGTATAGTAGTGTAATAGATTTCTAAATCGGATCGGAAATTGACGGACCGGCAAATGACGGATGCCGGATAAGTGGCTAAAGGCCCTTACACAATTCCTTAGGCAGTGTGATGGACTGCTTGGCTGAATTATATGTAATGTACACGTAGGCACGATGATAATAATCGTGCCGTGTGATGCCGTCTTAGTATAGCATCACCCCACATCCTTCCCGCGGCTGTCGTAAGAGGCGACCAAGGGACTCGGGAGTGTTGTTGTATTACAATTTTTAGGCGACAGGCTGACAACCTGTCACTATAATCATACACATATTTTCTGAAACATCCTTACAAAACAATCGTATTCTTGCGGCCGTTAACGCTCTGCCTACCCCGCAAGGGATAAAGGCGTGATTTATGTATTGTATGTAGGCAAGATTCCGACCGATAGCCATCGAAGGCGGTTGTTCGTCGATTCGATTACCATGGAAAAGTTGATTGGAAATTATTTACTAAGCAAATAGGTATTTATTTCGTTCATGCACGTTTTTCGCCCAAAATGCAAAAGTTGATTATAATATTAGTATTTTCAACACATTAGCATTTTGAAGTCTTAATTTCCAAAAATGTTTTTTCGCTTACATTATATTAGTACGGCACATACGATTTGAATTAAGTATAATTAATATTCGCTCGTTTAAATACAAACTGCTACTGAATGTTCCTGAATATTCCTGCTACTGAATATTCCTTCCTTTACTTTATATGATGCTACTGAATATTCCTTTTTATTTAGACGTTTATGGCAAAACTCTTTTAATAAAAAAAAAAAACTTACGTAATTATTTGCCTAAGTAAAATTGCCAACTTTGAAGAATCCTGTTTCGAAAAATATAAAAATCATCTCCCTGAGAAATCCAATCCCCCATATCACCGCTCAAATCGCGGTTGCAAGCGGAAAATTCCGCTCGTTCATAAATCAGTTTTCCGTTTATTAAAACCCCCGGACACCTTAAACGTAGCTCCCCTTGCCTTTACTGCTGTGTTCGTATTAGACGCAAGAGAATTGGAACTATTGGGAATAGACTTGCGTAAAATTTCGGAATTTGGAAAGATTTTTCGCTAAAATTGACTTGTCTCATACAAGATTTCATGAGATACATTAATAAACAAAAAAATAATATAAAAATAAATGTTTTGACACCATTCAAACTATACAGATATAGGCGCATCGCATTCTAGTATGGATCTGACAGACCGCTGCGATATTTTAGCGCTCCGTCGTATCGTGCGTCAAGTGTGCGATCCAAGTCATCCATCTATTTGCATTTTCATAAAAAATATCGTTTTGTTTTCACCTGCCAGTTATCATGCCTATTAATTGCCATAGAATGTATGACGTTACACTGGTAAACTACTCGCCTACTCTAGGAATTGTCGCAGTTTTTTCAGCCACGCTTTCTAAAACAGATTTATTTCCTAGCCCTAAGACGAACCAACCAGTTTTCCCCCAGCTATCTGAGGGCGCGACTTGTTGTTCTTTTTAATCTATACTCTGCCCTTGTAATCTAACGCCCTCTATAGGCGGCCCCCACACTGTGTTTAATGTTGCCGAAGAATTGCCACACAATGTCGACAAACCAAACACAGGTTGGTAAAGATAAGCCAAGTGTGAGAAAAAGAGTGGAGAAAACGGAGAAAATACTTCTTTCGGCTCCATCAGGCGTGATTTAGATTGCCTTTTAGGGAAGCCGTGAGGGTGTTAATTTTTTTATGGTGCATTTTTATTCAGAGGTATTTGTCCGCAACATTATACAAGGTGTAAAAATATTTGCTGCAAATATTTTAAGGGGTGAACCAGCCCATGAAATTGAATAACTTTCCCCAAGAAACACAAGTCGAAATATGAGAAAATTTTTTCGACCTCCCATACAAATTATATACAAAAACCCTAATTTGGTCGGTTACTAATTTTCTATGGGAGGTAAAAATTTTTTTTTCATTATGTTCGTCGACCTATGTTCCTTGGGGAAAGTTATTCAGTTTCATGGGCCGGTTCACCCCTTACAATATTTTCAGCATTTTTTTTCACACCCTGTATAATTTGTTTTAGTGAATAGGAATTCATGTAGCAACCTTCTCTGTGAATACCTACACTCACTGCGCTCCCCTATTCAGTTATCTGCAAGGCCTAGTGAGTCTGGCAAACACTCTTGCAGGCCTAATGTCTAGTACTAGATTTTTGTATTAACTTTTTCTTATAAAGTTAATACAAACGAAACAGGTGGAATAAAATCAGGCCACAGATGGGATTCGAACCAACGTCTATTGACCTGTTGTAGATTAGTTTAGATGACTATAAAATAATTCTATTAGTGTAAAAATTATGCGCTGATACCAAAACCTCGTCTCCCCAAAAACTTTTCCAAGATTCATCGCCCCAATTCTCTTTTTAACGAACAAACAGCCGCGCCATCTGTGTAAGTAAGTAGGTAACGGGGGACATTATCATAAATTCCTGGTGATAGTCTGTGGGCGACGTAATGGGGAAATTAGAGGAGACTGGATCAGAGCTGTGAAAAATGTCGCTTCTGCCGCTTATTGGCTTAATCTATGGCGGTCGTGATAAGCTGGTGAGTTCGCTGGGACTGCCGCTGAGGTCCTGATTGACTTACAAGAAATATGATTCTGTTTTTCAGAGCTTCTTGGATTCCTTTAAATGAAAAGCATCTATGTGGTGACATCTCTTATGCAACAACAACAGGAAGATCTCCAGAGATTAGGCGTATCGATCCATACTTCTTCTTGTATTCCGTGTGGAACACCGAGTCGTCCAACGATCCGATGAACCCTAGTGTCAGAATTTTTCAACCGCCTACTACATGTAGCAGGCTTCTGACATGGTTGTGCAACGACCGCCGTCTAAGTTATCATAGACATCAACCGGGACAAACGGCTTAACGTGCCAACCGAAACAGATCCATCTATAGAAATACCCATATAGAAAAACCTATAGTTTCTAATCATGTAAGAAATATTATAACGAACCAACAGCACGGATTTCACAGCGGTAGATCGATACAAAGTAATTTAGTCTCTTATTTAACAGATGTTAGCAGTGCAATTGACAAAGGACAAGAAGTTCATGCTATATATACTGATTTTAAAAGCGCTTTCGACAAGGTAGACCATCTTTTACTCTTGCAGAAACTGAAATTTTGTGGAATATGCGGTTCACTGCTTGGTTGGTTTAAGTCTTACTTGGAGTACAGAACACAGTTAGTTACTACAAATGGCTATAAATCCCATAAATACTACGCATTGTCAGGTGTACCGCAAGACTCCCATTTAGCCCCAATCCTTTTTCTTTTATTTATAAATGATATAAATTCAGTTATAAAATATTCGAAATTCTCCTTATTTGCTGACGATTTGAAACTTTACACCATAGCTTCACCTACCGCTTGTAATCTTCTTCAGTCTGACCTAGATAGAGTTTGGAATTGGTGCACATCTAATAATATGATACTTAATATTAAAAAATGCTATCATATAAAATTTACTCGGAAAAGAATCCCTGCTTCATTTACTTACAAACTAAACGGAGCACCGCTACAAGAAGTTCGTGAGATTAGAGATTTGGGAGATTTTTTAACTTTTTACAAGTTAAAAAAATAGCTAATATACATACATAAATTTTCTTGGTAAAAGTTGTATATGTATGTATATTAGTATATATATGTATATTTTAAGTTGTAAAAATATTAGCTGCTAATATTACCCATGAAACTGGAGAACTTTGCCTTGGGAACAGGCCTATTTACTAGGTACGAAAAATATTTTGGACCACGACGCAAAATCTGTTTTCATATTTCATCCTATGTTCCTTGGAAGTTGTTCAGTTTAATGGGGTGGTTCACTTTTTAAAGTAATTGCAGTTGTTTTTTACATCCTGAATATTTTTTTTTTCAACTAAAGCATAATAATTATTCTGAGTTGAATAGAACAAACACGTTTGAACTATCTCTTAAATAATTCTATACGAATCGTCGGTATGTTTGAACATTTTATTTGCTCTTTCTTTCTCTGATTGTTGATTGCAACTTTTATCGGAAAATTCTTGCTAAGAGGCTAAAAGATTTGATATTTTGCGATAGCGCCTTTTATTTTTATTTTTCAGCAGTCAAGTAAGTTATTTAAGCCAATTTGTATTTAAATCAGTAATTGATTTCTAAGTTGCATATTTTCTTTATTAAAAAATCTAAGTTATAAACTCAAGCTTAAAAGATTTGTATTGATGAAATTGTGGAAAAATTTGTCTGTCTAAATAAAGTATTTAAATATCCGTGAAAAACTAAAATAAAATGTAAATATTTTCGATATAGACTGCGAGAAAACTAGCACATTCGTACCAATTCCATTGTCGTGAGATGTCGACTTACAATAACATCACCCCATTTCAATCCGTCTGCGAGGTGAGTACGTCTATGGCTATATATACTCGTATTCCCAAAATTCGGGGAACCCCATGTCCGGCAGTGGACTTTTGTAGCTGTAGAAGTAGAAATAAGACTGTTCTTAGGCGGATCGCACACTAGACGCACGACGGAGCGCAAAAACATCGCAGCGGTCTGTCAGATCCTTACTAGAAATATCACTTCCCATACTAAAACCTTACTCGACGGACGACGCTGCTATAGCGCTGCGTCAGCAGCGGTTGAGCGGTTTTAGTATGGGGATTGACATTTCTAGTATATGTAGATCTGACAGAACGCTGCGACATTTTAGCGGTCCGTCGTGCGTTAAGAGTGCGATCCACCACAGAAGCATAGAGTTCAGACGTTGTTGAGAAACCAAGTCGAGAACATCGTCGCGAATCAGAACATTGACATCACACAAACAGTCGAGGACAAGCCATAAGATTGTGTGGGTCACAGAGTCGATGAACTACCCGATGAACCCAATTCGAGAACATCGTCATTAGCGTCGCAAATCAGAACATTTCAGGCTGCATATGTGACGCAAACTGTGGGGGACAAGTTAAAAGATTGTGTGGGTCACAGAGTCGATGAACGACCCGATGAACCCAATTCGAGACCATCGTCATTAGTGTCGCGAATCAGAACACTTCAGGCAGAATATATGACGCAAAATGTGGGTGACAAGTCAAGAGTGGGGTAAGGCAAAGAGAATGATGATACACACACATACACAAATCACTCCTTTACCCCTTGCGGGGTAGGCAGAGCGTTCACGATCGTAAAATTACGGTCGTTATCGCCATGTCTGATAAGTATTGAGGCCCCCATCATGGCCCCTTCAGATGACTCGTGTATCACTGTAGTGACAGGTTGCCAGCCTGTCGCCTAAGGTTGTAATACGTGGTAATAAACATGAATCACTCGAGTCCCTTAGTTGTCTCTTTACAACACCCGCGGGAAGAATTAGGGTGATGCTATTCTATGCCGGCATCACACGGATGATGATACTCTTTTACCTCATACCAAACATCTTACACCTTAAGTTGATGTGCCAAAGTTTGGGAGCGATGTTTGAATTGTCGGTGTCAAGTGAGGCCCGGTTTGGGGACCCCAGGCCCTATTCGAGCCCCCGGGGGTCCCAAAGTTCAGTTGCGTGTCGTGTGGTGGAAGTTTGTCGTTGTAGTTGGCGTTATTACCCACAGGCGTTATAGTTTTACAATTAAGTTGTACTAACTTGTAATAACAGCATTGGCCTATGCAACGAAACTACAGGCTACAATTCTACAGGTGAAGTTTGATGTACATTGCGTAGCCGGCGGGACATTATAACACCAGGATTTTTGACCCGCTACGCAATGTATATCGAATTTTACTTGTAGAATTGTAGCCTGTAGTTTCGAAAAACGAGTTGACTGTTGCCGGTGATGATAATAGGAGGAAAGAAACATACATACATATATCACGCCTTTGTCCCTTGCGGGGAAGGCAGAGCGTTAACGGCCATAAGAATACGGTCACTAGCGCCACGTCTGACATTTTTTTATGGATTGTTTTCCAAGGTTGTTTCAGAAAACATGTGTATTACTATAGTGACAGGTTGTCAGCCTGTCGCCTAAAAATTGCGTATTGCGTATTGCGTATTGCGTATATTGATATGCGTATGTATGTATGTATAAATCTTTAAATCTACTCAACAGATTTTAATGCAGTTTTTTCTTGAATCTCCCAATCTATCAAAGATAAAGATAGATTGAGTGATTCAAGAAAGAGGTTTATGTTATGTATGTATAGTACTTGCCGGGAAAACAACAACGGGAAAAGGCGGATCGCACACTTGACGCACGACGGAGCGCTAAAATATCGTAGAGTTCTGTCAGATACATACTAGAAATGTCAATCCCCATACCAAAACCGCTCAACCGCTGTCGATGCAGCGCTATTCGCAGTGTCGTCCGTCGAGTGCGGTTTTAGTATGGCGAGTGACGTTTCTTATATGGATGTGACAGACCGCTGCGATATTTTTGCGCTCCGTCGTGCGTCAAGTGTGCGATCCGCCTCCCTAGTACCTATTTCTACATGAAATAGTTCAGGCAATGGAATGGAACTTACCGCCCTAATCTAAGTTAAAGCCGAGAGGAAGCAACTCGCTGATTTCCCTAGCTGGCTTCTCACAACTGCATGCTAGCTTTGCTGTGACGTTTTACTTTGGTACTATAGCATTTTCGCGTAAGGCGGATCGCACACTTGACTAACGACGGAGCGCTAAAATATCGCAGCGGTCTGTGAGATCCATACCAGAAACGTTACTCCCCATGCTGAAACCGCACTCGACGGATGACACTGCGATAGCGCTACATCAACAGCGGTTGAATGGTTTTAGTATGGGGAGTGAAGTTTCTAGTATGGATCTGACAGATCACTGCGATATTTTTGCGCACTGTCGTGCGTCAAGTGTGCGACCCGCCTTAGTACCTATGGCAATAGCGATCGTTGACATAACTACCACTGTACTCGTACTTTAGATAGCGATATATCGTTTTCCTCATTAAATGTATACGATATGAATATCTCTTGAGTACAGGGATACAAGCCAAGCCTCTGCAGTGAACTTGGATTGTATCCCTATACTCTAGCGTTAATCATTATCGTTAACATTTACTGAGGAAAACGATACATCGCTTTCTAAAATACGAGTAAAGTGGTAGTTAATGTCAACGAACGCTATTGCCATGCTAACGCGAAAATACTATAGTTATTATTGCGTCCCGTGTGATGCCGGTTAGAACAGCATCATCTCATTTTTACCGGATCCAATCAACAGGACATCAAATTAGGATTAAATGAATAGAAAATAAATAACTATATTTAAAACTAACGGGTTATAAAGGGGGGTAGCTTTTTTACTTTAAAACATTATCAAAATAATAACATTCTTTTAAGCAAAAAATACAAACTAGGTTTGACTAATATTTCAATTCCGAGGATGAAAAAGAATACGTGTATGGTGCAAATTAATTGACAAACTTCCGTGTGGAGCCGGCATAGAATAGCATCACCCCATGTGGGAGTATGGCAATATCCCCCTAATGGGGGAGGTCCATGGCCAGCAGTGGCGGTGTAGCGCAGTGGTAGTGCGACTGCCTGTGACGCAGAAGGTTCCGAGTTCACTCACAATGTTGATATTAATCACTTTTGGAATTTATTCCCAGTCTGGTTAGGACATTGCGGGTTAAACCACCGGATTGTCCGTATGAAAGATGGTTCCGTGTTTCGGATGGCACGTTAAGCCGTAGGTCAAGGTTGCTGTCTATGATCACTTAGACGGCGTCGTTACACAACCATGTCAGAAGCCTGATACTTGTAGAAGGCGGTTGAAAAACTCTGACACTAGGGTTCATCGGGTCGTTGGACGAATCGGTGTCCCACTAGAAAAGAAGAAGAAGATTGGGGAGGTCCATGGTCAGCAGTGGACTACTGTAGTTGTCATTTGCTGTCGAAGCTGCTAATACAATGTAAATTAAAATTGACATGCCTAACTTCCCCGTGTCTGAATTTAGGCTTCTAAAGTTAAGTACAGGCTTCAAATAATCGCTAGTGGGATAAAGGCTAAAAGCTAGCCAAATTTGCTTCGTTATATCCACATAAAGTTAGGAATTTCGAAAGCAGAAATCTGAATCTATTTACGATCGCTAAATGGATTTAACGGAATTTCATCAATTCTATGTAACAAGGTATTGTATTTGTGTATATGGACCAAAGATATAGTTTCATTAACGATCCAAGCCAAAAAATGATAGATGATTTGGTTTCGATTATGGCACGCATTTTGTAGCGTATTTTTTACATTATCGTTTCGAGCTACTTACTACATTATATATAAGTACTAGCTTTAACTCGCGGCTTTGTCCGCGTTGAGTACGCGTAGTAAGGAATTAAAAATGGGCTGTGTATTGTTTGTGCGATTTTTTTAACCTAAATAAATATAAGATTTAATTTTCTTTTTTAGGGTTGAATACTGAAAAAGCAGAAACACGTTATTTAGGTATTTGTAAGTTCGAAGAAGGTATATGAAAGAGGCTAAAAAGCCCCAAGTATTTGCTGTTTTTGACAATTCATAACTTTCATCCCCTTTTCTCTCTAATGACTTTAAAATTCTACCGTAATGCAAAATTTGAAGTAAATTAATAGTAGATTACGTACTTAGGCATGTAACCTGCCAATAACAACCGAGGTTTTTTGACGAGGTTGTTATTGATGTTACATCCGTGGTACGTATACTGTTTTACATATCGAATGAAAAGTGAGTAAAATAAAGCGATAAATACAAGAAAACGATACATAAATGATGATTGTATCGTCTGGTATTCAAATTGCACCACTAAACTTTTTTTTCTATGATTGAAAATATTGAATTATTTTTAAAGAAACATATCCTAACATAAAGTAGATTTTTTTTTATCGTAGGGATATTAGTAGTTTTTACTTTTGTTATTGTAATATTGAGTAAAAATTCGACAAACTCATTTATTGAGGTTATAAAAATACAGATTAAAAATATAATTCCCGCGTTCAAGCAACACCATTCTTAGCGGCCAGTTCGAAATTTAAAATCTCCTATTAAAAATAAGAAGAAATTGATTTTAACTTTTTAATTGCCGCGATTCTATTGGTTCTTTTTCTAGTTCTACATTTAAAATTACTTACAGGCTTAGTTTTAAAACCTCGCCTGTAATGTGAACTTACAGGTCGTGTTTTTTGACAGTAATGACCTACTTTCAGAGAATGAGATATGTAAATAGGTATATTAAAGGAATAAAAAGTTTCATACAAACTTTCATCTCTCGTTTTACCCCCTTAGGAGCTGAATTTTTTAAAATAATTTCTTAGCGGATTATAACATCATCGTAGCTATCTGTATAATAAATAATAAATAAATAAATATCCTGGACAATTCACACAGCGCCATCTAGCCCCAAACTAAGCAAAGCTTGTACTATGGAAACTAGATAGCTGATACTAATACATATATACTTTTTTTTTTGTAAATAAATACATATTATACATAGAAAACACCCAGACTCAACACAAATATTTAAAAATTGACTTAACAAATATTTGTGTCCGGTGGGGATCGAACCCACGACCCTCGGCGTAGAAGGCAGGCATACTATCCGCTACGCCATCGGGACAGTCACGTTACAACCTGTCTCGTAAAGTAGTTTAGGCTGTGCGTTGATAGATGAGTCGGTCACCTTTACGTTTTATATAAGGTGTAAAAATATTAGCTGCAAATACTTTAACGGGTAAAACTGAACAACTTTCCCCAAGAAACATAAGTCGAAATATTAGAAAATTTTTTGGACCTCCTCCATCATATGCAAATTGACTTGGTCGGTCGGTAACTTTGTATGGGAGGTCCAAATTTTGTTTATATTTCGACATATGTTGCTTGGGGAAAGTTGTTCAGTTTCATGGGATGATTCACTCCTTAAAATATTTGCAGCTAATTTTTTTACACCCTGTATGTATGACTACCTAAACATCTGTCATTATCAGCAGTCGCCAATATCATCACCGTGTTAAAATTACGTACCCATTCAAAAATATTAAGTTTATCTGTAACAAAGAAATAAAAAATTGAATACCTCTCCGAAACAAATAGAACTCTAAATATCCAAATTTTTCTCAAAGGTCTTCAACGTCCAACATTCTGATAAAAAGCTAAGGGCATGTAAATCACACACCAAAATGTAATATCCAATTTTCCTTTGTAAAAGGACCTATATAATTCACAGCAGAATCCTTGTCCCAACTCGGGTCTAGGGACTGTTTCTATTAATGCATGCAATGTACAATAGAGAACTTTCTTTTATTTTTTAAATTATTATTCTAGTCGCTGGATGGATGGCGCTGTGCTTGGTATGTTACCGCAAATAACGAAAGGTAATATTAAGTTTGTGTTTTTTTTAAACTTGGAATCGGACTCATTTGGAACGAAAGAGTCCGTGCATGCCAGACTGTCAGTCAGTGTTTGCAATGGTTTTTTAGTCTTTTGGCTTTGGAATTTACACTAAAATCTAGTAACATAGTCGGTTCAACGCCATATAACGAGTCCTTGGAATACTAGTATTTTTTAATTCTCAAAAAGACTATTTCATACATTTTATTTAATTTCTGCTCTATAACATTGTCATAAAAGTTTGTCAGGGTTAGATAGAGTTGATAGTGAAAAAATCAGAAAGTCACCGTACGAAATGTTTATATGTATAACAGACAAATAATATTATATATTATATATTGGCAAAAAATATTATCTGACGTCACAACATGAAAATCCTTATGTGACAGGCCGTCTCGCAAGTACATTTCACAGATATTTGAAGAATCATTCTGTTTCTTGGACGAAATAACCACTGGACGCGAAACGATGTCATTTCACCCTTTACCCCTCTAGCCACAAACCCTGAAATTTTGCCAAAGTTATCTAACCGCAACCGTCAGTGTCGCTTCAGTGCTACGAGAGAAAACATCGATTTAAAAATGGTGAAATGTGCTGTATTGCTTTGTAAAAACTATAGCCATCGTACAAGCAATATTTCTTTTCACTCGTTAGTATATTTTTATCCTGTATATTGTGTTATTTACGTAGAAAATTAATAAAATATGCAAGACTGGATCGTATAATACGACACAATAAAAAAGGTCATATTTTATAGAACATTTCAACCAATATTTGATCGTACTCTAATTAGTCGGTTATTATCAGTCATTTTTTCATTCGTTCAACAATTACATTCAGTCTAGTGCTATTCAACTTTCGATGAAGGATATCGATAAAAATAATAGTAAAGTCTATTTTATTTACAAGTGACCTAAAATGTAAACAAACCATTTGCTATATAACCTCGTCGATAGATTTTACTAAGGTTCATTGGGTCGTTGGACGACTCGGTGACCCACACAAAGAAAGAAAGAAACTTGGGAAGGCCTTGACTTCGTCTCATCCCTCCAATATTACTCGACCAGAAATTGATCCATTTTTGTCTATTGTCATAACGTACTATTTTATCCGGCATGAAAGTGTTTCTATTTTAAACTGACATCACAGTATTAAAGGTCCAGTTTTTAACACTTAAAGTTTTACATGTACTTACCTGTTATATGTTTTTTTAGGAATAAGTTGATCAAAAACTTCATTCAATTCGTTGTCGATTATCGACTATGGTACAGCACTGTCTTTGACTTACTTCATAAACCGGAAAAAATCAAAACTGTCAGAAGTAAAGAGATGATGATGTATGAATAATATTTGTCCTTTCCTCCCTCCCCCCCAATATTGGTTGAATGAGTTTTCAAACAAATTTTATACGTTTCGCGTCCAGTGGTTATTTCGTCCAAGTTCTGTTTCAATGTAATAAGTACTTTATTGATTTGTAAAAATACTGTTAGAACGATATTTTAGTTCAGAATCAAATGTATTCTTTGATCTGTTTGGTTAATAATATTTTGTTTGAGCATACGAAAAGCTAGAGTGTTTTCTAAAACTGAAAAGTAATATGCTGTTTGCAGAATTAATCACACGTTCCAAATTTATTTAAAAAATAAATAATCCGTAGGTATTACATTATTTTATTGTGATGTTTTGCATAATACAGTTTGAAACTTAGCAGAATATGTATAGAGTAAAAACTATCCGGGAACAGTCGGACAGAGTGATAAATCTCCGGGATTGATTCCCAGGCGCTAGAGTCTACAGGTCAACATGGTACTTAGCTGAGACGGTTCTCTCACTTAAAGGCCGCTGCTGTGCCTTTTTAGTGCATCTGTGACGCACCTTAGACACTGCGATAGCGCTGCGTCAACAGCGGTTGAGCGGTTTTAGTATGGGGATTGACATTTCTAGTATAGGTCTGATAGACCGCTGCGATATTTTAGCGGTCCGTCGTGCGTTATGTGTGCGATCCACACCACAGACTCATGACGATGCCTGGTTCTCCGGTCTAGCCATCAAAAGGCTTAAACGACACGTTCAAGTCTCTTATTCTACTATCACCTGTAGAGCGTGCGGAAAAAGCCATGCCGCTCCCGTATCGGCTTATACAGGGTGTAAAAATTTTTGCTGCAAATATTTTAAGGGGGGAATCAGTTCATGAAACTGAACAACTTTCCCCAAGGAGCAAAGGTCGAAATATGAAAAAAAATATTTGGGCCTCTCAGGTTGACTCACTCGGCTGCTACATTTTGTATGGGAGGTCTAAAAATTTCTTTCATATTTCGACCTATGTTTTTTAGGGAAAGTTGTTCAGTTTCATGGATTTCCCCCCTTCACCCCTTAAAATAATTGCAGCTAATATTTTTACATCTTATATAGGCACAAAAAACTTGCCTCAGAGACTGATTAAATCATCTGTCACAGACGTACGAGGTCAATGGTGAGGATTATACGTTAATTTCTGCGTGCGTGCTTTTAAGAAAAGCCGACACAGTGTCATAACTTACGATTACAAACGACAATAACATACCACAACAGCCAGTTTTCTCCTGTACAAGGCAGCTACACTACTAGTCTAGAGGATGGAAATCGGAATTCTGGAATTTCGAAAACCGGAATATCGGAAAAACTTTTCCGTTATTTTCAGTGCTACAAAACCGTTATAACGGGTTGTGGAATAGTGAGACATTTTTGAGCTGTCTTTATGTATTTTTATAATTTATTGCACATAACCACAGATTTGTAATACCTACACCCTATTTTGAAAAAAAATTGTCTCATAACTACCGAAATACCTACTTACGATTCTGAAAAAAAAAAAATCTATCTGTGATTTTGTTTATCGCAGTTTATCAAAATACGAATTACTCATCATCATCTACTTTAGAAAAAAAATCAGGACTTTAAAAATAACGTGGCGATAGCGGCCATTTTCTTACGGCCGTTAACGCTCTGCCCACCCCGCAAGGGATAAAGGCGTGATATATGTATGTATATATGTATCTACTTTAGGGCATTGCCCTTGTCGGTAGAGTATCCGCCAGTATTCACTGTCTGTCATAAATACTCCCTTATAAGGGAATGTGGACTTTTATGTCTGGCTGTATCTGACAGATCTCGAGTTAGTTTATGGTGACATACCAGATGGCGTTGTGCTAGTTTTACGTTTGGACATTTGAGTTATATTGATACTCTCTCTCTCTCTCTTCGTGTGGGACACCGAGTCATCCAACGACCCAATGAACCCTAGTTTCTGATTTTTTTAACCGCCTTCTACAAGTAGCAGGCTTCTGACAGGGTTCAATTAGTCATTTTTCCTTGGAATGAATCTTCTTAAGTTAAGCTCAGCGCCATCTATGTACCCTTGAAAACGGGCTAAAAATTGCCTATTACTCGTAGAACCGGAATTCTGGAAAAGAGCTCCTAAACCGATTTCAGAACCGGTTTAAGGAACTTCCTATTTTACTTGTCCTAGCCACTAGAGTATGCAGCACTAAAAGTGAACCACTCAGCGTTATTGCGCTCGTAAATATCCGGCTATGACTCGAATCGCATGTTGCATCAAAACTGAGTGTGCTAGTGTATTAGCAAATATTACTAAGTAACACACACACATATCACGCCTTCGTCCCTTGCGGGGTAGGTAGAACGCTATTCATTCATTGGCCTCGTACGTCGGTGACAGACGCTAACGGCTGTAAAAATAAGGTCTCACTACGTCTGATAAATATTGAAGGCCCTTTCAGATGACTCATGCATCAGTGTGGTGACAGGTTATCAGTATGTTGCCTAAAGTAGAAACTAACAATGCTTATAATTTGTGATGACGTGTTGTTTATATTTACATTTTACTTGGATCTACGTTGTCTATTTTAATGTCGTTTGAGTGTAGATGCAGGTATTTGATCATAAATCATAAATCATAAATCATAAATCATTTATTAATTCATCAACACAGGTAAGAAAATACAAGGTGTTAAAATACAAAGAAAGAACGCTGTGATGTACCGTACGATCATTGGCCTCTTACATCTGCTACTATATTTATTTTAACTAGTCGCAAATTTGCAAATGCAGAAAAAATATAGAAAAATATCCTCCATCTTGCCAATTGTTAGACCAATCATGATGAAATTCTTCGAGGTGTAAATTTTTGACACATTGATCGCATCGCATGCATTACAGGAGGTCGATTTTGTTGTGACATTTCTTGTTGTATTTCTAGAACTTAATCGATTATTTTTTTATTTTGTTGTTTTTCTAGGATGTCGGGAATGCGGTCCTCAAGAAGATAAGAACAATAAAGTAACCCCAACAGCTGACTTGGCATTTCCATCAGAATGTCTACTGAATGGATCCGGTCGGAAACTATCGCATTATGATATTTTTTTCGATCATCCATGGCTTATCCGCGTTGTGTCTAATTCCATGGAAAATTGAATCGTCTCTCTCTGTTTTGCTATTCGTGAATTAATAGAATATTGATCTATTTCTTCTATATTTAAGAGCTTTGGCTCTTGTCGGTGGAGCATCGTTTTCATTATTATTCCTTGATATTGATGCGTACATAATAATATTTCGCTTATTTTGCAACCACTGTCAACAAACTAAAAACCGTAACTATTATTTACAACTACCATCTTTTGCAAAGTTTACTAGTAATTAGAACAGTGATTACTCTCGATAGGTACAGATAGGGACAATGGTAAAAATAAGTCACAGAATTTTGATATGCTGGATCGCACAATTAACGCACGACGGAGCGCTAATATATCGCAGCGTTCAGTCGGATCCATGCTAGAAACATCACTCCCTATACTGAAACCGCTCAACCGCTTTCGATGCAGCGCTATCACAGCGTTGTCCGTAGAGTGCGGTTCTAGTATGGGGAGTGTCGTTTTTATTATGGATCTGACAGACCGCTGCGATATTTTAGCGGTCCGTCGTGCGTTAAGTGTGCGATGTGCCATATTTGATCTAATCTTTCCTTACCTAAACCTTTACCTATAATAAGCTTATAAGTATTCGAATATACCAATTCATGAAAGGTGACTTGTCTTCCCCTTTCAGTGATGAAACTTGGGAAAGATTAAGTCTTTTTGCCATTCTTTACTGATAAAAAATTCAATATAGGGCGGGTTTAATAACCGCCCTAGTATTGATCTTTTCAACTCCACCGGAAGCGAATTTTTTCGCATCGTCGGCTAAATTAATTTCTTAGCGGAAATTTCTGGTAATTGAAACTTTAGATCGCGCAAAAAAGGGGCCAACTTTGAGTCTCGAACTGTGCTGTTTAATTATTTGAAGATTTTAAAAATTGATACCCTAAGACTGTAAGATACGGAGAGAAAAAAAGAGTAAGTAAGTAAGGAAAGATTATCATTTTGTTTCATCATTCTCCTTGCCTTATCCCGTAGTCAGTAGTTTTAGCTCGCTAAAACAACAAACAAGCAAACATACAAACTTTTGCATTTGTAATATTAGTAGTATGTTCTTTATTAACATGGACTGTATTGTAATGGTAAGTTAATACATACCTACATACATATATCACACCTTTATCCCTTGCGGGGTAGGCAGAGCGTTAACAGCCGTAAGAATACGGTGGCTATCGCCACGTCTGACATTTTTGAGGATTGTTTTCCAAGGTTGTTTCACAAAATATGTGTGTCACTATAGTGACGGGTTGCCAGCCTTTCGCCTAAAAATTGTTACACATCAATACTCTCGAACCCCTTAGTCATCTCTTACGACACCACGGGAGAGTGGGGTGATGCTATTCTAAGGCGGCATCACACGGCAACATTATACTAAGGGCTATAGGGTGGTTATTCGAAATCGCGTTCTTCGGCTGATTCCCGTAGTCGTTTTCATTTCTCATGATATGACTTAATGTGATACTCCAGGTCAAATTCTAGTATAAAACAAAGGTATACTTCAAATAGGCACTCATCCAAGAATAATATTTTTCGAGATATGGGCATTTAAAAATTATCCACCCACGGGAATCAGATTCTGTGACATGGGAATCAGAAGTAGGATATTTCTGGTAATAATTGTGTGAAACTATTGGTTAGAAAATAATATAAAAAAGTAATGAAACAAATCATAAGTACTTAGGTAACTAAGTAACTAGGTATATCGAAGTAGGTGACAAGAGTAATAGGCATGTTAGGTAAATAAGCAACAAGGCAAGTATGTCATGTTAGGTAGATAAGTAACTAGACAAGTAGGCACTTAACTAATATAGATGTGAAGCTATTTATCTAGTTACCTATCTAATTAGGTACTTATTTAATACCCTAACAACATAGCTACGTATCGATATAACATAATAGGGACAACGACAGGGAAAAATATTGCGAAAAAATATATTTGCAAAAGTGAAATTTTGCATTTAAGATGTTTTACAAAATATACGTTTTACGCAAGAGGACAATGCTTCTCAACGATTTAGGCACATGCAATGATAAGTCTCATGTAAAATTTAGTGAAAAGCTGATTTCCGTTGTCTTTTATACACGGGAATCAGTGTGACGGGAATCAGAAAAAATCGAACAATGGCGATTGTTGCGAATTGACGCAGTTTTATGCTATAATTAAAACATTTAAGTTAGTAAACCTTAGGGTCTTTAAATTAGGTATGAAGTAGTCACCTTGTTACTTTTACTTTAATTTTAAACCAACAAACGGGAATCAGTTTCGAACCTTCGTAGTTCGGGAATGCTGCACAAGCGGCACCTCTGCTTCCCATGGTGCACAGAACACTACTGGGAGATAACGATGGGGGATAGAACTCACTTTCGGGGCGTTTAATTAGGGATGTACGCGGACTTTAGTGAAGTTCCACGGGAATCAGAACTTGTTGCCGGACATTTTTAAATTAGCTTATAGAACAAAATCTAATATTTTCACAGAAATGAAATATTTTTTTCCGTGACTATTGTACCCCTGTTTTATCATGTAGAAATAGTTTGAATAGATAAGTTATACAGAAAAAATATATAGGCATTATTGTATCGAATTTTGGGGCGCGGACACGTTCCGGGAATCAGATTTCGGCAGTTTGAATTTTTTTTTTACCATCTTGGCATGATCCTATACTTAAGTTTCATAATGTCCCAGTTAGAATCAAGTATGAACTATCCAATAAAAAATATATCGTGTCTTTGTTTTTAAAAAACTATGGTGTTTTGGCCCCGGACAATGAAAATTTACGCTCCGAAGAAGCACCCTATAACTCCGTAGGATTCAGTTAGCAGTCGCAAAATACAAATAATATCCGCCACGGCGCTCGGTGGACATATTTTATGCACAGGTCTACAAGGAAACCGACTAAACCGAGCATATTCGCATGAAGAGCTGTGGTAAGGACTTTTACATTTAGCGATCTTAAGAAAACTTTTTTAAAATAAAGGGACATAACATGTTGGGACACCTGATACGACATGAACAGTTATTCAAAACAATTATTGAAGGAAAGATCGACAGAAAGAGAGGGAGAGGTAGGCCAAGAAGAAGTTATTTAGATCAAGTGAAGGAAAGAATAATGGCCATGACGTATAGGGAGGTCAAGGAGAAGGCGGAGGATAGAAACATCTAGCGGATGCTCCACCGACAAGAACAATGAGCTCTTCAATATAAGAAGAAGAAATAGGAACATAAACCTACAAGGATCAATCTTTACTGGGAAAATGTAATTTAATCTTATCTGTACTATAAATATGTAAACGGCAAACTCAAGTGTCCACACTGTGCACAGGAGTTTGGCGGATCGCACACGTACCGCACGACAGAGCGTTAAAGTATCGCTGCGGTCTGTCAGATCCATACTAGAAACGTCACTCCCCATACTGAAACCGCTCAACTGCTGTCGACGCAGCGCTATCGCAGCGTCGTCCCACGACGTCCGTGAGTCAAGTGTGCGATCCGCCTTAAATATACTACCAAAGATAAAACAAAGACATCAAAGATTATTTTAAAAAAATAGGACATCAAAGGTGTTCTGCGCAAGTTGTCATACCTCATGCTACGTTATTTTAAACTGTTGTAAATTTGTCAAACTATCTTATATCTTATCTTCCATCATCTATACTTCATGCGATATCATCATCATCAGCCCACATCCACCCACTGCAGGGTATATGCCTCTTCTCTACCGCGCCACTCCTCACGGTATTTTGCCAAGCTCATCCATTGAGACTTGGTCGATTTAACGATGTTATCGAACCACTGGGCTGATGGTCTACCCACTGGTCTTTTTGCTCCCCTTGGCCGCCACTGTTCTTTACGTGTGGGACGTAAGTCGTCCAACGACCCGATGAAACCTAGTATCAGAATTTTTCAACCGCCTTCTACAAGTAGCAGGCTTCTGACATGGTTGTGTGACGGCCGCCGTCTAAGTGATCATAGACAGCAACCGGTACCTACGGTTTAACGTGCCATCCGAAACACGGAACCATCTTGCTTACGGACAATCAGGTGGTTCAGCCCGCAATGTCCTAACCAGACTGGGAACAAATTACAAAATGATAAATATCAAATTTGTGAGTGACCCACTGAGAATCGAACCCGGAACGTTCTGCGTCAGAGGCAGTTGCACTACCACTGCGCCACATCGGTCGTCACTCTGAGACTCTAGTTTACCATCCATTCATTCTCCTGGCCAAGTGTCCGGCCCATCTCCATCGTGATTCGCTTATTTACATCTTCGAGTTTCGTCCTACGTCGAATTTCGTATTCATTGTTCATTCGGTATACTGTACATATTTTCCCAAAGTGTCGCAAGGTGTAAAATGCCTGGCAAACACTACGATGCCGTGTGCTGGACACAAGAAAATGTGCCGTAGATATCCCATATGATAATATATTTCGCGCTGCGGCTCCGCGATGCCTCTCTAATGTATGTTGTATAAATAAGTACGATATATAGAACATGGCGCGTGTCGGAGCTTTATGATATGACTGGAGCTGCGCTTTATAGGGATTTCGACATATTTTAAGCATAAAATTTTATAAGAGAGAGATGTAAGTCAGGAAGTAGAGAGCTGTTAGAAGGAAAACAGGGAACACACACTTTACATCATCACATAAGCACACAGCAGTAACTACACATAGCAAATCACAGCTGGACGCAGGTCTCTGTCAGGGCAGGACCAGGTTTTGCCCATCTAGTCGCAACCAGCCGTTTTCTTTTAGTCATCAGGCTGGAGGGCGTCCAACGCTTTGCTTACCGAGATGCAAGAAGCGAGAATCAAGTAAATCAAGAAAGAACTCAAATAACAGTCACACTGCCTTACCGTCAGGTCAAAGATTAAGCAGTTTATTGAGTGACTTATCATTAACCTTACTTATCAAGAAGTTACTACTAAAAACAATTTGATTTGCCCACGTGTTTAAAATTGAATCACTGAAAAATACTTATCATGTAACAGATAAACGATAACCCTGATGCAGTAAGTAAAGATAATTACTGATAAATTATCAAATAACAATTAAATTTACGACTAGCAACATGTTTCGAATAGCAATATTTATTTTGTTTATAGCAATAGCGACAGTTTTTTGTGATAAAGATGACAAAAAATATAGAAATGTAGATATAGATGAAGGAGCAGTATTGGGAGAAAAATATTGGGATGGAGATTTCTACGAGTTTTATGGAATACCTTATGCCACTGTGCCTACTGGGAGAGATAGATTTAAAGTAAGTAATTTTTTTTTTGAGTCTAGAAAAAATATTATTACATGCATAGAAAAATACCTCTAATAAAACAAATAGCAAGAAATCATTGCTGATTTTTCTCATTTAAATTTTTTTTTAGGCCCCACTTCCAGTAAAACCACGAGAACATGTTTTAGGAGCAGACGACAAGAAGACCATGTGTCATCAAACATTCTACTCTCCAGATGTTGATACTGACGTTATCCACTTAGGAGGTGTAGAAGATTGCCTTGTTATGAACCTATTAGTGCCCGAAATTGCTACCGAAGAGAATCTAGTTCCAGTAATGGTATACATTCACAGTGGAGCCTTTGCAGGAGGAAACGGCAATATGGCCAAATACCACTATCTTGCAAGACGAGATGTCATAGTCATCAGCTTCAACTACAGGCTAGGAGCCATTGGATTTGCTTGTCTTGGAAATGAAGCGATACCTGGTAATGCTGGAATGAAAGACCAAGTTGCTGCGCTAAGATGGATTAATAAGAATATCAAAAAGTTTGGTGGAGACCCTAATAAAGTTACTTTGGCAGGATTTAGTGTTGGTGCAGCTATGGCTGAGTTGCTAGCGCTATCAAAAACTACTGATGGTCTCATAGAAAAACTGATTTTAGACAGTGGTTCAGCTTTGTCACCGTATGCTGTTAATAGAGATCCTCTAAGCACAGCTTTGAACATAGCTAAATCAATGGGATATAACGGCACCACATTTGACGAACTGACTGAATTTTATTTGGGAGCTAAAGCAGATGTTTTAGCTGCGAAAAGTATCAACTTCTTTTTACCTAATAGTACTTTTGGATTTGCACCGTGCATTGAAAATAATATCAAAGACGTGGAGCCTTTTCTTACTGAAGACCCTTTGAAAATTATGCAAGAAGGAAAGTTTAAAAAGTTACCGGTATTAACAGGGTTTTCTAATAAAGAAGGTATAAGCAGAGTCATTAAATTTGACGAGTGGAGCAAGAAAATGAATGAAGATTTCGCTGATTTTCTTCCTGCTGACCTTAAATTTGACAATGTAAAGTCACGAGATGAATTCATTAAGAGAGTAAAAGAATATTATTTCAAGAACAACAAAATATCTGAAGAGAACTTCGAAGGCTACATAGACTACTTTTCAGATGCTATGTTTAAGTATTCTATAATGAAGTCTGCGAAGTTGCACGTTGAAAACTCTCCGAAACCCGTATTTTTCTATGAATTTTCGTATGTGGGGACGTTAAGTACACAACACCGTTTTATGGATAAGCTCAAAGCCGCTAGCCATCGGGACCAAACGTCCTATATCTTGGATTTCTATTCATTTACAAATAACATAGCGGATTTGACTATAAGAGATCGCTTGACTTGGATGTGGACAGACTTTGTGAAATACGAGTAAGTTGCTGGTTTTTCTCTGTATCTCTTTTTTCGCATGGGACACCGAGCCGATGAACCCTAGTGTCAGAATTTTTCAACCGCCTTCTACATGTAGCAGGCTTCTGACATGGTTGTGTAACGACCGCCGCCTCCGGGACCTACGGCTTAACGTGCCATCCGAAACACGGAACCATGTTACTTACGGACAATCGGCACGTTCAGCTAGCAATGTCCTAACCAGACTGGGAACAAATTCACAAAGTGATAAATATCAACTTTGTGAGTGACCCACCGAGAATCGAACCCGAAACCTTCTGCATTAAAAGCAGTCGCACTACCACTGCGCCACATCGGTAAAAATAAATAAATTTTGCATAAAATAGGTACCACACATTTTACGTAAGTCAAAACGCTAGATTAGGTATATGATTTTTCTTTTTTTAATATCATGTGATATTTAATCTGAACTTATAAACTTCAGGAACCCTACCGCCTACGAGAGTGAACTGATTGACTACAAATGGCAGAAATATACTGAAAAAGAACAGGACTATCTCCACATCGACCTTAAAACTGAAATGAAGAAGGGCGTTTTTAAAGATGGATATGACTTTTGGAACAAAGTGTATGAAAAGTTTTACTTTAGTGCTGTTTAGTCTCTACCCTAGATAAGTCATTGATATGAGGTAAATACAATATAAACTTTATACGGGGTGTAAGGGACAGCGTCCCGAATACTGATAGGGTGCAAGCAGACCAAACTGAATAACTTTCCTCAAGGAACATATGTCAGGAAACGTCAAAAACTTTTTGGTTTTCCATAATAAATGCAGTCAGTTGATCGCGGTTTTGTATGGGATGTCGAAAATTTTTTGTCGTTTCCTGACATATGTTCCTAGGGGAAAGTTGTTCAGTTTCATGGTCTGCTTGCACCCTATCTGTATTCTGGACGCTGTCCCTAACACCCTGTGTATTAAGTGCTACAAAACGTATGTAATTCACTTTTATATTTATTTTATAAAAATTGACATTCATTTTCATACAATGCACAAACAACGAAATATACAGTGCAGCCTGATATAAAATTTTATACACTTTTTGGCATTTTCTTTAGATCTTATCCTTTTATACCCTGATCGTTTGTCAAGTGCACCACAATCGTTCATATCCTCTAACACTTCAAAAAGTGTTCCGAAAGCGTCACCCTTTAGAAGGGTGCAATGTGGAAAATCTTCAATAATGCGTACATCATTTAGGGAAGATATTGGTTAGGGTGGCTCTACGCTGTGTTTGGGAGTGTCAGTCACAGTGTAATATCAGGAAGGGGTCAAGTCTACAGCTTTTTGACTGGCTTCGAAAAAGTAAGATACCGACCATGTGGCGCAGTGGTAGTGCGACTGCCTTTGACGGAGAAGGTCCCGGGTTCGATTCTCGGTGGGTCATCCACAAAGTTGATATTTATCACTTTGTGAATTTGTTCCCAGTCTGGTTAGGACATTGCGGGCTAAACCACCCTATTGTCCGCAAGTAATATGCTTCCGTGTTTCGGATGGCACGTTAAGCCGTAGGTCTCGATTGCTGCCTATGATCGTTACACAACCATGTCAGACGCCTGCTACTTGTAGAAGGCGGTTGAAAAATTCTGACTCTAGGATTCATTGAGTCGTTGGACGATTTGGCGTCAAATCCTAGTGTCAGACTTTATTGAGCAACAAAACAGGACTGAGGCGTGCATCTCCAGCTGATTAATTAATTGAAGGAACGACAATGGACATCTTAGATTAGATTCCCCTTCGAAACAAGAAGCGTTTAGTCACATAAAAAAGCAATCAAAATACAAAATAGTTATATTAATTTGTGTGATTTGGGATATAAAATCCAACCAAGTGTTCCTCGCCTAATTGGTTAAAACTTGTGTTTCCACTCTTGTTTCTCTGTTTCTATATAGATAGAAAAGAGCTTTCTTTTTAGATATACCATCGCTCAAGTCTATAACTTGGTCCAACCAATAAAAAGGAGTATTTGCACAAGGGTTAATATTGTTCGAAAAATGCGATGTTTTGAATTTTTCAATAACAAACCGATCGAGGGGAAACTTCGGAAGCAGACGACAGATTGTACAAAGTGAGAAAAATGTGCTTACTCTTCTTTGAACGCAGTTTCTTTATTTTGTCTTTGATTTATGCATAAATTGTACTCAGCCAAAGTAACGCCGACTGTGGGACGCTCTTGTATTATGAGCAATATAAATTTTCTCTTTTTTCCAATATTTTTTTAAATTTTCTTGTATCCAATGTCAATTTAAGTATGTCTAATAATCATAATATAATACTTTCGTAACCTATCAATGATATTAAGATATCGTCTAAAATTTGTTGGTCGATAGAGTTGTCTAAAAACGACTTAGTTCACAAAATGTGTAGGCATTTAAGGTTTATCTAGTATGTATGCCCTTGTAATAAGCCTCAGCTAACAAAAAGTTGGACGTCCTCCGGCCAGATGGACCGATGACTTCGAGAGACTGGCTGGTAGTAACTGAATGGCAAAAGTGGGAGCTCGATCATTGTGGTACGGCGTAGCCTGGGGGACCAGTGGACTGCTGTAGGCAGATTCGACGATGCGATGAAGATAATATTATGACATCTTGCATGAGATAATGATAATTGGTTGGAAAATATTGATATCAAATTCAAACAAATTTAAATTCTGTATACATACGCAGGTACGTTTTGCTTAACATTAAACTCGAGATAAGTATTTACATGAAAAGTAAGTATATACCACTTAGAATTAAACATACAAGTGCCTAGGTAGATACTTCAGCTTCAAACAACAAAATGAGCTTTGGGTTGGGTTACAAAAGGGGTCCAATTCAACATCGTAAATCACAGTTTCTTGAAAGGGGTGAGCTAGCAGTCAACAGCCTCACTACAAAATATTGACACTACTGTTATAGGTAGGGTGCATTGGAAAGAGTAAAGGTGCTATTCCAAACCAAGCAGCTGACGCCGACTGCAGACGTCAGCCGTCGAACGTCGACAGCTCGGTTCGGAATAGCTCCTTAAGCTGAGGTTGCACAGAAAAAGGGACTTTTTTTGTTTCCTTGTACACCTCATTTTGTACACCCATTAAATAAGGCGGATAGCACACTTGACGCACGACGGAGCGCAAAAATATCGCAGCGGTCTGTCAGATCCATACTAGAAACGTCACTGTTCATACTAAAACCGCTCAACCGCTGTTGAAACAGCGCTATCGCAGTGTCATCCGTCGAGTGCGGTTTTAGTATGGACAGTGACGTTTCTAGTATGGATCTGATAGACTGCTGCGATATTTTTGCGCTCCGTCGTGCGTCAAGTGTGTTCCTTGCCTAACTCTTTCTTTTTCTGATGGATTGTTGCTCGCACAGGTATGTTGTTTGATTATCACCACCACTATCTTGGCATTGAACGGCTCAAAATAACTAACGACTTTTCTATCTAGTGGACGTGCACCCTTACACAGGTGACAAGAGATAAGTGATGTCAATTTATAAGTGTCAAACTCACAAGCATTGGGGTGGGAATTGACAATGTTTTGACAACTCGTGTATAACTTTCCGGGCAAGTGGAAAAGTTTCTTGTGAAAGTTTTTGAATGGGATGTTTTGTTGGTACCTACGTACTTACGCAATCTGTACACACTCAAATCACGCCTTTAATCCTGGCGGGGTAGGCAAAGCGTTACCGACCGTAATATTACCGTCGTGATCGCCACGTCAGACAAATGTTTGAGGGCCGTCTCAGATAAGCTGTGCATGAAACCGAAGAACTTTCTCGAAATATGAAAATTTGATACAAAATGACCTACCGACCAAGTCAAGATATTATAGTGACAGCTTGTCAGCCGACAGTAATTTTCTGATAAGTCGTGTATCACAATTGTGACAGATTGTCAGCCTGTCACCTATTCTACTCGTAAAACTTTTCCCTAAGAACATACGAAGACCGTTACACAAAAAAATCTTTTTAGATCTCATTTTTACAACATTGAGAGGTCTAAATTGACCCTTTTAGTGATCGAACAGAAACATCGTGTTTGGAACCCTATTCTTAATTAATTTTGAAATTAAATCACTCCAAGATTAAACGCATAAAAATGACGGTTTTATCTTCGTGTATTCACAAAGCAAAATGGAGGACACACCGACCAAATAACCTGCGACATTTATTTCGGAAAAGCCAAAAAAATTACGCTATTTTTTTGTACCTGACAAGATACACACACATACATATATTACGCCTTTATCCCTTGCGAGGTAGGCAGACCGTTAACGGCCGTAAGAATACGGTCGCTATCGCCACGTCTGACATTTTTGAGGATTGTTTTCCAAGGTTGTTTCAGAAAATGTGTGTACTACTATAGTGACAGGTTGCCAGCCTGTCGCCTAAAAATTGTAATACACAAATACTCTTGAGTCCCTAAGATCTTACGAAACCCGCGGGAAGGATGTGGGGTGATGCTAACTTAAGCCGGCATCACACGGCAAAGATGATATGACAAAATATATGTTTTGAGATTTTCGCGGTTGTTCACAACACTAAAGTTATTAGTATTTACGGGATTATCACCACGATTATGTTTATTTTTACCTCGATATTTTGCATTACTCATGACAAAATATTCCATTTTTTACTTTATAGGACATGCTTTGGATCTTAAAACTTACCAACAGTGATTTTTTTTTTCTTTTATAGCAGTTAAGATGCAACTTGTTAAGATGCAAATTGCAATTTTCAATTAGTGCTGCCAATATTGTAGCAACAACCAGTCCTCAGCAAATTTCAGGTCAGCAGCTGCAGTGTCTTTAAGTGGATATACAGTCTGTGGCTCAAACACAAGGGGACAAAGGGCATAAACAGCCCATCAGAGGTTCATTGTGTGCGACAGGTCTATAATTGAAATGTTTCGAGCCCATCCCCAATCACAGGGCTTGTTGGCGTGATTGTCGTGCTAATTTTATTTTTAACAGGGATTCGGACGTGTAAATTGAAAATGGGAGTTAGAATTTGTAGGTCTATGTAGGAATATGTTTTCTACTTTTTATTGATCATAAAATGCTGTGTGACGCTGGCTTAGAATTGCATGACGCCATTTTTTTCTCGTGGCTGCCGTAAGAGGCGGCTAAGGGACTCGAGGGTTTCATGAGGTTTGCAATTTTAGACGACAGACTCACAACCTGTAACCTGTCACACAGTCTTCAGAAATGACCCTCAAGTCTTTTGTCGGACGTGGAGTAAATGGCTTTGTTTTACGGCCGGTTATGCTCTGTCTACCCTGTAAGGGATATAGGCGTGATGTGTGTATGTATGTACGACATGTACTTACATTTATGTGACGTCACCCAGACCCTCTTACCGAGAACTTCAGTTAAAAGCTTTCTGATGTAATTCTCTTAATAATGCAACATTTGAAAGCAAGAAGCAATGTGTAACTAATTGACAATTAGTTACACATTACTAAGAACAACTTAGCCGTGTGATGCTAGCTTAGAATAGCATCACCCCATTTCTACCCGCGGGTGTTGTAAAAGGCGAATAAGGGGTTAAATCAGGGAATTTTCATTGATGTATAAAATTATAGGAAGTGGCGACTCTTTTTTTTAATTCAGGGAATGAGCAGTAGCATTCTCTGTGGTCTATGTGCACTGCGCTCGCTAATTCGCCTGCCTAGCGTGGTAAGTGTCTAGTGGTCGTTTACGCTCTACTTACCCCGCAAGGGATATGAGCGGAGTATATGTATGTATTAAAAACTTTAAGGGGATGCTAGAATAGAGGGCAATATATGGAAAAAAATATTTACGCAAAAGTTGCTGTCGATGCTAAATTGGACAGCAGTTGTTACACAACCATGTCAGGGGCAGATTAGTGCTAGTAAATGTCAGGGTTGATTGAGGTTGTTTGATTCAATTGAAGAAGATTACATAAAAGAAAACTACTTATACTGCAGATACAAAGTACTGACTGTCCCGATGGCGTAGCGGATAGTACCCTGCCTTCTACGCCGAGGGTCGTGGGTTCGATCCCCACCGGACACAATTATTTGTTAAGTAAAATTTTCAAATATTAGTGTTGAGTCTGGGTGTTTTCTATGTATAATATGTATTTATTTACAAAAAAAAAGTATATAAGTAATAATATCGATGGGTGAAAACGAAAAGGTCGTAACCAAAAATAGCCAACTTTACACCAGAGCCAAAAAACGAAAAAAAAATCACAAAAGAATTCATAACTCAAAAAGTATGCTTAATTTAGAGCTGATTTTTAGAACATGTTTTTGTAATAATAATACCCTTTATTTGAAAAAATAATTTTTAATCTAAAGTGACGATAAGTATGTTTTTGTACCACTTACGCCCTAAGATTTTCAATTAACTGACCGACAAAAGGTCGTAAATGGTTCGCACATTTGTATGCAGTCGGAATAAGCTATCCATTTACAGACTTTTTATACGATGTATCTAAGATGGCTGAAAAGTACATACATGACTTAGAGGACGTAAGTGTGAGAAAGATAATTACCTTTGCTATACATTTGTCGTAAACAAATCAATTCCTCCTAAAGGCTTCTATGGAGGAATGTGTTTTTTTTACCAATGATAGACCTAATCAAGAGCAATCTATCAGTACCGGTCACAAGTTGCACTTTTGAGCTTTTTGGAAGCAAAAAAATAAAATGTTCAGGTATCGTAACTACCCTTATAAAATCCAATTTCCCCTAAACGCCTCCATGGTGGAATCTAGTATTTTTATCAATGATAGACCTAATTATGAGCAATATATCGGTACCGGTCACAAGTTGCACTTTTGAGTTTTTTTGGAAGAAAAAAATAAATAGTTCAAGTTCAGTAACTAAAACTACCCTAATATAATATTTTGACAATCGATTCCTCCTAAAGGCTTCCATGGAGGAATGTGTTTATTTTACCAATGATAGACCTAATCAAGAGCAATCTATCAATACCGGTCACAAGTTGCACATTTGAGTTTTATGGAAGAAAGAAATATTTTTTGATCGATTGATGTGATAAACATGGGTATGTAGTATGGGGAAATTGTTTGAGCCAAAATCATTTTTTAATGCGTGTAACGCAGAAACGGTAGGATATAGGAAAAAATGATTTAGGTATAACTTGTAGATAATTTTATGGCCTTTCAACTTTTCCTTGAACGTTTTTCTCTTACATGTACCGTTTTTGAGATTTAAGCGAAAAATGAAAAAATGGACCCTTTTCCCCCCTCCCCCCACTCCGGGGCTCCTCCTAGTGTCCCGGGGTTTTAGTATGTTTATTACCTAGAGACTCTTGACATGTTTCCAAATAAACATCTTACGTTACTAACTCTCGCACTCTAGAACTTTTTATTCAATGGACTAACTGAGCTGTTCAACCGTAAAAAGGTATGAGATCCATTTGAAACCAAGTCGGCTATCGATTTGTTCATTCCCCACTTAAGAGATCTATCTTAATTAATTACGTAATTAGTTAATAAGCATTATTTTATAGTGACCATATCGATATTTTCAATGTATTTTAATGTTTACAATAAATTGAATGACTTAGCCATCGCACTAGGACAGAAGGTTAACGTGTAATACATATTAAAATTAATACATTCAGTGCGATTGCCAAGTCATTCAACTAACTACTACCTAACCTAAAAACGAGATCAAATGTCAGTATATTTTAAATCTATTCTATCTAATTTAATCTTCCTCATCAGTATCAGGTAAGCAATCAACTGTCAACAACAATGAACGGCGTAAATAAAAGTATGGTAAAATTTTCATACCACCAGAAGGGTGTAACTAGACCTAGATTGGTAATACCTAACATTGATTTGGCGTAAATCAAAAAGCCTTAAAAACACTGGTTTTTGACCGGCTTACGACAAAAAAATTCTGAAAACTTTTCATAATGCAACCCAAATTAGAAAAAAAATGTTGTCGTAGAGCAACGAGACCCGGACCGTTCAATAGAGAAAAATCAGCTGATCAGGGGCGTGCCCTTAGTTGGTTACGACCTTTTTACTGGTTACGACCTTCTCGTTTTCACCCATCGATATCAGCTATTTAGTTCCCATAGCACAAGCTTTGCTTAGTTTGGGGCTAGATGGCGCTGTGTGAATTGTCCAAGATATTTATTTTATTTATTTTATTTAAAGTATTATCACCCAAAATGTCGTTCCCCAACAGAATTAAAATTTAAATCAAAAATTTGAATAATGCCGATCGCTCTCACAAACGGCTTGATCTGAAATTGCCTGTTAATCGAATAGCCCCGAGAATGGCATTATTTTCACCCGCGGCAAAGAATAGTAAGGTAAGAGGTACAGAAATGTCTTTCTATTACTTACCGGCAAACTTTGTAAGGGAGGTCCACTATATATTTTTTTATTTTGCTCCCTATGTTTTTTAGGAAAACGTGTTCAGTTTAATAGATAATAATTTCATACACACATACATATATCACGCCTTTATCCTTTGCGGGGTAGGCAGAGCGTTAACGGCCATAAGAATACGCTTGCTATCGCCACGTCTGACATTTTTGATTGTTTTCCAAGGTTGTTTGAGAAAACATGAGTATATGTAGTGACAGGTTGTCAGCCTGTCGCCTAAAAATTGTAACACACCAATACTCTCGAGTCCCTTAGTCGCCTCCTACGACACCCACGGAAAGGACATGGGATGATGCTATTCTAAGCCGGCATTATACGGCTAATAGTTTCACCCGGAAAAATATTTGCCTCGCGGTAATATGGTCACGGTGTTTTAAAGATGTAAATTAAGAGTGGTCTATTTGTATCCGTATCAGGCTAACTTTAACTTCATCTAGGTATGATGTTCTGTCTCAGAGAACGCAGTTATTACCTGGATTTTCACCCGAAGTAATAATACCACGGTAATATGGTCATTACGATCCTATAAAGTATCAGGTTAACTTAATGTATGATCTGCTTAATCCATGAACACGTGTTTTTTCGGTCACGCAGTTCTTATTTTATTTTATTTTATTTTATTTATTTTATTTTATTTATTTTAGGGAATCTTACAGCTAAATTAACAAAAAATGGGCTTTTAAACAGTAGCACAGTACTAAGCCATTAACAAGGTTCCGCCTATAGAACGACAATAGCACGAAACGATGATTGACATTTACTGCTTTGCAAAGAAAGTAGAATATAAAATTTCAAAAGAAGCTAAAAAAATATTAATTTGCATGCCAGTAGCCGTAGGTCAGTCAGCCAGTGGGAAATAAGTAAAAGGTTTATAGTAGTAATATTATTTAAATTTGATAAAATGACATTGTAATTAAACTACCTAGTCTTTGTTTCGCATTTCATCGCCAAAAAAAGTGGAGTGTATTAGGGTCTTAATTGTTCTGGGTGATGTGTTAAATAGGTCTATATATTTTGAGAAATAATAATTAAAGTGTTTACCCACTCGGCAGAAGTAGGAGTGTTGTTTGTAGTTGGTACGAGCTCGAGGTAGGCATAATCGGAGATTTGGATAACGCGAGTTTCTGCCTTTAGCACAAAGTTTGATTCCAGATAAGAGTTCAGGGACGTCAATCTTGCCCAGAGCGATATTGGACAGAAAAAGAATGTCTGCAGTACTCCTTCGGCTTTGTAATGGGAGTATATGATGATGTTTACAACTATCTAAGTAGGAGTCGTATGGGATTCTGAATTTATAATTTAAACGGCGTAGGAATTTACGTTGGATCTTTTCAATCTTATCGATGTAAACATCATAGCCAGGATTCCAAACTTGCGAGGCGTATTCTAATTGACTCCTAACCAAAGTACAATATAAAATCTTAAGAGTTTTTGGATTTTGAAAAGGTTTCGAAATTCTAAATATGAAGCCAAGAGTTTTTAGAGCCTTACTTGTTATATTTTCTATGTGTTTGTCGTAGAGGAGTTTAGAGTCAAGCTGCACGCCAAGGTCCCGTACAAGTGATGACCTTACTAGAAGCTGACCGTTTAAAGTGTAATTGAAGAAAATGGGTTTATTTTTTCTAGTATAAGTGATAATATTACATTTGTTTATATTAAGGTCAAGCTTGCACGAGCGACAATAGGCTTCGAGTCTATCCAAATCCTGCTGAAGTGAGAGTGCATCATCAACACTGTGGATTGATTTATATATTTTCATGTCATCTGCAAATAAGAGACACTTTGAAGCCTTGAAACAGTCCAAAATATCATTGATAAAAATTGTAAATAACAATGGTGCAAGAATTGAACCCTGCGGAACACCGGATGGAATTTTGACCGAGGCAGAGCAGAAACCATTGAGAGCCACTCGCTGTGATCTATTCTCTACGTAGGATGAGAACCAACGGAATAAGTTGCCTCGTATTCCAGCTGCTTGTAATTTAGCTAAAAGCAAATTATGGTCAATTCTATCGAAGGCTTTGGAGTAGTCGGTGTAGATTGTATCAACTTGCCCTCCTCCCTCCATTTTAGTGGTTACTGTATCGGTAAAAAGTATCAAATTAGTAACTGTAGAGCGGCCCTGGATAAACCCATGCTGTTGGGGACTTATAATATTTTTTAGGGCTGGATATAATTGAGAGTGTACAATTTTTTCAAGTACCTTGGCTAGAATACACAACTTGGAAATAGGACGGTAATTTTCAGTCTTACGCTTTGAACCCTTTTTATGAATCGGTGTTATAATAGCCGACTTCCAAATTGAAGGCATAGTACCCTCTGCTATTGATTTAGTAAAAAGGAGAGAAACCGGCTTACAAATAGATTTGGCACACTGAACAATAAGGAGAGGGTGAATGTTGTCAGGACCTGCAGATTTGTTACAATCCAGGGCTTTCAGTTGGCGTAAGACAATTGATTCGGTAATTTCCAAGCTGTGCACATCGGCCACGGCTGTCGAAGCAAGTGAGTTGTAGTGTGCAATAACTTCTGTGTCTGTGGGTGTAAATGTGGGTTCCTGATAAGTAGAATGAAAATACTGCGAGAAAATATTACAAATCC
The DNA here is from genome assembly GCA_029255805.1 of Keiferia lycopersicella. Classification (NCBI taxonomy): domain Eukaryota; kingdom Metazoa; phylum Arthropoda; class Insecta; order Lepidoptera; family Gelechiidae; genus Keiferia; species Keiferia lycopersicella. The sequence continues at coordinate 2,872,118 of JARACZ010000024.1, forward strand.
CTTCACCAGTATCCGCAGTTCGTTCATTTCCGTATGTCATCGAATTTGGGAAGGTGTTACACTGTTTCCGATCTTTAACATAAGACCAGAAGTTTTTAGGGTCAAGTCTAATTGAGCTTTCGACATATTTAATATATTTATTAAAACAGGCATCCTCCAAACGCTTAGCACGCTCTCTCAACAGATTAAAACTATGTTCGTCAGCTATGTTACCATATGTTCTGAATTTGTTAAGAAATTTAAATTTTTCTTTCAGCACTTTTTTGAGAGCTGGAGAGTACCAGCGAGGGAACTTATCCGATTTAACCATTTTACTGGGCACGTATATGTCGCGGAGATGTAACAATTTTCTATTGAAAAGTTCGACTGCTTCGTCGATAGTACGTAAGGAGAACAAATTATTCCAATCAGTTGAGTCTAGTTCAGAGCATATGGAATCATAATCACCTTTCATATAAGAGTAAGAGGTTCGAGCCTCTGACCCTAGGAGCTGGTCGTAGCAATAGGTAGTTTCGACATAAAGAGCAGGATGGTAGCTATCCTCCTTAACTAATGGTTCAGTATCTCTTGTGACAGTTACACTTTCGTTACAGAGGATCAAGTCCAGAAGGCGTCCTTGTTTATTCTTTACCCCGTTATATTGAGTTAGATTGCAAAGGCTCATTAAATCAACTAAATCGTGGTGATTAGGGTGCAGTGGTAACGGTGTGTAATGCCCAGTGTTATCATACGTCGGTTGCCACTCCATGGAGCTCATATTGAAATCTCCTACCAAAAGTATCGTATTTAATGGATTATTACACGAGATGTTTACAACATTATCACAGAAATTATTAAGCTGGTTAGAAAAAGATTCACCTTGATACTCGTCGCATAAGTACAAACAACACACATGAACTGAAACTGGTAATGAGTGCCTACTGGGTTTGGTTGTTATTGTTATCCATAAATCCTCTGCCGTTGTACACCATTCAGGCCTTTCTTTGACTTGCAATCCACAGCGGGCAGCTATTAAAACCCCCCCTCCCCTTGATTGCCCTAGGCGCTCATAATCGCGATCCCTTCTCCATACCATGTAATTACTACCAAACAATTCCTCGTCAGTTATACCATGTAAAAGCCATGATTCTGTTAATAGAATAACGTGTACATTTTTAAGTGATAGATTCCTTCTAAATACCTCCGTCTTCGTGCGCAGTCCCCTGACATTCTGATAATAAATATTTAATGTCATCTATTAATAAAAATAATAAATAGATTTAATTTATTTTTAGTCGTCAGGGGGCGAGGTACGACAAAGAGGCGGCAAAAGTTAGGAATCCAAAGAGTAGTAAGTAAGGTAAAATGTAAATATAAAAGCGGCTTTGGCAGTAGGTATAGATAGCTCATATTTAACAATAGCGGGCTACACAAAGGCATCACGGTGCGGGCGGTAATCGTAAACAAGTGATCAGCCGGTAAAGTTAAACCGGCCGGGTAGGTATATTGGAAATATTGTGTGATAGTTATGGATTTTATAGTTGTTAAATGCACGTGATACATATGTATATTATGTATGAGTATACTTGATAGCGTATGAGAAAGAAGGTAAGGAGCATTGGTTGCAATTGATGTAATAGAGTGAATGTATGAAATGGCGATGTAATGCAATAAACAGTTTAATAAGTTATCATTAGACTGGAATGACACTGAATGAATGAACTTACGGGTTTGAGTATTAGGCAAAAATAATAGAGAAATAGGTACAAACTGGAGGAATACACAAAAATAAAGCACACAAAAAAGTCATATTATTTTCTTCAGATCTTCAGTGGTTTGGATGTGCAGTATAGGTGAAGTTTCGTTCTTCCTCACCAGTATCTTGCATTGTTGCACCCATTTGAATTGATAACCTTTTCCATTAGCGACTTCTTTTGTTTGGTTCAGTAGTAATTTATTTTCTCGCGTAAGGTGGTCGTTGATGTAAACACGGCTATTATTATTATTTATTTATTTATTTTATTGTAAAAAACAGTGTTTACACTTATAAACTAAAACAGTGTCCCACAAAACTGCACAAACAGTTTGACTGTAGGATCAAGCGATACTCGCTACTTAAACATACTAATATAAATACATTTTATGTAATTCTTAATTTAAACTTCAGATAAACATGGAGTGACATTTAGATTAGTGAATTAACATAGTACTTCCTTAATTTGCTCTTAAATACACTTTTTTTAGTCTCCCTGCGTATATGCTCCGGCAAACTATTTAATAAATACGGAAGACGTTTTTTTAGGGTTCTGTCCCCATAATAATTATGTACTCGAGGAACAACATATTTACACGAGGTCATAGCCCTTGTATTGTGACTATTAAAAACATTAGTCAACACTGAGTTACGCTCCGGATTGCCATGACTATTGCTAGCATTGCTGTGGAATCCAACGTCGCTTGCAGTCAACTCCTTATGTGATCTCGCCTTAGCGATGAAATTTTCTTTTGTGTAGCGTGACGTGAAGCAAACGATGACTGGTTTATTTTTGTCTGCGGATTGAACCCTGGATACAAAGTTGATATGGTCTTTTGTGACCGGGTACTGGATATGTTTACCAATGGCACAGATGATATCCAGAAGGTTTTCATTTTTTTGCAGTGGAATCCCCTTGATTTCTAAGTTATTTAAGCGTAGCCATTGTTCCTTGGTAGAAATTTCTTGATTTAAACTGGACACTTTTTTTACTAGCTGAAGGTAGTTATCAGTGTTATCTGGCTTATTCTCCAGTGATGTTATTCTGCACGCAAGGGTGTCGTTCCTCTCATTCAATGTAGTTACTTTCATCTGAAGGTCACCAATTGCCTGGTCAAACGAAGTGAAGCTGTCTTTTAGTGACTTAACGTCTTGAAAGAGACTTGGAAGCGGCTGTAGCGACTTGTTAATGCGTGCTATACCCTGACGAAGCTCTTCCAAAACCAAATCAGCAGGTGTTGGAGTAGAAGTCCCGGACGAATGCCCCCCTGGTGCCTGCTTGCAACCCATACATAGCAGGTTTCCTTGCTTGGCTGCACCCAGTTTGCGATAGTTACTTTCTGATATGTTAGCACATGCAAAGCAGTAAATGACCCCACACTTCGAGCATGTCACACCATTGGTGAAATCTTCTTCGCACTTCGGACATCTATTCATTTCGAGTTAAGATTAATATTAACAATGTAGACGGTAGGTAGACGAACGAAAAGCGAGAGCGCTCTATTAGGTGTGCGCGTGTGTACGGCCCGGTGGCGCGAGGCTAACTGAATACTTATACCGCGGTAATCTGTCGCGACGCTATAAAGATGAAATTTCAGAGTGGTTCATCTGTAGTGTACTTATTCTATGATCTTCTCACTCCGGGTACGGGCCTTGCCTCGGAAATTTCACCTTTCTAATACCGCGGTAATACTGTCGCGATGCTATAAAGACGCAATTTCAAAGTGGGTCGTCTGTAGTGTACTTATTCTATGAACTTCTCACTCCGGGAACGGGCCTTTCCGAGTAAATTTCACCTTTCTAATACCGCGGTAATACTGTCGCGACGCTATAAAGATGCAAATTACTTGAGTGAAAACAGAGATGGCGGTGAATTAAAAAGCGAATTAAGGAATTAGTCGATTTGTCAACAAAAGGAGTGTGGTTCAAAAGATCAGTCCGTGATGCGCATTTTCAACGCATGCGTTTGTTGACGTTTCAAATGCCCCATACTGGCCATGCTAAAAACCGTCGTTGAGCCATGCAAAATCTTGCGTTGGTATGTCTCTGTTAGGCGCATCCCATACTAAAATCGCTGCGATAGCGCTGCGTAGACAGCGGTTGAGCGGTTTTAGTATAGGGAGTGACATTTCTAGTATTGATCTGACAGACCGCTGCGATACTTTAGCGGTCCGTCGTGCGTTAAGTGTGCGATTTGCCTAACATTTATAACGGTAGATGCATATAGCATGACTGACTTCTATTATCATAGAGATTATAGAGGTCAGTGTATATACCTAGATTGTATATACTACCCAGATGGTATATACCTCTTTGTTTTTCACCAACGGACAGGTTACAGATTCGTCTTAGCTCAAATCCAGGATGAGAAAAAGACAATACCTATTTTAACGCTAAGTATAAAGGATTTCAATCAGAATAATTCATTCACACTCATTATTATATATCACACCTGTATCCCGTACAGGGTTGGCAGAACAGTAATGGCCGTAAAAATAAGAATAATAACATTATTATTATTTGTAGCTACATTCTTGCTACGGCGTAGACATACCGTAGCAAAACAGTATCTAAGTTTGAACAAAGCGGTTATCCACACGAAAAGACAGAGAGACAGAGAGAGAGAGAGAGTAAGAGAGAGAGAGAGAGTATAGTATAGTATGTAATTTTACGAATAAAAAGTTGTGTCTCACTTAAAAGGTTATAACATTTTTATATTATGTAGCATTTTCATGCCTCAATTTTCATTTTCATTTCCTTTTACTCATTTTAATTATTTTGCAAAATATTTCCAATGTTTTTCTTGTTTGTTTACTTTGTTGACATGATGTCAACCTTTCAACTATGACGGCTAATCTATAGAGCCGCGTAGTTCCTTACTAAAAAGTTATCATACTTTATTCTACCTCTTTCTAATTTCTGATCTCCTGGTACTTGAATCTATAATTCATAACGCACTAGCACTCTCCCTCTCCCTCTGGACCGGAGGAAACGAGACCTCAGCATCCTCCGAGCTGCCGAAGCGTCTTTGCTGTCCACGCAAGCCACTTCATCATCACAACCAACCTCCATGGATAGCGCATCAACTGGTAGTCGACTGACCTGGCCACTGACAAGTCCCAGACTTTGAAATTCGAACGTGAAGAGGACGACAAACACCGAAGGTTCTCGAAGCTAGAAACATGACGATCGAAATGAAGACTACGAAGGTGCTAGAAACTGACAAAAAGACTATCAAAATGAAGAGCGCCGAGCAAGCATATATAAGCCGTGTCAAGCTGATGACACGCCAGTTTTTCCCTGACTTTGAAGAAGCAAATAAGTAAAATAACTAAGTAAAACTAGAAGAAGTCTACAACTAGTAGAAACTACAAAGTCTTGAAGTCTACGCCTCTGCAAGTCCTTGAACACATCCGTCGCGCCCGTTCTGCCCGCGGAGCTACGGGGACTCCAACAACTTCGTCGAGCGGCCCGCTTTGCCAACGAAAACCGAGATACGTTGTGCGTGAGTGCTAACAAGTGAGTGAGTGCGTCCCTCTTTCGGCAGTCGTAGGTACTGGGAGATTGGTTATCGTAAATATACTCTTGTACTTTACTCCCTCCTCTTTTCTTGCCGCGGCCCCATAGTACTTACGTGGGGCACAAGGCTTGTTAGGGCGCCTACAGACAGGACACTCTACACACACCTTACACACCCACGCCCTCCGGGGTCACAGGCACTCGTGTAGCGAGACCACTCCACAATAACATAGTTGCTAAGTATTCACCTGCGGTTACCTCGGTTCCCTGAGTGCCGGTGCCTCTCGGAATCTAGGTAATACGACAGTTTGGCGCCCAACGGTATAGAATCCCTCCCTAAATTCAAAAACAACGCTTCTTCTAGCGTAGACCTTTTGGACCTCATTTTCGGCCCTCTCCCTCTTTTCCCTCTCAAAATTCTAAAACTTACTCTTTCAAAGTATTTTCGGCCCTCTTACTCCTCCCTTATCCTTCTAGCTTAAAACCTGCTCTTAACCTGCACTTATTCTTGTTTTATCTTATCTTTAACTTACAAGGCTTTAACTTACAATTTATACTTTTTTGATAACTTACGATTTTATCAAAACAACTTAATACTTTAACCAATATGCGCCCAATAAACTACACCCTACTCAATAAACCTGAGCTCGAGTACGAGATTAAGCTAAGATTAGCTGACCCAGCGGACACGGTAGTGGCCCTGAAGAGGCAGATTCTTGGGCTTATCAAGTCCAATTCTGATGACGTAATCGACTCTCCACTGCCTCTCGCAGTAGACATTTCGCAAACAAGCAACACTCTCTCTTACCTAGAGCCCAAAATTACTCAAATTACTGAAGGGGTAACCCGCCTTATTCCCAAAGTGGAAACGTACCTTAACCATGTTTTCCACCGCATAGAGAGGATGGACCCAGATACAGACCCCTCTTTACAGGAGGACCTCGAGGCCCTAAAATGCAAATTTGAAGACCTCGAAAAACACTTTCTTTCTGCGGTACCATCACCCCCTGACCAAATTCTCGAGCAGCAAACACAAGACCATCACACCCAAGAAACACAACATCAGCACACTCCCGAGGAGCGTGACCACGAACAATACGTGGAAATATTTAGCACTCCACAATACTCACATGCACAAACTCCTGCCCTTTTAACACAACATCTCGATAAAAGCCTCAACGAATTGAAAAAATTTAACTTTTCTGGGAAAACTTGCCCCAGGTCTTTCATACAAAATGTGGAAGAATTCCGCATATCAAGAAGAATAGACCCACATTCACTAATGAGCAGAATTTCTGACACTTTCACTGATTCTGCCCTACACTGGCTAAGATTCAAAACAAACATTAACCCTAACTACACATGGGAACAACTTTGCAATGACCTGATCAAAGATTTCGGTGGTCATGACTTTGACTACAAATTCTTAGAATCTATTAGAAACCGCACGCAAGGCCTGTCTGAGCCAATTATAATTTACGTATCAATAATGTCAGGCATGTTTAATAGGCTCTCTAAACCCCTGTCAAACGAAGAGAAGCTAGAAATTATTATGAGAAACATAAGACCCTGCTATTCTAACTTCATTGCACACTTGAATATAGTAACGCTAGAACAACTCATATCGGCCTGCCAGCAGTACGAAAAAATTATTGACAAAAATAAAAACTTCAAGGAACCACAACCTGACCCAATGGCAATGGAATTTAACTACAAACCCATTGGACCTCCTACACCGTCCCCTAGTAAAACAAACTACACACACAAACCTTACTCTAACCCAACATACAATACCCCTAAACCCCCCTACACAACATCACCATTTAAGCCTTCATACTCAAAGCAAATAAATTCAATTAATAGCAAATACAACTCCAACCTTTTCTGCGTTCGTTGCCGAACGAACGGACACTCATTAACGACCTGTACTCAACCTCGCTTCACAATTTGCTTCAAATGTGGCCTTAAGGACTTTAAAACCCCAGAGTGCCCCAAATGCAGAAGCAATCTCTCTCCAAAAAACTAGAAAAATGCGACTTAGATAATCCCAAATTTGACCCTGAGGATTGGAAGAATTGGTTACAGAATATTCGCTTATTCCACACTTGTTACAGAATTACTTCAATCTTATACGATGAGGAAAAGGATCATGAACGCCCTTTCCTTAACTTTACTATTGATAATATAGCTTTCTCTGGCCTTCTGGATAGCGGCAGTTCCTTAACAATCCTCGGGAATAACTCCCACTTAAAGTTTATAAGCCTCGGCTACCCATTATCTAAGTCGCAGACGCTAAGAGTATCTTCGGCCAGTGGCCACACAGTTTTCTCACTAGGCTTCATCGACTTACCTTTTAGTTTCAATAATGAAACTCACATCCTACGAGCGTTTGTCTTCCCTGACATTAGACCCTCTATTATACTTGGCGTCGACTTCTGGAAGAAGTTTAACCTTATTCCCAAATTGCTCTCTCTGGCTTTTAACTTTAATGCCACTACATGTAACGCAATTGTAGGAAACAAAATGATACACCCATACGAATGCCTATCTGCAGACCAAAAGCTTATAGCCGATGATATAATCAACAGATATAAGAAAATATCTTTTGAAGAAAAAGGCGAACTAGGCCGTACACACCTAATTACACATAGAATCGATACCGGCGACACCCTCCCTATTAAACAGCGCTGTTACAGGCTATCGCCTGAAAAACAAAAAGCGCTCATCAATGAGGTTGACAAAATGTTATCTTGGAAAGTAATTGAAAAATGTGAGAGCCCATGGCTATCACCCGTTTTGATCACTCCCAAAAAGAATGGAGAGTGGCGATTCTGCGTAGACAGCAGAAAACTAAACTCCGTAACTAGGCGCGACGCTTACAGTCTTCCTTTCATTAACGAAATCCTAGACCACTTAAAAAACGCAAAGTTCCTTTCTAGCATCGATATAGCTAAAGCTTTCTGGGAAATACCCCTCCATGAAGCAGACAGAGACAAAACTGCCTTTTACGTACCAGGTCGTGGCATGTTCAGATTTGTTGTTATGCCGTTCGGGTTAACTAATGCCCCGGCCACGCAACAAAGACTAATGGACATGTTATTCACCCCGGACTTCGATAACAAAGTGTTTTGCTACCTTGATGATATCATTATCATCAGCTCAACGTTTGAGGAACATATTTCCTCACTAATTAAGGTGCTTGAGAAACTAACTTTTGCACGTCTGACAATTAACTTCGAAAAGAGCGTATTTTTCAGAGGTCAACTAAAGTATCTTGGCTATATAGTTGACGAGCACGGTCTCCGTGCTGACCCTGACAAGATACGTGCTATCTTAGACTTCCCGGTACCATCATCCCGCAAAGAGGTTCGAAAGTTTATCGGCACCTGCAGTTGGTTCCGTAGATTTGTCCCAAATTTCAGCACTATTGCTGCACCATTTAACAAACTAACTGCTTCCGGCAAAAATTCTCCCAAATTTAACTGGACAAGCGAAGCTAACTCTGCGTTCCTAAAACTAAAGGAACTCCTCGTTACGACTCCAATTCTTGCTTGCCCAGACTTCAGCAGCCCATTTTCCGTCCACTGCGATGCGTCTAACTTTGGCATAGGAGCCATGCTAACGCAAACCCAAGATGATAAGGAGGTTGTTATAGCCTACATGAGTAAAACACTTAATAAACACGAACAAAACTACTCAACTACAGAACGCGAGACTCTAGCCGTCATCACGGCCCTTGAACACTGGAGATGCTACTTAGATAACGGCAAGCAGTTCACAGTCTACACAGACCACGCCGCACTGAAATGGTTTCTGAACCTCTCTAACCCATCCGGGAGACTTGCCCGATGGGCTGTACGCCTTTCATCGTTCAACTTTATACTAAAACACAAGAAAGGTAAAGATAATGTCGTGCCTGACCTACTTTCTCGAACCCCGAAACCTCCTACCACCCTAACATACACTGCTCCAATTTCAGAACAGCCCCCCAATACTGAACTCGAGCAGTACAACAGACTCATCCAGGGATGCCACAGCAACCCTGACTCATACCCAAACTACATGATGAGAGGACACAAACTATTCCGTCATATTACTTCACCACTCACACTGCAAGATGACTTCTCATGGAAAGAGGTTCCACCTCCTTCGGACAGGGAAAATCTTATCAGTATCTCCCACGGCTCAGCCTCAGAACCACACTTAGGTGTCTTTAAAACATTCAAAAAGCTATCATTAACACACTACTGGCCAGGCATGTTCAAAGACATAGCCAAACTTATCTCACATTGCGAACGCTGCCAGGCCTATAAACATTCCAATCACTCCCCTTATGGACCAATGGGCAAACCAAAAATATGCTCTAGGCCATTCCAATGCATATCTCTTGACCTGATAGGTCCCTTACCCATGACTAGACGTCGCAACCAGCACATCCTTGTTGTTACTTGCTGCTTCACTAAGTATTGTCTTCTCTTTCCACTTAAACGTGCCCTGACGTCGAGCATAATAAGCAACCTAGAAAACTTTGTCTTTCTTGTCCACGGCATCCCACAAACTATAATCATGGATAATGGACCTCAATTCCGATCTAGGGAATTCAACAACTTAATAACAAAATATAGGATACCTTTCCCATCATATTCACCTCACTACTGTCCCCAAGTGAATCCCACAGAGCGATATAACAGGACTATCATAACCGCGCTAGCATCGCTAGTAAACGAAGATCACCGCTCCTGGGATCTATACTTACCAATCATTCAGAACGCCATGAATAACTCTGTGAACACCGTAACGGGATTCACTCCATCGTATTTGGTCCACGGACGTGAGATCGTCACATGTGGCTCACTTTACACACCTACACATAATCTGGACGAAATAACTCTATTGCCTCGGGACATCTACGCGAACAACATCGGCTTTCTAGCCAACATATTTGACAGGGTCCAGACAACACTTCACATAGCTCACACCAAAAATGCTGCTCGTTACAACTTAAGACATCCTTTTAAGGAGTTTAACGTTGGCGAATTTGTCTGGCGTAAAAACTACCCCCTTAGTAATGCAGGGTGCTACTTTTCAGCCAAACTAGCCCCAAGGTATCTAAAATGTAGGGTGATACAAAAAATATCACCCCTCGTCTACCTCTTGGAAGACCCAAATGGAACAAGAGCCAAATGGCACGTTAAGGACTTTAAAGCCTAAAATGATTTAAAACGCTTTACCTTTTATAAATCTTCATCACCCATCTGACATCGCGTATTCGGCTAAAGCGATGCCATAACTTGACTACTAAGCCAATCCCGTACACGGGAAAACCTTTCGTCTTAACCCCAAAAATCTCTAGCTGAATTTCACCTCATTCTTCATTACCTTGAATTGGACTCTAGGTCCACGAAACTGTCTCCGAAACCACTACTACTTACTTTTAAGAGTGCTCTTCATACACTCTCTTAGACTCACTAAAATGGGTCCTCTAGGTTGATACTCCTGATGGGTCTCTCTATTCCCACTTGAGCTAAGGTTCATTCTTGTTCGTGCGGATTGTGACACGTAAAATAAGCCTACACTACTACACTCTACACAAACTAACCTTGTCTACACTCTACACATCGTGCGGCAGGTGACACGTTAAATAAGCCTTAACACCACCCACAGGTTTTAAGCTGGAGCGGATGACAACTCCTAAAACAAGCCTTGTGTCATTGCCTGAGATATGCTCAGAGAGCAGCATACCTTGGAGTAGGAGCCATCGAATGTGAGCCCTACCCCGAACTTTGTAAGATGATGGATGTATGATTGAATGGTGATGACTGAATGAATATGCTAGGGAGGGTATCTGCTCATAACCTCAAAATTTTTGTAACAGCAAAAATTTTCTCGGGGTCGCGGGGGAAATGTAGCATTTTCATGCCTCAATTTTCATTTTCATTTCCTTTTACTCATTTTAATTATTTTGCAAAATATTTCCAATGTTTTTCTTGTTTGTTTACTTTGTTGACATGATGTCAACCTTTCAACTATGACGGCTAATCTATAGAGCCGCGTAGTTCCTTACTAAAAAGTTATCATACTTTATTCTACCTCTTTCTAATTTCTGATCTCCTGGTACTTGAATCTAAAATTCATAACGCACTAGCACTCTCCCTCTCCCTCTGGACCGGAGGAAACGAGACCTCAGCATCCTCCGAGCTGCCGAAGCGTCTTTGCTGTCCACGCAAGCCACTTCATCATCACAACCAACCTCCATGGATAGCGCATCAACTGGTAGTCGACTGACCTGGCCACTGACAAGTCCCAGACTTTGAAATTCGAACGTGAAGAGGACGACAAACACCGAAGGTTCTCGAAGCTAGAAACATGACGATCGAAATGAAGACTACGAAGGTGCTAGAAACTGACAAAAAGACTATCAAAATGAAGAGCGCCGAGCAAGCATATATAAGCCGTGTCAAGCTGATGACACGCCAGTTTTTCCCTGACTTTGAAGAAGCAAATAAGTAAAATAACTAAGTAAAACTAGAAGAAGTCTACAACTAGTAGAAACTACAAAGTCTTGAAGTCTACGCCTCTGCAAGTCCTTGAACACATCCGTCGCGCCCGTTCTGCCCGCGGAGCTACGGGGACTCCAACAACTTCGTCGAGCGGCCCGCTTTGCCAACGAAAACCGAGATACGTTGTGCGTGAGTGCTAACAAGTGAGTGAGTGCGTCCCTCTTTCGGCAGTCGTAGGTACTGGGAGATTGGTTATCGTAAATATACTCTTGTACTTTACTCCCTCCTCTTTTCTTGCCGCGGCCCCATAGTACTTACGTGGGGCACAAGGCTTGTTAGGGCGCCTACAGACAGGACACTCTACACACACCTTACACACCCACGCCCTCCGGGGTCACAGGCACTCGTGTAGCGAGACCACTCCACAATAACATAGTTGCTAAGTATTCACCTGCGGTTACCTCGGTTCCCTGAGTGCCGGTGCCTCTCGGAATCTAGGTAATACGACAATTAAAAGAAGAGAAATTGTACATATACATATAAGTCACATTTTATCCCTTGCGGGGTAAGCATGGTTTCTTGGATAAACCCTTGGTCGCCTTTTACGACTCCCACATCAAAGCTGACACGGCATGCTTAACTATGTAACCGACCGTGGTAGTGCGACTGCCTTTGACGCAGAAGGTTCTGCATGAGTATGGGTGTATTACAATTTTTTAGGCGACAGGCTGACAACCTGTCACTATAGTGATACACAAATGTTTTCTAAAACAACCTTGAAAACAATCGTCAAAAATGTCAGACGTGGCGAGAGCGACCGTATTCTTACGGCCGTTAACGCTGTGCCTACCCCGCAAGGAATAAAAGCGCGATATATCTATGTAGGTATGTATGTAATACTCAAGAGTGATGAGTATGGCTGATAAGGAGAAGCCAATGTACAGCAGCGGACTGTTGTGGCTCTTGCAGTAAAATTAATTAGTCTTATTTCAGAACATAACAATTTTAAATTCCCCAGCACAAAAAACAATACGCCTGCGGCAAAAGAACAATTCCGACCTCCAAAGTTAAAAATCCGGAACGAATTCGCAAAACGCTGGAAGGCTGGAACTTTTTCCAAGAATATTTCATGAGCTGTATAGGGTAGTTGAGCAGTTGTCCGACGCAGGCTCTCGAGACGAAACTTGGAACTTGGACAGCAACCAGCACGACTACCTGTTCACTATTTTGCACGGTTACTAGGTTAAGTATGGTGGATCGCACATTTGACGCACTTCTTCTTCTTCTACAACCTATAGCCACCCAATGCTGAGTGGTTTGGCTGTAAGCAAGGTAACCCTTTGCCGCCTTTTGCTCTATCCTTTCCTTTTCCTTCGCACACACACCGACTCGGAAGCAATCGTCACCGTTCGGAAGTGTTCGGATTTCAACGTGGCGCTCCCGCGGCTGCGTGAAAAAAAAAACAAAAGACTGTTGTGTGTGTATCGCTACTGCGTGCGCGTGCCTCAATTTTTCGCAAGTTTATAAATTGAACATAAATATTTAATAACCGCATAATTTAAGCAAACATCCAAACTATAATAGCCGCGAGTGTTTTCCAAACCTGTATAAAACTGTGAAGTGCAAAAATAAAAGCGTCGCTGGCACCCAAGCCGCGACGCCGTTCGAGGATCCGCCATATTCAGTCGGTGTGGTAAGTGAATTCCCTTTTCCTAAACCTAAAAGAGCAATAGGTCATAACAGTCTCCCATTCTTTTCTCTGCCATTAAACCAAATAATACAGTCCAAAAAAAAAATTATTTTCTTGAAACCAGCGCCTTCAGCTATCGAACGCATCTTTCATACACCATATTTTTTGGTCCAATCGAACCGGATTCTTAGCAATCCGAGTTATTTCGCCTATATTTTGGTTATATTTCTCTATACAACATGTCCAAACCCGTTGATGAGACAGCAAAAGCCGCCGCAGTTCATGCAGAGGCCGAAAAGATGGCGGCTGAAGTTGACCGAAAATTGTCGTATTACGAATTGCAATCTTCCGCTTATTTTGCTCGCATGCAAGCTGTGTTTGATTCTATTCCCACATCCTCAGCCGACCAAACTATTATTGATAGTTTCTTAGCAAAGTGCGTTACCATTGATTACCTACGTTCTGAATATATTTCATGCATCCAAAAGAAGAATGATCTAGAGTCTCGTGTTAGGCCCAACTATGTTTTCAATTTTCAAGCCATATTCGCCTTTGATGACCTGTATAATAGGGTCAAATTTGAATGCGATCGCTTTCAATCCAAAACGCCACAAGTCGAGTCAAAGCCAATTTGCCCAGAGACTAGTCAGTCATATGTCAGTTTACCTCGATTGGAACTCGCCAGTTTTGATGGTGACATTCAAAAATGGCCGCTTTTCTATGAATCGTTTCGTTCAGTCATTCATGAAAACAAACGTTTAACTAACACGGAAAAAATGCAATATTTAGTAGGGAAATTGACAGGTAACGCTCTAAATATGTGCAGAGGCATTATGCCTACTGGTGACAACTATATAACACTTTGGAACGCATTGATAAACAAATATCAGGACACTCGCGCACTCGCAACCGCTTATCTCGATCAATTGCTAAAGTTAAAAAGTGTGAATACCGCCACACCCGCCGCTCTTGACGCATTTATCGATAAATATTCGACAACTATCGCCGCTTTAAAGCAGTTAAAAATAAATGAATTGGATGAGTTCATATTTTTGCACTTGGGTTTGAAATGTTTAGATCCAGAGACCGCTCGGGCATTCGAGATGTACAAAAGAGACGAGGGAGATTTTCCCAAGTCAAACGATTTGACGCAATTCGTGAGAGAACAATCTCGCATTCTAAGCCGCGCGAATTTAGGTAGTGCTAGCCACCCTGCGCCGCCTCCCGCACGCACATCTCGTAATGTACCTACTTTAGCCGCGCAACCGCACGCTCGCCCCGCTTGTAATTCGCAACAACCAAGGCCGTTTAAGACGTTTTTGAGTGTACAAAACGCTACTGATGATGACACTAATAAAAATTTGTGCCCATATTGTCAAAGTTCTACGCACAATCTTTATGCATGCCCGCTTTTTACGCCCTTATCGCCTCGCGATAGGTATAATTATGTTAAAGAGAAACGCCTTTGCATTAACTGTATGTCCGCTTTACATTCATCCCGCCAGTGTGGGAGCACGCGCCGGTGTAGATTCTGTGCAAATTTTCATCACAGCCTTCTACATTTTAAAGAAATGACTAACTCTCACTCGCCCGCTAATAATAATAACGCTAATGAGGGCTCGGAAGCCCCCCGCGCCGCTGCTGCGAATGCTCGCGCAGCCACAACCGCACCGCATTTTACTGATAACGCTAATCAACACAGACTTAACACTTCGCATGCCACCGCCGCTACCGCACCCGCCGCACGCACGTACGCTCGCTCGCCCTCCCATGGAAATTCGCATGGGGTTCCTATCGCCAAGGACAATCAAATATCGCTATGTGTGACTAACAAACCGCTAGAAGTGTTTTCTTTATCCCGCACGGTTTTACTAGGTACGGCCGTATGCCAGGCCTATGGACCTGACTCGCAGATTAATATTCCAGTACGTATAGTAGTGGACTCCGCTTCCATGAGGAACATCATGACCGAAGAATGCCGCTCGCGTTTGAATTTACCGCTTTACCCCTCGCACGGAGCCAGGGTCTCAGGCCTAGGAGGTAATGAGACTGAAACCAAAGGTGTCACGTCTGTCATCTTAGTTTCACGCTTTGATGAAAATGAACGCTATGACGTGCACCCGTTTGTGGTTGACTGTATAACTGAAGAGTTACCCTGTGCGCCCATAGATATTTCTGAACTATCATACCTACACGACTTACCTCTTGCGGACGATTCTTATCACGCTCCCGGTTCCATTGACATGATAGTAGGTAGCGACTTCTTTGCTCGCATATTGAAATCAAGAAAATTCAGTGGTAGTAGATCCGAGCCAGTAGGTATCGAAACCTCGTTCGGATACTTGGTTGTAGGTAACGCGCCGACTGCGACGGAGGTCATTGAACCTGAGGTCACACGCTCGTTCTTGTGTACATTTGAAAATTGCGTTTCGCGGTTTTTTGAAGTCGAGGAGATTCCTTCAAAAAACGTTTTATTGGACGCGGATGAACAACAATGCGAGGACATTTTCGAACAAACAACTACACGCGATTCAACGGGACGCTACGCAGTCGCGCTTCCATTTAAAAAGGATCCTACTTGTTTAGGAAAGTCAGAGCTCATTGCGAAACGTAGGTATTTATCTTTAGAACGAAAACTGCTCGCTAACCCCGATCTGAAATTTGAATACGACAAGATATTACGCGACTATCTGGACAAGAACTACATAGCTAAGGTCAATGACCTTTGTGGACCTGACGCTTCGCAATACCTCGTCGCTCATCACGCTGTTGTTCGCGGAGATAGGTTGACATCTAAAGTTCGCCAAGTTTTGGATTTTAGTATGAAAACAGATTCGGGTGTTTCTCTTAACGATTTGTTGTATACAGGTAAAAACCTACAATCTGACTTATTTCGCATTATTTTGAATTTTCGCTTGTTTCCCACCGCAATGAGTGCTGATATTAGGCAAATGTACCTACAAATTATAGTACAAGAGGCCTTCCGCAAATACCAACGCTTTTTCTATAGGTTTGATTCGAATGAACCGCTTCAAATTTACGAATTTAATCGCGTTACTTTTGGTATGTCAAGCAGCCCGTTTCTCGCAATGCGCACGTTGCGTCAGCTGATAAACGACGAACGTCAACGCTTCCCGCTTGCCGCTTCGGCATTGGACAAAGACTCTTTGTATATGGACGATTTTGCCTACAGCTGTTTGACATACGAAGAGGCATTAAACCTGTCCACCGAATTGATTCAACTATTCGCCGCTGGGGGATTTGAACTTGTGAAATTCGCTAGCAATTCTCCCGAGTTTTTAAACGCGATTCCCGAGGAAATTCGCGTTACTGAACTGGTTGACATCGGATCTGACGCGAACCTAAAAATTCTCGGTCTGCAATGGTCACCGACTTCCGACAATTTTGTTTTTACTGTGTCGCGTGATGAGCGTGATTGTACTAAACGCAACATTCTGTCCACAGTCGCGCGCCTTTGGGATTTGATGGGATTTGTCGCGCCCGTAACGCTGCTTGCGAAACTTATCATCAAATCACTTTGGGAATCCGAAATTGGATGGGATGATGAACCCCCCTCACATGTGATCGATTTATGGCGGCGTTTTGTGTCTGAATTACCTTTATTGGAAAAAATTAAAATCCCGCGTTTCGTAGGTTTTCAACCGCAATTCGTACTGTCGATCTTAGCCTTTGGCGACGCAAGTGAGCGTGCATTTGGGGGAGTTGTATACCTACACGTGTTCTGCCCTTACACCAATAAGACTATGGTAAGCCTTGTGTGCGCCAAGTCGAAAGTGGCTCCCGCTAAAACCAAGGTCACGCTCGCGCGCTTGGAATTGTGCGCTGCACTTGTTGTGTCCAAGTTGGTGTGCACTGTCAAAGATACGTATACGTCACGTTGTCAAATTCACAACATACTTGCCTTTTCTGATAGTACCGTGACGTTAGCTTGGATTCATTCATCACCAGCACGTTGGCAAACTTACGTAGCGAACCGCGTCACGCAAATACAAGCGAATGTCGACCCACGTAACTTTTATCACATCAAAGGTAGTGAGAACCCTGCGGATTGTTTGTCACGCGGATTGACACCCGCTCAGTTGGTTGACCATCCATTATGGTTCAATGGGCCCGCTTTCGTTCATACGCCTATGAGTGAATGGCAGCTAGAAGATTTTAATCCGCAAATTGTTACTAACCCGCCGGAGCAGAAAACTGTAAAAATATTGTTAACTAAAGAAAGCAGACCAGTTACGCCGCTTTTATACGAATTAGCTCTTCGTATTTCCTCTTGGAAAAAACTGCTTCACATTGTCATTTACTTATATAGATCTATTAAAAAATTGCCAAGGAAATTGGAACTTTCTCACTTTCGTACCGCAGAGCTAGCTGTTTTGCGCGCTGTACAGGAAATACATTTCTCCTCTGAGTTGAAAATTATAAGCAATAATGGAACCTTACCGCGCTCCTTTGCAAAACTTAGTGTCTTTCTAGACGAAAAGGATAATTTATTGCGCGTGGGAGGTCGCCTAGTTCACTCGGAATTGGATTATGATAGTAAACACCCAATTTTACTCCCTTCACACGACCATGTCGTTAATCTTATTATAGATTATGAGCATAAGAAGAATCTTCATACTGGCTCTGGTCTTTTGCTTTCGATCCTACGACAAAAATATTGGATTTTCGGAGGTCGAAATGCAGTAAGAAAACGCGTTAATAACTGCAATTTATGCTTTAAAAATAAACCTTCTCCGCATTTTCCTTTAATGGGAGATCTACCACAATTCAGAGTTTGTGAAGTGAATAAGGCTTTTGTAGAAACTGGTTGCGACTACGCTGGTCCCATCAGAATAATACCTCATCGTCGTCGCGGAGTGCGCAGTATTAAGGCTTACATATGCCTGTTCATATGTTTGGTTACTCATGCCGTACATATTGAACTCTCATCTGATTTGTCCACACATTCCTTTTTAAACGCGCTTACACGCTTTCTATCGCGTCGCGGCCCGATCAGATGTATGTACTCTGACCGTGGCACAAATTTCGTAGGTGCCAGATCGCATCTGAAATCTTTATATGATTTGATTCGTTCACCTGAATATAACTCAGAGTTCTCAGCTGCATTACTTGAAAACCAAGTTGAATGGAGGATGAATCCTCCTTCAGCTCCCCATCACGGTGGAATATGGGAAAGTAATATCAAGTGTGTGAAAACTCATTTGAATAAAGTAGTTGGAGATCAACTTCTCACCTATGAGGAAATGCTCACTGTACTCACTCAGATAGAGGTTCTGTTAAATTCTCGTCCTCTATCAGTGTTGAGTTCTGATCCGACAGATCCTTTACCATTAACTCCGTCTCATTTTTTGACATTGACGCCTTTGAAGTCGCTTCCTCAAGCGGATTTATCTAATAACAAAACCCCGCGTCAACGCTTTCAATTAATTGACTCTATGGTTCAGTCATTCTGGAAGAGATGGCGAGTAGAATATTTGAACACTTTACAGAGCAGACAAAAATGGACTAAGAAGTCTGACTCCATTGAAAAGGGGACAGTTGTTCTAATAAAAACTGACAATGCTCCTCCGCTACAATGGCCAATAGGCATTATTATTGATACTTTCCCCGGAAAAGACGGAGTGGTGAGAGTGGCGGATGTAAAAACTAAAACTGGTGTCTATCGGCGCCCAGTGGTAAAACTTTGCCCTTTACCCAACCAATAACTCTACTAAATGTTGCACTTTTGTATATAACCTGTTTAAAAAAAAAAAAAAAAAAACTTTCTAGTTTCTACTCAATTTTGGTTTTGACTCGCTTGTGTGTAGTTATACCTTGTACGAGGTACGCATTTACGTCATAGATGACGTTTTCCCCCCAAAATTTAACACGCTTTTCCCAACATTCTCTATTAACTTGGAGCGCTGTTTTTTGATATTTCTGGACTGTTGGTTTTGAAAGTGGATTACTCATCCCCTTTCAAGGTGGGGGAGAATGGTTTGGCTGTAAGCAAGGTAACCCTTTGCCGCCTTTTGCTCTATCCTTTCCTTTTCCTTCGCACACACACCGACTCGGAAGCAATCGTCACCGTTCGGAAGTGTTCGGATTTCAACGTGGCGCTCCCGCGGCTGCGTGAAAAAAAAAACAAAAGACTGTTGTGTGTGTATCGCTACTGCGTGCGCGTGCCTCAATTTTTCGCAAGTTTATAAATTGAACATAAATATTTAATAACCGCATAATTTAAGCAAACATCCAAACTATAATAGCCGCGAGTGTTTTCCAAACCTGTATAAAACTGTGAAGTGCAAAAATAAAAGCGTCGCTGGCACCCAAGCCGCGACGCCGTTCGAGGATCCGCCATATTCAGTCGGTGTGGTAAGTGAATTCCCTTTTCCTAAACCTAAAAGAGCAATAGGTCATAACAGTCTCCCATTCTTTTCTCTGCCATTAAACCAAATAATACAGTCCACAAAAAAATTATTTTCTTGAAACCAGCGCCTTCAGCTATCGAACGCATCTTTCATACACCACTGAGTGTAGGTCTCCTCCAATGATCTCCACTTTTGACGATCAAGGGCTTCTCTCTTCCAATTCTTCCCGCCAACTTTGACTATGTCGTCTGTCCATCTTGCCGGCTGTCTACCCACGTTCCGTCGTCCCTCTCTTGGTCTCCACTCCAGCACCTTCTTTCCCCATCTGCCATCCGTTCTTCGGCATATGTGACCCGCCCACTTCCACTTTCTACCCGTTATCACTTTAGCTATGTCGGTTAGCCTGGTCCTCCTGCGTATTTCAGTGTTTCTCACTCTATCGCATAGAGAAATGCCCAACATGGCACGCTCCATAGCTCTCTGGGCAACTTGTAAGCGGTCGAATGTGTGCTGAGTCAACGTCCAGGCCTCAGCGCCGTATGTCATGACGGGGAGTACACATTGCTCGAACATGCGACGCTTTAAGTTCATAGGCACCTTCTTAGACTTGAGTACATCGGACAGTTTGCCAAAAGCACCCCAACCCAGTTGAATGCAACGTTTTATTTCCCTGTCTTGTCCGTTGTCTTTTAAGCTCAGGGTCTGCCCCAGGTAAACGTACTCCTTCACCTTTTTTATTTGATTACCTTGGATGGTTATGGGGTCAATGTCATCGTCGCAGCACATTATCTTGGTTTTTGAGGCGTTCATTTTAAGACCAACACTGAGCGATGCTTCATACAGTTCCTGGACCATGATCTGAAGTTCGTCAACAGTTTTTGCGAAAACGATGATGTCGTCGGCAAAACGTAGATGGGTAAGCTGTTCGCCATTTATGTTTACGCCTCTTTGCGACCAATCGAGAAGCTTAAATACGTCCTCCAGACACGCTGTAAAAAGTTTGGGTGATATGGTGTCACCTTGCCTTACTCCTCTATGCACCTGCACTTTGTCTGTGGGCTCATGAAGTTTCACTTGTAGAGTAGCTGAGCGGTATATTTCTCGTATGGCTTCCACATACCTTGTATCAACCTGACAACGTTGTAGAGAGTGAATTACGGCCCAATGTTCTACGTTCAATGTTGACGCACGCCGGAGCGCAAAAATTTCGCAGCGGTCTGTCAAATCCATGCTATAGAAATGTCAATCCCCATACTAAAACCGCTCAACCGCTGTTGATGTAGCGGTATCGCAGTGTCGTCCGTCGAGTGTGGTTTTAGTATGGGGAGTGACGTTTCTAGTATGGATCTGACAGACCGCTGCGATATTTTTGCGTTTCGTCGTGCGTCAAGTGTGCGATCGCCGTAGTTGAGCAGTTGTCCGACGCAGGCTCTCGAGGCGAAACTTGGAACTTGGACAGCAACCAGCACGACTACCTTTTCACTATTTTGCACGGTTACAAGGTTAAGTATGGTGGATCGCACATTTGACGCACGCCGGAGCGCAAAAATTTCGCAGCGGTCTGTCAAATCCATGCTATAGAAATGTCGATCCCCATACTAAAACCGCTCAACCGCTGTTGATGTAGCGGTATCGCAGTGTCGTCCGTCGAGTGTGGTTTTAGTATGGGGAGTGACGTTTCTAATATGGATCTGACAGACCGCTGCGATATTTTTGCGTTTCGTCGTGCGTCAAGTGTGCGATCGCCGTAGTTGAGCAGTTGTCCGACGCAGGCTCTCGAGGCGAAACTTGGAACTTGGACAGCAACCAGCACGATTACCTGTTTACTATTTTGCACAGTTACATGGTCTCTCTCTCTCTTCGTGTGGGACACCAATTCGTGCAACGACCTGATGAACCCTTGTATCAGAATTTTTCAACCGCCTTCTACAAGTAGCTTCTGACATGTTGTGTAACGACCGCCGCCTAAGTGATCATAGACAACAACCGGGACCTACGGCTTAACGTGACATTCGAAACACGGAACCATTTTATTTACGGACAATCGGGTGGTTCAGCTCGCAATGTCCTAACTAGACTGGGAACAAATTCACAAAGTGATAAATGTCAACTTTGTGAGTGACCCGCCGAGAGTCGAACCCGGAACCTTCTGCGTCAAAGGCAGTCGCACTACCACTGCGCCACATCGGTCGTCACTATACTATCCGCTACGCCATCGGGAAAGCCTATACAATACACAAACATTTATACAATTCTACACAACTTATTATAAGCAATGCTCCATATTCAGTGAGGGGTTGCCGACCAACTTTCCCTGTACTGTGTCAGTAATTTACAAGGCGGCGTTTTCAATGAGGCATTCGCATTCACACTCGCGGTAGGTGGATCGCACACTTGACGCACGACGGAGCGCTAAAATATCGCAGCGGTCTGTCAGATTCATACTAGAAACGTCACTCCCCATACTAAAACCGCACTCGACGGACGATACTGCGATAGCGCTGCGTCGACAGCGGTTGAGCGGTTTTAGTATGGGGCTTGACATTTCTAGTATGGATCTGTTTTTTTTTTTTTTTTGGTGTTGGACTTTACGTTTACGGCCCCGGGGCCATCAAAACTACGCCTGTCGGCTTGGTGTAAGTATGGATCTGAAAGACCGCTGCGATATATATGCGCTCCGTCGTGAACAGAGAACTTTACGATATAAATAAATAATATCCTGAAAATTTTACACAGCGCCATCTAGCCCCAAGCTAAGTAAAACTTGTACTACGGGTGCTAAATAGCTGATACTAATACTTAAGTATGTACCTTTTTTGTAACTGAATACAAATCGTACATAGAAAACACCCTAGAAGGCAAGGATATACTCACCACTACGCACTCAACGGATAACATTGCGATAGGGCTGCGATGACAGCGGTTGAGCGGTTTTAGTATGGGGATTGACATTTCTAGGATGGATCTGACAGACCGCTGCGATATTTTTGCGCTCCGTCGTGCGTCAAGTGTGTGATCCGCCTTACATGAGAAGTAGGGGTCGTTCCTCTTACGAACTTTGTGCAAAGTAGTTCTCATTGTGGTTGTTTGAAGGTTTCAAGAAGCCAATAAACTGGTTAGCTCACGTGGAGAATGCCATTTTGAATCACGTTTCTTTATCATTAAGGAGTAAGCAGATATAAGTTTATTGTTACAAAGACAGTTAATACAAACGAAACAAGTGGAATAAAGCCACCAATCGGAGTCTAATCGACTTCTTTTGACTTAAGTTAGTATGGGAAGTGACGTTTCTAGTAAGAATCTGAATCAAGACGCTGCGATATTGTACCGCTCCGTCGTTCGTTAAGAGTGCGATACGCCTTACCACTTGCATTAACATAGCGCAAGTATCCTTAATACTTATCTTAGTAAGACTAGTAGTAGGTTAATAGGTTGGAGATAGACCTGCAAAACGAAACTTTCTTCCTTCGGGAAGCTACATATTTCAGTTTTTAGTTGACTTTTTTCAGACACACACACACAAATCACGCATATATCCCTGGCGGGTTAGGCAGGTAGCGTTCACGACCAAAAACATATTCGCCACGTCTGACAATATTAGAGGGTCGTTTCAGATAAGTGATGTATCACTAGAGTGACAGATTGTCATCCTGTCGCCTAAAATTGCAATACACATGAAACCCTCGAGTCCCTTAGTCGGCTTCTACGACACCAACGGGAAAGAAATGGGGTGATGCTAGTCTGAGCCGGCAATAAACGGCACTTTTTTCATACTACTGTCATTATTTAGAGTATACACAGTAGGTAGTTTTTGCAGCTACGGTAAGTACCTACCGAAAAACATACCTGCATAGCCATAGAGAACCTCGTATGACAAATACGTGCAACATAAGCATAAACACATAGTCAGTGGCTGTCGGGAACGGGCATGCAAACGCCGAAATTATGCAAAATACCATAGTCAGAGAGGTAGCTACGTGAAAATGTGTTGGAAAACACGGTTGTCGTTAGCCAGTCATCATTCTCCTTGCTTAATCCCGTTTCTGTCGGGGTCGGCTAGATACATACATACATAAATGACGCCTTTATCTCATGAGGGGTAGGCAGAGCGTTAACGATCGTAAACATACGGTCGTTATCGCCACGTCTGACAAGTATTGAGGGCCCTTTCAGATGATTTCGTTCGGCGTGTGACGAATATTGCTTTTGCAAACAAGATACTACACATTGTTTCATTACAAGTCCCTAAGGCGGATCGCACACTTGACGCACGACGGACCGCTAAAATATCGCTAGAAACGTCACTCCCCATACTAAAACCGCACTCGACGGACGACACTGCGATAGCGCTGCGTCAACAGCGATTGAGTGGTTTTAGTATGGGGGTCGTGCGTCAAGTGTGCGATCCGCCATAGTGCCCGTTGTGTAGTAGCTCGTAGATGTAATTGTAATTGTAATTGTAATTGTTTATTAGACTTCTTTTATGGCTAAGTACATTGGTTAAGATTTTAGGCAGAGAGACTCGTTTGACTTATTTAGTATTATGACAGTAGCAACCCAAATAGACCGAGGCCCGTGCTAGGATTAGCTACTTCTGCACGATTGATCTAAAAAATCCGGCACAATAATTCCATGTAACCAGCTCTCTTGCTACAAGATAGGACCCTAGCGTCGCTTCGTTGAATCGGGCTGAGCTATCGATTATTCAGGCTTGTTTCAAATTAGTGCCGAGCCTATAGCCAAGCTAATGTACGGCTGGATAAAATAACTATGTGCTTTGTTTAAGGTAACAATGACGTAGGCTGCGGTGCTGTCCAACTCTCTCTCTCTCTTTTAGTGTGGGACACCAAGTTGTCCAACGACCCGATGAATCCTAGTGTCAGAGTTTTTCAACCGCCTTCTACAAGTAGGAAGCTTTGGTCATGGTTGTGCAACGATCGTACATCTAAGTGACCATAGACAGCGTCCGGGACCTACGGCTTAACGTGCCATCATAAACACGGACCCATCTTACTTACGGACAATCGGGTGGTTCAGCCCGCAATGTCCTAACCAGACTGGGAACAAATTCACAAAGAGATAAATATAAACTTTGTGAGTGACCCATCGAGAATCGAACCCAGAACCTTCTGCGTCAAAGGCAGTGGCACTACCACTGCGCCACATCTGTCGTCAGCTATCCAACTATGGGATACTTACTATCCTGCCCCAACTTCCCAGAATCACGCACACTTTAAGATCTGCAGAATGCATACCCTAGGAGCGAGCTGAATCATCGGTTTAGTCGCTGTATGACGAGTTTCTGCACTTTGACGACTCTCAAAAAGTTTCATGACCCTATTATTGATCAACTGAAAGTTATATACATCATACATGTTATACAAATCGACCGTAATGTCACGTCTTTATCGCCGCGTCTGACAAATTTTTGAGGGTCGTTTCAGATAAGTCGTGTATCACTATAGTGACAGGTTGTCAGCTTGTCGCCTAAGTTTGCAATACACATCAAACCCTCGAGTACCTCAGTCGCCTCTTACGACACCTACGGGTAGGAAATGGGGTGATGCTATTCAAGCCGGCATCACACGGCAAATGAGTAATTCTGTGTCTCTAATTTCTAAACAATACCCACGCAAAATACTAAACAGAGTATCAAAGGGTGATCACGTAATGGTAACTTGGTTACAGTCCCTCATCAGACTGATGAGTATACAACATGTTCCGAATACGTATTTTGGTATAAATAGCTACCTAGTCATTTTATATCGTGTTCGTTGATACAATCTTACATACATATACACAAATCACGCCTTTATCCCTTCAGGGGTAAAAATAAGGTCGGTATTGCTACGTCTGACAAACATTGGGGGCCCTACCAGATGATTCGGGTATCACTGTACAATAGTGACAGGTTGTCAGCATGTCACAGTCATAATACCACAGAATAAAAAATATTACTAATAACCTCGAGTTCCTTAATCGCCTCTTATGACTTCCACGGGAAAGAAATGGGGTGATGCTATTTTAAACCGGCATCTCATTTTATGAAATACCAATAGACTTGGGGTAGCCAAGTATTCAGTATTTTCTATTTATAGTGGTACCTACGGGAACAATTAAATTCCAAGCATAACATGCTTGTAATACCATGCAAATCTGAAATCATGCATTCCGTTTACAGCTTAAGGGGACCCTTGTATTATAACCCCCACGAATATTAACCCTGGAACCCTCTATTTAGAGATCTTAAAATATTCAGACCTCACATATTGATCGAAGGAATACTAAATTTGGGGCCAGTCGGCAATCTTACGTACATACATACACATATCACGTCTTTATCCCTTGCGGGGTAGGCAGAGCGTTAACGGCCGCAAGAACACGGGCGCTATTGCCACGTCTGACATCGTCGGCAATCTTTCAAGACTCTATAAGGCCTTCTTCACCCGTAACGCACAACAACGCTGCGCTAAATAAAACGCAGCGGCCTGTCAGATCCACACTAGAAACCATACTAAACAATGCCAATAACCATACTAAAACCGCTCAACCGCTTACGCAGCGCTTTCGCAGCGTCGTCCGTCGAGTGCGGTTTTATTATGGGGAGTGACGTTTTTAGTATGTATCTGATAGAGCGCTGCGATTTTATAGCGCTCCGTCGTGCGTTAAGTATGTGATCCGCCGAAGGGACGAATCCGGGAAATGGGCAGCAGGGTTCCCTATGAATACGTGCGCAGTGCAAGATGGAACACTGCAGCTCATTCCCTGGTTAATTATCCTTAAGAAATTTTTTCGACACCCACGGGAATAGGAGGGTTTCTTTTTGAGAATTAAAAAAAAAACTTTTATTCCAAGAACTCGATAGATGGCGTTGAACCGACTATGTTACTAGATTTCTGTGTAGATTCCAAAGCCAAAAGACTAAAAAAGACATTGCAACACTGACTGACAGTCTGGCATACACTGACACTTTCGTTCCAAATAAGTCCGAATCCAAGTTTAAAAAAAAACAAATACTAAATATTATGTTCCGTTCTTTGCGGTAACATACCATACACAGCGCCATCTATCCAGCGACTAGAATAATAATGTAAAAAATTAAAGAAAATTTCCTATTGGGGTAATACTATACTATTCTAAGTCGGCAACAACTAATGCAGTTCCAGCGAATATTGCCAACCTGCTCGCTAATATTATAAACTATGCGTGCAATATTTTAGTGCAAAGTGTTCTGTAGGGTAGGGTGAGGAATAATGCGACGTAATCGAGTTGAGCTTACGGCGCGTCGTCAATGGCGCCTGATTGAGTTCTGTAACCACGTTACCGGCAGACGCTGATGAACTTTGCCTTCCCGCTCAGCTGCAAGTCATAAGAGATACTCTATTGTTTTTTTTCTTTTCTTTTATTTTTCTTTCCTTCCCTTTCCTTCCCTTTCCTTCCCTTTTCTTTTTTTTGTTACTTTCTTTTCTTTTCTTTTCTTTTCTTTTCTTTTCGTTCTAATGCCCATCAACCGAATCAAGATAGTCGTGGAAACATAATGATATGTTTAAAAGTAGAGACAACAGGATGCCACTGAAAGCAATATTTGACGCCTAATAAATTAATAAGTACAATGATATGGTGGTGAATCAAAAAACTTCTGTTTTCCATAAATATACTTCTTCTATACTTCTCTCATCAAAAAATCCGGGACACCTTGCAAGTTTATGTTTCGTACGAATCGCATGATTTAAAAAGTGTGTGAGTAAAATTACCCAAATTCAGTTATTTATAGGTTTCGTTTTTATCAAATTATAAAAACGAAAGTGTCCCGATTTCTTTGATGAGAAGAGTAGTAGATATTTCCTCGCCAAGCCTCCAATATGAATCTGTCGCATCTTGAAACTATCGTTTTGTATTACATGATTCTTACTGGGTCGATGGACGACTCGGTGTCCCACACGAAAAGAAGAAGAAGACAGGATATGAGGATCTAAACCGTTTCCCATGAAAAGAAGAAAATTAAAAACCTGAAGGTGATACTCTTGTGACTTGTACCCCACGAGAACGCGCCAGATGGTTGAAACGACACGCCGTCTGAAAAGTACGACAAAGGTGAATTTGTTAGCGAACGGAGAAGTGACGCGTCGCAGACAATAGTTGTTTGAAAACTCTATTATATCAGCCAGATATCGCAGTTGATTTAAGACGCTATATCTACACAGGCAAAACTAGGAAACAGTGTCTAAAAGTAAGTTTGTAAGACGCGTAAATCCTTCAAGAGAGAAACGAGGTAGCTAATACATTTAGTAGGTAGACTTTATGGTCTACTTGCTGAGTAGGCCCAACATAAATCCAGCTTATGGCGTATTCCATTAAACATTCAAGAATATTAACTTGGCACAGTATAAGGTCATGTATTCTACAGCAAGATAACACATGTTTTAATGTTTGCTCCTAATAAAGAGGCACCTTAACGAGCTTCAGCTGAAATATTCAAAAAGCAAATGGCCGCCATAAACTGACGCAACAATGAACGAATTCACCCGCCGTTATGAAGAACCTACTAAAAAATGCATTAAAAATTTACGTTCCAACTTCACCCCTTGAAAAAGTGAGCAAGCCTCCCGCGTTCCTTCAATAGACTTTGAACGCCCGATTTTAAAAGAATCTGAAAGGACCCGTGTGAAACGGCCAGATGGCACTCTTTTCAAATTTGGAATTGGCGGCCATGATTGATGACGTATTTGCCGTAGCTCCAGTGATTGGCTGATTTGATTTTGGAAGTAGCGTTCCGATGTTCCGACGTCATTGTCTAACATTTCGCTTTGGGAATTTTGGAGTTCATGAAGATATTTTCGTTGTTTTTCTATTGATCCTGCCAGTATTTTACAGGCGGATTGAACGGCTAAAAACCTTTGTTTTACTGTTTAAAACCTTTTCTATCACCAAGGACCATAGACAAAAACAAACCTCATTCCAGACACTTTTCTCACATGACGTCTTTATAAAACTTCTTTTAAAGAGGAGTGTTCGTGTAAACAAGACCGGAACGCCTGACTTATGAGTGCAGGCCCGGGGGAAATAAGAGGTGCGACGTAGTCCTATTTGTACGCTCTGACCTCCTAAGGTGTCCACGGCGCAATAAGACATGACCTTTCCTTTGAGTTTGCACCTTCTTTCAGGGAAAGTACTTGTAGACACACTAAGCAAAGGTTGGTGCAAAGGTCTTGTGTTTATTCTTACCGAAAACAGAATACGTCTCGTTTTAGAATCTGAACGTCTTTGGTGAGGCTGTTTTTGGGGAACACTAAAATGAATAACTTACTTTGTCATCATATCGTATGGCAATGCCTGCTTGATCATACTTTGTCAAGGATTTTTAGCCGGCTTTCTGCGTCAGACGCAACGCACACTTGACGCACGACGGAGCGCTAAGATATCGCAGTGGTCTGTCAGATCCATACTAGAAATGTCAATGCTCATACTAAACCCGCTCAACCGCTGTTAGTGTCGTCCGTCGAGTGCGGTTTTAGTATGGGGAGTGACGTTTCTAGTATAGATCTGACAAACCGTTGCGATGTTTTAGCGCTCCGTCGTGCGTCAAGTATGCAATGCGCCTATGTCAAAGATTTTTAGCCAGCTTTCTGCGTCAGGAGTGTACTTCGTTAGGTATTATTTTGGCATTGCAGGCTTGTAAAAACATGATGCCTTGTTTCAGAGGCAGCAAAGCAAAAATTTGCAAAGTATCGGTCAAAGCGTCGGTAGCTCAAAGGCAGAGCAGTGGGACAGGTACCCCATAATATGTCTTGGGCTTGAGCCCCGGTTGATGCTTGTAACTTTTTCAATTTATTATTTTCATTTATGAGAATATGAATGTATCTAACAAAGTAGCAAACCCTAAATCTGTTGCGTTTCAACAACCCGATCTATCATCATTCATCAGCTATGATTGGAATTGGAAATGGTTTTGATTTACAACTGATAACTGCACATTGATTGGTCATTTCACGTTTGCGTAAATTGTGCGTACAATGTTGCGATGAAAGGCGATGTATGGAATAGAAATCAACATATTTGATTGATGTGGATGATTAGATATCCTAGTGGAAATAAATTGTAGTTTAGATTAGATCGTATGAATTTCAGAGTAGACATTTTGGCACTGTGGTCATACTACGATTGTTCTGTAATCTAGTCGTCTATAGGCTCAGAATTTTTTTGGAACAGAGAAACCTAAAACGTGATACAAATCTTTTTTCTTTTAATCATAGGTATATGTTATAGTTTTGTTCAGGCAATCAAGAATTCACTACCTGCATAAAGTTCGCTCACATACAGTAAAAAAAAGCTCTCCTTGAAAAAGCGCCTCAAATGTATTGAGCCTGCAATTTTTCGAAATCAGTTAAAACTACCCAATAAGCTTTCGTATACAAACAGTAGATAGCTGGCTTCATTAAGAAACTTAGTAAATAAGACGGTAGTTCGCTGTCTGAGACGAAACTTAACAGAAGTAGTAATCTGCTTAAATTTCACGTTAATTAAAGGAGGAATAATTAAATTTAAATAATAATTAAACCGCGAGCAGGTGCAGCGTTTAGCCAAAGTTCCCTCGAGAGATGGCGTTGCACAACATTTTGAACCAAGCAACGTCAGAATATAACAATTTTTCTCAATACAAAATACAGTTTCCTTTAAAAGATGATAAAACATAAACTGAGAGCTATTCTCGAGCGATTCTCTCTCTCTCTCTCTCTCTCTCTCTCTCTCTCTCTCTCAGAAACGGCTCCAACACTTTTTATGGATATTCACATGTCGAGAGTTTATCATCATCATCATCAAACTTAAGAGCCATGCTCTTGTTCTTGAAGCATTTAGGTCTCAGAGTTTTAGGGAGCGATAAATAGATCCATCAAGGTTTTATATAAATAAAGTTTTTTTTTATATTAAAGATTTATTAAAGAACAACATGCACAGCTTATCTCTAATAAATATTTTCTACAGCAGACCTTTTTAACTTTAAAGTGCCGATCTTTACTCGGTCAACCAGGTACTGTAAGAATAAGAATTTTTTTATTCAGTGACCACCAGACACAATTTAAGTGTAGGAACAAACAGTTTGTATTGAAAATTTAGTTTTTTTTTTTTTTCATTTATTTAAATACCTTAAAAAACATAAATAAGTACATAAAATGGAATCATAAAACCCTAACAATATTGGGTTTGTCTTGACGCCATATTCCCTTCATTTGCTACAACTTTAATACGATACAAACAAGAATAAAATAAAATACTAGATTGTTGCAAATTTACAATTTATCAACGCATAATAAGCCACCCGACATTCCATCGCGCATCATAAAACTGGTTCCGCATGACCCACTTACAAAGGGTGTTCCACATGAGACTGTAATTTCGTAAATATTTCTTTAGTTAATAGTGTTTTAATATTTTTGTCGGTTATTTTGATTCGAATAACTTTTGGCAATTGATTGATGAATTTTGGTACAATATATTCCGCGGTTCTTTTGCCGTAAAAGTTTCTGGACATCGGCTGAATAAGTATATTGTTTGTTATCTGCCGAGTCGTAGTTTTATGTTTGATGGGATGTTGAATTTCCGCGTTGAAAAATTGTTCTAAAAGTAGTAACAGTTCAAACTTATCATAGACTGGCAAAACCTTACAGTATTTAAAGATATCAATATCATTGCTCATTTTATTTTTTATCTTTGCGGGTATGATTAACTTCAATAATCTTACTTGTAGTTGATATATTTGGCCAAGGTAAGTTTTAAAAGTTCGGCCGTAACTGGTTAAACCGTAAGCAACTATACTATCGGCAAGTGCTTTGTACATATCTATCAGTATTGGATAAGGTACTCTGCCTTTAATTATGTAAAATTTTGCCATGATTGCCCGAAGCCTGTTGCAAACACTGTCAATATGCGGTCCCCAGTTAAAGGTACTATCTATTAAAAGTCCTAAATATCGCTGTTGGGCTACTTGTTGCAATTGCGGGCAATTACATGTATTTTTATTGATTGTAGAATGAAGACACTGGTGATCATGTGCTGTCACAAATATTTCCTTAACAGTTCTACACTGGGTTGAATGCACATGGACAAATTTTGTCTTCCCTGCATTTAGTACCAGTCCAGCATCATGAGACCATTTACACACAATGTCGAAATCCTGTTGCAGCTTTTCAAGAGCGATATTCAGGTCCTTATCTGAAGACATGAGGCAGGTATCATCTGCATATTGGTAAATTTTACAATGAGATATGCAGTTATTCATATCATTTACGTAGGCCAAGTAATGAAGGGGCCCAAGAACTGACCCTTGAGCTGTACCTTCCGTAACATTCACAACATCGCTACATGACGTTCCAAGTCAGTGTCAAGTCTATAGCAGACATAGCAGTACAGTAGTTGTTGAACGACTTGGTATCCCACACGAAAAGAAGAAGAAGTACAGTAGTAGGTAAATAGTACACCCCAGTTATGATGCGCAACGCGCAACCCACGTACGTACGTACTGCGTACTTAAACACCATTTGAGGGATAAACCTTTTTTTATTTTTCGTTTATTCTTGTTGTTCAATACAAAACTGAGCAGACCCCGTAAGTAGGATGCAAGTGGGTCTAAAGTCCCGCGCAGCTCAGACTGAGATTTGCAAGTATTAGGACCTCGTGGTTGTACACCTACTTATAAACTGTCTGCTCTTCGACTCCGGGGGATAAAGAAATAGCTGCGAAACACACAGAATAGAGTAAAATAAATCTTGCAGTGAAGTGTTTGTAGTGGTGCAAACAATATATTTTTTTGGTACCTACCTACCCATTATAGGTGAACTGTTTCTTTCATTTTTTCATTATAGGCGGAGCGCACACTTGACGCACGACGGAGCGCAAAAATATCGCAGCGGTCTGTCAGATTCATACTAGAGTGACGTTGTTTGGGACACCTTACGTGTGGGAAACCAAAACGTCCAACGACCCAGTGAACCCTAGTGTCAGAATCTATCAACCGCCTTCTACAAGTAGCAGGCTTCTGATATGGTTGTGTAACGACCGCCGTCTAAGTAATCATAGACAGCAACCGGGACCTACGGCTTAACGTGCCATCCGAAACACGGAACCATCTTTCTTACGGACAATCGGTTGGTTCAGCCCCCAATATCCTAACCAGACTGGGAACAAATCCACAAAGTATTAAATATCAACTTTGTGAGTGACTCACCGAGAATCGAACTCGGAACCTTCTGCGTCACAGGCAGCCGCACTACCACTGCGCCACATCGGTTGTCGACCGTCGATATCACGTGACGCAAATGCCATTTTTGCTTTATGTACCTATGTTTCCTTGTAAAACTTGAAGCAGTTTCCACACTGTAGGCCAGAATATTATGCTCCTAATATTAGTCCTAATAATGGTGTCGCATCAACATGCACATATAATTAGCGGAATTAGCATAATGTTCCAATGAGTCGTTAGTATGCTAAATCGGACTGCTAATACTCTATTTAGATTCGCATTCGGAATATGAAATGATGGGTGTAAAAAAACCGAAGGAATTTAAATTATTCATTTAAAACACACACACACACACACACACACACAAATCACACCTTTATCCCTTCCGGGGTAGGCAGAGCGGCGTTAACAATCGTAAAATTATGGTTGGTATCGCCACGTCTGACAAATATTGGGGGCCCTTGTCGATCATATATGTATCACTGTAGTGACAGGTTGGTAAAGTCCTAGGGTGATGCTATTTTAAGCCGGCTTCAACAATTCTTGTTCAGAAAATATACAAAGGCACAAGGAAACCGAACCAATTCCATTTTATAATTGATACAGCGGTTGAATCGCCATTTGTATCGGGTCTACACATTTGTGTCTCTAAAGTCAATTGTATGTTCCACTTCGCCCAAAGACAGCTGCTCATTTTCCTTAGTATACTATAATTTTTATCCAGATAGACTGTGGTCACCGGTCTTACAATCGGGAGACCCGAGTTCGATCCCCGTCATGTACCAATGTGTTTTTACTCACGTACATTTACCGACTGCTCTTACGGTGAAGGAAAACATCGTGATGAAACCCACATTCAAATAAAATTTGAATTCAGATGATATTTGAATGTGACTTAACCTAGGATTCGGGCCAGGTTAGCCTTCGGGTTGCAGAGGTCAGATGGCAGTCGCTCTGTGTAAAAACTTGGTTCCACGTCAAAAACCCCTAGGTAAGGTAGCCGACCCCGACAGAGAACGGGATAAGGCAAGGAGAATGAAATGAGACTAAACTGACAGCCAAGAATGGCCTTATTTTTTTAAAATGTTGCAAGCATTATTCTAGTGTTGTGGTTTGACTCATTCATGTTATTCATTGAACTGTTGGGAGATGATTCCGCGATGTAGTTATTTTTGTAAATAAATACGCGTAACAAGTACATTCTCCGCCAGATTTTTGAAAATGGATAGGTAGATCAAATAGAAGACTGTAACATTAACCCATATGGTAAACAAACTTTACAACTTACCTCACTGCTGTGGTGAAGCTGGTAAATAAATTGTAATCCTCTGACGATAACAACAAAAACGTATTGTTATCAGGACAGACAGGAAATAAATGTGAAGTTAGTTTATTACAAACAAAGTAGTATGTTTGTCTGATAGGCCAATTTATTAACGCAAATTGAAATTAACTAAATTATTTTCAAAAATATTCAATGACTGTCTTTGAATCATATAGCTTGGTCATTCGGGGTACAACACTATTTTTTTCGTGACAACCCACCAAATGTCAATTTAGTCTATCTGGATAAAAATTATAGTTTAGTATAATATGGATGTATGATAATTATTAAAAACATTTTGTAAGGGGTCCAATCCTATCATGCCGTGTGATGCCAGCTTAGAATAGCAACGCCCCACATCCTTCCCGTGGGTGTCGTAAGAGGCGACTCAGGGACTCGAGAGTATGGGTGTATCACAATTTTAGGCGACAGGCTGACAACCTGTCACTATAGTGATACACATGTTTTATGAAACAACCTTGGAAAATAGTCCTCAAAAATCTCAGACGTGGCGAGAGCGACCGTATTCTTACGGCTGTTCCTACCCCCCCAGGGATAAAGGCGTGATATATGTACGCATGTATATCCAATCCTACTGGCAGTACTGGCACTGTTACCTATGATGTTAACTAACTCCTGGCTACTACTGTAAGTAACACTCACTTTACTGGTAGTACTGAACTCAATT
Organism: Keiferia lycopersicella; assembly: GCA_029255805.1. Classification (NCBI taxonomy): domain Eukaryota; kingdom Metazoa; phylum Arthropoda; class Insecta; order Lepidoptera; family Gelechiidae; genus Keiferia; species Keiferia lycopersicella. The sequence goes on from JARACZ010000024.1 coordinate 2,907,179, forward strand.
TTATTTCCAGCTTAGGGTCTTATCTATAATTTCAGTGAACAAAACGATAGCGGGTTTTAGAATTAAACTAGCGACATCTATGTTGCGTTGTTGTTAACTGTTACCATCTATCGCTTTGGGCCACCTACCTGGTCTGTCCTAATTGCGCGAACTCCTGCACACTTCAGGAAGCAAGCCCCAGGGTCATTTCAGTTGCCAAATATTGGTCAACAAAAATTAATGTTACCGTCGACTCGGCAAAGAAGAAGAAGAAAATTTAAGAATTAGAGTCATCGGCGTATCGTTTGCATTGAAAAGGGTAATACTTTTAACACACTTCCTATGTAAGTATACAATTTTAGAAATCTGTTCCAGCTTAGGCAAATTTGAATCTGAGACTTTTGCTATTAGCCCTATAATTTGACAACTAAAATAAAAAAATCTTGAAATATAGCTTGATACCTGTGACGTCTGTCAGTTTCGGGCAAATACTATGACCATTTATGTCCATTTTCCTTTGTTTACTTCTCTTTTAGTTTGGATCTATCAAACGTCACAGGTATCAAGCTATATTTTAAGCACTGTATAGTACCGCGTCTCTTATCAAGGTTACCGCGGTATATCGTACTAATATTATAAATGCGAAAGTTTGCATGTTTGTTTGTTTGTTTTTCCTTCGCCCTAAAACTGCTGAACAGATTTTCATGAAATTTGGCACACACAGAGAGGCTAACCTGTATTATACGTAGGATACTCTGCAGAGAATGTAAATCAGTTTAAAAACAGATTGGACAAATTAAAATTATCTGAGAAATCGAAACAAGAGGACAGCAAGATACAGGCATAATCAGTTGTCTCAACTGCTGCCTGTTTAAGGATAATAATAATAATACTTTGTATCCCGAAAAATGTGACGTTTGAGGATCAACAAACCAGCCCCAAGTGAAACAAACCTCCTTAACCACGTCTAGGAGAGACCGCAAGCCCCTGAAATTAATTATGGCCTTCAAAGCCACTAAGGCCCTGTCAAACCGATGTGTTTTAAACCAGCACGCTTTGTCAGCCATGTTGATTACCGCTGTTAGTCTGAACAGAACTTACTAGAACATTCCCACATCTAACGTACGACGCAGCGCTTTTTTAGCTCATCCGTACTACATGCCGTGTGATGGCGGCTTAGAATAGCATCACCGCGTTTCCTTTGCGCGGTTGTCGTATAAGGCGACGACGGGACTCGAGGGTTTCATGTGTATTACAATTTCTAGGCGACAGGCTGACAACCTGTCACTATAGTGATAAACTTTCGAAAATGAAACTCAATATTTGTCAGACGTGGCGACAGCGACTTATATCTTTATGGCCGATAACGCTCTGCCTACCCCCCAAGGGATAAGGGCGATGATGTGTGTGTGACTGCGTAACGCATACGTCAGTCAGACGCAAAGAACTTTTAAATACTCCATACTAAAAACTACGTTGACGCAGAACCAACGGATGAACTTGCATTGTTATTGTTAGACAGACACATCCTTCAACGCAGGTTTATGCGTTGCTACTGCGTCTACTATTTTGTATTGGGATTTATTTCCATGCATCTGACAGATACGTACGCGTTAAAACTGCGTAGCGTCGTGCGTCCGATGTGGGAACCGCCTAGTCTGAACAGAACTTTAGCGAGCACATCTGTACCGAATGCGGAAGGCATTTTGCGTGATTACAAATGTTTAGGTACGTTTAGAAGTTGTGGATGTGGTTTGAGGGATAAGTTTTCTGATCGTAATCCTTTGTGATTGTACTACAAGTTTTGTTTTAGATCTCACTATGCAGGGTATAGGATGTTTCGAATATTGAAAGGGCTTATTCAGATTCTCAAATATTCAAATCACCTTTTCCCTAGAAAATTTCCCTGGATAGGTTGTCCCATACAAATGACAGCTAGCTTTGCGGACCTTGCACCGCCACCTACGAGAGTACTGCGTACTTTCGTATTTGCTTTCCTTGACTGCCAACGCCAAAATGGCGACTTTCAATGAATGTCACCAATATTGTAGCAACAACCAGTCCACTGCTAATTTCAGGTGATCTCCTGGCTTATATTTCCCAAAGGAAAGTTGTTCAGTTTCATGTTCTACACACACATTCGGACGTCCTTTACGCCCCGTGCCTATTTTTTTGACATAGTTTTTTTGGCCTTGGTGGTGAGGATGTGAAGCGTACGATTTTTAGTAAAAGAAATTTATACAACAAGGTCATGGCACACGTCGTAGGATAGGTAGGTAGAGTTGCGGCTGTAACGTGTTGTTACTTGTATGGTAGCTGTCAAAAACTCTAATATTACACTATACCAATCATCATTGGCCTGATACTTCTGTGGCAGACGATTTAATCAGTGTCTCAGGCTTTATACATGCCAATACCGACTGGTACAGCTAAGTAGACATTTCGAACAAATTGGCGGTTTAAGTGTCTAACTAGACAGATCTTGACTATCCGTGTGAGATTTGCCTTAAAATATTAAGTATGAACTCGGTTGCTGTCTATGATTATTTATACAGCGGTCGGTACACAGCCATGTCAGTTGCCTGCTGCTTGTAGAACACCCTGCACCTCCCTTTATGACGCGCACAGTGTAGAGACAACACATTTGACGCACGACGGAGCGCAAAAATACCACAGCGGTCTATCAGATCCATACTAGAAATGTCAATCCCCATACTAAACCGCTCAACCGCTGTTGACGCAGCGTTATCGCAGTGTCATCAGTCAAGTGCGGTTTTAGTACGGAGAGTGACGTTTATAGTATGGATTTGATAGACCGCTGCGATATTTTTGGGCTCCGTCGTGCGTCAAAAGTGTTCCTCGCCTTATCTTGCGGGCGAGAAGACTTCACAATTGTCAAATCGTATGGATTTTTTCAAAACAAGTGATTTTCTTTGTCTACAATTGTAGAGAAAAATCAAAGTCACGGTTGCGCATCATAACTGGGCTAGATTCATCGGGTCGTTGAACAATTCGGCGTCCCACACGAAAAAAGTATAATAAGAAGTAGTTACCATTTATTTTTAATTAAACTGGGGTCTTTGAGCCCTAAAAAGGAGCACAAACAAAAGATTTCGCAAGTTTTTTTATCTCGTTTTGTATAACTTTCAGGTTTACGACTCGCCGTAAACGCTACGCCCTTTTTCCCTTTCTTTTCAAGGGCTAGGCAACAAAAATTCAAATCTCCCTGAAATCTTGATAAGAAAGGTTTTTACCACTGTTGCTATAGGTACGTACACTGTGGTAAAGTTTATTAACTTTTGTAGCTGTATTTGTGTGCAATTGCACTAAAAAAATTGCTGCAAATTTTTAAAAGGGCTGAACCAGCCTATGAAACTGAGCAACTTTTCCCAAGGAACATAGGTTGAAATAAGAAAAAAAAATTCGGACCTCAAACTTTTTTTTCATATATCAAGCTATGTTTTTTGGAAAAAGTTGTTCAGTTTCATGGGCTGATTCACCCCTTAAAATATTTTCAATAATGCTAATATTATGCTACGAAGTTACTCGCTAAGTACATTTTAAACTTCAGAAACCGTAAGGTAGGAAGGAATATACAGATTATTTTTAAGTTTTTAATCAGTACCTACAGTAACTGGTAGGGTGTTTCTACTCATGATTCTGAACAACTTTTACTATGGAGCTAACTGCGAAATCGCAAAAAAAAGTTGGGTGTTCCATACATTTTTGTCGAATAGGTATGGATTTTTCTATGGAACACCATTTTTTTTTTACGCAGGTGGCTCCATAGTAATAGTCGTTTAGAATCATGAGTAGAAACACACTTCAAAGTTCGTGTACTGTTTAAAAGTTAAACCTGTATTTTTGGGAAGACAACCATTGTCAAGATATCCATTGAAAATACAGTCATCTGTAGAAGATTTAAAAAAATCTTCAGGCTCCTAATGTAAAACTGAATTCAAATTTGACCTCTGACAAAACGCTGAAACTGAAACTTTCTTTAAGGAACATAGATCGAAACATAAAAAAAATTTTTGGACCCCACATACAAACTGACTCCAGCCGGCTGGTACGTTCTGTATGGGAACTTCCAAAAACTTTTTTCACATTTCGTCTTTTAAGTTAGTACTTTTCTTAACATCCTGTATAGTGTTCAAAAAAGTAGTTCAATCAAATTCATGACTCGAATTTAAATCTGAAAATGAACTTGCTGGTGCATACAACACCGAAAAGGCATTACAACAAATTAGAGGCGTGAAAAAGTTATCGATTTTATTAAAAATCGATTATTTCTCAAAGGCAAAAGAATTTTGAATAATCGATTATGCAATTTTAAATAAGTAATCGATGGGTGAACAAGTCCATATAACGAAACAACGACAACGATTAAATTAAAATATTTTTGACAAGTATTTGGAAATTATTTCAGGTTTTATGTAACATCGGTTAAGATACCTACTTATTTTAATTTTAAATCTATTATTTCCCTAGAAGTTTTGTTTTGGAGGCATGAAGTCTATTTCACTTAAGGATCGGCACGAAAGCATCTCTGTCTGTATTAATTAATAGTTTAATAAAAATATCACTACATAGTAAAAAACAAAGTCGCTTTTCGCGTCTGTCTGTAAATGTGCTTAAATCTTTAAAACTCCACAACGGATTTTGATGCAATATTTTTAATAGATAGAATGATTCAAGAGCAAAGTTTTTATGCATAAAACTTGTCGGGAAAACATCATATTCCCACGGGAAAATGATTTGCAGCGGGCGCGGCCGCTGGGCGGGCCGCTAGTTACTGCATAAAATCAAATAATTAATGGATAAATAGATCAATAATTTTATCTGACTAAAAATGGGCCGTATGATATCGGCTTAGAATAGCATTTCTTACCCGTGGGTGTCGTAAAAGGCAACTGAGGGACTTGAGGGTTTCAGGTGTATTACAACTTTTAGGCGACAGGCTGACAACCTGTCAACACTATAGTGATACACGAATTATCTCAATATTTGTCAGACGTGGCGGTAGCGACCGTAATATTGCAGCCGTTAACACTTTGCCTACCCCGCAAGGGATAGAGGCGTGATGTGTGTGTGTGTGTGTGTGTGTGTGTGTGTGTGTGTGTGTGTGTGTGTGTGTGTGTGTGTGTGTATGTTTGTGTGTGTGTGTGTAAAAATAATCGATGATTGAAAAACCGATTTTTGTTGCACGAGTTGCATTACTGCAACGAATTGAAAAATACTCCTGCCATTGAATTCTCGTACCATTACGACTTTCCTCTTATTTACCTGAACGGCTCCCCCCAACCGGACAGTTGTATAATTGTTTTCCATTCTGCAGTAATTGACTTGTGGCGAATACCAATAAATGGTATCGCATTTAATCGGATGAACATTTTGCAATTTCGAGCGACATTTTTTTCCGTGCAACGGCAGTGACCAGTGGGTTTTTCCGGTGTGAGGCGTCACAGACGGTGGAGATACTACAATATTTTATATTCAAAGAAATAGCGCTCGATCTACGATCCATATACTAAGGCGCAGCGTTCTGACAGATTCATACTAGAAACGTCACTCCCCATACTAAAACGCTGCGGTAGCGCTGCGTCGACAGCGGTTGAGCGGTTTTAGTATGAGGATTGATATTTCTAGTATGGATTTGACAGAACGCGGCGATATTTTAGCGGTCCGTCGTGCGTTAAGTGTGCGATCCACCTAATCTATATATAACTTAATATTATTTTATATAACTTAATTATGTATTTTTATATTACAGTATTTTGAGCTGAACCGAGCGATAAAAAAAATAAAATTCTTCATTGCACATATAAATTAAATGCAATACGATGAATTACGAAGGACAAAAAAAGTATGCAGAACAAGACATGCATAACATAATTATCGTTAAGTGCGTCACGATGAAGGTATATTACTGTTCACTATAAAATAATTTATCTTCACGGTATGTGACGCGTTAATATACTAGGTATTAGCTATAATCCTAAGGTGTTCTAAGTTAAGAACAACTTCAAAAAAAGACTTCGTGATAAGAACTAAATATTTTAAACACAATACGTGTCTTAGCCGTTATTGATACCTAAAGATATTATTATAATAGCTAAGTATCTTCACTACATAGTATAAAGCAAAGTCGCTTTTCTTGTCTGTCTGTATGTATGTTTTCTTAAATCTTTAAAACTACACAACAGATTTTGATGCAGGATTTTTATTTGATTGAGTGTTTCAAGAGGAAGGTTTTAATATTATAATACTTGCCGGGAAAAATCCTTACTCTCACGGGAAAATGAGTTACAGCGGGCGCAGCCGCTGGGGCAGGCCGCTAGTCTACCCGCTGTTAATAAAAGGTGTAAAAAACTTACTACATGTATTTGAAGGGATGAACCAGTACATCAAACTGCAAAGGTTTCTTCAAAGCGATAAAATATTATCTTAGCCGTTTGTGACGTGCAGTAACCAGTGGGCAGTCCACTGTGTTATTAATAATGAGATTTTATTTCCACTGGGCGCCTCTGCTTAATTTCGTTTGTGTTATGTTTTCATGATAATTTAATGAACGTGCTGACAAATTGGCAACTATAATATTGTGCTGACTATTATAGTGTGAAGATAATTTTAATGGTAATGACACCCATTTAGTGCCGTGTGATGACGGCTTAGAATAGCATCACCCCATTTCTTCCCGCGGGTGTTGTAAATACTTATTTGTCAGACGTGGCGATAACGAATAACAATTTTACGATCGGTAACGCTCTGCCTACCCCGCAAGGGATAACGGTGTGATTTGTGTGTATGTGCAATTCATTTTAATAATGCATATAAAACTTAATTCGAAGTATCAAAACTGTTGAATATTAAACTATTCAACGCAAAACATAAATGTTCATGAAAACTACGTTAGCAGATACTACATTAATATTTTTTTAAATTAGTTTAGGATATGCTTTTACTTAAACAAAACTCTTGTTAGGTTGTATAAACTACTGGTTAGCTCAAACTACAGGTTAACAATTATTCATGAAGAATTCGATGTTCATTGCGCTGCGGGTTAATCAATATGACCCCATTATTGAACCAGCTACGCGATGTACTAAGAATTTTACCTGTAGACTTGTAGCCTGTATGTTTAAAAACATAGGGCATTGGTAGTTATAAACTGGGGTAAGTAAAATAACACTTTTTCGTGCACAATTCCTTTGACTACAGTTTGTCTTCTATATTTTTAAATCCTCTCTTTAGCTTGCTATTTAGAAAATGAGGCACTCCTTTTTAAAAGATTTAAACCTAAAAAGCCTTTGAATCTATGTCCTTGTGAGACCCAGCAAAGGGTTGAAAGAGTTACTAAAGCTATCAGTCTTAGCGTTCCTCAAATTTTTTTAGTGGTGGACCCCCTTTAGAAGAGCGAAATTGTTGACGGAGCCTCAAAATAAAAGAACAGGTTACGTTCATTCTTTAATTATATTAATACATAGTATAAAGCAAAGTCGCTTTTCGCGTCTGTATGTATACCTGCTTAAATCTTTAAAACTAATCAACGGATTTTGATGCTGGTTTTTTTAAATAGATAAAGTCAGTCAAGAGGAAGGTTTATGTGTATATTACTTACCGGAGATACATCTTATTCCCACGGAAAAATGAGTTGTAGCCGGCGCAGTTGGTAGATTGGCCACTATTTGTTATTATTACATACATACACAAATCACGCCTGTATCCCTGGCGGGATAGGCAGAAAGTAAATAACGTTCGTTAGCACCACGTCTGACAATGTTTGAGGGTCGTTTCAGATAAGTTGCGTATATAGTGACTGGTTGTCAGCCTGTCGCCTAAAATTGCAATACACATGAAAACCTCAAATCCTTTAGTCGGCTTCTACGATACCCACGGGAAAGAAATGGTGTGTTATTATTAAAGATTAATAATATGTTCGTACGTTCTTTTGTTTGTGTTTTCTACTGCTGTACTTATCTATTATGTGCAATAAAGAATTTGGTGATGTTATGTTATGTTATTAATAATCGTAATATCACTAAGTGTGTCGTATTACCTAGATTCCGAGAGGCACCGGCACTCAGGGAACCGAGGTAACCGCAGGTGAATACTTAGCAGCTATGTTATTGTGGAGTGGTCTCGCTACACGAGTGCCTGTGACCCCGGAGGGCGTGGGTGTGTAAGGTGTGTGTAGAGTGTCCTGTCTGTAGGCGCCCTAACAAGCCTTGTGCCCCACGTAAGTAGTATGGGGCCGCGGCAAGAAAAGAGGAGGGAGTAAAGTACAAGAGTTTATTTACGATAACCAATCTCCCAGTACCTACGACTGCCGAAAGAGGAACGCACTCACTCACTTGTTAGCACTCACGCACAACGTATATTTATCTCGGTCTTCGGTGGCAAAGCGGGCCGCTCGACGACGTTGTTGGTGTCCCCGTAGCTCCGTGGGCAGAACGGGCGCGACGGATGTGTATAAGGACTTCCAGAGACGTTGACTTCAAGACTTTGTAGCTTCTTATAGTTTTACTTAGTTATTTCACTTATTTGCTTCTTCAAAGTTAAAACTCGCCCAGGGAAAAACTGGCGTGTCATCAGCTTGACGCGACTTATATATGCTCGCTCGGCGCTCTTCATTTCGATAGTCTTTTTGTCAGTTTCTAGCACCTTCGTAGTCTTCATTTCGATCGTCATGTTTCTAGCTTCGAGAACCTTCGGTGATTGTCGTCCTCTTCATGTTTGGATTTCAAAGTCTGGGACTTGTCAGTGGCCAGGTCAGTCGACTACCAGTTGATGCGCTATCCATGGAGGTTGGTTGTGATGATGAAGTGGCTTGCGTGGACAGCAAAGACGCTTCGGCAGCTCGGAGGATGCTGAGGTCTCGTTTCCTCCGGTCCAGAGGGAGAGGGAAAGTGCTAGTGCGTTATGAATTTTAGATTCAAGTACCAGGAGATCAGAAATTAGAAAGAGGTAGAATAAAGTATGATAACTTTTTAGTAAGGAACTACGCGGCTCTATAGATTAGCCGTCATAGTTGAAAGGTTGACATTATGTCAACAAAGTAAACAAACAAGAAAAATATTGGAAATATTTTGCAAAATAGCTAAGTGAGTAAAAGGACAACCAGAGGCATGATAATGCTACAAGTGTATAGGTCTGTCTGTATACAATGCAGTTTTTTACCTTTGTCCATAGTATATAAGTTATTGGGATGTATGAAATTGTTTCTTATTTATCATCAATTGATCGATATTACAATTAATCGAAAAGATCCGCGGAACCCCAGGGTTCCGCGGAGCACACTTTGAGAACCGCTGGACTACATAAACCTTGTAAAATAGAATAGCTTTAACGTAACTAACGCATACGTCTGTCAGCGCTGACAAAGCGTTGTGCGCTGGACCTGCGTCAACAGCGGTTTTTAGTATGGGGAATGACTTTTTTAGTATGGTTCTGACAGACGCATACATTATGGATGCGCTATTTTAGCGCTGCGTTGTAGTGTCCATTAAGTGCGAGAACGGGCTTTTTTTCATAAATCCACACAATTAAAATGACGGCTTGCTTATCATACCGAAACCTTAAAAGACTTTTTCATTCATGTCTGAACACAATTTGTATTTTTAGAATAAGGTTGATAATTTCTCGAATCCTCTTAGCGCTGGAATTTCAGAGGATTCATTGGATCGTTTAGTGACAGTTGGGTACTTAAATGGGCCTTTACTTTGTCAATTTGATTTTAGGCGACAATCAGCAGTCGCGAAAGATGGTTCACGCTTCAAAGGACACGAAGAACGTTTGGAGGGTGTACAGAGTTCGGGACTAGCGAGTTCTCAAGTAGAATGGAGTTGGAGATGGAGTCTCTAAATTTTTTTTTATTTTTATTTTTTTTCTAATAATTTTAACCTGCTGGTAGTTTGATCCATAGAATTAGTTATGTCCGACCTCGTTAGATTCTTTTTACGCCTCGCATAGATAGTTTTACCTCTCTACTGTTGTGGGGCGTCCTATATTGGGCACGATTGAAATTTCCCTGTCTGTGAGCGCGCACGATGAAGGCAGGATAGACGAGGAGCATCGAAATATTTTCACACTAATGAGGTTAAAAATAATTCAGAAAAGAATCGAGCTCGCTCCTTTTTCACACCCCAACAGATGGCGTTGTTAGTTTAAAAAACTCACCCTGTAGTGCGACATGATTGGTTCAAAATGATAATATACGTGGAATGGATAAGTTAACATCCTGCCTCGTTTGAGGTTTCAGGCCTAAGCGCTATGATTGACACTGGCCGTGTGGCATACGTCATTTGTTATTATAAAATTTTCGAACGAAAAGAAGAAGTTCAGAGGCGTCTCGGTTATCTCTATTTCTCTATTTCTACAAACTAGTTCTTTTATTTCACCGTAGTAAATGGGACTATTACACCCTTAACAAAATCTTCAAAACGCAAACACAACATGTTATTTTACTTCTCAAACAGTACTTTAGCACAAAATGTCTGTACATCATCCATCAAGTGAAACTCTTTGTTTAAATTTACGACTTGGCCAAAGTATTTGGAAAACATGACAGAGTTTGATCGTCTCAATGGCTGTAAGCAAATGGGCTATTAGGAGAATTTCCAAAGTTGTCTCTACTTTACAATAAAACATTTAATGGGTGCCCCGGCCTTTTTCGATACTGAACGCGATGGGTTTTCTGGCGTAGCGGTAGTGAACTGTTTGAGTTTCATTACTGCTTTCAAATTGATCCCAATATTACGGTTTTTATTCTTCTTCACGGAATCGATGGTAACAGTTACAGCTACGCTGACCAATATTTGGCAACTAAAAATGCCCCTAGGGCTTGCTTCTTGTAGGTCCTAAAGTGTGCAGGGGCTCGGGCAGTTGGGGCAGTAGGTGGCCCATTGACTGATTGGCTCCTCAGTCACATTTATCGCCAGCCGAAAAGCCCTACTTTCTACGTTTTTTATTGATCTTTTCAGATTTTTCTTGTTTCTCTTTCGACAAACGACTAAATGAACTCAGTTTTTATAATAATTTGAAGTGATTTTAAGTGTTACTTCGCTAGGTTTAACTATGAATATGTGCAAGCATAGAAAAAAACTAGCACCGAATAATTTATTTTTTAGTTTGTACACAAACTTTTTTGGGTGTTCTACTCATGATCCTGAACAACTTTTACCTGCCAAATCGAGGTTCCTTCCATTTTGCCGAATAGATACGAATCTTTCTATGGCGCTGTATTTCTCATACCATTGATCCTAAACCAGCAATGGACCTCAAAGACAACACAAAGTCTCTGACGTCACAATGTGCCACTCAGCGCTTTGAAGCTTTCCAGTGAAGACATTTTAAGGGCGTTTCGATTCTTCAAGCCTGTCGCTTTGTTTTGTCAGTTTGAATACAATTAAGTATACGAAAGTTCGAAGGACGAGGGCAGTGGCTGACAGGTTAATTAAAAGGACATTTTAATAGATATTGGAACTATTTCAATGGATTTATTCGTGTTCATTTTTATTCGATTGTGTAATCGTAATTGTGTCTATTTACTGGGTTTTACTGCACTCACAGTACTATTTTATTCTCACAAATGAAAATAACTAGTTGAAAAATTGACAGCGTCGACCGGGACTCGAGCCCGGGCTGCGTAGGGTACTGGCGCACTGCTATACCACTGAGCTATCGATGCACCCGTTGGCCTTCGTCAATTTCTCAACCTCTTGGTGTAATTGTAACCTCTTGTAATTGTGGCGGCAGGCTGACAACCTGTCACTATAGTGATACACGACTTATCTGGAACGACCCTCAAAAATTTGTCAGACGTGGCGATAACGGCCGCAATTTTACAGTCGTTGGTGCTCTGCCTACCCCGCCAGGGATACAGGCATGATTTGTGTGTGTGTGCGTAATTGTGTCGCTGCACCTGGTGATAATTATCAATCAAACTATTTACTAAAAAAAAGAATGTTTGGCTTTTTAATTTAATACGAGTTATATTACCCATACCCTCACTTTAAGCCTTTCGGGAAACATATTTGAACTTTAGTGCTATATAAAAAGAAGTTTACTAACTTTTGAATAGGTACTCATACATTTCGAAACAATACTAGGCACTGAGGCGGATCGCACACTTGACGCACGACGGAGCGCAAAAATGTCGCAGCGGTATGTCAGATCTATACTAGAAATGTCCCCATACTAAAACAGCTTATCCGCTGTCATCGCAGCGCTATCGCCGTCCGTCGGGTGCGGTTTTAGTATGGGCAGTGACGTTTCTAGTATGGATCTGACAGACCGCTGCGATATTTTTGCGCTCCGTCGTGCGTCAAGTGTGCGATCCGCCTGAGCCGGGTTTACGCTTAAAGTTTTAAATTAACAATGCAGGAGTTTCTGTTCACTTTTCCCAAAAGCACATTGCAATTGTAAACCACATTAGAAGACGCAAACCGGTTAAATATTAAATAACGGTTACGGCCTTTTTCCACTTCCCCGGCATCCGTCATTTGCTGGTCCGTCAAATTTCGATCCGATTTAGAAATCTATTACACTACTATACATGCTTTTCCACTCTTCCGGCATCCGGCATTTATCGGTCCGGGAATTTCCGAAATTTGGATTCTAACTGTCCGAAGTGACAGACGTACAAAAAGTATGCATATAACAGGTACTCTTTAAACTCTACCATGACGTCATTCTACTGTTCGTCTTTTACTGGATAGATGAAAAAGCGTCATCCGGCATTCGAATATTGTTGGAAGGCTACTTCCTACATTCGGCAGCCGGACCGGATAAGTGGAGAAACGCTGTTAAAGTCAAGACTTTGTCAAGAAATTGACTATAATTTTCAAAATCATATTTATTCATTGTCGTGTAATGCCGGCTTAGAATAGCAACACCCCATTTCTTTCCCGTGGGTGTCGTAGAAGGACTAACTGACTAAGGGACTCGAGAGTTTTATGTGTATTGCAATTTTAGGCGACAGGCCGACAACATGTCACTATAATGATAAACAACTTATCTGAAATGACCTTCAAACATTTGTCAGACGTGGCGATAACGACCATATTTAAACGGTCGTTAACGCGCTGCCATCCCCACCAGGGACATAGGCGTGAGTTGTATATTAGGTGTAAAAATATTAACTGCAAATATTTGAAGGGGTGCATCACCCCATAAAACTGAACAACTTTTCCCAAGAAACATAGGTCGAAATATGAAAAAAAATTTGGCCCTCCCATCAGGTTGACTCACTCGGCCGGCTACTATATTTTGTATGGGAGATCCAAAAATTTTTTCACATGTCGACCTATATTTCTTGGGGAAAGTTTTTCAGTTTCATGGGCAATTTTTTTTAACACCCTGTTTATTCACTGATACGACAGAATTTTAAGGTATTACGATTAGGGCCGAAACTAACCCGGTTTAGTCGCGAAATTTACAATTACTATGGAATATGCGCCTACACATAATTTGATGTAATTCTGTGTAGATTTCTACACCATATTCTGAATCAAATAGTTTTTACATTAAATTGAAAACATTATTTAAAAACGTCCATTTTCGAGTTATTTTGAGTTACGGAGTAGGCAGTGAGGAACAAAAACTCATTTCCGCCACGTCAGAAAACATTTGAGTGTAATTTCAAAATTGTGATTCGCCATTCGTTTAATACCAAGGAACTAACTATACCGAGCTACTCTCTCTAAAACCTATAATAAAATTGAAATAGAGTCATTCTACAAATAAACTCGGTAATTTCAAAAACGTAAACTTTTACCGGTTTCAAACTCCCTATTCCGCAAACATAACTTATTTACGAAACTATTCGCACTCGCCGTATTTATTCGGAGACTTAGCACTATCAGTGTTCAGTATAAACAGCACCCTTGTTAGTACAAACTGTAGAGAAATAAACCATATTGGAGTGCTCTTTCTCTTTACTGTAATGTAACGACTGCCGTCTAGGTTATCATGGTGGAGGAACCACCCACCCTTTATAACACATCAAGGTTCATCGGGTCGTTGAACGACTCGGTCTCCCACAGGAAAAGAGAGACAGAGAGAGAGAGAGAGAGAGAAAGAGAGAGAGAGAGACAGAAAGAGAGAGAGAGAGAGAGAGAGAGAGTAGTTTAGCTTCTCAAATCGTGCACGGATGTCCGCAACAACCTAGAGTTTAATTTCTAAAAAGAAAGAAGACGGAAGTCCGCAACTAATACTCTAAATCCACTGGTTAACACACGTTTTTAAATTTCTATTACTCGATGTTTTTATAGTCAAAGGTATATGTGGCTATGTGTAAATCTTTAAGCTAAGAAAAACGTGTGATATACAAGTACAACAACTGACTTTCCGCACATTAGGTTATTTGGACCCTGGATGGCATAATATTGTGATGCCGGCTTAGAATAGCATGACCCCATTTCCTACTCGTAGGTGTCGTAAGAGGCGACTGAGGGACTTGAGGGTTTCATGTGTATTACAACTTTTATGCGACTGGCTGACAACCTGTCACTATAGTGACACACAAATTATCTCAAACGGCCCTCTATATTTGTTAGAAATGGCGATAGCGACCGTATTCTTACGGCCGTTAACGCTCTGCCTACCCCGCAGGGGATAAAGGCGTGACATTTGTATGTATGTAATGCGTAAACGAGAGACTGCTCTGGAGAAGACCCACGCCCAGCAGTGGACATAAGCTGATGTGGTGATGCGTGTGCTCACTCCAGTAGTTCATTCTCTCCACCATGACACAAACAGATGTAGAGCCGCCATTGTTTCAAACTAATAAATTCAGTGAATTGCCTTAACCAGCGCTATCAGAGCAACAATATAGAATTATTGCCAGACCCAAGAATGGGCTTCCACCTGAGAATGGTTGCAGGAATCTTGAAGTGGAATACATTTTGTTGGAACTAAAATAGTCAAAATACCTACAGTTGTTCAACTTGTTTGTAAAAGAACATGATACACCTCGTTATTTCTACATTGCGATATTCCAACGTACAAACTTGCTTCAACGGATGCGTCAGTCAAAGAACGCAAGTTCATCCATTGGTGATGCGTCATCGTCAGGCTTGAAATTCCTTGCACCGGACAGACGTATGCGTTACGGATGGGCTGAAATAGCGCTCCGCTGTGCGTTAAGTGAGAACACCACCTAAGTTTCAAAATATTTTCCCAACGAAAAATATGTCACGTATTAAATTTTTGTAGAGCTACACGAAAATTTCTCATAAGTCCACGCTCGGCGACCCGCGCATGCTGTATCGTAACTTGCTTGAAAACTGGCTAATATTATAATATTAAAATCTGCTGCAAGTATCTTCTTTAGTCGTGTGTGACAACGAGTCGGCGAACGACCGGATAAACCGTGGCGTCGGGTTTATAAACCACCTATTACAGCTTTTAAGTCTCTGTAATGGTTGTGTAACAACTGCCGTCCAAACCAACAGCAGCAGCCGGGGCTAACGGCTTAACGTGTCCTCCGAAGCACAGAATCAGCTTTCGTAAGAACTACCAGATAGTTCAGCCTGCAATGTCTTAACCAAACTGGGAACAAACCCACTAAGTGATTCTACATAACAACTTTGTAAGTTCTGCCTGAGAATCGAACTAGGATCGCCCGATCATAAGGCAAGATCTACACGACTACACCACGGAAACATTTAATTCTAATATTAAAATCTGCAGTATAATATCACGGAGAATGGCCTGTATAAAATTCTCCCTTCTTTATTATACTGCTCATATGCTCTGGTCTTTGTTACATTCAATTTACACCCGTGGAGGGCGTTTAGCATTTTAGCGGGGTTATATCTGCCACAGTACAAAAAAAATCACCAAGTCTTCACGTCCTACTGGAAGTTTTCTTCAAGTTTCTTGTACAGTTTTTCTGCTCTGTGTCTCACAATTTTGTAAAGGATGATATTTGGAGTTTAAAATGTTTAATAGTCATAACCCGGGGCCGTTAAGGGTTCACGCGTCGTTTTCTCGCGAGTAGCTTCTGTTTAAATGTGTTTAGGGGTTAAGAGGTTTCAGTGATGGTACTTTTTGGCGGGTCGCACACTTAACGCATGACGGAGCGCTTAAACATCGCAGCGGTCTGTCAGATCCATACTAGAAATGTCAATTCCCACACTAAAATCGCTTAACCGCTGTCGACGTAGCGCCATCGTCGTCTGTCCAGTGCGGTTTTAGTGACGTTTTTAGTATGAATCTGACAGACCGCTGCGATATTTGGCGCTACGTCGTGCATTAAGTGTGCGATCCGCCTACGAGATTTCAATGATGGTACTTTTCGAGTAGGAATACAATGGTTTGTGGAAACATTTTTTAAATATTTCTACATCTACATGTTTTATACCATCTACCTAGTCGCTCTATGCCGACTTTATACACTTTGACGACTGAAAATTTTTCATAGTTACATCTTATCGTACCAAGACAAATACAGGAACATGAGATCGCACCAGAGATATACTTTTGCTTATTTACATACGATGTGTAAAACTTCTTCTAATCATATGATTCAGAATCTAGTATGTTGTGCTGTGGAAGAACTCGAGTGTTTTATATATATTATAGTTTCAGAAATAATGAGGCACGAAAGCACACTTTTTTGATACTGAAAAATCTTCATGTTTGAGTGAGGTTACTTACAAAACTGTACAAAATTTGTTCAAAAACGAAACATATAAACCTAGTTCAGTTTATACCTAAGCGATCAAGACCAAAATTATAGAATTTGGTTGGAATTTAGGGGTAGGGAAACTTTAACGCCCGTACGCCGATTTTGTTCTGTTTTGAAGGCGATTTCTCAGGAAGCCTGCTACCTGTCCCTATCACACATTACGGTGCCTGCCGCGCGGGAGTTGAGACAGCACATAAAATTTTAAAAACGCATTTGAGCATTTCTACGGCAGGAGTAAATTTTTCTCACCTCCGTGTGCAATTTTACTCTTAACATTTTATTGACTTTATTATTCTGAAAAAATAGGAAAAAAAAAATAGAAATATATTTAATTTTATTTGCCATCATTTGCTTCAGTAGATTCTGAAATAATTCAATTTTAATTTCGAGTGTTCACGGAGTTGAGAGTGCACGTTTGTTTTAAGGTTTTCATACACTCATTCAAAGTGATTTATTGTTTTTTAAATGAATAAACAAAATAAGATAAATTTCTCCCCATTTCCTCTTGCAGATTCTGAAATCATCGAATTTGAATTTTGACTGTTCACGGAGTTTAGAAATTACAAGAGTTAATCGTCGTTAATCATCTCTCGAGCTAGTTTCTTAGTCGCCTCTTACGACACCTACAGGTAGAATTGGAGTGATGCTATTCTACGCCGGTACCACACGACATCATTCTAATCACAGTTTTATAAAAAACCTCAACTCCGTGAACAAAATTCTCAACTCCGTGAACAAATGCACACGGAGTTCAGATTCCCGGAGTTGAGAAAAAGCTGGTTTCTTTGAAATTTCTCTCTCACAGTATAACTTTGTGCAAATTCAATTTTACCTACGTATTGGTATACTATCGAGGCACAAATTACACAAAGTAACAACCTTTTAGCTCTTATAGTTTCAAAAATATTTATGATCCGGAGTTGAGAAATTACCCTGCACCAAAGATGAAGTAAAATTTCTTATCTTTGAAAATGGTAAATCCCGGCAGCATGTCACAGGTTCACTGCACTCGCCTACTCGGACGCAACTGGCAGTTTATGTGAATCGGATAAAGATGTGCAAATCGCGCGTATTTACAGATGTGCGTAAGAGTTTGTGAGTGATACCGAATTAAGTCATAAGCTCGGGACAAATATTTAAAGTGACATAAGTGGTACAAAATAAAACATTATAGCCATCTTGGTAATAAATAAACCTTTGTCATACATCTATATACATGTGAACATAGGAACATTATTATAAATTCCGGAAATTTTCAAATTATGGACCAATTTAGATTCAATTCCGCCAAAGGGACAGGCCTAAATCAGGTAAATTTGGTGTTTTTTTTCATTTCGGTATTTTTTTTAGAAGAAAGTATTATTAAATTAGTCATAATAATTATGCTCTCCAAATAGAACATACATTAAGGATTATATGTAATTTTTTTGAGATTTTTGTTTATATGTTTAACACGATTTCTGGACCAGGACAAAAAAAACGGCGTCTCTGTAGAAATGCCCATTTCGCGCGCGATATGTCTGTGAATGATAGTCTTAAAAGATGGTGAAATTAGCTAGCAGATAGGTGAAGTTGAACAAAAGCCTTTTGGAAGGCACCGGGTCGTTGCACAACTCGGTGTCCCACACGAACAGAGAAGAGAGTTACGCATATCGAATATTAATGGGCATGGCAAAGTAGCTAATGACTACGAAAGAATATCTTATTCACGGAGAAGTATAAACGGGAAATAGGTGAAACCTGGAACATGTCTTGTATTGTAGCTAGCTGTAAATAATCCTAAGTACTTGAAACTCTTGACTTGAGTTCATCAAAACAGAATAAAAAAAAAATCTAATCAAATCTCTAGTCGCTGGCCACACTAATACTACCTAAACTTGGCTTTGACAGGTCACGTTGCGCCCTCATCGATATAAAGACTTGTCAGAAAGACTCAAGTCTAAGCCTCGAGTCTTTTGCCACACTAATACCACCTCCATTTCACTCTGGCACGTCACGGTGCGCCTGCGCCGACAGGATAATGTCTTCATTTGAGATAATTCTGCGCTCGCTCACCCAGACTGGGTGGGATCGCTCGTAGCGACAGCATACAAAATACACTTCTCATCAGAGAAATCACTTTCGTTTTTATGATATAAAAAAAAAACACAAACCTTATAAAACTATTTAGAATGTATTGAGAAAAGATGTAAGACATGCCTTGTGGGTCGCTGTAACCTCACCGACAAAGATTTTCCTAAGATATTAATAAACCTCATTTTTCTCACTTTTACACTATATCGGACATTTTATTCCAAAATAAACACGCTTTTTAACTATTGTGATTCATACGAAACATAAACTTGCGAGATGTCCCGGGTTTTTGAAGTATATTTCAATAATTGTTCCGACAATCCTTCGGCGCTTCAGCTGGCACATACAATTCGTATGTCAGCTTGCAATGAGAAATTACTTTGTCACACAAAACATAAGATATTCAATTAACTACGTATAAAATATACGCACAACGCAGTAAAATAACGCATCCGTAACGCAGCGGTCTGTCAGATCGAAACTAGAATATTAAAAAAACTGTTTTATTTTGAAGCATCTTCGTTATTTTGACGCAGCTGCATTGACAGCGGTTGAGCAGTTGTAAGTATGGGGACTGACATTTCTAATATATCTGACCGGCCGCTGCGTTATTTTAGCGCTGTATTGTGCGTTAAGTGTGAAAAAGGCCTTATTATTATTCACCTGTATTGTCCAGCTGCTGGGCAAAGATTTCTTTTTGTACGCTTTTTGGTCTAGGGTTCTGTAAGTCTTTCATATAATATTTATAGTAGTTCAACTATAGGACCCTGCTGCGTAAAAAATAGCTTGCAAGAGCTCATTTCCGACCCTATGCTTACTCGTAAGAACAAAAGGGAATAAAACCTTCTGAACAAAACCAATAGGTATGAGTTGATATGAATAAGATAAGTAATAAAAGAAGTTAAATTAGCTTGTGTTTCCGTATTTTATTATTATTTGTAATATTTTTTTTTTGCTGACTCTACAAATACTGACCATACTGGAATACTGCTCCCCAATTTGGTCACCGTGTTATCATGTACATAATGATAGAATAGAGGCAATTCAACGCCGTTTTGTAAGAACTTTATGTTCTAGGTTGGGCATCAGACGAAAAATACCTGAATATAGTGACCGATTGAATAGATTCAAAATAAAAAGCCTAGAGGATCGCAGATGGGTATCTGATTTGTGTACTTTGCACAAGATCGCTAACGGGTACATGGATGGGCAGCTGCTTCAGAGATTGTTCGTTAAGGTGCCAGTTAGATCCGTACGCATTCCACAGCTTTTTAACGTGCCAGTAACTAACAATAATGTTTCTCAGAATAGCCCTCTACAAAGAATGACAAAAAATTACAATCAAGTCTGTTCTCACCTAGACATATTCAACAGTACTATAAATTGTTTTAAAACTACATTAAACAAGATGGTCTCAGAAAACTTAACCCCGCGTTTGTAATAAAAATTTATTTCATTTATTTAATAATTATTTTGATTTATCAAATTTTATGAATTCAATAATTTTAATTATAATACCATTATTTATTTTTTTATTTTTGAATGTTAACTGACTTTTTTAATACGAATGTTGTGTACAATTTTTAAAGGATTTCAGTTTTATAATGCTATGCTAATATGTGATACTACTTGTAATTTCTCATTCTGTTATCTGTTATTGTACCTAATAAAATAAAAAAATAAAATAAAATAAATGTAAATTGTTGCCGCTAGTTTATTTTGTTTTTTATAATTGAACCAAACTAGTCTGTTAAATAAGATCCAGTACCTTTATAGCAAACTACTCCGATATGTAGAAACTGGATTGAGTAATTTATGTACCTAGGTGTATTATCATAACAGGCCTTATCAAATGATTGGTATTTTTTTCAACAGCGGCTAGCGGCTAGGGCTACGCCCGCTTCAAACTCATTTTCCCGTGGGAATAAGATTTTTCCCGGCAAGAATTATACGTAAAAACCTTCCTCTTGAATAATTCTACCTATTTAAAAAATCTGCATCAAAATATGTTGTGTAGTTTTAAAGATTTAAGCAAACATACAAACAGACAGACGCGAAAAGCGACTTTGCTTTATACTACGAGTATGTAGTGAAGGTACGTCTATATAAAAGAATCGGAAATTTTTAAATGCTTGGCAGCGATATAGATAAGAGTTCTGAATAGTTTTTTTTACTGTGCCCTGAACTTGACAGGCAGTCCCTCAATCTGAAAAAATTCTACAGTGTCACCTAGTCAGCGTCAGACAAGTGTTGCTATCGGCCCGTTACACAACCATGTCAGAGGCCTGCTACTTGTAAAAGTGGTTGAAAAATACTTACATTAGGGTTCATTGAGTCGTTGGACGACTCAGTGTCTCGACGCAGGTCCAAACGCACAACCGCTGTTGACGCAACGCTAGCGCGAGATTGACGTTTCTAGTATGGATCTGACAGTCGCATACGCTAGCGCAGCGTCATTTAAGCGCTGTCAAATGTAGTAGATAGGTACGACTTTTAGCTTGGGATTCTTTTCTACCGCAGCATGTAAAAAATATGTAAAATATTTTGGACCTCCCATACAAAATGATTAACCGACGAAGTTGTATGGAGGTGCACAATTTTTTGTCATATTTCGACCCATGTTTCTTGGGAAAAGTTGTTCAGTTTCATGGGCTGTTTCACCCCTTAAAATATTTGCAGCTAATATTTTTACACCTTATAAGGCGTACTTAATTAACTCTGAATAGTTTCTATAGAAACTATTTAGGATTCAACCTTATAATTTCATTTTAATGAAACAGAGTTTTAAATTTTTACCGCAAAATGCTGTAATTTTGTAACAGTGTGAAGTTTATTGCGACAGTTTTATAGAGAACACTTAATATCACGTGGCAGAACGTAAAACGGTGCCTCGGGAGATAAAGAGGTACTCCGCAAGACGCATTCTTCGCGCTTTTTACTTACACACCTTTTTCATGACAGCCGCACTGCTGCACCTACAGCGGATCGCACACTTAACGCACGAAACGCTAAAATATCACAGCGGTCTGTCAGATCCAAAAAGTAAAGTGTACAATACACAAACACACAAATCACGACTTTATCCCTTGCGGGGTAAGCAGAGCGTTAACGATCGTAATATTACGGTCGTTATCGCCACGTCTGACAAGTATTGAGGGCTTCAAATGATTCGTGTATTACTGTAGTGACAGATTGTCAGCTTATCGCCTAAAGTTGTAATACGTGGTAATACGCAGGAAACCCTCGAGTCCCTTAGTTGCCTCTTACAACATCCGCGGTAAGAATTGGGATGATGCCTAAAGTTGTAATACGTGGTGTAATACACATGAAACCCTCGAGTCCCTTAGTTGCCTCTTACAACATCCGCGGGAAGAATTGGGGTGATGCTATTTTATGCCGGCATCACACAGCAATTGTACAATGTAAGTTTAAAGGCCCGTTCAACAGAAACAATCCACCTTAACCTCTTCCCTCCAACCTTTATCGATCTACCCACAATGCTTAATAAAAGGAGCTATTCTTGAGCTGGCAACATTTGAGAGGATGTACGACCATAAACCATTAAACGTTGTGCGATGGCCGTTCATAATAAAGACATTATGTGAATAAATGCTAACGACTATATTTACAAGGCGTCTACGCGTCCACCATTAGGATTATCCATTATTCTTACAAAAACGTGTAGTTACTAGAAGTGGCACTCAAACATACTACTAAACCATATAGGTCAAAAGCAAATACTGAGTTGACTGAATCAGAATTGAAGTAAAATTCACTAGTACAACTTACTTGTTTTAAATTTGGTTTAAGGCTCGGGCCCCGACCAGTTTTGGCGATCACAAACGCCCGCCCGTCAGTTGTGAATCCCGAACACTGTTGCAGGCCGCGGGGCGCTGCGCTCCCGCCGACATGGTAGATGGCGCTGCAATCGCCGCAGATGGTGGCTTTTGCGGTAGTTGTGATTGGAAGATCGCCAAAAATTCTGAAAAAAAAACACTTACCACATCGTTAATTTATATTTCATTTCAAACAAGTAAGTTATAGATATTTACTTACCTAAAATTAACTGTTTAGAAAAGTCAATGGTCTGTCCTAAAATCGACATTACGAGTAAAACGGGTCGAGGTTTCACGACGGACAGAAGTTATTCCGGTACTTACCTGTTGCTATTTCTTATAGGTAGTTACCTTCTAAGCTGAATTGAGGCCAACGCTGCCTTACGAGGAGGCCGCGTGCTGTTTGACAGCCCCGCTATTATTATGTTTTGATTTAGAAGGCGCATAGTGTCAAGGTAGCTGTTACGAACGGGCTAAACAGGCACGTGCCCGCGCCGCGGTTAGCCGAATCCGCGGCGTTACCTAGCGCAAACCTTGTGATTTGACAAATCGTGGGCTAGCCCGCGCGGGAAACCGCGTAAGGCAGCGTTGGGCCTGAAAAGGCTGAAAAAACTGCTCATACTAATTTAGGAGTAATTACATTGAATTATCTTGGCTAAAAATAGTGTCTGTTTATCCTTGGACTATTTCCTTAGGCGCTAAAACTAATGCCATGCCGATCTCTTATAGGTACTGATGAGTTTGTTTCTGTAAAAAGTGATCTCTCTGTATTTTGCCATGCGATATCCAGTAACTCTATATCCTTGTATTCGTCCCGATGCCTGATAGGTGGTGAACGAGGCGCCGGTTTTGTTTCTGTAACGAGCGCGGCCTAATGGCTCATTGTGAACTTTTTGCGCCCGCGCAGGTTTGCCGAGAACGCGTTAACTTTGAATTTGAAACGCAAAAAATGTTTACTCGTGACCTAGAGGTTTGATGAGAGATTTAGAAGTCTTTGTACACTATTCGTTGATTTTTTCAGTTTGTTTTATCTTTTTAATATTAACAAAAAAACAAAACTTATTGATGTGATAAATATATTTGTATACAAGTAAATATATACTTATCTAAACACAAATAATTTGGATAAGTTATACAACAGGTACTACTTACACAGGATGTAAAAAAATTTGCTGCAAATATTTATAGGGTTGAACCAGCTCACGAAACTGAACAACTTACCCCGGGGAATATAGGCCGAAGTATGAAAACAAATTACAAAACCCCCCATACAAAACTACCGTCCGACCAAGTCAATTTGTATGGAAGACCCAAAAAAAATCTCATAATTTGAGCTATGTTCCTTGGAGAAAGTTGTTTAGTTTTATAGTCAAATTCACCCCTTAAAATATTTGCAGCTAATATTTTTACACCTTATATTTAAAGAAATTTCTGAAATTTTAATTCGTAGTCCATACAAAATTACTGAAACTCCTTGATCAAGTAGGTTGACTAGCCTTCAGCCACCACCAAACTGGGAACAATCTCACAAACTGGTAAATTGATTATAGAATGTGTCACCTTTAGCGGCAATGACCTGCCACTAGTAGTAGGTGGTTGAAAAAGTGTGAAACCAGGGCACGGTAATATTATCTATACAGTATTCTAACTCCATGCAAACGGACGGCGCGCGAGCTATACCTACGCGCTTGGATCTCGGCATGCGCTCGGCATGCTAACAGTCGCGTGTGTACCGTGGTGACGAAAGGACGGTGTGCTGGTTTTTAACTGCGCGAATTTTCACTCAAAATATACTAGTTACTCGTATGACATTGTTTGATTGTTGACATTGTTTGACAAAGTTTGTAATTATATTTTATATTGTTACTATGTATCAGTGCTAATTTTTTTAAAAAGTTATAAATTCACAATCTCAAAACTAGATAAAAACTCAAAGTAGGCAGATATGCAAATAAAACGCTGTAGGTAGGCGACACTCGGTGACAGTGACAGCCCTATCACATGCTTACGTACCGCGCGGCTGTAGGCACTTATTTCAAGGACACGGCCGAGTTACAATACTGTATAGATAATATTACCGTGACCAGGGCTCATCGGTTCGTGGGACGACTCGGATTCCCAAACAAAAAGAAAGAGAGAGATAGAGTCAGCGTTGGCTATCTCATATAACTAACTAGCACGCAAGCCAAACAATTATTCCCATACTGCACTTAATAACATCTTTCAACAATCACAAACTTGAAACTTTGCAACTGAAACTTCTAACGAGATATTAGCGACGCAGTGTTCCCACTTGCTTGGCTCACCCAGCTCGCGATAGCTGCTTGCTCGCCTTGCTTACCCAACTTACGATGGCTGGCATCGCTTACACAAACACGGAACTACCGAAACTTGTGAATATAATATCCTTTGTGTTAGTGACGATGCGATGAACAGTTCTAAGGAACTGGGGATAATCAAATTAATTTGATGAAATTACAAATATTGTACTTATTTTAGCTGCTACTTGTAGAAGGTTGTTGAAAAATTCTGACACTGGGGTTCATCGGGTCGTTGAAAAACTCGAAGGAAAGATCGTTGGAAGAGAAGAAGCTGCTAATGATATAATGTTTTCCTGCTTTTGGCTCCACTAAACTAGTGAGAAGTCCATCCACAATTGACATACATACATGCCGTCATATTTCTTGGAAATGTATTTGTAGTCACAGAATTACAAATTATCTGGATTTGACATCAAAGACTTCCTGGCCTAATTGTAAAAAAGGTGGATCGCTCACTTGATGCACGACGGAGCGCTAAAATGTCGCACCGGTCTGTCAGATCCATACTAGAAATATCAATCCTCATACTAAAACTGCTCAACCGCTGTCGACGCAACGCTATCGCAGTGTCATGCGTTGAGTGCGATTTTAGCATGGCGAGGATCGTTTCTATCATGGATCTGATAGACCGCTGTGATATTTTGGCGCTCCGTCGTGCGTCAAGTGTGCGATTTGCCAAAGAAGAAGTAAGAAAAACATGACTTTGTGCTCATGTGTTTCAAGGTTCTAAACATGTAACAAAGACCCAAAAAGGATTCAAAAGTCGAAGTGCAAGATGAATGTGGATAAGGAGCAAAGTCGATCGATGTGCTATAGAAATATTTTTCTCGGGTAGCTTTGAGACAACGGCGATGTCTCTTCGCCACATACAATTTCTATTTTCGGTGACAATTTATTCTCCTCTAGGCCGTGTGATATAGCTGAATAGCATCACCCCACATCCTTCCCGCGGGTGTCGTAAGAGGCGACTAAGGGACTCCAGAGTATTGGTGTATTACAGTTTTTAGGCGACAGGCTGACAACCTGTCACTATAGTGATACACATGTTTTCTGAAACAACCTTAGAAAACAATTCTCAAAAATGTCAGACGTGGCGATAGCGCCCGTACTCTTACGGCCGTTAACGCTCTGCCTACCCCGCAAGGGATAACGGTGTGATATATGTATGTGTGTATTCACTCTTCTCTATGTGATTCTCGAGATATTTACCAAGACGTTTCCTCGAGAACATCGCATTTACACCGCCTGCACAGTACGATAACCGCTACTAAGCGTGTTTTGCTGTTTGCTTTGTTTAATTCGAATTGTGAAATGGGATGTAGATTTCTACGGTGTTTATTCCCAAGTTATGACAAGTAGAAAATAAATCGTCTTCAAGTTTGTTATTTTACATTACACCGCAGCCAGAAATACTGGTATATTTACGTCTAACGATAGAACATTGATGATGATGATGATGATGAACATTAAAATACATACATACGTATATAACGCCTTTATCCCTTACGGGGTAGGCAGAGCGTTAACGGCCGTGTAAATACGATCGCTATCGCCACGTCTGACAAATATTGAGGACCGTTTGAAATAATTTGTGTATCACTATAGTGACAGGTTGTCAGCCTGTCGCCTAAAAGTTGTAATACACCTGAAACCCTCAAGTCCCTCAGTCGCCTCTTACGACACCCACGGGAATGAAATGGGGTGATGCTATTCTAAGCCGGCATCACACGGCTACATTAAAATCATTGCGCCTAAACACACAAGTCCAAATTGTATCAATAAATTTCACCCAGTGTTTACTGGAATAAAAACAGCTGATAATAAAATACGCACCGGGCATTGTCAAAAGCAATAATTTAACAAAAATAAACATGTTATATCATGTTAATCCAGCCGTGACGAGCTCGATAGCAACCGTGGCAACCCCGCCTGGCGACGCGATGGTTCGATAAACCCTGTTTGTATTAAAAGTATTTTTGCTCGGACTAAAGGCTTTACGAGCCGAGTGAATAAAAAAGCCGAGAATTTCATTTTTCTGTAGTCAGTCAGTGAATATGTGAAAATATGGAAACGCGTGAACTCCAAACATATTCAAAAGATAATAAAAGTTGAAGACAACGTTGCTATTACCAGACTGGCGCATACATTTTACGAAAAAGTTAAAATTTGTGTGTTTTGACTGAAAAGTGAAAACAAAATCAACTAAAATGTCAAACAAAACCTACAACGACTTTTTATGCGAGACATCAGAGCTATTAGGAGAAGCGACGCAAGCAGATGAGGCACTTTTCTCCGCTGGACAAGCTGAAAGAACTGCTCTACAGCCACTTTTATCCGACATACGAGTGCGCTACACAGTTTTACTAGCAAGACTCGATGCAGTTTACGACCAACTGCTGCAGCCTCAAAAGCGCTTAATTATAAAAAGATTGCTTGAAGGGGTCCTGGGAAGACTGATTGAGATCAAGCATGATCTGGTTGAGGTGCATTTGTCTGATTATACTTTTGATGATGATGAGGTAGGTTTTTTCGAGAGACGTTTGAGTTTTATAAAATACGTAGATAACTTTTTAAACATGCATTTTCCTATGAACAGGCACTAACGAAACTCCAAGTAACCCCATATGAAGCTGAACCAATAATCCCGCAGTACTTCACTCGAGAACGTGAAGATGAAATCCAGCAAAGAAGACAATTTATCGAAGATATATTGAGAAAGCTGGGATATGAGCCTCCAAAGCGCCAGCCATTGATCCTCACCGAGCAACAGGCGATATTGATAATACAAACGCATGAAAGAGCCAGACAAGGGCGGTTAAGGTAAAGAAGCTTTTGAAAAAGGTTTTGTAACTTTAACCGAAAGTATTTATTTGTATTAATCTATTTGTATCAATATTTCAGAGGGCAATTTATGAAAGAAATTCGTTTACTGAAAGAGAAAGGAAGAGACCAGAAAGGTGAAATGTCACCATCGGCTGCTACAGCAATTCAAAGGGTTTGGAGAGGATTCATAGCTAGGAGATTGACTAAAAAGAGAAAACAGCAAGAACAACTGCTGATTGGTATGGAGCTCGCTCCCTATAAAGAATCAGAGGAGATCAAGAAAGCTGAAGAGGTCGGTTGCTTGTGTTTTACAAAGTTGCGTTCCAACAGTTAAGTAAATACTTTGATAAGGAAAGATTGATAAATTATATTTTTTTCTTTAGGTAAAAGCATATCGCCGCAAACTCCAAAAAGAAAGGGAAAAAGAATATCAAGAAGCTTTGGTCAATATGGAAGAACAATTACGAGAACAACACGGAGTAAGACTCAATGAGCAAATTGGAGATGAGCTGAGAAGATGGATTCAAGAATATTATGAACGAACTGGTCGATTCCCTGAATTCCCGTCTGAAGAAGGAGGAGGCAGCAGAGCCATGTTTAGTAGACAAGGTAGAGTTATAGTGAATAAGAATAAGTCTTTTCAAGAACTTAAAATAATAAACTTATAAAATTCATTTTATAAACCTTTTTTCAGGAACAGGAACTGATAGCGAGCTACGCAGCAAATCTTCTCCAGTTACATCTTCAAGAGACTCAAAGAAAAGCAAGGACAGTAAAGACAAAAACAAAAATAAAGCTGATGATAACAAAACCAAAGACGAAGCAGAAGACCTTCAGACATACAAATGTAATGCTTCAGCGTTTTTGCAAGACATTACTAATGCTAATGAGGAGTAAGTAATTTGAAACCTAATTCATGAGTATGCTAATTGACAAACGATTTACACTTCATGAAAGTAACTTTAAAACAAATCTGATATGAAAAAAAAAACTTAAATATTCAAATACAAGATCAATTTTTTTTGCTCTTTATTTCATAGTGATCTCCACATTTTTAAAGTATTTTTGTAAATTGTGATTTGTTTAGGTTTGAAGATATATGGAAATACAAAGATGACCCTGACAACACTGATGAACGTTACCACAAAGATATGATAGAAAGAGAGAAAATGGTCAAAATTGAACAAGAAATCAGAAATATTGTTGATGAGATAATGAGAAGTGAGCTTGAACTACTGCAAGCTGCGTTTGATAGAGACAGAGCTCACAAGGGAAAGAAAGCTAAGAAACCTCAGAAAAAGGTAAATAGTTATACCATATATATCTCTTTGCACATATTATTTCAGACAAAGATATAAAACTCATAAAATTTAATGTAACGTAGGTACGACGTGGAGGCAAAAAGAATAAAAAGAAGAAAGAAAAAGACCTTACACCAGACCGCACCACTGAATCATTGTTTGAAGAGTTGGTATCTAATGGCATCATTCGACCATACCCAATAGTTAAAATTGATGACTACATAGGAGAGAAGTGTTTCATTGGAGCAGAATTAAGAAGTCAAGGTTTTGAACCTGATCCATGCTTAGGAGATATAAGACAGCTCGTCAAAGAGTATTGCATATTGCCGTTGGGATCCGAGCATGTTAGGACCCATTGCCCTATGGTGCGATCTGTTCTTATTTCTGGTAAGTATAATAAAATAATACTAACCATAGTTACTCACTGAATTATTTAAAAAAAAAAAATTTTAAAAGAATAATTCGAAATTATTTTTTTTTTGCAATAAATGTTAGGTAAAAAAGACGTTTTGTTTTCAGGACCTTCTGGAAGCGGTAAAAAGTTTCTTGTACAGGCTATTTGTAGTGAGACTGGAGCCACTCTGTTTGATCTGACACCTGCCAATATTGTTGGAAAGTATCCTGGTAAGACTGGTCTCATTATGCTTATTCACCTGGTGATAAAAGTATCGAGACTGTTACAGCCTTCTGTCATCTGGATGGATGATGCTGAGAAACCTTTTGTGAAGAAGTTACCAAAAACTGATAAGACTGACCCAAAAAGACTGAAAAAGGATTTAGTGAAGATCATAAAAGGTGAGGTACTCTCTGCTGCTAGTGACTATAAAACTATAGAGTTCTATGATTTCTGTAATGTCATATTATTTTTTTAGGAATATGTCCAGAAGATCGAGTTATTTTCATTGGAACGTCAAGAGCTCCTTGGGATGCGGAGCAAAAACTCCTGTTTCAGTGTTACCAGAAAATCATCCAGATACCAAGACCAGACTACGGAAGCATCTCTCTGATGTGGAGAAGCAAGCTCCATCGAGCTGGTGCTTTTACACCAAGACTGGATGTATCATGTCTCGCACGGGTCTCTGATTCCTATACAATTGGTATGTATAAGAACAGCATTTAGCTCAAAGTACATAGCTTGTGATCGAAAGAACGGTCATTATGAAATAGAAAGATTGGAGTGCAGCCACGCATAAAAAATGCAGCGTGGAACAGCGTCCTACTAGGTAAACCCTCTATGTAAGCAACAAGGAGACCCTTATTTTCAGTAGTAGTGGACCTCATACATCTAACTGCAATGTTTCTTTTCAGGTACATTATTGGCTACCCTAAATGCAGTGCTGACGACTAAAAGGAGACTGCAACTGAAAGTGCGAGCGCTTACTGCTCAAGAAATAGCGGTAGAGCTGGCTGGTCGAGAGCCTGTCTACATAGAACAGGTAACTCTAAAATAAATGATGGGGATTTGCACCTTCAAGTTCTTTATTACATTTTATCGTAGAGTAAAAAATGACATCAGATATAACCATTTGCAAAAAGTTAATCCAAGAAATTTTACATGTGCGTAGGACATGATATTAAAGATTTTCCATCCAAGTTTACTTTAATTAAGTTTTTCGTATATAAATCGAAAAAGTTCATTTTTTTATCATTGATTCTATTCCAATTCTGCCTGTCATATTTCATGTTTGACAAATCTAAAATTCTGCAATTAGATTTTGCTGGTGAAATCTGACCAGTCATAGATAATTAGCTTCTTTGACATGACTTCTTATTCTGCAGGATTCTTCGGCGGAGTCTTGGTGGTCAAAAACCCCTCTGGAAAAACGAAGACAGAAAGCGATTCAACGTCTTCTTGAGCTGCAAGCTGAGGCGGAGGAGAAGGCTGCAAATGCAGTCAAATAGGATGACACGGATGAGATAGATATAAGTGTACTCTAGGAATGTATGTCAGGAAACCTTCTTAATTTAAATTGTTTATACTTAAGTGAGTCATGACTGTAAGTAACTCATGTTCCGGATCACTCGCTTGTCATGTTTGTGTGTTTCCGCGACGTTCCGAACCAATCGGTGGTTCTTCGTCAGTCGGAGTGTCATGCGTGCCTATACGTCCACGCCGCGCTGTCGACTGACTGAAGTTGTTCAATATCAGTATTTGGACCCTGTATTTTATGAAATAAAAAGTTTGTGAGTGAAGTAGAAGTCTTGGTTTATTCGAAATATTAGTGAATGAAGCCAACCCTGAATTTATGATCAATGATAAAAAATGTAGTACGAGGCTACACATTTCTCGATCAGGTTTCCATTCAACCTATAAAATGTCTGTGGAACCCGCCAGTTGCTGGTCTTGTAGAAATATTGGTTGCTAATATGGGCTACATGAAACTAAACAACTTTCCCTAAGAAACATAGGTCGAAATACGAAAAAAATTTTATACCTCCCATACAAAATTACCAACCGACCAAGTAATTCGTATGGGAGCCCAAAAATTAACTACTGTACTAATGTCTACCCCGCAAGGGATAAAGGCGTGATATGTGTACATACGCCGTTTCCTAAACTTAAACTCTTTTACATGATTACATAACTAAAGCCGCTGCAAGAATAGCGAATCAAGTTCAAAGAAAATAACTTGATTTTTCGCCCGGACGGGGCACAAAGGCAGAACGCTGGTGGTGCGGCGTCAAAAGAAATGTAAAGAGCTGTGTACTGTATGGTACCTAACAACGCGACAACAACACTGGCGCTAGTTTGTATCTCCTCCTCCTTTCGTTTAGGACACCTAGTCACCCAACGACCCGATGAATCCTAGCGTCAGAATTTTTCAACCGCCTTCTACAAGTAGCAGGCTTCTGCCATGGTTGTGTAACGACCGCCGTCTAAGTGATCATAGACAGCAACCGGGACCTACGGCTTAACGTGCCATCCGAAACACGGAACCATCTTTCTTACGGACAATCAGGTGGTTCAGCCTGCAATGCCCTAACCAGACTGGGAACAAATTCACAAAGTGATAAATATCAATTCTGTGAGTGACCCACCGAGAATAGAACCCGGAACCTTCTGCGTCAGAGGCAGTCGCACTACCACTGCGCCACATCAGTCGTCGGTAGAACGCAATATGATAGTGTTTACCAAAATTGTACAAAAGATCAGTTAACCCAGTAAAAATTGTATCATTTAAATGATTAACATGTCCATACCCATACTAAAACCGCTCAACCGCTGTCGACGCTGCGCTATCGCAGTGTCATCCGTTTAATGCGGTTTTAGTATGGGGAGCGAAGTTTCAACCGCTGTCGACGCAGCGCTGTCGCAGTGTCGTCCGTCGAGTGCGGTTTTAGCATGGGAAGTGACGTTTCTAGTAAGGATCTGTCAGACCGCTGCGATATTTTTGCGCTCCGTCTTGCGTCAAGTATGCGATCCACCTTAGCGCATAGTACAAACCTAAATAGGTTTTTCACTTCGTGAAAAAGTAAAGAAAATGGAGAAAAACTGCGTTAGCTAGTTGTTAGCGCACCCTTTGTGAATAAACTGTGAATTTTCTACTCATATCGTTTTTTTCTTGTCAAGTTCAAGCTTTAATACTTCGTTTTGCATGTAGTTACCATCAAAAACATTATTTGACTAGACTACAAAAGGACCTAATTTTTTAAAACATTGAAAGATTTAAAGAGATTATCTACGGGTTTCGTAAGAGGCGACTAAGGGACTTTACAGTATTACAATTTTTAGGCGACAGGCTGACAACTTGTCACTATAGTGATACGCATATTTCTAAAACAAGCTTGGAAAACAATCCTCAAAATAGCGACCGTATTACGTACGGCCGTTAACGCTCTGCCTACCCCGCAAGGGATAAAGACGTGATATATGTTTGTATGTATGTATGTAGATTATCTACCTGAAACCTTGAGGTACAAGTTAAGGTTAGGTTACTATTTTGGAATAGTGTTCGTAAATGGAGTACGAGTACATTCGTTCCTTCAATTAAAAACATTCCTAAAATACTTAGATATTAAAAAGACTAGTTTTTGGACGGTTTTATTTAGCTTACCCCATTTCGTTTGTTGGTTGGTTTTCACCGTGTTCCTGATTGATTGATCTGAAATTTGGTATGTAGGTACGCCTTGTGCAACAATGTACTATACTCAATATTATTGTGAATCTAAGATGGCCGCCGCTACAAAATGGCAGACATTTTTTTACAATTTCATCAAAATGGGTATCAAATGAAAGTACTCGTTAAGTGAAATATAGTCCATTATATACAATTGAGATCCAAAATGGCCGCCACTACAAAATGGTGGACAACACAGCTTTTATCAATTCCACCAATATGGATATCAAATGAAAGAGCTTGATATGTAGAATTTAATTCACTACGTAAAATCAAAATCCAAGATGGCCGCCGCTTCAATATTTCGGACAAAATACAGTATCGAGCAAATATTAGACAGAGTGAAGTTACCCATGAAACTGAACAACTTTACTTGAGGAACGGTCGAGCAGTTTAGTAAAAAAATTGGACATCCCATACAAAGTGTACCTACTTGCCTACCGAGTCTATGCAAAATTGTTCAGTTTCTAGAGTAGGTATGTAATTGCACTCCTTAAAATCTATTTCTATCTATTCTATTTCAGCCTATTGCAGTCCACTGCTGGACGTAGGCCTCCCCCAGGGAACGCCATAAGGCACGATCTCCCGTTTTTGCCATCCAGTCGCTACCAGCCGCTCCTTAAAATATCCTTAAAATATCTGTTATTTAACGACATAGAAATACTTTTGTATCACAGGTTGTTATCGGCGACGCAACAATAGATGTCACTAGTTTGATTCTAAAACCCGATATCGTTATGTTTACGGCAATAGTCAATGAGACCCAAGGATGACAGTAAAATTTAATTCAGTGCTATCTGTGAAATTGCTTGTTATTTACAGTAATAGCTAGAAGTTAGTTAAAGTTGTAGGTATCAATGCCAGTAGGATTGGACCCATTTTACAGAAATTATATATTTTCTCATATACCTATTACCTATTTTATTATCCTTTTTCAACCTTTGATGTATTTCTACGTCTGTGCAAATTACTGCAGCAATTAATTACGTCTCCCTGTTTGTTTTTTTTAATTCCGTAGGGAGTAAGTATCCTGTGTTGCCAACTCTAAAATTTTGTTTCACAATCTGATCTGATTCCACCATAAGCGAGTTCTTAAAATGTTTCTATTAAAAATTAATACTTAGGTTTAGATTTATGGCGTACTTTTTAGTAATCATACTATATACATACTTTTTTTTTTTATATGTAATAGGCCCGCATTTGTCTGCCATCTCACCTGGTGGTAAGTGGAGATGCAGACGAAGATGGTACATGCTTGCCTAGATAATGCCTATTCACTCTTGCCTTAAAAAGGCCCAAGTTATATTGTAATCATTCTAATAATTAATTATAAGTAATTTATACAAATCGAAAACTCAATGACCTTTTATAATTTTCCATGTTATTCTATTTACTCAGATTTTTCTATAGGTTGTCTGGCAGAAATTGATTTTAGTGTAGACCGCCTATGCGCATTTATGTTTCGTGTCCTGATATTTTGAGAAATAAAATGTATTAGGTTACCTACTTTACGATGTTTGTTTATGAAAAGTTTATACAGGGTGTTAGGGACAGCGTGGCGAATACTGATAGGGTGCAAGCAGACCATGAAACTGAACAACTTTCCCGTAGGAACATATGTCAAAACGACAAAAAAATTTCGACCTCCCATATAAAATCGCGATCAGCTGACTGCATTATTATGGGAAATCAAAAACCAAGGGATAAAGGCGTGATATATTTATGTATGTATAATAATATGCCGTGTGATGCCGGTTTAGAATAGCATCACCCCACATCCTTCCCGTGGGTGTCGTAAGAGGCGACTAAGGGACTCGAGAGTATTGGTGTATTACAATTTTTAGGCGACAGGCTGACAACCTGTCACTATAGTGATACACATGTTTTCCGAAACAACCTTAGAAAACAATACTCAAAAATGTCAGACGTGGCGATAGCGACCGTATTCTTACGGCTGTTAACGCTCTGCCTACCCCGCAAGGGATAAAGGCGTGATATATGTATGTATTATTTATGACTGCAGAAATCCCAATACGTCCAGTTGGCATCACTTAACACACTGAAAACCGCGAGGGATGTTTTAAAGGGTGTGTAATCTGTTGCAAGTGCGCCTCTGATGGGAAGGGTGCAAAAACAAATGTTACTTGTTAATATAACAAGATTTACTGGTTTGTACTGTATCAATGTCCGTTCTCAGACTTAACGCACAACGCAGCGCTAAAATAACGCATGCGTCTGTTAGATCCATATTAAAAACGTCATTCCCCAAACTAAAAACCGTTGTTTTCGTTGTTCGAGTTCCTTAGTCGCCTCTTACGACGCCCACGGGAAGGATGTGGGGTGATGCTATTCTCAGTCGGCATCACACGGCCCTTTCCATAAATAAGTCTAGACAAAATAACATAGAAGCAACAACATTGTCAGCGTCATACAAAAACCCTATCACGATCATACCTACGAGTATAACCCGGCTATAATAATTTGGCATTATGCTCCATAATCTTGTCGTAGTGTTGGAGGACCGCTATATTTTGCCGCTTATCCTCATTGTCATAAGCCGCCAGGTTACCATATGGTAATAATTTTAGTGGACCCCACTTAAGATCAGCAGTTTTGATGGTTGGATAGTGGAAATATTGGTCCTTTATTTTAAGGGTAAAGATTCTTAAAAGATTCTTAGATTGAAAATTTCAGTCACTAGGGTTCACTCGGACGTTGGACGACTCGGTGTCCCACACGAAAAGAGAGAGAGAGAGAGAGGAAAGATATGATAGAATTAATAAAAATAAGATAGAACTAAAAAACTACTTCGAGGGGATAGATTTGAACCCTTCATAGTGTATTATACCACCGTTCTGCAGACTAATCCGCCGAAGTTCTAACCTTTGTCAATGTTAAAAAATTTAGTTTCTAAGTACATACCTAAAACATTTTTACAAATACCCACCATATAACAATAAAAACGTATTTTTCAAGATCCAAACCCTTTTTACTAAGTATTTTTAACAACGAAGTCAGCTTAAAGCACACAAAGAAGACTTTTCATACCTTCCTTTAAAACGAAATTGCTGACAATTTACTCAAGATTTAGGACTTAGTGCCTATTCACATTGCCACCCGTAAACGCCACGATAAAGTTTATACACGCAATGATTTTTATAAATTCATAATACCTTGGAAAATAATGAGATGTATTTAGCAGACCAGTTTAGATAATAGAATCACGATTTATTTAGCAAAATGCTCTATATAAAAACTTGGTTCCACGTCGAATTTCCTAGGTTACCTACGTAGCCAACAGACAAACGGGATACAAAATAACAAAAATATAAAATTATTTATTTTATAATAATAAGAGATAGGTTATGCAAGGAGAATAAATGAATAGCGATCAGTGATCAAGCGCGAAAGGACATTACGTCCTTCCTATTGACGGTGGTAATTCGTGGTTGGTAAGCGCCATGCATGGCGTTTTATTCACACCAATGGATGCAGCTTGAGTTGTGAAACCTACGGCTAGCAATGAAAAGGTTGAGCTAAATTTCACCAACATTTAAAAAGTATGAGACTAAAAATTTTTTCTCGAGAAAAAATCATGCATTTCAGTAAATCTACAAATGATATTGTCTTGATTGTCAAACTCAAACTCTAATTATTTATTAAAAATTACATTTATCTTTTTGATGGTCAAGTATTTTCATTGTAAAAAAGATAAAAATTTAGGATAAGTACACTTTTCTATTTCTTACAACAATTTAAGAACCTAGTGTAAACGCGGCTCATATCACTTTTTATGTCATGTCATTTATATATCATACTTTTTAACCGCCGCGGACGTGATTATCAGTGTAAAAACCCACGCAGACTTAAGGACTAAAGGACGTCTCTCGACGTGAAGATTTACCAGACTGGACCGGGTTTAGACGCCCTCCACCAATCTGAACATGTCTGCAAGTGGCTCAGGCGGTACAAGCCATGAGAATTAAGCGGTGTTCCTATACCTAGGTATTTAAAGGAATATATATTTTAAGAACGTCTTGAGAAACTCACACACACATCACGCCTCTATCCCTTGCGGGGTAGGCAGAGCGTTAACGGCCGCAATACTACTGTCGCTATCGCCACGTCTGACAAATATTGACGGCCTTTTGAGATAATTCGTGTATCACTAGAGAGACAGATTGTCAGTCTGTCGCCTGAAAGTTGAAATACACCTGAAACCCTCAAGAAACTTCTATTATTCTATTTCATTGACATCAAAATATGTAAACTTGGAAGCTGACTCAAAAAATTACATCCAAAATTTAAATCATCGTAGCTATTAAGCAGGGCGATTCAAAACAGTTAATTAACTATCTCTTCATCTGCAGACACTAGAATTGCATAGAATTACTAAGAACCACTTTAAGTAGATTTAATAAGCAGACAACTTGAAGACTCTTAATAATACATAAATATAAAAACACATCACGACTTTATACTTTGCGGAATAGGCAGAGCATTAACGGTCTTAAAAATACGGTCGCTATCGCCATGTCTGACAGGACTGTAGTTACAGGTTGTCAGCCTGTTGCCTAATAATTACGTTTCTTACGGACGAAATGGGGTGATGCTATACTCACATCACACGGCTAATATTAGCTACCTAATACATTTTCGATGGGTTATTCTTGTCACTTGCACCACAATCTCATACGTAAGTCAGAGCAAGAGCCATGCAGGTATGTCACTGTTGGAATGGGTACTAATGTATAGTACTTAGCATCTACTATGTTATAGTATCGATCGTATATGCTGCAGCAAGAACTTATATACTAAGGCGAGGAGCACACTTGACGTACGACGGAGCCCAAAATAACGCAGCGGTCTGTCAGACCGATACTAGAAACGTCACTCCCCATACTAAAACCGCACTCGACGGACGACACTGCGACAGCGCTGCGTGAACAGCGGTTGAGCGGTTTTAGTATGGGTATTAACATTTCTAGTACGGATCTGACAGACCGCTGCGATATTTTTGCGCTCCGTCGTGCGTCAAGTGTGCGATCCGCCTTCGTATCATATTCATAGATACAGTTCAACACATTCAGTAAATCATATCACGCAAAAAAGACGCGACATAAACTTCTTTTGTTTGTTCGAAAATCAAAGATAATGAATAACGTCTGGCTACCGGCTAGCACAAATCACAGCGCTTTGCACTGAACATAAATACTTATGTCAGACCAATATCAGAAACGTCACTATTCATATTAAAACCGCACCCGACGGATGACACTGCGATAGCGCTGCGTCAACTCGGTTGAACGGTTTTAGGATGGGGGTTGACATTTCTAGTATAGATCTGACAGACCTATGCGATGTTTTAGCGCTCCGTGTGCGATGTGCCTAATATTGTACGTATATATATTTTGAAGAAATGTTATACCTATGGACTCTTTCTTTTATTTCACCGTTGTAAATGGGACTCCATAGGTCCCATACGGCTATTAAAAATCACACAAACATATCACGCCTCTATCCCTTTAGGGGTAGGCAGAGTGTTAACAGTCGTAAAGAATACGATCGCTATCGCCACGTCTTACAAATATTGCGGGCCGTTTGAGATGATTCGTGTATCACTATAGTGAGAGATTGTCGCCTAAAAGTTGCAATACACCTGAAACCCTCAAAGTCCCTCAGTCGCTGCTCACGACACCCACGGGTAAGAAATGGGGTGAGGCTATTCTAATTCGGCACCACACGGCAATGGATGTGATATTAATATTATATATATATATTTTGAATATGATATTCCTATGGACTCTTTCTTTTATTTCACCGTAGTAAATGGGAATCCATAGGTCCCATACGGCTATTAAAAATAGCGCTGAAAATATACAATGAATATTTCGAATAACCTCCCTATTCTGATCTCAGAGAACCACAATTTTATTACCAACCTGAGCTGAGAATAAATCATTCTTGTAGCAATCTTCGGGCGGGATCCCATCGTCATTTTCACGGCGCAATGCGGGGGGTGGTCGCAGAAATGAAGTGACTGCCAGGTTTGTCATTGTCATTTATCACTTGGGGTCGGCATGCCTACTGAGCACAGAAGTCATGAGAATTAGAAGCGCCTGCTGCCCAACTGTGCCCCATGTTATACAGACTGTAAAAAAAATTGCAGCTAATATTTTAATGGATGAATCAGCCCATGAATCTGAAGAACTTTTCGCATGGAACATTGACGTAAAGTGTTTTTAACAATGGGAAATGCAAAAACATATATCGACAACCTCAGAAATTATTAAATTGATCTGGAGTTTTTTGGAATACTGAATACATCAGTATTATCGTACTAATAATAAAATTGCAAAAGTTTGTTTGTTTGTTCGTCACTCCTTCACGCTAAAACTACGGAACCGATTTTCAAGAAATTTGGCACACATATAGAAAGAACTTTGATTGACACATATGATAGTTGTTATCCCAAACCAATGTGAGATGCTACGGAATTAAAACCAATGCGGGTGGAGCCGCGGGCGCCCACTAGTATGGTATAAAAAACAAATACCGTATTGTAAGTTAGAGTAACCCTTTCCACTTCTAGTTTCCGCAACTTTCTTTATTTAAGGCCCATCCCTGATGGATATGAAATATTTTCGCACCGCACACAAAGCCGGGATTTTTTGAATACCTCTTATAATAGGATCGTGCGTGCATACATTGTTTTATATAAGGTGTAAAAATATTAGCTGTAAATATTTTAAGGGGTGAATCAGCCCATGAAACTGAACAACTTTCTCCAAGGAACGTAGGTCGAAAAATGAAAAAAAATAATTTGGGCCTCCCATACAAAATTTCCATCCGATCAAGTCAATTTGTATGGTTTTTTATATTTCGACCTATGTTCCTTTGGGAAAGTTGTTCAGTTTCATGGACTGGTTCACTCCTTAAAATATTTGCAGCTAATATTTTTAATCTTTATATGCCTACCTACTTACCCGCCTTACTTACCAACATGAATGTTTATTTCACGCAAAGACAGTGAATCGCACACCTAACGTCCGTTGGTGAAAAAGAGATAGGTATATTGAAGCTATCATATAAGTTGCCGTGTGATGCCGGCTTAGAACAGCATCATCCCATTTCCTACTCGTGGGTGTCGTTAGAGGCGACTGAGGGACTTGGAGATTTCAGGTGTATTACAACTTTTAGGCGACAGGCAGTCAACCTGTCACTATAGTGATACACAAATTATCTCAAACGGCCCTCTATATTTGTCAGACGTGGCGACAGCGATCGTATTTTACGGCCGTTGACGCTCAGCCTACCCCGTAAGGGATAAAAGCGTGATTTATGTATGTATGTGTAGAAAACACAGAAGTGGTTTCGTTGCTCAGTGCTATCGCAGTGTCGTCCGTCGAGTGCGGTTTTAGTATGGGGAGTGACGTTTGTAGTAAATACATTATATTTCAAGTTTCTGTACGTTTCATTACAAGTATGTAAAACTATGGGTACCTACAGGCTTGTAACCTACATCCAATGTCGTCAGTTAACCTGCTGGTAGTAGATAATGGAACATTTTCAGGCCACGAAAGTAGCATCTTACAACCCGAAAATGATTTAATAT
Source organism: Keiferia lycopersicella (assembly GCA_029255805.1). Lineage (NCBI taxonomy): Eukaryota > Metazoa > Arthropoda > Insecta > Lepidoptera > Gelechiidae > Keiferia > Keiferia lycopersicella. The sequence continues at coordinate 2,947,938 of JARACZ010000024.1, forward strand.
TTACACGGGAACACAATGCGAAAGAGAGTCGGAAAAAATTCGGCGAAAACAGTGAGAGAAACGCTACTGCCATCTGCGGTGTGATTTATATTCCATGTTTTGCGAGAATCACAGGGCTAGGGGCATGTTTCGAAAGGAAACTTGAATGGCCCAAATGAAGCTATGAAAATATCATAATCAAACTGGCCGCTAAGCCACAAATCTCTTCTCTTTTCGTGTGGGTCACCGAGTCCTCGAACGACTCAATGAGCCCTAGTGTCAGAATTTTTTAACCACCTTCTACAAGTAGCAGGCTTCTGACATGGTGAGATTTCCTAATATTGTCTAAGATTTTCTGTACGCATACAGATTTTAAAAGCGCTCTCATGTTGTAAAATTGGGAATAGACGATATTTTACATCAGAAACAAACTACACTATCATTGTGGGGTCTTGATAACACTTTGCCTTGGTTTACATAGTGACTACTAAAACCAATCGGTCGCCTGGCAGTTTAGTCTGAATTTAATTCCATAGGAATTACTTTATGCTAGATATGTAGTGTCGTTCGACACAAACATCTACTGTTTCCGCATTTTGATCTTTCGTCTATACAATACAATACAATACAAATACATTTATTTCGCATCATTCTATAAAATTATTATACTTCACTGTAGTACCTATTATACAGGGAGTAAAAAAAATTGCTGCGAACATTTGAGGGGTGAACCAGCCCATGAAACTGAACAACTTTCCTAAAGAAACATTGGTCGAAATATGAGAAATTTTTTTGGACCTCCCATACCCGACCGACCAAGACAATTTGTATAATATGGGCTGTCCAAAAAATGTTCTCATATTTCGACCTATGTACCTTAGGGAAAGTTGTTCAGTTTCATGGGCTGGTTCACCCCTTAAAATATTTGCAGCTAATAATTTTACACCTTATATTATGCATTAACGAATTATAGTAGTGTTTCAAACCGCCCCACGCCAGACGCCACGTCTGAATGAGGCGGGGGAGACTTCCATAGCTTCGTTTTGTAGTATTCCGTCCAAATGGTTCCCTCGCTCTGAGCCCCGAACGCGATGCTGCTACCCATAAATCATGCTAGTCGGAAAGTTGTAGACACCGTGTCGTAAATAAAGAAATCTTTCCGACGTATGGAGGTGGATTTTGTCACATCTGCGAGGTATTGTTGTTCTTTGGGCAATTGGTTTTCAGGATTATAGATTCGCCTCCATTTTGCTGTCTTCGCCCAAACTAAGCCCACATCAACCACCATGACCACATAACATTAATTTCATCATCTCTTTGAATTTTCTCAAACGGCCCTCTATATTTGTCAGACGTGGCGACAGCGACTGTATTTTTGCGGCCGTGACCGCTCTGCCTACCCCGTAAGGGATAAAGGCGTGATATATGTATGTATGTATGTATGTCTCTTTACAAAGTTTGTGCTGTACTGATGTGTGTACGAACTAGATGAATTTATACCAGGTGTAACTTTAAATGCGCAAAACCTCAGACACCCTCAATCAGCCCATGACACTGAAAAACTTTCCCCAAGAAACATTGGTTTTGAGAAAAATATTTCTACCTCCCATACAAATTGACTTGGTCGGTCCGTAATTTTGTATGGGAGGTCCCAAATATTTTTCATATTTCGGACTATGTTTCTTGGGGACAGTTGTTCAGTCTCATGGGCTGATTTAGAGGGTCTGAGGTTTTGCGCATTCAAAGTTACATCTTGTATAAAGGTGTAAAAATAAGTATTAGCTGCAAATTATATTAAGGGTCACAATTTTTTTATATTTCGACCTATGTTACTCGAGGAAAGTTGTTGAGTTTCATGGACTGATTCACCCCTTAAAATACTTGTCGTTGATTTATTAAAATGAACTCGGTCGTATTGTCTGTTGTAATTTCATAGCTGAATAACGGCAGCCATTGACGCGTCCATACAATATGTATCTTAGTTTCCAAACTGTTGGCAGAATGGGCAGTAACGCCAAACAGAGGGTTGAGTTAGTGCTGGCAATGGTTGACCGGTACTTTAACCGTTTTCGAACACGAATTTCGTATCGGTTTTTAAGTGCAAGTACAAAAAAGTTCGGCTAAATAGCAGGTAGGCTTCCCACGATAACAATGTTTGCTTCATTTCATGTGGTACTATCGAAAGCACATCAATTATACTGGCCTTACAAATAAATTTTAAGAAAATTTCACTATTTACAGGGATCAGTTTTACTGTTTTTTATACAAATATTAAAATCAAGCATTAAATAAGGTTGATATCCTGGCGAAAGTAAAAAAAAGGGTAGATGAACCAAAATAAGTTTGAATGAGGGTCGCTTGTTGGTATTCCATCATGGCAGGTCGTGTACTGGTTATAATTTGATATTTCTTGTTCATTTGAGTGTTTGGTGAATAATTCTGATAGTGTATTAAGTAACAGACTATTCTGAAAGTGATCATCAAATAGGAAATTGTAATTAATGCATATATTCGGCATTGTGCAATAGTGACGAGCGGTCTCCACGTGGTGCAGAAAATTTTACTATCGGGTTTTTTGTACTTAATAATTTTGTGTTGTGTTCTCTCCCTCGGCGTAATGCCACTTAACTTTACATCACTTTCACTAACCTTACCGACGACTTGACTACTTTGAAATTGGCAAAATACGTCTCCACCCATGAGATGTGACGCCAGAACTTAAAAGAAAGAAAAAAAAGAAGTTTCAATGACCATGTCAGAAGCCAGCCACTTGTAGTAGGCAGTTGAAAACTTCTGACACCAGGGTTTCATTGGGTCATTGGACGACACGGTGTTCCGCACGAAAAGAAAGAAAGAAGCTTGAATTAGTCAAATCGCGCAGGTGATTCTTCTTTCGGTGGATCATCTGATTGACCAAAATCACATTGCAGAACAAAAATTATCTTTAAAATCAATCATGTTAAGTTAGCTAACACGATGGAGTTTTTATTCGCCTACTTTATTGCATTAGTTTAACGATCACGAAATAACCGGTATCCCAGCCCTAGCTACAACAACAACTCGTTAATAATTGTGTATCCCTTTGTATGTTTAATTCATATCGGTGTGCAAGCCGAACGGCGAACTAGACTAATGAAAAGGGACTTGATCACATCACATCACACGAAGGACGCCTGTCACACCGATGCAAACACGGACGTCAGTGGGACACCAATTCGACGAACAAACTTTTTACAGTATTTTTATCTCACGGGCGCGGGTTAGCCATACTTGTGTGTGTTATCTTTCTCTCTCTTTTCGTTGTACGATTCGGTGTCTTAAACGAAAAGAGAGAGAGAGATAACACACACAAGTATGACTAAGCGCTCATGAGATAAAAGGTACCTACTCTGTAACAGATATATCTGAGTTTTGAAAGTAGTAAGCCAAAGATGGCGTGGTTTGAACGACTTCTATCCAAGTAATTATCATACGCAGCTACTAGGACTGACATTTTAACGAGTCGAAAGCAGGAAACGACTCCTTTGATTCGAAACCTTATTTTTGACCACGACATATAGGTAACTTTTCTTCTGTCGTGTTTTGAAATAAAATGCGAGTATGCTGGGCTCTACGCGTTTACTTTATTCAAACACGCGTACAACCCGCGTTGAGCTTGCAATGCTACGTCTACACCCGCCCTTGCGGTAAGAGTCTACCTGCGTACACTTATTATTATATAGCTGTGTGTGTTTAAGTATTTTAAGGTGTGAAACTGAACTACTTTCCCCAAGGAACATAGATTGAAATATGAAAAAAAATTTTGACCTCCCACACAAAATTACCAGCCGGAGCCGACCAAGTCAATTCGTATGGGAGGTCCAAAACTTTTTCTCATATTTCGACCTATGTTTCTTGAAGAAAGTTCAGTGTCATGGACTGATTCACCCCTTAAAATATTAGTAGTTAATATTTTTACATCTTTTACAATAAAAACACATACCTGTGTACAAGAAACGATACACATACATAAACTCTACTTATTTCTAAAAAGAAATCTTAGGTTGTGGCATGTAGTAGCAAAGAAATCTAAGTATAGTTACTTTTAGTGGGTAGGGTAGTGAAATAGCATAGTAAGCAGTACTTTTTAGAATACTTCCGACAATATTGGCCTAGTGGTTAGGACATCGGTCTTACAATTCGTGAGACCCGAGTTCGATCCCCACCATGTACCAATTTGTTTTACCTACTCATGTACATTTACCGACTGCTCTTACGGTAATGGAAAAACATCGTGATGAAACCCACATTCAAATAAAATTTTAATTCAGATGAAATTTGAATGTGACTTAACATAGGATTCGGGCCAGGTTTGCTTTCGGGTTGCGAAGGTGAGATGGCAGTCGCTCTGTGTAAAAACTTGGTTCCACGTCAAATCCCCTAGGTTAGGTAGCCGACCCAGACAGAGAACGGGATAAGGCAAGGAGAATGTAATATCGGATTTAAAAAAGGGCCAATGCGGTGTAACAGGTTGTCAACCCTTTATTAACCGTAGTACGGTAGGCGTTACATTTCATGTCTTGTTCGTAACTAGTTAAACTAGAATATTGAATGCAACTTTGGCCAAGGGTTTACGAGTGTTCTGCCTTGTTTTAGTTATTGTACGTATATCTCTATTTAAGATCCTTTATATGGTTAAGGGCTTATTTGTTCGTCCAATTATTACTAGATTTGATTTTATGGGTTTGATTGAGGTATCATTAGTGTTGTAATAGAGGGATAATAAATATTGAGGCAGATTCTGTCTGAATTTGTAATTTTTCAAATGTTTAAATATATTTAAATAAAATAACAGTTATCATGTATGATGTCAATTCTCGGTCGGGTCACTCACAAAGTTGATATTTATCAATTTGTGAATTTGTTCCCAGTCTGGTTAGGACATTGCAGGCTAAATCACATTGCAGGCAGTTGTTCAGTTTCGTGGGCTGGTTCATCCCTTGAAAAGAAGTCAGTACTTTTCCTGACATCACGCATAAATCTATTTAAATTCTCTGAGAGTTGAGAGTACTCTCTCTATCTCTTTCTGTGGGACACTGAGTCGTCTTAGGTATCTTCTACCTTTATAATATTCTATTTCCTTTTCTTCAACTTTAGGGGTGCAACTTCAAGGGTTCATCGAGTCGTTGGGCGACTTGTATATACGTACGTATACGTATATCACGTCATTATCCCTTGCGGGGTAGGCAGAGCGTTAACGGCCGTAAGAATACGGCCACTGTCGCCACGTCTGTCATTTTTGAGGATTGTTTTCCAAGGTTGTTTCAGAAAACATGTGTATCACTATAGTGACAGATTGTCAGCCTTGTATATAGCCCACAGAAAAAGTAAGAAAAAAGCAAGGACTGCAAATTGGTAAGTATGTTTTGTATGGTATTTGATTTCTCATACTAACCACTCTTGGCAGGCGGATCGGCGAGGGCAGTGGTAGATGTTCAGTTTACAGGCAACGCTGCTGCCCATTCCCTGGATAATTATCATTTAGTCGTTTTTTACAACAATGCCGGCATTACAAGGCATTTTTTTCAATTTGTGCCGTGTGATGCCGGCTTAGAATAGCGTCACCCCACATCCTTCCCGCGGGTGTCGTAAGAGGCGACTAAGGGACTCGAGGGTATTGGTGTATTACAATTTTTAGGCGACAGGCTGACAACCTGTCACTATAGTGATACACATGTTTTCTGGAACAACCTTGAAAAACAATCCTCAAAAATGTCAGACGTGGCGATAGAGACCGTATTCTTACGGCCGTGAACGCTCTGCCTACCCCGCAAGGGATAAAGGTGTGATATATGTATGTTTTTTCAATTTTTTGGCTCTATATTAACTGAAATTTCACTTTGACTTTTGTAAGTGTCTATGTAACAATGCTATAGATACTACGAGTCTATAAGTTGGTATACACCCCGTAAGGGACAGTGTAACGAAAACTTTGCAGGCGTGATCAGACAATTAAACTGAGCAACTTTTTCTTTGGGGGCTATGTTGGGAAACGAAAAATTATTTTCGAGTACCCATAAAAAATCACTCAGCTGATCGGGATTTTTGTGTGGAAGATCGAAAATTTCATGCAAATTGACTGTTTAGTTTTGTAAGTGTATGTCTATCTAACTAAGCTATAAGTAGATATTCGAGTCTATAAGTATATAACGTGAACCACACAGGCTTGTTCGACCCATCTCATCCTCCGGGACAAATTCGCTTTGTAAATCCAACGCTTTGTAGACTAATTGCAAAGCTCTGATTGCAGAGGTCCTTTAGTTCTCGGTTACCGGCCTAATTTGTAGCACGTACTGGCAACAGACCTCTGATTTAGTGGTCTGGGCGTAAGAGCTCTACATCCGGGGGACTCTAGTTCAATTCTCGGGGGTCACAAAGTTGATAATACAAAGCGTAAAAAAAATTGCTGCAAATATTTCAAGGGATGAACCAGCCCATGAAACTGAACAACTTTCCCTAAGAAACATTGGTCGAAATATTAAAAAATAATTTCTACCTCCCATACAAGGTTACCGACCGACCAAGACAAATTGTATGGGAGGTAAAAAAAAATTTCTCAGATTTCGACCTATGTTTCTTTGGGAAAGTTGTTCAGTTTCGTGTGCTGATTCACCCCTCTAAAATATTTGTAGCTAATATTTTTACACCTTATATTTGTGAATTTAGTTTTTGACGTGACAATGTCTTTCTTATAACTCGATGGAGCCGGCTGCACGCACCAAAAACTATGAATCATGCGCGTTACCTCGCTCTGAGGCGTTACCTTGAAGTGCAAGCGAAAGCACGGAACGAGCGACAAAGAGGCACAATCGGTGTCCGCGTTCGGCAGCGTTATATCTATCAAACAAATAAAAAAAACTTTTTATGGTTTCACCCAAGAAGCTATATAAGCTTCTTGGTTTCACCGTTCCATCAGTATTTTTTTTATTATGACGTTTTCACGTTCATCTATCGTCAGACTGACCTTATAGTTGTTTGTAAGATTATTTATAGTTTGGTTAGGACATAGGTAGCCCCATCAGTTGACCTACTTGATTTGGAAACTTCTTAGATTCCTTACACAACAACATTAGAGTCTTACTGGATACTATTTAGACGGTAAAACTCATACAAGGATACCTACTGGGTCGCTTGTTGACTCGGCGTCCTCAATATCATAGCTTATCTTAAAATAAATTATTCATTGCACAAAAACACGGAACAATACATTAATAGAAAAACGCAATTAAAAGAAACAGTACAACAAGGTGGCTTTAATGCTAGGTAGCGTTCTCTACCAGACAACCTATCAATGAAAGACCGAGGTTCTTATGGTCTTTCCACTTCTTCAAAGAGTCAAACCCTTGTCGCTGGAGTAACTTCCAATCTTCTAACTGCCAATGCCTTGTTCCTAGCTGGCCTAATTTGTAGAGCCGAATTCAGGATCTAGTACAATTTGGTAGGTCTGTTACAGTGTAGGATTTGTGTTCTGGAAACTTGAACACAGTGCTGTAATAAAGGACCAAATCCGGTGTTCGTGATTACAGCGTAGGTTTTGTGCTAGATCACGAGAACGTACGTCAGGTAGTAACTTAGCTTATGCAAGATGTACCTTTCTTCTTTTCGTGTGGGACACCGAATCGTCCAACGACCCGATGTACCTTTAAATGCGCAAAACTTGAAAATCAATTTGTATGGGAGGTCCAAAAAATTTTCTCATATTTCGACATATGTTTTTTGGGGAAAGTTGTTCAGTTTCATGGGCTGATTGATTCACCCCTTAAAATATTTGCAGCTAACATTTTTACAACTTGTATATCATACAGGATGTAAGGGACGGTGTAACGAAAACATTGCAGGCGTCATGAGACCGTGAAACTGAACAACTTTTAGTGGTAAACGAAAAAAATTTTTAACCTCCCATACAAAGTCAGTTAGCTGCTCGGGAATTTTGTATGGGAGGTCGAAAAAATTTTTTCGTGTCCCGACATAACCCCCATATAAAAGGTTGTTCAGATTCATGGTCTGAGCACGCCTGCAAATTTTTCGTTACACCGTCTCTTACACCCTGTATACCATATATGTAATTTAAAAATGTCTCTATCTACCTTCTTCTTCATACACATTTTCTGTATATAAGGTGTGAAGGGATGGTGCACCGAAAAGTTTGCAGGCATGATCAGACCATGAAAATGTACAACTTTTACTTTTAGACAGTACAAACACTTTGTAGGGTGTTTTCACTCATGATTTTGAACTACCGTAATAGGGGGCCTCATGCGAAATCGCAAAAAAATTGGATGTTCCAAAGAAAAAATCCTACCTACTCGAAAAGAAAAGTAAAAATTTATTTTTCGATTTCGCAGTTGACCCCATAGTAAAAGTTGTTCAGTATCATGAGTAAAACGAATTACAAAGTTTGTGTACTGATTAAATATAACCCAGTTTTGTATGGGAGGTCGAAAGAAAAGCGAATCGCATACTTGACGCGAGACGGAGCGCAAAAATATCGCTGTCAAATTTATACTAGAAACGTCACCCTCATACTAAACCCGCACTCGACGGACGACACTGCAATAGCGCTGCGATGACAGCGGTTTGGCGGTTTTAGTATGGGGATTTATATTTCTAGTATGGATCTGATAGACCCCTGCGATATTTTTGCGCTCAATCGTGCGTCAAGTGTGCGATCCGCCTAGTCGAAACAGATTGCATACTTTTCGTTTTCGGTGATTCGGAACTCATCGCTTTAGCTTAAACTCGAAGTACTTATACAGATTACTCGATCAGATGGTGTCACGACCAGTGTAACCTTCAGTGCACATCCTTAGGTGCGTGTATCGAGCATGGAGGTCAAGTTACACTGGCCGTGACACTATCTGAGCGAAAAAAGTTTAAGTATAATTATTTAAAACAAAGTGGGTGTCGTAAGAGGCGACTAAGGGACTCGAGAGTATTGGTGTATTACAATTTTTAGGCGACAGGCTGACAACCTGTCACTATAGTGATACACATGTTTTCCGAAACAACCTTAGAAAACAATACCCAAAAATGTCAGACGTGGCGATAGCGACCGTATTCTTACGGCTGTTAACGCTCTGCCTACCCCGCAAGGGATAAAGGCGTGATATATGTATGTATGTATGTAAAACAAAGTAATCTCCCTTTGTTCTTAGAAAGTCTCCTTGGTCTAATTGCCAATAACAGTATGGACTGTGATCCCTTAACGCCTGAGGGGCCGTTTGCAGCTGAAGGCTAATTAGAAACTTATCAATTTCCTTAGAGTATCCGGTTAAGAGGCTGAGACCGTTTAGTCGATAACACTTAATTGTTTGTAGAGGCTGGTAAGTCTTCTTCTTCTTCTTCTTCTTTTCGTGTGGGATACCAAGTCGTTCAACGACCCGATGAACCCTTGTGTCACAATTTTTCAACCGCCTTCTACAAGTAGCAGGCTTCTGACATGGTTGTGTAACGACCGCCGTCTAAGTGATCATAGACAGCAACCGGGACCTACGGCTTAACGTGCTATCCGAAACACGGAACCATCTTACTTACGGACAATCGGGTGGTTCAGCCCGCAATGTCCTAACCAGACTGGGAACAAATTCACAAAGTGATAAATATCAACTTTGTGAGTGACCCACCGAGAATCGAACCCGGGACCGTCTGCGTCAAAGGCAGTCGCACTACCACTGCGCCACATCGGTCGTCAGTAAGTGTCGGCTGGTAAGTAAGAAATGAAAACGGGCAGCAGCGTTCCCTGTGAATACAAAATCTTGTTTGTCTGTCTGTTATGGACACCACTTACTTGTACTAAACCACGCCACAGTTTTCTATGCGTTTTTGACGTGACAATGTCTTAACGTCCCATCGGAAACACAGACATTTTTTATTATGGACAATCAGGTGATCCAACCGGCAAGACTGGAAACAAATTCACATAGTGATAAATATCGACTTTTTGAGTGACCCACCGAAAATGGAACCCAGAACCTTCTGTGTCACAGGCAGCCGCACTACCACTGCACCATATCGGTAGTCGCTAACTTACATCACTATCACTACATAGTATAAACCAAAGTCGCTATTCGCGTCTGTCTGTATGTATGTTTGTTTAAATCTTCAAAACTACACAATGGATTTTGATCCAATTTTTAATAGATAGACTGATTCAAGAGGAATGTTTTTATGTATAATACTTGCCGAGAAAACGTCTGATTCCCACGGGAAAATGAGTTGCAACGGGCGCAGCCGCTGGGCGGGCCGCTAGTACTTTATAAAAACAAGAACCCTTCTAAGTCAGTCGGGTAATGATCTCGAATATTTCGTGGAGCGAGTACATTTTGGGACAAAAGCTTTTGAGCACGATCGCTTTGACACGCCCACACAACTAATTGGGACAAAACAGAAATAGGCCCAAAAGGGAACACAGGCCCCAAAGGGAATGGATAATTTTCATGTGTGTTTACAACCCAACCAGCGCATGGTTATACAGGGTGTTAAAAAAATAGATTTAAATATTTTACGGGGTGAACCAGTCCATGAAACTGAACAACTTTTCCCCAGGGACATAGGCCGAAATAGGAAAATAATAAATGCTGGGCCGCGTCCATATGACAAAGTTTTATATTAGGTTCTGCCCCTACCTCTTAAAATATTTACAGTATTTTTTTTTTATTGAGAGTTTACACTGACACACTAAGTTAAAGTTATCTTTAAAACATCTATGGGCAGAATAGCATCACCCTAATTCTTCCCACGGTTGTTGTAAGAGGCAACTAAGGGACTCGAGGGATTCATGTGTATTACCACGTATTACAATTTTAGACGACAGGCTGACTTATCACTACAGTGATACACGAATCATCTGAAGGGATCCTCAATACTTGTCAGACGTGGCGATAACATATACATACATACATATATCACGTCTTTATCCCTTGCGGGCAGAGCGTTAACAGCCGTAAGAATACGGTCGCTATCGCCACGTCTGACAGTTTTGAGGATTGTTTTCCAAGGTTGTTTCAGAAAACATGTGTATGACTATAGTGACAGGTTGTCAGCCGGTGGCGATAACGACCGTAATTTTACGATCGTTATTGCTCTGCCTACCCCACAAGGGATAAAAGCGTGGCTTGTGTATGTATGGGCAGAAATTGGGCTACGCCTATTCCACACGGATATTTCTGCCTATATTTTTTCATAGCCCATGTCTCGTAAAGCAACTAATTGCTTTGGGAAACGCTTTATGTGGTCGTATATCACCTGAAGCATGATTTACAGGCTATATTCGGCTATTCTTTGGTCGCATGTAACCTTGGTTACGATTTAGCCCTATTTATTGGATTTTATTGTAAGTTATTTTCGTCATACGCGTGGGTGTTTTTTTTTGTGCCTATACGTGGTATAACGAAAACTTTGCAGGTGTGCTCTGACCATGAAACTGAACAACTTTTTGTATAAGGGCTATGCTGGGAATCGAAAAATTTTTTTCGACCTTCCATACAAAATTCCCGATCAGCTAAGTGACTTTGTATTGGAAATAGTATTTTTTTTTGTTTCCTAACATAGCTGCCATAGAAAAAGTTGTTCAATTTCATGGTCTGATCACGCCTACAAAGTTTTCGTTACACCGTCTCTTACACCCTGTATAGAGGTATTATTAAGGTGTAACAAGGCCACAGAGCAAATTAGAGAAAACTAGTTTTTAGTGTAAAAATATACAAATATAAAATACTGCAAATATTTTAAGGGGTGAACCAGTCCATGAAACTGAACAACTGTCCTTATGATCCAAATATGAAAAATAACTGAACTCTGGAAATTGACTTGGTCGGGTACTCGGGTGGTACAAGGTGTAAGTATAATTTTTTTCATATTTCGACTTACGTTTGAGGAGTTTCATGGACTGATTCACCCCTTAAAGTATTTGCAGGTAATATTTTTACACCTTATATAACTATATCTGTGTGGTGCTGGTTTGGAAAACTACTATATAATAACTCGTTGTATAGCAAACCTAATGGATGTCTGAAAAGGCGACCTGTATTTTTATTTTAACAAAGAGACACTCGTATAAAAGAAATGCCCAACCTATTAATTAAAGACAAGTATTTCTCTTATTCGATCTATAGATGCTACTCCTTTAATTTCACTGTATTCTTTTTTCGGAACCAGAATTTAATTTAAACCGCTCAAAAATTCCGCTCGAAAAGATCCGAGCATCGAGCATCGCAGTGTATAAATTGAATTTCGAACACCTCAATTAATCCCTCGCACTACGGATGCAACACTTTTCCCTTAGTTCATAAAGAAAATTCCAGTATCGCTGTTAATTAAAATAGGCTTTTGGTATGGTGCCAGTTACAGCGAGTGACTGTTTGGTAAAGAAGTTTGTATTCGTACTACACCCTATCTTTTGGAAAGAAAATTGAGTCGATAAGATACAAGTAAAAAAAAGCGGCAGTAAAAAACCCAAACAGTTTGTATCCTCAAAATTTATAAATTGGTTTAATTTTATAAATTCTTCAGATACAAACAAACTGTTTGGTTTTTTTTTACAGCCGCTTTGTTTATTTAAATCTAGGAAATTTTGCGGACAATCAAGAATTTAATTAAATTACATTGTAATTAGGAGACAAAATATAGAAAACATGAAAAAAAAACTATTAGAGGCACTTCTTCTTCTTTGTGTCACTGGCCGAAATGTATTTTTTCCTGCCAGTACTTGACGATGGCAATGGCACATAAAACTTAAAATAGATCAAAATCGCCAGCATTTAGGTACTTCAATTTCAGCCAGTCCAATGCTGAATGGATACTACGTTAGAGTAGGTACCTACGCCTTAAAGTCAGATCACCCGTTTTTGTAATCCAGTCATAGGTTTATCTAGCCGAGATAAATTTCTATTTTTAGAGTAAGGTAAGATAAGATAATGCTTCATTTAATAAACTTAATGAATAATACGTACACTTATACATAATTATTATGTAAATTGTTTCCTAAAATATAGTTCCTGTATCTCAGAATAGGAAAAATATTTGTGCATTTATTTCTATCTTAATCTGCGTCACATCGGATTGATACTGATTAATTTTACATTGAGGTAGTAGTTTCTTTTCAAGCATTTCTTTACTTTGAGCTTGTACAACGTCAACAGAATCACGTCCGTTGTTATTCTCGGAAACCAAACACGCTTACAACGTTACCCGACCCATTTCGGAGAGCTGTTAGGAAAAGCCACCTCTAGTGGCTTTATTGAATTTCTGCGAGATTCCTAACACATGCCCCGAGCCAGCCAGCCGGACTACACTGCAGGACAAAAGGGAACTATAGTGCTAGTGTATCCTGTTATAGGATTATAGCAACTTTTATGAAGTGAGAAACACTATTTCTGGTTTGAAAAGTCTCATAAACGTAAGCTAGAAAGGTCTCCTTCTTACGAACAACTTTACTACCCTACTAGAATAATTTAATACCTATGGACTTCAGAATTTTACCAATTGATTACGTTTCAAAGTTTTAACGATATGATTTTGTATACGCTAAATTATTGTAAGTAAATAACCCGGCAAGGGGGTTTTTTTACGAAAAGAAATAAAAAATATTAGAATCTTTTTGTTGCATTTTCATGCTAATTTTATTGACTTTTCTCTGTAAAAAACATCTGCTGCCGCGTTGATGCATAAAATATTGGTTTCGGAACTGATTTAACTAAGTATTACTAATAAAATGACACAAGCATGAGTATACCTATTACCTAGATGACGACCAATGTGACGCAGTAGTAGTGTGAATGCCTTTTACACAGAAGGTTCCGGGTTCGATTCTCGGTGGGTCACTCACAAAGTTGATATTTATCACATTGTGACTTTGTTCCCAGTCTGGTTAGGACATTGCGGGCTGAACCGTAAGTAAGATGGTTTCGTGTTTGGAATGGCACGTTAAGTCGTAGGTCCCATGTCAGAAGCCTGCTACTTGTAGAAGGCCGTTGAAAAATTCTGACACTAGGATCATCGGGTCGTTGGACGACTCGGTGTCCCACACGAAAAGAGAGAAGACCTAGATGACCATATTAATTAATAATTATTACTTATCAGCAAACTATTTCTGTTAACTGCTCTTGCCATGCCACATTCATTGGATCATGGGTTTCATTGGATTGTTGGACGACTCGTTGTCCCACACAAAACGAAGAAGCCATACCACATCACGATAATATGTAATGAATCTTTTTAAAAACACATACATACATACATACATACATATATCACGCCTTTATCCCTTGCGGGGTAGGCAGAGCGTTAACGACCGTAAGAATACGGTTGCTATCGCCACGTCTGACATTTTGAGAATTGTTTTCTAAGGTTGTTTCAGAAAACATGTGTATCACTATAGTGACAGGTTGTCAGCCTGTCGCCTAAAAATTGTAATACACCAATACTCTCGAGTCTCTTAGTCGCCTCTTACGACACCCGCGGGAAGGATGTGGGGTGATGCTATTCTAAGCCGGCATCACACGGCATCACACGGCGTTTTTAAAAACGACTAGACTAATTTGCTGTGTGATGCCGGCTTAGAATAGCATCACCCCATTTTTTTCCCGCGGGTGGCGTAGAGGCCGACTAAGGGATTTGAGGGTTTCATGTGTATTACAATTTTAGGCGACAGGCTGACGATGATACTATAGTGATACACGACTTATCTGAAACGACCCTAAAACATTTGTCAGGCGTGGCGTAACGACGGTAATTTTACTGACGTTAACGCTGTGCCTACACCGCCAGGGATATAAGCGTGATTTATGTAGTGATGTGGGCACTCAAATGGACACTATTGCTACCTATATTGTTCAACAAAACTACATAACCTAAGCACATAACAGCAAAGAGCTTGGCTTCGAGCCAGCTTGTTCGCTGTTTCGTTGGACGGTCGAGTCGATGATGGTGGTGCTTAATCCGTGTAGCTGGGGAGAGGATTAGTGTTGTATGTTGTCAATTCTTTTATGTAGCGTGAAACGAAGCAGCAGTCAGCTCAGTGTACTGTTCTACAGACGCTTCAGGCCATGTTTTGTGGACTTTTTCTAGAAATAATTTTGATAGGTACCTATCTATCCACTTATTTTAGGGGTATATAGCCTTTCTTTTTTCAAACTTAATGCCCAACGCATCGCTAAAATAACGTATCCGTAACGCAGCGGTCTATCAGATCCATACTAGAAACGTAAATCCACAAACTAAACACGCTTAACCACTGTCGACGTAGCTTCGTTATTTTGAGCGGTTTTAGTATGGGGATTGGGATTACATTTCTAGTATAGATCTGACATACCGCTGCGTCATTTTAGATACAAAGTATGTTACAGCAGAGTACGCAGACAATCTATTTTATTCTTTTCATATGGAACTAAATAATAAATAAAAATATCGTCCATGAACACGATGAAACATGGTGCTAGAGTTTTTCAACGGCCTATTACAAGTAGCCATTCTTTGACAGATGCGTAAGGACCGCCATCTAATCATAGACAGCCACCGCGACCGATGACTGAATGCGCCCTCCGAAACACACATAAAATTTAAACCGTAAAGAGCGATGCACCTAGTGCGAACAAAAATAATCCCATTTAGCTGAATCATAGTAAATCGCATATAAATCAGACCCCTAATTTGAAAACAGGTCCAATATCGCTTGTCTGTTTTATATTCAGTAGTAATATTTATCGCTGTACTCGTT
Source organism: Keiferia lycopersicella (assembly GCA_029255805.1). Classification (NCBI taxonomy): domain Eukaryota; kingdom Metazoa; phylum Arthropoda; class Insecta; order Lepidoptera; family Gelechiidae; genus Keiferia; species Keiferia lycopersicella. The sequence continues at coordinate 2,963,671 of JARACZ010000024.1, forward strand.
CGAATGGCAATTAAGGCGTCATTCTCATATTTTCGCATTAAGCCCGACACCATATTCGCGGCGGTAAATCCGCGTATTAACGCGGGTTTGGGGAGACTGCGGAAAACAACCTTATCGCATAGAACTCCGAGTCATAAGCGGTAAGAGGTAGAAAGAATAAACATACATACACACATATATCACGCCTTTTTCCCTTGCGGGGTCGGCAGCGCGTTAACGTCCGTCAGAATACGCCATCGACTATCGCCACGTCTGTCATTTTTTAGGATTGACACGTGTATCACTATAGTGACAGGATGTCAGCCTGTCGCCTAAAAATTGTAATACACCAATACTCTCGAGTCCCTTAGTCGCCTCTTACGATACCCGCGGGAAGGATGTGGGATGATGCTATTCTAAGCCGGTATCACACGGCACGACAGGAAGAATAAAGATTCAGCGAATCGCTAAAAGCCGCTGCAGTCCACTGCTGGACGTGGGCCTATTAGAGGGCATGGTTGTCATGCTCCATACAATAGACCGGCGGATTGGCAAGCGTGGTAAGGCAAATCGCGCACTTGACGCACGACGGAGCGCAAAAATATCGCAGCGGTCTGTCAGATCTATACTAGAAACGTCACTCCTCATAATAAAACCACTCAACCGCTGACATCGCAGCGCTACGCATTGTCGTTGGTCCGTCGTGCGTTAAGTGTGCCATCCACTTTAGACAACAGGGCTGACAAACTCTTACTACAGTATTGTTGCGAAAACGACCGTACATTTATCCTTTGACAGCCCCTTCTTATCTTACTTAGCCTACATCATCGCACTGCTGCCAAGGCAAAAGCCTCCCTTTTCTCTCTCCATCCAGTTCTATCTGTCTTGAGCTATCCGACCGTAAGCTACAAAAAAAATCATGCTTGAGACTGACATTGGTAATATCGGACGTTGACATACATACACACACATACATACATAAATTACGCCTCTTTCCCGTTGGGGTAGGCAGAGACTATTTCCTTTCACTTGCTACGATCCTGGCATACTTCTTTCGCTTCTTCTACATTCATCAGTCTTTTCATGCACGTTCGTCAGTTTAGGGTACCTCTGACCTGACCTTTCTTTAAAACGTCCCCGATTTGATCCAGGTAGTTTCTTCACGGCCTTCCCCTTCCAACACGTTGGACGTTGACGTTGTCATTTTAATTTTGATTTTAGGTAACGTCAAAAGTGAGTAATGTCGGACTAACCTTGTCGAAGTTCAGTTTTCCATAGCATCTGAATACAAACGCTGCATTTTGTAACATGGTCTTCCATTAAATCATGATAAATTGACTTTCGGAATACGTTCCGGTAATCCATATTCGGATTAAAAACGGTTAATAAGTATTGCCTGTTTTGGCACAACTTTGGTGTGTACAATGATATTTGTTTGTGTTTGTTTCCAGTTGTTTTTAATTTACGCCCGGCTGCCGAGTGCGGTGGGTTCCGGGGTTTATTTTTGCAAAAGGCTTCTAGAATGTACCAGTGGTTTGTGGTATTTTTCTCTGTGGCTAATTTGCGTATGGGATTACTTCACATAAGATTACACTTTGTTAGTTGCTAAGACAGGAAGGAATTCATTTAGAGGAATGAAAAGTTTATTTTAAGCTGTAACTCAAAAGTTGATTTTTCAATGTTGGTTGGTGTAAGCTTTCTTGGTTCTTGTATGTTATATCTCACTAAAATTATCTTGTACCAAACAGACAAACATACAAACTTTTGCATTTATAATATTAGTAGGATGATAATAAGCACTATAAAATATAAGAACGTCCTCAATTTCCTGGAATCAAATTTCATGCCAATTCAAAAGAGTACAAAGTTGTCACAGAAAATATTCTACCGGAAAACTTTGTTTCAATACGTATAAAGCAACATTGCAAAGGGCTCTTTCACACTCAACGTCCAACGCAGCGCAAAAATAACGCTGCGGTAACGGGTCCGTCTGTCAAATTCATACTAGAAACGTCACTCCCTATACAAAAACCACTCTGGACGGATGTGCGTTGGGAACGCACACCCGATGCGTTGCTTGACGACGCATTCGTTAGCGCAGCGCTAGCGCTGCGTCGTGCCAAACGACGTTATTTTGCCGGACATTTTGATCGCGCGCCGTGCGCTGTCACTGCTTTATTTTAGCGTCCGTTTGACGGACGTCAGAAAAGCGCTGCGTTGGACGTTGAGTGTGAGGCCTAAAGCAACATTGGACAGTTCCGACCCGGTAGGCCCCGCTTCAGCAACATTTCAGCATTCTACTCAACGCCCCCTAGCTTTACGACCTAATTACCGACATTGCTATGTCCTAGTTAAATTGTAAATTTGACTAGAGCTGCTAAGAGGTCGATAGGTATGTCGATAGCTTGACGATAATTTTTGAGATTGTTTTAGATCTCACAATATTTTTGGGAGCGCAGTGTATTGCATTCAAAAGGAACGCTACTGCCCTGCCCATTCCTTCATGATTATCGCTTATTCGCTTTTTACGACACCTATGAATAGATTGTAGTAAGAAAAAATGTAGTAAGATAATAAAAAAATGTACTTGTCCTACATTTTTCTCTTTTTTACAATGACACTTGGTCATCAAAAAGATATATGTAAAATTTACTACTTTAAATAAATAATTTGAGCTTGACTTTGAATTGGGGTGATGCTATTCTACATAGGTTGAGTTGTAGGTAATGTAATCATGGTTGTATGGCATTTCATGGAGCTAAGGGACAAATTCTTTCACAGAATACTGTAGATAGGTATATATATTTGTGTACTAAGTAGTAAGTAATGCCTCGCATTTTCGAACTTTGATTTTGGACTTTCGCATACTTAACGCACAACGGTCGAAACAATATTTGGCCGAAACCGAATACTCGGTAAATCTGCCGAACATGCCGAATATCGAACATAAACCGAATATTCGGCCTCTATAGAAACGGCAATCCCCATACTTAAACCGCTCCGGACACAGGTCCCAGACGTAAGTACGGTTGTGTGTTAAATGTGAGAAAGGCCTTTAGTTGAAACTATCGATAGTTTATCCAGCACTAGGATGGACACAATACTAGTTTTAGAGCTCAAACTACAAACAATGTGCTCCGACCGAGACAAACTATGTTTAAAACGAACAACGTATCAACCTCGGGGGTAAGATAATGTTTATGTTGAGGTTTTGTGCCTAGTCATAAAAGACAGGCAACAATATGTCATAGGCTAATCGCACATTTGACGCACGACGGAGCGCTAAAATATAACAGTGGTCTGTCAAATCCATATTAGAAATGTTTATCCCCCATACTAAAACCGCTCAACCGCTGTCGACGCAGCGCTATCGCTGTGTCGTCCGTCGAGTGCGGTTTCAGTATGGGGAGTGACGTATCTAGTATAGATCTGACAGACCGCTGCGATATTTTTGCGCTCCGGCGTGCTTCAAGTGTGCGATCCGCCATACTGTTCAGATTTCCGGAATTGAACTTTCCGTATGCTAAGGTTTAAAAAATATTTTATTAAAATCAAAAACATTTGAGTATTTACAAGACTTATTTTTCACAGACACGACTTGAAGCCTAAAAACAAAATAAATTATCTTCTGTGCTTATTTTCGCCCACACGACCGGAAGTGGCGCCATTTCCGACCACTTCCGGTTCTAGAGTGGTGTTCCCTGTCCAGGTTCTAACCCTAGTCGGCCATCTTTCTTCCCCAGTTCAGGAAGTCACTTAATAACAGACATTTGGGTAAATAAGACAAGATTTTTAGTCGTGCGATGCCGGCTTAGAATAGCATCACCCCATTTCTTTCCTGCGGGTGTCGTAAGAGGCGACTAATGGACTTTGAGGGTTTTATGTGTACATTGCAATTTTAGGCGACAGGCTGACAACCTGTCACTATAGTGATACACGACTTATCAGAAACGACCCTCAAACATTATGTCAGACGTAGTGATAATGGCCATAATTTTGTGGTCGTCAGCACTCTGCCTACCCCGCCAGGGATATAGGCGTGATTTATGTATGTGTATTTTCAGTTCTAGATTCGCGTCCAGAGCGTTGGTGGCCAAGTGGTTAGGACACCGGTCTTACAATCGTAAGAACCGAGCTCGATACCCGTCGTGTACCAATGTGTTTTTACTCACGTACATTTACCAACTGCTCTTACGGTGAAAGAAAACCATCGCGATGAAAGTCAAAATTTTGAACTCTTTTTGATATATTTTGAATATAACTTAACCTAGGATTTGGGCCAGGTTAGCCTTCGAATTGCAGAGGTCAGATGGCAGTCGCTCTGTGTAAAAACTTAGTTCGCCGTCAAATCCTCTAGGTTGGGTAGCCGACCCCGACAGAGAAAAGGGAGGTTCGCACTTTAACACGTCCCTTTAAAAAAAGTTATATTACTAGCTATCGGGTACAACCCACGGAACTATACTTATACACAGGATGTTATCATTTTGTTTTTGCGTGTCGGCTAATTCGATCTTGACACACACAAATCACGCCTATATCCCTGGCGGGGTAGGCAGAGCGTTAACGACCGTAAAATTGCAGTCTTTATCGTCACGTCCGACAATATTTGAGGATCGTTTCAGATAAGTCATGTACCACTAATGACAAGTTGTCAGCCTGTAGCCTAAAATTGCAATACACATGAAACCCTCGAGTCCCTTAGCCGGCTTCTACGACACCCACGGGAAAGAAATGGGGTGATGCTATTCCCGGCATCACACGGCACAAAAATGACAAGAGGTGACAGGTGTAATTTAACTCGATTTTAGCGTATTTTTCACGAAAACGAGAAACAGGGGTTGAAATCACTCCCTTGGGTGGAAATCGAAATAACAATACGTTCACCCCTCCCCTAGTGATTTTACAAAAAAATCGAGTATAATAAAGAGAGCAGTCGTGACATAATTTATTTCCGATACAAGAATTGAGACCGAAAAGAGTCGGAGTCAAATAACGTACGATTTTTTTTTTTACCTTGATAGCCACTACAGTCCACTGCTGAACGCGGGCCTCCCCCATACCGACCCATACTAACTACGGTCGGCCGGCGGATGCGGCAGTGCAAGATAATTAATTCACAGGGAACGCCACTGCCCCTTGCCGTGTTATGCCGGCTTAGAATAGCATCACCCCACATCCTTCCCGCGGCTGTCGTAAGAAGCGACTAAAAGAGTCGAGAGTATTGGTGTATTACAATTTTTAGACGACATGCTGACAACCTGTCACTATAGTGATACACATGTTTTCTGAAACAACGTCGGAAAACAATCCTCAAAAATGTCAGACGTGGTGATAGCGACCGTATTCTTACGGCTGTTAACGCAAGCCCCGCAAGGGATAAATGTGTGATATGTAATACATATCATACTAAGTATGTACGTATATATTATGTATTCTTAAATAATCTTAGATAGCTCTATCAATTTTCCTTTTACCACTAAAAGGTAAAAATAAAGTGATATATCCCACAACTCATGCTAATGGCTCAATAAAACCATTGTAACACATTTGGACCACAGTTATTGGTATTCGTCCATAAAAACCATATGTGTACGGATTTTTTAAACATTTTCCGGGGACATTTCGTATTCGTATGCAATTTTGACCGGCTGCGAAAAGAAAGGGTTGTGGTATTATGTAGGTATGTAAACTGACATAAAATAAAAGGTTATGTTGACTGCATCAAGGTCTGGTTCATTCTATAAATTCATTCATTCAATAGGACGGTTATTGAATCGGTAATATACTATTTGATGTTGTTATGGAATGGACTAGGTTACCAGCGAAGAGAAAAACTTTATTCATTTAGAGATTCATTTCTAAGTTCTACTATTTTGAATAAATAATTTGACTTCGACACGAAAGCATGGGGTCTCATTCCTTACTAAAGGAAATTAGTCCAAATTAAATCAATAGATGGCGATACGGGTAGCGAATGTAACTTAAGAGACTGGAATAAAAGCAAATTTACAAAAACAAATTATTGGAAAATTATAAATAATTTATTTAAGATGTTTTAAGACGGAAAACACTCGAAATTATTCACATTTTTGCAATATTATTCAATACAAATGAATACAAGTCAATACGAAGTATTAATAAAGCTAGATGTCGCTAGCGACGCACGCGCTAAGTCGACACATCAAATAGCCTGCCCAAATAGCCATCTTAGGGAAATCGAACTCCCTCTTTGACGTTAGGTATCTGTACTACTTTAGTAGTATTATATTATCTGTGACGAAAGATTGATGGATGCGTGAGATTTTCAAAGTCGGTTCGTATTTTTCAAACTATATCCCTCGAGTGATATAAAGTGTGTTCGTGCTTGCATTCAGTTGCACATAGATCAAACATCGGGTCTGGATTTTGTATAAAAATCACTTTGTTCTGTTTCCTACGTTTCCGTTTGCGAGATTTGTGTGGCGCCATCTGTTATGAAACAGGATACACCAAGATTTAGTTTTGATTCAATAGTAAAAACCTACAGTGGTAATCTATCACAACGGAGCGCTAAAATATCGCAGCGGTCTGTCCAGTACATACTAGAATTGTCAATCCCCACACCAAAACCATTCAACCGCTGTGAACGCAGCGCTAGCGCAGCGTCGTGCGTCGTATAAACGTCGGGAGTGATGTTTCTAGTTTGGATCTGACAGACCGCATTTTAACGCTCTGTTGTGCGTAAAGTTTCAGAAATGCCTTAGTCTTTAGAAAAATAAAATTAACAAATAAAAGGCGAAAAAGATAAAAGCACCAAAACTGTAAAGACCCTTTTACAAGCCGAAAAGCCTAGGTACTTTAAAAACGAAATTTGTAAACGAAAATGACACAATAATACACTTAAAGTGGGCGAATATTCTGTTGCAAATCCTACTGTATCCTAGAATCGTCACAAAGGAGGGTTGCGAATGGAAAATGGAAATCCCAGCGAGCCCGTACTGTAGGCGTCTGGATCCTGCGGTCTTTACCATTGGTTTTCGAAACACGGGTTAATTCAAGTGATTGAGCTGAGTTACAGTATAACTTCATTTTCTTCTTGTATTGCTCTTATATTTTCGTGTGGGACACCGAGTCGCCCAACGACACAGTGAACCCTAGTGTCACAATTTTTCAACCGCCTTCTACAAGTAGCAGGCTTCTGACATGGTATGTAACGACCGCCGTCTAAGTAATCTTAGACAGCAACCGGGACCTACGGCTTAACGTGCCATCCGAAACACGGAACCATGTTTCTTACTGACTATCGGGTGGTTCAGCCCGCAATGTCCTAACCAGACTGGGAACTAATTCACAAAGTGAAAAATATCAACTTTGTGGGTGACCCACCGAGATTCGAACCCGGAACCTTCTGCGTCAGAGGCAGTCACACTACCACTGCGCCACATCGGTCGTCAAAAACGTCTTGTATTGCAACAGGCGGGGATAAATCCAGGGAATGGGCAGACAGTAGGCCCATGTGAATACTTACTTACATACACAAATCACGCCTTTATCCCTTGCGGGGTAGGCAGAGCGTTAACGGCCGTAATAATAAGGCTACTATCGCCACGACTGACATTTTTGAGGATTGTTTTCCAAGGTTGTTTTAGAAAACATGTGTATCACTATAGTGACAGGTTGTCAGCCTGTCGCCTAAAAATTGTAATACACCAATACTCTCGAGCCCCTTAGTCGCCTCTTACGACACCCGCGGGAAGGATATGGGGTGATGCTATTCTAAGCCGGCATCACACGGCATACACACATACATACACAAATCACGCCTTTATTCCTTGCAGGGTAGGCAGAGCGTTAACGATCGTAAAATTACAATCGTTATCGCCATGTCCGACATTTTTAAAGTTTGTTTGCAAGGTTGTTTCAGGTTGTGCGCCTGTCGCCTAAAAATTGGTCTTATCTTTATAAAAAATACTATTTCTTCTAGAACAAGTAGTAGTGACCAGCAAACAGCTAGCAGACAGGCCACCGGCCACTTTTCTATTCTTTGTACCGCAATAGTTGGTTTACCCCTTTTGAATGCACTCGTTCTGGGAGTGTCCAGTTTATGAATAGTTTTGTTGAATACTTTTAAATACATACGCAAATCACGCCCGCATCCCTGGCGGGGTAGGTTAACGACCGTAAAATTATGGCCGTTATCGCCACGTCTGACAAAGTTTGAGGATCGTTTCAGATAAGTCGTGTATCACTATAGTGACAGGTTGTCAGCCTGTCGCCTAAGATTGCAATACACATGAACCCTCGAGTCCCTTAGTCGGCTGCTACGACACCCACCGGGAAAGACATGGGGTGATGCTATTCTAAGCCGGCATCACACGGCAAAAGTCGGCATTACATAAATATCCTGTGGCAAAAAAATCGGCGTTGAGTTACCGGAAGTCACTACATTTTTTTTTTCATTTAGCACAGAGATGAATCATTTAAAATTTTTGGGATCCTGGATGTAACTTTGTACATTTCTATGTTTAAAAGCCTTGAAAATTGAACATCAAGATTTTTTCTTAAAGACATAGACACTATTAAACTTAACTACTCTCCAAAAAATTTAAATGTCAACATGATCCAAACAGAAAACCTAAACTTATCAATAGCGTGTAAATTCTTACAAGGAAACATTACGTAGATGACCACATAAAAAAACTTTTTTTGAGGATATGACACCCCCTTTATCGGGGGCTTTTTCGTGCTCATAATGAGCACGAGCAAAGCTTGGCAAGTAGATTGGCGAGCGGAGTGCAAGATATTACATTCACAGGGAACGCTGCCGCCTAATTCCTTAGTCGCTTTTGATGACACCTACGGGGAGAATGGTGATGCTATTCCCGGTACCACGTGGTATATACGTAAGGTGGAAAAAAATTTGCCCCAATATTTTAAGGGGTAAATTAGTCCATGAAACTGAACAACTTTCCCTTAGAAACATAGGTCGAAATATGAGAAATTTTTTTGGATCTCTCGTACAAATTGGCTTGGTTGGTTGGTAATTTTACATGGGAGGCCCAAAAATTTTTAACACCCTATATACAAAAATCTGATTCTGAATAAAGGTGCTACAGCTGAGTTTTGCCTCTAGACTTGTAGAAGAAAATGTTTACATTTCACAAGCAAAAAAGCTTATAAAGAAACTCCAACAGCTACCAAAACCCACTTCGGCAAACACTCGTTAAACAAACTGAGGACATAACCATTGAATGGACAAGTTCAGTACTCTGAGTACACGGCCCTTCAATGCTCTTTGTTTTTGAAAACGGTGCTTGTTTTCAAAATGGCGGGTAAACGGCAGGATAACGGTCATTCGCGTGACCCTTCGGTTAGATCAATAAATAAGGTATTAGAGGGACTACAAAATGAGGCAGTGTGGTTCTGGTTTAGTAAGGATTCCCCTAATTCTACTCAAAGGTGTCGTAAAAAACGATAAGGTTGATGCTGAAGCAATGTGCAGCAGTATTCCCTGTGAATGCAATATCTTCCGCCGTGTGATACCAGCTTAGAACAGCATCACCCCACATCCTTCCCGCGGGTGTCGTAAGGGACTCGAGAGTATTGGTGTATTACAATTTTTATGCCCGATGACGTACCCTATGGGGATATAATAGTTTTTTTTTACGAGTTGAACGGTGGTGTGAGTGATTGGAAGACGAAAGCGGGAGATCGTACCTTACGGAGTACGAACTTTGATTTGGGGGAGGTCTACGTCCAGCAGTGGACTGCTTTGTGCTGATGTAATGTGATGTGATACGCAGAGACTCCTTCTTACCTATTTTCTGGTTGGACCCCTTACTGTTGAGGTCCAGTTAGATATGACTGTTTGTTTAAGGCCTTCTGTTTGGCTGTGGGGTCCAGTCCGCGTAAGGGTTTAAGTATTTGCTAACTGTGCGATTGCAAACATTATTTTGTTCTCTAAGCGCTTTTTATCTTGATGATTTGCGCTTGAAACAAAAATGAGCCCGGTTTTAAAACCCCAAGTACCAGAAATCAAACAAATATTTAAAGCATTTAAGTAAGTAATGTGTTTCTTTGTTTGTAACCATTGATTTACTAAAAAATACCCTTACCAAAAAATACATTAAAAATTACAATACATGAAAATATTTTTTTCCCAGCAGGTATTAAAATGGACATTTGGTTAAGTAAGAATAAATAAATAAATAAATTAAATAAATAAAAAGCGGCACAGAAAATAAAACAATTAAAATTAAAGAATATTTTTGTCGAAGCAATCGAAACAAAGTGTCTTACGTAAAATAGAATCACAAGAATGTACAGCTACCCAAATAAAGAATAATTTCCTGCCGAAACATTTGACCTCAAAAATCCTGACAATAACGCTCAATGCTCATTCATAAAAATCCCAGAATAAAAATCCGAGTCAAAACGCAATCTCAAAAATATAATATCTCCCAAATATCTCCTTTTATTTGGCAACAAAAGAACGGAAAGTGTAGAGGAAATAAAATGTCCAAATCATAGAGTGACGCAAAAATTCGGCACAATCAAAGTTTTTCCATTTTCTTCACCGGAACAGCTTGAGGCTGCGCGTTAACATTCTTCATAAAGTTGTCCTTCGAAGTTTGAAGAGGTGATTTTCGTAGCTATCTCCGTAAATATAACGTTAAATGCATTCTTTCATAGAATGGTTTGTTTACGTTCTTTCACTGAATGGTTCAAAATATAAGAAAAAGAACTTTGTAGATGACAGTAAAGATTTTTGTTGCAGAAGAAATAAATTTTATTATGGTATGGAAACTTGGTATTTGAACATATATTACGTATAAGCGTATATCAACAGGCTTTGTGTTAAATTGTGCTTAAGGACGACCAAAATGTTTAAGAAGGTAAATAATTGAAAAAACTACTGCTTACTATTTTTACTTTTACATGTAGTTGATGATTACAGACAGTATATTCTATTTAAGGGTTCAATTTATTTATACTGGTGTTGTATACAATTATCAAGAGTAACCAGTTTATTATGATCTTGCCTCATATCCAGCTGGAAGTAAGGCATTCTGGTCTCTTGTAAAGGCAGTTGAGACCAATTTCTGTCAGCCTACTTTACCGCCGCTGCAGAAACCTGACGGTTCACTTGCCCTCACTGCAGAGGAAAAAGCGAATCTCTTTGCCTACCTCTTTGCAGAAAACTCGCGTCTTGACGCCGCAGGTACTATTCCACCAACTTTACCTCGAGTAGACTGCTCTATGCCGGCCGTCTGTATTCACCAAAAAGAGGTACTTAAAGTCCTGCGGAATCTAGATGTTAACAAAGCAAGCGGCCCTGACGGTATCCCTGCAATTGTTCTGCGAAACTGTGCGCCTGAGTTGTCTCCGATATTAACACGTCTGTTCCGACTGTCACTAGAGACTGGCGTGGTTCCCGAATCGTGGAAGCTTGCAAACGTGCAACCTGTGCCCAAAAAAGGAAGCCGAGCTGACCCTGCGAATTATAGGCCCATATCGGTCACCTCCATACTCTGCAAGACTATGGAGCGTGTACTAAATAACAGACTCCTGGGCTACCTCGAGGACAACGATCTTCTGAGCGATCACCAATACGGATTTCGTCCTGGGCGATCCACAGGTGATCTCCTCGTGCATGCCACCCACCTATGGAGCGAGGCTATCGAGAGAAATGGCGAAGCCCTCGCTGTGTCTCTGGATATCTCAAAGGCAGGCTCTTGACAGGGTCTGGCACGCAAGCCTTATTAGCAAGCTGCCCGCCTACGGACTACCTGCTGATCTTTGCAACTGGATCTCTGACTTCCTGAGGGGACGGTCGATACGAGTGGTCCTAGAGGGCCGCTCCTCGGACCAACAGGCCATAGATGCATGGAGTCCCTCAAGGATCAGTTCTGTCTGCAACACTATTTCTGCTGCATATCAACGACATGCTGACGCCCGACACCTTTGGGTACGCAGATGATAGCACGGTTGTTGACAGATACCTGTCCAGTGCAAAGGCCAGCAGTGAAACCACCCAGTCTTGTCGAGAGTCCATAGTCCAACATCTGAACTCTTCACTCAAGGCAATATCCGAGTGGGGTGATGCCAATTTAGTGAAGTTTAATGCAACAAAGACACAGGCTTGACTATTCTCGACTAAACGGAGTCCCTTCACACTTACTCCGACTTTCCGAGATGTATCCATACCGATTTCTGACCACCTTGATCTTCTTGGCATGACTCTTACGTCAGACCTGAACTTTGGACGCTACATAGAATCTTTGGCCACGACTGCAGCAAAAAAGCTTGGTATCCTCTCAAAGGTTAGGCGCTACTTTGCACCAGAACAGCTTCTACAACTATATCAAGCTCAAGTTCGATCTTGCATGGAGTATTGCTGCCGCCTTTGGGATGGATCTGCCAAATACCAACTGGCCGCCTTAGACTCCATTGAAAAACGCGCCAAGAAGCTCATAGCAGACGAAGCACTGGTTGAGACTAAGTTGCAGAGCCTTGAGCACCGTCGTAAAGTAGCATGCATGTCGGTATTCTATAGGATACATTTCGGAGAGTGTGCTCAATCACTCCACGACCTGATACCCCCTTCCCCATTCCATCTCCGGGGATCGAGGCGCCGACTGGGGTTCCACCCTTATGTTGTAGATATACCTCTGATCCGCACTAAGCGTTTCGCTTCAACTTTTATCATGCGTACGGCTAGAGAGTGGAATTCCCTGCCGGCGGTTCTTTTTCCGGAACAATATAACTTGGGCCTTTTTAAGGCAAGAGTGAATAGGCATTATCTAGGCAAGCATGTACCATCTTCGTCTGCATCTCCACTTACCACCAGGTGAGATGGCAGACAAATGCGGGCCTATTACATATAAAAAAAAAAAAGATCTGTCAAGGGGTTGGTTGATGCGCTATTAACATTTGCCTCTGTATTATAAAATATAATGACAATCACAAGTACGTCAGTAACCTAGCCTGATTTAAACAGAAAAACTTCCGATCCCATTTTCACCATCTTTCCAACAATTAGCTGGTCCATCATAGTCCCTAAAGGTATGCTAATTTACGGCATAAGACGAAGAAATTCATTTCATTTTGAAAATAAATTTCTACCAAACGGTTCTCCGCTTAATTGCATTGGGGATAGTAAATCAAGGCACTCCCCAGAGAAATGGCTTGTTAGCGCCTTCGAGAGATGAGAAAACGTAATTTAGTTGGAAAAATTAATGGAATATTTTGCATGATTGATCTAGGAAGTCAGTAGCGGGATTGCAGTTTACTCTAGGCCACCCACACACACTGCACAGGTTATGTGCTGACCCTTTCTTAGCATTTTACTTACTTTCCAATTTACAAGTGGTATTCGCATGCGCTATAGATAAGAAGGCCTAATACCCTGCAGTGTGTGGAAGTGGATTGTGGACTAAGTCGGATCGCACACTTGACGCACGACGGAGAGCATAAATATCGCAGCGGCCTGTCAGATCCATACTAGAAACGTCACTCTCCATACAAAAACCGCCCTGGACAGACGACACTGCGATAACGCTGCGATAACAGCGGTTGAGCGGCTTTAGGATGAGATTGACATTACTAGTATGGATCGATAGACTGTTGCGATATTTTTGCGCTTCGTCGTGCGTCAAGTGTGCGATCCGCCTGATGATGAATCGCACGGAGACTTGAAAAGTTTTTCAGTCTCATGGGGTGATTCACCCCTTAAAATATAATACAAACGATGTCACATCGAGAAACCTCAGGAGTACTAATACTTTAATACTTGATGTCATTCCAAAAAGTAGCAGATTTAAGAAAAATTGTTATGCTATGTGCAGGACGATTTGGAATAAACTACCAAGCAATATCACATCAATATCTTTAAAACATGCATTTAAAAAGGCACTGAAAAAATGGCTAATGCAACATATTTTTTATTCTGTTAATGAACTTGTGGAGCATAAGATACGAAATTGTTTAGATAGTAGTGACTCACAGGCATAAAACTTGTTTTAGATAGGTAGGTGCATAAATAAATATTTGCATGCTTATAACTAACATAGGCTAGATATGTGTTACTAATTTAACAAATATTGTAAGAACCTTTTTTTACCATGTCTAAAAGCAAATAAATATCTTTATCTTTAAATATTTGCAGCTAATATTTTTACACCGTATATAGCCACGAAAAGTCTTGCCGTAGACACTGAACTGCCACAGACATAATATGAGACCAATGATGATTATGTAAACTCGCAAGAAATCTTTGTGTCCATATTAAAACAATGAACAATTTCGCGAATGAATTGTACTTACCAGTAGGTACACCTCAGTCATTTCGACACTTTTAAAAATAAAAATAATGACTACTTGAAAGAAGTCCAGCAAGCTAACACGCTCACCGTAATGGCGTGTTAAAGCTTAAAACTTGGTTGCGAGAAACACTTTTACCACGGTAAAATTTACTACACTTATGTCACAGTAGAAATAATGTAGCAGTAGTATGTCTCTAGTGTTTTAAAAGTTTTACCGCTTGAACACACACATCCGTGTAACATGCAGCAATAATAATATTCATACATTCTAAATATTGGCTCTCTGTAGTGAGCTCAGAAAGGTTCGCCGAAAAACCTTTGAAAGATATCATTCATTTCCGAAAATACAAGTCGATATCATGGTTTACCGATGGCATTTTTTGTCGTACGTATCATTGTTTGCCAACTGTACGGTTCGCCGAAATAATAGCACTATTAATCTTATTGTTTTATAGTCCAGGGAGTACATTCTGCGATGTTGTAGTCCAACATAATTTCATCAAAGCTAGTTTGTTTAAGTATTCGATATGTTTGATAGAAGTAATTTACATTGACCAAATAAATCGATATTGACAAGCAACTAATCAGTCTTCAGTTCAGTTCATTTGTCTACAAGGATAGAGAAAGGCCCATATTAAAACCGCTCAACATTTCACACATTTCATTTTTTTTTTCATTTTTCACTTCTTGACTAATATAGTATGGATCTGACAGATCGCTGCGA
Source organism: Keiferia lycopersicella (assembly GCA_029255805.1). NCBI lineage: Eukaryota > Metazoa > Arthropoda > Insecta > Lepidoptera > Gelechiidae > Keiferia > Keiferia lycopersicella. The sequence goes on from JARACZ010000024.1 coordinate 2,978,677, forward strand.
TATTTTAGCGGTCCATCGTGCGTTAAGTGTGCGATCCACCAAAATTGAAATCGCGGTTGCGCATCATAATTGGGTAAGAATAACATGCACGCAGAAATAATAATGTACATGCATTGTACCTACTGCTACTTCATTTTTCTACATTGCTCGTGTTCTGCCAAGAAAACAATTACACCTGAAATTAGAGGCTCTTGTAGTTCTGGAAAAACTCTGTTACCGGAAACGGCGCCATTTTTACACGACTTCCGGTAACTTAGTGTAGGTACGAGTTTAAAAGTAAGAAACGTTCGTGGAAAGCGTTTATTGAATTTCAGAGAAAAAATGTTTAGTTTTTTTTTACGGCAGGTATCCATTATTTAAGGGTATTATGATTATGGTACGAATTTGATTTTGATATTGTCAATTCATTGTTATTTCTCGAAAGTCGTTGTTTCCGCTTCCGGACAATATAATTTGTGGCTGTTTGTACATTTAAAATATATATTACTTATTTAAATATATATAAAGTTGATAGTTAACTTAAGATTTCATTCGTTTAATTCCAAGTAGATTCACAACAAATATATTTTTAGAATGTTAGTAAGTTATAGTACAATACTGTCACTGAATAAACGAATTTGTCAATTTTATGTTCCTAGTACAAACGCGGCAAGAGTAAAATAAAACAGAGAAAAAGAGAGAAGTGAAATAATAAATAAAAAAGCTGGCCAGACTAACTACACAGCATGTCACTTACGCCACTTAAAAAAAAAATATATGCTATATTTATTAACTAGCTACAAGATGCTTTAAAATCTCCTTGTAATATTTATAATTTACGGATGTAGATGTCGTCGGCTGATCGTTGGATTGGCCAGATCGAGATAAGCCCAGGCACATCATGATACGCCGGCACTTCATGATCTGCCAATCTAAAACAGGCCATATCATTCGACGCTTGACGTTCGACGACCTGGCGAGCATATTCGGGCATATCGATTGTATAGGGTATCCAAGGGTTTAGCAAATTGAAAATAAACAGTTTACAATAAAAATATTTTTATCCTACTGCCTCAGAAGAGAGAAGGGTTATGTTTTTCGAGAGTATGTAAATGTATGTATGTAGGGTAGGTAATATGTATGTATATGTACAAGTAGGTACATTCTATTTCACTTGCTACTGGTTAAACGGCTTGACGGATATTGACATATGAGGTGTCATTAGATTTGCCGCAGTAAGTAGCGCAAGTGACACTAGGTATGTTTAAGATACAAAAATCCAAAATGGCGGATTTTAAAAGGAAAATTTTACTTTAAATTTGTTTCACGGGTTACAGCTTAAATATATTGACGGTTTTTTAGATTTCGGTCTTAGATTTTGAACACCAGTAGTAGTCCGACGAGTCTTTTGACATGGTCACCCTACTCCTCTTGATATGTTCCATTACCTAAAATAAAAAAATACGTTAGCGTACAAATACCTATTATTATAGTCGGTCATTTAATCTAATAAAGACATAAAGAAATAAGGGAAACACTTAACATTTTAATAAAAAACAATTTGTTGATCAACAAAATACTAACCTCCAAAATGCTTTGAGTAGTCCATGGTTTTTCCACATTATGTGAAGAGTCGATGTGACTCTCATAAAATTCGTGCAGGTGACGGTTGTAGTCCTATTTAAAATCACTTTTCACTACAGTTTCACTATTAAATTTACTGTTTTCAATATAATTTTCATTTAATTGTGACGCCGCCATCTTCCATTCGCGTAAACAAAGCTGTACGCGCGATGAGAGCGCCACCATCGGCGCGAAATGCAACTAATTTTTCGATCTGCCCAGTGATTAGCCGGGAATATCGAGGAATACGTCATTTTCGACGATCTGCCGAACTTTTAGCTTGGCACATCGCGATGTGCCCTGCCAGATCACGATGTGCCGGCGTTTCAAGAAATTCCCAGGCATATCTAGATCTGGCCAATCTAACGATCAGCCGACGACATAGACACAACCGGAAATATAATTTATGAATCCAGAAAATATAGTACGGTAAAAATCCTTTTGTATGGACCCTTGTCAGAGCATTTTCACCAGTTTTTGCACTCAGAAAACATCGGTAAGTCAGGGAAAGCCGACACCACAATTTCCTACCCAAAACCAGCCATATATTATTTTTGTAGACGAAAACCATTAAGAACATCTGAAGGTAGGCCCAGCTAACTCCTTTGGACCATAAATAACAAAGAGACTTAGATTGCGGATGTAGAGCCAACCTAGAAACGATTCACGTAATTTTTGTCGAGCCAATTCACATTTTCTTACTGAAAAATATTATAATGATCAAGACAGTCTTATTAATTATATCTAAATGAAATTAAAAAAAAAAAAACAAAACAGGAAAGCAATCTCATACCGAATACATAACTGAGCTCAAAGTTGAAAACCACTAATAAAATTATCTGCTCACCGGGACCGGGACTGGAAATACTAGATTGATTTAAATATTTGATTAAGGAATCGCGATTGCGAGGTGAAGCATTACGCGGTCTAATCTGTCATGTCAAATGCCATGACAGCATAACTTACATAACAAGCCAATTATTCAGCAACAAAAATTGCGCAGACTTCTTTCTTTCTAGTCATGACGATGCGATGAACTCGGGTGTCAGTTTTTCAACCGCTTCCTACAAGTAGCAGGCCTCCGACATATGTCACGTTTTTCTAAACTACAGGCTACAAGTAAAAAATCCAGGTTTTAAAATGTCCCACTGGCTACGCAATGTACATCGAATACTTTCGTTACATCGGGCAATAGTCGTGTGTAACGACTGCCGTCTAAGTTGTCATAGACAGCATCTGGGACCGACTATTCGAACCATACTAGAAACAAATAAACAAAATGATAAATGTGAACTTTGTGGGTGTCTCACCAGGAATTGCACTTGGAAACTTTGACTTGAAACTTTATCAACGCTGACTTGATACCAACACTGATGTCTCTTCCAGTAACTTTACGCATATCGCGTCGAGCGCTTTGTATTGGACTGTTTCAATTAAACCAGGCAAGGCAATAAATTTGTTTGTCGCAACGAGATTTACAATATAAATCAGTATTTATCTTGTACTCAACTTTGTGCAATATTTTCACAAGTTCGCGGTGGGCGAAATATATTTTACATCAATGGAGTGAAAAAACATTAAAAACTGTATTCCGAAAGCTGTAAAAAATGTTTTTGTAGGTAATAACTTCGTAAAATAGCCCATTCTTATCATAAAGGACCTAAAAACTACTTAAAAGTACGTACCTATTTTGTGTATGCCAAATATAACTATCTGCTGGGCTTTATCTATAACTACAGTCTGTAAGTTTAGGTACTTATCTTTTTGTAAATAAACTTTGTATGAAAGTGACACTTCAGAACTGTCAGTTTAATACAAAATTTGTATCTCCTATTATTCTCGTAAAAAAAACATATTTACATCCCGCTCTCTCACGACGTCAGAGCTCTACATGTCAATTGACGCCAAATCTTTGCTGCATTTTTCCTGTTGAACTTTTTCGGATGAACCCATTTAATTCGCCGCCTAAATTATTAAGATGCCAAAAAATGTGAACCTTCCTTTAAGGAGAGTTTTTCCGCAGTCGGCTCAACAAAGAACTAGCGTAAAGTGCATCAAATAAACTTTGATAGAGTTACTTGGCCGTGCGAAACACATTTTAGGTTGTTTGTAGCTGTTGAATTTTATTAGATCTCAGGCGGATCGCACACTTAACGCACGACGGACCGCTAAAATATCGCAGCGGTCCGTCAGATCCATACGTACTAGAAACGTCACTCCCCATACTAAAACCGCACTCGACCGACGGACGGACGCCAGCGCAGCGTCGACAGCGGTTGAGCGGTTTCAGTATGGGGATTGTCGCTGCGATATTTTTGCGCTCCGTCGTGCGTTAAGTGTTTGATCCACCTTGGGTAGTTATCACACTTAACCCCCATTGTGCGCTATTGTCTGACAGACCGAACCGTTACGCAAGTGTCTGCATTGAACCTGCGTCAAGCATCCGTTTTTAGTATGAAGAATGATAAGTTAAGTATACATCAGACAGACGGACGAATACGTTGTGCAATGTTTTAAAATAGCGCACAAACGAGCGTTAAAATATTAACTTCCTCTTAATAGTTGAGCCAGCCCATGAAACTGAAGAACTTTCCCTAAGGACAGGTTGAAATATGAAAAAATTTTTGCACCTCCCTACAATTATGTACTATAGCCGACTGAGTCAGGTTGTAAGTGAGATTAAAATTATTATTTTTATTTCGACTTACTCGTATGTCTTTATCTGTGTCATCGCTATAATCATCTTCATTTTACACGTATTTTGCTGTACTCTTGACTTGATGTATTACTTTAATTTTTCTCAATAAACCTACCGTGTGGTGCCGGCAGAGTAGAATAGCACCTCCCCATCTCCTCCCGTGGGGGTCGTAAGAAGCGACCGAGGGAGAAACCCGACCCGAGCAGACCAGGGTCCTGGAGAAGGACAACTCCATATCAAACCCGGAACGGGGTCTCCGTCAGGCGCGAGTGACAGAGGTCTATCGTGCAGCAGACTCCTGCAGCCGACCTGGCTCCGCACGTATCGACTCGTCGTTCCTGTGGAATCAGCCAGGGAGGCCGAGAGGGTGGCGCAGGTCCTGGGCAACCCTGCGCTTTCCATAACTGCGTCCCAGGCAACGCAGTGTCTGTGGAGAGGAAACTTCACCCGCGTCATGCGGATACCAACACGGGAAGTGGCAGTGACCGGTTATAAGTCTGCACATATGGGCGTAAGTGCAGGCGCCAGGGGTCGCTTCCGTCAGTGGGAGGGTCCATCGTAGACCCACTGATCAGTTACCGCCCGCTCCAAGTTGGGCAGCCCCCAATTAATAAGGTACTGTTCCGCCCCGGTGCTGGTTTGCTCTTTTAGGGTGTAGAGAGCACCAGCCTCAACTGGACAATCGGCGCCGTTAAATTGTACACCTGCGACTGCAAGGCAAAAAAACAACACAAACCCATTCCGCTTATCCATGCGATTTGCAACATGGAATGTCCGTACTATAAGGACAGGCCTCCCTGACACCTGTGGAGGCTCTTCTATTGACGCACAAGATCTGCGCAAAACTGCCGTTATCGACGCCGAACTAAACAGATTGAACATTGCTGTTTGTGCCTTACAAGAGACCAGACTCCTTGACGAGGGTTCCTTGCGTGAGACACACTATACATTTTATTGGAAAGGAAAGGACAGCAGCGCTGTGCGCGAACATGGTGTTGGCTTTGCTATCCGCAACGACCTCTTAACATCTATAGAGGCTCCATGCGGCATCTCGGAACGCATTATGTTGCTGCGATTAAATACGAATCATGGATACGTAACAATAATATCTGCTTACGCACCAACATTATCCTCAACTGATGAAGCTAAAACACAGTTCTATGACCAGCTCGACCAGACTTTACGCGGCATAAAGTCATCTGACCGCTTATACGTTCTGGGCGATTTTAACGCTAGGGTCGGACAGGACAACGTTGCTTGGCCAGACTGTATAGGTAACCATGGTATAGGGAAGTTAAACGAAAACGGACAGCGTTTATTAGAGTTATGCTCTAAACACCTACTGTGTATATATATATACCAATACCTACTTCAAAGGCAAAGCAACTCGCAAAGTGTCCTGGAAACATCCGCGTTCTGGCCACTGGCATCAACTGGACCTTATCCTGACCAAAAAGAAAAATCTCCGCGAGACTCTGCACACGCGCACCTTTCATAGCGCTGATTGTGACACAGATCACTCCTTGGTGGCTTCACATGTTACTATAGCTCACAAAAAGATCCATTCATCCAAATTACCCGGTAAGAAGAAGCTTGATCTTCCCAAAACCAGAGACGATGAGTTGATCCGAAAGTTTGAGGAGCTGGTGCGGGACGAAGTTGCCACCTGGGATGTAGACGCTAATATCGAGGAAGAATGGGGCAAAGTCAAAAAGCTACTAACAGAAGTAGCTGGTACGGCTTTCGGTTATCAGGAAGTCAAAAACCAGGATTGGTTCGCCGAAAATTTCGAGCACATTACACCCCTGCTCGAGTCCAAACGACAAGCTGCGCTAAGACATCGCCTTAACCCATCTGAAAAGTCACGTATTGATCTAGCGGACGCAAAGTCAGCTTTACAACGCACATCACGGTACTTCGCTAATGCATACTGGACCGAACTTTGTAAAAGCATTCAATCGTGCGCTGATGTGGGGAACTTTGGTGGTGTCTACGCTGGCATTAAAAAGGCCCTTGGTCCTTTGCCTAAAAAAACAGCCCCCCTTAAAGAAGCGGACGGCACTGTTATAACAGATGCTCAACGTCAACTCGAACGATGGGTAGAACATTATATCGGTCTCTACTCAGAACCAGTAAATATAATGCCAGAAGCTGCAAATTGCATGCCGAAACTAGCTACCTGGTCTGAGTTAGATGATTTTCCTACCATAAGGGAATACCACAAGGCTGTTAAGCAGCTTAAGATTGGAAAATCTCCTGGAAACGACGGTACCCACGCCGAACTTATCAGGCTCAAGTGCATATTACCTATTCTGCACAATCTGTTATGTAAATGTTGGGAAGCGGGATATATACCACAGGATATGCGCGATGCTAACATCGTTACCCTATACAAAGGCAAAGGTGACCGCGGTGACTGTAACTGTTACCGTGGAATATCTCTTTTAAGTATAGTAGGTAAATTATTTGCTCGGTTAGTCTTGCTAAGACTCCAGAAACTTGCTGATCGTGTATATCCCGAATCGCAATGTGGGTTCCGCGCCCAACGTTCCACGACAAATATGATCTTTACACTTCGCCAACTGCAAGAAAAGTATAGAGAGCAGAAAACACCTCTGTTTGTGGCGTTCGTAGACCTTAACAAAGCCTTCGACACCGTTAGCAGAGAGGGACTTTATACTGCACTTTTAAATATCGGGTGCCCTCCAAAACTCCTGAGTCTCATTAAATCCTTCCACGAGGACATGAAAGGTTCTGTTGTTTTTAACGGCAATACATCTGAGCCGTTCGAAATGCGTAGAGGTGTTCGCCAAGGCTGCGTGTTAGCTCCTACCCTGTTTGGTATTTTCTTTTCATTGCTTTTCAAAGTTGCTTTCGGCGATGACCAACAGGGTATCCACCTGCACACAAGGGCTGACGGGAAGCTATACAATATCTCGCTTCTAAAGTCGTAACCGCGATGACTTATTTGTCGATAGCCTTCTGTTTGCTGACGATGCAGCCTTCGTTTCAAATTCTCAAAGTGAGCTTCAAAACATTATCGATAAGTTTTCCCACGCGTGTTCTCTGTTCTCCATGTCCATTAATGCCAAAAAAACAGTAGTGCTAGCTCAAGGCGCAGAAGCTCCACATATAATGCTCGGTGGCGTTCCCTTGGACATTGTCGACAAGTTTTGCTACTTGGGGTCGACTGTGTCGAACAATCTCACACTTGATGTTGAGATCAATACGCGTATCGGCAAAGCGGCAACCATGTTTGGTAAGCTGAGTACAAGAGTATGGAACAATAAACATCTAACCACTAAAACCAAGATTATTGTTTACCAAACTTGCGTTTTAAGCATACTCTTGTACGGAGCTGATACCTGGACATCGTATGCAAAACAAGAGCGTCGACTTAACTCGTTTCATATGCGCTGCGTAAGAAACATCTTGCATATAACCTGGCAGGACAGAGTCACAAACGAGCGAGTTCTAGAAATTGCACAGCTGCCTAGCTTTACCGCCCTGCTCAAGCAGAGACGCTTGCGGTGGCTAGGGCATGTGCACCGAATGGAACCTTCGCGTCTACCGCGGCGTGTCCTGCTTGGTGCCGTAGCTAACGCCAAAAGAGGGGTTGGAAGACCCATGCTGCGTTTCAAAGATTGCGCCAAGCGGGATATGGCTGCGTTTGACATCGACCATCAAAGCTGGGAGAAGCTTGCTGAGGATAGGGACGAATGGCGAAAGCGTGTATATGATGGGCGTAAGTCTCACGACGACGCCTGGTTCTCTGGTCTCGCCAACAAAAGGCAAAAACGACACCTAAACATGCATGTTCCAGTCTATAATACCACCTTCACTTGTAGAGCGTGCGGAAAGTCATGCCGCTCCCGCATTGGCTTATATAGCCACGAAAAGTCTTGCCTCAGACACTGATTAAATCGTCTGTCACAGACGTGTGAGGCCAATGATGATGAATGATAAAAATACTTTTATATATGGATGTTTTAAGTTTATCTTTAGCTAAAACAATCACAACCTAGTCAAAAAAGTGCACTGCTGGACAAATACTAATATTAATATAAATGAATTTTCCCCACCGCCTTTTCCGTTTTCCCATATTTCAAGAGCCGCGTAAAACACCCACAAAACTTTATACGTCCTTTGCAAGTTATTACCAAACTTTTTACTGCAAATATAAAACGAACAATGTTGCAAAGTTAAATATCGGACGCACTAGACTGCCTATTTAGGACCTGATTGACAATGTCAAGTTTGTCATGCTATCTTGAAATAGCATGTTATGGAAGTCGAGTGTAAAAAATATAACTGCAAGTATTTTAAAGGGAACGCAAGTCTACGATATTATATCCTTGGGGAAAATTGTTAAGTTAAAAGGTCGAAATATGCAAAATAGTTTAGACCTCCCGGCTCCCATACAAAAATGATGTGGCAACTTTTTGGGAGGTTCAAAAAATTTTTGCATATTATTTCGACATATGTTCCTAGGGTAAAGTTGTTTAGTGATTACCACTACTTACAAAGGGCCTATTTGACATGTGCCCGCAACTTGCTTGCGTTTTGATTTGCATACAAAACGAAGTGGCAAAACGCGATTAGCTTTTTTGATACCCTATTCTGCCCATTTTATTGTATTTACCCTTATTTCTGTCCTTGCACTTTACTGTGTTCAACAAATTACTTAAAAATAAATTTCATTACTATAGGTCTTTTATTACGAACGCCAACGTAAAAGTACGCTTACATTGTTGCTAAATTAAAAATCGGCACTAAAGTTATACAGGTTGTGATAAATTTTCACATTTATTGTTCTACCTAGTTGGTGATTAAGTCCCGGTTTGTCAGTCCCAATTTGTCACGATTTTTTTATTTATAATAAGTGTCAATTTGAGGCCGTGTGGTGCCGGCTTAAAAAAGCATCATCCCAATTCTACCCGTGGGGGTCTTAAAAACTGACTAAGAGATAATCATATCAACAATAGCATTCCCTTAGAATGCAATCTCTTGCATAGCTCAGGCCAATTCGCCTGCCAAGCGCGATAAGTATGGTAACACTCACTCCCGAAGGAGGATGTCCAGCAGTGGACTGTCGTGGCTGTTAAGGGTCGCTGTCTGTTGAACAAGCTTAGGTACGCAGCAATAGAAAATATATGAACGTTAAAATGTAAAGCCAATTACGTATTTTACGTAAGGATTTGAGTGCTGATAGAGACGAATGGAGGAAAAAAATATTTTGCGCCGACCCCTATTAGGATAAAGGCAGGCAGATGATGATGTAATGTGCACATGTGATGACGAATAGACTTTTTTAAACATCAGTGACGAACCGGACTGTGGCGCAACGGACCTATTTTCTAGTTGCAATCACAGCGGGGCGTCGAAATAAACAACAGGACACACTGTAGTGTTAAATATGTCATAATGATGGGCTTGTAAATTATCTTTACACGTGAGTAAAATCATTTAAATATACATAGATTATAGTAGATATTAATAATAGGCCAGTAAAGTAAAATTTCTGGTATTAGACTAACAAATAAGACATAAAAACGCAAAGAATGTGATGTGATGCATGAATAATTTTCAAAGGATTTACAGCTTGACCATAAAGAGTAGATAAAAAATGAGGGCGCCACTTTCTTCGCAATCTGTAAAATCTGACAGATAACGCATACAAAATTTTTAGATCCATTTTTTTAATTCTACTCTTTCTGGCCAAGCTATATTTCGATGCAAAATAATATTAATACTTAAAGAATACTAACCTATTATTATACGGTATTAGTTTGGTTTATTGTCTCTCTTTTTCTATTAAATAATAACTTTTTTAAGAGAACTGCCTTCAAAGAACTTGTAAAAGGGCGAATCCCCTTTTTTTTTGGTCAATATGCCTAAAACCTTCTCCTAAGACGAAAAATAAAACGGCATCAAAATCGGTTCATCCAAATGCGAGATAATTGCCGGCAAATTTAAACAGGGTGCCAAAAAAATTAGCTGCATATACTTTAAGTGACGAATCAACCTATGAAACTGAACAACTTTTCCCAAGAAACATAGGTCGAAATTTGAGAAAATTTTTTGGACCTCCCAAACAAATTGACTTGGTCGGTTGGTAATTTTGTATGGGAGCTCCAAAAAATTTTTTCATATTTCGACCTATGTTCCTTGGAGAAAGTTGTTCAGTTTCATGGGCTGATGCACCCCTTAAAATATTTGCAGCTAATATTGTTACACCCTGTATACTTACAATACAAACATACAGGAGAAAGTGAAGTTGAGAACCTCCTCTTTTTTGAAGTCAGTAAAGGCATTTGTTTGGCTAGCTATGCTTTTTAATAAGGTTTTGTTGGTTAATTAAAATGACTATTCTATTCGAAATATCTGAGCAATAAAATAAAAATCACCGGCATGACAGTCATAAATATTTACCAACTTTGAAAAGAAGGTTTTTATTCAGATACATAAAGATTTTTTTGTGTCCAGTTACGAGATTATTCCATAAAGTACTAATTTAAAGTATTTTATAAGTTAGACACTATCTCCAATACAGTTTTACACTTTCTATAGCAATAGGTACCTACTTGCGTTCTAAAGGTACCTATTATTTAAAAATACACTATTTTATACTTTTTACTAATTTACTGGCTATTTTTTAAAGGTGGTACAACTTTTTTTGAAATATTTAATGTCACGAGCTCGAAATTAAAGGCCAAGTCGTAATTTTCTGGTGCACCATAAAATTTAGTATTATTAAATACGTCCCATCCTTTTACTTTGGTGACAGTGATGGTCGTCATTTGTTTTTATTGACAAATTATGGCTTTACAACGCTATGCCCTAAGGTTTTTGATTTTAGTGCCTAAATAATGTGTCGTAAAACAATAGTAAAGTGAATTTGAAATGTTAATTTATTTATGCACTTTTAGCATACATATATCACGCCATTATCCCTTGCGGGCTAGGCAGAGCGTTATCGGCCGTAAGAATACGGTCACTATCGCCACGTCTGACATTTTTGAGGATTGTTTTATGTGTATCACTATAGTGACAGGTTGTCATCCTGTCGTATAAAAATTGTGATACAACAATACTTTCGAGTCCCTCAGTCGCCTCTTTCGACACCCGCGGGGGTGATGCTATTCTAAACCGGCATCACACGCACTTTCAGCGATTTTAGAAAACTCGTTTTATAAGCTCTGAAAAGGAGCGACTTATTTCCGTAAAACCATAATTAGTCCATTGAATGAGTACCTCCAAAGGGGGTCTAGAGTGCATGAGTTAGTAACGTAAGATGTTTCTTCAGAAACATGTCAAAAGTCCCTAGGTAATAAACAAACATACTAAAACCCCGGGATACTAGGACGAGCCCCGGAGTGGGGGGAGGGGGGGAAAGGGTCCATTTTTTCATTTTTCGCTTAAATCTCAAAAACGGTACATGTTAGAGACAAACGTTCAAGGAAAAGTTGAAAGGCCATAAAATTATCTACAAGTTATACCTAAATCACTTTTTCCTATATCCTACCGTTTCTGAGTTACACGCATTAAAAAATGATTTTGGCTCAAACAATTTTCCCATACTACATACCCGTGTTTATCACATCAATCGATCAAAAAATATTTCTTTCTTCCATAAAACTCAAATGTGCAACTTGTGACCGGTACTGATAGATTGCTCTTGATTAGGTCTATCATTGGTAAAATAAACACATTCCTCCATGGAAGCCCTTAGGAGGAATCGATTGTCAAAATATTATATTAGGGTTTTAGTTTTAGTTACTGAACTTGGACTACTTAGTTTTTTCTTCCAAAAAAACTCAAAAGTGCAACTTGTGACCGGTACCGATAGATTGCTCATAATTAGGTCTATCGTTGATAAAAATACTAGATTCCACCATGGAGGCGTTTAGGGGAAATTGAATTTTATAAGGGTAGTTACGATACCTGAACATTTTATTTTTTTTTTCTTCCAAAAAGCTCAAAAGTGCAACTTGTGACCGGTACTGATAGATTGCTCTTAATTAGGTCTATCATTGGTAAAAAAAACACATTCCTCCATAGAAGCCTTTAGGAGGAATCGATTGTCAAAATAAAGTATCATAACTACCCTAATAAAATTCAATTCCCCCTAAACGCCTCCATGGTGGAATCTAGTTTTTTTATCAATGATAGACCTAATTATGAGCAATCTATCGGTACCGGTCACAAGTTGCACTTTTGAGTTTTTTTGGAAGAAAAAACTAAATAGTCCAAGTTCAGTAACTAAAACTAAAACCCTAATATAATATTTTGACAATCGATTCCTCCTAAAGGCTTCCATGGAGGAATGTGTTTATTTTACCAATGATAGACCTAAACAAGAGCAATCTATCAGTACCGGTCACAAGTTGCACATTTGAGTTTTATGGAAGAAAGAAATATTTTTTGATCGATTGATGTGATGTATGTAGTAGGGGAAAATTGTTTGAGGTTTAACACGGGCATGTAGTATGGGAAAATTGTTTGAGCCAAAATCATTTTTTAATGCGTGTAACTCAGAAACGGTAGGATATAGGAAAAAGTGATTTAGGTATTACTTGTAGATAATTTTATGGCCTTTCAACTTTGCCTTGAACGTTTGTCTCTAACATGTACCTTTTTGAGATTTAAGCGAAAAATGAAAAAATGGACCCTTTCCCCCCCTCCCCCCACTCCGGGGCTCGTCCTAGTGTCCCGGGGTTTTAGTATGTTTATTACCTAGTAGGAACTTTTGACATGTTTCCGAAGAAACATCTTACGTTACTAACTCTCGCACTCTAGAACTTTTTATTCAATGGACTAAATATGTTGTACAACTGAACTACAGTAGAGAAATGAATTAGACTTCCCATCCGAAAAATCACCTAACTGACCAATGTTGGAGGTATGTAACTTTGTTTAAATTATTATTTTTACGTCATTGACGCACTTTACAGAATTATAGTCTACCAGTGGACGCCCGCAGCTCAGTTTTAATCCCGTTGAATCCCACAGGTTATTTTTTTCAGGATGAAAACTATCTTATGTGTTAATCCAAGTTACCCTTTATCTGTGTGCCGAATTTAATGAAAATCTATTCAGTAGTTTTAGCATAAAGGAATAACAAACAAACAAAAATACAAACTTTCGCATTTATAATATTAGTAGGATAACATCTTAACCTCAAAAAATTAATCTAATGATTTATAAGTTAAAAATAAATAATCAGAGCTGTCTAAAACGTACAGTAGCATTATTTTTAACCTATCATTTGGCGCCACAAATCACGCCTACGTACGAACTGCGGGGCAGGCAGGGCGTGTCCAATACCTGAACTGACGTCTTCATAGAATAGTGTATGATTGTATGGCTCCATTAATCTCGGCTATTAATAAAAATGACAGGTAAATTATTGGTTGTGTAGGTGCTGCGAAGCGTTTGATTATAAGGTGGATCGCACACTTAACGCACGACGGACCGCTAAAATATCGCAGCGTTCTGACAGATCCATACTAGAAATTTCAATCTCCATACTAAAACCGCTCAACCGCTGTTGACGCAGCGCTATCGCAGCGTCGTCCGTCGAGTGCGGTTTTAGTATGGGGGGTGACGTTTCTAGTATGGATCTGACAGAACGCTGCGATATTTCAGCGGTCCGTCGTGCGTTAAGTGTGCAATGTGAAAAAATATTGCAAGTATTTTGAGGGACGAATCCCATGAAATTGAACAACTCTCTCCAAGAAAAAGAAAGAAAGGTGTCGAAATGTGAGAAAATTTTTTGGACCTCGCTCGCATTCATTAAGATCCATGTACAACCTATGTATCACAAATAAATAAATAAATTGAAATTGAAATTGAAAATTAAATTCAAATTTACTTGGTCGGTCGGTAAAGTGAGGGACCAAATTTTTTCATAATTATGATCCTTGAGGAAAGTTGTTTAGTTTCATGGGCTGGTTTACCCCTTCAAACATTACAGCATTTTTTTACACCCTGGTATCAAGGTTCAAATCAAGGTCGTTAGCGCTGTGTCTACCCCGAAAGGGATAAAGTCGTGATAATATGTGTATATGTATGTATATAGTTATAGTCACCGTTCATCGTTTCTTCCACAAGGCCGAAGAGGAATCGAACCGCGTACAGGCATCTCACTACCGAACCACACCGGCTAAGACAAATGCATTGCAAGCTATATAGCCCCGGGTGGTCACGCCTCGTAATAACTCAATAATATAAATTGACTATTATTTTAATAGAATTGTATGTTATTACTAAATGATAACATCTACTGCATTTTTCGGTAATTAAAACTATATAACGGTTTATGTTGTAAGAAATTGAAGTAACTGTGTCGGAAATTAGTATGAATAAAGGTAGGTATCAAATATTTTGCCCTCAAGTCTTTTACTATACACAGCCAAACAATAAATAAAGCTAGATGGCGCTGTGTGAATTGTCTAAGATATTTATTATTTATATATAAATAAATAAAATAAATATTTATTTTATAAATAACTAAAATAAATAAATATCCTGGACAATTCACACAGCGCCATCTAGCCCCAAACTAAGCAAAGCTTGTACTATGGGAACTAGATAGATGATACTAATACATATATATATATATATATTTTTTGTAAATAAATACATATTATACATAGAAAACACCCAGACTCAACACAAATATTTGAAAATTGACTTAACAGATATTTGTGTCAGGTGGGGATCGAACCCACGACCCTCGGCGTAGAAGGCAGGCATAATATCCGCTACGCCACCGGGAATGTCGCAAGTTAGTAATGAAAACGTATTTTTAAAGAAAATACTGACATGTGACGTCATATAAATATATGTGTGTATTAATGTTATTTGTCAAGTAGGTCAATCCGCTTGCCAAGTATGACGACTATGACCATAATACCTGATAGGCCCATGTCCAGCAGTGAACTGTTTTGGCTTTTAAAGTAAAGGCGGCTAAGAGTAGATGTATTGACATACTTCTTATAACCAAACCCTGAGCATTTTTCGCAAAACCTACTTGCGAGATAGAGGTGAAAGTTGTTCACTATTAATATTTAATCCCCCTCTTTCAGAAGAAAATCCAGGAAAGAATTTCTTGAGCGTTAAAGCGCTAAATAAGAAGGTGCGCCATTTTGTATCGTATACGGGGAACAGGATTTTTCCATATTTGCGATTATGAATATTTTACTATGCACTCGTTGACGTGGGCGCCTGCTTGAGGTGCGGTAGACGGGCGCTTTTCTTTTTGTTTTTTTTTGTTTTACTGAAGACCAAAGTGAGAATTCATCATCTTATTCTTTCATGACACCACGCAGATTAAAGTGGAGCGCCCTCCTTAGTCCACCACTATGGCCACATATAACGTCACAAGCGAAAGTCACGTCACTTGACGCAGGTCTGACACAGCTGCGAAAAGTCATCTTGTCGATCGTACCGTACATAAAATAATTTCACAATTTCTTCAGTATCTTCGTCCATAAGTGCTCATTCTTTGTACATCCATACGTTAAAATATAATATATTTTATGTATAAAATCATATTATGTGTATAAAACCAACTGACAGAACTTTGATTGTACGACCACCGTCATCACCAGCAGAAGCAGTCGGGTACTCCACATCTCATTCTTTCATGACACCGCGCGGATTGAAGTTATGAGAGGCAGAGGTACGAAAAAAAAAAGACAGAAGATGCCAATTTAAAGTTTTTCCACGATTTTAGTCCAATAAGATTCGGAGAAATAAACAAAAGATTGCAACAATGTCCCCAACACGACAGATTGACGGGTAGAGGCGCGTTGGCGTGACAGATCAGAGGTTAAGTATTTTATTTATAACGTATTTTTATGACGCGTTTAGTACTCACCTACGAGTTCGAGTGTAAAAATAAGGCGGATATCTTGACATGAACAGCCACAGCAGCACAATACTGAACTTGTGTCTCCCTAAACTTTGGAGGATGTTTGTATTAGCAACAACGCGGATTAGCAAGTACAGATTTTGCATTTAAAGGAAATGCTGCTGCCCATTCCGTGGAGGAATTTATCTCACACACACACAAATCACACTTTTGTCCCTGGCGGGGTAGGCAAAGCGCTAACGACCGCAATATTACGGTCGTGATCGCCACGTCTGACAAATATTAATATTGATGACAAATGATAAGTCATGTATCATTATAGAGACAGGTTGTCAGCCTGTCGCCTAAAATTGCAATACACATAAAATCCTCTAGTGCTTTAGTCAGCTTTTACGACATCGATGGGAAAGAAATGGGGTGAAGCTATTCTAAGCCGGCGTCACGCTGAATTTATCCCCAATTTTACTATTCTCACGTTTTTTTTTGTATTTTGAGTGGAGCTGGAGCTTTTCTAAACTTGCATCACACGACATACTATTTCAGACTAGAACAGCTAGCAATTAAATGTGTCGCCCGCCTGTAGAGGCCACGTGACACGTGTGACTGAGTTCCCTATATTGACAAAAGGATTGACAACGAATCACTTGGAATCTCTCTTATGCATTAGGGAAGGGTGAACTATTTGCGTTCTTCCAGGAATTTTCACCCATGACATCAATTATGTATAGAGCCATAGTGAAAGCTAGCTTTTCGGTAGTTTTTCGACCCTATTGACTGCGCTGTGAGTATTTTATAAAAACTTTTCCCTATAAGGTGTACAAATATCAGCTTTCCATTGAAAAATATAAAAACTCGAAAGAAGTGTAGGTATAAAACAGGCGATTTTTTTGTGTGATTTCACGGATGCCTCCACTATAAAAATAATAATTATCTCTTATTTAGGGTCTTAATTATTAGTAATCTCTTAGTTAAGGTCTTATTTTTTAGTCCTGTTACGTATTTCCATATGGGAGCCTGGATAAATCAAGGTATTTTTGAACTCATGAAGTCATTTTTTAACTTATATTTTTGATATACATTAGGTACGGCCGTGTTCACACTTAATGCACAGCGCAGAGCTAAAATAACGCTGCATAAACGCATGCGTCAGTCAGATTCATAATAGAAGCAGGTCCAGCGCAAGACGCAACGCTGAGAACGGCCATACATACAAATAATAAGTTCTCAAACACATACTGAAACTGAAACCTAATAGGTATACACTGGGACCGCTTAAGGCTGATATGCATTTTTATGCTCGAAGATGATCCATCCATTTTCCTGTCAAAAACTGAATTTTTCAGGTTATAAAGTAATCCTATGGTATTCTGAGAATACGCGTAGGTTTCTTCTAATAAAAATAAATCAAACCATCCACAGAGATCATTGTCTTCAAAAGCAAACGGAGCTTGAGTCCGAGACGTGTTATAATAACGTATCATTTCATCCAAGAACTGTGAAGTGCCATGACAACCTTAGCTGAGATCACCAGGCAGATTAATAACACCTCTATAAGTGTGGCCACGAAATGCGAGGGACGGAGAGTTTACCAAACAGAGTATGCGCGGTAAGGTGGATAGCACACTTAACGCACGACGACGGACCCCTAAAATATCGCAACGTTCTGTCAGATCCATACTAGAAACGTCACTGCCTATACTACCGTGTGTTCCTCGCCTAATACAACTTGCGCCTTTCGCTGACCGGCGCGATTCGTCAACTCGCTCTGTGCTTACTCGCGCGTTTAGCTTAGCGCCATATTTTATTTACGCGCCTTTATTTGCAGTCTTCTTCTGTCATGTGGAATACCGAGTCGACCATTTATCTGTCAAATCCTGGTGTCAAAGTTATAAAACCACCAACTGTACTACCACAACTGATAAAAACAAAGTGATAGATAAATATTACGAGCGCTAATGCTTTGCCTACCCCGCAGGGATAATGGCGTGATATATGTGTGGTTTAATGAATGCCAACTGATTCTGGGGCGCAAACTCAGATCACAAGACCACTTAAGCAGAATTTATCTATTTTGAGAGGCCTTTTCCAAGCACTTCGATAGTACAGATAAGCTAAGATAAGTGGGGATCAATGCTGTCCGCGTCCGTAGGCCAAGCCCTTCATGGTGCTTAGACTCTAGATACCCTACACGTGATCCCTGGGTAGTGCGAAATGGACAGCACTCTCCGGTGGTAGGCTTCGGCCGTGGCTGGTCACCACCCTCTTAACTAAGCCATGTCGCCAAGCGGTCCCACCGTGTTCCGACATGAAGTTAGGAGTAGCCATCTTGGAGGTTGGGTCTGTACAGTAGTACCTTGCAGCTGTAGCAGTTTTTGTGGAGGCTGATTGTTGCGACACCGAGTGGTTGGCTCTGGAGGGTAGCGGGATCCGAAGCACGGTGCACCGCTGGCTGACCGTAGGAAGTTGGGGGCCCAAGTAGCGGGAAAGCCACCCGTGAAAGGCTGCCCCGCCACCTGACGAAAAATCCCGGGAGGCTCCACCTTGCCGGTTGGCAACCGGATGGGAGGAAAAGGTGGCGACCCCGGGGGGGTTCGGGCGTCCCCGCGGTCTCCAAGTCAACCAACTTAGCGTGTGGTCGTGATCAGCTCTCTTCCCTAGCGTAAAGCATTGCAGTACCTCGTACAACTGCCTTCCTCCTGCCTATTCCCCTACACCATTAACAGTAAATGAAAAGTACGAAACGGAAAAAGGTAAAACAGCGGTTGCACGTCCTCCCACTGAAAGTGCACTTCTCAAATATTCGAGGTCTGCACTCAAATATCAATCCTGTCCACCATCATCTTGAGACCGATAAACCGCATCTGCTGTTCCTCACTGAGACGCAGATCAGATGTCCGACTGACGCGGCATACCTCAGCTATCCTGGCTACACACTGGAACACAAGTTTATGTCCCGGGCTGGAGTCTGCGTGTATGTTCGCGACGACATCTGCGTCAAGCGCCTCAAAAATCTCGAGGCACCTAGTTTTTCCGTTTTGTGGGTACTGGTCGACACTGGAGTAGCCAAAAACATTTACGCATGTGTCTATCGTTCACATAGTGGAGATACGGAGACAACCAAACTTTTTCAACACCTTAGTGAAGCTGCTGATGAGGCTCTGCAAAGATACCCGTCGGCGCAGCTAGTCATCCTGGGGGATTTTAATGCCCACCACAAAGAGTGGTTATTCCCATTCCAGGAGACCGATCATGCTGGGCGAGAAGCGCGCAAATTTGCACTATCTCTTAATCTCTCCCAGCTTGTCAGCTGTGCGACTAGGGTTCCAGATGTGGAGTCACATACAGCCAACTGCTTAGACCTTCTGCTGACAACCGATCCAGACCGATGCTCAGTGTCAATTGTTGCTCCACTAGGCTCATCTGACCACTGTCTGGTGAAATCCGTATCCGTATATTCCCCACCTGATCAGGGCCCTTGTGGTAAGAGACGGGTGTGGCGATACAAGTCAGCAGATTGGGACGAAATGCGCCACTTCTTTGCTTCGTATCCTTGGAAGGCCTGCTTTTCTACAGGAGAATCGTCGAGCTGCGCAGTTGCTATTACGGAAGTTTTGCGTCAAGGTATGGAGTATTTTATACCGTACTCCGACATTCCTACCGGTAGCAAAGCTCGCCCATGGTTCAATGCAGACTGTAACCGCGCAGAAGCGTCTAAACAGACTGCTTTCCTAGCCTGGGCTGATGCTCGACTGCGCAAAGCACCGAATACTCGAGACCTGAAGAAAGCCTATAACAAGGCCTCTAAATTAAGCAAGAAGGAGTTACGCAGAACACGCTTCAGGCACATCAGTAGCGTAGGCGCTAAACTTGCCTCATATCCAGCTGGAAGTAAGGCATTCTGGTCTCTTGCAAAGGCAGTTGAGACCAATTTCTGTCAGCCTACTTTACCGCCGCTGCAGAAACCTGACGGTTCACTTGCCCACACTGCAGAGGAAAAAGTGAATCTCTTTGCCTACCTCTTTGCAGAAAACTCGCGTCTTGACGCCGCAGGTACTATTCCACCAACTTTACCTCGAGTAGACTGCTCTATGCCGGCCGTCTGTATTCACCAAAAAGAGGTACTTAAAGTCCTGCGGAATCTAGATGTTAACAAAGCAAGCGGCCCTGACGGTATCCCTGCAATTGTTCTGCGAAACTGTGCGCCTGAGTTGTCTCCGATATTAACACGTCTGTTCCGACTGTCACTAGAGACTGGCGTGGTTCCCGAATCGTGGAAGCTTGTAAACGTGCAACCTGTGCCCAAAAAAGGAAGCCGAGCTGACCCTGCGAATTATAGGCCCATATCGGTCACCTCCATACTCTGCAAGACTATGGAACGTGTACTTAATAACAGACGCCTGGGCTACCTCGAGGACAACGATCTTCTGAGCGATCGCCAATACGGATTTCGTCCTGGGCGATCCATAGGTGATCTCCTCGTGCATGCCACCCACCTATGGAGCGAGGCGATCGAGAGACATGGCGAAGCCCTCGCTGTGTCTCTAGATATCTCAAAAGCATTTGACAGGGTCTGGCACGCAAGCCTTATTAGCAAGCTGCCCGCCTACGGACTACCTACTGATCTTTGCAACTGGATCTCTGACTTCCTGAGAGGACGGTCGATACGAGTGGTCCTAGAGGGCCGCTCCTCGGACCAACAGACCATAGATGCTGGAGTCCCTCAAGGATCAGTTCTGCCTGCAACACTATTTCTGCTGCATATCAACGACATGCTGACGCCCGACACCTTTGGGTACGCAGATGATAGCACGGTTGTTGACAGATACCTGTCCAGTGCAAGGGCCAGCAGTGAAACCACCCAGTCTTGTCGAGAGTCCATTGTCCAACATCTGAACTCTTCACTCAAGGCAATATCCGAGTGGGGTGATGCTAATTTAGTGAAGTTTAATGCATCAAAGACACAGGCTTGTCTGTTCTCGACTAAACGGAGTCCCTTCACACTTACTCCGACTTTCCGAGATGTATCCATACCGATGTCTGACCACCTTGATCTTCTTGGCATGACTCTTACGTCAGACCTGAACTTTGGACGCTACATAGAATCTTTGGCCACGACTGCAGCAAAAAAGCTTGGTATCCTCTCAAAGGTTAGGCGCTACTTTGCACCTGAACAGCTTCTACAACTCTATCAAGCTCAAGTTCGATCTTGCATGGAGTATTGCTGCCACCTTTGGGATGGATCTGCCAAATACCAACTGGCCGCCTTAGACTCCATTGAAAAACGCGCCAAGAAGCTCATAGCAGACGAAGCACTGGTTGAGACTAAGTTGCAGAGCCTTGAACACCGTCGTAAAGTAGCATGCATGTCGGTATTCTATAGGATACATTTCGGAGAGTGTGCTCAATCACTCCACGACCTGATACCCCCTTCCCCATTCCATCTCCGAGGATCGAGGCGCCGACTGGGGTTCCACCCTTATGTTGTAGATATACCTCTGATCCGCACTAAGCGTTTCGCTTCAACTTTTATCATGCGTACGGCTAAAGAGTGGAATTCCCTGCCGGCGGATCTTTTTCCGGAACAATATAACTTGGGCCTTTTTAAGGCAAGAGTGAATAGGCATTATCTAGGCAAGCATGTACCATCTTCGTCTGCATCTCCACTTACCACCAGGTGAGATGGCAGACAAATGCGGGCCTATTAAATATAAAAAAAAAAAAAAAAAAAAAGCTGTTTCATAGCCCAACCAAAAACTGACCAATGATTGACGTCCGCCATGATCCAGAGTCGGCGCACGCGCCCGATAGCGTCACGTCAGTTCCAATTTTGAATTTGGAATCCGATTGTCGGGTTCACGGGTAACATGATTTCTTGTTTTGTTACTTACACTTGGCTTGTAATTCTTTTTCGTACCGTTAGATTGTTTGTGGGTGGTTTTTATTGTATCACATAGGTATTGACCTTTTATCTCGCGAGCGCGGGTTAGCCATTCTTGTGTGCGTTATCTCCTCTCTTTCTTTTCGTTTTGGACCCCGAGTCGTCCAACGAATAGAAAGTGAGATAACACACACAAGTGGGGCTAAACCGCGCTCGTGAGATAAAAAGACTGTATAGTGATGAATGAGATTTATACCTTCGCATTTAAACCGGAATTTGGTCGTATTGCGGCAAACTTCAATTCAGTTAGCTCTACCAAAACTTCAGTAGTATCCTCGGACGGTGCCAATTAGATAACTTTAACTGTAGGTTTAACTTGACCGGACTGTCCGTTATGGGGGTAGCTTGTA
Source organism: Keiferia lycopersicella (assembly GCA_029255805.1). Lineage (NCBI taxonomy): Eukaryota > Metazoa > Arthropoda > Insecta > Lepidoptera > Gelechiidae > Keiferia > Keiferia lycopersicella. Next base: position 3,001,143 of record JARACZ010000024.1, read on the forward strand.
ACAAGTTAGATTGGGTCTGTGACTGCTGATATTTAATTAGAATTACTTGAACTCGGTCCCTGAGTACACAGTCTTGGTCTTGCGGCTATAACTGAGAAATTCTATGAGGCAACATAATCTGTGGCAATACACCGAAATATTTGCCACAATCGTCTTGTGATACAGTTCAGCTGTTTAATACGAGATGTCGCTGTTAGTTTTCTAAAACGTGATTCTGTGAGTTGTGACAAAACGCAATACTTTTTTGCAAATATCTACTATAGACATGATAAAATTAAAGATTGTATTTCCATATCAGTAATATTAAAAAATTTGGAATCCCCATATTTACTAAAAATCGTCGTTGACGCAGGAGCAACGCAAAAACTTCTGTTAGCATCTGTCTCTGTTACACTTAAAGTACCTAGATTAAATATATACGTATATCATCAGCACTCACGGGCGTCAGGTGTGGGATTCACCAAAAGGGTAGATAAACTAAAACTTTACCCTATTTAAAGCAAAAACGTTACAGTCTCGCTAGAGTATAACAAAATCCCTTAATACAACATAAGACCCGCAAATCACCCAATCAAGCCAGCACCAAACGTGACAATAATAAGTACATACTTAAATGTAAACAGGGTCTGGCGGATCGCACACTTAACGCACGACGGAGCGCTAAAATATCGCAGCGGTCTGTCAGATCTTCAACTCAACTCAACTCAAATTATTTATTCAAAGTAGTAAATTTTACATTTATCTTTTTAATGGTCAGTAATTAACAATTTTAACAATAACAATTTTATGAATCTAGTGTAAACGCGGCTCAGGTGGACTAAAAACTTAAAACTAGACCCTAAAGCACTGCCTCGGGGCTGGCCAAGCTAACCAAACAACATGTAACGTTAGGTCGTAAATAAATCCATACTAGAAACGTTACTCCGCATACTAAAACCGCACTCGATGACACAGCGATAACGCTTCTTCAACTGCAGTTGAGCGGTTTTAGTATGGGGATTGACATTTCTAGTATAGATTTGAGAGAACGCTGCGATATTTTAGCGCTCCGTCGGGCGTCAAGTGTGCGACCCAATCCGGTAAGCTGTGAACTCTATAAGTAACGTCTAGGTAGTAGTTTTGTTCAAATCTTCTACAATGTTCTTCTTCTACAATGTTAAAGCTCACGTAGCTGGTAGCAGGTTTGTAAGGTCACGTATAACGCAGGCGGTGACTGCCAATGATGGGACAATGTCGATAAAAATTGGCCACACCGGCAAAGTTTATTACGTTGGGCAGTAGGTAAGACAAAAACCCAGGCACTTGTGTTTTTTTTTAAGTGCGTAAATTCTTTATCATATGGGGTTGCCATTTTTTTGGAAATCTTAAATACAAGTAACAGTTGTTATCGAAATGGAACTTTTTAAATCTGTTTATTAAGTCCTAGTAGATGATGCTCATGCGAATGATGTAAAGCATTGATTTTCCATAGGTCAGCGTAATAATTGTTTTTCTCTTATTTACAATGACTTATTTCGACTTACGAGAAGATAAGTGTAAGATTTACTACTTTATAAAAACAAATAAACAATAAACCATTAGTTAATATTAATATAAAACAAATTACATATTACATGCACATTTTTGGGGTTCAGTAATCACATCTTAATATTTTATAACAAAAACCAATATTTTAAATCTTAATTTTAGAAAAACAAAAAAAAAACATAAAAACTATTTGATACTCAGATTTGTTTTCTAAAAGTTTTGAACGCTTGAAAATTTAATTGTTGTGTAAACTACCCCACGTGCCTACTCAAGGGTTATATAGAGAAGTTAATCTGCTAGCAATGGTACATGGTATGACATCGCGGAGGGTTTTGTTTTGCCCCACCTACGGCGGATCGCACACTTGACGCACGACGGAGCGCTAAAACATCGCAGCGGTCTGCCAGATGCATAGGTACTAGAAATGTCACTCCCCATACTAAAACCGCACTGGACGGACACAATGCGATAGCGCTACGTCGACAGCGGTTGAGAGATTTTAGTATGGAGCGTGACGTTTCCAGACCGCTGCGATATATTAGCGCTCCATCGTGCGTTAATGTGCGATCCGCCTACGGGATTTTTTCCGATGGTAAACTACAAAAACAAGGGTATTTCTATTTTTAGTCTGTGTTTTCTGAAATACGCCTATCCATAATTTTTAAAACGGGGTTATATTTTTGTCAGCACATTCACTTTTTAGGGTATTTCTGCTCATGATTCTGCAGAAAAACTTGCAAAAAAAAACATTTGATAATTCAATGTACCATACATTTTGCCGAATATGTGTGAATTTTTGTGTGGAACACCAAATGTTTTTTTGCGCCTTTGTAGGAGGCCCCGTAGTAAAAATTATTCAGAATAATAAGTAGAAATACCCTACAAAGCAAATATACTACAATCTGTATAAAAAGGAACTTGAGGGTTTCATGTGTATTACAATTTTAGGCGACAGGCTGACAACCTGTCACTACAGTGATACACGAATCATCTGAAAAGGCCCTCAATACTTGTCGGACGTGGCAATAACGACCGTAATTTTGTGATCTTTAACGCTCTGCCTACCCCGCGAAGGATAAAGGCGTGATTTATGTATGTATGTTTGTATGTATAAAGAGTATCATTGATTTTGCCTAATCGGGTCGTACAAGGCTAAGTTTTTTTTTAGCTTAAATATTTACCTTAAATGGAAATCACCACGAACCACCTAACTGAGAACAATCTCTAATCAGCTAATTAAACCAACAATAATAATTAATAGCCCGAACGGCTTCCCCATATGGCGCGAACTCGCGAGCGCAGCGCACCAAGCGATTAAATTCGGAACTAACGATTCAAACTTGGAACGAGCGCGCGTAAACCAACGGTTATTTCCCCTGAGTTGCCCCGCTGATATGTAATGGCGTTGTAAAATGTTATACGAGTTGAATTTCGGAAGTTTGTTAAGATGTAATTGAATAATGAACGAAGCTTTATGAATAGGTCCAACCAAACAAAGGAGATCCAAATGGTAACATTATTTTAGGTAGGTGTATCCGAAATCTGTAGAATTTTCGAAAACCATTCTCTATTTTTGCTATTTTGCCCCTTCATGGTATGCCCGAAGTAGTGATTTCCATTTCCTTTTTCAAATTAAACTGTATTTTTATTCTCCTACTACAACGGCAACCCTTAGCTATACCTAATTCGCTTACATACTGCTATAACCAGCGTAACTGTCAGTACGTAGTAGTAACTAGTCAGAATTTTAACTGCTTCCTAAAGTTTCTGTTATACTGTTAAAGAATATTAGACGTTCTTGCTATCGATAAAAAAAAATCATAAATTATGCATCACTAGAAGATGAAAAAGAACATCACGCGAATAAATTGTCCTGAAACACTGAAACACATTTTAGCATATCATAACATTTGACACGACCTTTTTTACATTTTGTGCTAACAATTTTCCACTAAATTTAATTAACTTTTTTTGAGAGCGCAGCCGTATTTATTTTATAGTATTTTTACGTCGAAAACTCTGAACTAGAAAACTAAATAGAAAACATACATACATACGTACATATATCACGCCTTTATCTCTTGCCGGGTAGGCAGACCGTTAACGACCGTAAGAATACGGTCGCTATCGCCACGTCTGTCATTTTTGAGGATTGTTTTCCACGGTTGTTTTAGAAAACATGTGTATCACTATAGTGACAGGTTGTCAGCCTGTCGCCTAAAAATTGTAATACCCTCAAGTCCCTTAGTCGCTTCTTACGACACCTGCGGGAAGGATGTGGGGTGATGCTATTCTAAGCCGTCATCACACGGCACTAAATAGAAAAATAATTTGTAAATATGATTCTTATTAAAAAGAAAGTAGGGGGCGATTCCCACATTTGACGTCTGTTACTGCTTATTTTTAGCGCATTGCATGCGTTTGTCAGATGCAAGAATATTGTAAATTTCCTATTCAAAAACGGACGTGGACGCATGAGCTTGCGTTGTTCGGTGCGTCTGTAAAAATTCTAACAACGCAAGGTCATATGTTGCTTATGCGACGAATTAAAATGTGAGATATAGGCCAATGGATTAGTCGTCATAGAATTTTCGAAAAAATACTTACTAATTTAAGAAAAAAACAAATTTTGGCCTTTCTTACACACAACGGAATGCTAAAATAACGCATCCGTAACGCAGCGGTCTGCCCGCGTCGTGGTGCGTCGACAGCGGTTTAAGTATGTGGATTGACGTTTCTAGTATGGATCTGACAGACCGCTGTGTTACGGATGCGTCATTTGAACGTCAAGTGTGAAAAAGGCTGTGGCACTTGCGTGCCGCCACAAACAAATAAAAGAGGTTCTTGCGACTTGAAAATATTTTATTGTAGTAAAAGAAACCCTAAAACAATTAAAAGCTAAGTTAGTACGATTATGGGATGATGTATGACTTAGGGAAACATATATAGACTTATAAATACCTCGTTGAAGGTTTTCTGCTAACTTTTGTAAGTCCGCTGTCGGTGACACTTCACATTAACACTATAGAGATTACGGGATACAGAACTTTATTCACATTGAAATGAAATGATTTATTGTGCGATGAAAATGGGTTACAATAGCAGTTACAGTTACTTATAGTTAGGTCGTTTCACCAAATCCTACCTTTACAGGTGTACACACATTACAAAAAATAAATAAATTTTATGCAGTTATTGTTTACAACATTATTATATATTATTAAATCCCTAATACGCATTCAATGATAAAATTATTTATATAAATCCAAATATTAATTATAATTTGCATTCAACATTTTTTAAAATCCATATATTCGTTGACACTGTAAAAACAATTATCTAACAAAAAATCCGTTGTAAGTTTCTTAAACTTCGTCATCGGTTCCTGCTTGTACAAATCATTTGCGTTGTTATCTTCGAGCCTTGTTGCTTGTTGCCCGCTGATTTGATCTCGACTGAGTCAAAAAGTCAGAAAAAGATGTGACGACATTCCAATTTCCAATTTGAAATGATTCGTGAAAGGACAGGTGGTTTATGAAGGATGTGGACGCAGAGGTTCTACTCTGCTACGAGGCCTTTCTATCTGTGTTGATAAAATCAAATAAAATCTATCAACTTATTACAAAAACCTGACCGATGTAGCGCAGTGGAAGTGCGTCGGCCCGTGACGCAGAAGGTTCCGGGTTCGATTCTCGGTGGGTCACTCACAAAGTGGATATCTGTCACTTTGTGAATTTGTTCCCAGTCTGGTTAGGACATTGCGGGCTGAACCACCCGATTGTCCGTAAGAAAGATGGTTCCGTGTTTCGGATGGCACGTTAAGCCGTAGGTCCCCGTTCCTGTCTATGATTACTTAGGTGGTGGTCGTTACACAACCATGTCAGAAGCCTGCTACTTGTAGAAGGCAGTTGAAAAATTCTGACACCAGGGTTCACTGGATCGTTAGACGACTCGGTGTCCCACACGAAGAGAGAGAAACAAAAAACTAACTAATGAAATCACAAATTCCCAATTGTGCACATACATTTTCCAAATTACTATTCGCAATGGCTATAATTTATTCAATTTCACCAAATTTTATTAATGAGTTCGCATAATTTGCAATCAAAATTATTCGTTTCGCAAATAGGCCTTTGTTTTCCATTATTTATTAACATCCGGTTCCTGTATGCAAAACAGGAATGGATTTTTAGACAATGGTTTATTAGCCTATTTTAAAATGCTGGAATACAAACACTTTAGGTGATTTGCAAATTTTTTGTCTGGGGATTTGAAACAGCGTAAAACAGACCTCGACGCTAAGACCCGTCGCCATTAACTATAATTATGTAAATGGCAAACTCACGTGTCCACACTGTGCACGGGAGTTTACTGCCAAAATTGGCTACATTAGCCATCTCCGGGCGCATCAGCGCCGATCTGATTAGGAGTCAAAGTGGTCGCCATGGCCGAAATCGGTCGAAGAAATCATCATCATCATCTAGTAGTATTTATTATAATATCTGTGACTACGCATAGCGGTCTCAAAAGTTTTAATTATTTAAGTAGGTACTTACTTATTTATTTCAGACCACGATACCTACAGTCGAGTTCTACGCTAGTTTATTAAAGACTTTTGTGTTTTAATTCAATTTAAAATTTCCATTATATCCACAATATTTTATTAAGACGTTGCTTATCGGATCGAAATCGGACGATACGCGAAAATACATTTTCGTTGAAAGAGTGCCGAGACGAGTTCGCTAGTGAAGTGTGAACGTTCGAATCTCGCGCCGATCTAGATAAAATGGGGAAAATAACTTTTAGCTAAAGAAATAATTCGGTTGTGGACTGGGTCAATAATAAAATATAAAAGTTGTACACTTAAAACTATTGTCCAAAAATACTACGGACTTCATTAATAATTTTTGAAATTATTAAAAGTCATTTTTCGCGTCTGTCTGTATGTGTGTTTACTTAAATCTTCAAATTTACACAACGGATTTTGATGCAGGTTTTTTAATAAATAGAGTGATTCGAGAGGAAGGTTTTTATTACTTGACGGGAAAACATTTCATTCCCATGGGAAAATAAGATACAGCGGGCGCGGGTTAAAAAAATCCAGACCCATAGAGCAATAGAAAAGTGTCAGACAGTTTCATGCGCGATTAGACCATGAAACTGAGCAACTTTTTCTAAGGGGCGATAATGGCAAAACATAAAAAAATGTGACCTTCTATACAAAATTCCCGATCAGCTGACTTTGTGTAGAAACTCTAAAAAAAAAAATTCCGTTTCCCAACATAGCCCCATAGAAAAAAATGTTCAGTTTCAAGATCTGATCATGCCTGCAAAGTTTTCCTTTTTTACCGTCTCTTACACCCTGTATATCTCAATCAGATAAAGAAACTATTCTGAATTAGCAACATTATTGCTGGTCTCTCTATCAAAATATATGACGACAACAATATAATGTTGCCCTTTCGGGATCGTTTCTTTAAAAAATCAAGTTACTTAACACTGTATACGTAAGGGACAGTATTCAGAAAAAAAATTGAACACTTCCCAATCAACATTCATCATTCAAGATCGGAAAGCTGACTGAATTCCAATGGACACTCGAAAAAAATCCTTTTCCCAGCATAAGTTCGGACATATGTGAAAATTTTGATGAATAACCGAACAATAGAAGGATCGCAGGAAATCTAAACAGGCAGCAATATTGTATATTCCTCACTTGAAAAAACGTCTAAGTATGAGTTACTAGCGAATCCAGGACTTTTCCAACTCAATTTGCGATACCTAGCGAAAAAGAGCAACTATTACGACCGCACGTAAAGCCCGCAGTGCCACGACGGCACGATTCTAATTTAAAAAAAGCGTGGCGCCAAATTGCACAACGGCAATAATAGCTTTATGTCCAATCGACACACTATCACGAACTAAAAATGCCGTCTAATACTGACCCATTTCCCGCCGAATGGAAAGTCTAAAATTCAAAATGCACCACCGGAAATGAATCCGCCCGCGGCGCCTGTCGTGATACGGATCTGATGGAGCTCGCGTCCGACTTCCGGTCGGTTCGCGCCTTTATGGCTTCCAATTTCAAATCGGGCACTGGTTCGATTTTTAAATCAGCTCAGATCTGGGGATAAGGTAAACTGAGTTTTGCAAATCAACAAAGCGATAAAAAGTTTACACAAAATACTTAGATGAGTACCTAATCTAAATGTTGAATCAGATCGAGACAGCTCTATGTTTTAATTTTAGGCGAAATTTTCTCTGAGAAGCAGTTCCTTTGGTAGGTAGCTTATTCGTCTGTTTGTATTTAAGTCTAACCTCACCTAAACCTACCGTGTCGAAAGTGCCTTAGAAAAGTTTTTTATAGCGCCCCTTGAGGGAAGCCTGTGCCCCCCCCGTCCCCCCGCTGGTATTATTACTTTACTGAACAGGATAGGAATCATTAACGTGTAGGACACAAAGTGGACAAATTACCCGCCCGTAACTGGTTCATGACATGATGATGAGATGAATTAAATGTTATTTTATTAGCACGTTTTCTAACTAGCACTGTAACCAGTACCTAATAATATACAGGGTGTAAAAGAATTAGCTGCAAAAATTTTAAGAGGTGAATCAGCCCATGAAACTGAATAAGAAATATGATACATATATTTCCCAAGAAATATGATTAATTTTTTTGGAGCTCCCATACAAATCAGCTTGGTCGGTTGGTAATTTTGTATGGGAGGTCGAATTTTTTTTTCATATTTCGACTTATGTTACTTGGGGAAAGTTGTTAAGTTTCATGGGCTGGTTCACCCCTTAAAATATTTGCAACAATTTTTTTTCAGTATTTCTTATATTTTTAGAGCTCTATCTGCCTTTTATTTTTTGGTCGGAGGAAATCAGGCGCTGACGTGGTTTCCGAATCTTTTAAGTTAAGATGCTGGCCGAGTTCCGTTTCCGTTTGTGAGGAAATTCAAATGCGAAGTGTATGTCAGTGTGTTTCTCCATTTTTCACTGAGTGTTTGGTATGTTTATTGCATTTCAAAGAAGTTCACAGAATGTGTCTCGCTTCAAAGATACATACATACATACATCACGCCTTTATCCCTTGCAGGGTAGGCAGAGCGTTGACAGCTTTAAGAGTACGGTCGCTATTGCCACGTCGTCTGACATTTTTGAGGATTGTTTTCCAAGATAGTTTCAGAAAATATGTGTATCACTAAAGTGACAGGTTGTCAGCCTGTCGCCTAAAAATACACCAACACTATCGAGTCCCTTAGTCGCCTCTTACGACACCCGCGGGAAGAAAAGATACCCTTAAAGATCACACTCTTTATAAGGTAGGTCAAAAGAGCTACTTTTTGAAACGATATTTTGTTTGAAAATATGAATATAATGACGTCATGTCTATCTAGTTTCGATGGCCTCAAAATACATTTTTTTTATTATAATCTTTCTGTTTATTAATTCAAACTTCGAATGTTTCGAAAAACTATAAATGTATTCTGAAGCATTTTTTGCCAATAGTTGTAAGCGTAAAGCTTTTGTATTTTATTAATGACCCAGTCATCTAGCGAATCGAAAGAAACTCCAAACTAGCTCTTCCTCTCATAAATCATTAAAAAAAAAACTAAAAAAAAAAATTTATTACAAAAAACGCACTTAATTCCTTCAGAAAGTACACTCAACCCCATTAATACATTTACAAGGTGCTTCACACGTACCCACACGCATCGGCCATAGATTTCTCCTCGTCGGACATCCATACGGCCTCGTTGGCAATAGATTTAGTTGATACGTATCTGCGAAACAGCCAGTGCTAAATCTCGGAATGCCATTTATTTATGTCGGCGACTGTACATCGTTTTGCGGGTTAGAGGTGCCTGTAGAGTTTGTACGCGGTTTTATCTTAGTTAGGATGTTGATGGTTACGGATTGTGGAGTATACAGTTTGTTGGTCTGTGGCTAGGCTTGCTCGCGAAATAAGTTTGATAAAATTGTAATGGATAGATTTCATGGACTTTTGAATGAATGAAACCCAGGTTCAATTTGATAATTGAGCTGTTATAACCGCGGGTAGTTTTGTATTAGTGGATAATTTTTAACCTGATAATTGACAAAGCCACATCAGTAGACTGTTTATTTCATTTATCTTGCATATAAATTAGAATAATAATAAATTCCTTCCAGTTTCCATTCACAGAATACAATTTCACAAATCAAAATTAGTTCTCTATTTGAATTTCGAATGCAATATTTTTCCAGTCGGCTATCTGACAACACAACACAATCGAATTCCGAACACACCGGAACAACGCACGCAATTTGTTTTCGCGCGCATATTTTTCGATAATCAACTTACTGGCCGCGAACACAGACAAATAATGAATTAAAAATAAAAACAAAATGGAGTATTGGAAACAATACTCTCGGGCGCGGAACAACGAACGGATTATAATGGAGTTTTAAATAAAAATGGCAGGCGATGGATCTATCGATGTTCGGAACATTCGAAATTCGAAATCTATCTTATTATTTCAGCGAGTGCATTTTTCAACGCTTTTCCTTTGCTTTATTGACTTAATATAGCACTTGTTATAGAAAAGAAGAAAAATTGGTTTGTTTATATTTTATATGGGTATCTGAAGGTACTGTGAACTGAACTGAATTTTAGAAAGTCGCTTTATCCGTCAAGAAGATAAGCTCTGATAAGGCCTTCAATAACGATCGTAATTTTACGATCGTTAACGCTCTGCCTACCCCTCAAGGTATAAAGGCGTGATTTGTGTGAGTGTGTGTAAGATAAACTAGTTTTAACAATGGGAAATACCTCTGACTCTTTCTTTGTAGATATTCAAAGTTTAGATATTTTTTTTTAACTCGTTCGACACAACAATGGTCCTTGGCATAGTTGTACAGTTTTCACCCTATTGAGGATTGCATTATCTACTTACGTATTTTTCCTAACACCCTATATAACAAAGAAAGGGGATTTTATTGAGCCATAATTTTATTATAGTGTCGTACGCAACCATATCAGAAACTTATCGATGACAACCGTTTTAAAAAAAGAACAACGCAAAGCCGGAACGCAGCGGCGGGATAGTGTGACCAAGCAAAAAAACAGGACGGACTCAGATAAATCGTATAGCCTCGAAACACCCAGATGCCTTTTAAAAGGTATGTAGCTTTATAGTGGTTAAGGCCCAAGCCAATAAAAATATTATATTAGCAAGCTACCTTGTAGCCTAATGTTTTCCCTAAATTATGTAAACTTAAGTAAATATCCTTATTTATTAATATTTTATAGTTCAAAGTAATTAATATGGGGCACCCTGTGGCATTTCATATGGTTTATATCAGTAGACGCAGGATACCCAGAAACTGCAAGTTTCTAGTACAGCAAAGTGCTCATAAGGGTAATTTTGCTTTGCAGAATCGTACCTTTTATAAGGCAGTTGGGCCTTTATCTCAGAAAAGCTGACATAGGTCCGGGCATTACGAGGATAGTCTTTGTGACGTAGGCTTAACTGGTTCTTTCATATGGTTATAAATAGGCTCTTGAAAAAAACCACGATTGAAGTTGACGTTCCTCCTGCCGAAAAAGTTTCATTTAAATCAACTCATTATTGAAGTTTCTTTCCCTATCATATCTTTATTTATTTTTATTTACAGTAAAAACAAAATAGTACTTGACCCATGAAACTGCTTTTCTCAATTTTTTAAATGATAGGTAAGTTACAGCAGCATTACACAGAATATACTCGCTTCAATTTTAACTCCACCGACCAGTGTGCCCATTTATACCCCAGTGCCCCAGGAATATTACTTATCTTCTTACTTATATTCGAAGCCTGGCCACCCTACATGGGAATATACAATATGGCGGCCGTTGGTGATTTACGCGCGCGCGGATTTCGTTGAAATTCACGTCGATAACGCCTTTGTTTCGCCGTCTGCCTTCTTATCGGTAAATAGGGATGGGACTGCGGTGATCGATTGCATTTTATTGTGGACATCGATTGTATTTTATTGTGGACATTTTCTATTTTACCGTATGCTGCTGGCTAAGGATACCTACATACGAAGCTTCCTTTGGGATTTACTTTATTTGTAACTAGCTGGTGCCCGCGAACTTCGTTTCGCCATATATCATCCATCATTATAAGCTATATAAAGGAAGCTCACTGATAAACATGGGCCTCCCCCGTAGACTCTAAGAACCATAAAATAATATATTATAAGCTTATATTAAATTGTTGGTAGATAGGTACCCAAAAACTTGGTTTCGCCGACTATACAGTGTGTAAAAATATTAGCTGCAAATATTTAAATGGGTGAATCAGTCCATGAAACTGTACAACTTTCCCCAAGTAACATAGGTCGAAATATGGAAAAAATTTTTGGACCTCCCATACAAAATGTAGCAGCCGAGCAAGTCTGTATGGGAGGCCCAAATGTTTTTTTCATATTTCGACCTATGTATTCCTTAGGGAAAGTTGTTCAGATTCATGGGCTGATTCACCCCTTAAAATATTTGCAGCTAATTTTTTTACACTTTATATGTAATTTAAAAAAACTGTTAAATCCTAAATTTACAATTTCCACATGCAAAAAAGAGTAAGAAAACGGTGATTCTTTTTTATATGTTTGGTCTTTTTGATTCCTGTAGGTTGAATTTGCTGAATCAGGTTACAGATTAGTCACTCCCTGTTCCAAATCCTCGCTTTCCAGTTCATTTTAGCAATTTTTTTAAAATCGTGCGTTTACATCCAAAGGTATCAATTCCGTGAAGTAGACTGATGCCACATTTCTTAACATTGTGATGGATGAATAAAGACCGAGTTCATGAGTGTGAATAAATAAAACATAAGCTTATTAAAAACCAAGTAATCCCACTACAAATCCTATCCTATCCTACTTCCTACTAATATATTAATACAAAAGATTTGTTTGTTTGTTACTCCTTCACGCAAAAATTGCTGAACTGATTTTCATGAAATTGGGCACAGATGATGTGTGATGCCGGCTTAGAATAGCATCACCCCACATCCTTCCCGCGGGTGTCGTAAGAGGCGACTAAGGGACTCGACGGTATTGGTGTATTACAATTTGTCGGCTAAACATATAATAACAGTATGTAACAGAACAACATTGGCTAGTAACGTAGATATAAAGAATAGCCTTAACAAAATGAGCAAGAAAAATTAAAAAAAAAAAAATTGTGGTACTTCGCTGGCCGACTTACATCATAAGCAGATCCATTTCCGCTGAGTCATTTTAACCATGGTTGGAGCGGCAAAAATAAGGATAGGTATCCCTTCACACAAACTTTTGCTTTGTAGCTATTGCAATTTTCCCGCGGTAAATAGTAGATTACGCACCAAGAAAACGATCCATAAATAAAGATTGTATCGTCTGGTACGCAACTTACACGTCTTGTACCACGGAACTTTTGTTTTCGAGTGTAAAAAATATTGAATTATTAAAAGTTAAAATTATTCCAATATTAAAGAGATATTTTTGTAGTCGTAGACATATTCGTAGATTTTACTTTTCTCATTTATTGAGGTTATAAAAATATAGATCACAAAGTACTTTAATATATATAGGGGTATAGAGACCTATCTCAGCTGCCAAAACTGGCAATGCGTAAGTAGCGCCCTCTCAAGCACTTAGTAGGAACTAACTACATAATATATATAAATACATCTATAGCTATATATAACATGTATGCAGCTATATAGGTACTTATACCGAGCCTATATCTAAAAGTACCTACTCATGAAACTAAACAACTTTCCCCATGGAAAATGGGTCGATTGATAAATTGGCAACATAGAATTTGTAAACTGCCACGCCATCTGTGAGATATAGTAAGAACAACGCTTCGTAATTTCGCATCGTATTCCGAAAGTGTTCCCCAAATCACAGTACTATATAGATTAAAAATAATAAATACGGCCTCTTGTTATTTTTCAGTTATATTTCAAAGTGACACAGTTCGTGCTGGCCAGTTCGAAATTTGAAATCAATCTCGGGTCCAATAAGCCCATACACATCTTTTTACTACGCGGCACTATGAAATTTACGTGATCTACAAACTTATTTTATGCGTAGCAGCCAACCCCCCTTTTAGGGGTATGTTTTTTTTTAGCCTATATCCTGGTCGGTGATTTACTTGACATTTTGGTACAAATTGCATCAAAATCCGCTCGGTCGTTTTCGCGTGATGCTTCCGCATATCCACAAACAAACACACAAACATCTAAACATCTAAACATCTAAACATCCAAACAGACAAAAATTTAAAAAATTACAGAAACGTGTTTTGTTATCAATATTAAGTATCACGAAACTATTTTTTTTGGATATCTTGTATGTACAGACTTTCGGTCCTCTTGAGCTTTATTATATGTATAGATGTATAGATACTTTACTACTAGCTTTTGCCCGCGACTTCGTTCGCGTGGACTTCAGGTTCGTCCCGTCTTCTAGTATCTGATGTATATATAAGCTATAGCCTATGTGTTATTCTGATGTGTAAGCTATATTGTGGTAAAGTTTCATTCAAATCCATTCAGTAGTTTTTACGTGAAAGAGTAACAAACATCCATACATCCATACTTACAAACTTTCGCCTTTATAATAGTAGTAGGAAGGATAATACTTAAATACTTTACTATAATAATTACCTATTTATTATACTTTATCTATAAAACATCACTTCATTTTATACTTCTTGCCGTGTGGTCGATTTCTTTCCGTGGATGTCGTAAAAGGCACTTGAGGAACGCATCCAGAGAGTAGGCAGAAGCGTTCCCTAAGAATATAACACCTTGTACTGCGCTCGCCAATCCGCCTGCCAAGCGTGGTGAGTATGGCATGCACCTATCAGAGGCCTAACTTCAGGTCGTTGGACGACTCGGTGTCCCACATGAAAAGAGAGAGAACCAGTGGACTGATGTGGCTGTTGTAGTATGTATTGATGGTCCCGATGACGTAGCGGATAGTAAGTCCCATCCTTCCACGCCGGGGATCTTCGGTTCGAGGCCCATCCCACCGGACACAAATGTTTGTTTAGTCAATTTTCAAATATTTCTGTCTGGGCGTTTTCCATGTACAATTATGTATTTGTTTACAGAAAAAAGTACAAATTACAAATTAGTATCAGCTATAAATTAGTATCGAGTTTCCATAGTACCTCTAAAAGCATTGTTTAGTTTGGTGATAGATAGCGCTCTGTGGATTGTCCAGGGTACCTTTTATTATATTATACAAATCACGCAAAAAATCCTTGATGTCATTATTCAAACAATATATCACTAGGTAGTATAAAGCAAAGTCGCTTTTCGCGTCTGTCTGTATGCTTAGATCTTTAGAACTACACAACGGATTTTGATGCAGTTTACTATATAAGATAGATTGATTCAAGAGGAAGGTTTTTATGTATAATAATTGCCGGTAAAACAATCTTCATCCCACGGGAAAATGAGTTGCAGCGGGCGCAGCCGCTGAGGTAGGCCAGTAATTATACAGAATGACTAGAAAATTGGTACATTCCTTTCAAGGGATGAACCAGCTCATGAAAATGAACAACATTCCCCATGGAACATAGGTCGATCTGTATCATATTTCTGTATTATATCTGTATACATACAAATCACGCACAAAATCTTTGATGGCATTATTCAAACAATATAATCTAGCTATAATGGGAGTGCGTAGTTAACTGCCTGTCATATCGTAAATAACGCAGTAATGGTTGTCATACCCCATAACAATAACGACAACCAAATTGGCTGAAACTAACTGAAACATGATGAATTGCTCTGATTAATGAACTCATACTGTATCAAGTTGCTTTTCGCGTCTGCCTCCTGTCTGTATTTACCTACGTATATT
This sequence comes from Keiferia lycopersicella, assembly GCA_029255805.1. NCBI lineage: Eukaryota > Metazoa > Arthropoda > Insecta > Lepidoptera > Gelechiidae > Keiferia > Keiferia lycopersicella. Next base: position 3,016,563 of record JARACZ010000024.1, read on the forward strand.
AATTGACCGTGTGATGCCGGCTTAGAATAGCATCACCCCACATCCTTCCCGCGGGTGGCGTAAGAGGCGACTAAGGGACTCGAGAGTATTGGTGTATTGCAATTTTTAGGCGACAGGCTGACAACCTGTCACTATAGCGATACACATGTTTTCTGAAACTACCTTGGAAAAAAATCCTCTAAAATGTCAGACGTGGCGATAGCGACCGTATTCTCACGGCCGTTAACGCTCTGCCTACCCCGCAAGGGATAAAGGCGTGATATATGTATGTATGTATGTATGTATGTATATATGATTAAGGCCTTTTTACACATGTACATTTACCGACTGCTCTTACGGTGAAGGAAAAACATCGTGATGAAACCCACATTCAAATAAAATTTTAATTCAGGTGATATTTGAATGTGACCTAACCTAGGGTTCGGGCCAGGTTAGCCTTCGGGTTGCAGAGGTCAGATGGCAGTCTCTGTGTAAAAACTTGGTTCCACGTCATATCTCCTCTAGTTTAGGTAGCCGACCCCGACAGAGAACGGGATAAGGCAAGGAGAATGATGATAATATGCTTAAGGCTTTTTTACATTTAACGCACAACGCAGCGCTAAAATAACGCAGCGGTCTGTCAAATCTATGCAACGGTTGAGCGATTTTAGTATGAGAACTGACGTTTATAGAAGGATCTGATAGGTGCATACGCTTGCGTAGCGTTATTTTTGCGCTGAAGTGTGATAGAGGCCGAAAATCATGAGAGTCCTTTTCAGTTTTTTTTCATATTCAGTCCTTGTCATTGTTTCGTGTGTTTTCAATATAGTTTCATTTCCATCAAAACGTCCCGATTCGGCATTCAAAACAAAAATCTATGAAGCTTCCAAAACGTAGCACGGTATTTTCAGGGTCCCTTGTAAAAATGTGACAAAAATTAAGATACTTAATATTTAGATTTTTCATCACATCACATTTTGCCGTGTGACGCAGGTTTAGAATAGCATCACCCCGTTTCTTACCTGTGGGTGTCGTAAGAGGTGACTGAGGGACCTGTGGGTTTCAGGTGTATTACAACTTTTAGGCGACAGGCTGACAACCTGCCACTATAGTGATACAGGAATTATCTCAAACGGCCCTAAATATTTGTTTGACGACGTGTGTCGGTAGCGAATGTATTTTTGCGTCCGTTAACGCTTTGCCTAACCCGCAAGGCTATTGGCGTGATTTGTGTGTGTACCTATGTATTTATATTTAGTTTTTTCATCACATCAGCCTATAGTTCACTACTGAACATAACCTAGGAGGAGCCCAGGGTACGCCACAATGAACGATATCCCGCTTTCGCCATCCAGTCGCTACCAGCCGCTCTTTTTCCAGCCTCTGTCCAGTTTTTTTTCTGAAATATTTAGATACTGAGGTTACAGGTAAACTATCAACGTTCCTCGAATGATTTAGTTTGGGAGTCATTTATTAATTTATTAGTTTAATAATGTATGTTTGTTAATTGCTCATAAAATAGAGGATGTAGGTAAAAAAAAACTGCAAAATATTTTAGGCTTTACATTGCCTACCAGAGCTTATTATCGTAGGTATATTTTGTTTTTTTTTTCCACAATAATAAATTGCATCCTCAGAAAGTTACACCTTAATTCCTTCCGGACATCAAGAAACCTTGGATACTTTTGACATCTTCTATTCCTAGGTACAGTCACGTTAAAAAGTTTATATTCCACCACTTCCACTTCAAATGGTTCAAAATAACTTTTTTTCCCAAGATAGATGTTTTTTAGTTTTATTAATAGAGTTTCACTTGCTGCATAGGCAACAAAAGAAATAATGTATTAAAGTCATGTAGTTTAAGGAAATGTTTTGAACCATTTCAGGTGGCCGTTTAATGCACTTTTAAATGTCACTGTACTTAGCTCATCTATCTATTGGACTTGGATAAAAAATCAACACCTCGATCTCATGGTATGTATATTTATATCACAATCTTTTTCCCTTGCGGCGTAGGCAGAGCGTTAACGGCCGTAAGAACGGTCGCTATCACCACGTCTAACATATTTGAGGATTGTTTTCCAAGGTTGTTTCAGAAAACATGTGAATCACTACGGTGACAGGTTGTCAGCTTGTCGCCTAAAAATTGTAATACACCAATATTCTCGAGTCCTTTTGTCGCCTCTTACGACACCCGCGGGAAAGATGTGGGGTGATGCTATTCTAAGCCGGCATCACACAACATCTGTTTCACTGTGTGTATGTTTACTTTAAATTATGCAGAACCCTCGGTGCATGACTCCAAGTCGCATTTTTCACTTTTCCAGAGATATTGGAGAATATGAACCCACAGATAAAAAAAAACCTGTATGAAAACCCAATGGAAAAATGTTGAGATTGACAGACAGACATGTTTGTGGTTCCGCAATAAAATTAAAACGCTGAAGGGAGTACAAGAGCAACCGTGGTTGTGTAAAAAAATGTGCCTTTGCAATAAAATCTATTATGAAGCTACTAAACGATCGAAAACGGTTTTTTATACGAAAAAAGTTATGTTTGACGTCATATGTTGCTATTTTAAATGTCGTCAAAAATTTTACTTTTATATAATTTTTCTGATACCTTTATTTTGAAAAGTAAAATGATGAATGAAGTCCATAGTATTTTTAGACAATATTTTTAAGCATACAACTTAATGACCCAGCCCACAGGCGAATTAGGTATAAGGTTAGGAATTAGGTAGTCAACTTAAAGACACAATTTTTTTTTTCCGGATCCGACGCCGTTAAAACATCGCAGCGGTCTATCACATTCATACTAGAAATGTCAATCCCCATACTAAAACCGCTCAACCGCTGTCGACGCAGCGCTATCGCAGCTTCGTCTCTCGAGTGTGATTTTAGTATAGGGTGTGAAATTTCTAGTATTGATCTGACAGACTGCTGCGGTATTTTAGCGCTCCGTCGTGCATTAAGTGTGCGATCCGCCTCAAAAGCGTAGGATATGTATATAGGTAACCGGATTGAAACCGGATTGAAAAGAGAATATGATACAAGTTTTCGGACTGTTGCATTTTTGTTAAACCTTTTCACAGAAAACTAACAACCAAGCGATATTTTCCGCCTTTTGTTTCTCTAAACTTCAAACACGAAACTGGCCAAAAATGGAAGTTTACAAAATAGAAGCTCAGTTTCTGAGGAAAAATCGGACAAACCTAAAGTGCAAGTTGGACTCGCGCACGAAGGATTCCGTACCATAATTTGTATAAATGGCAAAAAAATTATGGATATATTAAAAACTTTTACACTAGTTTCACTAATATATTATTCATTTAAAATATAATGCGACCGGTTTCGAAACCCAATCCAACCCGGTGATGTAACGAAACCGGTCGCATTGTATTTTAAATTAATAATTTATTAGTGGAACTAGTGTAAAAAGTTTTTAATTTACCTATAATTTGGAGTTCCATCAAGAAATCACAACACGAAGTATTAAATACTGTAAAAAAAAATATGATTATTGTATTGCAGCCCCTTTAAATATTACTGTTGTTATAACGACAGTTGGCACAACCTTAATAGCCAAAACAGTCCACTGGTGGATTTGGGCCTCCCCCTGTTGGGGGTATTGCCATACTTACCACGCTAGATAACCGGATTGGCGAGCGCAGTGTAAGATGTTGCATTCGCTGGGAACGCTGCTGCCCCTTTCCATGCTGATTATCCCTCAGTCGATTTTTACAACACCCACGAGTAGAATTGGAGTGATGCTATTTTAAGCCGGCACCATATGGCATGTTGGCACAAAGTAGTGCTAAAAGACGCAAATTTTAGGGCTGCGTTGAACAGTCAAGTCAGGCTATTACATGGACTGACTTGGTCCGGTCTGTAAAAAAATCAGTTGTCTAACTATTAGATACACCCTCCAAACTATTGTAGACAAAATAGGGAGCACTCCTTAATTTTTATTTTACTCTAAGTTTCAGTTTTTTTTGTTATATTTTCAAAAATACGATATTAATGAGAATTTGAACTCTCAAACTATATACAAGACAGCGAAGTCTCTGTAATAGAGTTCCAATTTTTTGCTTATGATCATGGAACCCTAAAAACATAAAAAAGCAGCGACGTCAAAGATTTTTAATTAAAACCTTTTTCCAGCCATTCACAGGTAACTATCGCAAATTGGTGCCTGCGGCGCCTTAATTTAAGGGCTGCCCTATTTTGGTTCATTTACTTATGAATAAATTATGCGTTTTTCTCTCTTTAAATTTCCCGGCTTCTTGAGCCAGGAACGGTAATGACGTCACGATGATGACGTCATAAACTGTGGCCCCTTTTACGGACACCTGAGCGCTTAGTTGGAAAACTTTGATGTAAAGAGCAGTACTCGTATTGCAATTATTATGTTAATGTCTTATGGCTGTAGACTGTTACTACCGGTAGGGTGGGAGTAATAAAATGTTTGTGTGGTCTCTCTTTCGAGTGGGGTACCGAGCTATCCAATAACCCAGTGAACCCTAGTGTCAGAATTTTTCAACCGCCTTCTACGAGCAGCAGGCTGCTGACATGGTTGTGTAACGACCGCCGCCTAAGTAATCGTAGACAGCAACCGGGACCTACGGTTTAACGTGCCATCTAAAACACGGAACCAACTTTCTTACGGTAAATCAGGTTGTTCAGGCCGCAATGTCCTAACTAGACTGGGAACAAATTCATTAAGTGATAAATATCACCCTTGTGAGTGACCCACCGAGAATCGAACCAAGAACCTTCTGAGTCAAAGGCAGTCGCACTGCCACTGCGCCACATCGGTCGTGCTGGCGTGGTAAAGAGAGAGTACCTATTTTCTCCATCATTGTCTTTGCCTTATCCCGCTTATCTATAGAGGTCGGCCGCCTAACCTAGGGGATTTGACGTGGAACCAAGTTTTTACACAGAGCGACTGCCATCTGACCTCTGCAACCCAAAGGCTAACTTGGCCCGAACCCTAGGTTAAGTCACATTCAAATATCATCTGATTTCAAATTTAGTTTTAATATGGGTTTCATTACAAACTTTTTTTCTTAAAATTGATATATGATGAGGATTGAACTCGGGCCTCACGATAGTAAGACCAGTGTCCTAACCACTCGGCTACCGACTCTCTGTGTAACCAAGAAAACCGATAAAAAATTATCACTGGCTTAGCTATCCCTGTAAACACAGTACCTCAAACCGGCTTATACAGTACCTTAGCAGCCATAATACTTACCGAAAGACCTTAGGGCAATAACCGTACCTAATTCTATGAATACGTTCAAGACTTCGCTAGGGGATGGCAAAGAACAAAATAATTTACGAGCAGAAGGGAACCGCTTAATCAGCTTCGGTTCATTGTTAGCTCTCCGGGCTGGAATAATGGCGCTATTGTCTCTTAGTATCGCGATAAATGATTGGTGTAAGCCAGAGGAGCTATGGCGGATGAGATCTTAGATCTGGATGTGGGAAAAAGGGCTACGCATAACATTTTTGTGGAAACTCTAATAGAGAAAAGTTAAAAAAAAGATAGGGTATGTAAGCTGTTTGAACAAATAAAGTATCTGAAGTGAAAATATCTTTCTACGCTGATTGCATGATCAACTCTGTCGGGTTTTTCCCACAATTTAGTGTAATAGAGGCCTAATTAGGCCTTATGTTTTTAATTTATTTTATGTAAGAGCTAGACTTTGAACGGAGAGATATGTGCTATCAAACGATTTGGAAATGTAAAATTGGAATTTAAATACGAGTTAACTGGTAATGTGCATATAAATATCCATTAGGTGAACTATCGATTCACCTTTAGATATATAACGGGGCCAAAAGAATTTATACTGCTTATACGCCTTTCCTTTTACGCCATTCGATCTTGTTCTTTGCCTTCTGCAGCCAATCTCTGCCAGCAATAAACACCATATTGGACTTCCATCTAGCTGGTGGACTGCTCACAGGTCACTGGACGGTTAGATAGGTAATTAAATTAGATGTCAACTCACTCTTGGGTGTATCAGGCTCTTTACTTTCACGTCATCCGTTCTTGTTCTATGTTTCCCGCATCCGATTTCTACCATCAGCCATCATATTGATGTATTCCATCTAGCTAGTGGTCTTCCAACAGGTCACTGGCCGTCTAAATTTCCTCGTTGTTGTTGTTTTTAAAATCGCTTTCGCTTATCGCTTGTCCTATTTTAGTAACAGTATCGCTAACTCCTGTATCTGGCTTGTTCTCGCGATGTCGTCGCCGAGTTGCGCCAAAATTGATTATTTCCTGATAATCTCTGCTATCTACCTACTTCGCAACTTCACTCGTGGAAGCTACACAATGAACTGTCTCTTCTGAAACTATAGCGGTGAGCCCAGTATCTTTAGTGAGTGATAGCAGGATCCCATCATAATGATCATCATCATCATCATCATCTACCAAAATATTAGATCTGTTAGTCTTGGAAGGAGTAAAGAAATAAGTTGCGAGCCCATGCAACAAAACAACTTTGAAACAAGGGTCAAAACATGAACAAATTTGACCATCAATACAAAATGTGTTGGTAAGCCCGGCCGGGTCAGTTTGAATGGGACGACCAAAGATTTTTTCAGTTGCATTAACTTACTAGTTAATTTATTATATTCATAATATTTACTATAAATATTTACTAGCGATTATATTTTTACTAGGTACAGCAGTATCAAGATTGGCAGGTCAAATGGGTTTCTTTTTAAAACGATTTTTGAATAAAAATTGGATGTATAACGTCACGCTGCTATTTTAAATGGCGTCAGAACACTTATTTTCATATAAATATTTTGAAAAATTATGAATGATGTCCGTAGTATTTTTAGATAAAATATTTAGTTGTACAGTTAATTTTATTAACCTGTCTGGCTCAGCCCATACAAATCGGGCGGCGCGCGCCATACTAAATGGCGGAGCGCGCGCTCCCGAAAATTCCTTTGTAGCTCTGGTTTTCGTTCACCAATTGTCAAGCGGTTTTTTTCGTCCAAAAATTCATGAACGCATCAATGCGCTTAAAAAAAATAAAATAAAGCTAAGTCGCACTGTGTGTGCGTATAAATCGAGCCAATGTAGCTGTCAAAAAAAGGCTCGCGGACCGGTTTCCGGCGGCAGATTGCGACCTCACTCCAACATCCGTTGTCTATGGTTTATACGTCATTTGACAGCTTAGATCCCAAGGTCAAAACTCTCTGAACATTCCAAAGCAATAGGAAGCTTAGTTTCGTCGCAATAAGGGTCAGAATAGCGGGTGCCGAACGCAGTCCACAAGCGAGAAACTCAAAGTGGTGCTGAAAGTACTACGTACTAAGTACTAGTAGTGTATCTTCATACGTATATTTCAGTTTATTATTTTAATAACATCTTATATTCTATATCTAGAAACAGCTGTCATTTTACGTTTATATTCTGCAATAATATTATAATAATCATAAAGTAGGATATAACAGTAATATAAAGGCTAATGCTCTATGAATTCAGTTCTTGCCATTTTAATTTTCCGTATTTGCGTTTCATTATTTTTCAATCCCTTTTATTACGAATGTAATATTTTGCTTTGCAATATGATACTTTGTTCATTTTAAATATCCTCCGAAAGAATCCTATGGGACGTCGAGTCCTCGAATGACCCTCTCAATCCTGGAGTCAGAGTTTGTTCTAGGCTTACTACCTACTGAAGAATGAAAATCTTTAAGAATGAGTAAATTAAATTAAACAGGAGTATTGGTTTTTCGCCACAATTCCGTCGACAGGGTTTATTAACCCCTGAAACTGAACAATTTTTGCCAAAGAGCATAGGCGAAATATAATTAAGAAAGTTGCATACTTTATGTTTTTTTTTTTTAACTTTTGTATAATATGCCGTTGTAATTTCTTCTCCCTCCTATTATACAGCTCTTTTTTTATAAGAAGTTGTTCCTTGACTGAGTAGGTACCTACATATTCTGTGACTTTGTTCGTATCTTACTTATTTATTCTTGGAAAGTCTATAATAATAAAGAAAATTATATTTATCTTTTCCTATCTCAAGCCTACCTGCTGTGCTACCTGCAGTGACTGTCTAGACGTACCTCAGGCTTATTACTTTGTCTTAAACTACAGGGTGTTAGGAACTAGTACTTTAAAAGGACGAACCAGCCTATGGAACTAAAAAAAAATCCCCAAAGAACACATTTATATTTATTTATACCTATTTATTTGAAAATAAAAAGAAAAATATATTTTTTAAATATACGTTTCGCAGAACAATTGCAGGGATACCGTCAGGGCCGCTTGCTTTGTTAACATCTAGATTCCGCAGGACTTTAAGTACCTCTTTTTGGTGAATACAGACGGCCGGCATAGAGCAGTCTACTCGAGGTAAAGTTGGTGGAATAGTACCTGCGGCGTCAAGACGCGAGTTTTCTGCAAAGAGGTAGGCAAAGAGATGCGCTTTTTCCTCTGCAGTGTGGGCAAGTGAACCGTCAGGTTTCTGCAGCGGCGGTAATGTAGGCTGACAGAAGTTGGTCTCAACTGCCTTCGCAAGAGACCAGAATGCCTTACTTCCAGCTGGATATGAGACAAGCTTAGCGCCTACGCTACTGATGTGCCTGAAGCGTGTTCTGCGTAACTCCTTCTTGCTTAATTTAGAGGCCTTGTTATAGGCTTTCTTCAGGTCTCGAGTATTCGGAGCTTTGCGCAGTCGAGCATCAGCCCAGGCTAGGAAAGCAGTCTGTTTAGACGCTTCTGCGCGGTTACAGTCTGCATTGAACCATGGGCGAGCTTTGCTACCGGTAGGAATGTCGGAGTACGGTATAAAATACTCCATACCTTGACGCAAAACTTCCGTTATAGCAACTGCGCAGCTCGACGATTCTCCTGTAGAAAAGCAGGCCTTCCAAGGATACGAAGCTAAGAAGTGGCGCATTTCATCCCAATCTGCTGACTTGTATCGCCACACCCGTCTCTTACCACAAGGGCCCTGATCGGGTGGGGAATATACGGATACGGATTTCACCAGACAGTGGTCAGATGAGCCTAGTGGAGCAACAACTGACACTGAGCATCGGTAGTCAGCAGAAGGTCTAAGCAGTTGGCTGTATGTGACTCCACATCTGGAACCCTAGTCGCACAGTTGACAAGCTGGGAGAGATTTAGAGAAAGTGCAAATTTGCGCGCTTCTCGCCCAGCATGATCGGTCTCCAGGAATGGGAATAACCACTTTTTGTGGTGGGCATTAAAATCCCCCAAGATGACTAGCTGCGCCGACGGGTATCTTTGCAGAGCCTCATCAGCAGCTTCACTAAGGTGTTGAAAAAGTTTGGTTGTCTCCGTATCTCCACTATGTGAACGATAGACACATGCGTAAATGTTTTTGGCTACTCCAGTGTCGACCAGTACCCACAAAACGGAAAAACTAGGTGCCTCGAGATTTTTGAGGCGCTTGACGCAGATGTCGTCGCGAACATACACGCAGACTCCAGCCCGGGACATAAACTTGTGTTCCAATGTGTAGCCAAGATAGCTGAGGTATGCCGCGTCAGTCGGACATCTGATCTGCGTCTTAGTGAGGAACAGCAGATGCGGTTTATCGGTCTCAAGATGATGGTGGACAGGATTGATATTTGAGTGCAGACCTCGAATATTTGAGAAGTGCACTTTCAGTGGGAGGACGTGCAACCGCTGTTTTACTTTTTTCCGTTTCGTACTTTTCATTGTTATTGGTGTAGGGGAATAGGCAGGAGGAAGGCAGTTGTACGAGGTACTGCAATGCTTTACGCTAGGGAAGAGAGCTGATCACGACCACAAGCAAAGTTGGATGACTTGGAGACCGCGGGGACGCCCGAACCCCCCCGGGGTCGCCACCTTTTCCTCTCATCCGGTTGCCAACCGGCAAGGTGGAGCCGCCCGGGATTTTTCATCAGGTGGCGGGGCAGCCTTTCACGGGTGGCTTTCCTTCTACTTGGGCCCCCAACTTCCTACGGTCAGCCAGCGGTGCACCGTGCTTCGGATCCCGCTACCCTCCAGAGCCAACCACTCGATGTCGCAACAATCAGCCTCCACAAAAACTGCTACAGCTGCAAGGTACTACTGTACAGACCCAACCTCCAAAATGGCTACTCCTAACTTCATGTCGGAACACGGTGGGACCGCTTGGCGACATGGCTTAGTTAAGAGGGTGGTGACCAGCCACGACCGAAGCCTACCACCGGAGAGTGCTGTCCATTTCGCACTACCCAGGGATCACGTGTAGGGTATCTAGAGTCTAAGCACCATGAAGGGCTTGGCCTAAGGACGCGGACAGCATTGATCCCCAAACTCATCAAACTCAACGTCCCCACTTGACGCACGAGAGAGCGCAAAAATTTCGCAGCGGTCTATCAGATCCATAACTGAAACGTCACTGCCCATACTAAACCCGCACTCGACGGATGACACTGCAAAAGCGCTCCGTCAACAGCAGTTTAGCGGTTTTAGAATGGGGATTGACATTTATAGTACGGATTTGACAGACCGCTGCGATGTTTTAGCGCTCCGTCGTGCGTCAAGTGTGCGATGTGCCTTCTGTTCAGGAAGTACGAACATTTTCTTGAATATTTAATGCTGTATTAAATAATTTGAAAATGTGAGCCCATAGAATCGTTACACGTTTAATGAGGAAGAAAAGGGTACAAGATAAAAATGAAATATTGAATAACAATCGAACCGTTCAGGATTTTAGCATTAAATCAGGCTGAAAAACTCAAAATTACTGCTAACTTTGTTATTCTATAGAAGTAACTTCATCAAATTGTATTTTGAGCCCCATAGTTTTGTAGTAAGTAGTAGTAAGTTGTAAGTAGTGCCTAAATATATATATCTTGAAGTATTATTAAAATTTATTTCGTCTCTTTATTTGGAGATTTCGAGAAATGGTATATTAAATTCCGGACACTACATTTTTGAGGAGCTTTCTGAGCTGATTTCATACATAAATATATTACGCCTTTATCCCTTGAGGGGTAGGCAGAGAGTTAAGCCGTAAGAATACGGTCGATATCGCCACGTTTGACGTTTTTGAGGATTATTTTCCAAGGTAGTTTCAGAAAACATGTGTATCACTATAGTGTCAGCCTGTCGCCAAAAGATTGTAATACGCAATACTCTCGGGTCCCTTAGTCGCCTCTTACTACACCCGCGGGAAGGATGTGGGGTGTTGCTATTCTAAGCCGGCATCACACGGCATATTCTGAGCTGATTTCACCTTAAATAAACCTGTCAGTCCGTTCATAATTTAAACGTTTTCACTGCACCTCATTGTCCTGTAAAATAGGACCATCTTCTAAAATGATTTATCCCTAATTGTCTTCGTTCACTTCATTGTCCTGGATTCCATGGAAGTTACGACAGTCGATTGGCTGAGCAAGATTTGCAGATGACTATAAAGTTATATTGCGTGAAGCAGGAAGACTTACACTATTTTCTTATTCGATCACATTTATGTCGCATTAGGCAAGCCAAGAATAGGTGGTATGATTTAAATTTTTCAGGAATTTCAAAAGAACATAGGTCGAAACATGAAAAAAAATTTGACCTCCAATACAAAATGTACCAGCCGACTGAGCCAGGTTGTACTTGAGGCCCAAAATTTTTTTTCATGTTTCTAGCTATGTTCCTTGGAGGCAATTTATAAGTTTCATGGCCTGGTTCATCCCTTAAAAGGAGCGAGTACTGTTCTCAACATCCTGTATACTTTTTAGCTAGCATATCCTGCCTGCATTGCTTGTGAATGATACCCCTTTTGAAACTAATCCTTAGTCAATTTGATCAACCTTACTCCATCTATAAAAAAACTGCTAATACTAAATCTGACTAGAAAAACCCCCAACCCTAAATTTCAAACAACATAGTTTGCGATATCAGCAGAATCAAGCATCTAAAGCCCCGTTCACATGCGGCGGTGATCGGCGACGTATCGCGACGGGCGCGTACGTGCGCTGATTTATGCGCGCGCGTCGTTGCGGCGATAAATATAATTGTGCCGCAGTGACCCACCCAGGGAGCGGCAAGTGTGTAAGGGTCTTTACATAGTGGACCTTAGGGACTTGATCACATAAAAAACAAAAGCTGCTTTGTACCACAGAACAAAAATACTGGTTGGTGTAATAAATAAAGTTGGTGTCTAAGGCAGATCATCCGCTATTTGAAACCTGTGAGGTAAAGCCATGATAAAACTAAACAATTTTCGTAACGATATTTTTTTAAATATAAGAAACAAATTTAGTCCTCCCATACTAAATGTAGGTACCAGTCGTATGGGAAAACCAACTTTGGGACAACAAACAACCAACAAGTTTTTTTTAAATTTTCGTTAAAACGTTTCAGATGGAAGTTGTATATATGTGTGAGTAGAATTAAGAGTAGACTACACCCTGAAAATATATTATGTACTTAGTTAAAAATGTAACCCTGTTTCTCTCTATAGGTCTATACAGTGGTTAATATGTTAGCCACCCATCTAAATTGCTAATCATCTGAAACTATATCTGTATATTGCGGTCAACTGATATCTGTTCGTAATAGATCGAAATAAACAGCCAATTTAGTTGGTTCTCACATCTAACGCCGTCACATGCAACGCATCCGTAATGCGTTGCATGTGACAAGCAAGGAAGTTTTCCCAGGCAACGCAGTGTCTGTGGTCATGCTTCATACACTGATTAAATCGTCTATCAAACGTATGAGGCCAATGATGATGAAGTAAAATTGACCCGATGATGTAGTGGATAGTACCCCTGCCTTCTACGCTGAGGGTTGTGGGTTCAATCCCCACCGGACACTCATGTTTGTTAAGTAAGTCAAATATTTTTGTCCAGTCTGGGTGTTTTCAATGTATAATATGTATTTAAAAAAAGTGTACAAGTATTAATGTCAGCTATCTATTTAGTTCCCATAGTACAAGCTTTGCTTAGTTTGGGGCTTGATGACGCTGATATTTATTTATTGTTTATCAAATATAATTATTATGTTAGGTATATGATTAAAAAAAAAGATTTAAAACAAAAAAAATAAACAATGAACATAAATAACTCAGTAAAGCTAACATACGAATCAAATCGGTATAGTACCTCTCTAACCTCCAAATATCATCAAAATAAAATTACATAGGTACTTACATATATAATACGCATTTTTTCCTTACGGGGTAGGCAGAGTGTTAACGGTTGTTAAAAATACGGTCGCTGTCGCCACGTCTGACAAATATAGGGGGCCGTTTGAGATAATTTGTGTATCACTATAGTGACAGGTCAGCCTGTCGCCTAAAAGTTGTAATGCGCCTGAAACCCTCTAGTCCCTCAGTCACCTCTTACGACACCCGCGGGAAGAAATAGCATGATGCTATTCTAAACCGGCATCACTCACACATCACACATAATTAAAATGACTAGAGTTCCAATATAAATACAGCCTTACACGATACTAGTTGTACCACAAGCAATGGCCCAGGAAGACTGGTACATCATTGTAACGCATAGCATTCCTGAACACCAAAGCATTTCAGCTTTAAACACAAAGACCTAGGCACCATAATCGCATAGCTTCTTGAAATCTCAAAGGCCTTGTCCGACAACCTTGTATTTAGCCGACTGCCTCAAAAGGAGGGTTATATTTTTTAAGTGTATGTACGTAGGTACGTGTGTGTAGTAAATGCTCTGAATAGCCCAAATGAATAAACGGTTTTTGACACTTATGAGGTGACGTAAATTTGTCTCAGCAGCGTGAGTGCTACTAAATAAACAAATCACACGTATATCCCTGGCGGGGTAGGCAGCACGTTAATGCCCATAAAATTGTGGACATTATCGCCACGTCTGACAACTGTTTCAGGGTCGTTTCAGATAAGTCGTGTATCACCATAATGACAGGCTGTCAGCTAGTCGCCTGAAATTGCAATACACATGAAATATTGAGTCCCTTAGTCGTTCTACGACATCCACAGGAAAGAAATGGGGTGATGCTGTTCTAAGCCGGCATCACTACTAGTCGCATAAAATTTTATAAATTTAAGATGGCGGATTTCGAACGCAAACTATGGCTGGAATTTCGAAGTCGGGTTTTTGTTTCTAAATCTTACTCTTGTTACTTTATATTTTTGTCGGCGAATATTACATGAACCGGAATTCTAGGAATTGAATGTAAGTATCCGATAAATAGAAAACGGAGAGGTATTTGAAATTGAACATGGAATGGTACTGTTCGAAACTGTATTTTATGCAATACATTTACTTTGTTACGGTCATTGGCTCAAAGTATTTTATATGAATTTGTATTTCGCTTTCTAAAAGTTTATAGGATTCTGATATTTCAATTCAGTTGAATAGAATCTTAAGTCCCCACACGTATAAATTAAGTACATAAGTATTATTAATTGTTTCGGGTCATTGGACGACTCGGTGTCCCACACGAAAAGAAAAGAAGAAAGAAGATTAGTTTGTGGAACTGAAAACCCCTGATACCAGGGTCTATTAGGTTTTTGGACGAATCAGTCTCATGAAAAAAAGAACAAAGAAAGAAGTTAACTACCAAGAATCTTAGAAAAAGAAATAACAGAAGAAAATAACATTCATTAACTTTTAAGAAAGTTTTTGAGTTTCACGAGTCTCAGTCCTAAAAATTATTGCTACTGAATTTTTAATAATCTTATCTAGGAAAAGATATCATGTATGTTAGTTACGTATTTATCTTGAATTATTGCCATGGTTATTAAGAGATTCTTTAGGTGCAAAGTGATTATTAAATTACTTACGCAGACATCTTAATCTAACTTTATCATGACGATTAGATAATTAATGTCAATTTATGTACATCATAATTACAATATATTGATAGTTTTAGTGTAGTAAGTTAGTCAAGTGCAATAATGAAAATGAGGATAATCGTTTTCTTTTTATATATTACAGCTGCATCTGCTGCTAAAAAGACTTATGAAGGTTACACAGTTTACAAAGTTAAACCTGATTCAAACGATCAAGTGGAAGTTCTAAATGGCATTGGAAATAATGGACTTGGTGAATTTTGGGAGGAACATATTTCTGTAGGCACTGAAACTAAAGTAATGGTTTCCAAAGAAAATAAGGAAGAGTTCATAGCTCGCGTAAATAATGCTCAAATTTCTGCTACAGTTGTTTTTCCTGATTTAAAAAGGTAAATAAATATAAATCAATCACAATAATGCTAATTATTATACTTAAAACTTCAAATAATATTTGAATGTGACTTAACATAGGATTCGGGCCAGGTTAGCCTTTGGGTTGCAGAGGTCAGATGGCAGTCGCTCTGTGTAAAAACTTGGTTCCACGTCAAATCCCATAGATTAGGTAGCCAACCCCGACAGAACGGGATAAGGCAAGGAGAATGATGATTATACTTTAAACCATGTAAACAGAGTTACGTTGTATCAGGCAGTAAAATAATTAAGACATGCTCATTTTATCTAAAATTTAGAAGTTGAATGAATAAGACTGGGAAAGGCTCCTGAAAAAGCAGAGTACAGACCTGTTAATGCCTTTTTTCTTATGATGATAAAACTCTCACTAACTAGTGGTGTCTTTGATCAGCTTAAATATTTTTTCAATGTTATTGATGTAATTTGTAGGTTGATTGATGACCAACAAAATCCACCAAAAGTAACCAGTCGAAACACAGAAAGTCTTCATTCCATGACTTGGGACAGATACCATACTCTTGAAGAAATTCACAGTTGGCTTGATGAACTAGCATCTAGCTACCCTAACCAAGTAGAAACAGTTATCTGGGGAACCACTTTGGAAGGAAGAGAAATTAAAGGAATAGTTATCGATTATGAGAGAGAAAATTTAAATAAACCTGTTGGTGTGATAGAAGGTGCTTTGCATGCAAGAGAATGGATCACACCAGCAACTGTCACATGGATCATCAAAGAGTTTTTGACAAGCACTGATCCTGAAATCAGAGCGCTAGCAGAACATTTCTCGTGGCACATTCTCCCTGTTGCCAACCCTGATGGGTATTCTTATACTTTTACAAACGTAAGTATTTATAGTATCTCGATTTTATAAGGAGTCATTAAGGGCCTTTCTCCACTTATACGGCATTTGTCATTTGCCGGTCCGTCAATTTCCAATACACTTTAGAAATCTATTACACTACTATACATGCTTTTCCACTCTTCCGGAATTCCGGCATTTATTGATCCGGAAATTTTCTAAACGGTCTGAAGTGACAGACGTACAAAAATATGCATATAAATGGTACTTTTTGAACTCTACCATAACGTCATTCGACTGTCCGTCTTTTACGGGATAGGTGGAAAAGCGTCAACCGGCATTCAAATATTGTCGGAAGGCTACTTCCGACATCTGGAAGCTGGACCGGATAAGTGGAGAGACCCTGTAAGTCTAACAAATTTCACATTGTCATATCAAAGAGATTATTAAGTAATTTTGTTTTGTTTTATAAACGACATAATTGGATTCTTGTTTTCATAAATACCGTTTCTCAATATGATCACAACTATCACTTATGTGGTAATTCAATCAACAGGATAGAATGTGGAGGAAGAACAGAAATCCGGCGTTTAACAAAACGTGCACAGATGGCGTTGCTGATGACCGAAGCAACGGGATCGATTTGAATAGAAACTTTGATTACCAGTGGATGCGTATGTACTTCTAATAATTTGTTCATTTGTACGTCTAAAATAATGTACATCATCTACCTACTCTTGTTGTTTTCGCAAAATTTTTGAGGGTATAACGGCATTAAATTAAAGAAAGGATTTGTAAATGGCGGTGGTTACCTAAGTGTGAGGGAGAAAGCATGAACCCCTGGTATATGACAGAGCCTAAGTGAGAAACGAAAAGCATGACGATCGGCCGATCTCCTTTCTTTAAAAAATCTGGTTCTAACTTCCACAAACCTGAGATGTCATTCGCGCGCAGTAGCGATGATATACAACGAAACCTCATACACCCTCAATCAGCCCATAAAACTGAAAAACTTTCCTCAAGAAACATTGGTAGAAATATGAGAAAAATATTCCTACCTCCCATACAAGTTGAATTGGTCGGTCCGTAATTTTGTATGGGAGGTCCAACATATTTTTTCATATTTCGGACTATGTTCCGTGGGGAAAGTTGTTCAGTTTCATGAGCTAGTTAAGGGTGTCTGAGGTTTTGCGCATTTAAAGTTACACCTTGTAGATATAATTTAAATAGAATTCTATTTTATTTCCAGAAATTGGTGCCTCAAACGATTCCTGTTCAAACACCTTTGCTGGACCTTCAGCGAATTCCGAGTTAGAAACTAGAGCTATCGTGAACTACCTCAATGGTCTTCGGGATAGAAACATCGTTTACTATCTGGCCTTCCATTCTTACACCCAGCTTGTGATCATGCCTTACAGCCATTACACTTCTGTTGACCAAATGGTGCAGGATGCCAATACAAACTATGGTGACATGGTAAGCTATGTATAATCACCTGACTGTATTTTGGTCCATACATATATACATACATACATAAATCACGCCTTTGTCCCTTGCGGGGTAGGCAGAGCGTTAACGATCGCAAGAATACGGTCGCTATCGCCACGTCTGACATTTTTTGAGGATTGTTTTTCAAGGTTGTTTCAGAAAACATGTGCATCACTATAGTGACAGGTTGTCAGCCTGTCGCCTAAAAATTGTAATACACCAATACCCTCGAGTCCCTTAGTCGCCCCTTACGACACCCGCGGGAAGGATGTGGGGTGATGCTATTTTAAGCCGGCATCACACGGCATGTACGAGTACATCAGTATCAAGTGTTTATTGAGCGAATTAGAATTAAAAGCATTTGATGGTAGTTACACAGGTTGTCACAATAACAATTATGCTTTCTATTGACTAAATTTAGACCGACCCGATGGCGTAGTGGATGGTACCCTGCCATCTACGCCAAGGTCCATGGGTTCGATCCCCACCGAATCGTATTTTGTTAAGTCAATTTTCAAATATGTGTGTCTAGTCTGGATGTTTTCTATGTATATTAGTAGTTCCTATAGTACAAGCATTGCATAGTTTGGGGCTAGATGGCGCTGTGTAAAATGGCCAAGATCTTATCTTATCTTATCTAGCCATAGGGATCCCACTGCTGGGCAAAGGCCTTCCTCCCTTTTTTCCACACAAAATGGCCAAGATATTTATTATTATTTATTATATTTTTTTAGTTTGAAATCGGCACAAGAGCAGCGGAAGCATTGACGAGACGCTTTGGAACGTCTTATAGGGTTGGAATTTCTGCAGATGTGATGTGTAAGTTAAATCAAAAATATTCTATCTTCCCACATGAGATAAAAGTGTCATGAATATGTGCTTGTGTGCGTATATGAAGATAGCAAGAACACAAAAATTACCTACTTGCTGTTTGTTAAAAGTGCAGTTTAGAGTCTTTTTTCATAGCATGACCAGGTATTTTTAGGCTATGATATATTTTTTATTATTTAGGTACCTACATATTTTAGGATGGCCTAATGTAACAATTACCATACAAGGTGTAAAAAAATTATTGCAAACATTTTAAGGAGTGAACCAGCCCATGGGCGTGAAAAACTTTCCCCAAGCTACATAGATCGAAATATGAGAAAAATTTTTGGACCTCCCATACAAATTGACTTGGTCGGTTGGTACTTTTATAAGGAAGGTCCAAAACATTTTTTATATTTCAATGTTCTTTGGCTAAAGTTGTTCAGTTTCATTGGCTGATTCAAATTAAAATATTTACAGCAAAAAAATTTACACCCTTCTTTTTACCTCTAGTAAAAAAAAATTTTGCTTATATTTTTTTTTAGATCCAATGAGTGGGACCAGTTTTGACTGGGTGAAACAAGAACTCGGAGTCCCAGTGTGCTACCTTCTTGAGCTTCGTGACCTTGGAGAGTTTGGATTTCTCCTGCCTCCATCACAAATCATACCCAGCAACTTGGAGGTGATGGACTTCATCAAACAAATGGACATATCTACTAGAGCTCTTGGAATTTATAGTTATTCTGCAGCATCATCACTTTTAAGTTCTATGGCGGTGATGACGTCAGGGCTTTTTATTGCTCTGTATTTGAACAACCTAAAGTCCAATTGAATTTTTACCATCTAAATGCATTATTTTTACCAAAGCTAATGTGTAGTTTTGAATTATCGTCACAATTTTTTCCCTCATGCTTATCAATCTTATTGGATGTTTGAACACATTCCTATCTCTTTAGCACGTTCCACTATCGAATTTTATCAGATAAATGGTTCAAAATATGCCTTGATAAATTATATCTTAGCCTATTATCATTAAGAATTAACCTAATCCAAATTTGATTATTTTTCAATTTATCTTCCAATTAGGTTAATTAATTTTTAAAATCCATTTTAGTCTTAGTTATGTAAAGGATATAGACACAATGAAACTTATTTTTTTTATTACAATAACTATTCTAGCCTTAGCTTTTGCAAATGCAGAATACAAGAATTATAAAGGATATAAAGTTTACAAAGTAGTTCCTAAAACAGAAAAAGATGTAGAAATACTCAAAAAAATAGAAAATCAGAGTGCGTACCAGTTTTGGACTGAAGTTATCAAAGTAGGTCAAGATGTAAGAATTATGGTGGCTCCAGAAAATCAGTCAAATCTTGAAGCACATTTGAAAACTATAGAAGCTGACGTCAAAATTGCAATAACTGATGTTCAGAAGTGAGTAAATAATTTGTGTATTTCTTCTTAGTATTTACATGACATCTTTTATGTAACTCTCAGTTTGAAAAACCAAAAATCTGTAGTTTGGTGACATGCATATCAAACTTTCCTTTAATTGGATTTCAGTCTCTTAGATGCACAACTTCGACGCCCAAACAAACTCCGTTCTAGTAACAACTACGCTTGGGACTATTTTCAAACATTAGAAGAAATTAATCAATGGATGGATGACATTGTTGCTCAACATTCAGATGTAGCTGAAATAGTCACTATAGGAAGCACAATTGAAGGTAGAGCCATCAGGGGCGTCATCATCGACTACCAAAAACGTGAAAAAAAAGTAATTGGCATTCTGGAAGGTGGCGTACATGCAAGGGAATGGATCTCACCCGCTACTATGACCTACGCTATTAATGTATTTCTGACAAGTGTAGACCCAGAAATAAGAGGCTTGGCTGAAAACGTTGTCTGGCACATTATTCCAGTTGTAAATCCTGATGGCTATTCTTACACGTTTACTCATGTAAGTATTTGTCATAATTAATGTAATTACGAGTAGGT
The DNA here is from genome assembly GCA_029255805.1 of Keiferia lycopersicella. Classification (NCBI taxonomy): domain Eukaryota; kingdom Metazoa; phylum Arthropoda; class Insecta; order Lepidoptera; family Gelechiidae; genus Keiferia; species Keiferia lycopersicella. The sequence continues at coordinate 3,036,852 of JARACZ010000024.1, forward strand.
TGACTTCAATAAATTTATACTAGAACTGGGCGGTTTTGACACCAATGCTAGAATTTTACATTTGGATTTCTTTTGTAGGATAGAATGTGGCGTAAAAATAGAAATCCTGCAAGCTTTACGTCTTGTAGTCAATTTGGTATGGATGATGACATGAGCAATGGTGTAGATCTGAACAGGAACTTCGGTTTTCGATGGATGAGTAAGTTTAGACCATTTATGAATCAGCTTTTGAGTTATTCATAGACTTGATATCCTAAAACAGTTTTTTTTTGGTATGGGATATCAAAAAAGCTATTTGGGAGCTATGTACCTTTTTATCCTAATGTGTCATTAAATCTCTACAACAACTAATCTCCACAATCTCCATAATTAACTCCATAAGACCTAAGCCTGCAAAATGTTAAGATAAGATAATTTGAATAAAATAATTATATTAGGTACCTAATACTTTACCTGAGATCAAAATCTATTATATGAAACTCTTTATTAAACCAAACATATTTTTTAAAAGAAATCTTAAATGATTCTATAACCCACTAACTATGACATATGTTTAATTAAAAATTCCATCTTTATCAAAACTTACTGATTGAAAAAATTGTCTGATGTCTTATTTTCAGCTGTTGGAGCATCTAGTAATCCTTGCATAGATACTTACGCTGGTCCTGCTGCAAACTCTGAACTTGAGACTATAGCTGTCATCAATTACGTGCGGGGTTTGCAGGCCAATGAAAACAATCATCTTTTGTACTATATTGGATTCCATTCGTTCACCCAACTTCTTCTGGTGCCATTCAGTGACGCAGCAGGAGCCAATGTTTTGCAAGTGCCTAACTATGCAGATTTGGTAAATATCATTGAATAAAAAGTGGTATTAAAATTATGAGTAGGTGTTCAGTTTTTCGTTTCTTTTTTCAGTTTGAAATTGCCGTCAGAGGAGCAGACGCACTCAAGAAAAGATACAATACTGAATACACAGTTGGAACATCAGGCGATATTCTTTGTGAGTATTAGTTCTACTATTTATTACATTTTTACTAGAATCTTTAAAAGGGTACTAGTAAACGCTTTGGACAGAAAATATCTGAGTGTTCAATTTATACAAATTTGAAGTAACTACACGTATTAACTTGGAAATTCTTCTTTTATAGTTATAAGTTTCTAATATTGATTGAGCTTTACAGATAATGTAAGCGGCTCCAGCTTTGACTGGGTCAAAGGTGAGGCTGAAGTTCCCATTGTGCTGCTCTTTGAATTGAGAGACAATGGTGACTACGGATTTTTCCTGCCTCCGGATCAAATCATCGAAAACAATGAAGAAATTATTGACGCTTTGGTTGAAATCGACAGAGTCACGAGAGAAATGGGATATTTTCATCGTACCAGCAAGGCAACAATTTTTACATTCAATGTGTTTATTTTGTTTTTATCTTTGTTGATAATCATGTTATACAAGTAAATTGTAATAATTACTTTTTATGGTTTTTAATCAATAGAATTGCTCTATAAAGATACAAAAAATTTATCTTTGCAAGACATTGCATGGCAAATCATGGAATCTATGTAAGGAATCATTCTTATTTCATCAACCACGAGTGGTGGAAACGAAAAATGATTTCGAAATTAATAATTTTCATTGCCTCTGTTTTGCTTTTGTCTGAGGCAAAAAAGAGCTATGAAAAATTCAAAGTGTACAGTGTTGAACCAAATACAGAAGAGCAGGTAAATATTTTGAGAAATTTACGTAAAAATGGATACGAATATTGGGATGACTACTTTACGGTAGGCAGTGATGTAAAGATTATGGTTTCTCCGGATAAAAATGAAGAATTTTTACAAAACACCAGAAGTGCTGGATTGAAATCTACACTGAAGATCTCCAATGTTCAAGAGTAAGTCCACACTGACATAACTTAATTGTTTGATTTTGATGAGCTTCGCTTGACGGTGAAATTTATTTTCTGATTTATGGATTTCACATTTTCAGACTTATAGATGCTCAAATGCAGCCAGCTCATACTACTAGACGTTCTACTCACGGTTCTTTCAGTTGGACAGTTTACCATCCACTTGAAAGAATCCACGCATGGCTCGATGAACTAGAGGAGATGTACCCAAGAGTTGTTCAAACGGTTACTATAGGAACTTCTTTAGAAGGCAGACCCATGAAAGGAGTCATAATCGATTTCAAAGCTGGTGAGAGAGGACCAAATCCGCTGATTGGAATGATTGAAGGTGGCATGCATTCAAGGGAATGGATATCACCAGCCACTGTTACATGGATCATTAAAGAGTTCTTGACAAGCACGGACCCTGATGTTAGGTTTATGGCTGAGACTTTCGTTTGGCATATTTTCCCAGTGATGAACCCTGATGGATATGTTTACTCATTTACCAATGTAAGTTTTAACTTCATAATTAAACCGAACATACAGGATTTGAATAGTTTTATCCATGAATCTATCCGTGAATCTGATTCATAGCATTATATTTGTCTGCCTCTTGGGAAAAATCCTTTATGACCCATCCGCTCCTGAATATCTCCGTTCCCGATTCCGTCTTCTTCCCGCTGATTCCCGATCTAGGCGCGCTTGCATCACAAAGATGCTTGAGTGTCCTAGTTCAAACACCAGATTCCAATTTAATTCCTTCACCGTTCGTGCCACCCAGCTTTGGAATAAGCTGCCTAAAACCATCCAAGAGAGTCCCTCCGCTTTTACATTTAAAACTAGAGTAAAAGAACATTTTATCTCATCTATATATTGAGCATATTTATTATAATGTATGTATATTTATTTAATAATATCGTGTATGTATTAGTATATATATATATTTATGTATGTATGTATTTGTTTTTTCAATATATATTATGTACTTTATTCAATAATTTATTGTATTTCTTTGTTCCCGTTTGTTCCCTTCTTTCATCCCCATTAGGTTGGCTGGAAGAGATCTCTTATAGAGATAAGCTCGCCTTTGTGTTTAATTTTAAGTTTCACATGTTTATTTAATTGTACATGCAATAAAGAATATATATAAAATTATTTTAAGTCATTAATTGACTTACTCTTATATAATAAAGATGTGGAACTGGGCAGGACAAAATGTGTCGCATGCCTTCCGGCAGATAGGCCCTGATAACCACAAAATGGATACCACAAGATGGTCGTCGTCGCGGTGGTCGGCCTAGGAGAAGATGGCGAGACGATATTGAGGCCTTTCTCCTGGATTAGCATTTATAGGCCCAAGACCGAGAAAGTTGGCGTGCAATAGGGGAGGTCTTTGCCCTGCAGTAGGACATCGAACAGGTTACTTATAAAAAAAAGTTGATAATTTATATTACCACCATGCTTAAATTTTGTCTTGATTCTTAGGATCGAATGTGGAGGAAGAACCGCAATCCAGCTAACTTTGCAAATTGTTCATCAATAGGAGAGCCAGATGATAAAAGCAATGGGCTGGCTTGTAAATCCAATACACTGTACTTTAAAAATCGCAACTTTTGGCAATCGGCCAAAAACTGTTTTTTTAGTAAATACTAGATTTAGCCAAGACTATAGTAGCTATCGACTTGATTTTTTATTTATTTTAAAGATGAAATTATTACCTTTTTAGCCATCAAAATTTTGTTATTTTATTATTATTATTTCTGGAGAAAAACGCGTTAACTTGTTTTGTTTTTACAGAAAATAGGTAATTTGTGGGAGACTATAATTTCAAAACACTGTATTGAGATATTTCAAAGGATTTTTGTGTTTTTATGAGTGAAATAAAACCATTTTGATAATTAAAAACAGTGTTTTATAGTAAAGAATAGAGGTAGGTTAAATTCAAGGCACATTTTCGGCATAAAAATACGTTTATTATGTAGAATAAAAACAAATGTAAAAATAAAATAAAATCCAGAGCAAAAATAAAAACAAAACAAAATATTTAACAATAAAAAGAAACCTAATCTAACCTATCTCTAAACCCACCTCGGATCGTTCCCGGCGCAAAGGAGCCCAATATGCTGGCCGCGTTGCCGCGTTGTACGGCTAAGGAAATGCTTTGCGCCAGGAACGAACCTGAGCGAGGGTCGGCACCCCTCTCCCTAAGACGGCGGCCAATCTCCCGCACAAAGTTCTTGGCTTGAGAACACCAGGGGCCCAGCGTCTCTACCGCCACGGGGATGAAGGTGTATGCGGTGAGTTCTTTATATTTATCCAGTTTCCTCTTTGCTGCGGTTTCGGCCGCTGCACCAGCCACACGCGATGTGCGACTCAGGTGACAGGCCGCAGTCGTGCTGACACACGTAGCGTCCCAGACTAAGTTCTTGCCTTTCTGCCAAGGGACTAACGTTAAACCGTCGGGTCTCTTGCCATCAGAACGACTCAGTCCAGGAGGCTCCAGCACGACAGGGATGTTTGCAGAGACAAGTGCCCTACGGACAAGCTCATTTAAGGCATGGTGGCGTGGGTGTCTACCCAAGCAGCGGCAGCAGCTTAAGGCATGATTACCGGTTTCGTCTACCAATTGGCCGCAAATACAAGTGTGAGGTTCGCAGACCTTGCAACCCAGACGCAGGGACACGGCTACACGCAGGGATTCACTGTCTAGCAGAGCTCCTAGGTGAGGAGATGGTAGGGCGTGCAGCCATGATCCTGATTCTGGGCAAGCTGAAGCCCGGAGTCTTGCCAAGTGTAGACCTGTAGCGTTACTCAAAAGGGCCTCGTAGCTGGCTTTAGCTGCCACGTCATCCCAAGCGCGCTGTACGTGTGCTGCTTCGATCTTAATCGGTGTATCCGGGAAGCGGTTCGACCAGGCTGCCAGTGCGTCGACTGCAAAGGGGATGGTTGACGTGTCTCCATTCTTAGACAAAATATTAGAGACAAGATCTGCCGCCCCGGGCACCGACGCCAAGAAAGCCGGCAAACTCACGTCCCGGGCACGTCGCACTCCTACCCCCCCGTACCTGACTGGCAAAGCTGCCTGTGTCCACTGATCTTCTCCGAGAGAAACATTTAAAATGGATTCAACTGCTTCTTTCAGGGTGTTGTCAAAAGAGGCAATCTTTGCAGGGTGCTGCCAGGACGGGGTAGTATGTAGGAGGTATGTGATCTTTGGAATGGAAAAGCACATTTTAAGTAACACTAGAGCGACGTGGGCGGACAACTGTTTGAGACGATCACTCGCTAACCTAAGCATCTGTTCCCTTGTCTCAAACGCCTCTGAAATCCCGGCCGGAAAGATGGGGGAACCCAGCAAAAAAAAAGTGCTTTAGTCAATTTCTTTGAAACCTGGCAATATTGACTGAAAGACAGTGAGTTGTGAACGAATGTCTGCGCTGCAGGGATAAAACTCGCATTTTGACGCGTTGATCTCGAGACCCAGATCTTTAAGACGTGGTACTAGTGTGGTTAAATCTTTCTCAACTTCATCCGGTGTTCCTCCGATTGTACCATCGTCAAGATACCAAATATTCAAAGGTGAATTAAGGTCAGCTACCACGTTCTGCAAGGCGAGGCTGGATACCAGTGGACCGAGAGGGTCGCCCTGCTGGGCTCCGACTTGTGATGATATAAGATTCTCGTTATAAAAGAGATTGGATGGGCATCCATATACTTGGTATAAGTATGGGTACAGACATGGGATCTTATGTTTAACCACAGTCAACAGAGAGTCTCTTTCCAGGGAGTTAAAAGCGTTCTTCAAATCCAACTTCACTATCAGACAGTTAGCATTTGCAGGATCCATGGCAAAAGAGCGTGTGGCATGGATGGCCGCTTCACAACCCAACTGCGTTCCGAAGCCCAGCTGGTGGGGCTGTAAATAGGCTGCCATTTCTTCCTTTACCGAGTGACAACCTAACTTTGCTGTGAGGCGTCGGAAGACACTTCCAATGGCAATCGGCCTGATTCCTCCGTCCTTCTTGGACAGGGCACAAAGGGTAGCTCCATACATAAAGGGGCAAACTTCTGTGTTCAACCGTCCACTCAGCATGAAATTACATAACCGGGTCAAACTTAATAGTAACCGCTGACCGTTGTCTCCTGCCGAGCTAGACGTCAGCTCCTTCAGGTGAGAGGGCCTTATACCGTCTAAACCTCCGGACGAACCGCTATTGAAAGAACTTAGCGCCTGGTAGACGGCTTCTGCCTCCACAGATAAAGCTATAATAGAAGTGTCGGGTTCAGAAGGAAAAGATAGCGGCCGCGATGGGGCGGGATGTTTCGACTTAAGAGTTTCAAATGTATACGTATCTGGCCCAGGACTAGCTATATCGTCACTTGAAGTTAAGATTCTTACTGCGCCTCTCAAATCGCCATCGGCAATAATTAAAATCGGTTAGTAATAATAATTGTATAGATAAATTAAATAATAATTAAAATAGATAAATTAATCAATAGTTTATTCCGATAATGTGACATTTTTTACGCAATTAGACTCCCGTTCACAGCGAAAGTAAACAATGCACTAAAAAACCGTTCCGACTTGAGCCACGACAAACTGGCAACCTCGCGCCGGCCAACGCTACGTGTCTCATACTACACGATTAAGTGCACTGAAGTGCGAGTGAGACAGTCGCGTCACAGCGCTGGTGTCTTAGTTCTAAGAAAACTATTCGGGCGGCAGCAGCAAAACACTGTACAAACTAATTTCCGCGCGCTCCTATAAAACCATAACACTGTAAACAGTCATATGGTGTTATGCCATTACAGGTCCTATACAGGTAAAGAATACAGTGTTTTTAAAAAAATCAATATCTCGCCCTCTACACCGATTTTTTAAAATGTAATAATTTTAGGGTATGTATTGGGCCCTTAGAAACCGATCTAGCACTATAGAGATGAAACACTGTATGTGACTTTACAGTGTTTTGGATTCACACGCTAGTGGTATTGATTTGAACAGAAACTTCAATTTTCTCTGGATGTGTAAGTAAACTTCATTAAATTGCAGTAATAGTTTTGCTAATATATCCTTTAAAATGCGAGTATATACTTTACGTTCTACCCGACCGAGCCGACTTGTATGTATCGTCAATTGACATATGTCAAACATTTTGTTTGAGGCTTTTGCGGAGCCAATTCAATACTCGGTGGCATTGGTGTTACAGCGTTTCTTATTCGGTCCGGCTCCGGAAGTCGGAAGTAGCTTTCCGATAATGTTCGAATGCCGGATGACGCTTTTCCACTTATCCGGTAAAAGACGGACAGTAGAATGACGTCATCGTAGAGTTCAAAAATCGGATAGAAAATTGAAGGATCGGTTACGTATGCCGGAGAAGTGGAGAAAGGCTCTTAAGCAGTCTATCGATTATATCATAAATTTTTCTGATAAGAAAAAAAAATTAAAAAAATTTTTGACATTCAAATTGGTTTGACTTCTGTTCTATCAAAACTGTATTGTTTCCCGTCAAATTGATTTTGCACCTCATGTTAAATTAATCCAGATGATATTAGTATGGACACCGGTGGATACGGACATGAGTGTCGCAACTGAATTTCTTCTATCTCTTTTCGTGTGGGACACCAAGTCGTCCAACGACCCGATGAACCCTACTGTCAGAATTTTACGTGTTACGTGTTTTGGTTGTGTTACGACCGCCGTCTGAGTAATCATAGACAGCAATCGGGACCTACCGCTTAACGTGCCATCTGAAAAACGGAACCATCTTACTTACGGACAATCGGGTGGTTCAGCCCGCAATGTCCTAACCAGACTGGGACCAAATTTACAAAGTGATAAACATCAACTTTGTGAGTGACCCATCAAGAATCGAACCCGGAATCTTCTGCGTCAAAGGCAGTCGCACTACCACTGCGCCGCATCGGTCGTCGTTTATTCAAATTCTTATTATTCTTCCAGCTGTAGGTGCTTCTCAAAACCCCTGTGAGGAAACATACGCTGGACCGTCTGCTGGATCAGAACGGGAGCCCCAGGCTATCATGGCCTACGTCATGCAGTTGAAGCAGCAAGGCAACTTTCTCTACTATCTGGCCTTCCACTCCTACATGCAGATGGTCCTCGTTCCTTACAGCCACGTTTCTGGAAATGCGGTTTTGGAAGCTGATAATTATGGGGATTTGGTATAGTTTCATTTTTTTTTTAAGTCCTGAGGGGAATGAAATTTGAGGGTAAAGAGGGAAAAAAAGAAAGAAAAATTCGTTTGCTATGGATGAATTTAGACAAAAATATACGTGTAAAAGTCAGATGTCACTCGCCAGACAACTTTAAACTTTGCTTGAGATTTAAAATGTACTATTTCTCAATTAATGGGTGTTTCCAAGATATTTTGATGCCCTGAATTCATAAAAAGGAAATAATAATAATCTTTTGACAAATTGGTGTCTTAGGCGACGAGAAGAAGGAAATTATGATCTCTATTAGCAAGCACCTAGTATTTCTAACTTAACATGCAAGAAACATAGATATCGTGCAAGAGTTAGGCGCATCGCCCACTTAACGCACTACGGACCGCTAAAATACCGCAGCGGTCTGTCAAATCCATACTAGAAACGACACTCCCCATACTAAAACCGCACTCGACGGACGACGCTGCGATAACGCTGCGTCGTAAGCGGCTAGTATGGATTTGACAGACCGCCGCGATATTTTGGCGGTCCGTCGTGCGTTAAGTGTGCGATCCACCTTAGTGCGTTGATAACTAGGCTTACAACAAAAAATATGTTTTCTACTTATTTAAAAGTTTTATCTATTACAGTACGAAATAGCTGCTCGAAGTGTCGACAAACTTACTTCTCTTTACGGCACTCAGTACAGATTTGGAACTTCGGCTGAAATTCTATGTAAGTTTCGAAACATTTTCTCAGTTTGGTTCGGTACTGGCTGAACAGTGTTGCTTAATTGCTTATACCTTGTACCTGGTTGACCGAGCAAAACTCGAAATTTGAACTGATAAAAATTGAGGTTTTCTGTTTGATTTGTATGCATGTATGTATGTGTGTTTGTCCGCGATTATGTCGCGTTTGTGTGGTTTTCAGAAAAGTATTTGTCAGACTAAGGAGAAGGTTTAAGGCATATTAACCGACAAAAAATAGAGGTTCGCACTTTTTACGTCCGTTGAAGTCGGTTCTTATTTTACAAATGTTATTTGTTGTTTAGTGTTTAATGGTTTGGGTTATTTATTGGCAAGCAGATGATGATGATAAGCCTTATTACCCAAAGGTTAGGAGTTTTAGCTAAATAATAATTAGTTGATATTGGTTTAAAAATATTTTATTACAAAGTTCTATAATCAAAGGCAATCGTTAACTTGTTAATTAGTAGTTATAAAGGTAAGTTATAAAGCCTCTTAAAGTTTAAGTTAGTTCATAAATTTATTACTTACTAACTTAGTATGAATAAAATTGAAAACTTTGAGACTGGAAAATTGAAAACCAAATTATAAAAGTCTTCTATATTTATTGCAATAATTTACTTTGAACAGACTCTAAATTAGGTTATGAAGAAATGTTAAGTATCCAAGTTGTAAAGGCGATTTGGAATATTTTTAATAATTAGTATAGAACCTAAAGAAAAATTAAAAATTTCTTCTAATTGGAAAATTATTTTGTAGTTAATAGGTAGGTACAGATTTTGTTATAATTTTCTTTGGTTCTGAGAAACGCCTTTTAAAAATGAAAACATAATTAAGAATTTGTAGAAATTAGACATTTATTTTGGTTAATTAGGCAGGACAGTTTTGAAATGTTTTAGGAAATACCTTCTAACCATGAAGAACTTGTTTATTTGTTAACAATCTTTAAAGCGGGGATAAAATTTACAAAGTCTATTTAAAAAAAAACAAGAATTTACTTGATCGAATGAATGAAGCACTTGCGGAAAACAAGCTTAAAAAAATAATGACATCACAAAAAATAATTATTTACGTACATATATGATAAATATTGCATCCAAGATATTTAGGTTACGCAAATCGAAAAATTTGCGTTTTTTTAATTTTTGTATTTATAGTTTTGAACCTACACCAACCAACAGATTTTTAATGGTCGCTTCGAAATGGCGTGATGCTATTCTAAATCGGCAACACACAGTGCAATATATGGTGATATCTTTAAATTATTTTCAGACGCGGTCAGCGGCTCCTCATTCGACTGGGTGAAGGGCGTTGCAGGAGTTCCAATAGTGTACCTCATCGAGCTTCGGGACACCGGGCGGTTTGGCTTCATGCTGCCCACAGACCAGATTATCCCCAACGGAGAGGAAATCATGGCCTACCTAGTCGAGATGGACAAGACCACGCGCGCTTTAGGATACTACTCTTCTGGAGCAAGCAGTGTCCTTGCTGGTATGCTGTCTGTGGTTATTGCTGTGGCTTTGATTGCAGGTCAATAAAATGGGTTCTTGAATCTTTTTCTTCTTCTTCTTGAAAAAAATTTACACCCGATTTAAAAAAAATACCGACACACATCTCGCTTTTATCCCTTACAGGGTAAACAATACGTCAACAACATAAAACAAAAAATTACACCAAATAACACACTATTCGTGTAAAGACACACACACACACAAATCACGCCTTTATTCCTGGAGGGGTAGGCAGAGCGCTAACAACCGTAATATTACGGTCGTGATCGCCACGTCTGACAAATATCGAGGGCCCTTTCAGATGATCCATGTATCACTGTAGTGACAGGTTGTCAGCCTATCCTTAGTCGCCTCTTACGACACCCGTGGGAAGGATATGGGGTGATGCTATTCTAAGCCAGCATCACGCGGAGGTTTGTTTTTTATCTGGTAAATATAAAGTTTTACGACCGAGTTCCGACTATAATAATGAAGGAACAGTAAAAACTATGTTAGTCAAATCAATCAACACTTCGTAACTCAATCCTACTAATAGCCGGAAGTGGTTTAAAAATACTCACACCCCTACCGGAAGCCCCAGAACACGATGGATGTTAAATAATAATAAATAATGGCCCCCAAACGATCTGACGCTTGACTGAAATCAGTTGTCAAAACGGGGACACAAATCATACCGTGCACTGCGCTTAGATGACGGCACATAGAAAGAATAGAATAGTGCCGATATTTTATTTTATTTCGCCGGATCAGACACTTAACGCAAGACGGAGCCCTAAAATCTCGCAACGGTCTGTCAGATCCATACCAGAAATGTCACTCCCCATACTAAAACCGCTCAACTGCAGGGGAGGTCCAAATTTTCTTTATTTCAAATTTCGACCTACGTTTTTTGGGTAAAGTTGTTCAGTTTCATGGGTTGGTTCACCCCTTAAAATATTTGCAGCTAATTTTTTTACACCCTGTATATCTATTATATTGTTATGCCTTTCTGATTACCTCAATTACAACACTTTTAATGCGCCTGCCCTGTTCTTTCCACATGCCCTAAGGTAGACTGGGAGATAATGCCGCCTTTGGCGCTAAGTCCGCCAATATACAGTTATAAAAAAATGTATAATTTTTTTAGCTTTCTTCGACTCTTATCATTTTTCTGTTCATAGAATATTTTCAATTTATATGATAATATCTCGTAATGACTCTTTTTTATTGTTTCCTTTGCTAAGCTCCCGTAAAATTAAATGTTTTAGGGTAAACGTCGTAAATGTGGATTTTGTTTAATAAAAAGCTACCTACTTTGGAACGAAAAGGCAATTCCGAAAAATAAAGTAACTCTTTTTATTGTCGAGTCGGTATAAGAATATAGAAATGGAAAATGGGTCTTTTATTTTTGTTACTTACTTGGAACATTTTAGCATCACTCTATTTTTTCCATAGGCATCCAGACTAAGGCCTTTTTCACAGTTAACGCTCAACGCAGAGGTCTGTCAGATCCATGCTAGAAATGTCAATCCCCATAGTAAAACCGCTCAGCCGCAAAAATAAATAAATAAAAATAACAACCGTAAATAAATAACGCAGCTGCGTCGACAGCGGCTGAACAGTTTTTTTATAGGCATTGACACAGAATAATAACTAGGTAGTAACTAGCGTTATTGACGTTTCTAGTATATATCTGACAGAAGGCTGCGTTACGAATGCATTATTGTAGCGCTGTGTTGCGCGTCAAGTGTGAAAAGACCATAATAAGTCAATCTCTTTTTTTGTGTGCGACACCAAGTCGTCCAACGACCCGATAAGTCGATGGGTTGTTTGACAACTAGTCGGAAATTTGATGAGTCAAGAATTTATATTTATAAGATCTGTAAATAAGCTTCATTATCTGTATTTCAATTTCACATACAAACACATATAAATCAAGCGTATAATATATCCCCTCAGGATGGTCAAAAATACGGTCACTAACGCTACGTCTGACAAATATTGAGGGCCTTTTCAGATGTTTACACATCTACACTATGACTACAGTGACAAACACCCTGGAGTCCCTTAGTCGGCTCTTACGACACCCGCGCAAGAAATGGGGTGATGCTATTTGAAGCCGGTATCAATCTCGACCAGTAGATTTAAGATTACCTAAATAAGTTATCATCAAGTTATACATTTTTAAGTGACGGGACAGTACCTATGCTCTGAGCGTTTCTTAATACCTTTCGACTGATGTGGCGCCGTGGTAGTGCGACTGTCTTTGACGCAGAAGGTTCCGGGTTCGATTCTCGGTGGGTCACTCACAAAGTTGATGTTTATCACTTTGTGAATTTGTTCCCAGTCTGGTTAGGACATTGCGGGCTGAACCACCCGATTGTCCGTAAGTAAGATGGTTCTGTGTTTCGGATGGCACGTTCAGCCGTAGGTTCCGGTTGTTGTGTATGATCACTTAGACGGCGGTCGTTAAACAACCATGTCAGAAGCCTACTACTTGTAGAAGGCGGTTGAAAATTCTGACACTAGGGTTCATCGGGTCGTTGGACGACTCGGTGTCCAATACGAAAAGAGAATACTCTTCGGAAAATCTGTTTCACCTCAAAACCTGAAGCAATTTTTTACGTCAGTTTCTTTAAAATAGTTTATTTTCAAACAAGTAAGTAGTTTCCGTTTATAAAACAAACAGTAAAACTATTCAACCCTTCTTCACGCTCATCTATCATTTGAAAGTCGTTAATGAGGCGAAACTTAAGTTTTCTTAGAACCAATTTACACATAAACCAATATTTCTTGACCTTTCAATCGTATCAACTTTTTAGATAGCAAGGGACCTGTCTTAAACTGGACGACTGAGCTATTTTGACCTCTGAAACTGAAACGGCAGCACGAGAAGGGAGTTCATGTAGTGTTGGACGTAATTCGTTTAAAATTAACCAACTATCGCCGTTGTGTGTCGGAATGTATTAAAAAACGCATAAAGAACTGTTTTTGTCGTTTATTGAAGCAGTAAACTTTAAAACGGGGTTTAAGAAGTTATTTTGGTTTAGACGGATACCTATTTGTTATAATTAGTGATCGTCAAAGGGTTAAAGAATAGAAATAGAATAACTTTAGCTACTTTTACTGTGACGCGCCTGCGGAGCATCGGTGGCCAAGTGGTTAGGACACCGGTTTTACAATCGTGAGACCCGAGTTCGTACTAATGTGTTTTTACTCACTTACATTTCCCGACTGCTATTACAGTGAAGGAAAAACATCGTGATAAAACCCACTTAAATATGAAATTTGAATTCAGATGATATTTGAATGTGACTTAACCTAGGTTTCGGGCTAGGTTAGTCTTCGGGTTGCAGAGGTCAGATGGCAGTCGTTTTGTGTAAAAACTTGGTTCCACTTCAAAATCCCCTAGGTAAGGTAGCCGACCCCGACAGAGAACGGGATAGCGCAAGGAGAATGATGCTTGGTCTTAGCCAGTCTTCGATTTGAAATTTCATAAAAATCGGCAGAGAACGTTATAGGGCAAGGAGAATGATGATGGATGTGACTTGACTGCAGGCGTATGAGATTTACATGAAATCATTGCATATAATATTTCGACAAACGTCATATTTCTTCGCTTATTTCACCTTGGATGGGTTACGAGTAGAAATTCTGAGGTTGAACTTTTCGGAGGTGAATATTCTCTTTATATTATCACGCAAGTATTCGGTACGTTCCAATCCGAAAGTTGTCTAGTATCATGGACTATTTTTAATTTAAAATATTGTATACCTACTTTATTAAACACTTTTGACCTTATAGAAAACTAATCATCATCATCATTCTCCATCTGATCTCTGCAACCCGAATGCATTTCAACGGCACATAGTATGTGTTTGCAGGTCACGGACTGATAAATAATAGTATTAAGATGTCAAATTTAGTACATTACCGGACATAGCAACATAAATATATGTATAAAATAATGTAAATATGTATAAACCTAGGTTAAGTTGTATTAGTGGTTAGTTGTATTCCGTTAAGCGATGAAGAGTATTTAGTTCTTAGGTATATTCTAGGTTAATTTCATTGCTTTTGTAGGTATTTAAGTATTTAATTGAGTACTCCTATATATATACTTCTCTTTTTCTAGGAAAAAAAAAAGATAATAAATACATATAAAGAATAATAGTATATAAGATTACTTAGAATATACATACATACCTATGTATAAAATAACTAGTTAATAATAATAATAATAAGGAGAAATAGAATAGAGTTACTCTGAGTACTTAAATAATAATATAATAATGCTTATGTTATGATGTATACTCAGTAACGATGATGTGGAGTCTATGTGTTCATTTTTGTAAATAGTTTAGATGTTTAAGACAAATTTGTAAATAGGCATTTTGTTTAGTATTTTAAGTGTATCCACTGTTAGAATGACAACAACATACCCACTTGTGTGTCCATTGTTAAATTAGTCATGGGGAGAGGTCAGGAGTCAACCGATAGCACACTGGCCTCTCACAAATCCCATTACAAAAAAAAAAAAAAAAAGCCTGGCCCGAATCCCAGGTTAAGTCACATTCCAACATCATCTGAATTTAAATTTTATTTGAATGTGGGTTCCATCACGATGATTTTGCTTCACCCTAAGATCTGTCAATAAATGTAGGTACGTGAGTAAAAACACATTGGCACATTGCGGGGATCGCACTCTATTCTCACGATTGAAAAACCTGTGTCCTAACCACTTGGCCACCGTCACTCTACAAAGCTAGTACTCTAGAGTGTAAACCAAAACAATTTACACAAATGTAACACCTGCATATTACAAGGCGACCGATGTGGCGCAGTGGTAGTGCGACTGCCTTTGACGCAGAAGGTTCCGGGTTCGATTCTCGGTGGGTCACTCACAAAGTTGATATTTATCACTTTGTGAATTTGTTCCCAGTCTGGTTAGGACATTGCGGGCTGAACCACCCGATTGTCCGTAAGTAAGATGGTTCCGTGTTTTGGATGGCACGTTCAGCCGTAGGTCCCGGTTGCTGTCTATGATCACTTAGACGGCGATCGTTACACAACCATGTCAGAAGCCTGCTACATGTAGAAGGCGGTTGAAAAATTCTGACACTAGGCTTCATCGGGTCGTTGGACGACTCGGTGTCCCACACGCAAAGAAGAATCACAAGGTACTATAATTCTCTAAAACCGTAATTCACGTCGATATAATTCCTCACTAAAGTGTCACGTAAACGACTTTACTGCGAGTTTTGACGCGCCATACGTTACTGTAGTACTCCTATTGGACATTCTTCATACTGTCAACACGATGCGATATCGGGTGAGGATATAGTAGAATATTAAGCGTTTTCCATTCGTTTTTTTTTTCTTTTTTTGTCGTGTCGATCGGCTTTGGCGTTATTATATTAATTCGGACCAGAACTCAGCCAGACGCACTGCGGCGTCAGTAGCTTTTCTTTTTCGTGTGGGATACCAAGTGGTCCAACGACCCGATGAATTTTTCAACCGCCTTCTACAAGTAGCAGGCTTCTGACATGGTTGTGTAACGACCCCCGTCGAAGTGATTATAGACAGCAACAGGGACCTACGGCTTAACGTGCCATCCGAAACACGGAACTGTCTTACTCACGGACAACCTGGTGGTTCAGCCCGCAATGTCCTAACCAGACTGGGAACAAATTCACAAATTGATAAATATCAACTTTGTGAGTGACCCACCGAGAATCTAACCCGAAACCCTCAGCGTCAAAGGCAGTCGCACTACCACTGCGCCACATCGGTCAATTTCTATGACAGATGAAACCTAATGGGCATTTACTATCCTACCCCAATTGCCCAAACTCATGCACGCTTCAAGACACCCAGCCACCCCCTCGGAAGCAAATTCTAGAGGCGTTTTCGTGGCCCAGCACTGGAAATAAAATATTTAAATTGTTACTGTCCACTCAATGAAGAAAAAGTTCCATTTGGTTTTGGACACCTGATTTCTACGCGAAGGTGTCATATCATAGGCAACGAAAGGGCACCTCATTTTTACTCGTGCCATAAAGGCGACTGAAGGACAGATGAAGTCCCTGTGCAATAACAACACCTGCCTGCAGATGTCGCGAGCGAGTATGGAAAATAATATCCGAATGAGAATTCCAGTCGACTGGCTGCAGGCTCTGGCCGTTGTGTGAAGTGTATGCGTTAATTTTCTGATATTTTTTAATATTTTACCTATAGTCAGAACCATTCCATGATTTCAATAGTTGTTTTTTTGGTTTAGGTTGCGACATTTCAATGCTTGTCTTTTTGAAATTACGTATTTCCACTACTTAACTTCACAGATTCCCCGCTTATCGATCCTTTCATCAACATGTCGTCAGCCCAATCTGTTCGCGTGTGAATTAGGTGATCCAAATTTTTGTCTTTTCACATTCCATCCCTTGAGGGAATTCCGGGATGGCGTCTGCAGTGATTATGTGGAAGTTTGTGACTTCCCCTTTAGAAATAGGGTTCCGTAGTCAAAATATCTTTGGGTTATCGATGTGTGTTGTATTGTTACTTTCATCTAGATTCTGGTAATTGAAGTACGTATCCACAATAATAGTACTGAAAAATATTGCCAGGATAATCCTAGGTAGCAAGTTCTGGTGTTGAGATCATATCTAACAGCGATACTTTATGTCAGAAAGAAATATAAACTCTAAAATACTAAGGTATTTAAAAATTCTGTGTATTTCTTTTAAAATAAACCACCCGATTTTCCGTAAGAAAAATGAAACGGGGTAAAGCTACTCTAAACTAGCACCCCACGGCTACAATGATTTTGTACAAAAAGATATATAATAACTTACTGACATTCTAAATGTATTCGTAGTAAATCAACTTGGAAATAAACGATTCAAATCTTGAAAATTTGAGCTACAGAACCATCTGATTGTGCTTACACACACACACTTAAATATTTCCTTTTTTTGGATCGGATTCCTAGAATTTCACCGCCTCCGTTTCCTTTAATGAGCTTAGTGAATTTGCTACAGTCGTTAGTGAGGTAGTTTATTTTTATGGCAAGTTTTTTTTGTGCGGAACCATAAGCGTTGCGCTGCGGTTTCGTTTTTATCAGTGGCTTAATGAGCTTGAACTAATTATGATGATCATTTATGAGTCTCTGGAGACCTAGTAGTTATTAAAGAAAATAAACATACTTAAATACCTGTTTGGGCATACGTACCCAAATAGGTAATATTAAATAATACGGGTAAAATTTTTAGGTAAGGTAATATAGATGTTACCGGAAATGTGTGAATTCTTGTATAATATATTGTCTAAGAATTGTATACAATGTCGGATTACATACACTTCCAATAAAGAAATATGACACCAGCTTCAAAAAGTAAGTCTCTTTCCTTTTCGATCCCGTAAAGAAAAACAGACGATGACAGTTAAGTTCATAAAATCCAAACATTTCCTTTGACATTGAATGATTATTGAATTGTTCACGTTTTCAGCCTACAATCGGGCAGAATAACACGAAAATAGGGCTAACACTGCGATTTTTTTAACTTTAACTATAACAAATCGTGTTTTGGGTCCCAGAGTTTTGTAGCATATATCTTGAAGTAGTACTAAAAATAATTTCGTCTTTTTTTTTGGAGATATCGCTGAATGGTTGAGAAAATTCCGAAAATTACTTCACTTCTTTGGGGAGTGCATTTTGGTCTTAATGGCACTTTTCTATGCTTGTAAATAAAGTTTTGGTCCTTAATCTCCTTTATTTTTTGGACAAATGCATTTTTATGTACTGACCGATCTTCCAAAGTTATTTGTTTTTAAAGGTCTTGGGGTTTTATTATGCAAGAATAGGATGTTGCAGAATTTATAGAAGTCTAGCATTAGGTGATACTTTCTTTTACTTCATAAGTTTGTTGATTCACAGATTAGATATATCATGCGCGCGCCACCCCTCCGCTACAAATGTAACCTTTTGTTCTGTGGTTACATTCCTACATAAAAAAAAATAACGTAATTTTAATGCACCTCCTTGAAAAATTTCTTAAAATTAAAAAAAAATCGTCGTAAAATTTTGCCAAGACATGCTAAAAAGTTCAATTTTGACGATCGCAAAATAATCTTCCCCAGAATTAATTACACAAGAAAGACACAGTTTTATCTCCCCCTTTGTGTGTGAATTGTTGTCAAAGTTGGCAACTCTTCCAAAAGTGCCAATTAATTACGCCTTTACACAAATTACTGGGGAGAGTTTCAGCGGCGCCAAACATGAAGTACTTTGACAAAGTTCTGAAGAGCTGTTCGTTGTAGGCTTAAGTATAAATAAAAACAAATACTGCTTGGAACCCTTTCAGGAAACATGGAGACAGGTGGTACTGGGTACGTCAGGAGTGGCGGCTTCTTCTTCTTCTTTTCGTGTGGGACACCAAGTCGTCCAACGACCCGATGAACCCTAGTGTCAGAATTTTTCAACCGCCTTCTACAAGTAGCAGGCTTCTGACATGGTTGTGTAACGACCGCCGTCTAAGTGATCATAGACAGCAACCGGGACCTACGGCTTAACGTGCTATCCGAAACACGGAACCATCTTACTTACGGACAATCGGGTGGTTCAGCCCGCAATGTCCTAACCAGACTGGGAACAAATTCACAAAGTGATAAATATCAACTTTGTGAGTGACCCACCGAGAATCGAACCCGGAACCTTCGGCGTCTAAGGCAGTCGCACTACCACTGCGCCACATCGGTCGTCAAATAGGAGTGGCGGCAAATAGGATTATTTTCGCGATACAATTATTATGTAGGAATTGGCCGATATTCCACAAGTTTTAATATTAAAATTTCAAATGAGTGCCAGGCGAAAGATTAATTGTGTTATTTTATCTACATATACATAGGTGTTATATACATTTTTAGTAATTTTACCGTGTCATCAATTTGTACCATTGTTTACCTGCGCACACCGTGTCCTCTGGATTTCTCAAAGGTTGACTGGTAGAGATCCCTTAATGTAATAAGTCCGCCTTTGTGCTCACACATTCCATTAGTTTATTTAAGTGTTTTTTGTAACTACTTCTTGTTTGGTACAATAAAGTTATTACTTACATACATACACTAATAGTAGATTACGAATCTTGTGCCCGTATTTATAAACCGCACTGAACTTGAGATCGATCTTGAGTGTTGCTTTGAGATCCTGTTAGTATTGACTGACATTTGTCAAAATCACTCTTGAGATCGATCTCAAAGTTGAGTGCGCTTTATAAATACGGGCCTAGGTATGTAACCTAACAATAGCAACCGAGGATTTTTACGTCCGAGCGAGACGAGCAAACATCACCACACGGGATCAGGTAGATGAAACATTTTTATTTTATTAACGTTAACTTCTGTTAACAACAACAACAACATTTCAATGTTGTTGTAAATTTTATAAAAGACATGACTTAAATATGACTGAAATAATACTTGTTTTAAAAACGTTTTAAAGCTACCGTAAGATAAAACAGACGTTGCACGTTTTGGGTTACAATATTTTTACACTTTCGAATTCATTTACAAGAAACGATCCAGCTATAATCGACTGCACTATCGTTTTCTTGACGTGACACACACACAAATCACGCCTATGTCCCTGGCGGGGTAGACAGATCGTTAACGACCGTAAAATTACGGTCTTTATCGCCTAGATATGGTAGACATTAGAATTAGGCACCGTCTAGAACCCCAGATCACTTAAATTTGGTCTGAAGTATATGTCAAAGGCCACGTTAATCAAAAAAATATAGGGAGTTGCTGGGTTTTACTATAAGGTTATCTCTTTGGTCGGACTGTCAAAATGCAGTAAAAAAATCATACCAAGCCACCGAACCACGCCATCTATATTTTCTTTTAAATAACTCCTACATATAAGCTGTCATATAGGAGAAAGACTGTCAATGAGAACTTCAAAAAATATTCAAAAGTATGTCAAAACATTAATGTGCAAAGTATCAATTAAAAGTAACGAACAAGCGATTTCTGTTTTCAAAAATTATCAGTCTAATCTGAGGATCCGATTTTAAAGTCGCATCTTGTAAAAACTGTTTTACACCTTCATCTCGGATGTCATCATCAGAACGACAGCTGACGAAACGGGACGTCGGAACCCCATCAATTATACTAGTTTTTTTATTAGTGACAGTTCCGTACACATTATGAGGTGTTTTTTTTTTATTTTGACAGTTCTGCTACTTACTTTTTGTTTTGTGACAGCCCTGTTACGGTAGTCGTAGTGTGATGTTTTCCGGTGCGAAGATTGAAGTTATATTTAGTGGAGATTTTTTCAGTGGTTTTTGTGTGACCCACCTTATAGATTTTTAACAAAATAATAATATCTTGAATTAACTTTTATTACCTGAATTAGTCACGATGACTAGCAGGTCAAATGTCCCATTTTTTTTAAACGATATTTTATATAAAAATGCGTATAGATGACGTCATATCTGTCTTTTTTCATGGCGTCCAATACTTACTGTTATATGATTTTTCTGTATAATGTAACATTGAATCTTTCAGAAAACCTACAAAAGCAGTCTGTAGTATTTTTGAGCAATAGTTTTAAACGTGCAACTTTTGTATTTTATTAATAACCCGGTCATCTAGCGACTTGGTGTTTAGTCGAAAATTCTTGGTTCAATTTTACGAAGAATATTATTTTATCTTATCTGCTAAAATATACTTATAAAAATGTGGTAGGTATAAATAACTTTTCATCTCCTCTATTCAAAAAACTACGCTTAAGGCACACAATATATTATAAGTGCAAATGAAATAGGCAATTTTAAACCGGAGGGTAAAAATTAAATTTGAATTTGGAAAAGTATGTTTGCACCCCTAGTGTTTACCTCATTCCTACCAAAATTTGAAAATAAAAGAAATGTGTCATATTTTATTTTTCTTTTATCGCCATTTATGGCAATCAATGGTCATCGAGCATACAGCCTCTCAATTTTCTTGCAATAATATTATGAAAATAAACGAATGATGGTGCGTTTGTAACTATTTGATGTCTCGATAACGTATTTTCTTAGGTGAAGTGTAAAAGTAACCGTGAAGAAACGATAATGAATGGAAAACGGCAAGGTATTTGTTGTTTTTCTCATAGAGTGTGATGAAAAGTAGTATGCATAACTCGGTCCTAAAGTTATTTATCCTCGGATGACGTCTTCCATAATCATTTTTCTAGTAAACAAAGGAAAATGGACCTTACGTCATAGCATTTACTCCAAGGCCACAAACGTCACAGAGGTCATCCTATATTTTTTATGTATTTTTTTTTTATCTGTGATGGGCTTACTCTTGACCCCAATCTTACCCTAAAGCAGAGATGGGATCTACGGTGGAGCGAGCTTGCCCAGAAGATGCCTATTCACTCTAGACTTAAAGAGATTCAGGTTATATGCACTCGGAAATACAGACGCAGGCAGGGAATTCCATTCTTTAGCCGTGCGCATAATGAAAGATGATTTGAAGCGCTTAGTGCGTAATGTGGGTATTTAAGAGACTTTAGTGATTCAAAATAACTTTAGTCCCTCGTCATAAAAACTACTATTATCTACTTATAGCAGTCGCAAAGACCTGATACTTACTAGAAAAACCTAGTCGTTGTAATTTTAAGTACCTAAGTAGATATCTTTTATTATTAGATTGCAGACTATGATAAAATTACGTATCTAAATGACGTCTATATTTTGATAATGATAGGATTCTCTCATATACATTCGATTTTTCTACTTCTTGTTTAATTTATTAAGATAAGAACACAAAGTTACAAAATACAGTGTGGTCAGCCTGGCCAGCCTCGAAGCAGTGCCTTTATTTTAATTTTATCCCACTCGTGCCGCGTTTTTACTAAGAAGATGACTAATCCATTTATTCAGTGCCGTGTGATTTTGGCTTAAAATGGCATCACCCCAAATCTTTCCCGCGGGTGTCGTAAGAGGCGGCTAAGGGAATCGAGAGTATTGTTGTATTACAATTTTTAGGCGATAGGCTGACAACCTGTCACTATATTGATACACATGTTTTATGAAACAAAAACAAACCTTGGAAAACAATCCTCAAAAATGTCAGATGTGGTGATAGCGACCGTATTCTTACGGCCGTAAGTATGTATGTAATCTACTTGGAAATAAACGATTGAACTTGAATTTCTACTTTTAGTACCTATCAACTTAGGTAACTAAAGTAATATTAATGAACAATACATAGAGAAATCTCATTTCAATCACCACGAAACAGACGTAGCGACAGCTGAGTGACATAACACGGTAACAACACGGGTGAACACAGGCCCAAAAGACAGGGGCCTGTCCACACCCGACTTCTGCGATTGTCCTACACAGTAAGTCCATTAGCCGGCTATGTCAAGTCACCGTATTGACAGATGATGCCATTTCGGCCGGGAATCGAATCCGGGCCCGCACTAGGGGAGCCTAACGATGCGTATGATTTATTACTGTCATTACTTCAAATCAGGATCAAATGGGAAATATGCTAATTCAGTTTCGTTGGGAATTAGCATTTGTACCCAAAGCTCAAGATCTGATTTCGATTGGCTTTTATAAGGCTGAAAGCATGTTCCGGTTTTGTAAATAGTCTATTCATTTTGCAATAATTGCCTACGTGGATGATTCTTTTCATTACAAGATTTTCTAAAGATCGGGAAGACTGCAGTGGACTGTTGTGAAAAGAAAGATATTTTTTTCATGTGGCAGATTTAAAAGAAGAAGTATTCAAAAAGATGAAGAATAAAGAAAAAGTATTCAGAAAGAAGATAAGTACATCTGATGTAACCTTTTTTTCATACTTTTTATTAAATCAGGAAGTGGAATTTAATATGTAAATAGTGACTCAATAGGAAGTCATGCCGAAAAAACGTCCTATTCCCACGGGAAAATGATTAAAAGTGGGTGTAACCACTAGTATCTTTTCAAATTGAAGTCCAATGTTCAATTTACAATACATTAGTGTATGTAGCTATACGTGTGGTATGAAACTTATCGTGCTAATCTTATCATACTTGATCCAATTTCAAATAGCCCCTTACTTGCTTAGAGCTATATCAATCGGATTTAGCTTTATTATCTATTTGTTTTGTGCTGCTTTTAGCCATAATGCAACAAAAGTTAACAGAAAATACAATAAGGGACAAATTTACATTAGTTTTTCATACAAATACCTACTACGAAAAACCAGTACCTACCTACGAGTACAAGTTGATCCTATCAATATGGGTAGTTTGATGTGCTACCTCTCTCTTTTTCGTGTGGGACACCGAGTCGTCCAACGATCCGATGAACGCTAGTGTCTGAGTTTTTCTACCGCCTACTACAAGAAGCAGGCTTCTGTGCTACCTAAAATACCTACGTGACAAATACCGATGACTGTTTTATTCCGAACAGACTACATGTAAAAAAAGTAATTAATTACAACACCCTCTTGTGTAGGTACGTAGATATACTTTTTAATTGGGTAAATGTTACGTTGCAATTTTTCCCCAAAATTAACGAAAACAAATGATTTATTTTCATGCCGAAGTCAGGATTCTCTCTGAATAAATACAACTCATCATCATCAGAGGGATTAAAAATTTTCGTTTCATTTATTTTTTATGTGTAAAGTACTGGGAGTCAATTTCTGAAACATCGTAATTAGATACCGTGCACGAAAGTCCAGAACGACTGGTCTAAAACACGTTTTAAAATTTTTACTACTTGATGTTTTTATAGTCAAGGGTATGTATGAATATTGTAGGGTATGTGGGAAGCGATAAAAGAGGTAGAACGTGCGATACAGGCATAATTAGTACCTAGCAGATTTTCGCATAAAACGAAAAGGTTTTAGAAGTTGAGCTTCAGGTGGATGCATATATGATCATAATATTATGTAAAAAGGTAGCTATTATTATCAGCTGTCTGTGTCCTTAAACAATACACATGAAACTTTTGAGTCCCTTAAGTCGTCTACGACACCCTCGGAAGAAACAAATGAGTATAAACTATTAGGTATCACCGTGGATACACATTTAACGTGGGAAAAGCATGTAGAAATCGTTAAGTCAAAACTGTCACAATTTACTTACGCACTATCAATTCTCAGAGCAAACACCGACCACGAAGCCTCGCTAGCTGCATATTACGCTTATGCCTACGCTTGGATGAGGTACGGGGCCGTGCTGTGGGCGGATAGTCCAGCGGCGCATAACGTGTTTATATTGCAGAAAAAATGCATGCGTATTCTTTTTAACATTAAACCGCTTGATAGCTGTAGACCCTATTTTCTAAAAGAACAAATACTACCGTTTCCCTGCATCTTTATCTTAGAAGCAGCAACTTTTGTAAGAAAAAATATTATTTTATTCCAATACACCGAAAGCGCTAGAAGAAAACATCTCATAGAATTGCAAAAAGGTGGAATGAAAATATTTAAAAGGGGACCACATTACAACGCAATTACAATATAGAATAAACTGCCTAAACAACTTAAACAAGAAAAAACTGACAAAACTTTCCTGAAACAGCTCAAATCTTTTCTATTAACTAAATGTTATTATTCGAAAAATGAATTCCTTAATGACAAACTAACATAACATAATATTATAAATACTAACCGCGACATCAACCTTAAAATACACTCATAAAATTTTACTTATTACATGTACTAATTATCAGAACTATTAATTAATCTTAAAATTATTGACTACCTTATAATGATTGTTTTCTTTTATATTTTGACATTATTTAGTTTTTTTTTTATTGTATAATCACATTTCATATAATCATATAATCACAATTCACAGGCCTGACATAATTTGCAACGCCCTCTAACAAGGGTTTGTGTACTATGACTTTTATGTAATATTATAAGACCTTTCTCTGTATGTACATGAATGCACAATAAATGAAATTGAAATTGAAATTGAAATTGAAAAGAAATAGGGTGATTATAAGGTTTTTGGGTGGGTTTCCTGTCCGGTTGATTAACATGTAACATGTAAATATTTTTTAAATATTGACTTTAATTTGGTTTACTTCATAGAAAGATGGTGATGGCGTAAGTTAGATACTGTGTGGTCAGCCTGGCCAACCCCTAGGCAGTGCCTTTATTTTTATTATTTATCCCATTCGTGCCGCGTTTCTGCAAGATACATAATTTTTTTATAAAAAAGAGAAAATTGTGTCTGACAATGTCGTTTGTTACAATGCGCAATGAGTAATTCATTTATTCAGTGACAGTGTTGTATTGAGACAAACTGACTTTATAAAAGAATTCGTTGTGAATCTACTTGGAAATAAACGGTTGAAATCTGAAGTTGCCAATCGCCTTTACACGGCTCTGTTCCTTTTATGCCGTGTGATGCCGGCTTGGAATAGCATCACCCCACATCCTTCCCGCGGGTGTCGTAAGAGGCGACTAGCGGACTCGAGAGTATTGGTGTATTACAATTTTTAAACGACAGGCGGACAACCTGTCACTATAGTAATACACATGTTTTCTGAAACAACCTTGAAAAACAATCCTCAAAAATGTCAGACATGGCGATAGCTACCGTATTCTTACGGCCGTTAACGCTCTGCCTACCCCGCAAGGGATAAAGGCGTGATATATGTATGTATGTATGTTCCTTTTATCCCACCAATACTTCAACTTACGTGGTAATGCATAATGGTGTTCATGTCAATAACCAATCGTAGGATTGATAGCATATCATTTAGCTACCTACGTTCTTCGTTTATACAATGTGACATTGTTTCTTACTTACTTCGTCTTGTGTGTTTTAGATGGTACACATTATTCACAATCAGAAACCCGTACAAAGTACAATACGCGTACAAAGAAAAATCAGAAACTTATCTACATTGTCTTTTTTTTTTAATCTAGCTAAATCAGAAAATTTTATATTTAGCGTGGTCCCACATTCTAATGCACGACGCTGCGCATTTTTAGCGCTCGCAACACATGCGTTTTTCTGAAGCTAGGATATTTCAAATTCGTTATGCTGAAAACCGACGTTGACGCAGGAGTAATGCAGAACTTGCGTTGATATAATATTTCTAAGCAATATATCTACCTGTTTTGCGCCAGCAGCGTCTATCAAGTGAGAGACTCACCCTAAATGGTAGAAAATAATAATTAGTAATACCTATATTAATATAAATAGTATTTTTCTTGCTTTATCCCGTTCTCTGTAGGGGTCGGCTACCTAACCTAAAGGATTTTACGTGGAACAAAGTTTTTACACAGGGCAACTGCCATCAGCTGACCTCTGCAACCCGAAGGCTAACCTGGCCCGAATCCTAGTCAAAGTCCAAGTCTTAAGTCACATTCAAATATCATCTGAATTCAAGTCAAAGTAGAAAAACTGTTTTTCTAGAGTAGAACTACATAATATAGGACGTACTCCACATGCAGTCTACGGCAAGAAGGACACTTTATTCATAAATAATAATAAGTTATATAATTTTGCCGTGTGATGCCGGCTTAAAATAGTAACACCCTATTTCCTACCTGTGGGTGTCGTAAGAGGCGATAGAGAGACTTGAGGGCTTCAGGTGTATTACAAATTTAAGGCGATAGGCTGACAACCTGTCACTATAGTGATACACAAATTATCTCATACGGCTCTCTATATTTGTCAGAAGTGGCGATAGCGACCGTATTTTTACGGCTGTTAAAGCTCTGCCTGCCCCGTAAGGGATAAAGGCGTGACATATGTATGTATGTAATAATAAATTAACACTTGAGGTACCACAACACACCCATGCCTTCCCCAAAGTCATATTTCATAGTTATTCGTGTGTGTCTCGTCGGACATTTCTTTCCCCAGAACCAATTTTGCTGATGCACTTTTTGTAGACCATTAATTATATTACGTATTAGCTATAGTACTACATGTGAAGTCTGCTGTATGTCCGAAAATATGACAGTAGCATGAAATAGTACATTATCGCAGTAGCCTAAAATAGACCAATTTTCGGTCGAATAATTGGTACTGGAAGAACGCGACGGAACCAAGGCTTTCCCAAGTGAGCGAGACCAGAAATTGGCTTTTGTCTTGAGGATAGTATAACGCTTTTAACATTACAAATTTACATTTTAATTAAAACAAAATTTTAAATTAACAGCATGGAGATAGTAACGTTAAATTTAATTTAAAAAATAAATACGCTGGAATATCACATTCAGCCTTTAAACTTTAAACATATTATGTAGCTACAGCTATAAAAACCTGATTTCACGAAGTATGAGAACCTTTTGTTAGGGCCAGGATTCAAGACCAAAAAGTTGTATCTATAGAATATCATCATTTTCATGTTTGCGTGCTTCTAAAATCTTGAGGACTTAAATGATTTATTTTATGTACCTATTTATAATCTTTTGAAATAATGACGCCATTTACGACCAAATGAAAGAAGATATAATATTGATTTTTCAATTTATAGGATCTATGGCTGTTTGCTGTGCACATTTATTTCGATACCCCTTATTACGCTGTAGATATTAATTTATATCTTGATAGTTTTAAAACAAATTAATTGTGATGCCAAAAAAGTATTTAATTTACCAGTAAAAAACTAGGGTCTTTCGTGACACTGTCGCTTCTGTACAACCTACTTTAACCGAAATTATTTTACTATGACTAAGCGAATGTTAGCATCGGTCTATTCGCGTTATGTCGCGTTTGCAAGATTCAAGATTAATCAAGTTTTATTTCCAAGTAGATTCACAATTAATACTTTTAGAATGTCAAGTACAAAATGTTCACTGGATAAATGCATTAGTAATTGTAAAAAACATGTAGGACTCAATTTTCTCTTTTTTATAACAATTTTAACGCGACTCTTCTAGAAGATAATACAGCAAGATATTTTTATGCGAAAAAATAGATGATTAAAAATTACTGTAGACCAAGAAAGAACCGCAAATATAGAGGAAGGTACGTCCGTAATGAGTAAAAACACGGAAAAATATTGGTTTAAAGAAATGACAAAAAAATGTATCAAAATGCATACTTAAGTTGGAGAGATTATCACAACTTTACGCCAATATTTGTCAATTCATAATTTATTAGAGTAAGTGAAAGTTATTTTTTCTTTCGGCATTGAATCAGACCGAATTTGGACTATTTTGAATATAGTTACAAAAGCCGCCCTTGAAACTTAAAACCAAGTGAGTCATTTGATGACTAACAATTTTTCAAGTTGATAAAAAACCACAATTGGGTAGAATGACAAGGTTAAATATAAGCAAATCCATTAGCTCCGCAATTCAGATTATCGGAAAATATTGGACACGATTTTTTTGTTTTTTAAATTGTGTAAATAATAACAATACAGATAAATAGGATAAAACAAGGAGAATGATGATAATGAGTACCAAAATTCCGCAGTTCAGGGCTCCTAACGTCACTTCTCTGTAAAAATCGTATAACAGGAGCGACGTCACGTGCGATTTCAACTATCTATATAGGTTCAATTATGTTAAATTTCAAATATCAATTATATATAGCTACGTAACAATATGTTTCGATGAAAAAAGAAAAATATGTTACTGCTTGTGTAATATTTATTTTTACAATCTGGGTTTATTGGGTCTCACAGGTCCAAACAGGAATACACCACCAAATACACAATGTCACTTAGTTAGTTCAGGGGTTGGGCGTACGTGACATATTAGCCTTATTCATCACATCTTATACGGCATGTGTAAAATATGCGTATAGTTTTACTTGATTACCACTGTGTGCACGCCCCCTTATAACTAATGGATAGTGATTAGTTTATGAGTAGTTTATGCGTTTGGTTAGAGTTAAAAAATAGTCGCGTCCAGGCTGGCAAATGAATGGCTGAGTAAGTAATTGGTTTACATAAAAGTAGCTTCTGCGCCCGTTATTACTCATTTTCCCGTATGAATTAGTGGTTTTCCCGGCAAGTATTAGACATATAAACCTTCCTCTTGAATCACTCTATCCTAAAAAAAAAACTGCATCAAAATCCGTTGGGTAATTTTAGAGATTTAAGCAAACATACATATACATACAGACGCGAAAAGCAACTTTGCTTTATGTAGTGAAGTATATGCCGTGTGATGCTGGTTTAAAATAGCATCACTCCATGTCTTTCCTGCGGGTGCCGTAAGGACTAATAGACGTGGAGTTCATGAGTATTACAATTTTCAGGCGATAGGCTGACAACCAGTCACTACAGTGATAAGCAAATTATCTGAAACGGCCCCCAATATTTATCAGACATGGCGATTGCTATCGTATTTTTACGGATGTTAACACTCTGCCTACCCCGCAAGAACAAATAACTCTCAGGCAATTAGACAGGTTTAGGAAAAGCGACGCCGGCTTAGAAAGAATTGTATCACTTCTACTCGTATTAAGTGTCGTAAAAACGAGGGTTGAATGTATCCATCATCCAAAATATGGCCCGCAGCGTTCACCATGCTTGGCCATGGATAAGCGAGCGCAGTGCAACATAAAGCACTCAGAGGAATTCATCCCGTTGCATTTCATGATTCTCACAGAAAGAACTGGGGTACATACATACATACATAAATCACGCCGTTATCCCTTGTGGGGTAGGTAGAGCGTTAACGATCATAAGCTTACGGCCGTTATCGCCACATCTTAAAAGTATTGAGAGCCCTTTCAGATGATTCGTGTATCACTATAGTGACAGGTTGTCAGCCTGTCGCCTAAAAGTTGTAATACACCAATACCCTCGAGTCCCTTAGCCGCCTCTTACGACACCCACAGGAAGGATGTGGGGTGTTGCTATTCTAAGCCTGCATCACACGGAGTTTATCCCGTTGCCGTTGCATTTCATGATTCTCACAGGAAGAACTGGGGTGATGCTATTTTAGCCAGTATCACTCTATCGCAGCACTACACCAAACTTCCGTTAAGCACTCTACAACTTGGAACTTTTCTCGTATCGTTTATTGCTGCTGCCAAGTTTTGGAGTATTTTAAAATCGCAAACTCATGAACATGTTATTATAGGTTTTCAAGTGTACACTACTTACATCGTCGTCGTCGTCGTCGTCTCAGCCGATAGACGTCCACTGCAGGACATAGGCCTCCCCCAAGGATCTCCACGATGATCGGTCCAGCGCCACCCGCATCCAGCGGCTTCCCGCGACCTTCACCAGATCGTCGGTCCACCTTGTGGGAGGCCTACCTACGCTGCGTCTACCGGTCCGTGGCCGCCACTCGAGAACTACTTACATACATACATACATATATCACGTCTTTATCCCTTGCGGGTTAGGCAGAGCGTTAACGGTCGTAAGAATACGGTCGCTATCGCCACGCCTGACATTTTTGAGGATTGTTTTCCAAGGTTGTATCAGAAAACATGTGTATTACTTTAGTGACAGGTTGTCAGCCTGTCGCCTAAAAATTGTAATACACCAATACTCTCGAGTCCCTTAGTCGCCTCTTACGACACCCGCGGGAAGGATGTGGGGTGATGCTATTCTAAGCCGGCATCACACGGCATACATTACAGTACATTACTTAAAATATAATTAGGTTTTTTAAATTATAAATGTTTTTTTCTATAAATACAGGGGTATTTTTTATGAAAAACGTACTCGTGACCGAGCCACCGTAGAAAATTTATTACTTACCCAACTAAAATGTATGAGAAAGCTCAATCTTCTTTGCAATTTTGAAGACCTCATAGTAAATTTTGTGTACAGTCACAAAAACTTAACCCTGCAGCTGTACATACTATAAAATATAATTTAAGAAAGGTAAAACTCTTTTTTACAGAAAAAAAATGTCTCAGCAAAGAGCAAGGGCTTAAGCTTTTTAATTTCTTCAAATAGACAAAGTTCGGAGTGCTTTTAAGCACCTGTCACTCGACAATAGGACAGAGGATTACAAAGTTGAAGGAGCACCTCGTTTTCAGTAATAGGAAAACTTGGTGCCATCTTCAATAGGAAATTTTCTTTTTTTTATTCTTTTAATTATGAATCTAGTCACTGGATAGATGGCGCTAGTCACTGCATGGCAGACTGTCAGTCACTGTTTTAGTCGTTTGGCTTTGGAATTTACACTAAAATCTAGTAACATAGTCGGTTCAACTATGTATCGAGTTTTTGGAATACTAGTTTTTTTTTATTCTCAAAAAGAAATCCTATTACCAGGGTTATAAATCCTAAGTACTCCTATTCAATATATAATGTATTGGGTTCTGAATTATAACCGGTGTAACCGGCATAAAAAAATACCGCTTTAACTTGAGGGGGCTTGGCAGAGACCCACAGGGCATTAAGCGTTTAGGACAATATGCGTGTAGGCCATTATGCGTTTAGGCCATTATGTGTGTAGGTCATTGTGCGTTTAGGACATTTTTAGGATGTAGGACATTATGCGTCAAAAAAGAGGCGGTCAAACGGTGTTGGGAACCAACTGGTTTCAAAGTTGATTAAAATATCAGTGATGGGCCGAACATAGGTTTAACCGAAACCGAATGTTCAGCCGAATATTCGGTATAAAGTTTGCCAAACCGAATATTCAGCCGAATCATCCGGCAGGAAATGATGTCCAATATAATATAATATGATATAGTATAAAACAATTCTGTTTCTAAAGTTGTTTGTCAAAAACGGGACCCGTCTTTAGCAGGATCATCTCTACTCATACTAATTTCCTTACTTTTTATTTATATAATTGTTTATGTTACACAAGATAAAACACAGGACAACCACATTAAGACAAACAACATTGTAATACGTTGTAATACACATGAAACCCTCGAGTCCCTTAGTTGCCTCTTACAACACCCGCAGGAAGAATTGGGGTGATGCTATTCTATGCCGGCATCACGCGGCAAATTCTATCCCGGCATCACACGGCAAACAACACAACAGATACAACTTATTTCTAAAAAGAAATCTCTTCCAGCAGTCCTGCGGTAGAGGGATAGCATGAGGTGAGGCTGACAAATCGTGCACAATATTTACCTACTTAGACTTAATTAAGTATTGAAATTGATTGCATAATATTTATTAACCACCTTATTAATATTATTTTCAGCCAGACATGTCCCACTGCAGGGCAAAGGCCTCCCTCTCTTTCCTCCACTTTTCTCTATCCTGGGCTGCCTCCCTCCATTCATTCATGGGCTTAAGTATGTAGCTCGTCTTTCCACCTTTTTCTTGGACGACCACGTGCCCGTTTTGCGTTAGGAAGGACATAAGTAGTTGTTCCTTTTGCCCATAGTGTAGTAGGCATTCTGGACACATGTCCAGCCCAATGCCACTTGAGATGTGCTGCCTTTTGACCTACGTCGTCTATTTGTGTACCGAGAACCAGTATAACTTGATCCCTTCAGAAGGTAGGTAGCTTGAAATTTTGCTGAAAGTTCAAGATAATTCACTCGGTATGCAACTTTCCCGAAAGAGAAAAAGTAGCTTTAATTCAATTAAATGAGATAACTTACTTTTTCTCTCTGGTTTTCCTTATCCTCGTAAGAAAGAGTTTTTATCTGTGGCTTTATGTTTTATCAATGTCAAAATGGCACATTTTCCTTTAAAATTAAGTCAATATACAACTTTTGCAAAAATGAATAACACTTTAGCAGTGGCACTTATATTGTTCTTTTTGCAACTATGTTGTGCAGAACGCTATGATAAATACAGTATTTACAATGTTTACATCAGAAATGAAGAAGACATCAAATTAATCAATACTTTTGATAGAACCACGTATATCACAAACATAATATACACGGAAACACCTCTGATAATAGGGACAAATCAAGTCCTGGTACACAGATACATTGAACCAGAATTCAGGGCAAAGACAAGTTTCTACCAAGTCAAAACTAAGCGGATTTCTCCATCGGCGCAGCAGTAAGTTAGCATCATCTCACTGAATATTGAGATATATCACATCTGAAAACTTAATCAGCCATAAGGGTGCGTCTCCATTGAAGGAGGGCTGCGCTAAACTAAGTTAAGCGCGGCATGAATTGACTAATCATGAGCCTCAAAATCCCCGAATCACCGCCCAGTGGAGACGCTCCCTGATTAGTCAGCTCATGCCCCGCTCAGCTCAGCTTAGCGCAGCCCCGCTTCAGTGAAGACCCACCCTAAAACATCTTTTGCTAGACACATAGTATTGCTCGTCATGATAATTTACTTACTCATCATCATCATCATTATCTGACACTAGGGTTCATCGAGTCACCGGAGGACTCAGTGTCTCACACGAAAAGAGAGTGATCATCTTTCTTAGCCATTAAACATCCCCTGTTTCACATATGCCTCACTTATTTGTTCATCACAATTTTCAGCTATGATACATCTATGTGATCATGATCAGGGACCACATTAAACGCACGTGTATGTAACATAAAAACCTAAAATATGCATGCACGAAAAGTGCATTAAATATGCACCAAAACCGCCAATATATGCAAGAAATGCAAGATCTAACCATAAGTTTTACAAATGAAAACAAAATGATAATATTTTTTCTCAAAAAATCAACAATATTTAAGCACATTTCCGCCGCGCGTTGATGATCCAAGATAATCAGTTATCCAGAAATATACTGTTGGTTTTTCGGGAGGCAATTTAACAAATTTTGACAAATCAGCAAAAGCAGCCTCGCCTTCAGCACACCTCGGTCAGACACTCCCATACAGCGGGTTTGTTTTGAATATTGGAAAAGGCTCAAATATTGTTATTTTGGTATCGCTCTCCCTCTCGTTCGCGCTTTAGCTCTCCCTTATCATTTCGCACTTCCTCTCACTCTCACACTCGCTCTGGATTTTCCTCTTGCTTTACTTGCCTCTCACTTTCCCTCTCGCTGTCGCGCTCACCCCCTCTCGCTCTTTCTCATTATCGCTATTGCTCTCAGTCCCTCTTGCTTTCTCTCTCGATCTCCCTCACTCTCGCTCTCCCGCTCTGCCTCTTACTCGCCCTCGCCCTCGCTCTCGCTCTTGCTCTCACTCATCCTCCCGCTCTCTTTTCAGCTCTCGATCTTCGCCTTCGCTATACCAAGCTCATGCCCGCTCCCAATAGGGGATCCCTTTTTCATTTCCCATTCCCTTTTTCACCATCTCTCTCTTCCAGTTCCTCTCTTTCTCCCTCTCCGTGTCATGTCCATCGCCGTTATAAATATTAATTTTAAATTTCTTCCACGTAAGTTGAATTGAAACAAATAATATCAAAGTAATAAAAATTTTCAAACCCCTTTCAACCCGTTTTACCCCGCAGGGGTTGAATTTTGAAACATTCTTTCTCAATAGATGTTATTCTTGCTTGAAGAATACGCATGCAGGTTTCAAGATTTGATCGCTCACGTGTGAAAAACTATTATTGTAAGTCTATTAAAATATCTCTTTCTTGGTTAGTTAACCTACCTTATATAATTCCAGAACCTTTGACGAACAACTCCACCCACGGTATAATGCAATTGAATCTATTAAAAGTCTTGATGACATATACTCTTGGTTAAAGAAAATGGCTTCACAGTATGAGTATACCAAGGCATATTCTATCGGCCATTCAGCTGAGGGCAGAGAAATATATGCGTTTTCTATTAAGAAATCGATAAGACCAGATTATTTTTATTCAAAGGTAATTTATGCTATAGTTTATAATATAAACATTACACACACAATACACAAATCACGCCTTTATCCATTGCGGGGCGTTAACGATCGTAAAATTACGGTCGTTATCGCCACGTCTGATAAGTACCTATTGAGGGCTTTTTTCAGATGTTTTATGTATCACTGTAGTGGCAGGTTGTCAGCCTGTTGCCTAAAAGTTGTAATACACCTGAAACCCTCAAGTCCCTCAGTCGCCTCTTACGACACCCACGGTTAGGAAATGGGGTAATGCTAGTGTAAACCGGCGTCACACGGCAAGTTTTTAATATACATCAGCAAAATGCCTTCTACCTTCTACAACAGGATATTGGTCTACACAGACAAGTACCTCCTTATAACGCAACTTTAGCTTGTTTTATTCCAACAGTGCCCACCAAAGGCACCTTTTCCTTACTTAGGTACATTCAAACAGGTCAACATTGTGAGACAGTATCTGTACATTATGTACGCAATTATCTAAACATAGAGAACTGAAGCAAAAATCAATAGAATATGGTCTCAATGTTGTTATGATAATATTGGAAAGCACAATGCAAGGTTTAGTAGTTAGAGAAGTCGAACAGAAAGCTTTCAACGAATCCGAAAGAGAGTACTATTTACTACTAGAACTAGTGAAAAATTAAAAAATAATGTATTAATAATAAAATTAACATGAAATTCCAGCTAGAATAACATGAAGTGTATATTAGAGAGTACCTATATAGTTATAATTGCCCTTACAAAGATGAAATCGCTACAACGAGCCAATCTTATTTGTGGCAATGGGTTTGAGATGATAAAACTCGAGGTTTTTAATCCTTTATAGTTAAGAGTAGCTTCGAATTTGAAGGCTTGACTTCAAATATGTATATCACTATTAGCAGCATAAAAATGGGAGTCTATTCGAACTGACTCAGGCTCAGTTGAAAATTAAACCTCGAACTATAAATCTTACAAATAAAAAGCCTCTAAAGTTCAGGGATTGCATGCCTCGATTGAGTTACAAACCGCCCTAACAGAGGCGAGTTTTTTAAAAGGTTTGACAACCTCGAGTATGATAGCTGATATGGAAAATCACTGCTCAGCTAGCATGGACCGTCCAACTAATCTGATATAGTTGCGTTGGAAAACCTCGCCTCAACTATAATGAATGGTGTTGCGAACAACCACGAAAATCTAAAAAGTGCAATCAATGGTACTTAAGTAAACATCCCAAATACATTTTTCAGGCAATAATAGAAGCAGGTATTCATGGTAATGAATGGCAATCAACGTACAGTGTACTCCATATGATTGAGCAAGTGCTCAAAGCTCAAGGAGGTCAATTTGCAGCCTTGAAGAATAAATACTTTCTGTACTTCATTCCGGTCGCCAACCCCGATGGGTACGTTTATTCACAGAAATTTGTAAGTACCTACTACATACATACATACATTTATCACGCCTTTATCCCTTGCGGGGTAGGCAAAGCGTTAACGGCCGTAGGAATACGGTCGCTATCGTCACGTCTGACATTTTTGAGGATTGTTTTCCAAGGTTGTTTCAGAAAATCATGCCTATGGCGACAGGTTGTCATCCTATCGCCTAAAAATTGTGATACACCAATACTCTGGAGTAACTTAGTCGCCTCTTACGACACCCACAGGAAGGATGTGGGGTGATGCTATTCTAAGGAGGCATCACACGGCATAGCCGGCATCACACGGCATAACTACCTACTTCTTTCTTTAATTCTTCGCTGATCGGGTTGAGGTTGGAAATATTTTTGCCTGCCATGAGGTACCTAGGCAGGACATAACTTTTTTCAATAAAAAGATAATAAGTATCAATTGTTTTTTTGGGCAGGGTCTTTGGTGGGATGCCTATTTTGCCAAACCTTAAATAAACCATTTTACTACAAAAGGGTCAGTCCGCCTATATTGTAGTCATTGGCGTGTACCAAAATGCTTCTTCTTAGCGAATCGATTCTGGTGCTCAAATATATTTGGACCAATACTCGGCTACACGCACAGCGTTGTCCGTTGCTTTGTAGAGGTCCTCGCGTGTGCAGGTAGTTGGGCACGCGGGGCAAGACAATACCAAAATGCTTATTGGTATTCATAATAATACCCTGATTTCAGGATCGACTATGGATAAAGAACAGAAGAAAAACTGGTGAAAAAACGTATGGCGTAAACTTGAACAGAAATTTTGATTATAACTTTGGAAGTGAGTACGGAATTTTATTTAGAATACCCTGCGCATCAACTCCTGTTTCCTATAATTTATTTTCAATTACTTCTTAACTGTATAAAAATGTGCGATAAATTAAATATTTTCATACATTTTAGTCATGCAACTGGGTCACTAGCAAAAAGCCGGGATCCATATTTTGATCTAAATGGTATATTTAGATCAAAATATGGATCCCAGCTTTTTAAGTACACTTATTAGTGAGTAATACCAGAGAGTAGTTATCATCTAGGCTGGACGCAACTATGGACGACATGAAAGGCATAATCGCAAAATAAGGAGTGAAAATAAATTAGATCAAACCAAGTATAAACTAGCTTAATTAGGACTCCTTTTGAGGGTTTAAGAACCAAAAGCAATATAGCTCTAGCATAGCGTACCAGTACTCGGGAAGAAAACAGGGAAATACATTTGTATGCAAATCCTACACTTTATCCTCTTAAGAATTTTCGTGTTTCCAGAATTTGACTCCAGTAATGATCCTAATAGCCAGTACTTCAAAGGACCCTATGCATTCTCAGAGCCAGAGACGACATTTCTTAGAGAGTTTATCGCAAAAAAGGGAAACCAGTTAGCATTCTACTTGTCTATACATGGCCATGGTCAAAGGTTCATTCTACCGTATTCTGATAGCAAGAAGCACGTTGTCAACTATCATGAAGTGGTAAGTGTTTTGGTTTTCATCTTCTTTGGTATCATCATCACATCAGCCAATAGCATTCCTTTGCTGGACGTAGGTCTCACGCAGGATACGCCACAAGGCACGATCTCACTTTTGCCTTTGAGTTCCTACCAGCCGCTCTCTTTAAGTCATCGGTCCATCTGGCCGCGGGCTTCTAACGGTTCTTGGGTATTCACACACACACACACACACACACACATCACGCCTCTATCCCTTGCGGGGTAGACAGCGTTAACGGCCGCAATATTACGGTCGTTATCGCCACGTCTGACAAATATTGAGGACCTTTTGAGATAATTCGTGTATCACTATAGTGACAGGTTGTCAGCCTGTCGCCTAAAAGTTATAATACACCTGAAACCCTCAAGTCCCTCAGTCCCCTCTTAAAATGGGGTGATGCTATTCTAAGCCGACATCACAAGGCCCTTGAGTTGAGTGGTTCTTGAGTATACTTTATAGAAATCTTGCTGGTCCATTATAAGCTGGTAGCATCAGCCGAACGCTAATGTCCAGGAAATTCACGCGGAATGACTTAAACCCGAAGGGTGATTTCCTACGACCAAAACGATCTACAGTCCCGTGTCTTGTGATTGCAAAACAAAGACATTTCTTATATTGTTCACAAGTCTTCATTGCTATAGCATGATATCATCATCCATCATCATCATCATATCAGCCTATATCTACCCACTACCTCTTCTTTTCCTCGCCATCTACGCCGGTCCTGTGCCGCATCCACTGTCTACCGGCAGCGGTCACTAAGTCGTCCGTCCATCTTGCGAGCATAATTTTATTATTACCTAAATATTATCTTCTTTTCTGTATTTTCAGCAAACTCACGGCAAAAAAGCAATTTATGAAATCATCACTGAACATAAACGTCGACAATTTAACTATAAACCTTATAGAATAGGACTTGCCTATGAAATTTACGGTAAGAAAGTTCTGTTTTCTATGTACCTACTTGCCACTCTTCTATATCAATGATTGATCTCGGTTTAAAGGTACTTTTCATTCTAGGTAAACTATATTCTGGCGATAGTGCATCCTGGGTGAAGAAAACTTTTCACGTTCCGTAAGTAAACCTTAGAGTAAACGTATTTTTGACTATACATTTTCTAACAAATCTCATTTTCTATTGTTCACTTTATTTTATTTTTACGAGATTCATATCTAATGTATGAGTCTATGAATAAGAATGACCCGTAGATTTCATTACTATGCCAGAGAAATTTAGGACTGAAAGCTTGTTAGTACGTTCTAATTCAGCGGCCAAACATACATACATACATATCGAGGGGTTCCGGGCTATTTGTATTAACCGCCATTTTTTGGGATATGGACTTTTATACATATTTGGACTCAGCGAATTTTTCTGCGTCGTTTGAGCTCGGTTTGGTGATGATCGGAGCAAAAAAATGTCGCTTAATACAACCGTATTTTTTGGGCCTATTTCGAAGTGCAATGTATGAACCGGCACAAAATATTGTCAAATTTAAGGCTTGTATACTTAAGCTCACTACCAAATGACCACACAGTCGTTTAAACCTTTTTGCCTGGAACAATAATTTACAGGGTGCATACGTTCAACCATTTAGCCTGACCTTATAAATATATAGAAATGTCGCTTAAAACAGTTAGCCTCTTAGTAAAATTCATGTCAAATGTCGCTTAATACAATAAGCCGAATAAACAAATGTAGTCATATTTTTAGCCATATTTATCAGTTTAAGATATGGTATTTAAATTTATTAGCTTAGGATTAAAATATGAATAACTTTTTGGTAAAAGCAAGTACTTAGAGCTAGTATTTTCAATTCTAGGTACTAGCTTGGAACATGTATTAATAAATCTAGGCGGTTGAGTCATTTAGCCTGGAACAAAAAACCATAACCTCAGGCGGTAAAGTCATTTAGCCTGGAACAAAAACCCATTATCTCAGGCGGTTAAGTCATTTAGCCTGGAACAAAAATATTAAAATTTTGGGTCACTTTGTATTAAGCGCCATATATTTTCGTTAAAAAGAGGAATATCAGAAAAAAATATTAATCAAATTATAGATAATGAGTAACAGGAACAGAAATTTTATTTGTTGTGATAAAATAATGCGATTTGTTATAGTTATGATTTTTTTTCTGAAACTTTAAACTTTAAACTGCTCTGGTGTAAAGTTTCAAAAATGGCGGTTAATACAAATAGCCCGGAACCCCTCGATATATATCACGCCTTTATCCCTAGCAGGATAGGCAGAGCGTTAACAGCCGTAAGAATACGGTCGCTATCGCCACGTCTGAAATTTTTAAAGATTGTTTTCCAAGGTTGTTTCAGAAAACATTTGTATCACTATAGTGACAGGTTGTCAGCCTGTCGCCTAAAAATTGTAATACACCAATAGTCCCTTAGTCGCCTCTTACGACACCCGCGTGAAGGATGTGGGGTGATGCTATTCTAAGATATTCTATTCTATTTTAGATTTCATTACTATCCTGGAGATATTAAGGTCTGAAAGTTTGCTAGTACGTTCCAAATCACGCGGCATGATTAAGATCAACATCCACTTAAAGCGTGATATTTCACTTACACAACCTTTTCAACTTTAAGGTTCGTTGCTACCCTTCAAGTGCCTGACGAGGGTGAAATGGGTATAGCTTTTTCGAACGCCAACTTACCTTCGATTGCCAGGGAGGTGGCCCAGGAGGTAACCAGCTTCATGATGTCGACCAGATATTACCGGAGTTACGATACAGATGCTGACGCAGTGGGATTACTGCCATTGAATAGATCTGGTTCGCTCAGAGCACATTTTCTATTTTATCTGTCTTTGTTTTTGATGTTTTTAAATTAAATGTTTGACTGTTACATTGTTTTTTATTAATGGAGTGTGAACTTCTAATGCGGTAGGCTATTATTTGATAAATTTCTGTGTGTCGCGTGGTCATTCTCAATCTTTGAACGTGTAGGGGCGTACACAACGTGCCTCAAAAAATATTCAGAAGAAAATGTTCATCGCAAAATATGCAGCAGGTATTTTGCGTCAGACAAGGACGGTACGTAATAAATGATCTATCTATAAGAATGAGAAACTGTCTAGCCAATCACCATATATATAGATGGCGCTGAGCTAAACTGAAAACGTTCTAAGAAAAGTATATTATTTAGTGGAATATCAATATAACTAAAATGTCAAAATTTCAACTGAACAGTTAACACAAACGTCAGATAAAACGTATCCATATCAGGCACTTAGCTTACTGCGCATTTTTTGTTGAAGTTAGTATTTGTTGCACATTATGTTCATTTCAAGCCACGTGACGTGTACCACACGCGGCCTCACGCACGTGGGATACTTACGTCAGATCTTTGATAATTCTTTCGATAATCTTCTTCTTCTTCTTCTTCTTCAACCTATAGCCACCCAATGCTGAGTGTAGGTCTCCTCCAATGATCTCCATAATAAAATAAATGATCTTTCGATAATAAAATAAAATAAATAAATAATTTTATTTAAACTACACCTACATAGAAAATTTTCTATAGCTTAATGAAATGTAGAGAGGAACGTGGGTCATTGTTCACCAAGAAGCTTAAATACTACTTCTACAACACGTTTCAAATTAGCTGGAGGTAAAAATTCATACAAATCACTTTCCTCCTCAGGGGAGAAAAGATGCAACTGTCGAAGTTACGTAAAACGGAACGTAAATCTAACATATTCATAACGAGTTTATTGAGGTCAGCGTTTTCATAAAAAACAAACATTAACATTATTTCGAATTTTGAATGAATGAAATTAATAAATATCCTGGACAATTCACACAGCGCCATCTAGCCCCAAACTAAGCAAAGCTTGTACTTTGGGAACTAGATAGCTGATACTAATACGTACATACTTTTTTATTTGTAAATAAATACATATTATACATAGAAAACACCCAGACTCAACACAAATATTTGAAAATTTACTAAACAAATATTTGTGTCCGGTGGGGATCGAACCCACGACCCACGGCGTAGAAGGCTGGCATACTATCCGCTACGCCATCGGGACAGTCAATCCATAGCACGTATTATATCTATATCAAATAATGAATCCATAGCACGTATTATAAGTCAAGTCTATGATCGATAGTGTTGTATTGTATCTGGACTTTTTTTTCTTCCTTTCAAATTTAATAGTGTGTTTGCAAAGACAC
Source organism: Keiferia lycopersicella (assembly GCA_029255805.1). NCBI lineage: Eukaryota > Metazoa > Arthropoda > Insecta > Lepidoptera > Gelechiidae > Keiferia > Keiferia lycopersicella. The sequence continues at coordinate 3,078,919 of JARACZ010000024.1, forward strand.
TGACCTCAATAAACTATGGTGTAAAGATAACATTTGACAGGCCAGTAACAATAAATACCTAATAAATAATAACTCCTTTTATTATAACACGTGAGTGAAGTGTACGTCAACGAAGTATTCCCGTGTAAGTAATCAAAATGACAAATATAATAGTGTTGTGTCGCAGGTATTTTTTTCTATCGATATAAGTTTTGTTGTTTGAAGGTGAAGGAAAACATCGTGATGAAGGTTAGCCTTCGGGTTGCAGAGGTCAGATGGCAGTCGCTCTGTGTAAAAACTTGGTTCCACGTCAAATCCCCTAGGTTAGGTAGCCGACCCCGACAGAGAACGGGATAAGACAAGGAGAATGATGATGATAAGTTTTGTTGTTTTTAAACAGATCGGACGATGTTTAAATATTGGTAAGTTTATGGGGTCACGAGCCCTACTAAACGTGGATGGCGAAATTAAACTTAGTGATACAGACGAACAGCTATATTAATTTATATCAAAAAAGATTCCTACATAACTCACAGTCCTTATAATATAAAACACGAGAGGCTTTCCGGCAAAAACATAGACAACCACCTCCACAGTTAACATAGAGCCCTAACCTACTACATACAGGTTTAGATACATAGGTACAGGTTGTAAGAGACGGTGTAACGAAAACTTTGCAGGCGTGATCAGTCCATGAAACTGAACAAGTTTTTCTATGGGGGCTATGTTGTTAAACATATTTTTTTTACTTTCCATACAAAATTCCCAATCAGCTTACTGACTTTGTATGGAAACTCGATTTTTTTTTATGTTTTCTAACATAGCCCCCATAGAAAAAGTCGTTCAGTTTTATAGTCTGATCACGCCTGCAAAGTTTTCGATACACCGTCTCTTACACCCTGTAAAATAACGCTTCCACGGAGTATTAAAAAACTCTAGAATATTCCTGAATTCGACGGTACGACTTGATATGAGTAGGTAAGACTGGGGTCGCAGATGCTGCAGATTTGCTGAAGTAAAGTTGCTCTGTGGTTTTAATAATTTGATATTCCACTATCTACCACTGTATGTATCTGTTGAGGTGCATTTTAGAATTTTATACTTTGTAACAATTTAAATTCTGCAATTTTTTAGATTATCGATATCGCAATTACAACATCACTATTATTTTATTTGTTGATATGGTGGCTGATGTAAATGCTGTGAGCAAAAATGAAAACAATCTCTGCGGCCACGAATTTCTAGATTCAAACGGGTCCATAAAGTAAACAGTAAACCATATCTACTTTTGTAACAATGGGAATCCTATTCGTTCTGCTCATATTAGTTCCTACAAGCTTGGCTGCAAAGAGTTATACGAACTACACCTTGTTCAGAACATTGCCTTCATCCGAAAAACACCTTGAATTCGTGAAAAATATTTCTCAAATTGTGAAAGTGGATTTCTGGAGGCCTCCAGGAATGTTGAACAAACCTGTTGATATGCTCATAGATCCTGATGGAAAGAAATTGTTCATGAGGAGTATGGATGAGAAGGAATTTCCTTACACTACAGTCATCGAAGATGTACAAAGGTGAATTTAAGACTTTATTATTCATACTCCATTGATCCTGGTAGAGGAGGCAAATAATCAGAATGTTGTTTTCTTCTTTTGTTGACACGACGTGCTCATGGTATTCAAAATCAATTAAATTTTAGCCCGATTATAATAGTACATTTTTTTATTGAACGAGACCATAAATTGGCATTTTGTCTGAGGCTATGCTTTTCTTGCATTTGAGTCCACATTTTAATTGTGATAAATTTTGAAATACACAAGCATGCGTTGGATTGTCTTATGTTCCATTGAATGAAAAAAAAAATGCGCGCTAAAATCACATTCAGCCTCTAAACTACAATTAAAATTGTGTATCATACATAAAATACCGCCTCCTCACGAAGTATGAAGTTTAAAATCCTACAGGTAGGACCGAAATGTATGTATGGAATACCATTGTTGTCGTGTCTGCGTGGCTCTGCCAACCTGACGACTTAAACGTGTTGATTTCGGTATAAAAAAAGTTATGAGTGATTAATTATAAAATTTTAGAGATTTTCGGCGAAAATTTTCAGTTATGACAAGTATGGCTTAAGTGGTTCTTAAAGTTTGGATCAACATTCCGCAACCGCATTTTAGGTGTAGTAGTCATACCGATGTCACGCTTATTATAGATCTGATTTTATAAACAATTTATTTTCAGGACATTTGACATGCAAACTGTAAAGCCGTATATTAGACGAAAGATGGACAGTTTTGATTGGACAAGTTATTTTAGCCTAAAAGACATTTATGACTGGTACCAGGATTTGGCAAGGACTTATCCAAAGGAAGTTACTATTTTACATCTTGGAAAAACTGCTGAGGATAGAGAAATTCTTGGTCTGAAAGTTATAATGAAAGGAAGCAAAAGAAGGTATTGTATAGGACACCATGAACGCTCTGCCTACCCCGCAAGGGATAAAGGCGTGATATATGTATGTATGTACGTATTTATCATTAACTGCTCTCTGAAACCACGCTAGGAACGGATTTTGATGCAATGTTTTGGTTACAAAACATCAAAATAAATTAATAGATAGAATGATGAATGATAGACGAATGTTCATCATACTATCCTACTTAACATTATAAATGCGAAAGTCTGTCTGCCTGTTTGTTTGTTACTCTTTCATGCAAAAATTACAAAACCGATTGTCACGAAATTTGGCACACACATAGAACCTTTCGGTCAATTAGGTCCAATTCCTGATACGTCCAGTGGTCTCTTACGTCCATTTCCGCTTACGTCCATTCCGCGAAAGTCTATTACCGCTAACGCCCGAATAGTTGTTCGCCCAAAAATAAATTACACACGCCTTGTCTGAAACAATCCTCAAACATTTGTCATACGTGGCGATAATTACCGTAATTTTACGGCCGTTTATGCTCTGCCTACCCCGCCAGGGACATAGGCGTGATTTGTGTTTATTTTTAACAGATCAGCTGTGGTGGTGGAAGGTGGTATTCACGCTAGAGAGTGGATAGCTCCAGCGTTTGCTACATATTTTTTGGACCAGCTGTTGAAAAGTCGAGGAGATGAGAGGACAGAGTTGGGGAGAATTGCTAAGACATTCGAATTCTATTTCATACCATTACTAAATCCAGATGGTTACGAGTTTAGTATGAAACAGGTAGCTCTGTTACACAACTTTCTTGCTTTAATGATCTCAGCGTTTACTCTTCTCTTTTCGTGTGGGACACCGAGTCGTCCATCGATCTGATGAACCCTAGTGTCAGAATTTTTCAACCGCCTTCTACAAGTAGCCGGCTTCTGACATGGTTGTGTAACGACCGCCGTCTAAGTGATCATAGACAGCAACCGGGACCTACAGTTAAACGTGCCATCCGAAACACGGAACCATCTTACTGACGGACAATCGGGTGGTTCAGCCCGCAATGTCCTAACCTGACTGGGAACAAATTCACAAAGGGATAAATATCAACTTTGTGCGTGACCCAGAAATATCGTTTTCAGGACAGAATGTGGAGAAAAAATCGTTCGGGTGGTCATGGCGTCGACATAAACAGGAACTTTGATGCTGGATTTGGAACAAGTAAGACTTTAAGCCCAGAAACTAATCAAAAATAAATTTGAATTGAACATTGAACCGTGTGGTGCTGGCTTAGAATATCATCACTCTATTTCTTCCCGTGGGTATCGTATAAGGCGACTAAGAGATGAATCCATGGAACTAGCAGCTGCGTTCCCTGTGAATATCTACAACTCCTTAGCCTGCCATGAGTGGTGAGTATGGCATAACTCCTTCCCCCTAATTGAGGGAGGCCCATTTCCAGCAGTGCACTATAATATTGTGGATGTAAAAGAAGAAGTCTAACATAGAATAAGGATGCGTCTCCATTGAAGCGGGGCTGCGCTGAGCTAAGCTAAGCGCGGCAATAATTGACCAACCATGAGCCTCAAAATCCCCGAATCCCCGCCCCGCTTCAGTGGAGACGCACCCTGATTGGTCAATTCATGCCCCGCTCAGCTCAGCTTACCGCAGCCCCGCTTCAGTGGAGACGCATTCTTACAGTATGTCTTGCCTTCATGTATGAAACTCATTCGCAGCTGGTGTAAGTTCTAATAAAAGGGACGAAATATACTGTGGACCTAGTGCGTTTTCTGAAAAAGAGAGTCAAGCGATGAAGAAGATGGTTGCAATGATTGGCGACAAGCTGGAATATTACTTAGCCTTCCATTCGTACGGACAGTATATGATAATCCCGTATGCTCATTTGAAGCGACATGCAGCAAATTATAACGAAGTTGTAAGTTGTGACACCGAAATACTTAATCAAGTTGGGCATTTTTTGCTAATTAATATAGATAACCAACTTAAAGTTTGATGTTTGTACTGTGTAGAAACATCAAGCTATATTACCTATATTACCTATATATTACTTACCTATATTTGCCGCGTAATGCCGGCTTAGAATAGCATCACTCCATTTCTTTCCCGTGGGTGTCGTAGAAGCCGACTAAGAGACTCGAGGGTTGTGTATATTGCAATATTAGGTGACAGGCTGACAACCTGTCACTATAGGATTACATGACTTATCTGAAACGACCCTCAAATATTGTCAGACGTGGCCATAAAGACCGTAATTTACACACACATATATCACGCCTTTATCCCTTGCGGGGTAGGTAGAGCGTTAACGGCCGTAAGAATACGGTCGCTATCGCCACGTCTGACATTTTTGAGGATTGTTTTCTAAGGTTGTTCCAGAAAACATGGGTATCACTATAGTGACGGGTTGTCAGCCTGTCGCCTAAAAATTGTAATACACCAATACCCTCGAGTCCCTTAGTCGCCTCTTACGACACCCGCGGGAAGGATGTGGGGTGATGCTATTCTAAGCCGGCATCACACGGCACGGTAATTTTACGGCCTTTATGGCCACGATTTACGATTTGGACTCAGCCAGTTTTAAAAAATAATTCTCAATGAGGATTCGGATTTATATTGGTAGGCGTTTCTCTCCTATTTTTTTTTTATACATTTATAATTCACAATAAATATACAGGGTGTAAAATACGGTGTAAAAAAAACTTTGCAGGCGTGGTCAGACCATGAAACTGAACATCTTTTTGTATGGGGCTACGCTGGGAACCGAAAAAATTTTTCTACCTTCCATACAAAATTCCCGATCGGCAGACTGATTTTGTATGGAAACTAGATTTTTTTTTGTTTTCCAACATAGCTCCCATAGAAAAATTTGTTCAGTTTCATGGTCTGATCACGCCTACAAAGTTTTCGTTACACCGTCTCTTACACCCTGTATAGAAAATCCCTTTCATTTGCTTAATTTCACCTTCTTTTATTTTAGTTCCCAATCCTGGCTGAAGCTAGAAATAGGATACGCAAACGACATGGGACACGTTACAAAGTTGGTACCGCATATGAAACCGTTGGTAAGGAATAGTACATTATATCAATAGACAAAATTGGACCAATTTCTGGTTAAGTAATATTGTGAACGAGCGAACGAAGTGAAAGAGACCAGAAATTGTAATTTTGACTGAGGCTAGTATAATGCGCGGCTTTTCTTCAATTTGCGAGGAAACATCACAAATCCACATTTTAATCACGATTATTTCTTAAAATACGCAAGCAGCTTTGCTTTGGAGTTAGAAACGTTAAATTTAATAAGAAAAATACTAGGAAATTCACTTTCTCTATTTCAACTTCAAACATATTGTGTACTTTCTGATCAATATCAACTACAATACTAGTGGGCGCCCGTGGCTTCGGCCGCGTGGGAGTGTGGAAGTCGGATTTAATCCCGTAGCATCACACAGGATGACAACCTGTCTTATGTGTTAATCCAGGTTACCCTCTATCTGTGTGCCAAATTTTATGAAATTGGTTCAGTAGTTTTCGCGTGAAGAATTGACAAACAGCAGATAAATATACAAACTTTCGCATTTATAAAATACTAGCTGGTGCCCGCGAACTTCGTTTCGCCATAATATATCTTCCATCATTTATCAGCTATATATAGGACGACCACTGCTAAACATAGGCCTCTAAGAACCATAAAATAATATTAGCCAATATCAAATTGTTGGTAGGTAGGTACCAGAAAACTTGGTTTCTCAGACTATATGTAAGTAATTTAAAAAACTGTTAAATCGTAAAATTTCAATTTCCACATGCAAGAAAGAGTAAGAAAACGGTGGTTGGTTTACAGTGTTTAGTTTTAGAATCCCTAAAGGTTCAGTTTCTTGAAGTCGTCTTTCCCTGCTACGATTATTTAGCTTTCCAGTTCTCTTCCCTATATCTTCAACTTTTCGCCTCTTATGCCATTTTTAGCAGATTTTTTAAAACCGTGCAATATTTACTTCCAAGAGTATTAATTCCGTGAAGTAGCCTGATGCCACATTTCTTGACATTGTGATGGAAGACTGAAGACTGAGTTCATGAGTGTGAATAAATAAAAACAAAAGCAAGTAATCATACTACTAATCCTATCCTATCCTACTTCCTACTAATAATATAAATACAAAAGTTTATATGTTTGTTTGTTACTCCTTCACGCAAAAACTGTGTACGACTATACGTTTAATTGAGTACCTAAGGCTATTTAATTAAGATCGTGTGCTGCCGGCAAAGTAGAATAGCACCTCCCTTCCCGTGGGAGTCGTAAGAATCAACCGAGGGAGAAACCTGACCAAGACCGGCGGCCCTGGAGAAGGACAACAGAATCTATATTTAAACCCGGAACGGAGTCTTTGTTAGACGCGTGTGACAGAAGTCTATCCTGCAGTCAATTTGGCTCAGCACGTATCGACTCGAAGTTCCTGTGGTGTCAGTCAGGGAGCCCGAGAGAGTGGCGCAGGTCTTGAGCAACCCTGCGTTTCCCAAAATTACACTCCAGACAAAGCAGTGTCTGTGGAAAATCGGCTTATACCTATAGCCACTAAAAGTCTTATCTCAGATACTAATTTGATCGTCTGGCACAAACGTGTAAAATATAACTTTCGTCATGAAAATTTTACAGAAATATGGAAAAATGTATATTCTATATAAAATTTACCAGCCGATTGAGTCACTTTGTGTGGGAAGTCCAATTTTTAGTAGTATTTTCAAAGAATATTTCAGAAAAAAGTTGTCGCGCCCTGAAAATATAATGTAGCTGTATTGTCGGCAAAACCTAAAGCATACTGCATGTACCAGACAAACATTGGCTAAATAGCCTTTACCAAATTAGCGAGAAAATTTAAAAACAAAAAAGTTATTGCAATTTTCCCGCGTAGATTACGCACAAAGAAAACGATTCCAATATGAAGTTTGTATCGTCTGGCCACGCAACTTGCACGTCTTGCACCACGAAACTTTTGTTTTCGAGGGTAATAATTATTGAATTTTTAAAAGTGAAAATTATTCCAATATTAAAGGGATATTTTTGTAGTCGTCGACATATTCATAGATTTTAGTTTCCTTGTCGTAATCATGAGCAATAATTCGACAAACTCATTTGTTGAGGTTATAAAAATACAGATTAAAAATATAAATACGGCCTCATGTTTTTTTTTTTCTTCTTGTGCGCTTATTCAAAGCGACACAATACGTGCTGGCCAGTTCAAAATTTGAAATCAATCTCAGGTCCAATTAGCCCATACACATCCTTACTACGCGCCACTATGAAATTCACATGACCTACAAACTTATTTTATGTGTAGCAGCCAACCCCCCTTTTAGGGGTATGTTTTTTTTTAGCCTATAACCTGGTCGGTGAATTACTTGACATTTTGGTACAATTTGATTCAAAATCCGTTTGGTCGTTTTCGCGTGATGCTTCCGCATATATCGCTGCGATCTACTGCTGCACTACGACGCGCACGCGTGCCGCGTTGGATAGTTGAAGTGATTGAATAATAATTATAGTTTAAATATGCCTCCGAAAGTAGATAAACAGAATAAAGATGATTATAAAATTAGTTATGAAGATTTTGGCAAACTATTGAAGGATAAACTTACGGCTATGGAAGCCAGTATAATGGCAAACTTCAAAAAAGAGTTGAATGCTGCTATTGAGGCACTCAAGAAGGAATTCACTCAAACAACCGATTTTTTAGCGGCTGAACAGAAGGATTTGCTTGCCAAAATCGGTCATTCAGAAGAGCACATAAAAAGTCTTCAGACTGAAAACCAGAAGCTGACAAAAGAGTTGGCCGGTGTTGAGAATCGTTTGCGCTCAATGGAGAGTGTTTCCCGTAGCTACAATGTCGAGGTTCAAGCTCTACCTGAGTCTAAACGCGAAGACTTATCGAAGATTATGAGTAATATCTGTGGTATACTGGATGTGTCCTTAACAGGCGCGGATATTCGCAGTGTTCGGCGAGTGGCTCGGATGGATTCTACCGACAAGCGGCCGAGAAATGTCCTGGTTACTCTGTGTTCTCAATTCTATCGAGATAAATTAATAACAGCGTTCAGAAAGTATAATAGAAATGCGAGAGAACCCCTGAATTCTGCGCAGCTTAATATCACGGGAGAAAGGCAGAACCTGTATATCGTCGAACATTTGTCACAGGATGTAAAGAAATTATATGCTGAAACCCGCAAAATCGCTAAGAAACAACTTTCATATAGATTTGTGTGGGTGAAATATGGACGCATCTACGTTAGAAAATCGGAAGACTCACCGGCAGTACAAATAAAAACACTTAGTGATCTAAGTAAGTTAGAATAGGTACTTGCTTTTTGTATTTTATTTTTATTTTATTTGTTTCTTGTTATTTGGTACTTCCCCTTATTTTGATTATGGGTAGTGTCTTAAAAGAATTTAATATCGCTCATTTGAACGTCCGATCATTAAATACAGGACGCGATGAACTAGTTAGAACAATAGATATGTACAAACCTGATATTTTAGGTCTCACGGAGACTAGATTGACTGCTAATTCACAGATTAAACATTATGATATTTCCGGTTACCGTTTAGTATATAGGAAAAGAGGAACAGGCAAGAAACGTGAGGGTGGAGGTGTGGGTTTTTATATTCGAAATGATTTTAAAATTAAGTCTATTTCTATTCCACCTGGAGATCTTGAGCAACTTTGGTACTCTATTAAATTGAATAAATATAGATTTGCTGTAGGGGTTGTTTATCGTCCACCTAAATATAAATACAGTAATTTTATTGAGCAAATTGGTAACACCTTATCAATAATATCACCACAGTACGATTATGTTTTCTTAATTGGAGATATTAATAAAAACCTACTTGTTGGGGGAAATGAGCAAGACGATTTTATTGAATTATTAAGAGAAAACGATATGAAATTTATTGGTACTGAAGCTAGTAGAGTTACATCTACAACCGATAGTCTTATTGATGTTATCTGTTGTAATTCGTCGCTATCCCCTAATTATGTAAAAGTCATTCACAATGATGATATCAGCGATCATGCTTTTGTTTTGGCCTCATTTCCAATTAAAATTTTTAAATATCCGATTAGAACTGTTACTTATAGGCCTTTTAACCATTTTGATCAAGCTACATATGAATTTGCTTCATCTATAACACCCTGGGATTTAGTATTTTGTTACAATGATGTTGATGATATGGTACGGTGCTATAACTCTCTCACTTTGGGATTATTTGATCATTTTGTTCCCGAACGTACTAGAGTTTTCAAGGTGCCTCCGTCTCCCTGGATTACAGATAATATAAAAGCTTTAATGATAGACAGAGATGAGGCTTGTGCACTTGCTAAATCTACTAAAAATGATAGTGATATAAATATGTATAAAACTTTACGAAATTTGGTTACAAGTTTTACTAGAACTGAAAAGAAAAACTATTTTACATTGAAAGTTAATTGTAACATTAAAAAACCTCATAAAATGTGGCCTGAAATTAATACGGTATTGGGTACTAACAGCCCTAGTGAAATACCATTTCATTTGCGTGATCCTGAATCAATTAATAAGTCATTTTTAGAATCGCTTCCATCCGTCACTAACAGTTCCTCGAATATAAATTGTAATAATACAAAAAATATTTTGTCGCAAAATATTAATAAATTTAGTTTCCCGATATTGACTGAACAGGAAATACACAAAATTCTCTGCTCTCTTTCATCAAACGCAGCCGGATCTGATAATATATCTTTGCAAATGATTAAATTAACGTTGCCATATTCGCTTTCAGCAATAACTGCAATTATTAATAAGTCTTTAGTCTCCGGTAAGTTTCCCACTGATTGGAAGACAGCAGTCATTAAACCAATACCTAAGAAGTCGAATATTGATACCATTAAGGATTTAAGACCCATAGGTTTGTTGCCTGTTTTATCCAAAGTTCTAGAGAAGGCTGTGAACTTAAGTCTGTCCAAATTTTTAGAGTCTAATCATATAATTCCAGAGTGTCAGTCAGGTTTTCGTAAGAAACGTAGCACTACAACAACATTATTACATATTGTGGACGAAATTCTGACCGCCTCCAATCAAAAGCAGGCGACTTTACTTGTCCTTTTAGATTATAGCCGTGCATTTGATTGTCTTAATAGAGTTACTTTGGTCGACAAGCTTAAATGTTACGGTTGTGATCCTACAGTTTGTTCTTGGTTCCGAAGTTACTTCGATGATCGAACTCAGATGGTGGAATGCACGGGCTTAGATGGGAAAAAAGTTCATTCTTCGTTGCTGAAGGTAGAGCGCGGTGTTGTTCAAGGTTCTATTTTGGGGCCAACGCTGTACTCAATTTATACTGCAGATTTAATTAAGTGTATAAAATTTTGTTCAGCGCATATGTATGCGGATGATACTCAGATATACTTACCTCTTGAGTTAGAAAAAAATAATATTATAGACGGTATCAATTCTATTAATAAAGATCTATGCTCTATAGTTAATTGGTCAACTGAACATGATCTTCTTCTAAATGCTTTAAAATGTTCCTATATCATATTGGGTACCCAACATCAAATTGAATTTGTTCGTAGTGTAATTCCATCAATTATAATAAATAATCAGACAATTACTGAAACACGCTCAATAAGAAACTTAGGTTTGCAGTTTGATGGTCAGTTAAAATTCGAAGAACATGTCAATTCTAAAGTAGTAAAGTGTAATTTTGCGCTGAAACAGCTTTATAAGCTCAGACCCTTCCTGAGTCTTGAAGTAAGACGACTTTTAACAGAATCTTTGGTTTTATCTATTTTGGATTATTGTGATATTGTATACGGGCCATGTCTGTATAAAAAAACTGTAAACAAAATACAGCGCGTTCAGAACTCTTGTATAAGATATTGTTATTCTGTCCCACCACGCTCTCATATAACACCATTTTTAAATTGTAATAATATCTTGAATATGGAAAACAGACGTACTCTTAAACTTTGTAATTTAGTATATTCATTAAGAATGGGTCTGACACCAAAATACCTTGCTGATAAGCTGATGTGGAGTGACAGGCCTTTGGGCAGTTCACATAAATCAGTTCGGTACCCCGTCCTTAAAGTCTCTCCTCCCCCTCGTCTTCATGCTTTTAGAGGCAGTTTCCGTTTCGCGGCATCAAAATGTTGGAATGATCTACCTCCACCTCTTAAAAACGCATTATCTTTATATAGTTTTAAGAATAAAATTAAACCGTGGCTTCTTGCTGCCCAAAAGCAGGAGACGAATTGGAAATAGTACTCTGTCTGATGTAATTTTAGTTTTTAATTTTAAGGATTTTTACTGTGCACATTGTTGCTTTCATTATGTAGTACCTATTTTGTATTTTAAGCTGGGTCCAGCGACTGAAAAAAAGTGGATCGCCCTGAAAATCAGCAGAAATGCTGAGTGGTTTATCCATTTTATCAACTATGTAATTATGTATATTTTTTGCTCTTTATTTGATTTGTTTGTTGATAAATAAAGATCTTTTATTATTATTATTTATTATTATTATATACACAAACAAACACACAAACATCATACAAAACTCATTCATAGATGTCGCCACACGTCTTTTAAAACGCGCTATCGTTGTGTTTTCTCAAAACTATATAATGTCACTGAACACTGACTTGTTACTGTCTTATAGCGTTGCCGAACTATCGATAGTAAAACTATCGAAACTATCGATAGTAAAACTATCGATAGTTTTCCTATCGAAACCCCTATACAATCGATAGGCCAATCGATACTATCGATACTATCGATTGTTCAGAATGAGGCAATACTATCGGTCAGCTTCGATAGTATCGATACTATCGATAGTATCGAAGCTGACAATCGAAAAAACAATCGATAGTATCGATAGTATCCAAGCTGACAATCGAAAAAACAATCGATAGTATCGATAGTATCGATAGTTTTGGTCTATCGATAGTCGGCCGATGAGCGATAGTATCGTTCAGTCAGGTATGAATTATTTATTTTACATACATATAATTATCATGACTTTATCTCTTGTGGGGTAGACAGAGCGTTCACGGTCGTAAAATTACTCAGTAAAGCGACAGTAATCATTGCTGTCGCTTGCTATCGCCGCGTCTGAGGGCCGTTTCAGTAATTCGCGTATCACTAAAGTGACAGGTTGTCAGCATGTCGCCTAAAATTGCAATACACATGAAACCCATGGGAAAGAAATAGGATAATGCTATTCTTAGCCGGCATCCCACGGCTAATGGGTTAATTATTGTATATGGATTATTTTAAAAGATTTTTTAAATTTTAATAATTAAAGTAAATTTATTTAGCCATAGTATTTAGCAATGAATGAATTAGTTATACAATTAGATACATAAAAATACACCTATAGTTTTAAAGGCATTTGCACACTAGATGCGTGCGCCTGCGTCCGTGCGTGCGGGAAAAAAATTGTATGGATATGACAGGAGAATGAAATCGACGCATCACGTGATGTATCACAATAGATACCTACGCATCACCTGTCATGTCAAGTTGTAGCGACCTCTGGTGGCTACAACATGAAGCTCACTCAAATGGTTCACATGCATACAAGACGCAACAGGAGTTCTCAACATATCGGAGAGATGGCGCCACGTGACAGAACAATGGGCCTGAAACGCGATATCGAAGTGTTCACCGCGCAACGCATATATACAACTTCCAATCCAATCCAGGTAGACCCGTCGGTCCCCTGGCCACAACACCCGGCCAGGCGGGTAGCTACCCTTTTCCCGACACCACCTGGATTCATCCTGTCACCCGCCATAAAGTAATAAAACAAAAATTGTACAAGAAAGGCTATTATGAAATATCTGATTATATGCAGGATAAATCTCCATGGGAGTAGTTTTAAATGTATAAAGTTGACTTTAAATGACGAAACAGGTAGAATTATCTACTGTATATATGTTACAGTCAAAACTCATTGGCGGTCAAAACCACTTTTGACTGCAAAAATCAGTCAATATTGGTTTTGACCGATGTCGTCAGTCAAAACCAGTTTTGACTGATTTCGGCAGTCAAAAGTGGTTTTCACCAACGCTCTTGGTCAAAAGTAGTTTTGACTGACTTATAGTTCAGACTATCAGTCAAAACTCATAAATAGTGTTGTTTGTTCGGTATTTCCTTTTGAAATACGGTTGAGGGGGCGTCGGGTGTACTCAAGGGTCTTGCGTCCCGAGGACGCGGGGATTAGGCTTTAGCACAGCTACGTCAGTGATGCCGCTAATAGGCCGTCAGCACGCTCGCGCGCCGCGAACACGGATGTTCGTCCGTTCGAACCCCGCCGCCGCCCTTGAGCCGAAGAGGACCGTGTCACCTTTGGCTCCACCTACGTTGGGATCCCAACCGGACCTGGGCCCCAAGCCTCCATCACCCGTCGCAGCAGCGATAACCGCTGCTTTCGCCGGTGCTCGCCACTACCGACGCTGCCTTCGCTCTCGCCGTCTCCACAACCACAGCGTGAGCCGAGTAAGAGGCAGCATGCACCGCCACACGGCACACAGCCCTGGACGCACTCAGGGAGAGTGTTGCAGCCGTGCAGGCGGGAGCGCTGACGCCCCAGCGCGCGAAAAAGCGCGTGAATGGATATGGGGGGGATCTTCCTTCTCCACCTCACCAACCCTGCGGAGGACCCGCACGGTTCCGGCTACGAGGGTCACGCCGCCGCTGTCCATGCCATTGCTGGACAGCCGGTCGCCGTCGACGTCGAGCTTCGCTGCACCATCAGTATTACCGCGCTCCTACGCGTCTGCGCTGACGACGCCTCCGTCGCCAAAACCGCGCGTCACCCGGCCGGTACCGTCCTTGCCCATTCAGGACGTGGGCAAGAAGACGACACCTCCGCCCACGCCTACGCCTATGAAGCTGACGGGGTGCATGAAAAGGCCGCCACCGATAGTGGTCGATCTGCTTTCTGAATGGGGCCACCACTTTGGCAAGCTGAGACAAGAACTCGGCCATACGCCAAACGTGCGGCCCTATGGGCCCACAGGGTTTCGATTCCTGGCGAAAAGCGATCAGGAATTCTGTGTGTACCAGCGCTACCTAACCGCGCTGGAGGGCTCCGGACCCGAAATATCCTGGTTCGCTTTCGCACCCCTGAAGGAGCGGCCATTGAAGGTCGCTATTAGAGGCCTGCCCGTGAACATTGACACGGAGGACATCAAGAAAAAGCTGACCACCCTAGGCTACGAGGTGGACTACGTGCGCTCCATCAAGGCTCGCAGAGGACGCCCAGGGTGCATCCACTTCGCACAGCTCATCCGCACGCCAAACCTCACCCCAGGCATCTACAACATCACAAAGCTGATGAAAATGCCGGCGTGAAGATCGAGGGATGGCGTGGCAAGAGAGACACTCCACAATGCTACCGCTGCCAGCAGTTCAGGCACAGCAGTAGGCACTCCCACCGCAAGCTGACATGTGTCGCCTGCGGCGGTAATCACGTCGCCTGGGACTGCAAGCACCCCCGTAAGTAGCCGGCCACCCGCGCAAACTGTGGAGGAGCGCACCCGGCCATCTACCTCGACTGCCCCGTACTGCGCCGTGAAGTACGGAACAGAAGAGCCGGCACAGCGCCCCTAACGAAGCCCGTCGAACCGAAGAGGACGGAAGCGGCACCACAGGGAGAGACCAACGCGGCAGGATCTCTCATGGTGGCCCCCAACGCCCCCGACGGAACGACAAAGAAGCGGAAGCCGAGGAGGCGGAGGAGGTGAGCATCGCCTCCGCCCCCTCTGGACGTGGAAGAGCCGGGCCAGCCACGTCATGAGCCACCCACGTGTCTGTTGGGAGTGGTCGGCGCCCCTTCGGGTGAACCTCAGGGGGAGAAGCCGAAGCCCCAACTGGCCCCGAGACAACAGACGAGACTATTTATGAGTTTTAACCGATAGTCGGAACTTTAAGTCAGTTAAAACTACTTTTGACCGAGAGCGTTGGTCAAAACCACTTTTGACTGCCAAAATCAGTCAAAACTTGTTTTGACTAACGACATCGGTCAAAACCAATATTGACTGATTTGAGCAGTCAAAAGTGGTTTTGACCGGCTATGAGTTTTGACTGTAACATATATATTGTATTGTATTTTATGTTTATTTCAGCATAGCCATTTTCGGCTATTAATTTTTTATTATTTTTTTTTAACTTAGCTAGGGTAGCTTAGGGCATGAGCAATTGTATTTAGAATATATATTTAGAATATTTATAATATATACTGAAACGGCCCTCAGACGTGGCGATAGCAAGCGACAGTAATGATTACTGTCGCTATACTGAGTAATTTTACGACCGTGAACGCTCTGTCTACCCCACAAGAGATAAAGTCATGATAATTATATGTATGTAAAATTATCCATACCTGACTGAACGATACTATCGCTCATCGGCCGACTATCGATAGACCAAAACTATCGATACTATCGATACTATCGATAGTCCACTATCGAGCGGCAACGCTACTGTCTTATTATATGTATAGATTATAAATGCGAATTTATTTATTTTTTACTAATAAGTAATAGTTCCAACACTTATGTATGGGAGTGAAAGTTGGGTATGGCAGAAAAAGCATGAAAGTAGAATAAATACAGTAGAAATGAGAGCGTTAAGGAGAATGATTGGAGTAAAATTGAGTGACAGGATAAAGAATGGCGTGATAAGGGAACGTTGTGGTAAAAAGAAGATGTTGTGACTGGTATAGAAAAAGGAATGCTAAAATAGTTTGGTCACGTTGAGAGGATGAATGAAAGAAGATTAACTAAACAAGTATATATGGCGCGTGTGAATGGAAACATTGGAAGGGGAAGACCTAGACGAACGTACCTGGATCAAATCGGGGACGTTCTAAAGAAAGGTCAGGTGAAGAGTACCCTAAACCGACGAGCATGTATGAAAAGGCTGATGAATGTTGAGAAAGCGAAAGAGGTGTGTAAGGATCGTAGCAAGTGGAAGGATGTAGTCTCTGCGTACCCCTCCGGGAAAGAGGCGTGATTATATGTATATGTATTATGATTTTCAAACTTAGGTTATTCTCTCTTTCTGCACATTAAAAATAACTTACTAATCGACTTTTTATCTATCTAGGCTATACAACATCGGGTGTGAGTGGATGCTGGGTCAAGCAAGCATATAATGTTCCGTAAGTATTTTATCATCTATTCACTAGTTTTGCTATCATAGCCTCACTCAGCTCAGCTCTGGTGGAGAAGGGTTTAGAGAAGCTAAGCTATTCTACATGCAAAACAAGCGAAAAATGTGTGCGAGGGTCTTGCGACGGATGTGTTGTGAGGAAAGTGCTGCGAGGAACCCACACTACACAGCATTGCTCCCGCTAAAAGTGCGTCTCCACTGAAGCGGGGCTGCGCTAAGCAGAGCTGAGCAGAGCATGAATTAACCAATCAGAGTGCATCTCCATTGAAACGAGGCGGGGATTTTGAGGCTCATTATTGGTCAATTTATGAAGCGCTTAGCTTAGCTTAGCGCAGCCCCGCTTGAATGGAGACGCACCCTAACACACTTTACAGCTTCGCAACGCAACCTCGCACAGCGCATTAGTGCGTATTTTGACAGCTCCACTACGTATTCTCGTACGAGACATTTATCTCGCATAGCTTTAATGGAAACCCTCACAAATTTCACATTTAAATGCAAGGATTCAAGTCATTACAGTTATTTTAGGTTTTATCAATTTTTGACTTTGACTTCTCCTAGGGATATAAATTATATTCTATTGCCGTACAAAATTACTTGAAGTTGACCCAAAAAATAACGTTTCTTGAAATATTATTCCCAGAATGCACTTTACCAGTTTTGAAGAACGGTTTTTAACACTCTGTATGTATTGTTTTTTTTTCTAGTGTTGTATTTGTCTTCTTTGTCATGATTTTAAACCTTTTTTAGTCATATTATTTCAGGAATTTTCTGTATTTTTTTTAGATTTTTTCTTACTTCATCAAAAATTCTGTTGTATAGAATGAGTTGTTTTGACCACATGCCTTTAGAGTTTACAGTATACACTTATTGTTATTTGCTATTCTTTTTCAACAACTTTTAGTATTATTGTTATCTGGTCCTACTTCAGCATTTTATGCTTTTCTCTTCAGGTATGTAGCAACTTTTGAGCTGCGTGATGAGGGTAGCCATGGGTTTGCTCTTCCTCCGAATCTTATCTTGCCGACGTGTATGGAGACGTTGGATGGAATAATTCACATACTTTTGTCAGGAAAAGGGAAATTTCGAAAACTCAACGACAGCGAATGCATTGATCGACAGGGAAACAATGTTCTTAATATGTTTGCTCTGGTTTTTAATATTATTTTGGTAATTTTGGTACAGTTTTGATAAAAGTATTTCATGTTTAACCAAACGTGTTGATTCTTCCACCACCATTCTTCGTTTTACTCTTCGTCATCTCTATCTACCTCTATCTTACATCTTACATATTTATATCTATACATATAATAACAGTTCTAATTCGGGGTCCCATGATCCTTTAACATTTTCAAAAACCACTTCGATAGCGTGTTTTAAAAAACCTTTAGCGGCATCTATGAACAAGTTTCTTGCGATATATACATGAAGTATCACGCGAAAACAACTGAACGGATTTTGATGCAAATTTTACTTACCTACGTGTCAAGAAAAGCACCGACCAGGTTAAAGGCTATAAAAATTACCTTAAAAAGGAGGGTTGGCTGCTACACATGAAATAATCTCATAGTGGCGAAAAATATTTTCAGTTTTATGAGTAGAACACACCTTTAAAATATATGAAATGTAACCCTAATTAACTAGCGAGTGGCCGCGATTCCGCCCGCGTGAAAATCGGTCAACCCACCAATGGCATCCCACAGATAATTTTTTCAGGACAAAAACTATCTTATGTGTTAATCCAAGTTTCCTTCTCCATTTGCGTGCCAAATTTCATAAAAATAAGTTCAGGAGCTTTTAGTGAAGGAGTTACAAACAAACATACACTTTCATTATTAGGATTACATGGTTAACATCAAGGCCCGATCTACAGTCATTATCATTCATTACAATAATGCTAGGAGAATGTGGGATTCACGGAATTGATATTCTTGGAAGTAAAGATGACACACTTCAAGAAATTCAGCTAAAAATGGCATAAGAGGAGGAAAGTTGAAGAAATACAGATTGGAACTGGATAGCGAGGAATCGGAGCAGGGAATTACTAATCTGGAACCTGATTCAAGAAACTGAACCTACAGGGATCCTAAAAGACCGAACATAAAGAACCACCGTTGTCTTACTCCCAGAGAGTCGATGTGGAAATGGAAATTTTACTATTTAACGTACATACATATATCACGACTTTATCCCTTGCGGGGTAGGCAGAGCGGTAACGACCGTAAGAATACGGTCGCTATCGCCACGTCTGACATTTTTGAGGATTGTTTTCCAAAGTTGTTTCAGAAAACATTTGTATCACTATAGTGACAAGTGGTCAGCCTGTCGCCTCAAAATTGTAATACACCGATACTCTCGAATACTATTTAACAGTTTTTTAAAATTACTATACAGTCAGGATTAGCTGTAGTAAAAGGATTAGCTGACATAAGTTACGGGCACCAGCTAGTTTATTAATAGTTGTGATTTTGACGGGTTCTTACCGACATGTCCTCTCGTCATTTTGTTTTTCTTCTTTGCTCCATCAAATTATGTTCCGTTTTTCTTTTATTTCATGTATTTTGTCTGCTTTGCTTTAAGCAATTTTTTTGCTCATCTGTGTTACTCGTCAAAGTGTTTGTTTTTATTTGTTCACCTTACTTCAACATTTTTTGGTTCTTATTTTTCTTCTTATGCGATATTAAGGGAAAAAGAAGAGGGAGACCTTTGCCCAGCAGTTGGATGATGTAGGCTAATTAAGAAAATATTCTATTAAAACACTGTTGTTCCATAAAAATGACCTCTTTTTGGAAACCCTAAGAGCTGATCTAACGAATTTTTATATATTCTTTCTTTATTGTGTACAATTAAAATTAAATGTGAACTTAGAAACTAGATTACAATAGGTAAACTTATCTCTTTAAAGAGATCTCTTCCAGTCAACCTATACATAAGAATTAGATGTAAGAATGTAGACGGGAACAAGACCGCACACATATACCATAACATAATTTTTTGCTCGTATTAAAAAATTTAATAATCCAGAAATGTAGCTAGCATCAAATGCCTTCCTTTTATAAAGTTTTTCTTTATTTTTGTTTACCTATATCATTTCTATCTCAGGTTCGTTGTAACATTTGAACTCCGTGATGATGGACATTATGGTTTTTCTCTTCCACCTGAGCAGATTTTGCCCACCTGTGAAGAGGCGATGGATGGAATAGAAATAATTCTGACACCCACAACTAGTAAATTGGAAAAAATGCAATATGATGGACTAACGGAAACAACTAAGAGAGAAGAGCCGACGAGTGCTGTTACAATTTTCAACTTTATGTGGTATAAATTAGTGTTGCTAATGTTTCAACAGCTCTGTTGGCACGTTTTCCTAAGTAAATACCTTAATTTATAAACTATTTAGCACATACATATAAGGCCTATTTATGACCTGATATGTTATGTTATGACTATAAGGAGTAAAAGACGTTTTTATTCTTCCCGTGTTTTTTTTAGCCGTGTAATTCTGGTTTAGAATGGAACTATCCCATTTCTACCCATGGGTTTGGTATAAGGCGACTACGAGATAAATCCATGGTACGGACAGCAGCGTTCCCTGTGAACATCTATACATCTTGTGATCATCAACTAGCCTGCCAATCATGGTAAATATGGCAAAGGACTCCAATGGGGCGACGTCCATGTCCAGCAGTGGACTATTAAGGATGTATTTAAAAATATCATTAATCATATAACAGAAAATTACCGTGTGATGCCGGCTTAGAATAGCATCACCCCACATCCTTCCCACGGGTGTCGTAAGAGGCGACTTAGGGATTCGAGGGTATTGGTGTATTACAATTTTTAGGCGACAGGCTGACAACCTGTCACTATAGTGATACACATGTTTTCTGGAACAACCTTGGAAATCAATCCTCAAAAATGTCAGACGTGGCGATAGCGACCGTTTTCTTATGGTCGTTAACGCTCTGCCTACCCCGCAAGGGATAAAGGCGTGATATATGTATGTATGTATGCAGAAAATTAAAACAATAACCAATTAAATGTCATTAATGACTCATATATCACTTTAAATATATTAATTATCACAACACTAAAAATTTTGACAATCGGGTCGTTGGACGACTTGATGTCCCACACGAAAAGAGAGAGAAGAGAACTATCACAACATAGTATAAATCGTGTCTGTATGGACATACATACATACATATAATGTTTGCTTAAATTTTTAAACTACACAGCGGATTTTTGATGCAGGTTTTTTTAATAGATAGAATGATACAAGGGAAAGGTTTTTATGTATAATACTTGGACAAAAAACATCTTATTCCCACGGGAAAATGAGTTGCAGCGGGCGCAGCCCAAAAACGGGAAAAGGAGGGATGGGTACCAGTAAAAAAAACGGTTCCTAAACCCTCTGCCACAAAATTTGGTTGTGAAAGCATAAAATGATGTAATCAGAGGTGGTAATATGACTAATGTAGCGTGTAATCGTTTGGGCGTCACGACAAATCGTCGGATCTCGTGATAAAGGGTCATTTATTTCTGTATTACTGACCAATTCTCGCTGGTCTCTGATAAAAGAAATTATTTTGATATTATTATTACCAGCTGATGGACTTGGCTTACAGTTGTAAAAAAAGAACTTTTACAAAAAAACCGGTGGTAAGACTTTTTTTGCAACTATCTAAATAGATTTTCTGCCCTGTCTATATACATTATGTTATAAAAATTGTTGGGACCGTTCCCGATTCGTAAGGATTATTTTGTATACAATTTTCGCTTGTTCAAAACTGTTTTGGCTCATTTGAAAATGTTGGATATTCTTACAGCGTTCACCGACATAATCTCATTTTAAGTCTCTCCGGAAATGCAACCAGATTGCATCCAGTTAAATAAATACGAAGCACGATTCAAAGAGCACATAATAGGTTAAACTCAACCCAATGCTGTGCAGTAAGCACGTCTCGTTAAGTTTAATAATCGCTAGAGAATACTCCGACTTGAGCACAAAATTTAAAGATACAGCGGAATTCTTGCCAAAGCAGGAGTGCCCTTCTGCCACTCGAGTCGTCTTTGTATTGGCACAGAAGTTATAAAAAGTAGATTAAAAATAAAATCTGGCATAATAAAACAAAAATGTGTACGAGTTGTTAACGACGACGCAACAATAGATGTCACTAGTTCGATTCTAAAACCCGCTTTCGTTATGTTTACGGCAATAGTACATACAGTAAGTTACATGCTGTGCTCGAGGCAGTGCTTTTTTTTATCCCACTCGTGCCGCGTTTCTACTAGGAACATACAATTGTTATAAAAAAGAGAAAATTGTGTCTGACAGTGTCTTTTTTTTTCTTTTTTTACAATGACTAATTTATTTTTTAGTGACAGTATTTTATTATAAATTCTTGACTTTCTAAAAGCATTCATTGTGAATCTACTTGGAAATAAACGATTGAAATTTGAAATTTGAAATAACACACTGCAATCGACATTATAATTGAGTTCATTTCATACCTACAAGTGAAAAGTGCGTGTTATTTATAGTAGTTAGAAGTCTTAGGTAACACAGTGTTCAGGTAGGGTAGACCACTTTACAGGAGTAAATTCTATCGATGTCGAAGATAACAAAGGAGAAGAGAAACAATTTTTTTTATAATCCTATGATTTCCGACTGTTGGACAAAGGTCTCTCCAGCTCTCGTTTTTCCACCCATCTATATCTTTGCCCAGCTCCCACCAGTCTTTACGATATAAGCTTAGATCATCATTCCACATTTTATGGGGTCTACCCTTTTGACGACGAGAAACAAAAATTATGTTTTATTTTTCCGTAAAAACCTGTGTAAAATGAAATTAAATCTCATGAGCATAACAATAAATAAAGTTCACATAACTTATTGCAGCACGAAACTGTGTTTTAATATGAACGCTCACCTTACTTTTATTCCACTTCTATTATCTACGACTCTTGATTTAATTTATCTGTGAGCAAAATAGTTGGAATCGGGACAATAGTGTGTTTAATTTATGGATTTAACCCAGTTTTGGCCACGACTGGAACAGTGAGGAAAGTGGATTATTTTACTTTATTACGTAACGTAATGCATAATGTTCTCTTTTTTAAAACCTTGAAAATATGAATAGGTTAATACCATGATAGTGTGGAATAGATAAATTAATAAAGACAAAGCCGTGGCAAACTTTTAGTCAAAATAAAATTTGAGTCATTGACACGAAAAAATAAGAATAAAGACATGGTGAAGCTATGATGTCAAATATCTGAAAACAGGGATTTGGTAGAAAACGAATTCTTACTATGAATACGAATACGAATACTTTATATGAATACTCAGTCTTGAAATATACTTATCTGTAGATACGCAGAGGGACTCTGATGTGTGATGATTGAGGACTATGACGTCATTGCATGTAAATCTGAGATGTAAATATAAACGCAGCAAAACAGCAATGTTTGTTTCGCCTCAAAATGTATTCCTTTTATCAAAATTGCGTCGAAATATCCCTTCTGATGCATGACCGCGCACAAAACGTCCTTTTCCTACTACATTTTACATCACCTTTACATAATAAGATTCAACTCTCAAAGTTGCTCTAATACACTTAAAAATTTTATACCTTCTAAGACGGTAGTGAAGTGTCTTGCCGTTCCAATTAATTTAATCGTGAGAGTCATACTTGGACTTAAGCCAGCGACCGCACAGTCCTAAGCCGAAGATATTGTGAAATCACTTTTTGTGCAACATATAACTTTCTGTATTCAACATGCAATTGATTGATTGGTTAGTGTCCAGGTGGATTGTATATCGCACTCTTAGTAAGACAACGACCGAATGCAAAATTGCAAACTTTTGGGAAACAGCAAAAATGTTTTTGGATTTTTGTTGCCAATAGTAAAATCACTATAAAATCATCACAAATAAAGATATCCAAAATCTATAAAAAGGTGTGTATTCCTAAGAGTACCTTCTATTAGATTTAGTAAATCAAGTTAATGTTTGTTAGTCTATTATACATATATTTTTAGTTTTTTTCTTAAGTTTTGAGATTGGTCGTTGTCTTACTAAAGTATTTTAAAAAATTGTGTCTGATCTACAAATAAGTCTATATCTTACTAAACTATTGAAGTGCAGAGGTGACCAATTTTTTTTTCAGTCATTATATTACTTAAATTTAAGAAGAGAGTGTAAAACATTACTAAACGAGTCGTTATTTGACAAAAAATCCCACATATTTAGAGGCTTATGTCAAAATTTAGTACCAGAAGATGCTGATGATTTACAGTAAAGTGTTTTATAAATGGCAAAATAAATACTTATTATGATAACTTAAGATGTATGTATGATGTCGTGTAAATAAAAACCATTTTTTTTTAATTTTTTTTAATAATAGGACGTATTTTCGCTGAAAGGACTCAATCCACAAAATTGTCAAAAATGAGTTAGTGTTACCAAAGAGGTTTATAGGGTCAGCTCTTTCATTCAGCAAAAAAAGACTTACGATCAGACAAACCAATGGCAGCGTTTTACAAACAAAGTCGTTTCTCATTTATTTGGTTGCAGTGAAGGAGTTCAGCCAAAAAGACTCAAGCTGTCTGAGTCGTTTTAATTAAAACATTATTTGTGCAATTTTTTATTTTCTTAAAAACGATTTAACCAATTTAGGTCATTTCTCTTAAATTGTATGTGGTCTATACAAGACGACGTTTCATTTAACTGAAAAGGCTCAAACTGTCTAAGTCAGTTCTGATAAATTCTACTTGAAGAAAACGGGAAAAAATTCCATTCATCTGAAATAACTTAAACTGTTTAATTCTTTTCTGATAAACTGGTTATAGTTCTACTAAGGCAATTTTCGTTTTATATGTATGGAATTAGTTTGATTCTTGCTACAAATTTTATTTATAAAAAAACACATTAGTAACAAGTAAAAAAAAACATTTTTACTATAAAAATTAAATATCTTTGAAACACATGAAGGCTTCAAGTACAAATTGGTTTATCACATCAGCCTACAGCAGTCCACTGCTGGACCTATGTCCAGGCCTATTTCTCCTCCAAGGTACACTACAAGGCACGACACGAGCTACCGCTTTTGCCATTCAGTCGCTACCAGCTTTTCTCTTTCAATGGTCCATCTGGCCGGGGGGCGTCCAACGGTATGCTTACCAGGGCGTAGCGTGTAAGATCTAGAAGAAGATATCCTCCAGCGCATTGGTAAAAAGTCTGGGTGATGTAACGCCACCCTGTTATACACCCTGCTGGGTGGGTCTTGTTTTCTGGTTTTGTACTTGGATGGACATCGTCGCCATTTTATATGGGTTTCTCAGCACCTTTAAGTATCGCCAGTCGAGTTGGTATCGCTTACAGACTTGATATCCATGCCTGCAGACTCGACCAGCCCAGGTTTCTCGTAGTCCACAAAAGCCAAACACAGCGGTTGGTTATATTCTTTTGACCTATGTATGACCTGCCGTACAGTATGGATGTTAACAATGTTGAAGCCTTTACGAAACCCTACCTGCTCCGGTGGCTGAAAGGCGTCAACTCTTGATGTCAGACGATTCGTTACGACTCTCGAGAAAGCTTATAGACGTGGCGCATGCAGCAGTGTGATCGGCATATAGTTTTTGAGAAGCGTTTTATCTCCTTTTTTAAAACAAAGCCACGACATCACTGCTCCACGCCTTCCGGGTTGTTTCATTGAGTATCACATGAGTTGGATAGCCTTTTCAGCTCCGCAAGGACCAGTTTCCCACTTGCCTTTAGCAGCTCAGAGTCCACCCTGTCTTCCGCGGGAGCCTTTTTAGTTTGGGACAAAATGGAGCAGAGAAGTGACCTCACCATGCGGCACATTCCAGCTTGAAGTTGATATTTATGGTGCCTCTTACAAGTCGGTGATCGCTTGTTATTAAGAAGATGACAGTGTCATCCATATTATAAATATGTGTCTTTTAATCGTCATGATGAATAAAAAGCACAAATGTCAATCTTGTTCTTCGTCTTACCGTCAATCGTCTTCGTAATGCCGTGTGATGCCGGCTTAGAATAGCATCACCCCACATCCTTCCCGTGGGTGTCGTAAGAGGCGACTAAGGGACTCGAGAGTATTGGTGTATTACAATTTTTAGGCGACAGGCTGACAACCTGTCACTATAGTGATACACATGTTTTCCGAAACAACCTTAGAAAACAATACTCAAAAATGTCAGACGTGGCGATAGCGACCGTATTCTTACGGCTGTTAACGCTCTGCCTACCCCGCAAGGGATAAAGGCATGATATATGTATGTATGTCTTACCGTCAAAGCTCTTTCAGACCCACTGCTTGGGGTTGGGGCTTTTTCTTAAAAAAGGTGTTCATACAGACAAAACAGCCCTTGTCTGCTGAGGAAGTTGACCAGCATCTGGCCTCTCTGGTTTCAGTTCCCGTAGCCATGTCCCTAACATGATTCGCTGCCCTGTCCCATTTTGGCGTCGAAGTCCCCCATGACAACCGTTAGTGGGTTTCACTCGGTCGGTGCGTAGCCTTCGACACGCCGTCTTATGGGGCCTCCACTTCTTTGTCTGAGATGTTCGAACTCAGTGCATATACATGTACAACCTTGACAGAGTGTCTCTCGGCCAATTTCAGTACGAGGTAAGGTAAGCTACCCTGGTCAAGACGCAGCATACCTATCTCCGTCACGTTGTCAGTGTTAGCAGAAAGTTCTTTGTTGACGAGGAATCCTATCCTACCCTAACCCCCATAAACAAATTGGTTCTGTTTCAACTATCATCAAATCATTTTATAGCAGTCCACTGAACTGACTGTGCCCGCTGAACGTAGACCTCCGCCAGGGTACAAACTCTTGCTTTCGCTATCCAGTCGCTACCAGCTGCTCTCTTTCAGTCATAGGTCCATCTGGCCGAAGGGCGTCCAACGATACGCTTGCCAAGGCGTAGTCTCCACTTGGGAACCCGCATACTCCACCGGCCGTCGGTTCTGACAACAACAGATGTGACCAGCCGACTGCCACTTCAGTTTGCTACTCTTTCGGACTATATCCATTACTTTGGTCTTTTTGCGGATAGTCTCATTCCGAACCGCCTGTCCATTAGCGAGATCATTACTCATTTATTGTTTGGGGTAGTAATATTTTGCTTAAGATAACTACCTATAAAATACACTATACTCATCACCAATGATTTTATAGGTAGTGCATAGAATTCGATTGAGCACATACTTGGCTAGTGACCACAAGCGTATAGATTTCTTGTGACTTATCTAAAATAGCTTGATCCAAATTAAAAAAAAACAATGACCTATTTCATAATACTATGACACAAGTTAACTAGAATTTTATAAAATATAGACCTAAATATAAATGAGCCATCATTATAATAATTTATTCAATGTAACATAGACCGAATTTGACTTCCAACACAGTTAATGTCAGATTTTCAAAAGAACATAGACTTAACTTTAACACTGTCAATGAGTCTGTACACAATGTAAGTAAAAGAACGACTGAATACATAATCAGTCAACTTAATCACAAACAGTTTTCGTAAGACAACGACGTATTTCAAAATCGGTCGTTCTCTTACTTAAGTATGTTCAATAAACTTATCCAAAGTCTAAGTGAAACAACGACGTATCCCGAAATCGGGCGATGTTCGACACAACCTCCGCTCGCGGTGGCCGGCGCAAGACTAAATCGGTCGTTGTCAGACGAATGAAGCAGGGGCGCGGGGATAGTAAGATAAAGACTCCTCTATTTTCTACCTAACTGTTAAGGGAAAAAGGTTGATTTTCTTTACACTACGTTATGAGACATGCTCTTTGCTGTCGATTTTTGCACCTAACTCAGTTTCGCCAATTTTTGATTTCGGTCGTTGTCTTAATAAGAGTGCGATATATTGGATTAGATGATTTGTACTGTTTTTATGGACAGTTTGCTTACTAAGCTGTTATAAAGGCGAAACAGCCTTATGCATCACTTTCGGAACGTGTCAGTTAAACTTAGAAGCTGACTACGAAACTGACAACTATCCTTTTCCTCATTTCATTTTCCTCACAATTTTAATGTCAAATGTCATCTTTTGGGTTTTCATATTTGCTAAGTTATGGTTTTTGACTAATAATAATTATATTGTACGTATACTGGGCACTTCTTTATTCGAATACAATTTCAATTCAATTTGTAGTAAATCAGATTTGTAATTAGATTGATGATAAATATTACATGCATTGGATTACGTCAATCTAGCTGCAAGCTATCCGGCCACAGACCGCACAAGTTGAAGACTGAACTATACAAGTTTCAGTCTGATTGGAAAACTTATCTGTTTGTGAGTCGAGGCCTTGAATAACGCTTACTGCTCATACTCTCATTATATCAAAAGACATAGATTGGATTTCAGAATCTTCATAGTTATAGTTGATTTTCAAACATTTTTGCAAACAAACAACATAACGATTAGTTTGTTTGTAGGGTTTTCAACAAAACAGTGGCGCAGAACAGGGATCAATGGAAGAAACTCGTTTTGGAGACCTACATCCATTTCTAGTCACTGAGCCAGAGAAGTTAGTTACTATCGTTAATATTTTCTATTAAAGCACAAACTGCGAGTATTTCAAAACGTGAACTATCTTGATCTTGATCGCTTTTTTGTTTAGAGGCTAATAATTATCACTTTATTCAGTATTAAGAAGCCAAAGAAATTCACTAACTTTAGGTTTTGGAACTTCTAGGAAAATTAAAAAAGTAGGGATGATTGGAGAAAATTGTTTTGTATAGCTTCTAAGGTTAATTAGTTTTTAGATACTTTTAATTAATGTTAGCTTTTTATATAGATAGCTGCTTTTAAAACAAGATAGCTACTTTATTATCCAAAATGTAGACAATAGTATCCCATATAGTTGTAATGTTATATAAACCTGAAATAAGATACGGTTATGTACGTCTTATTGTAAAATTATCACATCCCAATGCTTAGACACTATCCAAATGACGATCAATCAAACTGTGGAATAATGCTCGCGCAAACCTTGCTTGTTGAGCACTCTCTAGTTGCGCACCGTTCAAGCACGCCTCGGATTGGCGACTAGCCAAACATCGCTTGTAATTGGTCGCCCGATACTTCTATACACTCGTATCGTTACTGTCTAATTGATTTATCGGTTTTAGATAGGCGGTTTGGTAAGATGTTGTACTGTTAAGGGACGAGTTAAACATGATAAATGTAGGTTACAAGGGATAATTTTTAATTATGGTCATAGATGGATTCTTCAATATAACGTTGTGAAGTTCTCATTTAAAGCTGTTGGTAGCGCCATAGTGTTTTTTTATGATGCAAAGTGTATACATAAAAAAGGTGTTTCATTGCATCTAATCGAGCTAGATCCTTCAGAACAGAAGTTTTGACAAACTCTTCTCTTTTCCGGTCAAATTGATCCTTTTAGCATGAAGACCAAAATATATACATTCAATATCATCCTGCACCATTTTCAAAAGATTAGGGTTAGCTCACGGTGATTATCTTAATAAAAATATATGCTAACTTTACTCTGCGTTGCGCTTCATGATTTGTCCCTTTCGCTGGCAACCCCAATCGCAGTCAAATATGAGGATCGAATGCGTTCTGAACACCGCTGATGGAAGGTGATCAATCACATTCCCTGAGGACTCGGCCATAACCGTTCCCAGTTCGTATTTATTTTCAGAATCATGCGTACTGCGTGGTTGCATACACACGGTACTGAAATAATTTATTTATAGAAAACGTATGTGGACTTTATGAATGACAATTTTTTTTTGCTACCTTTCTCCGCTTTTTGGCAATTCTCCGATAGACAATATTGGGCTGCCTAATTCATATACAGAACTACAGACTGAGACAGATATATAAACTACTTTCTGCACCGAATAATACGGGAAGCCAGAGAAAAAATACTTCTGTACAATCAAACAAAGTGAAAGTATTAGGTTACAATTTATATTAATTGTTTCCTTCAGTTTCATTTCTAAAATTATTGATACCGATTAAGTTCCAAGTGAAATATTTCTGTTCAGACTTTTTGGTTGATTTATTCCAAAACACATTCTCAAAAGGCGAGTATCTCTAGCTTGTTAATCTTGTAGATTTCGAAATGTATTTGCTTTCCTTTTGAAATATTGCAAAAAGCATTTCATGCCACTTATGTTTATTTTATACAAAAGTTCTAGTTATTTTCTCCACCCAAAGTCGAAGGGCAAATTTGTCAATAAGCTGTCTAGCTCCAAATGTTGAATCAATCCTGTGGTTTAACCTATGAAACATTTAAACTAGTTTTATACACATGTTTATTGCGTTCTTTCCCTATGTGGTATAATATGATATATATAATGTTTTTAATGCATCTAAAATCCAATCTATTGTTGACTCTACACAGTCATCAATTCTATGCCACAGTGTGTAGGTGGCCACCCTCCGTGTAACGTGTAATGGCTATCGTTTGTTTAAATGATTAGAAAAGGGGTGAGTTGAATTTGCGGGGCTTTCTACCGGGCTATTTTATTAATTCTGTAAAAATAGCGCTCTTGTGCTTTGTTGACCGTTTATATTGTTTAAATGTAGAAGGGAGCAACAAAATATACAGGGTGGAACCAGAACGTTGATCTTTTTCAAAAACGCCAAATTCTTTATGCCAAACTATATAAACGAAAGTTTTTCAATGTATTTCGACCTACATTTCTTGGCGGAAAGTTTGACATGTTGAGCTTAGCATTTTCAAGAAAGTACGTCATTTGGTACCTCTTATGTATGAACATTTACCCAATGTCAACAAATGAAAATTTCCGGATGCTTTAGGCTGATTCCATTTACAAACACAGATAAATATTTTGCTTTTGAGAAAGTAAAACGGCAAGAAACATACGGATCAAAGCATGCTCCTACGCAGAATTTATGCACCGAAATGAGTAAGCGATCAACTATGCACTTGCCGTCTATTCTCAATTTTGCCGAACCGATCAATAGCGCAGCCTATCTCAAAACTGCGACATCTGATCTCATTCATTACAGCAACACGCATTAGCGGGTGCAGGCGAGCGGCGCAGACGACGTTCCGAGATTTATCGGACCACCTCCTGCCCTTAACGACACAATGTGATGTACTGCTTTGGATGATCAGTACGAGGCAGAAGCTGAAGCGACTGTGGCTCCCCAAAATGTAACCTGTGACTTATGGGTGATGGCGGAGCAGATAATACTTTACTGCCTAAAATGCAAAAAGATAGTGGATTCGAGTATTATAGATACTGCTTTGGATAGCCAGTACGAGATAGAAGCGGGAGGGAAAAAAGCTGTGCTTGTTTAGAATATTCTGATTTCGTGCTATTGAATCAGGTGCAAATAAGGCGTTCTGAGATTTATGGGATTACCTCCGACTACTGCTTTGGATGATAAGCATGAACCTGGGGTGGAAGCCACTTTGGTTAATATAAATAAAGTAATGCTGACAATGTTTTAAGATTTTTTTTAGGTTGTTATAACAAAACTAACGTATTTTTATTAGCAGGCCATATCTGCCGCATGCCTAACGATTTATGGGAAAAACCAACAACCATTTGGAAACCAAGAGTCGACCTTCATCGCGGAAGACCCAGACGCAGATGGGGAGACGAATTAGACGGGTTCTCCGAAAGTTGGCATGTAGAGGCACAGGATCGGGATCAGTGGAAGAAGGAGAGGGAGGTCTTTACCCAGCAGTGGGATCCAGATGGCTTAATCCTTTAAAAAGCTAAGCAGATTAAGCAGTCATACTATGGATTCTTGACAGATTTATGCTCTGTATTGAAGGTTTAATTAAATGGCATCTAACCAGACGATTTTGTCAGATTTATTTGTATACTTCTTTTTTCTCATAATACAATTATAAAAATCTCTTGATGACAATGATGATGCTAACAAGGAAGTAGAGCTGTTTGTTGGTTTTTTATATGTTTCATAAACACATATTGAATCTACTGAATAATGTGCATTGTTGCAATAATTTGCTATTCATTTTGCTGCTGTAATTTGTACCACAGCAAAAAACAGCAAAAGCCGACAACTGTAAGGAACAAAGAGAATTATTCGAAAATGAAGTCAACCATATTATTGTGGTCGGAGACAACCGTGATAAATGTATCTTGTAATTTACACATGCGTTTTTGTTTGCTACTACTTTTTTGTTTTCTAAAGAACGCACTTGAAGGTATTTTTAAGTAAACGATTTATTCTCTGAACTTCAGTTTTAGTTCTTACTTCCTTGTTGTAGTAAGCTTTTTCTGTTGTGTGGGTCATCGAATAGACATAAGTCCTAATGTCAGAGGATTTAAAAGCCGCAGGAAGAATAGCAGTTTGTTTAATTATTCAATTCATTCCTAATAGTTTTGATCATGACTCCATGAAATTGGTCTAACTCTGACTAAGTGTCTGTGAATGTATTCGTTGCTACTGATAACTCTACTGCAGAACTAAATTACCAAACTCACACATGAATTACAATTTCAGAACATCCAAGTTCAATCTTTTTATTCATCGAGCTCTATTTTGACTCTTTTGAAATATTTTTTGGCAAAAAACTGCAACATTTTTCATCTAAAAATGGATCCTACAATCCAATGGAAAACTGTGCAATACGAGTATAGCGTACAAATATCTATTGTCATACTATTTTTTAGTATTTTTAATCCTGAATAGCAACCTACACTGACTACAAAAACTAGATTACAATTCTATTTTCACGGTACAATAAACTTGCTCTGTCTAGCAATTGTCTATATTGTCAGATCAATGGATGGTTCATTAGAATATCCGGTAAAAAAACTTGGTAAAAATATTTTAATGTAAGCACTTCGTCTACAAAATTTGAGTCACGACATGAAAGGTCAACTACGGATATAAAGGCTTCTCCTTAATTAATTCAAGTACAAGATTCTGCCACAGTAATAGCGAAAAGAGAATGACCGAACCGCTGGATATTTTTCTTCAGGTTAGCTTCTTTCCTGATTGTACATTGAAGACATAAAAGATGTCTTTATACTTGCTTACTTTAAGAAATCCAAAAAAAAAAGTAGTTGCACTGTGTGCAAAAATAACAACTACTTGGGTCCCATCTAACGCCAAACGGGCACGCGGTCGTCCCAGGAAAAGATGGAAAGACGAGCTGCACATCCACGCCCAGAACTGGATGGAGATGGCTCACGATAGGGAAAATGGAAGAAGGAGAGGGAGGTCTTTGCCCTGCAGTGGGACTGGCTAATAATAAATAAATAAATAAACTTTAAGAAATCATTTTAAGTTTAGTTGGCTTTTAGTTTCGTGGAACTTGGTCATCATTATCAATGCCCTTATCGGTGGAGCCGTTTTCTACTATACTATACGTACATTGTTTTGACCGTCGGCATAGCTTTTTCTATTATTTGAGTAAAGAATAAATTGCGGCTTAGTCTTCCACTTCCTTGTTGTTAGCGAGTAATATTTCAATAATCCTATACTGTGCAAGCCAGCCTCATAAATATTTAGAACTAAAAGCCTTCTCGGGGAAAATAATTTCAATAAAATTATGCGCTTCTTTACGTGCTCTTTCATATTATTCCCGGGGGATCATTTTATTAGGGATTGAGGTCGAGATAATGAGGTTGAGAGAATCTTCATTTACATCCTCCTCCTTCTTAGCAATTTTGGAAAATGTGACGTAATTAGGCATTTCCTAATTTTGATTCGCTTGATTGAACTTTTCGACACAATAAGGTACGTTCATACAATAGAATATAAAGAAACCGTGAGGTAACCAATAATTCAGGTGAATAAATTTGAGGAAGATGAATTAAATATGATTACATTTAGTCTATGCAAGAAATTCGTGGCATAATTAAGTTTTAAATTCGCTAAAGGCTGTTTTAACTAAAGTATTTTATGTTTGTGTAGCCTTTATACGTGTAATAAGTTTGTCGAATTGTGCATTGGTTGCATCCGTAGAAAAATACTTGAGTTTCCTAACTACACTAACTGTATCTTCAATATAAGAATAAAGTGAAAACGCCAAACAAAATTACGTTATGGGCATAAAAACTATCTTAAAAGCATTACCAACATAAGAAAACCGCAAAGTTACGCGTGTTAATTTTGTTTCCAAAAGTTTTAGCCCGTTAGAGAGAATCGAGTCATTTTCGTTTCAGTCAAATCGAGCGCTTTGTTATAATCGCTTGGTTTACGCAGCGAATTTAGCTGATCTGCGGTCTGGGGCTTGCAAACGGGCGATTACTGAACTTTATAGATTTTGTGGTAGAAGGTTACTAGACAGAATCGGGAAAGGATTGGTCTCAAGTTTGTGAATACAAAAATAGAGACGGCGTAAAGCCACCAAAAACGTATACCTATTTGCTTAAATTAAGAGATGTGATAACGACGTATCTAAACAAGGACTAAACATTTTATCCGCAAATCGGAAAACGCAAGTCTGTACTGTTTTACATTTCAAAAAGATGAGTTAATAGACTGTCAAAAAAGGAGCTCGATAACCTCGTTACTTTCGGATTGCCTAGGTCCTGGGCTTTAAGTCTGCTAAATGAAAATCGTTTCAGTTGAATGTCGATTGGATCTCAGTAGGATGATTTCGGCCATTTCGTAGTCTGCTAACAAATCACAATGGCAATTGAATGACAGTTGAGTTTCGATGGCGTTACAATGACTTGGGGCCCTGGATTGTAAAAACCGCAAGTCTGCTGAACTACGAAGTCCGAGAGTGAAAAGTAAACTGTCGCAAGAGGAGAGACAAACGACGTCGCGACCGAACGCTCATTAATCACAATTAGCGTGACCGCAGCCGTGCGGTGTGAACGGAGCTTTAAGTAGTATCTACACTATGAATTTGCCGTGTGATGCCAGCTTAGAATAGCATCACCCCACATCCCATTTCTTTCCGTGGGTGTTGTAAAAGGCAACTAAAGGCCTCGAGCGTTTCATTTTAGGCGACAGACTGACGACCTGTCACTACAGTGATACACGAATCATCTGAAAAGGCCCTCAATAATTGTCAGACGTGGCAATAACGGCCGTAAGCTGACGATCGTTAACGCTCTGCCTACCCTTGGAGAGATAATAATAATAAGGCGTGATTTATGTATGTATGTATGAATTTGCGTCAGATAATTTCTAGATTCAAAATTAAAGACTTTTAGCAACTTCTGGCTAACAAAGTAAGCCCAAATCTTTGACTTCATCCTAAATTTTTGTTAGCGTTCTGCTTGTATACAAATTAACGACCAAATTAATATACGGGGAGTGAGGGACAGCATCTCGAATACTGATATGGTGCAAGCAGACCATGAAACTGAACAACTTTCCCCTAGGTACATATGTCAGGAAACGTCATTTTTTTTTGTTTTTAAATGCAGTCGTACTCAAGGACAGAAAGTTGTTCAGTTTGATGGTCTACTTGCACCCTATTAGTATTCGGGATGCTGTCCCTAACACCCTGTATAAATGAAAAATATTAGCTGAAAATATTTTAACGGGTGAATCAGCCTATGAAACTGAACAACTTTCCCTGAGGAACATAGGTAGAAATATGAAAAATATTTTGGACCTACATACATACATACATATATCACGCCTTTATCCCTTGCGGGGTAGGCAGAGCGTTAACAGCCGTAAGAATACGGTCGCTATCGCCACGTCTGACATTTTTGAGTATTGTTATCTAAGGTTGTTTCGGAAAACATGTGTATCACTATAGTGACAGGTTGTCAGCCTGTCGCCTCTTACGACACCCACGGGAAGGATGTAGGGTAATGCTATTCTAAGCCGGCATCACACGCATTTTGGACCTCTCATACAAAATTACCAACCTACCGTCAATTCGTATGGAAGGTCCAAGAATTTTTGCAGCTATTTTTACATTTAATATTTGCAGCTATTTTTTTACACCCCATATAATACAGGGTGTTAGGGACAGCGTCCCGTGTACTGACAGATTATGTATGGGAGGTCGAATTTTTTTTGTCGTTTCCTGACATATGTTCCTAGGGGAAAGTTGTTCAGTTTCATGGTCTGCGTGCACCCTTTCAGTATTGGGAACGCTGTCCCTAACAACCTGTGTACTGGTTGTAATACAGGAAGAAAAATGCCATCCCAACCCTTCAATGCAGTACATGAAACTTCACTTAAACTCTTTAGACTCTTCGTTTCTCTACTAAACGGTTCCTGATGCTCTGAAAGTTCTGCAGAGAGCTGTTTTGTACATCATTTGTCATTGCAAACTTTCAGCACCTCTCAAACTTACTCTTTCAGTCGGTGTTAATTCACTAAGAAAGATACAGGCTGGGGTTTTACAAGAACATTTTTGAAACAAGAATCTTGAGCATTTACATACATATACGTACATACATATCATGCCTTTTTCGCTTGCATGGTAGGCAGAGCGTAAACGGCCGTAAGAATACGGTCGCTATCGCCACGTCTGACATTTTTAAGGATTGTTTTCCGAGGTTGTTTCAAATCAAATCAAATCAAATCAAATCAAATTATTTATTCAAAGTAGTAAATTTTACATTTCGCTTTTTGATGGTCAAGAATTAACAATTTTAACAATAACAATTTTATGAACCTAGTGTAAACGCGGCTCAGGTGGACTAAAAACTTAAAACTAGCCCCTAAAGCACTGCCTCGGGGCTGGCCAAGCTAGCCAAACAACATGTAACGTTAGATAACATGTGTATCACTATCATGTGTATCACTATTAAAAACATGTGTATCACTATAGTGACAGGTTGTCAGCTTGTCGCCTAAAAATTGTAATACACTAATACTCTCGAGTCCCTTAGTCGCCTCTTACGACACCCGCGGGACACGGCATAGGATCTTGAGAATTTTATCCGGGCAAAAAAAGAAAGAGGGGTTTTTTTTTCTAAATGTCATAAGGTTTGCCACTTTTTTCAAAACTTTTTAGCACCTTCTTTGCATATGGGTGGCCTAAAAATTGTGAGATAGACAGTGTAAAAGAGGTACTAATTTCTGTAAAATCTTTAGTTAAAATTGATAACGGAAGACCAGCGTTACATGCAGCTCACCACTGCTTGTAACTTATGCTGAGTGGTGACCCTTTTTAGTTACATAAGTTGCATACTATGTATTTTAATTTAAGAAAATTTCTTTTTTATATTGTAACTAAAATAAACGTATTTTCTTTCTTTCTTTCTATAGTTTTATTTAGGTTCCCTGTAACAATTTGTTGTTGCTGTTCTTCATTAGAATTGACGATGTTATAATATTGCATTAATTTGTTTTGTTACGTCACAAACATTGTTAGCCCAGGTATGGGCAGTTTCCTTTGGCTTGGTAATTCATTGATATCAGCCTGTAATATCCGATGCAGCTCACCTGTCAAAACGTCAACAGTTACAAATGAACTGTAATGAGTTAAAGCCACCGAACCGTGCCTAATTGCCTTCAGGCAATCAATCTTGTAATACATTTTAAACCTCGAAGTCTCACACTCAAATACAACAAGCGAACAAAACACGGGGCTTCATGACAGGGAAAATATTATATCTCTTAGTGAAATTCGTGAAGTCTCGGGATTTTCAAACGAAACCATATTAGTTAAGGGACTTCAAGTAGTGCCCAAATTTGCGAAGCTCTGTCCACTGCAAATTGTCATTGTGACCACTTTTGCTGGCTTAATTACTGACGCATATTAACGGATTTATAGGTAGTCGATTATATTGAAATTTACACTGTTAAAAATCCCTCTATATGAGCAAAGTCCCATATTTTCTGATTTAGTACGTGGCGTATTTTTGAGGATATTTTAAGCCCTCAAAAGGCGGTACTGTATTTTATTTCGAAGGATACAAAAATGTTTTGTAACTTTGTGAAATTGTACGTAGTTATTACTACCTCGTTTTATTTCAATAAAAACATTTAAACACTTACGTTAAACAGTGAAAAGATAAAATCCTTAATCAATTACGATTATAACTGAATTAAATGCCTTGATAAAGATTGAAAGTGATAACATTAGCACTATCTATTTAAAATTAAGTGATCAAAGAAAAACTTGGTGTATTTTAATTGAATAAGAATCATTTTAGAGAAAATATGTTATGGTATTATCAATCAGATTTTGGTCTTATTAATCACAACGATAAAGAACTACGTTATTTGAATAAGTTTCAGTAGAATTCAGGGCAACAACAATCAAAATGCTTCGTCACACTATTTTATTTAGTGTTTTAATTATAGTTGCAGCAACAGAAAAACTAAGATATGACAATTATAGGTTGTACAAAATAACTCCAGAAAGTGAAGATCAGTTAGAGTTTCTAAACGATTTGCATAAAGATGTAAAACGCCTTGATTTTTGGATACCTCCTTCAAGGGTAGGAGAATATGTGAGTGTTGTGTCGCCTCCAGAGCTGAGAGAAGATTTGGAGAAAAAACTCAAAAACCGTGAGATTTCTACGAAAGTTGTACTGAAAGACATCCAATCGTAAGTCTCTTTTTAGTAAAAAAAACACTATTTATTTCGACGACATGCTTTTCAAATCAACTTAGACGCTCTCGTTAAGATGTGTAAGTGCAAGCGTGCAAATTTCATTCTTAAATATAATAATTTGTAAATTTGTATAGTGCACTCGACGCCCAAACTCAACACAGACGAAAACGCAGTACAAGAGACAGTGAGCTCTTTTGGGACACCTTCCAGACATACGAACAGATCCAGAGCTGGTTCTTCCATCTTCAGCAGCAATACCCTAATATTGTTACCGTCGTGCAGGTTGGGCAGAGTTACGAAGGTACTTTGGAATTTTATTTTTTACTTACCTTCCCTAGAGCAGACGCAAATTTATGTAGAACCATAAAGTAGAATAGTAGCGATTCTACGCTTGTTTCTGCTCTTTACTTTCATAGTATTGAAACAATTGTGAATAGGAAATACAACAATCAGCTTATTCATCTCAGATACTCTTTACAGGGAGGAACATCACTGGTATCAAGATCTCCCGCGGATCAAACCGTCGTTCCTTCTTTGTCGAAGGTGGTCAAGTTGGAGCTGACTGGCTGTCTCCTACAGTAGCGACATACTTGGCTGATCAGCTTATCCGAGGTGAAGATCCCGAAGCATTGGCAGCATCTCAAGAGTACGATTGGCATATCGTCCCAGTTGTGAACCCTGATGGACTCCAGTATTCCCAGGATGCTGTAAGGAAAAGTTAAATATTCTTTATTTAAGGATGTTCCAGCGGCAAAGGACGACAATTCTTGTGGTCGTCAACTCTGCGTGGCTTTATATTTATACTAAGAAATAAAAAATAAATAAAATCTATACCCAGGACAAGTCACACAGTGCCATCTAGCTCCAAACTAAGCAAAACTTGTAGCTACTATGGGCTACATATCTGATATGAATACTTTATATACTTTTTGGACTTAGGGCAGGACCTAGGAAATTACCTTCTTTAGTGTCCATTTGCTTTGTTGGGCAAAATTAGACTTAATTTGTTTTCTCATTCCAGGAACGTCTTTGGATGAAGAATAGAAGGCCTATCCGAGATACTCAAGAATTTGGAGTAGATCTAACCAAAAACTGGAATTCTCAGTGGGCAGGCAAGTTGCCATCATTCTTTTTTCTTCTTCAACAGCTACAATTAGTCTTTAGGAGGAGTGGTGGATGTTGAGGCCAGTAGTCCGAGTGACGACTGAGGAGGGAAAAGGGTAGCTACCCACCCGGCCGGGTGTTGTGACCAGGGGACCGACTGGTCCAAACGGACATGTTTATATAGCGATCGGCGGAAACACTTTGATACCGCGTTTCAGGACTTGTATGTGGAGCGCATGCGCCGCCACAAGTCATAACTTCGAGTCGCAAAGAGGGAGTAAAAGATAGATAGATACACCCAGACAATGGACACGAGAGTTTTGTGTGAATGCAACATATTACACTGAGATCACCAATCCACCTGCCAAATGTGATGAGTGGCAAAAAACCCCTTTCAGAGGAATATAAACCCATAACCAGCAGTGGGCTACATACATACATATATCACGCCTTTATCCCTTACGGGGTAGGCAGAGCGTTAACGGTCGTAAAAATACGGTCGCCATTGCCACGTCTGACAAATATAGAGGGCCATTTCAGATAATTTGTGTATCACTATATAGTGATAGGTTGTCAGCCCGTCGCTTAAAAGTTGTAATACACTTGTAACCTTCAAGTCCCTCAGTCGCCTCTTACGACACCCACGCACGGGTAGGAAATGGGGTGATGTTATTCTAACCGGCATCACACGGCTCAGTAGACTGTTGTGGTTAAAGAGTGAACCATGAGCTGCTCCACTCATATCATTGTTTTTTTAAATAATATAATTATGTATTAATTACAGTATCGGGAGGCAGTCACGATGCAGCAGCCAACAACTATATTGGTTTTGGCCCATTCTCTGAAATTGAGACCAGAAGTGTCTCTGCGTATATCGAATCTATAGGCAGAAACTTGTCTGGATCTTTATCATTGAGGCAGTTTGGACAGAGACTGCTTCTGCCTTTTGCACACTCCAGTGACCCTATGTACAACTACAACGATATGGTAAGAAAATTTTGTAAGCTAATAAAATTGAGTCACTGCAGGACAATGGTTGTTAATAAAATTATGATAAAATTTTCTCTTGTGACTGTCATTGACACAAAAATATTGTTGTTTTTTAGAAGATCATGCCAAGTACTCGTTAGAACAATATTTTGTGTCATAGCTATAGGTGGTATAACGTGTTGGTAGCTATAGGAAATTGTCGTAAATAGGAAATTAAAATGAAGTATTTTTATTTTCAGTTGACCGTTGGAAGGC
Organism: Keiferia lycopersicella; assembly: GCA_029255805.1. Classification (NCBI taxonomy): domain Eukaryota; kingdom Metazoa; phylum Arthropoda; class Insecta; order Lepidoptera; family Gelechiidae; genus Keiferia; species Keiferia lycopersicella. The sequence goes on from JARACZ010000024.1 coordinate 3,119,416, forward strand.
GAGCCATGGGATCTTTGTCTGTTCGTTATGGCACTCAATATATTGTCGGCACTTCCAGGAACGTGCATGGTAAGATATATTTTTTTGCGCCTCATAGATATCTTCTGGTATCAAGTTAAGAGTGCTAATGTGTGACTCCTGAAGCCAAGTTTTCTGCGGATGTTTTTAAAAAAACCCAAAGCATGGATATGCGTACATTACAGGTCGTTGCGGCGTCATAAACATCAATGTCTTCTATATCTTGCATGTCGTTGTTTTGAGTTTTTCTTGGAAATAACATGCGCACATGAAAACACGACTTTACGATAACAGCTTTTGCTTAACGCTTGTAAGATTGTTGTCGTGTCAAAATACATTGTTCTTCTTACCCTTTACAGACGGGTCAACAGGAATGCTCGCTGACTGGGTGAAGCACAGGTTCAACCCACCCGTGGTTGCCACCATCCAGCTCAGAGACACGGGCACCAGGGGTTACGTGATACCGGTTGCCAACGTGCAACCCACCTGCGAAGAAACTTACGACGCGGTCATGGCCATCATCAGAGAAGCCAAGTTTATTAACGTTCTGTGATGACGGAAGATAATAAATTATGTGGTTATTTTATTTTTTAATTGGTTTTTCATTAAACCTTTATGCAATGAAAACAATACAAAGTGAGGCAACTTTTCTACATACATACACGTTTCATGCCTTTATTATATGCAACTTTTCTGAGGAATATTTTTTTATTGTTTATTTTTGTCGTTGTGCAGGCAGTTTGGTCTTAAAAACATAAAAAATTTACATAAATAACAGTAAATACCTAAAATCAAAAATATTTCCAGTTCATTTTAGGGATTTTAACTCCCGCAGACGAAAAATCAGTCGAAAAAATATTAAAACTATAAGACATTATTACGGGTTTTAACTCACGGTAGGGATATATCGAGCACCCAATATTTCGGCGATGTTGCAATCGCCATGATCACGGGTAAACTGGAGCGGCTGCGGGTGACGGCTAAGGGCAAACATATCTGTCTACCCTCATTCTTCTGCGTTTTTTCGGAACACTTTGATCACTATCGGTACTCACTCGAAAGTCATCTCGACAACACACACTAACGGTATCGCATGATTTTATTGCAGGTTTAGACACAAACTTATTTTTACACAAATTTACCACTGGATTCCATGTACTTGACAATTTGAAGCCATCTTCTCTATTGAAATTTTTGTACTTGGTGATTTCAATAGCCTCGCTTACCAGTCTTGGTATGTACCTAGTGGCGTTCGGTCGAAAGTACTTTTGGATTATGTAATTCGATCCAGTGGTTTGGACCAGACTCAAGCAGGTGTTCCGCAATGGCAGACTTATGTGTTTTGCTTTAGTTTTAGAGTTAATAACCACGGAACCTTAAAATCAAGTCGAAAAAATATTTTTTTATTTACTGATCCAGTAATTTCAAAAATGTTCGATAACATAGGTTCAACTTAACTTTGTTTTTGTTAAAGCAAATATATAATAATAAAAATATAATATAAATAATAAAAACTAATAATTCTTAACAAAGAAAAATTGTTTAGTTCACATTTGCACTGTACACCTAGCTTTTCACTATTCCCTGTAACATTTTCCTTTCAGTTGTCCAAAGTCCGAATCCAAGCAGTGGTTACCTGTTTCGCCGGAAACTTATCCAAGTCCATTATTCTGTAAATAGCTCCACATGCAAACGTCTCGTCGAATCACGGGCTTGGAGCCTTAATTTGTAGTTTACTGTGCTACCCCTTTTCTGTACAATTTAGGGTGAGGTTCCATTCGCCATTTTGTAATGAAAACCAGTTTGCTTTTTAACAATAGATCAACTAAAACTTGCTAGACTTTGTTTCCAATAAAACATAACCGACTTACTCTTATAGTAATACAAAACGTAAAGAAAAATGTGCTTTAAATTGACATAAATGCTTATATTATGTTATTTTGAAACGTTTTTCGTCTTGAGAGTAAGACAAGAAAACTATTGTAAAGATAAGAAAAGAAATGCCTATAAAGCTTATCAGGTGGAAACGCAACTGGGTTAAAACAGGACGGGTTCAAGCAAAAACTGGGTGGTAACGCAACTAGGCCCATTTTGCTGTACTCTTGATAAATTTAAACCACTTTCAGTATACCTAAGCTTAGTGAAAAAAAGATTGGCAGGCAAGAATATGATTAAGCTGTTGCATTTACGGAAAATGCTAGTGCCTATTACCTGTATAGGATAGCTGCTCAGCTTTTTTACGACACCCATGATTGAAAACAGTTAAGTGCTACTCTATAAGATGTAAAAATATTTAAAGGGGTAAACCAGTCCATGAAATTGAACAACTTTTCCAAAGGAACATTGGACGGAATATGAAAAAAAAATTGGCCTCCACACAAATTGACTTGATCTGCCGGTTCATTTTGCATGGGAGGTCCAAATATTTTTTTCATATTTCGCACTATGTTTCTTGGGGAAAGTTCTTAAGTTTCATGGGCTGATTCATCACTTAAAATGTGTACAGCAATTTTTTTTACACCTTATATACTAGCATTACATCCATCGGGTAGTTCGTTAGTATCCCAAACGATAAAAGAAACAAAAAGACAAAATCGCGCAGCAAGACAACATGACCGCACCTCGGTAGAGAGAAATGGGAGTATGGGAACGCTGTCTGTTCGATACCAGACGCAATATGTTACCGGGAGCACTGTTCAAACTATTTGAAGTTACACTGACTCAATGCTGGCACTTTCTGTAGCAAGTTTATTATGGTTAATAAGACGAAAAGCTATATGAATTCAGCGATAGTTGGATATAATTTTTCTAGATTGCGTGAGAATTTTAGTACCTTTAAACCGGCAGAAAAAAATGAGTTGTTTATAAAAAAAAGTTACGAATGTCACTACATTGCTAACTTATAAAATATTTTCAACTTTCGTCTGACACAGAGGTGATGCGTCAATCAAACAATATTCTTTATACTTTATCCCTTGCGGGGAGGCAGAGGGTAGAAGCCGTTAAAGTACAGACGCTGTCGCTAAATCTAACAAATATTGAGGTCACTTTCATTCGATTTCTGTATCACTGTAGAGACAAGTTGTAAGTCTGTAGCTTAAGGTGAATCGCACACTTTACGCACTACGAAGCGCTAAAATATCACAGCGGTCTGTCAGCTCCGTCGTGCGTTAAGTGTGCGATCCGTCTTAATTTAACCCTTTAACGGGCAGAGCATGTCAAATTTTTTCATTCGCTTTGAAATCTATTGCGGGTAGTTAAAGTTCAATTTTAGGTGGTAACATTCTTTCCATGGCCTTATAAAGGATTAATACACATGAAACCGTCGAGTACCTTAAGTCGCCTCTTACGAGACCATCGGGTAGAAATGTGGTGATGTTATTTTAAACAACACCTCTTCAAGTTATACGGGGTGTAAGAGACAGCGTCCGAATACTGATAGGGCGCAAGCAGACCATGAAACTGAACAACTTTCCCCTGACATATGTTGACATATGTTGCTAGGGGAAAGTTGTTCAGTTTCATGGTCTGCTTGCGCCGTATCAGTATTCGGAACGCTGGCCCTAACACCCTGTATAGCTCGACTATTGTATCTAAACAAAACATTGTATCTATTGTTATATTATGTAGTTTAAAATGTCATCCTATTGTCTTTAGCCCCAATATCAAGAATATCAAATTAATTCTGTAGAAGATGAAGTTAGCAACCACGGTCTACATAAAGGGCCTCAATATTTACAGCCCAATAAACGTCCTATCGCAATGTTTATGAGAATAAAATTATTGGAATTATCTAAACAATGTTATAAAATTTATAGCTCATTTTATTGTTTAGGGCACTTTAAAGTTATGGAGAAGATATAATTTACTCTAATTGTTACCTTCTTCAGTTCAAGTGTTTTGTATTGGAATCAATTTATATAACAAGATGTGGAAATTCATTATATTTATTTTAACTTTTATAGCAAGTGTTTCTAGTGAAAAATTCAGGTTCGATAATTATTCCCTCTATAGAGTCGCTCCAAAAACTGAGCAACAATTTAAATATCTCCAAAGACTTCAGGAAAGCAATCTTCAGTTTGATTTCTGGGACGAACCGATGCCACTAGAAGAATTTGTTAATATTATGTCTCCACCAATACATAAACCTGCACTAGAAAATTTTCTCAACTTTTATAACATTGACTATAAAATTACGATACCAGACATTCAAGCGTAAGTATGATAATAGTTTTTTTTAAGACTAGAAGTAATTATATAGCATTGCAAATATCTACGTACTTAGTTAAAGATCCCCTGAAAATATTTCAAGTATCCCCACTCAGTCCAGTATTATTAAGAGTTTCATATTTAGATGATATTATTTTAGATGATTTTGAAAATCTTTAGACTTATTAAGGCCTATATCATACTTCAGCGCAAAAAATAATGCTAATAACGTATGCCTGTCAGATCTGTACTAGAAATTTCACTTCCAACCCAATACATAAACCGCTCTCGATACAGATCTTACGCACGACGCTGCGCTACCTGGGTCGTGCGTCGAGAGCGGTTGTGTCTAGTGTGGATCTGACAGACGCATACGGGTTGAAGTGTGGGAAACGCCTTACTCATATTGTTTTCTGGTATTTCAGTGTATTAGACAAAGAAAATGTTAGGTCTTACTCGAGAAGCAATTTGAGGAGTATGAGTTGGGATGCTTATTACAATTTAGAAGACATTGAGTCTTGGATGTCTGACATGGCTGCAACTCACTCTAACGTCGTCACAGAAATAATCGGTGGCGAGACATACGAAGGCCGAAAAATCAAAGGTCTCAAAATCTCTCACGGAGAAGCAAAGAAAACAATTTTTATTGAATCTGGTATTCACGCTAGAGAGTGGATTACAATGACCACAGCTTGTTACGTCATTAATGAGCTATTGACTAGTACTGACGAGGAAGCAATGAATGCTGCTAGGGAATTTGACTGGTACATTTTTCCTGTTACCAATCCTGATGGGTATGCTTGGACGCACAGTGATGTAAGTATTTAGAGCAGATTAAATGCCTAAAATAATATTTCTTCCAATTTTTTTTGCTCTATTCCTTACGAAATAAAAAAACCAAGCGAACCAGACTTGAATTCACAAAAGTTGTTTCAAAATAGCTGAAGTATATGTCACTTTTCTCTCATATTGTTTAGAGTGATTTCTGGAAACTGATACCTATCCAGACAGATTTACCTACCCCAATATATACGAATTTTCATGAAAGTCATAGGAGCCGTTTCCGAGATCCCATTGAAATATTAATACACCCATTCCTGCTCATTCAAAGGTAACAGGTTAAAGACAGATTAGATTAGATAGACAAAAAGAGCTTTTTCCGGGTTATAACATAACAGCGCAATGTCTAGGGCGTCAGCCCAGTACGAAAAAAGTTATAGTTTGGAATAACTATTCGTGCGTTTTTGATTTTTATTTTCCTCTTAATACCTCCAATATATGCCTTGTAAATACTAATTTTTTTCAGTTTAGGATGTGGCGTAAAAATCGACGTCCGGTTGGAAACGAAACCGGTGTAGATCTAAACAGAAACTGGAACAACAATTGGTTGGGTATGTGGTTTTATCCTTTATCAATGTGCAGTCATTAATTTAGAACAATTTGACGATAATATTGGTCAATCACTTAACAATACTAATTTGTCGGTTACGCATCGGTGTATATTTCAAATAACTAATGAAGCTGTTTGCATAGAAAATTATGTTAAGCCACATTTAGGAATAAGCCACATTAGGGTCCAAATACAAATGTTCGGTTCTTCTATAAGTAAAATTAAGTCCATTTTTTTTTTATTGTTTCTTCCGGGGCCATTTGTCATTGTAACGCCATCGAAAGTCAACTGTCATTCCATTGCCATTGTGATTTTCTATACTTCAAACTGTTAGCAGACAACGAAACTACTAAAATCACCCGATTAAGATCCAATAGAAATTCAACTAAAACGATTTTCATTTAGCAGACAGGCTTAGGGCCCTGTTCTTTATAATATCATTACTTGATTTTTTCTGTTTCTCCCAGTGTTGCAATTTTTTAACCAAATTTTTTGTTTTCTTAATTAAATAAAAAATACCCGGGTATAACAGTGAGTAGCTATACTAAACTTTGGTTTAGGGATTCTTGACTTTGTTTTAATCGAAAGCCGCTTATTAACAATTAACTTAACTACCCAAGTGGAATAGATTACCTAATTTCCTGCCTGACATTGTAATACATATATGTATGTATGTAAGTATACATGCTTTATTTATTATAATAAAGTATGTATGTATTTCGTAACATTAAGTAACCTATTTAGGTATTTTATATACTTAATTATGTAAAATTGACGTACTATATATATTTTATTAAGTTGTACCCACTTAAAGGTGAGTAGAAGCGTTATCCCGCTTCCCAAATTAATTGCTCCTTCACCCTAAGGTTGTATGGTAGAAATAGCTACCTGACTATAAGACCGGCTACACTGTACCCCTTGTTTTTCTCTTTGTAATGTCCTTTTATTGTTTTATGTACAATATATAATATATATGTATTTTTTATGCCGTGTAATGCCGACTTACACTAGCATGACCCCACATCCTTCCCGTGGGTGTCGTGAGAGGCGACTGACGGACTGGAGGGTTTCAGGTGTATTTACAACTTTTAGGCGACAGGCCGACAACCTGTCACTTTAGTAATACACATGTTTTCTGAAACTACCTTGGAAAACAATCCTCAAAAATGCCAGACGTGGCCATAGCGACCGTATTCTTACGGCCGATAACGCTCTGCCTACCCTGCAAGGGATAAAGGCGTGATTTTATGTATGTACAATATAGAACATTTGTTTATGTTATTTCCAATGACAATTTTATTACAGTCGTTGGAGCCAGCACTAATCCTGCCTCAAACAGTTACGCTGGTACTGGACCTTTCTCTGAGCCAGAGACCAGGTCCCTTTCAGAGTACATTCAATCCGTGGGACCCATCGACCTGTACCTCTCCTTCCACTCCTCCGGCCAGCTGCTTCTTCTTCCCTTTGGAAACACCACGACTCCTTTGGCAAACTATCATGACGCGGTATGTATCAAAAATGGCATCACTTTCATGACTTCTTGAACCGAAGTAAGGCGGATCGCACACTGAACGGATAAATACCGTGGTTATCCTATTTAAAACTTGAATGTAACTCGAAATTAGAACTTTATAAATTAAAAAATATCGCAGCGATTTGTCAGATCCATAGTAAAAACGTCACTCCCCATACAAAAACCGCACTCGACGAAAGACCCTGCGCTTGCGCTGCGTCGACCACGGTTGAGCGGTTTTAGTATGGGAATTGACATTTTTCTAGTATGGATCTGACAAACTGCTGGGATATTTTAGCGCTCCTTCGTGCGTTAAGTGTGCAATCCGGCTAATTTATATAGTTCTAATTTTAAGTCACATTCAAGCGTTTAATTGGATAATTACGTTATTTAAGGTCAGTTTGTATTAAACATACTAAATTAGATGATTTAGTTAGACCCCAGCCTCATTCTTTTTAGAATATATTTGTGTAGCAAAAAGAGTTGAAATTTCAGTGAAATAGTATATAGAGGGTGTATAAAATATGATGCAAATATTTTAAGGGGTGAACCATCCCACAATAATAACAACTTTAGGTCGAAATCTTAAAAGATTTTTGGAGTTCCCGTACAAATTGACTTGATCGGTTGGTAATTTTCTATGGGACGTCCAAAATATTTTATCTTATTTCGACCTATAAATCTTTGGAGAAAGTTGTTCAGTTTCATGGTCTAATCACGCTTGCAAAGTTTTCGTTACACCGTACCTTACATCCTGTATATATGTGTTTTGTACCGAATTTATATTCATAGCATTTTTCCTACCCGTGAAACCTTTGCTATAAATCTTGACGCTTCATATTTAAACACCTGAACATTTTTGTAGCAGTTTAAAAGTGACTGGCGTAAGGTGAAAAAAAAAACACGCTGTTGAAAATCGACTTGAGAAAAATGTGTGGGAAACGACAGTCAGACCACATGCATTCTCTTTTCGTGTGGGACATCGAGTCATTCAACGACCCTTGTGTCAGAATTTCTCAACTGCCTTCTACAAGTAGCAGGCTTCTGACATTGATTTTATTTTTATAGGCTGACTACCTCTCACTGTAGTGATAATATCTGAAACGACCCTCAAACATTTGTCAGACGTAATTTCACTGTCGTTGACGCTCTGCCTACCCCGCCAGGGATAAAGGAGTGATTTGTGTGTTTGTGTGTGTTTTAGATGAATATTGGCAGAAGAGCAATGGGGGCTCTATCAGTTAGATATGGGACGCAGTACACCACTGGAAACATAGCTGAAGCAATATGTAAGTACTTTTTTAGTTTGCCGTGTGATGCCGGCTTAGAATAGCATCACCCTACATCCTTCCCGCGGGTGTTGTAAGAGGCGACTAAGGGACTAGGGAGTACTGGTGTATTACAATTTTTAGGCGACAGGCTGACAACCTGTCACTATAGTGACACACATGTTTTCTGAAACAACCTTGGAAAACTATCCTCAAAAATGTCAGACGTGACGATAGAAACTGTATTCTTACGGCTGTTAACGCTCTGCCTACCGCGCAAGGCATAACATACATACCTATATCACGCCTTTATCCCTTGCGGGGTAGGCAGAGCGTTAACGGCCGTAAGAATACGGTCGCTATCGCCACCGGCTGATAAAACCACAGCACCGTACCTACTACAATAACACATAGTACACAATAATTATATATGATGAACTTTTATGACAGGAATAATAAAAATACACGATTTTAATTTTGTCAATGGAATTTTAAGTGGTTACTTTTATTCTCCAAAGCCCTAAAATAACGATAACTGTCTTTCCAAAGTCACTAAATAAAAAAAATCATCCTCTGTTTAGACATGGCTTCAGGCACAAGCATCGACTGGGTCAAAGAAGCTCTTCAGGTTCCCCTCACATACTGCTACGAACTCAGAGACAGAGGACAATTCGGCCACATCCTACCAGCAGAACAGATCCTTCCGAACAACCAGGAGGTGTGGGACTCTATCTTGGAGATGATCCACCAGGCCAAGAGGTTCGGGTATCTGAATGCAGCTGGTGATATCAAAGCCGGTGCTGTGGTGATGGTGCTGACGATGATTTTGGCAGTTGTGAATTTGTAAGATAATAAATTAACAAAGCAAATTCTCCTTATTTTTTTCACCTCTAGCTTCTGACTCTTTGGTAATCCTTCACAAGCAAGTTAGCATGCGCTAAGACTTTATAGAAATAGCATAGAGTTAATTTTAAGTATCCGAATGATGTTTCTATGATATTTTCTTTTATAAAAATCTGTAAACCTCAGTTATCTACAGTACCTATCTACCTAGCAAAATAAAATACGCAATGGGAAAAAACCAATATACCGATAACTATTCATCAGATGGTCTCTCTTCTCTTTTCGTCCGGAGAATTTTTCACCCGCCTTCTAAAAGTAGCAGGATCCTCACATGGTTGTGTAAGTGCTAACCGCTGCTGCTGCTGCCGTCTAAGTGATCATAGAGAGCAACCGGGACCTACGGCTTAACGTGTCAGGAACCATCTCACAATCGGGTGGTTCAGCCCGCAATGTCCTAACCAGACTGGGAAGACATTCACAAAGTGATAAATATCAACTTGTGAGTTTCCCATCGAGAATCGAACCCGGAACCTCTGCGTCAAAGACAGTCGCACTATATGTAAAGTGAGAACACTTCTAATTACATTTTTTAATATTTTAAGATTATCTGCCGAATATAATAATTCGAATGCTATCACTTAGTAATATCATTAATTAAAACACTAAAGTAAATAATCCCAACAAGTACCTAGTCCTTAATTACTGTCTGATAAGATTAAATTATGTAGGTACGTTACAATTTATTAAGGACAATCTTATAATCGTATAAGTATAGTTGGTGCCATAAAACTGTGTTCTTCAAAAGAAACAAAATGTGGAATTTTATATTGTATACAGCAACATTATTAGCCATTGCATCATGTGAAAAAATGCGATATGACAATTACACTCTATATAGAGTTGTACCGAAAAATGAAGAGCAAATGAAGACTCTTCAAAAACTTCATGACAGTAAAAACGTTTACGATTTTTGGAACGATCCGATGCCACTGGTGGATTTTGTGAATATTATGTCTCCTCCACTGTATGGGAATACTTTGGAATCGTTTTTGAACTACAACGATATCCCATTTGAAATCACTATGCGTAATGTTCAAGCGTAAGTACCAATTACTTTATTTTCTAGAATAGCTAGACGTGAGCTAGACACGTTATCAGCTTCATATAAGTAGCTATTGCACACAACATATGCAATATTAAATTTTCTACATAGTTTTTGTTTTATTTTGTAGTGCCATTGATAAAGAAACTAAAAAGCCATACTCAAGAAGTTCTAGAAGCATGAGTTGGGATGCATACTATTCTCTAGAAGATATCGAAGCTTGGATGTCAGACGTTGCCGCAACTTACCCAGATGTTGTCACACAAATAGTTGGTGGGCAAACTTATGAAGGACGTCAAATCAAAGGACTTAAAATCTCTCATGGAGAAGCAAAGAAAACTATTTTCATAGAATCAGGTATTCATTCACGAGAATGGATCACTATGACTGCAGCTACTTATATTATTAATCAGCTACTGACGAGTACGGATCCTGATACGATGGAGGCAGCTAAAGAATTTGAATGGTACATCTTTCCTGTAACAAATCCTGATGGCTATGCTTGGACTCATAGTAATGTAAGCAATAATAATTAAAAATGAGTTGGTTTTAAATTGGATTGGTCTGAATAGAGTTGTAGATGGAAGAAGAACACAAATCCAGTACTAGCGTATCACACTGCTGTTTGGCGCCAAATTTAAATAAAAGGGGTACAGCAATGAAATATAAAAAAAATAGTTTACAACTAGTTTTCTAAATAGTCTAGACATTAAGATCTTTTCATTTCATGGCAGTATTTTTACAGGACAGAATGTGGCGCAAAAATAGACGTCCAGTTGGGAACAATGAAGTTGGAGTAGATTTAAATAGAAACTGGAATAATAATTGGTTGGGTACGTATGTTGATTGATTATTTTTAATGTGTCTATGGCGAGTGACAGGAGGTATCCAGGTGGTGTCAGGAAAAGGGTAGCTACCCGCCTGGCCGGGTGTTGCGGCCAGGGGATCGACGGGTCCACCTGGATTGGATTGGAAGTTGTATATATGCGTTGCGCGGTGAACACTTTGATACCGCGTTTTAGGCCCATTGTTCTGTCACGTGGCGCCATCTCTCCGATATCTTGAGAACTCCTGTTGAAAAAGTAGTTCAGAAACTGATGCCTGCTTGGATTAGCGTCAGCGTATTTCCCGTGGGTGCCTCTAGGGTTTCATGGGTGTTACAATTTTAGGTTACCACAGTAATACACAATTTTACGTGAAAGGGCCCTCAAGTATTTGTCAGTCGTGTCGATAGTGACTGTTTTTTACCTTCCTCTACTACTTTTGCCTACCTCAAAAGGGCTCCATATATGTTATTATGTCAAGAGATTGAGTAGCGCTATAAACTTTTCAGTTGCTGGTGCCGACACAGACCCTGCTTCAGATTCTTACGCAGGTCCTGGACCATTCTCAGAGCCAGAGACCAGGTCACTGTCAGAATACATCAGATCTGTGGAAAACATTCACCTGTATCTATCTTTTCACTCGTTTAGCCAGCTTCTTCTGATTCCTTTTGGAAACTCGACAGAACCTGTAGCGAATTATCATGATGCGGTAAGAATGGATATATGTTATTATAATTTGTGTTTCTAATGCCGTATGATGCCGGCTTAGAATAGCATCACCCCATTTCTTTTCTATGGGTGTCGTAAGAGGCGACCAAGGGACTTGAGGGTTTCAGGTGTATTACCATTTTTAGGCGACAGGCTGACAACTGTTACTATAGTGATACACAAATTATCTCAAACGGACCTTAATATTTGTCAGACGTGGCGATAGCGACCGCATTTTTACGGCCGTTAACGCTCTGCCTACCCCGTAAGGGATAGAGGCGTGATATGTGCATGTATGTTGTGTTTCTAAATGACGTAGGTACTGCTAATCTACCCCATTTTCCTCCTTAAGTCGAATACTAATAAGGTTAAGCCCATCTTTGGCCTTCAATTATTTTACTATACATGTTTTTTATTTATTCTGAACAGGCAGAGAAAATTTATTTAGTATCTATTTTTAAATATTCAGTTTTTTCTAATTTTGGAGTTATTTAAGGTGGGTTGCACAGACATAGGTTGGACAGACCGCTGCGATATTTTAGCGATCCGTCGTGCGTTCAGTGTGCGCCTTAGTTTTAGAACACAATATTAAACTAAAAAAGCACCTGAAAATATAAACTTGTTCAACACACTCCACGCTGATCGCAGGATCCAACTAGTTTTAGAATAAAAAAGTTTCAGTTTCAAAATATAGTTGAATAGTTGCCAGAGGATAAATGGACCGTAAAATTCCTTTCAAACTTTGAGTTTGGAATTTGCTCCAATATTATGTTCTAAACATTTTTCATTTCAGTGCACCTAGCTAGCTTCATAATTCTTTTCGCTTCGTATCTAAACAGTTACCTTGACTTTTGCTTTTAGATAAAATCCCTTTACTTTGCGCTTTAGATTACAATACTCTTATAAGGAACAGATTTTTACTCTATAAAGATCGCGCGCAGAATAAGGCCAGCTTAAACAATAATTTGCTTTCTTGAAAGAGAGAATCCTTGTGTTAGAGTTCTTCCACCGCCTAATAAAACCTGTCTACCTTATTTTAGACCTAGTTACCGACCCGCGTACCTAGATCAAATCGGGGACGCTCTAAAGAAAGGTCAGGTGATGAGTATCCTAAACCGGCGAGGCGAGCATGTATGAGAAGGCTGATGAATGTTGAGGAAGCGAAAGAGGTGTGTCAGGATCGTAGCAAGTGGAAGAATGTAGGTAGTCTCTGCTTACCCCTACGGGAAAGAGGCGTGATTATATGTTGTATGTATGTACATTATTTTACTAGTCAAGGACCTAGATGCGGAAGGTTTAAATTATCAAAATGACAATGTTTCTTGTGTCTTTCTTAATTTCCTATTAAAATTTCAGTTGAACATCGGAAGAAGAGCAATGGGCGCTTTATCCGTCAGATACGGCACTCAATACGTCACCGGAAACATAGCTGAAGCTATCTGTAAGTTTATGGAAATCAGTTCAGTTGTCCCCACGACTCGTGTTCCCGAAAAAGTGGGGCAAGGTGTGACAAGGCTGGGTAGATGATGCAGATGGGGTAAGTTGTAGCAGAGGTTAGGCAATGTCTTACCATGCTACACCTTACCCCACTCAGCAAAACCTTGCCCCACTTTGTTTTGAGACATGAATCTTGGGGACAACCGGACCACACCAATCTTCAATGACTCTGCAGTCGCAGACAGAATAAGTTCAACCGAACATGGCTATCCAGGCATTGTGAATGTCTTAGCTCCATGTCATACAATAACTGCCACTTCACCCAAAGTTCACAAAAACCCACATAGAGTTTTTGGCTTAAAAATCTTGAAAAAAACTGACATCATTTGGGTCCCATATGTGTCCCGTGAGTGCGTCAGTCCTACGGTCGAAATACTATCACGTTGGACCATTGTTTTGACGGACAAAATAAATTGAAATGAGAAAGATGATGATGATATTAGTTTTTTCTCGTCCAACAAGTCAATAACCAACCATCCGTTTCTCCAGATAAGGCTACGGGCGGCAGCATAGACTGGGTTAAGGAGCATCTCCAAGTACCTTTAGTGTACTGCTATGAGTTCAGAGATAAAGGAGAGTTCGGTCAAATCCTGCCAGCAGATCAGATCCTCCCAAATGCTGAAGAAGTGTGGGACTCTATCCTGGATATGATCTATCAGGCCAAGAGGTTTGGGTATTTGAATTCGGGAAATAGTTTGAATGGAGTCGTGATGACGGTGGTGCTTATGGCTTTTGCTGTTGTCAATTTGTGACTTAGAGAATTAAAAATTTATTAAAAATTAAAATAATGTTTTGTAATTTATTTAAATTAAGGTAAGTAGGTACAGTCTCAAGCAGAGAAAACGGACCCCTCTCTTTATAAATGGAGCCAGACAACATCTCTGTTGCCTGGCGCCATCTGGCGTTAAGTTACTGCACCGCCGCCATCGTATCGTTTGTTTGTCACAAACTTGTTTTTCGAATTCATCCAAGCCTTGGGTATTGCTAGGATAAATAGATAGAATTCAAAAAACTTGGTATAGAAACAATAAAATACGAATAACACATTTTGGTCACAAGATTTGAACCTAGACTCTTTCGTTCTCGAGCCTTACCGCTAAACCACTGCGCCACCGAGCTCTTGCTAAGAATCGCGAAAATTCCCTTCTAGTTCATATTGTGCATGACGTCACAGTAATCTTTCTTGATGTGTCGAACTCTTTCTAGTAATTATTTGAGGGTAGGCAAAATTTATAAAATGTTAAACTTAATTTTTGGTGTTTCGCTTTGTTCACAAGCTAGCTTCGCTACCTTTAGGTAAGGTTTTATGTACCTTGTTTTTGTGCCGTGTGATGCCGGCTGAGAATAGCATCACCCAATTTCGTTCCCATGGGTGTCGTAAGAGGCGACTGAGGGACTCGAGGGTTTTAAGTGTATTGGAATTTTAGGCAACAGGCTGACAACCTGTCACTATAGTGATACACGACTTATCTGCAACGACCCTCAAATGTCGTCAGACGCGGCGATAACGACCGTAATTTTGCGATCGTTATCGCTCTGCCTACCCCGCAAGGGATAAAGGCGTGATATGTGTATATGTATGTGTATGTATGTGTTGTATTAGTCTGTTTTCCATTTTTTTTAAACATGCGTTGTATTTGTCTGTTTTTATCTATTTTTAATACATTTTTACTTTCAACTACTAATACGTCTGGTCCCCAACGTGTTGACGTATTTATTTGTTGCTATGAGTATGAACTCTTTACAGCCAAGCATTCTAAAAGATAGATTAGCCTGGATCAATACAATCTGCCTTGTATTTTCTTTTCAACACACATTATTACCAAAGATAATCAGATATTACGCTCGATAACCTATTACTTTGATATGAGAATCCAGCGATAAGACTCGAAGCAAATACAAGCTACTTTTCCGATTAAAGTGCTGAATGCAGACTGACTGCATGTTAACCACAAAACATGCACAAGCTAATATGGCAGTAATAACGTGAGGAGACTACTTGTTGTTACACGTATAAAAATATTATTTAAATAAGTCCATTTTTGCGGTATCACGTCCAGACTCAAGACTTAGTTCAAATATAGGTAGGTATAAAAAAATATAGTAATGCAAATAGTGCATATTACAAATGAAATTTGTCACCAAAAACAGCGGTTTTACATTTGACCCGGCAAGTCAAAAGACATGGGTTCGAACCCCATCGGTGGCTTAAATTTTTTCCACTTATTTAGTTTAATTATCTCATATCACAAAAAGTTATCAAATGTTAGTGTACTGGGTTTTGTTTAGGTGGCAGGCAGAGCCATTTATTACGTGAGTGACGAAATGTAATGCCGTAAACAAGACGTCTTTAAAGAGGGTCCACCAACATACAACAACTTTATTATGAAGATATGTTGTTGATAAATACTTATCTGTCTCAACTGCGCTGCGCATTTACCAAATCACGCAGTTGGTCTGTATAGATTAGTCTGTATATTTTTGTGTTCAAAACGAGCGAAATACGAAGCAATCTGCTATTTTCTTACAAACCAGTCTGCATATAGGCGTTTGCGGTCAGTTTGTACTTTAGGAAGGACTTCATTGAAGGCTGCTGTAAAACACCGTGTGTGGATTGCCCAAGGCCATTAGAGTGTATGAGGGCGGTCAGAGCTAGACCGGGCTTATGCAAAATCAAGCATACTAGGTTTTCATGCTGCGGAATTTTGAATTCAAAAATAAATTGACAACTTGCGCAAGAAATTGATGCTGTAAAACTTGACTTAAAACTCCGCCTTTCTCAAAATTGATAATTATTATCTAAAATAATATTCTATAATAATATTTTATTTATTTAATCAAGGCTTACTTTAGGTAAGCCGGCAAAGTAGGTAAGTACGTACTTATTCAACAAAATTTATTATGCAAAATTTTCATGGGTGGACTTAACGCCGAGGGCATTATCTACCAGTCTCTTGTTAGCTTAATTTCTAAAAAGTTGCAATTTTAGTTTTGTCATCGGTGTAGGACGCCAAACGACCCTCTATGGTTTTAGAGGTTTTCAACTATTAGCTAGATACTTGTTTTACAAGTATCGATTTAAAGTTGGTGTATATTGCATGATGCTAGTTTCGGAAAGACGTCTAGTGGTCGTCTTATCGCGATTGAGTTCTTTGAGCCACCCGCCTCCGGCCAGTCTCCATGGGTTTTTCCAATTCGCTACATAAACATCACACGCACACATATCACAAATCACGCCTGTATCCCTGGCTGGATAGGCAGAGCGTCAACGACCGTAAAATTACGGCCGTTATCGCCACGTCTGTCAAATTTTTGAAGGTCGTTTCAGATAAGTCGTGAATCACTATAGTGACGCACCGATGTGGCTACGCTTGCGACACATCGGTCGTCGTCACACGGACATACATTATAGTGTTGGAGCGAGAAGGAATAACCCGACTTCATTGTGCCTGAGACCGAGTTCCTTAGACTCAACATCTAAGGCACTTACAGAATAGTCATACCATCATCATGGAGTGTAATATTTGCAGACCAACTCTTGCTTGATATTTCTGTTTCATCTACATAAGTGTAAATAATCTTAAAATTATTGGCAGTTATAAAAAAATTACAAACTAATACAGGGTGTAAAAAAAATTGCTGCAAATACTTTGAGGGGTGAACCAGCCCATGAAACTAAACAGCTTTCTCCAAGGAACATGGGTCGAAATATGAAAAAAAAAATTTGGGCCTCCCATACATATAAATTACCAACCGACCAAGTCAATTCGGTTTTTTTTACACATTTTTACCTTGGTAAAATTTGTTCAGTTTTATGGGCTGATTCACCCCTTAAAATATTCGCAGCTAATATTTTTACACCTTATATATTACAGAGGAAATGCATTACCATGGTGTAGTGGTTAACACGTCTGGCCCGGCTAGTCAAAAGGCGTGGGTTCGATCCCTATCGGTGGCGTGATTTTTTTCCACTTGTTTTGTTTGTATTAACATTTTCTTACAAAAAGTTAAGCCTCAAGTATAATATAAAATATATTTTTCAATTAGATACTTCAGGAACAAAAATAATTCTAAATAAAAGAGCGAAGACAAATAAAAGCTTTAACTAAAACACTGCCACTTCCCAATAACTACGTCCATTGTGTTTATCTACTAAACGAATACCGAACTGAATCGAGTCCGCCAAATTCTATCGAAGAATCTAATCCAACTTTTATACTCAACTTTCGTAGTGGTGTTCACATAGGTATCGATAATTCCCATATAGGTTACTATCGTAGAAGCTTAGCCTTTGACTTTGACTGTGAACTATACTATACTATATATACTACTTAGGTAATTAATTGCATGGGTAGTTTATAAAATTGTAAACATATTTGTTTGTTGTCTAAAAACACTTTAATATGATATTATTTAATCTTATCCAATATGTACAAAGTCACAAGTTATGTATGAGTATTATTGGTTTGAATAAATACGAGTACAAATCAAAACTTCATGTATTGTAAACTCCTCATAAAATCAGCAAACGACGCCATCAATGTTCAATAAATTATTTTATTTTTGTACATTTTTGTACGGTAAAATTTTTGAGGTCAGAATAAAATACAAATAATTCGCCGAAACAGTATTCATACCCATAAAGCTGATGCTTGGTTCGAAATGAGGGGAGCTTGGTAAATCATAAAATACGAGTTTATCAATAATTTATTTATTTAATAATTTTTCGGGTGATGCCGGCTTAGAATAGCACCACTTCTTTCCCGAGAGTGGCCGTGAGTGTCGTAAGAGGCGACTAAGGGATTCGTGGGTTCAATGTGTATTATTTAATCACCAGAGGGTTACACAAATTATTTGAAACGGCCCTCAACATTTGTCAGACGTGATGATAGCGACCACGTTTTTACGCTAACGCTCTGCGTACACCGCAAGGGATATAGGCGTGACATAAGCATGTATGTATGTGTGTGTTCACGTATTATTTCTGAAACTCTTATCTCAAGCACGGCTTATGTGTGCATTGGGTCAAATAAATTAAGTAGTATAAATCAAGCTTTGTCGATAGAGACAGTATCTACAACGAAACAACACTATTTCCACGTTTTCAGCAAACATTGGAATTCAATCCACTTCGGAAATAACCACAAGAATAACCTTCTTGGAACAACAATAGGGTTATCTGGGGCACTGAAAACGAAAAAAATATACAGGATGTAAAAAAAGTGCTGTAAATATTTTGAGGGGTGAACTGGATCTGGAACTGAATAACTTCCCCGAGGAACATAAGCATGTCTAAATATGGAAAAAAAATTAGGCCTCTACCATATTACACAAAATTACCACCGACGATCAAGCCAATTTGTTTGGGAGGCCCAAAAATATTCTCATATTTTTACCTATGTTTCTTAAAGTTGTTCAGTTTCATGGACCGATTCATCCCTTAAAATATTTACAGCTAATATTTTTACACCTTACACAGGATGTATATATAAGTGAAAAACAGAAGTGCCTATCTGTTCCTGAGACGCTTAGAATGATGAAAAAACAAGTTCAAAAGACACCCTGAAATATTCTGTACCAGCTAATGATACCATTGTGTGTAAAAGAATGGAGAAAATCATCGACATAGAGACGCTGGAATCAGTGCAACGCAACGTTCCGGCGCCAAACGTGATTCGCATGTTCTTGTGCGTGGTGTGGGACAAGGTGCTGGAGGAAGCGATCTTCCTCTTCTTTTGTTGCGATGACTCAAACTTACTTTGAAAAGATATTTGCCACAGCTGTGGCACTGTCAGCTTTATGCAAAGTGTAACGTTAAATGCGCAAAACCTCAGACAACCGCAATCAGCTAGTGAAACTGAACAACTTTCCCCAAGAAACATGTGAGAAAAATATTTCTACCTCCCAAACAAATTAACTTGGTCGGTCGGTAATTTTGTATGGAAGGTCCAAATGGTTTTTCATATTTCGAACTATGTTTCTTGGGGAAAGTAGTTCAGTTTTATGGGCTGATTGAGGGTGTCCGAGGTTTTGCGCATTTAACGTTACACCTTGTATAAGTCGGTCATGGTGCAAGTACGAGATACCGATTAAAATTAAGTAAAAGCACATCCAAGCCAACGGGTTCGCGCATTCGTAGAAGTTGGTTTATATCCCGTAGCATCTCACAGGAAAATTTTCGGTATAAAAACTATCATATGTGTTAATCCAAGTTATCTTCAATTTGTGTGTCAACTTTCATGCAAGTCGGTGTAGTCATTTTAGCGTGAAGGAGTACTAACTTTCGTATTTTTATATTAGTAGGATGTAGCGGAAGACTTTAATCGGACTAGTCTGCTAGGATCCTGAAAGCAGGCGTATTAAAGTTTTAGTCTAATAAACTTTAATCAAGAAAGACATGTCGCAAGTCTAACTTGGATTCGTCGCTTCAGAATAGATCTGCCTCATCGTGCCTTAGCAACTTTTCGGAGCTTTCATCCATCTCAAGCTCAGACATCCCTGTTCAGAATAGACTAAGCCATATGTAGCTATTTTACGATGCTCTCAGATCAAGAATAGGACGTATGTAGCTACATTTAGTTCATATGCTTTAGCTTAGAGCTCTCTGACAGCGACGCTGACGTTCGCGACTTAGGCGAGGAACACACTTGACGCACGATGGAGCGCAAAAATATCGCAGCGGTCTGTCAGATCCATACTAGAAATCACCATACTAAAACTGTATAAGCTGAAGATCAGATTCAAGAAGATGTTCTGGGATTGAATCAACCCATGTAGGCTCGTAGAGCATTTGCAAAATACATTTAGGTCGTGAATTCAATTTTTGACTGGGACAGGTACAGGATGTATTTGATTTGATAGCCTTCCGTGGGCTGATGATTATGATTTTGCGTGTATCTGTGTAGTTAGGCACGAAATGTCGTTAAAATTGCAAAAAAATAACCTCATGCAGATCGGCGGTGTTAACCGGTAGGTACCTAATATAAAGCAGTGTAGCAACACAGGAAACAACTATTGCGTCTCATGTTAAAAATCTTTCAGATCCAATCATTTGGTTGGTTATGGTTTAATCAAACAGTTGCATAACCTGAGGAAAAGGTGAATCTATATATCTAAAGGAAACGAACGCCCAACCTATCTTAACCATTTATTCAGGCACCAATAAGATACACAAACCACTTTCAGTAATGAAGAGTAATGTATCCAGCAAAGTAAACATTTCCTTTTCTCGTAAAACGCTAAACCGTCTACAGTTACATCCTAAATCCAAATCGGGGCTCGGGAGCGCCGCTGGTACCTATTTACGATCCGGACGCCACCTGGGGGGCTTTTTTAGCACGTATCATTCATATGCAAATGCGGCCTATAGACCTTCCTGTAGGACATTATAGCTGGCCGCCCCACTGCTTTTCCTGTGTTCAATAGAATATTAAAGTGGGATGGGTGATTTTCTTTTAGTAACTATAGCCTTAGAATAAAATCTGTATGTCACTGCTTACACGGTTGTCTTAAACTGTTTGCAATTCAAAATTGTAAAGGATCATGTCCTGTTCTTCATCATACTTGACCTGTTTTTCATCGGTCTTTGCGTCATCACTTGCAGGTCAAAAACATACAAGTATGTATAGTTTATTTATTGCTTATTATTTTAGAACAGATGATATTTAAATCAGGCTAGAAGTTCTGGAGTTATTCAATGTTAAAGTTGGGCATCCAAAGAGACAAAAGTGCTGAAGTTTGGCTTTCCTTAGTGTATTTCGTCCTAAATTCGTTATCTTGGTTAGCAATGTAAAAGGTTCACACCTCAGTAAACTCTTTAGTTAAAATAGATAACATGCATGCAAAAAATTAACATTGCCATTCTTTATATTGTATATTGCATTCATTTGTTTTGTGACACAAGACGAATCTTTAGCCCAAATATGGGCATTCTCCTTTAAAAGCAGAATATAACTTTGAGCAGTTAAGTTTTTATTTTTTGGTAACTATTCTTCTTCTATAGACATTTCTGTAGGCATACTTATTTTATAGCTTTTTATAACAACGGTCAATGACCCGGAAGAGTTTTTAGGCAATGGTTCTACGTTTGATTTATCATGTTTTCTATATTTATAAGGGTGCGGAAAATATAGGGTAGTTTTATGGTGTGGTTTTATGTGAAGATGTTGATTGGGAAGTCAGAATGTCCTTATAAGTATTCGTGAAGAAAATCAAGGGTGCGTTTTAGTACCGTTTGGGGCTTACGTTTGGGGTGAAGTAGGGGTGAATTTCTAAGTAGATGGACAGATTATGCATGTAATGCTGATATTTCAATAGATAGATGTATGTTGGACCATAAAAAATATAAAAATGAGCTAACAGCTGTGGATCCTGTAACTATAAATGAGCTAACCTCAATAGAGTATTTCAAAAACTTTACATAGTAAATTTTATAGAAGAAAATACCTGTGCTCGAATGGTGTAATTTCGTCCAGAAATTGAAAAAATCAAAAATAACAAACAGAGAAAGATTTTCTGCATTTTATGATTAATTATGACAACATCAGAAGCAAAAGATAATAAAAAGTAAAAGGAGTTATTTTGCTAATCCATATGTGCCGTGTGATGCCGGCTTAGAATAGTATCACCTCACATCCTTCTCACGGGTGTCGTAAGAGGCGACTAAGGGACTCGAGAGTATTAATGTATTGCAATATTTAGGCCTACACAACCTGCCACTATAGTGATATTACACATGTTTTCTGAAACAACCTTGGAAAACAGTTCTCAAAAACGTCAGACGTGGCGATAGCGACCGTATTTTTATGGCAGTTAACGCTCTGCTTACCCCACAAGGCATAAAGGCGTGATATATGTATGTATATTATATTTCCAGAAAGTAGGTTTCCAGAAATGCAGCAGTAGCACTATGCTGAAACCGCATCGAATGCTTCTTACGGCCTGAAGACAATCACTTACCTTAAGTAATTGGCGATCTCTGACGATCCAATCAGATGAGCTTGAGGCTGTATTCTGCAGTCCGATCCCGCACTGTCCAGGTTAAAAAAATACTACCTACAATTTTGAGTGGATTTTCTACAAAAAAGTTATTTACATACATACATACATATATCACACCTTTGTCCCTTGTGGGGTAGGCGGAGCGTTAACGGCCGTAAGAATACGGTCGCTATTGCCATGTCTGACATTTTTGAGGACTGTTTTCCAAAGTTGCTTCAGAAAACATGTGTATGACTGTAGGGACAGGCTGTCAGCTTATCGCCTAAAAAATGTAATACACCAATACTCTTTAGTGTTGTTAGCTTCCCTCAAAAAATTAAAATAAAATAAATAAATAAATACCCTCGAGTCCCTTAGTCGCCTCTTACGACACCACCCGCGTGAAGGATGTGGGGCCATGCTATTCTAAGACGAGGAACACACTTGACGTACGACGGAGCGCAAAAATGTGGCAGCGGTCTGTCAGATCCATACTACGTAGAAGCGTCACTCCACTCCCCATACTAAAGCCGCACTCGACGGATAACACTGCGATAGCGCTGCGTCAACAGCGGGCATACATTGCAAGTCAGCGGCAGACTGCACGATATTTTTACCTAATCATTGTTTACCTATGATTCCGAATGCTGTTTATTTATTATTCTAATGCTATAATTTTAGGATAACTTTGTCAGAGGTCTAAAAAATAATTATACCAAATATAGTAGGCCACCACGGTTCATCGGGTCATTAGTTGTCGCACACGACAGAAAAAGGAGATTTTCAGTTCACTTACTGGGAATCATCTGGGAATACCCCTGCTCGCTAGGAGTACCTAATTTCTCAACGTGCTCAACCCTGCGGCCTGATATTGGCCTAACCTCACTCCGTGATTGAACTGGATTGAACCGGTCTGACCTAGATTTGACAAGATATTGCCAGCTGATCGAGCAGTTAGTTCGATTACTGGCTCTATCAACTCAAAGGTTTCGCTCAGCATAAAAAATCAAGTAAAAATGTATTTTATGTCAACCATTCCATATACCTATTATGAAAAATTTTGAAGGAGAATGCCCATAATTCATAGGCTAGCAATGTGTCTTGCGTCACAAAACAAATGAATGCAATATGTCTAAAATACTATATGGAATAAAAACTCCCTATAGAAATGTAATATAATAGTGCTAATATAAGCACAGGGTGTTTAAAATGGCTTTGATGCGATTTCTGCAAGTGTGACGCAAGTCTGATGAAAAACAGGACGAGCATCCAACCAAAAGTTGGCATGATCCTTTCCTAACCAAATTTCAAAAGAGAATCATATTTGATTTTAAGGGTTGTCTGCTCGCAGTTTTTTCAAATCCCTGTGACAGCCCGAAACAATGAGACTCTCTAGTTCTTTTTTAAATATCATTATGTTCGATCTGAAATTATTCTCGTACATCAAAGCTTTTGGTGGCATTTTGCTATCCGTTCAGGTATTACACGTACAAATGCATTTAACGAATTCTAATATACCTAATAATTCTAATGCCGTGCGATGCCGGCTTAGAAAAGCATCACCCCGATCCTTCCCGAGGGTGTCATAAGAGGCGACTAAGGGACTCGAGAGTATTCGTGTATTACAATTTTTAGGCGACAGGCTGACAGCCTGTCACAATAGCGATATATGTTTTTTGAAACAACCCTGGAAAACAATCCTCAAAAATGTCAGACGTGGCGATAGTGACCGTATTCTGACAGCTGTTAACGCTCTGCCTACCCCGCAAGGGATAAAGGCGTGATATATGTATGTATGTAATATACCTAATAATATAAAACTCTTAATAGAATACATCGTGTCATTCGACGACTCGACGGACGATACCTCACACGTTGTGAATGATCAAACAAACAGAGGTATGTTCAGAACTTTATTGAGAAAATGCACGACTGAACACAGTGCCAGTAACAAGCTTTCCCGATACAAAACAGTTGATCCAGAAGCAAGTTTCCAACCGTTTCCTGTAAACTAAACTCCTATTTCACAGTAAATAATAAAGGATGAAGCAGTAGTCAAACTTCATACAAACGTTCATAACTCACTCACACATACAACGGCGCTTCTACACTTCGTACATTTACCGAATACTCTTACGGTGAAGGAAAAACATCCTGGTGAAACTCACATTGAAATAAAATTTGAATTCAGATGAGATTTGAATGTGTGACTTAACCTAGCATTCAGGCCAGGTTAGCCTTCGGGTTGCAGAGGATAGATGGCAGTCGCTCCGTGTAAAAATTTGGTTCCACGTCATATCCGCTAGGTTCGGTAGCCAACCCCGACAGAGAAAGGGATAGGGCGAGGAGAAAAAACATATAACAAGGTATCTCAGCAAAACTCGTCTTGCGACGCTTCGCTGTCGAAACCAACATCATGCTCAGCCCACAACCACCCATTGCAGGGTATAGGCCTCTTCTCTAGAGTAGTTTTAATGAGGATTCCTCTTCCAAATCCTCATAATGCGAAAGTTCCGCAATTTTTGTAGTTTTTCATCCGCTACCGGTTCCATATAAAAGAATGTTTAAAATTCCTCTTCCGCTTCCGCATCCTCACAGATTACGAAAATGCCTATCCACATAGTTTATGGTAAACAGTGACAGCAAAAGTATTATTTTTCATGCCTTTTTTCGTTTCTTGTCTCTGTCGACCGCTTCCTCATCCTCATCCTCTTCCTCATAACAGCTTCCAAATCAACCCTACTCTACAAAGCCAATCCTCACGGTCCTGTGCCAGTCCTTGATTGCATAAAATTATTACAAGAAAACAAGGGGATTTCTACAGTTTGTCTTCAGTTAGCCTATAAGTTGGCTAGTGGTGTCGTCTTTGTATGTTACAATTATAAGTGTTTATAATGTTGTTTAAAAAACATTTCAATTTTATAACCAAAAGTGGTAACCTGAATACTGATAGTACCTAAGTATTTAACCTTAGATAGAGGTAAAGATTTGCTACTGCTTTATAAATGTACTGTGATATGACTGTTATCTACGTCTTCAAGTTCTTCTTTGATAAACCACAACATAATTGCTATCTCCGAACCTAAAATCAAAATTTAGATCTTGCAGATCTACTAACAAACAGTCAGGTGGATGGAATTAAACACCAAGCTATTTTCGAATACATTATGTTGTTATTTATTTTATTAAGATCGTTCTCACAACGCACAACGCATCGTTATTAAGTTTTAGCACGGAGGACAATAACCAGTGGAGAACGCATGCGGGGGCGACCGCACTCACTTGATGTATGCTTTATAAGGCTGACGCATCAAAATTTTGATTAGTCGGGTTGAGACTGTGCGAAAGAACGGACGTTCCGCGCTTCGTTTTTTGGCGTATAAACGTAATCAAGAATGCCTTCCTGTGCAGTGAAATGGTGTGGAAAGCGTAGTACAACATAAAGTTCCGCAAAAGACGGGATAACATTTCATAGGTAAACATTTTTATGCTTGATTCTTTCAAAATTTCATTTTAATGAAAAATAATTCCATATTTATAATTTCTGATGCGCTCCCGTTGATGTCTTTCATTGCTATCCCTTTCTAACGCACGGGTGTGTCCATACGTAGGCTGGCTCTTTCTTCGTATTAGTGCTATACCACTGTTCTCAGAAGTATAGAATGATTTTATCGATAATTCTGGGATCGTCATAAAAGAATTATGTTAATGTACGTACTTAACAACTTACCTACAATGTATATTATATGAATGAATGCATTCGGGGTATATGGAGTGGCGCGGACGCATTCCCCCCGCGCCAAAACTTCGTGTTTCATTATTATAAATAAAAGATCTTGCGCTAGTCGAATATCAATTTGTAACATACATACATATATACATACATATATCACGCCTTTATCCCTTGCGGGGTAGGCAGAGCGTTAATGGCCAATGGTAAGAATACGGCCACTATCGCCGCGTATGACATTTTTGATGTTTGTTTTCTAAGGTTGTTTCAGAAAATATGTGTATCACATCACTATAGTGACAGGTTGTCAGCCTATCGCCTAAAAATACACCAAAACTCTCGAGTCAATTTGTAACTATTTCATTTATTATGAAATCAGAATCAAAATATCAATAGGTAGGTCAATATATCATCTTGTCATGTCCGTCTGTCTGTCTGCTGACCAGCATCGTCTCGCCAACCAGCCCTACCATCCAAAATGATCGTAACAGGTTGTTTCCAATTCGGTACAATTATTTCAATACATACCCTAAAATTACAATGTAAGTAGGAGCTTATAATTTTTTTTTTATACATATATCGCTATATTAATATTAGCATGCACATGTTTCAATAAATTTTCTTACACATAATATGAGTAAACTTATTAAACGGTGATATAAAATATCGATATAATTTTACATATTTATTTTTCCCATCTCTACAAAATATGCGGTCATTGCGAAAGCCAATTGCGTCTAGCGATAATTACCTCTCCCCCCGCAAAAACCGGTGAGCTTGGTTTTGAACAAAATCGTACCGACGCGTTCTCCACTGGTTACTCTCCTCCGTGAGTTTTAGCGTCATACAACGTCGCTAAGATCGTCGCTTCGAGATGAGCATCAAGAGATTGAGAAATTGACGAAGCGACCGGTGTGTCGATAGCTCAGTGGCAGATCAGTGGGACGGTACCTCATTTGCCCCGGTTCGATTCCCGGTTGACGCTTGTAAATTTTTCAGTTTCTTTTCTTCATTTATGAGAACACTGTGTCTTCATAGAATCCTAATTTTAAGAACCTTATTATATCAATTCCAGTGTGATGCCGGCTTAGAATAGAATTACCCCACATCCTTACCGCGGGTGTTGTAAGAGGCGACTACGGGAATCGAGAGTATTGGTGTATTATATTTTTTAGGCGACAGGCTGACAACCTGTCACTATAGTAAAACACATGTTTTCTAAAAAAACCTTGGTAAACAATCCTCAAAAATGTCAGACGTGGAGATAGCGACCGTATTTTTACAGCTGTTATCGCTCTGCCTACCCCGCAAGGGATAAAGGCGTGATTTATGTATGTTATCATATCACAGATTTACCAAGAGAATCTGAAATCAGAATTCAGCTCTGTCTAGTCTCTTGGTAATTTCATGCCTCGCTTGACTCTAGGTCAGCCCAGCAAAACGGACGTCACTTCCACAAACAGGAGTCGAGGGGCTCCTTTCAAATAAAAATGTATTGTTCGCGACTCCGCGTTCACTTGTGGAGCCTGGATGGTGGAAGTTAATTTTGGATATGGCAGCATTGGGTAACTCCACCAGAAAAGTCATTATGGGTGACGCGAGTGATACCTTTGCTCTATGACTAAAGAACATAACACACACACACACAGATCACGCCTTTTTCCTTTCTGGGGTAGGCAGAGGGTCAACAGCCGTATAAAATACGGTCGCTTTCGCCACGTCTGACAAATATTGAGGGCCCTTTCAGATCATGCGTGTATTACTAGTGAGACTGTCTAGTGGTTGTGAGACTGTCGCCTAAAGTAATACGAGTCTCAAGTCGCCTCTTACGACACCAGCGGGAAAGAAATAGGGTGCCGCTATTCTAAGTTGGCATCACACGGCTTAAAGAACATAAAGGTTTCATAAACTATGAATAGTATAGCATTACAAAGATCCCCAAAAGTAATTCTTTGCCTAAAATATGGCCCAACTCTATCTTAGTCCACGCTATGTTAAGTAAACCGGAGTAAAATTAAAAGTCTCGAACTATCTGACGTCAATGTTATTGGACATCATTATTTTCCATAGCATTTTGAGATAAGTTAATTATATTTAAAAAAATCTAAGGTGTAAAATTTTGTTTTTAAATGAGGTGGATCGCACACTAAACGCACGACGGAGCGCTAAAATATCGCAGCGTTCTGTCAGTTCCATACTAGAAATGTTAATCCCCATAGGTACTAAAACCGCTCAACCGCTGTCTACGCAGCGCTACTGCAGCGTCGTTCGTCGAGTGCGGTTTTAGTATGGGAAGTGACGTTCCGTCGTGCGTTAAGAATGCAATGCGCCAAAGTAGGTAATATAATAATAAATTGAGCACCTTCGTCAATCGTTGGTTGTGTGTATGTTTTTCGAACGTTAAGCATACCAACTTACCCTATTCTAATAAGGAGAGATATAAAAGAAAAACTTTTTCTGATTTCCTTCGATGCCGCCTCCAAAATTACCTATATCAGCTCAAGCCGGCGTTCCAATAGCATCTATTGTGTCGACTCGGTCAACGACTGCCGTACTCAAATATTAACGTAATGTGAATATAATTCCACTATTTCTATTAACCTATTCTACGGGTAACGACGTGAACCTATTATGACAGATTTGGGAGGTTTCCTGCTCCTTGGAAAGGGTATTTTAATGGTAAATTATGTAAGCTACTCGGTTATGTTATTTTTAAATCGTTTTGAAAATCATGTTAGGGTAAATCATGGTAGAATTGACGACCGATGTGGCGCAGTGGTAGTGCGACTGCCTTTGACGCAGAAGGTTCCGGGTTCGATTCTCGGTGGGTCACTCACAAAGTTGATATTTATAACTTTGTGAATTTGTTCCCAGTCTGGTTAGGACATTGCGGGCTGAACCACCCGATTGTCCATGAGCAAGATGGTTCCGTGTTTCGGATGGCACGTTAAACCGTAGGTCCCGGTTGCTGTCTATGATCACTTAGACGGTGGTCGTTACACAACCATGTCAGAAGCCTGCTACTTGTAGAAGGCGGTTGAAAAATTCTGACTCTAGGGTTCATCGGGTCGCTGGACGACTCGATGTCTCACACGAAAAGAGAGAGATGGTAGAAATCATAAATATTTGTATTTAGTTTTGGTATCGAGACGTGATCTTTAACTGTCGGAATCTTAAATAGGCTCGGAGTCAGTCAGCAAGCTATGAAGAGACTTATGTTCGGCGTATCTCTACGTGATCAAATAAAAACGAGGAGATTCGTAGACAAACCCAGGTAATCGATGTAGCTCAGACAGTCAGTAAGCTAAAGTGGCAATGGGCAGGCCACATTGCTCAAAAGACTGGTGGAGTCGGCTAAGAATAGCATCACGCCATTTTCTACCCGTGGGTGTCTTAAAAGGCGACTGAGGGAGTTGCGGGTTTCAGATGTATTACGACTTTTAGGCGACAGGCTGACAACCTGTCACTATAGTGATACGAAAATTATCTCAAACGGCCCTCTATATTTGTCAGACATGGCGATAGCGACCTTATTTTTTACGGCCGTTAACGCTCTGCCTACCCCGTAAGGGATAAAGGCGTGATGTATCTGATGGAGGAGAAGAGTTCTCGAGTGGAGATCAAGTACCAGCAGGCGCAGCTTAGGACGGCCCCCCAAGAGATGGAGAGACGATCTGGTCAAGTGCATGGGGAAATGCTGGATACAGGGCCTTTTCTAATCGGACAAGGTGGAAATCTTTAGGGGAGGCCTATGTTCAGCTGTGGACGTCTGACTGAGATGATGATGATGATGATAAGGTTTATCGAGTCGTTCTTTGACTTGGTGTCCCAGACGTAAAAAAAGTAAATCTAGTGAGCGATCTCACTGAAGACAATATGGAACACATGAGTAAAACAAATACACACAGTACACACGGCAACAAAACTTTGCCAATGTCATTTTTAGTTTGATTATAAATAATAAAAACCTTATTAGCTTATTAATTAATGAACCTATTTTCTGTAAATTATGGGTCTTGTGACAAAAAATAAAATATATATTTTATAAAATTTTAATATAATTTTATGTTGAGTAAATGTAGCTGCTTCGTAGTCTCATAAAAGAAGATATGAGATTCAAAGGCGTAAAACTTAGGCGAGGAACACACTTTACGCACGACGGAGCGCAAAAATATCGCAGTGATCTGTCAGATCCATACAAGAAATGTCAATCCCCATACTAAAATCGCTCAACCGCTGTTGACGCAGCGCTATCGCAGTGTCATCCGTCGAGTGCGGTTTTAGAATGGGGAGTGACGTTTCTAGTGTGGATCTGACAGACCGCTGCGATATTTTTGCGCTCCGTCGTGCGTCAAGTGCGTTCTTCGCCTTAGTCACATTTTAAATAGCTAGCTTTTAACTGGCAGACAACATCAAAAATAACATCAAAAATCCACCTCAATCTTAGTATTGCATAACAATATCACTTACAGCTAAAATGAATGTTTGTAAACAAAGACTTTCTCATAGTTACATTCAAGTTTAGTTTCAATTTAATGATGTTATTCAACTTTTGGTGTAATGCCCAAATTGTTGTTATTTTATAACAGATTTACTTGATAAGACGACTGTGCCGAGTGATGCCGGCTTAGAATAGCATCACCCCACATCTTTCCCGCGGGTGTCGTAAGAGGCGACTTAGGGACTCGAGGGTATTGGTGTATTACAATTTTTTGGCGACAGGCTGACAACTTGTCACTATAGTGGTACACATGTTTTCTGAAACAACCTTGGAAAACAACCCTCAAAAAATGTCAGACGTGGCGATAGCGACCGTGTTCTTGCGGCCGTTAACGCTCTGTCTACCCCGCAAGGGATAAAGGCGTGATATAATGTATGTATGTATTGCTCTTTAGTCCCACGCGAAAAACTAAAAATTATATTAACAAGAATCTTCCTCTGTTCTGACAAATGTAAAAGCATCCGGAAATGTATGAACGAGAAATGATCGGTGAGTCGCAAGGCGGGTCAGCTCAGTCGATGCGATTGATTGGGCTGTGTGAACGATTATGTTTATTCACTGTTCACTGCCTGTATAGTCACACTAGCGAGAATTGGCTAGTTTCCTGGGTCATTAATAAAATATAACAGTTGTACGCTTAAAACTATTATCGTTCTAGTATCTACCAACTTCATTCATCATTTTTCGAAATATTCTGAATTAATAAATAGAAAAAATATATAAAAATAAATGTTTTGTCGCCATCAAAATACTCAGGGCGTGACGTCATACTTCTAATTCTTCATACAAAGTACCGTTTTAGATCGTTTTCAAAAGTAGCTCATTCGACGTGTCAGGAAACGCCTATTGGCTTATGTTAGCAGACTAGCGAGTATTGACTTCGCCAGAAGTCACTACAATTCACTGTTGGACGTAGAGCTTCCCCAAAACACACCACGAGACACGATCTTTTATTTTCCCGATTGCGTAGCGGATAGTACCTCTGCCTTTTACGCCGTGGCACGTGGGTTCGGTCCCAACCGGCCGGACCCTAATATTTGTTAAGTAAGTTTTCTATGTATGTTATGTATTTATTTACAAAAAATATATATATAAGTGTTCATATCAGCTATCTAGTTCCCATAGTACAAGCTTTGCTTAGTTTGGTGCTATATGGCGCTGTGTGAATTGTCCAAGATATTTATTTATTTATTTAGTTCAGTTTGCAAAATTGAATAGTTACTATTGTCTTCTAGTGCATAACCTTACTAGTTGGGCTATAATATTCTAAGCCCCGATTCTTTTATTTTTAGTCATTGTGGTGCCAGCGGCACTTAACTACTCGTATTATCCTACTGCCACAGTGATGTTCTATACTTTAAACTGTTAGTAGACTAAAAAACGACGCAATACGCAAACTATCTAACTGAGACGCTATCGACGCACAACTGAAACGATTTTAATTTAGCAGACTTTAGGCCCTGATGTCATATCATCATTTATTTAAGGGTATTGCCCTTGTCGGTGGAGTATCCACAAGCTTTCTCTGTCCTCCGCCTTCTCCTTGACTTCTCTGTACGAGGTGACCATTATTTTATCCTTTCTTCTTTTGTGTCATAAGGTGTAAAAATATTAGCTGCAAATATTTTAAGGGGTGACTCAAATGTACCAAAAAAAAAACAAAAGTGCCAATAACCAATCACCACAGGAAGCACTATAGTGATTGATCCATTATTGATAAGAAATGCTCTTATTCCGGCTGTAATTGATCGATCCAGAGATACGGTCAGCGCGTTAATGTTGTTTTTTTGTTTTGTTTTGCTGCCCCTCCTTTTTTTATTGGCCGACATGCGATATAGCATGCTAGTCATGTCATTTGGACTCACTTGCATGGTTATTTTATTAAATATCAAAGATTTACGGCCTTACCACAAAAAGATAAATGCGTCTCACATTTTGTGTGAAGATATTTTTAAAGAAGCTTCTTTTGTTATGGGACCTTCGTTTAAGATTTTTCACTAACTCATTTTTACCAAATGATTTTTGATTCTCCTTACCTTATTCCGCTTCTCTGCGGGGTCGGCTACATAATCTAGTACGTGAAAGATTTTTTTATGACCAAAGGATTATTACCAAAATTTTCCAATTTTCCAATGATCAATTAGTGCAACACCATTTTATGACAAGATAAATAATGAATCTTCATGTTGAAAATTTAAACCAGAATGTGTGAATAATTATTGTGCATGATTTATGTGATTTTAGACATTTTTCGCAACCTGTGTCTGACCATAGAAACGATCATTAATAACTTATTTTTGGGGCCATTGTCCACTAGTGGACTGCTGTAGTAGATATTATCAATAACACATCCACCACCCCTATGTGGGATCAATTTATTCTAGTTCTTCTTACAAATTGTAGGAATAACCAGCTAAAGGTAATATATTAAAGGCATATAAATAGGGTGTAAAAATATCCAAGGAGGTCGAAATATGAAAAAAAATTTTGGACCTCCCTTGGAAGTTTTGACACTAGGCTTCACTGGGTCGTTTGACGAATCGGTGCCCC
The DNA here is from genome assembly GCA_029255805.1 of Keiferia lycopersicella. NCBI lineage: Eukaryota > Metazoa > Arthropoda > Insecta > Lepidoptera > Gelechiidae > Keiferia > Keiferia lycopersicella. Next base: position 3,152,548 of record JARACZ010000024.1, read on the forward strand.
ACATGAAAAGAGAGATCTAGGGTTGCTAATGCTGAAATAATTTGTAAACCAAGCTAGTAATTCTAAACGATAATGAATAAGGCCTTTTTTACTAAAATTAAACGCATCCGTAACGCAGCGGTCTGTCAGATCCATACTACAAACGTCAATCCTTATATTAAACCGCCGTCGACGCAGCTGCGTTATTCTAAAGAAGCGGTTTTTGTTTGAGGATACAAACAAACACACTTATTATCAGAGATCGCTCAATTGTGCCGTGTGATGCCGGTTTAGAATAGCACCACCCCACCTCCTTCCCGCGGGTGTCATAAGAGGCGACTAAGGGACTCGAGAGTATTGGTGTATTCCAATTTTTAGGCGACAGGCTGACAACCTGTCACTATAGTGGTACACATGTTTTCTGTAAAAACCTTAGAAAACAATCCTCAGAAATGTCAGACGTGGCGAAAGTGGCCGTATTCTTACGGCCGTTAACGCTCTGCCTACCCCGTAAGGGATAAAGGCGTGATACATGTATGTATTGCTCAATAATTTTGTGAACAAACATACAACCACACAAAATTTTTATATTACTACGGTATCACATCAAACGGTTACCAATGCCATTAATAATTATCGGTTAAACATCTATGTTTTCTAACCATACCGTGACAATGCAGGTTTGGTGTTAATTTCACCTTTGTGTTTGGTATTGGGATACTAAGTAAGAGCAGAAGCGACTTTTTTGAAGGTTTTTTCTTTAATTTATGAAGGAAACTATAATATAGAGGGTTGAGATCTTGGTTATAAATTTTTGAACAATAGAGTTAAAAACGAAAACATGAAAAGCAAATTATAGAAGCCTTTGCAAGCTGATACATACATACATATATCACGCCTTTATCCCTGACGGGGTTGGCAAAGCGTTAACAGCCTTAAAAGTATGGTCGCTATTGCTACGTCTGACAAATATAGAGGACCGTTTTAGATAATTTTGAGTAGGTATCACTAAAGTCACAGGTTGCCAGCCTGTTGCCTAAAAGTTGTTTTACATTCTCAATTCCCTCAATCGCCTCTAGAAATTTACTTTATTTTTAAATAAGTAAGTATGTTAACAGTATGACACCTACGGGTATGAAATGGGGTGATGATATTCTAAGCCGTCATCACACGGCATAAAAGTAAACTCTATTTATTTGCGTGGACTATAGAAAGGCAAAACAATTACGATTTGTCCTATGTCCTTTACAGGGAGCTATATATGTTCGCAAGTATGGTAACCAGTCCAGTGTCAGGTACTAAAAATCTCCTATACAAAGCGAAAAACAAATGCTGTACCGCTAAAACTCGCTGTAAACAAACATCGATATTACCTTACAAAACAGCCCACATTTTCAATTTAAAAACAACACTTCTAAATCCAACTGCAGCGCCACAAACAACGCTCAACAGTATTAATTCCCATTTAAAGAGTACGTAGGTGGAATCCAGAGCATTCAAGCTCAGACGCAGGCGATAAACATAAACATACGTTAAGGAGGCATTCGGATCCTTGCGACCTGCGCTGAGAGAGACAATGGTCACCAGTGACTGCAGGCAGTGAGCGAGATACGCTGCTTCTAATGGAGAAGTTTCTGGCAATCATAAGCTAAAACATTATTAAATAAAGTGTAAAAATATTAGCTGCAAATATTTTAAGGGGTGAATCAGCCCATGAAATTGAACAACTTTCCCCAAGAAACATAGGTCGAAATATGGGACAAATTTTTGGACCTCCAATACAAATTGACTTGATCGGTCGGTAATTTGTATGGGAGCTCCAAAATTCTTTTCATATTTCGTTCCTTGGGGAAAGTTGTTCAGTTTCATGGGCTGATTCGCCCCTTAAAATATTTGCAGCTTATATTTTCACACCCTGTATTCTGTCCAGAGTACCAACAGATGTAGAAATGTATGACTTAGGAGGTTTGAATATCAAGTAGATAAATCTTCATTTTAATTGTATGACATTTCCGTTGCTACAAACTTTTTTTTATAACACATAACTAGAGCTTAGTCGTTTTCATCCCCCGTATCGCACCAGAATTATCTTTTTTCCAGAGTTTTCTATTCTACACTTCTTTCTGACATAGGTAGGTGTACTCCATAATCTTGCAGCAAACCACTGTCTCAAGATTAAGTTCGATGTTTATAGTAACTCTACTGCGACTATAATTCTTAGAGTCGAAAGAGAAATTTGATTGAAGAGGGTTACCAGCTTTGCACTGTTGAAATTATTGTCGATAAAAAAATCTTTACAAAAATGTGTTTTGTTAAAATTGTATAAATCAAGTAAAGTGGTGTCGGGATCTGTAAACGAGGTCATTAAAATGTGACCTTCAAAAAGTAGAATATTATATATATGTATATTAGGTATATGAATATTCATGCTAAATTGGGTTACTTTATTATTAAATTACGTGCAATTGCACTATTTTTTCTGGTTCACAATTATCAAAGACATCAATTTTTAGAGTAATAGTCTAAAGTACGGCTGCAAAAAGCTACGAATAGCTGTCATTCTTGGTACTGTCTGGCAACTTTGCTCTGTCAAATCACTCTCTCGACTTTACGAACAAACTATAGTCGCGCGACACGGTCGCCCAAGTCCGAAGGCTACCTTAATGAACTAAAAAGGAAAGCAAAATGAGTACAGGATATCTTGCACACCGCGACCGACTACAAAATCAATTGCACTGGTAGCCGAGCAAAAAATGCAGAACCTAGAGAGGAAAAACTACCATATTTGGGACGATCCCACAAACAAAGCATCGATTGCATTGTATACGAACTGACTAAATCAGACTCATACAGGGTGTAAGGGACAGTGTAACGAAAGCTTTGCAGTGATCAGACCATGAAACTGGGGCCATGTTGGGAAACGCGAAAGATTCAAGATTCGATCGTTTATTTCCAAGTAGATTCACAATGAATGCTTTCAGTATGTCAAAGAATTACAATACAATACTGTCACTGAATAAATGAATTAGTCATTGCAAACAATAACCAATTTATGTCCCTAGTAGAATTGCGGCACGAAAATTTTTTCGGCCTCCCATACAAAATTCCCGATCAGCTGACTGACTTTGTATGGGAACACAATTTTTTTTTTCGTTTTCCACCATAGCCCCCATAGTAAAAGTTGTTCAGTTTCATGGTCTGATCACGCCTGCAAAGTTTTCGTTAAACCGTCCCTTACACTCTGTATGAGGTATAAGGTAAAAAGTATAGAACTTCATCTAACGCTCGGGCTTAAAATCGACTTAAAATGTTTTCTTTGATTAAAGAATATAGTTATAGTTCATATTGGAAAACGAAAAAGTACATTCAGTTAGCTTCTGTTTGGATACTCTACGGACTTACAGTACAAGAAAACGATAGGCGTACGTTGAACGTGTGTCAAGTATTTTTTCATGTGTGATGATATTTTTTACCCACGCGTGTCTAACTTTTTTGTGAAAATACCTACAATATAATATAAGATACCATATGATCGTATTTGACCATTGTAGATGATTAGGTTTTGAGCGAAAATGCCTGAAAATTACTATCATATTTATTAAAACAATTTAAATGAAAAAAATATTGGCTGCCTGTAAAGTCAGTTTTCTGACGATGCCTGAACGTAACAATGTCTGCAGAAAATTTAAACTTTACTTGTTTGATAGATAGATATACACTGCCGAAAGCGGAGGCCGATAGTGCCTCTTTGTCGCTCGTTCCGAGCTCTCGTTTGCACTTCAATCCTTGAATGGAGCGCCTCGTAGCGAGGTAACGCCGCATAAGTCATGTTTTTAGTACGTGTAGCCGGCACCATCAAATTATAAGACGTCGCGTCAAAAAATGCCGTTGAATCCGGGTACTGAAGGCTCATATGCATGCGACTATTCATGTGAACAAATACCGATGTGTGTTCTAAAACAAAGCATCAATAAAATACGTAGGGTGCAAGCGGTAGCAAATTTATCGGAAACCGCGGCCGCCGGCCGCGTGCATTTCGAAACAAGCATTCGATTTGACCACTACCATCGGATGGTGATTGGATAATCGTTATTCTTTCTCGTTTAGGGGGAAAAGGCCATGAAGGCCACAGAAAATGGTGTCAGCGTGGCCGAATTTTGGGCACATAAGATTTAAATTTGCAATCGACACGATAAGAAGAAGAAGAAGGTACTAACCGGAAATAACTGTGGACTTGTACTTGCTTGCTACAATATTGGTGGCACTCATTGAAATCGCCATTTTGGCGCTGGCAGTCAAGTAAAACAAATACGAAAGTACGCTCGTAGGTGGAGCTTCAATTAGGGCCGCAAAACTAGCTGTCATTTGTATGGGACAACCTATCCAGTGCGTAGATAACTTCATATCAATATTGTACAATTTTTTATTATTCCGTGCTGGTAGCTAAAAATTTGGTCCATTCATTTACAATTTTAATGTCATATTGTAACTTTTAGCCGTGAAACAGCCGCGGCGTATACATTTTCGTTGGCTGAACTTGTCCTACTAATTACAAACACGAATTCAACAAAACAGTGCTACGAAAACATTTAGTAGTGTCACGATTAGACCACACAACAACGAGTTTTCAATTCTATCAACAGGATGCAGGGCTCAAAGTTTGTTCGTGCAATATTATACGCGTCAAAAATTCTAGAAATTCTGGATGTTTCGGGAAACCCACGGGCCGATGGAAATAATTAATTTCTACCGAATTCATTACCGGTGAGTGCTCTCGCATGAAACTGTTTCAACAACTACTGCGCTCAGAGTTAAGAAAATGGTTAGAGGTAGCTCTTCAACACAGCATAGGTAACTAGAAAAAAGATCACTAAGCTACCTACATCAGTGCAGCTTCTTGGCAGCATTCTAGAGATTCTAAAACGTTCGGTTCCGTGGACGAAAGTCCAAAACGACTGGTCTAACCATACGTTTTTAAATTTCGTTTACTTGATGTTTTTATTGCCAAAAATATGCGTGAATTTTTGGGGGTACCTATGTGTGAATTGATAAGTAAAGTAGAACGTATGATACAAGCATAATAAGTAACAGATTTATATTTCAGAAATAGAGCTCCAGAGCGTTGTAATAAAAAAAAAATTATTATTCTTTCCGTGCAATGACTCCAAATCAATAATAGTAAGTAGTCATGTCCTAAACAAATTTGCTCGAGATGACATTGGTATTCAGATAAGATGACACATTCCCAAAGTGTATATCGCGCTTGCGGTACTATACTAAGTAATTTCTGCCTACCAGAACACAGACTCGTTTGGGATTTGGGGGGTTCAGAGCTTTAACAAAAAAAAAATTAAAGCGAGTTGAAAAGACTAAATTATAAGTACCTGAATCGGCCCTAACAAGCTGAGTGAGGCGAGTTGTTTGTAGCTTCTCTTTTCTTGCATGTTAGTCTCTCTACAATTTTCCTCCTTTATTCTGAACTGTGTTAATAATCATAGTAGGTGCTAAAATTGTTTGTTTTGAGTGATTTTGTGCGTTTATTGTCACACTAATGGCCATAATAATAAATGGTTTTAGGTCCTTGTAAAAAGGAGTAAAATTAGACATATAATAATAATAAAATCTCAGAATCAGAAGTCGCTTTTTCATTTATAACATTTACTAAGCTAGTAGAAAAAAAAACTAATGATTATAATTAGGTACCTATCTGTACTTTTTTAGATTGAAAACAATATTTTTTTGGGAAATGGATTCTTCGAAAATTATGAATGAGCAATGGCTCGTAGAATTCGTTTAAACATAATTTTCATTTCATTGGGTTTTTGTTTCATTGAACAAGAGATAATTTGAAAATATAGGTAAGTAGAGCAGATTCAGCCAAAAAAAGTTTGTATTTACATACATATATCACGCCTTTATCCCTTGCGGGGTAGGCAGAGCGTTAACGGCCGTAAGAATACGGCCACTATCGCCACGTCTGACATTTTTGAGGATTGTTTTCTAAGGTTGTTTCAGAAAACATGTGTATCACTATAGTGACAGGTTGTCAGCCTGTCGCCTAAAAATTGTAATACACCAACACTCTCGAGTCCCTTAGTCGCCTCTTACGACACCCGCGGGAAGGATGTGGGGTGATGCTATTCTAAGCCGGCATCACACGGCACTTTTGGTTTATTTATAGTTCAGGATTTCCTAGAAAGATATTTTAAGTTCATCTTCAAACTCTAAATAAGTAAAAAAAAACGTAAAATGCTAGAAAACTTTGAAAAGATCAACAGTTTCCTCGTTACGAAAATTTAATTTAATCAACATAGTTACCTACTGTAGAAAAATAAAGCACATTTTTTTAAAGAAAGGGTCCCAAGTTGGCAACATTATTGATTGTCACTCTATCAAAATATATGACATTTATGAGAAAATATAATATGACATGCATGTCAACAATAAAGTTGCCCTTTCGGGCAGTATCCTTTCTTTAAAAAATCGTGTTATACTTATAAATATTAGTCACAGAGCAAAAATGTCCGAGCTCAGTACTGAGCTTAAACGACCCAGTGAACCCTAGTGTCAGAATTTTTCAACCACCTTCTACAAGTAGCAGTTTTCTGACATGGTTGTGTAATAACCGTCGTCTAAGTAATCATAGACAGCAACCGATACATCTTGGTTTGAATTTGTAATACGAACTTTAATGAACGAGTGTAGATAAACCAGTATTAGTTGGTCTCGAAAGTATGTAGCTGGATAAACTATTCATAGTACCCACGCCTAAAGACTTTCTTAAATAAACACACACACACACACACGCACACACACACACACACACACACACAAATCACGCGTTTATCCCTTGCGGGGTAGGACGAGCGTTAACGATCATAAAAATACGGTGGTTATCGCCACGTCTGACAAGTATTGAGGGCCTTTTTAGATGATTTGTGTATTACTGTAGTGACAGGTGGTCAGCCTGTCGCCTGAAAATGTAATACACATAAAACCCTTGCATCCTTTTGTTGCCTTTTCCATAACCCGCGGAAAGAAATGGGGTGATGCTATTCTAAGCCGGCATCACACGGCTTTCATAAATAAGCACAGATTATCCTATACGACAGATCAAACAGATGGTCGTCACCTCATAATGTAGCCCATTATGAATGTAGACGAGTGAATGAAACACAGAGTGCGTAAAAGCTACGAGCAAAGCAATGATATGATCTTTTTTTACATACATACATACATCACGCCTTTATCCCTTGCGGGGCAGGCAGAGCGCTAACGCCCGTAAGAATACGGCTATCGCCACGTCTGACATTTGTGAGGATTGTTTTCCAAGGTTGTTTCAGAAAACATGACATGTGTATTACTATAGTGACAGGTTATCAGCCTGTCGCCTAAAAATTGTAATACACCAATACTCTCGAGTCCCATAGTCGCCTCTCACGACACCCGCGGGAAGTATGTGGGGTGGGGCTTAAGATTAATAATTATGTTCAACATTTTCAGTCACGTAAATCGTACCATGCAAATTCGAAGTATTTCGCGTGAGTTTAGTCGCTGTATGCCGACTTTCTACAATTTGAAAACTCCCAAAAAGTTTTGTACATCTCATCGCACCAAGCTGACTTTTTTAAATCTAGATACATGAGATCGCACCAAGCCGACAATCGAATCAAGCAGCATCAAACCCTAAACTCGGTGAAACCGCACTTGCATGTGCTGTCTCGTAAACAGTTTATTATTGAAATAAAAACCCCATGTGCCGTGTGATGCCGGCTTAGAATAGCATAACTCTTTTCCTTCCCCGTGGGTGTCGTAGAAGCCCACTAAAACACTTTAGGCTTTCGTGTGTATTGCAAGTTTAGGCGACAGGTTGACAACCTATTACTATAGTGATGAACGACTTATCTAAAACGACCCTCAAACATTTCATACATGGCCCGCCAGGGATATAGGCGTGGTTTGTGTATTTATGTGTGATTTATTTATTTATTTGCCGTGTGATGCCGGCTTAGAATAGCATCACCCCACATCCTTCCCGTGGGTGTCGTAAGAGGCGACTAAGGGACTCGAGAGTATTGGTGTATTACAATTTTTAGGCGACAGGCTGACAACCTGTCACTATAGTGATACACATGTTTTGCGAAACAACCTTAGAAAACAATACTCAAAAATGTCAGACGTGGCGATAGCGACCGTATTCTTACGGCTGTTAACGCTCTGCCTACCCCGCAAGGGATGGGGGCGTGATATATGTATGTATGTATGTTGTGTATTTATGTAAAAACCCCTAATTTTATTCCTTCTTTTTTATTATTATTTATTTAGATTCTTTGTAAAAATCATACAAAAAGAACTTCTAACCTACTACTAGGTATTTTATAAACTTTACCTTAATTCATTAATTTAATAGTAGTCTCTGTAGTTTTTACTTACTCTATACAATTCGTCACAAGTTTAAGTAAATGGCAGGGAGATCTGTTTACTAATTTAGATTTAAAATATTGTTTAGAGAAAAGTAAACAGATTTTAAAAGTCAAATGCTTAAAAGGCGTTGTATGGGGTCGGTCGGTGGTGTATCAAGCGACTAAGGGACTCGAGGGTTTCACGTGTATTACAACTTCAGGCGACAGTCTGACAACCTGTCACTATAGTAATACACGAATCATCTGAAAGGGCTCTCAATTATTCGTCAGAAGTGGCGATAGCGACCGCATTTTATACGGCTGTTGACGCTCTGTCTACCCTGAAACGGATAATGCCGTGATTTTATTCAGGTATGTATATGATACAGTCTAATCTAAGACAGTCCCAACAGTCAGACAGACCCGATTGTCCGTAAGTAAGATGGTTCCGTGTTTCGGATAGCACGTTAAGCCGTAGGTCCCGGTTGCTGTCTATGATCACTTAGACGGCGGTCGTTACACAACCATGTCAGAAGCCTGCTACTTGTAGAAGGTGGTTGAAAAATTCTGACACTAGGGTTCATCGGGTCTTTGGACGACTCGGTATCCCACACGCAAAGAAAGAAAGATCTAAGACAGTCCAACTATGTCCAAATGGCTTAACCATGACAATAGGGAATCACAAACGCGTTACTAACGACTAAGTAATTCTGTAGCTGCTCCAGATAGTAATAACAAAGTGATATTTGATTGTAGGTAATTGTACTGTGATTTGGCTTTGAAATGATGAAATATTTTTTAAGTACTTATAATAAAAGAAGTTAAAAAACGAGTAGAATTGATTTTATGGCAATTCGCAACATTAGATGGTCATTTTAGCACGTTAGACATTTTAGCACTATGGTCATTTTAACAAGATGTTATGATGATCTTGGTCATTACACCCCGGAGTGAATTAATTTTATGACATTTGGCAATTTGAGCAAGACAGAAAAAATAATGTAGTTAGAGAAAGACATTGAAGAAGTTAAACATGATAATGACTGACAAGAATTATTTTACAAATAAGTATTAGAAAAAAGAGCTAAATATTGGAAAGAAGAGCCTTGGTGATGCTAAGGCAACAACTAAAGACGTCCAAGTATAATAATAGCAAAACCGTCTTTAATTTGCATAATAGCATCACCCCACATCCTTCCCGCGGGTGTCGTAAGAGGCGTCTAAGGGACTCGAGAGTGTTGGTGTATTACAATTTTTAGGCTACAGGCTGACAATCTGTCACTATAGTGATTCACATGTTTTCTGAAACTAGCTTAGAAAACAATCCTCAAAAATGTCAGACGTGGATATAGAGACCGTATTCTTACGTCCGTTAACGCTCTGCCTACCCAGCAAGGGATAAAGGCATGATATATGTGTGTGTGTGTGTGTGTGTGTGTGTGTGTGTGTGTGTGTGTATGTATAACAATAAGATCATGTATGTTCCAGGGACACCTTTGAACAAGCATCCGAGTAATTTAATAATAGAAACAGAACCATAACCGCGTTATTAACTTGTTAGGGAACCGCAAATTGTTATAAAGTTATGTGCAAACAATGACGTGGAAGGATATTATGTTATGGGTGGGTATTGGCACAGGTATTACATACATACATACGTATATCACGCCTTTATCCCTTACGGGGTAGGCAGAGCGTTAACGGCCGTAAAATACGGTCGCTATCGCCACGTCTGACAAATATAGAAGGCTGTTTGTGATAATTTTTGTATCACCATTGTGACAGGTTGTTAGCCTGTCGCCTAAGATTGTAATACACATAAAACCCTCAAATCCCTCAGTTGCCTCTCCACCCACGGGTAGGAAATGCGGTGCACAGGTATTGGTGACTGGAATTATGTAGAGATTGCTGTAGTGTAGGCAGGTATTTATGCGGCATCTACTGGCTTGTTTGAAAGGACAGATTGTGCACGAATTATCCGCGTTACGTAAAAAGTTATGTCATAAATTTACAGAAATCGGTAAGAGCTTATTGAAATATTTTTCATAAAACTGATGTCATCAAAATCATTGCACTTTATGATGATCTCCCCCTACTGTCCCCCTCCCAGTCAACATGAGTTTCATACTCTCTTCCCTTGATCTTCCCTTTATTCTTACACTATTGGAATATATAGAAAGACGCAAAATTAAATTGTAACCCCTTGCTAGATAACGCTAGTTTGGCTATACTTTTTTAGGTCCTGATTTTTTTTGCAATCGTTGAGAGAAACCGGTCATTTGGTTATATTTTGAGGAACCTGTACACTTCCCCACCTTGACACTGGCAGAATTGTCCCTGTAAACAGAAGCCATACCCTAAAAAAATGAATCGAATTGAATTCATACTGGACTCTGATTGAAAAAGTTCCCAGTTTGGTGTCCTTAATTGCTGGCTGAACTACCTAATTGTTCCAACAAACGAAGGTTTTGAGATTAAGAAGGCATATTTATGTCTATGTTAATACACCGACGGGACTTAGGGTCGCAGGTATTGACCACAAAACAATCTCGAAGATGCCAAACACAGAACTTTTACTTAGTACACATCCAAACACAAAGTTCAACTTAGTTGTGTAGACGTGACATCCGCACAAACACGCCAAGTCGCGTGTTTCTCTAATTAGATTGTGTCGGACACTGATTGAAATTGTTTCTCCGTCTGAAGCTGGGTTTCAGCTGAATTGGGTAAGATTTCCTTCGACAAAAACTGGCATTACAGAGGCCAAAGTTTTGTTCATTTTCATGAGAGGCTTTAGGGTTTTGGCAGCAGTAAACCTTTCTTATCAGTTGAACCAGTCTACTTCATTATTATAACCATGTCAGAAGCCTGCTTCTTGTAGAAGGCTGTTGAATAATTCAGACACTAGGCATCCATTGGGACGATTCGACCTAGATAATTAAAATAATATATTGTAAGAATCATGTTATTGTTGATGAGTTTTGTCCTACATAATAACGTGCAAAAAATTTGCTATATTACCAAAAACATTCAATTGAGATAATGCACCATGTTGAGAGTTGAATACGTAGAGCTCGTTCATTCTTGTTTCTCAAGACGTGTCCTTACGCAGGCGAGTCCTAGGCAAATCGTACAAAACCGTACGTAGGTAGTCAATTTCAAAACGGCCATATATAGGCTGCCAAGAGAACCGGGAACTAAAACACGCGGTCCCGTCTAGGTGCGTACGCGCAGCCACGCCGCGCGCCGACGGCTCATAACGAGTGCGTCAACTACCCGCCTACCAATTGGTGATACATAAACATTCAGCGGACAGGGCTGCCAACTGTGCAGAGATACTACCATAGACAATAGAATCATCAATCAATATATGGTATAAAATAAAGTCGCGTTCTGCGTTTCTCTATCTGCCGCTAACTAACCGACGCGACGGATATTGATGCATTTTTTAAAAGTCATTAGTTTGATAGTGATTGAAAGTGGTGCAGCGCTGGGCGGCTTTTTAGTTGGTCTTATAAAATACTAACTCTAAATTATCGTTTACCGTGCTCCAATCGTTGATACAAAACTATGATAGGAAGAGATGTCTAGAATTTTCCTATAATAAAAAAAACTTAAAAGGACAATTCCACATTCTTATCTTCATTCATCCGATAAAAAAATGCATGAGAAATTATTTCTACCTACAAACAAAATAATCAATTCTTAACCTGCAATCGCCAGCACATCCATTCATCCATAGAAATGTCACGCAAATGCAAAATCTCCAACAGATAAGGATTCAATAACTGAACTTTATGCTTTCGAACTTAAGGTTGAAGTTGAAGATAAAATTGCAGGTAGCTTTTGCAATGCGCTACTTGGAACAGAGACTATCGATCAATTTGAAAGTATATTAACGGATGGTGGTCATTGAAGTAATAGTGGGTGGTTTCTTCTAGAATAAAATGAACCAAAGTTCTTTTTTTTTCCAGCGCAACTCACGTCCACATACTACGCAAAGATGCCATTTGGAGTACGTTGATTACGAGCGGTACCACCAGAGGTACCACCATCTCTGATAAATATTTAAAGGTCATTTCAAAAAAGCCATATTATTATATCACCATAGCGGAGCCACAGGTTGCCAGCCTGTCACCTAAACTACGAACTAAACCTAAAAACATATAAAGTACTCAATTCCCATCGGCGCCTGATACCCGTGGGAATGAAATGGGGTGATGCTATTCTCAGCGTCATTTGACGGAAGATTTTCCAGGAGTCTGTCAAAAGTGCGTCAGCTAGCCTCATGTTAGCAGCAGACTTAGGCACTGCAAGTAAAACGTCTATTTACTGCAAAATCTTATATTTTCCCATCCATCACACATCCCACAAAAACATAAAGAACAAATTTCTGATATTGCAATGCAATTGCTGCCGTGCAATCCAAATATAGAGTGGATTTAGACTAGCCATCGAATGATGATGATGATGATCTCTCCGACCGATTTCGGCCATGGCGACCACTTCGACTCCTAATCAGATCGGCGCTGATGCGCCCGAATGGCTATTGTAGTCAATTTTGGCAGTAATTTTGGCCATTGAATAACACTATTCACCAAATAGACTGGCCATCAAACAACACTATTCTAAAAGAGTCACACTCTCTTGACTCCGTTTTCTCCCCATTCAGCGTATCGATTCCACATCACTGATTCCCTTTGATTGATGATGCTTGAACGGCGGCCATCGCAGTAATTACCTGCAGGACAAGACTGATGGTGCTAACTCGGTGGCGAATCGACAAGATGGTTCTGATGATAATGTAAAGGATTTATAGAAGGACCTTATTTTATTATTTATTTATTTTACCATTTATTGTACACAAGGAATTTTACAGGAAGATACATAAATAAAATAGACACAATAGGCACTGCTTATTTCTAAAAAAGAAATTTCTTACAGCAGACCTAGAGGAGAGAAATGGCATTTGGCGAAAGGCGGATGAGACGTGCTCAATAACTATGAATTATGAGTTCTTTTGACAAGACCTTGAACTATGAGTTCTTTTGATCTTATTTGTTTGTAACAGGTGGTAAAGTTTTGTGTGTAATGTATTTAGACTTTATGGCTTCAATCGTACCATGTTCGTACCTAAAAGTTTGGATATTATACATGCATATATGACGCCTTTATCCCTTACGGGGAGGCAGAGCGTTAACGGCCGAAAAAATACGGTCGCTGCCGCCACGTCTGACAAATATAGAGGGCCGTTTGAGATAATTTTGTGTATCACTATAGTGACAGGCCTGTCGCCTAAAAGTTGCAATACACCTAAAACCCTCAAGTCTCTCAGTCGCCTCTTACGACACCCACGGGTATGAAATGAGGTGATGCTATTCTAAGCCGGCACACGGCAATATTTGTTTGTAACAGGTGGTAAAATTTTGTGTTGAATTATTAGTAAACGTGATATGCTTTTGGACTTTATAGCTTCAATCGTACCATGATCGTACCTAAAAGTTTGGATATTATAACGCTGGAAATTTTATTTATAACCGGTATTATATATGTGGACGTCCAGTCAGGATTCGCCGTATTTTGCGGGGATTTTGTTAAGAAAACGACGGAATTGTTCAATTATGATCTTGTATTATCTCCTTTTAACAATTGGTTAGGATTATCACACTGTTTCCACATTATTTCACCTTATTCGACTCCATACAATTCTATAAAGCCGCTACTTCTTTGACAGTTCTTACAAATCTACTTTCATTTGTTTTCCGTACGGGAAAGGCAATGGCCATACCGCCGAGGAGTTGCTATTCAGCCAGTGGTCTTCGCCGACACGGCCATTCTGACAGTACCACACGTCCTCGTGTGGGGTGTTATTCATCTGAAACAAGGTTAGGCACAGTAGGTTCTTCTGCTCGGTCTTTCCTGACCAAATCATGGGAAAAGTAGATACCTAAAGAGTTCTCAACATAGCACTAATCAGGGGCAGTATAAATAGCTCAAGACTCAAGATTAAATCATTCAATTCAATTCCATTACATCAAATTCAATTACAATTTTGCTTTACCAATTGACCATTTTAATTCACATTTTGTTAATTTAATGCAAAACTTGACAACCATTTTAATCAACTTTAAAACTACATAGTTGAAACATCACTTGACCAGTGAATGCTGCTAATAATAAAGACATTAATGACAGTTCACTGCTTATCTACTCCATCTCACCAGCGGACGGATCACTTGACCAGGTCACCGTTTCTCAAATTTTCTACTTGCCCAATGGACTTCGCATAACTAGCAGATACTACTTAAACAACAGTCGTCGCTTAACCAGCGGATACCACTTAACCAGCGGTCGTCGCTTAACCAGCGGATACTACTTAACCAACAGTCGTCGCTTAACCAGCGGATACCACTTAACCAACAGTCATCGCTTACCCAGCGGATATCACTTAATCGTTAGTCATCGCTTACCCAGCGGATACTACTTAACCAGCAGTCATCGCTTACCCAGCGGATACCACTTAACCAGCAGTCATCGCTTACCCAGCGGATACCACTTAACCAGCAGTCATCGCTTACCCAGCGGATACCACTTAACCAGCAGTCATCGCTTACCCAGCGGATATCACTTAGTCGTTAGTCATCGCTTACCCAGCGGATACTACTTAACCAGCAGTCATCGCTTACCCAGCGGATATCACTTAGTCGTTAGTCATCGCTTACCCAGCGGATACCACTTAACCAGCAGTCATCGCTTACCCAGCGGATATCACTTAGTCGTTAGTCATCGCTTACCCAGCGGATACTACTTAACCAGCAGTCATCGCTTACCCAGCGGATACCACTTAACCAGCAGTCATCGCTTACCCAGCGGATACCACTTAACCAGCAGTCATCGCTTACCCAGCGGATACCACTTAACCAGCAGTCATCGCTTACCCAGCGGATACCACTTAACCAGCAGTCATCGCTTACCCAGCGGATATCACTTAATCGTTAGTCATCGCTTACCCAGCGGATACTACTTAACCAGCAGTCATCGCTTACCCAGCGGATACTACTTAACCAGCAGTCATCGCTTACCCAGCGGATACTACTTAACCAGCAGTCATCGCTTACCCAGTGGATACTACTTAACCAGCAGTATTCGCATCGCCAGCATAGAACAGGGACAAGCAAATCACATTGTAGAATATACACTGCACACTCACCAAGTTCAGAAGAACTGGAGCTACGGCTACATTCCAACTTTATGCAATCTTTGCCATCTACTCCAGTAACTACATGAGGCTTTACTTATGAACAGTATTATTGGTGTTCATTTAAACACATTTTTCATGCACACTAGTCTGAGGTTCCACACAAGTGTAACTGTAAGCGACCTTTTCATACTACAGTATCCCTGTATCACTGAATTTGCCTGATTATGTCAAATTATTGACTGTTCATATGCAAACAACTCAGCTTATTACTCAACATTACAATTTGAAAACATCTCACCGAATGTAAACAACAATCCAGTGGGGTTGCTAATTAAGCATGGTCCAATCAAAGCATAATCTTGCATCAACTCGGAGCGGCTTCTCATCTCATCCATAGTAACAGTTGTCCGGCTAATGCACTTCCATCACTAGTATGTTTGACAGTTGTCTTGACTTCTATTTTTGGGTTTACTCAATTTTCAACATCTTGATACATCTCACATGATAGCTGAAACATAAACAAAGTATGAATGCTCCATAAAATAATAAAAGTACCAAAAAATTAAGAAACAACTAAAACATAACCTTATATTATCCTTAGATAGGTGGTTGGCATAGCATGCCATAAACCTGGTGTAGCAATATCTCATAGTGTTGCTTTTGAATAATAAAATCATTGCTTCTCCGTTACTCGCAACAACTTAATTTCTCTTTTTCAGGTATGAACAAGTCTGTTTGTGTTGCAGAAAGTTGTAGTTTAATATTGGACACCATTTTTCATAGTACATGTCATTCTCTCATATTAGTGAGGTTATCTTGTCTTGCAATTTTCTGTTTTCATGTGGGACACCGGAGTCGTCCAACAGCTTATCCTGCTACTATGATAACCAAACTTGAAATATATTGCAATCTCATTGCAAATAATTATCTAGCGTGTGCTTGCACTATTGACATAGGGTTTGTTTACTTTGCTTGTAGTATAACTTCAGTTGTAATTTCCTTGTCACATTCCTTGTTTCATATTCAATTCAAATAGGTATTTACTCTTCCTGGCGCACTATTTTATGTCTTCAAAATGTCATGCTGTCTCAGTATATTACACATTCGACCAAATATTGTGCACTGTTTGCTCACTCTAATCCAATTTGGAGGTTATGTACCCAAGTACCGGGCTGCTCCCGCGCCGTATTTATGACCTTGACTGTTGTAGGAAAAAAAATTGCCACATGTCTTTTGTATCATGCATCTTAATTTCTCTTTTCATCTGTGAGCACATGGATCATGCCACTTCTGATGTGGACGTCCAGTCAGGATTCGCCGTATTTTGCGGGGATTTTGTTAAGAAAACGACGGAATTGTTCAATTATGATCTTGTATTATCTCCTTTTAACAATTGGTTAGGATTATCACACTGTTTCCACATTATTTCACCTTATTCGACTCCATACAATTCTATAAAGCCGCTACTTCTTTGACAGTTCTTACAAATCTACTTTCATTTGTTTTCCGTACGGGAAAGGCAATGGCCATACCGCCGAGGAGTTGCTATTCAGCCAGTGGTCTTCGCCGACATATATAACTGCAATATTATAGAACTTTTTCGAAACCATTAAGCTTAACAGGTCAAACTAAATATTTTTTTAAAGAGCAAAGGTCAAAGTAAAAAAAAAATACTTCACATGAATAATCAGTTGATCTAGAAATTTTGTATGCGAGCCTTTGTTTTTTTGCGAGACTTGGCTTATGTGTTTTGGGGAAAGTTGTTCAGTTTGAAATTGATTCACCGACTGAACAATACGCGGTTGTGTTTCTAATGTCTATGTATTTACACCTGTCATAAAGTACTTATATAAACTTAACGCATATTTTGACGACATGATTGTGCTAAGAGATGTTTGTAAATTCTTCTTGGTAGATTTTATTTGGAATTCTACTGTTAGACAATGAAATCCAAAAATGTAGCTCCTATCATCTTTATTCTCTGTATTTGAGAACCTTGAATATTTTACAATCCCGAGGCAGTATTTCATTTTCTGCAATTATTTTGAGACGAATGAAACGTTTCTCTTTGTGAGATAAAATATTTTCTCTTTGGTATGTGCTTACCTTTATTTTATTTAAGACCAAATGGTAGAGCTGTTCAAGCAAGTAAAAAATACAAGACTTTGTTACTTAGTTTTGTTTTTTGTTGAAAATAGAAAGTGACTTTCTGCCTCTTGTTTTTTTTGAACCAGTGAATTTATTGTAATTTTGTGAACAGTTCAAGAAGGTATAAATGTTTATATTTTGTGCAAAATGTAAAGAACACATTCAACTTTTACTATGCGCAAACGCAGCCCTGAATTTTGCGCGTAATTTTAAATTCCGAACGTCCATTGTTGTCGCCTATCCGACCCTATATCGCCTATATTTATTCCCTTCACCCCACCATCTCCACACGAGCCCTTGTCTTCAACAGCTTTAGTACCTATAACGAGACATGTGGAAGTTCATATTAAACTGGTGTCTGCTGAGAAGTAATGTTTATAGGCCTTCTCCTAATAAGGAATGGTAACAACTTCGCGGTTTTGGTATCAAGGATTAGCCTGGACTATTGTTGAATGAAAAAAAGTGCGAAATAAATGTATCGTTGTCTACTCAGGTATTTCTAGCGTGTAAGGTAATTTGGAGCGCGTGAAATGGTTGGTGATTCAGTGTGATCATTATCATTCCAGGCCTATTTTAGGCACTAAGATAGTACATGCCTACGCTTAGCCTAAAGTACCTATACAAGGCTTAAAAAAATTGCTGCAAATATTTAAAGGAGTGAATCAGCCTATGAAACTGAACAACTTTCCCCAAAAACATAGGTCAAAATATAAAAAAATAATTTGGACCATACAGTTGAGTCGCTCGGCTGCTACATTTTGTATGGGAGATCCAAAAAAATATTTCATATTTCAAACTTATGTTCCTTGGGGAAAGTTGTTAAGTGTCATGGGCTGATTCACCCCTTAAAATTTATGCAGCTAATATTTTTAAACCTTATATTTTTATGCAGAGGCAGTAAAATTACATAGGTAACTGAGTTGCCAGATTATTGCAAATCATAAAATAGTGATGTGCAAATTACTTATCAAGTTGAGTGCATAAAAAAAAACAAATAAGTACATACTTATACCCCTATCTATAGAAATACGCCGCTGGGCTTATAGGCTTTTACATTATTCGCACGAGCGCCATCTACAAGGAAATAAATGAAACGATGAAAATTATAAATAAAAATAAGAGAAAATATTATAAGCGCAGATCATTGCTTCGAGACGAGCATCAAGCTTAGACCGTAAGCGCCATAGCTACAAGGTGACCAGGTTTTTTTGATGAGAAGTGTTAACTAGACCGTCGTGGTATTGGTGATATTTGTAGAGTTTTCCCGCCTATTTTATAACACTGTCTGAATACTGAATAGTTTTATTCAGGCAAAGGATTTAAGCTCTAAAAGCCTGCTGTTATCACGTCTGCGTTTCGGGCAGACGCGGCGCGCGATGCGTTTTTATTTTTTGACAAGTGGCATCGGCCGCCATTGTTTCGCTTTTGCCAGCCGACTTCGCTTGTTATTTTGGTGTCATCTATAATGGTTTCACTTCGAACTACGAAAATATGAATCAATCAAAACTCAAACAAAAAATGCAAGCACAGGTAGCTAAAAATATATCAAAATATGGGTTTAAAACGATTGAAAAACTGAAAAATACCTTTCATACAAAATTATTTATTTTAATTCTAAGTAGAATTATAGGAGTAGGAAACCGTTAAGTAAGACGTTAAAAGTTAAATAAGACGTTAAAAATAGTTTACGGGGGCCAATTCCATAATACTTGTTGAACTCGTTCAGTTTCATAGAGTTATCAACCACTTAGAAGTTATTTTTTCATTCGCTTTATATAATTTCATGCTCATTGATTCTAGCGGTTTTTATTTGTCATTTTCTGATTGTACTTAATTAAACAAACTTTGAATGAATTTTGCCTACTGCAGGTATTCATTTAAAATGGGAAATTTTTAATGTGTTCCCTTAGTTCCTAGTAGACGGCGCTTGTGCGAATGATGGAAAAGTTTAGCGGCATTTCCTTGCGACTTCTATGTAATTGTGCACTGAAATGATGCATGAATCTGAAAATGCGATAACAGTGGTACCTAGTTCGGACTAGTGTTGCTGTCGCTCCTAAAAATCAGAAATAAGAGAATAATGAAATAAGCTGTCAAAAAAAACCGAACATACTATTTTTCGCATTTAAAACGAAACCACTGTAGAACAACCGTGACAGTGCCGCAACAGCACCCGAATCCACGCCAATGGCGATCGAGATTCGATGGAATATATTTTGACATGTTCGATTTTCAAAATTCCCCCTTTGATTTTATTTTTTTCTTTCCCGCTCACGAGGCGAGGACAATGCGGTCTGGAGCGTAACGAATAAGTTGATTTATAAAAACGCATGTGCGCCGCCGGGTTCACTCGTATTTCGCATTTTCTAGAATCGGTTGCGATATAAGCTGATTTTGGCATCTGATAAAATAAGTTATAAAGCACTTTTTGAAATTATACAATGTTAAAAAAAATATTAGGTACCCACCTACTTACTTTATGTAAATTTTAACGTAAACTTCTGTAAGAGTTTGGGCTAGATAAGAATAAATTTTGTCTATGGAGTATGACCAAGGCACAGGAAGAAACAATTCAAGAAGTAAGCAGCGGCGTTCCCTGTGCACATTATACCTAATGTCTTGCACTGCGCTCGCCAATCCGCTTACTAAGTGTACCTATTCTATTGAATGTAGTACATAGAACATCTAGTGAAAAGCCATGTCCAGCGGTGGACTTTATCGATTTTTTGTTGATGATGGTGATTTATCGTGACTGCTCCTACTCTCTCTCTTTTCGCGTGGGGCACCGAGTCGTCCAACGACCCGGTGAACCCTAGTGTCAGAATTTTTCAACCGCCTTCTACATGTAGCAGGCTTCTGACATGGTTGTGTAACGACCGCCGTCTAAGTGATCATAGACAGCAACCGGGACCTACGGCTTACCGTGCCATGCGAAACATAGAACCATCATACTTACGGACAATCGGGACGTTCAGCCCGCAATTACCTAACCAGACTGGGAACAAATTCAAATAGTGATAAATATCAACTTTGTGAGTGACCCACCGTGAATCGAAACCGGAACCATCTGCGTCAAAGGCAGTCGCACTACCACTGCGCCACATCGGTCGTCGATGATGACGATCGTATATCGAGAGAGTTTTTGAAGAACTTCTGACAACATCAGACCATACTCCTCGAGTTCAATACCATGATTTGTTTGGCTCAGTAATGGCGATTATGGGTTTCATGTGCGTTTTGTAGGCGCAAATGTTCCCTGTATTGGGTTTTACCATTGAATTTACCTTTTGTTTTCCTAGCAAATGAGGTCCGCAGCCGATTCGGTTTTGCCACAGGAAATAAAGGAAACAGCAAGGTATCTCAGGCGGGTGTCCACCTTTCCTGTGTGGAGAACGTTGTCTTTGGGTCTCTCATACAGGGACGAATGAACTAACTAATGTATACTAGTTTACCTAGGTATTCTGCTGTTTGTATCTTTGTGTGCAATAAAAAAATATTATTATTATAGAATGATGAGTCTTTATTATGTGTGACCATAAAAGTTTGTGATGCCTGCTCCAAATTTTTTAAGAATGCATTTTTCATACAATCAAGATTTGAATCATGTCGAAATTCAAAAACGCAGACCGAATTTAGACATTCTTACCTAGTGATGGGCCGCGGGAACTTTCCCGTTCCCGGAAACTTCCCAATGGAAATGTTCCCGGCAATATTCCCACGTGCCCGGGAACGTTCCCAGTTACTGGGAACATTAACATTTTGATTTAAGTTTAGTTTTCTTGAAGTTTCAGGCATATTTTAGGTTTCTTTATCATAAGGTAACCTTATTTATGTACCTTTCAAATGATTATATATAACAAATAAATAAATCTTCATACTTTAATTATTTTCATTTCCATGTAAATTGAAAGTAAATTGATTTAGAACATCAAGTGAATCCATAACCTATAAAACTTTAAATTACTACTTACTGCCTAAAAGAATTACGTAAATGAAATATCTTTTATACCTATACGTTATATATTTGGCAGTTTAGTCTGACAAGACAGCTCTGCTATATCGTTTAGCCTGGAACTTATCTTGGTCGGCGTGACAAAAAAAAAACAAAACAATGGATAACCCCAGAATTGTTTTTTTTATTTTTTATTTAAATTTAAAACTGTGTCAGTTTCGTTGCAACCCTCGTCCACTTAACAACTGAAATTCGAAATGAAGCCTAAAAACAAAGTTTATAGGCACTTCGACGAAACCGTCTTAATGAAAAGACAAAATTCAAGTGTTCATTTTGCAACAAATCATTCACATGTCGAAATGCGACAAAATTTGCTCGTCATTTGGCAAATAAGTGTGATAAGTGTCCTGAGAACGTTAAATATAACTTTAAAAAGAATCAAGTGACTGAAATGAATAAAGTAAGTGGTACCTCGACGACGGCACGATTGGTGGGTGGTGCACCAGATGTCGTATGTCGCGATATAAGTACGCTCATTCCAAAACTGGCGGAGATAGATTTGATCGTCAACAGCGACAAATGCGAGCTATATCCGTGCGGCGATGTCTCCAGTTGTTGTATAGCTCAATTCCAGGATATTTTTCCGGGAGTGAAAATCCTTAATAGAGTCATTTGAGCTGCTGGGGGCGCCGATCTTCAGGGATGCAGTAGAGGCTAGTTTGGCTGCAAAGCGTGAGACGCTTCTAAGCGTT
Organism: Keiferia lycopersicella; assembly: GCA_029255805.1. Lineage (NCBI taxonomy): Eukaryota > Metazoa > Arthropoda > Insecta > Lepidoptera > Gelechiidae > Keiferia > Keiferia lycopersicella. The sequence goes on from JARACZ010000024.1 coordinate 3,174,982, forward strand.
CGAGAGCACCTGCAGCAACTGCCGGCCCATGCTGCCCTCACTCTCTTCCGCAGCTGTCTCTCAGTACCCAAGCTCATGTACCTCTTGAAAACGTGTCCGAAGTTGCTTTTTTCAGATGAAATTTCTCGGTTGGATCAAGACATTAAAGTCACGTTGGAGATGATCCTCAATGTACAGTTAGAGGAGACGCAGTGGCTGCAAGCGTCGTTGCCGATCCGACATGGAGGTTTGGGCGTGAGGCGCGTGCAGGACACCAACGTTTCGGCTTTCTTGGCCTCTTCCCACGGAGAAGTCACTCGTCACCAATATACTCAAAATACATGGTGACTGTCTTAACATTCCATTTATGGGGGATGCTTTGAGTGCTTGGGACATGGTTTGTCCTGATGCGGATCGCCCGACTAAACCAGACGTGCAGCGACAATGAGATGAGCAGCTGTGTAAGGCCAGAGCGATGGAATTGCTTGAGGCGTCATCAGGATCGGGCTCTGCTCGCCTTAAGGCGGCTCTTAGACCAGAGTCAGGAGCTTGGCTTTACGCCCTCCCGTCACCCCACATGGGTACGGCGATTTATGATGACCCTCTCTCGGGTGGCTGTAGCGCTGAGGCTTGGATGCAGGGTTTGTGAGCCGCATGTTTGTGGCGTAAAGGTGGATGCCAGGGGTCACTACGGCTTGAGCTGTGCCAAATCAGCTGGTCGTTTTCCTCCGCACCACATGCTCAACGAGATTATCCGCCGTGCCCTGGTGTCCGCTGGTGTACCCTGCGTTCAAGAGCCCGGATAGGCTCACAATGATCCCGTGGGAGAAAGGGTTCTCTTTGGTGTGGGACGCGGCGTGTGTAAGCACGTACGCACAATTCGAGCTCCGGGTACAACTGCGGAATGCGCAGCAGCTCAAGCATCAAAAGTATGCTTCACTGAGGAGTGCCTACCACTTTGTACCCTTTGTGGTGGAGGTGAGTAGGTCATGGTGTGCAGAGGCAAAGGACTTTGTCCATAGGTTGAGACAGCGCCTGAGAAACCAGGGTTCAGATCCCCGTGCCGAATGGTACTTGGTGCAGCGCATATCACTGGCAATACAGCGTGGAAACGCAACCAGCGTTATGGACACATTAGCTCCGGATACCATTCGGAGCTGCCTTTTTGACTGAAGCTAAAGGGCTTTGCGGGAAATGTATGGAGCATTGATGCCTTTTTTTCATGCCAATTATTGACGGTCATCGAACGCTAGCTTGTTACATGTGTAAAGTACTACCAAATAACGTTCCAATTGTTTTATATGAAAAACTTCTTTGCTTATGACTGTCAGCTAACGCCAGCCCATTAAACGTGTAAAATACTTCCATACAAACAATATTTTGTATGACTGCTCAGCTGTCAAGTGCAACCAGCACGAGATATACGCTTCAAAACATTACAACTGTTTTATATGAAAAACTTCTTTTTTTAAAACTGTCAACGAACAACACCCTATTAGTTGTGTAGAGTACTTCCATACAAACAATATTTTGTATGACAGCTCAACTGTCAAGTGTAACTATTACGAGATATACGCTTTAAAATATATTCCACATAAAACCGTTGTAACGTTTTGAAGCGTATATCTCGCAATGGTTACAATTGACAGTTGAGTTGTCATACAAAATATTGTTTGTATAGAAGTACTCTACACAACTAATAGGGTGGAGTTCGTTGACAGTTTAAAAATAGTAGATTACGTACTGAGGTATGTAAGCTGTCAATAACAACCGAGGTTTTTTAACGCCCGAGCGGAGCGAGGGCGGTACCTTTCCGAGGTTGTTATTGATGTTACATCCGTGGTACGTATACTGCTTTACATATCGAATGAAAAGTGAGTAAAATAAAGCGATAAATACAAAAAAACGATCCATAAATGATGATTGTATCTGATATTCCAGATTCTGATATTCAGAGTATCTGGTATTGTGTCTGATATTCCAATTGCATCACGAAACTTTTTTTTCTATGATTGAAAAATATAGAATTAATATGAAGGAAAAGTATCCTAACATAAAGTAGTCATTTTTTTTTATCGTAGGGATATTAGTCATTTTTACTTTTGTTATTGTAATATTGAGTAATAATTCGACAAACTCATTTATTGAGGTTATAAAAATACAGATTAAAAATATAATTCCTGCGTTCATGCAACACAATTCAAGGCGGCCAGTTCGAAATTTAAAATCGTATACAACTAATTGGATGCAACTCCTATTAAAAATAAGAAGAAATTGATTTTAACTTTTTAATTGCCGCGATTCTATTGGTTCTTTTTCTAGTTCTATATTTAAAATTACTTACAGGCTTAGTTTTAAAACCTCGCCTGTAAGTTGAACTTACAGGTCGTGTTTTTTGTCAGTAATGACCTACTTTCAGAGCATGAGATATGTAATAGTAGATTACGTACTTAGGCATGTAAGCCATCAATAACAACCGAGGTTTTTTAACGCCCGAGCGGAGCGAGGGCGGTACCTTTCCGAGGTTGTTATTGATGTTACATCCGTGGTACGTATACTGCTTTACATATCGAATGAAAAGTGAGTAAAATAAAGCGATAAATACAAGAAAACGATCCATAAAAGATGATTGTATCGTCTGGTATTCAAATTGCACTACTAAACTTTTTTTTCTATGATTGAAAAATAATGAATTAATATGAAAGAAAAGTATCCTAACATAAAGTAGTCATTTTTCTGATCGTAGGGATATTAGTAATTTTTACTTTTGTTATTGTAATATTGAGTAATAATTCGACAAACTCATTTGTTGAGGTTATAAAAATACAGATTAAAAATATAATTCCTGCGTTCAAGCAACACAATTCATAGCGGCCAGTTCGAAATTTAAAAATTTTGATGCAGCTCCTATTAAAAATAAAAATAAATTGATTTTAACTTTTTAATTGCCGCGATTCTATTGGTTCTTTTTCTAGTTCCATATTTAAAATTACTTACAGGCTTAGTTTTAAAACCTCGCCTGTAAGTTGAACTTACAGGTCGTGCTTTTTGTCAGTAATGACCTACTTTCAGAGCATGAGATATGTAAAAGAAGTTTTTTCATATAAAACTGTCGTAATGTTTTGAAGCGTTATATCTCGTAATGGTTACACTTGACAGGTGAGCTGTCATACAAAATATTGTTTGTATGAAAGTACTCTACACAACTAATGGGGTGGTTTCCTTGAAAATTTAAAAAATAAGGTTTTCATATAAAACTGTCGTAGTGTTTTGAAGCGTATATCTCGTAATGATTACACTTGACAGCTGAGCGGTCACACAAAATATTGTTTGTATGGAAGTACTCTACACATTTATCAAGACGGCGTTATTTGACAATTAAAAAAATTGTTCCAAATGAAAGGCATCTATTTTACTCATAGCCCTTTAGCCATCTTGTTTATTTATTTTGACTAAATTGTATTGTGACATGGCTTATTTATGAAATAAATTATTTACTTTATTATACATTATACTCTTACTAATTAAATAAATTGTTTAATAATAATTTTTATTTTATGTCGTTTCGCCGACACGTTCCCAGCGATTGGGAATGTTCCCGGGCACCGGAAAGTTTCCTTTGGAAATATTCCCACTTGGGGAATATTGCCGGGAACCGCCCATCAGTATTCTTACCCCAGTTCGGCCTTCTTCTCAGTAAGACGTGCCTTGGGTGCCCTGCCGTCTTTCTTAACTTTTTTTTTTAAATTAACCAAAATTCGAAACCATATTTCTAACGGACAATCGGGTGGTTCAGCCCGCAATGTCCTAATCAGACATCAGACATGAAGTGATAAATATCAACTTTGTGAATGACACACCGAGAATCGAATCCGGAACCTTCTGCGTCAAAGGCAGTCGCACTTCCACTGCGCCACATCGGTCTGTGAATATTTCTGTGTTTATTTATACTCTTTCTCTCTCTTTTCGTGTGGGATACCAAGTCGTCCAACGACCCGATGAACCCTAGTGTCAGAACTTTTTAGCCGCTTTCTACGAGTAGCAGGCTTCTGTCATGGTTGTGTAACGACCGCCGTCTAAGTGATCATAGACAGCAACCGGGACCTACGGCTTAACCTACTATTTATTTCTACTGTGACTTATTCATCCAGCAAAACGTATCGAGTGTCCTGATGTGGATGCCAGTGGGCGATAGTAAATGAGGGTGTTCCAACGGATTAGATTTTAATACCATCTATAAGACATTCACTTAAAGGTCTAATGAAATAGAGCTCCTATGAAAATTTGCTATACCCTACAGCCCTACTGTATAAAGGGTTTCATATGCTGGAAAATATGTACCTACATCACTTTATGTACCTACCATATGATTCGCAATAAGGAATATGAATTATGAATGCTAAAACTTAATTAGCTAATTAAGCTTAAAAGTTACCGTACAGTCAAATAGGCGGATGGATCGCTTTACAAAATTATTTGTAATGACAAAAACAAAATACAGGGGGTCAAAAAATTGCTGAGAATATTTTAAGGGGTAAACCAATCTATGAAACTAAACAACTTTCCCCAAGAAACATAGGTCGTAATGTAAAAACATTCAAAATTACCAAACACATTTTTTTTCTCATATTTCGACCAATGTTTCTTGTGTATAGTTGTTCAGTCTCATGGGCAGGTTCACCGCCAGGGGCGTGCGGTCCATAAAGGCATAAAAGCACTGCTTACCCTGCGATTTTCACCCGCTTACAATTTAATAATTAATTCATTTCAATTTTTATTATCTTAGAACAACACTTTATCGTAAAATGGAACGCAATTACTGTTACGCGCCACTATTCGCTGAATCGAAATGTCAATCAGAGTAGGTGGACTCGCCCGCTGCCTAAAAGTATGAATGTGTGAAATGGTCGCTCGTTGGTATTCCATCATGGCGGGTCGTGTATTGGTTATAATTTGATATTTCTTGTTCATTTGAGTGTTTGGTGAATAATTCTGATAGTGTATTAAGCAACAAACTATTCTGAAAGTGTTCATTAAATAGGAAATTGTAATTAATGCATATATTCGGCATTGTGCAATAGTGACGAGCGGTCTCCACGTGGTGCAGAAAATTTTACTATCGAGTTTTTTGTACTACATAATTTTGCGCAACACAGCTCCTAGTCGTCAGACTAGGATCACTGTGTTGTGGACTCTCCCTCGGCGTAATGCCACTTAACTTTACATCACTCTAACCTTACCGACGACCTGACTACTTTGACATTGGCAAAATACGTCTCCACCCATGAGATGTGACGCCAGAATTAAAAAAAAAAAAAAAAAAAAAATGTGTGAAATCAACGTAACTACATTGTAGATGTGACCTTTCTACCCACACAAATGTTGCAATGGTGAAGTAGTAGTAGTTTTTTGTGTGGCGGAGTATGAGAGCTCCAAAGGCAGTACCTACCTTAGCAACATTTCAACTACAAAACCAAATGTATTTTAAAAAGTAAATCACCACAGTCATCCGCTCGCAAAACGTGCGTGGTGCGTGGGGGGTTTTAGTGCGTATCCGATGTTCGTGTATTTACAAATTGCAAATAACCTCCATTATTTGATGCGTATTGTTTACTAAATTGTTTTCGTTGTTATTTAAATTGTAGTAAAATTTAGTATGTATGGTTCTTTTTGACAAAATAAGAATGAGGTCTGTGTTGAAATAAGTTTAAACAGATGACATGGTTGTGTTTACAAAAAAGGCACCAGTTTTTGGAAAAAGTTTTATCATAGTGTGATCTGTGTGCGATAGAAGCAGAGAAGGATGTGTACCCGATTTGGAAATGACACTCACAAGAAAGGTACTTGCAAATTGGCTCGCGATGTTTTGTGAATAAGGTACCAATATAGTTAGATCATTTTGTTTGTTTATTAATGTGACGTTTGCCATGATAAAATCCGGTTAATGTTTCGTTTCCGAAACACCTTCAAAATATCTACATAAAAAAATTTGAAAAGCATCTTTGTTTTACCTGCTGCCTACCCAGTGATGAAACCCTGTGCACGCCACTGCCGCTTAATATATTTGTAGTTCATATTTTTACACCTTCAATACAGTGTACACAATAATATACAATGTGAAAATATTTTGGACATCTCAAAATGTACTTTTCAAACGAGATTATTAATTTGATTTTTATTTCTTAACTTATAGGGTTCGTTAAGATTTACCCTTCGAATTTTTTTTTAATATTCTTTTTGCAACGCGAGTCTGAATCTCAAGTCAAGCAATAAAATATTTGCCGAGGACAAAGCCAACAGTTCCCAATTTATTTTGAAAAATAAATAAAAATGCTTTACCTTACAATACAAGGTATTGCTTATACATTCCCATTCTCGAAATTGGTAAGGGCAAGGGTAGTGAGTGTCGAATACGAAAGTGAGCATTATAAATTTAAAGTGGCTCCGACTCTCGTTAAAGTTTCAAGTTTGCTACTACTGTTACAAAGGAAGTGAGGAATATTTTACTTATAAGGAATCTAAAAAAATAAATTGTAAATATTACAAAGAGAACGGCCTTTGAAAATGTCGAATTTAAAACAATTGAGTCTATATAGCGAAAATAAAATTAGTTATCATCATCATGTACATGTTTTCTGAAACAATCTTGGAAAACAATCCTCAAAAATGTCAGACGTGGCGATAGCGACCCTATTCTTACGGCCGTTAACGCTCTGCCTAGCCCGCAAGGGATAAAGGCGTGATATATATATATATATATATATATATGATGATGTATCATCATCATCATCCTCTCTGCCTTATCCCGTTCTCTGTCGTGGTCGGCTACTTAACGTAGGGGATTTGACGTGGAACCAAGTTTTTACACCAAGACTGCCATCTGACCTCTGCAACCCGAAGCCTAACCTGGGCCCAATCCTAGGTGAAGTCACGTTGAAATATCATCCTTTAGATTAACACCTTATTATGCCGTGTGATGCCGGCTTAGAATAGAATTACCCCACATCCTTACCGCGGGTGTTGTAAGAGGCGACTAAGGGACTCGAAAGTATTGGTGTATTACAATTTTTAGGCGACAGGCTGACAACCTGTCACTATAGTGATACACATGTTTTCCGAAACAACCTTAGAAAACAATACTCAAAAATGTCAGACGTGGCGATAGCGACCGTATTCTTACGGCTGTTAACGCTCTGCCTACCCCGCAAGGGATAAAGGCGTGATATATGTATGTATGTAGATTAACACATAGTATAGTTTTAATCCCGAAAAAATGTTCCCGTGGGATGCTACGGCATTAAAACCGAGTTCTACGTGGGCGCCCTTTTTTAAAGTCATAATATCTCATACCTTTTCCTATCGTTCACTCAAAGAATGCAAATGCAGTACCTGCCAGTTTTCCCGACGTCCATGATTTGTTATGTGTTAATTATTATGGTAATACAATTTAACGAACGATCTGAGTTCACGGACCTTGAGGCTCAGCCTTTATTTTAACGGATCCGCACAGGATATATTCTGGGTTTCGGTACGGTTGGCAAAACAAAATTTAAATTTCACAATCAGCTGTCACAACTTTGATGTTGACCTTTGGGCCAGAAATAAACTTTGACTAACCTGATGTAACTTGGCGCAGTGACCCGAAATAGATGTTGGCCTCCGAAATTAAAGGGACAATGTACCGAAAACTTAGCGTTATCAGTTCATGAAATTGAATATGAAGAAGTTGTAGAGCTGAATTTTTGATCATAACAATAAGCAGACTATATTAATTTACACTAAAAATAGTCTATAAGAGAGAAAAATTAAAATTGTATTCCAATAAGATTATTTCATTATTTTTATATTTTTTACCTTATTATAGGTACGCGTAATTGACATGCAAAATTTTTACACAATAATTTGTACACTGCAGAATTATTTGACTACGTCTCAGGTCAAAAATATCAATTTTTAGACGAGTAAGAGAAAGAGTTTCAGATCTAAAATACTGCCTATGAAGCTGAAACTTAAAGTTCTGTACATACATATGTCACGCCTTTATCCCTTACGGGGTAGGCAGAGCGCTAAGGCCGCAAAAACACGGTCACTATCGCCGCGTCTGACAAATGTTTGAGGGTTGTTTCAGATAAGCCGTGTATCACTATAGTGACAGGTTGTCAGCCTGTCGCCTAAAAGTTGTAATACACCAGAAACCCTCAAGTCCTTCAGTCGCCTCTTACGACACCCACGGGTAAGAAATGGGGTGATACTATTCGCCGGCATCACACGGCAAAGTTCTGTAGCCACGTTTTATTCTATTTGTTTTGCTATCGGTACAAGACACGCGGTGGGTACACAGAGGAGGTATAATGCAGACCGGTTTGGGCCACCAGAGCTGCGCCGATATAAAACATGCGCCAATACACATGCTCACTGGAAAAAATAAATCTGCGCATGGGTCGAAACGTCGTCAATGGTTTTTGAGATTTATTTATCGTTCTTTGGAAAATATTGTTTCACCTCTCCGGATTGAAAAAACTATATTGCTGCGTAAATTCAGTGAACAAAGGTGGTTTTTATCTGTCGTTCAAAATTCAAATCACATTTCTCAACTAGTGGAAAAAAGTAGCGTGGAAAAGTGAATTGAATTTCGAACATCTCATTTAAGAGTAAAGCTTTCAAAAACTAAACTTTCAAATAACTTTGTTAACCAGCTTTGTGTTCACTTTCTTTAATAAATTATTAAACGTACTTTAAAATTGTACAAGTTGTTTTTCTGTTCTATCTAGTTAAAACCACATAATTTTCTCACTGGTAAAGGTAAAAAGTTGAGGGTACCACACGAGAGAAAATACGTTTACACTCATCCTTTTGAATAACTCAGGATTCAAAATTAGTATTTGCAGCAAAAAAATCTTTGCTCTCTTGTTGTACAAATCACTATTTTTATCATTTTACTAAAAAGGCGATATAGATTTCCTTGTTTCTGCCACAAAGGCATAGCACGCGTTGGAAAATAAAACAAAGCTGGATCGAAGTGTCGCTCTCGAATTCCCCTATACCTATACGAATTTTCATGAAAATCGTTCTAGCCGTTACCCAGATGCCAATTAAGTATACTTATACATAATTCTATATAATGGAGATTATGGCTCGTTAAAAGGTATTAAATAGATGTATAGTATAGTAAATAGAAACTTAGCTACCAAAATAATTAAATCTATGTTTTGCTTTTATTTTCAAGTGTAAGAAGGTGCTGATTTTAAACTTGTTTTTGACTCTACATAATGAAAGGCGCCTTATCGTTTGCACTCTTAAGTTATGATGTGCGTTCCAATCTTTAAGGAGAATACAAGGTATTCTGTACAAAGAAAGGATCAACCGCTATCACCAAGTAAATTTAATGTCTGAGGATCACGCGTGGCAAAGGAAAAACATCATGATAAAACTCACCTCAATTTTTATTCAGATTTGATACAAGCGGCTTATCGTAAAGGACGAAACTCACAAGTTTTTGAACTACGTGCAAAACTTGTCTGTTTCGATGATTATAAAATAAATTATGACTTCTTTTGTTTCTTCCGTCAATGATAGATGTCTCTCCAAATCTAATTTTTATTTTTATGATTCTTTTGGATAGTACAGTCGGTGATAGCTGTTACCTGACCCCCAGTGATTTAAAATAAACATTCGAATACTCAAATCAGACTTGGAAAAAGAAAAAAGCAATATACTTGTGTTGTAATGTGCTGGGAATCGAACTCGGCTCCTGGGTTATCATGAGCGCTTAACATACCGCTACACCAACTTCCCCGACAAACATAATGGTAAATTTTTGCATAGCCTTCTTCCACACCTTATTTTGCGTCTTTACTCATATTCTATCATATGTTTAAATGTGGGTAGGTAGATCTTTTGATGCAAAAAGACTTGAATAAAATGAAATAAGATCAGTCTACGTTTCGGCAGTGACTATTTGCGTTATCAATTTGCATTTATTATTTGCATTCGGGTTGTTTCTTTCTATTTACTATTGGTCTTGTGAATCATGTCGTGGTTGACCGATTACCAAAAGTATAAGATTATATTTTTGCATGAAGAGAATACTCCCATTAAAAAGATTGCTCGTGATCTCAATATAGCGGTAAGTGGTTTCTATATAAGAACCGTTATTTACTATAATCTTATTTTATTTATTTATTTTACTATACATGAAGCTTATACATTTTTGCCTATTCTTAGTGCCATTAAACCTAAGGAAGGTTTGTATTGTGTAATTGTAATCGTTATCTTTTGTGTTGTAATTGTAATCTTTGTTGGGTATTGTTATTTATGCTATAAAAATAATATATAGTAATTAAAGTGATAAAAAATATTTATTCGTCCATTCTTTTTTACAGAGGAATACTGTAAAGCTTTGGATACGCCGTTACGGTGAAACAGGGAGTGTGCAGCGAAACCGGTCTGGACCAAAACCCATAATGTTTACTGATCAATCGGAGCGTCATCGGGCCATTGTTGCACGGCATCAGGAGCACCCATTTGCAACTACACTATCCACTGCAGTAAACCACGGAATTTCTGTGCAAACAGTTAGACATCATTTGCACGCCGCTGGATTTAAAACGTATAAACCAACCCGGAAGATTAAGTTATCACCTGCTCACCGCCAAGCAAGAGTTCAATTTGCACAAACCTATCTCAATTTTGATTGGATTAATAATGTTGTGATTTTCACAGACGAGAAGGTATTTAAATCTGATAAAGATGGGAAACAAATCTTATGGCGAAGGAAAGGACAACGATATGAAGAATCTTGCATGTTACCTTGTAGAACCAGTGGGAGAATTTCTTTAGGCTATTGGGGCTGGATGTCGTCCATGGGACCTGGTGAGCTGATAGAGGTGGGTGCACACTTTAATAGCCGTGAATATAGAGAAATACTCAGGGATGTTATGTTGCCATCAGTGCGTATCGCCTACCCAACACAAGAAATTTATTTTGTCCAAGATAATTGCTCTATCCATCGTGCACACATTGTTCGTCAATGGCTAGAGGAGCAAGAAGGCGTTCATGTCATAGATTGGCCTTCCAACCAAAAGTCCCGACCTTAACCCCATAGAGAATTTATGGGGTCTGATGACCCTTAACTGGGACCCTTCTGAAGTGCGAAATAAAGAGAATTTGGCTGCAGTCGTAACATCAACCTGGGATTTCATGAGAGGACGTGAATACTGCTGGAACATGGTAAATGGTATGCCTGGTCGTCTGCAGCAAATCGTCGACAAATCAGGTGGATCGCTACGTTATTAAATACCATAAACTTAGGTAGATACCTAAGTAGTTTATTTGTCTGATGTAGTTTTATTTATCAGCATTATTTTGTATACAACATGTTTAAATGTAAATACCTACCTGCTTAATCTATTAAATTTGATTTACATAATAGTAGTAGTGATGTTATTGTTATATAATGAAATATAACATGTTGATTCACTGCATATTATTAACTGTATACAAGATTTTTATGAAGTAGTTTAATTCTATCAAAATAAGTCAACTACAATACAACTATAAGATATCCATCCAATTAAAGTATGCCTATTAGGCATATCAAGTAAGTAGGTATTTACTTTTAACAAAGTATCTGCTTATTTTGGTAATAAACTCTTTTTTTGCAAGATTTATTGATTTTAATTTATAAATATATTAAAATATATATTAGTATACCTCACAAACATTTATTTGATTTCAAAATAAAAACAAAATAAAATAACCCTAGTGAGTATCGAGCCATGTTTTTCGTTACTTATAATCTTTGCCCGACACTCTGGCCACTACACCACATCTACATGTCAATGAATTGTGAAATTAGGGGACACTTGCTAGACAAGCTAGTTGTAAACAAATAGGCTAAGCTGATAATCACCCGTATGCTCACAACATAAGGATGCGTTTCCCTGCTAAATATTAGCAAGCAGTATTCGGCTATTCACAGTTCAGTGGCGCCCTCTTCTGTTTATTTTTTTATCCAAACCACACTTATACCCGCAATTGAATATATTCTTTGTTACGATAACAATAAGAACGAAATTACCTACGAATCTACCAATTTTGCGAGGGGTCAGGTAACTCCTATAAGCCACTGTACTTTAATCAGTGAAGTGCCCTTGTTGCAAATATTAAATATAATCGAAGTTGAAGAAAGAAGTTTTCTCCACATTTCCGGGTGATGGCATCGAGAGGAGGCCCTCGGATCCTGTAGATGCCACTATCATCCTCTACAGGAACCAACACCCGGCGCAGCTGCGCTGGAATCCCTACTTACTGACACTGGCAGAATTACCCTTAATTAATAGATATCCATATTATTAAATAATAAATAAATAAATAAAAATTAATTTATCAGCTTCAAGAGCTAGTTATGCCGTGTGATGCCGGCTTAGAATAGCATCACCCCACATCTTTCCCGTGGGTGTCGTAAGAGGCGACTAAGGGACTCGAGAGTATTGGTGTATTACAATTTTTAGGCGACAGGCTGACAACCTGTCACTATAGTAATACACATGTTTTCTGAAACAACATTGGAAAACAATCCTCAAAAATGTCAGACGTGGCGATAGTGGCTGTATTCTTACGGCCACTATCGCTCTGCCTACCCCGCAAGGGATAAAGGCGTGATATATGTATGTATGTAAGAGCTAGTTTTTATCTTTTACAGTCCACTTCACAAACTTATATCAAGCACACAGTTCAGCCATGCCTTCGCCTTAAGAATTCATTTAAAAGATGCGAGATTAACAACTGGGAGGCGCAAATTCGGGGCGTACCACAAATACCTTAATTTTGTTCGGCTTGATAATGTTATTTACAATCCTCGTACGAAGAATTCTTCCTGGTATCACACACATATCACGCCTGTATCCCTTGCGAGGTAGGCAGTACGCAAACGGCCGTAAAAATACAGTCGTCAACGCCACGTCTGACAAATTAAAGGCTGTTTCAGACTTTTCGTGTATTACTATAGTGACAAGTTGTCAGCCTGTCGCCTAAAAATTGTAATATACCAATACTCTCGAGTCCCTTAGTCGCCTCTTACGACACCCGCGGGAAGGATATGGGGTCACGCTATTCTAAGCTGGCATCACACGGTAAATCAATTTTGGTATGAATGCCGATAACTAACATATCAGCCTTAGGGATCAATTTAAAATGGTTTCACTTAAAAACTGTAAGAAAAACTAATTTAAGTTGGCCGTTCAAATTGTGGTTGAAACGGTACGTTGAAGAACTGCTCTTACGAATCTTCTTATTTAAGGGTTCAGCTTATAATAGTCATTTTTTATTTCTGTATAAAATCCACAGTAAGTAGGCCCTTCAAATCAGTAACTCCACGTATCAACCATAGAATGCTGTATATCTTTAAGGCGAGGAGTTGCTGCTCAAATCACGATTTCAGGGGGTGAGGTGTGGGGGGCCGCCCGCGCTCCCCGCGCTCAGACACATCATCTGGCGCTCGCACACTACGCACCCGTACGTCGTGTGTCTTATGGACATGACCGCAGTCCGACCACCTTTTAAATATATTTGAGCTTTATCCCGGCCATGGAACTTTTACTTCTACCGTGAATTATTTTTTTCTTGTGATAATGCGACGAAACGAAATATGAATGTGGATAGATGGATGGACGCAGAAGAGAAGGAAGACCTTAAAAGAACGTAATGGCTAGTTAAAACACACAAATTTAATTACAAAGTATGTTAGGATAAGTACTAAGCTCCTTTTATGAACCTGTCCTTGAAACTGAACAACTTTCCCCCTGGAACATAGGTCGAAATATGAAAAAAAAAATCTAGCCGACCAGATTCTGTAAAGTTAAAAAAAGTACGAATAGATTGTAAAAAAGATGATTATGTATCAAACGGTGTAAACAATTATTTCAATTTTGATAGAAAATGGTCGAAAGTCGGAAAATGTCCCAAGTCCACAAATTTGAGTACAAAATTTCAGTTATGTTTGCTATACGATGTACTGTTCTCAAGATATATGCTCTTTTAGCTTCCATTCGTTTTTAATATTCAAAAATGATATTTAACTAAAATGTTAAATGGCGTTTTGCATTGGAGTCCTCAGTCACGCCTGCTTCTTGCTATAGGTAGGTACTTCATTGTTTTCTTTTGTTTATGCCGCCGGCTTAAGTGCCACCAACCGTCGACTTGGGCTGTACCCCGTGAAATACTAGAATTTACATCATGTATGTGGTATGATTTGTAAGATGAGACGAACAACTGTAAGATGAACCGAATGGACAACTGAACGATAATTTTTTAACGTAAGTCGGATGTTAGATGAATTTCTGAAGTATGATGCTAGAACGGAAAAGCAATGTAGGTGAGTAAACGAGCGTGAAAGAGAGGGTGAACAGATACTTTTTAAATAGGATCACGGGCGAAAAAACCCGGGGTAATCTGAAGAAAATTCGAAAATTAACTTATTCTTTCTTCTACATCCACAGCCACAGAGAACTTAAAACTTCGCTGTAATAACATGGGTCTATGTTATTACAGCGAAAATAAAACTAAAAAGCATACAAAAGACTTTAGTTAAGTGCCCCATCTCATATAAAACATAACCCTTTTTCCAAGCTGGTCGGATAAAAAACAAAAAGATGCAATAAAGAACAGAAAAAAGTACGCGTGACAGATAATTGCCATTCGCAAACGCCATTAAACATTTTAAAAAAATTACTTTTGCGAAAATTAAAAAGAATGCAAACTAAAAGTGAAAATACCTCAAAAACGGTGCAAAGTAGAGCAAAAATTACTCAGTTTCGGTACTCATATTTTCGGACTTGTTTGATAATATTAAAATTAAAATTGGGCCCCTATTTAGTCCACAATTGTCTTAAGCCTAGCCTCACTCACATGCGCTTTATTGAATTCCTACTTTTCTTGTTATTTATTTCACTACCTCATTTGTTCCAAATTCTCATTTGGTCTACTTTTACATTTAGTCAACTTCCTCATTTATTCTATTCCCTAAAAATATCTCGTCAAGCCCACAATTAGGGACTTTCTAGGGCCACAGACCACCTTTTTATTTTGTTCTGAAGAATATGTCAAGTGCCACGTTATTTTAAGGAAATATAGATAGTGCGCAACGGGATACTGGGTATTACTATAATGTTATCTCTTTGATGGAAGCTTCAGTATGAACATAAAAGTTCATACTCAGCTCCTAAACCGCACCATCTAATTAAACTTTTTATACTACTCTTACATAGAAAGTGCCATATTACCCTAAAAAACTTACAGTCTGGCATGCATAGTTTTCGAGATAACTCAGGTTTTAGTTTCACAGCTGTCACCTTAAGTCAAGAATTCGTCAAAACATTCAACTATACCAAAGAAAGTAAAACTACTTTATTTCCGAAACTAAGGTTTTTTGTAGTTCGTGTTCGTGTAGGAGTAGTGTGTGTAGTGACATCTCGTGTTCATTATCATAAACATTCATTCTCGTGTTCAACCCACGAGTCGTACGAGCGGAGTAAGCAGCAGTCAGCGATGTGTCAAAAGCGTGACAAAGAGCAGCGCAAAAATTGTGTAATTGTGAAGAAGCTGGTAAGACTGCTCTCTGATGTAGTTTTGTTTGTATGTCTGAATCCCATACCGTCCCGACCACAGAACAGCATATGGGTATCACAGATTATATATACGTGGCTAGATCATGGCGTACGTAAGCAATATCGTCTTCAGACTTAAAAAATATCACTATTCGCTCCGTCCGAAGAGTTAACGCACAAAGAAAACAATATATTTGCGTGCGCGCACAAGACATCTCTGGTCTGTGGTTGAATGACCACCGACTGGATCTAATTTGGCACCGCTGTGTCGGTTTCTGTAATAAGTTCTTGGGGGAAAATTGTTTAGAAAACCTGTCAACCAAGAGTTATCTTGAAAAGATAATAGGTATTAAAAATTACTTGGTACCTACTGTAAAAACTTTACTCACGCTCAGAATGCACCCTGTAAATATTTAAAGTGAATTACTAGTTATGTATCACTCCTTTCTTATTATAAGTAAAAAGACTTAGTTAGGCTTTTGCTTTTCATTATATTATAGATAAAATATCGTCTATCGTCAAGGCTAGCTGAAGCGGCAGCTAAGATAAAATTGTTGCTCGTCTCGCAAAAGACGTAACCGACGTAATAATAAGCGCATACTTAAATTACGCCTTTTGGTGTCAGCCATAAAGTATTTTATCAAGCAATCTGTCCATGTCACTAACGTCATAAGTAAAATGACCGACGTAATAATTACGAAAAAATATTTGTCAATTTTGCGGGATAATTTGACACAGTACCGGCGCTGGCAAGAGCCATTTGGGTACTGGCGGGGTAGCGGGCGGTGCGGGATGTCATCGGGAGGTTGGTTTGTCGGCGAGAACCGTTATAATTTTTGGAAAAAAATGATTTGTTGAATTAAAATCTGTTCATTCACTAAAACCAAATAGTATAATTTATAGGACATTGAAATAGGAATATTCTACATCAAGAAACTATATCAAAATAGTAGTCCAAATTACGATAAAATTGGTTTGAAAATATTTTTAATGCTCTTTTTGAGATTTTTTTTATTAAAATATGTC
The DNA here is from genome assembly GCA_029255805.1 of Keiferia lycopersicella. NCBI lineage: Eukaryota > Metazoa > Arthropoda > Insecta > Lepidoptera > Gelechiidae > Keiferia > Keiferia lycopersicella. The sequence continues at coordinate 3,191,592 of JARACZ010000024.1, forward strand.
AAACCAATCGAGTCATACGATAGTGTTACTACTAGATAATATCTTCGAGTATGTCATATATTTTTTTGAGGTCTTAGTAGCATCAGTAACAGGCTTAAAAAATGAATCGAAAGTAACGCTTTTCGTTGGCCTTCCTTCATAACAGCGTCTTAATCAATAACCAAAGGTCGGGAAGAATATTTTAAAACATACATACATACAGGTTACACTGAGAACCTCCCTTTTTTTTGAAGTCTGTTAAAAACAAACAAAGCGGTTAACGCCTTTTCAAAAATTAACACTTCAATGTTAACAAAGCGATGTTTGGACACAAAAGTTTGATTAGTGCTTTGGTACTAAAATACACTACGAAAAGAATTTTACCCACGGTAGAAAAAAAAATGCATAGCGTAGGTATAAAGGTACTTAATACTACCCTCATTACCAGTAAATTAGGGTTACCAGAACATACATACTATACAGGGTGTAAGGGACGGTGTAGCGAAAACTTTGCATGCGTGATCAGATCATGAAGCTGAACAACTTTTTCTACATGGGGGCCAAGTTGGGAAACGAAAATAATTTTTCGAGTTCCCATACAAAGTCGCTCAGCTGATAGGGAATTTTGTATGGAAGGTCGAAAAAAGTTATTCGTTTCCCAACATAGCCCCCATATAAATAGTTAAATAAATAAAAATTAAGTTTGAACTCAGCCAATTCGACCAAAACTTCTCTATTTCATTTACCTTTTTGCAAGAAATAAATGATGGTTGGAAGAAAAGACTCTCCTGTTTCAAAAACGGGTACCTAGAAATAAGAAATTCATACTCCATTATAGTTTTTCGAAATAATTAAAATTTTATTTATTAAACCGAAAATTTATATAAAAGTTAGCGTTTTGACGCCAGCCAAACTAGAGAGAGATGACGTCATCTCTTAGTATTTTTATATAAAATATCGTTTTAAAAAGTGGCTCATTTGACCCGCCAGTCATCATGCCTATTATTTTGGTTAGATAGGTAATGTTTTTTTTTATAACCGTCCATGATACTTACTAAAAGAGTTCATAATCCAATTTATTGTTTATTTCAAAACCGTATAATATGAAGGAGCAACCGATCGACCGATAAATCGAGATATAAGCGATTTTATTCAGAGTCCACGTTGATTTATATCTTTATTGTGAGCGTGGACGATAGCCGATAGAGAAACTGGTTGAGGTGGTTCATCTCCAACCATCCGCGGTACTAGCGCCACTTTGGTAAAAAAAACTGGAGTTTGAGTTACATATTCATTAAAAACGTAGACGATAGCTGGTTCACTTTAATTCAAATACATTGATATGTGAATGACGGTCGAGTGGTTAATTTCGTACTAGATCTGGCCTAGACTCCGCTCGGGGTACATTTTACAGTCAAACATACGTATATGTACCAGGTATAAAAAAACATCACATTGGGTACACAGTTTAGCAATAGACTTCGCATCAAGAAAGTTTTTTATTAATAGGATTTTATTATTCTTATTATTATTCTAGTCGCTGGATATATGGCGCCGTGCTTGGTATGTACCGCAAAGAACAGAACGTAATATTTAGTCTTTGTTTTTTGAGTCTTGGACTCGGGTTCATTTGGAACGAAAGAGTCAGTGCATGCCAGACTGTCAGTCAGTATCACTGTTTTTTTTTTAGTCTTTTCGCTTTGGAATCTACACTAAAATCTAGTAACATAGACGGTTCAACGCCGTCTATCGAGTTTTTAAAAAACTAGTTTTTTTTTTATCTCAAAAAGAAAACCTATTGACACTAGTGTAGCGTGTGTTTCATGAATAAACTCGCATACTGGTTAGAAGCCTCGGGAGCCAGACCTAGCCGCTTATTAAAAAAAGTTGTTAGATTATAGTGTTTCCATTGAGTGCAAATGCTTGAGTTGTTTTGGATGAAAAATAGTGATCATGTTTACAGTATCCGTTGCATAGCTCAATGGTTTAATTTTGTAGTCTTGCTCTATTGATCTGGCTATCTTGGGACCAAATTCTCTTGACTGAAAAAAAAAATTTTTTCATTATGAGTTTTGCTTCTTTCGACTGTACTCTTTCTTGTAGTTTAAGACATTGAATGGACAAGTGCCGATTGATGCCAGCTTAGAATAGCATCACCCCACCTCCTTCCCGCGGATGTCGTAAGAGGCGACTAAGGGACTCGAGAATATAGGTGTATTTGAGAGTGATACACATGTTTTCTGGAAAAACCTTGGAAAACAATCCTCAAGAATGTCAGACGTGGCGATAGTGGCCGTATTCTTACGGCCGTTAACGCTCTGCCTACCCTGCAAGGGATAAAGGCGTGTACTATGTATGTATGTATGGACAAATAACCTGATGAAACTTGGTGTTTCATAAGCAGAAAATAGCACCTTAAATCACCTACATTTTGATAAGAACTTCATTTTCTCTCTTAGAAAGTATATTTCTTTCTGAAGTAGGTACGAAACCGTAAAACTCCTTGTGACAACCCTTTTTACTCCCGAACAAATCTCTCTATTAACTTCTATTTTGTTACCAAACAATTCGGAAAGCGTCACGAAAAAGGACCAAAATTAAACCAGCACCCTTAACTTGTCGATTTGTTGTACAAAACTCTGGGAAACTCTTTAGTCGGCGTGTCCACTAGTTAGTATGTTTTTCCGCAAAAGTTCTATGTTAGTAAGTTATGTCAAATCTCCCTAGTAGAGCATCGGCGGTACGGTGATGGGTTGGTACGACAGAAATAAAAAATCTGAATCACGGCATGTGTATTTTTTCTGTTACTGTATTTCGTGTGAGGAATAGCATTTTCTTGGGTAACAACCTGTCACTACAATGACACACAAATCATCTCGAAAGGGCTTTCAATACTTATTTATCAGACGTGACAATAAATTACCCCGCAAGGGATAAAGGCGTAATCACAACTTTTTGTCGTTTCCCAACATAGCCCCCATAAAAACGTGTTCAGTTTCATGGTCTGAGCACGCCTGTAAAGTTTTCGTTACACCGTCTCTTACACCATGTATACGTAAGGTGTAAAAATCCATTAAATTCCGCGAAGGTTGCTACGTTCCGTTTTTCACAATTATAAAGAACGCAACCAGTGGACGCACACAATTGTAACTTGCGCAACAATTTTCAATCACAGTCAGATAACGGAGTTACTTGTTATCGGCGGAATGTAATGAAAAACGAGTTTTTTCTAAGAGTTCGCCCTTTCTTTGTTGATTAAATCGTTTATTTGAACGCCTAAATCGTTCGAGTAAAAGAAAAGTACCTTTAGAAAACATAGGTAGGTTTTTGTACATCTTAAATGCCGTGTGATGCCGGCTTAGAATAGCATCACTCCACATCCTTCACGCGGGTGTCGTAATGGGCGACTAAGGGACTCGAGAGTATTGGTGTATTACAATTTTTAGGCAACAGGCTGACAACCTATCACTATAGTGATACACCATGTTTTCTGTAACAACCTTGGAAAACAATCCTCAAAAATGTCAGATGTGGCGATAGCGACCACATTCTTACGGCCGTTAATGCTCTGCCTAACCCGCAAGGGATAAAGGCGTGGTATATGTATATATAAAATATTATAAGTACAAAATTTTTTGAGTCACCAACACAAAAAAATATAAATATTCATAGACTAACTATTTTGTAATCACCCACGTATCTCAGCACATTATTAATTGTGTATTTTGTACTCGATAAGAAAAATAAATAATTTAAACGACCAATAAATTACTGCAGCCCACGAACGACTTAATTAAGAGCTAAATCTGAATTAATTAAACTGTATTAGCCAGGTTAGACACTTGTGTATAAAACCCTTTTTTATTTTGGTAAGCCACAGAGTAAACTAAAACGTTCGTTCGACTGATATTGTAAAAATTAGAAAATTTTACATACATACATACATACATACATATATCACGCCTCTATCCCTTGCGGGGTAGGCAGAGCGTTAACGGCCGTAAGAATACGGTCGCTATCGCCACGTCTGACACCTTTGAGGATTGTTTCCCAAGGTTGATCTAGAAAACATGTGTATCACTATAGTGACAGGTTGTCAGCCTGTCGCCTAAAATTTGTTATACACCAATACCCTCGAGTCCCTTAGTCGCCTCTTACGACACCCGCGGGAAGGATGTGGGGTGCTGCTATTCTAAGCCGGCATCACACGGCACAAAAATAAACAATAAATTTGTAGAAAATTTTACAAACTTTAATGAAGGAAAAGATTACTTAAAACTCAAAAAAAAGGTTGTCGTTTTTTTTTATTGTTTTACTGACGATAGTTGAACGTGACAACGTCATAAGAAAATACTGATGATGAATGATAACATTTAAACAAGGTGTAAAAAAAATTGCTGCAATTAATTTAAGGGGTAAATCAACCCATGAAACTAAACAAATTTTTCCAAGTAACATAGGTCGAAATATGAAAAAAAATTTGGACCTCCCATAGAGTTAACTCGCTCAGCTGCTACATTTTGTATGAGAGGTCCAAAAATTTCTTTTATATTTCGACCTATGTTTCTTAGGGAAAGTTGTTCAGTTTCATGGATTGGTTCACCCCTTAAAATATTAGCAGCTAATATTTTTACACCTTACTTACATGTCGAACGCTGCCGAGCACGGAGGCCGATTGTGCCTCTTTGTCGCTCGTTCCGTGCTCTCGTTTGCACTTCAAGCCTTAAATGGAACGCCTCGGAGAGAGGTAACGCCTCAGAGCAGGGTAACGCTGCCCCCGCATTAGTCTTGTTTTTTATGTGTGCAGCCGACGCCATCGAATTATAAGAAGTTGTCACGTCAAAAATGGGTCACAGATAGGAAGACTTTAGCTGTAACCCCCTTTTCTAAGATCAATGTTGTATTAAAATGGAATTGCTCAATTATAATAAATAGATGGTATTTCACCCTACCTGCTTGTCTGGACTCGTTTATAATCTATGTCAAGGGAATAAATACACCGATTTCGGTGACACGCACAAGATTTTAATCAGGGAAATAAAATTTTAATTTCACCTCCCACACCGTATCCCTTCAGATGTTCACATAAAATTACAAATTCACAAAGAGACCATCAGAATACATTGAAGATTTTGTTCGAGAATTCGAAAGTTGAATGAAAACGAAAAAGTAATGTAATGAAAACAAAAAGAGCGACAAAGGTTTCTACCTGGCTGGAAACAAAATCGCTGCATAGGACTTTTTGCGCAAACATCAAGGTGGAAAGGACCTTCATTAGCATCGTTTTAGGTTGCCTTAACGTCTTAATTTGAATATGGAATGGTCCGGAGCCGATAAAAAAAGATTGAGGTTTTAAGGTTTTAATCGGGTAATGCGGTGGCCAGTGCCAAGTTTGTTTTTAAACGGCAAAAGGCTTGCAATTTCGGCTTGAATGGAGATTAGCTTTAAAAATACGATGTTTTGCGAGAGCATAAAGTGTTTAAATTTGTGCATCTGCCGCTTAAACTCTTTTTTAAGTTGGGCTGAAATAGTGTAATAAAAAAAAAATAAGGGAAAATTAAACATTACTGTATCCGTTTTATCTGCGTGATTATTTTGTAATTATATTATGAATTCCATTTTTTTCATTTTAGTGGTTATAATTCAATTTCAATTGTAATCATTACCTACGCCGCATTGTGGTTACGTAGATTTTATCTTACCTTACCTACCTACTTACCTTACCTATCTATCTAACTTATTTATACGGGGTCTAAGAGACAAGTGTACCTACCGAAAACTTTGCAGGCATGCTGAGGGCATGACTATTTTGGGACCTGGAGTTTCTTTTTTTTCCGTTACCTAGCAGACAGAGGTAAGTTGCACTTACAGTTTCATGGTCTGATCATGAGTGTAAAGTTTTAGGTAGGTGCCACCTGCACTGTCACTTACACCCGGAACGTAAGTAGGTATGCGATTTTAACTACGGCAAAGTCTCCAAAATATAATACCCCTAGCTATGATTCAAAACTTAGGGCCTTAATACAAAATAAGACTCCAGTCGAACGCGCGTTTAACATAAAACTCCATACAAAAAACGCTAGATACGCTTTTAACGCAAGTCAAACTTTTTTGTAGTAAGACCCTTTATTTCATAATAAATTAAATACCAAATTAGACAGCCACCGCTAGTATAAAATATTCTAAAAACTACCAACAAAATTTAATTTATCATCTCTCAAAGTGATTCTTCAACTAGGATTACTAATTAAATTTCCACTTCCGTCAACGGGCTAGCAGTTTCTTAGCACTGTTTATAAACTTATCCAGGTGCCCGTGGGCTGGTTACCAGAGCAACGGGTTGCTTCCACTCAGATCCAAGGAATAAACCCTACACGTAGCTCAATTTCTGAATTCAAGCGTACATACGTACATACATACACATATCACGCCTTTATCCCTTGCGGGGTGCTGCAAAAATACGATCGATGTCGCCACGTGTGACAAGTATAGAGGGCCTTTTTAGATGATCCGTGTATCACTGTAGTGACAGGTTGTCAGCCTGTTGCCTAAAGTTGTAATACACATGATACCCTCGGGACCCTTAGTCGCCTTTTACGACCCCGCAGGAAAGAAATGGAGTGATGCTATTCGAAGCCGGCATCACACGGAGTCAAGCGTGCAAGGCCGCAAAGACTGATCAAACCACTCGTGTCAACTTGTACAACTCATTTTTATATTATAATGTCAGAAGTACGAATAAATTTGTGAAGTAGAAGATATAATACAAGCTTTAATTGAAGAAAAGGTATTAATTTTTATATCTGGAGGGCCCTCAATACTTGTCAGACGTGGCGATAACGACCGTAATTTTATGATCGTTAACGCTCTGCCTACGCCGCAAGGGATAAACGTGTGATTTGTGTGTGTGTGTGTGTGTATGTGTGTGTATAAATTGAAGAACTTATTTTGTCCTGGAAAGCGTGAATAGAGCTTACGCACTCAAGACCTAATTTAAGAATTTACTAACTCCGCTGACCAAGCAACCTATGAGGAATCTTGGCTTGATAAAAACAGATTTTGATAATGCCCGTCCTGTACACACACACACACACACACAAAAATAACGCTTTTATCCTTTGCAGGGTACATAGAGCTTTAACGATCGTAAATTGCTAAAATTACTTTGCACTACCCGCCAAAAAAGTTCGATGCTGTACATGGGCCTTCATTGTCGAGCTTACTGCAAGAATGCAAGATATTAAGTTCACAGAGAGCTCTGCTGCCCATTGCCTGGATGAACTTATTTATACTTGTTTTTACGACATCAATGGCTAGAGTTGGGGTGATGCTATTCTAAGTCCATTATTACACAATGCTCAACTTCTAAACGACGTTATATAGAGCCAAGCGGAACCTTCCAAAAGCATCTTCTTGTCCTGTTATCAGTACAATCTCATCCAGATTAATAGCGACTTAGTTGCTATCGCGATGGCGATTCCTAATTAATTAGACAATGTTCCCGATTCTGGCAACACTTTCTTAGCTTTTATTATGCGAGAGAAAAGTCACATTCGGTCATTTACACGCTCTTTGACCTTTGATTTCTAAGTATAAAGCATAGCCCACAGAGCAAAAATATTGCTCACGTCGCTTACGAGGAAAAAAATTGATCATGCAGCATATCAATCCGAAGATCTAAAGAAGTTCAGATTCGGGAACTACCTACTTGTGATAACCACTAACACGATTCTTTTCCCTGAAACTATTCATAAAGGTGTCTCTATCAGTGGCGTGAGCTACATCCTCGCTTTATGGCAAACTTAATTGTGTTCTGTTCTGCTACATAATAACTTTAGAACCAGGTGAGAGCTACAGATACTTGCCTTATTCCTTTTCGGTTCATAACAGTGAGAAGATAATAGCCGAATAATTATCACCGAGGAATTAGGTCACGTAGGTCCCGGTAGTTGTCTATGATTACTTAGACGGCGGTCGTAACATAACCATGTCAGAAGCCTAGTACTTGAAGGCCGTTGAAAAATTCTGACATTAGAGTTCAAAGGATCTTTGGACACACAGAAAAAGAGACAGAGAGAATCAGGCTTTTTTTAAAATCTGAATTGAGGAGCTAAAATTCGCGGGAGAATTTTTGTCAGAATTGAGGCCCATGTTCAGTTCCTAACTCGACGTTAGTAAGAAAATATCTTTATTCCAAGATGTATGGAGAGCGCTCAAAGGATTCCATGTATGTAAGAAATGCTGGAACCTAAATAAAAAGGTAATGAGATGTTGGAATTGAAATTTTAAACACGTTAACCAAACGTATTTAATTGACTTTTTGTTAGAAAGTTAATACAAACAAAACATACATACATACATATATCACGCCTTTATCCCTTGCGGGGTAGGCAGTGCGTTAACGACCATAAGAATACGGTCGCTATCGCCACGTCTGACATTTTTGAGGATTGATTTCCAAGGTCCCTTAGCCGCCTCTTACGACACCCGCGAGAAGGATGTGGGGTGATGCTATTCTAAACCGGCATCACACGACATTTTAAACACGTTAACCAAACGTATTTAATTGACTTTTTGTTAGAAAGTTAATACTAACAAAACAAGTGGAAAAAAATCACACCACCACCGACAGGATTCAAAAAGTTTTGTCTTAATTCTACCTATGTTTCTTGGGGAAAGTTGTTCAGTCTCATGGACTGATTTATTAATTTTAGGTATTTTTGTTTTATTTTATATGATTTTATATATTTTTTTGACTTTATTGATTTTTTATATCTATTTTATTCTGACATTTAATTTAATTTAATCTGACTATATTTATTATGTGTCTGTATAAACGATGGGATTATTGCCTTAAAATAAAAAGTTTTCTTATTTTTATTTATTTTTTATCTTATAATGTTTGCATGTAATATTTTTACACCTTATTATTAGAACGCTTCTACGCATCCCCGTATTTCCATGCCGCTAGTCAACCGGTAGCAGCATTCTAGAGTAATTCACATGCATCGTGGGCGATCAATAGCTTCACTAGACTTTACTTAGGATTTTATTTTCTCTTTAAGAAAACGTCTTTGAATTTTTCTATTGAAATTTTCCTCAAAATTCTTTTTTTTTAGGTTTACGGTCAGTATAGCATCACCGCATTTAAACTCATTTATACTCGTACACTTTCAAGAGGAGTGATGGATGTTGAGGCCAGTAGGCAGGCATGACGATAAAACTCCACAGGAGAAATCCATGAACGTCGGTGGCCAAGTGGTTAAGACACTGGTCTTACAATCGTGTGACCCGAATTCAATCCCCGCCACGATCCAATGTGTTTTTACTCACGTACATTAACCGACTGCTCTTACGGTGAAGGAAACCCACATTCTAATAAAATTTGAATTCAGATGATATTTGAATGTGACTTAACCTAGGATTAGGATTAACCTATGATTAAGGCCAGGTTAGTCTTCGGGTTGCAGATGTCAGATGGCAGTCTGTCTGAGTAAAAACTTGGTTCCACGTCAAATCTAGGTTCGGTAGCTGACCCCGACAGAGAACGGATCCATGTCCAACAGCAGACTGTTCTAGCTTTTGATGTGATGGATGATATATCTAAATATGAAATACACAACACGAAGCCCATTGGCATCGAAAATAGTTCTACACTTCAACTTCGTTAGGTACACTGAGTCGTTCAATAACCCGAAGAGCCATAGAGTCATAGAATACCTAAACCTGTAATAGGATTAAACTCCTGAACTTGTAGAAAGTAACAGGTCTCTGACATGAGACATGACTGAGATCTAGAAAAGAAAAATAAAAGAATAATAAAATAAGCTATATCATCATCATAATCATCATGGCTTGTCCTTATCCCAATTTATTTAGGATCGGCGAAGCTTGTTTTTTTCTTCCATTCATCTCTATCAGCAGTCAAATCCTCATTTAGTCAGTCACGCCTTTTTTGTTCATGTCGTCCTAAAGTTAAAAGAAGTTATTATTTAACTTCTGAAATCTTTTAACACTTTGTGGCAAAATAAATAAACTCGATTAATATCACCCTTTATTCAACGCTGAGAAGAGCTCTAAAATAGGGTTGCCAGAAGTTAAAAACTATCCAAAAATTTTGAAGATATTAATAAGTCAAAACTTGTCCCTTGACACCCGTGACCAATTTGTCGAAGATCAGTAAGAACACGAAGTGGTGACACATATAACAATCTCTAATAATTATACCACCACCACAAACCATAACCAGCCACAACAGTCTAGTGTTTTATATATTATGGGCCTTGGGGGTATTGCCGTACTCACCACGCTTGGTAGGCGGATTGGCGAGCGCATTGCAAGATTTCTATATGTTCACAGGAAACGCTGCTGCCCGTTACCTGGATTCTTCCCTTAGGCGTGTAGGTAGGTTATTTTACGACGCCCACAAGCAGAAATAGGGCGATGCTATTCTAAGCTGGCACCACGTGGCACCCAATAATTATACGTGAAACTTTAAATACGTATAAAAAGGAACTGAGATTTTCTTTCCAATTACAATCGATTATTTTTTTTACTGAGGGGAGGTTAAATTCGTAGCGTAGACATGATTATATTACTTTGCTCATGTCAAAGTTAAATATTTTTAGAGGCTATTAAATTAGCATGAATGTAAGGAGAGCCGTGTGATGCCGGTTCAGAATAGCATCACCCCATTTCTACCTGTACGTGTCGCAAAACGCGAACATGTGGTGAATCCAGGGAATGGGCAGGTCAGACAAATCCTAGGTTAAGTCGCACTTAAATAACATCTGAATTGAAATTTTCGGCGGGATCGAACTCGGGTCTCACGATTGTAAGACCGGTGTCCTAACTACTCGATGACCGATGTGGCACAGTGGTAGTGCGACTGCCTTTGACGCAGAAGGTTCCGGGTTCAATTCTCGGTGGGTCACAAATTCACAAAGATGATATTTATCACTTTGTGAATTTGTTTCCAGTCTGGTTAGGATATTGCGGGCTGAACCACCCTATTGTCCGTAAGTCCGTAAGATGGTTCCGTGTTTCGGATGGCACGTTAAGCCGTTGGTCTCGGTTGCTGTCTATGATCACTTAGACGGCGGTCGTTACACAGCCATGTCAGAAGCCTGCTACATAAAGAAGGCGGTTGAAAAATTCTGACACTAGGATTCACTGGGTCGTTGGACAACCCGGTGTTCCACACGAACAGAGAAGACTTTTGTGACGGTTGTAGTAGTTGCAGTTGAATGTGAGGTTGCTTTTTAAAGTAGCTTGGTCCAATTCCTACTTGAAGAGCTGGCAACCCTCCACCCGAGTCTTTGTCGGGCTAGTAATGGAGCCAGCTAAGTGACTCATTTAAATTGAGATTACTATCGCAAACGCTGCAGGAAGTTAGATTGTTACTTAATTACTAAATAAGCAGGAAAATACCTGGGATTTTTTAGAGGGCAATACTTGAAGTATGGATGGAATCATTGTAAGCCCTCGCTACCCACCAAGCCGATGGGCGTAGACCGTTAGACGGATCGTACACTTGACGCACGACCCAGTATGGATCTGACAGACCGCTGCAATATTTTGGCGCTCCGTCGTGCGTCAAGTGTGCGATCCGCCAAGGATCCGCCTAAGAGCATTTTGACGGTACCGGGGCCGTACACGAATTCACATTAATAGTGAACAAGTAGAACTAAATAAAACGCAGTATTGATAGCTTTTTGGTATTGAGTATTGACCTAAGCAAGACCACTAGTAGAGAGAATAGGCATCTCGTTAAAACAACGCCAGATCAGACGATCAGAAGACAGACCTAAAAGTATGCATATAAAAGGTACTTTTTGAAATCTACCATGACGTCATTCTCCATTACCGGATAGGTGGAAAAGCGTCATCCGGCATTCGAATACTGTCGTAAGGCTACTTCCGATATTCGGCAGCCGGACCGGATAAGTGTTTCTCTGCAGAAATGCTGTAAAGTCTACTAGTGAATGCTACAACAATGCAGTACTAAGCGGCATGGTGACCGTCGTATAAATTCAGCTCGCATTCGATTACCGTTATCACGCTCGTTCGAATAGAATAGATAACCGATTATCTCCGAATAAGTTTATGCTGGGTAAACTGGTGTAAAAGTAGACCTCGAAGACCGCAGCATCGACCACTTGTCATCGAAGGTATGTTTCATCGAATGGTAGTTAATATCGAAAGTACGTTACATCGAAAGCGTTTTACAGCGAAATCATCTCATCGAACAACCCCACATAGAAATTACCGAAGGGGTTCTTCATCGAAAGTACCTTATGTCGGGGTGTAAAAGTATGGTTTATTCATTGCTATACTTAATTATTAGTGAAAATACAAGTTCATTTTTTTCTGAAATTCTGGTTGTTTTAGTAAGGATGTGGAAGAACTCTTTAGCCACACTTATCACGCCTTGATCCCTTCCGGGGTAGGCAGAGCGTTAACAGCCGTAAGTATACGGTCGCTATCGCCACGTCTGACGTTTTTGAGGATTGTTTTCCAAGGTTGTTTCAGAAAACATGTGTATCACTATAGTGTCAGGTTAGTCGCCTCTTACAACGCCGACGGGAAGGATGTGGGGTGATGCTATTCTAAACCAGCATATTTTTTTTCAAATTTACTTCAAAAATGGCTACCCACAAAGCCCTTCCTTATTCTAGGAAGTAGAATAACTAATTTATGCAGCCACTAACACTAGTGCGGTTTGTAAGTGGGAAAGTAACTACTTCTTTTCTATACTAGGAGCTTACTTTTTATAGGCAATGGAATGGCTTTCACGCGCTGCTTCAAGTGGTTTAGTCCTGAAAGAAAATAGAAAATTCTAGGAAAATATGTTTACTGGTTTTCAGCCGTAGAGGTAGAGTGTTTAGAAATATGGAACGGTGAGAGGAAATTGGTTTCTTTAAGCGGTCGTCTCGTATTGAGTCGAGGAGTCGACTAACGACACATTTTTTGGTCAAATAGGTACGCTATTTATAAGATATAACTCGACAACATGGACTAGGTATGATTATAATTGTTTTTTTAGTAATAAAGATACCTAGTATTTTTTCCTGAAATTTGTCTACTTCACGGGACAATTTATAGATTCGCGGATAAACGACACCGCTAGGGTTAGAAAATAATGAAGTTGCGGTTACAGTTGCGACTTATTTCTGTCGAAATTATTTGAATAGGACGGGGACACAACCCTCGCTTTTTCTATGGCCGTAAGGAAGCGTTCATAGGCTGTAAAAAACTAACGTTTTTTTATTGATGCCGTGTGATGCCGGCTTAGAGTAGCATTACCCCACATCCTTCCCGCGGGTGTCGTAAGAGGGGACTATGGGACTCTGAGAGTATTGGTGTATTGCAATTTTTAGGCCACAGGCTGACAACCTGTCACTATAGTGATACACATGTTTTCTGAAACAACCTTGAAAAACAATCCTCTAAAATGTCAGACGTGGCGATGGCGATCGTATTCTTACGGCTGTTAACGCACTGCCTACCCCGCAAGGGATAAAGGCGTGATATATGTATGTTTTTTATTTCGCCGACTCAAGAAAAGAGTTAGTGTATTTAAAAAAAAATGTTTTAAATTGTCCGGTTTCAACGAATATATCAAAATGATAGGTTTAAGTGATTTATTACGCAATTTTCAATATTTCGTGGGTTGCATGGGTATGATCGCGGAAATCAGTGCTTACATATAAGATTTAAAATGTTAAATAACTTCAAAACAAAGAAAGATTAAGTTTTATTTGTTACTCCAACCTAATAAAATTTCTGAACTATTATACACATAATATTTTTACGAATACTCAAAAGTGACGATAATCATAGCTATTCACAGTTTGCTTCGGGCTATTTTGGCTACTGTTCAACAATAATTTTCATCCTACACATAAGCATTTCCAACATGGTTTTGCACCTGCTGGCATACCACTTTTTTATTAACCGTATTTTTATAATCTTTCCTCAAAATAAAGGATCTCAAATTGCACGTTTGGTCAGAAATTACTTTAATCGCTTCATTACAGGACGAACCATCATCACACCGAAAGCCAGAATGGTTTTATGAGTCTTATTTAAACTAATTATATTGAGCTGTTTATGTTATAAAAACCTCGTTAAAGGTCCATGTTTTTTTGCCCCTAATTTTTGGTTACCGCTTTGATGGAGTTATTATCAGTTTAGATTATTTTCAGGGATTTTTATTCGAAGACCTACTTGCTTCGTAATCAAATCGAAGGAGTGAAAGAAGAAAGAATATTATGTGAATTTAATTTAATAAATTCATACTCAAAAGCAAACGCATAAGTGCCGTGTGATGCCGGCTTAGAATAGCATCACCCCACATCCTTCCCGCGGGTGTCGTAAGAGGCGACTAAGGGACTCGAGTGTATTGGTGTGGTGTATTACAATTTTTAGGCGACAAGCTGAGAACCTCTCACTATAGTAATACACATGTTTTCTGAAACAATCTTGGGAAACAATCCCCAAAAATAATATCAGGCGTGGCGACAGCGACCGTATTCTTACGGCCGTTAACGCTCTGCCTACCCCGCTAGGGATAAAGGCGTGATATATGTATGTATGTAAAAGCAAACTATATTTACTAACCTAAAGAGAGTGTGAACGCATCTCTACGTAGACGAAAATATTGTACTCAAAGAGACGACTTGCGTTCAGTATGGGCAATGTTTTGCGTCACTCAATCGAAAAGGGGGTAGTTGATTTTCAAAATGACGCCTTACAATAGCATCACCCCATTTCTTCCCGCGGATGTTGTAAAAGGCAACTTACGGACTCGAGGGTTTCGTGTGTATTACAATTTTAGGCGACAGGCTGACAACCTGTCACTATAGTGATACACGAATCATCTGAAAGGGCCCTAAATTCTTGCCAGACATGGCGATAACTGCCGTAAGCTTACGATCGTTACCGATCTGCCTACCCTACAAGGGATAAAGGCGTGATTTATGCATGTATGTATGATTTTCAAATCAGCAGTGTGAATGCATCTTTTTGTTCTCAGTTCAGTATAAACTTTCAACCGACTTCACTGTTTTACTCCGTCCCTTACAGGGTAGATAGAGCGGCGATAAAAATAAGTTCCAGGTCTGAAAAATATTTAAGGGCTAATTCAGAACTACTGTGTGTCATTACAATAACAAGTTGTCAGCCTGTTGCCTTAAACATTGTAATACACATAAAACCATACATAAAACCACAAAATGCCTTAGTTGCTTCTTAGGACACCACCAGGTAAGATATGGAGCGATAACGCCTACCTATACTAATCTGGCATCACGAAGGTTTATGATAATTTAGAAATTATTGATTTGTTAGGCTTGATCAGAAGGTTAGAAGCAGATGAAGAATGTGACGCAGTGGTAGTGCGACTGCCTGTGACGCAGAAGGTTCCGGGTTCGATTCTCGGTGGGTCACTCACAAAGTTGATATTCATCACTTTGTGAATTTGTTCCCAGTCTGGTTAGGACATTGCGGGCTGAACCAACCGATAGTCCGTAAGAAAGATAGTTCTGTGTTTTGGATGGTACGTTAAACTGTAGGTGTTGTCTATGATTACTTAGACGGCGGTTGATACACAACCATGACAGAAGCCTGCTACTTGTAGATGGCGGTTGAAAAATTCTGACACTTGGGTTCACTGGGTCGTTGGACGACTCGGTATCCCACACGTAAAGAGAAGAGATGAAGAATCCTGATTCAATCAAGGGTACTCCTCAAAGTAACATGCCATCAAATCGGCGGCGCTTTTCTGCTCTAACATGTCAAAACGTTGACTACGAATATTCAAAGTCCACAAACAAAATGCCGTGTGATGCCGGCTATGCCGTGTGATACCGGCTTAGAATAGCATCACCCCATTTCTTCCCGTGGGTGTTGTAAACTAAGGGACTCGAGGGTTTCATGTGTATTACAATTTTAGGCGACAGGCTGACAACATGTCACTAGAGCGATACCTACATTTATCATCAAAAAGGGCCCTCAATACGTGTCAGACGTGGCGATAACGACCGTAATTTTACCATTGTTAACGCTCTGCCTACCCCGGAATAAAGGCGTGATTTGTGTATATGTATGTGTGTACAAACAAAATATCCAAAAAACAAAAGGTTATTTATATCTCATAAAGCGTCGGCAACCAAATCCCTGAACACCGAATACAACTTTCACCTTTTCATTTGTAATTTACAACGAATCCATCTCAATTTATGGATCTAAAAGCATTGTTGCCGAGCACTGAGTTTGTTTGGCTTCAACAACAAAAAAAAAATATTCGCACCCACCCAACCAGAAGCGAAAAGATATTTTTTTTTATCACTTCTCTCCTGCGGTCGCGAAATATATTCAAAACAACAAAATGGATGTGTAAAAAGCTACAGTATTTATTAAAGAGTACGCAATTTTTTTAAGAATATACATATGTCCATTTGACAATCATCATAGACACAGTCCGAAGGCAGGTTCCTATATGCCGATGTGGCGCAGTGGTAGTGCGACTGCCTTTGACACAGAAGGTTCCGGGTTCGATTCGCGGTGGGTCACACACAAAGTTGATATTTATCACTTTGTGTATTTGTTCCTAAACTGGTTAGGACATTCCAGACTGAACCACCCGATCGTCCGTAAGTAAGATGGTTCCGTGTTTCGGATGGCACGTTAAACCGTAAGTCCCGGTTGCTGTCTATGATCACTTAGACGGCGGTCGTTACACAACCATGTCAGAAGCCTGATACTTGTAGAAGGCGGTTAAAAAATTCTGACACCAGGGATCATCGGGTCATTGGATGACTCGGTGTCTCACACGAAAAGAGAAGAGTTTTCTATAAAACCAGCCAATGTGAGTTTCACAGCTTTAATGGACAACAAGAATACCTCCCACTATAACCGTCAATTCTGACCCTTTGAGGCGCATCTCACACTTAACGCACGACGGCCCGCTAAAATTTCACACAGGTCTGTCACCATACTAGAAACGCACTCCCCATCCCCGCGAGACGCTGCGATAGCGCTGCATCGACACCAGTTGAGCGGTTTTATTATGGAGATTGAAATTTCTAGTATGGATCTTACAGATCAGATTGCCGTGTTATGCCGGTTTAGAACAGCATCACCCCTTTCTTTCCCATGGGTGTCGTAAAAACCGACTAAGGGACTCGAGGGTTTCATGTGTATTGCAGTTTTAGGCGACAGGCTGACAACCTGTCACTAAAATGATCCTCAAATTATCTCAAACGGCTTTCTATATTTGTCAGACATGGCAATAGCGATCGCAATTTTATGGCTATTAACGCTCAGCCTACCCCGTAAGGGATACAGACGTGACTTATATGTATGTTCTTCTTCTTCTTATGTTCAAAACGCTGCGATATTCTAGCGATCCGTCGTGCGTCAAGTGTGCGATCCACCTTAACTGCTTATTTTCAGCCTGCTTAAATCCCTGGCCGCCGAAAATAAATATAATTAAACCATCAACTCTGACGACCACTGGAACACCTCTGGGCACAGTGGGCGACACAATACCGCATTTACATCACAAGTGCCATCTTCCGGATAAGGCCTCCTTAAGGCCTTCTTCAGCCTGTATAATGTGGACGCCTTTTTGTATAGGACGATACAGTAGGACTGATGTAGAGTTGCTGGAAGTGATCGAATGTTTCTGATTTTTCAGAAGGAATAAGTAGTTTATGTATGTATAGAAATGCACTATCACGCTATCTTTTAACGCACTGTCTCAACACCCAAAGATTGCCTGGTAGAGATTGCTACCATAGCAATAAGGCCGCCTTGTCGTACTTTGTTTTTCCTTCTTTTTAATTATTGTTTCGCTTTTTATTTATTTCTATGTGCAATAAAGAATTTCTTATTATTAAGGAATAGCAAATTTTTTATTTGTCATTTCTTGCTCCTTTCTATAATTTCCTTCAAGATGGCGTTGCGATAAGTAAAAATTTTGTTATATTGATACTACACAAAATGGAATACATTTCACTCAGCGCCATCTATATACACTTGGTAAATGGTTGAACCATGAAAATTTCAATTGCTTTTTGATTGATCATCACTAATGAATGAAAATGTTTTCTTACCCAGTTGTTAGCGATAATGTCTGACTAACAATGTATCACTAAATAGTATAAAGCAAAGTCGCTTTTCGCGTCTGTCTGTATATATACTTGCTTAAATCTTTAAAACTACACGACAGATTTTGATGCAGGTTTTTTTAATAGATAGAGTGATTTAAGACGAAGGTTTTTATGTAATAATACTTGCCGGGAAAACATCTTATTCCCACGTGAAAATAAGATACAACTAGCCGCTAGTCTTTTATAATATGGGTGATTTTTAAAGTGTTAGCAGGTAATTTTTTACTGCCTATATCTTATCATAGGATGCAATGAAATTCTATAATTCTGGACAGCGTGCAAGTAACAGTTCAAGTTAAGTTTTTTCTAACAAGTTTCAACCATGAGATTCACAAGCCATATCCAGTGCTTTAGCTCCCAGGGATGTTTTGTAGGGCCTTTGTTACCATAACCACAATGAGGGTGTTAAACGGTGGACCGGGAGCCTTTGAGGAGTGACCCGTCCGGTGAGAACTGTTCTCGGCGTCTTCTTTAGAAATTATGACCCGCTGTAAACATGAGTGCTCCGCGTGGTCGTCAATTCAACCCACCAGTTTGACCCGTTTGTCCAGTTAGCAATTTTTTTATACATACATATATCACGCCCTTATCCCTTGCGGGGTAGACAGAGTGTAAACAGCCGTAAGAATACGGTCGCTATCGCCACGTCTGACATTTTTGAGGATTGTTTGCCAAGGTTGTTTCAGAAAAGATGTTGTCAGCCTGTCGCCTAAAAATTGTAATACATCAATACCCTCGAATCCCTAATATAATATTATGTAAAAATATTAGCTGCAAATATTTTAAGAGGCGAATCACTACATGAAACTTTCCCCGAGAAACATAGTTCGAAATATGAGATTTTTGTTGGACTTCCCATACTAATTGACTTGGTCGGTCAGTAAATATGTATGGCGGTCCCAAAACTTTTGAAAATATTTCGACCTATGCTCCTTGGGGAAAGTTGTTCAGTTTCATAGGCTATTTCACACCTTTGTTTGCAGATTTTTTTTAACACCCTGTGTATGTGTGAAAGTCTCTGAGGTAAGGAGTAAGTAAATCCAGGTTTTATTGGGAAGCAGCGTTACCTTCATTACAACACTGTTTACTGCGCTCAAAAATCCGCCTGCCAAGCGTGGTGTGTATGACCAATCCTCTCCTATTGGAAGCCTATGGAGGCTCATGTCCAGCAGTGGACTGTCGTGACTTTTGAAGTTAAAGTCAAAGGGGCGAAACTTTCTGAGCCACGTCATGAATAAAACTATAAGACATTATAACGGGTTTTAACTCACGGTAGGGATATATCGAGCACCCAATATTTCGACGATGTTGCAATCGCCATGATCACGGGTAAACTGGAGCGAACCGAACCGACGACCGAACGCCACTACATACCAAGACTGGTAAGCGAGGCTATTGAAATCACCAAGTACAAAAATTTCAATAGAGAAGATGGCTTCAAATTGTCAAGTACATGGAATCCAGTGGTAAATTTGTGTAAAAATAAGTTTGTGTCTAAACCTGCAATAAAATCATGTGATACCGTTAGTGTGTGTTGTCGAGATGACTTTCGAGTGAGTACCGATAGTGACCAAAGTGTTCCGAAAAAACGCAGAAGAATGAGGGTAGACAGATATGTTTGCCCTTAGCCGTCACCCGCAGCCGCTCCAGTTTACCCGTGATCATGGCGATTGCAACATCGTCGAAATATTGGGTGCTCGATATATCCCTACCGTGAGTTAAAACCCGTTATAATGTCTTATAGTTTTAGTGATAATAACCACGGAACCTTAAAATCAAGTGTCACGTCATGAATAGTTGAAGGAAGCCGCAATCGCCGTGGCTATTTTGCATTTGTTTCATTCTACTATTATGTATCACTATATAGTATACAGCATAGTCGCTTTTCGCGTCTGTCTGTATGTATACTTAAATTTTTAAAACTACACAACGGATTTTGATACAGTTTTTTTGAATATATATAGTGATTCAAGAGGAGCGTTGCTTGCCAGGAAAAATCCTTATTACCACGGGAAAATGAGTTGCAGCGGGCGCAGTCGCTGGGGCAGGCCGCTAGTACATAATATGAACAGAAAGTGAGATAAGCTAAATACCTATAAGAATATAAACTAGAAGAAACATAGACATAACTTCCGGATAATATTTTTTATACCTACATGTATCCTTATTCGTACCTACCCGATTTACATCCACAGCAAAGAAACTCTAGTAAAAATTGCTATGACATACTGGGTCCACTTGACGGTGGGTCAAGTAGTCATATCATACTACTTTCTAAGTGGGGTCGTCGGTAGGATTTCGCGCTGATATGGTTTTAGCCCGATGGTCGTTTATTGCGCATCCCTCCTAAGTAAAAGACAGAAGCTGTGTTTTTGCATCTGCTATGGAGTTTTTCCTTTGTATGAATATAATGGTAACTACCGTAATCTTTCTTGTTTTAGTTATTCCATTTTTGATGAAATTTTGAGGGTGCGGTCCAACCCACTTCGCAACACTTCCAATCATACCTTTTCCAGTCTCTTTATTACTATAAGATGTAAAAATATTAGCTGCGAATATTTTTAGGGGCGAATCAGCCCATGAAATTGAATAATTTTCCCCATGAAACATGGTCGAAATACGAGTTTTTTTTTTTGGCCCATACAAATTGACTTGGTCGGTCGGTAGTCTTGTGCGGGAGATGCATTTTTTTTTCATATTTTGACCTATGTTCCTTAGGGAAAGTTGTTCAGTTTCATGGGCTGGTTCACCCCTGAAAACCTTTATAAGACTTTATAACGCCACGATATTATCAAAATTTTCATCGATCCAATATCCCATACCTGCTCATTTTCTGTCCCATAATACCAACATTTTCCATCATCAGACGGTCATTATGATTTTTCATTACCAGCACAAGATACACGCTCCCTGATGCTGAGTCGGCAGATTTTGGGCCATTAACGGTCTCACAAAGAAACTTGGGATCAAAACACAATATGAGGGTGGAGAAAGTTCAGACCAAATAATATAGTGAATAAGCCCAGCTATGGCTGGGCCAGAAAGAGTAGTAAATAAAATGGAACTGAAAATTTTGTATGAATTTTTTTTGCCATAGTTAAGCATTTTCTGTCAGCTTTGACAGAACGCAAAGAAATAGGCGCCCTCATTTAAAAAAAATGCGTGACATACAGGGTGTAAGAGACGGTGTGACGAAAACTTTGCAGGCGTGATCAGACCATGAAACTGAACAACTATTTCTAAGGGGGCTATGTTGGGAAACATGACTCTTTTTTCGACCTTCCATACAAAATTCCCGATCAGCTGAGTGACATTGTATGGGAACACGAAAAAAAAGTTTTTCGCTTCCCAATATAGCCCCCATAGAAATAATGTTCAGTTTCATGGTCTGAACACGCCAGCAAAGTTTTCGGTACACAGTCTCTTACACTCTGTATTTACCTTAGCAGTGTTTTTCAACGAGTAACCAATGAACTGAATAAGACTTCGGCTTCACTTTGTTTTCGAAGGGCTCTCTCTACTCATAGATTTTATTTATAGGGGATGATGAATGATTTTAAAACGAATGAATGATTTCTATACCCCAGGGTTCTTGTTGTGGCAGGTACGCTTACAGGATAGGTTCAGATTTCTGAATGGGGCTTTTCTGAGTAAGGAGTGGTGTAAGACAAAAAAAAACGAAAACTAATATAGAGGTGTAATGGTTCGCGGTGGGTCACTCACAAAGTTGAAATATATCACTTTGTGAATTTGTTCCCAGTCTGGTTAGGACATTGCGGGCTCAACCACCCGATTGTCCGTAAGAAAGATGCCTAGTGCCTGTTGTGTTTTTTGTCTAAATGTGATTGTCCTGTGTTTTATCTTGTGTGCAATAAACAGTTAAATAAATAAATAAAGATGGTTCCGTGTTTCGGATGCCACGTTAAGCCGTAGGTCCCGGTTGCTGTCTATGATTACTTAGATGGCGGTCGTTAAACAACCATGTTAACAGCCTGCAACTTGTAGAAGGCGGTTGAAAAATTCTGACACTAGGGTTCACTAGGTCGCTGGACGACTCGGTGTCCCACACGAAAAGAGAGAGAGGGTAAGATGGTTCTTCTTTGGAATGCACGTGGTTTTCGTTTGGTTCCTGGCCAGTGAACTCCCTGTACTTTTGGCAATAGTACTAATGATAGGTAAACACTTACTTGAGTCAAGTTTTATTTATGTATGGTACCTACTACAATTCATTGGTAACAGGTTTATTTGACTTTTTGGTAAGAGCCTGCGCACATTATGGTCAAAACAGTCTCAGGACAGATAAAGATGAGCCATCGGCCAAAATAATTCCCAAATGGGAATAATCCCAATAAAAATTTCCATTGTCGGGGAATATACCAAATTGCTGAAAAGGTTTCAGAAATAAAACTATAATAGTAAAAATATAATTATTTTTAGTACGGATTATGCCTTTAATCACAATCAAACTTTCAGATTGCACACACCTATGATTTACGGTAGAATCCTAACAAAAATAATAATTTAACTATAATTTATGCAGTTTTATATTGTTTTCCCGAAACATTCCTAGCAAGTTATAATATACCTGGACAGAGCGGGAAATCAATTTGAAAATATTCCCACTTGGGATTTATTTCGAACCAAGGCACACCTATATCTGTGTTAAAACTTTTTTGTTTACAGTGTGCGCACGGCGTAATACTTTTCTTTAAAATGTAATACTTTTCTTTGCTAGGTTAGGAATTTCAATGTGAACTGGACCTAAGATCTATCTACTTAATGTATGGTATAGTTATGTTGTACCACAATGACATATTATTGCAAAGCATATAATTAAGTAAATCCACGATCAAAGGCTTACCACACAACCGCGACCGTGCCACAGTAAGCGTAAATAATGCAGTAAGAATTTCTTCGCATTGTTACTCACTTTACGTCTGATTGACCCAAATTTTAGTATTAAAGTATGCTTTGCGGGTTTTGTTAATGTAATGCGACGTCTGAAAAAAAATTATATACGCCGCGATACGAAAATCTAAGTAATATTCTTAATGTTATGTTTAGTTATTTTATTTGGTAATAATAAATTACATGTCAAATGCTTATAATACTTATAATAGAACACATATTAAAAATGAGAACAAAGATTTTGTCTTGCATTACGCAATATAGTTCATAAAATATACTTAAATTAAAATAAAGTATGCTTTTCATACCTCATTGAATGAGAGCTGCGTAAAATTGATGAAATGCTTGCAATGCTTTAGAAGACAGAAAGGGATTGAATCATAAAACAAGTATACTTCACTACATAGTATTAAAGCAAAATCGCTTTTCGCCTCTGTATGTAGTATGTTTGTATGTATGTATGTTTGCCATATCTTTAAAACACCACAACGGATTTTGATGCAGTTATTTAATAAGTAGAATGATTCAAGAGGAAGGTTTTTATGCATAATGATTGCCTGGAAAACATATGATTTCCACGGAAAAATGCGTTCGCAGCTGCTCAGCGGGCAGCTAGTTTAAGTTAAAAGGATTAAGAAGGATTATGTGCCGTGTGATGCCGGCTTAGAATAGCATCACCCCATATCTTAACCGCGGGTGTCGTAAGAGGCGACTAAGGGACTCGAGGGTATTGGTGTATTACAATTTTTAGGCGACAGGCTGACAACCTGTCGCTATAGTGATGCACATGTTTTCTGAAACAACGTTGGAAAACAATCCTCACAAATATCAGACGTGGCGATAGCGACAGGTTGTCAGCCAGCCGTTAACGCTCTGCCTACCCCGCAAGGGATAAAAGCGTGATATATGTATGTATGTATGTATGCAAAATTATAAATTACTAATCAAAACCAAAATCATCTCGCAATTTATCATGCTAGGCCACTTGTTTCCTAAAACTCGTAGGACTTAATGAAAGATAAATTGTTCAAGAATGATGTAAATAATACGGAGATATTTTGCCCCTGCCTTCTACGCCGAGGGTCGTGGATTCGATCCCCATTGGACACAAATATTTGTTCAGTAAATTTTCAAATATTTGTGTCTAGCCTAGGTGTTTTCTATGTATAATATGTATTTATTTACAAAAAAGTATATAGGTACTATTGTCAGCTATCTAGTTATCATAGTACAAGCTTTGCTTAGTTTGGGGCTAGACGGCGCTGTGTCAATTGTCCAGGATATTTATTTATTATTATTTATTTATATTATACTGCTTACCACGGTCTACTATGTCTCGCTTCGCGACGAGAATAAACCCGTCCTGTTTGAAATACGCAGGTCGTAACTCACTTCGACATAGTCCGAGTAAAAGCCATCTCACGAAGGACCCTTGAATATGGTATTAAGGGATCAAGGGACAAACAAATAGCTTAAATGAACTTCAAGTAAAAAATATTATAGACTGCAAAACTAAATAATGTTCATTGGCCTGATCATCATTGGCCTTACACGTCTGCGATAGACGATCGATTTAATCAGTGTCTGAGGCAAGACCACAGACACTGCGTTGCCCGGGACGCAACTATGGAAAACGCAGGGATGCCCAGGACCTGCGCCACTCTCTCGGCCTCCGTGGCTAATTCCACAGGAAACGACGAGTCGATACGTGCGGAGCCAGGAGTCTACTGCACTTGACCTTTATCCTTGATATTTAGACCTTTGTCACACGCGCCTGACGGAGACCCTGTTCCGGGTTTAGTGTGGAATTGGACTTGTCTTGGGTATGGTTAATCCCTTGGCTTCTCTTACGACCCCCACGGGAAGAGAGGAGGTGGTGCTATTCTATTCTGCCGATACCACACGGCATATCACTGATAAGACTATTAATAATACGAACACCCGACTACAAAGTTATCGTGCTCTTTTCTTTTCTCTTTTCGTGTGGGACACCGAGTCGTCCTACGACCCGATTAACCCTAGTGTCAGAATTTTTCAACCCCATTCTACAAGTAGCAGGCTTCTGACATGGTTGACACCGTGCTCTTAAAAGTAAGAACAAGGAAACAATTAACTTAAAAAACTGTATATCTAGTATCCCCGATGCGCTTTTATGAACCTGTATATTAAAAAAGTTTTTTTTTTGTATGTAATAGGCCCGCATTTGTCTGCCATCTCACCTGGTGGTAAGTGGAGATGCAGACGAAGATGGTACATGCTTGCCTAGATAATGCCTATTCACTCTTGCCTTAAAAAGGCCCAAGTTATATTGTTCCGGAAAAAGATCCGCCGGCAGGGAAAGTCGGCTTGTGTGATAAGATGTATTGGTCCAAATATATTTGAGCGCCAGAATCGATTCGCTAAGAAGAATAAGATAAGATGCATGAAAATATTCAGAGTCGTCAAAGAGTAGAAAGTCGGTATACAGCGACTAGATCGTTAATATTGAAAAATGGCAGGCAGTAAGTAGGTATCTTCCTACTACTGATACTGAAATAACGCAGTGACATCTCAAAATCGCACTCAAGATCGATCTCAGAGTTGAGTGTGGTTTATTAATACGAGCCAAAGACTCAGAGGCTATGCTTAGGGGTTTAGCGTGTTTTACAATTTGTAGCAACAGTCTGACAACCTTTAACAATATGGCCCTCAAATATTTGTCAGAGATGACGATAGCGACCGTATTTTTCACGCTTGTCAATGCTCTGCGTACCCCGCAAAGAATAAAGGCATGATCTGTGCATGTTTAAGAAATGAAAAATACTTTGTTGCATTTTGGTGTCGACTGACTGGTTGTAAAACCGAAAATGTAGTTTGGCTCATAAGATCATGCTTGCTGACTCACTCATTGTCTTCAAAACATAAACATGTCAGCAACAATATTTACGACATGCAGTGCTTTTTTTAATCTTTGTTTTCTTACAAAAAAGTGTCGGTGGCCAAGTGGTGTTGGTCTTACAATCGTGAGACCCAAGTTCGATCCCGCACAGTACTAATGCCTTTTAACTCACGCACATTTACCGACTGCTCTTACGGTAAAGGAAAAAATCGTGAGAAAAGCCGCATTGATAATAAAATATGAATTCAGATGATATTAGAATTTGACTTATTTACTTTAGGATTTGGGCCAGGTTAGCCATCGGGTTGCACAGGTCAGATCGCTCTGTATAAAAACTTAGTTTCACGTCGAATCCCCCAGGTTAAGTAGCCAACCCCGACCAACAGAGAAACGGGATAAGGCAAGGAGAATGATGATTTATATGGAATTATATTTAAAAAATATTGGCGTGTGATGCCGGCTTAGAATAGCATCACCCCATTTATTTTTCGTGTGTGTCCAGGTGGCACCAGTGCTTGAAAGTTAATTAATATATCAGTCATGTGTTATTTGTGCAAACTAAAGAAGAAAAACATGGAATATTATTGCCAAAACTAGTAAAGTGACTATAATAAATACAAAAAATCTACTTCGTCTATGGCAAGTATGGCTCAAAACGGCTGTAAAAAGCTATTCTACCTCCTCTCCAAGGCTTCGCATCGACCTTCGACACATCCTGTATCATATAGGTACCTATATATATATATATATATATATATATATATATATATATATATATTATATAAAGTAATGTAGGACACCAAGTCGACGATCAAATTAATAAATAAGACACACACACACTCACACAAATCACGCCTTTTTCCCTAAAATTATAAATAAGACACAGTTTTATTAATATTTTTATGAATATAATTTTATTTGACGATTTATTTTTTACATAAAAGGGAAGAAAAACAGTAACGAAAAGAATATTAGTAGAAAAAAGGCACTTTCTACATCTAATTATAAATAAGCTGTTTATGACAACTTTTGGGTTACATCTAGGAATCAAAGTTAAGTTTCTTAAAGTATCCTTTCAATATTATAAGGAGTTCATTTCTTTTTTTTAAACTAATTACGGTAATCCGATAACTATATTCATATTTTGATATGGAATATACAGAGTGTAAAAAAATTAAGGGGTGAACCGCAGCCATGAACCGCATGACACTGAACAACTTTCCCCAAGAAACATTGGTTGAAATACGAAAAAAAATTAGAGCCTCCCATACAAAATTATCAACCGAATAAGTCAGTAAGTATGTATGGGAGGTCCAAAAATTTTTCTCATATTTCGACCTATGTTTCCTAGGAAAAGTTGTTCAATTTCATGGGCTGATTCACCCCTTGAAAAGATTGCAGCGAATTTTTTTACATCCTGTATTATTAGGTACTAAATACTTATTTTTACGGATACGTGGCTGATTCTAATCTGGCATGTGGTTGCCTCAAGGCAAGATGTGCTTGCTTAACATTATAAGAATTTACAACTAAACAGAAATAGAAGGCAACTGAAACAAACCAATACGAAATAAATATGTGTGAAATAAATTTAGGATATTAACCGTTTCAAATAACATTTATTTCAAATTTTTGTTAAGTGAATTGTGCAGTCTTTGAAACAAATTACACTGCCAATGATGCTGTCATTCCACGCACCAACGGTTGAATTGGTAGAAAAGTACAAAATAGAAACTAAGAACGTGACAGACAAGCCCTAATCTAGAGTTTTGCAGGTCATTATTGGTTACAATGAACCACGAACATAACTTTTCTTCTAGAAAGATTATCATACTTACTTACGTATTTAAGTATAGCATAAATCATCATGGTCACAGGGCCTGTGCCAGGAACCGGCTTGAATCTGCACTTCTTTTTCCATGGAAGGAAAAGCAGTAATATTCGTACTACTAATGCAATAAGGCTGTAACTGAAAAAAGCTGCAACAAAGGCGTCTGTTGAGTATTTGGGATCCTGTCAACAAATATTTATACGAATTGAGTGACTACCGAAGAATAACTTGGTAACGAAACAATCTTGAAATAAATAGCCTTTAGCTTTTTTTAATTCTTATCTTAATCATCTAGATATAAGGTATGTGGATGTGGATGTAAAGGTAAACCAAAATGGTTTCTGAAAATTTGGTAGGAACGTGCCGGCTTTACTCGTCTTGGCGGAAGCACTTCCATACACCTTACCTTTTGGAAATGGAATATCCCTGTACTTATTAAATTTGAAATTCCTTCGGTGGGTTGGTTCAAAACACAGTTCAAAAATACAAGATTTTGGTCTTGAAAACATTTACTTAAAGAAGTTTTTCTGTTTTAAAACTCTTCCTCTAGGGTCAAACTGGAATATGAAAATGGGATGGAATAGAAACCATCCCATGTCCTCTAGAATCGATATTACCCATCAGTTCTTATTATAAAGTAAGTTGAAAGGTTTAAAAAGGAAACAACTTACTTACTTTGCACGTCTTCAGAAACAATATTACGCATCCGTAAATTAGAAAAACTGCCATAATGATTATGATTGCAGATAAAGATATGGCAACGCAATAAGAGGCTTTTGACCAGCATGGATTGCCATGTCCTTCGAGTGTTAAACATACTCCAAAGGGAAATGTGAGACCAGGAAAGGCCCAGCCTAACTAGAACATAGAATAGAGTAGAATAGAGGAGAATAGAGTAGAATAGAGTAGAATAGGATAGGATAGGATAGGATAGGATAGGATAGGATAGAATAGGATAGAATATAATATATTTTATTTGCATAGAACACACCTATTATTGATGGCAAATATACAATTTGACGATACATTACAGACGATAGACTACGATTACAGATTACATACAACATTCGATTGTAATACCGGTACCCTAACCACTTTGGCCACTAACGCTCTATGTTTATTAGCTCTGTAGCATCGATACCTACCTAGTAATCAGTAATCAGTAATATCACCCCAATCCTACCCGTGGGTGTCGTAAAATGCGACTTAGGAATAATTATCCAAGGAATGAGCAAGCAGCAGCGTTTCCTGTGAATTAAGTATTTTGCACTGTGCTCGCCAATCCGCTTGCCAAGCTGGGTGATTGGCAATAACCTCTGATATGGTAATTCCCCTGTCCAGCAGTGTACTGTTGTGTCTGTAGGAGTAGTAGCAGTGGACTGTTGTGTCTGTAGGAGTAGTATCCTCGATCTACCAACCCAGGATGTCGAATCTAGGGTGTCAGACTGAAATAACCCCATGCAAGAACTGAGTAGTATTTGGTCCCTATGGACTAATTATTTAGCCGACTACTCCATCTAACGGTTTCTATTAATGTTATAGTTAATTTCTTGGGATTTGCTGCACTCTCAGTGCTATATTATTCTCATAAATAAAAATAGCAAATCGAAAAATTTACAAGCGTCCACCGGGAATCGAACCTAGGACGCGTGGGTTGGTCTAAGATCAATCCTCGCTTCAAACAAGCATCAAGAGATTGAGAAATTGATGAATTGACCAACCGGTGAGTCAATAGCTCAGCGGTAGAGCAGTGTGCGCGAACCCCACGAGGCCTGGGTTCGAATCCCGGTCGACGCTTGTAAATTTTTCCATGTCTTAATTTAATTTATGTTATAATTGAGCAGATTTTTGTTGTGGAAGAAAAACTTACGAGAGCTGTGATTCCAATTACGATCGAAGCAATTTTTAGATTTCTCACGCAAAAGCAACAGTTTTCCACAATTGGTAGTGATTGTATGAGTGGTCTATATAATCTTAATATTTTTTCCATTTCACAATATGTTATACAAAACGACCATGCTATAAATAAAATCTATAAATAAAAAAATAAGTTTTTCAATTAAATTTTTTAAGCTGTGGCTTCTGTCTACATGGACAATTCCGCCAGTGTCAAGGTGGGAAAATATACCTACGGGTTCCTCAAAATAATTATAAGCATACGGACAGTTTCAAGATCAGATTCGTCTATGATTATCAGATCAAATGGGGATGGACATGTGACAATTAGAACCGCTAGGTTAGTATTATGTTCCGTGATTAGAACAAAATGTGCAGCCAAATTGTCAGACACAATTTTCTCTTTTATAAAATAATTTTATATTCTTAGCAGAAACAGGGACTACCTCGGGGCAGGTTAGGCTGTCCACACAGCATGTAACTTACGCCACCACCACCAGTTACTTACTTACTACTTAATTAATCCATTCATTCATTAAGTATGATAGGTATGATGCCTCAGGGTATCACAACGTCGGCATCTTTCGGCCGAGTGCATTCTCAAATCTACCAGCATACAAAACTGACAAAACCCCTTGGTGCAGTCTCCCACCCCACCTGTGCGCCCGTCTCTTTCCACCTTCCATCTCTGTCCCACTTCAAAATTACATTCGGTCGTTTTCGTTTATGCTCGGATGCAATAGCCGGTGTGCCAGCGAAACATACTTTGAAGCCAGTGGAGGCAGAGGCAGTCTCTCTCGGGTCGCCGTGGGGGTCGCATCGCTGCCGGCCGGGTTCGCGGCGAGACATCGCAACACCGACTTGTTTGTATAGGGATGTTTGTTCTCAGATAGTGCGTACTACAAACCCTTCGACAACGAGTATCAGTGACTGTGCAACGTGAAAACGTGTCTTGTGTGGATATTGGGACCAGATTATGTCTCCAGTTTAATGGTCAGTGTCTGTTTAGTTCAAAGTAAACATAATAAACCCGTCGGTTAATATTAGAGCTGTGACTGCCGGCGATTTAATGGATGCAAACGCACAAATGGCACCATCGGAGCGGAAACGTGAAATGATTTTGTTACTCTGAAATGTTATGACATGCAGTAACATTTACTGACTGCGGAATATAAATGTTACCAAGAAAGCTGCAGTTATCCCCGAAACATTAAGCATGAGCATAACAAACAACCAATTGAAAATGCAGATGCAGTTGGTTTTATATTTCGCAGGAATATGGCATTCGGGATTCGGTTGAATTCCTAGGAACTTAGCAATTATGCTGAAATAGGTATAGTCAAATAGTTATCTTCATTGCAGCACCGTCCATAACTAATCTAGGAACTCGACCAAATTCTTGATTGGGATTATTGGATGCAGTTGAAAACCTAGGAATTTAGCGATTATGCCGAAAAACGTTATCTTCATTCCACTACCATCCATAAATAATCTAGGAACTCGGCCAAATTAAGAGTACACTTAAAAATTTTAAAATTTGTTCTGGGATCAGGCAAAACGAAGTTCACAGTATACTTTTCACAATTGATTGCCGTCAGAACCATTTTTGTTTACTTTTATGATTATGATTTCTGATTCTGCCGTATTCCTCCGACATTCTCGTAATAGTCCTCCAAAACACGGTGATTGAGTTAGTAATCTTATTGAATTCTGTTTTGAAATGAAGATGAGTAGGATTGTTTGCGAGAAATGTAGGAAGTACCTAATTGATTTGATTAATAAAGCATTATTTTATACGAAGCATGTGGGTAGAATAAAAGCCAACAATGAGAAGGCAGATTAAGATGAACACGTAACAAAACAATTCATTACGACAATAGCCTATTGTTTGTGATTGAGCTAGAACTTTTTGTCTCTAAATTACTTTTATTTGTCTGCGACGTATATGGGATGTTAGGAAAAGCTAATATGATCTGCCTATCTGCCTATAAATGTAAACTATTTTCAAAACACATGGCAAATTATTTTAACACTTTCTTTTAAAGTATATTCTTACTAGTTTTTCAGCATAAATCAAGAGATATTCCTTAGTAAAACTTCCTCTAGGAACTTTTATAGGGGATCTAAAAGTACAGAAGTAATAATTAAAAAAATGGGCTTTCGACAAAGCTAGATTATTGTAGAGATTTAAGTAGGTATTATTTTCAAAATTATACAGAATTTATCCATTCATAAATACATACCTACACATCCCGTTTCTCTGTCGGGGTCGGCTACCTAATTTTGGGATTAGTCGTTGAAACAAGTTTTCACAGAGCGACTGCCATCTGACTTCTGCAATCCGAAGTCTAACCTTGCCCGAATCCCAGGTTAAGTCACATACAAATATCATCTGAATTAAAATTTTATTTGAACGTGGGTTTAATCACAATTTTTTTTTTTTCACCGTAAAAGCTGTCGGTAAATGTGCGTGATGGTGGTCGAACTCGGGTCTCACGATTGTAAGACTAGTGTCCTAACCACCTTACCACCGACGCTCAAGGAATTGATCCAGCCACCCTTCTTTAAAGATACATATTTAAAAAGGAAATACTTAATGGGATTATGTGTTGGTCATAAAATAAGCGAAGCAAATCTAGGAGATTGGTACCTAGAATAGACACAGGAAACGGAGCTGCACTTAGCACTGGAACTGGAAATAATGCTAGGAAATACTAAGTGTTTAATAGAGTCGATCATTGACTAGATGTCTCACTCAATAGGGCAAGTTTAAAACCTTTAAACTTACAAAAACCAGGATAGATGGATAGCTTTGGAGGGCACGTTAAGTCGTAGATCCTGGTTTTTCTCTATGATAACTTAGCCGGTGGTTATTACACAACCTTGTCAGAGTCTACCTAATGCGCAGTGGTAGGTAAATTGAGGTAATTGAAAAAATTGGGTCGATATTAACTCGGTGTCCAAACACGATAGACAAAACTTGTATTCCCGACAGGACCATTAATTTCTTTATTAGATCTTTACCTAAGTATAAGTATTTCTGATGTTTTTATCCCGTAAAGTAATGCATGTTTTATATTATTAAAACAACTTAACGGGGAGGAAAAGCCGTGAGCCGTGACTATGCTTAAACGCACGCATTCCATACAAAGTACTATAGTGTCAAAAACTTTTTTCTCTAATACGATACCTGCTCTAAAATTCGTAAAACGAGTCTACTCCTTGCCCTTACAACCTTTCCTTGTTTTATTTTCATTCCTACCAGTATTACCTGACAAAGTGTTAGTTAGGGCACTCCATACATCATCTGAGCATGTAACTTTTATATCGCCAGTCAGTGTATAACAATTTCTTACAAAATGTTATATTAACCAAACCTTTTGATCGATGTGATTCGTATTTGAGAGTTATTTTAATTTCGTTCGGAAGACCTTTTTTAATAAATAATAAAACCTATTGTAGAATAGGCATGCTTAGGAAAAAAATAATTTAAGCTGCGATCCTAATTACCTTTACATTCGGCTTCACATATATAATTATGTAGTTGATATTCAACTCTCAAAATTATTCAGGGGGTCTCTATCGACCGATTTTCTCAAAAACCTAAGCTCAACCTGAAAACCTAAACAATTTTTCCTAAGAAACATTGTTCATACAAAAAAACTTCCCAAATAAATGATAAAATGACATTTTGTTCTTGGTTAAATATAGGTCTGTTATGAGGCGGATTGCATCTAACGCACGACGGAGCGCTAAACATCGCAGCGGTTAGTCAGATCCATACTAGAATGTCACTCCCAATACAGAAACTGCTCTCGATGCAGGTCCAAAGCACGACACTGCGGTAGCTCTGCGTTAGCGCTGGGTCGCGCGCTAAAGTGTGATGGATACTTTTTGGTAAGGTTGATCAAAATGACAAAAAATCTCCGCACGAGTCATCTCTTTAGTAGGCAGTTTAGGTATTCACAATATACCTACACATGCAGGAAGTTCCAAAATATATTTAATTCGAATTTATTCGACTATAAATTACTCAGTGAGGTTGAAATAAAAAATCTTCACAAAGTACGAGGGGCAGAAAAAAATGGAGGCTGTATCGGCGTGTTTTCATTAAAGATCATTAGAGTTTGGAGCATGAAAAATGAAAAATAAATAAAAGAGACTCTCATTGTGGGCTTCAAAGTTTTTCGGTAAAGAATTTCGTCAGTGTTGGCTAAGCATTTTGCAATGGATAACTTTTGCTGTATCGATTTGGTCTTTTGAAGTTGAATCCAATTTGAGTTTTCGGTTTAGCTTCCTAAACTTGTACTTTGTTAGAGCGAATAACTCACCTGTGTAAATTATTGAATTGTTAAAAAATACTCATTCTTCAAAATCTTTTCAGGATGCGAAATTTAACTTAGGTACATACATTTGGAATAAAATAAAATAATGTAGTCAATATTATGTTAGTAAAAGTACTAACTTCCTTTCAAGGCGTGAACCACCCCATGAAACTGAACAACTTTCCCCAAGGAACATAGGTCGAAATATGAAAATGAATTTTGGACGTGTCATGCAAAATTACCGACCGACCAATTCAATTTGTATGGGAAATCAAAAATTTTTTCCCATCTTACTTACGGACAATCGGGTGGTTAACCCGCAATGTCCTAACCAGACTGGAAACAAATTCACAAAGTGATCAATATCTACTTTGTGACTGACCCACCGAAAATCGAAACCGGAACGTTCTGCGTCAAAGGCAGTCGCACTACCACTGCGCCACATTGGTCGTCCATCATCATGGTATTTCATCATGGCGGGTCGTGTATTGGTTTTTCTTGTTCATTTGAGTGTTTGTTGAATAATTATGATAGTGTATTTAGCAACGAACCATTCTGAAAGTGATCATTAAATAGAAAATTGTAATTAATGCATTATTCGGCATGCCGGCATAGTGACGAGCGGTCACCACGTGGTGCAGAAAATTTTACTATCAAGTTTATTGTACCGCATAATTTTGCGCAACACAGCCCCTAGTCGTCAGACTAGGATCACTGCGTTGTGGACTCTCCCTCGGCGTAATGCCACTAACTTTACATTAATTTGACCAACCTTACCGACGACTTGACTACTTTGACATTGGCAAAATACGTCTCGACCCATGAGATGTGACACCAAAAAACTTTTAAAAAAAAACCTTAAGCCAAGCAAACACGATTTTATTACCAAACTCATTTGAAATTCATAACTCAGATAACTTTTGTAAAAAGAGAACCGACTTCAACGGGCGTTAAAAGTGCGAAACTCCTTTTTTTGTCGGTCAATATGCCTTCTCCTAAGTCTGACAAATACCTTTATAAAAACCGCATCAAAAGCGGTTCATCCATAGATACGCGTGATATCGCGGACTAACATATAATACAGGTTAAAATGAAAACCTCCTTTTTTAATTCGGTTAAAAACTTGACCATAGCAGTTGATAATTTTAATTTGAAAATGCACAGCGTCTAGCGCGTGCATTTCTAAATTGATAACTATGAACTGAGCAATATTTTAGTTTTACTATCGCGTTTCGAGTCTCTCGCGCTGCAATCTCTGATCTGTCGAAGTGTTGCCGTTTCCTGTTGCCGTTATAGTATGAACTCAATTCAATGAAAATGATAATAAATATATTGCTAATTCGCTATTTTCCTGGGTCATTAAAAATATAACAGTTGTACGCTTAAAACTATTGTCCAAAAATACTACGGACTTCATTAATCATTTTTCGGAATATTCAAAGTTTGAATTAATAAACAGAAAAAATAATATAAATGTAAGTGTTTTGACGCAAACTAAATACTTACGGCGTGACGTCATACTTCTAGTTCTTTAAACAAAATACCGTTTTAGATCGTTGTAAAAAGTAGGTCATTTGACCTGTCAGGTTCATTGGGACGATCGAGTAGTCGGTAACCCACACGAAACAAATCAAAGATGGCAATGGAATAGAAAAACATACCTTCCTGCAATATTATGTTTACTACTATAAGGAAAAAAAATATCTTAGCTTATCGCACACTTGACGCACGACGGAAAGCTAAAACATCGCAGCAGTCTGTCAGATCCATACTAGAAATGTCAATCCCCGTACTAAAACCACTCAACCGCTTTCGACGCGCGCTCAAGCAGTATCGCAGTGTCGTCCGTCGAGTGCGGTTTTAGTATGGGAAGTGACGTTTCTAGCATGGATCTGACAGACCGCTCCGTCGTGCGTCAAGTGAGCGATCCGCCAAGTTGAGTTATTCACTGGTCAAAATTAATCTTCATTCAGCTGACACAGAAAATGATAAAACCACCAAAATTACCAAAAAATCATTGAACATTGAAATGAAAGTCGCCATTCTGCGCCACGTGGGCGAACTCAATGAGTTACTTAATGCTATTCAGAACGTGTCACTACATTTATCCAGAGTACGAGATCTGGCACGACTCGACCAAGACCAAGCCAACTCTACGTATATATAAATCTGAACAGGAATATTCATTTTAAACTTTGTATAAGGTTTGAGAAATGTTTTCGTAGGTAAAAGTTTTTGGAACGTGGAATTCGTGGCTACGATGGTCACCCTGATACAAAAAAATAACGTAAAAATTCAGTATTATTATTATTATATACATACAGTATTGCTATAGGTGGAAATTTGTTATTAGTTTGACGTTATATATTGGTATATGCTAAGTAATGTATAAAACTGTTAATTTCCCGAATAAAATAAAATAAAATAAATAAAATAAAATAATACATACATATATCACGCCTTTATCCCTTGCGGGGTAGGCAGAGCGCTAACAGCCGTAAGAATACGGTCGCTATCGCCACGTCTGACATTTATGAGTATTGTTTTCTAAGGTTGTTTCGGAAAACATGTGTATCACTATAGTGACAGGTTGTCAGCCTGTCGCCTAAAAGTTGTAATAGGTACACCAATACTCTCGAGTCCCTTAGTCGCCTCTTACGACACCCACGGGAAGGATGTCGGGTGATGCTATTCTAAGCCGGTATCACACGGCAAATATATATATTATTATATTATATTATATATGATATTATATTTAGAAGTATAATTGCTATATCTTTAATTTTTGATACTCTCAGCATAAGCTTTTGTAGATACATTTTGAAAATTGGACGTTTATGTTATTAAAACATAATTATTGTAGCTATAGTAAATGAATATGAGTAACATAGGGGAATCAAGATATAACATCAAAACTCTATACACGTACATGTATACTTACAGAAATCACGCTTAAATCCCTGGCGGATGTTTGAGGATCGGCCGAGTATCACTATAGCGACAGGTTGTCAGCCTGTCACCTAAAATTGCAATAAACATGAAACCCTCGAGTCCTTTAGTCGGCTCCTGAGACACCCACTTCTAAGCCGGCATCACACGGCAAAACTCAAAATAGTGATAAAATAAAATAGATCTCTAATACAAATGACAATACTAAAAACATTTACAGTAAAGCTTAATATACAATACATACAGTAGCCAATAATATACATCAAACATAATGCAAAATAATCGTCAAAAGTAACAGCTACATTATTCAAAGAAACGGTACCAACACTGCAGTAGCAGCAGAAGTCAGATAAAGCCGACATGTCCACATCGCTTGAATAGATAATGCCGGCGGAGATAATGACACGAAACTTGGATGTCCCTCTCATTAGAGAGATCGAGGAACCGATTGCTCAAGGGTCAGACTAGTTGCGAATGTGGGAAAATTTAATGGTATTATCGTGTCTCCATTTCTCGTTGACTCGGCATTTTCATTTGAACATTTTGTCTGTAAAAATGGAGCATTAAAATCGGAATGCACTAAAAGTAGTTGATGTCGAAAAAAACGTTTGCCAACCTGAATAGTAAAAAGATAGACGTACTTACTTTAGATGTAACCGACACGGAAATCATGTGAAACGAGCATGTATCCGAAAAGTTCTAGAAATTTTATAAAAGGGTACAGAATATTTTACACACACACACAAATTACGCCTTTATCCCTGGCGGGGTATTTTAATACCAATCTTTTGTTATTCTCAATGTTTGCTCGAGTTGAATCTGAAGTTTTTTCAGAAACAAGCGACTTTGGGTTGCGTTTTAATTTTCATTATTCAAGGACGTTTCGTTTCCAGATTTTTCTTGCCTTGTCGTTGGAATTAGCATGCCCATTCATTGTAGAGATAAATTTATACTGGGTTTTCTTAGTATTTGTATAACAAGCTAGTAGAAGTTGGTCCCTTAAAAACTTTCTTAATGTTCCTACTATGATCGTAGCAAGGTATTCATGTAAAATTATACTATCGAGTGCATTTAAACTTACTTACACTTGCGAAAGACGAGGCAGCGAAAAAAAAAACTTTCATCTAAACATTTCAGCTTTCATTGAGCTTTTAGGCTCAATACGTTTCCACCTACGACTTCCTGTAGAAAGTGTGTCCACAATATCAAAATCGTTTACAATATAGGATGTTATAATAATGTTAGTGAAGATATCTCAAAGTTCAAACCGGCTCAAAATATTCAACAGGTTTCTTAAATGAACTATCCTATCCTATGTGTAGGAATTCAGTATGGTAAAGAAGGAGAGAAGAACTTTTCTAACTGATAAATTTCTGTAAGAACAACATTTAAGAAAATATGAATAATGATGACATTTGACAATAATGCTAGCCAAATAAAATAACCAAATAATCGTAAGTTGGAGCAGAAAAGTTCTCGAGTGGAGACCACGTAATGGCAGGCGCAGCGTAGGACGCCCCCCGCGAGATGGACAAAATGATCAGCATGGCTAACATGCGTGCCACGATAAAATTTGGTCTCCGCAATGTGTCTTCTGCGGCTAACTTTACTGCGAGTATGTTACGCATTCTTCCGTAATGAAATTGTGCGCATATGAAACGACAAAATATGTTGTGGCACGCATGTTCGCCATCCTGGTCAAGTCCGCGTGGAAATGCTAATGCAGGCCGTTTCTAATCAGACAAGGTGCAAATCCTTAGGGGAGGCCTATTTTCAGCAGTGGCCGTTCTATGGCTGAAAGTATTGGGTGGATTTGGGCTTAAAATGATGATGGTTGTACGGAACGTCCGAAAATCTAAACTCATATAATTGGTCGGGAAATTTTGTATTAATCTACAGACTAAGTTATTATGATCATTTGTTACTTACAGACACGTTTATTAAGATTAGTTTAATTTATAAGTTGAAATATATAATATTGTTTCTTATGCAATCGCCTTGGGATTTCCTTACAGGAAATATTGAAATGTTTGTATAAATGTTCTTTAATAAATAATAATCTCTTGCGCTCTTACCACTCATTTTCGAAATTTGTACGATTTATTCTTAACTTGGTAGAATACATTGTAGAAATTAAACCACTTGTAGAAATTAAAAACTTAAGAGTAAATCTCCGAAATTTGGTTTCAATATTTTTAACACCTTGTATACACAATACCGGGTCGTTTATACACGATATAAAGTATACAAGGCTAATTTTAACACCGTTTGATCTCGTCTGATCGTGATCATAGAGTATAGGTGAAGAAAAGCGAAATGTGTCGTGTTTATTTTAAAAGGCATTTTAAAAATCAGGTCATATGCATCGGTTTTTATTGGATGCATTTGGTTAAATGCGTTGTGGTTTTTTTGCCGCTAAATCTGCCA
Source organism: Keiferia lycopersicella (assembly GCA_029255805.1). Classification (NCBI taxonomy): domain Eukaryota; kingdom Metazoa; phylum Arthropoda; class Insecta; order Lepidoptera; family Gelechiidae; genus Keiferia; species Keiferia lycopersicella. Next base: position 3,230,961 of record JARACZ010000024.1, read on the forward strand.
CATCAAAACTGGATCAGCTAATACTGTGTTTTTGTGTACGAGAAAACTACGAAAACCACACATCATCAAACCACTTCCTAAAATTCAAAACGCATGTGGATAGTTTAGTCGCAAAATCTTGGATTATTATGGATCTGAATATAAGGCAATCTGTAAGTATTTTATACTTTATTGTTCTTTATTAAATGATTATCCTCGTGTAATGGGCAGAGCATACTACCTGCATAATATATATAAGTTGTGTGCGTTGCGTAGTGTACGCACGCAGTGTGCAATGTTTTATAACAGTCTCATAAATTACAACAGATACGCGCGTGATGATATGCACATTATACGAGCTGCATTGTATACGCAGGCAGTGTGGTCTGCCCTTCTTCTTCTTCTTCTTCTTTTCGTGTGGGACACCAAGTCGTCCAACGACCCGATGAACCCTGGTGTCAGAATTTTTCCTGTTTGCCCTTAAAGACCCAGTATTGTTTATAACCACAGACCTGAAAATTAGCAGTCGACTGGTTGTGGCTACAATATTGGTGGCACTCATTGAAAATCGTCATTTTAGCGCTGGCAGTCAAGGAAGTACGAAAGTTCCCAGAACTAAATAATTTAGTTCAGAAGTCGCCAGTGTAGCGCTGGCAGTCTAGGAAAGCAAATATAAAAGTACACGATAATCTCGTAGGTGGTGCTTCAATTAGGGCCGCAAAACTAGCTGTCATTTGTATGGGACAGCCTATCCAGTGCGCAGATAACTTCGTATCAATGGGTCTGCCCTTAAAGACCCCGTATTGTTTACAACTTACGATAAAGTATAAAGACGCCTATTACATTTACTTTACTGCAATGCTCTGGGTCATTCTCCTACAGAATAAACTTCCGTTAAGGGCACCAAAGCAGATCAAGCTATGATTTACGATCCAAATACTGAACAAATTTTGTCGTAAAACACATTTTATGAGGCTTTGCTTCAATTCCAGTTTCTCCCGTATTATATTCCAATCCTGATTAAATTATGGGCACCGTAAAGAAAGTCACACAGAAATCCTTAACTGTGGCATAGTAGGCAATTATGGCGGTATATTCGTATCGTATGCATGATATATCGTATTCAAAATTCTCGTCAAAAAAGTTGATTTATATTAGAACTAGTGGAAGCCCGCGGCTCCGCTCGAGTGGGAGCTCGTGACTAAAGCCAAATCGTACTCTTAACTAATTTAAATAATATCCTGATTACGAGGAAAAATATATTCAAAAGTCTATTACACTCTCTTGTCCTCCTAAAATTTTTATTTGCAGGATTGAAGACACTTGCCTTTTCCAACGCTTAGACAGCAAAATATAAATCAAAGAGGGTGTAAGTTGTATGGGGGCGGTTACATGGCGTGATTATCGCAAATTCGGAGCGGTAAGCCCGGCATCATAAAATAGGAACCGCTTCCCCACCCCAGTACATATTTTATTAAAAAACTTTCGCCATCTTGTCACCAAGACGTTATTTGTAACTTTTCAGAGTTACAAGTTCATAACGTATAGAACAAGTTGGCTCTGTCTTATATTGAAGCGCTGCTTTTATAGTGTAGGTGACCACGTTTATTAAGTCCTTGTTAAGAATTTCGGTTTTGTACAAAGAAATTTGCCGTGTGATGCCGGCTTAGAATAGCATCACCCTATTTCTTTCCCGCGGGTGTCGTAAGAGGCGACTAAGGGACTCGAGGGTTTCATGTGTGCTGCATTCTTAGGCGACAGGCTGACAATCTGTCACTATAGTAATGCACAAATCATCTGAAACAGTCCAAAATTTGTCAGACGTGGTGTTGGCGACCGTTATTTTGCGGCCGTTAGCGCTCTGCCTATACCGCAAGGGATAAAGGCGTGGTATATGTATATATGTAAAACCTTAAAATGGGTCTATATTTAGTTTAACTATAAATACATTATATAACTTAAATAGGTGTATAAATATGTTCTCGTACTTAGTGATTTTCTTTTTAATGAAATATCAGAATCTCAAAATTTTAATTTTAGGTAGTTAGTATAGAAATGAGATCAAAGATTTTGTGCCCAATTTTTTTTTATATCAAGTCACTCGCATCAAAAATTCTGCCACTGGATTTGAACATGAGTTCAATTCTAAAGGAAACAATCTCCTAATATTAATAAGATTATGGCAAAGAAATAATCAAAGTCAAGACTCTCATTTAACTACGCTTTCTTACGAACCGCGCCATCCAGACAGTAAAAAGCGTCGAAATCAGAAAAAAGAAAAATTATGCTCTCAATGTTGATTCATTAAGGGTAAACTTTCCTACTTTGAAACTTGGGTCGCAAAATTACGCGTCCGTCTTGGTAATAAGAAGGAAGGGAAATTTAGTTCGATAGATATCTACCTACTTTGCAGCAGTCGCGTGGTAAGCGACTTTTACATTGACATATTCTTTTGCTGACGACCGATGTGGCGCAGTGGTAGCGCAGAAGGTTCCGGGTTCGTTTCTCGGTGGGTCACTCACAAAGTTGTTATTAATCACTTTGTGAATTTGTTCCCAGTCTGGTTAGGACATTGCGGGCTGAACCACCCGATTGTCCGTAAGAAAGATGGTTCCGTGTTTCGGATGGCACGTTAAGTCGTAGGTCCCGGTTGCTGTCTATGATCACTCAGTCAGCGGTCGTTACAAAACCATGTCAGAAGCCTGCAACATGTAGAAGACGGTAGAAAAACTCTGACACTAGGGTTCTTCGGTCGTTGGACGACTCGGTGTCCCACACGAAAAGAGAAGAGATATTCTTTTGCTTAAGTGTGCTGCTAAAAGAGTTTGAAAGAGCATTGTAAAAGCAAAGGGCAAAAGCAAAGACAACTCGGATTTTTCTGAAAGTCCAGTCTAAATATCCATTAATCTACTTTAGGATACCTATATAACTTGAGCTAATTCCCTTTGATGTTTCATAGTCTACACGGCTTAAACTAATATATTTCCTAAACAATACAAAATAATAATGTCAGATCCATACAAGAAACGTCATTATTCATACTAAAACCGCACTCGATGGATGACACTGCGATAGCGCTGCGTCAACAGCGGTTGAGCGGTTTTAGTACGGGGATTGACATTTCTTGTATCAACCTGACAGACTACTGCGATGTTTTAGCGCTCCGTCGTGCGTCAAGTGTGCAATGTGCACCGTCAATCAGAGTATTCTGGTTACATTGCGTTATTTTAACTATAGCTTGGCCCGAAAAAGTAGAAATTAAATAAAATAAAACTAACAATTTTGTTTGAAAAATTGTTGCCATAGTTAAGCGTTATCTGTGAAATTTGACAGACCACGAACAAAATTGGCGTCCTTCATTTTTTGTCTACTCTTTATGGTCAAGCTATGTAATTTACCTAACTTGACAAGAAATTAAAAGCATTTTTGCTATCAAATCGAAATTTTACTTTGAGTACCACAAGTACAAACACACACAAGTGATCGCGCAAACTTGGAAGACATTTTACAAATACTTGGTCTAGAGTTTGCGAATATGGTGTAAAGTTGAGTGTGGTTGAGTGTAAATGTTTGTGGTGCAGTTACTCGAAAATGTCTTTTCGGAAACTATACGCCAAGTTAAATGTACGGCGGATCGTACACTTGATTCACGACGGAGCGCTAAAATATCGCAGCGATCTATTAGTTCCATACTAATAATTTCAATCTCCATACTAAAACCGCTTAACCGCTGTCAACGCTGCGCTATCGCAGTGTCGTCCGTCGAGTGCGGTTTAATATGCTTAGTGACGTTTCTAGTATGAATCGCTGCGATATTTTAGCGCTCCGTCGTGCGTCAAGTGTGCAATCCGCCATACCTACGCCAAGTTAATGTACGCAGGAGTGTAGCAGTGAAAACGCTTGTTTATTTCTACTAGTTTAAGGAAGGAATTTAGACGTTCAGACAAGTTTCAGAGACGCGTTAAGTTTATTATAAATAAGGTTTCTAAGCAGCAATAACAACGTTGAAATATATATAGATACAGTTAAGTTTTGAGTAGCTTACTTCAGAAAATTACAACATAAACTTGAACAAAGGAAATAGTTAACTTATAAAAGCCTTCCTAGGGATTAAAACATGATTTAGGGTAACTGTGTAGTGTATCTATAAAAATGTGATAAAACTGAAAATGATAAAATATGGAGAAGCCGTTGCAATAGACATAAATTATTTTTTATATATTTTTATGTAGCTTAAAAATATAATAAATAAATAATATTATTATGCATGCAACATAGTTTTCAAAACCCAGTTAGTGGCAATTTTCACTCAATTTTTAGGGACCCGCATCTTTATCAAAGTCATAAAACAATTTAGGACGGGATGTTGCTAAATGTAAAACCCATTCATGGTTCTTTGGTATTTTATTGAGTAGCCCTTTCATTAGCCCTTGCTAATGAGGATGTGTTAATAGGGACTTCCTTACAAAGCCGGTATGTTGTTTATTGAGGGTTTAATTTGATTTTGTAGACCAACATACGAGTATTGTTCCTTGTTACTTAGTATATATGATTTTACTTTTAGAACATCAAAACTGCAGGTTAAGGTTAAATATTTTACAGAATAGCAAAATAGGAGGTTCTCTTTTTGAGAATGAAAAAGAAACTAGTATTCCAAGAACTCGATAGATGGCGTTGAACCGACTATGTTACTAGATTTTTGTGTAGATACTAAAGCCAGAAACACTTCTACAGCCACAAAAGTCCACTGCTGAACATGCCCCCCCCCGAATTAAGGCGGTATTGCAATACTCACCACATTCGGCAGGCGGATTGGCGAGCGCAGTGGAAGATATTGTAGATATTCACAGCCAACGCTGCTGCCCGCTCTAGTCGTCGTTTACGACACCCACGGGTAGAAACGGAGTTAGTTAGACGTGGCGATAAAATTACGACCGTAAAATAACGATCGTTAACACTCTGCCTACCCTGCGAGGGATAAAGGCGTGATTTGCGTATGTATTTTCAATGATTCATACATTTATTGTCAAAATACCAGGTGTAAAAAAAATTGCTGCGAATATTTTACGGGGTGAAAGAGCCCATGAAACTGAACAACTTGCCCCAAGGAACATAGATCGAATTATGAGAATTTTTTGTACCTCCCATATAAAATTACCGACCGACCTTGTCAATTTGTGTGGCTTCTTATATTAGGACAAAACTTCTTATAATAGGACCTAAGTTTCTTGGGGGAAGTTGTTCAGTTTCATGGGGTGATTCACCCCTTAAAATATTTGCAGCTAATATTGTTACACCTTATATGGATATCTCACGCTTCGTTTCCCACACTTGCTAAGCTGGACAAATGCGGGTTGGTACAGTTACTTCATCTCATCAATCTTCGATCCAATTTCGCTCGTTGACTACTCTATCGTCTTCTTCTTCTTCTTTTCGTGTGGGACACCGAGTCGTCCAACGACCCGATGAACCCTAGTGTCAGAATTTTGCAACCGCCTTCTACAAGTAGCAGGCTTCTGACATGGTTGTGTAACGACCGCCGTCTAAGTGATCATAGACAGCAACCGGGACCTACGGCTTAACGTGCCATCCGAAACACGGAACCATCTTACTTACGGACAATCGGGTGGCTCAGCCCGCAATGTCCTAACCAGACTGGGAACAAATTCACAAAGTGTGATTCACATGATTCACACACTTTGTGAGTGACCCACCGAGAATCGAACCCGGAACCTTCTGCGTCAAAGGCAGTGGCACTACCACTGCGCCACATAGGTCGTCGTACTCTATCGTAAGCTTTGGCTAAATCGATTAGAGTTCCTTCACGTGTTAATAAGTTTTATTGGATGAGTATAATCTAATAAAAATATTATCAAATTATACAGGGAGTATGACTGGTTTTGAATCCTTTCAGGAAATCATGACAGATCAGGGATCAATTTTTATGACTGAATGAGCTGAACCAAATGCATATGTTTTTTGGCACTTTAGTATTTAATAGATATTTGCGTTTCGTTGTCATAATAACAAATTACTTTGTGACTTCGGTAATAATGATTGTTTTCTGTTACGATAGATGGCATTTTCGTACTGACATTTCATTTTTTTGTTTTTTTGTTGTTCTTTACGTTAGGTACTTTACTAATCTCTGGTGCTGAACTTTATAATCTACTAGTGGGCGCCCGCGGCTCCGCCAGCATGGAAGCCGGTTTTAATCTCGTATCATCCCACAGGAACATTATTTCGGAAAAACAACTGTCCTATGTGTTAGTGCAAATTAACCTCTATCTGTGTGCCAAATTTCATGAAAATTGATCCAGTAGTAGCGAGAAGGAGTAAAAAACAAACATACATACAAACTTACGCATTTGTAACATTAGTGGAATGATTCACCGTAGTTACTAGTTATTATTCTGTGACCGTAGTTCACTTAGATCAAGCCTTATTGATTTCGACTTCAGATTTACCCAGTATGAGATTAATTTTTTGATTGTATCTCAATCTCCGCATAATTTTTAAGCACCGTCATTTCCTCTCTATCTTTACAACCCACGCTTAATCAGACAGGTGGGTTCAAAGCAATTGTACAATTGCTTATTACATCAAATAGTCAATCTTAAGCCCATTAAACATTCGGCATAACCTCTTAAGCATTAATAGAGCAATTATCTTCCACGATACCTAGGAACGAAAACTGGTCTAGACTTATAAATTTTCCGCTTAGCTATCAGCAGAGTCTGCTGTTAATAAACGACCAGTCGTTATAGGCCCAAATTGCCACTGTCCCGTTTCGTCATACATTAAAAATCTCTCTATTTTTTCGTATGGGACACCAAGTCGTCCAACTGCCCAAAGAACCCTAGCGTCAAAAATTTTCAACCGTAGCAGGCTTCTGACATGGTGGTGTAACGACCGCCGTCTAAGTAATCATAGACAGCAACCGGGACCTACGGCCCTATTAAAAATAACGGGACCTATTAATATTTTTTTGCTCCAATTCACAATATACCTCGGTCTCATTTTATTAAGTATTCAATAAACAAACAAGCAATTAATTTGTCACGCACTAGGAGCTTAAAAGTAAATTTTAAGTTACAACACTTTTACCCGTTTCCTCGTAGGAATAATACGTTTCCACGGAACCTATTCTACATACAAATCTTTTCTTGCGCTTACACAATCCATTAAAAAATATCATCCTATTCCGTAGATGCCGTGTGATGCCGGCATAGTTGCCGTGTGATGCCGGCTTAGAATAGCGTCACCCCACATCCTTCCCGCGGGTGTCGTAAGAGGCGACTAAGGGACTCGAGAGTATTAGAGTATTACAATTTTTAGGCGATAGGCTGACAACCTGTCACTATAGTTATACACATGTTTTCTGAAAGAGCCTTGGAAAACAATCCTCAAAAATGTCAGACGTGGTGTTAGCGACCGTATTCTTGCGGCCGCTAACGCTCTGCCTACTCCGCAAGGGATAGAGGCGTGATATGTGTATGTATGTATCGTATTCCGTTACGTAATTTAGGGAAAGTAGGAAACACAGTGAGGCAGATAAATGCAAAAAGCTACATAATTTTATACTATGTTTTGTTCTGGCACCACGGTTTCATTGGATTGTTGGACGAATCGGTATCCTACACGAAAAGGAGAAATAAGATGATTGTTGCTTGCCATGAACCGGTACTCTTTGTATGGGTAATTTTTTTTTGTGGCGTACCGGAGTTCTCTGACAAACCGGGCCTGAATCTTATAAACGACCAGTCGACTTATAGTGCAATTACTGAACAGAATTTGCATAAATTGCATCTGTGAATGCGTTACGTAGTGAGGAAGCGAGGAGAAAATAGAAAATGATAATGAGGATTACCGTGTGGAGCTTAGAATAGCATCACCCCACTTCTACCCGTGAGTGTCAAAATCCCCACATCCTTCCCGCGGGTGTCGTATGAGGCGACCAATGGACTCGAGAGTATTGCTGTATTACTTACAATTTTTAGCCGACAGGCTGACAACCTGTCACTATAGTGATACACTTGTTTTCTGAAACAACCTTGGAAAACAATCCTCATAAATGTCAGACGTAGCGATAGCGACCGTATTCTTTCGGCCGTTAACACTCTGCGTACCCCGCAAGGGATAAAGGCGTGATAGATGTATGTATATAGTTTCATAAGAGGCGACTAAGGGATGAATCCAGGGAACGGGCAGCAGTGTGAATATCTACAAGATCTTGCACTACGTTGGTAAATTCGCCTGCCAAGCGTGGTGAGTATGGCAATACCCCTTAATTGAGGCAGACCCATATGTCCAACAGTGGACTTTTGCGGCTGTGGAGTTGAGGATTCACTAAACAGGTACCGTGTTTTAGAGAAAAGTCATTATATTGGACACGTTGTTCAAAATGTATCGAACATACAAACAAGTAAAATACGGTGACTTTTTTTATCTTCATGTCAGATTCCATGACGTGACATTTTTACCTTAATAATACTATTTTATAAATTCAACGTGTAAAAGTTTCCAGCTAAAAATTCGCTTACCAAGAATTCCTTTCAGCACTAGGATAGATGCAACCCAGTTTACAGTATACGGTTCGGTAGACATTGTTTCAAAACAATCTCTAAACTTCGCTTCAAACATTGCAGAAATCACAGCTTGTGTTGGATCCTTACTTAATAATTAGGAACCTGATAGCTTGCAGCCTGGAACCGCTTGAGAATAGAGGTCTCTTCTGTCTTCTCTTCTCTATTCGTGTGGGACACCAAGTCGTCCAACGACCTGATGAACCCTAGTTTCAGAATTTTTCAACCGCCTTCTACATGTAGCAGACTTCTGACATGGTTGTGTAACGACCGCCGTCTAAGGGATCATAGACAGCAACCGGGACCTACGGATTAACGTGCCATCCGAAACACGGAACCATCTTACTTACGGACAATCGAGTGGTTCAGCCCTAACCAGACTGGGAACAAATTCACAAAGTGATAGATATCAAGTTTGCGAGTGACCCACCGAGAATCGAACCCGGAGCATTCTGCGTCAAACGCAATCGCAGGCAAATAAAATAACGCAAATTCATGTAATAGAAATTGACGAAAATTTTCAATCTTTATCCACAGCTTCTCTTCTTGCTCAAATACATTTCAAAAATGACTATTCCTTTATTAAATCCAACATTGTAGCGATCACGAAGCTCGTGTAGGATCTACAGTGGTTTACACACACACCGAATAAATATGCGTAGTTTTACCGGATCCAATTATTGACAAAAACCAAATACCACGCACGGCACATGTCACCGCATGAAAATACGTTATTTTCTGGTTTCCAAATGACCTACTTATTAAAATGCTTGTTTTTATGAATACACAGGCTTAGGTATAATGCCATAAGCCCTTACCGAAGGTTTTGTCAATTTTAACAATACCAACTGAGCATATTCGAAATATTAAATGAGGAATTATTTGATTGTCGATTTACTAAAAAATATTTCTTATCCTGTAACATTTCTTGTGTACCTAACACAAGAAATGACAAACACCCGAGACTGTTAGGCGGGAACACACTTAACGCACGACGGAGCGCAAAAATATCGCAGCGGACTGTCAGATCCATACTAGAAACATCACTTCCCACACTAAAACCGCACTCGACGGATGACACTGCGATAGCGCTGCGTCAACAGCGGTTGAGCGGTTTTCGTATCGGGATTGACATTTCTAATATGAATCTGACAGACCGCTGCGATATTTTTGCGCTCCGTCGTGCGTCAAGTGTGTTCCTCGCTCAGTCGTTCAATGGATGGAATCGGTCAAAAATCGCACTATCGCCTGGCTCGTGTGCGAACCACCTACGTCATAATTGAGATGCGGCTCGTGGTCCCGTTTATTGCCCTCTCGAATTAGCTCGTGTGAAGCTTACGGAGTTATTCTACAAAGTCAGAGAAGCTTCACTTGTATTGAGGGATAGCAACAAATAGGTCTTTCTATAGACGAGAAAACTAAACTTCGTCAAGGCTAATATAATATTTTTTACGTACGTGGTGTAAGATACAGCCCTCAGAATAATGATAGGGTGCATGCCAGACCATGAAACTAAACAACTTTCCCTAAGAGAATGTACCAGGAAACGAAAAAAAAGAACTCTTCGAACTTCCATGCAAAATTACGATGAGCTGACTGCCTAGGAACTCAAATAAATTACATTTCCAACGAGTATTACTCAAACTTACAAATTTTAATGTACGACAATCAGGCCGATATTCTACCCAACATCTCGAAACTATTTAATTTTCGACTCTAAAGAATTTCTTTATAAATCAAAACTATTTTGACAAACAGACACTTCACCTGTTCCGCCTGTTTTGCTGCAGTTAAAACAAATGAATTGCCATCGGAACCCAAGAATGGTATTTATGTTCTGATCTACCAAGCTGTTTTATTACACCACTCAACTGTTGCGACAACCCGGTGGTCGTATTGGACACGTAAATCGAGTTGATCACTATATTCCGTGCTGCCAGATGCATCAATTTTCTCAGGAACAAGATATTCTAGATTCTAGGCCACTAGTGGCCGCGGCAGTGCTTTCTAAATGAAGTAGGTATGCTGGAGGTAAATTTTGCATTCGAGTGGCAGTACAATAGACTTGTGCTCAATAGTCAATATTGGAATATTATAGCGATGGATAAATAACTATCCATTTCTCATGATACAGGGTGGTATACGGTGCACTGAAAAAAATTCACGCGTGATCGGATTATTGTTTATATGGAGACTATATTTTCAACGATAAAACTCTCTCAATACATAATTCCTTTTTCTGGAATTATTCCTTTTTCTGGAATTAAGTAATATTGAGAGAGTTTTTTTCTCATACCTACATAATTCCGGATCAGCTGACTAACTATCTATGAGCTCCATAATTTACGCTCCTTAGTCAAACAAATTTGTTCAATTTCACATGGTCTGATCATCCCTGAAAAGTTTTCGGTACACCGTCCTTTCCATCCCAGTATAATTATTTCTACCTTCCAAAACCTACAGAAATATCTGCCGTTTTCTTTACTTACCTAAAGGTTGAATAGTCATCGATTTTCAGTAGAAACACAATCAGTAAATAGGGTCTATCGGAAGTGAGGACTTGCCAAAGTGGAGAACCATAACGATAAAACCTCTGTTAGAATCTTTACGGCTTTGGGTTACGAATACATCCACTCGAGAGTAAAAGATAGGAACGGTGCGTTTTGAAGAAACATCTGACATGTTTTAAACCTTTCGTCGCATTAAGTATCAATTCGAAACACCTGTCTATCAATATTAACATCTAGTATAGAAAATACTGATCTATTTGAATAGGTTACTAACGAAATTCAATATTGGACAAAACCCAAACATAATAGTAGATAAAATAGGTAGTCGACGAAACAAATTGGCTGACAGGAATGTTAATTTGCTATTTAGTTAAACTTCGAATTTTATTCGCTGTTAATTTAGAACACTGTTTAATTTAATGTTTGAGGCAGTGAAATTAATATACCTGTACAAGATTAAACACCTGTAAATGGATTGTTTAGAATTAACCTTGTTCTTATAAAAATTCCAGAGATATTTTTCGGGTAGATCGCAACAGCAAATGTCACGTCACTTTTGACATTCAACGTAGTGAAGAAGCCTAAAATAACCCTTTGATACCTTTACATTTCCCGCCTTCGCATAAAGTTAATGAAACATAAAATTTATATTAAAACTAACGTAAGGACACGGCGAAAACAGGCATTAACATTTTATTTGCATTCACAGAACACAAGCACATAAAAGTTTCTAAACAATAAAAATAGGATATATCTAATAAATAATATTAAAATAACGAATTTTGGTGACAGTCAAAGGTTTTAATAAACTATCGACTTGGAATCCAATAAAATTGAAATATTCAAAAGGCTATCGGGTTTCAATTACATTTAAAAGTAGATGATAATAATCTCCACCCAATAATAACCAGTATAAAATGGCTTCAGTATTTTCTCATTAATAATGGAATCTTAAGCAGTTCAATGACCAGTCAAAGATCAAGAATTAGTGGTCTATTGCGTTTTTAAAACTGTATAGCTCATTAAAATATTTTGCGGCAAATTTTTGAGCCGCAGTTAATTATAAAAGATTTGAAACATTATTGAAACACTATTATGTTGAAGTTATTATGTAAATAGTGGATTATGAGCTGCAGTCTCATTCCATTTCTGAATATGCGTCAAAACAGTCGAAAATAGTATAAAATTCTTTGGCGTCCCATTCAAGATGAAGTGTTGCATGTATTCGACATATAGACAAATTGTAATTTCATTTATCTAATTTTCTCAAAACTAGTGACAGAAAGATAGTTAGGTAATAAGGAGATTCAAAACAAAAAAAAACATAGGTACAAGCTATTCCAAATCGCCTTTTTCGTTCGCCGTGAAACGGAGCCGCCATTTTTGGCCCAGATACGATCGCACATCATGATGCCTGCAAAAAGGCTGCCCGGCCCGCGAGCGCTAAAATAGATGCCCCAGCCAATTCCACACCTAACGTCCGTTAGAGCGAAGAATTAGGTATAGGTAATAAATCTACCGACTCGAGGGATATGTATTGCAATTTTAGGCGACGGTTGTTATTGCAATTTTAGGCTACAGGCTGACAACATGTCACTATAGTGATACACGACTTATCTGCAATGATCCACCCTCAAACATTTGTCAGACGTGGCGATAATGGTTGGATACAGTGATTTGTGTAATACATCTACCATAGTATAATAGTGAAAGACACGCAACTTTTTGCGTCAACGTCGGTTTTCAACGTCCCCATATTTAACTTGCTCGCGACAGACAGACACATGCGTTACGGTTGCGCTAAAAATGCGGAGCAGTGGACATCAAGAGTGGGGACCGCCTCAGAGGCATAGACAATGCAGATATGTCCAAAACTAGTTCAACTAGCGCAACGGGAGAGCCGACGTGAATAATTTCATAGGGCATTACGTGAATTGAAGCCATTGCCAGAAGCGAACGTGTGCCGTTTTTACAAAGATGGCCGACGTCTGGATGCACTGTTGTGATACTTATTTTAAACGTGATTTTGAACGCGCCTTTTAAAATCGTGATGCTTGAGTTTTAGAAGCGAAAGAAGTACGCCAGGAACGTGGCAAGTAGAAGGAAATAGTCTCCGCCTACCCCAACGGGAAAGAGACGTGATTTATGTATGTATGTATGCTTGTGTTTTACTAAATTGTTTTTGGTGCAGTTTAAACCACACTTCAACATTTGGCAACACATGAAGTAAAACTTTCATCATAATACCTATCCTAAATTAAACATGTAGAATCCAAGTACTTACCTAGTTTCTAGAAGAGTTAGAAGGTCAGAACACTCAGAACTCAAGTGTGTATCCGATGCGGAATCAAGCCAGTACATTTTTAAAAAGACTGAAAAATAATATTCCAAGTTCCACTGCTGAACTTACTATCAATGATGTACTAGACACTTACAAATAAATCAACAACATACATACATACATACATAAATCACGCCTTTATCCCATGCGGAGTAGGCAGAGCGTTAACGATCGTAAACTTACGGTCATTATCGCCACCTCTGATAAGTATTGACGGCCCTTTCAGATAATTCGTGTCGCCTAAAATTGTAATACACATGAAACCCTCGACTCCCTTAGTTGCATTTTACAACACCCGCGGTAAGTGGGGTGATGCTATTCAAAGCAGCATCACACGGCAAATAACAATGTTGCTGGATTAATATGCATTATCGTAACGAATAGCAAACCGATTACTAAACATAATCGGGTAGATAACTTTGCGTATCGCAGCAACGAGTTATCCGCAAAAGGCTAATAGCGGAGCTCGCGTTCATCTTTAAGAGGCAATTAAGCTACTTTATTTCTTTCATTAGATCGCTACTCTGAAGTTTATTTATGGGGGGAAGTTTCGACGCTTGCCAGAATAGTAGGGAGGTGGAATTTATTGGAAGTGGAACGGATCTTCTTCTTTTCGTGTGGGACACCGAGTCGTCCAACGACCTGATGAACCCTAGTGTCAGAATTTTTCAACCGCCTTCTACAAGTAGCAGGCTTCTGACATGGTTGTGTAATGACCGCCGTCTAAGTGATCATAGACAGCAACCGGGACCTACGGCTTAACGTGCCATCCGAAACACGGAACCATCTTACTTACGGACAATCGGGTGGTTTAGCCCGCAATGTCCTAACCAGACTAGGAACAAGTTCACAAAATTATAAATATCAACTTTGTGAGTGACCCACCGAGAATCGAACCCGGAACCTTCTGCGTCAAAGGCAGTCGCACTACCATTGCGCCACATCGGTCTGATAAGGGTCGAGGAAAGAGTTGTCTGTTGTAGCAAAGAATGTTGGATTGGTACCAACTGTACCTGTAATGTTAAAAGAAAAAAGCTAAAAACTTGATCAAGTTAAAAAAAAAAGTATTGGTGTTTTATGTAGACTCCAAATGTAGATATTACTAAAGCATAAGTCTCGTAGTTTTCTTTATGACAACGCTGCTTGTACCCAGGTTAGAAAATGTATTGATTAATCTAGGAAGATCGTTTTTGAAACCTGCTCTAGCATACTAAAAAGATTGTTACCTCAAACTACTTACCTAAATTTACATAACTATGTACATAACTACTATTTGCTTCTGCCTTATGATAAGTTTAATTAGAAATCACTACTCTAGCCAAATGAGATGCTTAATCAAAACTTAAACTTGCGTTTGAAATAAACTAAATAGTTTTTGAGCAAAAGTAGTCGTCTAGAACTTTCCATTCTGCACAATGTTTTATGGCACCTTCAGTGGTAATTCGATTTAAATACTGCTGTTTTACGATGCAAACAAAAGATGCAAAGGTGCAAGTACAAAAAGTTTAATTAAAGCGTAGATAAATAAATCTTGACAAAACAATTTAATGAATTCTCAAACTCCCGAGAAGATCGTTGTACAGGATATCTACAATAACATTCCAACAAAGAAGAAACTGAAGTAGCTTTGAGCTTAAAACAATGCAATGTTAGAAGGAATTACGCTGTTCCTACAAAAAGTCATGTACCGAACACATCAACAATTTCATGCGTTTCTCACGAAACGTTAGTTCCGCCCGATGTTAGACTGTCTCTCGAATACTAATAAGTTAATCTTTTATATCACGTTTTCGTGAAACAAAGAGATGTGGACGACGATGAGATAAAACGCACCAGCTCGCTTGACCCGCCACTAGTTGCGAACATCCAGTTCTTTGGAAAGAGTTGAAGGGGAAAGGGGAGGTGTGGGGGCTCTTTGATCTGGTTTTGAATTGCCGGTGGTCGAGTGTGAGCCTGTATTAAGCAGCAGCGGAATTATGAAGCACATGCTCTTTGAATACTAAACGGCTATTTTGAAAAGGTCGGTCTGGTATGGGCAAAACGCGCATGGAAGCGGCTCGTACAAAGAACCGGGTGTGACTAATGCCGGAGTTCTTTCGATTCTCGTATATTCATATGATAATAAAGTGTTAAAAAATTAGACGGCCAATGATGGACTGCAGACAAGTCAATGACTTTTTAATTGCTTAATTTGGATACAGAAACAATTATGTACAATATGGATGATGAGTTAAATTGGTTTTGTTTAATTGGAAATTGGTTCGGCAGTAAATTTTATGCTGAATTTAACTCTTTCTGTTTTTAACGATTGTTGGCTCGCTTGAAACCCTCAAATTTTATTACGTAGTTCTGGGAGAACCCTTAATCTTAAGGTGCGTATCAACAGGTTGATAAATAAGGAAGCTTAACTGACGAAACTGCCGAGGAATTGCAAATTCAGTTAAGGCCGCCGTCTCGCTTTGCTAAACTACTAACTCAACCGTTTGAGGATGTTTGAGGAGGCGCTCGCCCCCCTGCATAAATACGTTCAGAATTCATATTGAAGGTTGCTCTACTTAATTATTTTCAAAAACACTTTTGGTTTTTTCGTGATATGAATACCTTTATTATATTATATTTACTGCTACCGTGGTCTGAGCGTTGGTCTCAGGATCCAGAGGTTCTTGGTGGAACGCACAAAGTAGATATTTTTTAATTTGTGGATTTGTTTCCAGTTTGGTCAGGTTATTGCAGGCTAGACTACCTAATTGTCCATAAGAAAAATGGTTGCGTGTTTTGAAGGGCACGATAAGCCGTTGGTCCCGGTGAATATCTATGATCACAGAGACGGTGGGCATTACACAACCATATAAGAGGCCTGCTCGTAGTAGTAGGCGATTTAAAAACTAGACACCAGGGTTCATAGGGTCATTCGTTGTCTCGGTGTCCCACAAGACAAGAAGAAGAAGAATACGTATATTTATTTCATGGCATTTCTGACACCAGGTTTCATCAGGTCTTTCGTCGTCTCGGTATTCCACATAAGAAGAAGGAGATAAATAAATTTCATACTTACAAAATTTTGACATTTTAATGTTAAATTTAGAAAACAGTTGATATAAATTCAAACAAAAGAACTTCTGTAATTACAAATGTTTATTAATTATATATAAGTTTTTACTTATAATTTATATTATAAGAACATTTTACTAGAGTTAATTGGTTCTCGCATTGAACTTATTTTTTTCGTGTGGAGTTAATTGCCCAAAGGTGATCTATTTTGGGATTGCTGTTGTTTTTTCTTTTCTATTGCAGTCATTATATATGGTGGGTCTTTTATTGGCATAGACCGTTCAATGCGTGGATCAATTAACTCTGGTAGCAGACAATCGAAGAAAAACTTCGTCAAGGGGGGTAGCATTTTTGTTTTCCAAAATTGTTCATCTCTTTCTATATATTCTACTTTCATAGGTTGATTTGTACCGGTCCACACTGCAAACACGCAAATATTTTGTTCAGTTACTTCTAATTGACCTTGAATTTGGTAGTAGTAGTTATGGTTTTTATCAACTATAAATGTTTTTTTGTTGTTGTTATATTTCCAAAATGAAATTTTCTTTTCTTTAATTGCATTATCAGGGTTCATATCTTTGGCAGCAAGGAGACATTTAACCTCCACGACACCCGTTTTTCCTTCGTTATCCTTATAAATACCATCAGGGGTAGCTGCCAAAAAACAGTATTCCTTGTGAACGAAAAGTCCACATTTTGATATTTTTATATTTTCCTGATGGGAAAATCGGGATCGGGAAAATATAACAAGTATAAAATTTAAAAAAACCTTTTTTAAAACAAGCTTTTATTATTTAGTTTTGTATGGAAGTACTCATCAAGACGAATCAAATGAGCCCAAACTCGATGGGGTTGCATCATTTAATTAGGGAGTTCCTTTAGCCACCTTCCAGCTCCATCGTCAGATCAGCTCTGTGTCATAATCAGGGGCGTGCGGTCCATAAAGGCATAAAAGCACTGCTTACCCTGCGATTTTCATTAATTCATTAAATTCATTAATTCATTTAATTCATTTTAATTTTTATTATCTTAGAACAACACTTTATCGTAAAATGGAACGCAATCACTGTTACGCGCCACTATTGGCTGAATATCTCTCAAGTACGAAATGTCAATCTAAGAAAATGGACTCGCCCGCTGTTTCGCGCCACTATTCGCTGAATCGAAATGTCAATCAGACAAGGTGGACTCGCCCGCTGCCTAAAAGTATGAATGTGTGAAATCAACGTAACTACATTGTAGGTGTGACCTTTCTACACACACAAATGTTGCTATGGTGCAGTAGTAGTAGTTTTTTGTGTGGCGGAGTATGAAAGCTCAAGAGGCACTGTGGGGCCAATTCTGGCGCGCATCGTCTAAAGCTAAAGCTAAAACTAATTCCTAAATTTTACGCGGATTTTAATCTTAGCTAAACCATTAGCTATTCCAAAACTCTCATCTTACTAAATTTAGAATGGTTTTAGCACCCTCTAAATTGTGTGTTACCATTTTAAGAATCTGGTGACCGAATGAATTAATGATATCGATATTAATTCCATAGTTTATTAATTTTTATGATTAAATAATACTTTTTTATGACCTTTCACACGTTTTCATATTTATTTTTTTGTAAAATTATCAAGTTTCTCTCCATATTTTACATAATTTTCGCGGCATTTGACAATTTACTGCTATCTGTGCTATAATTTTTTTAAAGTGGTCATGGAATTGCTGTCATGATGACATGACTTCTTTCCTGTTGTAGTAGATAAAAGAAAAGCCAGTAAAAGAAGAAGTAAATTAAAATCGTGTGCCGCACCAGCTCGAAAGAGGTCCAACATAGGCAATGCTGGCTGAATATATGCACGCCAACATGGGATTAGCCCGAGGTAAGTATGTTTGCGTACTGAAACTGTTAGCGGATGTTTTCATACTTCTGAATTTTACCTATTTTGAAACATGGCTATATGTTATACATATAATTCTTCTGTTCTTTCAGGAAACACTGCTAGCCCAGAAATTTAACATTAATACATTTGTTCATAGCTTTACACATTTATCTTTTTCAAATTCCAGATTTGGTCACAGTGGGTGCAGAAAGTAAATACGAAGTACAGGAGAGACAGAGACCAGTGCCAAGGAACTAGAGGGCGTCCGGCTACTGTGAAACCATTAACTGACATAAACCTCAAAGTGTTGGAGGTGGCCGGCAGAGCAGCAGTTGATGGCTTTGCTAACCTAGAAACCCTTTTGGTAAGCTTATAATCTTGTAGGTAATCAATTATAATGTTTCGACCTTTGTAGCGCAGGGGCGCAGCAGTTTGCTCAAATTACAGAGATGCCATGTTCAAATCCCGATGAGACAACATAGTGATTTTTCGCTTTGTGTGTGTTGCTCAGTTTGGATAACCTTATTGTACAAAAATAAAGATGATACAGTGCTTTGGATGGCACATAAGCTGTCGGTCCCGGTTGAAAAATCACGTCAGAGGCTTTAAGGCAGTTTCGAAACTATCTCCAGGACTTGTGAGGTTGATCGACTTTAAGGTCCACTCACTTAGATAAAGATCTCATACTGTATTGAGACTAATTTTTTTTTGTTAATCAATGCATTTATGTTAAAAATATTTTGTATTACAGAAATGATTAAGATATATTTGTTACATTCTAGGTTCCCTCTGCACCTATCACAGAAGATGCAGCTGCGGATGCACTGCCTGTACCGGTCCAGCCTCTATCTGCACCCACGCAGGGCCCAATTCGGCATACACCAGTTCCGGAGCCATAACAACCAGATGTCCAGCTTGCAGATGCTCTTCAATCTTCCAACCCAGGTCCATTCCGATTGTTAGGTACCAGTACTAGACTTAGTACTGATATTCAGCAGTCGAGGTCACATACCCATCATAATCACCTCACAAGACGTCAGCGAATCCGACCAGCTCACTTGTTAGCTTGAGCATTAGACTAATGACCAGTAGAAACAATGAATGGTTCCGGTCCACAATGGCACAAGCTGCTGACGCCTTGGCCGCTGCCATCCGGGATGCAGGTCAAACAATTGCATCAGTAATACTGACAACAGTACGGGTGAAAATTGAGGAGCATCTGGAGGAGAATTTCGATGATGTTGTACATTAATTTAAAATGTGTGTCATAACTAATATTTTAGATTATATATAACCTATTGATTTTTTTATGTCTGAATACTAGATTATCACAGTTTGATAATTTTTTCATGTGATTATTAGATTAAGTATAATGTGATGATTATTATTAGGTAGTGTTCTGTGTTTATTAGTTTCTTATGTCTTGATTATGCTTAGCATGGCAAAATTGTATTGTTAAAACTTGAAATTATAACTTTTATTATTATTATATTAGCCTATAGTGTCCCACTGCTGGGCAAAGGCCTCCCCTCTCTCTTTCCAGGCTTTCCGGTCTGCGGCTGTTTCGGACCAGTTCGGATCATATTCGACCAAGTCATCCCGCCAGCGCTTTTTAGGTCTCCCTCTGCGGCGACGCTCTTCTGGAGTATAATCTGTGGCTATTTTGGCCCACCTTTCCGAGTGCATTCGGCACACATGTCCAGCCCAATCCCACTTGAGCTTAGCAGCTTTCTTTCCGACGTCAGTAATACGAGTTGTGGAGCGAAGGGTTGTGTTTCTGACGCGATCTGTCCTTTTGACACCTAGTATGCTCCGCTCCATTGCTCGTTGACATGCCCCAAGTCGGAAATTATAACTAACAATAGTTTAAGTTCTTATAATTGTTGATTATTTTATTTCTATAGTCTGATTAGATTATAACATGTTGATTTATGTAAGGAATATTGTTACTCCCTATTTTTAAACATAGTTGTAGTCACAGCATGACGTTGTAACTGGTTGAAAACTTTGAACTCTACGTTTATCAACCAGTCATAACATAATTGGCTTATAGCTGGTGCATAGATGCTGGTGTCAACAATGTCCTAAGTTACCCGCTAGTCTCATTTTCACCCATTTGACTGTACCTATGAATGTGATATGATTTTATTGTTTTTATTGTCTGATTGCCACATAACATACTAATTAATGTAAGCAATAAACAAATACTTCAAACATGAAACTTCTTCTTCGCTTATGCTGTCCCAGCTCATTAGATCACATTCTCAAAATGTTATGTGTTACCTCCGACACAAAAAGAGGGGAGTTATAAGTTGATGTGTGTCTGTGGTATCGTAGCTCCTAAATGGATGAACGGATTTCGATTCTGTTTTTTGTTTGTCTGGAGAGTGTTAGCTATGTTTCCAAAATATTGGACCTGCCGTTTGAAAGATATGAGTGAAACCAGGGATGAAAAATATATTTCTTTGAAATATACCTATATACAGGGTGACTGGAAAATTGATGCATTCCTTTCAAGGGATGAACCAGCTCATGAAACTGAACAACTTTCCCCATGGAACATAGGTCGAAATATGAAAAAAAATTTTGGTCCTCCCATACAAATTGACTTAGTCGTCGGTCGGTAATTTTGTATCGTCGTCGTCGTCGTCGTCGTCGTCGTCGTCGTCTCAGCCGATAGACGTCCACTGCAGGACATAGGCCTCCCCCAAGGATCTCCACGATGATCGGTCCAGCGCCACCCGCATCCAGCGGCTTCCCGCGACCTTCACCAGATCGTCGGTCCACCTTGTGGGAGGCCTACCTACGCTGCGTCTACCGGTCCGTGGCCGCCACTCGAGAACTTTCCGGCCCCAGCGGCCATCGGTCCTACGAGCAATATGCCCCGCCCACTGCCACTTAAGTTGCGCAATCCTTCGAGCTATGTCGGTGGCTTTGGTTCTTCTCCGGATTTCCTCATTTCTGATTCGATCGCGGAGAGAAACTCCGAGCATAGCCCTTTCCATTGCCCTTTGAGTGACCTTGAGCCTTCTTATGAGGCCCATTGTTAGCGGCCACGTCTCAACTCCGTAAGTCATCACTGGCAACACGCACTGATCCCAGACTTTTGTCTTGAGGCACTGCGGTAGTTGTTGAGAAGAGAAGATGTTACGTAGCTTCCCGAACGCTGCCCAGCCGAGTTGGATTCGACGATTGACCTCTTTCTGAAAGTTGGACCTACCCAGCTGGACTATTTGTCCCAGGTAGACATACTCGTCGACAACTTCCAGAGTAGAGCCCCCAACTGTCAGAGTAATGGGTGCAACAAGAGAGTTTGACATAACCTTGGTCTTGTCCATGTTCATTTTTAGACCCACTTGTTGGGAGGCTCTATTGAGGTCATCGAGCATTGTACCGAGGTCCTCCAGGGTTTCCGCCATGACCACGATATCGTCGGCAAAACGAAGGTGAGTCAGATACTCGCCGTTGATGTTGATGCCAAGTCCTCTCCAGTCCAAAAGCTTGAAGACGTCTTCCAGTGCTGCTGTGAACAGTTTCGGTGATATTACATCTCCCTGTCTCACTCCTCGCTGCAACTGGATAGGTTTCGAGTCCTGGTCCTGAAGTCGAACTGACATGGTGGCGCTTTCGTACAAGGACTTCAACACTTCGATATACCGATAGTCAGCTTGGCACCGCTGAAGAGACTGAAGTACGGCCCATGTTTCGATCGAATCGAAGGCTTTTTCGTAGTCCACAAACGCGAGGCAGAGTGGTTGGTTATACTCTTCAGTCTTCTGTATAACTTGCCTCAGCGTATGAATGTGATCCACGGTGCTAAAGCCTTTTCGGAAGCCGGCTTGTTCGGGAGGCTGGAAGTCGTCGAGCCTGCGTGCGAGACGATTCGTTATGACTCTTGAGAACAGCTTGTAGACATGGCTCAGAAGCGTGATGGGTCTGTAGTTCTTCAGCAAAGACTTATCGCCCTTTTTGAAGAACAGCATCACCACGCCTCTGTGCCATGCCTGTGGCGTTTTGCCCTCGAGTATGACAGAGTTAAACAATTTCTGCAGTGCTTTAAGTATCGGTTTACCACCGGCTTTCAGAAGCTCTGCCGTAACTCCATCATCACCCGGCGCCTTGCTGTTTTTTAGCTGTTTCAGAGCCATACTTACGTACATACGTAATTTTGTATGGGTGGGCCAAAATTATTTTTTTCATTTTTCGACCTATGTTCCATGGGGAAAGTTGTTCAGTGTCATGAGCTGGTTCCCTTGAAAGGAATGCATCAATTTTCCAGTCACCCTGTATATATGTTGGGTATCAAATGAAAGGTATAAATAACGTATACATCACGATTACGATCACCATTAATCAAGTTTTATCAAATGGGTTTAGAAGTTATTAAGTTATTGCACTTCAAACTAGTTCAAATTGACGTATTTACATACAGTTTAATTTTAAGCGGCACGTCTGGAGGTCCCGGCTAAAATTAGCGATGACAGTTCTAATTTCATCCTAAAGTGACCATCCTTCTATAAATATTCAAGAATGAAGTACTCACTAAAGACGAGGCTGTATGGTCTTAAGACCTATGCCTGTCCAGAATGGACGAAAGAACAAAAAAGTGGCCACCCTATGAGTAAAATTAGCGATGACAGTTCTTATTTCTTCCAAAAATGGCCATCCTAGAATAGCTTTTGAGCCGCTAAGTCTAAATTGAGTTTAAAATTTAAAATTAGAAACGTCATATTCAATTTAGTCCTGTCATTTGATTTTGACAGATATTTTAGAATAACAAACGTGTTTAGGGGCTGTCAACTAAAGCTAATTATATTTAGCGGCCACTCAGAATTAGCCCCCTACCTTAGCAACATTTCAACTACAAAACCAAACGAATTTTAAAAAGTAAATCACCATAGTCATCCG
This sequence comes from Keiferia lycopersicella, assembly GCA_029255805.1. Lineage (NCBI taxonomy): Eukaryota > Metazoa > Arthropoda > Insecta > Lepidoptera > Gelechiidae > Keiferia > Keiferia lycopersicella. The sequence continues at coordinate 3,254,203 of JARACZ010000024.1, forward strand.
CTCGCAAAACGTGCGTGGTGCGTGGGGGGTTTTAGTGCGTATCCAAAGTACGTGTATTTACAAATTGCAAATAACCTCCATTATTTGATGCGTATTGTTTACTAATTGTTTTCGTTGTTATTTAAATTGTAGTAAAATTTTGTATTATGGTTATTTGGTGTTATGGTTCTTTTTGACAAAATAAGAATGAGGTCTGTGTTGAAATAAATTTATACAGATGACATGATTGTGTTTACAAAAAGGGCACCAGTTTTTGTAAAAAGTTTTATCATAATGTGATCTGTGTGCGATAGAAGCAGAGATGGATGTATACCCGATTTGGAAATGACACTCACAAGAAAGGTACTTGCAAATTGGCTCGCGATGTTTTGTGAATAAGGTACCAATATAGTTAGATAATTTTGTTTGTTTATTAATGTGACGTTACATAAAAAAATTTGAAAAGCATCTTTGTTTTACCTACTGCCTACCCAGTGATGAAACCCTGTGCACGCCACTGGTCATAATAATATTGCATTGTCATCCGATTTATACATGTATGCCAAATTTCAGCTCAATCGGAAACCGGGAAGTGGGTCAAATTTAAATTGCAAGATTTGATTACAGACAGACAACGGGACAGGTGAAACTAAAAAATAAAAGCTTGTAAAAATATCAAAATGTGGACTTTTAGTTTACGAGGAACAGTTTTTTGGTTGCTACTCCTGACGGTATTCATAAGGATAACGAAAGAAAAACGGGTGTCGTGGAGGTTATATGTCTCCATGCTGCCAAAAATATGAACACTGAAAATGCAATTAAAGAAAATAAAATTTCATTTTGGAAATGTGACAACAACAATATTCATAAGTTGATAAAAATCTTAACTACTGCTACTAAATTCAAGGTCAGTTAGAAGTAACTGAACAAGATATTTGCGTGTTGCAACCTATGAAAGTAGAATATATAGAAAGAGATAAACAATTTGCCGTGTGATATCGGCTTAGAATGTTATCACCCCATTTTCTACCCATCATGTATCATGTATCACAATTTAAGGCGACAGGCTGACAACCTGTCACTATAGTGATACATTAATTTTCTAAATCACCCACAAATAGTATGTCGAACGTGGCGATGATGGTCGTTTTTACGGCCGTTCACGCTCTGCCTACCCCGAAAGGGATAAAGGCGTGATTTGTGTATGTATGTGTATGTAGATAAACCATTTTGATAAACAAAAATGATTTTCTACGATTGTCTGCTACCAGAGTAAATTGAACCGCGCATTGAAAGAAATGCTCTATGCCAATATAAGACCCACCGTATATACCTAATGGCAGCACTATTGCTGGCAGCACTATGACTAAAGAAAAAACACCAACAAACCCAAAAAAGAGTACCTTTACTTACGACAATTAACTCCACACGAAAAAATAAAGTTCAATGCGAGAAGCAATAAACTCTTGAGAATGCGTGAAAAAATTTGAGATTTAATATTCACGTTAAAATATCTATAATTATTAGATCATAGATTTACCTCAAATTTAACTACATACTTAACTTACAACAATATTTTATGCCTGTAGTATTAGTATTAAGCATACCTTATTAGTCTGTTCCTTTTCATCACTTCAACCTTTTTCCTATTTTTCTTTTTGCTGACGCAAGGATATTTCTTCTTTTTTCTGTCCATTTTTTCCCGGTTACTTCTGTTGCTAATAAATTAAAATTTGGCAAATGTAAAACAATTGATATAATACCAGACGCAAAACATATTCAAATATAAATTCACCATTAATCTAACACACTAAGAAAAGAATTAATAAGTAAGGTCTAAAAATATTAGCTGCAAATATTTTACATCTACATCTTATATACCAGGAAATGAAAATTAATTTAAGTAGAGCAACGTTCAATTCAAACTCCGGTCATAAGAGCCGTGCGAGCGAAAGAGAGTACCTGTGCGAGCGAGAGGTCAAACAACCTTGAGCAACACCCCACACGTCCGAACGCCGAGAAATCTCAGCGAAACTGAGGAAATTATCGCACGTCTTTGGTTTATAAAAGGCATAAAAGTAACATCGGGTAAAAAATACGTAAAATATCTTTTTATTTCATGGTTTTTTTTTCATTGACTTACAAATAGTTGATTATCATGTGGTTGTAAGTGAGACTTTGCTACTCTTTTAATTATAAAAGTTAAAAAATTGTAAAGTCAGTGGTAAAATTCACAGAATTACAACTTTAAAAACTCGTGGAATAAGGAAATAATAACATTTCTCAAAAAAGTGACCAGATAAGATTAATTTCGATAATATGAGAATAAATGTTATCTGATTACTTTTCTTGATTTCTTTATAGTTCTTGAGTACTAAGGGCTTCAATAAGACCCTTTGCGCGTATCACCTAAACATAGGTATGTTCAGCGCCTAATAAAAGCATTAATTTAAACACCAAAATTAAATTAAAAATACCTATCGGGGCTCTGAAATCCTATACTTTTAATAAATGTAAAACGTATTTCACTTATTGCTCTTTGAATAGCGATAAGAAAATATTTATTTGCTGTAAATTCTGCGAGACCACAACTTTTTGCGAGACTTGGCCCTTAACCTTTTTCAATTCAGTAAGCGTTAACTTTCGGCACGAGCCAAACGAGCACTTATTGAGTTAGTATTAAGCTAAAGATTTATTCAAAACAGTACGACCATTTACAGAAGTGCCGGAGTCCATACAAATGAGGGTGGAACAAAATTTGTACGTGTTTTTGCTGCTTATTTAGTATTTCTGATCTTTTCTAACAAGGAAATGGCAGTAATCATTTTGGCTGAAGTAGTTAAAAGGCAATGCGTCAGTAATAAGTATAATAACAAAGTATACATTCTATAGCTTTTCGGTAATGAGGTTTCTTTTATGTATTAGGCGGATCGCATACTTGACGCACGAAAGAGCGCAAAAATATCGCAGCGGTCTGTCAGATCCATACTAGAAATGTCAATTCCCATACTAAAACCGCTCAACCACTATCGACGCGGCGCTATCGCAGTGTCGTCCGCCGAGTGTGGTTTTAGTATAGTGACGTTTCTAGTATGAATCTAACAGACCGCTACCATATTTGCGCTCGGTCGTGCGTCAAGTGTGCGATCCGCCTTATAGGTACTTAACGATGGTTGAGTATGAATGCAAATTCGTGGAAGCCGACAAAGCAAAGATAATCTTTTGAATCACTTCGCATGACACACGGCTCAATGCCATCAATTTCCACTCTAGCCTCATTAGCAGCATCAAAATCTGCTTCGCCATTACCACGAAATACCGCCACAAAATTTTTAGTAACTTGACCATAATTTCATTCAACATCATTACCTTCAACAGTAACGCTGAGTCATACTAAACAATTACATCTAATGAATTGTCTAATTTCTTGTTCTGTGCATTGACGGCATATTAATAGCTCCAGTCTGTTTGTATGGTATTCCATGGTGCTTGACGTGTACCTATTTATACTTACCTATATTATAATACGGTACCTATACATCGATCGGTGCTACGATATGGGCTTTTGAATTCGACTCATACGCTTCAAGAGTTTTGAGACCGTCAGTTTATACTGTTATTAAAATATCAATCTTCACTAACGATAAACGATCTGCATATTAGATCTTATATAAGTATTTATGTGTGAATACCTTGATATGTAATTCTTTATATTAAACACCTGTTAAATTAGTAGTATACGCAACTATCGTATAATTAGGTGGCCTCAGAATATGAGTGTCTGTTCATTACACAAGCCACAGACGAGTTTGACAAGAGCATTCAAAATGTATATGCAGTAGCATACACTATTTTATGAACAATTTAAAAATTATAATATTAAAAACTCTGGAAAATTAACAAAATGCCTTGAATGAATGACAAAATGATTTCTGGTCTCGTTCACTTGGGAAGGCCTTGACTTCGTCTCGTCCTTCCAATATTACTCGACCATAAATTGGTCATTTTTTGGCTACTGCCGTAATGTACTATTATTGTCCTGAATGTATTCTTATTACTGGGCGTAAATTTTTGTGTAATAAAGCAATTTTTTTTTTAAATTTCAGTATAAGTAAATTAAATTATCTTTTTAAAGTATTCTTGAAGTTCCTTACAGCTGTATTTAGGGAAAAACCCGTTTAACTAACTAATAAAGACTTTTACTAAAATTAAAAAACTTAATTTTCGTTCATGTCTGACCTATAGAACAATCGACTATACTGAAATTAAAAAAGAGTAAAACATTCCCACCATAAAATCGCCTTCAACAATTGCGTTATAACAACATAATTTCTCTTTATTTTTATAACCCTATATAAGATACCGAGTCTTTAATACACCGCGTCATTACCGACACTCAGATCCTTGCTGCAATGCAACTACAAATAAAAATACAACTCCATCATTCTACCAGGCTAGTGGGTTATTCTGAATCGTCTGGACTCTAGCAAGAAACTATGAAGATCAACAAGATCATCAAGATAACAAAATCGATGAAATACAATACAATACAAATCTATTTATTTCCAAATAATTATTACATTTTATTACATTCATATAAAAGGCATACAATTAGGCCGATTAGGCGATGAAATGTAGTGCCGGTAAAGAGGAGATAAAATGAAATTCTCTAATGAAATACTGTGAAATACTCTGAAATATACTATTGAAATACTCTGCATCAAAATATGTTGTGTAGTTTTACAGATTTAAACATACATACAGACAGACGCGAAAAGCGACTTTCCTATATTTTATGTAGTGATTTTGCTCATTTATTTATACGGAACCCACGCAACAAATAGGACAACTGTGCAATTTTATTCTGGTTCTCAGGTAACCTTACCTACCTTGCTTTCACAGTTTTTTGGCGGCTGTTTTTTGAACTTGTTTGAGGGTAAAATTCGCTTTTACGGTAAATCAGTCTCCAAACGAATCCTTTTGAATTAGAATAAAAAAACTTGTTTCCAAACCTAAACTGATTAAGGGTCGAAAAGTTTTTAGCCCTTTGCCGTTAATATGGGTCGTAAGACTATTTTTATTGAGACATCAGTTTTTTAGATTTAGTGGATTACAGCGGGCACAGCCGCTGACGCAGGCCGCTAGTTTTTTATATAAAGTTTACATTTTGGCAGAATCACATTGGAATGATGAGAATATGCCTCTCCTCGAATCAATTGGCTGGAGTAATGAAGACATTACTGTCTGTAGCCGGCGATATCTATCTCGGCAGATAATCGCTTGCATCACGATGTGCGGTACTGTTCGCAGAATAAGTGGCCGTTTCTTTTTTTTCAAGAACGTTTTTTTTTTATTCTGTTGAAACGCTAAGGGCTTGGGAATGTTTTACTGTAATATGACGGCTTGTATTCGCTGTGTCTGATTGGTGTTGTTCTTTTTTTATCGACGTCGCGTCACATTTCGGTTTTACTTTAATCGTCATCACTATCCCTACATAGTATAAAGAAAAGTCGCTTTTCGCGTCGGTATGTATGTATGCTTAAATCTTTAGAACTAGGTACCTACACAACGGATTTTGATGCTATTATTTTTTAATAGTGATTCAAGGGAACGGTTATATGTACTTATATTACTTGCCGGAAAAATTACTTATTCCTACGGGAAAATGAGTTACAGCGGGCGGAGCCGCTGGGCAGGCCGGTACTGTTTCATATTTGTACTTTCAATAAATCATTGACTGTTATTATTTTAACAAGAGTCTTATTCTTATATGTATATTTCCGATATAATAAAAACTTCTATTAAGCCCATTTTATCCCCAAACAATGTTTTCATATCGTTAACAGATTTACAAATTCTATAATCTTCATTTGCAAATTTACTTACACTCACATACGACAAAAATCCATTAAGTATATTCGTTTTCCTTTTATATGTTTATCTATACCCTTTGGGTTATCCGAAATTTCATATAATAAAATGGCAGGTGAATTTAGAATAAGAACATCAAAGGAACCCTGCTCTTCCCAAAATGTAAACGTAGGTTTACGTACAAAAATATGTTTAAAAAGATGCAATAATTTACATAAAATATATGAAAATAGAGGTTTCGGCAGTAGGTACCTTTCTGTCAAATTTTGATAATCTTGGCTATCCTCATAACTGAAATAGCCTGAAAAGTGATGTTTATTGAATAACGCTGTTAAATAATTAATATCGAAATCCGGCTAAGTCCACAAAGGCAAAATTACGAGGTAAGGCTAATCCTCGATAATTTCAAAACTAGAAACTCCTGCCGGAGATAAAGATATCCTTTGAAGCCGAAACTAACTTTCTCTTTCCACAAGCTTATTAGTATTCGAAACAAAGTTTTGGGTCTTCGGTTTAGATTTGTATCTATCGGGTAATGTATGTACTCTATACGTGCTTTGAAACTCATTCAATTTACCTGTTGTTTTGTTCTGATGTTCACTTTAAGGGGTTTAAGCGTTTGAAACGATTATATTTGAATATTTGTGATAATCGTTTTGGCATTGATGATAATATTATTTTCTCTAATGCTTGAGGTCGAGTTCTTCCAATTATTTAAGTACCTGAAGAAAAGTGGACACTTCATTCCATTACTATATACAATTGACATCAATAAAAGACACTTCAAAAACAAAAACACAATGAAAGAAAAGAAAGCCGAACCAGTTCCAACGCTCAAATACTCAACTTTTTCTGCGTATCACAAAAAGTATCCACGGACCCAATCCAAATTAACAGACAACTATGACAAGTTACAAGTGTTGTCGACAACTCTGACGATACCGTAAGCAAAAACACTCGAGTGACTTAAGTCGTGGGAACAGAGATGATTTTCGTTCATCTATGGATTGCAAAGAAGCTTTTTGAAGTGTGTGATATTGGAGGACCATTGAAGACTTTTGTCCATGATGTTACAGAGACAATGAGAAAGACAAAGAGCTCGAGAGTGGTCACTATTCTCAGTTCTTGGAGTTACACCGTTACTTTACGTGCCCGCCGTGTATTTGGATGATTATTGATATTTTAGTTAGGTAGTTCTGTCAAAGGCGGTATCTACGTATAATCATTTTGTCTCTGCGTCTTCTTTCCGCCTACCTTATTGGCTTTATGTTGTATAATTTGAATAAAATTAATTTAGCTGTTTCCGAAGTGAATTAGACTAGTCCTAGATTCTGTTCAAAGCTTTCATTGGGATTTTTTTTATATTTGCCTGCCTACTTGCTCATTTCTTAGCTCTTCTTCATACTAATTCGATTTACATACATATATCACGCTCTTATCCCTTACGGGGTAGGCAGAGCGTTAACGGCCGTAATAATACGGTCGCCGTCGCCACGTCTGACAAATATAGAGGGCCGGTTGAGATAATTTGTGTATCACTATAGTGACAGGTTGTCAGCCTGTCGCCTAAAAGTTGTAATACACTTGAAACCCTCAAGTCCCTCAGTCGCCTCTTACGACACCCACGGGTAGGAAATGGGGTGATGCTATTCTAAGCCGGCATCACACGGCAATTAATTCGATTTTGTACCATGTATCTCATTTGTAATAAAATAAAAATATTACAAAGCCAAAAAGCTACCGCATAACACATTAGCTACGTAACACACATTGGAACTGATAAAGCGATCAATACTACATTAACACCAATAAATATTAACAGCATTACCCATTGATTTATAATGGGAGATCAGTTAATAAATACACATCGTGACTAACCCACAGTTAGTTTATCACGAGGTAGGTACAGTCGGAAACAAAATCGGTCATCATATCAGCCCACATCTACCCACTGCTGAGTATAGGCCTCTTCTTTTTCTCGCCATCTGCGCCGGTCCTGTGCCTCCCGCATCCACTGTCTACCAGCAACGGTGGCTAAGTCATCCGTCCATCTAGCGGGTGGTCTGCCAACTGGACGCTTTTTTGTTCTCGACTGCCACTCTGTTACCGCCTTGGTCCACCGTCCATCTTCCCTACGAGCCAAGTGTCCTGCCCACCCCCACTTCAGTCTCGTGATTCGCTTCCCGACATCAACGACTCTTGTTCGGCGTCTTATCTCCTCGTTGCGAACACGATCCTGAAGCTTGATACCTAACATGGAACGCTCCATGGCTCTTTGTGCAACCTTCACTTTGTGCAAGCTCTCCCTTGTGAGCGTCCATGTTTCGGTACCGTAAGTGAGCGTGGGCAAGACACATTGGTAAAATGCAAAATATGTCGGTAAAATGCAAAATATGTCAAACCTCTCCTGTGCCTATTTCCAGACGTATAACTTTGGAATGAATCATCATCACATCATCATTATCAGATGTTACCACACACATCACATTACCACTGCTAGATATGTCTCTACTTCACTTCAAATTGGTGGCGTATGTATGTCATACATACCTACTTACTTATGTTAGCGAGAGCAATGCGTGCAAGATGTTTCAAGGTTTGTTGTATTTTACGGCACCAACAGCTTTATGTTGCTGTTTTTAATAATAGTAAAAAATTACCTTACAAATATCATGAAAAAACATAGTAAAATTTGTAAATATCTTTGCAGATTGTTCAATTTTTATCCTAATAATTATCGCCCAAGGGCTTGTCAAGAGTGGTAATTAATTCATTTTTCAAATTATCAAATATTAGATGATATTTAAATGTGACTTAACCTAGGATTCGGGCCAGGTTAGCCATCGGGTTGCAGAGGTCAGATCGCAGTCGCTCTGTGTAAAAACTTGGCTCCATGTCAACTCCCCTAAGATAGGTAGCCGACCCCGACAGAGAACGGTATAGGGCAAGGAGAATAAAATTATCAGTGAACATTTTTTTCTTGCTTAATTTTTTTTTGCAGACCGTACTAGAAGGGTGGAAATGCGATCGTGATCTGGTCCAGCGTGGATTTCCTTTGTTACTTGTATTTTGTCTTCATGATTTGTGTGCGCCACTTTTGCTTGAGTAACGACCTATGAATTTATAAGGAGAGTCCGATCTGGGGTCTAGAGATCGTTCCCTTTTGAGATGCAATTATCTGCAGCGCTAAAGATGAAGACAATCGGGCGGGATCTTGAAGATTAGAATTGTTGCCCCTCAGGCTATGTTTGTAATCTGATAGTAAAGTTTTTTTTTGGAGTTAGTTGCGTGGTCCTAGAGTGACCGCCGCGGATCGAATTGCTGAGTGTAAAAACTCTTCTTACTAAATAAATAAGCAACAAGGTTTACTATAGCTACCGCCGCGAATACCTCTTTCTACACACGGGCGTCACGAAATGATTTAAAAATAAAAATAATAATGATTGTGCAGAATCGCACCTTTTTGTATGATATGTTGTATTTTTTTATTACTTTTTTTGGACAAAATATTGTTTTTTGACTCTGTGTCATTATAAGTAGTCGTGCAAGAGAAAGTTTTAATTTTTTTTCGTTTCCTGACATGTGTTCATATGGGAAAGTTGTTCAGGACTATCAGTATTCGGGACGCTGACCTTAACACCCTGTATACGTCACTGGATTGAAATATTATGTATTTTTTTTTCTTAACGTGTCATGCCTGGTTTCATCTTACAAACAGCCCTTAAACCCAAATTTTCAAACCACTAAATCTAAAAAACTGATGTCTCAATAAAAATAATCTTCTTACGATCCAAATTAACGGCAAAGGGCTAAAAACTTTTCCATCCTTAAATCGGTTTAGGTTTAGAAACAAGTTTTTTTATTCTAATTCAAAAGGATTCGTTTGGAGACTGATTTACCGTAAAAGCGAATTTTACCCTCAAACAAGTTCAAAAGACAGCCGCCAAAAAACTGTGAAAGAGAGGTAGGTAAGGTTACCTGAGAACCAGGATAAAATTGCACAGTGTGTCCTATTTGTTGCGTGGGTTCCGTATGAATAAATGAGCAAAATCACTACATATTATAAAGCAAAGTCGCTTTTCGCGTCTGTCTGTATGTATGTTTGCTTAAATCTTGAAACTACACAACATATTTTGATGAAGGTTTTTCAATAGATAGAGTAAATCAAGAGGAAGGTTTTTATGTATAATACTTGCCGGGAAAACATTTTATTCCCACGGGAAAATGAGCTCGGCCCACAGTATCTTTTAAAAATGACTTTCTTATTGCCGTGTGATGCCGGCTTCATTTGCATCACTCCATTTCTTCCCGCGGCGGGTGTCGTAAGAGGCGACTAAGGGACTCTAGGGTTTCATGTGTGTTACAACTTTAAGCGACGGGCTGACAACCTCTCACTATAGTGACACACGAATCATCCAAAAGAGCCCATATTATTTGTCAGACGTGGCGATGGCGACCGTATTTTTACGGCCTTTAACGCTCTGCCTACCTCGCAAGGGATAAAGGTGGGTTATGTGTATGTTGGTATGTATGTATTTTTATCTTTCAAATATCTACTGTGTTCTTTATACCGTAAGCTACTGGGTGCAAGACGCCTCGAACTATTGTTTTTGACTTCAATAAATGAAATTGCAAATATTATCGATACGTTCAGCATCTACACTAAAAAATGTAAAAGAATCTCAAATCAGATATTTTTATTATTTTTTATGTTTGGTCCTTGGCATTAATAGCCTTTTTGACATAGAAAACTTCCACAAAAAGGGGTTGAGTGGTTTTCCTTTGTACTGGACCCTAAAAAGCTTTGTTGGCCTAATCTTTCGGATTACAGCATCCCAAACTCGTTTTTAGTTTTTTATTTCTATGATAATAATCAGATATGTTTCAATTTCAGTAACCGGATTCTGGGTATTATCAATAGGACGTAAATTTTATATGCGATAGACACTTAATATCGTATTTTCTCGCTTATATTATATTATGCCGTGTGATGCCGGCTTAGAATAGCATCACCTCTTTTCTTCCCGCGGGTGTTGTAAAAGGAAACTATGGGACTCGAGGGTTTCATGTGTGTTACAATTTTAGGCGAAAGGCTGACAACCTGTCACTACAGTGATACATGAATCATCTAAAAGGGCCCTCAATACTTGTCAGACGTGGCGATGAAGACCGTAATTTTACGGTCGTTAACGCTCTGCCTACCCCGTAAGGGACAAAGGCGTGATTTATGTATGTATGTATGTATAAGACATGTATATGTGTTGACATTAAAGATACGACATGTATATGTGTTGTTGTCACTTCCATTTGATGATGATGATGATGATGATGATGGTGACTTAGACTAGACACATCGAATTGCTATAGAATATTGTTTTTAACCTATATTTTAATTGTTTTTTTTTACCGCTTATTGTACACTGTAAAAGAAAAAGGACATAACATAAAAAAACAATACACAACAGGTGAACTTATTTCTAAAAAGAAATCTCTTTCAGCAGACCTAGGGTAGCCAGATGCTATAACTTGAGGCAGATACATACATACATACATATATCACGCCTGTATCCTTCGCGGGGTTGGCAGAGCAATAACGGCTGTTAAAATACGGTCGCTTTTGCCACGTCTGACATTTTTGAGGTTTGTTTTCCAAGGTTGTTTTAGAAAACATGTGTATTACTATAGTGACAGGTTGTCAGCTTGCCGTCTAAAAATTGTAATACACCATACACCACAATACTCTCGAGTCCCTTAGTCGCTTCTTACGACACCCGCGGGAAGGAGGTGGGGTGATGCTATTCTAAGCCGGCATCACACGGCACTTGAGGCAGATGACGTGTGCAAATAAATAATATTATAATAAATAATACCTATGTAATTAATATTAAAGTTACGTAATACACTACGTATATATACTACAAATAAATATATAGATATATAAGCACATATGACACATACAGATAATGCTCTGTCAATCGTTCTTTATGCGGATCGCACACGTAACGCACGACGGACTGCCAAAATATCGCAGCGGTCTGTCAGATCCATACTAGACTTGTCAATGCTCATACTAAAACCGCTCAACCGCACTCGACGCAGCGCTATCGCAGCGTCGTCCATCGATAGCGATTTTAGTATGGGGATTGACTTTTCTAGTATGGATCTGACAGACAACTGCGATATTTTAGCGGTCCGTCGTGCTTTAAGTGTGCGATCCTCCTTAAATATTGAGATAGAAGGCTGTTTAATCTTTTTTTCTCTAAGTTTTTCTGTCAAATAGCTCCTGCATTTTGGCAACAGTTACCATTATACCAAACAGTGTGGGTTCTCTATTCTTTCGCCGAAATTCCCTATGAATGTAGCTATTTTCGCTTACAATCCCAACATCATACAAGGGATTAAGGTTGGGAAGGTTTCCTTCATATTGTGAATGTTTTATACCGAGTTTTGCGCGACAATATCAACACAAGACTGCAAACATCGTGAATCGTTCGGTAACTTCAAGAGTAGGAAATTTTACATCAAAGATAACAAGAGTATTGGTGTATTACAATTTTTAGGCGACAGGCTGACAACCTGTCACTATAGTGATACACATGTTTTCCGAAACATCCTTAGAAAACAATACTCAAAAATGTCAGACGTGGCGATAGCGACCGTATTCTTACGGCTGTTAATGCTCTGCCTACCCTGCAAGGGATAAAGGCGTGATTTATGTATGTATGTATGTATGTATGTAAGATAACAAGAAATATTAAACATACATAAATCACGCCTTTATCCCTTACGGGGTAGGCAGAGCGTTAACGGCCGTAAAAATAAGATCGCTATCGCCACGTCTGACAAATATAGAGGGCCATTTCAGATCATTTGTGTATCACTATATTGACAGGTTATCAGCCAAAAAATTGTAATACACCTGAAACCCTCAAGTCCCTCAGTCGCCTCTTACGACACCCACGGGTAGGAAATGGGGTGGTGCTATTCTTAGCCGGCATCACATGGCAGAGAAATATTAAAACTGAACAAAAACAAAACAATTGTTGATATTAGAACATTATTTTCGAAAATCCGAAATACAAGAATGTTTCGCCAAAACCTTTTTTTAACCTAATTTGATCCGGATATAAGAAGATTGGTACCTAACCTATTTCATAATACTTGATGCGTGGGAAATTACAATATTTATTTATTATTTTTAGTCGTATTATTGTGTAGTATTATCATATTATTGTTATAAATATATATTTTAGCGCTCCGTCGTGCGTTAAGTGTCCAATCCACCTTCAGATATGTTAATCATTGACATTGTTTATTAATGAAACTGTACCTATTTTTCACAGGTAAGCACAACAGTACATTCTGATTGCGTGGTTCAGCGAGTCGTCAAACGACCCGGAAACAGTGGTGAGTAGATTTAAAGTTGTAATTTGACTAGTCTGTAAGGGGTCAGTCCTAACCTAGCTGATCTCTGTACTACTTCCTAGCCAAGCACGCTGCTCTCTTTCTCTTTTCGTGTGGGACACCGAGTCAACCAACGACCCGATGAACTAAGCTAAGCACTATAAATAATACACTTTTCTCTGGGTTTCAGTTGTATTGCTTTCCTTAGGTCTTATATAGTATTTCCGTAAACATTACGATAGCGGGTTTTAGAATTCGACTAGCGACATCTATTGTTCCGTCGTTAACAAGTCATTGTAAATAAGTGCATGTATACGTTTTTTTTTTAATTACACAATTACCTTCATCGCTATCACTACATAGTATAAAGCAAAGTCACTTTTCGCGTCTGTATGTATGCCTAAATCTTTAAAACTGCATAACGGACTACAATGCAGTTTTTTTAAATAGGTAGAGTAATTCAGAAGGAGTGTTTTTATGCATACTATTTGCTATGGGATGATACTTCTTACTTTAAATAATTTAAATAAGTATTACATTATTATTATTTTCTACAATGAATGTTCATAGCTTCACATATTATTTGGCTCTGAATAGCATTAAAATAGTACAAAAACATAATAAATATATCGTGTATCACGGTAAACAGGTTCGTGAAATGAGATACGAGTTGGTTTTAGTCAAAACAAAATCACAACTGCCTTTTGTTAGCAATCCACTCTTCGGGGTATCATATTTAGGAGGGATGTAAGTACCGTTCGCAAAAAAAGTAAAAGACTTAGAAGTGTTTTGTATTAATTCTTTTATGAGCCCTTTTTTGTACAAGGAACGCTTGCAGGATATTTATAAGAGTATTACTGGATAGGATGAGCTCAATTCTTTATTAACAATTTTCTTTTATTTATTTAATTGTTTATTCTAGACGCTGGATAGATGGCGCTGTGCTTGGTATGTTATCGCAAAGTTTGGAACGTAATATTTATTCATTGTTTTCTGAAACTGAGACTCGGACTTATTTGGAACAAAAGTGTTAGTGCGTGCCAGACTGTCAGTCAATGGTCTGACTGACCAATTAATCAAGACTGAAAAATCAAAAATAAAACCTCTTATTTTATAATAATTTGACGAGTGATTTATAATTGAAGATTGATGAATTGATTATAAGTGACGATGGTCTGTCAATTTCATGCAAATATTTTAATGAATTATTAAAATAAGTTAAAATACGACAAATTAAGATAATCAAATATACTATTCTGACACTACTGTTCATCGGGTTAAAAGACTCGGTGAATAAACGACGGTAAGTTTTTTTCGGACCGTACTAAAGACATTTTGCAAAAACGCGACAAAAGATAGCATCATCTCCCTCCAGTAAGTAAACAGCATGATACCAAAGAATCAAGTTACTATGTGTAGTCGTCACTGACGTCCAAATTAGCTGTGGACTGGTTGTTGCTACAATATTGGTGGCACGTATCGAAAATACCCATTATGGTGCTGGCAGTCAAGGATAGCAAATACAAAAATGCCCGAAACTGAATAATTTAGTTCCCAAGTTGCCACTGTGGCGCTAGTAGTCAAAGCAAATACGAAAGTACGCAGTACTCTCGTAGGCCTGCGCTTCTTTTAGGGCCGCAAAACTAGCTATCATTTGTATGGGATAACCTATCCAGTGCGTAGTGCATACCAATGGTAGTCGTTTACTTGAACACTCGGGTTTCTATAACAACCCTTCTCTGCTCTGAATAGAATGTGAGTTTTGATGGAACGTTAATCCTAGATCGGGACACAAAGAGTCTCGTGGATGAAGAGGTGGTTCATGTTTCAAACGCTATGGTTGGTGCCTAATCAGTTTTCAAGGGAACCTTTTTCGAAAGGGAAGAGTGCTTAAAAGTCATAAAATATGTGAATACCTAATCTAAAACCCCAGACCAGCCACCATGTTTCAAAGTAATCCTAGATCTACCATGCAGGTACCATTATGATTAATCGATCTAAATGACGACCGATGTGGCGCAATGGTAGTGCGACTGCCTTTGACGCAGAAGGTTCCGGGTTCGATTCTCGGTGGGTCACTCACAAAGTTGATATTTATCACTTTGTGAATTTGTTCCCAGTCTGGTTAGGACATTGCGGGCTGAACCACCCGATTGTCTGTAAGTAAGATGGTTCCGTGTTTCGGATGGCACGTTAAGCCGTAGGTCCCGGTTGCTGTCTATGATCACTTAGACGGCGGTCGTTACACAACCATGTCAGAAGCCTGCTACTTGTAGAAGGCGGTTGAAAAATTCTGACACTAGGGTTCATCGGGTCGTTGGACGACTCGGTGTCCCACACGAAAAAGAAGAATCGATCTAAATTATTGTATTTCAATGGGGTTCATCCGTACCATGTGATGCCGGCTAAGAATAGCATCACCCGTTTTCTTTTCCGTGGGTGTCGTAAGAAGTTACTAAGAGACTCAAGGATTCCATTCACGTGTGTTACTACTTCAGGCGACAGGCTGACAGCGAAATGAAATGAAATGAAATTAAATAATTTATTTGCTGAATAATGGTAGGTACATACATTATTTAGATGGTAAAAATTAAATTTTTGGTTTCACATTATTCTACCTAGATTAGGCATGCAAAGTTTTTAAATAAATGAGTCACATGAAATTAATTAATTACAACAAAAATGATAATAATGTCCGAAATAGGTAAATATGTCAAAGAATTAATAATGCAATTATTCGATTATTTATCACAAGTGCGTCAAAACTTATCAACTAAAAAGCTTGTCACTACAGTGATACACGAATCGTCTCTCAATATTTGTCAATCGTGGCAATAGCGATAGTATTCTTTAACAAACATACTTAACTAGCTAAAATGTTGCAGCGGTCTGTCAGATCCATACTAGAAATGTCAATCCCCATACTAAAACCGCTCAACTGCTGTCGACGAAGCGCTAGCGCAGCGTTGTCCGTTGAGTGCAGTTTTATTTCTATTCATGTGCGGTTTTAGTATGTAGAGTGACGTTTCTAGTATGTATCTGAAATACCGCTGCGACATTTTAGCGCTCCATCGTGCGTTACGTGTGCGATCCGCCTTATACTTAGAGAGGGTAACTGTAAATGTACGCCACGTTATTTAATCAGTGTCGTAAAGACTTAATTAGATATATACATAATCTTGTCATAGTTGACGCCAACAAGAAGTAAGCTCATTAGGGTCACATTTGCTTTTACTAAATCAACACTCATTTTCACAAGCAAGCAATAGATATTATTCTTCTTGTGTAGGAACTTTGTCTCGAAAGGTAATTTACTTTTTTTAATTCTAGTCACATGATAAAAAATATCGATTTCTGTATCATAGCTATTAACTGTAATTGCAATTTTGATATAATTTTGAAAACATGTTAAGATAGTTACTTATCGTTTATATTAATGTAGTGATATTGACGACCGATGTGGCGCAGTGGTAGTGCGACTGCCTTTGACGCAGAAGGTCCCGGGTTCGATTCTCGGTGGGTCACTCACAAAGTTGATATCTATCACTTTGTGAATTTGTTCCCAGTCTGGTTAGGACATTGCGGGCTGAACCACCCGATTGTCCGTAAGTAAGATGGTTCCGTGTTTCGGATGGCACGTTAAGCCGTAGGTCCCGGTTGCTGTCTCTGATCACTTAGACGGCGGTCGTTACACAACCATGTCAGAAGCCTACTACTTGTAGAAGGCGGTTGAAAAATTCTGACACTAGGGTTCATCGGGTCGTAGGACGACTCGGTGTCCCACACGAAAAGAAGAAGAAGTGATTAATAATGACTAAAGGTGTCGGTCAACACTCATATTGACTGATTTTAAAAACCTTAAATCTAATATAAGTTTTGACCGACATCACCAGTTAAATCTCATTGGTAGGAGAGCCTCGACACTTATAAATATATACATCAAAAAACAAAATAATAGTTTTATTCAAATGAAAGTAGATAAGTAGGCAAACAATAAAGATATGATGAAGTAACATATTAGATACGATTTCTACATAAATACATTAATCACGCCGATATCCCTTTCGGGGTAGGCAGAGCGTATACAACCGTAAAAACGGTCATTTAAGCCACGTCCGACAAAAGTTTGAGTTTTGATTTCAGTAGACTTTGTATTACCGTAGTGACAGGTTGTCAGCGTGCCGGCTAAAATTGCAATTCACATCAAACCTCAAATCCTTTACGATACGATTTCTATATAGCCCTAAATGAATCTTTCTTCTTTCTTTTCGTGTGGGATACCAAGTCGTTCAACGACCCGATGAACCCTAGTGTCAGAATTTTTCAACCGCCTTCTACAAGTAGCAGGCTTCTGACATGGTTGTGTAACGACCGCCGTCTAAGTGATCATAGACAGCAACCGGGACCTACGGCTTAACGTGCTATCCGAAACACGGAACCATCTTACTTACGGACAATCGGGTGGTTCAGCCCGCAATGTCCTAACCAGACTGGGAACAAATTCACAAAGTGATAAATATCAACTTTGTGAGTGACCCACCGAGAATCGAACCCGGGACCGTCTGCGTCAAAGGCAGTCGCACTACCACTGCGCCACATCGGTCGTCCTAAATGAATGGACAGTGTCTATTCCTCATCCCCAATAACTATGGCCGATCTTACACGCTTGCGGTTGGTTACGTCTTGCCACCACTATAGTACCTACAACAATATCACAGAACACTACAACAATGCGCTCCGGAAGTCCGAAGATCCACACAAAGATTCGTAACAAAAACATAAATGACAACAAATAACGATTGTGTCCCATATATACATTTTATTGACATCTTGACAATACCGAGTATGAATAGAGACAGTCTGACAGACAGTGAACCCGAATCTACGTATATATAATGCATATGGCGGGCATTGTAAATATCTTAGCTTCCGATCCCTTTGATACATTTCGTAATCTGTTTTATAAGTTTTTTGATGGATTCTCGTTTTTTATTGCTACTATCACGAGTAATTTACATTATTATACTATTTAGTATTCATTTCGTATGATATTCTATTTGAAACCAACAGTCGTATAACGTTCGTATTTTATTACTGACTGAAATATATTTACATGGTATTTATAATAGTAAACTTGTCATGATTTATCGTTAATATACGTTAAAGACTTGGGAAGTAATACAAGATGTACCATAAACGTTTTATATTTAAAACTTGATAGTGTTATGAATTTCCCAATGTTTAGCACTGTAATAAAAGTGTCTTTAGATTTTATCAGTCTCCTTTTCTATGATATCAGCGTTGCTTCAAAAGGCTATTAAAGTTTTTAATAGCATTGCAATTCCTCTCATTTAAATATGTTCTTTAAGATCCATGTCTTTATCTCTTTAAGTATTATTTATGGGCTTTTCAATCTCAAGTGTTTCTTTCTAGAGTCTGTTGCCGTCTTGTTAGATCAAAGTAATCTTTCATTGCTTCTAAGAGCTTGCTACTTGTAGTGCCGTTTCCAGAGTTTAAAGTATTTTAACTAGAGCAGTTATTAGTAGTAGTTCGCCGTGTGATGCCGGCTTAGAATAGCATCACCCCATTTCTTCCCGCGGGTGTTGTAAAAGACAACTAAGGGGCTCAAGAGTTTCATGTTTATTACAATTTTAGGCGACAAGCTGACAACTTGTCACTACAGTAATACACGAATCATCTGAATCCCTCAATACTTGTCAGACGTGAGGATAATGAACGTTATTTTGCGGTCGTTAACGCTTAGTCTACCCCGCAAGGGATAAAGGCATGATTTATGTATATATGTATGTAGTTATAATTATAAGTATGAGGAAAATGCTTTGTGTATGTCTCGTTATCAAACATTGTCGTATTTATTTTATGACCATAGCTTGTGCATATAAATGTTTTCTTTTGTGGGAATCATTCGTTACAACGTGTAATAGTAGGCTTACCTATGATGAGGTTCAGTAGTAATATAGAAGACCCTTTTCGAAGGTCATCTCCCAAATTCATACCTCTTCCCAGCTACACATGACAGCCCATTTCGAATCTAACCTTGCGGAAACTGACACCCAGTTCAAAAGATATTGTGCTCAATGCCATACATCATCCATTCCGACCGAAGCAAATTGTCAAGGCGGGACGCCGTGTGACGTTTTTTTGTTCCTTCGCCTGTCATCGTGATGATCCATGGGTTTCAAACTACCGTTTCGTATTTAGGTATGTCGATGCAGGAAAATGTTTCTGGTTGTATTTATACGGGGTGTAAGGAACAGCGTCCCGAATACTGATAGTGTGCAAGCAGACCATCTAACTGAACAACTTTCTCCTAGGAACATATGTCAGGAAACGTCAAAGAATGTTTGGTTTCCCATAGTACCTAATTGCAGTCAGCTGATCGCGATTTTGTACGGGAGAAAATTTTTTTTTGTCGATTTCTGACTTATGTTCCTAGGAGAAAGTTGTTCAGTTTCATGGTCTGCTTGCACCCTATCAGTATTCGGGACGCTGTCCCTAACACCCTGTATACTTTTACTAAAGTAATAAAGGATCATAATGTTGAAAAAAAAATTAATAAACAATTTCTTCTCAGTTGTAGGCACAAAAATCTCTACAATAGGGACCAGAGACAGACAAAACAATATTCGCGCAACAAATTGAGAAAAATAACATGATAAAGACTAGAAAGGGTATGTATTATACTAATGCAGAACATTTGAGCAAGACAAAAGGCGAGCACATTGACACAGAATGTGGCCTGATGAAATGAGGAAAGTCCCGAATAAGAGTGCTTTTAAGATAATGCCACGTGAGCACTTTTTCAAGATGGCGGGGCCAAAATCCGTGCGTTCATTTCACTCGCCTTTCCTTTTTTTGTTAAGACTTTTTCGTGATTTGGATTAATGTGTTTTAAGATGGATGTTTAACGTGGAAAATTCTTTGATGTAAGCTATTTTTATTTATGTAAGCTATGTACACACACACACACACACTCACACAGATCACGCCTATGTCCCTGGCGGGGTAGGCAGAGCGTCAACGATCGTGAAATTGCGGTCATTATCGCCACGTCATACAAATGTTTGAGAGTCGTTTCAGATAAGTCGTGTATCACTATAGTGACAGGTTGTCACTATAACCGAAGAACACTTTATATAGGCTGTAAAAATATTAGCTGGAATTTTTGGACCGAGTAGAATACGAGATGACCTCTCCGACCGATTTCGGCCATGGCGACCACTTCGACTCCTAATCAGATCGGCGCTGATGCGCCCGGAGATGGCTATTGTAGCCAATTTTCGCAGTAGTACCTATACAAAATGTAACAGCCGAGCGAGTCAACATGTATGGGAGATCAAATTTTTTTTTTCATATTTCGACCTGGTTTCCTTGGGGAAAGTTGTTCAGTTTCATGGGCTGATTCACCCTTTAAAATATTTGCAGCTAATATTTTTACACCTTAAAAATAGGTACCTACAGTAAAGTAATTACACATTTTCTTATCAGCTTCATTTAGCCAGCAATTGCGTTTAAAAAGCGTGCTAAAGCAGCAATGGCGGACACGCAATAGTGCTTTATTTTCAACACGAAGAAAACCATCCCACGCACTACGGATAATTAAACTTACTTAAACATGGTGTTGCCAGGACCGTAAAAATCGTGGAAATTATTTTGGGTTTCGGTAGTTTTTTTTATATCAGCTTTAGTGTTTTAAATATAGAACATCCATAAACTTACAATTGGCCTACACGTTTGTGGCCATAAAATGTTTTTAATTTCTTAAAAAGGTAACATAATTGAGTTTATCTGCTATACTTAAGTTAATAGTATTAACGGGATTATCACCACGATTATGTTTTAAAAAAAAACATATACGTGGAGATAATCAATCCCGTTAATACTATTAATTTAAGTGTTGTGAACAACCGCGTAAATCTAAAAACATTTAGGTAAATAGGGGTAACTAGACAGATTTTGGAAGTAACAAGCTTGTTTTGCGACGAAAACACTCGCTCTATTTATTCAACACTTACCAGTCAATAAAACAAATACTTTATCATTGAATATCTAGTCCTGGCAACACTCGGAATGTCCCTTAGGCCTTCTTACTACTCCATTGCTAAGAAAACGATCGTAGTCACGCACCTAACTGAAATAAAGAGGCGACGAAACGCCGAGGACTATCCATTCGGCCCGGCGTCTCGTCTCGGCACCGATAAAAAATACATCGGGATTTTTTATCTAGGGCTGGCAGGCATTACAACATCAAAGCCAGAGCTAAGGCGAGGAACACAATCTACGCACGACGGAGCGCAAAAATATCGCAGCGGTCTGTCAGATCCATATTAGAAACGTCAATCCCCATACTAAAACCGCACTCGACGGATGACAATTCGAAATTTTCTTGCATTTGACAGACGTATGTGTTATCGATGCGCTAAAAATGCGCAGCATCAGACGTCAAGTGCACGAACTGCCTCACGAAAAAAATTCAAACTAATTTTATTAATCGCCTTTAGATTGAAATTTTTACAAACGGACATATTTTTTAGTTAAGGAAAAAAAAACATTCAAAGAAAAAACAGTTAGCAACATTGCATCCCTAGACGTTAGAGGCAAAGGCATTTGCGATTGGTAGAAATAGCGTAAACGTTGGACGCTAAAGAAATTGGCTGTATTGAGCTTTGAGCAGCTTTTTTAATCTGTTAGTGGTCTCGCAGACATAAAAGAAGTAATAAGGGTTTGTGTCGAAACAGCCAAGTTTTTAAAATGAAAGACTTTCCGCGGTGTTGTAAAATCCTGTACCATTTTGAATCCCGAACGAGCGGTGGTAAGTACTTGGTATAAGATTCCTTCTTAGCTAACGCCACTTCTGAAATAGTGAAAAACACATACACATGCATACACATATCATGCCTTTATCCCTTCCGGGGTAGGCAGAGCCTTGACGGCCGTAAAAATACGATCGCTATCGCCACGTCTGACAAATATTGTGGGCCTTTTTAGATGGTTCGTGTATCACTGTAGTGACATGTTGTCGGCCAGTCGCCTGAAGTTGTAATAAACATAAAACCCTCGAGTCCCTTAGTCGCCTCTTACGACACCCGCGGGAAAGAAATGGGGTGGTGCTATTCTAAGCCGAAATCACTCAGCGTTAACGAAAACGACAGTCTAAAACCTAATAAAATCCCATTCGAATTCCGACCACTGAGCTCTGACAAGTCACCAGTATTTGATCAGCTCAGAAGAGATGGCCAAGCAAATATTGGAATAGATCGTATTAACTAAATTCAACCGTCTAACATCGCTTCCGCTCCTTTTGAGGGCACCAAATGGGAAAAGATTGAGTGGGTAAGTGGAACCCAATTTTTCATATAAATGTGGTCGAGAACGCGTAGTAAAATTTTATTCACCTTGACTAGCCTGATAGTTTAGTTGAGAAAACCTCTGCGTGCCACATTAAGGGTTGTTGGTTTGATTAGCATTACTTAGTATTCTTTGACGACCTATGTGGCGCAGTGGTAGTGCGACTGCCTTTGACGCAGAAGGTTCTGGGTTCGATTCTCGGTGTGCCACTCACAAAGTTGATATGTATTTAGGTAATTTGTTTCCAGTCTGGTTAGGACATTGCGGGCTGGACCACCCTATTGTCCGTAAGTAAGATGGTTACGTGTTTCGGATGGTACGTTAAACCGTAGGTCCCGGTTGCTGTCTATGATTACTTAGGCGACGGTCGTTACACAACCATGTCAGAAGCCTACTACTTGTAGAAGGCTGTTTAAAATTCTGACACTAGGGTTCACTGGGTCGTTGGACGACTCGGTGGCCTACACAAAAAGAGAGAAAGTATTATTTGGCATTACCTAGAGTACCGCATTATCTTGTGTTACGTCATATGAATGAAGGTCGTGTATATACGTAATGACGTACCTATTACATCATTCTTTTAACATTCGCATATAATAAAAAATATTCAAATTATATTTATTAAAGCGTAAGAATTTAATATAGCACATCTACGCATTGAAGATAATGATGATCTCTTAGACAATAGAAATGAAAATATATTCCATTCGTTACGGACTGAAGTGGAAAAATTGCGTTAGCTCCTAATTTAGAATTATTTCATTGAATGAGTCTTTTGGAATAATGGAAAAGATTCATCACTTAATAAAGATCAAGATATATTATTAAAAAGATATAAAAAATAGGCAAGGACACGACGTAATAGTTTGTTTAGTGTCATTAATAATTTTCAAGTTGGTTCTTAAAATATTATTTCTTGCATGACAGGAAGAACTGTGTGTAAAAATAGTATCAACACGTATAATTAAAAAAAGTAAGAAAGATTTTCTAGGAATACCTTAAATTTTACTTTAAAAGCTTCTTACGTGGATAAACTTTTACAAAATATTCTTTATTATAACTGAACGAAAAACTTGAAAAAGCGTTGCCTTAACTGAAGATGTTGTTTATAATAACTACGCATACGTACAGAGTGTAAAAAAAGTGATGGAAATATTTTAAGGGGGAACTAGCTTATGAAACTGGAAAACTTTTCCCAAGGAACATAGTCGCGAAATATGAAAAAAATTTGTATTTCCCAAACAAAATTACCAATCGATCAAGTCGATTTGTATGAAAGGTCCAAAATATTTTCTCATATTTCGACCTATGTTTCATGGGGAATATTTAAGTTTCATGTGCTGATTTACCCTTAAACTATTTGCAGCTAATATTTTTTACACGCTAAGTATATTTCTTTAGCCTTTTGTACATCTGTTGGATACTTTATTGCTTCATTACTTCGGTTCAAGTTAATTTCCTCTCACCTATGCGTGTTCCTCACTATAGTGGCTTTTTTATCGATACATTGGCCAAGTTTATACGACATTGCCATACACATCGTTTTAAAGGCTTGGTAATTATAGCGAAAACGGGTCCGGCCGGGTTTGCGCTATTCAATGAAGATGTGAGTCTAGCTGACTTAATTGCTCACTTCTGTGTACAGGGTGTCTAAAAAACTTAAAAAGATCACAAAATACAAATAAAAAATGTGCGATCTTTTCTCTACAAGCACTCGGCTTCGGTTTCTTAAGGAATTTCTCAAAGAATGTTCTTGCCCCGAGATATTTAGGTAATTTTCTTTCCACGTCTCGTAAAAGTCAGCGAATTCAATTTATTTTCACGGAAATTTTTCTAGCGCTAGTGAATTCGATCTTCTCAAGAAAATACACCAACTTGGAAAACACGATTCCTGTGCATCCTATGGACGTTCCAAAACGGAACATACGTTTAAGACAGCTTAGACGGTTTGTGTTCCTGCAAGAAATGGCTTAAACGAGCTGTCTGGCGCGGCGTGCCCGTAAGTTCGGTAAGCACCAACACCTACTACATAGTAGTAGGTGTTGTAAGCACCCTCACATTTATGCGAAACATGTGACTCGAATATGCATCCCGAGTTTATTCAGTGAATTTGAGATGAATTCTGTTACAAGTGACGTGAAAACGATAGCCATTTTTAAAGTTTGCTCGTTGAAGTGTGCAGTTTACGGTGAGTTCCATTTTGAATTTGAAGAATACTTGAACATAGAATTACTAAAACAGGTATGAATTACTGCTTCTACATGAAAAGTGTTACATACTTAGATGTCATTATTATCTTGATGTTGCAAACAGTTGCCTGATAAGTCTCGTATAAAAAAACCAAGCTTATAGTGGAACATCCTGTAAAATCGTTTGGCAATAATCATTGAGTCACAGGTAATTCCAGCCACGATAATCAAGTAAAATGGCCGCCTTGTTTATATTTATGGCAACACTATCTGAATTCGCAACATATTTACTGCACTCGGCTGTAGTAATTAACAATCAACCTATGGTGAGCATGTTTATTTAAAGGTAATATTTATCGAAACATATCGAATATCTAAAGGCAATTTCATTTAATCTGCTTTTGTTATAAGTAGGAAACAAGGATTTTTGTGGTTATAAACTCTTTTTCTACTGAATAACGAAATATTTCAATATGCCTGTTTGATTGAAATTAAATCTATCTGCTTTTTCGTAAATCTCTCTGTCCGTGTGGGACACCGAGTCGTCCACCTAAGTTTAATCGAACCTAGTGTCAGAATTTTTCAACCGCTTCTGGAATTGTTGAGTAACGACCGCGCCGACCAAATAAACAAATAAAACTACCGACACATAAGTACCAATACAAATTCATACATACATACATATATCACGCCTTTATCCCTTGCGGGGTTGGCAGAGCGTTAACGACCGTATGAATCGCTAACGCCACGTCTGTCATTTTTGAGGATTGTTTTCCAAGGTTGTTCCTAAAAACATGTGACAAATTTCCATATTTTTAAATTCATTTTCATAACAAAATCAAAATAAAACATCCAAATAAAGTGTCCCGATCAATCAAACAGTTATCAGCACCCACGTGTCCCGCGTAATCCATTACATTGCTGAACATCCGCCCAGTTAATAAAATCCTGTCGCCCCTTATTTACAAATTGATATGTGGATGATATAGTGGTTGCTACCGAGACCAGAGGCGACGGGCGACGATAAGGTGACGGCGGAGTGACGGAGTTTTGACATGCCTAAAGGAAAAAAAATGTTTGCTCGAAGCTAGCTGATGGAAGTTGAGGGAGGTCGTGTACAGGATATTGATAAAGATTTGATAATCGCTAGGTGTGAAATACCTGAGCTATAGTTTGTAAAATAGGATGATCCCTGTGACGTTTGTGATCTTGGAGCAAACACTATGACATAAGGTCCATTTTCCTAGTAAACAGAGGAAAGTGGACCAGATACAGATTTCCACCTTGTCCGATTAGAAGCGGCCTGGACCAGATCGTCTATCCATCTCGCGGGTCATCTTAATATAACATTAGGGGGGGATAGAAATGAGGTAGTGCTATTCGAAGCCGACATCACAGGGCATCCACACACATACACATAAATCACGCCTTTATCCCTTGCGGGGTAGGCAGAGCGTTAACGGCCGTAAGAATACGGTCGCTATCGCCACGTCTGACATTTTTGAGGATTGTTTTCTAAGGTTGTTCCAGAAAACATGTGTATCACTATAGTGACGGGTTGTCAGCCTGTCGCCTAAAAATTGTAATACACCAATACCCTGGAGTCCCTTAGTCGCCTCTTACGACACCCGCGGGAAGGATGTGGGGTGATGCTATTCTAAGCCGGCATCACACGGCAAACAGGGCATCCACACAACCTATAACAAGTAGAAAACATTGAAATTAATTCGGAAACGTACAATTACCACTTCCACGAACGAAAACTCACTGTACCGTACACAATCTATTACGGACATAAAACTAATAATTAACATACAAATATTAACTTCAAAACTCAAAGGTGCGGTAGGAGCAAGCTTAATCATAGAATTTTAAACAGAATCCGCAGACCGTGACTTGATCAGATGTAGCTTTATCAGATGTATCCGTGTTATTAACCAGGGATGTGGTTCTAGCCATAAAAAAACGTTTTTTTATTGATCGATTATTTTTATGAAAATCGATCAACGACAAATCTACTCACTATCATCATCTGCCTCCCAATTTATTTGGAGTCGGTGCAACATGTCTAAATAAATATTTTTTAGTCTTATAATAAATTGACTGTATTCTAAAAATGTAAGTATAAAATATAAGTCTTTTTCATACTTTTTTCCATTATTGGGGGTAGTAACATTTTTATGATATTGTGATTAATTATAGATAGAGGTAAAATACACTTTATACCGCTGAAACGAAATTTCTCAGAACTTATAATAATGTGTAATGAATCTAACTGATGTCACGCAAGAACCAAAAAAATACGTGCCAAAAACAATCAAATTTTCGATTATATCGATAAATTTAAATTGCATTAGTAAGTAAGTACCTACCAAATCGATTAGTGATCTTTTCGAAACAAAATCGGTTATTTTTTCGCATCTCTATTATTAACATAAATTTAAGGCCCGTTGACAAGAAGAAACGCCTTTGTTAAGCCTCCTTTTATTAGGGTTCGCTACATATTAAGTTATTAAAGCGATGGCTTTGTGTGTGAATTGAGGATATAGCGTCTTTATTGCGTTGTATGGAATTTGTGTAGGACTTTCAGTTTAGTACTAAAAGTCTTAGGCGAGGAACAAACTTGACGCACGATGGAGCGCAAAAATATCGCAGCGGTCTGTCAGATCCATACTATTTATGTATTTCCTCTTTAGAGATTCAGGTGTCTATGGTTTCAAATGATGAAAAAACATACTTTTTAAATCGCGGTAATAGAGCCAGCAGATAGTTAGTAATCTTTGTAAATAGTCATGGTAGGTCTTACTTAACCTATGGCGGTTAGCCTTTGAGTTGCAGAGGTCAGATGGCAGTCACTCTGCGTAAAAACTTGGTTCCACGTCAAATCCCCTAAGTTAGGTAGCCGACCCCGACGGAGAAACGGGATAAGGCAAGGAGAATGATGAACGCCTTAGTGAAATGTGAGTGGAAGCTCTTGTTACTAATAATTTTACAAATAAGCACTCCGTTATTTCATTTATATATGTAAGAGCATTATCATTAAAAGAAACAGCAAAATATATTTATTATTATTATATTAGCCTATAGTGTCCCACTGCTGGGCAAAGGCCTCTAAGCATGAAAAATAAACAAAAAAATATTATTCTTCGATTGATTTTAGTTCTCAAAATAATCTTATTCAATAAATAAACAAATTGATCTCATGAGCATTATACAGACTTCATAGAATATTCATTTATAAGTCAAGCAGGATTTCGAAATTTATTACATTTTCTTGCAACTCAATAAATGAACCACTCAATTTAGTGTCGTGAAGGCAACATAACGAATTCCCCCGAGGAATAACTGTATCAGCCAGACACAATAAAACAACAAATGGATTACTTTTTCACCCAATATCGCATCAATGGCAAAAATGTGAGCAAAAATTTGTCTTTCTATTATCCTAATAAAGTTGCTGTTCACGAAGGCAAAGCCTGAAAGCCTCAAATCACAAGCAATCTATCCAAGCAGCGCGTTCTATAAAAATAATAATTCATTTCGGTCAGGGCACGGCAATGGACAAGCGCTGGGCGATTTAAAATCTGATAAATACCAAAAAATAAAAAGAAATAGATGGAAAATAAAAAAGAAAACATCGTTGCGGTTTTTACAATCCCAACTAATGGATGAAACGTACATGCAACAATTTACAAATAACTATACTAAAAGTAAATACATATATGAATGTAAAGGCTGCTTTTTGAGCATCGTTTTCTTTTTGTTTAATAGTATTTTGTAATTTTGTGAAGACTAATAAAAAGTCTCTCGTTCTGTTTTATGTACCGTGAGAAAAGACGGTGTACCGAAAATTTTGCAGGCGTGATCAGACCATGAAATCGAACATCTTTTTCTATGGGGGCTATGTTGGGAAATGTAAAAAAAAAATCGACCTTCCATACAAAATTCCCGATCAGCTGAGTGACTTTGTATGGGAACTCGAAAATAATTTCTTTTTTCCCAACATATCCCCTAATAGAAAAAGTTGTTCAGTTTCATGGTCTGAGCACGCCTGCACGGTTTTCGTTACACCGTCTCTTACATCCTGTATTTCTTGTCACTTATCCCAAACGGTAAAACGCGTTCGTGATCCGCGGACCAACCGGGTGGCTCGACCTAATATCCCTCTGAGAGCACGCCGCCGGCTCTCGACACAGCTATAGCAATAGGTGTTCCTTTCCCACCCTGGATTGATGCTTCTATCTATTATATTACCTCTAGTACGGCTTTCCTTCTGTGATATTAGTTTCTGGAGGTGTTGCGTTTATTGTTACGGGAATAATATCCAATATATCTAAACGTACGGATTCATCTACAGAATTAAACTAACTTGTACCATAGATAGATGCTGCTCTAATTGTTAGATAATATACAAAGTCTTCAATATCATATTCAAACCATCCGATTTTTTTGCACAATCATATTATATGCTTTCAATCCTAATAGACGAATAAATTTAACTTAGGACACGTTTTATAGACAAAAACAAAAACAACACGTTTTATAGACAAGCACAAATTGACAAACGGCTCAGACTGATCCTGTAAA
This sequence comes from Keiferia lycopersicella, assembly GCA_029255805.1. Classification (NCBI taxonomy): domain Eukaryota; kingdom Metazoa; phylum Arthropoda; class Insecta; order Lepidoptera; family Gelechiidae; genus Keiferia; species Keiferia lycopersicella. Next base: position 3,283,602 of record JARACZ010000024.1, read on the forward strand.
CACAAAGTTACATTCAGACAAAATACTTTAATCTTCACACTCCTCGAAATCAAAACGGCAGTCATCTGAAGCGTCCCGAATATTCCCTTAAACTCCATTACCAAGATTGCTCGTTCGATTCCTGACAAATAACAAGCTGAGAAAAAGAAAAAGGATCGTGAGGAGCAACAAAATGAAGAAATTAAGTTGAAATCGGTGAAACAGGCAAGATGGCTTAATCGCCGACGAAACCGGTATTTTTTCCGAGTTCCAAGTTACGAGCCGAGCAAGGCCGAGGTCAGAGAAGTTCGTTTTGTAACGCCAACATTGTTGTGTTTGATGTATCTTTGAGTTTAAAGCTTCCTAAGTGTTGAAACTCTGTAGAGTTTCGTTGAAGTAGTTCAGTATACCATTATTTTTGAAATTTTATTTGCATGTGACATCAAAAATTATTTGCGTCTGTTGTCATTTTCTATACTTCTGCCACTCTCCACAAGGTCTAAGGCGCATCGACCACTTAACGCACGACGGACCGCTAAAATATCGCAGCGGTGTGGCAGAAACGTCACTCTCCATACTAAAACCACACTCGACGGACGTCGCTGCGGTAGCACTGCGTCAACAGCGGTTGAGCAGTTTTAGTACGGAGATTGACTTTTCTAGTATGGATCTGACAGAACGCTGCGATATGTGACAAGTCTACAAGCTTCCTAGAATCTCTTTTACTTAGTGAGAAATTATGGCAGAACATTTTATATTATAATATTTATATTTTTATGCAATGCGGCGTCTAAAACCTGTCATAATGAAAAATAAAAAACCCAATTTATTTATTTCTCAGTGAGCAAACATCACAGAAAAATAAAATCTTCTACTTCTCTTAGTCAAAGTCATTGCAAGTAATTTCATATCATCCATGCATCGCAAAAAATTAAATACCCAAGAATCTACTAAAAATAAAGCTAGTTACCAGAATAATCACCAACCAATTTCCTTTGAAAGTGTTCAAGCAGCTCAGCTGTCTGGTCCATTAATCTTCGAGCTTGACCTTGTCATTTCTTGAAGTCGGTTCGAGCCCAGTCCCCTGACTGACCAGATTGTGATAGTCGTGAGTCAGTTGTCATTTTGACGTGCTTATCTGTTGGTCGTGAACTATAAGTTGGTGCATCTTCGGAATTTGGATTTGGAATTCCATGTTGCCTTGTCAGTTTGATAATTGGGCCGGTCATATTTGAACGGGGCCAATACATATCTCTGTATAGTTCAGTCGCGGAATGCATTATGATATTATTTTGAAATTAGAACATGCACGAATCTCTTCTTTTTTGATACTTTTTTTTGTATATTTTTAACTATCTTTGAAGTATTGTTTACGAATTTCAAACACTTACAGAATTCAGAATTAGAACCTATCAATATGAAGTACTGGCTATATTTTTATTGTAATGCAATGCATTTATGAAACTGGCCGGTGTGGTGTTGAGATCCGTATGGAGCGTAACGTTTATTTCACGGGCTTTTTATATCGAGAAAGGTTTATATTGAATAGGTTTTTAATACATAAATAACGTATTAAACCAATTGAAGCGTAAGCTTATCTTGACCCTTCTATTTGACCTTAGAAGTCACTTACGTCTGGTGACTTGTGCAATTTCATTTTTTTTGTACGCGGTATCAAATGCGATGCTCAATGTCAAAAAGTTTTGATCAAAGATATTGATTAAGGCCGCCGTCTCGCTTTGCTAAACTACTAACTCAACCGTTTGAGGATGTTTGAGGAGGCGCTCGCCCCCCTGCATAAATACGTTCAGAATTCATATTGAAGGTTGCTCTACTTAATTATTTTCAAAAACACTTTTGGTTTTTTCGTGATATGAATACCTTTATTATATTATATTTACTGCTACCGTGGTCTGAGCGTTGGTCTCAGGATCCAGAGGTTCTTGGTGGAACGCACAAAGTAGATATTTTTTAATTTGTGGATTTGTTTCCAGTTTGGTCAGGTTATTGCAGGCTAGACTACCTAATTGTCCATAAGAAAAATGGTTGCGTGTTTTGAAGGGCACGATAAGCCGTTGGTCCCGGTGAATATCTATGATCACAGAGACGGTGGGCATTACACAACCATATAAGAGGCCTGCTCGTAGTAGTAGGCGATTTAAAAACTAGACACCAGGGTTCATAGGGTCATTCGTTGTCTCGGTGTCCCACAAGACAAGAAGAAGAAGAATACGTATATTTATTTCATGGCATTTCTGACACCAGGTTTCATCAGGTCTTTCGTCGTCTCGGTATTCCACATAAGAAGAAGGAGATAAATAAATTTCATACTTACAAAATTTTGACATTTTAATGTTAAATTTAGAAAACAGTTGATATAAATTCAAACAAAAGAACTTCTGTAATTACAAATGTTTATTAATTATATATAAGTTTTTACTTATAATTTATATTATAAGAACATTTTACTAGAGTTAATTGGTTCTCGCATTGAACTTATTTTTTTCGTGTGGAGTTAATTGCCCAAAGGTGATCTATTTTGGGATTGCTGTTGTTTTTTCTTTTCTATTGCAGTCATTATATATGGTGGGTCTTTTATTGGCATAGACCGTTCAATGCGTGGATCAATTAACTCTGGTAGCAGACAATCGAAGAAAAACTTCGTCAAGGGGGGTAGCATTTTTGTTTTCCAAAATTGTTCATCTCTTTCTATATATTCTACTTTCATAGGTTGATTTGTACCGGTCCACACTGCAAACACGCAAATATTTTGTTCAGTTACTTCTAATTGACCTTGAATTTGGTAGTAGTAGTTATGGTTTTTATCAACTATAAATGTTTTTTTGTTGTTGTTATATTTCCAAAATGAAATTTTCTTTTCTTTAATTGCATTATCAGGGTTCATATCTTTGGCAGCAAGGAGACATTTAACCTCCACGACACCCGTTTTTCCTTCGTTATCCTTATAAATACCATCAGGGGTAGCTGCCAAAAAACAGTATTCCTTGTGAACGAAAAGTCCACATTTTGATATTTTTATATTTTCCTGATGGGAAAATCGGGATCGGGAAAATATAACAAGTATAAAATTTAAAAAAACCTTTTTTAAAACAAGCTTTTATTATTTAGTTTTGTATGGAAGTACTCATCAAGACGAATCAAATGAGCCCAAACTCGATGGGGTTGCATCATTTAATTAGGGAGTTCCTTTAGCCACCTTCCAGCTCCATCGTCAGATCAGCTCTGTGTCATAATCAGGGGCGTGCGGTCCATAAAGGCATAAAAGCACTGCTTACCCTGCGATTTTCATTAATTCATTAAATTCATTAATTCATTTAATTCATTTTAATTTTTATTATCTTAGAACAACACTTTATCGTAAAATGGAACGCAATCACTGTTACGCGCCACTATTGGCTGAATATCTCTCAAGTACGAAATGTCAATCTAAGAAAATGGACTCGCCCGCTGTTTCGCGCCACTATTCGCTGAATCGAAATGTCAATCAGACAAGGTGGACTCGCCCGCTGCCTAAAAGTATGAATGTGTGAAATCAACGTAACTACATTGTAGGTGTGACCTTTCTACACACACAAATGTTGCTATGGTGCAGTAGTAGTAGTTTTTTGTGTGGCGGAGTATGAAAGCTCAAGAGGCACTGTGGGGCCAATTCTGGCGCGCATCGTCTAAAGCTAAAGCTAAAACTAATTCCTAAATTTTACGCGGATTTTAATCTTAGCTAAACCATTAGCTATTCCAAAACTCTCATCTTACTAAATTTAGAATGGTTTTAGCACCCTCTAAATTGTGTGTTACCATTTTAAGAATCTGGTGACCGAATGAATTAATGATATCGATATTAATTCCATAGTTTATTAATTTTTATGATTAAATAATACTTTTTTATGACCTTTCACACGTTTTCATATTTATTTTTTTGTAAAATTATCAAGTTTCTCTCCATATTTTACATAATTTTCGCGGCATTTGACAATTTACTGCTATCTGTGCTATAATTTTTTTAAAGTGGTCATGGAATTGCTGTCATGATGACATGACTTCTTTCCTGTTGTAGTAGATAAAAGAAAAGCCAGTAAAAGAAGAAGTAAATTAAAATCGTGTGCCGCACCAGCTCGAAAGAGGTCCAACATAGGCAATGCTGGCTGAATATATGCACGCCAACATGGGATTAGCCCGAGGTAAGTATGTTTGCGTACTGAAACTGTTAGCGGATGTTTTCATACTTCTGAATTTTACCTATTTTGAAACATGGCTATATGTTATACATATAATTCTTCTGTTCTTTCAGGAAACACTGCTAGCCCAGAAATTTAACATTAATACATTTGTTCATAGCTTTACACATTTATCTTTTTCAAATTCCAGATTTGGTCACAGTGGGTGCAGAAAGTAAATACGAAGTACAGGAGAGACAGAGACCAGTGCCAAGGAACTAGAGGGCGTCCGGCTACTGTGAAACCATTAACTGACATAAACCTCAAAGTGTTGGAGGTGGCCGGCAGAGCAGCAGTTGATGGCTTTGCTAACCTAGAAACCCTTTTGGTAAGCTTATAATCTTGTAGGTAATCAATTATAATGTTTCGACCTTTGTAGCGCAGGGGCGCAGCAGTTTGCTCAAATTACAGAGATGCCATGTTCAAATCCCGATGAGACAACATAGTGATTTTTCGCTTTGTGTGTGTTGCTCAGTTTGGATAACCTTATTGTACAAAAATAAAGATGATACAGTGCTTTGGATGGCACATAAGCTGTCGGTCCCGGTTGAAAAATCACGTCAGAGGCTTTAAGGCAGTTTCGAAACTATCTCCAGGACTTGTGAGGTTGATCGACTTTAAGGTCCACTCACTTAGATAAAGATCTCATACTGTATTGAGACTAATTTTTTTTTGTTAATCAATGCATTTATGTTAAAAATATTTTGTATTACAGAAATGATTAAGATATATTTGTTACATTCTAGGTTCCCTCTGCACCTATCACAGAAGATGCAGCTGCGGATGCACTGCCTGTACCGGTCCAGCCTCTATCTGCACCCACGCAGGGCCCAATTCGGCATACACCAGTTCCGGAGCCATAACAACCAGATGTCCAGCTTGCAGATGCTCTTCAATCTTCCAACCCAGGTCCATTCCGATTGTTAGGTACCAGTACTAGACTTAGTACTGATATTCAGCAGTCGAGGTCACATACCCATCATAATCACCTCACAAGACGTCAGCGAATCCGACCAGCTCACTTGTTAGCTTGAGCATTAGACTAATGACCAGTAGAAACAATGAATGGTTCCGGTCCACAATGGCACAAGCTGCTGACGCCTTGGCCGCTGCCATCCGGGATGCAGGTCAAACAATTGCATCAGTAATACTGACAACAGTACGGGTGAAAATTGAGGAGCATCTGGAGGAGAATTTCGATGATGTTGTACATTAATTTAAAATGTGTGTCATAACTAATATTTTAGATTATATATAACCTATTGATTTTTTTATGTCTGAATACTAGATTATCACAGTTTGATAATTTTTTCATGTGATTATTAGATTAAGTATAATGTGATGATTATTATTAGGTAGTGTTCTGTGTTTATTAGTTTCTTATGTCTTGATTATGCTTAGCATGGCAAAATTGTATTGTTAAAACTTGAAATTATAACTTTTATTATTATTATATTAGCCTATAGTGTCCCACTGCTGGGCAAAGGCCTCCCCTCTCTCTTTCCAGGCTTTCCGGTCTGCGGCTGTTTCGGACCAGTTCGGATCATATTCGACCAAGTCATCCCGCCAGCGCTTTTTAGGTCTCCCTCTGCGGCGACGCTCTTCTGGAGTATAATCTGTGGCTATTTTGGCCCACCTTTCCGAGTGCATTCGGCACACATGTCCAGCCCAATCCCACTTGAGCTTAGCAGCTTTCTTTCCGACGTCAGTAATACGAGTTGTGGAGCGAAGGGTTGTGTTTCTGACGCGATCTGTCCTTTTGACACCTAGTATGCTCCGCTCCATTGCTCGTTGACATGCCCCAAGTCGGAAATTATAACTAACAATAGTTTAAGTTCTTATAATTGTTGATTATTTTATTTCTATAGTCTGATTAGATTATAACATGTTGATTTATGTAAGGAATATTGTTACTCCCTATTTTTAAACATAGTTGTAGTCACAGCATGACGTTGTAACTGGTTGAAAACTTTGAACTCTACGTTTATCAACCAGTCATAACATAATTGGCTTATAGCTGGTGCATAGATGCTGGTGTCAACAATGTCCTAAGTTACCCGCTAGTCTCATTTTCACCCATTTGACTGTACCTATGAATGTGATATGATTTTATTGTTTTTATTGTCTGATTGCCACATAACATACTAATTAATGTAAGCAATAAACAAATACTTCAAACATGAAACTTCTTCTTCGCTTATGCTGTCCCAGCTCATTAGATCACATTCTCAAAATGTTATGTGTTACCTCCGACACAAAAAGAGGGGAGTTATAAGTTGATGTGTGTCTGTGGTATCGTAGCTCCTAAATGGATGAACGGATTTCGATTCTGTTTTTTGTTTGTCTGGAGAGTGTTAGCTATGTTTCCAAAATATTGGACCTGCCGTTTGAAAGATATGAGTGAAACCAGGGATGAAAAATATATTTCTTTGAAATATACCTATATACAGGGTGACTGGAAAATTGATGCATTCCTTTCAAGGGATGAACCAGCTCATGAAACTGAACAACTTTCCCCATGGAACATAGGTCGAAATATGAAAAAAAATTTTGGTCCTCCCATACAAATTGACTTAGTCGTCGGTCGGTAATTTTGTATCGTCGTCGTCGTCGTCGTCGTCGTCGTCGTCGTCTCAGCCGATAGACGTCCACTGCAGGACATAGGCCTCCCCCAAGGATCTCCACGATGATCGGTCCAGCGCCACCCGCATCCAGCGGCTTCCCGCGACCTTCACCAGATCGTCGGTCCACCTTGTGGGAGGCCTACCTACGCTGCGTCTACCGGTCCGTGGCCGCCACTCGAGAACTTTCCGGCCCCAGCGGCCATCGGTCCTACGAGCAATATGCCCCGCCCACTGCCACTTAAGTTGCGCAATCCTTCGAGCTATGTCGGTGGCTTTGGTTCTTCTCCGGATTTCCTCATTTCTGATTCGATCGCGGAGAGAAACTCCGAGCATAGCCCTTTCCATTGCCCTTTGAGTGACCTTGAGCCTTCTTATGAGGCCCATTGTTAGCGGCCACGTCTCAACTCCGTAAGTCATCACTGGCAACACGCACTGATCCCAGACTTTTGTCTTGAGGCACTGCGGTAGTTGTTGAGAAGAGAAGATGTTACGTAGCTTCCCGAACGCTGCCCAGCCGAGTTGGATTCGACGATTGACCTCTTTCTGAAAGTTGGACCTACCCAGCTGGACTATTTGTCCCAGGTAGACATACTCGTCGACAACTTCCAGAGTAGAGCCCCCAACTGTCAGAGTAATGGGTGCAACAAGAGAGTTTGACATAACCTTGGTCTTGTCCATGTTCATTTTTAGACCCACTTGTTGGGAGGCTCTATTGAGGTCATCGAGCATTGTACCGAGGTCCTCCAGGGTTTCCGCCATGACCACGATATCGTCGGCAAAACGAAGGTGAGTCAGATACTCGCCGTTGATGTTGATGCCAAGTCCTCTCCAGTCCAAAAGCTTGAAGACGTCTTCCAGTGCTGCTGTGAACAGTTTCGGTGATATTACATCTCCCTGTCTCACTCCTCGCTGCAACTGGATAGGTTTCGAGTCCTGGTCCTGAAGTCGAACTGACATGGTGGCGCTTTCGTACAAGGACTTCAACACTTCGATATACCGATAGTCAGCTTGGCACCGCTGAAGAGACTGAAGTACGGCCCATGTTTCGATCGAATCGAAGGCTTTTTCGTAGTCCACAAACGCGAGGCAGAGTGGTTGGTTATACTCTTCAGTCTTCTGTATAACTTGCCTCAGCGTATGAATGTGATCCACGGTGCTAAAGCCTTTTCGGAAGCCGGCTTGTTCGGGAGGCTGGAAGTCGTCGAGCCTGCGTGCGAGACGATTCGTTATGACTCTTGAGAACAGCTTGTAGACATGGCTCAGAAGCGTGATGGGTCTGTAGTTCTTCAGCAAAGACTTATCGCCCTTTTTGAAGAACAGCATCACCACGCCTCTGTGCCATGCCTGTGGCGTTTTGCCCTCGAGTATGACAGAGTTAAACAATTTCTGCAGTGCTTTAAGTATCGGTTTACCACCGGCTTTCAGAAGCTCTGCCGTAACTCCATCATCACCCGGCGCCTTGCTGTTTTTTAGCTGTTTCAGAGCCATACTTACGTACATACGTAATTTTGTATGGGTGGGCCAAAATTATTTTTTTCATTTTTCGACCTATGTTCCATGGGGAAAGTTGTTCAGTGTCATGAGCTGGTTCCCTTGAAAGGAATGCATCAATTTTCCAGTCACCCTGTATATATGTTGGGTATCAAATGAAAGGTATAAATAACGTATACATCACGATTACGATCACCATTAATCAAGTTTTATCAAATGGGTTTAGAAGTTATTAAGTTATTGCACTTCAAACTAGTTCAAATTGACGTATTTACATACAGTTTAATTTTAAGCGGCACGTCTGGAGGTCCCGGCTAAAATTAGCGATGACAGTTCTAATTTCATCCTAAAGTGACCATCCTTCTATAAATATTCAAGAATGAAGTACTCACTAAAGACGAGGCTGTATGGTCTTAAGACCTATGCCTGTCCAGAATGGACGAAAGAACAAAAAAGTGGCCACCCTATGAGTAAAATTAGCGATGACAGTTCTTATTTCTTCCAAAAATGGCCATCCTAGAATAGCTTTTGAGCCGCTAAGTCTAAATTGAGTTTAAAATTTAAAATTAGAAACGTCATATTCAATTTAGTCCTGTCATTTGATTTTGACAGATATTTTAGAATAACAAACGTGTTTAGGGGCTGTCAACTAAAGCTAATTATATTTAGCGGCCACTCAGAATTAGCCCCCTACCTTAGCAACATTTCAACTACAAAACCAAACGAATTTTAAAAAGTAAATCACCATAGTCATCCGCTCGCAAAACGTGCGTGGTGCGTGGGGGGTTTTAGTGCGTATCCAAAGTACGTGTATTTACAAATTGCAAATAACCTCCATTATTTGATGCGTATTGTTTACTAATTGTTTTCGTTGTTATTTAAATTGTAGTAAAATTTTGTATTATGGTTATTTGGTGTTATGGTTCTTTTTGACAAAATAAGAATGAGGTCTGTGTTGAAATAAATTTATACAGATGACATGATTGTGTTTACAAAAAGGGCACCAGTTTTTGTAAAAAGTTTTATCATAATGTGATCTGTGTGCGATAGAAGCAGAGATGGATGTATACCCGATTTGGAAATGACACTCACAAGAAAGGTACTTGCAAATTGGCTCGCGATGTTTTGTGAATAAGGTACCAATATAGTTAGATAATTTTGTTTGTTTATTAATGTGACGTTACATAAAAAAATTTGAAAAGCATCTTTGTTTTACCTACTGCCTACCCAGTGATGAAACCCTGTGCACGCCACTGGTCATAATAATATTGCATTGTCATCCGATTTATACATGTATGCCAAATTTCAGCTCAATCGGAAACCGGGAAGTGGGTCAAATTTAAATTGCAAGATTTGATTACAGACAGACAACGGGACAGGTGAAACTAAAAAATAAAAGCTTGTAAAAATATCAAAATGTGGACTTTTAGTTTACGAGGAACAGTTTTTTGGTTGCTACTCCTGACGGTATTCATAAGGATAACGAAAGAAAAACGGGTGTCGTGGAGGTTATATGTCTCCATGCTGCCAAAAATATGAACACTGAAAATGCAATTAAAGAAAATAAAATTTCATTTTGGAAATGTGACAACAACAATATTCATAAGTTGATAAAAATCTTAACTACTGCTACTAAATTCAAGGTCAGTTAGAAGTAACTGAACAAGATATTTGCGTGTTGCAACCTATGAAAGTAGAATATATAGAAAGAGATAAACAATTTGCCGTGTGATATCGGCTTAGAATGTTATCACCCCATTTTCTACCCATCATGTATCATGTATCACAATTTAAGGCGACAGGCTGACAACCTGTCACTATAGTGATACATTAATTTTCTAAATCACCCACAAATAGTATGTCGAACGTGGCGATGATGGTCGTTTTTACGGCCGTTCACGCTCTGCCTACCCCGAAAGGGATAAAGGCGTGATTTGTGTATGTATGTGTATGTAGATAAACCATTTTGATAAACAAAAATGATTTTCTACGATTGTCTGCTACCAGAGTAAATTGAACCGCGCATTGAAAGAAATGCTCTATGCCAATATAAGACCCACCGTATATACCTAATGGCAGCACTATTGCTGGCAGCACTATGACTAAAGAAAAAACACCAACAAACCCAAAAAAGAGTACCTTTACTTACGACAATTAACTCCACACGAAAAAATAAAGTTCAATGCGAGAAGCAATAAACTCTTGAGAATGCGTGAAAAAATTTGAGATTTAATATTCACGTTAAAATATCTATAATTATTAGATCATAGATTTACCTCAAATTTAACTACATACTTAACTTACAACAATATTTTATGCCTGTAGTATTAGTATTAAGCATACCTTATTAGTCTGTTCCTTTTCATCACTTCAACCTTTTTCCTATTTTTCTTTTTGCTGACGCAAGGATATTTCTTCTTTTTTCTGTCCATTTTTTCCCGGTTACTTCTGTTGCTAATAAATTAAAATTTGGCAAATGTAAAACAATTGATATAATACCAGACGCAAAACATATTCAAATATAAATTCACCATTAATCTAACACACTAAGAAAAGAATTAATAAGTAAGGTCTAAAAATATTAGCTGCAAATATTTTACATCTACATCTTATATACCAGGAAATGAAAATTAATTTAAGTAGAGCAACGTTCAATTCAAACTCCGGTCATAAGAGCCGTGCGAGCGAAAGAGAGTACCTGTGCGAGCGAGAGGTCAAACAACCTTGAGCAACACCCCACACGTCCGAACGCCGAGAAATCTCAGCGAAACTGAGGAAATTATCGCACGTCTTTGGTTTATAAAAGGCATAAAAGTAACATCGGGTAAAAAATACGTAAAATATCTTTTTATTTCATGGTTTTTTTTTCATTGACTTACAAATAGTTGATTATCATGTGGTTGTAAGTGAGACTTTGCTACTCTTTTAATTATAAAAGTTAAAAAATTGTAAAGTCAGTGGTAAAATTCACAGAATTACAACTTTAAAAACTCGTGGAATAAGGAAATAATAACATTTCTCAAAAAAGTGACCAGATAAGATTAATTTCGATAATATGAGAATAAATGTTATCTGATTACTTTTCTTGATTTCTTTATAGTTCTTGAGTACTAAGGGCTTCAATAAGACCCTTTGCGCGTATCACCTAAACATAGGTATGTTCAGCGCCTAATAAAAGCATTAATTTAAACACCAAAATTAAATTAAAAATACCTATCGGGGCTCTGAAATCCTATACTTTTAATAAATGTAAAACGTATTTCACTTATTGCTCTTTGAATAGCGATAAGAAAATATTTATTTGCTGTAAATTCTGCGAGACCACAACTTTTTGCGAGACTTGGCCCTTAAGTTAAAAGTAGATACCGTTAACGATTACAGTTTTCGTCAAAAATAATTTTATTCAAGTCGAAAACGCTGCGGTAGGCATTAACACGGCTTTCATTATAAAGGTCAATAGAAATTCTAGTAAAAGCCGTTTTTAAATATGAATGGCTGACTGTGAATCATAATGCTAACTTGACTGAAGATGGCAAAGGTTAAGAACAAGCCAAATAAGATTGTTCTGTGTCAGTGAATGATTTCTCGCCTACTTTCCAAAACGATGTGAGCTAAGTCACTTTCTAAGAACAAGCTGTTATAATTGGGAGTGATATATTGACAACTTTATTACATATACTAAGCATTGAAACATAAAGTTTAACCGGTGATTAAAATATTGTACTCATATTTACATGAACGATAAATAAGACAGTCAATAAAAACTAGCAATAATAAACGGAATAACTATTGTAAAACCACTTACCCAGCTCTATTAAAACCCTTTACAGTCAAGTACCTTATGATACAATAAACCAATCATTGTTTGAACAAGGTTGCTGGATTGAAACATAAAATAAAGGGCCCATTTAAATCTGTCTGCTGATACAATTGCTAAAGTAAAAGGTTATAAATAAATCTAAACCAAACAACAGGTTGATAGTGATGGAATGAAACAGGTTTACGACAGTAATACCTAATGTGACTTAATTAATCGCAAGACGTGCCTATAGAACTGTATAGCAATATTTACAATATAACAAGATATATTCATCAGGTAGGTTCAATGATGAAGCTGGAAGATTAAATGTAAAATATAATGTAAAAAACAGATTAGCCGTTAATGGTAAACTTATCGAAAAAACTTTTCTTTCACTAACCTTACCGGATCTCTTTTGTTGCGTTTGAAATGTTTAATTTATTTTATAGAACCTCATTCGTGGTAAATCTCAGAGATCTGATAGTTTATAACCTGAAAATATCACACCGTTTAAAAAAACTTAGAATAGTGGATTAGCTCAATTAGTTGAATGGGTAAAGTGATTAACACACACGTCATGAATAAAATACTCCTCATTGGAGAGACTAGATCAGGCATTTGTACAAACGAGGAATAATTTACTGAACAACAGGGTACAAGACAATACCGCTAGTCCAAAGGGACTGATCGTAAATTTGTAAGTGCAACTAACAATGCTGTTGAGTGCGGTCCATTTTGTTAATGCTATATTCCACGACTTTTGTTTCGTCCGCAATAAACGAAGTGGCACATCGTAAACGTCCAAGTACTTTGGCTCTATCAAGATTGAGAAAGAAGGAAGATATAAAGTAGGTATTCAAAGTGGTGGACTAACAAATTTGGAGAAAAATAAACACAGAGTTACGTATGTAGTATTCAGTTCGTTACTACAAGTAGGACATAAACACTTGTAACTTACAAAATTTTGCTAGAAACATGTAAAAGGGGCACCGTCGCTGGTAGACAGTGGATGCGGAAGGCACAAGACTGGCGCAGATGGCGAGAGAACTAAGAACCCTATACTCAGCAGTGGGTAGATGGGCTGATATGATCATGATGATGATGATATAAAAGGGTACCTACCTACACTTTATGACTCTTTTGAAGGACTCTATCTTCCTTACATTTTTGGTCCAAGAAATGCCCAAGATGGTTTATACCCCTAGAGGATTACCGTTTGTGATTGATTTCCGTTCGTTTTGAATAAATTTTGGAGTCTCACAGTTTTGTCAGCCTGTTTGTTTTATGTTTCAGCATTAAATTTTGAATTAAACCCAGTCAGATTTATAGCTGATCGTACGATAAAGAACATCGGCATATTAAAACGGAATTTATCTTTTCGACGTATTCATCGATTTGGACTTTACGATTCCATTAGGGGTTCAAGATTTTTATAAGGGCAATGACCTTACACCTTTTGGAGATACAAAAAAAGTAATGTTTACCAAAATAGTTTCTTATCAAATAATCCTGGAGCAAATGGATATGGGTCGCCGACAAAACACATGTAAAGTAGCTGGTACCATTGCACCTGACTGATGTAGCGACCAGAGTGGCTACAACACGAAGCAAGCAAGACGCAACTGGAGTTCTCAAAATATTCTACAGATGGCGCCACATGACAATGAGCCTGAAACGCGTTATCAAAGTATTACCCCCAAACGCATATATACAACTTCTAATCCAATCCAGGTGGACCCGTCGGTCCCCTGGCCACAACACCCGGCCAGGCGGCTTTTCCACTTGGATTTCTCCTGTCACCCACCATACTGAGACTCAAAATTTTACTTCAATCAAAGACTTTCTATCGTTTCTATACCTCAAATTTAAGCGATACATAGATGAGTAGGAGTTTCGTGGTACAGGCCTCTCTCATGCTTAGTTAATTAAGACATGGGATTATCAAACGTTCCCGAGTAGTAAATAAAAATGTAATCTTTACCTTAGTAAAGGCGTCGCCCCGACACTGTTTTATCTAAGTCCGTGGTAAGCTGGAGTAAAAAAGCATCACATTTCTTTGATCCCACACCTACGTTCACATTTAAATAGTAATATCCCACCAATGATACTAATGCACTGTCAATTTTTAATGTACGAGATAGGGCAACAAGCAAGCTTAAATATTTGAAAGCAAGGTGTTTCATTAATTATTATTAGAAGTTTTGAGAGGCTACTTAGCCCATATTTGAAAATAAGTTTAAATGTTATTCGTTTATGGCTACTATTTTTTATGTCGTCAAGGTAGGCACAGGCTTAGATCCATACACATAATGTATTACTGATTGTGATGATTAACAAAATCTACCTATGCAAGTGCTCCATAGTTATTGATTACCATATTTTAATTAACTAATTTATATTTACAGGTAATATATCAAGCTTTGAAGTTATTCAACTCATTTACAAAGTCGTAAGTACCACTCCAGTAATTTTATGGCTTTTAACGCTCTGCCTACCCCGCCAGGGATATAAGCGTGATTTGTGTATGTCTGTGTAAGTACCACTCCAACAAAATTTAACAAAACAACAATTTTCCAAAAACGAGAGTTCTTAAATTAACATGTCTCTCAGAATCACAAATATCCGCTACACTTCACTTGAAAGTTAATTTGTTTTCTTTTCTTTCTTTGTCTCTTTGTATTGTTTCGACTTAGCGAGTATCTCCTCAATTTAACTAAACTTGAGATTTTCAACTGCTGGAGATATAAGTCACGTCAAAAGTTTTCGTCGGGCAAGAACTCGAGAACTTGAGAACGCTAGAACCAACTGATTAAATACTTTAATCTTTATTTACTGGAACGTCTGTCTGTGTTCCGTTTTACGATTTATCGTTCAAGTTTTAATGAGAAACGTCGCGTTTTGAATTAGCTATAGGACTATTTGTAATTGGGATTAACTTATGCCGTGTACCACTTTATACTTTAATCAGGAGCTGTAAGTTTTCTGGGTTACTCACAGCCAAAAAGCTTTTAACATTAATAGACCGACGCTTTAAAAAAAATATTTATTAATATTCAAAATTATTTACATATAAAAACGGGAATTGTAAGAAATTACTTGCATTTTAGTTATTGTTGTATTCAGATATTGTAAAACAAGAGCGACAATAACAACAATAACCTTCTAAGCCACCATTTCGCATCAAATGATATTTGTATTAACTGCTACACTACCTATGACAACTTCAAAAACTCGTGCATTGATTCCATTTGTACTATTTTTAATACTGGCACCGCCTAATGGATCAGGTAGCGGAACATCATCATCAACTTTCTCTTCTCTATCTTCACTTCCGTCTTTATTTCTATACAGATAAGGCAGGAATTCAGATTTTGGTCGGCATTATTTAGTTTGTGTGAGTAAAGTGAAGAAGTCATTTGGCCGTTGTCGCTGACGGGTTTTCAAATATTGACTGGCGGCCATTATCTGTGGGAGCGTGTGGTCGCCGTACTTTGATAACCGATGTCACAGACTGGGTTGCCTGATAGATCAAAACTTTTTTAAATTGTTTGTGATTGGGACTCATATTCATATATCTAAAGGTAACGAGGAAAATTATGTTGACGCATAACATTGACACAATGCTAATTTTAATATATCATTACTACTCAATATCTAATTGAAAAAGAATTATCTTCAGCACTTTTCTATTATTATAAGTAGAACAACTATGCCAGGTAAAAACGAACAATATTTTTCAAATCAATAGCTTAACATATTGAATTGCTTAAAGCCAATCATGCCTAAACAAAAATAAAATAAAGCAATCAATTCAACAAAAGCAAAATTTAAATTGCAAACAACAAACACTTTTACAATTACGTTTTCTATAAATGAATACTGAAATACTTATGGCGAGTTTCCTTTGATTTCCTGTTTTAATATGAAAATCAAGCGTACGTTTTATTTTTATTCATATTTCGCTAATGGCAACATTGTTTGCCTCCCTTCCATACTCTGTTTGTTTTCGTTCGAATGGTTATTAAAGGTGCGGGTCTGTAATCAAAGGACATTTGGGGTCAAGTTACGTCAGGGCATGATTCTAGAGATAGTTTTATATTTTGATGAAACGATTTCTATCATTTTATTTTATTTGGGTAGCTTACAGCCTTGAAAATACATGTCATTTTTAGTTTAATATATAAACAAACGCCAATCACAAGCTTCCACATACAGAATGGTTTTTGTTATTGACTAATGTTTCATGGATTTTTATTTCAGAGCTTGTATTCTTCCATTAGTTTAATTTTTATTTTAGTATTGTATTGTATGTTCAATGCCGTGTGATGCCGGCTTAGAATAGCATCACCCCACATCCTTCCCGTGGGTGTCGTAAGAGGCGACTAAGGGACTCGAGAGTATTAGTGTATTACAATTTTTAGGCGACAGGCTGACAACCTGTCACTATAGTGATACACATGTTTTCTGTAATAACCTTGGAAAACTATCCTCAAAAATGTCAGACGTGGCGATAGCGACCACATTTTAACGGCTGTTAACGCTCTGCCTACCCCGCAAGGGATAAAGGTGTGATATATGTATGTATGCATGTATGTATGCTCATGCAAATATGTACTTCATTTCTTTGCCTATTTTAAGAGTTAGCAGCATGTTTATATTTTTCTCTCAAATAGTACCGTTTCCATCATCTCGTCATACTTGTTTACTATTCCCCCATTAGCCCTGTCAAAATAAATACTCAAGACGCAGCATCCTTTAAAAGAAATCAACACATTTGTTCCCAATTAGAGCGTTGAAATACACACTGAGAAATTCCATCCTCAGAACTGTTCATAATTAATATTCTGTACTCAACACATGTGAATATGTGAGTCAGGTTTCAGATTTATTGCATAATTATACACGACTAAGTTCCAACTGGGTGTCTCAAAAGTTCCTCATCCCTTTCTCTCTTGGGGTTCAAGGCGTATGCATGAAAGAAAAGGCGATAGTGTACTAGGAGATCGAACTTTCAAGAACTGTGACGAATATCCGACTCATATCAAAGTCGGGAATATTTGATAATGTGTTAAGTGGTTTACGCTATTACAATTAGCATTCTTAGATAAAGTGAAGTGGATTGGATACTTTAATTTATAGTTTATTTACAACTCTTTTTATTTTGTCGTGATAGGTGTTCTCTATATTTATGTCTTATTTTGTCATCGACTTTTTACTTCTGAATAATGGCCTTGAAATATTTTGATATAAGTTAACAGTGTATAAATGTTGCAACATCACATTTTCAATAATTTATGTTGCTTTTACTACTCTCCAAAAATTACTTTACTGTGTTGCCCTACATTTTTACACATTTAGCCTTTTTCAAGTTTTTTTCTATTTTTCTGACTATGACAAGGAAAATATTACGGGTTTTATAATCTTCTTTATCGAAAAGGTGATTTCCTCCTTGAAAATATATAGCTAATTAAGTTCGATTATAAGTTCCTGTATACTTATAAAATAGCCTTTATAGTCCATCGCCAGTAAAGTCGAATCGTTCGTGCAATTAAGTATATTGTTATGTTAATAAGATTTCTTATTGAGATACAAGCCCGATGATACGAGATAAGTATCTTCTTATTGGCAATAAGATTAATGTTCCAGCAATGTTCTTTATTTAAAATGCTGTTATTAAAACGGTTTTTACTGGTTTGTTTTTATCTGTATCTGTGTTGTTGATGTCTTCATCTGAGCTTGTAAATGTCACTTGAAAATTGCTTTATGTTGGTATATAATTATGAGATTATTATAAATGTCTACCTAGGTATAAAATTTCCACATGTTTTTTGTTGTCAGTTGACTATTATTATCAGGTAGTATCAAATATAGCTCTTCAGTGTCAATTTTTGGTACATGGTTCCATTGTACTAAAAGAAATGTATTTACATAGTAAAAGGATAGAGAAATAATGTTAGTTTTTTACAGTCAACATTCAATGTAGCTAACAATATTAAACTCCGAACATTTCCTATAAAAAAATGAAAAGATGATCTAATTCTGTCATAACTGAGGTCGTTCATATTATATGATACCAATCGTAAAATTTGTCATATTACAACATTAGTAAGTATTCTTTTTGTTTTACTCTGCTTTACTATTATACAGCATTCTTAAAAAATATAAGTTGTAAAAATATTTGCTGCAAATATTTTAACGGGGGAATCAGCCCTTGATATTGAACAAGTTCGCGATCCGCCTATTTAGAAATCCGTCTATTTGGCATAGTTACGCTAAATATATAAGGCTGCTAGGCTTTGCTACTATCAAAAACTGAGTGACTATGCGGTGTGTCTGACAATCACCTTACTCTGCTCATTCTATTTGGATTGAAGTTCAAAAAAACTCGTAGTGAGTATAATTGCACGAGTATGCGTGTGCGCACCGCAGGGCACCTTGTAATCGGCCAGAACGCTTGTCCGTACAGACAGCCGGTTATAATTTATTATAGGTAGTTTAAGTATTTTTCATGTGTGGATGTTGGTTGAAAAATGTTTTTTATATCTCAAGTTTGGTGTTTACAATTATGCAGGATGTAAAAATTTTTGCTGCAAATATTTCAAGTGTTAAATCAGCCCATGAAACTGAACAACTTTCCCTAAGGAACTTAGGTCGAAATATGAAAATATTTTTGGACCTCCCATACAAAGTTAGTAAAAGATCAAGTAAATTTGTATGGGAGGTCAAAAAAATTTTCACGTAAGTATTTCGACATATGTTCCTTGGGGAAAATAGTGCAGTTTCATGGGCACCTCAAAATATTTGCAACAATTTTTTTACGCCCTGCATATTCTGTTCAATCACAATTTCAAATTGATAAAGTTTTAAGACTGGCTCATTAATATAGTTTGAAATAGCTTAAAGATTGTTACTCAGCTTCAGAACATTTCGAGTTTGTTAGGTTAGGTAAAAGTAATTGTTTTACTTTGATATTCGAATATCATTTTGCAAAATTTGTAAAATTAACTGAGAAAAGCGAATAAGTATAAAATTGTTAAAAATTGTTAGATTCTTGCAGTTTTAATAGTGTGAAATGTGTGAAAATATTCAATCAATATGCATGTCCAAACTTGTAAATATGTCTTTGTCAAAACGCACATTACCTATGTTAAATATGTTAATTGGGTTTAAACTTAAATAAAAAAACATACAATCATCACCTTCGTTATTTCTCAGTTTTCCATTTGTATGTATTAGCATTTGTATATTATTACAATAATCAATGATACTCACGAAGAAAAATGGGAAATGTATGACTGTAAAATTTATTCCATACATTTTAGGTTCATTAAAATTTTAAACCGTGTAGGTGATTAGTTGCATGATTATTTCATAGTTTTGAAGATAATTTCCATTACCCGTTATTGTTTTTTAAAATAAATAATTTTAGGAAAGTTCAAATGATAAAGTAATAAATTTTTTGTATTTTCTTCAATGCGGTAGATAGGTATTTTTATTACATACCAACCATATGTTCAACTAAACTGAAAGAATAATGTATTGCAGTTATTTTTTCACAATATTTTACATAACATATTAAATTTTAAACTGTAGCTATTATCACAGGACTCATACGTTCGTGACAGACGATTCATTCAGTGTCTGAGGCAAGAGCACAGTTTGTTTGGTCGAAATAATGAATCGAAAAGTATGGGGAGTGATATTTCTAGTATGGATCAGACAGACCGCTGCGATATCTAAGCGCTCCAACATGCGGTCAGTGTGCGATCCGCCTTCTGTAAAGACAACGACGAGACCATACTTTTCGAGACAAACATACAATTTCTTAATCATAAGCTTCAACGTGCAAAGATTTCAGGAATTCTAAGAATGGTACATGTTGATCCAATCGATAACTTCTTTTTACATAAGTTTTAAACAGGTGTTTTTTCCTATCTGCCGTGTGAAGCCGGCTTGGAATAGCATCAGCCCACCTCCTTCCCGCGGGTGTCGTAAGAGGCGACTAAAGGACTCGAGAGTAGTGGTGTATTAAAATTTTTGGGCGACAGGCTGGCACAACAACCTATAGTAATACACATGTTATCTGAAACAACCTTGGAAAACAATTCTCAAAAATATCAGACGTGGCAACAGCGACCGTATTTTAACGGCCGTTATTGCTCTGCCTACCATGCTAGGGATAAAGGCGTGATATGTGTATGTATGCATGTATGTGCTTTTCCTATAAATTCATTCAGTCTATGAGCTTGGTCTAGCGGGGCGGCTGCTGTACTCGATATCCTTCCCATCAGAACCATGCATTCTTACGTATGGTCCAGAACGGGTTTCCAGCAAAAAAAGACGGTGTGGCCATCTCCGAGATCTGTTTGCAGCATATTTGTATTTTTTAAGCAATAGTCACTAATAAAACTTGTCTTCTTGGTTATTGTATTATAAAAGTTTAATACACTGTGCTTAATGCTCTGAAATTGGAGCAACATCATATTTTTTATAATAGTTGTGTCGTTTAGTAATTAAAAGTTATGCAGTGCAAAGTTCTTTTTTTGTAAAGTTATATGTACTTACAGATTTTGTTTTAGTACATCACGTTTTTTATTAATACTGTTGTTTTTCTTTATTGAATCTTCGGGTTAAATGACAAAGTGTCCCACACGGAAAAGAATAGAAGAATTGAATCTGAAAAATGTTAAATCTACTTCTTCAAACCGTAGCCATAATCCTGAGTATAGGTATTCTGCAATGATCTCCACCTTCAACAGTCTAGGTTTTTGTCTCTTCCTGTTCTTCCCAATACAAAATCATACATACATATATCACGCCTCCCTTGCGGAGTAAGTAGATCGTTAACGGCCGTAAGAATAAGGTCGCTATCGCCACATCTGACATTTTTGAGGATTGTTTTCCAAGGTTGTTACAGAAAACATATGTATCAATAAAGTGACAGGTTGTCAGCCTGTCGCCTAAAAATTGTAATACACTAAAACTCTCGAGTCCCTTAGTCACCTCTTACGACACCCGCGGGAAGGATGTGGGGTGATGCTATTCTAAACCGGCATCACACGGCATATATAATAATAAATTATTCACATTTTAATGCCAAGCTGGCAACCCTGAAACTGATCTCATGCCACTGGTCTGCATTCGTATAGGTTTTTGTCACCTGCCACCGGCGCTGGTATTATTTTCATACTCCGGACTCGTTTTGTGCGACCCCAGCCCATAGTACAATGGAGATCGGAATGATATGGGATTCAGTTCACTTTTTTATGTTGTTTGTATTCGTATTTTTAGTTAAGGCGTTTTAGTGTGAACTTCGCTTTAATTTTAAAGATTTTTTTGGGATACATATCATCAATAGTAGGTACATTTATATTTTAAGGCAGGCTGGAATCTTAAATCTGCCTTGGTATATGCGGCAATATATTGCACAAAAATTTTCAAGTTGCATGGAAAAACTTTATCTATAGATAGTAGGTACACCTTTACGAAGCGAGTTGCGACTGAACCTTCCAAGAATGCACTTGAATCCATTTTATACTGCTTGGTATCGAACCTATACATTTAAGCCTTTTTAATCCTAAAAACCCCTTCACTCACCAGGTTTTTCACATTTCAACTGATTATTTTAAAACGTGTGATGCCGGCTTAGAATAGCGTCACCCCATATCCTTCCCGTGGGTGTCGTAAGAGGCGACTAAGGGACTCGAGAGTATTGGTGTATTACAATTTTTAGGCGACAGGCTGACAACCTGTCACTAGGTATAGTGATACACATGTTTTCCGAAACATCCTTAGAAAACAATACTCAATAATGTCAGACGTGGCGATAGCGACCGTATTCTTACGGCTGTTAATGCTCTGCCTACCCTGTAAGGGATAAAGGCGTGATATATGTATGTATGTATGTATTTATTTTCAAACGTTATATCAGTGTTTTCTAATTTAAATGAAAAATTCAGATGATATCTTAAGAACAGTGTCAGACGAAGCACACACTTTTAGCATTTCTTTATTTCAAAGAGTCATGTTTTAAAATTTTGTCAGAAACATAAGTTTAAAAGATGAATGGTATTCTTGCGTTCCTTAACTCGCTGTTAAGACGGAGTTAAGAAAACTTCTCTCATAACTCTGCATACCAACGTCAAAAGCTTCTTAACAGTTAAACTGCTAGGAAGACCTGTCATGTCCATGCCTAAATTATTATCCTATTGCCGTGAAACATCGACATTGTCATTTCTTGTCTTAAGGGTCACACAAACTCACCTGCTGAGTTTTTTTAGTTTGTGAGGAATTTTAGATTGTGAGATATGACAACCTATGTGAATTTTTTGTTTGTCATATTCAAACAATAGGAAATTTTGCGAATGAAAAATGCGAGCGAAATATTTTAAACATGTTTTCATGCATTTATGTATTTTCTTCAAGTTATTTTTATCAAAACTAAATACTGGCAAATCTAGAATTTTATTTTTATACATCCACCTAAATATTTTCCTGATACAACAACAAAACTTATTTTTATAGGGTATACGAGTAAGCATGAAACTAGTTAAAAGAATACCTGTGTGTCTCTTGAACCCTTATCATGCGGTGTACGTACAAGATTCCTAACATTTAAGAAAACACAGATTAGAGATAAAAGAAGCTCACCAAACTCGTATTTATCTATATTAGACAAATAACGTAAGTGTTCCGCATATTTGCAAATGCGGCGCCCCGGTGGATACTAAAGCCCATCACGGGCTGAGCTGCAACAAGAGTGCAGGGAGATTTCCCCGGCACCATATGCTCAATGAAATCATCCGCCGAGCCTTAGTGTCCGCCGAAGTGCCTTGCACCCTTGAACCCCCGGGGCTAAGCCGCGTTGACGGTAAGCGACCAGACGGGCTCACACTTGTGCCATGGGAAAAAATGCGTTCGTCACTGAATTAGGGAGGCGCATCCGCCGATCAGAACCCCGTACCGAGTCATACCTGGTGCAGCACATATCGCTAGCGACCCAACGAGGAAATGCCGCCTGCGTGTTGAACACATTTCCACCAGGCTCGACCCGAGGAGGCCTTTTTGACGATTAATCTTAGTGCTCACACACAGCAAAAAATGTGCTGGAGTAGCTTCAAGCACCTTCAAGTTTTTAAAGGGTCCTATTGAAAAGTTGTTCTTTTCATCGATGTTAGCTGAATATCTATGCCTGGCTCGATAGTGTAGTGCCTGCTACCCTGAGAGTCAGAGATTCGTTGCAGGTGCAAGGAAGGGAGGGATAAGGCACTGACCTAATAAGATAAAGATAAGTAGACAGCAATTTGCAATTCGCTAGATGACTGGGTCATTAATCAAATATAAAAGTTGTACGCTAAAACTAGTGTCCAAAAATATTACAGACTTCATGTTTAGTTTTTCGAAATATTCCAAGCTTGAATTATTACACGGAAAAATAATATTTAAAGAAATAACGTAAAACGTATATCAGCAGAATATCATAACTACCTACCTATTTCAGGGATTTACTTATGCAGTTTTTAATATGGGTTACTACAAATACTGCATAGAGTTCGTCGCATAATTTCGTGCGCAATTTTTCGAATTTAAAAAACAACTAAGCTATTTAAAAAATGCGCGTTATAAAATTCAATAATATTTTAGTTAGCTATATTATAGGTTGTATGAAATGTGACAAGTGTAGCATAATAATATATTTGATATAATACTTTAACAAATTAGAAGTTCTGCAAACTTAACTGATTAATGGAATTTACTTGTACTTACTAACTTTACACTTACAAAGATAATCACAAACTTATGCAATTAATCAAACAACGCAAAGCATCAGTAACATATTGAAATGGAAACTTGCCTAAATTCCAAATCAAATCTTCTCAAACTTGTCTATTTAATAAAAGCAGAATCATGCCTTCGTTCTTAAGACGCAAAAATTCGGTTTGTTAAATATGACATCAAATATTTTCCACGAAACTTGTCATCTTTCTCTCGATTTAATACTTCGATATTAAGACTCCACAACTAGCATTAACATTAATGAAAATTGCTGGTTTATCTTCTAGAAAAAAGGTAACA
The DNA here is from genome assembly GCA_029255805.1 of Keiferia lycopersicella. Classification (NCBI taxonomy): domain Eukaryota; kingdom Metazoa; phylum Arthropoda; class Insecta; order Lepidoptera; family Gelechiidae; genus Keiferia; species Keiferia lycopersicella. The sequence goes on from JARACZ010000024.1 coordinate 3,307,805, forward strand.
AAAATTATTTTACCCATTTAATGTTCTTCACACCGTGTGATGCCGGCTTAGAATAGCATTACCCCACATCCTTCCCGTAGGTGTCGTATGAGGCGATTTAGGGTCTCAAGAGTGTTGGCGTATTACAATTATTAGGCGACAGGCTGACAACCTATCACTATAGTGATACACATGTTTTCTGAAACAACCTTGGAAAACAATCCTCAAAAATGTCAGATGTGGCGATAGCGACCTTATTCTTGCGGCCGTTAACGATCTACTTACTCCGCAAGGGATAAAGGCGTGATATATGTATGTATGTATGTTCTTCAGATAGCCATTATTAAAACTGCTACACAGCTTGAGCACCACTTTCCTAACCCATATTCGAGAGTGGAAGCCCAAAGTTTGGTTGCAGATGTTACGAAGTGGAAGATTAATAGGAATCGGATCGCAGTTGCGGAGTTAAGCACCTATGTACTTATCACTTTGTATGTTGAACTGATAGTTAAGCAAGACTGTGTCTGTTAACTTTCGAAATAGAATTGAAATTGTTGTTTCAGAGTAGTTCGTTTTTTATGTTCCTTTAATATTATACTTTTAGATAGATTTAATACAGTAAAATTTTCACCTTAATGTTTTCTGAAATTGTCTTTTTACTGTTCAGATTTGTTATGCTATACCTTTTTGTTTAGTTCGATGCTTTTTCATCAGAATATATTTTTTTTTACTTTTATCTAGGTGGAAACCGTTAGCTTATTATTGAAAATTGATTAATAGGTAAAGTAGATAGATTATCCCTAACAATCTTGTTTCCTGTTTCTCGAAATGTACGAGTTAATTCCTCAGTTCTTGCTCTTAAATAAAATACATGACCGACCTGTCGACCTTTGCTCCCAAAACGTCAGAACTTTAATTATTATTCGTAACATCATAATCATTCCCGTCGTGTATTCGTGTAGTGAGTGCTCATTGAAAGCAAGTATTAATACCTTTCGACCAGACTTCTTTGACCTCTGTATTGGTATTCTAGATTAGTGTAAACAGGTCCATGTAAAGCAGTCGAGAAATGCTTAGATTATTACGTTACCGTCTTTGTGAGATACTAGTTTACTTGTCCAAGCCACCCGCCGAGCAAGATGTGCGCCGTTTGTATCCCCCTTTACCGTAAGTTTTAATATCAGTTCGTAAATTGTTCATCCGTTATCAACTATACCATCTGAAGGTTTAGCTCTAACTTGTGAGTGAGACTGTACATCTCATGCCGATTCATTACAATCTTTACATCATTTATCATACTTAACATTGCCATAATTTATTCCTAAGTCTGGTCTTGTTTTGTTTTCACTAAGCTCGGGGTTCTCCGGTTTCTCAATACGTGATGCGATTTCCTTTATATTTTTTTGAGTTATTATAGTTTTATTATAGATTACAATATTTTACACGTCATCAGCTGCAATGTAAAGTGAGACTGTATTTTATTTATGTTACGATCATGGCGGTCATGAATGTATCGCTTTTTGTTGTAAAAGGTTGCTTTATATAATTTCTATGTTTGTAAAAATATTAAATGACACACACATACATTAGAAATGTAATCTCTTTTATTTTACTTTCCATTAGGTAGATTACTTGGTAATCTTCTGTATCTAAAATGTTTAAAAACGGTTTTTTTTTAATTTTTATTCACGCTCACAGTGCCTTCAATCTTTATGTACAAAAAGAAAATGGGCCCAATAAACTTCCCTGCGGTACGCTACTATCATAAGCTGCTAGTGATGATTAATCCTCGATAAATACCCTTTGGCTATTGGCCGGATAGCATTATTGTCTTGTAGCATGTGATGATGTCTTGTGATCACCATACGGCGCCTGTGGCCACACGACACAGTGTACAAATACCATGAAAATCATGTGGTCGGCTGGTGATTAACAAAAATGTATATTGGATAGCTAGGTCAGATCAAATTTCATCGTCATCAAGCGTACTTGATAAGTATAGTACTCATCAGATAGAAAACAAATTGGGTTGTTACGCTTAGTATGATTCAAAATTTCACGCAAGCCCTAATGATTATATCTATATATTTTTATACAACAAGTCATACAGGTATATAAACTTAGCAATGTACTGGCTCTAACTGGGGCTACTGCATTTGTATGCACCTTTGCATATTTCAAAGCTTCTTTAGTGGCTGGTAAATCTAGTCCAGGCAGTCAGGTTTTGCATATTCAAAGAGTACTAGCTGCAATTCATGTAAATTGGAATCTAACAAAATCTTTAGAAAAAAATGTATTACCATCTCAATTCAATTACTTATGTTCAAAACCTTACAAATCGGTTTTGTTAGTTGAATTTTCTGATAAATGAAACTGAACACATATAAATGCACTTTTTCTTAAAAAGTCAACTTTAATCTGTCAACTCTAAAAGATGCTAAGAAAGGAAAATAATTTCGTATTGTGAAATTTTATTTCAGTTTCTTTTTTCACAAGTAACTTTTACACAAAATTAAGAGTTGAAAACTCAACGAAACATAACTTTAAAAGTTGCTCCGGGGTTAAAATTAGGCTTATCCCATTAGCTTGAAAAAACAAAAGGATTGTCGCTTTGGTGTACATCAAACAGAATCAAGATAAAAGAATAAAATCTCCTTGAACACTGAGAACTTTGTAAATATAATAAAGGTAATCTTTACAAAACAGAAAACACATCTGAAAACCCACAAATCTAATCCAAAAGTAGGTAACAACATAAAATAAACACAAGTTATAAAATAGGTCAAACCGCTAAACGTTTCTCATTAGGTAAAAGCCTGACAAAGAGAAAAAGATGAATAATAAAATACTTATTCAGAATAATTGGTGGGTCTATCATAAAATACCAACGATAAAAATCTTCAGTGGATTATGGATATAAATATGCAAGATCACGAACACGTATCTGGACGTATAAATTTCGTTTATGCGACTTATAAAATTGTAATTACATTTCCCACTCTATCGTCTGCTAAGCTGTGAAATATGAGCAAAAACGGCGGCATCATACATCTTTGACATATAAATACTAGTACGAGTATTAATGAAATGATGTAGTTTTTTACAATCTGACTTTGGAACGTAGGCATCATCGTCATAAAATCTCTTATTTCCCAAAATGGCAGTGAAATATCAAAAAGGAAAAGCACTAGAATAGATTATGCCTTCCACAACATTTTATTTACATTCATATTGTAACATTTCAGTGGACCAGTTTTGAGACATGGATAATATGGAAATGAGCGTTGGAGCCCGCCTTGGTCATAAGACTTTTAGCAAAATGTACTGATGTAGAAAATTGACTTTTGTTCCTCGCCAGCTATTTGGGGATATATGTGACCTGTATTTTATTTTTACGGCAACGTTACGAGTGTTTGGGGATTAAAATTGTTTGTCTGCTGTATAAATTGAATAAGTTTTACTTTGTCTTGAGTTCAGAAATTTTATGGTGCTAACAACTAAAGAGACTACTGCACAGAAGTCTAGTTATCATTATGCTTGTATCATGTTTACGTATTTTGCTATCTACCTACCTAATATTATATATAAGCTAGGAACACGTTATCGTGTGTTTGGGCATTTGCTAATGAATAGTTTTAAACTTCTGATGCCATAAATTCCTCAAAATAGGTAAAGCTGTAATTAGTTTTCGCATCATGCGATAAAACCTAATTTCATTCGACGTATTTTCATAAAATCGCCATTTTGCGCAGAATGTATTCACACTAATTTCGTTAAATGGCCGAAGTATCGCGGTTCAATTATCAAAACTCATCTGAACTGTCGTATTACTTGATTTATTTTATTCTTATTGCCAATCATATAAAATCCATTTTCCTGCTCCCATTAACGCAGGTGTGAAATTGCTTTTTCATTCACAAAATTCACATATATCTCTTTGTTATTTATTATTAACATCAATTAACCCCTTGTCCGAGCGCAGCATTTACATATTAATACACTTTGAAATCATAAATTAGAGTCGTTTGAATATCGTTTTTTATACGAAGTGGAAACCCGAGTCGGTTTCAATTAATAATACTGACGTCGTATTTAGTTCCACCGTTCCTTTTCAAGTTTAATGATAGGTCTTCCTCATTAGCAGCGTCTTTACGGCTATCATCATTGTCTTTTATAAAAGTCGCTTGTATATAATGTTTTAATTAAAACCGTCTATCATTAAAGTCATCAGAGAACAGCCAATTGGAAAGTTTCCCTCCAGATATTGCGGCTTCCGCTAAAACTGAGAGTTTAGTTCAGTATTGCTTCGCGGGGATTGATCCCGAAGCATGGTTCTCTAACTCCTACAACTATTCCGCAACAAAAACCGCAAACTCGAAACTGTAACCGCTTTCGATTGAAATGTCCGAAGCATTGGATACGAGCGTAAATAGGTTTCGCCTTAGGGAGTCGGCAATGCATTAATTCATTAGTTGCCAACTTTCGCATCAAGTTGATTGCTTCTCCCTCTCAACATTTATGACCCCTCGGTCACTCCCCACTTATTCTTATTTATTATTCTTGAACGACCTCTGACCACTCCTAAGACACGATCATATTGTTTTATGATTTAGATGATGCCTATTATGTCACCCTACACTATCTTATTCCTTACACGGCTTACGATAGTGTAAACGTGTTTGGTAGCTTTTTATGGGATCTATCAGCGCCGAGATACTTTATCTTTTTACTACATGTAGTTATTCAGGAATACTCTAACTTAAGGTATTATCGGAGGTGGTCCAACCGTACAGTGGCTCTCATATTCTGTTACGAGAAGAATTTTAGTATTCCTTCGGCTCACAGCGTTCTCATCTCTACAAATCCGAAAATAACTTGTGAACAAAGCACCCGACGAATGTCTTAATTCTCCGAACCTAAAACGGATGGCTAACAATTTGTCGGTCTCGTTGGTCTGATATCTAAATTAGTATGGCGACAGCTTTGCTTTTTTTACCCCAGCAAACTTGACGTCTCAATTAATGAAGTGTAATTTCAAAGATCTGGATCCTGTGACGATTCATTTCGGAGCGAAACGAAGCTTCAGTTGCATCGTATTTATACACTGTATTTTATTTACAGAATAGCCAAGTCCGATAATTTCAATGATGCTGCGAACTTTAATCAACTTTTTCGGAAGAGCTTGATTTAATGAGGTTTCAGCTATGTTTTTGCAACATCCTCGAAACCCTACTCGAAGTTTTTGATTTATTACTTCAAGATGACTTTGCAATGAAGGTTTGCAGCATCCGTATTTTGATAATTTGAAATGCACGCCTACAAAAAGTTGTTGAAACTGTTTTAACAAAAAAGCGAACTAAACAACGCCCGTAGCCATCTAATTTCAAGTCCAGCCGACAAAAAATGCAAGCGAAATTCCGCCTAAAGCATACTTTGTCAAAAATGAATGCAAAATAATACAATTTGGTTGAGAGTTCCGTCGGGGCAGAGGTTGTAAAAACCCTCTTTTCTAGCCTTCCAAACGGGCCGTGTTTATTTTAGTGCCTAATTTAAATAAGACAGGGCTTAAGTTCTTTTGTGACTTTGTTGTGATTCGTAAACAAATTAGCTTTTGGCTAAAAAATATTTTATTTACAAAGAGGTAGTACATTATCATATTATTCTGATGGTTCTTTATCCTTTTTAAGCGTAAAGTCTTGGATTTAACAAGCGTTGTGATTTAATTTATTGAATGTCTCAACCCGACCGCTCGATATGATAATCTAAGTCTGGCCTTTCTGTTGCTGGCATCACCGCTAACAAACAACAGATCAAAGGAGTCTCAATTGAATACTCCTGACATAATTATCGCGCTAATGACGTAAACTATTCTAAAGCAGGCTTGCTCTGTAATTTAAAAACGTAATCCCTTGAAGCGTTTAAAAACATTAAAGAAAAAAAAAGCTGGTGAGAAAATACCCACAAAAACGAAACAATTCATCATAATAGTGCCAGGCAATTACTGTTAGCAGCGTTAATGACTGACGGTCATTATTAATCTGTAGGAAACTTGTTTCGGCCCAACAAGACTTATAGCGATTTCGATAATAATCTTGTTTTAATAATTACTCACTTATTTCTCTTCCCACAATCTTGATTAACCTATTTGTATGTTATTTTTCTTGGTCCCTGTTAGACTTAATTTGGTCGCTTGACAACTCTTTTAGGAATGCTTAATTCGTGTGATTTTTCTTGGCTACTGTTATCTGGCAAGGAATCTAAAACAGCAATTCAAGGAAACAGTAGTCGGTTTTTTATTTTAATTTCGTCTCTTTGTGCTCTGTTGCCTGTTTTCGATGTTTCAGATGTAGTGCTTGGTTAGATTCCAACATTTTTGTGTAAGCGAAGCGAGGGTTGCTCTGACACATTTCTTGAATTTATGTTTTGTTTATTTCATTCAATTTGTAGGAAACTATTTCGTAAGTTACTACATCCTCGGATTCTGTTTCAAAAGATTCCGTTAAATCTGAAGTCCTTTGTGTTTCCACTTTGTTCGCCGGTGAGACACGAAAAATGTTTTTATACTATTCTGATTCTCTAGCTCTATTTGCATCCTTCTCTTACTTAATTAGTGTTCCATAGCAATAAATCATCAGCTCCCTTTGTCACAAATCGTCTTAATTCCATTCAAGAAATTTACATTTGTAATTTCGGATTGCTCAAGCTCATTCCAAATTAGAGAAAATGTCTGACAGTGCTTAGTTTACTAATAAATATTAATCATCAACTAACTTATATTTAAATGTTTCCTGCTACTGTTGAGAAATTACGAATGCTCAAGTTATTTAATTCAAAGACTTCATTATCATATATAACAGGGCTTGGTGTGGGTTGATGGGTATTTTCTTTTCCTTTTGTGTATCAAATTATCGAAGCTATTGTTACCGGTATTTTAATAAGATTACCCATTAAGTTTGTTTTTGTATTATTTTTCTCCGGTCGTCTTCCTTCTTCGTAATATGTTTATGAAGGACGATGTTATGATTTCGATGGAGTATGATTTACTGTTTTGCGGTAAGAAAAAATTATAAATTCAGTAGCAATGCCTGTTTGTTACCGTTAGGGCCGGAACACACTTGCGTATAAGTAGTGCAGTTAGGGAATCTGGGTTATTTTTACATCAAACCATTTCTACTCAATAAAAATCCTGGACTGACGTCCTTATCAGAAATAATTTCAATCAATCAATATATCGCTTGTTAGATGTCGGAAAGTTATTATTATTATCTTTTAGTTTGGAAAGATCCTAAAATTTTTAAATTACTGGCAAACATAAAGCAATCTATTTAAGTAAATTTTTACATGTCTTTCTTTTCTTTTCATGTAGAACTCTACCGTCGTATTTCTACTGTAAATTTACAAACCACCATTTAATTTAAGTACCACCTTTACATTATTACTATATTATTAAACAAACGGTACATTTACGGCAACGATATTGCGTTAAATTCTCAGGTGGGGTACGTACTTTCTAAACCACAGGTTTCGTAGGTACTTGTCTATTATAAAGACATCTATTGAGACATGTAATGAGTAGGTGGTGAAAATGATCTCGCTAGGGGTAAATGCGTCAGCAGCGTTGTTTTCTTGTCCCAGACTATAATGTTATTATCTCGCCCATCACTCAACCATCACCTTATTAAACATACACCTTCGTATCAAGGCAGTGACTCTCAATCCTAAAGAATAAAAAGTATGTATGAAAATGTTATCACGAACACAGAACTTTATCTTTTGAGTGTTCAGCGCAAAGATTCTCAATGCGAAGGACTAGAGATTCTGTTCAGAAAAGATTATCTTTTTCCTGCTAGAATACTAAATGTGTGCGTGAAAATGAAAACTTCAACTGAAAAGGAAAAGGAGCATTTACGTCTTTGCCACATACATACAAACTTTTCGTCACACATTAAGAACCACTGGAATAAATAAAATTAGCTATAGCCGCCATTTTGTTTAGCTCGTTACAGCTCGGCGCACGCCAACGGCCCTCGTAATTATGATGTTGGGTCGTGGCTATGTGTGTGTGTAGTGTGTTCCCGCCCTAACGCGCGAATAAAGCGCGCGAGCATGTGTGCGTGTGTCACGACCTGCGTACGCGCAGTGGATGTTGCCAGACTGGAATAATAACTATAATTTCTTGATTTACGCTTCTTCTTCTCGTGCGGGTCCTTGAGTCGGCAAACGATTAAAATGAACCTTGTTTTTTATTTAATGATATACTATATTACAAAATATCGACTCTCATCAACATATTTTTTTGCATATTAAATATATTACACTTTAGAAACAATACCACATAATTATTACAAAAATCATTACATAGTATAAAGTAAAGCCGAATTTCGTTTTTAAGTTTAATACTTGTAAGTTTTTAAGTATAATACTTGCCGGGAAAACAACTCATTCCTACGGGAAAATAAGTTGTAGCGGGCGGAGCCACTAGACGAGCCGCTAGTGTTACCTATATATAAAATGCGCCAAACAAGGCTGGCAACACAACAAGGATTTTTATAACCTCCACCTAGCGTCTGTCGGCGTTTTTGATAGTCCGACGCTAGTTAAACCATAATTACAATATACCTTACACCCGCGGGCTCCCTCCGATAGGTTTTTTAATAACTTTTTTCTCATAGATACCATTTTAGTGTTCCGTACCCATAGGATCACAAATCTCTATTACGGAGACTTCGCTGTCTGTCTGTCAGTCGCTCACTCGGCGGGCTAAATCTCATAATCATGTACTTTTTGTACGTCTGTCACTTCGGACCGTTAGAATCCAAATTTCGGTTAGGGGAATTCCCGGATCGATAAATGCCGGATACCGGAAGAGTGGAAAAGCACGTATTAATAGATTGCTAAATCGGATCGAAAATTTACGGATCGGCAAATGACAGATGGAGAACTTAGAATGTATACAGATAGAACCCTTCTACCTACCTACAACTCGCGCTTGACCGATTTTTTAATGTCTTAATCATACTTATAGCCTCAGCACGCGCTTGGAGTGAGGCCAAAATGGCCGAAACTTATGTTTATTGCGATGGTTATCGACTAGGATGCCGTTGGTGAATTCATTGTATTCTGTTTTATTCAATGCTCTTTGGCATTCTCTTGCAATAATCATTATGAGACTGTATTTTTTGTTCTTATTTACGCACTTTACGTACTTACGTACTTTATTTACGTACCTACGTACTTTACTTAATTTACGTTTTGTTTTTGTTGTTGTTGTTGTTGTAAATTGACGACCGATGTGGCGCATAAGGATCCGGGTTTGATTCTCGGTGGGTCAAGTATTTATCACTTTGTGAATTTGTTTCCAGTCTGGTAAGGACATTGCGTGCTGAATCGCCCGTATGTCCGTAAGTAAGATGGTTCCGTGTTGCGGATGGCACGTTAAACCGTAGGTCCTGGTTGCTGCCTATGATCACTTAGACGGCGGTCGTTACAAAACCATGTCAGAAGCCTGCAACTTGTAGAAGGCGATAATTCTGATACTAGGCTTTATCGGGCCGTCGGACGACTCGGTGTCCTACGCGAAAAAAGAAAGACTGATATTTCTTTACGAAAACAATAAGCTCTTGAATGTAAATCTGTATTTATATGTCTGGAAGCCACTTTAGTTCGATGCCATTATAAAGGCCTGTGTACACAATAGTTTTTACAACGGTAGCCGCGCACGACCTACCGCGACACCCGTTTTGTTCCTACTCCTTTTATTTTTAAGGATCCGTGGGTGGTTAGGAACTTGTCTTAACCGGCAGTGCAAAACTAGGGGAGAGGTTGTGTTATAACGAAATTACAACCTTTTATTTATACAAAATCATTGTAATTTTAATTACCTTCATTATCTGTATCTGTATCTCTTGTTATGAGTTATGACATTAACACGTCATTTTCATTGTAAAGTAATTGACAGTGGCCTTTCTCACACTTGAAGCATCTGTAACGCAGCCGTCTGTCAAATCCTTACTTAAAACGGCAATCCCCATACTAAAACAGCTCTCGACGCAGATCCCAACGCACAATCGCGGTTGTCGCAGTGCCGTAGCGTTGGGCCTGCTTCAACAACTGTTTTATTGGGTTGACGTTTCTAGTATGGAGTTGACATACCGCTGCGTTACGGATGCGTTATTTTACTCGTAGTGCTCCATTGTGCGTTAAGGCCTTAAATTCTCTGATCTCTCAGAATTTTATTATTAGTTCTGTAGTCTGGTTTCGTTTATCAAATCAATCGTTATCATGATGTACCACACAACAAAAAGATGGATACGTATATTTTCTTCAAATCAACGCCTAAAAATATATGCATTACGCTTGTCCAGGCATGTCACGTTTGCTACTAAGTACTTAATAGTTTTTAATGAAACAATTAAGGCTAACGACGTCGGAACCCTATCTTAAGCGTTGCAACACGACTCTTAGTCGCCATTTTATTTATCTTTTTTTCCGTGTCTTTACAACTTCTTCTACTTTACTTGTTGGTTTTGTCAAGAATGTGAATTGACGACTCTATCGCGATTCGTCACGGTTTGCCGTCGACGCGATGACGACGCGATTTTTTACACTCTGGAACGACTAGGTTGTTCTACGTCAATCCTTAGTATTGGATATTTTTTTATATTATTATCAGCCAGACATGTTCCACTGCAGAGCAAAGGCCTCCCTCTCCTTCTTCCACTTTTCCCTATCCTGAGCCATCTCCATCCAGTTCTGGGCGTGGATGTGCAGCTCGTCTTTCCATCTTTTTCTTGGATTAGCGCGTGCCCGTTTGGCGTTAGATGGGACCCAAGTAGTTGTTATTTTTGCCCACAGTGCCCACAGTATTGGATAAGGTGTAAAAAATCACCCAGCCCATGAAACTCAAAGAATCTCCTTATAGGTAAAATGTTTAAAAATAACTGGACCACATAGGCACATAATGGCTCGGTTGTCTTGGTTATTAGCTGGGCCCTCATCCTAGCTCATACTATATTGAAATTCAGTGTTTAAGGTGTAAAAATATAAGCTGCATAAATTTTAAGGGGTGATCAGTTCATGAAAGTGAACAACTTTCCAACGCTGTGTCACAAAAACATCTACCTAAAAAAAGTGTAGCAGTGAGGAATAAACCCTTTTTCAACATGCATGCCAAACATTATTCAACTCTACCACAATTCAAAATAGAGTTCATTTTCGTTTGTATCGAAGGCACAGTAGCGTATCCACAAAAGGTAGAAAAGGTGCTTAAGAACCCTCAATGGTGGGACATGATGACTTAATTTCAGAGCTACGTTTGCTATGGATGTAGTGCTTGCATATCCTAGCCGATTACATTTTTTGCGCCACCGTTATTACAAAGATTGTATCTTTTAAAAAAGTAATAAGGTTTGGTAGGTTGCCTATCGTAACTAGGATAAAGAGAAGAGTAAATAATTGAGGTTCTTTGAGAATTTGCCGGTTGTAAGTAAATGAGTAGTTCTTCTGATATGATTGAGCGCAGGCTTTGATCGGCAGCAGCTTGATTTGGCCATACCTATCAGGTAGAAACTGGTTATATTTTTTCATTGGATCAATAATTTCTTTCCTGCGGGTGTCGCAAGAGGCGACTAAGGGACTCGATGGTTATGTGCTTTGCAATTTTAGGCAACAGGCTGACAACCTGTCACTATAGTTAATACACGACATATCTAAAACAACCCTCAAATATTTGTCAGACGTGGCGATAACGACCGTAATTTTGCTGTCATTAACGCTCTGTGATACGTGTATGTATGTATGGGTCAAATAAAAATAACCTGCATTAAGTTTATTTTGGCTTAAGCAGTAATTAGATGTGCTAACTGCCGAAGTACGTTATTTAAAAGTAACTTGGTCAAATATCGGCATATTTTAATGAAGACCGTCTGATCGTAGACATTTTGATAGGAACGATATACAAGGTGTAAGGGACGGTGTAACGAAAACTTTGCAGGTGAGCTCAGACCATGAAACTAAACAACTTTTTCTATGTGGGCTATGTTGGGAAACGAATAATTTTTTTCGACCTTCCGTACAAATTTCCCGATCAGCTGAGTGACTTTGTATAGGAACTCGAAAAATTTTTTTCGTTTCGCAACATAGCCCCCAAAGAAAAAGTGGTTCAGTTTAATGGTCTGATCACGTCTGCAAAGTTTTTGTTACACCGTCCCTTACACTCCGTATACATACAACGTTCGCTACACGAAAAATTTACTGAAAATAAAGTAAAAAATAGAGAAAAAAAATCTAAGTGTCAACATTTTTGTTGTAACTCTACAGTCCACACCCTAACATTTTTTTGGGTCCTTTTAAATAAGCAATGCCTATTTCATTGAATAAAACGTTTTCCACCCAACACACAGATAAAACGTTTTCCAATCCAGCAGGCGTCTTTATTGGGTTTATAACTACTCGAGAACTCGCCGACCCACTTACGAAAATTGGCAGCTTCCTCGTACCATATAAAGCACCCTACAATAACTTCCAATCGTAGTTCGATTAAGGGCTCAGCTTATATTAGCACACACTTACATACATATATCACGCCTTTATCCCTTCCGGGGTAGGCAGAGCGTTAACGGCCGAAAGAATAGGGTCGCTATCGCCACGGCTGACATTTTTAGGATTGTTTTCCAAGGTTGTTTCAGAAAACATGTGTATCACTATAGGACAGGTTGTCAGCCTGTCGCCTAAAAATGGTAGTACACCAATACCCTCTAGTCCCTGAGTCGCCTCTTACGACACCCGCGGGAAGGATGTGGGGTGATCTGAGCCGGCATCACTCGGCTGCATTTCGTACCTACATCTTTATTGGGTTTGTAACTACTCGAGAACTCGCCGACCCACTTACGAAAATTGGCAGCTTCCTCGTACCATATAAAGCACCCTACAATAACTTCCAAACGTAGTTCGATTAAGGGCTCAGCTTATATTAGTTACCCTTAATACAATAATGCCGTGTGATGCCGGCTTCGAATAGCATCACCCTACATCCTTCCCGCGGGTGTCGTAAGAGGCGACTAAGGGACTCAAGGGCTTCACGTGTATGACAACTTTTAGGCGACAGGCTGACAACCTGTTACTATATTGATACACAAATTATCTTAAACAGCCCTCAATATTTGTCTGACGTCAATCTAAATTTGCCATCGACACGATAAGAAGCGACCGTATTTATGCGGTCGTTAACGCTCTGCCTGCCCCGCAAGGGATAAGGGCGTGATATATTTATGTATGTGTGTATGAATATAATAACACAACTGAAAATAAATACATAAAAGTGAAAAAACCCGCTTATGAAACTGAACAACTTCCCAAAGAGACGTAGGTCCCTGTCATAAAAACACAAATCAACCATAAAAAACTTTTGAGCATGGGCTTAAAAAAGGGTTTTTCATTGCCTTTGAAAAAAGGGTAATTCAAGCTTTTTTAAAAATGTTGTTTACTTTCTTGGTTCTGATTCACTTTTGAATTATCCCGTAGCTGTATGTTGGACCCCTAAACGGGTAACCCGACTCGCCAGATAATACTTATCTACCTACCTAGCCGGAAAAATCCACTTTCATCACCTTAATGTACTTGAAAGTCGCGCAAAACCCTTTTCGAGCCGGCGGGTTAGCGAAATCCCTTTGACAACTTCAGTTTCTTAAGATATTCAAGCAAAATTACGTGCGAAGTGCAAAATAGGTGTTGGGTTGAGATCTCCTTTCGCAAACGTGTGCGCCCAAATGGAGGAAAAAATATATGTGCAGGAGAAATATTAGATGAGATCATGGAGACGAATTTAGCACCGTTTAGATGTGAGGAGCGGGACGTGAATGGGGTAAAAGTAAGAAAGCTTATGAGAGGAAGGATTCTTAGACTAAGCCGTTATGTTCGTGAATTTATTTCTTAAGGATTCTTTATGACGGCCGCACCTCAACTTGGAAAAATGCGTCTTTTATAATAGTCGCATTGTGTACTATGGACGTACCGATTTGGCTTACGATTACTTTTTTATGTTCCAATTTTTTTTTTTATTAATGTTTAATTGGTAATTGTATAGGCTAATGGTAAATCATTTATAATATTTTAGAATTTGTTGAACAGTCGGCTGTTTTGGTTCTCATTAATATTTTCAATCTAAATCGAAAACAATAACACTTAAAAAAATTACCACATCTTACTCATCCAATGGACGTGATGACTGGCAGGATAAATGAACTACTTTTTAAAACAATGTTTTGTATGTAAATACCAAGAGATGACATCATGTCTCTCTAGTTGCGCTGGCGTCAAAACACTTACTTTTATAAGTATTATTTTACTGTTCATTAATAAAAACTGTAGTATTTTTGGACAAAAGTTTTAAGTGTACTACTTTTGTATTTTATTAATGACCCAGTCATCTAGCGAATTATGGGTTACTTATAGCTGGTCCTATAGCCCTCCCCGCCTCTTCTCCTTGTGGGGGATTCAAGGAGATTACATCTGTAGCCTACGCACATAAATTACTTGGAGTATTGTGGCTCCATGGGCTTCACTGACATAGCCTGAGCTAAGGTTTAAAAAAAATAAAACAATTTTCGCTCGCTTGAAATGCGTGCGGCGATATTTTTGAAGTGTTTATTATTTTTAGGTTATATTTGTAGGCGTGTATTTTTAAGTATCAGACTATTTTAGCTTAGTAGTTTTTGTAAGTGTATAATATAATTCATTCAAGAGACGAAATTGATAAATAAGTATAAAGCACAGGCTCAGGCTTTTTTCATACTTAACGCACAACGCAGCGCTAAAATGACGCATCTGTAATGCAGCGGTCTGTTATATATATCCATACTAGATATGTCAATCCCCATATTAAAACCGATCAACTGATTTTTGTTTGGCGATATTATCATACCTAAGCATATTTAGATTAGCAATAACAGTTTTTGACAACATGTCAATACAAAATGTTACCAACTTAATCCAACGCTTAAAGCTCAGATTCGCTTTATTTTTGTATATCACTAACATTTGTAATCTCTTTAGTGTTATAATTTATTATTGTAATCGTTTTATATAATACCCGTGCTTTGTCCATTTGATTAAACTTTAAGCTCTTTCATAGATATGTCGCAGTGATTTAGTCAAAGACGTTATATTATAATTTCACTAGTGAAAATTTAATTACACTGATTATTGTCAATAGCGACAGATTCGTATAATTTCACGGGTTTATTTCAGTAATATTGTAATTTCACTGGACCGCAAAAGTGATATTATAATAAATTTAGATTTATTATAAATAAGTTATGTTTGTGGTGGGAGCCCCGCGTGATCTGATTGGTTAAGGGAGTTAATCAGTCGCCATTTGCAAAATAAACAATAGCAAAAATTGTAGTAAACATTGGAGCTTGCTTTTTTTGATATAAGTTTATTAAATCTTTTTGACATTTTTAAGGTATTTACTTTATTTTTTTTTAGCCAATATCTTTAAAAGAGTGATCGTGAGCATTCGAAAGTGTTAGAATCAGATTCATCACATTTAAATGGAAATAATTACATTTTAAAAAGAAATAATATTAAAAACCTGTCTTTTATTTTCTCATTCTATGCTTAATACTTGTTGCTCAGTTGATAATGAAAGCGGCCCAATCAGCGATTGGTCTGATAATCTAACGGCTTTCCCAAACCAGTGCTATTGTCAATATATCACTGCCTTACAATTTTACTGTATCGGTCTAGTGAAATTATAATGTCACTGAAACTAGCCCGTTAAATTGTAAGTAATGCAAACGATTTACAATAAATCAGTGCAATTATAATGGCACTAGCCAAATTTCAATATCACGGCTTTTTTAATATCCCTGCAACAGATATATTATCAAACTAATTTGTTGACGTTTATTATTAATTTTCTCTATCATTTTCATTGTGTAAAATTTTCAAGGTTTAACGAACACATATGATTAATTAAGTCGTGGACTACTGTTTGTTTGTTTGTTTATATTAAAATTTTCTGGTTCTGCTAGTGACAAAAACCTAACTCTATTTGGTTCCTAATAATATAAAATAAATGTTTATGTACAAAGAGCGAGGCGCTGATTTGAGGTTAGGAGGAAAAATCGAGACACTAAACTTGTTTTTATGATTTGACAAAACTCGAAACCTTTAAAAAACTATTTCGTATTTGGGTCATTTACAAACCTCATTTAACTCACAATCACACGACAATAGAAATTTATTCCAAAATAGACACACTTTTTAAATAATGTAATTGGTACGAAACATAAACTTGCACAGTGTCCCGGACTTTTCGATGAGAAGTATATTTTTCGCATCACTTATTTTTAAAAGAGGTCGTTTTTGACCAGTCTTCTTCTTCTTCTTTTCGTGTGGGACACCGAATCGTCCAACGACCCGATGAACCCTAGTGTCAGAATTTTTCAACCACCTTCTACGAGTAGCAGGCTTCTGACATGGTTTTGTAACGACCGCCGTCTAAGTGATCATAGACAGCAACCGGGACCTACGGCTTAACGTGCCATCCGAAACACGGAACCATCTTACTTACGGACAATCGGGTGGTTCAGCCCGCAATGTCCTAACCAGACTGGGAGCAAATTCACAAAGAGATAAATATCAACTTTGTGAGTGACCCATCGAGAATCGAACCCGGGACCTTCTGCGTCAAAGGCAGTCGCACTGCCACTGCGCCACATCGGTCGTCAAAACCCAATTTGTGTTTTCAGTGTCGATTACAAAAAAAACCTTAAGCCTGTGTGCGCTAGGCTGCGCTATCAATTCTACCTTGTACCCTGATTTTACCCTAAAGGAGGCCAATAGTGAAATTTTCACCTTAGCACGAGATACATCAATTTTCCCATAGACATTACCTGAACAACCCACATCTGCAGCGCATGCGCAGGCAATAAAGCACCAACTAATACACCTTTCTGGGAATTTGCATATCAAACAGTTTCCCTAAGAGCCAATACTAGGATAATGTGCCAGAGGGAGAGTCGAAATAGACATTTAGCCATATTAGCCCGCCGCCTGTGCCATTCGGAGGTAGTAAGCGATATACTTTAGCGGTAAACACAAACTGTGGTGTCACACACCAAAAGAAGAAGAAGAGCCATATGATTTGCAATAAAGAAAATGAATATGAGAAGACAAACTTGGTGTCCGATATCATAAGAATGAACTTAGAAATGTAAAAAGCCTTCGCTTTTTAAAGTGCAGGTCTTATAAGACAGGATCTGGATCCCTGATTATTTTTTATAGAAATATGCTAAAATTATTTAATAAAATATTTTAAAGAATTCAAAATAACATAACACTTTTTTTTCTTGCACATAATAGATAAATACAGCAGTAGAAAACACAAACAACAGAAACAGTACAACAAGGCGACCTTAATGTAAGTGGCAATTAATAACAATAGGGAATTTTCTTTTATTCTTTTTTTATTTTTATTTTTGTCACTTTTTTTAAACTTGGACTCGGACTCACTTGGACCGAAAGTGTCAGTGCGTGCCAGGGTGGTGCCAGACTGTCAGTGCTGCAATGTTTTTTTTTTGTCCTTTCGCTTTGGAATTTAGTAGGTAACATGGTCAGTTCAACGCCGTCTACCGAGTTCTTGGGATACATTTATTTTTCTTCTTAAAAAGAAAACCTCCTATTGCAATATGTTAGCTGGTGTTTCACTTTCACAGTTGTGCCGCCAAACTATAACATTTGGACCACAAGCAAAACATCAAGCGTACCTACAAGCATGGCAACGATAATTCATCAGGACGTGATAAGGAACAGTATGACACGTAGGGTATTATATTACCCCACACATTATCCGGATCGCACTCTTGACGCACCACGGAGCGCTAAAATATCGCAGCGGTCTGTCAGATCCATACCTACTAGAAACGTCACTCCCCATACCAAACCGCACTCAACGGGCGACACTGCGATAGCGCCGCGCCGACAGCGGTTGAGCGGTTTTAGTACGGGAATTGACATTTCAAGTATGGCTCTGACAGACCGCTGCGATGTTTTAGCGCTCCGTCGGGTGTCAAGTGTGTGACCCGCCTTACTCTAACAGTGTCACTCGCACCGTGAGCACCGTGACCCTACTATCTCATCCGGGCCGCGTAGTATAGTCGCCTACCCCGCAAGGGATAAAGGCGTGATATATGTATGTATGTAGTATAGTCGCGAAATTTTGAGATGTGATACGACAACTCGCGCGGAATACGATGCAGTTGCATACGCTATCATAATAATGCGCGACAGTAGAATGCTAGTGTAAGTTTATCACACGACCGATGTAGCGCAGTGGTAGTGAGACTGCCTTTGACGCAGAAGGTTCCGGGTTCGATTCACGGTGGGTCACTCAGCAGAATGTGGGGCGACAGAAGAATGCGTGTGTCTGTTTATCATATGAGGCGTAATCGTAGACTTGTAAAGGAACAGTGCGACACCCCCGGTAGTATATTACGGCGCACATTACTCCAACAGTGTCTAGACTTTCTCAAAAGGGGCGCATAGTCAGATTTCACTTGGTGGGATAGTAGTGTTGCATATATTGTCATAATATTGGGGGTATTCGGCGCTATTTAAACTATACACGTAATCACAGATCACTGTAATATTACGTAAGATGTAGCACGGGCCGTCGTCGGTGATGAGACGCGTGAGACGGTAGAAACCTTTCCTGTTGACTGAAAAACAGCAAAAAACAACTGACGATCCGGGGATACCGGCCCTCTATTTATAATGAAACATTCTAAATTCAAAATTATTATCTAAAACCAGCCAGCAACAGTAAATGCGACAATAGATACACACTGTCGAAGCGAGGCCCAAAGCAACGCAACATGAACTGAACATGATAAATCATTAATGACAGACATCGGCCTAATAGCAGTATAATTTGCATCGCAAACACAGGACGGCAGAATTGGCTCAGATATGATCATAACTGGCACTGTTGTGGCTGCTATATCTGTTGATCTGTGGTTTGTACGGATGGTATGGGGTAGGAAATAGATTAACCAAATGTCTATGGTACGAAGATTCACTGTCACTGAGAGGCTCTGCAAACTGTTTGAAAACAAACTACCTAGAGTCTCAATAATATTATTTATTACCGCTGAGAAAAAAATTTAAACGAGACTACTTAAATAAAACGCTCCAAAAGAGAACTGCGTACTAAGTGAATCAAAAATTCCGATCACCCAATTACCCATTACGATTACTATTAATTATGATTTACCCAATCTACCTAAATTATAATCTACCTAAATATGCAGTATCAAGTGAGTTAGGATGGTTTTGGCAAAAAAATACCTGTAGATATCAAAAGTATAAAACTTACAACATACTTGCCTACTGCAAAATTATTGAAGACGATCTTAAAAAATGTTTTAATCATAAAATACGTTGGCAGCCGCCATTTTGTTCATCATAATATTAAGCCGTTGTTTTTCATAATTAAAACTTTTTAAACAGTTCCTCTAACAATTACGCGCCGGAAACCTGGCTGGTTTGTGACGCGATAATAATCTATGGTTTTTAATTACGCCTATAAGCCCCGCCCGGTGTTGTTATTTATAAGAAAACGTCCAATCATATTAGGGAACGCTGACATCGAGTGTCATTTGAGCGGGAATGAGCGAGCCCACAGAATATAAATCATTTCACATTACGATTTGAAAATAGAACGTAGCCGGTGAGTGTTACTATTTTATTATTTTTATTTTGTTGTATAATATTCAAATATCGAATTTGATTTGATTTGACAAGTTGCTGTGTTTGAAAGATTTGTTTGATTGATAGATCTTGTCACTTTTTATTCAGCTTAGTAAGAAACAAGGAGCAGTTCCAAGCCAGCAGTTCGTAATGTTTGTATTGTAGTTAATGCATTTGCCTACTTTTAGATTTGCTATACGTTTAATATCAAAGCGGTATGTAGCATTTATGTATATATTTATAATACTTCAGTTTGTTGTTTATGTTATTACATAGCAGTTTACCTTCTATTTCTGCTGCATTGACGAAGTATTTTTCATCGAGTTGTATTTTTTAGTATTCATCGGAAAAGTAATTTCTAAAGCTCACCGAAACAATTTTTTTAAACTCTACAAAATCTTCTTTTTCTTCTTCAACAGTCACAAAAGTCTATGACTGGACATGAGCTACAAAACCTGGGATAACATTATGATCAAAAATCTTCCCACTATTATTGACCACTTCTTCAAACACGGCAATATTGTCGATGATTTCAAAGCAGTTCACTCAATCGCTAAACACCCCATACATTCTCACGTCCGAATCTCATCTCGCTAACGGACGGGCTATTACACAATTTGAAAACCCATGGCTAGTTCCGAACCATTACATTTGGATTATAGTGTTAGTGGAACGTTTTATATAGGAAATATAGTTTGAGGGTTTTTAATGTTTTGAAGAATTTTCTGAAAGTAAAGACGGCAAGAAATTCAATAAGCACACTGGAATCCTCGTTGGCCAGCATAAGCTTGGCGAATTTTAAACTTCAAGATTTCACCTAAAAACACTATATTTGTTTGTTTATTTATTTAATATATCGATTTTTAATGGGACACCAAGTCGACGAATGGTCCGTTGAACCTTGTAATAATAAAAGTTTGAGCCGGTTCCAAAGAAAAATAAAAGATGGGGGAAGTAATTTTGTTATTAATTGATTGGCTAAGCCCCCTGATACACTTGCTTTGACAAAACTTAAATATCGCATCATCTAGGTAACTCATAGATTTCCGGGATCAATTTCTAATCGGACAGATGCTTATTTTGATTGATGAATCACCTGTTTGATATGCATCTATAAGATATCTTGCAATGGGATAAGTACTGGTACTACATGGTCTTTTACGATAGGTCTTTTTAGCATTCCGGCAAAAATAAAAGGAGAATTTCGCTGCGACAATATAATTATCAATAAATAATTATATCAATGGCTCTCATTATATCATTATATTATTATCAGTAAATAATTATCTCAAACAAACGGCCCGCCCAGCGGCTGCGCCCGCTGTAACTCATTTTCCCGTGGGAGGAAGATGTTTTCCTGGCAAGTATTATACATAAAAACTTTCCTCGTGAATCACTCTATCTATTAAAAAAACCTGCTTTAAAATCCGTTGTGTAGTTTTGTATATTTAAGCAAACATACAGACAGACGTCAAAAGCGACTTTGCTTTATACTATGTAGTGATTTTAAGTGCCTAAATAATCGATGTCATTTCATTATTGATGCAATCGAAAAATCCGCAGCAGAATTTTCCGCAGGTGTGATTGAACACCAGGCTGGCTGTATCATCTTTTCCCTATTACTTGATAGAGCTGTTACAATATCGATACTCTAACGAAGTGCGCATAGGGTGTAATTTACAGTTGCTTCGGCGGACGCCTTCTCACAAATTATGATTCAAAATAACACATCAGCCGACACGACTCCACTGGCCTATAATATGGGGAGACTCAAAATTAACCATAATTGCTTAATTCGGAACGCATGCGTTGTTTGCCCATATCTCGGCGCCGCAAAGGGAAAGAAAGAGACAGAAAACATGCTTGTATGAAGTACGTAATAAAAGATAAGGACGGACATGGGTAAGGAGATGCGCTTGCGGCTTCCAGGTAGTGAAAATAACGTGTGAAGGGAATGAAAGTGGAATCATTAGAATTTGGTTTTTTCTCCTCGTTTTCGAGGGAAAAAAGTGTTCGGTTAAACCGCTTTGTCACTGTTCTCGTTAGAATGTTCGTTTTGTTTTCTGTCGAGAACAAACTTCTGTCTCTTAAGAAACTTGTATCATTAAAAGGAAACATAGAAACTTGAAGTAGATACCATGTTGTTGAATGTTGATGTTGAGAAATGTTGCTATCAAAAATTTACCTAAATATTTAAAAAGAGTCTGTGGATTCTCTAAACAAAACATAGGTGACTTTACACTGGAAAACCACGAATAAACTTGGACAATATTCTCAAAAGTGCCTTCTACTATAGCAATTATGATTAAAGTTACAAATACCTACTAAATTAATACTGCTGGAAGAGATTTCTTTAGAAATAAGCTGACCTGTTGTGTATTGTTCTCAATGTTATGTCCTTTATGTTCTATTGTGTACAATAAACGGTTAACCAAATAAATTAAGAGATAGAAGTGAGGTGTTGCTAATGATTTTTGTATTGTTTCAGATTCAGGTGGTTTCACTACAATTTACGTCACTACGTTTTCAGGGTAAGCACGTTTTTGCTACTTATTTTTTATGATTGCCTGATATAGGAATTACAAAGTTATGATAAAGGAGGAAATCCTCCGTAGGTACAGTATACAAGGTGTTACAGAATGAACAATAAAAGTGAATTTATTTGACATTGTTTATTTTACGAATGGGTGGCGTTTAGGAAGTGGCGAAAAATATCTCCTGGTAAGAGTAATGAACTTGACCTTGTAACAATAGTGGCTGCGACGCAAGTATTAAAAACAAGCCAAATTTATTAAAATTATTATTTTTCACAAATTTCCAAACACGACATTACGGCTTTAATTATTTTATAAACAGACTCTTTACAATGGACCCGTCGACACTCTTTGAGCTTTATTGGTCTTTTTGTAACACCCTGTATAAGATGTAAAAATATTAGCTGCAAATATTTAACTTAAAACTGAACAACTTTTCCTAAGGAACATAGGTCCAAATATGAAAAATTTTTGGACCTCTCATACTAAATGTAAGTAGAAGCCGAGCGAGTCAACTGTATCTGAAGTCCAATTTTTTTTTATTACGACCTATGTTTCTTGGGGAAAGTTGTTCAGTTTTATCGGCCGATTCACCCCTTAAAATATTTGCAGCTAATGTTTATACACCTGTGAACAACTTTCCCCAAGAAACATAAGGTCGAAATATGAGAAATTTTTCTAGAGCTCCCATACTAGGTAATTGGATTGTTGCTAATTTTGTTTGGGAGGTCAAAATTTTATTTCATATTTTGAACTACGTTCCTTAGGGAAAGTTGTTCAATTTCATAGGCTGGTTAACCCCATAAAATATTTGCAGCAAATTTATTTACACCTTGTATTTGTATATTACTTTTCTAAAAACGACATGATTTCTAAAGATTTCATGATTTATTCCTCTTTTCGTCTGTTTTATAGAGAGCGGTTTGATACGATTAGATAGTATCTATGTTTATTGCTATTGGCTGTCATAAATGTACCTCTACACCATTAATTTGAGATACTAAAGTTCCAATAATCGTTCACCTAATTTGCTGAACAAGGTCCGTTTTCCTATTAAATGTTATTCAATAAATACTAAATGCGCCTAAAGTAGAAAATGCAATCCCGCAAGTAAATTTCAGTCCCGCTATTTGCGGGAATGGGCACTCTTAATCCCGCGGGATCCCGGTATTTGCGGAATCATTTATTATTATGCAAAACAGAACTCTTTTAGGGATTAAAAGTGAAACACTTTAATTTGCGGAAAATGAAATATGTACCCATCAATAAACATTATTTTCATAATATTTTGATGACACAATCGCAAAAATGTTAATGTTAAAAGTGTATTAAAATCCCACTAATGCTGCGCGTGGTCCTGCTCAAACACCGACCAGGACAGTCCCGCAAAAAGCATGCGGGATCCCGGTATTCCGGTATTGCAATACCTAGCTTAAAGGTATATAACTTGCTTCAAAATTGTAACATTACTTTCCGAATAGCCCATAACTTCCCATATTACCGTTTATAGGAATTCTGGCGAGACTTGGCCCTAATTTTACGATCAGGAACAAATACGGGATATCCATATACGTGTAGGTAAAGTAAAATGCTGATTTACATTAACACATTTTTTGTTGGCGGATCGCACACTTAACGCACGACGGAGCGCTAAAATATCGCAGCGCTCTGTCTGATCCATACTACGTACGTAGAAACGTAATTCCCTTACTAAAACTGCACTCGACGGACGGTAGCGCTGCGTCGACAGCTCAGCGGTTTTAGTATGGGGATTGATATTTCTAGTATGGACCAGACAGACCGCTGCGATGTTTTAGCGCTCCGTCGTGCGCTAAGTGTGCAATCCGCCTTATTCGAATATAGAAGAGGGCAATAAAATTTGCGGTTAGCGCAATTTTTTATTTGCGAAAGGATAATTTGGTGTGTGTTTTGTTTGGCTTTGTTGTTCCAATTGTAAATAGACCATAAAACGGGGTCGCAATAACGAATTCGATTGGTATAATTTTTATATTTATACATACATACACACATACATATATCACGCCTTTATCCCTTGCGGGGTAGGCAGAGCGTTAACAGCCGTAAGAATACGGTCGTTATCGCCACGTCTGACATTTTTGAGTATTGTTTTCTAAGGTTGTTTCGGAAAACATGTAGGTATATCACTATAGTGACAGGTTGTCAGCCTGTCACCTAAAAGTTGTAATACACCAATACTCTCGAGTCCCTTGGTCTCCTCTTACGACACCCACGGGAAGGATGTGGGGTGATGCTATTCTAAGCCGGCATCACACGGCAAATAATAATAATTTTATATTTATAGACCTCCATATCGAACCTGCATAATATTTACAATCACTTTTTGGTACTGTATGTATGTATGTTTGTTTAGATCTTAAAAACTACACAACAGATTTGGATTCAGGTTTTTAAATATACAGAGTGATTCAAGAGGAAGGTTTTTATGTATAATACTTGCTGGGAAACATCTTATTCCCACGGGAAAATGTGTTGCAGCGGGCGCAGCCGCTGGGTGGGCCGCTAGCTATTATATAATATGAATATTTTCAGGAATATTTTCAGGGTGAGATTTAGGTACTACTAACATGTAATATTTTTCAGGTGTTTTTTTTAAATATCTGTAAAAGAATTGTACTATCTACTTTCTGTACAGAAAGTATAAAAAGTAAAAAGTGACCTCATTTATGCGCTTTTTTCTATGTGACGAACAAATATACTTTATTTTACAACAAAACAAATACAAAGAAGTATAACTAAAGAACAGATTGGTACAATTGGCGGCCTTATTACGAAATAGCAATATCTTCCAGGCAACCAGGCAGTAAAGATAGTTAAACGAACAAAAATGTATTTAAACATTTCAAACAGAAAAACTTACTGAATAAATTAAGTTCAGATCTTTAAAATGAAAAGGTCTATGATATTTATATTTTCTTTTTCTTTTTTCTACGTATGTCAAATGTAAATACGAGCGAGAAAGCCTGTCGTCAAGACAAACCTTTTCGGGTTTAGTGACATCTGTTAATGTTTGTAATTTTTTTAACATACATACATACATACATATATCACGCCTGTATCCCTCGCGGGGTAGGCAGAGCAATAACGGCCGTTAAAATACGGTCGCTTTTGCCACTTCTGACATTTTTGAGGATTGTTTTCCAAGGTTGTTTTAGAAAACATGTGTATTACTGTAGTGACGGGTTGTCAGCCTGCCGCCGAAAAATTGTAATACATCAATACTCTCGAGTCCCTTAGTCGCCTCTTACGACACCCGCGGGAAGGAGGTGGGGTGATGCTTTTCTAAGCCGGCATCACACGGCATTTTTTTAACTTACTATGTTAAGACAAAATAAATGAAAAAAAAACTATCCATGCAATAGTTTTAGGTACCAGATTAGCTCATAAAATACAAGAGACTGGAAAAGTAGCACATCAATAGAACCAATTAAAATTAATTAGTTTACAATATCCATAAACGTAATGCAAACACTATTACAGATTAGCTTGTTTACTCTGAGCACCCCAATGTAATAATTAATACGGGGTGTAAGGGACGTGTGATGCTAGCTTAGAATAGCATCACCCCATTTATATTTATAGCTGTGGGTATCGTAACAAGCGACTAAGGGAGAGGTCTATAAAATGGTTAGCAGTATTATGTGGAAACATTGCACTACACTCGCCGATGCGCCTGCAAAGTGGGGTGACTGGATGAAGGTTCATGCACAGCAGTGGACTGTTGTGGCTGTAGTAGTGCTAAGGGACAGTACACCGAAAACTTTGAAGGCATGATGATCAGATCATTAAGCTGAATAAAATTTTCTTTCGGGGCTACTTTGGTAGACGGAAAACTGACGGTTTGATTGTCCCGTAGCGGATAGTATGCCTGCCTTCTGTGCCGAGGGTCGTGGGTTCGATCCCCACCGGACACAAATACATATTTGTTAAGTCAATTTTCAAATATTTGTGTTGAGTCTGGATGTTTTCTACGTATAATATGTATTTATTTACAAAAAAAAAGTATATATGTACTAGTATCACCTATCTAGTTCCCATAGTACAAGCTTTGGTTAGTTTGGGGCTAGATGGCGCTGTGTAATTGTCCAGGATATTTATTTATTTATTTAAAATAAATTTTGACCTCCCATAGAAAATTCTTTTCTTTTTTCATTCTCTACATAGTCTTAAAAGTAACTTTTCGTGGTCTAATTATGGCTGCAAAGTTTTCGTTACACCGTTCTTTACATACATACATACATCACGCCTTTATCACTTACGTGGTAGGCAGAGCGCTAACGGCTGCAAAAATACGGTCGCTGTCGCCACGTCTGACAAATACAGAGGGCCATTTGAGATAGTTTTGTGTATCACTATAGTGATAGGTTGTCAGCCTGTCGCCTAAAAGTTGTAATTCACCTGATACCCTCAAGTCCCTCAGTCGACTCTTACGACACCCACGGGTAGGAAATGGGGTGATGCTATTCTAAGCCGGCATCACACGGCATTCTTTACACCCTGTATACTCGATACTCACTCATATTACTTGAGAACTATCAACGTGAATACAATCTTGCATCGATTAGTAAATGCTAGGGTTGGTCTGAGGTGATTCGATTTCTGAGTGAGTCACACATTTTGACGTGCGCTACAGAACAAGTCCTAAAACGCATTGAGGATGAATAGAATAAGAATAAGAATTAAAAAAAATATTACCGAAAACGACTTAATAAGTAATACAGAAGTTAACAAAAACTAATGGAACAAGATAGTTATGATGATTTTGTGTGACACAGGGACCCTGCACTAAGAAAAGCTTGTATCACATTGGGCTTAGATAGAATTTACATTTGGATTTGCACTCGGACTTAATAACCGAGTGCTTTCAAATATGTTGGCGGTCACAACACTCAACCTTATTTTTTTTTCTTGTCGCCATATTGTCACACAAACTAAAGGCTCTTACAACGTTCTTGATGTAAGTATTCCACAATTTTTTTGGAGCAAAGAAAAATGGCTTGGCCTCGCTTCATCGTCGACTTTGTCTATCCCAGACTAGGAATCAAAAGTGAACTCTTTCATCACAACAAGCATAGATAGTAGAAGTTTAACTGCTTTAAAAATATCTGGATCGTGATGTTTAAGAAAAAAATAATATTTATTTTATTTTTGTTATTTGTAGACCTAGCTACCTTTTACTCTTTCCTTCTCTTCATACTTTCTGCTGTATTTGATGATTGAATCATGGCTGGTTTTCTTAGTAGGTAACCTAAATTTTATTTCATGGGAAATAGTAAAAGTGTAGAAAAATAGATAGTGCGTTTAGTTTATCATGCATAAGCACAACTGTTTAACAACTGTTTGGCACTTTTTAAATTCATTTGGATATTTGCGAATATCATTGTAGCTCTCAAGAACATCCCTATCAAGAACACTAGAGTCCCGTGCGTCTCACCACAATGTTGCCAGCAATAAATACGAGGTACTCAACGAGCGGCGGACATGGTAACGACTGTTGTAAACACGCCAGAGTGATGTACAATCAAAGTTGCCAGTGTTGCCAGATTCGGTAGCAGAATTGCGCGCCCTCGGCTGTATCCATTATGATTCTTGATAGCTTCTACTAGATAGTTTGTTTTCCTTGCTACCTTTTCCCCGTTCAATGATGTAATTATGACCGGGCAGTGGGGTTACTTTTTACGTAATTCATAATGAGAAGAGGGTAGGTCATTAGTAGAAAAAGTAAGAAACGAGATTGTGCTCTCGCGTTTTTTGACAACTATATAAGTAAGTACCTACTTATATTTTCTCTTACCTTACTTATTATATTGGTGGCAGTTTTACAAATACACTCAGTATTTGTACATAGAATATCTCTACTTTCTATGCGTGAATAACTTCGCTGACTTAAAACGTCTACTTCATTCGTTTCATAACTCGCTGACAGCTTAAGCCAAAATGTTAAATCAATGTCATTTTGTAATCCAACATTCTGAGAACTAAAGCTCTGTTTTTGTTTTCTTAGAATCAACCTGGCTGGATAGAACATTTGCACCCATACATTTTGTCTTTAAGCTCTCGTATAAAAAAAGAAAATGTTGACACCGCGCAAATTTATTTTCTTTTAAAAGCCGAATTTCAACAATTTCAAAATGGAACGGCTTTATTAACTGCCAGTCCGACATGTTAAAACAGATGTTGCGTCTTCAGACTTGACGTGGATCACTCCGTATAATCCACAGGATGGATGGTAATTAAAGTTTTATATTATTAGCATTTCCTTTATTTTTAAACAATAGTATGGTCATTATGTTTCGTATCTAATTTGATATTCAAGTATGTAATTATTTTTCATTTATGAGTATTAAAATGGTACCCAGTATTTCGAATTTGAGACCTATACGATATCCATTTATTCACGTGAGTCTAACTAATCCAGCAATCTTGTAGTGAAGAAAATTCTAATTACCTACATACATTATATATTTGATGATAGGTATTTCACCGCCATCTTGGTTTTCTTGCAAGTTTCGCGTCATTCGTTGCGTCCCAGGGTGCCTGTCAGCGAACGATTTTAAAATAGAAAAGTGCCACTACAAGACTGTAAAAATCTATCACACGACTTTATTTTCTAATGCTTAAACCTTAAAGTCTATTTTAGAAAAACTGGCTGGATCTTTTTAAGCGAAAGGTTAAAATGTTAAAACGAAGTAAAGTAATTTGAGTGTGATTATATTTTTACAGACAGCAGATCAAGTTTCATTGGATTAGCTGTATTTGTTTACACGATTTTAATGACTTATTTAATACACTGCCACTTTGTGGTCCATATTTAAAAGTGATTTTTTATTCTAAAGAGATACAACAGTAGGTAAAGTACAAAACTTATGGACTTCATCTACCAAAAAAGTGGACGCATATTAAACGCGTATATCTAGCGTTTTCTTGTGAGTATGAGGATATTTTTTGTGATAAGGCCCTAAAACCAGCCATATTACGCTACGTTTATTTTTTTATATCTAAGGTGCGCGCTTTCGAACTAGTGCTATTTGTTTGTGAATAATTTGCTTGAATCCAGATCAATCAGTCAAGTTTATGGCTTACCGGTTTTAAAATATGATAATGACGCGACAAGAGATAAAAAAATAATATTGCTGCCAATTTTTTTCATTTCTAAATTTTATACTTTATTTTTCATGTACTAAAAATAAGTCATTTTCGCGTAGTTAACAGAGTTCTACTTCCTTCACTATAAAATGTTAAAATCAGGTGTAAGTTGTGTATCTCAATAATTTACTCACAGATTCATAACAGCAAAGATTAAAAAAAACCTGAATCATTAAGGAATGATCCACCTAAATGGAACCGTAATGATAATGATATTAAAACTATAGATGACACGTTACAATCAGCTGACAGATGAAAATTCACTTCATACAAATGTGGCACATGACAGGAGCAAGTTTTACACACACACATATCACGCCTTTATCCCTTGCGGGGTAGGCAGAGCGTTAACGGCCGCAAGAATACGGTCGCTATCGCCACGTCTGACATTTTTGAGGATTGTTTTCCAAGGTTGTTTCAGAAAACATGTGTATCACTATAGTGACAGGTTGCCAGCCTGTCGCCTAAAAATTGTAATACACTAATACTCTCAAGTCCCTTAGTCGCCTCTTACGACACCCGTGGGAAGGATGTGGGGTGATGCTATTCTAAGCCGGCATCACACGACATCAGGAGCAAGTTTTATGCTGGGACAAATTAGCCATGACACTGAAAAACTTTCCTTAAGAAATATGAAGTACTCGTAACGGCTCATTACTGAATGATCCATCGAAACGAAACCGTAATGATAATGATATTGAAACCGATACATCGCAAACAATTCATTAGATGGCACGTTACAATTAGCTTTTGGATGAAATTCCGCTGGCAGCATCCAATCATCGAACGCACCTGTTACCAAGATCTTTTGTAATAATGGCTGTGATGTCAGAAACTAAAGATGTGGTTAAGAATACAAAGACAGTATCCTAATCCAGTCGTAGCCGCAAACTCATGAAATTTGGGCACGTGGCTTAAAATATAAAAATATCGATCCTACGTATATAAGCCACGCTGAAGTTGCATTTTTTTAATTGTATGCGATTTGACAACTGACGCGAAAGATCTTTGGTGTCATAAAACAAATGAAAGTTTCTCGACAGAACCACACACGCATTTTTTACAAGATTTTTTTTAGAGTTATCATTATTTAAAGCATAAGTTAAAGAAAAAATAAATAAAAAATCGCTATTGATTCTGCATAAATCATCTATTTACTTATTACTTGCCATTTACAAAACTCCTTCCATTTGAATACGTTTCTATCTTCAAAAGTGTTCTGTGGTTGATTCTAAAAAGTGTTTGTTTATCTGGTATTCACACATCCAGATTTTATTGAGTCGTATTCTCCGAGGTCTTCGTTTATAATGAAGACGTTTAGTTCGGAGCTCGCAGGTGTGCGACCCCATCCCGAATCGTTCCTCATTATGTTGTTTAATTCATTATGCGCTTTGTTTTCTTCAACCTCTTTTTTGTGCCCGCAAAATAACTTTATTGTCTCTGTTACAATTTATTGCGGACAAAGGTGCATTATAAATCGTGTCAGAGCACTTTAACAGATGTAAGTAATTAAGTCGTAAAGTTCTGTACAAAGTTTTTATGTCTATCAAGTAGGGAAGCTATTGATTGGTAGACTCAAGTGACAGTATCATTCTTCTGTTGAAATAATAGTAGAAGTAATGAAGTTCAAATTTTGAATAAAGAAAGCCAACCAGCCGGCACTTTCAATGTTCAAGACTTGCATTGCTCGCAAAGGCATCTCGCTTTATTTTTTCGTCTGACAACTTTCCGAACATTGATGGTACCGACAACTCGAGTAACATCGTTTTGCGTTTCGAATTTCGAATGCTCATTGACGTTTTCCACATTCCTTTTTTCAAAGCAAGAAGGCTGTTTTTTTGCTACGTGCCTCTCTAAAAGCAAACTCAAAGTCGATCTGCATAAGCATCAATTTCAAGTGCTGCTTTTATTTCGTGTTGATATTTTGAAAATAGAAGGACGTGTGCCCTTAAGATAATACGCGAGATTTGGTCTTGTCAATTTGAGCACGATACTTTCGGCTTTATTCACGGTTTGTTAGAGGCTTACATGGCTTGAATAGTAAATCTTTGATCGGTTTCTCGGTGCTTGGAATAAAAGTTATTGAATGATCTCTGATTAGATGGTTATCTTGGCGAGGTCGTGGCTCTTGTACGTACATTTTATATGGTAATTGAAATGTAATATAAGTTTTGCTTTTGAGAGTTCATTATCAATGGTTTATGACGTTCAACGTTGTAATACGAGCTGAAATCATAATGTTTCGAGTCGAACATTGGAATTAACCATCGAGAATAATAAAGTCTGTATCGATTACATGAATTTTAATGAGCAAATCTGATCCCTGAATGTTCCACATAGGAATGTATAAATATGTATGGATGTGTCTATTTTGATGTCAATGTTGCTAACTTGAATCAATATTGGGGAGAATTAGAGCTCGTGAAAATAATTAAATATCGTGTTTTAGATGATGTACGTCAAACTGGAAGGTATGTTAAATAATAGTACTTACCCATTCATCATACAATTTTCACTATAAAAAGGAAAGTTGAAATGTAAAAACGAACTTCCGTACTTACATAACTGGCAATTTCCTCTTTAATTGCATTCCACCAAAAATTTGTTAAATACCATAACATTTTCTATAAAACAAATATATCCAAAACAGTATAACAAGATTCTCTTTAAGAACCTGTTACAACCTAAAAATTCTATTTATGGATCGACACCACAGTATAACTAATCCCAAATTCCGAAAATCTCATAACCTTTTGGCAACACTGGCAGTGTCATCTTTACAAACAGGCGAAGGCCTTCGAGAAAAAAGAATACAATGGCAGCCGGCAGATGCACCCAAAGGCCAGCACAATTAATTTTATACTTGTACAAAATAACGTCTCTATCTAGAGGAAACCATTTCTTGAGATTTGACGTGTTATAAATTTTTGTGTGCATGATTTTTTGTGGGGTCCGCTGGTGACCATATGCCGGTGTGCGCCAGGGTAGTGCATTGGGGCCGACATGTTTTATTCTATTCAGTCTACGCCGAGAGCTCGCACGGAGCGCGGGCTTGTATGTTGATTTTCGGTTCGTGTTGTGTTTAGTTGCGGCATTGTTCGTTTGTGATTTAGTGACAGATTTTGGTGAATATTTATTTTATTTGTGGTGTGATGTTTCACAATAGTGTTTGGAAAGCTCGAAAAAATATATTTCTGGTAAGTTTTGATATTTTATCTCTCTTGCAACAACATTTTTACCCGAAAAAGGCTATTGTAGTTTAATAAATAACTGCAAAAGTACAAAACTGTATATTTTGTAATATTTAGGTTTATCTTAATTGATTTTTTGTAAATACTTTAGTGTTTTGACAAAGCTGTGTTGATCACATAGGGTTGAAAAATGAAACATAAATTATAACACAACCCTTAATTATTTCTTTCCGCGGTTAGTTAAAAATACATTAGGTGCATACCTGAGTGTGGTATGTCCTCCAGTAATTAAATAATTCATGCTTCTCCCCAACCCCTCAAAATAACCACTCGAGCTACGAATATTATTCAAATTCGAAAATATTTCGAGTTAGCATTAATTATTGGCTTCCTTTTTGAAACATGAAAATGTCATTAGCATACAAACAAAAATCTAACAGATGGTCAAATTCACCCCAAATCCATATATTTTCGTTATGACAATAGCATTTTTTTTACATAAGCTATTGAGATTATTAAACCAACAAATAATATTGCCGACAATAGAGTTCTAATAGACGACCACAATGCGATTTAGAAAATGAGGCTTTTGTACAAAATTCACACTTTCATGCACATGAAGTAATTTTGATTTGGATTTCCGATTTATTGTTGAAGTTATAGACGTAAATGATTTAATATTTTTTTAAATATGGACCGCTTATGTGTAAGTAGATTTATTACTATTGTTAATGCTGAATAGTAGTATGTTAATACCTAATAAGAAGGAATTTTGTCTAATGTTTGTGGAATAATATCAGTATAATGTTAGTTTGGGCTGTACTATTATAATTTTAGATTATTTATTGGTTGCGGTCACTTAGTTATATATTATACCGAAGATCTTACCTTTCTTTTTATTTTACTTTGTCTAATATACAACAACTAGGTATGAAGTAACAGCCACCGTATCAATGCCTAATATGTTGCTTGTCAATGCTTAATAAATAATCATTTCGAATTGACATGAAGAGCATCAAATGTCAACATGATTTGAATACTGCCTCCGACGGCACGTCAACTACTGCTACAGAAGGTTAAGCTGCTGTGATGAGCTTAAGTTATAATTTACGCTTAGTAAGCGTTTAAGTAGCTGCCTATGTTGACTTTCTTGTCATTTGGTTGTGAAACGTTGATTTTAAGTCAGTTATTATCCATATACCTAAAAGTAATGTTAGTTGTATGTAAAGTACCAAAAAACTTACTCATTGGACGTCATTTATGGTTCACGACGTAAAAATACGCTTTCTACATTAATATCTAAATTTAATGTTTTGATACATCCAAAACTCTCTGCTCTGTACAAATCTAATCAAAACTTTGCCGCCAAAGTTTATCGTTGGAGTGAGGCTGCAGTTTTCGGACATTAGTAATATTTCACGCAAATCATCGTTGCATATGGCAATATTGGGTCAGATGGCATTATAGGCAAAAGTTATCGGTCCCATGGCGCCAAACATATGGCGTTAAACTTCTCCCGGAGCGTTTTAGTAAGAATTGTTTTTATTATCTTTAACTGCTAGTGATGGGGCGATCAAAGCTGATATCTGAGTTAACCAATCCTCGTGAAAAACAATAAGAATGATAATGATAAGAGATTTCCAGTATTGCTTCAAAAATTTTATAAAACGTCTACAAGTTCTTTTCAATTGTGATCTGAATGTTTCCTGCAAGTGTTTGTAGTCGGAGCTTTATGATTAGTTTCTTAGAAGTTTCTATGTTGACGATTTGCTCATTACTTACCTGCTTGCAATAATTTCAACCCAACACCTTCTCTTTATTCCTGCCACTTCAAATACTTCAAAAACACAATGTAATAAAGAGCATCACTAAACCATCCCCTTGAAATCGTAAAGTTTGTTTACCACTTGTCAGGATGACTGCGTTAGTTTATTTCCCGAGCTTTTATTGTTTTTTTTTGTGTGTTTTTAAAGGACTCTATTTAGGGAGCTTAGCGAAGATTATTGTTTCCTTTACGACCGTATATTGAGTAATTTCTTTTGAATTTTGTTACAAAGGTTTTTGTTTTATGATATGAACAGTTCAATCAAATAGCAAACTACTAATATTCTCTCATCTATCACCGGAAGCTTGAAACTAATGATAAAGCATAGCTTTCAAGATGAAAAGGCTCAATAATTGTACAAAATGGCGTCAAAAAGACGCAAAAGGTAAAGCAACATCATCTTCTCATGAAAATTATGTTTATTTTCTATTGTCGCCGTATGGAATGTTAAAATTTCCAGAACTTAAACAAGCTTCAGTGAAAATACTTGGGTATTAGGCGTAATTTAGAAATGGAAAACAATGAATCCTTAAAACTTTAATGACTGCTCTCTAGGGACTAAAAGGTTAGTACAATCGTACCTCTTTGTTTCCAGCATAAGTTCTTTGTTTCAAATATCATCTCTATATTTACTTGTTTTTCGACTTGATCTCCAACTCGTGCAATTTGATGCAAAAGAACAACAAAACATATAAGGTAAAGGTGGTATTGACTTTTTATTCTGTCGTGTGAGACTGTAACGGTTATTTTTTTAACTTAAAGTTAATTATAAAATTATCAATAAAGAAATTGTTATCGATCTTATCCTTTTATACCTCATCAGCTGCATCAATAACTTCATCTTACAGTAATCGTCCGTGACGCGTACCATATTTAAATACATCATCAACACCTTGTGCTCCTTTTTTACAACAGATTCATCCATGCGTTTATCCTACACTAATTTAAAGGTTCATCAATCATTCCTAAGAAACGCAATTTACGCATCCGCGTGTCTGAACTTTTCTTTACCTGCGATGGAAAAAAATCTCACAAAAAAAGGTGACAATAACCCAAACATGCCAGCAAACTGTAAGACATCTTTATTGGTTTTGGAGATAGCGGCTGCCGTATATTGTGACTACAATTTGTTCTTGGAAGCTGGAATTGGCGACAAAAGTTTGGACTCAATTATTTAAACCACGCCTCTATTTATGTCTTCATCGATAACTTTGATGCTACCGATAAACGTTTATAAAATTCCATAGTAACTTTTGTGAGAAGGTTGCCGGGTGCTGGCTTTGGTGACACGTAATAATGTGGGATATAAAACGTTTATTGAGGAGCCGTCTTGATTCATCACCCCGTTTTGTAAAAGAATTAAAACCAGTCGAACCGAAATCCGGTAGATAGATTGAATTTCCCGATTCTATCTTGACGACGGCTCATTGGACTCCAAACCTCCGTGTCTCCGTCTCGAATTCCTGCATTCGAATAAGGCTATAATTCACCAACTGACGGCATCTGATAAACTATCTAGACAGCCTTCAAACCAAACGTGACAACTCATTCGAACCAAATTTCCAAGTTCACCTAGTGTGAACAGTTTAAAGATAAATTGCTCGGTATTAAAAACAAAAATTTTCATCGATTTGGGTCCCCCAAGAATTGTGACTTCTAAGAAATTATAGATGCTTATCGGTTTTTTTCGCTTTTGAGTTTCGGCACCGCTAACGAAGGTCGGTTTGGTACCTGTTTGTTCTTTTTTATGATCCTACGAGAAGGCACTCACATGGTGTCATGATGTGAGAGAGAGATAGCTGATTATCGATGGCCACCGAATCCTGTCAACAGAAGTTTGAGTGCAGAAATAAATTTTCAATTGTCGGTATTAAATCTTAACTTGTCGACAACACAAGGTTCAATTTCCGAGTCGACTTCAGCATGCAACTATTGTCCGTGCAACTTTATGTTCTGAGCGTGTGTATCGATCGATACATCTTTATTGCATATAAGATGCGATGATAGATACGAATTCCTCGGTAAAATGTATTATTTGAACTACCAATATTTTACGACCAATATTTGATAAGGTTAGGATTCCGTCGCGACAGTGTTTGTGTAGTTCTTCGTTATCTGTCATGGTCGCAACCGGTAGGCTTGATTTAACTGATCCAGAAAAAATGTGATAAATGCTATCTGTCTAATCCTACCGATGACCGTTGTTAGGCATCGCCCCAACACATATGTCGCACGAGTTAACGCTCTTTTGTAAACCGTATCAAAATTAAGATAATGGATAATGTCCGTCGAAATTTCTACTTTATTATTAGACCTCGTTCTTCCTACACCAGCTGTCGTGTTTTGTTATTTTTTGTCGACGAGTGGGCAGTGACCGGCCGTTATAGATTGGTGCGGTCCCATAAAAGCCAACAGGTAATGAGCTTGGAAATTGGTAATGACTATATAAAGTTTGATAGCACATGCGTTTTGATGTCATAATTTTGATCAGCAACTTCATATCCTGTGTTCCATGGCGCGTTTCAATAGATATTGCCCCAATTTTTCCGTTTGTTTACCGTGCACTGCCGGATGGAGCGCAACAAAAACAAGCTTAGCTGTCGTATTGTTAAATAACAACCGACATTTCGCGAAATGCACACAGACAGATGTCAAAACAGTGTCGTTCGTTATAGTTTGTTTCTTTTCAAATTTCGATTCAGCGCGTCGATTTCCCCTAAAATTGTCGTGCAAGTGTGGTGGCACATCGAATTTCATTTGTTTAATTGAGCAACCAAATATTTGGCCCGATTCCGGCGATGTCGTTAGTTGTTCGCGTTCTGTCAATACGTTCGCTAATAAAGGACAACATGACGTTTGAGTTGTGACAGGCACGTCCAATTTTGGAGCTTGCACCGTCGATATAGTGACGCGTTTGGAAGAGGGCGCATCAGCTCCGGCCGAGGCTCGAATGCGCAATTGGCTGGTCGTAATCAATTGGGCTAGAGCTCTGCAATGTTGCTAATTTTCACCGTCACGCAATTTCATTATCGCCGGTCTTTGTTTCAAGTTCGTGCAGATGGTCCTAAAATTAAGCAGAATACGGGGTAATGAAATTTCATGTCATGTTCCGCGTCAATCATTGTAGGAATTCGTTCTTTTACAAAATAAATCGCTGCATAGATTATGTCGGATTCCGACCGGCTTTTAACTCGATTAAATTGTTTAGTCGTTGCCTCCAAGGTTCATTGAGGAATTTGCCCCGGCCGATAGGTTTAATCGCCTTTGATGTTTCACCAGTTGTAAAAACTTTACTGTTGTGTTTTATGTTCGACATGGTCTGTGGCAAAGTTTACTGTCCATTTTATGCGGGCGAAGTCTCCTGACCGATGACCGGGTCCAGTCCATCCTTACACATAATTACCTGTCTTTTATGCTTTACTTTACTATAAATAACCTTGAGTTGCTAGTTTACCTATAAACGTCGTTTGATTTTATTTATAGCCTTTTAAACATAACTAGTCAAGTTTCCTTCGTTTTCGTCTTTCGGCTATTAAACACAAATTGCTTCCTTGTGTTTTGTCGTTTCTACCGAAGTTTTGTTCATAAACTTTCTTCAATCTGGCATCTTGGTGTTCCAAAGTTTCCACAAATACGTGGATCCCCAACAATAAATCGTCTGTAAATGGACGAGTAGTTTCACAATAAATATCTGATCTAACACCGTCTTCCTGCCCACGCTCATAATTCAGGGAGAATTATTGGTATAAATTAAATAAACATTTCAAGTGAGACATTTACAACAAATGTCCGAGTCTTCGCGAAAATTATTTAAAGAAATTGTCATGTGCCTAGGCTTAGCTGTTGTGGACTAACTAAACTAACATAATTGGGCGTATGAATCTGTTTAGTCGCCCACGTAAACAGTGACTTTATTTGCCGAGTCAAATGTCAAGTCTTGAAGACGAGTTGTCGACACGTCGAGCAACATCGAGTGTACTTTATTTTGTGGAGTGTCCTGTTTGGAGTATGGCCGCTGTAAACTTTGATAGTAAGTTTCTGAGTGGGTGTTAAATCTTTGTCTGATTCTCTTACGCCTAAACGAGCTTGGACGCGATAAAAAGCCAGATTTTATGATACGAGAATCTCTAAAACATTGTTCATCTTGGGTGGTCAAACAACTGAGTCGATGTGATTTCTTGGTCTAATAAACACTTGATGTGTTTGTGCCAGCCGGTTTTAATGTTTGTTTTTAAAATGTTAAATAATGATCATAATGAAAGACGAATTTAGAAATGCTTGCCACAACATTTGGTCTTTACGTCCCTACTGCATTTAATTTACTACAAATCAAATTTTAAGGATTTTTTTGTTGAACTACTATTTATTTCGTTGAAACGGCTGTCTCTGTCAATTCGAGCAAGGATAATAGATAGATTCTTCAAATTCAACAGCTTTAAAATCACCTCGACTAATTCCATGAATGAGTTTCATCTCATTAGCCTGAACTAGTTCGTTTATAGTCGGGATATTTCATCCGGAGACAGATGTCGCTGCGACTTGATCAAGTTGCTTCTTGCAGTAATAATTTACTCTACCAACCCGTATTGCTAACGATTGCATAAATTCCGGCAGGTTATATATAAAATCTGATTTCTCATATTCTTTTTCGATCATAATATCTTTCGATACCTAAACAATTTGTTTCATACTGGTTTAATAAATCTCCCTCTGTAGCCCAATTGGAAGCGGCTTATTACAAATTGTATTCATACATTATCAGTTCGATTGTTAGGTGCGTTGATGTATTCTATGGAGATAAAAAATCGAAAAAAACTATTTGTTCTTTAGTACCACTGTGTGTTTCACCAACAAACCATTTGTCACGTCTGACGGACTGGAAGCTTATTGATCGTGATAATAATAATGCTCAATGACAAACAACATCTGTTCTAGCCATACATCTTCAATATCAATGAAATGAAACGTTGCCCAAGCCGTTCAAGCATCTTGTTGTTCAAAACTTCGATAAGGAAGCAGAAGCGAACGGTACTCACATAGAACAATGCTACGATCTAACTTTTCCATAGCGGAAGAAGTGTAGATAGCGAAACAATTAAGTCTTCAACAAAACTTTTCGCGAACTTGGCCAACTAAATACGACGAAAATCACTTAAGACCCTTAAGACTGAGCATTAAAAGCCCTCCGAGTTTTTATACTTGAACAAAAAGAAAGAGGAGCGGTGGCTGAGTGTCATACATTTTGATGCCATCGTTTTTGCCCCAACAACAACTGAGGGAGTAAAAACTCCTGTTGTTCGCCTGTCCCGAGTTTTTGTGGGTTGACAAGTTACTTGTCGGGTGCCTTTAATTTGTCCGGAATAATTACGTCATTATTTGTAACATCCGATTCAGTTTTGCAAGTAATTATCGATGCTTTTTTGGAGACCTCAAAGTTTAAATTGGAATCAAAAGGCAAATTGGATGGTTCTTGAGTAAAAGCGTTGGTCCCCTCGGCCCAAAATTAACTCGTAAATCTGTCTGCTAAAATTGCGTTGCACCTAACTTTGTTAAAAAGAACAAAGTTGTGTTGTAATTGGCTCTTATCCAAATTAAGAACAGGGGTGCGCAAGCAAACACAGCAAATAAAGGTGTGTGGGTAAAGTAGCAAAGTACACTTTTGTATTCTTTGTGAAGTATTAGGTTAGCTAAATGAATTAGGAGAAGAAAAAGACATTGTCAAACCTACTAAACAATCGAACGGGTTGCTATTTTCATATTCTTGTGATTACTATTGACTTATGATTTAAATGAGTAAACCTGCAAATGATGATAATTCTTCAAACATCATTTCAACCCTGACAAAAGTGGAATGTTTCCCGTTTCGTCGTAAGTAAATAATAACTTTCATAATCCTAACGGTTCACATCAAGGGGTGGAATGAGACCGAGCAACGAAATGAACTGTCACCCGAGACAGCCAACCAAATCCAATTATTCTTTCGTCAGTGCTGCAAAGCCTTTCAAATTTAAAGTCACAAAAACATTTTTGTGAGACTTCACGTCTTCTCCTTTTCGCGTGGGACACTGTAAAAGTTTTTTTTTTATTCATATCATACCAACCTGTTAAAACGACTATATTATTTTTAAGTAAGACAAAGAGCCAATTCAGAAAGTTTTATATCGGAAAAAGATGTCCACAGGCTAAAACTGGAGCAGTGGGGAGAGTTATACCCGCCAAATCCATCTCACCTACCACTGGCGGAGCGGCTACCACCGGAAGCAGATCTCCCCTGGGCAGTTTGGAAGTTTTTAAACAGATTCCGAACTGGTGTTGGAAGGTGCTATGCAAACCGAGTCAGGTGGGGTTTCTCCGGCAGTGCCCTGTGCGACTGCGGTGTAGAACAAACCATGGACCACCTTCTCTCATGCCCCAACTGCCCTAGTACTTGCACTATGCGGGACCTGCTGGAGGCTAACCCCAATACAATCAGTGTGGCCGAATACTGGTCCAGTATAATTTAATTGTAGCCCATCGATTCGATGAAGAAGAATATCGGATTGGAACTATCTTGCCGAAGACCCCGTCTCTTCAATAGTAATATGCATAAATCGTTCTTGTTTTACTCTTGGGTTAACTTAAAAAATAAATAATTGTTTGCAATGATAGTTCTTACTGAACCAGTTTAAAAAAATCTTTTTGCTTTAAAAAGAAAGTTTATTTTTGAGAATTAAAGCTTCGTTTGAAAGTTTATTTATGATAATTAAAGCAACGTATGAAACTCTTGAATAGATAATTTATAAAAATTTATAAAGTACCAAAAAACTGCGAGTACATAAAATTGTGACTAAGAATATAATAAAAAAATATTATTTTTCCAAGAAATAGCAGACTGAATAAGGACTTGAAAACTGTTATTAGAGTTTGCAACACAGCTTTGTTAACGAATACCGCGATTTGAATTAACCTCCTCGTTTTTCGTTTTACGATCTCCCATTGGCCGTCGGCTTTAGCATCTCTTATTATGATATTCGTGATTAAAAAACGTTTTTGTTCTATTTCTGCTAGCTTTATCAAGGATTTTGTGTCTGCGTTTGTTTTAGCGTTAAAAGTCAGACTAGTGGCGCCCCCAAATAGGAAAAAACGCCTGACTGAAAACACGCTAGCATAGCCCCCATAGAAAAAGTTGTTCAGTTTCATGGTCTGATCACGCCTGCAAAGTTTTCGTTACAACATCCCTTACACCCCGTATAGCGTTCGGTATAGTGTCTGTTTAATTAACTTTGATCCTAGACTCTCTTGTTTTGCCTAAAATTTGTTTATTAATTCGGAAAATGTATTTTGATTTTAAGAAAATGAATTGTTAATTTCAGGTCAGGTTGTCTGCAATTTATTTTAAATGACGCGCTCATCTAATATCTATAATTAAAATATTTTTATTAACAAACTCATTGAAAAGGTTAAAAATATCGTGTCTCTACACTAAACTATAGTCAGTAAAAGTATAGGAGGAGCCTTGGGACGTTTGTGACTTTGGAGCTAATGTTATGACACAAGGTCCATTTTCCTTTGTTTACTAGTAAAGAAAGGAAAATGGGCCTTAATTTTTAGCCACATAATACATGAACAAAAATTGTCACATAAAAAATTGTATTACTAGTTTTTTTGCGATTGCATATTTTTTCATGTTTAGTCGCGGTTTTTATGAAGTTTCTCCATTTATCTCGTCTTTCATTCTTCAAACATCTAAACTTCAAACTTTGTTTTCAATTAGCTGAACTTCACCAACTCGAGTCTCAACATTTCGAGATGTTTCTCGGAAAAATTCTGTCCGCCATTTTAAGTGTACAGTCGGCAGAAAACGGTTAGTTCCTTTTAGGTGGTGCTTGCTGTGAATGAAAGTGTTTTAAAAAGCTCAGCAGTAATTTCTTATAGCGTGACTGAACTTGGCACATCCTCAATCAGCAAAACTGTCATTTAGCTTATCTACCCTAACACCACCATGACGTCATTCTACTGTCCGTCTTTTACTGGATAGGTGGAAAAGCGTCTACCGGCATTCGAATATTGTCCGAAGGCTACTTCCGACATCCGGCAACCGGACCGGATAAGTGAAGAAACCGGAATAAACATATTTTTTTAAATGTCGGTGATGTGATGCATCTGAAAGTACTTTTCTCCAACTATAGGCAAATAAATAAAAGTACTTACACTTGTATTCACAGGTTCCTTCTGTTTTTATTACGCACGCGGGTTTACGTTCTTCTTTATTAAGTGTTTATGTTTTAGAATGAGTAATTATGTTTACAACTTCAGCTTTAATTGACTTTTACAACCTGAGAGTTTTAATGCTTGTTTTTATGTCTAAATTTTAAATTGCTAGTTGGGTAGTAAAAGATTATAATGAGTGCAATTTTTGATAACTAGAATTTTTTTAATGAGCTCATCAAAATATATTTAATTAAGAAAAGCTATTAAAAACACATGTTTATGTCTTCCAACTCTTTCTCTGGGTTTCGTCCATAAACAATACATGTATTTGTTTTTCCATTTTCTACAAGCCGGAAAAAAGTACTATTTTCACGGGAAAGCGATAAGCAGCGAATGCATCTGAGCTTGCATCTCACCCCACATCCTTCCCGCGGTTGTCGTAAGAGGCGACTAAGGGACTCGAGAGTGTACAATTTTTAGTCGACAGACTGACAACCTGTCACTATAGTGATACACGTTTTCTGAAACAACCTTGGAAAACAATCCTCAAAAAAATGACAGACGTGGCGATAGCGACGGTATACTTACGGCTGTTATGGCTCTGCCTACCCCGCAAGGGATAAAGGCGTGACATATGTATGTATGTATGTAAAAATCAATGTAATTTCAAGCTATTCACAAAAAAAAACACTCAAAGACTAGATTTCCTAAGAACGCAGAAGGACCAATCAATCAATATAGTACCTACTACTAAACCTGGAGGGAATCAAAATCAGGATAAGAGGCCACGTGACAAATGACGCGGTAATTGCACTGGATCCGAACAAAGACTTTTTTGGCGCCAAAATTCCGGGTCTCGGCGAATAAATGCCGCGATTGATGAGCTAGTGTTGGAGACAAATGAAAAACAAATGTCTCCCGCGCGCCGTGATTACCGTAGAGTAATTTGTGAGGCAGAGATAAAATAAAAATACATAACTTGATATGGAAACTTCTTTCTCTTTGTGTGCGGGACACCGAATCGTCCAACGACCCGGTGAACCCTAGTGTCAGAATTTTTAGGAATACAGAATAACTAGTCTGTGTTAATCTCTTGTTTTTGGTTGATGCTTTTCTTGTGTAGTATTTCTTAGGTATTTCTTACATCCGTCATTATTTACTTAGAAAAAAACCTGTTGATTGTTTAATAAATAATTTAAGAATATACATTTGACAAAATCACTGGTCATATGACTAAACATAACTGACTTGGAAAAAGCTAATGTGCATTAACGATTACTTTTACATCTTTTTCAAAATATGCTATTAGTGAGACCCAATTTCTAATACGTGAAATGAGTTAAAATAAGTTTTTTCCTTCCAAAAGTTTAAATATTACAACAATTTACCAAGAAAACAACTATTTCACAGTCTTCATTGTGTCACAAAGCATTTTATAGTTTTTTGAAATAAACTAGTTTAGTTTAAGAGTGAATGAACATAAAGTTCAGCTAGAAAAATGAAATGACGGTCTCAACTTATAGAAACTCATATCCGTCTTGAAAATAAACTTAATACACAGACTCAGAGTAGGTATAAAATACAGGTTCTTTTTCTTCATCAAGTCGACGGTAACAAGCTAAACAATCTTTGAGCAGTGCTTGGCCACGGAA
Source organism: Keiferia lycopersicella (assembly GCA_029255805.1). NCBI lineage: Eukaryota > Metazoa > Arthropoda > Insecta > Lepidoptera > Gelechiidae > Keiferia > Keiferia lycopersicella. The sequence continues at coordinate 3,352,113 of JARACZ010000024.1, forward strand.
TTGCCTCTGAGGATTGTTTTCTGCAGGTATTGAAGTGTGCATGAGTCTGGGCAGTTAGGGCAGGATAGAAAGTGTCCCATATAGGTTATAAATACAGGTTATAAAAAATAAGCACATGATTTGTACAAACCTAATAATATATGGTTCAATTTCAGTTTAATAAGTTAAAAAAAATATTAGTATAACTCGTAATCAAATGGACATTGTTACATAATAATCAGCCACAGCAATCCACTGTAAAACATTGATGTTTTTTTTATCTGTTAACGGTTTGCTAAATATCTTAAATAGTAATCTTTTTGAAAAAAACTAAACTTTTTCTCGGCATCATGCCTTATTCTATAGAGATTGGATAAATATTTTAAATATAATTTCAAATTATCCTTTTTTTGAAGTTTTTCGTTTTTAAATTCACATCGTTGGTATTTTTTTTCTCACGAGTCGCCTCTGACGTTTTGAGTGCTCTGTGCCAGGTGCAGGTAAGGTGCTTATTTAAACACGCGAACTCCCAGCTTTTCTCAATCTGCTGTGACCCAGTGAGAAAAAGTTGTGATAAGATAGTCTCTGACTTTTAAACTCCTGGTTCCGAAGCTGACTAAAATGACTAACAAAGTAATAAGATCAAACATATTGCGTATTTTTCCTTTAACCTCGTAACGCCTGGATACCTTTTAAAAGGTATGTAGCTTTACAGTGGTTCAGGCCCAAACTCTTGCAAACATAATATTAAAAAGCTACCATAGCCTACTGACTAGTTATATTTTTCCTTAATTAGGTATGTAAAGTTTTGAAGGGAATATCCCGCTTTATTATCATTTTATATTTTAAAACACGGGATTCCCTAAGGCATTTGATATGGTTTCCATTAGTAGACCCAGGATACCATAGGACATAGGAGTGCTCATAAGGTTAATTTTGCTTTCAAGAATCATACCTTTTAAAAGGCAGTCGGACATTTATCTCAGAAGAGCTCACAGAGGTCTGGGCGTTACGAGGTTAAAGCAAGCCTGCAAGTATGAAAACTCGTACTAGTAGTTGTCAAAATATACTCTTGAGATTTATGTCTTGCAGATAATTAGGTATCCAGAGGTCTATTGAGATGCTCCCTAAAATTGTTAGTCCATCTTCATTTTAAAGGGCTTTGTACTTTTGCATTCATTAATATTTTATACTTAATTTTGCTTCGTCCTATGACAACGAGGGCAAGTTGATTTAGGGTAGGTACTTTTTACCAACATAAGGTATTAATTAATTTACGGTATTCTTTCAAAATTTTCCGCATTTCTTTTTTCCATATTTCTATATATATTGCACACAAAGATGTTTCGGAATATCATCAAACGCAATCTTTAATCACTTGTGTATTTGTCGACATAAATCTTTAAGATAAACCGACACAAAAATGCAATGCCCTGAATAAAATTTAAACGCCATACACCGACCGATATGTGGCGCATTGCTAGTGCGACTGCCTTTAACGCAGAAGGTTCCGGGTTCAATTCTCACTGGGTCACTCACAAATTTGATATTTATCACTTTGTGAATTTGTTCACAGTCTAGTTAGGACATTGCGGGCTGAACCACCCGATTGTCCGTAAGTAAGATGGTTCCGTGTTTTGTATGGCACGTTAAGCCGTAGGTCCCAGTCCCAGGTAGTCGTTACACAACCATGTCCAAAGCCTGCTACTTTTAGAAGGCGGTGGAAAAATTCTGACACATTTCATCACACACACACATTCATCGGGTCGTTAGACGACTCGGCGTCCCACACGAAAAGAGAAAGAGAGAGAACGCCATACAAAATCGTCAAACCCTAACCAGTTTCTTATCAGTGGACCATTGACGTGCGGGACCCTAAAAACTGAAGATTTACGGCAGCGATGCTTCTTAGAGGGAAAATCTTCAGGCTTCTTGAATGGGAGACAAAGAATGTTGATGGACGATTTTTTTACTAAACAAGCTTCGTGGCAACTTAGGAATTAGAATAGGGAAATTCTTTTTTTTTATTATTATTATTCTCGCTGGATAGATGGCGCTGTGCTTGGTATGTTACCGCAAAGAACGGAGCGTAATATTTAGTTTTTGTTTTTTTGAAACTTGGATTCGGACTATGAAGATTATTTCGGTTTCGGTTTTTTTGGTCGAAAAATTCTAACACTAGGGTTCATCGGGTCGTTGGACGGCTCGGTGTCCCACACGAAAAGAAGAAGAAGAAGAATTCGGTTTTATGCAGGGTGTTAGGAAAAGTACTAAATTCCTTTCAAGGGATGAACAAGCCCGTAGACCTGAACAACTTTCCCCAAGGAACAAGGTCGAAATAATTATAAAAAGAATTTTTGGCCTTCACTTACACAAACTGTCTCAGTCGGTTGGTACATTTTGTATGGGAGGTCCAAAATTTTTTTTAAATCTTCCGATCTATTCCTTGGGGAAAATTGTTCAGTTTCAAGGGCTGGTTCTTTCTTTGAAAGTGTGTACTTTTCCAAACATCCTGTATATTAAAGTTAAAGCCAATTTAAGCCGAAATCAAAATTATATTACATTTAGTTTATAAAAACTTACATTTTACATAGTACTTATAAAACACATTCAAACACAGAATCAAAATTTTTGGTAGATATTCCGAATTCAACAACATTATTGTGTGACTTCGTTAAAATTTTAATTAATCAATGCCTAACTCGAATACGCATACGAAACATGGTTACTCCGGTTACACTCTACATCTTTGGCAGATTGCACATCCGCCATATTATTTTCCGATTTTTTACCGCATACTTTTTTGGCGTAGTAGGTAGTATTAGTGCCTGCTAAATCTTATACGATGGCTGCCTTGAACATTACGGCAATAATAACTTTCATTATCCTAAACTACTTATTTATAAATTTTTCGTTTTTTTAAAAAGAAAACGTTGACGTCACAAACTCTTTTTTTAATGGCGTCACATCTCTTAAGTTCTCGATCGATAAAATACAAGAGCAATGATTTATTACTACTTCCAAAGTTTAACATGAAACCAGTGTGTTGATTCAATGGTTTCGGCATTTGACAATGAAAGGAAAAAAGAAGGGAAATAAAAATTTTGCTCCATCTTTACGCAATCAGGTCAATCAGAATCATAATGATGATTAGTACCTACAAATGGGGGAGAATGAGACTAGCGGGTAACTTGGGACATGATCGACACCAGCAGCTATAAACCAGCTATAACGTTGTAACTGGTTGAAAACTTTGGACTCTACGTTTATCAAACAGTTTTAATATTATAGGCTTATAGCTGGTTCGTAGAAGCTGGTGTCGACCATGTCAAGTGTTACCCGCTAGTCTCATTTTCCCCCATTTGACTGTACGCAATATGCTCTGGCGCGTGTGCAAGACGTCTTTCCATTCGGCAGAACACATCTTTGTAATTAAAATGTGAGTTCACGAACAAGAGTAACTTTCCGAGTTAATTATATACGTATTGCTGGTGAATTGAGAAAATGAGCGTGAGAAAGTAAAAGAAAAAGCATTTTTTACAAGAAAGTATTTGTTAGGTGCCTATTTTGTTGGATGAAACTATAAGGTATTTTTTTATTAACGGCCAATAGGTACCAAAACTTAGTACTGGTGAAAAGAAAGTTTTTTCAAGTAACATTAGTCGCAATGTTTAAAAATAATTGGATCTGTAATTTCAATTGACTTGATTGGTTGTATGTTTTTTTTTGCCATAATGTAGAAAGTCGGCCGTCATACAGCGACTAGAACATCCTATACAATTACTTACCAGCGTACCGACTAAGTTCTGGGTACGTGTCGATCACTAGTAAAATTTTAATCTTTATAAAATATTTTTTTGCTAAAAAATACGCTACAACACGAACCACGGTCCCTTAAAACACCAAATTAAAAGTTACCTAACTATTTAATATCAAAAAGTTTTTCAATCTTTTACGTGAATGAATTTATTTAAAGCCATAATTAATATTTTTTACTAAATAAAGCAGTAGGCACCAATGTATTTTAAATTTGTTTAAAACGTGCTAAATTAAAAAAAAACAAACAGGCAACCGTTTTTACCCCTGAGAAATACCAACAGAGAGGTGACAAAAACCGCCGTTTTTTGACCCGTACAAAATTATGACGTCGAGCACATCGCCTGCTTCTGTACCTACCGGTTTTTTTATCTATGGCCCGTTTAAATTTGGAATAATTTTCTACGCACGTACGTTATCGAGTTCGTGATATCGACAAAAAATTTGAATCGGTGACAATAGTTACACTGCTGTTTCAAGGTGTGAAAGAGACAGCACAACTAAAGTACATTTGATAGGAAAAAAAAAGGAAATGCTTGATGATCACAAAAGTTGACTATCAATTGCCTCAATGCATCATACGAAAAGAGAGAGAATACTACTATTACTACTCCTACTATACCAGTATCCCTGTCACAAAACTACAAGTATACAGTTTAATATATATTTGGTTGTTTACTCATGTTAAATAGCAGGCTCGCTAAAGCATCGTCTATCGATTTTCACATATAGTGTGCTATCTCGTTTCTGAAATTGAATAAGTTATAATTATGAACATATTCACTCATAACTTACACCACACTATTCCCAGCAAAACTTTTTACCTCAAACAGGGGTAGCGATTTTCGACTTTAAACACAAGCTAAAAACAAACCTCGAGCTCACTTAGTCCATAAATCTCGAGTCCCCTTTTTTCCTTCAGCCTCAAAATCGAATTGCGAAAGTCAAGGAAAATGGTTTTCATTTTGATTTTAAAGAACATGTGCCTGTTTTTTAGTGAGTCATACTCTAAAATAAAGAATAACTGAACCACATTCTTGATTAGAACAGAAAACTTTGATTTGTGATATTGGAACATTCCGTTTTGATGCCAAACCTTCAAGGTTTTTAATTTTAACTATGTACTTACTTTACTCGATTAAGTACGCATTCTTCATACGAAAAATATAGTCAATTTTAGTCGTGAGACAGGGAGTTTTCTTCATTAATGATGATCTTTGTTGAAATTGTAGTACTATGTGATTAGCGATTTTAGACAGAAACGTTGAACTTAGGCTAGTTGTACCTAACTCTATAAATATAATAAGAAAATCTCAGCACTCTATATGTTTTTTACGTATTGTAAGACTTACACAAAAGAAAACGATTCAAAGGTATTTCGATTTTTCACCGGCAGCAATCATTGAAGAGCTGGTACGATTTAAAGCGTATCAAGTATTTACCTTTGAATTTCACGCTCTACGGGGCAAGCGTCGGATGCACTAAGAGCAATTTGTTAGGCAGAAGGCGCTTAAAGTGAGTGTGAGTGAGTGATCTCTCCGACCGATTTCGGCCATGGCGACCACTTTGACTCCTAATCATATCGGCGCTGATGCGCCCGGAGATGGCTATTGTAGCCAATTTTGGCAGTAAACTCCCGTGCACAGAGTGGACACGTGAGTTTGCCATTTACATAATTATAGTTAATGGCGACGGGTGGACGGGCCTTCAGCTCATCGCGCTTAGCGTCGAGGTCTGCTTTACGCTGTTCCTCAAACTCGCGGACTTGCTTCTTAACCATCCCGCGCCATTCGGGACGCTGTGCTGCCAGACCCTCCCATTGAGTGGGCTCAATGTTGCATCTTTTCATGTGTCGTTTCTGAACATCTTTATATCTGAGGAGTTGTCCGCCATGCTTTCGCTTGCGCTTAAAGTAATAAAAAGGTAACACCAGTCTGCCTCCAGAAAAAAGTTATTGTATTAGACTTTAAACATAGGTACCTACTCGAGCTATATAAATACCTAATTTTACATGACTAAAACTTGAAAACAAAACGGAAACAATAAAACTATAAAGCAGGCATATTCAAGGTTTAGAATCAACAGTCCTTAAGCCTATGACTTAAACAGATTGTTTCTGCAGGTGACAGAGCTCATAAAAATAATTGATAGAAACAAAAAACTACGTTATGTGTCTAAAATCTTCGCTTCAAGTTTGCCATCAAGGGATTCAATTTTGACCATAATCGGCCGAGGGAGTAGTAGCAAAACAGTAAAGTGGCCAAAATATCGCAGCGACTTGTCAGATCCATACTAGAAACGTCACTATCCATACTAAAACTGCACTCGGCAGATAAAACTGCGATAGCGCTGCGTCAACAGCGGTTGAGCGTTTTTAGTATGGAGATTGGCATTTGGATCTGACAGACCGCTGCGATGTTTTAGCGCTCCGATGCGCCATGATCGCATGGCTTCCTCTCCACAAATTTTTGCTCTGATCGGGTGCATGAGACGATTGATGACAGGGTAGACGGGAAAGAGGTGTTCCCGATTGAGATAAGTCACTTCACCCTTAACTACCCCACAGGGACATAGATAGAGGAATAGGGGAGGGTAGGGTCTTTTTGTTTTTGTTATTTCCTGGAAACAGAATAAATACCTTTTGAAGGAGGGAGCGACATTTTTATACATTTTAAACTGTTGAGAGATAAAAAAAAATTGATGAGCGGACAAACTTTTGTATTGTCTGTTTTTGATGCGATGGTTTTAAAAAATAGCAAAAAAAGGCCATTGTTGAATCTAAATTATCCAAAGTATTTAAATTTAATATTTAAAATAATGAGCGAATATCAAAACTTGGGATGATCATGGCAAGAAAGCGTTTTTTATTATGGCTTGGCCAGAAAGAGCAGAAATTAAATAAAATGGAACTAAAAATTTTGTATGGTTTTTTTTGCCATAGATATCTGTCAGATTTGACAGATAGCAAAGAAAGTGGCGCCCTCATATCAACTCTTTATGGTCAAGCTATACAAGTAGTATTATTTACTATCAATTTAAAATCATTTTGTGTTGTTCACAGATCAATGTTTGCTAAACGACATCGTCTGACTTTTGATTGGTCTACGCTCTACGAGTGAAAAAAGGTAAATACAGCTTATGTATGATATGAATTGTATTTAAGAATTTAAACATATTTTGTTTACTAAATATTTTGATAATTATTTAATATATTTTGTTTCATTTTAATAATATTAACATCTAATTACCTACTTTTATAATTGGTACTGAAAGAGGTTATTTTGGGTCCAAATTTTCATTCGCACGGCGCATCTAGTTAATTTCACGGGATCATTCTATGACTCTTCTGTTTGAATAGAATTAGCTATTTCTAAATCAGGACTTGAAACAAAACGTTTGTAATTGTCACAAAGGCCTATTCCACCTATTTAGTTACGGGTTTTGTCACAGAGATTCACTATATCAAAGAGTTTCTACTCGTTTATTTCTTAGTATGATGTCTTTCATTTCGTACTAAAATATCGTTTATTTATTAGTTCGTCTTTTACGTACACAAAGTCCTGTTCTGCACGGTGACATGAATAAATTCGCGTGCAAAAGTTGATTTGTGACTGAGGGTAGTCCAGTATCTAATTATATCTTTCTGAATGTTGCAACTTAATGTTCCTTGACAATATACATACATGCATACATATATCACGCCTTTATCCCTAGGCAGAGCGTTAACGGCCGTAAGAATATGGTTGCTATCGTCACATCTGACATTTTTGAGGATTGTTTTCCAAGGTTGTTTCAGAAAACATGTGTATCGCTATAGTGACAGGTTGTCAGCCTGTCGCCAAAAATTGTAATACACCAATACTCTAGGGTCCCTTAGTCGCCTCATACGACACCCAAGGGAAGGATGAGGCAATGTCAACTTAAATAATTTGATACGCAGAGTATTCTATGGTAAAACTGTTTATTTTATAACAGAGAAATATTTAAAGACCTTTGGTTTGTATTTTACCGTGCCCCGTTTTTTTTTAGACAATCCTATGAAATTTAAACCATCTAAATATAATCTCCATTTTTGTAACTATTTAGAGACAAATTAAAGTATACCTAATCATTTTCAAATAATGTGGGAATCTTAAAAACATAGTCATCAACATACACATTTATTTATTTACTAATATTGCAGTACATAAATAAACTCTCAACTATACAGTTTACATAGAGAACATTGAAGAGAATGAGTTATATATTATAATATAGGTAAACTTATTCACTACACCTACTGGTGAAATGGTTTCGGCTCAGCTTTATGTCACATCAGAAACCGTAACGCTGAAATTCACATTTTTTACATAATCTTAATCATAATCTTTTCTACACACGCGGAGCCAATACGTAGGTACTTTAAATAAAAATAGGCACTTATTCATAGGCAAAAAGGCAAGCAATTATATCGACTGCATAAGGTTCTCTGTCTGCTGAAATTAAAACGAAATATTACAATAATAATTTTAAACATGAAAACGAAACTGCTAAAGATGCAGAATATAACATTTCAACTCCACAAATAGATGAGCTGAGCGTTAACAAGATATCAAAATAAATGACTAATGTGAAACAAAAGCAGACGTGCAAATGTACTGCAACATTTATAGATGCAAAGATGAGAATTGGCGCCCAGGGGTATGTTTAAGGATGGCTAGCGCCTGATTTGGTCAGATGGACAAAATCTGGTAAGAAAAATTGCTAGACCGTGACTGACAAATAAATTGCAAACTAAGGTCGTTTTGTAAATACAAGTAGTTATTATTTTCTGTCCACATAAAAAAAAATGATTTGTAGTATTTTTTTTGCTATTTCCATTGTATCAACTTGAAAAAGGTTCAACAAATTCAATTTTTTAACTCAATATTTAACGCGTTTGTTTTACTAGTCAAAAGCTCGTTTGGAAATTTAATGATGTCACATTTTCAAAGTACGTACGTATATGAAACTAAGGGACTGGACTATTACGTAACCTTAGGAGGTACACACGTAAGACGTGAGACAAGTAATAGGCGATGGGACATGATGGGACGGGACGCGGCACACTGGTGTAGACAGTATCTCTTCTGTTAGGTACTTACATTATACAGTGTGTTAGGAAAAGTACTGACTTCCTCTCAAGGGATGAGCTAGCCTTTAAAATTGATCAAATTTCCCCAAGAAACAGGTCGAAATATGAAAATAATTTTGGACCTCACATACAGGTTGTCTCAGCTGGCTGGTACATTTAGTATGAGACGTCTAATTTTTTTTTCTCATTTCGAACTATGTTGCTTTGGGAAAGTTCAGTTCAGTTTCATGGGTTGGTTCCGTTGATTGCTAACACTTTTTATAGAAACGGTTATGAGCGTCGCTCTGTTTCACACTTACGTCTTTTTTATGTGCCATGGGTGTTTCATTTTGATGCTCACTATTGCGATGTTATACGACCGTGTGTATAGTTACAAGTTCTCCCTATAATTTATAGTTCTGTAAGCAAATTGGTCGGAACGTTTAATATAATTGGAAATGGTTGAGTGGGTGCTAGAGAATCGACGTTTTTGATTCATGGTGGTTTTTTTTTTAATCGTCAATCGTTTAAAGTAACTTTTGAGGTGAACAAACTTTTATTACATTTTTCTTCTTTTACCTATTTGTTAAAAAGAACTTAGCTGGCTAATGCTTTTTTTTCGTGTGGGACACCGAGTCGTCCAACGGCCCAATGAACCCTTGTGTCAGAGTTTTTCAAGTCTACAAGTAGCAGGCTTCTGACATGATTGATAGGCAGCAACCGGGACCTACGGATTAACGCGCCATTCGAAACACGGAACCACCTTTCATACGACAATCGGGTGGTTCGGCCCGCAATATCCTAACCAGACTGGAATCAAATTCACAAAATGATAAATATCAACTTTGTGAGTGACTCACCTAGAATCGAACCCGGACCCTTCTGTGTCGAAGGCAATCGCACTACCTGAAAAATATATGCATGAAAAGCTTGTTCTAATATTTTAAAAGGCGTAGCTTTGTATTACTCGATTAAATACAAAAAGAAAAATATTTCCTACTATTTCCTTATCAAAAAGCCTCACTTTTATTAAAAGAAGGTAGTAATATTAATAAAAATCTTGGCTTCAGGAAAGGTCATTTCAACTTGACCATGGAGTAACAAAGGCAGACCCTATTACTTACGTCTCATAAAAAAGTGATATTATTAGGGCTGCAAAATTCATGGGCTTTTGTTTGATGTAGCTCCCCCATACTTTCCTTCAGATTGAAAGCCTTCTGTTTTAAAATGTACCTACTCTTACGTAGCTACGTTCAGAAATAGTGTTTAAGTAAAATTCAACTTTTTCCGTCTTACCTGCCTATACCATTATAAGATGCTGCTCTCTTTCTTTCCGTTTGGGACACCGAGTCGTCCAAAGACCCCCGCAAACCCTAATGACAGAATTTTTCAATCGCCTGCTACAAGTAGCAGGCTTCTGACATGGTTGTGTAATGACCGGCATCTAAGTAATCATTGACAGCAACCGGGATCCGAAACAGGGAATTATCTTTCTTACGGACAATCTGGTGGCTCAGCCCGCAATGCCCGAACCAGACTGGGCATCTAACACGGAATCTTATGCGTCGAAGGCAGTCGCACTACCACTGCGCCACATCGGTCGTCAAAGATGATGCTTAAAATTTATACTATCTTTTTAATACCAAATAAAAAAGCCTTTCAAATAAAACGTCGCGGGTAGAATTTGAACCCGCGACTTTCGCCTACGATTGCGCCGCGGTAGCACAGATGGAAGAAGCGTCGCCAGTAGGTACTAATAAAAACCTTATTATAAAGGAATCTCTTAGAAACGGATTTCTCTATGGTTGCAGACTTTTTCTAGAAGCACAATTTTTTTTCGCGATTTTTCAGGGGGCTTCATAATAAAAGGTCTTCAAAATCGTGATTAGGAACACCCTTCAAAGTAGCCTTCAAAGTTTATGTACCTATTGACTAAAAAGTAACCCAGGTGTAAAAAATCAAACTGCAAATATTTTAAGGGGTGAATCAGCCCATGAATTTTTTTTGACACTCTGTATTTAAATTAGATGCTTTTATTATGACAAACATTTTCTATTTCTTCATATTGTGTGCATAAAATGCTTATTTACCCGCACAAAGGTAATCAAACAAAAATATCATCTGTTATTAAGTAGCTAATATAAATACTAGCTCCAAATTCCCCTCTAATAGGTACGCGAGTATGTACAAAAACTAACAGTCACAGAGAGTATTTTCATTCATGTTTATGTGCAGAACTCCCAGGCGACGCGCAGAGTTTTATTGACAACATAAATATGCCGCCGAGAGGACGCAACGCCATAGCACGCGTAGAACTGGCACGAAAAAAAGAAAAAAAAAGAATAAAAAAGAGTAAAAGTATTTGCTAGCTGGTGATATACACTAGCAATAGAGAAAGTAGGAGTCAAGTTAGAGTTGTTGGTGTTCCGTTAGACAAACAAAATTGTTGCAGCCTTTAAAAAATGCCGTCACTGCCTGCAGTGCGAAGTATTCCAGTCTATATTTATGACGAAATTCATAAAGCCAATCTGTGTTTATTATTTTTAATCTCGCTACGTTTCGTTGGTTTAATATTAAAATTATAATGAATAGTTGAAAACTTTGACACCAGGGTACATTAAGACGTTAGACGACTCGGTGTCCCGCACATAAAAAAGGTTAAGAAATGAAAAACAAGCATAATCAAAATACTTCTAAGCTGCACATTGTCTTATTTTAGCGTAGTTTCCTATTTTTATGCTCCATCCATTTTTCTAACTTGCCAAAATAGGAACATTCAAACAAACCTCGGAACCCCTAATGATAAAAAAAACACAAACACATTTGTACAACATGAATAAAAACGAATGCAAACAAAAATAGGACGAGACGAGTAGATTTATAGCGCAGTTCGCTAGGTTTGCCTTTTAAATCCCAATTGACGGTATTTTCATCTATGTTTGTTTCATGGCAATGCATCTTTATTTAAAAATAAACCTACAGAAAATACAGTCTCTGTAATACAACTTATTACAAAGGAATAAATAACAATCACTAAACAAATATATTTTATCAGCAACGATTAATTCGCCTGAGCCACAACTAGAGTTATGTCTATCATTTTCTTAGCCTTTATTATTTTCAAATGAAAAACAAAAAGAAGCTTCCAAATTTAAATTAACTCATGATCATGTCAGCAGAAGGAACATCAAATTAATTGCACGTTTAAGTCGCGAGATTGGAGCAGAGCTTAATACACCAGTGGCAGCCGAAGTGGAGGCTTTATTTGGAACGTGCATGCCTCTTGGAATTGGCCTCAATATCTGTAACGATCGCTTCTGTAACTTCCTACTCTTTGTCTTAATAGAGCCTGAAATTTGGCATCAAAAACTATCGTTATAATAATGAAAGATTTTGCGGCCAACTTCTGGGATTGTTTGTATGGGAAGAGCGGATGCTTCCATTCTTATGAGTATTTTAAGAAGGAAATAATCATATACTTTTTTGCAAAATTAAAACGACAGTTTTCATTTTAAAAAAGTTTCTGAAAAAAACTTTGTCGAATGAGTAAAAAATAGGGGCCGAAGTCAGTCTTTTTGTTTCATAACATTAGGATCATAATATAGCTCTGTGCATTAAAGTTCATACCTGTTTCGAAATAGGTATAAGAAATCTTATAGAATTAATGATACCTATGAAAGCACGCCTGAATTTATGTATCAGAACAACCAGTGTTTTAAGAGGATTAAAATATAATATAAGTGCAGTACTATCTTTTTAAAAATCTTGTATTGACGCTGAAAAACTTTATTCTGCATTAAAATGTTCGTTCCATTTGCGAGTAGAATTTCTTGGATACCGTGAAATCTTGGCAGCAATTAGCATAGGGAAGTCTATTAGACTCTCAGGTCTATGATCACGTACGGATTCCTTGTAAATTGGCCTCGTCTGAGATCTTAATTAAGTCTCCTCAGTTTTTAGACGGTCCCGACGTAGAGCGCCCTTCCTTGCATACCTACCTGTCGTGATTTTGACTCCCATCCGCTGGAAAATTTAGTGAGATGGCCTTGGTTCGTACAATTGGCATGTGTACTCATCTACTCTCCAGTTTCTATTCTAATATGCCGTGTGATGCCGGCTTAGAATAGCATCACTACATTTCTTTCTCGTAGAAGCCGACTAAGGGACTCGACGGTTTCATGTGTATTGCAATTTTAGACGAAATCTGAAACCCTCAAACATTGTCAACAGTGGCAATCAACACCGTACTTTTACCGGTCATAGGATACAGGCGTGATTTGTGTGTGTGTATATTTCTAACGCAAATCATGAAAATTACGAAATTTGAAATAATCGGTATTAATTTCTGGACTGATGGAAGATTTATCGTGGTGTCGTATAGATGGGAAAAGACGTTACCTATAGTGTATTTTAGACAATAAATTTGGTTCCTTTCTTAAAAAATTTAAAAGCAACATTACGAAATAGTGGCATAATATTGAATTCAAAAATAAATGGCGTAGAGATAAGAATGTTTTTGTATTTATATCAGAAACTCTTTATTACGATTGATTATAATTAAGTCTAGCGGATGCGTTCCTATTTTATAACATTAAGTACGCATGGAAAGTTGCTCTATTTAAAGCGTCGTGTCTCGCTAATGAGTACCTCACGTACCACATCTATCACCGTGAATCGTTTTCCTGGCATAGCAGATTCCGTCGCAAGAAACCCTGACGGCTCCATCACGTCACGGTTTTTATGTCACATGTCATGTGTGTGTCAGATGTATGTTGTGGACACAGGATTTAAAAGCCAGTTAGTTGGTAGCTATATTTACGTCGTATGTATACAGTGCTGTTACTTGCTGGTTCTCTGTCTAATGAGTGTTGTTTTTAATGGCACAAAATGAGATAATTTACTTTGTATCTAGCATAAATTAACCCGAAGAGTGTGTGCCTCTAGGTTGATATTGTCTAAAAATGTCCTTGCACTTGGAATTTAATTTCAAAAATCTAAGGGGGGCAAATCTGTAGTGAAGTTGCAAATCCTATAGGGCGGTTCTGCTTACGATTGCTTTATTCGCTTTATTGCGAATAGTTCATTGAGATCTGTGTTACCAAGATAATACTCGCTATGCATAGAGCCAGCAATGGAGCGCTATATTACTAGCTACGATATTTTTGCGCTCCGTCATGCGTCAAGTGTGCAATTCGCTAAATAAAATTTCTCTTCATATTTTATCATTTTGATATCCGATTGTCTGGGTAAAAATGGTGGAAAAAACAAGAGCAGATTGAATAGCGGAAATAAATAGCCATCCATCAAAACTGATGAACAAACACGGATATTGGAGTGATCGAGTGATTGTTTATATTGAGAACACTATTGTATAGCCTCTATCAATACGTCAACAAAAATATGTTTTAACGGAAATAAATTTAAAAATATATCTTGGGAATCTTCCCAAGTATATCTTCAGTATATCTATACCGCTAACTGAAAATCTCAATTTCACAAAAATGCAAATATCTTTTAAGGTACCAACATTATTATCATGATAACAGGTAGGTAAGTCAAGTCATAAAAACACTACGTATGGTAGGTACTAACTAGGTAATAGGTTTTTTGGCGTGTCGATCATTTTAGCGTGAATTTATTTTTAGTGTAGGTATGTAAATACATTTTCTTTGTATTTTTTTGACCAAATAAAACAAAGTGAACTTACTAAATGTTATTTAAAAAAATAAATTAATTAAAACGGCAAAGAGCGACTTCGGTGTACTCTCTCTCTTTTCGTGTGGGACATCGAGTCGTCCAACGTTGTAATTAATAGTTGTGTATTGAAAACAACCGATACTTGAAACCGTATTTGCAACTGTATTCAAATATACATACATACATAAATCACGCCATTATCCCTCGCGGGGAAGGCAGACCGTTGACGACCTTAAAATTACGGTCGTTATCGCCACGTCTGACAATATTTGAGGGTCGTTTCAGATCAGTCGTGCATCACTATAATGACAGGTTGTCAGCCTGTTGCCTAAAATTGTAATATACTTAAAACCCCTCAGTCACCTCTTACGACACCCATACCAATCCTTAACACTCATACCCATATACCAATCCCTAATACATGACTGTTTCGTTTCTTAGATTTATTAAAATTGTCATCGAAAATAAAAAGGGTAAACGTACGTGTTTATGCCATAAATTACTTCGTTCCTTCGAGATTGAAACTTCGATATACGGCCGTCACAGCCATAACTCCCGATCGCGAACTTAAAAACATTGAACGATAAATCACTACGAAGAAAACATTCTTTAATGTCGCAAACAATCTTAAACGAGATTTGCTTGAAAAATGTAAGAGAAAAGATACCAATATACTTGGCGAGAGGCACTCGTCTGCTGCAGAACCGTTGAACATTGCATTGCATTGTTGCCAAGTCTTGTCCCCTGAATGTCCCCCATGTTAGGTACGCGAAGAGGCGTGCCATCGGTAACGAATACCCAGCTTGGCAACGCTTGGCGATGCTCAGGGCCGCCTTTAAACTTTTTAAGGCCCCGCACATATTAGGATTGGGCCCCTGTGAATGTGGCGGATTTTTATATGGTGTGTTTCCCTCATATACACACTATATAAATTGGTGACCTACGTACGAACATCAACCATCGAAGAGCAACCTTCCGAAGCTAGAGGAGCATGGCCAACTCAGAAGGAGCTAGCGGCCCTACGTGCCGCCACCTGAACTCAGCATCGCGACATACAAACTCTTTACTGACTGCAAGCAGGTCGCATGCGAGATCTCCATGCGCTGCTGGCCGGTCGCTGTCAACGATTCTGATGTGTCACTTCTCGCTTGACGTGGCGTTGGTCGGAGCAGACAAAATCTTATATTTTTACCAAATTATTGTTTTTCAAATTCTATTATTTGCTTGCCGCGTTCTTATTAAAACTGTAAATATCTTCAATAAACCTTTTTTAAACTTTTATATGGCGTGTTTCCCTCATCTACACACTATACTTTCATGTGTTGCTAAAAAAGATAAATAAATATAAAATAATAACATTTCTAACTAAAAAAGAAAGCTCAAGTAAATATAGAGAATGACCAAGAAAAATAAAATAAATATTTTTTTACCTGATATGCTACAGTGGGTTTGTCTTGTCTGTACATGTGCCCTTTGCGGGTGGATGGCGCACTTGAAATAGTCTATATACTTGCGAATTGACACTAAATTCTCTCGCGATGGATAAATCTTTATGTCTATGATATGGTCCAGGGCCCTAGGCATGTGTCTATTGTGACCAGGACCCCAAAGTGGTTAAGATGCGGCTCTGGCAAGGCCTATAAATATTTATGTCTATGATATGGTCCAGGGCCCTAGGCATGTGTCTATTATGGCCAGGACCCCAATGTGGTTAAGATGCGGCTCTGGCAAGGCCTATAAATATTGATGTCTATGATATGGTCCAGGGCCCTAGGCATGTGTCTATTGTGCCCAGAGCCCCAAAGTGGTTAAGATGCGGCCCTGGCAAGGCCTCTTGGCAGCCTTTTCGCGGCTCGCTTGGATCGCGCACTTGAAACAGTCCATATACTTGCGAATTCCTCCTAAATTCTCTCGCGATGCTATATGGCCGAGAAATTAGGTTACTGGGTTGTTTTTTTCGCTCGCTCGTGTGTGGAATATCGTTTGTGTAACGTATTGCTTTCTTTAATGGCTTATGGCGTAATGTGCTTTTCTTTGAATAAGATTCTGTTCCCAATATCTTTTTATCAATACAAGAAAGGTAAAATCCGATTATGTATCTTTTCTGCGAAGTTACTTTTGATATTTTTCGGTGTTTAGAAGGGAAATTTATTTTTGTATGATCAAAAATTGTCTATTCTATTTATGAATCTTTTAATAGAATACACTACTACTATAAACTGGTTTGCGTGTCTTTATACCCATTAAAAAGAGGATATTTATAGTTTGTAGTATTCCAAAAATAAAAACAGAACAATAATTGCAGAAACCAAAACTTGTATCTGATGCCGGCTTAGAATAGCATCACCCCATTTCTTCCTGCTGGTGTCGTACGAGGCGACTAAGGGACTCGAGGCTTTCATGTGTATTACAACTTATAGGCGACAGGCTGACAACCTCTCACTTTAGTGATACACAAAATTATCTCAAACTGCCCTCTATATTTGTCAGACGTGGCGACATCGACTGTATTTTTGCAACCGTTAGCGCTCTGCCTACCGCGCAAGGGAAAAAGGCGTGATATATGTATGTATGTTTGTATGTTTAAAGACACCGGAGCCTGAAATCGGTCGGTACACACCAGGTTTTAGCTTTTAAGAGGGATCCGTATATGAGTTGTTTACCTATTTGTTTTGGTTTTAGCCCGGGGGCACACTAATGGCGTCGGTGGCGGCTTTGCCTTGTTCTTCGGGTAAAGGTGTTTGCACACGGGAAGCTGCCGTGTATGGATTTGAGGTTGCGTGCGTGGCACGAAATATTATTTGGTATTGAGAAAATGTTAGGATAAAATAAAATAAAATGTTTTATTTTCTTTAACAATAATGCACCTTATATAATAATCGTGGCCGGAGCCTCATTACCTGTGTCAGGAGACCCCAAAAGGATTTCGTACATCACTGAAGATATTTTACGTTTTGAATTGGTAGGTAGGTATCTGTCAACGCCCTTGCTGTAGAATGTATGTAAGTAACGATTATAAAAATACATACATACACAAATCATGCCTTTATCCCTTCCGGGGTAGGCAGAGCGTTACTAATCGTAAAATTACGGTCGTTATCGCTACGTCTGACAAGTATTGAGGGTCCTTTTAGATGATACATGTATCACTGTAGTCAAAGGTTGTCAGCCTGTCGCTTAAAATTGTTACACACATGAAACCCTCAAGTTCTATAGTTGACTTTTACTTTTGAAATAGGGTGATGCTATTATAAAAAAAACAGCATTTATGCATGCTCTCATTCCTGTAATATTTATTTTGAGAATTATCGATTTCGTCATGAAAATGATATAAAATTCTGCGAATGAACTCTATCTACAAAGGTATGTTTCATAAATTAATATTAGAATCAAAAATAGAATTCATTTCTTCTTTTACGTTATCATTATCAATCTTATACGTGACTAGCGTAACTCACAGATGATCCCCAATGTACACTAGCCTTAACGATAACTTAGCCAGCTTATCCCTGTGCTAACTGTGGGCAATATAACACTCGGTAAACCGGTAAATATGCCTTTGTTCACTTATAACCTTTTTGCTTTGGACCACCAGAGCTCGCAGAGGTAATTTTGTTTACCTCTGCGCACAGAGCAAAGAAATGTTTGAGAGGGAACAACTAAAACAACAACCAGTATAGCCATGTAGAATTTGAAGTGTTTTTGTCTCGCTTGAATAATAGGCCTTTTGTCAAAATGTCGGTCTGGAAAAGCTTCAGGATCATATAAGATGACACAAATAAATTGTTGTTGATTAAATTATTATTAATGCACTGAAAAGTAAAATGCGCAAAGCACTTTTTATTATTTCTTTTCATGTGGGACACCGAATCGTCCAACGACCCGTTGAACCCTGTTGTCAGAGTTCTTCAACTTTGTTCTACATACGGATTTACATACTCTTTCACTTGACTAAGTTGTGTTATTGTGCAATTTTACATTAGTTTTGTTTTAGCACGTATCACTTTTATATGGTTGATAAAAAATGAGTCAAGGGTTCATTGGATCGTTGGACGACTCGGTGTTCCACACGAAAATAGAGAGAGCACATATCAAAATATTATTGTCATAGTTACGACAAGAATTTCATGACCTCATTCTGGTTGTTTAAGAGTTCCTCTGAAAGAATCCTTGCTCTGAACTCCTGTGGTACTCGACGGAGGCGGCCATGTCTGCTTCCAGTAAAACATTGGTAAATATTTTTTTATTGTTCCGTTAATTAGTTTAGGAAGCTTCTGTTAATGTACGGTGTGACAAGTCTCGATTTCAGCGATAACTTTTCTAGTGTTACCTATAGTGTTTTCTAATGTTACCTTATTTAAGATAACTCACATACATACATACACATATCACTCCTTTATCCCTACGGGGTAGGCAGAGCGTTAACGGCCGTGTAAAATACCGTCGCTTTCGCCACTTCTGACAAATAGTGTCACTATAATGACAGGTTGTCAGCCTGTCGCCTAAATTTGTAATACACATGAAACCTTCGAGTCCCTTAGCCGTTACTTACGACACCCGCAGAAAAGAAATGGTGTGATGCTATTCTATCACACGGCATCACACGGCATTCATCAAGATAACTTATGTGATATTTATTTAAAACTATTCATTTGTTGCGTTAATATTTCAAAGCAGATAGAGACGCTGAATTGCAAGCATATATTATTTCCGTAAAATCACTTTTTAACCTACAACATACACATACCTCCTTACATACTAATCCTTACAAGTACAACTACTTACTTTATATTACTAGCAATTTACGCAAAGACATCCAATTACTGGAACCCAACAAGCAAATACGTAATCTATAGAACCTTTATAGAACTCTAATGTGATTCGCGTGTCGGAAACAAATCTTCATAAGAGAACTAATTAACTGCGAACATGGGGAGATTAATGTTATTACGGTTCCTGCCTCAATGATATAGTAGTGTGGACTGACTCACTATTTGGGGGTAGCGAAGTCGATTTTCGACCAAAGACATTTAGGCAGTAGGTAAATAAAGCTTTTTCTGAATAGAGGTAATGTTGCAGGCTAAAAAACTTTATTGGTATTTTTATGTACTTTAAGTGCTATATCCTTACCTACCAATATTCTAAATGTAAAAGAACGTATAATTGTTTGTTTGTTTGTTACTGATTCACGCTAACTTTCATGAACATGAACTACTGAACTTTCATGAAATTTCAAATCGAAGTCTGGCTAAGACCGCCAGCATCATTCTCCTTGCCTTATCCTGTTCTCTGTCCGGGTCGGCTTCCTAACCTAGGGGATTTGACGTAGAACTAAGTTTTTACACAGAGCGACTGCCATCTGACTTTTGCAACCCGAATTCTTGATTTAGTAACATTCAAATATAATCTGAATTCACACTTTATTTCAATGTGAGTATCATCACGATGTTTTTTTCCTTCACGGTAAAAACAGTCGGAAAATGTACGTGTGTAAAAACGCATTGGTACATGGTGGGGATCGAACTCGGGTCTCACGATTGTAAGACCGGTGTCCTAACCACTTGGCCATCGACGCTCTCAAGCATTTTTACATAATAACTATATACTTCTTCTCAAAATCTCACGACTACATTTCATGATACACTCACTATTTCTCTATGAGACACACTTAAACCTTTCAAAGTCTCTACAAACTAGAATTAAGATGTGTATTGAGCGCACATTCGCATTATGCATGCGTAAAACGTTTGAGGCGGGTTCGCGGGTCGGGGTCAAGCGGCTTTGGATAGCCCTTGGACCTCCTCGATATCGGATTGAGAGGTCTAGCTCGGGAGAAAATATGACGTAGGCGACATGGAGCATAGAAAGCTTTATATTCTGTGAGAACTCGTGAATAAAAATACTGTCAACTAACACTTGTGTGATTTCACTAGTATGGGTACATCAGGCCTTCGCCAGGGTTCGCCACTAGGTACGATACTCTTTCTCCACCATAGATCGGTTTTACAACAGTTATAGGCAGCCTCTGCCAATATTATGATTGCTTAGTAAAGTTGATGAGGGTCAAGTAGCTTTGAATAGACCTCGGACCTACTCGATATCAAATTGTGAGGTCTAGCTCGAAAATATTACGTAGGCATAGAAAGCTGTGAAAATTAGCTGTGAGAACTCGTGAATAGATTATTGGGTATTGAATTTATTGAGAGATAAAGAGGAACTAATATTATGACGTTGAGTATCGAAATTATCAGAAACGACTAGGAGAATGGAATAAAATAGAATACCACCTTTTTCTATATCTCTACCGTAGGACTGCTGGAAGAGATTTCTTTTTAGAAATAAGTAAGTAGTACCTGTTGTGTTTTTTATCTAAATGTGATTGTCCTGTGTTTTATTTTGTGTGCAATAAACTGTTAAATAAATAGAAATAAAATTTCTTTTGCATAAGATTTATTAAAACTCATAAATCAAGTCATATCCACCTTTTATAAATCCGTGAACGGTTCTTGACTTCTCAATATCACACTAAGAGATCTATTGGCAACATGGATATTATTAGGCAGAAGGTGACGAGACGTATCAAGTAGGTAGGTTATCCGCTTGGTAAAAATCTCTTACTTAAGGCCTTCGAATCAAAAATTTGACTTCTTTATACGAACATAGGTACGTAATTTTCTCACAGGGTTTTGTTTTAGATTGTAATCCCTTGTCTCTCTTTTAAGAACAGTACCTTCACAAAAACCTTTTCATTTCTTGAAATTTGACATCAAAAATTTTGTATGGTTTTTTACTCCCGCTAATTTGAAACGTAAACAATGAGTCACGTTACTCTCTACGTTTAGTTAAGCTATAGGACACTTTCTATGTAGGTGTAGTACAAAGAAAAGTAATGGCTGTTCAAACATCGCAATAAACACCAAAAACGAGCATTAAATAGAACATAAAAGCAAACACTTTCTAACTGAACATTAAACAACAAACTTCCGGATATTACTTTCCAGAAATCCTATAAAAGATCGTATAAAAGTTTAATACAAACAAATTTCTTCTTTCCAAACAATTCCAAAGTTTTTATTTAATGGACGATAAAACCTTATAAGGACTACCCTCTACGCTTATTTACAGCAACATTGGGATGACCTTAGAAATAATTACATCAGCTTATGTTATGATAATATTTTCAACGATATCAATCGCGTAATTTTTGAATAGAAATATTTATTTAAGGTATATGACGTACGCAATTTAAAAAAAAAACTGTAAGTACTAAATTGGTAATATTGATCATTCAAAAACTACATCCATCAACACCCATGGAAATAAAAAAAAATATTCTGAAGTAACTCTACTAAGCCATAAATATATTTTAAAATTACCGTCTAAATCTATCTTATTCATCAAATTACATACTTTACAACCTAGCCGAAGAAAAGGCGAAACCCCACGACATCATTCATTTCAATAATTAACCTGTCACCCGTCGATACCTCGTTAATACTGTCAATGACCACTAGAGGTCTGTCAGACAGAGATGCGACGTTAGTAATAAAAATCATTTTTTGAATAATCGATTTTATTTAAGTCTACCGTGCTTATTAGATCATTTTGCTGTCCATGTAGTGCAGGCTCAAAAACCATCATCTTATTTCTACCCGTGAATGTCGTAAGAGGCGACTAAAGGATGAATACACGGAAGGAACAACAGCCCTGTGAATGAAAATCTACAATATCTTGCACTGCGCTCGCCTTTCCACCTGTCAAGCATGTTAGGTATGGCAATTCCCCTCAATTTGGGTGAGGCCCATGCCCATCAGTGGACTGTTGTGGTTGTAGAAGTAGTAGAATATCTAGAAATTTTTCAAACATATTTTACTTTTTACGAATTTTGATTTTTTCATCACCTTGATTACCGACAGAGGCATGACACCGAAACAAAATATTAGTAGGGACCTTAAATAAGATGTGCATTTTTATTTATATTATTCACAAGACCCGAAATAGTTCGTTGGTGCAAAAATATGGTGTGAGAAATCAATTTTTAACTACAAAATTTTATCAAATTTTTAATAAAATTTACGTACAAAAAAAAATAAAAACTAGGTTTTAAAATAATCGATTACTTCTAAGTTAAATAGCTAATACATTATTAAAAACCAATTTTATTGTAAAATAATCGATTATTTTAAAAATTGATTATTTTTACATCTTTGATGACCACTAGAGGTCTGTCAGACCTTAACACGTCGACAAAGCTGAGGGCCCTCGATCGCCTAACGAACGTATTCTGTTAGGGTTCTCACAGTGCAATAAGAGTCATGGGAGTGTGGTGGAATATTTTGCATGTGACTGACACTGTTGTTGAAGTATCAAATACGTAAGTCATTGACATAAAGTTATCTACGCACTGGTAGGTTGTCCCATACAAATGATGGCTAGTTTTGCGGCCCTAATTGAAGCGCCACCTACGAGAGTACCGCGTACTTTCGTATTTGCTTTCCTTGACTGCGAGCGCCACAGTGGCGACTTTGGCACTAAATTATTTAGTTCCGGGTACTTTCGTATTTGCTTTCCTTGGCTGCCAGCGCCACACATATGATATAAAACTCGAAACCTATAAAATACTATTTAGAATTTCGTTCATTTTTATTAAGATTGACAAACTTCATTTTATTCACTATTACACAGTTATTACAAAAATGCCGTGTGATGCCGGCTTAGAATAGCATCACCCCACATCCTTCCCGTGGGTGTCGTAAGAGGCGACTAAGGGACTCGAGAGTATTGGTGTATTACAATTTTTAGGCGACAGGCTGACAACATGTCACTATAGTGATACACATGTTTTCCGAAACAACCTTAGAAAACAATACTCAAAAATGTCAGACGTGGCGATAGCGACCGTATTCTTACGGCTGTTAACGCTCTGCCTACCCCGCAAGGGATAAAGGCGTGATATATGTATGTATGTATGTATTACAAAAATAAAGACTCCTTTGAAATAATGTGATTTGTACGAAACATAAAATTACAAGGTGTCCTAGATTTTTTTTTAGAAGGTATAGTTTCGATATTGTTGACCTCTTAAATACTCCGGATATAAACAATTTATACCAATAAATTATCAGAAAATAAGATTAGTTGTAAGACAAAAGTATCTGCTACGGCTAGAATATTAAAATGTAACTAAATACCTGTTTTGCATACAGGTTCATGGGTATTTCTCATATTGTGAGTAGGGACCACACATTCAGACACTGTCATAGTTACTCTTTATGAATAATGCTTAAAGGGCCATTCACACTAGGATATTTATGCCAAAGACGCATAACTTTAGAGTTTGACAGTCCATTAAAGCGTAAAAGGAACCGTGCCTGTAATCTTTTTGTCTTACAAATGAAATTCCTTGGTACTTCGAGTTACCAAGGGATTGACTTATACTGGTAATATTATTTTTTGTATAAGTAACCAAAATTTGGTGATCCGTTAAAATATGTTACTTTTTTGCTATGCTGACATTACTATTTTCTGAGTTGCGGGATTTATTTCTGTAGATAGAGAAACTTATT
This sequence comes from Keiferia lycopersicella, assembly GCA_029255805.1. Taxonomy (NCBI): domain Eukaryota; kingdom Metazoa; phylum Arthropoda; class Insecta; order Lepidoptera; family Gelechiidae; genus Keiferia; species Keiferia lycopersicella. Next base: position 3,376,263 of record JARACZ010000024.1, read on the forward strand.
GAGAATGCCAAAAATAATGCCTTAACAAAGACCTTATTTATATTCAAATCACATTTCCAAAGAAATTTTCTACGAAGGCGTTCTTCCACTTGAACAAAAAAAGTCGCTTAAATCAGTTCAGATGTAGTATTTTTGTTCTCATCGGAATCTGGTTTCGAAAATTACACTCGAGTCCATTTTGTGCTTTGAACTGTTGGAATACTTACTCAATAAACAATTACAACTACATTGATTTTATTGAGTGCCTACAATTAGACAAACTTTTCTATTTACTTTTCATATCACTAGGTACTGAATATTAGCGGCAAAAATTATCAATTAATTTAGTTATGAAATAAAATATGTGCTCAATTAAAAAGTATAGATAGAAAATAATTTCACAGACGATATATTTCCGCAGACGAATTTCGAATGATTCAGATATACGTCTCCAGTTCCACAATGTGCTTCGTAAACTTTTCTCTTAACTTTCCTTATTCGTAGTCCTTGCCAAATAACAATGTTTCTTTCTTATGTTATGTGTATCCTTCGCTGAAGATAATCAGGCTTTATGTCATAGCCACTTTAACATGACATGCACTTTGCTAGTGTAAACACATCTTAACGACTATTGTCAGAACTCATAGTGTTAACCGCTAGGGGTCATGAGGTAGTGTTGGGAGCTTTGCTATCCGATTACTATCGATATCTTTTTTAAACGAATTGTATTTGTTCTCTTTTCGTGTGGGACACTGAGTCGTCCAACAGCCTGATGAACCCCAGTGTCAGAATTTTTCAACCACCTTCTACATGTAGCAGGCTTCTGATATGGTTGTGTAACGACTGCCGTCTAAGTGATCATAGACAGCAACCTATTTGTCGACTGCGATTGAAGAAGAGGAGAAATAAGTCATTAATGTGGTGACTTCAAAGTCTATTTATTGGTCTGTTCGTTGACTCAGTGTTACACATACGTATACATATCCCTTCTTTATCCGTTACAGGCTAGGCAGAATATTAACGGGTGTAAAAATACAGTCGCGAACGCTACGTCGGGCAAATAATGAGACCCTTTCAGATTATTTGTGTATCGCCATACTGAGAAGTTTACAGCCTATTAGCTAAACTACAAATGATATGAAATTGCAATTAGCTCTATTATTTTACCATCCTGCCGTTTTTCGCAAATAACGGAAGTCAGTTTTTTCTTCACCATTATAAAATATGAATTTTGTATCGATATAACAACAACACTATAAGCATTCAACGGTCATAGGACGCGGCTCTACAAGCCATATTGCAATCAACATAAGAATAGTTTGCAATTTCGCTGCTTATTGCCGCTCGGGGTCCAAGGTTTGAATACAATCGCGAATGGGCCGGGCAACCGTTAACGCACGAAATGTTAATTTTAACTGTCAGGAGAATAATAAAATAACGAGACTGGAAAAAAAAAGTGAAACTAGAGAAATAATTAGGTTTGCCGTGTGATGCCGGCTTAGAATAGCATCACCCCACAACCTTCCCGTTGTCGTATGAGGCGACTAAGGGACTCGAGAGTATTGGTGTATTACAATTTTTAGACGACAGGCTGACAACCTGTCACTATTGTGATACACATGTTTTCTTAAACAACCTTAGAAAACAATCCTCAAAAAATTACATGTGGCGATGGCGACCGTATTCTTACGGTCGTTACCGCTCTGCCTACCCCGCAAGGGATTAAGGCGTGATATATATAATATGTATGTAAAACTAGAAATAATTAGGTCTGCCTCAAGTAGCCACCGGAACACTCTTGTCTTGCGATAAGCTCAGTCAAAGAATTTATGACAGCATTGGATATGACAAGATACACGGTAGAGTTTGAAGACAGCTTAAATATGTTTCGATATGAACATGAAATTCACACACACACACACACACACAAATCACTCCTATATCCCTGACGGGGTAGGCATAGCGTTAACAACCGTAAAATTACGGTCTTCATCACCACGTCTTATTCCTGTGTTAAATCATAATCTTGTGTTGATATTTGGCTACTTGAACGTCATTTCGTACAAAAATACTGTAATAATATGACGTCACTTTTATATTCGGTGGCTTCAAAACTAAACACTTAACTTTTTATTTTAGTTTATTGTTTAAAAAGTCTTTACTAATATTCTTCATTATTTTGATAAACGCAACAGCCCTTAATTTGTCAGACGTGGCGTTGGGGATCTGCCTACCCCGCAAGGGATAAAGGCGCGCTATGCGTGTGTGTTTGTGTGTAGTAGTAGCATTTTTAGATAATGGTTTTCCTTCCGGGTCGGAAAGAGACGGAAGATCGTTTTTCTCGGAGGGTTTTATAATATAACTTTTATATTTTTCAATTACTTTCTAGACTACCGAATTTAGTTACTAGCAATAGTTTCTGCGTTGTAGATTTCAAACGGAAAGCACTGCATAATCTATGTAATTTATCAATACAAATAAATTGCGTGCGTTTTATCGCAGTAATTATTTGTTAGGCTAGATAAAATGTTCCATTTACTATAAGTTAGCTCTGGTGTAAATTATAGTCCGGATTAACTGAACGGTACAGTTAAGTTCCAAAAACATAGATATATATTAAAAAATATGCCACACATACTACCTTACGGGGTAGGCAGAGCGTCAACGGCCGCGAAAATACGGCTGCCGTCGCCACTTCTGACAAGATATTGAGGGTCCTTTCAGATAATTATGATGATATGCCACACCAAACGTACAAACTGTCTTTATATTAAAAACAGATGTCAAGTAGAACTGTGTAGTAAGTAAGTTTTATTTGTTTGGTGCTGCATAACTTTCCATCATTATGTGTGGAAGAATCCAACATAATTTTCAAGATGGACTTCCTCAGAACGCCTGATACTATTAGCTTTGCTATTAGTTACTTACTTTATAATTATCAACGTGTGTTCAGCTTACTTAACCCTTAAACTGCCACCATAATATAACGTCAACCATTGAGTCAACCAACAGGGTGGTCTCTGACTAATGCAGGTACTTGGAAAGATACGGAAAGATAAGGCGGATCGTCCACTTGACGCACGGCGGAGCGCAAAAATATCGCAGCGGTCTGTCAGACCCATGCTAGAAACGTCACTCCCCATACTAAAACCGCACTCGACGGACGAAACTGCGATAGCTTAGATAAATAGATTTAACTTTCCTTTTACTGGTCAGTCAAAAAATCACTCAGATTGTAATTTTTTCAACCGAACTTTAAACTTTCTTGCTTTCTTGCTATCGCGATGTACAACTCGTTCGTTCAATTCCAACGATAAAAAATAAATTAAAATAACAACACCGAATACGATGATATCGATACAGCATTCAATATTTTTACACGGTGTTGCTAGCTTCGTCAAATTATCCTTACCAGTATTTTTTCATACTTGGTTGGTATTTATACAGATTTTTGGTGATCATTTTAGTTCGCTTATTTATTCTGGCAAAGAATGAGTAAAAAAAGTTGCATTTCATTGAAGGTCAAATTGCAGTTTCTGAATGAGTTAGCTTCATCTGAAAAATCTGTATTCCAAAATTATTGTCAAACTCATCTGCAAAATTCAGTTACGGGTTTGCGCAATTATATTTGTTGTTAAGAAAATCGCATTGCATTTGACGCTAATTTAATGAGTTCTAACCCTCATAACATTTAATAAGGATTTTTAATGCACTCACAGTCAAGATTGACCAGTGCGTCGATAGCTCATTGCAGAGCAGTGGGACGGTACGGCACATGGCTCAGGTTCGATTCCCCATCGACGCTTGTAATTTTTTCTATTTCTTATTTTCATGTATTACCAGACATCTGTTGCACCCCTTTTTTTTCAGAAAATACAATTATTAGGAAATCGTGGGTGTTGCATCTGGCAACACCGCATCAGCTTTCCATTGTGCTCAAAGCACTGCATACTCTAATTGCGGTCTCTTTGTTATACAAAATGAGGTGTTACTTCGGTTAGCTCTCCTATTAAATAATAAGTGGTTCGATACCCAGATAGATGGCCCTCACACGTACCCAATAACTTAGCGGCATTTTTCTGAACTTTTTGGCGAACAAAACGAAATCCCATACCACACAGAGCACAGATGTCATCCTTGAGCACGCTGCTACTGCTGGACTCAAACTATAGTCGTCACAGGTCAGGTGACTGTCTGTCAAAAACCGTAAAATTGTCCGGTCCTAGTGGTTCGATCCGGACTGATACACAGCAGAAACAAAATTGGTTTGCTTAGCGATAAGTGTATCGATCAATACAATGTTGACTTGTTTGAGTCACTTGCTAAGTAGTTCGAAGCGAATGTGCCGTTAAGATAGACGTGCAAATGAGGGTTTATCTACGCAATTCCTGAAAATTGGTTCATAGTACGAGTGCTATGTTATTTTGTCTGACCGGTGTCGGTGCCAGCAAAATTTAAAATAATAATGTTGTCTTCAAAACGAATCGGAATAAATCAATCGGAGTAAAAAAAAATACTGAAAGTTTTAGCAGTACGGTCTTCCGTTCGTTTCAGATTCGAAGTTTGATGTGAATTGGTTCCGTGGAATTGGTCAGAGACTGGTTGACCTGTGACCAGTTTTTTTCATTCAATGCTTCCAAATGCGTCAGTCCCGTAAGGTACCTTTTAGGTCAAACAACTGGTTTACATGTGTTTTGTGACTAATTTTACACTTTCTTTGTTACAGATACAACAAAAGAAAACCGCGCATGGCCGCAAGATACAACGTGAGTCCATCTGAGGCGTCATCAGGCGTATTCTGGACTCTACACAATGTTTGGTTCAAGAACCTCAGTCAATACCCTAAGGAAAAATATGGTGTGAATTCCTATTCAGAATCCAATACTGCCCAACAAGATGGTAGTACAAAAACTCAAAAGGATAGTGACAGAAAAGAGATTAACACATCAAATACCGAAGAACGTCTTATAGCGGAAGCTGAAGAAGATAATGAGGAAGAAATCAGAAGGAACGTGTGGAGTGACGTCGACGACGAACTGTACATAGCAGAGATAATCAAACTTAGGACTACAAATGAAGTGAAAAGAGAGAAACGTGATACTAGTGGTAGTGTCAGTGAGGTTGTGAGTAGTGTTAAGTTAGAAGTAAAAGACATGTGGGATTTGGAGCCCACGGACTTAACGGAGTGCGATTGTCTCGGCCCCCCTCCAGAGTTCCTCTTGCCGCCTCCTCCGAGACCTCCGTTCCTGCAGACGGAATACTACTGTGGGGATGACCCATTACCAGATTTGGAGACTTGCGATACGGAGCCAGTGAGTACCTTCTTATACACATACATACATACACAAATCACGCCTTTATCCCTAGCGGGGTAGGCAGAGCGTTAACGATCGCAAAATTTGGGTCGTTATCGCCACGTCTGACAAGTATTGAGGGCCTTTTTAGATGATTCGTGTATTACTGTAGTGACAGGTTGTCAGCCTGTCGCCTAAAATTGTGATACACATGAAACCCTCGAGTCCCTTAGTTGCCTTTTACAACACCCGCGGGAAGAAATGGGGTGATGCTATTCTAAGCCGGCATCACACGGCAAACCTTCTTAATGATTAGCATTTTTACACAAAATTTGGTTGTTATTTTTTGATATTTTCAAGATTTTATTCCAAACAAAATTTAGGGAAAAGGAAAAAATATTACACCATAGATAACAGAAATCAATTAGATAGGAAAATATTTACAAAATGCAAATATTATCAGGATGGTTGTTTATGAAAATTTATTCTAGAAACTAAACAAATGCATTCAATTTCTACAATTATTGTATTATACTCGTAGACCAAAACGGTGCAACACTATAAAACTATGATTCTTTCGGTCGCTATTCGTTGCATGCGTGAAGATAAAGTTTAGTTTAATTCTTTTTCATATCGTTTTTAATGATCCGATATAAACATGACTCTTCTTCACTTTTACTCAAAACAAAACCTCCCCCAAATTGTTACATTATCTCGAATTAAGTCAGAACCATGTCAAAATATTCAAATGCTGTCTACACTTCTTGATGAATCGTGTACAAGGCACGTTATCTGCGGAAACCGTGGCATGTTTTGTTCTAAAAATGGTAATGAATACACCCGCTTATCTTTGTAAATATTTGACGTATGCGGGCCCTAATGAACTCCGCTGGTGAGCTGGCGAGTGCTCGAGTGGCGACCAGCGTTTATCTTTTTTATCTTTTAGAGTTTATGGTCTAGGGGTTTACGAGAAAAAAGAAGTTGTATCGTTGAAAACCATAATTATCTGCCTTTTCACGATAAATTTTACCTTTTGACGTGTGTTCTCTTCAGCTTAGTTTATATTATTGAAACTCAGCAGAAGCGAAAACTTTATTATGAAAACCATTGCTAACCAACAATTATGAGTTCAAAGAATTTATTGTACCTTTTATAATAATTATCTTTTTGAAATAGTCATAATGTCATCAGGGCCAGATTTTGATATTTGTATAAATCTAATTAATTCGATAGAATGCATTATGTTCTGTCTTATCTACATCTACAAAAAGCAGGTGTATCTACTATCTTACGCAACTCTTTCCCCATCTAAAGTTTGTAAGTCTTCAACAAACATACGAGTACCTACAATCCGCCACATATTGTATATGCTATCGCCTTTGCTACAGAAGCTTTTATATTTGAACTATAACTGTTTGCTTTATGTGTGGTGGTTTGTACTTGTATGAATCTCGGGATATGAGCTGTTTCCTCTTTCGAAAGTTTTAAGTTAACATTGATTGTATCTCTTTGCTCTTCTAGACTGAGAGCTGTGTTCATCTCAAGGAATACTTGTTGACGTCCAAAGAATCAAAAGAATTTTTTGACGTTCAAAAATTTATGGCATTTACCTTCGTTGTATCTTCAGTTTTCTACTGTATTTTGTGTATTTTAAAGTAATACTCCACTGTCTTTCTGAACGGGAAGTGAGTTTCAAAAATATATAAATAATTCAATTATATAAGCAAGTTATCGTTGCTAATATTCATATTGGTTGATAAAAGAAAACAGTGCGACGTAAACTCTGGTGTTCCTTAATAAGCATTGGTTTCCGTCTAAATGCGTATACTCGCTCAACAACCTTATATTACTTATCAAATACGGCCTTTAACGTAGTTGTCTCTCCGACTACATCTCTTTGCTCTTCGAGTAATTACTTGCTCGAGAATGCCGGTTCTCAAGTTAAGACTTTGGTGTCATATTAGCCGTTATAAGAACACTTTATCATCGTGTGATTCACATATTTGTTTAACTGTTTAGTGCTTTAAATTCCGGAGACTTTCTCGTGTTGAAAGTAGGCGCAGTGGTACTGTCGTCAATCATCATCCTCTTTCTCTGTCGGGGTCGGCTACCTAACCTACGGGATTTGATGTGAGAGAATAATTTATAGGTAAGAGCATGATAGTAAAACACACGAATACGGTCACCCGCCATATCAGTTCTTTAAAGCGGATCAATTTTGGTGATGATTGTATTTCAAGGTAAGCCATTTCGAAATTTTCTCGGGAAATAATAACAAAAATGAGAACTTGAACGCAAAATCTTTGATGTCATATTCACATAACATCAAATTCCCATAGCGTTTATTTTCCGAGTCACGTTATGTTCACGCACAAAAACAACTAATCCAAATCGAAACAAAGACTTCTGTTGCCTATGCAACGAAACTACAGGCTACAAATCTACAGGTGAAATTTGATGTACATTGCGTAGCCGGTGGGACCAGAATTTTTGACCCGCTACGCTATGTACATCGAATTTCACCTGTAGAATTCTAGCCTGTAGTTTCAAAAAACGAGGCACTGGTAGAGATATAACTTAATATTTCCCAATTCTGAGTCACTCTGGTACAACCAACACCGTGTGAGATCCACCTAATGTTAATCGGTTACGATTATTCGTTTTATTGTGTACCCATTACTATAATCCTGAAATGGTATTGCAAATATTGTTATGACCTTGTTAGTGAATTCTTTTCGAAGGCCTACTGTATAATTTAAACATAAATTTCAAGAAATAAATAAAGACATGGGTATAGGGAAAGGAGATTGTGTATTGCCATTTTTTTATGTAAATGTACGAGCGGCCACACAAGCTGTACGGTTTTGAGCAAATTTTGAACCGGTTGAAATAATAAGCAATTAAGAATAGGAAACTTGGCGAGGAACACACTTGGCGTACGACGGAGCGCAAAAATACCGCAGCGGTCTGTCAGATCCATACTAGAAATGTCAATCCCCATACTACCGGTCAACCGCTGTTGACGCAGCGCTATCGCAGTGTCATCCGCCGAGTTCGGTTTTTGTATTGGGAGTGACGTTTCTAGAATGGATCTGACAAGTGTGTCTCCCTTTACCATCAGTGAAACCCTTAGTGCATTCAATCTATGGAGTGTTAAACAGTCAATTATCGAACAAAATTTTCTGCCACTTTTTGATCACCGTACACTTCTCACTAAAACCACAGGTACACAATACAGCCACCATAACATTATTAACTTCATACCACATTTTATTGACCACCCGTAACTTCTTCGAAGGATGAGTCACTTGAGCCGAGTTCTTAATCGGATCACCTACGAAGTGTGTTCTATGGAATAAGGTGTCGGTTTTATCGGCACCAATTAGGTCTTTTGATGTCTTAATCATGGGTGACTGTGACCACAAAGTTCTAAGTAATGAAGTTGTTAGGAAGGCAAACGTGGTGAGCTGTTTTGAGCCGCATACCTACTTCATTAACTGACTTGAAAAAAAACGAGGTGCTCAGTTTGACCTGCATGTATGTATGTTTATCCGCAGTTATCTTGCGTTTGATGAATCAATTTTGATGCGGTTTTCAGAAAAGTAGGTATTTGTAAAGAGAAGATTTTTGGCATATTAGCTGACAAAAATATAGGTTCGCGCTTTTTACGTCCGTTGACGGCGATTATTTGTTTAAAAAAGTTATTCGAGGAATGCTAACAGCTCCGATGTATAAATATTTGTCCGCGTTTTAGGTATAAACTAAATAATTATAATCCAAATATCTCAGTCAAAAATCAAACAATTATTTTATTAGAAGAGGGTAAAATAACCACCCAAAGTTATAATTATGTAATATCATTAGGATGTTCCGTTTACCTTACCTCTGCAAACAAAACTAATGCAGTAAAAAGATTTATATCATAATAACATTAATCTTTGATTGCATATATACATCACGCCTATATCCCTTGTGGGGTAGGCAGAGCGTAACCGGCCATAAAAATAGTCATTTACGGCGCGTCAGACAAAAACATTATATGAATCACAATACTGACAAATTGTCAGCCTGTCGCCTAAATTAGCACATCAAGCCTCAAATCTTACCGCCTTGTCGTCGAAAGATATGGGGCGATCGATGCAATTCTATTTTTAATTCTACCTGCGTATTATTATCACGAAGTTATAGACAGTTTTATTTTCTACGTATTTAAAAATTCGGTATCGGTATCCCGTTACAAACCGATACTATTCTAAGCCGGCATTACACGGCGTAGGTACATTATATAGGCACATTACACATACATACATACATATATCACGCCTTTATCCCTTGCAGGGTAGGCAGAGCGTTAACGACCGCAAGAACACGGTCGCTATCGCCACATCTTTGAGGATTGTTTTCCAACATTGTTACAGAAAACATGTGTATCACTATAGTGACAGGTTGTCAGCCTGTCGACTAAAAATTGTAATTCACTAATACTCTCGAGTCCTTTAGTCGCCTCTTGCGACACCCGTGGGAAGGAAGTCATGAAGTTATAGGCTGTTTTTATTTTGTACATACACATATCGCGCCATCCCCACGCCACGTCTGACAAAATGTTTGGGGGTCGTCTCAGATACGAGTAAGCCTTGTATCTATTAGTGACCGGCTGTCAGCCTGTCGCCTAAAATTGCAATGCACATAAAACCCTCGTGTCCCGCAGTCGGCATCTACGAAACCCACGGGAAAGAAATGGGGTGATGCTATTCTAAGCCGGCATCACACGGCGTAACTCATTATACTATAAATTCCGCGCCTAAACTCTTTTTAGGTGTGATCTACGTCGAATCTCTTTACCGTGTCAGCCATCAGGTACATCCGCAGGTGGATCCGTAAAGTAATTGACAAATAATTAAACAGCCGCGGTACCTATACTAACAGTGGGTCTGAATTCCTTGTGGGTGTGTGTAATAGTCTCAATGTTTAGTTAGGCGGATCGCACACTCAGTGCACGACGGAGCGGTAAAACATCCCAGCGGTCATACTAGAAACGTCACTCCCCATACTAAAACCGCTGCCGACGAAGCGCTTTCGCAGCGTCGTCCGTCGAGTGTAGTGTTAGCATGGGGAGTGACGTTTCAAGTATGGATCTGACAGACCGCTGCGATATTTTAGCGCTCCGTCGTGCGTTAAGTGTGCGATACGCCTTATTAGAACAAGGTACCAGCTTGATTTATTTATAGAGATAGGGTAAGCTAAGATGGTTGCAAACGGTAACTCAGTACTTGCCAAAATACGAAAGTTATACTAGGAAAACTACTGTCCAAAAATACTACTTACCCCATTCATAGTTTTTCATAGTTTAAGATTCTAAATTTTAAACAGTAAGTAAATTAAAATTATTATTTTGACGCCATCCAAAAAAGGGTAGTGCGCACAGATAGAGGATAACTTGGATTAACACAGAAAAGTTGTTATCCCGAAAAATGTTCCTGCGATGCTATGGGATTAACACCGACTTCCGCATGGGCGGAGCCGTGGGCGCCTGCTAGTAGTCTAGTAGTAAAAAAAAAATGTAATTTTTGGTCGTCTTAAAAAGTAGTTTATTTGACCTGTCAGGCTAACTCAACTACTTCTAGAACCATTGAGCAACGTATGACATGAAATCCATAAACCTCATAATACAGGGTGTAAGAGAGACGTGATCAGACCGTAAAACTGAACCACTTTTTCTATGGGGACTCCGGACTATGTTGAGAAACGAAAAATGGTTTTCGGTTTTCCATACAAAGTCAGTCAGCTGATCGGGAATTTTGTATGGAAAGTCGAAAAAAAAAATTTTATGTTTACCAACATATAAAAAATTGTTCAGTTTCATGGTCTGATCACGTCTGCAAAGTTATCGTTACACCGTCTCTTACATCCTGTATTATGTAAGGTGCTCATAAATAAAACATATACAACCGAATTAGTTACACACTAATAAGCATAAGGTCTATCCGAATAGACAATAACCTACGTATGTTTGTCCGTTTAATTGTTAGGGATGAGTCTGCAAGTTACACTAATAAATATGTGCATATTTGGACGAACCCTGTCCCTTTTGAACCGACCTCAAAAAGGAAGCTATTGATTACTACATGTCTATTTAAAAATAACGGCCCGCCCAGGGGCTGCACCCACTGAAACTCATTTTTCCGTGGGAATAAGATATTTTTCCGGCAAGTGTTATACAAATAAACCTTCCTCTTGAACCACTCGATCTGTAAAAAAAACTGCATCAAAATCCGTAGTGTAAGTTTTAAAGATATAAGCAAACATTCATACGTAATACATACAGACGCGAAAAGTGACTTTGCTTTATACTATGTACGAGTAGTGATATATTTTTTTAAGGGCTTCTGTATTTGAGCAAGTTCAAATTTTGCGAATACTTTTACGATTTTTTTAATAATTTTACTAAATAATTGTTAGATTATTTCGCTTCTATTGTTAGCTAACTACAACTACGACTCTTTTTTTTGTGAAGTCGGTTATTTTTTTTTTAATAATAATTTCGTCTGTAGGTATCCTGTCCCATGGATATAAGTTGATGTCAAAAGTTTCTGAACGTCCCATAATCGAAACTAAAAGCAGTTTATAGTCCATTTATTTATTTTATGTGGGATACCAAGTTCTCGAATGGACCCGAAAATTGAACTTCGACAAGGCTACTCCGACATTACTCTACTTCGACATTACTTGAGTCCGAAGTTATGACGATGAACCATGGAGAAAATGCCGAGTTGACACTGTCTATGTATGCTTAGACCAAGTAGATTTGACGGCCTTTTTGTATGCTACTTTGATCATAGCAAAAATCTAAGTGGATTTGGGCGACTGTCCAATCTAAGTGGACTAGGACCGCGTCTAACTTTTGACCAAGCTTCTACTACTACTAAGCGTCTACTAGCTGCCTATGCTGCCTAGGCTGCGCCCGCTGCAACTCATTTTCCCGGGGGAATAAGGATTTTTCCTGGCAAGTGTTTTACATAAAAACTTTCCTCTTGAATTACTCTATCTACTAAAAAAAACTTGCATCAAAATCAGTTGTGTAGTTTTAAAGATTTTAGCAAACATACATACAGACAGACGCAAAAAGCAACTTTGCTTTATACTATGTAGTAAAGCATACTTAACGCACACCGCAGCGCTAAAATAACGCATCAAAATCCAGATAATAAGGGTACTATTACCTACTCAGTTCACTAGATCACAGAAGTATTACAAATAATTCTTTAATATTGAAAATATTTTAGAGAAAAGTAAAAGAATTCTTTGAAAATGAACTAAATACGTTGCGGCCCCTAAAATATTTTTCAATTAATTTTAATTTGAAAAAAATCCTTTCGTCAGCAAAGTTTAGGAGCAGCGATAATCATAATTTACCAGGAAGTTCACAGGGGCGAATTAATTAAGAATTTTTTCATTTTTTAAGTAAAAGCCTTTTTAGGGTTCACTTGGAGAATATTGTATCGATCAAAACCAAATAAAAGCTATGTATACTTTTTGAAAATTTAGAGCAACAAAGACCAAACCGCTTATAAATATAAAAATTACAACATCACACATACGGTTTATCTAAATTGCTTACCATTGTTGAGATGTAGTCTTTTACAAAGAATAAGTAAATTGTCTGTTTGTACTATGAAGGCTTATTAGTAACAGCTAGATATCAAAGAAATTAAAAGAAATACATAAAGATACTTAAAGAGTGTCTCGGTGCCCAAGTGGTTAGGACACCGGTCTTACAATCGTGAGACCCGAATTCAATTCCCGCCATGTACCAATGTATTTTTACTCACGTACAGTTACTGACTGCTCTAACGGTGAAGAAAAAACATCGTATTCATTACGAAGAAAAAACATCGTAATGAAACCCACATTCAAATAAAATTTTAATTCCGATGATATTTGAATGTGATTTAACCTAGGATTCGAGCTGGGTTAACCTTCGGATTTTAGAGGTTAGATGTCAGTCGTTCTGTGTAAAAATTTGATTCCACGTCAAATCCCCTACCTAGGTTAGGTAGCCGACTCCGACAGAGAACGGGATAAGGCAACAAGAATGATGTCATAAAGATACTTAAATCCTACTACAAGGAACCTCTGTTTTTCCTCTGATCGCACTTGCCCGTTTTTTAGCTTCCTTATTAATTAAAGAAGGGGCATTGACAAATCGGCTACCGTCTCAAGATGGACAGCTTGATAGTCCAGGGGACTGGTGGGCCGTTCAGATGAACGAAACCCTTCAAACGGAGCAATAAGTCTCCTTGGAAGCCATGAAAATTCGTCTCAATGTCACTGTTAAAAATTACATTGAACATACATACATACATGCATACACATATCACGGTTCTATACCTTAAGGGGTAGGCAGCGCGTTATCGACCGCAAAAATACGGTCGATATCACCACGTCTGACAAATACTGAGGGTCTTTTTAGATGATTCATGTATCAATGTAGTGACAGGTTTTCAGCCTGTAACCTACACATGAAACCCTCGAGTCCCTTAGTCACCTCTTACGAAACCCGCGGGAAAGAAATAGGGTGGTTTAGAATATAAACCGGCATCATACGGAATTGATTACTATTAAAAGCACCAAATCCGTTTCTCGTTTTTCAAAAAAAAACCGTTTCTCAGCCTGCCTGCCGCTTTTCTGAGGTACCTACTTGATCATGAGAAGTTATTACTCCGGCAAAGTTTTGAAGTCTTTGCAATCTTGTTCCATGTGTATAAAAGTGCATTCAATTGTTTTAACACAAGACAAGTCTGATTGCAACGTTTTTGTATGGCTTCGTTTCGGCAGTTCGTACAGTGGCCTCTCAAACACCGCCTTGCTCTGAGATAGGCAGTCAGTCCGCGTTTATTTTGGGCATTCTTCTCTTCCGGTGTTTTTTTTCTCCTTTTCATAAAACGTCGATAGGCATCGCGGTCACCTTTTTTATTCAAAGCATAATTGTTTTATTTGTGAAAGATACAGTTATTTGTCAACTTTTTTCTAATTCACGTTTACAATAATTATTTTTGAATCTGAATTTTCGAGCGATACGTCCACTTCTTTTTGAATATAACTTTAAAAACAAGATCGTGTTCAGATGGGTAATATCAGGTAGGGTGATAGTAAAAATCAGTTTGTGTTTTATTGTTCAGTGTGATATTTTTTTAAGGAAAGCAATTCTAGGGACAAAACGTTATTATATACTAGCGGCTCGCATAACGGCTCAGCTGTTACTCATTTTCCCGTGGGAATTTGTTGTATTCCTAGTAATTATTGTACATATAAACCTTTATCTATTAGGTAGTTATAAAGATTTAAGCATACATACGGACGTTAAAAGCGACTTTGCCTTATACTATGTAGTGATTACACATGCAATAGCTAAAAAAATTGTGAGTAAGTACACCATACAATTAAAATTAATTTAAATATTGCCAACCTACATTATACTATAAGTACCCATAATCCATTATGCCGATCATTATACAGAACACCCGATCTATTTTTTTTCGAGATGTTGAGATTCAAGCGGATAATGGGTGACCGTAATAGAAAAAAAATCCATACTGGATGTTAAGGCCCGATGACGGATATCTTCTCAGATAGTGCCACGGTTTGACAAATTGTAGGCCCTTTTTCAGCCTTAAATGTAAAGCCATGCGCTTAGATGGTTATCTTGCATAAAAAGTGGTGAAATGTGAGTTACGCTGTTTTAGTTATAGGGTTTCGAATGGTATTCAATTTTGTTGAAATTATTGTATCTGTTATGCTATATTTTAGACTAAGATTATTTATACATCACTTCAGATAGGATAAGGTCGCTTCAGATAAATCGTGCATCACCATACTGACAGGTTGTCAGCCTGGCGCCTAAAACTGCAATACACTTTAAATCCGCAAGCCCCACAGCTCGTACGACACCCACGGGAAAAAAATGAGGTGATGCCATTCCAAGCCGGCATCACACGGCATTGAATGATGCCAGAGGCTATAAAAAAGCACCGTAAAAATATTTTAAAAAGAATACAATGTTTCAACCAACATAATTTATTGACATCCGGAACCCTAAAAATGAAGACGATGGCCGTTTAGGGAGTTGTTGGGATAAGCTTATCAGTGTCATTTATTTATAATGCCACCCAAATCAATTGCTATCTCGATGTTGCAGGCGGAAAGAATATTACTCGTGATAAGATTGAACGACGAAATTCATATGGTTGAAAGTTGTGTCCATTTTTCAAAATGACGAAAGTGTGTAGTGCACTTTATTTATTCATGTTGTGTGGGCACGAAATTTTCTTGTAAATGTTTTTATTTTTGTGTGATACATCGAGTCGTACAACGACTCAATAAACCTTAGCGTCAGTAGCAGGCTTCTGACATGGTTGTGTAACGACCGCCGCCTAAGTAATCTGAAAAAGCGGAACCATCTTTCTGATGTTTAATCGGTTGTTTAGCTTGCAATGTCCTAATCAGACTAGGAACTGCAAAGTGATAAATATCAACTTTGTGATACCCACTAAGTGGCCAGTCTCTGAGTAGGTTTATATTTTAAAATACTCCTGTTTTAGGTATTTAATTTAAAAAAAAATTAGCGCAACTTGTGACTCTACCGACCCTAAAACTAATTGGGCTACCGCGGATCACTAGTAACCTACAAAATTAAGCAAGTCGGGTCGTTGGACGACTCGGTGTACCACACGAAAAAAGAAAGAGAGAGAGCAAGAGTGGATCCATCTACCAGAAGCACTCAGAAAGTTATCCATGTCCAAATTGATCGAAATAAGCTTGTTAAATAATCATAATTACACGTATAATAAGTTTAGTTCATGAAAACTATATTACGGTAACTTGAAGCTATATTACTGTAATTGATTTTCATTAAGCTAACTTAGCAGAATTGGCACTAAAGTTGAAAGCAAACGATGACATTGCTAATTAAATGAAGCCTAGTTTGACTTGCCAAGTTCAAATTAAGTTGGGTTAGTTAAAGTGCTAGGTAAGGGTGTAGAACCATCGAGAACTGCTGACTTTATTATAACCTCTATGTAATATACGTAGATCAAACAATATATTATAAATACATAGGCACTAAGTAGGTAGTAAAATTTTGCTAAAAGAAAATCTAAATATAAATATTTTGTACAAAAAATCTAAATATCTAAATATTTTAAATCTAAATATTTTGTACGGAAGGCAGTATTTGTCACTACATAGTATAAAGCAAAGTCGCTTTTCATCTGTCTGTGTGTATGTTTGCTTAAAACTTTACAACTACTACACGGATTTTGATGCAGATTTTTTAATAGAATGTTTCAAGAGGAAGGCTTTTACGTATAACCCTAGCCGGGAAAACATCTTATTCCCATGGGAAAATGAGTTGAAGCGCGCTTCAACTCATCCGCGGACGCAGCCGCTGGGCGGACCGTTAGTTAGTAATAAAATACATCAGGAACTCAAATGCCGTGTGATGCCGGCTTAGAATAGCATCACCCCACATCCTACCCGCGGGTGTCGTAAGAACCGACTAAGGGACTCGAGAGTATTTGTGTATTACAATTTTTAGGCGACAGGCTGACAACCTGTCACTATAGTGATACACATGTTTTCTGAAACAACCTTGGAAACAATCCTCAAGAATGTCAGACGTGGCGATAGTGACCGTATTCTTACGGCCGTTAACGCTCTGCCTACCCCGCAAGGGATAAAGGCGTGATATATGTATGTATGTAACTCAAATTCTGAAATTCGTGTTCGTTTCATGCAAAGAATTAGCAACTTATAATACTTGTGTCTCCCGTTCTACTTTAGTTATAGTTCTCACATTCAGATATTACTTTTACTATTAAGTAACATAATAATAATTATTACATTAAGTAACAGAAATTTATTATGGTTAGACAAGTCGTTTTGGACTTTCGTGCATGGAACCAAAAACGAATGTTTTGTAAATTGAGCTCCGGAAGGCAAATATCAGATTTGAAAAGAATGGCTTTTGAATCTCTAGTCTAGTTTATAAACGTACAAAATTTTATTGTACCTATGCGCATTGTAAGGTACAGAAAAGCAGTCTAACCACACAATTAAAAAAACACGCTTGGGTACGATATGCTTTCACCGTACCCATATCGTTTAGAATCTAACTACCTAAGCGTTTATTCCATAAAACAACCACTTTCACCCAGACCCCTCATTTCCAAAGCCCTACCCCTTTACTTATAGTTTTTATTATTACAAAGAGGGTTGAAGAAGGTCAAGTTACATTGGTCAGTATGTTATCAAACAATCTTTGGGAGGGGTCAAATGTTTTTCAGTAATAAAAACATTTGAACATGGGGTGAACAAATTAGTGGCTATGGTAGGAGGTATGTGGAAATAATATTCTTGTTAATTGGAAAGATTATATCGAAGGGCGTGTTGTTTTGGACATTGTTATTGTGAATTCACGTAATAACAGTAGGTACCAACTTACCGGTGTTTCGGAGATTTTCGTAATTAGATTTTTATGATGCCGGCTTTGAATTTCTATCCCGTGAATGTTGAAAATTACGACAAAGGGAATAAACTCAGGAAATGGGCGTCAGCGTTCTCTGTGAATACAAAAGCTTGCACTGCGCTCACCAATTCGCCTGCCAAGCATGGTAACTATAGTAAATACCCTCCTTATCCCAATAGACGGACGCCCACGTCCAGCAGTAGGTTTTGGTGACTGTATTGGTACATTTTTATAAAGGCATTCTCTTGGTCCTAGAGTTAGATTTGTGTCCTCCTATGGAGATTTGGCCATACAAATTTTAAATTGAAACGCTACCTACCTCCTGTCTGTACCTATACTCCGTATATGTATCTACCTTAAATGCTATATTGCCCACCTATGTTCTCGAAGCCATACATTGGTACAGTCAGGACAGTTTAATAGGAAAAGTCAGCAACTAAAATTAGTCTCTTTGTTCGTTGATTCTATAAAACTGAAGTGAAGATTTAAAATATCATAACTTCTATTTCTACCCGTGTATGTCTCATAAAAAGCGACCAACGAATAAAACCAAGTAAAGCGCAGCAGCATTCCCTATGAAACACCAAGAGTAGTCTCCTTCTTTTCATGTGGGACAACGAGTCTTCAAACGACCCAATTGACCGTAGTGTCAGATGCTACTAGGGTAGCATGTGCTAATAGGGAAAGAACCATATCCAGTATACTGATGAGGCTGTTAATGCTGCTTCACCCGGTTATTTGCAACTATTCATAGTTGCACATATAGGTAAGTAACTTAACGGGTTCTTACCGAGCAATTCTTTTAATGAGCTCCCGTCATTTCGGCGCTGTCTCTTGCAACTAGTCCTACATGTTCCACCACTTATTATTTTGTCCTATTCAGACAACGTGATTTACTGCATATAATGTGTGGCAGACTGTACTTTCTAGAAACGTTTCACGAGTAGGGAACACAAATTGAATCATGGCCTGCTATTGATTAGCGACCTACTTTAGCCAGTTGTCAATTATTTCGGAATCCGCTTACCCAGGTCCCTGTAGACGCAACTTCTGACAGAATATCATGCGGACATTCCGCTTATATCTATACGAAACGATAGATGCTTTTGGTGACAGTGAGGAAGATATGAGACATGGATTATAGCATGGACCAATATTATAGGTACTTTTTTATAAGACTTTGATCTTCTTACTATCATATCTCTACTCGTAATTACTAATCTGTGAACTTCAGAAGGGCTATGTAAAAGCTGGCTGAATTTAGAATCCAAAAACCGAATATTTTTCATAAAAATACTTTAGTAGCCGTGTGATGCCGGCATAGAATAGCATCACCCCATTTCTTCCCGTGGGTGTTTTAAAAGGTAACTAAGGGACTCGAAGGTTTCATGTGTTTCACACTTTTAGGCGACAGGCTGACAACCTGTCACTACGGTTATACACGAATCATCTGAAAGGGCCCTCAATACTTGTCAGACGTGGCGATAACGACCGTTATTTTGCGATCGTTAACGCTCTGCCTACCCCTAAAGGGATAAAGGCGTGATTTGTGTACGTATGTATGTGTACATACCTTAGTAATCCCCAAAACCAGTCACAAATAAAACCAGACTAAAAAACCACAAAAAGTTTTCTCAGAGTTATTAAATTGGATATAACCCTCGGCATCTAGAATTTCCAGCTCATGTTCAGGCTATAGCTGCTTGTCAATAATTCCGGAATTCGCTTAGCTCACAAGATCCCAGGAGTGGAAACTTTTGACGTGGTATATGATGGGCTATCCGGCCAGGAGTTATAACCGATGGGCTCCCGAGGGATTCGTGACTGGTGAAGGCGGGTGGAAAATACATGGAAATGTTCTTGTTAGAAATATGAGCTGAACGGATAATAAATAGTATAACAAGATTGAGATAGATATCAAAAGTTGGTCAAATGCTATAATGGTACCTATAATGTAATTTTATAATCTGATTTTTTGGCGACTCGGTGTCCCAAACGATAGAAGGTCTTACATTTTAGAGGATAGTTTAATTAAGGTAACAAGAAAAATGTATTAAGTTACGAAACAAAAACTATTTCCATACGAATAAGAAAAATAAAAATCTTATCGGCGGCAGGTAATCGTTTCTTCTTAGAAACTAATATTATAGAGCCAACAAAATATCATTATATCTAAAATAATGTTAGTTCCGGAACAGCCTTATTGGGACGTGAGGCTTTCCACCTTTTCCCCCAACTTGTAGGGGAAAATAAAAATAATGCACCCACTTAAGAGGGTTGCCGGCCGAAGGGTGAGTGTGGCCGGTACAAACAATACCCATTGTGTCAAAATTACCTTTTTTTCCGAAGTACATGTTGCGTGACGCATGTTCCACGGTTATTAATATTGTTGAAGTCAAACTTATGGAATGGAACTCGCTATATAAAATGTGAAACATACAATCATAATACATACATCATGGATTAACAGTAAACTAGTTTTTGTGATAGTCCTTGCATACATACATATTGCTATCAATGTGATTGGAAATAAGATTGAGATCAGATGACAAGGTATAACTAATGTAGGAGAGATGTGACAGCAAATAATCGAAATATAAGTTTGACATAAGATAAAAAAAATATATACAACTACAAACACGTTACAAATAAAAACAACTTACAAAATAATTATTAATCAAAAACAAATAACTATAATCAACGCAAAAAACAAAATCAAATCAAATAATATATTAAAGGACATGGGCAGTTCCGTGTTAACTAGCGACAAACTCCCATTAATTACTTATGACAACGTGCTATATTTAGTTATGTAGAGAAAGTAAATACACATACTTAAACAAAGTAAATAGTATTATTACCACCAGCACCTCTTACAAAACTTGGGCAATTATCACAACATGGCGGCACGTGTAAGTTACGGGGCTATCAAACTGGCATTAGCGCCAAAACGAGCAAAAATGTTGAATTTAATTCCAGCCAGACTGTGTTAGACGACAATTTTGAAGCCATTTCTGCCTGCAGTTGAAAATTTGAAATAAAGA
The DNA here is from genome assembly GCA_029255805.1 of Keiferia lycopersicella. Taxonomy (NCBI): domain Eukaryota; kingdom Metazoa; phylum Arthropoda; class Insecta; order Lepidoptera; family Gelechiidae; genus Keiferia; species Keiferia lycopersicella. The sequence continues at coordinate 3,397,103 of JARACZ010000024.1, forward strand.
GTGTTTTTTCCGCCTGGACCTCAATTTTGTAACAGTGGAAGCCGATTCCAAACACTTTCTACTACTGTAGTGACATTAAAGACGTTTTAATATGTCATGGGTACGTGTAAATTTATTATAAGTAAATGGATTTCTATAATATACTGTGTAAAACAATACGAGCACACTTATTAATAGACATCCGCATGCGAAAATTTATGTGAACCTTTTGTGTAAATTGATGAAAACATTAAAATATTGTTTTGACACTCATCAAAATTGTCTGCAAATTTATAATACTGGTATACTGCTGTTGAAGAAAAGTTTAAAAAGAAAAACTCTTGCTCATTATTCCAACCATTTTTGCTATTACCCTTGTTGCATGAATTTTTGCTATTGCTAAAAAGTAGCAAAGCGTAGAAGCTTTAGCATGCCTACAATGTACTTAAGAACACTTGTCCTAAGACTCTGTATAAGAAAGCAACAAACGACGATCATAAAATTTGAAATTTTATACGCACATTTTACATCTCGAGCTTGCCAACCAATATTTGAGATTGCTCCAGTGAATAAACAAGTAATCTCTACTGAAAGAAAAATGAGTTCATCTGATTTAGTATCAGTATCATGTCGTAGAAAGAAGTCCGGAGAAACTATTTCCAATTGCAGTACAAACAAAAGCATACTTATAAAATGAAAGTAAGAAATCGAAAAATTTACAAGCGTCGACCGGGAATCGAACCCGGGCCGCGTGGGGTACCGGACCACTGAGCTATCGACGCACCGGTTGGTCTAAGTCAATTTCTCAAATCTCGATCTCTTGATGCTCGTCTTGAAGCGACGATCTTAGCAACTTCTTTCTATAAGAGAATAATATAGCACTGTGAGTGCGGTAAATCCCAATAAAAACAAACTTCTTAAGTAAATGGTGATGGATGACAGTATGGTATTTCTGATCTTTGCATTCCATTGCAGATTCATCAGAACGCTAAGTTAAGGTTTCATTCGACCTTGAATTGGAGTAAAAATTTTCATTTTATGACAAAAACAAGAAAGAATATTGTAGCTAAACCATTACACTAATACGACTTTATCTATAAAACAAAATATAAAATATCAGCTAAAGAACAGACGATAAGTAAAAGTTCTGATATTGTGACCCGATCCCATGTAATGAGCCGCCAAATTCTTAAGAGCCGTCGAAATTACCCTTGGATTTGGCAAATGCCTTCACTTTTTCTTACAAGACAAATTAGTGATTGTTTGTATAAAACTGGAGTGTTTCCAAGATATTGACTAGAATTTACTTTCTTGTATTGATTTCACTTAGCTTGATTGATTTGTTGGAGTTGGCTGAGGAGGCTATTGAATTTGCAGTTACTTCGCTTGATTCGTCCATAGGTACTGGATACTTATTTTACCAATGAGAAGATGAAAGATCTATTTTTATAACTAATTAGTACATGGCATTTGTGTCCCAGATTGGACAAAGACTTAGAGAGAAAGGTGGAGACCCCCGTTCCGGATCGTTCCTTGTCTAACGTATCTCAGTAGCTATTCAGCGCGGCAATTCCGCTAGTCTGTTAGGTTCTTTTGGACCGGGAATGATTCGGGGCGGAATTTTTGATTGACGAAAACTATGTTGAATTTATTTATTTTGTTTTGACTTGTTTTAATTTTAATTGTTTTATTATACCTGTATTGACTTTGTTGATTAAAAAGTTTTATTAGTACATAGCATAGCAGATGCTTACGCTGGTAATCATTTTACTGTGGAAACAAGACATTTTTCATACCTAAAAGATAAATTAAATTAGTTAGAGTATACCAAAAGTCCCCTACCCAGTTACGATGCGTAATCGCTTTTTTCTACACTTATAGACAAAATTATTCATTTTTTTTATAAAATCCATACTATTTGACACTTGTGAAGTTTTCTCGCCCGCGAGATAAGTCTTTATACAATGCGCATCATAAAGGGGCTAGATTTTTTTTTTGTTTCGCCATTTCCTGCCAGCTGTTGATACATAAAAGAAATGTCTTCAATAATAAATAAAATAGCGAATTTTCTCCTCTTCCAGAAGATAGACGCATACAACCACAGCAGCCCCTCTCTCCAGACGTCTGCAGTCATCGGCCTCTGCTCCATCGTTTTGGTGGTCGGCATACTCATCGGTGCTATCCTCGTTTGGAAGTAAGTTGACATATATACTTATTATCTATTCTTTAGTTTTAACCACAGAGAAAAACTAATATGATTTTAACATATTTACTATGGAAAACGTTCATATTGTTGTTTTTTGTACATTCATTTTTCTTTTCTTGTAAAATTAGTTGTTTATAAATTTTATGCCGCAGCAAACGTGGTAACGTCTACTTATTTTTTCATATTTCAATTTTTTGCAACTTTAGCAATTAAATTATTTTCATTATCTTAAATGAGAACTTCTTTACAGCACTATAAAACTGAGCTATTAATTATGATTACATACATAATACATAGATTCATAACTTACAATTATGCAATCTACAGCTTAGTAAAATACTTAACACAATTATACTACACATGAAACAAAAAAAGGTCTCCACGTCATTAACTCCCAATCCAATAATAAAATCTTTTATAGCTCTGTCAGCCACGGTTCTAATTTAACACAATATATATTTTTGTGTAGACAGCTACTTATCACCCGTAAGATATCCCGTTTCTAAATCCGTTGTCAAAGTGTCCGTAACGCGATGACACGAATATTGTGACACGTCTAATTACACTGGCTGGGTAGGACAAGTGTTGAGATGTCGCGTTTTAACACGTTCACTGCCAGTTCTAGTAAAAAGAATTAATGAATAAAATATTTACATCAAAATTAATAATACATGAATAAGAACTAATCCTCAAGGAAGATTGTTGATTAGATAGATGACTTAACTTTACATAGATGATATTTTTATAAAGATAAATAATAATAAATAAATATACTGGACAATACACAGATACAGAATTAAACAAAAAGGTAATAATCCATCTGAATAATGTTCTAAAAGCGTTTAAAAATCGAACATCAATTCCAAAATTGAATTATTATTAACATTCAAGCTACAGCCTTAGACCACATGAACCCACGTTTGGGATTAATTCTCGAATAGGTGACAGCCACTCTAATCAACTTTCCCGAGCCATTGCTTCGTGCTGACGGCTTTACCGCCGATTAAACTGTCACAGCCAAAACCATTGTTGGATGTCGTCACGTAGAGCTCTAGGGGTTAATTCGTGAAATTGTTAAGATTAAGCAGGTAGTAATTTCTTTCAGTTTATGTGTTGCCTCCTTCCGTCCTGTCTGAGGTATTTTAAAATAAAAGGAATAAACCTGTAAGAATTCACAGCCTGCTTCACAGCCTGGCTCACCGCCGCAAGGTTGCTTGCCTATCGGTCTTCTATAGATTGTACTTCGGAGAGTGTGCGCGTGAGCTGCACGAGCTCATACCACCGTCTCCTTTCTTCCATCGGACATCCAGACGCACGGCCGGCTATCATCCGTTCTTAGTTGAAATACCCACATTACGCACTAAGCGCTTCAAAACATCTTTCATTATGCGCACGGCTAAAGAATGGAATTCCCTGCCTGCGTCTGTATTTCCGAGTGCATATAACCTGAATCTCTTTAAGTCTAGAGTGAATAGGCATCTTCTGGGCAAGCTCGCTCCACCGTAGATCCCATCTCTGCTCTAGGGTAAGATTGGGGTCAAGAGTAAGCCCATCATAGATAAAAAAAAAAAAAAAAAAATATATATGGAGTAAGAATTTACCCTGCATGCACTTTGAATGCAATCTGTGATTTGTCGCGGAATTTCATGTTGTTTAGAAATCATACAAAATTTTCCAAAAAACTTCATGTCTGAACTATTTGCAAGTAAGTTTTGACCCTTAATCGCAGTTCCCATACAGTTCAACGCTACAACTGATATTCATTGAGTTGTAAACCTGATAGCGTGAACCCATAAATCAAATTCCTTACTTGTATCACATTCAAAGTTCGATACTTCTAATAGTTAGATACTACATAATTCCGCAACATAGAATATTGCTTCTAATTTCTTGAAATTCTATTGTGTCTCTACAAAATCTGCTTCTGTTTTGAAATTCTAGGGCTTGTTATTGATTTCCAGAGAAATCGAATTATTTTTTGCAAAAATCTGCTTGATATCAAATTGAATTCTCAGAGATGGTCACTAGTAAAATTTCAGCCCATATAACCCATCAATACATACCCAACTCACGCAAAGCCTTTATGTTTATATGCTGCTGCAACAAAAGAACAAACAGCCAAACCAAACCCATCTCAAAATGTAACATAACATGCAGTGAACATCAAGTTTGTCGTTTCCAATCGCTATCTTCCAATCGTAACGGAAACTATAGTAGGTCCGGTTTTAGCCGACCATATTGACGTTGGGCATGACTTATGGTCAATAAACACAGACGCGTTGTTCCGGAGTATAGCAAGCTGGTAGATCAAACAAAAAAATATTGCACCAGGAGCAATACAATCAATCAAACCAAAGTAAAGCTACTGAGAGCTCGACTAAGTCAGGATTTCAAATACTTTCGTTAAAAAGGGTGTCCACCTACATAGTTACTTATTTACATATCTTAATGATACATAATTTTAAGAAAATTTTCAGATTAGACTTAGATATTTTCGGAGCTCGAAAATAACATGTCCTTGAATGTATTTCAGCAAAATGTATTTCAACTTTTGAGAAGATTTTTGCATGGTTTTGATCCCTGTGATACTGTTGGTATATTTTTTGTCTGACATTGGTGTAAGATCTGAGCCGAGCCGCAATACCAGTTCCGGAGTGTGTTTCCGGGCAACTGCACTGATATTAAGCGTGGGAGATGGTCTGTTTGCTATTCCAGCCGATGGATGTATGAATGAACGCTTCCAACGAAATTTCCTGTGGATTTTGAATAACACCCACTTGTAAGCTACTAAAAAGTGCCTAATTTGAGGCCATAACGCATTTATTCTGGCTCTCTATGAAAAGTGATTCTTATCGTAAAATGAAATGTCCCCAACTGAGTTTTCTGTGGTCTCTAGTCAGCCACTACTTTTACAAAGAATTAGACAACTCTAACTGAAGTCTTTTCTTAATAGATTTAATTCAATACAAAGATGTTTAAAATTGACAAAATGGTTAGGAGGAATATTTCATATGAGGAATGTGAATAGGCATACAATAAAAACAAACAATCCACAATTAACATACAATGCAGTCATTAAAACATTTTATCAAAACGAAACTCGAAAAATAACCAAACAAATTCAATTTTTAATTCTAACTTTTGAAAAAGCTTCATCAAGTTTTTATCATCCGCACTTTATAATGTTGATGCGTGACTAATTATGCCAAAATTATACGTAGCGCTTCCTGGCGGCTCGTGATTGGTTGATTCAAAATTGGTCGGCCAATCAACGTCGAGGGCGTGCACTCCTGCGCAAGTCTAGCTTCGCGTATAATGAAGCTCCTGGCATGAATATTCAATCCATTGTTTTTGATTGCAATTGTTTTAGTTTGATTGGGAATGCTTAGTTTAGATGAATCATATTAAATTTGATAGGCAGTTATAGTTATAGTACTTAGTTTGTTGAAATAAATTTAGCAATAAGGATTTGTGTGAATATTCTAATGTAAACTAGCAAGTCTCGACAAATTACACGTCATTTAGTTTGTTTTAAATGGAGAAACAATTCAATACTTTGTTTTAACATGTATTTCAAAATATCTACTTTTACCAATTAGTCTAATTTCGCGTCTTGGCTTTGCGCTAATTTAATATTGCCATAAACACTCCTATCGCCCCTACAAAAACATGCTTATTCAACAATAAAAATTAAGCGCAACCTTTCAAAAACCACCCCAAGGCACGTTGAAACGGGAATAAAACAACAAAAAAAAATGCGTTTAAAAGGCAGGCCTGCTCTCGACAGCATACTTCTCCTTTCTCTAGCTGAGAGTAGACTCGTAAAAAAGTACAGCACTCGTAGCTAAGACAAAGGCACCCGGTAAATAGACCATTGTGTTAGCACGGTGTTGGAAGTCGCAAGTTCTCAACTAGTGGGGTTCTAAGCGAGTACGCCGGGTCGAGTGCGGGATTTTGAGTACGAAATTCTTTTGAGGGCTGTTCGGAGCCTAAGTTGGTTTCGCGTTGCGGGTAAGTTCGTGAACTATTTGCTCTCTGCTGTTAACGGTTTTTGATTTCAATGAAATAGGTTTAACAATTTGCTTTGTATACTTTCAATCATCACTTTTGATGACTAGATTTTTCGAATGAATAAACATATAATATAGCTGAGTTTTAGGGTTCAGGAAATGCTTTGTATTAAGAGTCTGTATTTAGTAAAATAAAAACTCGTTTAACAAAAAAAACCTTAAGTCAAATTAAACACAAAAGAAGAATCTGGAAAAGTACCTCTTTTTCATATCTTTGTAGTCTGCATGAAACAGTATTTTCCTAGAACTACCACACAGAGCATGAAGAAACAGTAGTTACTCCTAAAGGCACTTAGCTGCTTTCACAAAAGAACCTTTAGCCTTTAGTAGAAGAGAAAATAGTTGCAGTATGCGAAACAATTGTATTCTAATGTATTTTCCTTAGCAAAAACTGTAATTGTTCTCCTAATATGCCATGCAGAACCAGTGTATGCTAATTTGGAATATCAGTAACAAATGCTTCTGTCTTAAGACTTTGGTTCTCTGGTTAAACAGGATGCAACAGAGGTAGGGTATATGTTTAGAATTATAAACGTTTATAACGATAACGACCGTAATTTTGCGAACCTTATCGCTCTGCCTACCCCGTAAGGGATAAAGGCGTGATATGTGTTATAAACGTTTATAAAATGATCATATTTTTAGTCCACTAGTTCTTTGATTTCAGATATATTTTCATAGAAGTTTCAAATCAATCTGTACATAGGTATCTGCAATGAGGAACCAATTTAACTATAAGTAATAAATGAATATTTCGGCCTGTGTTTAAAAAAAATCTGGGAAGTAATACATATATTTTTATTAGTTTTATTTAGTTTTGTAAATATTTCTATTATATATTTTTGTTTTATTAGATTTTAATTGTTCATGTATATATCTTTTAATGTTAATATTTTGTTTAAACTAGTTTTTTATTATGTTATTGATCTTAGGAAAATCGAAATGGAATTGTCATTTTATCTTTTACTTACCTCTCCGTAGGTACAGTTGGACTTGACTGGACTTGGCAAAACTACGAAAGTTTGTATTTTCAGTTATACTTTCTGTAACACCCTTTATAGCTTACACGGCTAATGCTATCTACAGATCTGGCGTACTACCTTGCTATTTATGGCCCAACGTCTTTATTAAGCCGGCATTGTCTCTTTCTCATTATGGTAACCGAATCGAAAAGCGTTGATTTCTACCTCACGTACTATATAGACCAGTTTAATAAGACCTCTGAGTAAAGTGTATATGTTTCTATAGTTGGACCTTATGTGAACAATGAAGGAGTAGCTTTATTTTCAACAAAAGAGCTCATCTGGCTTTATCACTTGCTGTAAAAAATAAAGTTTAAAGAAAGCACAGTGAAATATAATAACACTTATATGGAAGGACGATGTGTCAACTAAAATTGGACGTGTTTACATATGGCTCAAGCGCAGAGCTTATTATTGGCGATCTGCATACAATCACAAATTAGCATAATATCTCAATTCGTTCTTGTGGTGCGCACTGATTTGAATAGCCTCAAACATTTCACGCATCGTGGATTTGGCGGGACACAAAGACTGGAAGTTTGATAAGTTTTTTGAGGCATTGTATTCAGCATATTCTGCAAGATTCGCGAAACCATTGATTTTCGTTGTTGATTTTGCTGTAATTTTGAACATTATTTGCATTTTAGATTCGGTCATCAAAATACTTTGTCTTGCACAAAAAAGCTATTAATCTCCTTTACGTTTACATAATACCTAATGTTACAAAATTCTTCTATGAATCAAATTTAATATCGTTAACGTCATCTTCTGCTTCTATTATGTTGTCTTCTTTGTTTTAAATAAAAATAAAACATAGTTTGTTGTATTTGTTTCTTGTTGTTCAACGTTTCGAACTGTGTGTCTGATCAAAGTCCTTAAAGTCTTTGTGTTCCAAACAATGAGAATTGATAGTTGTTGCGTTGTAAATAAGGGTTTCCGATTGGTGTTGTTTCGACACGCCATAAAAATGGTTCACTTGTTTCATGTAATACCATCTTTAAGATCGCAGGGGTATGTAACTATTCTATACGTACGTAAATCGTCATGTTCGTATCAAATTGAAATCCGATGTTTTTTTAGATCAGCAGCGATATTTAATAAGTCAAACATAACGATTACGATATATTATTGAATTAGAAATTTTTGTATTAAAACCCAAAATCAACACAGCTGTATGGAAAACCAAAATCTTTACACAAGCGGATTCCTCATGCATCAGCCGCCAACGCATTTAAAATGATTTAAACCTTTTAAAAATTATAACTTCCGCCCGCATATAAGACTGTGTGGTCTATTATCCTTTAAAACTTCATCGACACTCGATTAAACTATCGCTATCAATAGTAATTAATATCGCTTGCTTGCTTATAGATACAATTATTTAAGTTGAAGAATTTTATCAACTTAAAATTTTGATAATCATTAATTCGTCTGCTACTGCACGTTACTACGCAGAAATTTAGAAAAGCTCTATATAAAAGGCCCCACACATGTCTTTTTCTTTGTCTATCTATACTATCATTATATTCTTCTTCTTAGCGTGTCGATGGCTGACACTATATGGTCGCGGCCCAGAACTTTGCCACGTTGACAGCGCTGGCAGTCGCTGACATTAGATCGTCCTGCGTGCACGCAGGACACGACGTTTGGTGGTTCTTCGTTTGAACTGCACCACACAGACAGTTCACGTCAGAATCCTGCACGAAGCCCCACCTGGTCATGTTTTCCTTGCTCCGGCAAATAATATAAGGTGTAAAAATATTAGCTGCAAATATTTTAAGGGGCGAATCAGCCCATGAAACTGAACAACTATCCCCAAGGACCATAGGTTGAAATAAGAGTATGACGAAAAATTATGGACCTTCCATACAAAACTACCGACCAACCTAGTCAATTTATATGGGAAGCCCAAAAACTTTCTCATATTTCGACCTATGTTCCTTGGGAAAAGTTGTTCAGTTTCATGGGCTGATTCCCCCGTTAAATTATTTTCAGCTAATATTTTTACACATTATATACATAAATTAAATCCGGTAATTTATATATTCAACAATCTATATATTCAACAAACTAATCGTTATCGGGACAATTCACCGTTAGCTGTGAATTTACAACTTAATATCGAAGAGCATTTAAATGCCAAATCGTTCTTGTACTATGAACATTAATCTGCCTGTTTAATGTCTTTATTGTCTTCTACTCAATAGACTTGCAATAAATCAAAGGTCAATAGTTTCTAATATCGTACTTGAGCAACAGTAAAATTTCTTTCAAAAGGTCTATCAAACATATTGATTTTTATAACTTATCTTATCAGTTAAAAACCATCAAATTGTTACTGTTGAAAATTTTGTGGTTCTTATCATTTCTGCATTTCTAAACTTCTTACAAATAGTTTAACTTTGAAGATATACCTTAGATTATTGGTAGGTTTAGGAGTATACAGCTCAATTTTTAATACTTTTACAGTTCCTATTGAAACAAAAGAAAGAAAATATGTTTACATTAGTCACAATTGTGAAAGTAACAAAATTAAATTAAATTACATTGAAACAAATGCAACTTATAAAGGTCACCACTAAGCATAAGTTACATGCAATGGTGAGCTGCTTGTAACGCTGGTCTTCCGTGGCGTCAGATTGTGAGATTACCTTTCAGGTAGATCGCACACATAACGCACGATGGATCGCTAAAATATCGCAGCGTTCTATCAGATCCATACTAGTAATGTCAATAAATCAAAGGTCATACTAAAACTGCTCAACAACTGTCAACGCAGCGTTATCGCAACGTCGTCCGTCGAATGTGGTTTTAAAATGGACAGTAACGTTTCTAGTATGGATCTAACAAACCACTGCGATATTTTAGCGGTCCGTCGTGCTTGTGTAAGTGTAAGTGTAAGTGTGCGATGCGCCTTATATTAAACTAGCGTACAACATCGTATTATAAAATTACACCCTACATACCATTACCTATACAAGAAAACAGCTACTATAAAACATATATTGGCAGGTATATTTTCAGTCAAAATCGGATTAAACCATACCCAAGCAGACTAAAAACGCTTGTGCTCAATATATTCGCTAGATATTCAAATTGAGGTCGTAGTGAACGTTTTGTGATCCTAATTTGGGTAAAGCCACCCAAAATTTGATTAAAGGCTTTCTCTTGGGCCAAGTTATAATTGAAACCAAAGATCCTTCCACACTATTGCGAAGGTGTTCTTGAATATACAGGGTGTAAAAAAAGCTTGTGTAGCTGCAAATATTTTAAGGGGTGAAACCGACCAAGTCAATTTGTATAGGAGGTCCAAAAAATTATCTCATATTTTGACCTAAGTTTCTTGGGGAAAGTTGTTCAGTTTCATGGTTCCGTGTTTCGGATGGCACGTTAAGCCGTAGGTCCCGATTGCTGTCTATGATTACTTAGACGGAGGTCGTTACACAACCATGTCAGAAGCCTGCTACTTGTAGAAGGTGGTTGAAAAATTCATACGCTAGGGTACATAGGGTCGTTGGACGACCCGTTGTTCCACACGAAAAGAGAGACACCATTTACAAAAAAGAACATTGTAAGAATGTTTGAAATGTCTGAAACAATCTTGGAAAACAATCCTCAAAAATTACAGGCGTGGCTATAGCGACCGTATTCTTACGGCTGTTAACGCTCTGCCTACGACGCAAGGGATAAAGGCGTGATATATGTATGTAAGAATATTGTTCATCATCTTACCAACCAAAATTCCGTCACATTTAAGCTCATCCCAGCGATGGTGGTCTAATTAGCCGATCTACTAACACATCACAGTCGAGTGAGCACATCGGGTGGCGCCTTCAAGGTGTAAGAATGTAAGAATATCCATCCACCTTCCAAACAGGACGTATTACATGTCAGCTTTGGGGATTGCTTACAGGATGGAGTTAAAAAGTAACTTAAATGTATGTTTATAATATACTAGCGGCGCGCCCTCTGTATAACTCGGTTTCCCGTGGAAATAAGATGATTTCCCAGCAAGTGTAATACATAAAAACCTTCCTCTTGTCTTGAGTAACACTATCTATTACAAAAACCCACATCAAAATCTATTGAGTAGTTGTAAAGATTTAAGCAAACATACATACAGAGTGACGCGAAAAGCGATTTGCAACATGGCTCATGACGTCATTGAACATCATTTGAAACAACTCCACAAGTCCACACCTAAACTTTTACATAAGTATTTTTTACGAATTTGCAAGAAGATCTAGGTACATGAAAGAAGAATGAATTAATGAAGAACCATTTATTTATTTTTTTGTTCTTATTGCGTCTATGGAGTGGAATATTGTGTCGATAGGCCTATATGGCAAACAAATTCAGCACTCTACACCCAGAAATGTAGGAAGAGAAAATTTTCGAAGAACTTCTTGTAATTCGGAAGGGCGTTAGAAACGAACAAAACAACTTTTCTCACACTTACTTCTGAACTCCAACCTTCATCAACATACTTCGTCAGATGCCCTGTGTACCCAAAAAAAACCTTCTCAACCGATCTCCATGACTTCCACCGTACGTAATGGAATAAAGGAAGGTGTCGGGCCCCGAAACCGGCGAGGTGCTAACCCGACAGCCCTTGTGCCTGCCACACAGAGGATTATATTACTTTTCGTGACACTGACAGGTGGAGGCCTGTTGAGGCAGAGGTTGTTCTGCAGCGATCCAAAAATTATTGATCAACATCAATAGATAAAGGCAAAAAATGTGTGTGCAAAAGATATCTTCAGAGAACTTTGGACATGCTGTTGAGAAGGAACAATTTTTTTTTACATACATACATACATACATATATCACGCCTTTATCCCTTGCGGGGTAGGCAGAGCGTTAACGGCCGTAAGAATACGGTCGCTATCGCCACGTCTGACATTTTTGAGTATTGTTTTCCAAGGTTGTTTCAGAAAACATGTGTATCACTATAGTGGCAGGTTTTCAGCCTGTCGCCTAAAAATTGTAATACACCAATACCCTCGAATCCCTTAGTCGCCTCTTACGACACCCGCGGGAAGTATATGGGGTAATGCTATTCTAAGCCGGCATCACACGGCACATTTTTTTTTTACACAAAATAATATGACAACTTGCTTTCGGTATTTCATTTTACAGTAATGATATAATTTTAACCACTACGCCACGCGTCGTTTTACAAAAATACAGAAGTACGTTTAATATTATTAATTCACTGTAAACCTTAAGTGAGTAAGGTTTGTGGTATGCTCTGCTAATATCAAAATATTGACAAAGTTAGCAAACTAAGAAAGATAATGGCACTACTGTCGACTGTGCCATAATTCTGTAATTCGTCGAAATGTCAAATTTCAGTTACTTCATACAGTGCTGGCATCTACAATAAGCTGTTGAATTTTTATTTACATACATATATCACGCCTTTATCCCTTGCGGGGTAGGCAGAGCGTTAACGGCCGTAAGAATACGACCACTATCGCCACGTCTGACATTTTTTAAGATTGATTCTAAGGGTGTTTCAGAAAACATGTGTATCACTATAGTGACAGGTTGTCAACCTGTCGCCTAAAAATTGCAATACACCAATACCCTCGAGTCCCTTAGTCGCCTCTTACGACACCCGCGGGAAGGATGTGGGGTGATGCTATTCTAAGCCGGCATCACACGGTATTTTTATTTCTCCATTAAAATTGGAACTCTCAAGGAGCAAAGTAGATAAACCCGCAGAGAGGAAGTTTACGATGCTTCTCCGCGAATTCGCGTGTGACTTTTTTCACTTCGCGCGATGAATAGATTTCTGACACCGTCTGACACGACGCCGTGTGTGGGGAATAAGCAATGACAGCTCCTATAGATTTCTCGTTGAAATGTAGGTCACATCTATAGCGATACGATTGTAAACATTTGTGAGAAAATTGTATTTACTTTCTATCTTCGTCAAACTTAAGTTTTTTTTTTTTGTTATTGTTCAAGAACATACCTACCGCGTACTAAAGTTTTAGCGATGACTATTTTAGTTAGAAAAATAACAATCTATAATAACAATTAAATAACAAAATAGTTTAGTGTGTATTACAACTTTAGGCGATAGGCTGACAATCGGTCACTACAGTGAGACACGAATCATATGAAAGGACCCTTAGTGTTTGTCAGACGTGGCGAGAGTGACCGTATTTTTGCGGCTGTTAACGGTCTGCCTACACCGGAAGGGATAAAGGTGTGATATGTGTATGTATGAATGTTTAGTCATTCACTTTAAATATTTGATGCTCCTTGAGAAAAGTTCATCGGTTTATGAGCCACGCCTATACTCTGCTTCTTTTCATTCTTTTCATGTGTGACGCCGGGTCGTTCATCGACCTGATGAACACTGGAGACATATTTGAAACTTCCTGTGCTGGTCCATAAGTAATCTCTAACCTCTCCCGAGAGAACAAAATCTCCAAAATCTGAGCCCCGTTTTCGAAACCAGATATCCGTAACACCCAAACACCAAAAAAGTGTTACAAAACATCTAACACCGTCCATAGCTCATTAACACGGCCCGTCTGACCACATACTACCACACGCCAATCACTCTCATAATGTGTCAGAATAAATTAGTGATGCTCCAATAATTATCGATACAGTAACCGTGGAGCAACAGAGAGTAACCTGACACGGCGGTCAGGCCGCGGTTGTCGACAAAACGTGGCTATTTTGCGTGGATATGTGAGAATGACATGCGTGTCGTTGTCATCACGAACACCCATCAAAACAGTCGTTGAGATTGAAAAAATCAAACACCATGGTTAATCGGGTCCTTGGACGACTTGGTGTCCCACACAAAACAAGAAAAACAGCTGGACAGCGTCCCCCTTACATATTCAATATTTGACAGTCACAACCTTGACACAACCAACAGATTCGACACCACGCTGGCGAAGTATGCTGTTTAGATTTCAATCCTCAAAACTCTCTCTACGTGTGGGACACTGAGTCGTGCAACGACCCAATTAACCCTAGAGTTAGAATTTTTAAACCGCCTTCTACAATTAGTAGGCATCTGACATGGTTGGGTAACAACTGTCGTCTAAGTAATAATAGACAGCAACTGGGACTTACGGCTTAACGTGCCATCCGGAAGACAGAACACATCTTTCTTACGGACAATCGGATGATTTAGCCCGCAGTGCCCTATTCAGACTGCGAACAATTTCTCAAAGATATGGTTCGTCAGTGACCCGCCGAAAAACGAACCCGGAGCGTCATACGCAGACGCGCTACCAGTGCGCCACATCGGTCGTTATCATCTTAATTCTAAATATTTTAGGACTAGTACTAGTCCCCTATACAATTTTACATAATAGAAGAGGAGACCTTACGTGTGCTCCCTACAAAAAGACTCTAAAGTTGTGTCTACAACACAACTACTTACAAACTAAGTTTACCAACATTTTGGTTGTCTGTCTGCTTACATTACGAAAGTCTATCCACTTATCGACAACGGCAGACTTTCCCAGCACTTATTATAACAAGTAAATAACGTTTATTAATAACTTTTGTCAAACTGTGTGGTCTATGTACGGTCACCTTAAGTTGCCCTTTTAGAGGTCAATACATTCTGGTCTTTTATTTTAGTTACTAAGAAAATCCACTGTTAGTTGATCTGTTGAAACAGGGATCAATATATATTGGTTTTTAATAGAGGTCCTTAGAATATCCAGAATAACTTGATCTCTTAGATGAGTAGCTTTGGGTGCAGCTGATAAAAGACTGATTTACTGATAAAAAGCTCTTGAAGGTTACAGAAACTAAGAATGGCTTTATCTTTGAGAAATGAGATGCGAGATATCATGATAGGAACGATCGGAGTGGACTTAAGGAGGTAGCTTCTTCAAGTCCAGTTAAGGTGGTTTCCACACAGCACTGCATAATTTTCCGGATCAGGTTTTATGACGAAAGGATTTTAGGAAAACCAAATACCAAATTAAAATCATTTTTAACAGATCAAATTATTTAATTCAAAGATTACATTTATCTTTTTGATAGCCAGTATAAGGCATTGTAAAACGGAGAAAAATGTAGGACACATTTTTCTATTTCTTATAATTTTATGAATCTAGTGTAAACGCGGCTCAGATGCACTAAAAAAATAAAACTAGCCCCTAACGCCGTTGCCTGTTACCTAGGTACCGAATATTATCTTCTCTGTATTCTATTTCGTCTACCTAAAGTTTGTCTGGAAGAGATGGGTTTTAAAGATAAGACCTCCTTTGCCCATTTTAGCTTAAAGATGTTCTTAACACTCTTTATGAAAATTATTCAGCAAGAAAGCGTTTTTACTTACTTTCCTACCTACGTATATCACACGTTCACCTTTGGTGACTGTTACGAACCGCATCAAAATGTTCCGGTGCGTATGCGCATCGCTTTGCGGTTGTCACAGATTGCCATTTGTATAGTGGTTGTAACTTACCGGAATAATGTCCGGTGTGTATGGGATTCACCTATGAGGTAGTCGCTTCACCGGTTAAGGATGGGTTAAGGTTTGATTCCCGATATGGCCCGACTATGAATAGACCTATCCATCAGACGTCATAACATTACTCACTTTCTCACTACTGAGTGACCTTAACAGCAATAACAGTCCATTGCTGGACGTGGGCACCCACAATTAAGGCGTATTGCCAAACTTACAAAGCTTGGCAGGCGGATTGGCGAGCGCAGGGCAAGATGTAATTCACAGGCACGCTGAATGTTCCCTGAATAATTATCTCTTAGTCGCTTTTTATGACATACAGAAGTAGAATTGGGGTGATGCTATTTTAAGGGGGCAACACACATCCTAGCTGGCAATGTACGGCCTCTACACTATACTTCTCTTTTTTCGTGGGGGTCACCAAGTCGTCCAACGACGCAAGTAGCAGGCTTCGTAACGACCGTCGTCTAAGTAATCATAGACAGCTACCGGGACCTCGGCCTAGCATCCGAAACACAGAACCATTTTTCTACGCTTCTGAGTTAGGTATACAATATACGATATATTTAAGACACTTCCTTTGTGCAGTACATACATACATATATCACGCCTTTATATCTTGTGGGGTAGGCAGAGCCTTAACGGCCGTAAGGACACGGTCGCTATAGCCACATCTGACATTTTTGAGGATTGTTTTCCAAGGTTGTTTCAGAAAACATGTGTATCACTATAGTGAAAGGTTGTCAGCCTATCGCCCAAAAAATGCTATTCACCAATACTCTCGAGTGCCTTAGTCGCCTCTTACGACACCCGCGGGAAGGATGTGGGGTGATGCTATTTTAAGCCGGCATCACACGACATAAAAAAAGTGCAGTAAAACTATGAATAACCTACGAAGTTTCTTCCTGTGCTATAGGTTACTAGTCACATAAAATGTTCACTTTACTTCTACTTACAAGGACATAAAAGCCGACAAAGGCCGAAAGACCACCCACGCTTATTTTTACTACGCTTATCGTAATAGTGCCCTACTATACAGGGTGTTGGGGACAGCGTCCCGAATACTGATAGGGTGCGAGCAGGACATGAAATTGAATAACTTTCCCCTAGGAACATATGTCAGGAAGCGTCAGAAAATTTTTGGATTCCCATAGTAAATGCAGTCAGCTGATCGCGATTTTGTATGGGAGGTCGAAATTTTTTTGTCGTTTCCTGACATATGTCCCCAGGGGAAAGTTGTCCAGTTTCATGGTCTGCTTGCACCCTATCAGTATTCGGGACGCTGTCCCTTACACCCCGTATAGCGATATAGGATTTTGTCCTGTTAATTGAACGAATTAGATGCCCACGCCAAAAACTGGATGAAGTTGCTTAAGACAGGGACAAATGGAAGAAGGGGAGGCTTTTGCCCTTTAGTGGGACACTATTGACTCCTTATAATAATTAATTGAACGTGGCAGATTAACACAAGGAATATAGGTTACTTTGCGTCAAAAAAGGCCATTTATGTGTTTTGGCTCTCATAATAGCAATAATAGTAAAAATCTGAGCAGTATATAGAACTAGTATTACGAAGCCATTCACCCAAAACGGTTTATTTTGGAAGCCAAACCAAACAGGAACAGACATAAGCGAACGTACCTAGATGAAATCGGGGACGTTCTAAAGAAAGGTCTGATCGAAAGTACGCCAAAACCGACGAGCATGTATAAAAAGGCTGTTGAATGTTGAGGAAGCGAAAAAGGTATGTCAGGATCGTAGCAGGTGAAAGGCTGTAGTCTCTGCCTACCCTCCGGGAAAGAGGCGTGATTACATGTGTGTATGTAAACAGCAAAATATTGCCACAACAAACACAAAACGGTGCTGAAAAAACCACCAGGGTTTCCTATAAGTATCTGTTTCTTTATTTGCTATAATTTTCCATTACCTACGAGTATCTTCAAAGTTTTAATAAAATCATCACGCCATATGCGTTTTACCTTTTTTTCTATTAATAATTGCAGAAGCAGATGTTGTGTACAAAATTGATATCTTTATCTTCATAACTTTTTTGTGTTTTCTACCTGAGAGTGAAGTGAAATTAGCGCAACTAATAGGTTTATAATAACGTTATTTCTGTACTTATATGTGGTTTTGGTTGAGAGTAATCTAGCGGATATGAAAGCGATGATCCGTATTCGACTTGTGTGGATATACCAATTCGGCTATAAATCAGCGGCAGTAATATAAATAGTTTCATAAGCATTACAGTTCCGTTAGGCTTCCAGCGTTGATGTCGTTTTTGTTCGTCCTTTGTAGTATTTTAATCATACTCGTAATATGTCATAGCCGTGTGATGCCGGCTTAGAATAGCATCACCCCATTTATTTCCCGTGGGTGTCGTGAAAGCTGACTAAGGGACTCGAGGGCTTGATGAGTATTGCAATTTTAGGCGACAGGCTGACAACCTGTCATTATAGTGATAGACAACTTATTTGACACAACCCTTAAACATTTGTCAGACGTGGCGATAGCGACCATATTTTTATGGCCGTTAACGCTCTGCCTACCCCGCAAGGGATAAAGGCGTGATATATGTATGTATGTACGTATGTTATAGCTCTTCAGGTGAAAACTATCATAGACACCGCAACGCACACTGCACCTGCGGTGCGTCTGACTAAAAGTGACTCATGGAAAAAAATGCAATTTTTATTTAATAGAATAATCTTATTCAAATCTTTTATTTACGATATGTTAAATAAAATTTCGATTAGCACTAATAGAATATTGAAACAGTTAATCTTAAACATATCTTAGGGATTAATTAATCATTTTCTACTCGAAAAGTTCATAAGGCGCATCCATACAATCCCAACAGTTATTAAACCATACTTATCTATCGGAATGCGGCACAACCATAACCTCACCGCAAAACACGACATAGTACTATTGTGTACAAACAGACAAATATTAATAGAGATCTTTTGATAGAGCACAATACACCCGAAGGTCTAAGGTTTTGTAAGCAATATCAATGAAATATACGTTAAGTACAACAATTGGGATGATCGTAGGTAACTTATGATGCGTGGAAGATTTTGTGTTTGATTATTGTGTTTATGAAATGATGGAGGCAGCGTAATCCTTTTACATACACATACACAAATCACGCCTTTATCCCTATTGGGGTAGGCAGAGCGTTAACGATTGTAAAATTATGGTCGTTATCGCCACGTCTGACAAATAATATTGAGGGCCGGTTAAGATAATTTGTACATCACTATAGTGACAGGTTGTCAGCCTGTCGTCTAAAATTTGTAGTACACGTGAAACATTCGAGTACTTTTAAATAATGGAATTAATACACAAGTACACTAAAGATTGGTCGGTTCGCAATAC
The DNA here is from genome assembly GCA_029255805.1 of Keiferia lycopersicella. NCBI lineage: Eukaryota > Metazoa > Arthropoda > Insecta > Lepidoptera > Gelechiidae > Keiferia > Keiferia lycopersicella. The sequence goes on from JARACZ010000024.1 coordinate 3,416,223, forward strand.
ATATTTATACTAACGCGATTCTGACGGTTAATTATTAGTCGTTTTCCAAAGTCTCTTCGGAAAAGCTTTTTGTTTGGTCAGATCTAATCAATCCTCATAGTTTTCTATAACTCTACCGGTTACATCGTACATGCTTTCTTATTTCAACTTTTCTGCATACACTCGCGAGACTTGTTCAGTCCTGTCCACACCTTGCCTGCACAACGTGTTTTGACGTCTCTCCTTCTAAACTGGCATAAGCGACACTTCACTTAATAATGGGTAATTTAGATCCGAGTTCACATTTCATCAAGCCGTCACGTACGCCGCGAGTGCGAAATTAAAGCTATCCGTCTTCTGTGAGTGATAGTGAGACGCCAAATTTCATAAAAGCTACGTAATAGGATAAAGGAGGTATTATCATAATGTCTCGGGCTGGGGGATTACTAATATTGTTGTAAAGATTGCGTTCCCTTATAAAAATCGTTTGTGACACCTGTGGCGTTGGTTTGGAAGCGCGGATGAAAAATTTATTCATAAAACTTCAACCAGTCTAACGGCAGCTTTTCTATTCCAGACACAAACGGAAAGTCACCAACCTCCTGCCTTCAAAGTCATCAGCCCCGCAATCTGGTTCTCAAAGAAGAGCACCGCCTCCAGCTCCTCTGTACGAAGACCTGCAGGACCTGCCTAGGCGGCCTCCGCTACCACATCGACCTGATTTGGAACCACAGCTGGAGGTATGTGTTATTTTCTGAGCATTCTCAAATGCCCATTGTACATTTTCTACAATCATCATGTTTAAGCTGACGTAATTTTCTTTGTCCACAGATGGTAGAAACCAAAAGACCTGGATGTCCAGGAAGAGTCTTTGTCTGCGGCTCTGGTGGCACTTGGAGAGGAGGCAACTCCTGCGGAAGTGATGCCTGTGGAGCACCTCTTTACGAAGAACTGCCTCACAGATCAGACGATTCCCTTCATAGTGATGATCACTTCGCTGAAGATGAACTAAGTTTAGTAGGAGAGGCAGCGCCTTGTAGGACTTGTTCGAGGCCTCCAGCTCCACAGTCGCTGCCGCACAGGCCGAGACAGCAACGCTTAGATCGACGGCCTAAAAGCTTAGACAGACGACGAGGTCAGCATAGAATGCCGCGTCATATTCATCCACCCGAACCTTCAGAATTCCACGAAGGTGTACTTTTGGACGCTTTGTTGAGGTTGTACCCCCAAGTTGGAACGGTAGGATCGAGACCTTCTGGGCCAATACCGGTAGGGCCTGGTGGGGCCTGGCCTGGTGGTGAGCTGCCAGGAATCGGCTGCTGGAGAGGACCTAGGGCATCTCCTAAACCGCCAAGCGGAGATTCTTCTTTCGGCTCCGACTCAGGATATAGCAATAACACGTGTGGCACTTGTGGTACCAGAGCTTCTTCTAGACATAGGTTATCTGCAGAGATACCCATGTCATGAATTTGGATTTAAGTGGTCGTGTGCCATAATGGTTGAATGTTGAAGACATGAAACAGGAATTATTAAAGTAGGCGATATGCTTAGTTGTCCTTTTGGGCCTAAAAGGGGCCTCAAATTTTCTTCATGCCTTCTGAAATGCCATTGCCAGAAATCCGACGAATTCATTTGGCTTCGATGATTTTATTATGATTCACCGAAAGCATTTCAACTTGTTATAAAGATAGACTTTTGTAGGGATGTAATACAGATTATGTACAAAAATACTGTTAGTAGAGCTTTGTTTAGTAATAAAAAGTCCAGAATATTTTTAGCATCTGTATTGAGGTTTTACTTGTAATTCCTGTGCCTAATCAAAAGGCTTTGATACTTTAAAACGTAATAAACATAAGCAATAATTATGTATATTAAATTAAAATAGTGAAAATTTTTCTGGACTGAAATGAAACTTTTTAACGAAATACTTTCTTCTACACTATGATAGTATACTGTAATAAAAAGCAATGATTTATTGTTGTTTGTATGACATAATCGTTTATCAAAAATGCTAAACTAATTTCAGAAATCGTTTCATCGGTGGAAAGCTACATTCCTACGGGAATCGAACCACCTTAGGCCTCTAATAATCACTAATATAATTTGCTAGCGCTTAATTTGTACAAACTCAGATGACCATAATTTTTAGGTAGCGAATAGAAGTTTCGTCCTAGTAAGTTATTTCGAACTAGTCCTAAACTTATCACAATAAAATTATGAAGTATCAAAACTAAAATGTTTACACAGTTAGGTTCTTATGTATAAAAAAAAACTTGTAAATCAGATTCACTGAATTTGTAGATATTGTACAAAATTTTAGGTAAACAAATTACATTATTGTAAGATTGAATTTTATAATCATATCACATTAAAAGTACCTATTCACTATGAAGGTTAATTTTTCGAATTCCTTCCACCCTTGTATTATTTTGTCACTACTGGTGCTAAACTGTTCTTTCTACAAGCTTTCTTTATGTAAAATGCTTTCAAGTATTATTTTCGTATAAAAAAGTTTCTGTATTTGTATACGACTACGTTTTTTCACGTCTTGTACTTAGGTTTTTAATAGCTACATTGGTTTTCTAATACTGATATATTTATATTTCTTTTCTTTACAAGAAAATTGTAAGTACCTATAAATACTTATTTGGTTGTCGAAAAAAATTGTTGTTTTGTTTTCTGTTTGTATTAATTTAAGTGATATTTATTATTAAAATATTTTTGTTCCATTTTGTATATTATCGAAAGACGTCACTAATGTAATTTAACTTCTGGACCGAATGTCCATTTATATATACATGAAAAGCACAATAAAATGAGAAATAAATACATTTTTAAGAAAATGAATTTGTTTTATTCACAAGCACCTAACTGTTACAAACATAGATTGCAAAATATAAACAACACTTCCAATTAACATAAAATAATGCATTTATAATGGTATCCAAGTTCTTGAATTTACCTACATCTGTACACGTCAAACTTGTATGACAAAACTCATTTCAATAATTGTGGAACCAAAAACGATCGACATCGAATTCATTTACTACTAATTTGACAAGTTTGACAACTAGTCGACAGCTTGCAGCTTACACAAGCTAAATATTCTTGTAAAACTTTTATAGCTATATTTTTGAAATTAAACATAGCGGCTTCCTAACAAATCAACCCATCATAATGTTAATGTAAATAATAAAGTAAGGTCATCCTATTAGAAAATACTCATAACTTTAAAGAAACGATTATAAGCTTAAAGTAAAAAATGGTATAGTTATAGCTCCATGTAAAAGTCGTGTATGCTACCTACACTATTATAATTCTAATGATAGTTAAATGTAAAATTCATGACCAAGCGCCTACCCTACCTCATCTACAAATCGCACACTTAGCGCACGACGGAGCGCTAAAATCAGCAGCAGCAGTCTGTCAGATCCATACTAGAAATGTCAATCCCATACTAAAACAGCTCAACCGCCGTCGACGCAGCGCTATCGCAGCGTTGTCCGTCGAGTGCAGTTTTAGTATGAGGATTGTCATTTTCTAGTATGAATCTGACATACCGCTGCGGCATTTTAGCGCTCCCTCGTGCGTTAAGTGTGCGATCCGCCATTTTCTTTTACAAAGCGGTTCCCGTGGGGGCAGCGCAATATTCCAAACAACACGGACTCCCATTGGGACACCCCATTGTCATTCACCTACGAATTCAGATATAAACTAACCCCCCGTTATTTCCTACATCGCTGCTGTGGTAAAAGGGCATAAATCTATATTTGAGAAAACTCGCAGTTAACATTTTATACTTTTTAATTACAAAAAAATAAATAAAAATTATTTTGAAATAACTGTTAAAAATAATTGCAGCCTTGGGACTCATAAGTTAGAGGAGAATATTTTAAATCGATTTGTTGAATTCATGCATATTTGTTTAGAAGATTTCAGACACATAATTTAAAATATGTTGGTTTGGTACTCATGGAACATTTTTCTCAGAACTGTAAAAGTTATAATAGAACCGTCTTTTTTAAAGTCGCTTTTGTGTGCCTGAACGAAAAAATACTTTCAGAGTTAGGTACGTAAGTAGGCACTGCCAAGCAAAAACCAAATAGTAAGTTACGACAGTTTGGCTGCAGGTATCCGCGAAAGGGTGTTGAATTTTATCTTTATTGCTGATAGAACAATAGGGTGCCAAACTTAATTTAGAAAGTAAATTACATCGCAAAAGCTTTTATTAAATGACAAATAGATCGTAAAAACTTTAAGTGAGTTATATCGCCTTTTGTCTCGAGGCCAGATTTCGAGATAAAATGAAAATTCATGGACCATTCAGTTAGAAATATTGTTTTGTACCAAATTCAATGTTATTACTATCTTTGTACGTATATTATTTAGTAGGCTGTACTTCATTACTATCAGATATCAGGCACACAATTTCATTCAATTTCATTTCGAGAGTATTGGTGTATTACTATTTTTAGGCGGCAGGCTGACAACCTGTCACTATAGTATTACACATGTTTTCTAAAACAACCGTTGAAAACAATCCTCAAAAATGTCAGACGTGGCAAAAGCAACCGTATTTTAACGGCCGTTATTGCTCTGCCTACCCCGCGAGGGATACAGGCGTGATATATGTAATGTATGTATGTCTGTATTAGGCACACATAGCTTAAGTTAATTCATAAGATTGTTGGTCAAATCCTAAGTAGGTAGGTACGCACATAATATGAAAGGCAAACAATAATTTTAGGTAGATAGATAATAACACAAATATACAGAGACCGAGTTACCATTCTACTATTTTTTTTTTTGAAATTAGCACATCAAGTAAAACTGAACAACTTTCCCCAAAGAACATAGGTAGGCCGAAACGATGAATAAAACCTCCCATAAAAAGCTTTGACAACTGATATTTTTTAGTATGCAAGTATATATATTTTTTAATATACAGGGTGTTAGGGACAGCATCCCGAATACTGATAGGGTGCCAGCAGACCATGAAACTAAACAACTTTCCCCTAGAAACATAATGTCAGGAAACGTCAATTAACTTTTGGTTTCCCATATCAAATGCAGTTAGCGGATCGCGATTTTGTATGGGAGGTCGAAAATTTTTTGTCGTTTCCATTCTTAATTTTAAATTCTAGTTTATTCTTTGTTCCATTCTTAATTTTTTCATTCTAGTTTAATCTTTGTTCCTTGGGGAAAAATGTCTTATCTTATGTCTCTCTGATGAGTTCGGAGAGGCATTTTCGGGAAAGTCAGTTGATCGGTACCTCCCTGTAGAGATGTCTAACAACTACCTACTAATAAGTAGGCAGGTATGTAAATCTAATCTTGACGGACTGACTGGCGGACTTGAAGGTAAACTTTTAATAGCAGTCGCCACGCCAGACGGCGGGCTGGCCGAGACAACGATTGTACATCCATACCTACCAGACTACCGTACTATATCTACATACATACATACATATATCACGCCTTTATCCCTTGCAGGGTAGACAGAGCGTTAACGACCGTAAGAATACGGTTGCTATCGCCACGTCTGACATTTTTGAGAATTGTTTTCTAAGGTTGTTTCAGAAAACATGTGTAACACTATAGTGACAGGTTGTCAGCCTGTCGCCTAAAAATTGTAATTCAACAATACTCTCGAGTCCCTTAGTCGCCTCTTACGACACCCGCGGGATAGATGTGGGGTGATGCTATTCTAAGCCGGCATCACACGGCATACGGTAATATATCTACCATTAAGTACTTACCTACATATAAGGTGTAAAAATATTAGCTGCAAATATTTTAAGGGGTGAACTAGCCCATGAAACTGAACAACTTTCACCAAGGTAAATAGGTCGAAACATGAAAGAAATTTTTGGACATCCCATACAAAATGTAGCAGCAGCAGCCGAGCGAGTCAACTGTATAGGAGGTTCAAAATTTTATGTCATATTTCGACCTATGTTGCTTGGGGAAAGTTGTTCAGTTTCATGGGCTGATTGATCCCTTAAAATATTTGCAGCAATTTTTTTTACACCCTGTATACATAGAGGTATTTTGTAGAATATTTTAAAGTCGACTATCAAGCATTTGTCAGACGTGGCGATAACCACCGTAATTTTACGATCGTTATCGCCGGAAATTAAGCTCCTGTGTCCCACACGATTTTAGAAGTTAAATCAGTATTGCTACTTATGGTCTGCTATTTTTTGTCATTGTAACGCCATTGAAGACGACACCTGGTTCTCTGGTCTCGCCAACAAAAGGCAAAAACGACACCTAAACATGCATGTTCAAGTCTATAATACCACCTTCACTTGTAGAGCGTGCGGAAAGTCATGCCGCTCCCGCATTGGCTTATATAGCCACGAAAAGTCTTGCCTCAGACACTGATTAAATCGTCTGTCACAGACGTGTGAGGCCAATGATGAACGCCATTGAAACTCAACTGTTATTCATTTGTCATTGTGATTTTTCTATACTTCTAAATGATAGCAGACTACGAATTGACCGAAATCATCCAACTGAGATCCAATCGACATCCAACTGAATCGATTTTCATTTAGCAGGCTAAGAGCCCAGGAGTACATTTACAAATTATGCCTGTATCCCTTCCGGTGTAGGCAGAGCGTTAACTATCGTAAAATTACGGTCGTTATCGCCACGTCTGACAAGTATTGAGGGCCCTTTTCGATAATACATGTATCACTGTAGTGACAGGTTCTCAGCCTATCGCCTAAAACTGTAATACACATGAAACCCTCGAGTCCCTTAGTTGCCTTTTACAACACCCACCGTGAGAAATGAGGTGATGCTATTCTAAGCCGGCATCACACGGCAATGCCCAGGAGTAGCATTTTAATTTTATCCAACTTGCTTTACTTCTAGCCGTGAAACACCAGGGGCTCAATTTCTGAATTGTACGTTTTTGATTGCGTACTACGAAAGCGTTTTTAAAGTCGTCGACGAAAATAAAAAAAAAAACACTTTTTCATTTTTTACTATTTGCCAAAACAGCTGATAGCTAAAGTCAAAGTGACAAATAAGCATTAGACCAAAGACAACATTATCTTTTTAAATCGCGTTTCGTTTCACTGTCGGAGAATACAGGTTTTTAAATCAATGAACTTTGCTAGGAATGTTGGGGGTAGGTGCCTTATATTTTTGCGTAAAACGGAAACGATTACGATATTATAATAAAATGGCAATACAGCTCTCCACCATTTTAAAAATTCGCTAACATACTCGTACCTATGTTTTGTAAGCGTAATGAAATCGTAGACGACAGATTTTCGCTCACGGAATTTCGCTCAATTCAGAAATAGAGCTCCAGAGCGCAAGCAAATATTAATAAGCAACCTTAGGCATGTTGATTTATATGCTTAAAGCAGAAATGCCGAGATGAATATGTTTTCACAACATACACACCGGCGTCGCGTCACAAGAACTAAATGAAATCATTATTTATTGCGACAACTGTTGCTGATACTATGTTTCGTATAATATGATTACTTACTACGTATATATTGTAAGTGTATTGCAGCTAATTCTATTTTTGTATTTCCGTATGCGAAAATTGCTGCGTATATACCTACTTGTTTCTAACGTTCCACTACACTCACTACTACTACACATCAATACAATTAATATAATTTATATAAAAGAGGGTTGCAAAATTGTGATATGAATACGAGTGGTTGGACCGGTAATTGTGGACTTCCGTGAAAACGATTTCCGAAATCACATTTGCAGAAATTGAGCTTCAGGTAAATCAATAGAAATAGAAATACGCTAAAGTAACAGAGCACTCTAATCAACTTTTTAAATTGTCGCCGAAAAACATAGATTTTAAGCTACGAGTACATACAGGGTGTAAAAAAAATTGCTGCCAATATTTTAAGGGGTGAACTAGCCCATGAAACTGATCAACTTTCTCCAAGGAACATAGGTCGAAATATGAAAAAAAAATTTTGACCCCCCATAAAAAATTACCGGCCGACCAAGTCAATTTGTATGGGAGATAAAAAAAAATTGTGAAATTTCTTAAAATATTTGAAGCTAATATTTTTACACCTTATAGTTACAATGGTCATGATGACTGCTAGGTCAAAATGAGCAACTTTTTAAAACGATATTTTGTATGAAAATACGAAGAGATGACGTCATGTCTTTCTAGTTTCGATGACATCAAAACACTTACTTTTATACTATTTTTCTGTTTATTAATTCAAACTTTGAACATTTAGAAAATCTTCAAATAGAGTATGTACTGCTTTTGGACTATGTTTTAAGCGTACTACTTTTGTTTTTTATTAATGTTCTAGTAATCCAGCGAATTTGACTACATTATGGTGCATAGGTAGAGATGAAATATAAAACGATCGTGTGTTTAAAAAATATCTTCATACAAAAATAACTATTCATATAAAACATTTTTTCGTGTTAAGACCCATACTAGTCTACTAGTCAAGTCAGTCAAGGGTTACATCAAAAATTACAATCACATACACACACACAAATCACGCTTTTTTCCCTTCCGGGGTAGGCAGAACGTTAACAATTGGAAAATTACGGTCGTTATAGCCACTTATGACAAGTTTTGAAGGCCCCTTCAGATGATTCGTGTATCACTGTAGTGACAGGTTGTCAGGCTGTCGCCTAAAATTGTAATACACTTGAAACCCTCGAGTCCCTTAGTTGCCTTTTACAACACCCACGGGAAGAAATGGGGTGATGCTATTCTAAGCCGGCATCACGCGGCATAGAAATGGGGTGATGCTATTCTAAGCCGGCATCACACGGCAAAATTACAATCACTATCTACATTTAAACAACTCTGGAATGTATGAGACATTCCTCTCTGTTTCTAGAAATATTGTCGCTCGCACTAAATGAGAGTATTATTTACTGCCTGTCAGTGTGTTTGTTGTTTTGCATCCGAGCTGAACTGAAGTATGATTTCAAACCACATCTGTTAGCTATGATGCATGCTTTGTGATGCTGACACTCAGATAATTAACAGCCGCCGTTATTGCAAGACTTGTTGGGTAAATTCTGAAGATATGGCGAACATACATACATACATACATATATCACGCCTTTATCCCTTGCGGGGTAGGCAGAGCGTTAACAGCCGTAAGAATACGGTCGCTATCGCCACGTCTGACAGTTTTGAGGATTGTTTTCCAAGGTTGTTTCAGAAAACATGTGTATGACTATAGTGACAGGTTGTCAGCCTGTCGCCTAAAAATTGTAATACACTAATACTCTCGAGTCCCTTAGTCGCCTCTTACGACACCCACGGGTAGGATGTGGGGTGATGCTATTCTAAGCCGACATCACACGACATATGGCGAACATTATACTTTTTTTTCGTGTGTTTTACCTTTTTTCTAATTTAGTTAACTACTAAGTTACTTCTCTCACTCATTTATCGCATTGAATCTGAAACGTAGGTATTTCATTTAATATATACATAGATACACATGTCACGCCTCTGTTCTTTGCAGAGTAGGCAGAGCGTTAACGATCGTAAAATTACGGTCTTTATCGCCACGTCTGACAAGTATTGAGGGCCCTTTCAGATGATCCGTGTATCACTGTTGTAACAGGTTGTTAGCCTGTCGCCTAAAATTATACTAATACATGTAATACACATAAAACCCTTAGTCGCCTTTTAAAACACCTGAGGGAAGAAATGGGGTGATGCTATTTTAAGCCGGCATCTCACGGCAAATTAAATAAGCAAGTGTCTTTGAAAGTGCCAGCTGTAACTGAACTGTCGGGTTTTTTCTGGCCCTGCGCAATTTCACAAGAATTTTGCACATTTTTGCATCCATTTTTTATAACGTACTTTCTTTCACTTCACAGAAAACCGCAACGCCTCGGGTATAACGCTATTATCCTTTATAATAATTTGCGTTGCATATCATGTCTGTTCTATAAATTTATCTACGGAGATTAGCTACTTGAGAAATGGTAAATCTGGGGTTTCTTGCGTTATTACTTAGAAGTGTTTTTTGCAGCCAGGTATGTAAAACAAAAAATACATACATGCGTACACACATATCACGCCTTTATCCCTTGCGGGGTAGGCAGAGCAATAACGGCCGTTGAAATACGGTCGCTATTGCCACGTCTGACATTTTTGAGGATTGTTTTACAAGGTTGTTTCAGAAAACATGTGTATCACTATAGTGACAGGTTGTCAGCCTGTCGCCTAAAAATTGTAATACACCAATACTCTCGAGTCCCTTAGTCGCCTCTTACGACACCCGCGGGAAGGAGGTGGGGTGATGCTAATCTAAGCCGCCATCACACGGCACAAAAAAATATTACCGCAAATAAACTATACTATCTTTTTTGGTTTCAAATCGCAACATGCTCAACCTAAGTAACTTTAAAATCAGTGTTACCCCAATTTGTGGTCACCCCAGAATACTAAAATTCGTAGCCACAAAATCATTTCTTTGTTTTAGGTTAAAGTTAAAAATTTTAACCGGTGACAAAAAAGGACTCCGAGACTAAAATTTGAGTAAATTCTTGCAAAACACAACCGCAGTAATTTGTATGTTGGAAACACCTTAATTTTCGTATCGGTTACTACTCGCTGCCATTGCGTTGCCTGTTAGTTACCTTCAGGCGCTCGTTTGACGTCTTCATTGTGCCACAGATAAGAGACTTTGTACTACACACCACAGAAGTTATCATACAGTCGAGTAGCGGAAGTTAAAACCGAACTCCGACAAGACATTACTCCGAAAGTTGGAATTCCGGCTGCCGGAGTAGCGTCTAGTCGGAGCTCCGGCATGTCGGAATTCCGGCTTTCGGAGTAATGTCTTCTCGTAGTTCGGTTTTAACTTCCGAGTAGCGACACTAATGACACCTCTGCTCTTTGATTTTTAATAAAAAGATACTGTGTGCCTTATTCTTAGCTAAAACTAAGGCCGTTCTCACTTTAAACGCTACAATAACACTACGTAACGCATGCGTCTGTCAGACCGAGCCATACTAGGAACGTCATTCCCCATATTAAGGTGAATTGTACACTTGTCGCACAAGGGACTCCAAAAATATCGCAGCGGTCTGTCAGATCCATACTAGAAACGTCACTCCCTATACTAAAACCGCACTCGACGGACGACACTTCGATAGTACTGCGTCGACAGTCGTTGAGTGGTTTTTGTATGGGGGCTAACATTTCTAATATGGATCTGACAGACCGCTGCGATGTTTTAGCGCTCCGTCGTGCGTTAAGTGTGCGATCCGCCTTCAACCCCTAAAACCGATGTTGAAAGGTCCAACGCACAACCGCTGTTGACCGCTCTCAGCACCTCGAGTAGAGTCCTACACGTTACGAAACGCAGTTATCTAAAGAATCTGCTCAAAGTGCAAATGCTACGAAATAAGGTCCATTTTCCTTTGTTTACTAGGAAAATGGACCCTATGCCATAGCCTTTGATCCAAGTTCACGAACGTCACTGGTATCAAGCTAAATTTTATAAACTATAGTAAGCGGTACACGGTTACCAATACCGATAAACAAAGTCGGTTGTAGCCTGAAATAAAATTTTTGAGAACACGGCATAAGTTATGTAATGTCGCCTATTATATATCTATACGTATGGTGGTACTAATAGTATTTACGAGTACCTAGATATTTAATTTAGATACGTAATAATTCAAATCCGACCAAACGACACAGCTTTTAGCATTTTACACTGTCCTAAAACAACTTTGTAGTTTATAGTCTAATACTTTCTGACACTTCACAGCAGAATTTGAACTATGTTTCTCTTTTACTTTGCATCCTGTGGCGAGAAGTTATAAGAATGCCTACCAATAGCAGAGAACAGGTTAATATTATTATTCTACAAAATAGTAAAAACTACACAACAGGTGGTCCGAAAACGTTTGACAGTATAAATCTCTTTACCGATGCGCAGGCGCCGCTGGCGGCACGAACTCGGCAATTTTTCAATGTAACTCGAGCTGATATTATACTGAACAACAGTGTTTGAGGAAATTGCCTGAGCTGGGATGCTTCACGCGAATGGTGGGACGGGTTCAAAATTGGAAGTCGTTCGCTTACTGGACCCACAAAATAGTAGACCCAGTGGGTCCTAAACAAATGATATGATTTTAAAACCAACAATATAAAAAATCTCAGATGTTGAGTCTTTTTTGTCCTAATAGATTTAATGAGAGACTGTCCAGGGTCACGCTATATTGAAAATAAAATATAATTTAGGATTTTTGGTATAACTTCTTAGTTCATACTGACGTCCTGATTAGGACTGCGACGCGATTGACTTTTTGAAAAGGATCCGCCCTAGTTCCTTCGGTCAGCGTGACCCTTTCTCTCAAAATAATAGGGATCACCCCACCGGTACCTGTCCAATCCGTCGGCACCGATGCGTGATCCCTACCTAGCTGCGCTTTGCCCGAACCTCACTGCGTATCAGAAGATACGGGAAGCCCCAACAAAGTGCGCGGACTGTACCCGGCGACACCTAATCCTCCACCGGGAGGGGCAGAGCGCTAGTGCCTGATCGCTGAACCAGGTCTTTTCCCCGAGGACCGCCGCTCACGGCCTAGCCCTGACTCGCAGTCGTCTTGATCCTTGTCGACCGCAGCTCGCACCCGCTTCTGGGTTCCCGTACCACCGCAGCTGTACCGGAGAGGGGAAGTGGGGCGTCGAAGAAAAAGACCTCTTGATGGTTTGAAGAATCCTAGGCAGCTAGCACTTGCAACTTCTTGAGCACTTACTCCTGAGAAGAGTACTGGTGGACTGATTTTTGCCGCCAATCGGGCCTATATTTATATGAAAACGCCTATTTTGCGGGGCTAGGGGTGCGCGGGGCGTTACGCGGATGACCGCGGGGGTGATCCGCGGGGTGTGCGGGGGGGGTTGCATGTGCTTTCTAACTGGATTCTCATTTATTTTTCAATTAGACATAAAATTCCAATAAGATTTTAAGTAAATTAACGTATTCTAATTAGAATTAATCATATTAAAAGATTCTAATAAGAAATAAACAATCTTACAAGATTCTGGTTACGTAATTTCAAACTAAAAATGACATGCTCTGTTTTTGAGTGAATCTTAAAACTTATATGCTAATTATGTCTAAGACTAGTAAAAAATGAGATACCAACTTGAACTGAACAGTTATCTTAAGTACTTACTGAGAAATCTAGGTTTTAAGTTTATACAAAACTGTGAACACTAAAATGGCCGTAGATGTCAAGTTTTACATTTTAGGGTAGCAAACTGTTATGAAATCGACTAAGTGTTACATAATGAAGATATATTCCAAGTTTTAACGAGATCTAGTGAGAAATGACTGAGTTATGACGAAATAAATAACTTAGATTCTAGCTTAAAATCTAGGCTACCCGTACTTTAGTTATGGCCACGGAACTACTTTCGCAGGCGTCTAAGGCGAAATTCTAGGTACAATTTCTATGTAAATCTATTCTAGGTAAAGTTACAAACGTAAATACAAAGGTTTAACAATAATGTAAATAACAATCTATGTACTTAATTCTATACTATGAAGTACCGTGACAAAGGGGTGTGACATCAACAAAAATGGGAGGAGTTAACATTGACTAATTCAATCTACCAATAAGAATAGAAATACTATCTGCTCGGTATAGTTATATCTAATTGGGCTTAGTACAAAACTGATAAGATAGAAAAATTTCTTACAAACGGGTTTTGTCTATTTTATTTCTTAATACTATAAAGGAAGTGAGTAAATATTGAAACTTATGAACTATGTATGTAAATAAAAGAAAAGGAATATAAGCCTAAATCTTATCCTAAGGTATTTTATTTATTTACAAAGTATTTATATGTACAAAACGTCGATCGTTGACAGTGAGTAACGTCGATCGCCGACACTATTGATAGGGTAGCTGACGAGACACGACTAGGACAGCACCGACGACCAGTAGCGAGGCTCTACAGACTTGAGTCAGCGCCATACCTTAAGTAATTTGTTTCCAATACTGGGAGAAGGATGTTGCAGACTCTTTTCTGCGGCTTCTTTCTACTGGCTGGTTGGTGGACCTTGACAGACTGACGAGACAGACATTGACTTTATTGACGAGGAAAAAAGACAAATGACCTAATTTTAAGTAATAAATTTATTTATTTTTGACCGTTTCACATACAGGCAAAAAACTGTCCAATCAAAGAGATAAAGTAATACTTTAGAATCCGAAGCGCATCATTTATATATATATATATATATATATATATATATATATATATATATATATAAGCCAATTGTTGTTCACTTTTTTATTTTATTTATAAATTAAGGTCTGGTTGACCAATGTGATGCAGTGGTACTGCAATCGGTTCGATTTTCGCTGGGGCACTCATAAAGTTGATATTTATCAAATTGTGAATGTGTTCCCAGTCTTTTTAGTACATAGCAGTCTGGTGGTACCGGCTGTTGCCTATTACTCGGACTGCAGTCGCAACACAACCATGTCAAAGATTTGCATATTAAAGTAAGCGTTTGAAAGTTCATCGGGTCATTCGACGACTCGATATCCCAGACGAAAAGAAAAAGTAGACAGGGTACAATATCACCAATCAGACCCAGTAGGTCCATTTGGCAGTAGGTCTAAAAAATATCAGTTCGCAATTGATACCGATTTATGACGATGTTCGAAAATATAGTTGTCACTTGGGTGGTTAAAATGACCGCAATTTTTTAAATGAATTTGCCCAACAGCGGTTATTAGTCGGTGTTGTTGAATACCTCAGAATAACATCGTGATTGGTCCAGACAGGTGGACAAAGATTTTGTTCTTGGTTTTTGCAAAAGAAACATCTTTTTATTTATTTTTTTATTTAAAAATACAGAAAACTACTTCTGTTTCTTTATTAAGGGGATAATATAGATAAATATGTAAGTTACTTGTGAGAAATGAGTTTGATATACACCATGTAGTTATTTTGTGCAGTAGATAGGCTTTTCAGTCCAAAAGCTATTAGGTGTTTTAAAACACTTGACTGGTCTCTGGTACCTGTACCTATACGTACCCATACATTTTTTGTTGTTTTACAGGTAAAACACCTTTACACCTAAGCATGTAATGTTTTCAAGAAAAAAGCGTCTCTAGAACCTGAGTAAAAGGAAAATGATGTTTGCTCAGGAAACTGAAGGTTAACTGAGCTAAAAATTTTCTGCTTTGAATATACTTACCTACGTACTTACTTCTGGCTTAAGAGGCTTCCAGAAAATCTATCTACCTATGTGATGCCCCCAATACAAAACGTATTTAATTAGCAAAAATCTGCTAGAAAGTAAGTACAGATACTAAAGTTTATTTATCTAAATGTAATAATGTATTTTGATTTATTGTATATTCTGTTCTAAACAAAACTTAATATTAAGTAAAGGTGAAAAAAAATCTTCGAGCGCACAATATTATATAACTTATTTAAAAATAAATTTAGGTTGAAAATGTGGTTTAGTAAGGAAAAGCTAGTACCAATTTTTTAAGTACAAATAAATGTATCTCATCTAGTCCTTTTCAAGTTTTTGGGTGACATCACTAACAGTAGTTTCTTAGTAGTTTTCTTAACATATTGTATTGTCAAAAGCATAAAACATAATAAGATACAATTTCTGTGCTATTACTGCAATACAACATCACATCATATATCGCAACCATTTTGCACACGACAGCATTCTGTCACTCCTCGTTTCCCGAACGACAGCTGCCCACATCGACGGAATTGACATGACCACTTTAATTGCGCTAAAATTATATACCAACACCCGTCTGTTTGTACGTCTGTCGACCAATAAACGAGCAGGAACAAATAGGGGTAAATGGGGAGGGGTCACACGCAATCATGAGGAACTTTTTATTTTTATAAAGTTTACTTGCTCCTACAATAAAAGATCCAATTTAAGATGTTCTTTTTGTATTTTGTTGGCGAGATCTGAAAACCAGGCATTGTCATGAGTCTGAGATGAATCGCACGACGGACCGGTAAAATATCGCTGCTGTCTGTCAGATCCATACTAGAAACATCACTATCACTACCCATACTAAAACCGCACTCGACGGACGACAGCGACTGAGCGGTTTTAGTATGGGGAGTGACGTTTCTAGTATGGATCTGACAGACGGCTGCGTTATCTTAGTGGTCCGTCGTGCGTTAAATGTGCGATGCGCCTTACGCCTATCATATACACGCTTTCGCCATGCGTCCTTATTCTCAGCAACCTTCTCCCAGTTTTGATGTTCAATGTCAAACGCAACCATATCCCGCTTGGCGCAATCTTTGAAACGCAGCAGTGGTCTTCCAACACTTCTTTTGACGTTAGCTACGGCAAGAAGCAGGACACGCCGCGGTAGATGCGAAGGTTTAATGCGATGCACATGCCTTTAGTGGTATAGTCTGGCCAAAAAGTGTTTGGAACGAAATAAAATGAAACTAAAAACTTCGTATGAAAAATTGTTGACATACTTATACATACTTATCGCGAAGAAAGTGGCGCCCTCAATTTCTCTCTACTCTTTTTTGCCAAACTGTAGATCGATCATTATCATAATATTCAATTTGTCTGAAACCCCGAATCCTGCCCCGTACAGTAGCCAAGATTCATATAGTTGGCTAAAAATATATCAAAGGGTTCTGCCAGTTTATTATGTTTATGTAGAGTGTGTGACAAAGAACCAAGGTGGCTTGAGAACTACCGTAAAAGGTTGATCTAAAATTAGATACAAAGGCGCGTTAGAACGTAGTGTAGGAAAGAAATAATGAAGCAGAAACTAGATGGGAAAGTTTTGAATTTTTATCATTATCGTTTTTCGATGCCCATTAAAAGGATTGGACCGAGGTTGCACAGGACCGCAATAAGTGGAAGACCGCAGGGGAGACCTTATTGCCCAGCAGTGGGATCTGATAGGCTAGTAATAATAAAAAATGAAAAAAAATATATATAAAAAGAATAAATTGCATACGTACACAATTCAAAAATTTACCTCGATAGGACTCGAGGGTTTCAGATGTATTACGAGTACAACGTTTTGTCAGACGTTCAATATTTGTACACGTAACATACTGCCTACCCCGCAAGGGATAAAGGCGTGATATTTATATGTGGGTATGTGTGTGTATGTCTAACTGAAATAAACTTTATTAAGTAGACGTTCGTCGTTTGGTCTCAAGAATTAAAGCTCTACCTAAGCAAACCAACTTAATTTCACATCTTCATCAAGAAATTAATACACTCAAACACCAAACTAAGTAGACACTTGGTAGTTAACATATCAGGTGTAAGGTCCGCATTTATAAATCGCACTCAACTCTGAGATCGATCTCAAAAGCGATTTTGACAAATGTCGGTCCATACTAGTAGCATCTCAAAGTCACACTCAAGATCAATCAAAGAGTATGCGGTTTATAAATACGACCCAGACACGATCAGACTAAGTATGAAACTGAAGCACTTTTACTAAGGAGTGTGTCGTTGAGAAACATTCTCTTGTCTAGTTTTCATAGAAAGTCAGTCAGTTGTTCGCGAATTTTGTATGAGAGGACGAATATTTTTTAGCCTCTATTGAAAAACTTGTTCAGTTTCATAGTCTGATTAAGCCTGCCAACAGCGTCTTTTACACCCTGTATAACAGTGAGCTCTGAAGCGTCTGTCTACGCAAAACAGTTCTAGCTAACTTAGAATTACCTTCGTCTCAAGACTCCACGTAGACCAACGGGCTGCATTTCGAACGCAGTTTTTGTCACCACCGTTTTTGCACCAATCATAAATACGATATTTAACCAATCTTTGGGTCGTTGGACGACTCGGTCTCCCACACGAAAGGAAAGAAAAACCAATCAAGTAGATTTAAGGCGATTCCCACACATGGTAGACGCTGGTGCAAAAGAGATAGGTATAATGAATCTACCATTAAGTGTAGGTAGTGTCATAAGTGGTCATAATTACTTAAGCCAGTGCAAGTTTTTGCAGTGTTCCTGCGTCAACGTCGGTTTTTACCAAAGGGCCGTTAAGGAAACCAAAGTTTGGAAACTAGTTTCCTTAAAAGAATTTTTTTATCCTCCTACGTAACTGGTTTCCTTTAAGGATTTTTTAATACTTTTACGTAACTGGTTTCCAAAAAATACTTTGTTTGTGTTATTCCAGCCACCTACGAAACTAATTGGACTTCAGTAGTAATTTTATGAGTGTTATTAGTAGACCTGTAATAAAACCGTTTATTTCAGATATTTGGATTTAATATCGAAAACAATTGAATCATTTAAACATAAAATATAAATTTTTCATACAAGATAAAAAAAACAATTAGGTACCTACCTATAATAAGTTTCCTTAAAACAAATTGATTACAACATTAGAAAAATCAGTCACTTAACTTAAAACGTAAAAGAACTCTTCAGATGAACTTAAAAAACTTGAGTTTTGAAATTAAAATAAAAATGCGTTCGGTGAAATAATTTCGATACAGTGGCCCACGTGCCACAGATACAAAAGAGATTTTATTAGTTATTCAGTTACATAGAAGTATAAAATAAGCCTTACAGGAAACCAGTTACGTAAAAGTATTAAAAAGTTCTTATAGGAAACCAGTTACGTAGGAGGATAAAAAAATCTTTTCAGGAAACTAGTTTCCACACTTTGGTTTCCTTAACGGATAAGGAATTCGAAATTACCTTAAAATTGACAGACATGCGCTACAAATGCGCATCGTCATGCGTTAGGAGTGGGAACCATCTTATCCGAGTTTACTCTAATTTTGAACCATCATTGACTCTATCTCTGTCTTGTATCCTGTTCTTGGCTAAAGTCACATTTCATTTAATAAAGAAAAAATGGCAAAAGAAGTTTTTTCTTTCCCTATGTGTCGTGAAGGATACCGATTTGTCCAAAAACCCGGTGAATTATGGTTTCAGAGTGTGTGTGCAATTCACACAGACAACTGCATGGCCGAAAATCAGACGTCGGTTTGCAGTTTTGTTGCAGTTGAGCTAAGTTTTTGAGGTAGGTATGTAGTTTAGGAGTCTTGGTTAGTTCTAAGATTAATTAGGATGACGGGTGCAGTATTGGATTTTAAAGTTTGTGCAAATACAGGGTTTGTACGTTAGGTATAAATTAACTCTAGTGTTATCTATCTCAAACAACATATTTTATGTGTACGGCTTTGGTATTTTATACCGATTCACTAGTTATACGATAAAACAGGATACGTTTGCTCTTTTCTACGCTATCGATAATAAGTTATTTCTTAATACTTTTTTTTTGTATTAGACTCTACGTTTTCGGCCCCGGGGTCAACAAAACCACGTCTTTTGGTTGGCTTGGTGAGGAGTAAGGGCTCACGCGGAAATATTTGAATGGTTGTTCAAACAACCAGCCCAATAACGGTCCTAACAACTTTACTGTACTGGGAAGAACTAATCGGACTGAAAGTTATAACTTGCATTATATTATAGTTCACAATAAATTCTTCCATTGACTATTTTCCCGTCTACAAATCAGTTTCCGAGAACGCAACCAAACTGAAACTTCGTTCGTCCCGTGTCCCTATTCTGAAAACAGTCAGGAACGTCAAAACAATGTTGTTAACATGCAGTTCCCTAGATCATGTCGAGATCTCCCGACAAATTAGGACAGCTGCGCGCGCGACGCCGACGAGACGGAAATACGTCGGAATAGAGACGGGAAACGTTGCCGTATATGTCGATGGTTTGTTTTGTATGTTGTGGTATTTTCACAAACGACCAACTTTGTTGCTGTCAAAACATAATTTGGTGGTATGGTTGTTATTATTTTGTAGGTAAAAATGTCACCTATAATAATCTAATCAAAAGGCAATCGATCTCTGAGCACTTTATTGACATACAAATTGATGTGTACGACTTCAGCAATAGTATTTTGTAAACAGTCTTTAATTAAATTCATCATCTTAAAATACATCGAAAATTCTATAAAATTAGAACCATAGAGTTTTCTACATTACATTACAATAACCATGATTTTGACACACTAAATGCTAGCAGACGAAAAAAACTGTTATATTATATTTAGAAATTGTTGACTCATTTTTAAATTGTAATGGAAAGCGTGCTTGTCGATATTTTAGTTTGTACGTCACATCCTTAACATACTGGATTGCAAACGAAGATTATAGTGTTGCCATAATCATAACTCAATTAAATCTTTTATAATTTATGGTTATCATTAAATCAGCACAAGTTGGCAATATATTAGATAAAATTACAGATTTGCTAACCATACACAAAATAGTGGTTTCAACTATTTTAGATTTAATCTGTCGCTTAAAATGTGATTCTAATATTAGATATGTTTTCGTCATTCTTGCCATTTCAGGATATAAAAAAACTGTGTGAAACTAATATCGGAAAAAACATAACAGATGCTGCTCATAAGGGAAATGATTTTGTTTGGAAATAAGTCAATAAACCTTAGTGTCAGAATTTTTCAACTGCCTTCTACAAGTAGCCAGGCTTCTGACATGGTTGTGCAACGATGGCCGCCGTCTAAGTAATCATATAGACAGCAACCGGGACCTAAGTCTTAACGTGCCATACGAAACACAGAACCATCCTTCTTACCACCAATGATTTTGCTAGACTTACATCATTAAATATTGTATGAGATTGCTATACATTGGTCACATTGTCTCAATATAACGAGCGAACTGTAATAAAATGCGAGCAGCCACATTTCCAGCACATAACAACCACCAGCTCATATAACGAGGATCATATCTGGTTCAGAAAGACCTGTGAATGGCCACAAAATAGGCAACAAAATGGCTACAAATGTTTATTGTTTGACAGTAAAGCTGGTATCATATCGTCATACGAATATGTCGTATAATAAGCTGTGAACTCCGCCGAATTCGTAATAGGGAGTTTTATTCGTGATGGCATATTTTTATGACAGTCCTATTGGCGTTTTATGTTCCTATGTTCAGATTGGATGAAATGTGTAGCTGTTTACGAGTACGTAATTTTGTTTTCCTAATAGGCATTTCACACAAGGTAGACTTATGGTAAGTAGAACAGAATGGAGAAAGCATCAAAATGCATACGTTCAACAGTGGAAAGAAGAAGAAGAAAACTCATCAGTGGAGATAGAAAAAGTGGTAGCCGTACCAAGTCAAACGAGACCGTTGTACACACGTCATTTTCTATTTATATCTGATACTTTCAGGTGTATATTTTAAAGATTTATAATTCCACTATGTGGAGTACTTACAATTAGTTATTATTTTCCGATACCCACAGATTTGTATTTTAGGATTTGGACACATGGGTAGATGCAATATTTATTACTTTTAATGAAGGAACATGTAAATATCTGTATATGTAATATTAGTATAAATAGAGGTGCAATTTCCTAAATAAATCAGTCTGCAGCTTGACTCAACAGCAAAACCAACTCTTTCATTTTATGACCCAGCTTGACACACTACCTAAACCGTTTTAACTAGTGTCGGTATTCAGTAGAAAATAAAACAAAACTGTTTTGTTATTGAGATAAAGTTTATAATGGTCTGGTTGCAAACGGCTCGCGAGGACGCCGCTTGCGCATGCCAGCAAGTATAGAGTTACATTAAGTTAAGAACAAGGATGTCTTCTACTCAATTGCAATCGCCATGATCACGGGTAAACTGATCTGATGGGTTTTACCCGTGATCATGGCGATTGCAACATCGCCGAAATATTGGGTGCTCGATATATCCCTACCTTGAGTTAAAACCCGTTATATTGTCTTATAGTTTTTTTGTATGGGAGGTACAAATATAAGGTGTAAAAATATTAGCTGCAAATTGTTTAAGGGGTGAATCAGCCCATGAAACTGAACAACTTTCCGCATGAAACATAGGTCGAAATATGAAAATTTCTTTGGACTTCCCATAGAAATTGACTTGGTCGGTTCGGTTGGTAATTTTGTATAGGAGGTCCAATTTTTTTTTTTTCATATTTCTACTTATGTGCCTTGGGGAAAATAGTTCAGTTTCATGGTCTGGTTTACTTTACCCCGTAAAATATTTGCAGCAATTTTTTTACACCCTATAGTCCGGTACAGTTCGTTTCAGTATAATTTGATACAATAATTTTTAGAGCTTCGTAATTACTTTAGTCTTCGCTTTTAGTTCTCTAATGGACATATCAATGTGTCCACGGACTAATTCTTCCTTTCTGCTTATGGTCAAATTAGCGTATATCCTGCCTTTTGTGAAGGGAAATCCTGGTGGTATTGCGGCTGGTGATATAGTCATGTTGTACATGTGATAGTCCCCCTAAAATCAAAATTAAGTTAATTTTTTTCAACGTACATTACAAGACCCGTTGACCCGCACGGTATCGGCTTAGAATAGCATCACCCCAGTACTACCCGTGGGTGTCGCAAAAGGCGACAAAGGGACAAATCTAAAGGCCGAAGTCTGATAAATATAAACATAGTTTCAATTGAGTCTCGATGGCATGTCAGTTGGATGATTTTGGTAGTTATAGTCTGTAAAATGTAGGATGATCCTTGTGACAAACGGCACAGGGATCATCCTATATTTTACAGACTGTAGGTAGTCTGCTAACAGTTTGAAATATAGAAAATCAAAATTGCAATGGAATGACAAAAAAATAGCAGACTTGTTTCCCTGTATGTAAGTAGCAGCGTTGCCTGTGAACATAACACCTTGTACTGCGCTCGCCAATTCGCTTTTGAGTATGGCATATTCTCTCCAAATGGAGGCCCATGTCCAGCAGTGGACTGTTGGGGCTGTGGTAGTACATTACAAGAAGGTACTTACAGGCGGATAGGGGCAAGGTCCAGCCAATTTCCCCTGCTTCATAGCAGCCCCGAAGAAAGGGTCATCATGGATCAGCTTGCACCAGCCGAAGTGCATCTCTACGAAGCTGCGTTGGTAACGGTTACTCAAGAACTCGTGGAAATAAAAATCTACCTGTAATAAGGAACCAAATCCGGGTAAATTCGTCGTTTTAGTACAATAGTATACAGGGTGTAAGAGACGAAACGTTTGCAGGCGTGCTCAGATCATGAAACTGAAAAAAAAATCTATGGAGGCTATGTTGGTAAACGTAAAATGACATTCCATACAAAATTTCCGATCAGCTGAGTGACTTTGTATGGGAACTCGGAAAAAAAATTATGTTTCCCAACATAGCCGCCATAGAAATAAATGTTCAGTTTTATGGTCTAATCACGTCTGCAAAGTATTAGTTACACCGTATCTTACATCCTGTATAGTATTATATTTTATTCTGTGGTCGTAAAAGGGTCACACACTTAAAGCACAACGCTCCGCTAAAATAACGCATCGGTAACGCAGCGATCTGTCAGATCCATACTAGAAACGTCAATCCCTATACTAAAACCGCTCAACCGCTGTTGATGCATTCGTTAAAATAACGCAGCCTTAAAACATCCTTCAACACCGATTCAGCGATTTTAGTATGGGAATTGACATTTCAGATCGCTGCGTTAATAATGCGTTCTTTTAGTTTTATGCGCTCCGTTGTGCGTTAAGTATGCGATGTCCATGGGGCCACGGGTCGATCGGTGCGTCGGTAGCGCAGTGGCGGAGCAGTGGGACGGTACACCTCGTGTCCCAGCTTCGAACCCTGGTCGACCCTTGACATTTATTCAATTCGTTAATTACTACATAGTATAAAGCAAAGTCGCTTTTCGCGTCTGTCTCTATGTATGTGTGCTTAAATCTTTACAAGTACTCTATGGATTTTAATGCAAGATTTTTTAATAGATAGAGTGATTCAAGAAGAAGGTTTTTATGTACAATACTTGCCGGGAAAAATCCTTATTCCCACGGGAAAATGAGCTGCATCGGGCGCAGCCGCTTGTTTTATATAAGAGAATCTTACCGTTATGTTATTACCAAAATAGCCATGCTGATAGTATTCCAGATTAACATAGTAGACTGGATTCCTTCTGCCGTATCGCGATGTAGTGAAATTTATTTGAGACAGCCACTTCGCATTGATGAAGGTTAACCTCGGATGTTCTACGTTTATGTAAGTAATCTGCAATTAAATCAATATCTCACTTCAAATCAAATCAATTATTTGCTTTTCATATCACCGGGTCGTTGGACGACTCGGTGTCCTACACGAAAAGAGTAAGAGAGAATTACAGATAAAGAAAAAAAAAATACGTAGCATATAAAAGTTATTTATTCGACTTACTTTTTCAGCACTCAGCACTCTTAGTTCGCTATAAAATATCAAAGCAAAAATTGAACATGCTGCGCTCACCATTTTGTATGCGATTAAAATCTATTATACAAAATTCAAATAAATAATAATATACATATAACTTATAGAACTATAATTGCAAAATTTTTAATCTAAGTTATCTGTACCTATTTATCTTGTAATAAAAATTGGCAAGCACTATCGGAATTACATCAAATATAGGTAATGAAAAATGTTAGGCTCTCAACCTGCGATAATAAACACAAAAAACGATTGTCTGTAAAGTTAGTTTACTGACGATACTTGAACGTGACAACGTCATAAGAAAATACTGACGGAAATGTTTAAAAAATATATTTTATAGTTATTTGTTTGATAGATATAAGCACATGTATAATAATAACTAGTAACTAGCGTTAATATAATGAACTACGCTGCCGTATGCGGAGACCGATTGTTCCTCTTTGTCGCTTGTACAGAGCGCTCTCGTTTGCACTACAAGGTAACGCCTCAGCGGTAACGCCGCACGAGTCATGTTTTTAGTGCGCGCAGCTGGCTCCATCGAATTATAAGAAAAAAAATGCTGATATTTGGTTCTCCGACGTAGAACCCTACCATACTTTTGCTATAGAAACCAACTGCAAATCCAAAATTATGATATTGTATCCTGTACACTATAGTGGTTAACCCTCACTTATGATGTCAGTCAAAAATTACATACATACATACACATATCACGCCTCTATCCCTTGCGTGGCAGGCAGGCAGAGCGTTAACGGCCGTAAAAATACGATCGATATCGCCACGTCTGACAAATATTCAGGGCCCTTTTAGATGATTCGTGTATCAGTGTAGTGACAGGTTGTCAGCCTGTCGCCTAACATTGTAATACACTTGAAACCTTTGAGTACCTTATTCGCCTCTTACGAAACCCTCAGGAAGGAAATGGGGTGATGCTATTTTAAGCCGGCATCACACGGCGAATATTAAAACAACCAATAAGAACAGCAACCGGAAACTAAGAGGAAATCGAAGTTTAAACAACGGAAACGTAATCAGTAAATTGTTATTGAAAGCTTTTAATACTGATCGGCTCTTAACGGATGGGCGGAAACAAACAAACAAAGTTTTACATTCCGTTAGTAGCTATAATTACCATAAACATGCCTTTATTCCTTGCGGGGTAGATCGAGCGTTAACGGTTGTGAAAATACGGTCGTTATCGCACATCTGATACACCTAATTGAGATTGTCATTGTGTTGTCACTGAGAAAAATCGTGTACTTATCACTATACAGGATATAAAAATATTAGCTGGAAATATTTTAAGGGGTGAACCAGCTCATGAAACTGAACACCCTTCCCAAGATACATAGATCAATTATGAGATTTTTTTCAAACTATTTTTTTTTTCCCGTGAAACATAGATCAATATGAAAAAAAAATTCTGGAGCTCCCATAAATAATTACCCACCAACAAAGTCTATGGTCCGACCAAAGTGTATGGGAGGTCCAAAAAATTTTCGCTATGTCCTATGTTTCTTGGGGAAAGTTGTTCAGTTTCATGGGCTGATTCACCCTTTAAAATATTTGCAGCTAATATTTTCACATCGTGAGAGGGAGCCAGGTTGTCGTTTAAAACTTTAGTACCTATACACAAAATTCCCGAAACAACAATTACGACACCCACGGAAAAGAAATAGGGGGTTGCTGTTCTTACTGGCATTTTGTGCCTATAAAATTTTATTTAAGACTGCAGATACTACCAGGAACACATCAATAAGGGTCTACTTTCATTGTTACTTGTGTGTGGGTGGAATTTGACAAAAATTACAACCACATTTTCCAATCTTAACAAAGACTGACTAGTTAATTAGGTACATCTATGTGGAATATCAACACCAACCCTAAAGTCACAAAACAAACGTTACCGGAAAAACCAATAAGTGGCCATTAAACCTCGGGGTACCAAGGTTACAGAGAATAATTAAATATATCTCAGGTAATGGAAGTTCCATAGCGGTTAAGAGCAAGGCAAGTGATTCAGAAGGAACTGCATGAACAACGTGAATGAAGACCAACAAATTTTTATGCTATAAAAAAGATTCAAACCACGAAAACTGCAGGATTGTCATGTCATAATGTAGCGTTTAAACTTTGTAAACACAGTTAAACGTTGTCAAAATGTAGGTATTCAATAAGAAACGATTGTATTTTTTACTTGCCGCGAATGGTAAATACATATCACACCTTTTATCCCTTGCGGTGTAGGCAGTGCGTTAACAGCTGTAAAAATACGATCGCTATCGCCACGCCTGACAAATATTCAGGGCTCTTTTAGAAGATTCGTGTATCACTGTAATGAAAGGTTGTCAGCCTGTCAAAGTTTTAATACACATAAAACCCTCGAGTCCCTTAGTCTCATCTTACGACACCCACGGGAAGGAAATGGAGTGATGCTATTCCAAGCCGGCATCACACAGCTACAGTGAATACGGTACAACTAAATACGGTACATGAAATGCTATGTATACCAATTTTTTATATATTTAGACTTGAACAGTGCTTTTTAAATCTAAATCTGCATTTAACAACATTGTGCCGTGTATTCTTGCATTTTGCGCTAAAACTATGGCTAATTATGGCTTCAGTTTCTTGAAACAGTAGCTTCAGTTGAATAGTTTGGTTCTCTCTGCGACATTCTAGCTCTGAGTATTGTGATGCATAAAATTCCCGACACGCGTTCATATAACGGGTCAGGCGTGGCATAAGGTTCCTACTAATGGTATGGTACAAGTTACAAGTAAAAGGCTTTTTCCCGGTCCTAAAATGCATCAGCGTCATTGATGTGAATTTACCTACGCATTGGATAAGTTTTCCCATACAAATGACAGCTAGTTTTGCGGCCCTAATTGAAGCACCACCTACGACAGGACCGCGTACTTTCCTATTTGCTTTCCTTGACTGCCAGCGCCAAAATGGCGATTTTCAATGAGTGCCAACAATATTGTAGCAAAGGGCTTAAGCTTATCACTTGCTCCACCAGCAAATAAGCCGTCCAAGTTTAAGCAATCACCATGCAGCGCTATTAGCAAAGAATATAATAGGCAACAGATTCGTTCCATTTGCCCAGCGCTGATAAGTACTATAAAGTCGACTAAGTATTAATAAATAAATAAATATCATGGACAATTCACACAGCGCCATCTAGCCCCAAACTAAGCAAAGCTTGTACTATGGGAACTAGATAGCGGATACTAAGACATATATACTTTTTTTTGTAAATAAATACATATTATACATAGAAAACACCCAGACTCAACACAAATATTTGAAAATTGACTTAACCACGACCCTCGGCGTAGGAGGCAGGCATACTATCCGCTACGCCATCGGGACAGTCATTCATATTGTTGTCATTCTAAGCACATGTCGGGAAGGTGGTTCTTAATGGTTCCGAAGGATATTGTGTTCTTTTTTGTCAGTAATTTGAGCTAATACCTTTGAATCGGCTTAAGCTTATCACTTGCCCCGCCAGAAAATAAGACGTCCAAGATTCAGCAATCACCACGCAGCAGCGCTATTAGCAGAGGATATAATAGGCCACAGATTTATCCCACCTGCCTAGCTCTAAATAAATTCGACTAAGTGTTGTTGTCATTCTAAGCATTTCATGCCGGGAAAGTGGTTCTCAATGGTGCCGCAGAAAATTGTGTTTTTTTTGTCAGAAATTTGGGCATGTAGGTACTTTCGTAACGGTTTAAGCTTATCACTTGCCCCACAAGAAAATAAACCTTTGCTATTAGCAGAGGATATAATAGGCCACAGATTCACCTCACCTGTCCAGCGCTGATTACTATCCCATTCTGTATGAATGTGCTAATGTGAAGGCAAGGTACGGAATACTGATTTTGTTTTTCCCAAGAAGGTGAGGAACTGGGCGTTACACTGATCCGTGATTGATATTGAAGTTTAGCGATAGAGGCTACGTAATTCTTATGGCGTTTTCTTCTTAATATGGACACATTACTACCACATTATTTCATCATTGGCCTCATACCTCTGTGATATTCTACAGAATAATAATTACGTAGCCTCTATCGCTAAACTTCAATAACAATCATGGATCAATGTAACGCCCAGTTTCTCACCTTCTTGGTGATAGATTAATCAGTGTCTTAGGCAAGGCTTATCCGCATGACACGGATGAAGTTTCCTCACCACATTGCCTGGGACGCAATTTTGGTCGCAGAGTTGTCCAGGACCTGCGCCAACCTCTCGGCGTCTCTGGCTGACTCCACAGGAACGACGAGTCGATACGTGCGGAGCCAGGACGGCTGCAGGAGTCTAAGGACGATAGACCTCGACTCCATATTTAAACCCAGAACAGGGTCAGGCGCGTGTGACCACACTAATTAAGTATCTAAAAACTCCCCTGATTTTGTTCTCACTGCATCAAAGATCTTCCCGTGTCTTGTACAAAGGCAATACCATGTTCCGGTTTCTGATGATTGGCCCCCACTCGAGAACCTTCCGATGTGGCAATTCACGCACCTGGCCGTAGCACGGCTTTTTCAAAGGATTTTGCCCACTTTTGTTTGGATGCTCGTTTTCATTAGCTTGCTTCATCACTTGCAGGCCTCGCATCAAAGCCAAAGTTATATCATTATCAATAGTTAAATTTTATTACATACATACATACATACACAAATCACGCCTTTATCCCTAGTGGGGTAGGCAGAGCGTTAACGATCACAAAATTACGGTCGTTATCGCCACGTCTGACAAGTATTGAGGGCCTTTTTAGGCACTGTAGTGACAGGTTGTCAGCCTGTCGCCTAAAATTGTGATACACATGAAACCCTCGAGTCCCTTAGTTGCCTTTTACAACACCCGCGGGAAGATATGGGGTGATGCTATTCTAAGCCGGCATCACACGTTAAATTTTATTGCTTAAAAAATTTTGCAAAGTATTCTATCAGGGCAGAAGTTCTTTAATTATTGAAGATTTTTTTGTCTCTCTTTAGTGTATTTTGTTAAAAAAACATGACTCATGCGGCGTTACCTCGCCTGATGCGTTCCATTTAAGGCTTGAAGTGCAAGCAAGATCGCGGGAGGAGCGACAAAGAGGCACAATCCGCGCTCGGCAGCGTATAATAAAATTATAGACAAAATCAAACAGATAAAATTATAACTTTCTTTATAAAAATGCAACAATGCCGTCAGTATTTTCTTATGACGTTGTCTCTTTCAACTATACAGATACAGGGTGTAAAAAAAAATGCTGCAAATGTTTTAAGGTCGTTGTTGTTATGTCATTCTAAGCTGGTATCGCACAGCATTTTAACTATCGTCAGTAAAACGACTTCACAGACTATCGATTTTTTTCAACAACTTTACGACGCCGTAGCCGTTTGCTACGAACATACTTGATACTTTGCATTCACTTGCAGTATGTACTCTACCAAGTCATAACATTTACCCTACCAAATTACCATAAAAACCTTTTTAAATCAAAACACAAGAGCCATAATTCCCCTCTTAGCTAATTCCATTAAATTTTATGTAACTCAGTTGAATTATGGAAGCTAATCTCTTAATACCATTTACGGAAAAAATTGGTCAAGCGTGAGTTGAAAACGTTCGTTGGGGTTCCGTGCGTTGTAACTATCAGTTATTCTCTTTTCGTGCGGAACGCCAAGTCGTCCAACAACCCGATGATTAGTTATCGAAAACTATTTTATTTTGAGCAGATTTTTAAAAAATCAATTTTTATAAACAAAATTACTATAATAAAAACATTGAGATTCCGAGTCGAACCTTTTTTCGAAGCAGAGTTTTTTCAACCGCCTCTGACATGGTTGAGTAGACAATAACCGGAATCGACGGCTTAAAATGTCCTTTGAAGCACGCATACGTGCACTTCAAGTAAGCTTTTCCTCAAATTCCTGAATATCTTAGTATATCTATTATAGCCGTGTGGTGCCGGCAGAGTAAAAAATAGCACCCCTTCTTCTCTTCCCGTAGGGGTCGTAAGAAGCGATCGAAGGATTAACCAGACCATAGACCGGTCCTGGAGAAGGACAACTCCACACTAAACCCGGGACGGGGTCTCCATCTGGTGCGTGTGACAGAAGTCTAACGTGCAGCCTGCAGCCAACCTGGCTCCGCACGTATCGACTCGTCGTTCCTTTGGAGTCAGCTTATTCAGCGTGTAAAACAATATAGCTGCAAATATTTTAGGGATGAACCAGTCCATGAAACTGAACAACTTTTCTCAAGGAACAGGTTGAAATATGAAAAAAAAATTTGGACCTGCCACACAAAATGTAGCAGCCGAGCGAGTCAACGGGGAGGCCCAAAAAATTATTTAAGAATTCGACCTATGTTTTTTCTGGAAAGTTGTTCAGTTTCATGGGCTGATTCAACCCTTAAAATATTATTAGCAGCTTACTTTTTTTACACCCTGTATAGCCACAAAAAGTCTTGCCTCAGACACTGATAAAATCGTCAGTCACGGTCGTATGAGGCTAATAATGATACCTACCTATTAGGAAATGATAAGTAGTAAAACTAAATTAACCAAACTGCAGCTTAGAGTTGAAACTTTTAAACAGGTCAACAACAAGAATAAACAGAGAAGTAGTTATCTGGAACAAAAGTTTTCACTTGCAAAGTTTATTTTTCAGTTGCTAACTTAATCAGAGGACGAACGACAGGGTTTCACCTCGCTAATAGCACAGTTGCAACGCGACCTGGTACTTTCATGCAGTAGGGTTCATATTCATTTTTAAATTTCTACTTATACAAAGTAGGTAACTAGGCGAGGAACACACTTGACGCACGACGGAGCGCGAAAATATCGCAGCGGTCTATCAGATCCATACTAAAAACGTCACTCCCCATACTAAAACCGCACTCGACGGATGACACTGCGATAGCGCTGCGTCAACAGCGGCTGAGCGGTTTTAGTATAGGGATTGACATTTTTAGTACTGATCTGACAGACTGCTGCGATATTTTTGTGCTCCGTCGTACGTCAAGTGTGTTCCTCGCCCAGACCAAACATGTCATGCGCGCGCAGCTAGTACACTTCTCATCAAAAATCCGGGACACCTTGCAAGTTCATCTTTCCTACGAATCATATTATTTAAAAAGTGTGTTTATTTTGGAATAAATCAATAATATCGTGTAATAGTGAATAAAATGAGGTTTATAAGTCGTCATGACAAGACCCCAATATCGAAATAGTTTTTAATAGGTTTCTTGTTGCATCAAATTATAAAACGAAAGTGTCTCGATTTCTCTGTTGTTACTTATACTTATAATTATAACAATTTTTGTTCTTTTTTTGAACCCACAATCGCTGAAACGAATAGTCTTGAAAAAAATAGTTGGACCTACTACCTGAACTAAGTACCATAAGCAAATTTTGCTGGTTTCGGTTTTTGGGAAACTGAACACGACTTCTTCCTACGAAACAAAAATTAATTTGCACTACCACCACAAACAAAAATAGGTTATCTTATCTAAGAGCGATCTGCTTTGAACGGTTGGTAAAATCAATAACAAAAAACAAATAAGAACTCATTAAAAACTATTCATAACACATACATACAAAAATCACGCCTATATCCCTGGCGGTTTAGACAGAGTGTTAACGACCACAAAATTACGGTCATTATCGCCACGACTGAAAATATTTGAGGGTCGTTTCAGAATTGCAGATAATTCGATAAAGTAATCATAAAATATTTATAATCAATTTTATCACCAAACAATTTGTGTAGGTATACGTTTAAGGGTCAGTTCGCACCGAGACGCGACGCGACGCGACGCTACGCGCACATTTTTCATAGAGCGACTCAGAATATACTTTATTCACTACACGAAAAGATACACATTACATTGTGAGAATTCAGATTACGTTGCACCACGCAGCACTGCGCCTCGAGGTGCCTCGCGGCGTAGCGCGACGTATCGTGACGCAGCGGTGCATCGCCGGTACAGCGAGGCGTCGTCCTGTTACGATTTTAAGATGCGCCTCGCGACGTTGCGATGCGTCTCGCGACGAAGCGCGGCGTAGCGCGAAATCATTGGCCTCTTTGAGTATCGTCGCGTCGCGTGGCGTCTCAGCGTGTGGATTGACCCTAATGCGCCTTCCAATAAAATTTCAGAATGCTCATACTGTTTTGAAAATAACTGCACATTTTCAACGGCGGTAACAGGATTTCCGTCCTCTAAAATAGCGAACTAGACTAAGTACGTTGAACAAACCGGACGGAACCCTAAAAGCGTAAAATATTTTCATAAGGCCACATAATCCGTAGCGGATGCAAACTATGGGATTTTGTGGGCAAAAGGGAGAGCAATAATAACCTTTTACTGGTTCCCTATAAAAACGTATGGTCGTGTACTTACATTGATCCAAATCATGGAGGGTAGGGGTACTTACTTCAATTTTGATGTAAAGATTTTAATACATACATACATAAATTACGCCTCTTTCCCGTTGGTATGATAAGATTACTGTACCTTAGGCAGGGGTAGGCAGAGACTTTTCCATCCACTAACTACGATCCTGGCATACTTCTTTCGATTCTTCTACATTCATCAGTCTTTTCATGCACGTTCGTCGGTTTAGGGTACTTCTGACCTGACCTTTTTTCAAAAAATCCCCGATTTGGTCCAGATAGGTTCTTCGCGGCCTTCCGCTTCCAAATAATTTCCCCTTCTAACTTAGATTTTCAAGTTCGTTTTTAATGTACTGGTTTAGATACCAATTGTACGGTAACCTTATCATTACTTTACCCATTTTATTAAATTAGGTACACATAAATTTTTGCAAAATTAACAGTTATGCTTATTAGTAAAACAACTTAAGTAAGTTGTAAAGTATCCTACGGAAGGCCTTGTAAACAAATACGTACTTAAAAGCCATCACATCCAAGCCAAGCCATTTGTCAGATGTGGCGCTAGAGATCGTATTTTAAGGCGCTCTGCCTACCCTGCTAGAGATTGAGGCGTGGTATGTGTAAATATGTATGTGTGTGATTGTATGTCCATCAGCCTATAGCAGTCCACTGCTGGACGTAGGTGTCCCCCAGGGTACGCCACAAGGCCTGATCTTCTATTTTCGCCATCCAGTCACTACCAGCCGTTCTCTTTAAGTCATTGGTCTATCTGGCCAAGGTACGACTTGTGTGTATGAAAGAAAGCCTTAGCTTCCGACACCAGCTCCTTTCCTTTATTCATACTTAGTCAGCATTTAAGCTGAAACAAAAAAAGAGAAAAGGCCCAGATTATTTCATCTTAATTTCGAATCATCAGGCATGCAAGTGACCATACTACAACTATTTAGGATATAGGAGTTCAAATCCTGACTAACTATTCAAGGATTACCTTAATTAGGTACAATCGGCTTATCGTAGAGGACGAAACTCCGATGCCTTGTAGATCTGCATTCAAGAGTTCATCTGAACTGAACTCTATTTTATCCTTTACTGATCTCTGTCCTGTGCAATCTCCTGCCACACCAGCTGTTCAAAAATAACAAGATCAAAATATTATCTGGTAAGATAAACCTTCACCTTCACAAGCTGACTAAAGAAATATAGGTACAAAACGATCGAACAACCTTTACTGTTCTCTTTCTAATACTTAACTGTTTACGTGACGACCGATGTGGCGCA
Source organism: Keiferia lycopersicella (assembly GCA_029255805.1). Lineage (NCBI taxonomy): Eukaryota > Metazoa > Arthropoda > Insecta > Lepidoptera > Gelechiidae > Keiferia > Keiferia lycopersicella. The sequence goes on from JARACZ010000024.1 coordinate 3,450,147, forward strand.
GTGGTAGTGCGACTGCCTTTGACGCAGAAGGTTCCGGGTTCAATTCTCGGTGGGTCACTCACAAAGTTAATATTTAACAATTTGTGAATCTGTTCCCAGTCTGGCTACGACATTGCGGGCTGAACCACCCGATTGTTCGTAAGTAAGATGGTTTCGTGTTTCGGATGGCACGTTGAGTCATAGGTCCCGGTTGCTGTCTATGAACACTTGGACGGCAGTCGTTACACAACCACGTCAGAAGCCTGCTACTTGTAGAAGGCGGTTAAAAAATTCTGACGCTATGGTTCATCGGGTCGATGGACGACTTAGAGTCCGACACGAAAAGAGAACTTATTACCTGTAACAGTTACCGAAATAACATTTGGTTCCTAATGTGTAGCATCTCTGCCATATCTGTAGGTATTATTGTTTAAGGTTTTATGAATTTTGGGCTAGCACAGATGTCGCGTCCCAAAAACGGTATTATTAAATTCAGACGGAGTTTTAGTTGCGTATATGAAGGAAACTAATAGGATATACTTTCAGGGTAACTTTATTAGGGTATCCTATTAGAATTCAAGAAACCGCGGATGTCATTATTCGTGAAGTTTATGATGTTTTCTGTGGCTCAAGGATCTTTAAACCGGGGTCTTGTTGGGCTTAGATGATATTTGTTGTGCATACATACATATATCACGCCTTTATTCCTTGCGGGGTAGGCAAAGCGTTAACGGCAGTAAGAATACGGTCGCTATCGCCACGTCTGACATTTTTCGGATTGTTTTCCAAGGTTGTTTTAGAAAACATGTGTATCACTATAGTGACAGGTTGTCAGCCTGTCGCGTAAAAATTGTAATACACCAATACCCTCGAGTCCCTTAGTCGCCTCTTACGACACCCGCGGGAAGGATAAGGGGTGATGCTATTCTAAGCCGGCACCACACGGCAGCATGGCATATTTGCTGTGGGCGTGCGTAATATCCTACTAATATTATAAATATGAAAGTTTGTATGTTTATTTGTTATTTCATTGTTACTCCTTCTCACTAAAACTACTGAACCGATGTTAATGAAATTTAGCACACAGATGTAAGGAAACTTGGACAATACATAGGACAGTGTTGTTATTCCGAAAAAATGATCGTGTGGGATGCTACGGGATTAAAACTGACTTACATACGGGTCGTGGGCGGCCACTAGTAATAAATAAGTTTTAATATTTTTTTATAAAAATTACATCGCCAACATAATACAAACATTCGAGTTGTATCTTATATACAAAGACTTGTGGTCATGTTTGCTCTCAGTGTGACTGAGAATCGCCTTCTCCTGTGGCTAGTTTTGAATAAAAAAAATTAACAACCCTTCTGCTAGACAAACTAATTAGTTAATAATTAGCCAATTAGTTAAAAGCCTTTTCCATCTGGGATTCTGCGGCTTAATCTTTATCGATAAACACAGGTTCAAATCCCGCTTGCGCTAGAAAATTTCCCAGGTTCCTCAAATTCTCGTAGTTGCCAGCTTTGCTTAAATCAGATCTAGTGGAAGTGACCCACTCTGATCTTCAATTAATAATTAATGGAGCTTGGCTGCTAAGAGCAAGGTCGGCAGTCGTGACCTTTAGACTTTGGCCTAATTTTCAAACAAAGTGCTTCATTAATTCACTTCCGAGTGGCAGTTTTGGCTAAGTAAACCGAGAAGTCGAATGGGTGACTAGAATGAACATTCCTTGTCAAATACACCTTGTACTGCGCTTGCCAATCCGGTGTCAAAACGGATGAATCACTATATAGTATAAAGAAAAGTAGCTTTTCGCGTCTGTATGTATATATATATGTATTTTTGCTTAAATCTTTAAAACTATACAACGGATTTTGATGCGGTTTTTTTAATAGAAAGTTTTTTATTAGATAGAGTGATTCAAGGGAGGTTTTTACGTATAGGTAATACTTGGTGGAAAACATCTTATTCCCACGGGAAAATGAGTAGCAGCGGGCAGGCCCTGTAGTTAGATAGATGTAAAGGAGGAAAAAGCTTTTATGGATCCATTATTAGAGTCATCCATTGGATCCAAGTGGACGGAGGAAAATTAATATCATAATTTTATTCGTTGGCCGATTATTTTTTTTCTTTATTATTATGTAAAAAGTGCCGTTCCTCATTCATTTCATTAGTAGCGGTGTATTACTGTGTCCTCACAAAACTGGTTTGCAAAATTAGCCTTCTAAAAATACACAGTCTTTTACAAAATAAACACGATATTTCATAAAACCTGCGTTGTATATTTGGCTGACACGCGGTCAAGCCACAGTAAGCTGAGCAAGCAAGCAGTCGCAGTCTCAACTGATCCCCTCTCTCGTGGTGTGGGACACTGAGTCGCCCAACGGCCCAATGAACCCAAGCGTCAGAATTTTTCAACCGCGCTTCTGACATTGTGTAACGACCGCCGTTTAAGTAATCATAGCCAGCAACCGGGACCTCCGGCTAACGTGCCATCCGAAACATGGAAGCATCTTTCTTACGGTCAATCGGGTGGTTCAGTCCGCTATGTCCTAACCAGACTGAACTTAGCTGATCCTTATCTAAACAAATACATAGCACGTCTTTATTCCTTGCAGGGTAAACAGTAACTTTGATCCATGTATCACAGTAGTGACAGATTGTCAGCCTGTCTCATAGTCTGCTCCGATACCAGAAGTTGAGCTATCGTTCTTTTACTCTTCGATCATCGTTCTCCTTACCTTATCCCATTTCTCTGTCGGGTCAGGTACCTAACCTAGGGGGTTTGACGTAAAACAAAGTTTTTATCTACACAGAGTGACTGCCATCGTCATCTGCAAGGCTAAAATATCATCTGAATTCAAATTTTATTTGGATGTTCTTCCTTCACAGTAAGAGCAGTCGGTAACTGTACGTGAGTAAAAACACATTGGTACATGGCGGAGATCGAACATGAGTCTCAGAATTGTAAGACCGGTGTCCTTACCACTTGGCCACCGACACTTAAACTAATTTCAGAGAGTACTTTTGTTATTTCCGTGTGATGCCGGCATAGAATAGCATCACCCCAACATAACATAGCGTTGTAAGAGGCAACTATGGGACTCGAGGGTTTCATGTGTATTACCACGTATTACAACTTTAGGCGACAGGCTGACAACCTGTCACTACGGTGATACACGAATCATCTGAACGGGCCCTCAATACTTGTCAGACGTGGCGAGAACAACTGACAAGTATTTTACGATCGTTACCGCTCTGCCTGCCCCGCAAGGGATAAAGGCGTGGTTTGTGTATGTACTTTTGTTATTTTCTTACTGTGACAAAATACGCCTGCGAGTTTCCGCAGAGCAAATGCGGAGTTGCGCGTAAGTTCTATAAATATTTGAGTTTCGTGTTTGCCGAACGTTTGCTTTGGACGACATTTTACCTTTCATGTGCATAAAAAAGAGGGTGATAATAATTTACAAAATGTAATAAATGGCATATTTCGTGGTGTGGTAGCGGCGAAGACTGCTAGCGCCAAAAGTTCAATTAGACTTTTGTGAGAAACGATTTAAATCAGTGGTTGAGGCTAAACTTTTGCTTCTTCTTCTTTTCGTGTGGGACACTGAGTCGTCCAACGACCCGATGAACCCTAGTGTCAGAATTTTTCAACCGCCTACTACACGTAGCAGGCTCCTGACATGGTTGTGTAACGACCGCCATCTAAGTGATCATAGACAGCAACCGGGACTAACATGTCATCCAAAACACGGAACCATCTTACTTACGGACAATCGGGTGGTTCAGCCTGCAATGTCCTAACCAGACTGGGAACAAATTCACAAACTTTTGCTGGCTATACGGGTCTAAAAAATGTAGCAGCCGAGCGAGTCAACCTTCATGGAAGGTCCAAATTTTTTTTCATATTTCGACCTATATTTCTTGGGGAAAGTTGTTCAATTTCATTGGCTGATTCACCCCTTAAAATATTTGCAGCTAATATTTTTACACCTTATATGTATTAGCCGACTCCACAGACACAGTTTTAGTACCTACTATTTTGGTAAATGGTAAAACGTAAGTCCGTATTTATAAACCTCACTGAACTCTAAGATCGATCTCAAGACCGATTTTGACCAATACTTGTTACACAGGGTGTTAGGAAAAGTACTGACTTTCTTTCAAGGGGTGAACCAGCCCATGAAACTGAACAACTCACCTCCTCACATACAATCTGACTTAGCCGGATAGTACATTTTGCATGGAAGGTCCAAATTGTGAAATTTTCTATTTGTCTCTCTCGAACGGGGGTTTAAAAGGAACTGTCAAATAAGATTTTTTTTTAATTTATGGAGCACTAGTGGCCCGCCCAGCGGCTCCACCCGATGTGACACTATTTTCCCGTGTGAACTTGTTGTTTTTCCGGCAAGTATTATACACATAAACCTTCCTTTTCAATCACTCTATTTAATATAGAACACTGCATCAAAATCCGTTGTGTAGTTCTAAAGATCTAAACATACATACAGACAGACGCGAAAAGCGACTTTGCTTTATACTATGTAGTGATTCACGAACGCACTACAGGGGATACCGAGCATTTTTCGCCCTAGAAGGCATATTTTTAGTTTTCCGTTCAGAGGTGCGAAGAGTCCCAAATTTAGTAGTAGTACTTAGACTCCATTGAAAAACGCGCCAAGAAGCTCATAGCAGACGAAGCACTGGTTGAGGCTAAGTTGCAGAGCCTTGAACATCGTCGTAAAGTAGCATGCATGTCGGTATTCTATAGGATACATTTCGGAGAGTGTGCTCAATCACTCCACGACCTGATACCCCCTTCCCCATTCCATCTCCGGGGATCGAGGCGCCGACTGGGGTTCCACCCTTATGTTGTAGATATACCTCTAATCCGCACTAAGCGTTTCGCTTCAACTTTTATCATACGTACGGCTAAAGAGTGGAATTCCCTGCCGGCGGATCTTTTTCCGGAACAATATAACTTGGGCCTTTTTAAGGCAAGAGTGAATAGGCATTATCTAGGCAAGCATGTACCATCTTCGTCTGCATCTCCACTTACCACCAGGTGAGATGGCAGACAAATGCGGGCCTATTACATAAAAAAAAAAATAGTTAGCAAAATGGTGGTTCTATGTAACGGTATTATCGGGACAGCCCATTACGGTATTGTGGGAACAAAATTGCCGCTCATTTAGACCGCAAACAGGGTACTAAATTGTGAAAGACTTAATTTGGTTTCAACAGTATGGAACGTATGGAAAATTCAAAAAAGACTAATAGATACAAACTACATGAAAGCATGCATTTGGTGTGCAAGAAGCAGAGTTTTGGTTCAAATTAGAAAAAAAACTTGTGATGAAAAAAAGTCATTTTGAGAATCCTACTTGTTTGTATATTTGTTTGTCTGTTTGTTTCTTACTCCTTCACGCTAAGACTACTCAACTGCTTGTAATGTTTGGCACACAGATAGATAACTTAGATTAACACGAAGGGCAGTTGTTATCCCGAAAAAATGTTGCTAGGAGATTAAAACCGACTTCCACGCGGGAGTAGCGTAAATAAATACAAGTAGAAATAATACCCTCTTTTTTAAAGTCGGTAAAAGAAACTACATCCAAGTAGGTGCCATCTTCAATTTCACGAAGGAAATTGAATTTCCGTAAAATTCTTGCGATTGTCTCAGATTTTGTCGCATTTCGTCGTTTTGCCGTCCCGGAATGATTTATTTCTAACTTTATTATGAAATTACTCCAAATAAGATTTATTTAGCGAATGGCTATCAAAATGGAGGAATAAATTGCGTTAGTTACTACTAATATAGCTATAAGTAAAGTAGCTAATATACTACCAAATTGTAGCGTTTTGCTACGCCGCATTTTTGTAGCGGTCGTAAAATCATATTTTGCTTTATTACCTTTGTAGTTAGATCAGTTCCGTATAAAGAAAAAATTTTCGTGACCACCAGAACAACAAGAGATTTTTTTAAAACAAGTTGGATGGCGGCCATCCTTAAAACCTGCCCCAAAAAATTATTTGATCCTCCCATAGATATTGACTTGGTCGGTTAGTCATTTTGTTTTTATTTATATTTTTTTTTTTATATTTCGAACTAATATGTTCTTTGAAGAAAGTTGTTCAGTTTCATGGGTTGGCACTTAAAATATTTTCAGCTAATTTATTTACACCTGTATAAAACAATTTTTGCCTTGCAACCTTGTAGCTAGACGGTGAAATACTAGGAAGAAAATTCACAGTACGGTCAACAAAAGAAAAGCGTAAGCAGCTCAACTCGAAGTCACTCGAAACGAAGTTCCACCAACAATCGCTTTGTAGCACAGAACCAAAAACAGGTCTAGCTGGATAGAAACGACAGCGATATTTCATCATTCTCCTTGACTTATCCCGTTTTCTCTAAGCGTCGTCGGCTACCTAACCAAGGCGATTTGACGTAGAACCTAGTTTTTACACAGAGCGAGTGCCATCTGACCTCTGCAACACGAAGGCTAACCTGGCCCGAATCATAGGTTAAGTCGCATTCGAATATCATCTGAATTCAAGTTTTATTTGAATGCGGGTTTCATCACGATGTTTTAGTTTAGCATTCGGCAAATGTACGTGAGTAAAAACGCATTGGTACATGGCGGGGATCGAACTCGAACTCGGACTCTTACTTGATGTCATTAGAGACTGTGCTTATACTAATAGCAACAATCTGGAGTTTAATTCTATTTCGATAAATTACTTTTTCATCGAGTTTAAACAGTGAGGACTGTACTTAGCTAAGGGAGACCTAAATTAAATATCTAATTAAAACAAACAGATACAAATTTCAATTTTATATTTTGCACTTTTTTGTTTTTTTGGCCGTTTTGTTTTGTTTAACGCACCACTAGATGCCACTTCTACCAGTTTTCAGTATTCTGTGAAAGTCAAGGGGTGTTCAAAAAATGCGAACGGTGCAGAATTAATCAATGTTTGCTCGCAAGTTTCGATCACACTATTCCATTAGACGACGGTTCTCAAAAATTGTTTGCATTAGACTAGGCGATAGCGCTCAAAAGTGATTTCAAAACAAAATTTCTCAACGTGTTTGTAAACTCAGCAGACACCTTATGAATACGGGGTAGGTTGATCCCATGCTGATCAGAGTTGATAAATGCACTCTGTCAAACGTCCGACCAAAACCCAAACTTATTTTAACTGTAAGTATTGAAAGTTGTTGGTTGGGTTTGTGTGAGATGCAGAAATCACATAGCATTACTCGACGTGGGATACCAATGAAAAAATAAAAAAACGTTTTTCTGTAAAGCCGGTTTACTGACGATACATAAACGTGATAACGACTTACGAAAATACTGATAGAATGTTTGCATTTTCAAAAGAAAATTTAAATTAATTTGATTGATATATGTACCTACGCTGCCGATGCGGAGGCGGATTGTGCCTCATTGTCACTCGTTCCACCTTCTCACTTTTATTTCAAGCTTTGAATGGAACGCCTCAAAGAGAGGTAACGCCTCAGAGCAAGGTAAAGCCGCATTAGTCATGTTTTTTTGTGCGTGCAGCCGGCTCTATTGAATTATTACACGGTGAAAAAAAAAACTACTTTGAAAATTAGGCGCTACCTCTCAACCTAGGATGAATACTTGCTACTCAGAAGATCTCGACTAAAAGCTCAACTATTGTACGACTGTTTCGATCCAGCCTGTTGAATATGAAATGAAGAAAGGCTTCTTTACTTGAAATCTATGAAAGGAGAATTCCCATACATGGGCTTACAATGTGTCTTGCGTCACAAAACAAATGCAATATAAAATATCGTGAAGTTAAATAAAAAATAACAAAGTTAGTTGCTGCACAAAATAGAGAAACTGAAATTTAAAATATCTACCGTTATCAATTTAATTTAGATAACGAATGTAGAACGAAATACACTAAAGAGAGCAGAATAACAAATTTTGTTTCTTTGGATGCCCAACTTTAAAATTCAATAACTTCAGAACTTCTATCCAGATTAAAATATTTTATAAATTTCTAATTTAAAATGATAAGCAATAATAAATCTTTACAGTTGTATAACTTTGGATTTGATGTGAGGCCTAACAGGACGAGCATCCAAACAAGACTAGTCATGTCATGATCCTTTAACATGTTCAGTACCACATATATAGGGTGACCGGTAAATTGATGCATTCCTTTCAAGGGATGAACCAGCTCATGAAACTGAACAACTTTCCCCATGGAACATAGGTCGAAATATGAAAAAAGATTTTGGTCCTCCCATACAAATTGACTTACTCGGTCGGTAATTTTGTATGGGTGGGCCAAATTTTTTTTTCAATTTTTCGACCTATGTTCCATGGGAAAAGTTGTTCAGTTTCATGAGCTGGTTCACCCCTTGAAAGGAATGTATCATTTTACCGGTCACCCTGTATGTATAATATTCTTTATTGTACAATTAAAATTAAATGTGAACTTAGAAACTAGATTACAATAGGTGAACTTATCTCTTTAAAGAGATCTCTTTCAGTCAACCTATACATTAGAATTAGATATATGAATGTAGACGAGAACAAGACTGCACACATACACCATAACATATGAACACAAATAAATATTAGATATGTACTACACAAATAACTACCTAACCTACCTATATACATACATAATTATATTAATCTATTTGTGATAATAAGTGCTCTTTCACTCTTTGGAAGCTTGTTCCAAAGTTGAGTAGCTCTAACCGTAAAGGATTTGAAGAAGAATGTGGTATTGGACCTGGGGCACTCAAGTACCTTACTGATATATGAGCGCCTGGACCGGGTGTCGGGAGGTAAGGGATGGAAACGGGAGCGGAGATAATTAGGAGAGGAGGGGTCTTTAAGGATTTTGTAGAGAACATATAAAAAGGCAAAGTTAAAAACGATATGAATACTAAAAAAAAAGTTTTAATTACATAAAAACTTAAAAATATATAAATGCGATTTGTATTTTTTTTATTTCATAAAACATGCATACCAACTTCATTATTCGAAAAATATTATCAGGATTAAGTAGGTACAGAGAATAAGTATGTATTAAAAAAATTACTAAAAATGTCAACAATAAAAAAAAATTGAATACCTTTAAAAAACATTCATAGACAAAAAAAAAATCTGTTAACGCGTGTTCCATCACATAATACATTTTGGTCCTTATCCAAAAAAAAGATAAGTATCGTTTTTTGTACACAATTTAAATTGAAGCTAAGAGGCTGAATGTGATATTGCCGCACATTTTTTAAATATATTAAATGGAACGTAAGCAAATCCAACGTATCCTACTTGCGTATTTTCAAAATTTATGACGACGATTTATGATGTTTCCTCTTTGATTTGAAAGGATTACCCATCTCAGTCTTAGTAGCCTCAGCCAAAACGCCAATTTCTGGGCTTGTTCACATGGGAAGGCCTTAACTTCGTCTTCTTCCAATATTGTTCGACCACAAATTGGTCCATTTTTGGCTCCTGCCATAATGGACTATTCCTTGTCACTTGCACACTATGTTAGTCTATACGCGTGTAAAAAAATTAGCTGCAAATATTTTAGAGGATGAACCAGCCCATGAAACTGAACAACTTTCCCATAGGAACATAGAGGCCGAAATATGAAAAAAATTTTTGGACTTCCCATACAAAATTACAGGCCACCAAAGTCAATTTATATGAGAGGTCCAAAAAAATATTTCGACCTGTTTCTTAGGGAAAGTTGTTCAGTTTCATGGGCCGATTCACCCCTTAAAATATTTGCAGCTTGTATTTTTACACCTTATACATACCAAGTACATTATTAGCTTCAATTTTTATTAGTATAAGGGAGCCAGTCCTGGTCTTTGGGTGGTAGTGGTTGCCGAGGGACGTTATTTGGCCTGATTGGTATTTTACCCTTATATTCATCCCATTGCATTGCGTACGAGTTCACCACAATAGCGAAATATATCAAAACTGGAATAAAAATAAAACTTATTTATATGCCGTATGGTGCCGGCATCACACGGCAAAGATTTGACCTTAAGGCTTAGCTAAAAGACAAGTGAGGGGTGGACATTAGTAATTCGCATCCCGGTTGTATCATATAGGGGTTGGTCAAACCCCCCTCCCCCCGACATCCCTTCCCCCTGCGGAGATGTCTAGTTTTTTATACGTGTTTGAAATATCGAGTTTGCAGGTCGTTAGTATAGCCTAGAAACGACACAGGGCACGAAACATAATCTCAAAATTTGTGAAAATTTGGCAAGGATTTCCGCACTTTTTTCCGCATGGGACTCCCCTAAGCCTCCTCGACCGCCCCACACTAAAAAACATAAAAATCTAGGTGCGAATCACTAATGCAACCCCTAGTGAGCTCCATAGTAAGGAAACTGTAAGCTCTAGCAAAATTTTATGAATACATATAATCACAGAGGGGTAGGCAGAGACTACATCCTTCACACACACACATCACACATCGCTTCCTCAATATTCATCAGCCTTTTCATACGTATGCTCGTCGGTTCAGGGTACTCTTCACCAGAGGTACGTTCGTCTAGGTTTTTCCCTTCGAACGTTTCCATTCACACGCGCCATATATACTATACTATATATAGGGTGACCGGTAAATTGATGCATTCCTTTCAAGGGATGAACCAGCTCATGAAACTGAACAACTTTCCCCATGGAACATAGGTCGAAATATGAAAAAAAATTTTGGTAATCCCATACGAATTGACATAGTCGGTCGGTAATTTTGTATGGGTGGGCCAAATTTTTTTTTCATTTTTGACCTATGTTCCATGGGGAAAGTTGTTCAGTTACATGAGCTGGTTCATCCCTTGAAAGGAATGCATCAATTTACCGGTCACCCTGTATATAAGGTCCCATTTTATTAAGTACAAATATTAAATGGCATGTTCAGAAATATTATTAAAGATGTTTTATGTAAAAACAAAAAGAAAATACACGCTAGTTTTCAAAATAAACGCTAAAAACTTATTCACCAAAAAAAAAAAAAAGTGAACGACCTGTACACAGCCTGCGTAGTCCACCCACGTGGACTATTTTACTACGATTTCACTGTCATATATTTGACATCAGCACATTTTATGATAGGAATGGATTGTAGGAGGTGGAGCGATGTACCGCCGCCATGATGAAAATTTTATCAATGGGATCATACATAGGATGCTACTTATAAATTCGATTTAATTTGTTTGAAAAATTATAAAAAAAAACTAGCGTATACATTTTTTTGTTTTTTACATAAAACACCTTTAATTATATTTCTGAACTTACCCTTAAAATATTTGTACTTAATATTACAGACTATGCTATATTTTATTCTATGTAGTGATTTAAGGGTTGTACGAACATGCCGCAGATGTTATTGTCCAAAAAACACCTATAAATGCCACAAATGTTAGATCAGTAAATTTTCCATTGCGTCGTTCACATTTAAATTTATCGAGAGCTAACTTAATAAAATGCATGGTTTCAACTAATGCCTCCACCAATGCAAGAAAAAACACAGATAAAACAAATGGTTTAACAATAAGCCTGTTCTGAAACAAAAAAATATTAATATTTATTAAGAATACTTACAAATTGGGCAGAGAATTTTTTAGAGAGGTTATAAAGAACATTAATTTTTACAAACATATTATTAGCATGAGGTGTATAAATCTTCTTCTTTTCGTGTGAGACACCGAGTCGTCCACCCAGTGAACCCTAGTGTCAGAATTCTTCAACCGCCTTCTACAAGTAGCAGGCTTCTGACACGGTTGTGTAACGACCGCCGTCTAAGTAATCATAGGCAGCAACCGAGACCTACGGTTTAACGTGCCATCCGAATCACGGAACCATCTTACTTACGGACAATCGGGTGGTTCAGCCCGCAATGTCCTAACCAGACTGGGAACAAATATCAAGTTTGTGAGTGACCCACTGAGAATCGAACCCGGAACCTTCTGCGTCAAAGGCAGTCGCACTACCATTGCGCCCCATCGGTCGTCGGTGTATAAATAAATTGGTCCGAAACATTACATACTGTTTAAAAAGAATACTCACAATCATTACGCTGAAACCCAGTAACAAAGTGGCAACGAAAACGAGCACTCCGGCTACACAACACACGGCTTCGAATATGTGTATACAAAGACCGAACCCAGTACTACCCCGTAGATTCTCGCAGAAAGGAAACATAATACGAATAGATGCAAAAATTGCACGTATCTGAAAACAAATTCACATATATACATACAAATATCACGCCTTGATCCCTTACGGGGTAGGCAGAGCGCTAACGGCCGCAAAAATACGGTCGCTGTCACCACGTTTGACAAATATATAGTGCCGTTTGAGATCATTTTGTGTATCACTATAGTGGGTTGTCAGCCTGTCGCCTAAAAGTTGTAATACACCTGAAACCCTCAAGACCCTCAGTCGCCTCTTACGACACCCAAAGGTAGGAAATGGGGTGATGCTATTCTAAGCCGGCATCACACGGCACAAAAACACATAAAACTAAAACCAGTCTTCACAGAGACGTCTTCTACTCGGCTGATGATGATGAGAATAATAAAATGGATTAATTTATAGGAACAAAGGCAGAAGACTCACAGCAGAGTATATCGTAATAAGAATCACAGCAAGTCTCAAATTGTATAAAAAAAAACAGCAGTTGTTTACATACGGCAAGAAGTTAAACGCACTTGCCATATTGGATACAAATAAAAAAAATCTCAAAACAGTGCAGTAAAAATATCAATGTAATTATAACTGCAAAGTGTCATACACCATAATGACATGCGCGCGCACTCCCGAATGACATCTTTTTTATCTGTGTAGATCACTGATCTAGTATATTCTATGGCACAGAGGTCAATGGTGCACATGGTACACAATAATACCAACCGACACAGTCTGGCACAATATGCAATAAAAATAAATCAAAATGAACAACAAGATGTGAAGCAAAAATTTCGAGCCGTGACGGAGATTAATAGTATTAACGGGATTATCACCACGATTTTTACCTCGATATTTCGAAGCGTTCACGCTCCATGTTCACGGAGTAGACTGTTTTGGCGAATGTTGTCATCTTGCTGAGGGCAAACAAACATATCAGTCTACCCTCTTTCTGATACGTCGACTGTTGCTCGTACTACTACTTTTGCCAGTCACTAATTTCTCACGACACACTTTACAGCATCCACCCGCGAATTTGAAACCAGGCCTTTGTTCCTTTGTTCTGTTTTAAAAACATATATATGACTGATATTGTTTAGGTCTTGCAGCGTTGGCCTAGCTACCAGAGCACTTACCTCAATAATCTATGGTACCAGAGCTACCTCACCAGCGCAGCGAGGACCTTCCTACCAGTACCAGAGCTACTTTATAAAACGATTTTCCCCGTGGTGTCAGTAGTTCTATTGGTTTGTTCTACTGATAAAACTAGTGACACTGATTTATTAGGTCAGTAGTTCCATTAAAAATAAGACTAGTTGTAGTTCATGGGTTCACTTTTAAAAAATCCCGGTATCATCTCAGTCTATTTATCATATATATATATATATATTTTTTTTGTGTATTTTAGGAAAAACTTATATCTTAGATCTTATAATAAATACAGAAAGCCATTTATGGTTTCTCACTAATAGAAACAAGTTATAAATTATAACATATCGGCAGTTAACAGAAACTGATTGACAATTAATTTAAAAAACAAACAACATTTCAACCAAAACACTATTAAAATATTGCTTACCTACTCATTATTAAAGAATAGAGTAGGACTTATTGGAGGGTTTATTGGAGACCTATTGGAGACGCATGGCAGTAGGTCGGAAAGGATGTGCTAAGCAAGAATCAGAAGAAGAATCATCAACATCATCTTTGGTCTCATACAGTGTGACAAACGATTTAATCAATATCTGAGGCAAGACTATCGCGCCTATATAAGTTGAATCCACAGACACTACGTTGTCTGGGACGCAATTATGGAAAACAGGAACGATGAGTCGATACGTGCAGAGCCAGGTCGGCTGCAAGAGTCTACTGCACGTTACACTTCTGCCACACGCGTCAGACTTAGACTCCGTTCCGGGTTTAGTGTAGAGTCAAAAACAGGTCCAGGAGAAGAAGAATCGGCACCGAGAATAAGCCGAAAGTGAGAAAAAGACGGTTACTTTCCGGTAGGTACCTGATATCCCATGCGTCTCAAACAGCTGTCTTTATCTCATCATGATTTAGGTAATTCCAGGAATCTGGATGTTATCTTCAATGATAAATAATATTTGTAGACCAGCTTATTAGTGAAATTGATCTATAATATGTAAAGTTGTAATAAAAATGTTAATAATAATGTGGACATTAATGGATTTGTATTAATGGTTCGTGATGCGATAATAACAGTATGATTTTTTTAAAGCCACGTCAGATATCATGTCAGCCGCACTTGAAAGTTAAACAATATCACCAAACATTAGACCTGCGCAATCTTGTGCAATAGTCTGATATAAGAAGCATTATTGTAGCTGAAAAGGTACGAAATTATATCTCAATAATAGTATATATTTTTATTAAAACAAGGTACGAAATTTATCTCAATGATTGTATATAAGTATATATTTTTATTAAAATAACAGTATATATTAATAATGCTTACAAATAAAATATTTTCTCTAGGGCGGCACACCGAGGCAAGGTTCCCAAAAAACTGGCAGCATTGTCTCTTCGAATTGCCAGGCTAATTCTTTGGCATAAATATGTAGCTGTCAGCCTTTGGATCTCCCGTTGCCTCGATGAGACGCCCCGGTAGATCTTTCATGATGTCTTTAGCCAATGGGCCCCAAGGACCCATAGTCTCAAATGCTAGGGGAGCAAACATGAATACCTTTCCCAGACTTAGGTACAAAATTCAGCTGTTTTAAAACTTCTCAATTATTTTTTTTTGTTTTTCCTTTCTTTAGATGGGTTGTTGTGTGTTTGGTATTAGTACATTATCATTATACTGCCGCCATGGCTCGCCTCTGCGTGGTAGTGGCTGAATAGGGACATTGTCCGGCCTATTTGGAATATGACCATCATATTCGTCCCATTGCTTTGCATACGAATTTACCACAATATTGTAATAAACCAAAACTGCAACAAAAATAATTCATTATTTTACATACGTACACACACAAATTATAACGCCATTTTGCTTTGTGGGGTAGGCAGAACGTTTACGGTTGTAAAAATACTGTCAATATCGCCACATCTGACTTTCCAGGTTCGATTTTCGAAGTTGATATATAAAACTTTGATTTTTTCTGGTTCAACTGGTTGTACGATTGAAAGATGGTTCCTTGTTTCAGAAGTAGGTAAGCCGTAAGTATCGGTCTTTTTCTTCTTCCCGGTTGTTGTCTATGATAATGATAACTTATGGCGGTCGTTACACAACCATGTCAGAGGCCTGCTAGCTACTGGTTAGTAGGCGGTTGAAAAACTCTGACAATTGGATCCATCGGGTCTGTGTCCCACACGAAAAGAAGAAGATTACGTAAAGTTCAGCAAACACATTTTCAAATGCTGCATGCAAGCTTGTAAGCACAAGATATTTGTAGCAAGATATTAGCCCTCCTCAAACTATGGGGCATTTACTATCCTGCCCAAACTCATGCACGCTTCAAGACCACCAGGAAGCAAGCCTAGAGGCATTTCCGTGGCCAAGCACTGGAAAAAGATTATTTATATTGTTACCATCGACTCGATGAAGAAATAGAAACAGTCATCTTGTCATGTGAGGCACAAATTCGAATTATTTTAATTCAAAAATACTTCATTGCATAATTGTACACAGACATTCTGAACACAAAATATATTTTAAAAACAATTGTAGGCAAGGTACGGCAGTCATATCGCTTAGGTAGCGATATCTTCCAGGCACCATGGTAGATTCTGTGCGGAAAGAGAACCGTCGCGGGAAAAAGTGAACTATTCATTTTTACACAGAAACCCACGATCGACAAATGCCATAGTCATATTAGGGCATAAAAGCGCCTCCCAATTCCATGCCGGTTCTCTTTCCGCACAGACTCTATCAGATATTTCCATCGACTCACAAGATTAAATTAATAATAAAACTTACATTAAAATCAAAATTTTGTACGTACATGTTCCTGTAAGTATTGTCGTAAATACATTTAAAGCTGACAATATTGGCCTTTGATATATAAAATCATTGTAGCCTTTTACTTCACATTTAAAATCTTCCATCAGCATCCTAGTCAAATACAAGAATGCGAGTATAATTTCAAAAAATACCACTAAAAATGAAGATATAATGTACGGTTTGATAATTGGCGACCCATTCTGAAACAAAATTTATTACGAATTTTAAATATTTGGCCAGAGGAAGAGCCTTCTTCCAAGAACAAGAAGGAGTTATTTGGAAAAACTATAGGAGAAAATAATAGCCACGTCGCGTCGTACATAGAAGTCAAGGAGAAGGCGGAAGACAGACAAAGCAGGCAGATACATCACCGACAAGGGCAATGCCCTTAAAGAAATGATGAAATATTTGGCACTCATGTAATTCAATAAAATAAAATAAATTAATATGACAATAAAAATAATTAATTAATTAATTATAAAGTTAGGACACCTGGACAAAGGCAAGGCAAATAATAAATATCCTGCAAAACTCACACAGCGCTATCTAGCCCCAAACTAAGCAAAGCTCTGGGAACTCGATAACTTTTTTAAACAAAAAGATAAAATATTAACCGTGGAACATAATTTACTTAACAAATATTTTGTGTCCTGTGGGGATCGAACCCACGACCCTTGGCGTAGAAACTATCCGCTAGGCCATCGGGGCAGATCAGCCCATGAAACTGAACAAGTTTAAAACATAGGTCAAAGGACCTATCTTCCTTGGGAAAAGTTGTTCAGTTTCATTGACTGGTTCTTCATTAAAACACTTACGATGATTGTAGTGAAACCCATTACAATAGTGGCTAAGAACATGAATACTCCAGCAAAGCAGGATAAGCCTTCGAATACGTATACGACTAGACCGAAACCGCTAGGACCATGTATATTCTTACAGATCGGTTCAAGGATATGCGTAGCGGCAAAGTATGCACATATCTGAAACAAAATCGGAAAGCACTATCACAACATAGTATAAAGCAAAGTCGCTTTTCGCGTCTCTCAGTATGTATGCTTGATTTTGATGCAGTTTTTTAAAAATAGATAGAGTGATTTAAGAGGAAGGTTTTTACGTATAATACTTGCGGGAAAAATCCTTATTCCCACGGAAAAATGAATTACAGCGGGCGCAGCCGCTGGGGCAGGCCGCTACTATTATATGTTTTTAGTTTTTCGCGGTTGTTCACAACACTTAAATTAATAGTATTAACTAGGTTATCACCACGATTATGTTTGTTTTACCTCGATATTTCAAAGCGGTTACACGCTCAAGTACACTGTTTTGGCGAATGTTTGAATCAGAAATATTGTTTAAGATTCAAGATTCAAGATTCAATCGTTTATTTCCAAGTAGATTCACAATGTATACTTTTAGAATGTCAGAGAGTTACAATACAATAATGTCACTGAATAAATGAATGAGTCATTGTAAACAATAACAATTTTCAGTTCCTAATAGAATCGCGGACGAGTGGGATAAAGAAATCAAAAATAAATAAAGGCACTGCCTCGGGGCTGGCCAGGCTGACCACACATCATGTAACTTACATCACCACCATCAATTAATGAAATCAGTTAAATTAAAGACAAAATATTTAAAAAATGCTTGTTACATGCTAATCAGCCGGACCCCCTGAACAGGAAAACCACCCAAAAACCTGCTCAGAAGTGCTCCTAATCTCAATTTACAATTTGTACCTATAGAATAGGCCCTAAGCTACCCTAGCTAAGTTTTATAATTATATATATATTATTAGCCCAAAAGACGGCTACGCTAAAATAAAATAAAAGTATTACAGTAGATAATTCTAACTGTTTTGTCTTCCTTACTAATTATGCCAATTGTAAATTCCATGCACGTCCCGATCTGGTATTAAAAATGACTGCATGTTTCTTGTGCTGCGCTGGAATTTCAGAAGACCATGCCTCCTTGTCATTAACATAATCATCTAACTTATAATAAGCTTTATAACATAATGTTCTCTTAATAATAGATTTAAATTTACTTTCAGATAAACATAATATATTTTCCGGTATTTTGTTATAGTATCGTATACTTAAACCTTCAAATGAAGTCCTTACTTTAGCTAGTCTATACGTGGGTTGATCTAATTTATTTTTACTCCTTATATTACGATTATGTCTTTCATGATTTCTTGTGAACGTATAAATATTCTTTCTGACATACATGATATTTTCATAAATATATTGACACGGCACAGTCATAATATTAATTTCCTTAAACAGTTCTCTGAGAGAATCACGACTGCCAAGTTTATAAATTGCTCTAATGGCCCTTTTTTGAAGAACAAATATTGTTTCAATATCAGCGGCGCGGCCCCACAGCAAAATTCCATAGGACATAATGCTGTGAAAATAACTAAAGTAAACAAGTCGTGCAGTTGCAACATCTGTAATTTCTCTGATTTTACGTACCGAATAGGCAGCTGAGCTTAATCTACCCGATAAAGATGTAATATGAGGGCCCCATTGGAGCTTTGAGTCAAGAGTAATCCCTAAGAAAACTGTGCTGGTACTAAACTCCAATTTTTCATTATTAAGTGCAACATAGTTATTCAAAGAATGTACTACATTTGGCAAAGTGAATAATACACATTTAGTTTTTTTCGCATTTAGAACTAAATTGTTTGCAGTAAACCAAGTATGAATTTGCCCAAGAGTGTGATTTACTTCGTCATAATTATGCGCTCGTCTATCTACCTTAAATATAAGGGATGTGTCATCAGCAAATAAAACAATTTTGGACAAATTCTCTACCATGTAAGGCAAATCATTAATGTAAATTAAAAATAAAAATGGACCTAATATAGAACCTTGCGGTACACCAATTTCAACACTAGATCCCTGTGATTTGGTGCCGTTTACTTGTACCTTTTGCGTTCTATTATCTAAATACGAATTCAGAAATTTCAGAGCTGCGTTTCGAATACCGTAGTGTTCTAATTTTACCAATAAAGTTTCATGATCTACGCAATCAAATGCCTTGGAAAGATCACAAAAAACACCAATGGCGTCCTTTGATTCTTCCCAAGCGTTAAATACATGTTTGACCAGAGCAACACCAGCATCTGTGGTACTACGTCCCTTTGTAAAACCGAATTGCTGGTTGTGTAACAAGTTGTTGCTATTAAAATGGGACAGCATTTGATTGAGTATGATCTTTTCAAAGACTTTGCTGAGTACTGGCAGAATAGATACAGGCCTATAATTACTGGGATCTTGTTTGTCGCCAGCTTTAAACAGCGGAACTACCTTGCTATCTTTCATTAAATC
Source organism: Keiferia lycopersicella (assembly GCA_029255805.1). Taxonomy (NCBI): domain Eukaryota; kingdom Metazoa; phylum Arthropoda; class Insecta; order Lepidoptera; family Gelechiidae; genus Keiferia; species Keiferia lycopersicella. The sequence goes on from JARACZ010000024.1 coordinate 3,469,631, forward strand.
GGGAAAGATGCCATGTTCAATACATTCATTGAAAATATCTGCCAAGTATGGTGCCAGTATATCAATCATTGACTTACAAACTTTAACTGACATTCCCCATAAATCTTCGGTGCTCTTAACTTTAATGTCTTTAAAAGTTTTTAAAATACACTGGGGACTCACAGGAGTAAATTTAAATTCTGAATTGTAAGCATCTACATTTTGTTTAAGCAAGGAAGATGAAATTGAAGGTGAAGAATCTAATGCCTCAGTCGTTTTTAGTGGTATATTTGTGAAGAATGTTTCAAATTCCTGCGCTACATCGGAATTTGCACTAATCATTCCATTGTCAGTATTAAGTGAAAAGTTATTTTCGCGTGGCTTAGTTTTACCTGTTTCGCTATTAATAACTTTCCAGACAGCTTTTATTTTATTGTCTGAAGACTTTATCTTATTTGTAATAAAATTGGCTTTAGCAATTAAACAAGCTGTCTTAAAGATTTTAGAATATTTTTTTACCAGCTCATTAAAACTTTCATAATTAGTGATGTTTCTAAGCTCATAAAGTTCAAAAAGCCTATCTCTGCTAATCCTAAGACCTTTGGTAGCCCAATCACTAAACTTAAATTTCGTACTAATTTCTTTTGTATCTATTTTAAAAATTATTTCAAATTCTTCGCTCACTAAATTAAAGAAGTCTTGGTATACATTATTTGGATTTTCAAAGTTATAATTATAAACTGGCAGTTTTTCCATTAAAACGTTTCGGTATTTTTCCAACCTATTACCAGTGATGCGCCTAGTTTCTATCTTAATTGTTTTAATATCATTTTTGAACGGGAATATTACGCATTCACCTCTGTGGTCAGATTGAAGAGAATTTACAATACATTTTTCTACAGGCTCACAATCACTGAATACATTATCAATACACTTAGCAGAAGTAGGCGTCACACGAGTTGGTTCAAAAAATACATGAGACAAATTAAAAGATTTAAAAAGTCCTAAAAATTTATCGCTGAGTGCATTTTTTTCTAAAATGTCTACATTAAAGTCTCCAGAAACAATAACATGTTTATTTGTTTTTGTGACTAATTTTAGTACATCTTCTAGTACTTCTAGCAGTGTGGTAAAATTTTTAGCTATTGGTGGTCTGTATACGCATACTATAACATGACTTTCCAGCTCAACACAAGATAATTCAGTACAACTCTCAACCGACAGTCCGACCACATCCTTACGTTCTTTAAATTTAATATTATTTCTAATGAGTATTAAACAGCCTCCATGGATCGCGGATTTTCGGTTGAAAGAGCTGGCTATACAGTAATTTTCATAATTTAACAAAATGTCATGATCTTTTTGGAAGTGCTCTGTAAAACAGACTACATCGTAATTATGCTTCTCCAAGAACAATTCAATTTCTAATATTTTGCTGGAAAAGCCCTGAATGTTTTGATGTAAAACTTGTAGTTGATTTTACTTTTCCTTTGTCTTAGGCTGAGTGCAGGAAGACCCCGGATTGCCTATGCTATTTACACCAGTCAAAGAGGGGTTTTCCTTTGTCTTAAAATCTAGTTTAAATTACTAATACTACCACTACTAACTAATATAGAAGGTGACACAAATTTTGTGTCAATTATATTATATGCTAACAAAGTAGCTACTTGTTTCTTATAGTAATCCGACAGGTACATAGTATCCTGAGTCAAAATAAATCTGTGAATAAAATTATTCACATCAAAATAAGAAATAACATCGCTATGATAACATGTCCTGTTGTACAAATGCATGTTCATTCTATGCACACATTTGTTTTCTTGCTCTGATAGATTTGAACAATATGGGAAGTTGCACAAAATGAACCTGCACTTAGTCTGCTCATGTAAATTAAGCAACACCTCAAGGCTATTGTCTAATGTCCTACGACTAATGTTGGAATGATTTCCTATCATAATTATAATGGTAGTGTGCTTATCGAATTTCCCTACAGCTACTTTTTTAACAATATTCTCAAAAGAGGAGTCTGGACAACACACATTTGTCACTTGTTGATCAATAATACGATTATTTAATAATTGGCCAAAACCTACACCTAGCTTGTCTGAATAAATTAGAGTCTTTTTAAATGGTTTCTCTGCGGGGTGGTCCTTTGGCAACCTAGATACACCGTTTACATATCTAAAGCTCGAAAAATAAGTCAACACTGACCAAAGCTCCCTCCGTAAGTTCAATTTACAAGCTAAGGGTCTCCACTGAAGCGTGGCTGCGTTAAGCTGAGCTGAGCGGGGCATGAATTGACCTATCCAGTGTCTCCACTGAAGCGGATCGGGGATTTTGAGACTCATGATTGGCCAATTCATGCCGCGTTTAGCTTAACTTAGCGCAGCCCCGCTTCAATAGAGACGCACCCTTAGTTAAGAAACCCTCGCCTCTCTCAAGATTCTACTTCAAAATCCTTCGCTCGTGATTCAAAATAACGCCTTCGCCTTTGGCCTCTAGTCATAAAGTTCTTTTGTAAACAACTGATTTTCATTTTATTTCGTTTTTTATCGGTCCATCTGGCCGGAAGGCGTCTAAGACAATGCTTGCCACGTCAGAGGAAGATAAGAAGAATACTAACAGTTGCGTATATTGTAATCCACACCACGGCTGTTCTCAAATCGTATAAACAATGACAACAGTTGTCCACGTAAGGCAGCCATGTAAACGCTTTTCCCATTTGAATATAAATGTTGTTTCAAAAATATAATTAAGCAATTTATTAGGAATTTAACTTTTTATCAATTTCAATTTAATTTCTTGATTATTGGCGTCTTCATTGCGATATTTACATAGCAGCACAACAGGAAGAAATAACTGTCATGCTGATGTTATACCTAGTCATAGATATCATCGATTTACTTTGTTTATTCTTATTCTTTATGATACAAAGCAAAGACTATAGCTATAGCTATATAGAGTGTAAAAAAAAACTGCAAATATTTTTGTGACGTTCACCAGAAAAACAACGGAGTTCTCGAACAAACTTTTATTGATTCACCTCACTATAAGAATATTCGCTGTTTAAGATCGCTAGTCACAAAGAGTTTACGGAATTATCTCGATCGATACACTGGGCACGTCCGAACTGGGCGATCGCAAGTTATCGAATGAGCCAAGAGCCAACTGATAAAATCAAAGTTGGCGAACCGGAAGGCGACACTTCAGTGTTGCCATTTGAGATACACCTTTTACTACTAAAACTAGGATTGTTATTCGATAAATTGTAACAGCTCGGCCATCCGATAAACAACGAGTGCCTTCGTTGTGAATTATTAAAGTAACATTAATAAACATCGTTACAATACTAATAGTCGTATAAAGTTAATTTGAAGGAAACGCAATTGTTTAAAAATAATCAAACTTAAATATATCACCTAGGTATCATGAACTGTTTACATGCTTATATTCCTTTAATAGCATAATAATAATACTTTGTTGAAATTCGACTTGAACCTAAACTTAAAAAAATACAATGTACATAAATATAATTCAATTAGTAATTTTATCTTAAATCATCTATTAACAATATTAACAACTTTCAAATATAATGATCATTATTTAATGAAATATTTACAAGGTACTAGGCTTAACAATTTACTAAAATAAATAAAATTGTTAAATACAACATTACATAAACTTATATATTTAATGACTTAGTAATAGGTTTTACTTTTTTTTTTTGAATTATTTTAAATTCTGTCTGATTCTATTGCTTATTTTAGTTGAGTATACTTCATTAAACTTACAAGAATATACTGTCTATTCAATCACAAAGGTACTTCACTCCCATTAATAAATTACTTGTAAATACATTTTCAATCATGAATAACAATAATTTGAAAATAGAGGTATGTTTAGTAGGTACACAAATCTCTTTTATAGGTACTTGTACCAATTTCTCTATCTATATATAGCAATCTCTATAAATTATCACTGATTGTGCTAATCAATACACAAATCTCTTACCGGACTGTAATATTGTTTCTCCTTGGGCGGTACATCATTGTACCCGGCATACCCACAATATACAATCCGTATTCAGTGCCCGTGCCTACACCATGTGAGAATCATTTCGCACACGGTGCAACCACTGGGACTTGAAATCTCTTACCGGACTGTAATATTGCTTCTCCTTGGGCGGCACATCATTGTGCCCGGCATGCCCACAATATACAATCCGTATTACGTGCCCGTGTTTACACCCTGTGAGAATTATTTCGCACATGGTGTAACCACTGGGACTTCAATCGCATCATTTCATTATTTTACTTACATATTCATTAGGTCACTTAGCATCGAGATGAATCGGTTATACATGAACGGGTGAGAAGTTTCCTCCAATCATCAGAACTAATTAGAATAAGTTTGTTATTATTCAGCACTACTATCATCAGAGTTACTGTCTTTGTCACTATCAGACTGAGCCGTACCGAAACTGAGCCATGGGTATATTTTATCAGCGGCTATGATAGCTTCGTAACGCCTACCTTTGCGCGACAGCGGAGTATCTTGTACCAAGTAACGATCGTTAGGCAAAACTTTTAATATTCTATATGGCCCCTGCAATTTCGGTTCTAATTTTCTAGACTGCCCGTTGCCAGATGCAATAGCTCTCATGATCCGAACTAGATCACCTTCTTTATACTGGTGAGCAGGCTGCTTACGATTATCGTATCTTTCTTTACTAATTTCGTTTTGCTTTTGCATCAGACAACCAGCATCAGCTCTGATACTGTCAAGGTTACCATCAACCACGCCATCACCTACGTCTTCAATAACATCACTTAAAATCCCTTGCGATGGGTTAGTTACTCTACGACCAAATAGTAATTCCGTGGGTGTCTTTTTAGTAACAGCATGCATGGAGGTGTTAATCCCTAGTTGAATATCTGGAAGGTACTGATCCCAAGTCCTTGGATCTTTGCCATGAGTCATGGCGCCCAGTGATGCCAAAATGGTCCTATTCGATCTCTCGACCTGGCCGTTGGCGCGGGGTGTCGCAACGGCATTGAGAATGTGCTTTATTCCGTGTGCTTGAGTGAAAGTCTTAAATTTATTACTTGTAAAGCAGCTACCCCTATCAGTGATTAAACGCGTTGGAGTTCCAAAAAGCCCTATGTGGTGCTTAATAACCTTTATAGTCTCAGACGTTTTTGTACTTTTTACTCCGGTTAAAATCACAAACTTGGTAAACGCATCAATTAGAACCAAAATGTAAGTATTCTTTTTTTTTACTTTTGTTGAAGGGACCTAAATGATCTGCATGGAGGGTATGGAAGGGGATTTCTACTTTATCTATAGGATGTAGAAGCCCTTGCTGACCTGAGGTAGGCATTTTGTGATGTGCGCACTCCAAACACGATCTGACATATTTTTTTATGAAGGATCTCATTTTGGGAAACCAGTAGAGCGCACGAATGCGTTCTAAGGTCTTGTCTAAGCCAAAATGCCCCACATCATCATGATTGGCCTTCGCTATCTGCCATCGGGAACCTCTGGGTACTACCCACCTCAGTGTATCCTCAGCCACCACTCTAAAAACTCTGCCGTTTTTCAATTTGAAATTTTTACAAATATCTACTATATTTACAGATTCTGGGTCTGAAAGTACCTCCCTAATACGGCGAACTTCGTCATCAGAGGATTGTACCGTGGCTATCCAGTCTTCTTCGGTGACACTAAGCACGTCAATCACATGTGGAGTATCGGGCTGTGAGTCATACGGGCCGCGGCTCAACGCGTCAACGTGAGCCATCTTTTCGCCAGGCCGGTATTCAAACTCACAGTCAAACTCCTGCAACTGCACTCACCACCTGGCAATTCTCGGAACTAAATCTCTTTTTGTCAGAGTGGTGCGCAACGAGTTGCAGTCTGTTACAATTTTAAAGCGGATGCCCAGTAGATACACCCTGAACTTATTAAGGGACGCAATAACGGCTAGTGTCTCCAGCTCGAAAGAGTGGAGCTTTTGTTCATCTATCGAGGTTTGGCGGCTATAATATGCAACAACTCTCCAAAGACCTTCTTTGTCTTTCTGAAGGAGGATACCTGCGATACCTATTTTAGATGCGTCCGTATGTAGCTGCGTCTCTAGATTTCTGTCGTACAATGCTAGAATAGGTCGACTGACTAACATCTCTTTTATTTCAGTAAATGCTGCATGTTCCTCTTTGCCCCACTTCCACGCTGTATTCTTCTTTAAGAGACCCGTCAGAGGCTTCACAATTATAGCAAAACCCTTGACGAACCTCCTGAAGAAGCTCGCCAAGCCCAGGAATCGCCGAACTTCGTGTTGATTTGAAGGAGTGGGGAATTTAGAGACCGCATCGGTTTTGTGGGAACCAGGTTTAATACCCTCGCCACTTATTTCAAAGCCTAGAAAATCTATTTTATCGTACATAAATTTACACTTCTTTAATTTGAGTGTCAAACCCCCCTCCTTCAGTAGTGTCAAAACCTCGTCTAACCTGAGCATAGCTTCCTCATAAGAACGCGCCGGGATCAACACGTCGTCCATGTAGACTATTACATAGCTTACTTTGGCTTTGTTTAAGATCTTGTGCATGGCCCGCTGAAATACGGAAGGTGCGTTTGCTAAACCGAACGGCATTCTGGTGTATTCATATTGGCCGTCCGGTGTAACAAACGCAGTCTTCTCTTGAGACGCCTCCGCAATTGGGATCTGATAATATCCCGAGGCGAGATCAAGGGAGATGAAAATACTGTTGCCGGCCAGCTCATCAAGTAGGTCCTCGACTCTGGGAAGCGGGTAGTGATCGCGTTTCGTCCTATTATTTAGGGCTCTGTAGTCTACACAGAGACGTTTCTCCCCACTCTTCTTCTTGACGATTACAATTGGGCTGGCATAAGGTGAGGAAGATTCCTTTATTATGCCACAATCTAACATTTCTAAGATCATACGTCGGACATCCTCACGTTCGGAATGAGAAAGCCTGTACGGCCTGTATGCAACAGGGTTACAGTCATTTAGTTGTATGTCCATTTCGGTAACTGTGGTAAAACCGAGATCCTTCAAGCAAGTGGAAAAACATTCTTTATATTTAAGTAGCAAATTGATTAATTGTTGTGTTTGTCCTGGCGTTAACTGTGTCCCTATATCGGGTTCAAATGCGTCATCGCTTTCAATTGAATTAATGCTGAATGTATGCTTAACATTTGTAAAAAAGATACTACGGGTTATTAATTGATCATTGTTAAAAAGCAGATCGTTAGGACTTAGATTATGAATAATAATATGTCCCTTATTATCACACATTTCGTACTCCCCGGGCAACAAATAGTACTCTGCACCCTCTTTACCCCGAATGCCACCATCAACGTATACTTTTCCAGAGAAAACCGTTTTGGCACACACAGATATGGGTTTTATTTCACCGGGTTTAACAACATCATTCATACTACAGACAAGATGGACCTTAGTGTGATCATCTGTAAGAAACTGCAATTTATTGGCAGTTTTAAGAATCTTCAAATGAGGGCGTTCAGTAAACGTATGCCCTAGAAGTACCGGATAATTAATCAGATTGTCATTAACAATCAATGCTTCAACATCGACCTCAGTAATGCCCTGAATTTCGACGGTAACTCGCGTAATACCTATCGGTTGATATGGTATATTTCCAAGCCCTTTCAAAAACGGTAAGTTGTCACTAGACTCCCATGTAATTCCTAACTCCAAAGCATTAGACAAGCGAATCAATGTGCATTCACTGCCTAGATCGACGTGACACTGGACCATACCACCATTGATTAATATAGGAAATATATATATACTAGAAGTAGGTTCGCTGGAAACATTCATGACTGTTTTATCCTTGTCATTTTTTTGCAAAGTGTCAGACTTGGTACATGCGTTAGCTAAGTGCCCCAACAGATTACAACGGGTGCATTTCATTAAAGGTTTGTTGCACCTGAAACTGGGGTGACCAGTTTCATTACAGTTAAAACACCTGATACTACCACCTTCGGTTTTGCCAGTTCCGTTGTGTCTGTTAAGTCCCTTAGACTGGGTGTTAGTAACAGCGCGCTTGTCTTTATCCTTAATAGTCTTGTCCGTCTCCCTAGCCACGCCGGGTTTAATAGTTTTGAAGAATTTCAATAATTGCTCGGGCTCGGTAAATTGTGCAGCTTGTGCTCCTAGCCTAATACCCCTATCCTCTATCCCATAAATCAAGCAGTCAACTGCTTCTCTGCCATATAACTTACACCGATTTAATAGATTTATTTTAGAATAGTAGTATAACTCTGGTGATTCGCCAAAACGTAGTTTCTTAGCCAATATTTCAGTCAGTAACTCCCCGTAATTTTGAGTGGATGGAAAGGATTCTATTAATTTGGCTTTCCACTCTTCCCAGGTATACAATAAAGTTGGCAAACTCTGATACCAAGTTTTGGCGACTCCTACTAGCTTAGGCAGGGCAAAGTGAACTACTTGTTTATCCGTCCATTCGTATATTTGCCTACACTCCTCTACCTTTGATAGCCAGACTTCGATATTTTGTTCTCGCACCATCGGGTCAAACTCAGGAATTACATTATTAAGGGAATTAGATGGAAACCTCTCACTCGTACCTGGCTTTAAGGATTTAAGTGCATCTATAAATAAATTCAAAACCGAATCAGCTCTACTGCCACTGTCATGTCTACTTCTCTTTGTCTCGCGACCGTCGTTGCTCGAAATGCTACGCCTGTCTGCACTGTTGCTGCTCCGCCGGCGCTTACGACCCCGATCACTTACATGTTCGTCGTTATCGAGGCGGCTGCCTCGTCGATTGCGCTGGGGACTGCGGTGGTAGCTGCGTCGTTCACCACGGCGTTCACTGTGGCAGTCCAAATCCCGCCTGCTCTGGCGCTCGCTGGGCCTGCGTTCCCTAACCGGCAGTCTGCGCGGCAAGGAAGGCGTGTACCGGCTGAGACTGCTCCGCTCGCGAGGTCTCTCAGAGCGGCGTTCCAAATCCCGCCTGCTAACGCGGCTGCTACCCTCATTCCTTGAGGGAGAGCGCAGCCTTCGAGCAGAATCATTGCCTCTTTCCATCGTCCAGCTGAAAAGTATTTTGAACGGACATCAATGTTCTATTTGACAAATATTTATGCCTAGACAAATAAAGTAATAGTTCTTTTACATGATCATAATTATCAGGGAGTGCCTTAATCGTGTCTAGCCGTGGTAAAAGGGCCACGTGGATAATTTCAACTTCAAACTGCAATAACTCGTAAACTACGCGTCGTAGCGCAAAAATAACAAAATTTTTGGCTTTAGAATTCCCGGTTTCAGTATATAATCTTTCAGAATGTGGACATAGATGTCCACTAGTGGGCATTATTTTTAAAAAATTGTCTAATCTAACACGTGGGCGCATACATTCGGTTTCGGTATATAATCTTTCAGAATGTGGACATAGATGTCCACTAGTGGGCATAATTTGAAAAAGAAAATTTAAGTGTCTAATCTAACACGTGGGCTCAAACTTCTACAATTCATCAGTATTTATTTATAATTTTTGAGCACTGTACTTCTCACTTTTGGACAAGAACCTACCTGACCACCTTAGTTATGGAAATCTCATGCAAAGAAAATGCTACTAAAATATTCAAAACCAACAGAGACATGAAAAGAATACTTGTGTGCGTGTACTTACGTTCTTTATCCCGCTTCTGAAGCTGTGACGTTCACCAGAAAAACAACGGAGTTCTCGAACAAACTTTTATTGATTCACCTCACTATAAGAATATTCGCTGTTTAAGATCGCTAGTCACAAAGAGTTTACGGAATTATCTCGATCGATACACTGGGCACGTCCGAACTGGGCGATCGCAAGTTATCGAATGAGCCAAGAGCCAACTGATAAAATCAAAGTTGGCGAACCGGAAGGCGACACTTCAGTGTTGCCAATTGAGATACACCTTTTACTACTAAAACTAGGATTGTTATTCGATAAATTGTAACATTTTAGTAGGTGAACCAGTCAGCTCTATTTCTGAAACGTACGCTTCTGTTTCATGCGGAAATCTGCCACTTGTTACGCTTGTATCTAGCGTTCTACTTTACTTATTGATTCCCACATACCCTTAAAAATTCACACATATATTTGACTATCAAAACATCAAGTAAAAGAAATTTAAAAACGTGTGGTTAGACCAGTCGTTTTAGACTTTCGTGCACGGAACCGAAAACGTACAATTTAGAAACTAAGCTCGATCTGTGCAGACGTTAGACAGAGCTATTTTGAATGGCAGAAATTAAGATTTTTTTAAACTGCACCTTGTCTGAACCAGGTGACGCTGTTGTAACTTACAGATTGAAGGAGTAGTCAAATTCAGTGATTCTTATCCATGGGAAATCGTTGCTGCATTTTTTTTTAACTTTTACTCGCAGCCAGCGCCACCTACGAGGAACTAAACGAAAATGCGAAAGCGATGGCAGAGGAAAGGAAAGAATGGAAATTACTACACCGACAAGAGTTTTCTTAAGTTTGAAGAAGAAGAAGCAATATTTAGGTCCTTACATTATGGGTCTTGCACATGACTCCACGTATTTTGATCGCTTAGTTTCATTCATCAAAATCAGCCGCGTATGTGTTGACCACCAGAGCAAAATACGTGAATACTGAAAAAAAAAAATTTAAATTTATATTATTTATGTACGGTGCTGATATTATGTAAGTACGCTCTCCTACACGATGTAAAAAAAGCTTATAACTAAAACAATTTTTTTTTTTCAATTTTTCTTTAAAAATAAAATAATAAAAATATCCTGGGCAACTCACACAGCGCCATCTAGCCCCAAACTAAGCAAAGCTTGTACTATGGGAACTAGATAGCTGTTACTAATACTTAAATACATTTTTTATAAAAATAAATAGAAGCTCGACACAAATATTTTGTGTCCTGTGTGGATCGAACCCTCGACCCTCGGCGTCGAAGGTAGAGGTACTAGCCGCTACGCCATCGGGACCAATCTAGTTCATTTATTGACCTTTTTCACATAATAAAGTTGGATTTTATCTATGGATTGGAAAACTAGGCACCAACCATAGAGACACTTCGCTCAAAACTTGAATATTTTTCGTGTCTTTTATTTTTCTTAGTTTTTACTAGTAGTGCAGTAGTAATGTAATAGCTTTTGCTAGTAGTGTAGTATCTCCTAAAAGAATCTAGCTGAAACTACGGAGCATGGAGACTAGACAAGTGGCAGTCTTTGTTTCACTCCATTCTCCTTGCCTTATCCCGTTCTCTATCGGGATCGGCTACCTAACCCAGGGGATTTCACGTGGAACCAAGATTTTGACCTGCCTGCCCCGAATCCTAGTTGAAGTCACATTCAAATATTATCTGAATTCCAATTATATATTAATGTGGGTTTCATCACGATATTTTTCCTTCACCGTAAGAACATTTCGTAAATGTACGTAAGTAAAAACACATTGGTACATGGTGGGGATCGAACTCGGGTCTCACGATGGTGTAAGACGGGTGTCCTGACCACTTGGCCACCAGCGCTCCGAGTGTCAGTCTTTGCTTATCTTCTAGGTACCCTTGGATTAAAAAAAAATGTTAGGTACATACATGCCGCAGAAGCGAACGAAAACATTAACTGTAGTATCATCCAATTAGGATGCACAGATGGCTGCAAGAACGCATTTACACACTCATATTCAAACACGCCTACTATAATGAAATGTAAAAGGCTACGAAATAAGTCCTGACATGACGTCATCAGTATCAGTATAACATAAGGTTTTGTTACAGGTTTATTCTGAAACAAAAAAGTTTGATGATTGATGCCAGTTTAATGTAGCATCACCCTCTTTTTACCATGGGTGCGGTAGACAGTGGGTACAATGGATGAACCCCGTGATGTTCCATGCCCAACAGTAGGGGAGGGGGGGCGGTTTGTGGCTGCCACTAATGAGTACAAGAACAATATTGAAAATCTATACCATCTGTTTGATTAATCACAGAGTTGATCTTTACACCCGCCGTGTGATGCCGGCTTAGAATAGCATCACCCTACATCCTTCCCGTGGGTGTCGTAAGAGACGACTAAGGGACTCGAGAGTATTAGTGTATTACAATTTTTAGGCGACAGGCTGACAACCTGTCACTATAGTGATACACATGTTTTCTGAAACAACTTTGGAAAACAATCCTCAAAAATGTCAGACGTGGCGATAGTGGCCGTATTTTTACGGCCGTTAACGATCTGCCTGCCCCGCAAGGGATAGAGACGTGATATGTGTGTGTGTGTGTGATCTTTACGCCTCACCTCTCATTTATAGAAAATGTGAATAATAAAAGTTCCCAGTTTGGTTAGGTACGAGTACAATAACAGCCTGAACGACCTGATTGTTCATAGGCACAGAGAAAAAACTGCACTTAGGCGACGCGCGCATCTCTTGTCTGTGTGCATAGGCATAGGTAAGAATGATAGTTCCGTGCTTCAGAGGGCATTTTCTCAACCCCGGTTGAAGTCTAAGATGATTATTTACACGACTATAGTAGAAGCATGCTGGAAAAAGGCCTCCCTCTCCTTAGAGCATACAACCTATGGAGGTGGTAAAGAGTCAATTACCCTTAGAATTTTTCTGCCACTTTTTGCACCACCACCTCACAACCACATACAAAATGGCAACTGTCAGTTTCATATAACGTGCTGGGCAAATGGGCAGTGAATTCTGGCAGAGGGGTGAGCCCAGCTTTGCCAATTCATACATATACATACATACATACATATATCACGCCTCTATCCCTTGCGGGGCAGGCAGAGCGTTAATGGCCGTAAAAATACGGCCACTATCGCCACGTCTGACATTTTTGAGGATTGTTTTCAAAGGTTGTTTCAGAAAACATGTGTATCACTATAGTGACAGGTTGCCAGCCTGTCGCCTAAAAATTGTAATACACCAATACTCTCGAGTCCCTTAGTCGCCTCTTACGACACCCGCGGGAAGGATATGGGATGATGCTATTCTAAGCCGGCATCACACGGCATCGGCATCGCCACGGTTGAATTTCATATAAGTTGAATGCTCTGAGCTCCACTCTCTCCGTATAGGTAGGTAGTATAAAAAATACTCACAACTAGGGTTGTAAATAACAATATCGCTGTGACAAAGAACAAACCAATCAAGCCACACAAGTACAGCACATCTAGCGCGACTAACAATATCCCCAAATATTTTTCAAATAGTAAACTGAGGCATAAAGGAAGGCAGACGCGGCATAAAGTAAAAAGACAATGTATCTAAAACAGAATAGTTGTATTAATAAAACAGTAGGTAGGTACCTATGGCCTATGCAACTACGGGCTACAATTCTACAAGTGAAATTCGATGTACATTGCGTAGCCGGTAGGACATTATAAAACCAGGAATTTTGACCCGCTACGCAATGTACATTGAATTTCACCTGTAGAATTATAGCCTGTAGTTTCGAAAAACGAGGCACTTTTAAAACGATCTTAAACGGTATTTTGTATGAAAATAGGAATTTATGATTGAAACCGAACATTTTTCCCAAGGAATATAGCTTGGTCGAAATATGAAAAATTTTTTTGGACTTCGTATACAAAGTATATACGTAGAGTATACTTTTCTCAAAATGTTTTTCTTTATATTTCGACCAATTTTTTTCAGCTTCATGGGCTGTTTCGTCCCTTAAAAGGAAGTCTTAACACCCTGTATATATAATAGGTTGAAACGAAACTCACAATTGTTTTGAATGAAATAGCAATAACGGCGAATTTCAAGTCTTTAACATATCCACAACAACAATCATGTACTTCAGGCAAATACTCGATTGAGCGTGACATACCACAACCACAGTAAGTAATGGTATTTTACAGAAACAGCAAATAATTTGAAGGTGGAAACCCAAGTGGAAACCTAATCGAAACCAAAATCAAAAGAAAAACAATTCAATTCAATTTTTTAGGGTATGGCTTCTGTCTACAGGGACAATTTTGCTAGTGTCAAGGTGGGGAAATATACGGGTTCCTCAAAATATAACCAAATGGTCGGTTACTCTCAACGATTACAAAAAACAATCAGGACCAAAAAAAGTATAGCCAAACTAGCGTTATCTAGCAAGGGGTTACAATTTAATAAGAATGAATTTCAATAGTGTAAGAATAAACGGAGGATTAAGGGAAGTGTCGTGACATAGTTGCATTGCATGCGACAGGTTGGGACAATGCTTCATGACGTGACAATGTTATTCCTATGTTTATTTCGGGTGTGCACATCAAGCACAAAAAAGAATCAAACGAAAATATGCAACACAAAAAAAAATGTCGTCAGTCAATGAGGGACACTCATTTCCTTTTTCATATTTTGGTAACATGTTCAAGTTGTAAACTAAAACTTACTTATCTCCTCGTAGTTTGATTATAAATTGTAGCTTAATCCTAGTTCCCATTTGCGTATGAGTTCACCACAATAGCAAAATATGTAAATACTGAAACAAATGTTTTTATTTACTACATAAATACATACACAAATGACGCCTTTATCCCTTCCGGGGCAGGCAGAGCGTTAACAATCGTAAAATTACGGTCGTTATCGCCACGTCTGACAAGTATTGAGTGCCCTTTTCGATGATACATCTATTACTGTAGTGACACGTTGTCAGCCTGTCGCCTGAAAAAAATTGTAATACACATGAAACCCTCGAGTCCCTCAGTTGCCTTTTACAACACCCACAGGAAGAGATGGGGTGATGCTATCCTAAGCCAGCATCACACGGCACATATTTTAATTTACTATAAAAAGTAATTAGATTTTGAATATCGTATAATCCCTTGAAGGTGAATTGCACCGCTTTCTATTCATATGCTCCAATTAAATGTGCATAACCACAAAAGCACAAAACCGCATTAAAATCTGACCAGTGGTTTTGTAAATAAATTATCTGATACCCCCTTCCCCATTCCATCTCCGAGGATCGAGGCGCCAACTGGGGTTCCACCCTTATGTTGTAGATATACCTCTAATCCGCATTAAGCGTTTCGCTTCAACTTTTATCATGCGTACGGCTAAAGAGTGGAATTCCCTGCCGGCGGATCTTTTTCCGGAACAATATAACTTGGGCCTTTTTAAGGCAAGAGTAAATAGGCATTATCTAGGCAAGCATGTACCATCTTCGTCTGCATCTCCACTTACCACCAGGTGAGATGGCAGACAAATGCGGGCCTATTACATGTAAAAAAAAAAAAAAAAAAAACCATAATTGCTTCGCACAAAGACGTACTTATTGCAGATGCATAACACACCGCCGTGTCCATTTTTACCAGATCATTTAAGTACACATCTCAAAAAAAGCTTGCAATTATTATAAATAAATGACTTTATACAAATGAGTGTTAAACATTTGATGCAAATATTTTAAGGGGTGAACCAGCCCATGAAACTGAACAACTTTCCCCAAAGTACATACGTAGAAAAATTTATAAAACTTTTGGACCTTGTGTGCAAAATTGCCGATCAACCAGTTTGTATGGGACATTGAAATGCATTTTTTTTTTTGTTGATTAACCCCTTTAAATATTTGACCCAATATTTTTACAGCTTATATGTATGTTTGCTTAAATCGTACAGAGATTCAAAAGGAAGATCTTTATGTATAACGACACCTGCTGGGAAAACATCTAATTCCCACGGGAAAATGAGTTGCAGTGGGCGCAGCCGCTGGTCGGGCCGCTAGTATGTAATATGAGTATTAGCTATCTAGTTCCCATAGTACAAGCTTTGCTTAGTTTGGGCCTAGATGGCGCTGTGTGAATTGTCCAGGATTATTTATTATCTTTTGGTACCTAATGCGTATATCAGTGAGATCCCAAGCGATACACAATCCCAGTATTTTATTGGCGTGGTACGTAGCATAAACACAACGAAAACATTATCACAATCATATTTCTTGACAGTTATCTTAATCACCAGTAATAAATCATATAATATCTCCAGAAATGATGTCAAAAAAGTCAAGATTATATAGGACTTTACATTTGGACTGTCCTGAAACAAACAACATCGTCAAAATGTTTTTCCTTGTATTATCCCGTTTCTCTGTCGCGGTCGGCTACCTAATCTAACTGAGTCTCGCCCCAAGGGCGTGATTGGGCTGGTATCTCGCCCCAAGGGCGTGATTGGGCTGGTTCAGTCCGATCAGTTCTCCCCAGAACAACTCCTAAGCCCAGTCTCGCCCCAAGGGCGTGATTGGGCTGGTTGTTTGAACAACACATCAAATATTTCCGGGTGAGCACGTGCTCCCCACCAAGCCGACCGGCGTAGATTTGATAGCCCCGGGGCTAAAATTAAAGTGTCCAACACAAAAAAAAAAATCTAGCGGATTTCACGTGAAATCAAGGTTTTACACAGAGCGACTGCCATCTGACGTTCGCAACCCAAAGGCTAATCTGGAGCTCAATTTCTGAAACGTTCGTTTTCGTTTCATGCACGGCCTCCCCTCTTTTCTTTCTAACTTCCCGGTTATCTGATTAATATAGAACCATTTAGGTTTGAACTCGTTGAGGCCACCCCGCCATAGCTTTTAGGCCACCCACTAGCTAGGACGGCGCTGCTGTGGGAGCCATCGAGTAACCGATATGGCTCACCTCTGGCCTATGCAACGAAACTATAGGCTACAATTCTACAGGTGGACCTCGATGTACATTGCGTAGCCGGTGGGACATTATAAAGCCAGGACAGTATTTTTGACTCGCTACGCGATATACATCGAATTTCACTTGTAGAATTGTAGCCTGTAGTTTCGAAAAACGATGCACTGAGTAACAAATAAGTACAACACACTCACCAATCCCATAGTGAAAAGTGCTATAACTATAGCCACAAACAAAGACAATGCAGAAAATAATAAAATTACTGAGAATCCATGTATGACCAGACCCAAAATGTCATCTTGCCAGATATCTGTGCAGGGTGTAAAATATGTGTGTGTAAGTGCTTGAGTGACTTGTATCTGGAACAGATTTTACATTTGATAAATAGCTATTGTCTACCTGTATCCAGTTTTTAAATAAGTATGCAGGCATCGGTGAGCTCACGATACGACTAATTTTGTCCCATTTTAACAGAAAACTTGCGCTCTACCCAGACAACTCCCTTGACGTACCCGTACGTCACGCGTTTTTCTGAATCCATCCCAAAGGTTCCTCAAGGTAGCTGTAGAACCCCCTTCAGTTTTTTCTGTATTCACTACTGCACTTTATACATAAAGAACCATCTAGTATCTAATATTAGAACTATACAAGACTTGCCCATGCGTGGGCACGCGTAGAGTACGCGTACGTTGACTCAGTACTAACACGGAGTCAACCCGCGTTTTGCGCGGACAGAACCCGCGTATGTCTGTCCTGAACCCGCCATTAGGACGTCATCCATTATGCTTTTTTTCTTTTTCGTGTGGGACACCGAGTCGTCCAATGAACCCTAGTGTCAGAATTTTTCAACCGCCTTCTACAAGTAGCACGCTTCTGACATCGTTGTGTAACGACCGCCGTCTAAGTGATCATAGACAGCAACCGGGACCTATGGCTTAACGTGCCATCCGAAACACGGAACTATCTTACTTACGGATAATTGGGCGGTTCAGCCCGCAATATCCTAACCAGACTTGGAACAAAATTCACAAAGTGATAAACATCAACTATGTGAGTGACCCACCGAAAATCGAACCTGCGTCAAAGGAAGTCGAACTACCATTGCGCCACATCGGTCGTCATCGTCATCCATCATGCTGAGAATAGTATTCAAGAATGCGGATTGCGGGTAGTAGACAAAAAATACATCACATTATTTAGTTAGTCAGTCAGAGTAGGTAAAGAAAAGGGGCTGGAAAATTGTATTGCCTACAGGCCCAGGATTCGAAGAAAACTTACGCAAGAAATACACAAAATGAGCAGTGTGGCCAATTTCAAGTCTCTTATAAAAATACAGCAGCTTGATACTTGGGGCAACCAACGAAAACCTTTAGACATGTTTTAATTTACCTACAAAAATAAATTCCGCAAATATAAAAAAAACTTAGTAAAATTTTTAAAATAAACAAACTTATAATTTTAACATATTGGCTTCTACCCGTCTAGGGTAATTCTGCCAGTGTCAGTAGGTACGGGTAAATACCATCATTACCCGTTTCATTTACAGGATCCAAGACACGGCGTCCTTTTGATTCCATCATTATTGATAGATTATCATTATCATTGGTAGATTGAGCCACGGTTGTGCGCAAAGAGTAAAAATGTCATTCGTGTCGCACTGTTACACCTTCTATTTCTATGCCTAAATCTGCTGTCGTTCCACTATGCCTTATTAGGTGCCATGCGGTACTAATTATTAAAAAGCACTTGCTCGCGTATGCACAGACAGTTGCAGCTAGACTCTCTTCGCGTTAACATCTCTTCTCATCTCTTGGTTAAGACTTTCTGTCTATTTCCCAAATAAATAATTAATGTAGTATTTTGTGAGTTTTTTTTTTTTAGACCTAGCCAGGGTAACCCGCGTAAACAGCGGTAGTCAGTTCGGTAACTTATCCGAGTGTTTTTGACTGGGCGGCAAGTTGTATGGCCTACACAGAATCGCATCAGATGGCTTTGGGTTGCCGTGTGATGCCGACTTAGAATAGCATCACCCCATTTCTTTCCACGGGTGTTGTAAAAGGCAACTGAGGTACTCGAGGGTTTCATTTATGTATTACAATTTTAGGTGACAGGCTTACAACCTGTCACTAGAGTGATACACGAATCATCAGAAAGAGCCCTCAATATCAAATGCAAGGGCCCTCTGCCTACCCCACAAGGGATAAGGGCGTGATTTATGTATGTATGGCTTTGGGTGGCCTAGCGATAACTAGGGTAAGTGGTATAACAATTAACGACCTTTTTTTCAAAACATCATAGCTCGTAAATGTTCACTCGAAACGCATCACTACATGTACATACAATAGAACAGCTAAATTATTACCTAACGTTCAAAAAGACCATAGTATTAGCACTACGATGCACCGTTCAAATTACAAAATGGCATGATCTTTCTTTCTTTTTCGTGTGGGACACCGAGTCGTCTAACGACCCGATGAACCCTAGTGTCAGAATTTTTCAACCGCCTTCTACAAGTAGCAGGCTTCTGACATGGTTGCGTAACGACCGCCGTCTAAGTTATCATAGACAGCAACCGGGACCTACGGCTTAACGTGCCATCCGAAACACGGAACCATCTTACTTACGGACAATCGGGTGGTTCAGCCCGCAATGTCCTAACCAGACTGGGAACAAATTCACAAAGTGATAAATAATATCAACTTTGTGAGTGACCCACCGAGAATCGAACCCGGAACCTTCTGCGTCAGAGGCAGTCGCACTACCACTGCGCCACATCGGTCGTATGGCATGATGACTGGCTGGTCAAATGAGATACTTTTTTAACGATATTTTCTATGAAAATACAAAGAGATGACATCATGTCTCTCTAGTTTGGCTGGCGTCAAAACACTTTCCTTTACACTATTTTCCTGTTTATTAATTCAAACTTTGAACCTTTTGAAAAACTATAAACGGAGTATGTAGTATTTTTGTACAATAGTTTTAAGCATACTTTTTTGTATTTAATTAAAGACCCAGTCGTCTAGCAAGTTGCAAGTTGCAACATACCTACCTGCACCCCAATCACATAACATTTTGGCAACATGCTGTGTATTGAATAAACACTGATATCCGAGGTTTCCAAAAACGCATACGAGAGATATAAAAATAAAATCATAACAAGGGGAGTCAACAGGGCACAAAATTAGTTTTGGGCGAAAAAAGGCGGGAAAAGCAACGAACCGCGAGCCGGTCGAAATGGGATGTGGTTGATGCGCCACTCGAGGTACAGACATGAGATTCGATGCCTGCTATAGAGCCACTTGTACAGCCCTTTTTGACAGCTGTCACATCTGAAAAGATGTCATTCTCACAAATCACGCCCTCTTCCCTAACGGAGTAGGCAGTGTCAACGACTAAAAAAACGACCTCTTTATCGACACTAGTTGTGTCTCACGAGTGGAGGTCAGGTCAAAGAAGTGTAGGTGCTAGTTGCGCACCACGCGTGGGATTGAGGAAAGTGGACACACTAGTTGTGTACTTGTGTCCCACGAGATAGGGAGCGATGGCGGCTCAAGATTCAAGATTCAATATTCAATCGTTTATTTCCAAGTAGATTCACAATGAATACTTTTAGAATGTCAGAGAGTTACAATACAATACTGTCACTGAATAAATGAATGAGTCATTATAAACAATAACAATTTTAAGTTCCTAATAGAATCGCGGACGAGTGGGAAAAAGAAATCAAAAATAAATAAAGGCACTGCCTCGGGGCTGGCCAGGCTGACCACACATCATGTAACTTACGTCACCACCATCAATAAATGAAATCAATTAAATTAAAGACAAAATATTTTAAAAAATGCATGTTACATGCTAATCAGCCGGACCCCCTGAACAGGAAAACCACCCAAAAACCTGCTCAGAAGTGCTCCTAATCTCAATTTACAATTTGTACCTAAAGAATAGGCCCTAAGCTACCCTAGCTAAGTTTTATAAATATATATATATTATTAGCCCAAAAGACGGCTACGCTAAATTAAAATAAAATAAAAGTATTACAGTAGATAATTCTAACTGTTTCGTTATGCCAATTGTAAATTCCAATTTATTAAATTCAAGACATGTTGTCCGTTTGAGCTTAGGCAGTCGAATGCCAATTTATTTATACAAATATGCACTTAACTTAGTTGTTAGGTGAGGGTATAAGATCAAGCCTATTTACAAAGTTACCCACAGAATTAATTTATCCTTGTTTTTAATAATTATGCCGTGTGATGCCGGCTTAGAATATGCCGTGTGATGCCGGCTTAGAATAGCATCACCCTACATCCTTCCCGTGGGTGTCGTAAGAGGCGACTAAGGGACTCGAGAGTATTAGTGTATTACAATTTTTAGGCGACAGGCTGACAACCTGTCACTATAGTGATACACATGTTTTCTGAAACAACCTTGAAAAACAATCCTCAAAAATGTCAGGCGTGACAATAGCGACCGTATTCTTACGGCTGCTAACTCTCTGACTACCCCGCAAGGGATAAAGGCGTGATGTATGTATGTATGTTTAATAATTAACTTAAGGCCTTGGTGGGTAGACATAATATAACAAATGTGGGGGTACCCACGGTTGAATACAATGACAGCACTTCGAAGTACGGTAAGCCAAGAGCTGAGCCATGATCCTCATGTCATCTCAATTTAACAATGGATGAAAGGAAACCCCGAAGACGATTTTTGAAGCTTCATAACTGCCTGGTTATCTAGAGAAAGGATGAATACTTACTGCTTTTCTCTGCGTTTTATTTGATGAAAAGGTGTATCAACATCCCAAAATGAAAACCATTTATTTATTTAACCGTTTATTAACCATGTTAACCATGTGCAGCAGTGGTCTGTTGTGGATGATGTTTTAGGAATGCTTTTGTTCTTCTGCTCACGTGACCTCAGCCTAGAACAGTCCACTGCTGCTATAGCCCTCCCCTAGTGTACGCCACAATGATCTCTCGCTTTCACCATCCAGGCATCCAGTCGTCGCTACCACCTCTTTTTTAAGTAATCGGTATATCTGGCCGGACGGCGTCCGACGGTACGCTTGCCGAGGCGTGGTCTCCACTCGAAAACCCGCTTACTCCACCGGCCATCGGTTCTACGACAGACGTGACCTGCCCACTGCCATTTTAGTTTTCTACACTTTTCTACAATATACTTTAGTCTTTTTGCGCATAGTCTTATTACGGAAAAAGGAGCCTGCGTCTGATTAACCAGCAGAAATGCGTCTGAATATCTAGTAGCAAATTAGCTTTCTTCAGACAACAAAGAGTAATCATTGCCTTCATAATTTCATACTAAACACGTGCTAAGCCGCACAACCCTTTCGAAAACAACTCGAATTCTAAAAGACAATTAAACATATGGTACAAAGTACAGTCTCATCTCAGGCAAATCCCACATTGCACAGGATCCCGCTCCGGTCTGCGGTCTTTCTCTTTTCGTGTGGGACTCTTTTTCATCCAACGACCCAATGAACACTAGCGTCAGAATTTTTCAACCGCCTTCTACAAGTAGAAGGCTTCTGACAACGTTGGTATCCGAAACACGGAACCATCTTTCTCACGGACAATCGGATGGTTCAGCCCGCAATGTCCTAACCAGACTGGCTGATAAATATCAACTTTGTGAGTAACCCACCAAGAATCGAACACGGAACCTTCTGCTTCACAGGCAGTCGCACTACCATTGCGCCACATCGGTCGTTGTGGTGATTTGGTTTAAACTTTGTTTGTAAAAAAATCTTGGAAGACATGGTACGAAACACTGACAGTCGCGTCCGATCCGTTCTTCCCAGAACAATTTCAAAGCCCTTGGAGCGAGACTGGGCTGGTTATTGTGAACAACAATGTGAATATACCTACAGGTGAGCCAGAGCGTAGATTTAATGGCCTCGGGGCCGAAATCGTAGAGTTCAACTACTAATTTCGTCGCCCCAGATATCGGAGCGGTTTCCGGTGCCAGTGTGAGTTTCGCCTCAGTCACCCTTCGCGATTCACACCGATTTAAATTCAGCCAGTGTTGTCGTCATTAATTTTGTTTGAGCAGCCAAAAGTGGGATACAGGCGCAGAATTATTGTGCTTCAGACTCAAATGAACGCGTTTATCGCTTATATGCTTTTTCGGGGGCGATGAGATGAGAGTAAGGCGGTTTAAAAAGGTCATAGACATAAACCGGAACTGATGGTTTAACGTGCCTTCTGAAGCACGGAACTATCAGTCTTGTCGAACTACTAGGTGGTTCACCCTGCAATGTCCTAATCAGCCGACAAACAAACCCGGAAATTTACGCCACAAGAAGTCGCACGCACTTGATTGGGCTGGTTGTTTGAACAACCAAACAAATATTTCAGTCCGATCCGTTCTTCCCAGAACAACTCCCAAGCCCAGTCTCACCCCAAGGGCGTGATTTTGGGGCGAGACTTTGCTGGTTGTTTAAACAACTAATCAAATATTTCCGGGTGAGCCCGAGCTCTTCACCAAGCTGCCCCGTTTGATGGTCCCGGGGCCAAAAACACTTAGCTAACAGTAAAAAAAAAAGTCGCACGCACTATTTTAGGTAGCACTGCGCCGCATCTTTTTCCGACTGGCTTATAAAGAATGTATGTACCCATTTAAAATGACTCACTCAAAAACAAATAAATTACTTATTAAGCTTCCAAAGCAATTCTCAGCAAGACCATTCCGCAAGAAAGCAAGCTATTGATAAATTTTACTCCAGCAAAAAAAACGCCTAAACTTCCACCCGAAGCCACACACAAAAGGGCGAGCCAACCGACATAATTAAAGGATATTTTGTGTAGACAATAGGTAAATGCTTCGCACACAGAATTTAAATTTTAAACGTTCGGCCATTTAGAATTGGGTACAAGAACGCAACTTGTGTTGACCCGATTTTCAAGAAGGCTTTAAAAGCTCCATTACGGTTATGTAAATCGTGAATACCTACCTTACTTACGAGTGATCCATCAATGTGATTGAGTGACTTGTCACTTGTATTTTATTCAGTAGAATCCATCTGCCTGCACCCGTATGTTTTATTGTAGGTATTTATCTGGCAAATGTTCTTTCGGGAAAGTTGTTTAGTTTTATGGGCTGGTTTTTTTTTCTTTTTTATCTATGATGGGCTTACTCTTGACCCCAATCTTACCCTAGAGCAGAGATGGGATCTACGGTGGAGCGAGCTTGCCCAGAAGATGCCTATTCACTCTAGACTTAAAGAAATTCAGGTTATATGCACTCGGAAATACAGACGCAGGCAGGGAATTCCATTCTTTAGCTGTGCGCATAATGAAAGATGATTTGAAGCGCTTAGTGCGTAATGTGGGTATTTCAACTAAGAACGGATGGTAGCCGGCCGTGCGTCTGGATGTCCGACGGAAGAAAGGAGACGTTGGTATGAGCTCATGCAGCTCACGCGCACACTCTCCGAAGTACAATCTATAAAATACCGATAGGCAAGCAACCTTACGGCGGTGAGCCAGGCTGTGAAGCTTGGTCGCCACCAGTTTTTATCTCTTGGCTCTGCGTTCCACCGAATCCAGTGCAGCAAGTTGGTATTTTGCCGAGCCATCCCAAAGGTGACAGCAGTAAACTCCATGCAAGATCGCACTTGAGCTTTATAAAGAGTTAGAAGCTGTTCAGGCGTGAAGTACCGCTTGACTTTATTCAGGACGCCCAACTTTCTAGTTGCAATTTGAGCCTTGGACTCGATGGTGGTGCCAAAGTTGAGGTCAGAGGACAGCTCCATGCCAAGGAGTTAAAGAGTGTTGGTCACTGGAACAGATATACCCCGAAAAGTAGGAGAATAGGTGAAAGGACTCCTTGTTGCGGAAAAAAGACACGCCTGCGTTTTTGAAGCATTGAAGCTGACGAGATTGTCATCGCCCCACTGGGAGACGTTACTTAACGTCAGGCTCGTACGCTCAATCATAGCCTTTCTCAATCTTTGGATTTCATCACCACTGGCTCCTGCACCGGATATATATCTCTCGGCGACAGTACTGTCATCTGCGTACCCAACAATTCCTGAAGATAGAAGGTCATTGGTGTGCAGCAGGAAAAGCGTCGCGGAGAGTACAGACCCCTGAGGAACTCCGGCGTCAATAGCCTTGAGGTCAGAGGAGCAGCCGTCTATGACCACTCGGATCGACCGTTCACTCAGGAAGTCAGCCACCCAGCTACAGAAGCCAGTGGGGATGCCGTACGCTGGAAGCTTGCTCAACAGACTCGCATGCCACACCCTATCGAAGGCCTTTGAAATGTCCAGCGACAGTGCTATTGCTTCGCCGTGGTTTTCAATGGCCTCGCCCCAGCAATGCGTTACGTACACTAGAAGATCCCCCGTGTCTTAAATGAACACCCTGTATAACTGAAACTTGGCTTGATTAAACAGTTTTTGCGTAATGAAGATGATCCTTTTTGATCTCCATTATTCATCCACGGTTTGTGA
Source organism: Keiferia lycopersicella (assembly GCA_029255805.1). NCBI lineage: Eukaryota > Metazoa > Arthropoda > Insecta > Lepidoptera > Gelechiidae > Keiferia > Keiferia lycopersicella. Next base: position 3,494,773 of record JARACZ010000024.1, read on the forward strand.
TCCCCTCCAATCGCACGTTAAAAACTCAAAGCACAAGTTTTGAAAATTCCGCCTAGAATGTATATACGTTTCATTTCACCGTTCTGTGCCAAAGTTCTATCTCCGCACCTTCTACCATTTAACTAGTACTGGCGTGGTACGGAACGTTATTATTACCCTATTGATTTTCGAAGGTAATTATTACAAGCAAAATTGACCTCTACTACTATGGAGTACAGTATACTTTGATTTGAAGTTTTTCGTTTTAAATTTCGTCCGATTATAACCAACAACGTCAATGTCAAATAAAAAAGTCGTGGCATTTTGCGTTGTTGTGACTTTGTTATCAATAATATTATTTATAGTATTCTTTGCGAATAAAATAGTAAAATAATGTCTGAAAACTCTGAAGAATGTGAATTCGAAACGATCTCCTTCGATATTCTCGAGTTTTTGGCGGAATACCAGAAACTTCCGTGCCTTTGGGATAGAAGCCACCGTCTTTTCAAAGACAGAAAAGAAAGGTTGAAACATGAAGAGATTCTTGGTGAAAAGCTTGGTATTCGTGACCTGTACGTGCTAAGGAAGAAGATTAGGAGTGTACGTGGTGTGTACAACACGGAGATTCGAAAATTGAAGCAGAAAATTGACGATGGCGAGATAGTCTATTCACCAAGGTTGTTTTGGTTCCCATTTGCTGATAAGTTCTTGCGGGCCACCACGGATCTACCTTATGAAGTCGTACGTATGCAGCTATGGGTCAGAGTATTCTTTTCGGTTATGCTTCTTTGAACTACCTAACAATAAGATATTGTTATAAAAGAGTAGGTACCAAGCAGAGTTTCTTGAGAAATGTAGCTAAATTACCGCCCCGAAAAGTATACTCTGACCCTTTGGTCAGTTTTATTTTATGAAAATTTGAAGGAATCATGACAACTTTTGTTTGGATGCTCGTCCTGTTTTTCATCAGTCGTGCGTCACACTTGCAGGCCTCGCATCAAAACTAAAGTTATACAATTATAGAGTTAAATTATTGCATGCACGACAATCGACCACTATTACAGATCGTGTCTTTATCTGTACGGGTTCTAATGTTGCACCTAAACGGCACAAAAAATAATAGTTTATTTACCTACATAGTGACCTGTTTTGTACTTTTGCCGCTAACTTTTACTTTTATTTCAGTTTCCTCTGTGTGAAGAACAAAAAGCGCCAACAAAAAGGAAAAGAAAACAGTTGGTCAAAATAGCTACAAAACAACAAGTAAGTTGCAATTACAATTAAACACCATGTTCTAGAAGAAATGTATTAAAGAGCTGATTAGACCTAAAAGCGACTTTCTACCCTAGGTAAAATGCAAGGAAACCTGCTGAACATGGGTAATAAGTAATCTGCAGTATATTTGCTATTATGTTATTTTTTCCAATAAATTATTTTAATAATTTTAACTGATAGAAAAACATCTTAAAGTTACCTCTAAAAAACCATTATATCGGTTACTGTATGGAGCAACGCAATAAGCGCCTTACAATACCTATTAAGTGATTGTTTTTGATTTCCAAGTAGGTAATTTATTTTTGACCAGTTATCATGAGAAATAGGAAAATCATTGAATCAGCCAGATTCCGTCTTGTTCGCATTCTTGTAATTTGCGTTTATCAGAAAAGGAGAGGTTGGTTAACTTGTCTCAGCCTCTTAATGGGGTGTTTAGGACATTGTACCGAGCAATTTTCCCAATGGGATTAATCTGAAAAAACAAAGACATATTAGAACCTCCCTTGCTTACTGAGTCACATACAAATGGGAAGCTGGTTTTATTTTCTAGGTCCAATACCGAGCAATTTTCCCAATGGGATTAATCTGAAAAAACAAAGACATATTAGAACCTCCCATGCTTACTGAGTCACATACAAATGGGAAGTTGGTTTTATTTTCTAGTATCATTGGTGTAATACCAATAGCAATATTGGTCAGTACCTATCATGCACTAAACAAAGTGTCCAATTTAATGCATTTTTTTAAAAACATAATAACAAATTTAGCACAACAAAAATTTTCATAACTACTTAAAAAGTGCTCAATTTAAATTGATTACTTTTTAAGGACACCATTTTGTTTAAGGTTTCTTGAGCTAGCATTTTTTCATGGGTACTCAAAATAGTAAAAGACACTTCACAGGATTGTTTCAGTATGTAAGTACTTATCTAAAATGATTTCTTCCAGAAAGTAGACCAAAATCAAAGCGGAAATATGGTTCAATATTATATCAAAGAAGAAGTGATTGGCCAAGAAAAAAACAGTGAAGACAACGATGACAATTTTGAAGAGTATGAAGAACTTGAAACTTTAGACGATGACCAACAAACCATACAAAACTGTGACACTAGTCTTAATTCGTATTCAAATGAAGAATATGACCAAAATGAATACAACGATAGTGTCACTACGAACGTCTCTACCAAAGTGAAGAAAAAGTCGACAAATGATAACCTTAATGAAGTATTGAACTGTTTAAAAGACATTGCTTCAGACAATGAGTTTGTAGTGTTCGGTAGATCAGTTGGAATGCAACTTAAAAGTATGCCGTTAGATATAGCTTTACGGTTGCAAATGGAAATCCAATCACATATAACTAACACTAGATTGGAATATCTGCAACAGCTTCAAAAGCAGTCTGAAAGTGAATAAAATTAGCAAGTAAGTAGGTTCTAATAAATAATACAGGTAAAAAAATTGCTGCAAATATTTTAAGAAAACCAGCCTATGACACTAAACAACTTCCCCCAAGAAACATAGGTCCAAAATATGAAAAAAAAATTTGGATGTGCCATACAAGTCACTTTTTTTTTTTATTTTTTATATATGTAATAGGCCCGCATTTGTCTGCCATCTCACCTGGTGGTAAGTGGAGATGCAGACGAAGATGGTACATGCTTGCCTAGATAATGCCTATTCACTCTTGCCTTAAAAAGGCCCAAGTTATATTGTTCCGGAAAAAGATCCGCCGGCAGGGAATTCCACTCTTTAGCCGTACGCATGATAAAAGTTGAAGCGAAACGCTTAGTGCGGATCAGAGGTATATCTACAACATAAGGGTGGAACCCCAGTCGGCGCCTCGATCCCCGGAGATGGAATGGGGAAGGGGGTATCAGGTCGTGGAGTGATTGAGCACACTCTCCGAAATGTATCCTATAGAATACCGACATGCATGCTACTTTACGACGGTGCTCAAGGCTCTGCAACTTAGTCTCAACCAGTGCTTCGTCTGCTATGAGCTTCTTGGCGCGTTTTTCAATGGAGTCTAAGGCAGCCAGTTGGTATTTGGCAGATCCATCCCAAAGGTAGATCCTTTCCACCTTTTTCCTTTTGTTGTCCTTTGTATGGGAGGTCCAAAAAATTTTCTCGTATGTAATCTAATATTTAACCTTTTTAATAATTTTAACCTTTGTTTCTTGGCGAAAGTTGTTTAGTTTCATGTCAGCACATGAAATCCTTAAAATACACTTCTCATCAAAGAAATCGGGACACTTTCGTTTTTATGATTTGATAAAATACGAAACGTATTAAGGACTATTTCCAACTTGGGACATTTTCATTAAGATTTAAAAACATCATTTTACTTACTATCACACGATATTTATTAAATTTAATAAATTAAATATAATAAATTTAAATTTATTTATAAATTTGACACCTTGTCCCGGATTTTTTGATGAGAAGTATATTTACACACCTTAAGTAGATAGGTTTTTAATCGTTATTTTCCACTAAAAATAAGTTATAATAGTAGATAGATGTTTTTCTTATATTTTCATATAAAAATACTATATGATTCAGAAATAGTTAATTGATTACCTACTGGTAATATACATAATCGTTATTATAAAACATCTATTGTACCTAAATATTTTTTTCTGATGTAAGTATATATAATATCATATTTCATTCAATTTGAGATTTTTTTTTACGATTTTCCCGTGGGATGGGCATGTTTCCCCCCGCTATAAAATAAGTGGCCTATTATGTCATTCCACTTTATGCCTCTCAAATTATAAATCTGTCAAGCCGGGGATAATGAATAGGTAAGAAATGCACACAAACTCTCCGACTTATTATTATATGGATTCCAAGTTAACATGGACTGTTCATAGCAGACACTTGGAGACGTTTCCGAGATCCCGAAAATATGTATATATGTATATACAATTCATGCTCGTTTAAAGGTATGAGCTATGATCCAAAAATAATGCGGACTTCATTCATAATTTATAAAATTATTCGGAGATTGAATTAATAAACATGAAAATTACATAAAAGTAAGGGTTTTGACGCCATTCAAAATAGCAATTAGTGACGTTCATACATTGCTTTTTTCATACAAAATATCATTATCGTTTTATAAAGTAGCTTATTTGCCGTGTGATGCCGGCATAGAATAGCATCACCGCATTCTTCCCGCGGGTGTTGTAAGAGGCAACTAAGGGACTTGAGGGTTTCATGTTGTATTACCACGTATTACAACTTTATAATAATAATAATAATAATATATCTTTTATTTCAGATACATGATCCATATTATTTGTTGGTAGCATTTAGTGACTTTATGCGACAGGCTGACAACCTGTTAGTGAAGTGACACACGAATCATCTAATACTTGTCAGACATGGCGATAACGACCGTGTTTTACGATCGTTAACGCTCTGCGCACTCCACAAGTGATAAAGGCGTGATTTGTATATGTGTATGTATGTAATTTGACCTGTTAGTCCACAACCCTATTGTGTAAAAAATACGCCACCTGCGAAGCTCTAGAAATAAGGCTGAAACCAAGCTCAGCTCAGTAAAATGCAATTTTGAGATGCAATAGCGTTATTAAGGGCAATTTTCGCGGCGGCTGCATCTGACGTCTGCATTTGCATCGGCGGCGAGACTCTCGTCTTCAATTTGTGAGATATCCAAGTAGGGGTAGGTATACAAGGTGTTAGAAAAACGACCTATTGCGTTTCTTAAAACTACGCGTCTTTACAGGGTGTAAAAAAATTGCTGCGAATATTTTAAGGGGTGAACCAGCCCATGAAACTGAACAAATTTCCCCCAGGAACATAGGTCGAAAAATTAAAAAAAATTTCGACCTCCTATACAAAATGACCGAGCAAAGAAGTCAATTTGTATGGGAGGTCCAATAATTTTTCTCATATTTCGACCTATGTTCCTTGGGGAAAAAGTTTCGTGGGCTGATTCACCCCATAAAATATTTGCGGATATTTTTTTTGCACCCTGTGGATAGGTAAAGACAGAAACAATTTTTTACTCACATTGAAACATAACATTAAGGTAGGTAAAGGAATAAAACCAAAAAACTAAATACAAGTGAAAGGAGTCTTATTTCTTTAAGGCATCTCTACCAGGCAACCCACTGGTGTAGGTAATTACAGGTAATAATAACGTACACATACATACATACACATATCACGCCTATATCCCTGGCGGGGTAGGCAGAGCGTAAACAACCGTAAAATTACGGTCGTTATCACCACGTCTGACGAATGTTTGAGGGTCGTTTCAGATAAGCCGTGCATTACTATAGTGACAGGCTGTCAGCCTGTCGCCTAAAATTACGATACACATTAAACCCTCTAGTCCCTTGGTCGGTTTAGTGTAGTCCTTACACACCCACGGGAAAGAAATGGGGTGATGCTATTCTCAGCCAGCATCACACGGCACGTAATAACGTACCTACGTTAACGTAGTCTGTTTAAACCTAGTTTGCCACAGCCCTGGTTCGTCACTATTTTTTTATATTCTTAGTTCCGGTTCGCAACAATCTACCCAATTCGTCTAATATACCTTTGTTCATTTACTTGCACTTAGTATTAAGGCCGTTACCATACGAACCGAATACAACTAGCGGCCTACCAAGCTGTTTGCAACCGTTGTAAATCGTTTTTCCAGGGGGAAGAGGGAATTGTGCCTAAACATTTAAAACTTCCTTTTGAATCACTCTTTGTATTTAAAAAACAGCATCAAAATTTGTTTCTTGTTTTAGAAGCAGTTAGCGGTATTCATGACAGAAAAAACGTAAAGAGAAACAAGAAAAGCGACTTCATAATGCATACATAAATCACGCCTCTTTACCGCTGGGGTATTCAGAGTCTATTTCCTTCCACTTGCTACGATCCTGGCATACTTCTTTCGCTTCTTCTACATTCATCAGTCTTTTCACACACGTTCGTTGGGTTAGGGTACTTCTGACCTGACCTTTCTTCATAATGTCCCCGATTTGATCCAGATAGCGCGACTTCGTTTTGTATTATGGACCTATTGATTGTATTGATTGAATATAAATAAACTATGCATTGATATTGAATGTGACGACCGGGAATAAATCTCCAAGGTAATCATCTGCTTTTGAACAGAAATATCATGTTAAAATAAATCACAAGACTGAAAGTAAGTCGGTTATTAAAGAACAATGGAACAAAAACGCCCTCAAACTTGATCAATCAAACTTCGGAAACGATTTTCCTCCACTTTGATAGGTATGTAAGCGTCACCTCGAGCTACCCTTTTAAAGGATCAGCTTATATTGTTCTTTGTACAGGTAACAAAGAGGACTAAGTATTGGTTGATTGATACCTTAGACAAGTGACTTGAATAGCTGCTGGTAGTACTTTTGTAGTATTATTTACATTTTATTGTATCGAAGGAACGATCACTTTGGAATTACTTACTTTATCTGTTCTATGTATTTTCAAGATACTTAAGTAAATATTGGTGGCAGTTGTAGTCTAACCTGATTTAAACCAATGATAATTTCGTACAAATCCAATAGTCCATGGGCTAAGCAAACTCAAAAAAAAGCTTTACGCTACGATAGTTAGTATTCTTTAGTATTACCCTCGTAATTTGATTACAAAATCCAAGTATCAAAATTTTACCAATGGAACAATTGATTTTATTTCGTAGTTTCCCAGGTTATGTAAAAAAATTTTTTCATATACATCATCTAAAAAAATAACTGCAAATATTTAAGGTGTGAACCAGTCCATAAAACTATACAACTTTTCTTAAGGTCAAAAGTGAATAAAATATCTGGGCTTCCGAATACAAAATGTGCCAGCCAACTAAGTCAATTTTTATTGGGGATCGAAAATTGTTTTATATTTGGACTTTTAGAATTACGTTGATTGTAGAAAGTTGTTCCGTTTCAAGAGCTAATTTACCCCTTGAAAAATTTGCTAATATTTTTTCACCTTAGCTATGACCATAGAATAAGAAGAGTCATTCTACAAGACCTAACGGTCGACGACCAGTTGGCCGTCCTAGGTATCGCTGGAGCGATGTACGTATAGTGCAGTCCGACTTACGCGACCTCCAAGCGACTTACTGGCGTGAAACGGCCCAGGATCGGGACAAGTGGCGGAAATTCGTGTCGGAGGCCAAGACCCACTTTGGTTCCCTGAGCCACAGGAGTAAGTAAGTAAGTATTCTACAAAGTAGCCGTACTGAGTAATAAACCTGTATACAGACAGGCCCCAAGATTCGAAGATATTTTCCCGATAGTTGGTATTCACCGCAAGCCTGGCTCGTTAGAGAGTAAGAGCAGGGGCGTGTAATTACTGCGTATGTTACACGCGACCTTTCCTGTGCCTTGAGAATGCTTTTACACCGACATGTAATATCTACAACAGCATTTACAAGACATTGATGGAGTTAGTAGGGGATTGGTAGACACGAATTGCAAATCGCAGCGTAAAAAGGGGTAGATTAGATGGAAAGATGACCATGTGAAGGTTGCAGACCGTTGTATGTACTTAGTCGGCAAGGCTCTTATCGGTTTTACCACTATCTGTACCTTTTTTGTGATGTAGAATAGAAAGCCGACCATAAAATAAAATATCTATTTATTATCGCAATATAGGTAACTACTACGTTTTTATTTATCATTTGGTAGAATGCAAAAGTTGCAAGATGATTCTACTCATGATTTTGAAGAAGTTATAAATATATTTTTCAATGCTATCTACAAGGCGTGGTGCTTTTCACGATTCCGCCGATAGTCTCAAAACATCGACATGAAGTCGTCTCTTCCTCTCCTCTATAATATAAGCCAGCTGATGTGGTTTCCAATTTCTATTTCCATAAAAAAAGTTATTCAGAATCATGAATAGAATCACCCAGTAAAAATAACCCTCAGCATATACCTACTTCCATTTTGCAGATCATGTTCATCAGATTGGTGTGAGAGGCGGCTTGCTAATGCTCGAACCCATTGTTTTTAATGTTTGCTATGTTTGGTTTGGCCGGCCGTTCGTGAAAGTAATAGGAAAGGTGTTTCTTAACTACTAGCTACTGAGTTTTAGAAGAATAGGGGAAATTGGGTAGGGTTGTAGGTAGAGATATATTTTTTCTATCCTGCTTTCGAGTTTGAGAAAATCAAATCATAGTTTGTGAATTGTATCTTTTATCTTTTATTGTTAACCGACCGTTTTCCATGCAAAATGATTATTTTCTTCTTTCTCATCCTTTATTTACTACGTACCTACCTACCTAAGATGTCTACCTTAACTAAGTACCTTTGTTTTTTTTTTTCAAAGTTCAATTTGTGCATGATCGATCAATAGAGACCCATGTAAGAATGAATAGGTACTTATAACAAAGTTGAACATATCGTTTATTACACATCTTTTATTTTAAATTTTATTAACGTGAGGTAGAATGACGTTTTCGTGGAATGTCCCCTTTTTTGCCCGCTCGATTAAAAAGCCCTGCGAAAGAACTCTGACGCCCCAACGCAAAATGAAACCGAAATTCCTCGAAACGTAACGAGTTAGGTCTGGTTCATCGCAGTTTCTGTCCGTCACATATACAAAACGGGTCCCGATTAGTCATACATCTATTAATTTAAAAAATCATAGACACCGAACTAAGGCTTTTAAAGCTGTGTTTAAACGGTACCGTAAATTTTTTCTACGCAAACACCAAGACAAAGATACCTAGTAAATTTTGACTTGAACAAACACCCGTATGGTACCGACTCAGAAAAACTTCACCCTATTTCTAATCATGGGTATCGTAAAAGGTGACTTAGGGATGAATCCATGGAATGGGCACCAGCGTTCCTTGTGAATATCTACAACATCTTACACTGCGCTCGCCAATCCGCCTGCCAAGCGTGGTGAGTACGGCAGTACCCCCCAATTGGGGATTGCCCAAGTCCAGAATTGGACTATTGTCTTCTCTTTTCGTGTGGGACACCAAGTCGTCCAACGACCCGATGACTCTTAGTGTCAGAATTTTTCAACCGCCTTCTACATGTAGCAGGCTTCTGACATGGTTGTGTAACGACCGCCGTCTAAGTGATCATAGACAGCAACCGGGACCTACGGCTTAACGTGCCATCCGAAACACGGAACCATCTTTCTTACGGACAGTAGGGTGGTTAAGACTGCTATGTCCTTACCAGAAGACTGGGAACAATGTCACAAAGTGATAAATATCAACTTTGTGAGTGACCCACCGAGAATCAAACCTGGAACCTTCTGCGTCAAAGGCAGTCGCATTACCACTGCGTCAATGCGTCACTGCGCCTCATCGGTCTGTGGACTGTTGTGGCTATGGTAGAATAAAAATATGTGACGTATCGGGACTGGTGGCCAACCGGGACTGGGTGAACATAACACATCTCAACACAAATAGACCTTCTTTTTAACAAGGGTCGAACAATTAATGCCACCAGCATTATGCTGGCTGGGACGCGATCAGAATTTGATGTAGATTTTTATCCGGCTAAGAAAAAACAAAGAAGATGTTATCACTGTTATTTTTTTTTTACCGTTGGCTAGACTTTTGCTATTAGTGCAAGTTATTGTAATTTAGCAAACAGATACTTGAAACATAGATACTTGAAAATTCATTTAAATTTTCTATTCTATATCTCATGTTCATTGTGAGTGCGATCAGTCTCTATAATTTCGTAGCCAAATGATATTGAGCCGCTGACCGCCGTAGCCCGCTATGATTTTCGAAGTCGGGACACATTTTTCAAATTGTTTCACTTCTCTTAAAGCCATTAAAGCATTTAATCCTAATTCAATGTCCGACACATTTTTGCTACTGTACTTAGGTAAGTACTAGTATAGGTCTGTTTTTACAGCCTCTCTTACAAGTGCAATTTTGAGTGTCATATGTGTAAAAAAATATGAAGTTGTCGTGTCGTAGTGTCAAGTGGCTTTAAAAGACAACGTCTATCCTCCTTCTTCTCTGTCCAACCACAAAAGCTTCCAACCTCTCTATCGCTGAAGGGAAAGAAAATATCGTTGAAAGAAAAGTAGGTAGATATAGAGAAAGAAAAACGCCAGAGCAGAGGTAGCCCTAGACACACGTATGTACATTCGTGTTCTTTACTTGTTAAGGAAAAAGTCAATATCGTGTCGTACCAGGAGGTCAAGGTATATTGAAAATGACTTCACCAACAAGAGTTTAACTCTTAAATTTAAAGACTAATAACTGTTTTAGGTACCTGATGAGTCTAAAAAGGTATTGCAGTGCCTCCGGTACTCAGAGGCCCGCGTAAACACGTTAAAGGCTGTTGTAAGAGTAGGATATTCTAAGTCTATGATAGACTCCTTTCTGAACTCGCTCCGTCACTCTCATAACTCTATTGTCAAAGGGTTATGCGACAGACTGTACAGCACTATCTGTTATACTTAGGCCATGGCTTTATTTAGTCGTCTAAAAGTTATTATGACGACTTTATTTTTTAAATGTATGTTTTATTATAAGTAACTAATTATTTATGTACTGTGTAAATGGATCTTGTGTCTGAAAATTAATGATTATTATTATTATTTTAAAGAAGAATTTTTCGGATGGTTTAAATTTTGGATCTGACATAATGTTTGATGTGGATTAGGTAGGTAGTTATCAATTCATTAGTGTTTTGAAGTAGCCACAAGTAGGTACCCGCCTTATAATTGGATAGTAGGTAACTACTTTAGCAACACGTTTCCATTTCTTGCTGCCGTGATTTTCGTAAATGGGTATAAGGCTGGTTTCAGAGCGGCGCGTCTTAGCAGCGCTGCCCAGGCGCGCGCGGCTCGGGCGCGCGCCTGGGCAGCGCGTTCGCTGTGAAACGACATTCAGACGCGCGCGCTTCGTTGTGGTGTACGGTCGAGTGCAGAGAATCATTATGCCAGCAAACGTAATCACTATATTAGCTATATACGTTATATGGAAAAGAGTGCAACAACGAGGTCTTAAAAGATTGCAAGTCGACGCTACTGGCAATCGAAGGAGATCCGACCGCGGCGCGGCCGAGACGCGGCCCAAGACGCGTCACTATGAAACGCTACATACAATCTAGTGTAATGCGAGGCGCGCGCGGCTGGGCAGCGCTGCCGAGACGCGTCGCTCTGAAACCAGCCTAACTTTGCGTCCTACAGGGTACCTGTTAAAAAAAAAACTTTCACAATTTGCAGAATTTGCGGCTTATGTTCAGCAGTGAACTCTTATGGCTAAAATGCTGATGATTAAAAAAAAACTGATGATTTTTGTCATGCTCGTTAGCTAATATTTGCAGTCAAGAACACTAAAAACACATTTCCTTAATCATTGTCATAATAAGCCTACCCACGTAAAAGCTTGTTTCGAAGCTTGTGTCAGTTAGATATGGCTAATCATCTACAACTACAACCCTGAGCTTACCTAACCATGTAACGAGGATCTGTGGTGAATGCGAAATGCCAGTTGCCATGGCAACGTATCTCAACGATCTAATTACACCCTGTATTGTTATAGTGGTGTAACGAATCGCCTAATGATCTGATCCTTTATAATCCTTTGGTAGTACGAGGCTTATCAACCAGACTGGTACGAGGGATCAAACTACTCTGGTTTTTCTTATGAACTGTTATCAAAACCAGTTTGATTTGATCTAAACGGGGTAGATTGATAAGTGATCAACATTAAAGAGTCAGATATTTTGTTTGAAAATATTGTAATTAAATTGCTCAGTTGGGTATGAGGTTTTTTTTTAATACATCGTCACTTAGACCCCGAACAGAAAAGGTCAGTAAGACTGACAGGCTCCAAAATTAATGATAGGCACCTATCTACTTATTCAAATTTAGTGGCATTACTAAGGGCAATATCATTTTCGACTGCCGTATATGTTCGCTAAATGCTTTGCCTACCTGGCGAGATGAGATGCTTTGTATTTATTTATTGACCAAATCTTTCTCCTTGCCTTATCCCGTTTCTCTGTCGGGGTCGGCTACCAAACGTAGTGGATTTGATGTGGAACCATACATACATACATATATCACGTCTTTCTCCCTTGCGAGGCAGGCAGAGCGTTAACAGCCGTAAGAATACGGTCGCTATCGCCACGTCTGACATTTTTGAGGATTGTTTTTCAAGGTTGTTTCAGAAAACATTTGTATCACTATAGTGACAGGTTGTCAGCCTGTCGCCTAAAAAATGTAATACACAAATACTCTCGTGTCCCTTAGTTGCCTCTTACAGCACCCGCGGGAAGGATGTAGGGTGATGCTATTCTAAGCCGGCATCACACGGCAAATTTGGAACCAAGTTTTTACAAAGATCGGCTGCCATCTGACCTCTGCAATCCGAAGGCTAACCGAATCCTAGGTTAAGTCACATTCAAATACCTATCATCTGAAATCTGAATTAAAGTTTTATAAGAATGAAAGAAAACATCGTGATGACACGATGTTTTTTAAGAACAGTCGGTAAATGTACGTGAGTAAAAACCAATAACCTATTAGGTCAGTGGTAAAAACACAGTTACTGTTGTCGATCGAACCCGGCTCTCGCGATTGTAAGACTGTTGTCCTAACCACGTGGTCACCGACGCTCTTTTTATTGACCAAAATAAAGACGAACTAAGAGTTTTATCATTTTCTCATTTACTGAACCTACAAACTCCAGCTAGCCTTATCTACATACATACATATATCACGCCTTTATCCCTTGTGGGGAAGGCAGAGCGTTAACAGCCGTAAGAATACGGTCGCTATCGCCACGTCTGACATTTTTGAGGATTGTTTTCCAAGGCAGAAAACATGTTGTATCACTGTAGTGACAGGTTGTCAGCCTGTCGCCTAAAAATTGTAATACACTAAATACTCTCGAGTCCCTTAGTCGCCTCTTACGACACCCACGGGAAGGATGTGGGGTGATGCTATTCTAAGCCGGCATCACCCTGCATATCCTTATCCCATAGCCTTATCTAACCACAACGTATCCCAGTTACCCAGTTAATTAAGGGCAGTCACAATAAGGCGGTGCCGGTAGAGCACTACACGAAGCAATCACAGTCGCGAACATTAGGTAGGTAACTTAACTACCCACTTTAATCTTCCCGTGCTATGTGGAACTGTCGTGGGTTTGTTTTAGGAATCCGTTACTTATTACAGGCTGAACTGCCTTCTTCTTTTCGTTTTTTTTCTGGATGACTTTTTGACCTCAAAACTACGCCGGGCGTAATTTCTTGATAAAGATATTTATTTGCTTTAAATGTAGTTTACATGGTGTTCATTCTTAGAATATGGTCAATCACGCAAATTTTTAAAATCAGTAAGGAAAATATTACAAAATAAACATGTCAATTTCATTTAATTAGAATTTAGAATTTAAATAGTCCTTGGTAGAATAAAAACATTTTTCTAAAAGCCAATATATATCTACCTACGTAATGTCAACTTGAATCTAGTCATCGTTAGGTTTTTCATATCATATTCATATTCATATTTATTGGTATCTTTGAAAATACAGGTCACAATTTTTTAAAAACACAGACAATATAAGTACAATAAAAAATAACAATAGAGCAAAAATAAAATCCAACAATTAATAATAAAAAAATAATAATAATAATACATGTCCTGTACAAAATAAATTGATACAATATAATTATATAAAAACAGGTGGCGTTGCTAGGTAAACAAACATATTGTAAAGTTCTAAAAATAAATTCAAATATTTAAGTAATTAGTAGACAAATTGCCTTAAATTTAAGTTTGCCAGAAACCTAATGTTCATAATAGCACCAGTGATTGTTATTATTAAAAAGTGAAGTGGATTTGTGTCATAAAATACGAAACAAAAAACCGACGCCGTAAACAAACACGAAGAATTTTATCTCGATGAAAACTATGTTTTACACTGTGTAGACTGAAACTATATCGTGAAAAGTGCCTTCAAATAGTGCCGAACAAATTTTTTGAGAATACTTGAACATTCTACAGTCCTATTTTATTGTTAAAGTAAATTTTCAAAGCAAACCATAACTCCAAATTTTGAACTTCGATAACGAACTTTTTTTCATATGACAAATGCTATAAAAGGACTACGATAAATATTTATAGTATTTATCAATAATTATGAAAGACATTTTATAACTTTTTAGACAGTTTTGAAGTGTATTATTACTTAAAAGAGTATAATTATTGATACCTTGCCCTTACAATATTTTCGCAACGAGCAACGCCATCTGTTACCTAGTAGCGATACCAAAACTTATAACAAAACCATAGTGTTGTGACACATAATACCAACTGCTCTCGCACCAGCATAAAAATATTAGTTCCGTATTTCACTACAAGGTGTCACTACCAGCATTTTTTTGCTTTACGATTAACTATTAATTACATTAAAAATGCTGAATGATACGGAAAAACATAGATGCAAGAAGTACAACAAAGAAATAAAAGGCCGGCAAAAGTTGAAATGTTACGACTGCCGTGAGTTCAACGATTTCGAATGCGCTGGCACAGAAAAAAGATTTTACTTGATGAATCTTACTGAAAAGGCGAATTGGAAGTGCCATAGTTGTAGGGATATACGACACACTATCGGACCTCAGATGAATTTTTACTAGAGAGCCTGGCCGTAGTAGACCGCGAAATTTTAATTTATGGAAAAACAAATACTTAAAAATGTTTTCAAATGAAATTTTAGCGATTTTCGGCTCAAACGTGGACCAAATAACCCGACTACAAGTTTGGCTAAAACAGAATTAGTTACCAGACGGAATCCTAGATGACGCTACACGGAAGTTTTGACATGAGTTTTGCTGACGTTGCCGCGTCCGTGTCCGTAGGCGCCGCTGATGCTACAAGACACTAGCACAAAACACTACTCCAGAAGAGAGGGCGGCTCCAACACTTTGATTATTTCAGTCTAGATTAGATAAAAGTATTATCTATTTACGGATATAAATTGTAATATTTTGTAAATTATGTTAGGATATAAGATTTATAAAATTTTAACGGTAGAATAAACATGTCTAAGCTTAGTTGTAAATATTTAGTAGTACCTGCATTTAAGTGTATCTAGGTAAAATTTTAGTTTATTTGTTTAATTAATAATAATTCGACAATATGTCGCTGTCGCTTCCTACTCCAGCTCCCCCAGTATCGGAGCATATAGAAGATGATAGGATAAACTTAACGGATTTTGACTATAATTACATAAAGTGTGACCAATGTAATCCTCCGCGTTACTACAGGGGCAAGAGGGGTCTTAAAATACACACAAGTAGAATGCACAAATCGATTTCTTCCGATGCAACGGTTCAGACATCGGCAGCAAATACTTTCATTGCTGCCTCAGCAGCCCCTGCGCCTGCTATTCAGCCCGACCAACCCTTGTGGAACTTTCTTGGAATTCATAAGTCCAACCTTCCCATAGTGAAGAGAATTCCGAGGGGAGCCAGATTCACCGTTGCAGGTGCTCTTAAAAAAACAATAGATGAGGTTGTGTCATTAAATGACGTGGCGAGTTGGAAACTTTTACTGACGTTTTCCTTTCGCGTTTTACATGTTCGCAAAGATACCGAAAGCCCCTTGTCGCTAACCCAACGAATAAAAAACAATTGTGACGATTTCTCAGCTGACAGTGTACTTAATGAAACCGGACCAAGGCAGCAAAAACCTTTCAACGTTATAAAGAAAATCGAAAGCAAAGTCAATGACGGGGATTTAAAAGGAGCAGCACAGTTAATTTTTTCACAAGATACCCTAGCACCGGAATCCGCTGAAACTTTGAATGCTTTAAAATCTAAACATCCCTCTCCTCTTCCGTCACTTCAATTGCCGAACCCTCCACCTGATTCAGTTTCTCCACCTCCGGTTACCGCAGACGAAGTGCTGGCAGTCATAATGTCCTTCAAAAATGGTTCTGCTAGCGGTTTAGATGGGTTGTCACCTCAACATTTAAAGGACCTTGTATCTGTCAGCACGGGCGATGCCGGCAGATCTTTGCTTTCGAGTTTATCATCTCTGGTCGACGTGATGCTGTCTGGCAAAATTCCCAAGGAAATAACGGAGGTTCTTTACGGCGCAAATTTATGCGCCCTTAATAAAAAGGACGGAGGGATCAGGCCGATTGCCGTGGGAAACACCTTGCGCCGCTTGGTTTCAAAGCTATGCTGCCGCAATGTTCTGCCTGGTTTAACCGAACTATTTCAACCTAAGCAATTGGGGTTTGGATCCAAAGGGGGGTGCGAAGCCTCTGTACATGCTGCTCGAACTTTTTTAAATTCAGACGGAGCTCAAGTCCTACTTAAAGTAGACGTGAAAAATGCTTTTAACACTGTAGATAGAGGTGCACTTTTAAAAGAAGTTAAGGACCATATTCCCTTATTTTATCCTTATGCCTGGCAGTGCTACAGTGAACCTTCTAAATTAATATACAAGGACCACTGCTTGAACTCGTCCTCTGGTTGTCATCAGGGGGACCCTCTAGGCCCAGCTTTTTTCAGTCTTGCCATCCATCCAGTGGTGTCGGAACTGAAGTCAAGGTTTAACGTCTGGTATTTAGACGACGGTACTTTGGGAGGTGAGCCGTCTGAAGTGCTTGAGGATTTAAAGACCTTGATTTCTGATTTCGCCGCCATTGGATTGGAGCTAAATTTTTCAAAGTGTGAGCTTTTTATTCACCCGTCCGTCTCTCACTCTATAAAAGAAGATCTCATAAGAAAATTCAATGAACTGGCACCAAACATCAAAATTGTGGATGAAGATTCACTGAGGCTTTTAGGGGCACCAGTATTAGATGCATCTATACCACATTTTGTAGAGGAACAAATTGAAAAATTTCGCCTTTCTTCACCCCGGCTTTTCCAAATAAACGCCCATATGGCTTTGTTTATCATACGGTTTTGTTTATTTGTTCCAAAATTTACTTACATTTTACGTTGTACCCACTTCTGGAAATATGACAACCATTTAAGAAACTTGGACACCATCATCAAAGACACACTCGTAGAGATTTTGAATTGTTCGTTGGATGAGTCAGCATGGATACAGGCATCGCTACCCGTCCGTCTAGGGGGACTAGGCGTCAGACGGGCTTCAGACGTAGCTCTGCCGGCGTTTCTATCCTCCGTTCATGCCCTAAGCCCTCTTATCGGCAGTATACTTAACCCAGCATTGGGTACCGGGGAGGCTTTAGGTTTGACGGACGCTGGAAACGCATGGCGCACTTTATGTTCAGAAGAGTTTCCAACACATCGCCACTCACAAAAACAATGGGACGAACCCTTGGCCAAACTACAGCAAAAAAGTTTGATAACCTCGTCTACTCGTGCAGCTGATCGTGCTCGTTTGTTGGCCGTTGCAGAGAAAGAGTCTGGTATGTGGCTCCATGCCTATCCATCTTCCCACATTGGTACGCTTCTGGACAATTGCAGCCTATCCATTGTAGTAAGACTTCGTTTAGGGTCCAAAACTAACGAAAGTCACCGCTGTCAGTGTGGGGAGATGGTAGGCCAACAGGGGCACCATGGTCTTTCATGCCAGAAAAGTGCAGGTCGCATCTCACGCCATGCCACCCTTAACGACATCGTCAGAAGGGCGTTGGGTACTGCCAACATACCCGCTGTACTGGAGCCAAGCGGAATATTTCGTTCTGATGGCAAGCGCCCCGATGGCATGTCCTTAATGCCTTGGAAGAACGGGAAAAGCCTGGTGTGGGATGCAACCTGTACTGATACCCTGGCTCCCTCCCATATAGGCGCGACGTCAGTGCGGGCAGGTGCTGCCGCTACCGCAGCTGAGCTATTAAAGAAAAGAAAATATTCTAGTCTGGGGGAAGTATTTTTGTTTGTTCCCCTGGCGTTTGAGACAATGGGTTCTTGGGGCCCTTCGGCTAAAGATTTTGTGAAAGACCTCTCAGTTTAATTTAACTCAGACTTTTAATTTAAGTTGAAAGCTGCTGTCACTGGCTGCTTCAGTGATGTCATTGGGCAGCTTGTTATAAATCGAGGGGCCCATGACGTGTGTAAGCTTGCTCGCCTTCGCTAACCTGTGCCTGACGGGCACAAGCTTAGCGGCACTGCGAGTGTTGTGCGAGTGCAAGTCACTGTGCTCTACGTATGCACTTACGTTTTCACGCACATACATCGCGACATGAAGAATTACGAGAGAGGGTAATGTCAATATCTTCATTGATTTGAAAACAGGACGTGCGGAAGAGTCTTGTGGGATTTGGGATTATCTTCAGGTAAGTGATTTTATATATTCTCACACTCATTGCGAAACTATTCTTGTCGTGTCGTAAACCTAATACTCGTAGGACAGTTAGAATGAACTTTTCACTGTTCTTAGGTATGCCGCGCGCTTAAGGCTTGTATAGAGACCGTTCGAGTGTTAAACCGAACGTAAGTTTGACTATATATTTGCATTGCAACACAATCACTGCATAACGTGAACGCCACGGCCTATGTTTGTTCGCGGCCGGCAGTTACCATCCACTCTCCGGGGGCACAGTTGAATAATTGAGCATGTCTAAGTGGAATCACAGGATATGTTCCTCCTACTTTCAAAGAACAGATAAGACTTTTCAGTCCATTGCACCGTAAGTAAGGCTTGGAATAGATCAAGCTGGAGTAACCTAGCGATGTACAGCGAAATGTAACCGTAAAATCTTGCGGGAATACGGCCTGACAGGCACAGATTACCTTCAGTGGCACTAGCTGTTAAGGATTCAGTACTGTTTCGGGTACATTTTGAGTACACGTTTGGTGTGGTTACAGAGATTTACATATGAGATAGCGTATAGATTAAACGCGAATGTTCTGGAAATGTGCTTTAGTTTTGCCCTTGCAAGATTTGCTATCATTTCAGTACATACCTACTAGTATCCAGTTCCTATAGTAAAAGCTTAGCTTAGTTTGGGGCTAGGTGATTTTTTTAGGATATTTAATTATTTACTTTATTAAACCCAGAGAAAAAATTGCGGTGTTTATTTTCCCACCTACTAGACTAGACAATATTTCTTTAGGTAGGAAACCAACATTGTTGTGTTTTTTTTTCACGAAGAAGTGTAGGATTAAGTATGTGCTATAATAGGTATACTTTCGCTTAAAAGCTTTTTGGTTTTACAAGCAACATTGCTAAGCTACCGCAACTATCTACTTGAGCTTTATTTTTATGAACATTAATGTATTCCATCCATCCTAGATAGTCCTGTACCTATTGATACCATTTTGTGAACCTAATATTAACAATGGGATCAATTCTCTTGCGACTCAATCAATGCCAAAAGCCTTAATGAGGTAAACAGTAAAGGCTTAATAAGCTGTTAAATTAGGCCCGTATGCTCAGTGCAAGCGAATGTTTCTGAGGCTCGGGGATGTCTATGGAGCAAGAATGAAGCTATAAGATACTAGTCGCAATTAGATCTGGCACTCCTCAAAAGCGCAAAAGTAAGATAAGTTTTTGATGTGTATTAGGTGTTTGTACCTTTTTTATCTGTCTATCGAAGCTAGTTCTGTATTTCAGCTAGATTGCAGTTTTTTGAGCGACGTAGCCTTGAAATCGCGATAGTATTTTTGTTTAACTTTCCTGTAGGATTCTACATTTCCTGTATGATGGTTCGATTGAACCATCATGAAACATTGTGCACACTAGAACTTTAACACAATTTCCATAAATAAACCTTATTCTTAAAAGTTCAGAAAATCTCGCTTTCACAGTTCTTAGAGTTCACATTTTTTCGTATGAATCTGTCTGAAACTTCCACCATCTGAGGTTTCTACATCCATATGTAAGAGTTGTATGGGACTGCCGACCCCATACGGAATATTAGGGACATTATGTCCCATCACAAACGGTTGGCTCCTTATTGCGTTAGTTGAGATTTCTTTGGCGGGTTATTTGGCGATGCATTGACCTCGTTTTTGATGCGTCAAGGGAGCGTCCTCGGCCTATTTCTATTCGTATTCCTTTTATTTGATTTGTAGCATGAATTATTGGAAATTTGAGCATGTTTGTTGGAATATTTTTATCTGACTGCCTTAGAAGGGGTACGTTTTTCGAGAGTATGTATTATATACTTATGTATGTTGACTAGAACAATCAAAACCAGTTTTAAACCGGTCTTACCGATGAAGAGTGCCTAATAGCTACTGCTTTACTAAAAAGTAGGTACTTTTCTAAAAGACTGTCATTTTTCCTTTGGACTGCTCTTTTGACGTCTTATGGCTGTGCAAAAATGGAAAATTCACAATTTATTCCTTTTCTTTTTCTATTCCTGGAAACCGGGAACCTCTTAGTTGCCTGGACTATTTATTTATTCGTTCTGTTTGAGAGTTGTGTGCCGCTGAAAAAACTCATTTGGTCTTAATCCCCTGCAAATAGGTATAAAATGTTTTTCGCCCACTGCTCTAAGCCGGGACAACTAAAATGTACAGTTGGCTTTTGATATTCCTCAAAATGCATTTTGTCGTACTCCAGAAAGTACAGTTGGGGCACTATTTTAGTACAATTTTACATTGTCAGTTAAATGCGAGTGGGGCACAAAGTAAATTTTTCGCCATCCGTCTTTTTCAACTGCCAAGATGAGCTTGTTAGAATATGGTGTAACTGTAAGCAAGTAACTTCTTTCGCGGCGTCGTCTCGATGTGAGTGGTTGCCACAAGGTTGACTTTTGCCCACAGATCTTCTGGCATACGACATACGACTTTAAAAACAACCGTATTTTTTAACTGACTGTACAGCTACACCACAGTTGCTGAAAGCTGTGGTTTGTTTGAACCAACTAAAATGTCCGCACTGCTGTATCCTGCTTTAAACCTCGCGAAAAACAGATTTGGTTGCGTTCTACAAAATATCTGTTCGTTTCCAACCTACTCACTACATAGTGACGACCGATGTGGCGCAGTGATAGTGCGTCTGCCTTCGTCACAGAAGGTTCCGGGTTCGATTCTCGGTGGGTCACTCACAAAGTTGGTATTTATGACTTTGTGAATTTGTTTTGCTTCGTTTGTTTTTTTTTTTTGAATTTCTAGCCCATGGTCTTAAAGCTTCTGTTGAATTCAGAAGTATTTGAAGGCAGGAATTTTTTGTTTTTTTTAAATTTCGTTGTGTTACAGGAATCTGCAGGTTTATGAATGTTCTCTTATCTATATTCCATTAAAATTGGCTTGATACCTGTAACGTCTGTCAGTTTCGGGCAAACGCTATGACCTTAGGTCCATTTTCCTTTGTTTACCTACTTCTCTTTTTAGTAAGAATCTGTCAAACATCACAGGTGTCAAGCTATATCTTATAAACTTTAAACAACCAAATCATTTTCATGTTTATTTCATATTCTACGAAAATAAACGAATTTGCGCTAATAGATACCTATTATCTTCAAAATGTTAAAACTTCTTACAATATTTGTAAAGATTCATTCAGTTAAATATCCTACAGATATTTTATATTCGTGCAAGTTCCTTTCCGTATATTGTTTCTTGGGGCGCGTAAATGTTATTTCTGTTTGAAATATAGGTACCCTCCTTCATTCAGTGGTCACGTACGGACCTTATAGAGGTAGCATCCAGGGGTACTCCTTAGAGATGAACCGAATAGTCAGGAAAACAGACTAGTCGCCCATTTTAGTAGGTAGTCGGCGCCTAGTCTGAAAGCAGTTAAATAATCAATTAGTCGGCTTAATAGCTGACAACGACAACACAACATTGACAACGACATGACATCGACATTTTTACTTAATAAAAAAGTTGTTCAGTTTCATGGTCTGATCACTCCTGCAAAGTTTTCGTTACACCGTCTCTTACACCCTGTATATCCCGTAGGTCCCGGTTGCTGTCTATGATTACTTAGACGGCGATCGTTACACAACCATGTCAGAAGCCTGCTGCTTGTAGAAGGCGGTTGAAAAATTCTGACACTAGGGTTCTACAATCGCCTAATCGGCTTAAAAATAGGACCTGACTAGTCACCGACTGCGAAAATGGTCGACTCATCGGGTTCACTGACTAGTAGTCAAAATAAATGAAATACAAACAAACAAATGAATAATAATAAATTCGTGTAATTCAGGCCACTATGGTTATTATTCCTTTAGACATTTTCATTGCTAAGTTTTAGACTTTGCCTGCCAATCATAGTTATGGTGTTATTTTAAAATATGCTTTCACATGCTTTAAACTGATATACAGGGTCTTCTTCTTTTCGTGTGGGACACCTTGTCGTCCAACGACCCGATGAACCCTACTGTCAGAATTTTTCAACCGTCTTCTACAAGTAGCAAGCTTGGTAGCAAGCTTCTGACACTGCCGGTTGGTTGGACTGGTTGTGTAACGACTGCCGTCTAAGTGATCATAGACAGCAAGCGGGACCTACGGCTTAACGTGACATCCGAACACGGAACCATCTTACTTACGGACAATCGAGTGGTTCAGCCCGCAATATCCTAACCAGACTGGGAACAAATTCACAAAGTGATAAATATCAACTTTGTCCCATCGAGAATCGAATCCTTCTGCGTCAAAGGAAGTCGCACTACCATTGCGCCACATCGGTCGTCGAGGGGTAAGCTTAAAACCAGCAGTAGGCTGTGCCTACCCCTATTTCTGCTCATGTTGTTATTAAACTATATCTAACTATGGATTTAATTTGTGATGCCAAATAAATGCATTTGTTAATAAGTCGGTACCTATTAGGCTAGTTGGCTAAAACCAAAGTTGTGGGTTCGATCCCCACCGGACACAAATGTTTGTTAAGTCAATTTTCAAATATTTGTGTCTAGTCTGGGTGTTTTCTATTTATAACATTATACACAAAAAAGTATATATATATATTACTATCAGCTATATAGTTCCCATAGCACAAGCTTTGCTTAGTTTGGGGCTAGATGACTCTGTGTGAATTGTGGGTTATACAGAGTGTAAAAAAAATTGCTGCAAATACTTTAAGGGGTGAACCAGCCAATAAAACTGAACACCTTTTTCCAATGTACATAGATCGAGATATGAAAAAAATTTTGGCCTTCCCATACAAAATCACTGACCGACCCAGTCAATTTGTATAGGAGGTCCAAAAAACTTTCTCATATTTCGGCCTATATTTCTTGGGAAAAGTTGTTCAGTTTCATGGGCTGATTCACCCCTTAAAATATTTGCAGCTAATATTTTTACACCCTAGGTAGGTATATTTATTTATTTTTTGTTTTATTATATTCGGTGCACCTCTAGTACTCCTGGATGGATGAGTTCATCATGACGTCACGTACGCAGCTGTTTAACTCTATGTCAGACTATCATATCGTCCATATAGGGCAATTTCTTACCCTCAGGATATGAGATCGATGTTCTTGATATTTTGTTGTTTATTGCAGAGATTGTATGAAAAAGTCCTAAACAAATAGAAGGCAAAAAGATCTACATGCGATATTAAGTTATAATACGAATATAAAGGACTAATAAAACTGGTTTTGCAGTGGAATAAAACTTGGTAAGCTTCATTATATTTTATGAAATTAAATCAATAACAACATAACAAAATTCTACTTTGCACTTGTTAACAATAGGCTACATTCCTGACAGGTCAAATGAATTACTTTTTAAAAAGATTCTAAACGATATTTTGTATGAAAAACTAAAAATATTACGTCATGCCGTAAGTATTTGTATCGCGTCAAAAACTTACTTTTATTACCATTTTTTTAATTATTCAAACGTTGAATATTTAGAATTTTTTTGATTATAGTCTGTAGGATGTATTTTTCGACAATAGTTTTAAGCGTACAACTTTTATATTTCATTAATGATCCAGAAAACTAGAGAATATTACCTTAGTAGAAAAACACAAACAAAAGAAACAGTACAAGAAGACGGCCTTAATGCTAAATAGTATTCTCTACTAGGATGCCTTACGTCAGTACGACAATTCCCAAACCAATAAAAACGAACACAGTAATATTTGGGATATCCAAACAAACATAAATCTACAATTCACATAGAATTATGTACATTTATCGCAGGGACCACATATCAAAATTTTGACCCATACGGGTCGGATTGATAATAGGTATCCTACTTTTAGGTACTAGATACTTGCCGTGTGATGCCGGTAGAATAGCATAATCCCATTTTATCACACGGGTGTCGTAAGAAGCGACTAAGAGACTCGAGGGTGTCACGTGTAGGCGACAAACTGACAACCTATCTCTACAGCGATGCATGAATCATCTCATAGGGGCTTCAATATTTTTCAGTCGTGGCGATAGCGACCGTATTGTTACGGCCGTTAACGCTCTGCCTACTCCGCAAGGGATAAAGGCGTGATATATGTATGTATTTATGTACTTACCTACCCAGCAAACAACAGTAGTAAGTACACAGAAAAAAGAAAACCTTTTCTCCCAAAATGCGACCACATATAGCGTCTATTTAATATCGCATACTGGCTTAACGCCGACCATATATCCCGGGCTCGATAAAGAAAAAGCCTGCTCCATATTAGCTCATCAATAAGAAAAAAACCCACTCCATAATAGGGCATCGATGTCGGTCATTTATGTAATCGACAAAGGGCCTAATACGGCGTGTGTTTATCAATCAATTTGGTAGATTGCGCTGAGTTTTGGTATACTGTTTATGTCGGTGGATATGTGGTTATGACACTAGTCTTACAATCGTGAGACCCGAGGTCGATCCCCGCCACGTACCAATGTGTTTTTACTTAAGTACATTTACCGACTGCTCTTACGGAGAAGGAAAACCATCGTGATGAAACCCACATTTAAATATAAGGTGTAAAAATATTAGCTGCAAATACTTTAAGGGGTGAATCAGCCCATGAAGCTGAACAACTTTCCTCAAGGAACATTGGTCGAAATATGAGAAATTTTTTTGGACCTCCCATACAAATTGGGTTTGTCGGTCGAATTAAATAAAATTTAATGTAAAATAGTTATATATTACTAATATGTATAGGTACTACTAATCGTACTATAATCGATATGAAAATACGTACCCTAACTGAGTGACTGATAGTCAACGTAGTTTTGTAACCTTTGTCCCTTTTATAAATAGAAAAAAAAATTTGAATGTTTGAAATTTTGCCGTGTGATGCCGGCTTCGAATAGCAGCACCCCATTTATTCCCCGTGGGTGTCGTAAGAAGCGACTAAGGGACTCGAAGATATCACGTGTATTACAACTTTTAGGCGACAGGCTGACAACCTGTCACTATAGTGATACTCAAATTATCTTAACCGCCCCTCAATAATGCCGTGTGATGCCGGCTTAGAATAGCATCACCCCATTTCCTACCCGTGGGTGTCGTAAGAGGCGACTAAAGGATTTGAGGGTTTCGGGTGTATTATAACTTTTAGGCGACAGGCTGACAACCTGTCACTATAGTGTTACACAGAATTATCTCAAACGGCCCTCTATATTTGTCAGACGTGGCGATAGCGACCGTATTATTGCGGCCGTTAGCGCTCTGCCTACCCCATAAGGGATAAAGGCGTGATATATGTATGTAATATTTGTCAGACGTGGCGACAGCGACCGTATTTTTGCGATCGTTAACGTTCTGCCTACCCCGCAAGGGATAAAGATAAATTCGCGGATACAAAGGCTTTGCGGAGCCTCAGAACCCTGAGCACACTTGACCTTGAGAACCCCGCGGAGCACACTTTGAGGAACTTGCTCTACATTTTGGCCACAACTTTAAACCCTATGTGAGTGACGTACAAACTTGTCCAAAACATTATTGAAGCTGTCTATTTGACGTCAAATGGGGTCTAAAATTGTCTATACGAGGGTTTGGGTAAAGACGACTTTGTAAATTTGTTCAGACCTTCGACCACTAAGTACTGAGAGGGTCCTAAGGTCCAGACCCTTGCTCTTTACGGCTGGCCATTTCGTAGTTCACACTTCGGACCCACAGACTGAGTTAGGGCGTAAAGTGAGCGTTATAGTTTCAACTAGGTCCTAAAAGGAGGCAATATTTCTATTCTATTCCATTCTAAATTTGCTTAGAAAAGCTGTTTTGAGTATGTCATGGTCATGGTTTCATACATTTTTTAAGTAGCCTGTTAAAATGTCTGTTCTGGAAAAAGACTTCGTACAAATTACACGAAAAAAAAATGTTTGTAGCAAAAGCGTAGCAGTATTTGCTACATACTATCTACGCCGTAGCAAGTTCGAATTTTATCGCTGTGACTATCGTTTCAAAGTCTCGCAGTAAATAGGTACATTCGTGTTACACTGGGTCGACGAAAAACCCGATGACTTAAAACTGTGCTAGTTTGTGTCTATTTAACAATATTAATAAAATTCTTTATGGCACGTACAAATAAATTGCGAAACAATAATTACAAAAAAGGAAAAAAAGTAAACAAGTAGGTATTGTTGCTATGTTATTTGTTTTATAAATTATTATAAGTATATTAGTGTGATGCCTGCTTAGAATAGCATCACCCCACATCGTTCCCGCGGGTGTCGTAAGAGGCGACTAAGGGACTCGAAGGTATTGGTGTATTACAATTTTTAGGCGACAGGCTGACAATCTGTCACTATAGTGATATACACGTTTTCTGGAACAACCTTAGAAAACAATCCTCAAAATTGTCAGACGTGGCGATAGCGACCGTACTCTTACAGCCGTTAACGCTCTGCCTACCTCGCAAGGGATAAAGGCGTGATATATGTATGTTTGTATGTATATTAGTGTGTTGTACACGCCAACTGCCTCACTTTATGCCATCTCACTACCCTAGGTCTGCTGGAAGAGATTTCTTTTTAGAAATAAGCTGACCTGTTGTGTATTGTTCTCAATGTTATGTCCTTTGTGTTCGATTGTGTACAATAAATGGATAAATAAATTAAACAAGGCGGCTGTATTCCTATGGTAGCAATCTCTACCAGGCGGGTGATGACATAGTGCGTTGAAGATAGCAGGATAGGACGTTCCTAAACATACTTACTTAAACTACTTATACACATACACACATACATATATCACGCCTTCATCCCTTGCGGGGTAGGCAGAGCGTTAACGGCCTTAATAATACGGTCGCTATCGCCACGTTTGACATTTTTGAGGATTATTCTCCAAGGTTATTTCGGAAAACATGTGTATCACTATAGTGACAGGTTGTCAGCCTGTCGCCTAAAAATTGTAATACACCAATACTCCCGAGTCCCTTAGTCGCCTCTTACGACACCCGCGGGAAGGATGTGGGGTGATGCTATTCTAAGCCGGCATCACACGGCAACTACTTATACTATTCAACATACTAATACACATACACTAAATACAGAGTGTTTAGAAAAAGCAATAACTTCCTTTCAAGGGACATACCGAAATATGAAAAATAATTAATGGGAGGTCCCATACAGAAATATACCAACCGACTGAGTCAGTTTGTATGTGAGGTCCAAATTTTTATTGAGACTTATGTTTCTTGGGGAAAGTTGTTGTGCCGTGTGATGCCGGCTTAGAATAGCATCACCCCACCTCTTTCCCGCGGGTGTCGTAAGAAGCGACTAAGGGACTCGAGAGTATTGGTGTATTACAATTTTTAGGCGGCAGGCTGACAACCTGTCACTATAGTAATACACATGTTTTCTAAAACAACCTTGGAAAACAAACCTAAAAAATGTCAGACGTGGCAAAAGCGACTCTGTTTTAACGGCCGTTATTGCTCTGCCTACCCCGCGAGGGATACAGGCGTGATATATGATATATGTATGTATGTTCAGTTTTATTAGCTGGTTCACCCTTAAAATATTTGCAGAAATTTTTTCCTGTATATGTCGTCTATGGTCCATCGAGTAAGAAACATGAAACTCGTGTGGTATATTCCAAGGCTGCCTGCCTGACCCGTATTAGCTAAGTTTGTGCCACTGGAACGCTAACCCACTTGCCCGGACACTTGCCCACTTGGGATACTTGACTACTTGTTGTCTCGGTCAAATCAGCCGTTGACATACTGCTCTTTTGACCAAATTTGATTAAATATTTGCGAACTGTATGAGTTGTAAAAATATTAGCTCAAAATACTTAAAGGGATGAATCAGCCTATCAAAGTAACAAAAAAAAAGAAACATAGATCAAAAAATTAAAATAAAGTTTTGGACCTCCATTCCAGCACAATTTGACTTGGTCGGTCGGTAATTTTGTATGGGATGTCCAACATTTTTTTTTTCGGCCTATGTTTCTTGGGGAAAGTTGCTTAGTTTCATGGGCTGATTCAACCCTTAAATATTTGAAGCTATTTTTTTACGAATTTTGAAGGTCGCTTAAAAATATTCTTTGAGAATACTCACGAACATCCGTAAAAATTGTATGTTACGCAAGTATTTTCATCAAAATAAAGCGACAGCGCTACCGCACGACCCAAACGACATAATTTCAAAACATCACGTCAAAAAAGTCGACCGAATATTCCTGAAAATTTCCTTGGAACAATTTATTCAATGTTTGAATTACGCTGTTTCTTTTAAGTTATTCATAAGGATGGATTCTTGTTTAGGCAAATTTATGATAACAATTTTTCTCATCTCTCCAACCAAAAATTTTGAATAAATTATGCTGAAGGTACGTATTAAGCACCTACTTGCCCTAATTCTATTATTTACGCTAGTAATATAGTGATATTATCATTATACTTACTAGCGAAGCTATGCCGTGTGACTTAGAATAGCATCCCATTTCTTTTCGTCGGTATCGTAAAAGGCGACTTAGTAGTGAATTCTGGGAAAGGGGCAGCAGTGTTTCCTGTGAATATCTACAAAATTTTGCACTGCGCTCGCCAATCCGCTTGTCAAGCGTGGTAAGTATGGCAATACCCCCCAACTGGGGGAAGCCCATGTATAGCAGTGGACTGTTGCAGCTGTAGCAATAGCAGTCGCTATTTCTAGGACACCGAGTCGTCCAACGACTACTACAATGATATGACATAACGTACACTGTAGTTGGCCTGCAATGTTTTATTCCTTAAATTGTACATACATACATATATCTCGCCTTTATCCCTTGCGGGGTAGACAGAGCGTAAGTATACGGTCGCTATCGCAACGTCTGACATTGTTGAGAATTGTTTTCCAAGGCGGTTTCAGAAAACACGTGTATCACTATAGTGACAGGTTGTCAGCCTGTCGCCCAAAAATTGTAATACACCAATACTCTCGAGTCCCTTAGTCGCCTCTTACGACACCCGCGAGAAGGATGTGGGGTGATGCTATTCTAAGCCGGCATCACACCTTAAATTGTACCTGTGGGAATTGAACCCACTGCCTGTGGTTTGCAATTCAAATATTTCTGAGAGCGGAGGGATTACTTAGCCGACATTCGGGACTTTATAATTTTTATAATACAGGCACTGGACAGTGAAGATTTCGGATCTTATAAAAACTGGGAAAGCGATAATATAAAAGTCATTTATAATAATTAAGCTTAAAATAAGTAAATGGTGAGAAATTATTCTCAATCCATAACTATAATGCGGTCCTACTTACATTATCACCTACAATCAAGCCTAAGACTACTAAATGAAAATCGTTTCAGTTAGATTAGATCTCAGTTGGATGATTTCGGTCATTTCGTAGTCTGCTAACAGTTTGAAGTATAGAAAAATCACAATGGCAATGGCAATGTCAGTTGAGTTTCGATGGTGTTACCATGACAAAATATAGTTGTTGGCGATATTTACTATGGGAGAGATGATTACATATGAATCAGTAACATTCTACGACATTCAGCAACATTTCTCTACATATGACGTCACTGCTATTTTGTTTAATTTACAAAAAAAACAAAAACAATCTTCAACATTTCGTGATTGTAGGCAACAATCGGGAACAATCACCTACATGTTAAGGCGGATTGCACACTTAACGCGCGATGGAGCGCAAAAATATCGCAGCGGTCTGTCAGATCCATACTAGAAATATCAATCCCCACACTAAAACCGCTCAACCGCTACGCTGTCGACTCGGCGCTATCGCAGCGTCGTCCGTCGAGTGCGGTTTGAATATGGGAAGTGACGTTTCTAGTATGGATCTGACAGACAGCTGCAATATTTTTGCACCCCGTCGTGCGTCAAGTGTGCGATCCGCCTAGGAGCACCTTGAAGAAGAATTGTAGAGAATGCACTGGAAGGAAAAATCGTTTGACTATAATGAACGGGACTATAACAGTCAAGTGTCGAAAGTCCAAATTTTTTTTCAAATCAAAACGAAACGCGCGACTAAACTACTATTACGCGGATATTGGTACTAAATACTATATTGTATAAGGTGTAAAATTATTAGCTGCTAATATTTTAAGGGGTGGATCAGCCCATGAAACTGAACAACTTTCCCTAAGAATCATAGGTCGAAATATGAAAAAATTTTTGGACTTCCCATACAAATTGGCTTTGGTAACTTTGTATGAGAGGTCGACTTTTTTTTCATTTTTCGACCTATGTTTCTTGGGTAAAGCTGTTTAGTTTCATGTGCTGGTTCATCCTTTAAAAGTATTTGCAGCAATTTTTTTTGCTGCAAATATTTTAGATATTTTGTTATAAGTAGATATTTTAGATACATTGGCTGTTTGAGTACCTATCTAACCGGGCGTGAATTTCATTATACAACCACAGTACACTATACTAGAACTACTTTAGGACTAGGTTATCTATACATATAATAAGACAGTAACAAGTCAGTGTTCAGTGACCCTATATAGTTTTGAGAAAACACAACGATAGCGCGTTTTAAAAGACGTGTGGCGACATCTATGAATGAGTTTTGTACGATGTTTGTGTTTGTTTGTGTATATGCGGAAGCATCACGCGAAAACGACCGAACGGATTTTGAATCAAATTGTACCAAAATGTAAAGTAATTCACCGACCAGGTTATAGGCTAAAAAAAACATACCCCTAAAAGGGGGGTTGGCTGCTACACATAAAATAAGTTTGTAGGTCATGAGAATTTCAAAGTGGCGCGTAGTAAAAGGATGTGTATGGGCTAATTGGACCTGAGATTATTTCAAATTTCGAACTGGCCAGCACGTATTGTGTCGCTTTGAATAAGCGCACAGGAAGGAAAAAAAACATGAGGCCGTATTTATATTTTTAATCTGTATTTTTATAACCTCAACAAATGAGTTTGTCGAATTATTGCTCATGATTACGACAAGGAAACTAAAATCTATGAATATGTCGACGACTACAAAAATATCTCTTTAATATTGGAATAATTTTCACTTTTAATAATTCAATAATTATTACCCTCGAAAACAAAAGTTCCGTGGTGCAAGACGTGCAAGTTGCGTGGCCAGACGATACAAACTTCATATTATAGGAATCGTTTTCTTTGTGCGTAATCTACGCGGGAAAATTGCAATATCTTTTTTGTTTTTAAATTTCCTCGCTAATTTGGTTAAGGCTATTTAGCCAATGTTTGTCTGGGACATGCAGTATGTTATAGGTTTTGCCGACAATACAGCTACATTATTTTCAGGGAGCGACAACTTTTTTCTGAAATATTCTTTGGAAATACTAATAAAAATTGGACTTCCCACACAAAATGACTCAATCGGCTGGTACATTTTATATAGAAGATACATTTTTCCATATTTCTGTAAAATTTTCCTGACGAAAGTTATATTTTATACGTTTGTGCCAGACGATCAAATCAGTATCTGAGATAAGACTTTTCGTGGCTATAGGTATAAGCCGATTTTCCACAGACAACGTTTTTTGGAAAACGCAGGGTTGCTCAAGACCTGCGCCGCTCTCTCGGGCTCCCTGACTGACACCACAGGAACTGCGAGTCGATACGTGCGGAGCCAAATTGACTGCAGGATAGACCTCTGTCACACGCGTCTAACAAAGACTCCGTTCCGGGTTTAAATGTAGATTCTGTTGTCCTTCTCCAGGGCCGCCGGTCTTGGTCAGGTTTCTCCCTCGGTTGATTCTTACGACTCCCACGGG
The DNA here is from genome assembly GCA_029255805.1 of Keiferia lycopersicella. Lineage (NCBI taxonomy): Eukaryota > Metazoa > Arthropoda > Insecta > Lepidoptera > Gelechiidae > Keiferia > Keiferia lycopersicella. The sequence goes on from JARACZ010000024.1 coordinate 3,526,998, forward strand.
AAGAGAGGTGCTATTCTACTTTGCCGGCAGCAAACGACCTTAATTAAATAGCCTTAGGTACTTAATTAAACGTAACCCTAGCCGCGGCTCCGCCCGTGTGGAAATCGGTCATGGCATCACACAGGAACATTTTTTCGCGAAGAAAACTTTCCTATGCGTTAATCCAAGTTACCTCCTTTATGTCTGTGTTCAATTTCATGAATATCAGTTAAACAGTTTTTGCGTGAAGGAGTAACAAACAAACATATAAACTTTTTTATTTATATTATTAGTAGGAAGTAGGATAGGATAGGATTAGTAGTATGATTACTTGCTTTTGTTTTTATTTATTCACACTCATGAACTCGGTCTTCAGTCTTCCATCACAATGTCAAGAAATGTGGCATCAGTCTACTTCACGGAATTAATACTCTTGGAAGTAAATATTGCACGGTTTTAAAAAATCTGCTAAAAATGGCATAAGAGGCGGAAAGTTGAAGATATAGGGAAGAGAACTGGAAAGCTAAAAAATCGTAGCAGGGAAAGACGACTTCAAGAAACTGAACCTTTAGGGATTCTAAAAGACTAAACACTATAAACCAACCACCGTTTTCTTACTCTTTCTTGCATGTGGAAATTGAAATTTTACGATGTAACAGTTTTTTAAATTACTTACATATAGTCTGAGAAACCAAGTTTTCTGGTACCTACCTACCAACAATTTAATATTGGCTAAAATTATTTTATGGTTCTTAGAGGCCTATGTTTAGCAGTGGTCGTCCTATATATAGCTGATAAATGATGGAAGATATATTATGGCGAAACGAAGTTCGCGGGCACCAGCTAGTTGAGTTTATAAAGATACAAATAACTAGTCATAGGGAACGTTAGGGTCGGTTTCCAGGATTTGTCTATTTGATAGTAATGTTAATTATCATTTATTGGTTTGAATCACATAAATGTAAATTTTAGAACCCTATTCGATAATAAACATAGTCTAAGACAGCTCTATCAAAGAGTCTACATTGTACTCGACTTCTATTCAACCCGAGTCCTTTACCCTTTAAGGTGACAGAATATATCACTGCCTAAAATCATATTAGGTACACCTATTATAGTGGTGGGTCAATTGTGTCAAAGACTTATTGTAGAAGTGACACCCTGTCTGAAATAACCTTAGTTAAGTCTGCCTTGTAATGCTTTCAAATCTACCTACAAGTCATCACTACATAGTATAAAGCAAAGTCGCTTTTCGCGTCTGTCTGTATGTATGCTTAAATGTTTAGAGCTACACAACGGATTTTGATGCAGGTTTTTTAATAGATAGAATGATTCAAGAGGAAGGCTTTTATGTATAATACTTGGTGGGTTTTTTTTTATTACCACGGGAAAATGAATTGCCGGGGCAGGCCGCTAGTTGTTATTAAATGAATCGCATTTTATTTGCTAGATCCTAGTCTACACCATATATTTTCTACTTCACCCAAAGGTTGTTTTCTACGCTACCCAAAGATCCCTTGTCTGGTTAGGTCCTTTTTATGTATTTAAGCTGTTCTTTTACCTACATTTGTATTTTTGAAGATGCAATAAAGTGTCTGTACTAACTTTTACGCATGCGTACCGTGCTTTAAAAGGATTTTGGAGAATAGGCGTCACTGAACTGAGTTTTTTAGTAACTTGGTATTATCAACTGTCCCTTCTGCGCCACTGGCTCTAAGCAATGTTACTTTAGCCTGCCAGTTGTGCTTTAAATTAGTCCTTTGGACAATATACACCACTTGTTTACTATCTCCGCTTCATTACGCACACCATAACAAGGAATATTCAACTGTCCCTTCTGCACCACCAATCTATGCAACGTTACTCTAGCTTGCCTGTGGTGAACTATGATAGACCTATGGACAATATACACCACTTGTTTACTATCTACTCTTCATCAGGCACACCATACCTAGGATTATTCAACTGTCCCTTCTGCACCACTAATCTATGCAACGTTACTCTAGCTTGCCTGTGGTGGGCTATGATAGGCCTATGGACAATATACACCACTTGTTTACTATCTACTCTTCATCAGGCACACCATACCTAGGATTATTCAACTGTACCTTCTGCACCACTAATCTATGCAACGTTACTCTAGCTTGCCTGTGGTGGGCTATGATAGGCCTATGGACAATATACACCACTTGTTTACTATCTACTCTTCATCAGGCACACCATACCTAGGATTATTCAACTGTACCTTCTGCACCACATAATCTATGCAACGTTACTCTACCTTGCCTCGGTGGGCTATGATAGGCCTTTGTACAATGTTCGCCACAGAGTACTCTCTACTCTTCACTAGGTACATGACGCCTAGGTTTAACATACTGACCCTTCTGCGCCACGTAATCTATGCGACGTTACTCTAGCTTGCCTGTGGTGGGCTATGATAGGCCTATGGACAATATACACCACTTGTTTACTATCTACTCTTCATTAGGCACACCATACCTAGGATAATTCAACTGTCCCTTCTGCACCACGTAATCTATGCGACGTTACTCTAGCTTGCCTGTGGTGGGCTATGATAGGCCTATGGACAATATACACCACTTGTTTACTATCTACTCTTCATTAGGCACACCATACCTAGGATAATTCAACTGTCCCTTCTGCACCACGTAATCTATGCAACGTTACTCTAGCTTGCCTGCTGTGGGCTATGATAGGCCTATGGACAATGGGCGCCAGTGGACTGTGAACTAGATAGCAGCTTAAATTAATTAACGCCGAGGGTAGATATTCATCTTTTGCAAAGGTCTGTGTTGTAGTATTAGACGAGAATGTATGATGTTCGCTCTGACCTTTGAGAGCCCTTCATGAATGTTGTCACGAATTATTGAAATTATAGACAATAAAGCCACAAAGAGTAAGAGAAGGGGAATGAAACTAGGAAATGGGCAGCAGTGTTCCCTGTGAATATTATCTACAATATCTTGCACTGCGTTCGCTAATCCGCCTACCAAGCGTGGTGAGTATGACAATGCCCCCTTTGGGGAAGGCCCATGTTCAACAGTGGACTGTTATGACTGTAGAAGAGGGCCACAAAAGTAATAATAATCAATGCATTCTACGGAAAATTAATACAAAGACGATCGTTGGTATTATCAAAACAAACACAAATTATGCCTATATTACTGGCGGGGCAGGCAGAGCGTTAACGACAGTAAATTACGGTCGTTATCGCCACGTCTGGCAAACGTTTGAGGGTCGTTTCAGATAAGACGTGTATCACTATAGTGACAGGTTGTCAGCCTGTCAGTCTTTGGTATCACACATATAGAAAATTATATTCAACTTTATTTTGTACTTTATGCCGTGTGATGCCGGCTTAGAATAGCATCACCCCTTTTCTTCCCGCGGGTGTTGTAAAAGGCAACTATGGGACTCGAGGGTTTCATGTGTGTTACAATTTTAGGCGACAGGCTGACAACCTGTCACTACAGTGATACATGAATCATCTAAAAAGGCCCTCAATACTTGTCAGACGTGGCGATGAAGACCGTAATTCTACGATCGTTAACGCACTGCCTACCCCGTAAGGGACAAAGGCGTGATTTATGTATGTATGTTTTATTTTGTATTGTTTGATATTACATTTTAGAAAATTTTAAGTTGCGTAATAGTTACCTAGTGAAGTGAATATCTTTCTAACTTGACCTGTAGTCCATTGAATGAGTGCCTCCAAAGGGGGTCTAGAGTGCGAGAGTTGGTAACGTAAGATGTTTCTTCGGAAACATGTCAAGAGTCCATAGGTAATAAACATACTAAAACCCCCGGACACTAGGAGGAGCCCCGGAGTGGGGGGAGGGGGGGAAAGGGTCCATTTTTTCATTTTTCGCTTAAATCTCAAAAACGGTACATGTTAGAGAAAAACGTTCAAGGAAAAGTTGAAAGGCCATAAAATTATCTACAAGTTATACCTAAATCACTTTTTCCTATATCCTACCGTTTCTGAGTTACACGCATTAAAAAATTATTTTGGCTCAAACAATTTTCCCATATTACATAACCATGTTTATCACATCAATCGATCAAAAAATATTTCTTTCTTCCATAAAACTCAAATGTGCAACTTGTGACCAGTACTGATAGATTGCTCTTGATTAGGTCTATCATTGGTAAAATAAACACATTCCTCCATGGAAGCCTTTAGGAGGAATCGATTGTCAAAATATTGTATTAGGGTAGTTTTAGTTACTGAACTTGAACTATTTATTTTTTTCTTCCAAAAAAACTCAAAAGTGCAACTTGTGACCAGTACCGATAGATTGCTCATAATTAGGTCTTTCATTGATAAAATACTAGATTCCACCATGGAGGCGTTTAGGGGAAATTGAACTTTATAAGGGTAATTACGATACCTGAACATTTTATTTTTTTTCTTCCAAAAAGCTCAAAAATGCAACTTGTGACCGGTACTGATAGATTGCTCTTAATTATGTCTATTATTGGTAAAAAAAACACATTCCTCCATGGAAGCCTTTAGGAGGAATGATTGTCAAAATATTATATTAGAGTAGTTACGCAACTTGACCTTTTTATTTATTTTCTTCCAAAAAGCTCAAAAGTGCAACTTGTGACCGGTACTGATAGATTGCTCTTAATTAGGTGTCTATAATTGGTAAAAAAAACACATTCCTCCATGAAAGCCTTTACGAGGAATCGATTGTCAAAATATTATATTAAGGTAGTTTGAGTTACTGAACTTGAACTATTTATTTTTTTCTTCCAAAAAACTCAAAAGTGCAACTTGTGACCGGTACCGATAGATTACTCATAATTAGGTCTATCACTGATAAAAAAACCAGATTCCACCATGCAGGTGTTTAGGGGGAATTGAATTTTATTAGAGTAGTTATGATACCAGAACTCACTCGCATCCACATTTGGATCCACAAATCATCATCATCATCATAATCATCATCACCATCATAGTCATTTCTTACAATCTACAACAAAAACGGAGAAAAAAAGGGTCTTCTGCGGGCACCCTAAGTTGGTAAAATAAAAAGATTTATAATATATTACCTATATATATACCTATTTTTGAGCAGTCTATCGGTACCGGTCACAAGTTGCACTTTTGAGTTTTTTTGGAAGAAAAAAATAAATAGTTCAAGTTCAGTAACTAAAACTACCCTAATATAATATTTTGACAATCGATTCCTCCTAAAGGCTTCCATGGAGGAATGTGTTTATTTTACCAATGATATACCTAATCAAGAGCAATCTATCAGTACCGGTCACAAGTTGCACTTTTGAGCTTTTTGGAAGAAAGAAATATTTTTTGATCGATTGATGTGATAAACATGGGTATGTAGTATGGGAAAATTGTTTGAGCCAAAATAATTTTTTAATGCGTGTAACTCAGAAACGGTAGGATATAGGAAAAAGTGATTTAGGTATAACTTGTAGATAATTTTATGGCCTTTCAACTTTTCCTTGAACGTTTTTCTCTAACATGTACCGTTTTTGAGATTCAAGCGAAAAATGAAAAAATGGACCCTTTCCCCCCCTCCCCCCACTCCGGGGCTCCTCCTAGTGTCCGGGGGTTTTAGTATGTTTATTACCTAGGGACTCTTGACATGTTTCCGAAGAAACATCTTACGTTACCAACTCTCGCACTCTAGAACTTTTTATTCAATGGACTACTGTCCACACAAAATTCGCTTACAAAAATGTTTAACACCCTATTTTACGGTGCATGAAAACTCACAAAAGTGTACCTAGTGCAGCAATACATTATGACACGCCGACGTGTATCACTATAGTGACAACAAAGTGACAGGTGGTCAGCCTGTCAGCCTTTGGTATCACACATAGGTATTGAAAATTTTCAAGTTTATTTTGTATTGTTTGATATTTTAGAAAATATAAAGTTGCTTCGTGTAATAGTTACCTGAATATGTTTCTAACTTGACCCGTCCATACAAAAACGCTTACAAAAATGTTCAACACTCTATTTCACAGTGCATGAAAACTCACTACGTAGTACAGCAATACATTATGACACGCCGACGTGTATCACTATAGTGACAGCAAAGTGACAGGTTGTCAGACTGTCAGCCTTTGGTATCACACTTAGGCATTGAAAATTATATTCAACTTTATATTGTATTGTTTGATATTTTAGAAAATATCAAGTTGCTTCGTGTAATAGTTACCTGAATATGTTTCTAACTTGACCCGTCGACACAAAATTCGCTTACAAAAGGTGCATGAAAACTCACAAAAGTGTACCTAGTGCAGCAATACATTATGACACACCGCCTTTGTTACTTTATAGCCATTTGCGACCTATAAACGTTACCCATAAGCCTAGTAAAGTGAAATTTGTGTGAGCCCCAAGAATTTCGCGGAAAGTGATTCTAGTGAGAAATATGGGCGCGCTAACATCGTTGCCTCTGTTATATTTTTCTTATATTTCGTTGCCAAAAGAAACTATCTATCTGGCCGTTTTATTTGCCAACTTATTTCAATTGCTGGGAATTTGGCTCACAGAATATCATTCGAACTGGTCATACTTTCAATAAGAAAGACCTAAAATTACTATGCAAGATGACTGGGTCATTAATAAAATAAACAAAGCTTACGGACAATCGGGTGGTTCAGCCCACAATGTCCTAACCAGACTGGGAACAAATTCACAAAGTGATAAATATTGACTTTGTGAGTGACCACCCACCGAGAATCGAACCCGGAACTTTCAGCATCAAAGGCAGCGTCAACCACTGCGCCACATCGGTCGTCGCAGCTATAGTTCTTTGCTTAGTACTAATGACAAATATCGCAGCTTAAAATATTGCCTGCGACAGAAACTTTTTTTCAAATTTTGTAAAAAACGATCTATAACGGTAGTGACCTTTATTCTTCACCACACCCAATCAAAACCCTAAAACAAATAATCCCTCAACCGGAGCCCATTAACCGTGAACTGGCAAAAACCAGTTATTTAGCGCTAAGAGCCGGATACCGCCGGTTTTATCCGGTAATCCTTTCCGGGGAATTAGCGGCGGTTTGACAAACTAAGCTTTTAACGACAACCGGCTGCGGAGGCTAAATAAATTAGTACCGATAGCAACAAAAATCGGAAGAGAATAGACGTTCTGCTTTTTGGTATTTATTGTCCTTGGCTTTGTGCTAATTCTGGCTGGTTTAGTGGAAAAGTAACAATTTAATAGTTTAATTGCCGTTTGATGCCGGCTTAGAATAGAATCACCCCACATCCTTCCCGCGGCGGGTGTCGTATGAGGCGACTAAGGGACTCGAGAGTATTGGTGTATTACAATTTTTAGGCGACAGGCTGACAACCTATCACTACGCTGGTACACGAATCATTTGAAAGGCCCTCGATATTTGTCAGACTAATAATAAAATAATAAAATAATAAATAATAATAAAATGATTTATTAAAGACTTACTTCACAAATTACATGTGTACTAAATTAGAACATTATTAAGACTAAGTGTATCATGTGCCTGAACTAGGATAAACCTGTATCTCAGGCTAAAAAGACTTAAATAAGAGAGTTGGAGACTAGGCGATAGCGGCTGTATTTTTATGGCCGTTAATGCTCTGCCTACCCCGCAAGGGAAAAAGGCGTGATATATGTATGTATGTATGTAGAACCTTTTTAAAGTTTAGGGAAATCCGTGAGAGAGAATTGTCGTTTCGTCAATAAGTTTCCTGATTGCTGTTAACTTTATTTAACTTTGCTGTTTTTAGTTCTGAAATAATTCAGCATATTTCTAGGAATCGAAGCTACTACACAGACATACCTACACGATTTTGCTGTACCTAAATACGTAGTTTAGGAGTTACTTAAATGTGCCGTGTGATGCCGGCTTAGAATAGCATCACCCCACATCCTTCCCGCGGGTGTCGTAAGAGGCGACTAAGGGACTTGAGGGTTCCAGGTATATTACAACTTTTAGGCGACAGGACGAGAACCTGTCACTATAGTGATACACAAAATTATCTCAAACGGCCCCCTATATTTGTCAGGCGTGGCGACATTAACCGTATTTTTGCGGCCGTTAGCGCTCAGCCTACCCCGTAAGGGATAAAGGCATGATAATGTATGTATGTATGTAAATACGTAGCTCAGGAGTTACTTAAATAGGAAAATCTTAAAAAAATATTTCACGATACTTTAATTCCAAAGTCGTTCCTAAAATCTTTGCACGTCTTCCTTTTTCTTTTTCTGGACCTCATGCGAAATTATACAGCCCTTTATTTTCTTAACCTTTTCGTCCTATACCTACTATATTGAAATAGATTTCAACTCTGTTCAGCGAATGCAAATCATCAAGTTAAGTGGATTTTGTCCAATCCCTTCTTAAGAACATGTTTTATGTATGAACGTTCTGTATATCCCGTCAGTTCTGTCGCTGTTTTGTCAGGGATCTGGTGAACCCTAGGAATAACACTCTTTATTGATTCTGCTGCGGATTTCCACGGATTTGTTTTGGTTAATTTAAGGATTCAAAGTTCTTTGACGGTAAGTTTAAATTGAAAATCCTTCGATAGCGATTTGAGCACAAGTTATAATGGACTAGCAGTCCACGCAGCTCAGCTATTTATGTATTTTCTCGTAAAAAATCCAATATGTAGGCATTGTACATAAAAAGCTACATACATACATACACATATCACGCCTTTATCCCTTGCGGGGTAGGCAGAGCGCTAACGGCCGCTAGAATGCGGTCGCTATCGCCACGTCTGTAATTTTTGAGGATTGTTTTCCAAGGTTGTTTCAGAAAACATGTGTATCACTATAGTGACAGGTTGTCAGCCTGTTGCCTAAAAATTGTTATACACTAATTATCCCCTTGTAAATGTGAGGTGATGCTATTCTAAGCCGGCATCACACGGCAAAACATAAAAACCTGTTTCTCTTGAATCAGTTTATTGTTAAACTGATTATTGTAGATCGTTACGTTATGCGAGCTCTCATTACGGTTCAACTTGGCCATAGAAATAAATAAATACGACAAGATACTTTACCAAACCCTTAAACACAATGAAAACAGAGAAACAAATGTAATATCATTACGGTGGCCATTTTGTTAATGCAGATGCATGTCCCCTCATGTGGCGGTCAAAGTGCTAAGTTTCGGTCATTACAATAATGCCCGGCTTTTATTTTGCCTCAGGGGCAAGTTAGCGCGTGTGTATAAGGATATTACTGGCCAAACACTTGGCTATCGGTAAATGTAACTGGTTTATCTCGCGTAGAGAGTGAGAGAAGTGTGTTATTTTGTAGCTGTGTGTATTACAGTCTAACAAAACTGTACATTGATATCACGAGTAGGATTTTCAACATGAAAATCAAAAGGTATTGAACAAAAAACATTTTTTTTTCATGTAATGTTTTTTTTTGCTTGAAATTTATTCAGTACATCAATCATGTGTTGCTTGTGGAAAGCAAATATAAACATTAAATATCTCCTGTGAAAAAAAGTTATGAGCCATTAACTTGCATAATTTCGGGAGATTTTTGTCAAAATTCGTAAAATGCCCAAAAATAGCGCTCCGTCGTGCGTTAAGTGTGCGATCCGCCATATAGTTTACATCCAACAAAACAATCGAAACATCCGCGTCCGACTGGAAACCCGATTTTTTTTACAAAATCTTTATTCATTCTTTTTGAAACGTTATTAAAAAGCCTGGACAAAGTGCCTGAAGTTAAAATTTGAGCAACGGCATGTAAATTTATAAAAAGCCGTCGACGCATTAATCCGTGTGGTTGGCTGAATAATTTATTGCGTTTCACATTATCGCAATTCGTACAGTTGTTCATATTTTTAAAAGGCGTATTTTACCGGCGTATTTTCTGTCGCGGAATTTGGGACATTTGAACAGGATATCAAAGATTTTTACGTTTACCACCTTTTCGTCCCTGTAGGTATAATAATTGGCAACATATTTGTAGGTATGTTTTTAAGGGAAAGTTGTTCAGTATCTGCACGAATCCCATCAGTATTTTCCTACTCAGAAGGCTGACGCTTACAACCTGTACAATAGACAGACGGGTTTTATCTCACGGTAGGGATATATCGAACACCCAATATTTATATCTAATTTATATATAATTAGTTATAATGTCTTATAGTTTTAGTGATAATAACCACGGAACCTTAAAATCAACTGTACAATAGATACAAAAATTCGATGTTTGGAATAGATTAACTTTAGAAACTTACCTACACCCTACACTACAAAGATTATCTATCTATCTATCTCCCACACATCAGCCTATAGCAGTCCACTGCTGGACCTACCCTAGGGTCCGCCACAATGAACGATCTCCCGCTTTCGCCATCCAGCCGCTACCAGACTCTCTTTAAGTCATCCGTCCATCTGGCCAGAGGGCCAACGGTTCGCTTGCCGAGGCGTGGTCTCCACTCGAGAATCCGCGTACCCCACTACTTTCTATGTAAGGTTGTTCGATGAGATGATTTCGCTGTTAAACGCTTTCGATGTACCTTCGATATTAACTACCATTCGATAAAACGTACCTTCGATGACGAGTAGTCGATGTTGCGGCCTTCGTGGCTAAGACCCTCGACATTATAATCCGATGGCCGATGGCCATCGGCCATCGCCCATCTATCTATCTATCAAAGTTTAAATTAAGCTCAAGAAAACCTCCAAGCTCAAACTCTAAAATTTAACCCCAAAATAAAACTGGGAAACCTCAAAAGGTAAAATATTTAAGCTGTGCTTACATCCGGTTATAAAAGTGAAGGAATTCACACTCTGGCTCTCGTAAAGTTTATTTTGTTTTCAATGGTTTATCGGTTGATAGGGTTATACGTATACAGGATGTAAGAAAAAGAAGTGAAAACATAGGTAGAAATACAAAAATAATGGAAGGAAGGAATAATTATATATATGATATAATTATTTAAAATAAATTTTAAAATATAAATATATATATATTATATAACCTATGTTTTCACTTCTTATATATATATACTTATATATATTGTATATTTCGACCTATGGTTTTGGGGAAAGTTAAAGAGTTTCATGGAAACACAAGGAACAAAAATATAGCTGTTTACTTTTAATAAATATAGATACTACATGATACTGTACACAAACGTATTATACCTTCCAGGGTAGTGCGGCCGTAAAAATACGGTCGATATCTCCACATCCGACTAATATTGAACTACCATTTTAGGAAAATCGTGTGAGGTCAATCTGGCACCTAAAAGTGCACCCTTTAATCCCTTTTTTTGCCCTTTACGATACCCGTAGGAAAAAATGGGATAATGCTGTTCTCAGCCGGCATCACACGCCTGATACCATTATTGGCTTTCGTTTCCAAACCTCTACATTTGTATCGAACTTCTTGAACTTTATCTGCAACCAGAAATAATTGATTATAAATGGGGTGATGCTGTTCTCAGTTGGCATCACACGCCTGATACCATTGGCTTAAAATTCGTTTCCAAACCTCCACATTTGTATACAACTTCTTGAACTGTATCTGCAATAATTGATTCGGCACTCCCGGAAGCCGGTCATAAACCGATCGTAACCGGTTTCGCCCGGATATAGCCGGAGTGTCCGGTTAAACCGGCGCTATTGGTTTATTATTCCAGCATTAGTTACAGGTCCAGCTCTAACTGTTGTGGAAGGAAGTCTGTACTGTATCTGAAGGGTGTTTATCATTGATATGAAGTTATTTATGGACCATATACAAATGACAGTAGTTTTACGGCCCTTCTTGAAGCGCCACCTACGAGAGTACATTTCTTGCCTACGGGAGTCGTAAAAGGTGACCAAGGTACACAAGGTATTCATGTGCATTAGAACCTTTCACAGTAAAAATAGATGAATCATCTAAAAAAGTCCTCAATATTTGTCTGACGTCGCAAAAGCAACCATATTTATACAGCTGTCAACGCACTGCCTGACCCGCAAGGGATAAAGGCGTGATATTTGTCTGTGTATAAGTACCATCATATAATAAGCAAATTGAGTTTGCTCACGAAATCCCATCTACCATTTTGGAAGCTGCGAAACGCCTACGAGTGCTACAGTGCCTACGATTTCGTAGCCCAAAGCTACGATTCAATTAGACAGCTGAAACAAGGTAGGTATTCCATTCGAAAATCGAGGTGCAAAAGTTTGAAATGTTTGTTAGAAATAACAATTTAAATATAGTTTCATACAAATTCACCAAATACAAATAACTTTTTCTGTGCGCTACGGGAAATTAAAAAAAATGTTTTGCGAATAAAGTTTTTTGACGTGAGAATGGTGTTGTTCTATGACGCTGGGAGTAACAATTTTGCATCTCAGACAACTCAGACTCAACAGAATAGGTAAGTACGAGAAAACTGTTACAATTTATTAATTTATCCGTAAAATATAAAGACTAAGCTATTACGTTGTAATCGTTGCGGTAGTTTTTAGAGATTTTTTTTTGTATGTGAGTTCTAGTATCTATTTTTAGTATGTGAGTTAGTAAATAGATAATTGTGTAATAAATAACTGTCAATTTTTAGAGATATACAGGGTGTTACAAAAAGACCAATAAAGCTGAAAGAGTGTTCACGGGTCCATTGTAAAGAGTCTATTTATAAAATAATTAAAGCCGTAGTGTCGTGTTTGTTAATAAAAAATATAAATTTTAATCAATTTGGCTTGATTTTAATACTTGCGTTGCAGCCACTATTGTTACAGTGTCAAGTTCATTACTCTTACCAGGAGATTTTTTTTTTTAAATGTAATAGGCCCGCATTTGTCTGCCATCTCACCTGGTGGTAAGTGGAGATGCAGACGAAGATGGTACATACTTGCCTAGATAATGCCTATTCACTCTTGCCTTAAAAAGGCCCAAGTTATATTGTTCCGGAAAAAGATCCGCCGGCAGGGAATTCCACTCTTTAGCCGTACGCATGATAAAAGTTGAAGCGAAACGCTTAGTGCGGATTAGGGATATTTTTCGCCATTTCCTAAACCCCACCCATTCGTAAAATAAACAATGAAAAAAAAAAAAAACATTTTTATTGTTCATTCTGTAACTTTTCTTTTCGTGTGGGACACCGAGTCGTCCAACGACCCGATGAACCCTAGTGTCAGAATTTTTCAACCGCCTTCTACAAGTAGCAGGCTTCTGACATGGTTGTGTAACGACCGCCGTCTAAGTTATCATAGACAGCAACCGGGACCTAATGCTTAACGTGCCATCCGAAACACGGAACCATCTTACTTACGGACAATCGGGTGGTTCAGCCCGCAATGTCCTAACCAGACTGGGAACAAATTCACAAAGTAATAAATACTTTGTGAGTGACCCACCGAGAATCGAACCCGGAACCTTCTGCGTCAAAGGCAGTCGCACTACCACTGCGCCACTTCGGTCGTCATTCTGTAACACCTTGTATAGGTAGAAAAAATGTGGTTTAAAATTATATATAATTTAATGATATTTAATAGATTTTAATTATTATAACATACTGTTCATATACATATAACGCCTACGGAATCTCATAATAGTTTTTTCTTCTTTTCGTGTGGGACACCGAGTCGTCCTGCGACCTAATTTTTTTTTAAGTTTTGTACGACGCGTTCATGGTCCGTTATTTTTTAAATTTTGATGGATGATGTGAAGGCAAAAGTAGGTACCGTTATCCCACAAAACTGTTCCTGTAACTGCTACAAAAATACTTGCTACTCGCAACACTAGTCGGAAGTAGGTTGAGTGCACACTATTGAATTTTTGAAATTGTTTGCACGATCTATATCCGTGCAGTCATTTCAATTCAAAAGAAAACAGTTTTGCGTTTTTTTTTTATTCAAGTGCTAGGCAGTTTAATTCGCTTAAACAACACTGGCTCCGAACTTGTGTTTTGGACTGTATGCACTGTACATACTAAACTCAAGTATTTACTAGATGCGCTCGCCAATCCACCTGCTAAGCGTGGTGGTCATTTTTATGCTGCGCCCGCTGCAACTCAGTTTGTCGCGGGAATAAGGATTTTTATCGGCAAGAATTACACAAAAAATTGTTATTCTTGAACCACTCTATCTATAAAAAAAAACATACATACAGACAGACGTGAAAAGCGACTTTGCTTTATACTATATAGTGATGATTAATACAAATAAGTAACTCATATAATCAAATGACTATAAATATTACTAAGATTAAAGTTATGCTTTTACTGAGAAGTTCTCAAGTAGGTACTTCATATCTTCCTATGAAATTAATACAATGGTAGATACTCAGTGATCACGTACTCAATAACGCCACTAGACTGGAACATTATCATAGAGATGGGCCGAATATTCGGTCGAAACCGAATATTTGGCGAATTTGCTAGATATTTCACAGAATAAGCAGGTATTTTATATGTCGTGTGATGCCGGCTTAAAATAGCATCACCCCATTTCTTCCCTTGGGAGTTGTACGATGCAACTAAGAGACTCAAGGCTTTCAGGTGTATTACAACTTTATGCCGCAGGCTGAGAACCTGTCACTACCGTGATACACGAATCATCTGAAAAGGCCCTCAGTACTTGTCAGACGTGGCGATAGCGACCGTTATTTTACAATCGTTACCGCTTTGCTTACCCCGCGTGGGATAAAGGCGTGATTTGTGTATGTGTATATATGTATGTATTTGGTGAATTAGCTGGATGTTTCACAGAACAAAAAGGTGTTTTTTTATGTATAAATTTGATGTCAATGATGATGCCAAAACAAGCAGTAAAGCAGTTATTTTAACATGTTTTTTAATGTTTCTAATGTGAAAAAATTGGTGGGTAGCTAGCGTAAAGGTGCTTTGTGAATTTGAGAACTTCGTAAACAAGTAAAACTTTTAATTGTTTGTATATGGAAATCACTTGCTGCCGAATAATTCAGCCGAATATTCGGTTCAGCAAATTTTTTACCGAATATTCGGCCGAACGTTCGGTTTCGGTGAAATCTGTGTTCGGCCCAACTAGAGATGTCTAATAAACTATACCCAGGATAGACGACTAAGTTACAAAGCTGTTTACTCAGGTGGAAATGACATGTTCTCAAGATTATTAACTCCACCTCGCATATACAGGGTGTAAAGGACGGTGTAACGAAAACTTTGCGGGCCCAATTAGACCATGAAACTGGACAACTTCTTGTATGGGCGCTATGTTAGTAAAAGTGATTTTTTACGACCTTCCATACAAAGTTCCTGATTTGAAGATCAGCTGACTGATATTGTATGGAAAGTTAAAAGAAACATCGTTTACCAAGATACCCCGGTAGAAAAAGTTGCTTAGTTTCATGTTCTGATCACGCCTGCAAAGTTATGTTACCGTCAGAATCGCTGGTCGCCTTTGGCTTCTAGTGCGGAGATTATGTTTAATAATTGCTACTAGATTGCTAGTATTTGCTAGCTGTTCTAATTAATTGCTAGCTGTGGTAAATGCAGAGTAATTGGAAAATTATTTTGACCAGCCTTTCTGATATCAGAATGGCTGATCGCTTTCTTACACACTATTAAAGGCTAATATTTTAAATGGTTAATACTGAAAATTGCTACTTAATTGCTAGTTACACGAATGACAGTATTTTTCTGCATATATGGAGAGGAGAGGTTACTAAAATACGATTGATAAAAAATTGTGTGAAGGGAAAGTGCCACCGCCACCTTACGTTGTTTTGTGTGCAGGCGTTTACCGCGACAGAAAATAATATACCTTTTATATATGTGCCAAATTTCATTTCAATCGGTTCAGTAGTTTTTGTGATAAAAAGTACTTAATAAAATTTACAAATATTTATAATATTAGGAGCATAGGATAATTTTTTGGTAAAGACTGATGTGGTAAACGCCTGCACACAAAAAAACGTAAGGTGACGATGGCACTTTCCCTTCACATAATTTTTTATCAACTCGTATTTTGGTAACCACTCCATGTATGCAAATAAATACTGTCATTCCTGTAAGTAGCAATAGATTATCAGTATTAATAATTTCGAGAAAATATTAGCCTTTAATAGTGTGTAATAAAGCGACCAGCCATTTTGATATCAGAATGGCAGGTCAAAATAATTTTTGAATTACTCTGCATTTATCACAGCTAGCAATTAATTAGGACAGCTAGCAAATACTAGCAATTTAGTAGCAATTATTAAACAGAATCTAAGCACTAGAAGCCACAGGCGACCAGCGATTCTGACGGTAACAAAGTTATCGTTACACCGTCCCATGCTTATTGCTTAGGTGAATTGCTTATCAACTAACACACGACGCTGCGCTTTTATGACGCATCCGTAACGCGTGTTGCTGCTGTCTGATGTAAGGAAATTGCAAATTCCGCATAGTTTGCCTTGCGTTGACGCAGCACATTGTTGACGCAGATTTATAAGATGACGAACTGAAATAAAAGAAATAGTATGAGTTTTATCAATATCTATGTCTCGGTACGCGCATCAGGTAGTATCATCATATAAACCACCCCAAGCTTGGCCTGCAAAGTCCAATATAATCACAGACAAGGGTAATACTAAAGCAATTTTCCACCGATACCGTCTTAGCCGTTTAATCTATTTTTAAGCCATAACTCGGCTCGGTCAAAGGAACGGCTTTCTTTGCCGGCGCATTCGCTAACTTCAAAAGACCACTTTCAAAGGGTAGGAAATAATATAAATTTTGTAGCAAAAAGAAAACTGGAATGTTAGCTGTAGAGTTGCTCAGTCCGGAAAGGTATTAAGAGAATATGAGGTCGGTATTATACCTTTGCCACAGAATAATAACTAGTAACTAGCGTTACCTTTGGGTAGGTACAGTCACCTACAGTCTCTCGACGTTATTCGGTTGGGAACTAGGTCATTAATAAAATATAAAAGTTGTACGCTTAAAACTATTGTACAAAAATACTAACGGACTTCGTTTATAATTTTTCAAAATATTCAACGTTTGAATAAATAAACAGAAAAATGTTGTAAAAGTAAGTCATTAAGTGTGTTGTAAAGTAAGCGTCAGAACATGGCGCCATCCAAAATAAAAATTAATGACGTCTTACATTGCTATTTTTATATTGCTATTTAATACCTAATATAATAATTTTAGATAGTTTTAAAATAGTAGCTCATATGACCTGCCAGTCTCCAAACCTATTTCTGGACAATTCTCAATCTAATAGACAAAAGTGCAACTCAAACCAATTGAACCGCATTGATGAAAAACTCGCATTGATAAAAACAATCATGCATTCAACTAAGTTAAAGTTGTTGAGTATTTTTGAGTGTGAAAGCTAGTATATTATAAGTCTATGGCGCATCGCACACTTGCCGCACAACCGAGCAATAAAACATCGCAGCTGTCTGTCAGATCCATACTAGAAATGCCAATCTTCATACTAAAACCGCTCGACCGCTGTTGACGCAGCGCTATCGCAGTGTAGTCCGTCGAGTGCGGTTTTAATATGGAGAGGGACGTTTCTAGTCTGGATATGACAGACCGCTGCGATATTTTAGCGCTCGGTCGTGCGTCAAGTGTGCGATCCGCCTATGGTGAAACATCACTTCGTGTTTTTTTATCAAACCATTTGAAATTCTGCGACTGATACAATGAATAAAAAGTCACAATTGTACAACACATTTTCAGATCCTCATACAATACTCATCAAACCGCGACCCAGGTGCGGACATACAAGCAATTTAGGCTCGCCATAAAAGTTATCTACAAAATGTTTTTCTGTGTGTTAAATCATCCAGTGTCGACTGGCGCTGCGTCCGTATCTGCAAACACTGTCCAGCGAACTAGACTTTTTTTGCCAGTTTTATTTTTGGGGTCCCACAGATTTAGGCGAACCCCACATACAAAGTGTAAGAGACGAAAACTTTGCAGACGTGATCAGACCATGAAACTGAACAATTTCTCTAAAGGGGCAATGTTGGGAAACGAAAAGTTATTTTCTAGTTCCCATACAAAGTCAGTCAGCTGATCGGGAATTTTGTATGGGAGGTCGAAAAAATTTTTACGTTTCCCAACATATTCCCCATAGAAAAAGTTGTTCAGTGTCATGGTCTGATCACGCCTGTAAAGTTATCGTTACACCGTCTTTTACACCCTGTATAAGGTGTAAAAATATTAGCTGCAAAAATTTAAAGGGGAATCAGCCCCTGAAACTGAACAACTTTCCCCAAGAAACATAGGTCGAAATATAAGGGGAAATTCCACGGGGAAAGATGTACAGTTTCATGAGCTGATTCACCCCTTAAAATATTTACAGCTAATTTATAACACCCTGTATAACGCACGGCGCTGTGCCATTTTTGCGCATCTCTAACGCATGCGTCTGTCAGATGTAAGGAAATATCAACCCATATTAAAAATTGATGTTGACGCAGCACCAACGGATGAACCTGCGTTGTTTGACAGACGCAGATTCATGCGTTATACCTGTCGATTCATGTGTTCACTGGGTTGTTGGACGACTCGGTTTCCTACACGAAAAAGAAGACTAGATGAACTCTGATTTTAGCAACCATTAAATACTACTAGTATCGATAAAATTCTGACTCTAGGGTTCACCAGGTTGTTGAACGACTTGATGACCCACAGGAAAAGAGAAACTGAATCCTCTGACAAGGTTGTGTAGCATGATAGCTTCGCTGCATCTAAGGAATGCTTTTTACCAAAGAACCATTGTTTTACATCTCGAATACGCACTTGCCTGCGTTTCTTTTTTCACCCGTACACGGCTGCCAAAATTGCTATGCACTATGTTTGGTGGACAACGGTCGCTATAGCCTTTGTATCATAGTATGACCCGCACACATCTGAAGGATCGCACACTTGACGCACGACGGAGCGCTAAAACATCGCAGCGGTCTGTCGTATCCATACTAGAAACCTCACCCCATAGTAAAACCGCACTCGAAGGACGACACTGCGATGACAGCGGTTGAGCGGTTATAGTGTGGGGATGACATTTGTAGTATGGAACTGACAGACCGCTGCGATATTTTAGCGCTCCGTCGTGCGTCAAGTGTGCGATCCGCCATAGTATGACCCGCATACATCTATGCAGAAAAGGTCTTTGATAAATCACGGGAAGACCAGTAAAAAATGTTTCTGATGTTGAACAAACGATTTGTACCGTACAAGAACTTTTAATCTAAGCTTTGTATACCTACCAGTATATCTACTGACAACTATGCATAAACTGAGCAACTTCTACTATGGAGATTACGGTGAAAATGAAAAGTTTTTTGAGGTCAAATGGGGGGAAATGACACTAGCTGGTAAGTTGGGACATGGTCGACACCAGCATCTATGAACCAGCTATAAACCTATAACGTTATAACTGGTTGATACGAGTAAATGTGGAGTCGAAAGTTTTCAACCAGTTACAACGTTATAGCTGGTTCATAGATACTGGTGTCGACCATGTTCCAAGTTACCCGCTAGTGTCATTTTCCCGCATTTGACCCCATAAAAAATCTGTCAATTTACCGGAAATTTGGTTTTTAGGTGAGGTCGAAATTTTTTTCTCGTTTCGCAACGAGCTCCACTAGAAAATGTTGTTCAGTTTCATGGTCTGATGTCCTAAAAAGTTTTCGGTGCACCGTCCTCATATTTTACAAGTGCTTTGTTTGTTAATTCGGTTCTATCTTTTCTATACTAACTACCTACTATGTAGTTAGGTACCTACTTCATCTTTCAACACAATGAATTTATAGCGTAAAAGACCTAATTTGATAATGTGCACAAGAAATGCTTTCAGTTGAGATTAGTCCATAATAAAATAAGTTAGTGAAGCACTTCTTACCCTCATAGTAGAGATGAGAAATGCCTCTAAATTTACAACAGGCACTCCACTTTTATAGGGCATATTTGACGGCTGTATAATATTGTTTACAAATTCGCTAGATGACTGGGTCATTAAAAAAATCCAAAACTGGTACGCTTAAAACTATTTTCTAGAAATACTACATACTCCATTTGTAGTTTTTAGAAATATGCAAAGTTTGAAATATTAAACAGAAAAATATTATAAAAGTAAGTGTTTTGACGCCATCGAAACTAGAGAGACATGACGTCATCTCTTCGTATTTTAATACAAAATATTGCTTTAAAAAGTAGCTGAATTGACCTGTCAGTCATCATGTCTATTACCTAACGCTTTTACTGTTTTAGAGTATCATGAAGTAGTGTAAATATATTTAAGAAATAGAAGTCTTCTTAAAAGAATAAACCACAACATACGAGGTGTAAGGAACAGCCCTCCGAATACTAATAGATGCATGCAGACCATATGCCTTGAGATGCCGGCTTAGAATAGCATCACCCCACATCCTTCCTGCGGGTGTCGTAAGAGGCGATTAAGGGACTCGAGGGTATTGGTGTGTTACAATTTTTAAGCGACAGGCTGACAACCTGTCACTATGGTGATTTCCATGTTTTCTGAAACATCCTTGGAAAACCCTCAGAAAGGCCAAAAGTGGCGATAGCGACCGTATTCTTATGGCCGTTGACGCTCTGCCAACCCCGCAAGGGATAAAGGCGTGATATATGTATGTATGTATGTATGTATGTATGTATGTATGCATGCAGATCATTAAACTAAACAACTTTCCCCTCGTAACATTATGTTAGGATGCAACAAAAAATCTTGACCTTACAATCAAGATACTGACCGCATTTAAAACTTAAAATTTAAAATTTTACTACGAGAAGTAAGTTGTATGAGAAGTTGTTTAGTTTCATAGTCGTGAGTTATGTATGGGACAAGACATTTTTTATCACAAGTCCGGTCATGCCCGTATCGATCACTAGGTATAATGACATCAAACTAAGGCCCGTATTTATTTTATAAACCGCACTCAACACTGAGGACGATTTTGAGTGCGACTTTGAGATGTTGTTACTATTGTCGACCGATGTGGCGCAGTGTTGGTGCGACTGCCTTTGACACAGAAGATTTGTTCCCAGTCTGGTTAGGACATTGCGGGCTGAACCATCCGGTTGTCCGTAAGTAAGATGGTTCCGTGGATGGCACGTTAAGCCGTAGGTCCCGGTTGCTATCTATGATTACTTAGACGGCGGTCGTTACACAACCATGTCAGAAACCTGCTACTTGTAGAAGGCGGTTGAAAAATTCTGACACTAGGGTTCATCGGGTCGTTAGATGACTCGGTGTCCCACACGAAAAGAGAAGAGAGAAGAGAGAGAGAGAGTATTGTCTGCCATTTGTCTTGAGATCGATCCCAGAGTTGAGCGCAATTTATAAATAAGGACCTAAGTATTGAGGCTTAAGTCCTTTGAAGCACTAGACTAGACTATAACTCGATTAGTCTGCACCTAAAGACAAATCGATATATCTGCAGTCCACGTACAATTTATGGCTCTATGAATAACGATATATGGGCACTGGATGTGGTAAAGAGCGGTGGAAATAAAGGTTTTCAGGCCTAGGTTGTAAAACCGTTTGCGTAGTAACAATTTTTCTAGTCATGACTCAATATACAGGATGTAAGACACGGGGAAACGAAAACTTTACAGGCGTAATCAACCGTGAAATTGACCAACTTTTTCTTTGGTGGCTGGGTATGTTGGTAAACATTTAAAAAAATCGGCTTTCTATACAAAATTCCCGATCAGCTGACTGACTTTGCTACCTCGCTCTGCCTACTCTGATAAAGGCGTGATATATGTATGTATGCATGTATGTATGTAAATAACATAATGTACGTACAATGAAAAAGCATGTAAGTCAAATACCTGTCACGCGTGGTGAGTATGGCAATACTGGGGGTATAGGAAATTTTTATATCTGACGATTCTCGCAGCTTCCTAAAAAAAACCTACCAGGTGTCGTTATGTTATCTTAAAATGTAGAGAGTTATAGTGTTACACAAACAGACGAAATATATTTCCTTGGAAAGAATCTTTTTTAGTTTAGCTCAGCGCCATCTATGTACACTTGAAGATCGTTTTTCATTGCGAGGGGCTCATGTTCAACAGACTGTTGTGGCTGTATTAGCAAATCTGTGCACAGTCATAAAATTTATTCCCATAATATTTTATATAAGGGGGCCAATCGCGCTATTTTACCATTCCAACGTAACGTTGACGATTTAGCTTCGATTTAGTTTTGGTTTGGATTTGGTTAATGTCAAAAAAGCTATCGCGGTAAATTTTCTGAACGTATAAATCGTTGACGTTACCCAAACGAAACCAAACCACAACCGTTTAGAGTTTGCAATGAGTATTTTAAAATACTAGATAATCTTTTTATAATCGATGCTCGATTGTGCATTTCGCGTAGTGGGCAGCACTATTTTAAAAGTAAAAATGTCAGGTTGTTGTTCAATTGTACGTTCAATTGTTTATACAACCGCCGTGGTTTTTCGTAGATTTTTGAAATTATTTTATTTAAGAACTAAAACTAAACTAAAATTTCGTGGGACACCCAGTCGACGTGACTTTTCTGTAAGTACCTAATAGAATATCTACATATACAAAGTTAATTTACCATTTAGACGCTATCAATATGGTTCCATAGTTGAAACTGTGTTATTTACGATTTGTGTTTTTATAGAGACTATGGACCTAAGAAAGACGACGAGCGTGCGGCAGCTGAAGCTGCTCGAGGGATTATTTGCTTTGCTGGCGCTGGCGCTCGGCAGACTCCGCTCAAAAGGCGGGTCAGAGTATACCTACCTTTCAAGGCGCGGGCTCTTTCGAACTACTTATGGGCCAATCGCGCCAACAGACTCAATTGTGAGGGCCCAACTAGGCAGCTCAAAGAGTGGACCAAGGTTAGCATACTAATGAAAACCTAACCTAGCTGCTGTTAATAAAAAAACACATCATGAGCCATTATTTAGTTGTGTTGTGATGTAGTTTAGGAGGAGTTGGCATTGTCCATAAAAGACAGACTGAGACATGTGGAAAGTGACTTAATTTTATACCTACTACATCAGTGTATGTGCATATATTTACTAGTATATTACTTTTCAGATGTGGAATGTCATGAAAAGCAAGGTGGCCCCGTGACAAAAGTCACTCTGCACTGGATTTATATTATACAAACAGACATTAGGCGCCTTCCATACATCACCCAAGATCCGTTTTACAGGTACATAATATTCTATGCCGGCTTAGAATAACATTACCATTCGACCTGTGGGAGTAGTAAAAAGCAACTTAGTGAATGTCCCACCTAGAATTAAATCTGTACCAAGCATTGCAGTTGCACTACTAGTGCACCACTCAACATCGGAGATGACAGCATCTATCTATCCATCTGCTTGTTTGTTCATACATATAAATAAAATAAACTTACACATTGACTTTGTTTCAAGATTATTAATTTACTGTTTTAGCTCAAATAAAGCCATCCATCCATCCCTCGCTTCAATGCTAGATCATACAATGCAGCATCAGCGGCAGTGGAAATTACATACAGCGTCAAGAATCCAAACTCAAGCTCAACACAAAGTAAGTCTTCCTTCTTCTTTTCTAGTAGGACACCGGGTTGTCCAGTGCCCCAATGAATCAATCAGCAGTGAGTTAGTTTTTCACTCACCTACTACAAGTTGCAGGCATCTGACATGTTAGCATAACAACCACCGTCTAAGCTGTCATAGACAGCTACCATGGCCTATGGTATGGCTGAACATGCTAATCATGACATGTGTCTAGGTACATCTATTTGATATTTCTATTTAGCAAAATATATTGTAATCTAGTGTTTTTTTAATTTTACTTTGACAAATATGTAAAATAATATGGTAAACTAAGAGATGGAATATGATCAGAAATAGGCGACTTCTAACTGCAAGAAAATATCTCATATGTACTTGGGGTACCTACACTATTATTTATTTTGTTTCAGGTATCATCATCTGATATGGAGCCCTAAGAGCTTAGCCTATAATTTTAATAAGAAAAATTAAATAAGTATAGTAGGTGCAATATATGTTTCTTTTATTTACAAAGTATTTCACTGCACCCTCAGCTAGACAGCCTTAGTTCCCACTTGTCACCCCCCTTGTCGACCACCAGGATGGTCACTGTTACCGATGGTCGCCCCCATGACCATTGGAAATAGTTCATCACTTGAGGTGATTCTACTACTATAAGTTCATGCATATAATACGGATGAAATAAATCATCTGCAAATATTTTAAGGTGTGAACCAGTCTCATTGACTAAACAAGTTTCCCCTAAAAATACAAGGTGTCAGGAAAAGTACTAACTTCCTTACAAGGTATGAACCAGCCCTTGAAACTGAACAACTTTGCCTTAGGAACAGATCGAATTTTTTGGATTTCTCATACTAAATGTATGTACTAACCGACTGAGTCAGTTTGTATGTGAGGTCCAAAATTTATTTTCATATTACCTATGTCTCTTGGGGAAAGTTGTTCAATTTCATGGGCTGGTTCATCCTTTAAAAGGAAGTCAGTACTTTTCCTAACATCATGTACCTATAGGTCGAACGGCGGGTCAAGGCTTCTTCTTGGTCACATCTACCTCATGGACACTTTCAATGGTGTGGAGATAGAGCCCCACAGCAAATTTTCATGATTTCCTTCCTTTTTTGGGTTGAAACCGTAATAAAATCCACCAACGATCGTCAAACGTGTCAGAAAAAGCTGCTCGAGAGGAACTTTTACAAAAACGTTCATTTGACAGCGTTTGAGACGTTCCCAACGTAACGGTTGTGGTTAAATACGCTGTCAAAAATTTGCGCGATACCGATGCACACCAAAAGTTCGAACGTTCGCTATATCAACGTAACTTCCAAAGAAAAGTCGAAACGTTTCCGCTCAAACAATTAGCGCGATACGAAAAGTGCGTAACGTAGCGTTTTTGGCTGCGGTTTGGTTTTGGTATTATCGTTCAACATTAGCGCGATTGGCCCCAAGGTGTAATAATATTACCTGCAAATATTTTAAGGGATAAATCAATCCATAAAACTGAACAATTTTCCCCAAGGAACATGGATGAACAATTCTTCCATACAAAATTACCAACCGACCAAGTGAATTTGTATGGGAGGCCCAAAAATTTTTTTCATATCTCGACCTATGTTCCTTGGGGAAAGTAGTTCAGTTTCATGGGCTTGTTCACCCCTTAAAATATTTTCAGCTAATATTTTTACACCTTTTATGTATCTTCCAGTACTTCTATGAATGGTGTTGCCATCTCCAATCCGTATATGAGCTATCGAAGTTTAGAACTCAATAAGACAACCAGATGGTGCTCGTTGTCTCGTAGACTGTGCAGTTCACGGAATTGATTTCTATACGACTTATTATTGACTCTTGAAAGAGTTTAGTTCTAGACTAGACTGTTGTTGTATTGGTGTATTACATTTTTAGGCGACAGGCTGACAACCTGTCACTATAGTGATACACATGTTTTCTGAAACAACCTTGGAAAACAATCCTCAAAAGTGTTAGACGTGGAGATAGCGGCCGTATTTTTACGGCCGTTATCGCTCTGCCTACCCTGCAAGGGACAAAGGCGTGATATATGTATGTATGCAGACTGTTGTTTGTCTGTTACTATTATGTCTCAAGGTAATTCATATAAGTTAAACTGGATTAGTTAAAAAAAGGTACCGTTTTGGATGAATTTGTTAGAATAAGTATGTCATCAAAATTTATTCGCGAGTGTTGCGACTGATCTTTCTGCAAGTATTTTTGAATCGGCTATTGCTAATTTACACCGTAGATATTAGTGATGGGCCGGATATAAGTTTCACCCAAACCGAATGTTCGGTGAATATTCGGTAAAAAGTTTGCTGAATAATCACTTATCACTTTGTGTTATATTGTGTACAATAAATGGTTTAATAATAATAATAATAGGTAGAAAGTAAAGACGCTTTTCACGTCTGTCTGTATGTATGTTTGTTTAAATATTTAAAACTACTCAACGGATTTTGATGCAGGCTTTTTAATAGATAGAGTGATTCAAGAGCAAGGTTTTTAATGTATAATACTTGCCGGGAAAAATCCTTATTCCCACGGGAAAAATGAGTTGCAGCGAGCGCAGCCGCTGGGGCAGGCGGCTACTGTAATAATAATTCGGTTGAAATTAATGTCCATATAAAAACAATTAAAAGCATTCATTGGTTACGGAAATTTTGCGGAATAACACAAGACCTCTGCGCTTGTGCCACATCGGTCGTCAATAATAACTTAGAAACCGTAAATGCTTATTCAAATAACTTGGCACGATCTAACAACAGAAGCCGAAGTTCAGATGCAGTTCTCTAATATTGAAATTCAATAAGTTACTTTGTTACTTCTTGCCGTGCCGTGTGATGCCGGCTTAGAATAGCATCATCCCATTTGTTCCTTAAGGAAAGTTGTTCAGTTTCATGGACTGGTTCACCTCTTAAAATATTTGCAGCTAATATTTTTACACCTTATATTATCTGTGGTTGTAGGTACCCATTCTATGAAGAAACCGCATCAAATCTGATACGAAGTTTAGAAGTTAACGGTCTTTACGACATACAGATACAATGAAACCTCATTTCCGACTCGGTGACAAGCGGATGATTACAGCGCCATTGCGTTTGACAGCAGACGGAACGTGAAAACCTGCGATGGGTAAGTACTTTAGGCTACATATCGGGGTACTCATTCAAGCTGCTGACAGGTCAAATCATAGAATTACTTATATACTGTCGCATAGAAGAACTGACAGCGCGATCCTGCGTGACCAATTTTGATTTTTCCGTTTTGTGAATATTGGTCAATACAATTAAAGTAATAGCAAATATTTGTGTTATTTTATATTTCTCACCAATAAACTCTAATTTTAACAGAAAATACGACGACATAAATGTGATGGCTTTGTAAGATTGTGTTTGAAAGGAAAAAAAAGTCCAGGGTTATTTCGATAAGCAACGCTCAATTCGCTCACAAAGCAAATAAATATTCTTGAATATTAATTATAATTTTCGAGAGGGAATCGTGCCACGTTTGCATACAAAACCGTCAATGGCTTTTTTTTTTTTCGTGTGGTTCGCCGAGTCGTCTAAGGACCCGATGAACCCTGATGTCAGAATTTTTCAGCCGCCTTTTACAAGTAGCAGGCTTCTGACATGGTTGTGTAACGTTAAAGCGTTAAAACAAAAACCTTAATTTTCAGTTTCACAATTTTAAACTATTAATTTATAGGGTTAATAGTGTTTTTGGACAATATTTTCACAATATAAATTTCGTACTTAATTGACTACCGAATTAACTGTTTTGTAATAAATTCAAAATAACATCATAGAAAACCTATAAGTTGGTCGCTTTTATGTAGGTAGATAAAGATCTATAACACAAGTAAAACTATCTCAAGTTTATAATAAGGCGTGCGGATTAAACGATCAGTAAAAACGACAGCATGCTTTCGCTCTCCCACTCACACTTATATATACCTACTTGGCGTTCATGCCTTCTCCCTCACACTTAGGTAATCACCGCCATGTACAGATCCTTTCTTTAATCGCACGCCTTATACAATGCCGTAAGTTTTTTGTGTCAGCAGAGAAAATATCCAAGTTTCCAGCAATAAAACTTCAATTTCACACAATATGTCTACAGTTTAAAATGCGATTTGTCACTGTCGTCGCTATTTTAAAGAAATTCCCAACGGTCCGTTGTTTTTGCTCACAGAAGAGTGACAAAGTTCTAAAGAGGATTGAGATGAAATTTATTGACCGTACTATTATTTTATACGAGCAATCTTCAAGTCAAAGATAGAGTCGGAGAATTCTAGACCCTGGTGTCGGTAACAAATGATTAGCCGTCATACATTCTTACCATGCTTTACGGCAGATTAGTTACCCGTATAATAATTATGTAAATGGCAAACTTCTTGTCCACTCTGTGCACGGGAGTTTACTTCCAAAATTGGCCACAATAGCCATCTCCGGGCGCATCAGCGCCGATCTGATTAGGAGTCGAAGTGGTCCCCATGGCCGAAATCAAGGAGAAAGATCATCATCATCATATGTACGTAATAAATGGTTACATAGCAAAAAGCAACAAAATAAACAGCTGCTTTCTATGAAAATGGCTGCCTTTCCTAAAACAACTTTTCCTAACCAAGAGTTTTTTAATTAGCGCCAAAACTTCAAAAGGCTTTGATCACCCTTTACGCGAATCCCCATCTGGCCACATTAAACGAGCCATTAAAAACACATTAAACTTTCGATTTAACCCATCACCATTAACGAATTGTTGAAAAGTTTGCAAGTAACGTTCAGTTTTAGAGGTTAAAAAACACACAAGGTTGGAAACCGCTGCGATTTCCTTCTTCTTCTATTCAGCATAAGTGTGTCCACTGTTGAACGTATGATCTTTTGATACTACATCCAAAAAGCACATTGGTCGGATCGGAATATGTTGCTTATAGCAACATTAGCAACCATGTTTATTTTACCCAAGCTAGCACTTGATCGTTTTGTCCCCAAAAATCTCTAGTTGAGCTCCGGTTCATAGGTTGAAACTTTCTTTTATGATAACTCTTTCGGAAAACGAGTACCTAGTAGAACGGAATTATTCTGAGTGAACCGCATGAACGACCACAAGATGCAAATCTACAAGCTAGCCTAACGGTAAAACTAAACTCATTATGTGTTTTTTTTTGTGTTAGAAACCGAGTCTGTCTCTTTCATCAAGATGGACTTCCACGAGGTACCGCCTGATACTAGTTCCCTTTTGTGAATGCCGTAGTTTTTTAAGGTTGATTCCTACTGGACAAAAATAAAATAAACGCTGCGTACATCCACCAAGTCTGTCTTAAACAGACAAAACGTGTAAAGCAGCGAGCGTTAAAATTAGCACATTCTATGGCAGGATTTAGCCCCAATCGCATTGGGTATGTAAATTCTTTGTGTTCCAAACCACGCTTTTTGGTGACGTGATCAGCAAAACTGTCATGTTATCGATATACAGTTCATGTCTGTCGTGTTTTCGACGATCAGTGAGTCAGGAAATTGGGGGAATCGGTATAGTTCTGTCGCGGAAGTTTTAAATTGTTCAAAACGAAGGTATGATTTAAAATATGATGTCAGTTTGCGAACAAAATTTTTGTGGTCATATTATTTTTCTAACAAGCCAACACGAGAATTGTGCATTTGGTCCAAAATCGCTTGCACTGCTCAATTTGCTTTGAAATCGTAGAGTCAAAAATATATTACACAAACATACATACATACACAAATCACGCCGTTATCCCTTCCGAGGTAGGCAGAGCGTTAACAATCGCAAAATGACGGTTGTTATCGCCACGTCTGACAAGAATTGAGGGCCCTTTTAGATGATACATGTATCACTGTAGTGACAGGTTGTCAGCCTGTCGCCTAAAATTGTAATACACATATCCCTCGAGTCCCTTAGTTGCCTTTTACAACACCCACGGGAAGAAATGGGGTGATGCTATTCTAAGCCGGCATCACACGGCAAAATATATTAAGAGAATAAAATACTATGTAGGTACCTACTCTTATTTAATGTAATTTGGGTACTGAATTAAAATATAAAATAGTTTAAAGTTTTTATACTTAAATGCACACTACAGCTGTAGTTTACGAAATCCAAAACAGCGAACCCAAACACTTAGGACGTTATGGGTTTAGGTCATTGTGCATTTAGGACATTTTTCGAATTTAGAATATCGTCGGGAGTCTTTCAAGTATCCGTTTTATGCTGATGTTGATGCAATTTTGTGCTGTGTTGCAATAACTTCATTAGGTTAATATCGATATTGGTACTACTTAAATCAGTATTTGAGTGCAACACTAGCCTTGATATACATTTAGTTTAAAAGTAAGCTTAACTTAATCCATCGAAATCAAAGAATATTTGACTTACCCGACAGCGTAAAGTAAGCAAGGGTGATGTGTGGAAATTTGACTCACTCAAAGTTGACGCTTTTGCTTCTGCAAAGTTTGACATGTTGGATCGTACAAAGTTTCTATTTATCTTTCTTTGATGATTTTAATTGCACAGACCAATTCATTACCTTGTTCCAATAAAACGGATCGCACACTTGACGCAGGACGGAGCGCGAAAATATCGCAGCGGTCTGTCAGATCCATACTAGAAACGTCACTACCCATACTAAAACCGCACTCGACGGACGACACTGCGATAGCGCTGCGATGACAGCGGTTGAGCATTTTATTATGGGGATTGACATTTCTAGTATGGATCTGACAGACCGCTGCGATATTTTTGGGCTCCATTATGCGTCAAGTGTGCGATCCGCCTTAGTAATAGGCTAGATGAGTGGCAGTGGCAGGCCAAAATAAGCTATTTTTAAAACGATATTTTGTATGAAAATACTGAGTGATGACGTCATATCTCGCTATTTAGATGGCTTTAAAACACTTATTATGATTTATCGATTCAAACTTTGAATTACTATTTTTGGACCATACATCTTTTGTATTTTATTAGTGATCCAGTCATCTAACGAGTTCTTAAGTAATGAATAATAAGTAAGATAAAAATCTGGTAACGGAATGGTTGCTTTCTTGTGCATCAAACAAACCTCTAAAAGATACAACGGTGTCCTGAAACTTCCGAACCGTATAAGCGACTAAGTACCTCACTACCTACCCATAGGTACATGATTTTCCAAACACTATAAAAAAACAAGAGGGTGCTTTGTGCTGCGTCCAGAGCACACAATTCATTTCATTCATTCAATTCATATCTTCAAATAGATGTTTACCAGTTTTCACACACGTCGCGTGATTCTCAGGCGGATCGCACTCTTAACGCACGACAGCCCGCTACGACTTTTAGCGCTCCGTCGTGCGTAAAGTGTGCGATCCGCCGTTAAACCGGATCCAAATTTTTGGAAAAATCCGTTTTGTAAATCACTACATAGTATAAAACAAAGTCGCTTTTCGCGTCTGTCTGTATGTATGTTTGCTTAAATCTTTATAACTACTTAACGGATTTTGATGCAGGTTTTTTTAATAGATAGAGAAATTCAAGAGGAAGATTTTTACGCATAATACTTGCCGGGGAAAATCCTTATTCCCACGGGAAAATGAGTTGCAGCGGGCGCAGCCGCTAGGGCAGGCCGGTAGTTGAATATAACGGCAAAAATAGTCATTTTTATATGTAGCATAAATCACAATACCGTCTCGTGCGTGTGCAATTCACGTTCTTCATCAATAGCTCCAATGGCTATTGAGCAGGAAAGGACCTATGGGAGTAAATATTCGAGGATAGATATTGAGCAGGAAATTCCCTAAGGGAGCGAGTATTCGGGGGAGCAAGAGGGTCTAAAATTACCGCCACCGTTTATCTCTTATGGCTCTGCTATCAGAGGGGTCGGTCTGGTTTTATGCTTATGCACCTGATGTATGGTATTGCAGTCGGGGTTTTCAGGGTTCATTTCGTAAAGTTATGTTCTAGATCCCTTAGGAACATGCTTTGTAAATGCCTAAGGTTAGTTTGGCGCGATATCATTTCAATACAATAGGGAATTTTCTTATATATAATTATTTTAGTGGCTGGATAGATGGCGTTGTGCTTGATATGTTACCGCAAAGAACGGAACATAATATTTAGTTTATGTTTTTTTTAAACTTGGACTCGGACTCATTTCGAATGATAGTGTCAGTGTATGCCGGACTCTCAGTCAGTGTTGAAATGTTTTTTTAGTCTTTTGGCTTTGGAATCTTTATAAAAATCTAGTAACATAGTCGGTTGAACGCCATCTATCGAGTTCTTGGAATACTAGTTTTTTTTTTATTCTTAAAAAGGAAAAACTTCATATTAAAGTTAAATGGTTATTTACCAATGTACGTACTTTCTGCGAAACTTTATTCGTAACATACCTAATTACTTATTAGTATGTACGGTGTCAACTGGCATTTTATGTAACATCTTGTTCGACTAATTCCAATTTTATAACCGACAAATTCTGATATCAATAAATCACAAATAACTATTGTATTGACTGATTGGTCCCCACTTGAATAATAATATTTTACGATTGACTGGTAAGAAGGAAAATACCTTGGAACATACGGAACCCTGGTGCAGTAAGTGAGGTTTTTTTTTAATCAGATTAACAAAAACAGAGGGTCGAAACAATACTTTAGCTAGGTATCTACCTATCTATCTGTTTCACTAATCAAACGTAACAACCACAGCTTTTTAGAAGGGGAAGACTTTTATAATTAGTTCATTGCAAATTAGATTTTTTTATCACGTCCTTGGATGCTCTGAATCGTAATTAGGGTCTTATCTGAAATTCTGAAACGCATAAAATAAGCTTTTTTGTTTTATACATACATACATACATATATCACGCCTTTATCCCTTGCGTGGTAGGCAGAGCGTTAACAGCCGTAAGAATACGGTCGCTATCGCCACGTCTGACATTTTTGAGTATTGTTTTCTAAGGTTGTTTCGGAAAACATGTGTATCACTATAGTGACAGGTTGTCAGCCTGTCGCCTAAAAATTGTAATACACCAATACTCTCGAGTCCCTTAGTCGCCTTTTACGACACCCACGGGAAGGATGTGGGGTGATGCTATTCTAAGCCGGCATCACACGTTTTGTTTTATACAGAGGTTATTCAGCTATAGCAAACTAAAGTGCGACTTTTTGAATAAAATTTTGCCGCCTAACTTGAACAACCCTAGTCTGTTTTACGCGTACATCATAATCAGTTTTAGATTCGATTACCATCG
This sequence comes from Keiferia lycopersicella, assembly GCA_029255805.1. NCBI lineage: Eukaryota > Metazoa > Arthropoda > Insecta > Lepidoptera > Gelechiidae > Keiferia > Keiferia lycopersicella. The sequence goes on from JARACZ010000024.1 coordinate 3,559,731, forward strand.
ATTCGATGAAGTTTTAGATGTAGGTAATAAATAGTTTTTTTTTTTTATTACGGACCTACTTATAAATAGGTGATAAACTCTGATAAAACTTATTGTTATATTTGGCCTATTTTACTTACTTCACTTTAACAGTCACGACAGTTCTCTGCTGGACATGGGCCTTACTCATCAGTCAGGCGGATTGGCGAGCGCAGTGGAAGATTTTTCATTCAGAGGGAACGCTGCTGCTACCGTGGATATGTTTTCATCCACTCACGTCAAACACCCACGAGTAGAAGTGGGATAATTCTACTCTAAGTTTGCACCACACTGCATTACTTAATTTACTTAGGTAATAGAACATACATACATATAATCATGCCTCTTTCCTGGAGGCATATGCAAAAACTACATCCGTCCACTTGCTACGATCCTGACACACCTCTTTCGCTTCCTCAACATTCATCAGCCTTTTCATACATGCTTGTCGGTTTAGGATACTCATCACCTAACCTTTCATTAGAACGTCCCCGATCTGATCTAGGTACGTTCGTCTAGGTCTTCCCCTTCCAACATTGCCATTCACACGCGCCATATATACTTGATTAGTTAATCTTCTTTCATTCATCCTCTCAACATGAGCCAACCATCTTAGCATTCCTTTTTCTATACCAGTCACAACATCTTCTTTTACACCACAACGTTCCCTTACCACGCGATTCTTTATCCTGTCACCCATTTTACTCCAATCATACTAGTAATAGTAATTTTGCAAATGTGTCATTCTGTTACGAGACGCAATATTAGAGGTCACTGCCCTATAGGTCCCTTGACTTGACGATTACACTTAGCCCAAGACAAGTCGCATAATATTTGTCAAACCCCCATGTTTACCTAATGCCCTTTATAAACAATTAACCCTTAAACAGGCCTTGTTACAACAACATGCTGAGATTTGAATATGTATGTCCCAAAAGGCGAGGGTTAGACCCCATTAAGAAGAGTGATATTACGTGTTGAGGACCAAGTTTGAAGGGACAGGCCCTTATTGCACTATTTAAGAAGCAAAGAGGTTTGAATCAAATGTCTCCTCAAAAACAAAGGCTAGTTTAGAATAGTTTCCTTGAATTTATTCTAAAAAGAAGACAAAGATCAAAAGATTATGACTGAAAAGATTTTCACATCAAAAATCAAAGATTCCGGTGATTGGATGATAGAACGTTGAGCTCTGACCCACTTTTATTGATGTCACTGTTATAACCTATTTAAGTAATTATCCCGTACAAGTTGTCATGTCTCATGCAATGGGAAATTCTACGACTGGAATAAATGTTTTCAATATGTGGCTTCAAACCTAAACACGATTTTGGAAGCAGAGCAAAATTGCGTACGATTAAATTTAGCTGAACGAACAACGGCAGTCCAATTTCAACGACATCATCTACATGTCTCCTGGTTCGAGGATGCCTCAAAGATTAGTGCAGGTGACCAACTGGAAATGCCATCTTCTTCTTCTTTTTCGTGTGGGACACCGAGTCGTCCAACGACCCGATGAACCCTAGTGTCAGAATTTTTCAACCGCCTTCTACAATTAGCAGGCTTCTGGCATGGTTGTGTAACGACCGCCGTCTAAGTGATCATAGACAGTAACCGGGACCTACGGCTTAACGTGCCATCCGAAACATGGAACCATCTTACTTACGGACATTCGGGTGGTTCATCCCGCAATGTCCTAACCAGACTGGGAACAAATTCACAAAGTGATAGATATCAACTTTGTGAGTGACCCACCGAGAATCGAACGTGGGACCTTCTGCGTCAAAGGCAGTCGCACTACCACTGCGCCACATCGGTCGGCATGCCATGATGTACCTAGTCTGTTAATGTTGAATTCTTAATGGAAAGAAAGCTAATCCAAATATGCAGCTATCACGGAATTTTCAACAAAAAAACAGTGACTTTGGTGCCAGAGTGTATGTGTAATGTCCATAGAGCCATATTTTTGAAGACGCTTTCTGTCACACAATATCTATATCATGATGAAAAACTATCTTAAAACATTCATCGACTATTTTATTTAGTAGAGAGTTAAAGCTCATCCAGAGGATTACGATGTACCATCCAGCAAAGCAATATCTGCCAAATGAAACACAAAATGGCGGTGTGTAAAAGTGCACTTAGCAGCATTAGGGATGCAAATCGACTCGCCGTCATCTGCCGGCAATCCGATTATACCGGTAAAGCTCCGGTACTGTTGCGAGGCAATACCGATTCGGTGCCGGCACTTTTGTCGCAGCTTGTGGTGGGTAATTTACTTAGCATTTAAGTACTGTACTGAAAACAAACTGTCGCAGCTATATTCCTTTGTAGGGACTATAGTACCTATATAAAAAGGCCCTTATATGTTAAAGTTTCAAACAGTTTTTGATGGTCTATGATTGGATTTATGCACCATCATCTTTCTGCCCTTATCTCAATTTATTTGGGGTCGGCACAACATGTCCTTTTCTTCCATTCATCTTATCAGGCGAAAAATCATTGGTTACACCTTTTCACGTTAAGCCGTAGGTCCCGGTTGCTGTTTATGATCACTTAGACGGTGGTCGTTACACAACCATGTCAGAAACCTGCTACCTGTAGAAGGCGGTTGAAAAAATCTGACACCAGGGTTTATCGGGTCGTTTGACAACTTCTTGTCCCACACGAAAAAGAAGAAGACCTATTTGAATATAATTTTTAACACAGTCCATATTTATGCCTAAATACTAAATTTATTTGGGTGAGCGTGGCGAGAGTGAGATTAGCCCAATAGCATTTTATTAATGCTACAAGGTTTTATGTCTTGTAATGTAGGTTACATTACAAGACATAAAACCTCTTTTTGACAGGAAAGGAAATAAAAGCGCGACGCGCCGGAAGCCCGTCCAAAATTAAATCTATCTCTGGCCGGAAAAAGGAATCGGTTTAAAAAGAATATAATACTTTATTCGAATCACGGCGCGTTCGTAATCCCGCGCCCGCTTCACAGTCGACACCTCACTCGGGCTGAACGAGTTTGAACGCACCCTGTGTGCCTTTGGATATCTTGTTAGGTCAACACGCGGTTGGACCAAATCTGAAAAGAAAATAGTGTTCGTCCGGTACTTCGTACGTCTTTATTTTCCAATGTGTTACCTCTAACAAAAACAAATAGGTCCTCGTCACGTCTTCGTGAGCTGTTTCCATGACTATATATGAAAAGTCAATTCCTTTCCAAGCGAGACTTGGTTGAAGATTTTTCTTCTAACCTCTAACCCGTTATTGGCACGACCTCACATTTCCCATTGCTTTGATCACATGACCGAATCAGCTGGTATGTAGCCCGTACGAAAACGCACCGACTTCCTTCAACGTTTCTTATTGGCCCCCTCATTGGAACACGACCTGACAGCCCCTACTGCTTTCCGAACTGTTGAATTTCCTCCTTGAAGAGCGCCACACACATGTTTCAGGATGATTTTAAATATATATTTTAATGTTTTGATCTGCTGAATTTCTTAGCACCCTCCTTGTCAAGTCGGCAGCCAGGACTAGCACTGAAAACTATTTTAGGTTTGTGTAAAGAAATGTTAATTTACGGAAATTTTGTGGAAACCCCAAACTGTGAAGATGTCTGACGTTAGAAATTCCGATTTATTTAAAGAAACTAAAACTCTTTTCTACTAATACTACAGCAATTATTCACTGCTGACTGTTAATAAGATTTTTAAAATCGAACGTCAAAACTATATGACAACATACATACATACACATACATATATCACGCCTTTATCCCTTGTGGGGTAGGCAGAGCGATAGTGGCCGTAAGAATACAGCCACTATCGCCACGTCTGACATTTTGAGGATTGTTTTCCAAGGTTGTTTCAGGAAACATGTGTATTACTATAGTGACAGGTTGTCAGCCTGTCGCCTAAAAATTGTAATACACCAATACTCTTGAGTCCCTTAGTCGCCTCTTACGACACCCACGGGAAGGATGCGGGGTGATGCTATTCTAAGCCGGCATCACACGGCACATATGACAAGTCTGTTGATTTCAGCTTTCAATAAGAAATTGAACTATTCATTTAATGAAATCCTGTCCGCTTTGTCATGAAGCCGATGACAATGGCGATGAATACTAGCCAAATAGCCTGCAGTGCATGATAACCGATTCCCTGCAACATTTACAATATCGTCACACCATCTTTTGTGAGGCTTACCTTTTTTTGTCTTTGTCAAAGGGGGAATCCAGGATGTTGTAATAAGATGTAAAAACACCTATTTTATTTAAGGTGTGAACCCGATCCATAAAATTGTACAACTTTCCCCAAGAAATCTAGGTCTATAGATATGAAAAAAAATGAAAACATAACAGAGCCCTAAGTGTGCTAAAAGAAAATCGTTTCAGTTCGATGTCGATTGGATCTCAGTTGGATGATTTCGGTCATTTCGTAGTTTGCTAACAGTTTGAAGTATAGAAAAATGGCAATCGAATGGCAGTTAAGTTTCGATGGCGTTACAATGACAAAAAATAGCAGACTTGGGGCCTGGGATTATTGACTCGGTCGGCTGGTATATTTTATATGAGTCATTTGTAGTTGTTTTCTACATACATACATACATAAATCACGCCTTTATCCCTTACGGGGTAGGCAGAGCGTAAACGGCCGTAAAAATACGATCGCTATCGCCACGTCTGACAAACATAGAGGGCCGTTTGAGATAATTTGTGTATCACTGCAGTGAAAGGTTGTCAGCCTGTCGCCTAAAAGTTGTAATACACCTGAAACCCTCAAGTCCCTCAGTCGCCTCTTACGACAACTACGGGTAGGAAATGGGGTGATGCTATTCTAAGCCGGCATCACACGGCAGTTGTTTTCTATCCTGCGATTTTGGACCATGAATGTAGCGCTCCTATATTTAAGTGTTCTCTTTGATTTCAATAGGATTTGGCGTTCCTTGTGGCCACTCCATAGCAATTCAACGCTTCTTTGAAAATATTTAACTAAAGGAAAATCTTCTTTTGGCATTGCTAAAGGTTTTATTTTCGTAAAAAGTATTTTTACACGATCAATATAGGTACAGGGTGTAGGAGACGGTGTAACGAAAACTTTGCAGGCGCGATCAGACCATGAAACTGAACAACTTTTTCAATGAGGGCTATGTTGGGAAACGAAAATTTTTTTTTAGATTTTCCATTCAAAGTCACTCAGCTGATCGGAAATTTTGTATGGAAGGTCGAAAAAATTACACCCTGTATAGTATTAATATCGATTGTCTATCAATAGTTTAAAATGTAGCAATAATAGTATCTATATAGTATTTTCACTATTGATAGACAATCGATAGTCAACTACCGAGCGGCAAAACTACTTGAAGCCTTTACTATAGGGCGCTGCTGGCACGTTTTTGGAAAACCCTTTGTCGAATTCAGGCAGTATCATATATTTCGCTCCCCTGGTTTGTTATCGGGCGGGTCCCGTACGTGGGTCCGAACTCCGGTGCACCGTAAATTCTGAAACAACCTGCTTTAAATGTTTTGTGTACCTATAAACGATACATGGGATCAACTAACAAAGAGGTTCAATGACATTGGTTTGCCGTGCTAAGTTAGGATTGACTTATTAATGTAAGGTTTGCCTATGAAACAGAACAATTTTCTGCAAGGAACAGGGGCCCGAATCTGTTGCAGCATTTTGACATATCGTGAAAGCGATATGCCCTATAAGGCTTCGGTTACGGTTTTTACCGTATTGGGAACAGTCCATTACAGTTTTTGTTACCAAAATCATACTCAATTTGCTTAGAGCCAGCAATGTAGGACCTTATCGCAAGCTATAAACCGTAAATACGCGCGTTTAAAAAGTTGTCATCTAACTGCCAAAAAAAAGAATAAGTCAAAAAACGGTATGGGCCTATTCTGGCTTGATTTTGGCGTAATCGGAACCAAATCGTATACACCGTCCTTTTCAGTATTTATGACACCGGTAGAAACAGAAAACATTTCCGCATATTGGTTCTAATACCGGTCACTCATAGTTCTTTCCATTCATTCAATTTCCTGTCCTAAATTTTCTTCTGTCAGTTTTAGCTTTGTTTACTTTGCAATAAATTGTATTTGAGTATGTGAAAATTCGAAATATTCATTATATTTTATAAGTAATTGTTATATAAGAAATACACATGGGTTTCACGGACCACGGATCCATACATACGTATTATAATTATGTACGTGCGACGATGTCTGTGTCGATTGTTAAAATAGGTACAATTTTTTTAAAGTATTTTGCTTTAGTTTTTTACTTATATCCCCCTCATCCATTAACATGATGGAGTGTCATGCACAAACCGAACCCCGAAAAGTATACTCTGAGCGAAGGTTGGTACTATATTGAGCCAGAGCCTGATAAAGTGATAATGATAAGTCACCACGCTAGGATCGGTTACGGAACAAAATATCAGTTACATTTTTTGATATAGTGGCAATTTGATGAAGTGACTGTCTTTCTCACTCTGTATGTATGTAATCATTGAAGCATTGCACCGATTCTTATTTTCTTTGCTTGAGAATCTTACTATGGCTTATAACCCATTATTGTCTCTACCAACTTCAGATATACCTACGCTATCAGCCTGCCTACCTTACAAGTAAAGATAGTAAAGGGAGTAAATTTTGTAAAGGAGAACTTCTCGATGAATAATTTGAAGATAAAATTTAGTAAATAAAACTAATAAAGGTAACTTAAAACTATACGATTAGAATTTCTGAGTAGGAGCACCTGGAGCTCCATTTCTGAAACGTCGTAATTCGATTCATGCTGTAATTTGTTTCCTTCTAATTATGCTTGTATCCCACATTCTACTTTACATATCAATACCCACATATCCTTATAAATTCACAGAAAGGTGAGAATGAAATCTCAGAGTAATAGAAATTATAATACATTGGACCAGTCGTTGCGGACTCCCATACACGGAATCAAAATAAGCAATTTATGAAAATCTTTAAATTCTATCACAGTACCAACTGATTTTGATACACACAACAGTCTAGCTAGCATAGTACAGTTACAGATCACAGCGGCAGATAGAAAAAAGAACAAAGTAATAATATTAATTTCTGATTCCATTTTAGTTGTCATAAAGTGGCACGTGCGTTCTACCGATAAGGAAGAAGATTGTGCCGATTTCATTACCGAGTACCAGTTTAACCACAGGTGGTATGGATGGTATTCGCATTTAATCCACCACCACTGCAGCGAACGAAAAGCAGTGCTTCTTTTCAATTTAAAGGAGAAACGGAATGCCTACTGAAAAAGATATCTCATCTAAAGCGTTTTTCGGCTGGAATTGCTACGTGAGGATGATAAGAGAAGTAATAATAGATTTCGTCGCTGTTGACCAATCGTAGCATTTCCAGTAATCATCATCGTCGCAAACCTTGATTTACTTTGAAACTGTTTGTTTCCTGACGTGGTTTAATAATTCTTCACACATAATAATGTTATTTAGCGTTTGATCTTGTATTTTTTTTTTCTATGATTGTTGGTAACCTGATGAAAATATTTTTTCCTATTAATTTTGTTATTCTGTGTAGTCTCCTATAGTATTCCTCGTAAAGTCCAGATGCTTTTTAAAAGGTATGTCGATCTATAGTGGTGCAAACATCACTTTATAAAGCAACCTTATAGCTATAAACTTGGGCATAGTGTTTATCCTTTAATTATGTAAAATTTTAAAGTACATATCTCGTCTATTAATATTTTGTAGTTCAAACTAAGTAATTAACAAAGGGCTCTGCTGGAACTGCAAGTTTCTGGAAAAACGGTGAGCTTAAGGTTAATTTTCCATTGTAGAATCATACCTTTTAAAAAGGCATTCGGGCCGTTATATGAAAAATTCTCACGAACTCCTGAGCCTTACGAGGTTAAAGTCCTCCTATTGTAGCATCATAGATACTACAAACACTTGGGCTCCTAAAATTATGAGACTACGACAAGAACACGCATTTCATTCTTTTCCTTTCTCTATCTATTCGTATGCTGCTGGCACAAGGACATTGTTATTTTGAAAAATAGATAACTATGAACAAATAGGCACCGAAATGAGCACTAAAAGTTTTAGAAACCCCTAAACGATATTCCTACATATTATAAAAATTCATAAAAAGCAATGAAATAACAGCATGATGTGATACATATTATGATTCAATAGATGGCACTGTTAACATTTAAAACGCGATATCAAAATCAGTCCTATTTAGAATTATGATTTCCTTAGCCTACTACAAAGCCTATTATGCTATATACCATACTACCTCCTTATAATTTTGTTTAATTTGTCTGCCTGTGTTCGAAAATGTCCGACTCCAATTCCTTCGTTAGTTTTACACCTATGTAGTTTCATAAGAATAGTATTGAAGTAATTTTAGAACCGTCAGCAATAAAATAAAAAATGTTTGTTGAATCTTCCCTCATACATACAAGTGTTCAGACGACAGGAGCTACCAGTATTGTTAGTCGATAAGCAGCCTATTTTTTCACGAAGTTTTTTGTAACTTTATCATCTCGGTGAAGGTCGTTGATGGCGGAATCCCCTACTATATAGGGAGGGCAATCAAGGCAAACGCTCTTCAACTCTCCGGTAAAATTGTTGAGTAGGAAAACAGATTTTATTTCAAACAGATTTTTTATTGGATCAATAACAGACTTTAGCCCAAATTAACTTTTACCAGCAGTTCTTAAAGTAACTTCTTTCAGAGAGCAGCAGATGTTTTCTTATATAAGTTTCTTATTATTGTATTTGAAGTACTTGCAATTAAAGCAATATTTTCATGTTTTATAATAGGAACAGTGCCAGATGTTCTAAGATTCGCATTTATATATTTTTTTTTTCCGTGTGATGCCGGCTTAGAATAGCATCACCCCACATCCTTCCCGTGGGTGTCGTAAGAGGCGACTAAGGGACTCGAGAGTATTGGTGTATTACAATTTTTAGGCGACAGGCTGACAACCTGTCACTATAGTGATACACATGTTTTCCGAAACAACCTTAGAAAACAATACTCAAAAATGTCAGACGTGGCGATAGCGACCGTATTCTTACGGCGGTTAACGCTCTGCCTACCCCGCAAGGGATAAAGGCGTGATATATGTATGTATGTATGTATGTATATTTTTTTGAGGACATCGTTCTGCAATAAATAATTGAAGTTTGTTAATATTTGGTCAATATTCTCACTAATAATCTACTATCCAACAATATATTCAAGCATCTAACCCAGTAGTGATATTTGCTAGCGTTGCTAGCATAATTTTATATTTTTTGTAAATAGGTATAGATACATACAAAACACCCAGACTGGATACAAATATTTTAGAATTAACTTAACAAACATTTATGTCCTGTAAGGATCGAGCCCCCACCCAGGAGGAACCCAAGAGCGTCGGTGGGCAAGAGTTCAGAACACCGGTCTTACAATGTAAGAACCGAGTTAGATCGTCGCCATGTACTAATGTGTTTTTACTAACTGCTCTTTCGTTGAAGGAATAACATCGTGATGAAACCCATATTCAAATTAAATTTGAATTTAGATGATATTTGAATGTGGCCCGACCCTCAGCGTAGAATAGAAGGCAGGGGTACTATCGACTTATCCCGATAGCATAGTGAACCACTTCGGTGCTACACCATCGGACAATCTTCACAGCCAGTCAGTCAGCCCTATCATTATAAAATTCAGCACAAATTTATGGGTTACGGTAGCTTAGCTAGCAGTAGTAGCATTTTGCCATACTAAAGATAAATTTTCACAATTTAGTTTATTTTTTTGTTTATGTTTTGATTTTTTAGACATTATGCAAGACGACAGCTCTATCAAAGACATCAACGTCAATCTTCCTTAGATTTCGTGACACGAAGTTACCAAAAAGTATAAGGAGGAAGTGTCTATGATTTGGCAGTCGTGTAAAAAGTTCTGTGGCCACGGTGGTGGCCCCGCCAAAGCGAGAAACGTGATAGTTTCCGATATACTAGACTGATCAAATCCTCGGGATATATTGTCAATAGTAATTTCATTAAACAGGCAAAGTTTCAGTTTTATAGCTCTTATCTTTTTATTATTTCAACGATGTCTAAAATCCGCCAATCCAATTTAGTCATTGACACACTGATGATCATCAAAATTTTTGAGTACTTCCTGAAGTGCCAGAAAGCTGAAATTCGTTATCGATTGTTTAATCGATGGGATGTTTATCCCATAAACCCCCCACAACCTTCCAAATTGAGGGGTTAAAGTTTTAATGAAACTTTCTAGGATTTTCATGCTAAAAGTTTCATTAAATAGATATTTGGTATAAGGAAATATTAATATAATACAGTACGCGAATCAGTATTTTACAAAATCACTCTACGCTCTACCCTCTAAGAAAAGGGGGGCGGAAGTGGTTCCCCTTCACTACAAAACCAATGAAATCCGACCAAAAACATTTAAATGCCAATTTCTTTTATAAACCCTACATATTTGTTAAATGTATGGTTTGCTGTTTCAGCAGAATGAAGACAATAACAATTTGACTGCGGAAATTAGACTAAATGCGCCTTTTCGAAGGAAGAAGTTTTTCTTTCGTTTGGCCAAGCCGTATATTTTAACTAAGATGTAGGTAAAGTTTGTAAGACAGTTGGTGTACTTAGGGCGCGTACATTGAGAAGCTTGGCTCTATTTTGAGGTCTGATGTCTATTTGTTGCGCTTTGACTATATCTTGACATGAAAATGTTTTTGGTGGGATTTGTTTTTCGTTATATCATAGGTTTGTTTAACGTTTAGCAACACGCCGGGACTGGAGGCCGTGTTTACCATGTTGACTATATCGACGTATCTATCAAGATTCTGGAGTACCTGATTTAGACCATAAAGAAAGTCTACTTTAACAAAAATAAAACAAAAACATATATTTTGATATCGCAAAGGGTAAATGGAAGAGATCTCTTAACGGGATAAATCCGCCTTTGCGCCTTTTATGTTTTACAATACTTAAATTTATAGTATTAACAGGATTATCACCACGATTATGTTTGTTTTTACCTCGATATTTCGAATCGGTTTCACGCTCCATGGTCACGAGTAGACTGTTTTGGCGAAGGTTGTCATCCTGCTAGGGGCAAACCTATCTGTCTACCCTCTTTCTGATACGTCGATTGCGATCCGTTCGGTTGCTCGTACCACTACTATCTTATGTTTTACTTATTTTATTGCTATTGTAAACTTCTGCGGTACAATAAAGTTATTACATTCTGCTACTGCTACAGCTACATCAGTCCATTGCTGGACATGAACCATACTCACCACGCTTGACAGTCGAATTGGTGAGCGCAGTGCAAGATTTTGTAGATATTCAGCGGAAACGCTGCTGCTCGTTCTTGGATTCATCCCTTAGTCGCCTTATACAACACCCACGGGCAGAAATGGATTGATGCTAATCTAAGGCGACAGCCGATGTTATTAGAACTTATTACCTCCATAATATAAAAATGGAAGCCGAAATCAGATTGTCGATCAACTAAACTATCCTACTCTTCTGCGGGGACTCAACATTCAAAGCTAAAGTTGTTCAACATAATGAGATGTTTTTGCAGATCCATAGCAAACGAGCATCGTGTTGTTTAAAGTCTGAGAGCTCATCACTTCATAGTATAAAGCAAAATTCGCTTTACGTGTCTGTTTATTTTAAAAGATAGAGTGATTCATGAGGAAGGTTTATATGTACAATATTGGCAAAAAACGACTACTTTCAACGGGAAAACGAGTTACAGCGGGCGGAGCAACTAGGCGGGTGGCTTGTCTTACCTAGAGATATCACTGCTGTGAATAGAATGTATAAAAATGTCTCAGTTCTGCGGAAAACGAGTAGAAGAAAACCGCCGCAAAATCCCTTACGTAGTCTTAAAGATCTCGTATAATGGAACCTTGGTAAATAAAAAGACATAGTTCCTACTCAATGGTATTCTTGACGTACAAACAGCTTTAGAAATAAATACATGTCGGGACTGAAGTTTGCACCCATTTTCAAGCAACACTATTTTTAGTTAAACATTGAACTTGGCTACCAACTTCTACATTTATGTTTGTGGTGGGACTATCTTTGTTTCAAAAAAGCCTTACTAATAATAATTCTCCTTGTTCAGTCGATCTTTTTTGTAAAAAAAATTGCCCAACACTTCGCCATATCGTTTTGGACCCCATCACTAAACGATATCGTTTTTTTGACATAAAATAGCTATTGCAGTGTATCTTATTTTGACGTAAGTTTATGCCAGAAATATGTCCTTATTCGGGTAAATCATTCAAAATTGAGTGAATGATATGAATTTTTTGACCTACGATTTCGAACACACAGACATATGCAAAAAAAAATTTTGTATACATAGACTGCTATTAACCATATCTTTTTTTGTTTACTACAAAACTATCAATGTACTGCTAATTCGGCGCGATTTGTCGTCAATTAGCCAGAAACTACCCATATGGTTTTCAATATCGTTTTTTGACGTATCGTTTTTCACACAGATTCGACCCCCAGGTAGCAATTTAAAAAAATTTACTTCCCATACAAAATGTACGTACTTACTAACTACTAACTAACCGACCAAGTCACTTTTTATGGGAGGTTAATTTTTTTTTCCAAATCATTAGGCATGTATTTGAAAATTTCGTCAAAATATGCAAGGTGTAAACTTGGTATGTTGACCCGATAATACCTACATGTAGGCAAATCAAGATAAAAATACCCATCAGAACGTAAAAAAAACTAACTAACTCCGCTGATTCAGCGACCCAAAGAGGATCTTGGCCTCCGAAACGAGCTGTCTCTACTGATCTCTGTCCTGCGCGATCTCCTGCCAATTTCTGACTCGAAGATCGCGCAGGTCAGCCTCTACCACGTCTCTCCAGCGGTACCTGGGGCGACCCACTAGTCGCCCTCCTGTGGGACGACCCACGTACAGTCTTTTAGCTCCCCGATCCTCTCCCATCCTCTCTACGAGGCCAAGCCAACGAAATCAGTGAGCTCTAGTCTCATCACATCGTAGTAATTCAAAAATGCAAAGGTACTAAAGGGATCCTATTTCACAGAGCACTAAACCGATCGTCTATAAAAGTAAGAAACCTCTTGCAGTTTGATGCGATCCCAAAATCCTTGCAGAAGCTGTAGCTGTACGAGTATCAAAAGTCGTAAATAAGTGTTAAAAAGTAGAGCAAGGGGTCGTGTCAGCACGCGAGATAAACTTTGTTTTTACTACTCGGATTTCGTTCAAGTGTTGCAGGTATTAAGTACATTCTAACCATTTATACGACCGATGTGGCGCAGTGGTAGTGCGACTGTCTTTGACGCAGAAGGCCCCGGGTTCGATTCTCGGTGGGTCACTCAGAAAGTCTATATCTATCAGTTTGTGTATTTGTTCCCAGTCTGCTTAGGACATTGCGGGCTGAACCACCCGATTGTCCATAAATAAGTTGGTTCCGTGTTTCGGATGGCACGTTAAGCCGTAGGTCCCGGTTGCTGTGTATGATCACTTGGACGGCGGTCGTAACACAACCATGTCAGAAGCCTGCTACATGTAGAAGGCGGTAGAAGAATTCTGACACTAGGGTTCATCGGGTTGTTGGACGACTCTGTGTCCCACACGAAAAGAGAGAGAGACCATTTATATGTGTCTTATTTACACCGCGTTCTTATGCCGTGTGATGCCGGCTTAGAATAGCATCACCCCATTTCTTTCCTGTGGGTGTCGTAGAAGCCGACTAAGGGATTTGGGGGTCTCATGTGTATTGCAATTTTAGGCGACAGGCTGACGACCTGTCGCTATAGTGATACACGATTTATCTGATACGACCCTCAAACATTTGTCAGACGTGGCGACAACGACTGTAATTTTACTGTCGTTAACGCTCTGCCTACCCTGTCAGGGATAAAGGCGTGATTTGTGTATGTGTATGTTATTTACACTAAGTATTTGAAGTACATACAATAATATATCACGCTTTTATACCTTGCAGTGTAGGCAGAGCGATGATGGCCGTAAAAACACCGTCGCTATCGCCACGGCTGACATTTTTGAGGATTTTTTCCAAGGTTGTTCCAGAAAACATGTGTATTACTATAGTGACAGGTCGTCAGCCTGTCGCCTAAAATTGCAATACACATGAGATCCCCAAATCGCTACAGCCAATCTATTTCTTAACTTATTTCTTTGCTTAGTTGAGATGTTAACTATAAAATCGAAATAATCATACATACATACTTACATTTATCCCTTGCAGGGTAGGCAGAGCGTTAACGGCCGTAAGAATACGATCGCTATCGCCACCTCTGGCATATTTGAGGATTGTTTTCCAAAATTGTTTCAGAAAACATGTGTATCAGTGTAGCGACAGGTTGTCAGCCTGTCGACTAAAAATTGTAATACACCAATACTTTCGAGTTCCTTAGTCGTCTCATACGACATCCGCGGGAAGCTTGTGGGGTGATACTAACTCCAAGCCGGCATAACTTTTGATAATGATAATAAATACCTAGTTGCAAGCTAGAACTCGATCCGAATGGACTTTTTTCTCATGCGGCACGCCTTGGTCACACTTTTCTAGCTGATAGACGCGGAGTAAAGAAATTGAATCCAAAAGGTTGCGATTTTTTTGAGACTATTGCGTTGTTCAGCAATATTTATTACTATTCTAGATGCAGTTACATTTACTGAACGTGCGTCATCATTTTTATTCAGCTTGTAGATCAAGAAAATGAATCTGTCATGGGTTACGTTCACCGACCGGACCATCAATGTGTATATTGTATTCTCGTATAACAGTTGAACGTTGGTGAGAAGCAAAGTCTCGCTGTGAAGCCAATTCGGCGGAGGGACTGAGATGCGAGCAAAACAATCCAGCACTTTTCACTCTGGCAGCCTGTCAGACTTCCTGGAGATCCGTTAGAGGTTATTTCATATTTTGATAAATACTGACTAACGGTCTGTTAGACGACTCAGTGTCCCACACGAATAGAAGAAGAGAAAGCGGTGTCATTCACTCTCTCTGTTTCGTGTGGAACACTGGGTCGTCCAACGACTGCCACTCATATAAATAAGGTGTAATAATGAAACTAAACAACTTTCCCCAAGAAACATAGGTCGAAATATGAGAAGAATTTTTGGACCTCCCATACAATACCAGTTGTTAATTTTGTATGGGAGGACCAAAAATGGCCATATCAAAGAAAAAATCAGCTTCTGTTAGGCTCGTAACTGGAACCCATATTTTCTCCGAACTAGTTTTCACACAACTTCCATTTTTAAATTGGATACTTGTTTAATTTCCCCGCCTCGGCGCTAGTTGTTGTGGAAAGGTGGGTATTGTGACGCTGGGGGCCCCACTTTTAACCACCAAGTTAAGACGGCAATCTGAAAAGTTAGAGTTTCTATTTATTTCCTAGAACTACTTCCGGAGAAGTGAGCAAATAAATTGTTTTCGTTTCATGGAGCTTGCTTGTAGAAAATTGGAATTATACTTTTGTTAAAAAAAGGTATTTTAAGTAGGCCCGGAATCGAGGTTCTGAATTCGAAAGATTCGACATAAATTAATCATTTCACAATGTTCAAACAGATGTTCACTTATCAAGCTAGCTGAACGTAGACACATACATACATACATATATCACGCCTTTTTTCCTGGCGGGGTAGGCAGAGCGTTAACGGCCGTAAGAATACGGTCGCTCGCTACCGCCACATCTGTCATTTTTGAGGATTGTTTTCCAAGGTTGTTCCAGAATACATGTGTATCACTATAGTGACAGGTTGTCAGCTTGTCGCCTAAAAATTGTAATACACCAATACCCTCGAGTCCCTTAGTCGCCTCTTACGACACCCGCAGGAAGGATATGGGGTGATGCTACTCTAAACCGGCATCACACGGCAGTTTAAACAGATGTTCACTTATCAAGCCAGCTGAACGTGGACGCTATCGCAAGTTCCATGCCCCAATATATTCCGCGAAAGTTTGGTATGAAAACATGCCATTTTGTCCACAAAATCCGTGTCGATAAATCCGCTTCGCCAGCCTCGGCAGACTTTGACGCGAACGTGCGCGTTGCAGGCTCCCCTGGATATCGCTTTATTAAAACTTGCTGAGGATTTTGCAGGTGAACGGATTCAGTACAATAGAGGTGCACTCTATAGACATTTTTCATAGGTAAGTATGATACAGTGCCTTGACATAGTCATAGAGTGGCTCCGTGCACCGTCCGTAATTTGTGGTTTTTGTCGTATTTTATACTAGCTGTTACCCGCGACTTTGCTCGCGTACTTTTAGGGTACCTACTGTCTCGAGTGATTTGTTGCACATAAATACAAAGATCTATGCTACTTCTTACATCTTTTAAGGGATGAATATTGAAAACATTAAAAGAAGTAGCATAGATCTTTGTATTTATGTGCAACAAATCACTCGAGACAGTAGATACCCTAAAACTACGCGAGCAAAGCCGCGGGTAACAGCTAGTATTTCAATAAAATTAAATTTCCCATACAAACTTAGCCACCCTCTTTAACCCCCAATGGGGGTGAATTTTGAAAAATCCTGAAATACGTGTTTCATTATTTGTACTAAAAAGCATTAATTCAAAGTTTCATGCAAAAATATACAATAAAAATATTTTTCTCATACAAACTTTGCCACCCCTTTTAACCCTTTTAGGGGTTGAATTTCCAAAAAATAATATGTCTATGTCCTTTTCATGAATGCAAACTATCTACATACCAAATTTCAGCAAAATCGGTTGGGTGATTTAGGCGTGAAAAGGTAACAGACAGACAGACAGAGTTACTTTCGCATTTATAATATTAGTGTGGAAGTGTGGACTATAATATTTCATTCAAAAGACTAGCATGCGGAAGCGAAGGACAGAACTGGATGGAAAGAGAAGAGGGAGGCCTTTGCCCAGCAGTGGGATGATGTAGGCTAACTAAGATAAGAAGAAGAAGGTTTCATTCACAGATAATGTATTTTTTTCTGTCTACATATTTAGAATTTTACGTTTTATTTCTTTATAAGTACATTTTAAACAATCAAAATATTTCGAAAGAAACGTGCAAAACAAGCATCATATCAATAAGCCGCAATGACGTATTCACCTCACCAGCCATAACAGCCAAAGTTAAATTAAGTAGGTACCTTTTTGCCATACTTACTACTTTACTACAGCATAGATTCCAGTTTTATGTCTAGTGAACATCTTGGAATAACTTTCCCTTGTAGGTTTAAAGGCCTTTCTCCACCTATCCGGCATCCGTCATTTGCCGGTCCGTCAATTTCCGATCCGATTTAGAAATCTATTTCACTATTATACATGCTTTTCCACTCTTCCGGCATCCGGCATTTATCGATCCGGGAATTTGCCAAACCGAAATTTGAAGCTATGTCGAGGACCTGGCCACCTAGATCTCTATGATGTCAATAACGTCACATCGTGATGTCACCTGTTGTTCTTTGTCTTTTTGTATGCCATTCATTACATTATAATTTTACAGCCTATATCGATCTGGTGTTTTTATCTCTAACATTCTTGACTGATGGTCCGAAGTAACAGACGTACAAAAAGTATGCATATAAAAGGTACTCTGTGAACTCTACCATGACGTCATTCTACTTTCCGTCTTTTACCGGACATGTCGAAAAGCGTCATCTGGCATTCGCATATTGTTGGAAGGCTACTTCCGACATCCGGCAGCCGGGCCCGATAAGTGGAGAAACGCTGTAACTTGCCTTTCGGTAAGACAGACTCTACTCGTCTGTAAAACCACAAATGCTGGGTAACCAAGCTAGTTACTCCACCAGCTTACAACAAGGATTGCTAACCGAGGGTTTCTGTCGCCAACACTCCCCGCGAGCTGCCTTCGAAATGTCGGTGAAAAAATCACACCGCTCTGAAGATAACGGGCAAACGTATGCTTTTTGATCTACTACCTAAAAATTTGACACGTACCTACCTAATCATTATAATTTATTGGTATACAGTGTTAGGAACAGCGTCCCAAATACTGATAGGGTGCAAGCAGACCGTGGAACTGAACAACTTTCTCCTTCAACATGTTGGAACATATGTCAGGAAATGACAAAATATTTCGACCTCTTATACAAAATCTCGATCAGCTGACTGCACTTACTATGGGAAACCATAATTTTGTCGACGTTTCCTGACATCTTATATTCCCGGGGGAAAGTTGTTCAGTTTCATGGTCCGCTTGCACCCTATCAGTATTCGGGACGCTGTCCCTTACCTTACACTCCGTATACAGTGCAAGAAACTGACGTGAAGACATTCGGCATTTAAAAAATAACTGCAAACTACTGCTGCTTACTTACCTCTCATAAAAATGATTACTCAACAGCTGCAAATAATTCCGATTAGGAATTTGATACATTTTGTATTGGAAAAACTTTTCTGAATTTATGAGAGTAAAAAGATTGGCTCCAGTGCAACGCATCGAGTGTAGAAATAGCCTTGCTGCACATTGGCCAGGTTTCTATTGAAGAAGTTTGTCACACTCACCACGCTTGGCAGGTGGATAAGCGAGCGCATGGTGGTAGATCCCTACAGGGAACGCTGCAGCCCATTTCCTGGACTTTTACGACTGTGTATGACATATACGGGTAGAATGGAAATTTATCTATCTGTCTGTATTTGACAGCTGATCTCGCTCGAGCTAGTTTACGATGTCAAACTAGCTAGATGGCGTTGCGTTAGGTTGAAATTTTGACATTGAGTTATATTCATTTTCTTGTATTCATTTGAGTTATACTCAACTAGACAAAATATATTTCCTTGGAAATAAACTTTTTCGAGTGTAGTTACCTACACTCGAAAATTGACTAGAAAATTTCCTACTGAAATAATGCTTTTCAAAGTCTTATAAATCAGCACATCAGACTCGAAGCGATTCACGCGGCACAAAATGATATTACTTCCTGCGAGCTTCATATACCAACGTCTTCTATATCTGCCGCAGCGTGCGCCCGACAGCCGCTCTAGAGTCTGCGAGATTCTCAACTACTTTTAATTGTTTGCGAGGCGAGATCGCCGGATATTACCTTCCTGTTTCTTACTCGATGTATCGTAGACGGACGGTTGTATATGAGTGCTTAAGGCTGGTTTCAGAGCGACGCGTCTCGGCAGCGCTGCCCAGCCGCGCGCGCCTCGCATTACACTAGATTGTATGTAGCGTTTCATAGTGACGCGTCTTGGGCCGCGTCTCGGCCGCGCCGCGGTCGGATCTCCTTCGATTGCCAGTAGCGTCGACTTGCAATCTTTTAAGACGTCGTTGTTGCACTCTTTTCCATATAACGTATATAGCTAATATAGTGATTACGTTTGCTGGCATAATGATTCTCTGCACTCGACCGTACACCACAACGAAGCGCGCGCGTCTGAATGTCGTTTCACAGCGAACGCGCTGCCCAGGCACGCGCCCGAACCGCGCGCGCCTGGGCAGCGCTGCTGAGACGCGCCGCTCTAAAACCAGCCTTAATATGGTAGCGAAGTTTTAGTGGCATATTGGACGTGTTGTGGAACGAACAGCCGTAGCAGGGACGAGCGTTGTCTTACCGTCTAGGCGAGTAGAGCGGCTTCATGACATTATTCGATGTAGAAGTGCTTATACGATTTTAGAGTGCACCTAGTGAAGTTTCTTCTTCTTTTTTTGGGACACCAAGTCGCCAAGGATTGTCATTCAAGAACCTTATTTCTTGAGGCCACGTAAAACCGTCGATCCTGGTTACTTTTTATGAGAACTTAACGACGACCGTCATAGAACCATATCAGGGACTTTCTACTGACTAAGAAGGTTCAAACGACTGGTTGCTCGTCGACTTAATGACCCACACGATTATAAGATACTTATTACACCTTTTGGTACGTAATAAAACATTTTCAAAGCAACGTCGTTCACTCATCAGAATTTTAAAATCTATTTGCTTTGACAAACTAGAAAAAGGTTCAAACAGTTTCTTTTACGTTTTTCTAAGTTCCAACGTACATTTCGAGCTGCAGCACATAGGTTATATAGGATGTTGAAAAATCCGCACGCTGCGCCGGTATCGCCCGAAATTGGATCGATTTAATCCTTTTTCAGAGCACACCCTGTTTGTTTGCGCGAACGTGGACACAGAGGACTAAAAATAGGGTAAAACTCTGCAAAACAGAGGTCTTCAGTGACCCCTACTAGGGACAACAAAGGCAAACTTTGGAAAAGTTACGTTTAAGAAAGGCAAAGTACCTACTACGGGTTTCCTTGTAAGTTTTTGTAAGGAAATTTGTTAATAAAATACCTATTTATATCGTTGATCTTCATTTTACGAGTTTGAATGATAAGTGTGAAAAGACACATGCGTAACCTACGTAACCTTTGTTATTAGCGCTTTCAAGGCAAATATTTAGTTTTCTACCCCGTAGGATAGGTAGGATATCTGCTGTGTGATGCCGGCTTAGAATAGCATCACCCCATATCCGTCCCGCGGGTATCGTAAGAGGCGACAAAGGGACTCGAGGGTATTGGTGTATTACAATTTTTAGACGACAGGCTGACAACCTGTCACTATAGTGATACACATGTTTTCTGAAACTACCTTGGAAAACAATCCTCATAAATGTCAGACGTGGCGATAGCGACCGAATTCTTACGGCCGTTAACACTCTGCCTACCCCGCAAGGGATAAAGGCGTGATATATGTATGTAGAACTAAAACAGGCACAACATTCCAGTGCTGGATATCTGCCTCCTCAGAGGTATTATGATCCTCACCACGCTTTGGCAAGCAAATTGGTAAGCGCTATGTAATATATTGTAGTTTTTTCACAAGGAACTCGGTTGCCCATTTCCTGGATGGAATTATTCCTCAGTCACTTTTAAAAAACTACGGCTAGTTTAGCCTTGCACACACAACGTCAATGCTACGTTGTGTGTGCAAGGCTAAACTAGCATCACACTGCAAAGAAATGCAAAAAAATATTATAACATTTTCATGGTTTTGATATTACCTACTACTGATGTGCCGTTCCCGGTAAGTTTCCCTAGCGTGGGAATATTCACAGTAGCGTTCCCGGGCACATTCCCAAAAGTGGAAATATTTGGGAAAGTTGCTCAAAAATGTTGTTGAAAGAAATAATATTTTGTTAAATTCATTACTTTTGCCTTTAAAACAAGTCTACTATATAAACACAGTTAATAATTAACGCGATTTATAAATTCCCAAAGTTACTGGAAACTTACCGGGAATATTCCCATTTATTTTCCCAGGAATATTACGGGTAATGTTAAAATGTTTTTTTAATTCTTTGATTTTAATTTTTCTAATGGGTAACTACCCAGTTTTGAATAAAAAATGAAAAGAAAAATAAAAATCAATGTAAATGGAATTATTTTAGTTTAATAATCTATCATATAATAAAATTATAACAGCCTAATGTCGGTAAATTAAAGATATTAGAGAAAAACTAAGATGGGGGATCTTCATACAACCAATAGAAGCCAAAAAATTGATTCAAAAAAGTTTTGTCTGTCTGTCTGTCTGTTTGTTGTCCGCTTTTCACGCAAAAAGTACTGCACGGATTTTGATGGTTTTTTTTTTATATAGATAGTTATTATAGTCTGTAAGTTTAGGTACTTATCTTTTTGTAAATAAACACTGTATGAAAGTGACACTTCTGAACTGTCAGTTTCATACAGAATTTGTTTACAAAAAGATAAGTACCTAAACTTACAGACTATAGTCCTCGCCAACATATAGGCTATTTTTTTTAATTTGCTTTCTAACAGGGCAAAAGGGGGAGGGGATAAGTTTGTATGAAACTCTGTCAGTTTTGAAGCTAATTCGATTAAAATTTATATATGGCTATTTGGTTAGAATTTAAAAATGACACATTAAGGATCTGCCTTAGAGGAGGTGAAAAAGGGGGGGTAAGTTCCTATGAAACTCCATTCGTTTTGAAGCTAAATCGATTAAAATTGAAGCTGTTTACGTGAATACTAAGCTTTTCTAAGCCCTTCGTTTTGTGACGGTTACCTGTTTAAAGAACCATAATAGTCCTAATCCTAATAATATTATAAAGGCGGATGTTTGTGTGTGTGTGTTTGTTAGGACTTGACGCTGAAACAGCTGAATCGATTCAAATGATACTTTGTACATACAAAGATGAGAAAATGCCCAGATAAGGACATACATAGACTACTCTTTACCGCGGTAAAATGTCTCATTCCCACGGGAACACGCATTTTCCAATATTTTTGAAATGACGACGGCGCCAATGAGCCAATTCGCGTTTTAGGTAACAATTTTTTTTAACAGTGATATAGATTCTGTTGCTTGAGACATTTGACTCACTCAATTGAGTAGCTGCACCAAGATTTAAGTTTAAGTCGCAATACACAATCCATATAAAATATGTTTGACAAACAAGATGTTGAATTAAAACCTTTTACATATAAATATGACATCCCAGTTAAGATGTTTTAACAAGATCATCAAAAATTTATACACGTAATATTTTGACAACCAGCCTCACAATACATACTCCATATAAAATGTGTTTGAACAAAATGTTGAGTTAATTCATTTTTCAAAGATATTAAAACATTTTGCATATAAATATGACATGCAAGTTAAGATGTTTTAACACGATCTATCCAAAACTGAGACACGTAATATTTTGAAAACCAGCGAGCCATTTCCGGTCACAAAATAAATATAAGTAAAATACTGGACGAAAATGTATTATGAACAGGAATGAGGTTATTCTATGGTTTATGGGCGGATTTTTCTAACGTTGTCCGCTGAAAATTTGCGTGTCCCACGTGTTCACATTTATTTAGCTGCGACCGGCGACACGGGGGTTTAAAGAAGCTTACCCAGCGTCGACATGGGGGGTTGAGGGGAAAAAGAGAGAAAAAGAGAAAGAGAGAGAGCAAACATTTGATTGCAAAACGACACCAGCTGCAACCCGCGACACAGGGATTTACGGAAGCTTACCCGGTGCCGACACGGGGGTTGAGTGTGGCTTGGCCCCCTCAGAGAAAAAGTGAAACCAGCAACTAGCATCGACGGAATATAAAAATAATAGGAATCCTAGGAAAGGTCCAATAAATTTCACCTGTTGTGGAAGTGTTATAATTTTTGACCTGTTTTATTTTTTAAGCCATCGTCAAAATGTAACAAACGCCACAATGACAAGGATTTTTTTCGTACCGACGTTTCTATTTAAATCATTTTATTTATTTTATTCGTTTGGTGAATCTCATTTTTTACCAATAGAGTATTACTTTATTTATTAGAAGTTTCACTAAGTCGCGGGTGAAACCACGGGGCGGGCACCTAGTGATATAAATAGAGTGTTGAATGTGTACTTAAAGACATAGAAATGATGTCTTATTTCAAAGTTAAAACAAAACAATCATACATACTGAATGTTCCCGCTAAGGGAATATTCCCGGGCACATTGGAAAAATACTGGGAATATTCCCGGTAGTAAAATACTGGAAATAGGAATATTCCCCACGGCACATCACTATTACCGACTTTGAAAATGCACAATTTTCACGAAAATAAGTGACATAATTTCGAGTTCCATTAGTACCGCTCACACGGCGAGTGTTAAAATGCATCTCCTAATGAAAATGCTCTTATTGAGCACGCTCCCAACTCCATACAGCGAATTTCTACACTTTTGTGAAAACTAAACGAGAAAAGTCGAGTTAACGCGTTCGCTGCTGACACCTTCTATTCAGAGAACTAAAGTGCAGCTTTTATTCGAAATAACATCAACGGTACATTAAGGTGATGTCACACTGCCACCGGTCACCGTTCCGGTAGCGAGATGCGGTCAGGAGCTAAATCAATTCACGTAACCCGATTCATGCGAAAAGCATCAACCAGTTATGCTTGTATCACACGTTCTACTTATCCATTCCCCCATACAATAAATTCACACATACGAGTACCTAATACAAAAACATTAAGTAGTAAAAAGTAATTAATTTCATTTTGTGTGTGACATGTGTGTCCTATGTAGTTTTAAATAATAACATTTTTAAAATGTTTTTGCAAACAAAAATTTCATACGTTTGTTTAGACCCGTCGCTACGGCCTTCCTTGCACGGAATGGAATTTCAATTTTTCAGAAATTGACTCTCAGAGCTCCGGTGCGCCTGTTCTGTCGAGATCCCTTGCGCACGCGCATCGCTGTCCTTGCGGAGCGCTCCGTATTTCCGTCCGGAGGTCAGGATCCGTCGCGCAAGGTGATGCAGTGTCAATGTGGTATTAAGTAGGGGAAAGTAGGATGACGTTTTTGTTGTTTCATCATCGTCACTTTCAATAGCCCAGTCAAGTCATTCCATGACACATTTCACAGTTTTTGAATTCATTCTCTAGACCTAGCTTGGAAGTTGAAGTAAGTACACACATCAAAAAAAGTTTGTGATCACTTGGAAAAGTGGTAATATTTTTTATTGTGAAAGAATAAAACTCGTCGTCGTCGTCGTCGTCTCAGCCGATAGACGTCCACTGCAGGACATAGGCCTCCCCCAAGGATCTCCACGATGATCGGTCCAGCGCCACCCGCATCCAGCGGCTTCCCGCGACCTTCACCAGATCGTCGGTCCACCTTGTGGGAGGCCTACCTACGCTGCGTCTACCGGTCCGTGGCCGCCACTCGAGAACTTTCCGGCCCCAGCGGCCATCGGTCCTACGAACAATATGCCCCGCCCACTGCCACTTAAGTTGCGCAATCCTTCGAGCTATGTCGGTGACTTTGGTTCTTCTCCGGATTTCCTCATTTCTGATTCGATCGCGGAGAGAAACTCCGAGCATAGCCCTTTCCATTGCCCTTTGAGTGACCTTGAGCCTTCTTATGAGGCCCATTGTTAGCGGCCACGTCTCAACTCCGTAAGTCATCACTGGCAACACGCACTGATCCCAGACTTTTGTCTTGAGGCACTGCGGTAGTTGTTGAGAAGAGAAGATGTTACGTAGCTTCCCGAACGCTGCCCAGCCGAGTTGGATTCGACGATTGACCTCTTTCTGAAAGTTGGACCTACCCAGCTGGACTATTTGTCCCAGGTAGACATACTCGTCGACAACTTCCAGAGTAGAGCCCCCAACTGTCAGAGTAATGGGTGCAGCAAGAGAGTTTGACATAACCTTGGTCTTGTCCATGTTCATTTTTAGACCCACTTGTTGGGAGGCTCTATTGAGGTCATCGAGCATTGTACCGAGGTCCTCCAGGGTTTCCGCCATGACCACGATATCGTCGGCAAAACGAAGGTGAGTCAGATACTCGCCGTTGATGTTGATGCCAAGTCCTCTCCAGTCCAAGAGCTTGAAGACGTCTTCCAGTGCTGCTGTGAACAGTTTCGGTGATATTACATCTCCCTGTCTCACTCCTCGCTGCAACTGGATAGGTTTCGAGTCCTGGTCCTGAAGTCGAACTGACATGGTGGCGCTTTCGTACAAGGACTTCAACACTTCGATATACCGATAGTCAGCTTGGCACCGCTGAAGAGACTGAAGTACGGCCCATGTTTCGATCGAATCGAAGGCTTTTTCGTAGTCCACAAACGCGAGGCATAAAACTCAATCACTTTTTATTTTTTGATTCCTTAATTAAAAATATGAAATTTAAATATAAACAATTTCGTAATTATTTCGTAATTACATATGTTATACGTAACAATTTCGTAATTCAAATGTTTTTTTCATATAAAAACACTATCAACCCTTGCTTGCTACCATTCAGAAATCTGACTTAGTCGCAAATTACGATATTTTCAATTTATTCACAACAAGTTAGTTGGTAACGATGCCGAGAGGATTAACAGAAGTTTTACGAGCCAGAATCCTAACTTTAAGTGGAGAAGGCTATTCCACGAGGGAAATATCACGCAGAGTTAATGTATCCCAAGCCTGCGTGGTGACCACGTTGCAGAGGTATCGGGGCATGGAAGATTTAGCTGACCGACCTCGCAGTGGTCGCCCAACTGTGCTTACTGCAATTCAGAAGCGCTTTATCAGATTACTGGCTGCCCGTGACCCAACAATGAACGCTACTAAAATAAAAGCAGAACTGCGAGCTGCCACCGGTCGCGAAGTTAGCACCCAAACAATTAGAAATTGCTTACACCAAGCTGGATTACGAGCAAGGAGATCCTGGCGAGCACCTTTGAACTCACAGCAACGGAAACGGCACAGATTGCGATGGGCTAGGCTCCGTCAAAATGAAGAAATTGAGGACGAAAGCATTTGGCAGAACTGCCTCTTTGTTGACGAAACGCGGATTAGTACGCATCCAGATAACCGACGTGTCCGTGTCTGGAGAAGACCAGGCGACTCTGAAAGGCAGAGAACTGCCACTGGAACCGTTCAGCAGGGCGGGAAAAATTGGGTGTCCTTTTGGGCCGGTATAATGATTGGGGCTAGGACGCCCTTAATTCCGTATCAAGGCACCATGACTGGAGCTATGTATAAAATGGTTGCAATCGATGGATACGTCGGACCATTCCGCATCAACCACGGGCGCCAATTCATAATGGTAGATGATAATGCGCCCGCACATCGAAACGGACGTGTTGATGCTGCTCTCCAGCAATATGACATCACCCGGTTAGACTGGCCTGCCGGCTCACCTGACTTAAACCCGATGGAGCATGCGTGGGACGCTCTTAAGCGATCTGTTTGGAATCGTCAGCCACCTCCTCAAACAGTGGCAGAAATCAGGGCAGCTGCTTTTGAAGAGTGGGACAGGTTACCACAAGAAATGCTGGATAACTTAATTCTTAGCATGCCCAGAAGGGTTTCCGCATGTGTGCGAGCCAGAGGAGGAGTCATTTTATACTAACTATTAATCTTTTCGTAATAAATTTTGTTTATTTTTCCCTTAATTCAATTTTTTCATTACATCAAATTTCAGCTAAAATTGCATTTCTTAACTTTTGTTAAAAAAAAAATAATGAATAATGTTTTTTTTTATTTACTTAGTGCATTTTCATTATAAAAACATAAAATATAAACACTTTCTATAAATAATTTATATTTCATAAAATACACCTGCTTTTGCTACTGATCACAAACTTTTTTTGATGTGTGTAGGAGGAGGATTGTTATGGGTACTTCTACGAGAAAAACTTTCCACTGCAGGCTGGATTTGAACCAGCGACTTTTACCATTTGTACTGACTACTCATACATACAAGCTACCGCGGCATTCCTCACAGCCCGCGAAATAAAGCAAATGTGTTTTACACAAACGTCTGCAGTGGAAACTTTTGTAGGTTTTCCAAAAATTTAATACCTACCTAACACGGAAAATATTTTAAGATTTGTTATTCTACTTCATCGTGGTTTATTGCAATGTTTCTCCGACTGTTGGGCTGGGTCACCTATAAAGCTTGTAGAAATTAATAAAAATATACGGTATTTACATACATACATTAATCACGTCCTTTCCAGTTGGGGTAGGGAGAGTTTAGGGTACTTCTGACCTGACCTTTCTTCAAAGCTTCTATTTGGTCCAGGTAGGTTCATCGCCCCTTCGAACGTTTCTAACACTTGCTTTATATATATATATATATATATCTTCTTTTACGCCACAACGTTCTTTTACCACACCATTCCGTATCCCATCATTCAATTTCACACCAATCATGCTGCTCAACGATCTCATCTCTACTACTTTTCTCCATACCTTACTTTCACTGCCGTACTTAAGTGTTGGTTCTATCCCTCCTTTATGCTTTATGCATCTCTCATTTCGATTATTTTGGTCTTAGCACCGCACCGCGTTAGGATAAAGATTGACAAGCGCAGTGCATTGTGTAGTACCTACTTTTCCAAACCCGGGGTACACAGACATTTTTAGTTGAAGTTCCACATGTGCAGTTAAAAGCTGGATTATAATCGCGAATGAAACCGAAAACCGGAAGGTGTTATAGTTTTTGCGGTTGCTGGTAATGGGTGATGAAAGCTTTTTAGCTCATAAAAACATGAGGTTATCTTCGCGCGTTTTAAAAACATGCTGAAATGTTGTACCTCTGCCTGAAAAACTGTGAAGGGGTCCAAAATTCACTTGAATATGTTTATTACACATATCACACCTTTATCCCTTGCGGGTCTCTCTTTTCGTGTGGGACACCAAGTCGTCCAACGACCCGATGAACCCTTGTGTCAGAATTTTTCAACCGCCTTCTACAAGTAGCAGGCTTCTGACATGGTTGTGGAACGACCGCCGTCTAAGTGATCATAGACAGCAACCAGGACCTACGGCTTAACGTGCCATCCGAAACACGGATCTTACTTATCCCTTGCGGGTTAGGCAAAGCGCTAACAGTCGTGTAAATGATTCGTGTATCACTGTAGTGACAGGATGTCAGCCTGACGCCAAAAGTTGTAATATACATGAAACCCTCGAGTGAAACCTTATTACGTCACCCGCAGGTAAGAAATGGGTTCATGGAATGTATTTCACTCATACATACATACACATATCACGCCTCTATCCCTTGCGGGGTATATTTCACTCGTATGGGGTTAATAGTAGTTTCGGGTAGTATATTTGTTTAATAGTTTTCCCAATAACTATAACTTTCATATTTTATTAATTACTCTATCAAGTTTAATGAATTTAACTTGGCTTACATTTTGGGACATCAAAGTGCTTCCCTCGCGTTTGACTTTCGACCATCAACCACAGAATGTAATATTACATACATACATACATGCATACATACATACATACATATATCACGTCTTTATCCCTATCGGGGTAGGCAGAGCGCTAACGGCCGCAAAAATACGGTCGCTGTCGCCACGTCTGACAAATATAGAGGGCCGTTTGAGATAATTTTGTGTATCACTATAGTGGCAGGTTGTCAGCCTGTCGCCTAAAAGTACACACACCTGAAACCCTCAAATCTGAACCCTGAAGTCCTCAGTAATATTACAGTACTCGATATATAATTTTATTAATGTATTACGCTAAAAAAATTAATACAGAAGCTTCCTATGTTTTCTTATTTCTTAAAAATAAACAACTGTAGCCCGTGAACAAGAAAGTACACACATAGGTACATACAAATCATAACCCTCTTTCCAAGACTGTCGGGTAAAAATACAACGTCTATAACTTCGAACTCTCTTGGGGCCAATTTTCCTTTCGGCTTGTCATGCGATGTTGTCAAACAATAGTTTTGAGGAGTGACCCCGATCCATCAGGCCGATTTTTGACAGCGGCAGTTGACTTGCCTAGACGGGCTGCAAATTTCAAGGGCATATTGAGATAGCTCACCGGCAAAGTCCGCAGCAGAGGTTTTATTAAGGCCTTTTTCACGCTTAACGCACAACGCAGCGCTAAAATAACGCATCCGTAACGCAGCGGACGTATACTAGAAACGTCAATGACGCATCTGCGTTATTTTGACGCTGCTGCTTCGACATCGGTTGAGCGGTTTAAATATAGGGATTGACATTTTCTACTATGGATTTGACGGCGTTGCGTTATTGTGTTATTTTAGCACTGTGTTGTGCGTCAAGTGTGAAAGAGGCCTTAATAGCACTGACAGCGTGTTCACCTTTCGGCATTATTGTTACACTACTAGAAGTCTAATAGACTGACCTATAATTTGAGTTTTGAGAGAAACCTATGAAACTAAGGATAGAAAACAGATTAGTATCTGATACAGTAATTGTAATATGCATTCCAAATGTACCGACTGCAAAATTCTTTGAAACAGCAGATTGGCAATTGATTTAGCAGTCGGTCAGCATCATCTTCAAAGGTCCTCTAGGGGCGACCCCTATCATAAACTATTAGGAACCTGAGCGATCCATTACTTGAGGGATGCTTGTTAGAGAATAAGGGGCATCTTAGTGAATAGCTTTGAAAGTTTTTTATGGTAACTTTTCAGCGTGTACAATGGTAAGCGCTGTCATTCGGTTGAACCTTCTCAATAAGAACCTCTGATGATACTAATCATGATGTGTAAGTATCAGTAAGAACCTCTTATGATGATGAGTAGGTATCAGAAGAGTTTCTTTTAATGAGAAGCTTGCAGTCCATTGAATAAAAATTTCTAGAGTGCGAGAGTTAGTAACGTAAGATGTTTCTTCGGAAACATGTCAAGAGTCCCTAGGTAATAAACATACTAAAACCCCGGAACACTAGGAGCCCCGGAGTGGGAGGAGGGGGGGAAAGGGTCCATTTTTTCATTTTTCGCTTAAATCTCAAAAACGGTACATGTTAGAGAAAAACGTTCAAGGAAAAGCTGAAAGGCCATAAAATTATCTACAAGTTATACCTAAATTACTTTTTCCTATATCCTACCGTTTCTGAGTTACACGCATTAAAAATGATTTTGGCTCAAACAATTTTCCCATACTACATACCCATGTTTATCACATCAACCGATCAAAAATATTTCTTTCTTCCATAAAACTCAAATGTGCAACTTGTGACCGGTACTGATATATTGCTCTTGATTAGGTCTATCATTGGTAAAATAAACACATTCCTCCATGGAAGCCTTTAGGGGGAATCGATTGTCAAAATATTATATTAGGGTAGTTTTAGTTACTGAACTTGAACTATTTATTTTTTTCTTCCAAAAAAACTCAAAAGTGCAACTTATGACCGGTACCGATAGATTGCTCATAATTAGGTCTATCATTGATAAAAAAACTAGATTCCACCATGGAGGCGTTTAGGGGGAATTGAATTTTATTCACGCACTCTAGACCCCCTTTGGATTCAATGGACTATTGATTACATAAGGTGTGAAAATATTAGCTGCAAATATTTTAAGGGGTGATCCAGCCCATGAAATTGAACAACTTTTCCTAAAGAACATAGATCAACAAATGAAAATAAAATTTTGGACCTTCCATACAAAATAAAATAACCAACCGACCAAGTCAATTTGTATGGGAGGACAATTTTTTTTTCATATTTCAACCCATGTTCCTTAGGGAAAGTTGTTCAGTTTGATAGGCTGTTTCACCCCTTAGTATATTTGCAGCAATTTTCTTTGCACCTAGTTTATGTCGTATGTGGAAACTAGAAAGAAATCTTTCTTTTTGAGTTCAAAAACACCGTAAATGTAGAGATACAGCTGAAGTGTATAATTTCAGTGTTCGTGGATTCACTATCCCGCACTTTCTTTTCGAAGAATTCCAAACTGTAATCTGCTCTTAGAGTTCGCTTACGTTCCTTTCCTTACGCTGTCCGTCCATAGCATAACGCGAAAACTTCCGCTATTTGCTAAAATACTGCCACATCGCCGGTTCCGAAACTTGCCAAACTTGACAAGTTGTACACTTTGGGAACCAACTTCCTACACTTCACTATTTCACCTTCGCACGTTATCGTAAATGAGGTTTTGCAACTAGCAGGTTAGCTTGTACGTACCTAAAAATCTAGTTTATAAAACATACCATGAAACTGAACAACTTTTTCTATGGGAGCTATGTTGGGAAACAAAAATATTTTTTTTTGTCCTTCCATACAAAATTCCCGATCAGCTAAGTGACATAATGAGCTTGATACCTGTGACTTTTGACAGATCCATACTAAAAGAGAAGTAAACATAGCATTCGCCCGAAACTGACAGACGTCATAGGTATCAAGCTTTTTATAAAGTACTAGCGGCCCGCCCAGCGGCTGCGCCCGCTGCTACTCATTTCTCCGTAGGAATAAGATGTTTTCCCGGCAAGTGTTATACATTAAAACCTTTCTCTTGAATTACTCTATCTAGTAAAAAGCTTGCATCAAAATCCGTTGTGTAGTTTTAAACGCAGACGCTAAAAGCGACTTTGCTTTATACTATGCAGTGATAGTATCGTTTACTTATACTGAAGTCTGTTTTTTTATTGAGAGAGACTATAGTTTGTAAGTTTAGGTACTTATCTTTTTGTAAACACACTTTGTATGAATGTGACACTTCAGAACTGTCAGTTTAATACAAAGTTTGTTTACAAAAAGATAAGTACCTAAACTTACAGACTATAGGTGGACTTTTTGGGTAGATTGACAGAGAGATGGCGGTCAGATTTGGGAGAGAGAGTAGATTGACATTGTAATTTTTTTGCAAATCTTAAATAGTGATGTGCCGATCATCTGTAAGGTTTAGGCTGGTTTCAGAGCGGCGCGTCTCAGCAGCGCTGCTCGGGCGCGCGTCTGGGCAGCGAGCGCGTTCGCTGTGAAACGACATTCAGACGCGCGCGCTTCGTTGTGGTGTACGGTCGAGTGCGGAGAATCATTATGCCAGCAAACGTAATCACTATATTAGCTATATACGTTACATGGAAAAGAGTGCAACAACGACGTCTTAAAAGATTGCAAGTCGACGCTACTGGCAATCGAAGGAGATCCGACCGCGGCGCGGCCGAGACGCGGCCGAAGACGCGTCACTATGAAACGCTACATACAATCTAGTGTAATGCGAGGCGCGCGCGGCTGGGCAGCGCTGCCGAGACGCGTCGCTCTGAAACCAGCCTTAGTGCTTAAGAAAAAATAACTATTACGCCGATCTATGGTAATGGAAAATCATTGCGTTTTGAGAAATTGAGCTACTGGAACTTACTTGCGTTGTATAAATAGTTCAGTACTTACCTACCTAGTCGAATTTCTCAGAAATGGAGTATGCAACAACTCTTGCGGTAAATGTTTGTGTCATTTTACTACATAGACTATCATACAATTTATTTTATTATTTATTTATTTACTAATGATAACACGATAAACAGTAATAATACCCACACTTATAACGAACATATAACAAGCAATAATATAAAAGCACCATAAGTTATGTTTAATTGCACGAGCGACATCTCTCGGTTGACTGTAGAACTCTATCCTGAAACTTAAAGTGGCCACTGAGACTCTCGGTGAAACTTTAAACGTTACCAGGGTATTGCGAAAGATGGCGATGTTTGCAGAATAGGATATAGGAACATACTGGGTGTAACGGGCACGTTGATCGCAAACTCTTACCATGGATATGCAATGTTGTTTAATTAGGTTTAAAGATCATTTATTTCTCATTAAAGACAAAAACAATGTCACTTACATGAGAACAAAGAATGGTAGATAAAAGTTACACTAAGATCGTTCAATTTACACTGAGTTTACAATTTTATTTATACTAGAAATAAGACCATTCACATTTTAACATTCAAGTGCCTTTCCTTAAGAAGAATTTAATACATAACTGGCTAATTTAGTTTTAAACGAAATAATCGAAGTTATTTTTTTTAAAGTGGAAGGTAATTTGTTAAAAAGTTGCGCTCCTTCGTATGTGAGCATTCGCTTGCCGTAGTTAGTACGACACCTGGGCAGTACCAAGTAGCTAGCTCGTCTTGTGCTGCGTTTAGACACGTTTTTTATTTGGGTAAGTAAGATTGATGTGTGAATAGATTTATGTAAAATTTTGTATTTTAGTATGCATGTATTATAGGTGTAAAGTTGTTTTATAGTCATAAGTTTTGTGTCTGTAAATATTTTGGATGTAGGTGTTAAGTAGTTATAGTGAAAAAGCATTTTGATAAGCTTGTTTTGTAAAATTTGTAATTCTGATAGTTTGGTTTTGCAAGCACTGCCCCATATTTCAATCAGATATGTAAGATGAGATTTAACAAGAGAGTTATATATTAGCATGCGAACTTTACGAGGTATGGCGCGAACAATGCCACGTATGGATCCCATTAAAGAGGAAAGTTTTTTCTTAATTTGATCAATATGGGCATCCCAAGTAAGTCGACTGTCCAACAGTAATCCTAGATATTTCTCAACGTGTTTTTCTTGAAGAACAACGTTGTTTACTTCTAGGGGTTTATATCGCTGGATTGGTTTATTTTTGGCCTTGAAAATTATGTATGACGTCTTAGCAGCATTGATTGTCAATAAATTAGATTGAAGCCAGTTAGAAAGGACATTCAGGTCTTTTTGAGCCAAATCCATAATACCACCTATTGAAGGGCCAAAGTAAAACAGACAAGTATCATCTGCGTAGAGAGTAATGTGTCCGTGTTAATTGAATTATAGAGTCCAATTTGTTTTTGTTAAGAGAAGAGTCATTCTTAGTGTTAAGTAGGGTCATTCTCAGACTGGATTTATTTTTGTTTTTTAGTGTTCATGTTTCAAATTGTAAAGTTTAATTTGAGTTTAATGCATACCTACACATATCACGCTTTTGTCCCTTGAGGGGTAGGCAGAGCGTCAAAGGTCGGAAACTTACAAAAACAACTGTGGAGTCTATGTTTAATGACGTGTCCTGAAATATGTTATTACGGGAATTTCTTCAGTTTCATGTTCAGAACGCACCTTATTATTATTCGAAGATCTGTCCCTTACATCCTGTATGGATACCACATAGCACAATTGTCTCACAGAATACCAGCGCTATAGATGGCTACGGCTGTCTGCCGCATATGCTGAGTGAGGTCCATTTTCGGTACATAACATGTTCCTAGTATAATTAATTGTTTTAAATTTTTCCTTTGTTGTGTTGTGTTAACCGAAATAAATTTATT
This sequence comes from Keiferia lycopersicella, assembly GCA_029255805.1. NCBI lineage: Eukaryota > Metazoa > Arthropoda > Insecta > Lepidoptera > Gelechiidae > Keiferia > Keiferia lycopersicella. The sequence continues at coordinate 3,594,337 of JARACZ010000024.1, forward strand.
TTCTTTCTTCTTTCACAGCCCTAATACAGTCTCCTGAACATAGCTAAAGCAGCGGCCGAAGTGAGAACCAGCGAAGTAGGGTTGGCAACCGCGCCAGAGCTTCCTAAACAGGACTCTGTACTGTTGAACTTGAGCATCGGAGTGTCTTGGAGGTTGTAGGTTGACAATGCGTTGAAGATCTTCGAGACGTGTTTAGGTTTCATGTAGGGTGTCCTCGATAGCTCCCAGAGCTCATCTGAAAAGTGGATAAATAGAAGTTCATTTTAAATTCAGTGCAATTATTGTTATATGAGCTCTACTTGTAAAACTGGACAGCATTTTCCAAGTTTATTTTTTTACAGAAGGTTTTCGTTTCGTATTTTTGCCTAATAATATACACCGTGTTTCGGAGGCAATGCATTAAATTGGAGACGTTATTTTATGACATTATACTCAACCACTTTCCCTATAGGACATATATCATACATACATACATACATACATATATCACGCCTTTATCCCTTACGGGGTAGGCAGAGCGTTAACGACGGTAAAAGTACAGTCGCTATCGCCACATTTGACAAATATTGAGGGCCGTTTGAGATAATTTGTGTATCACTATAGTGACAGGTTGTCAGCCTGTCGCCTAAAACTGGTAATACACATGAAACCCTCAAGTCCCTTGGTCGCCTCTTACGACACCCACGGGAAAGAAGGTGGTGTGATGGTGGGGTGGGGTGATGCTATTCTAAGCCGGCATCACACGGCATTAAGCCGGCATCACACGGCATTAAGCCGGCATCACACGACATTAAGCCGGCATCACACGGCATCACCCTATAGGACCAGTGTTGGAAAACGAGAAAAAAATATCGATCTCCCATACAAACTTAATGAAGAGACATAATTTTTTTTCGGTTTTACAGCACAGGTCCCACAAGGAAAGTTTTTCACCACGGTACCTAATAACGTCTCCAATTAATGCTTTTTTTTTCGAAATATACAAAATATTTCGGTATATGTTATGTTTTTTTGGGAAAGTTGTTCAGTTTCACTAGCAGGACTCACTCTAAAAAACATTTGCGCTAATCTTTGACATAAAGACGAGAAATTACCAGCAACCGATTTAATTTTGACCAAAAATCTGATAGTATGACGGATCGCACAGTTGACGCAAGACGAAGCGCTAAAATATCGCAGCGGTCTGTCAGGTCTATACTAGAAATGTCACTCTCCATACTAACACAAACAAGCGCGGTTGGGCGATTTTAGTATGGGGATTGACATTTCTAGTATGGATCTAACAGACCGCTGCGATATTTTAGCGGTCCGTCGTGCGTTAATTATGCGATCCGCCTTTGGCTGATGTCATGGCCATGCTATTTTATCAAATTCCTCGTAATTATATTTTATCTAGTTCCTGAATCTATTATTTTCATTGCCTTTTGATACTACAGTGTGGCGCGAATCGTTGATAGAACACGATAGACAAGTTTAGTTAATAAAACATTTTGCGGGGTAATGATGTATAATTATTTATTAATCAACATTTTAAATATTATAAAACACAGGGTGTAAAAATATATGCTGCAAATATTTTAAGGGGTGAACGAGCACATGAAACTGAACAACTTTCCCCAAGAAACATAGGTCAAAATATGAAAATTTATTGGACCAAAAAATTACTAATCGACCAAGTCAATTTGTAAGTGACGTCCAAAAAACATCTCATAATTCATCAACCTATGTTTCTTGGGGAAACTTGTTCAGTTTCATGGACTGATTCATCCTTTAAAATATTTGCAGCTAAAATTCTTACAGCCTGTATTTTATAATATTTAAAATGCTAATTAAGGGGCTGAGTAGAGCTAAAAGCTACTTTTATAAGTGATTTCTACCCTAGATAAATTGCAGAAAAACTGACGAAAAAAAAAAGTAATAATCTTCAGGATATTTGCTATAGTGTTATTGTTTCCAAAACATGATATTAGTAATTTAGCTTGATAGAAAAACATCGTAAAGTTACCTCTAAAAATCTATTATATAGCAAACTGCATGAACAAAACCCACGCAATAATTAAGTGTTTATTATCAGAATGAGCGCCTTACAATACTCTATCGACATATTGTTTTCGATTTTCAAATAACTTATTTTTGACCGAGTTATCATCGAAAATACGAAAATATCATTGAATCGGCAAGATTCCGTCCCGTTCGCACGCGCGCAGTTTGACATTTGTCAGAAAGGGACCGGTTTTTAGCTCTACTCAGCCCCTTAATGAGTAATTATATGTTTGTACAGCTTATATAAATCACTTAAGCACTGTAATGAAACTATAGCTTGATAGGGTAGATGTAGAAAGTTCTACAGCACTACAGTGCGTTAAGTTACAGTAAATTGTGTATTATAAACTATTTTTTTTAAACATATAAATAACTTGTGTAGTAGGCGGTTCATCGGGTCATTGGGTGACTCTGTGTCTCACGCAAAAATTACTTAAATAAATAAATATTATATAAATAAATATCCTGGACAATTCACACAGCGCCATTTAGCCCCAAACTAAGCAAAGCTTGTACATAGGAACTAGATAGCTATATACTTATTAAATAAATACATATTATACATGGGAAACACCTAGACCATACACATATATTTGAAAATTGACTTAATAAATATTTTTGTCCTGTGAAGATCGAACCCACGATTCTCGGCGTAGAAGGCAGGGGTACTATCCGCTACGCCATCGGGACAGTCGAAAACACGTCGAAAATAAGAAGAGTTTTCTGCTGTTCCATATAAGTATATTCTTACCTACAATACATAGACGTGGCGATAGCGATACCACTCTGCCCACCCCTCAAGGGATAAAGGCGTGATATATGTATGTATGTATGTAATACATAGCATTTAGCATGATAGTAGAAGATGGTTAAGTTCGTATTTTCATTGCTTTTCGTAGGCAAAGTTGTCAAACGACTTAAACGATACCTAAGTAATTTCAATTTTAATTAAATGCGTAATTTTAATAATATACATGATTATCTCTAGATAGGTACGATTTCTGATGTATCATCGCTACCATACCTTTCGACTTACGCATCCGTTACTAATGAAATGATAATGACTCTATATAAATTAATTACCATAGCAACAATTTTTCACTCACCATGAAGTGATTATGGGACTCGAGGGTTTTACTTACATGTCTATAATTTTTTGGTGATTTGCTAACAACCGGACACTTTAGTGATACACCATTTTCTAAAATAACCTATACATATTTCTAGACATGGCGCTAACGACCGTTCTACAGCCTTTTCACGCCCTACCTTCCCTGCAACGGATATAGGCGTGTAATGTATATATAAGGTGAAAAATATTAGCTGCAAAGATTTGAAGAGGTGAACCAGTCCATGAAACTGACCTCCCATACAAAATTACCGACCGACCAAGACATTTTGTATGGGAGGTCCAAAAATTTTTCTAATATTTCGACCTATGTTTCTTGGGGGTCGTTCAGTTTCGTGGGCTGATTCTCCCCTTAAAATATTTTCAGCGTATTTTTACACCCTGTATATTTTTTACTTATCGCTAGTTAGAGCCCTTGAAATTAGTCAAATGCAAGGAAATCATGGAGAAAACAATTAAATCATTTGATTAGTCTGCTCGCGCGGCTTTCCGTCTGGGTGAGTATGGCCTTCAATGGAGCAGCAAATTGTTTTGATCGGTTCTATCACATCCTATGGTGATTCGACTTTGGCCTATCGCAGAACAAAAAGTACCAAAGATTTGGCTGCATGGCTCTTTCCTTTGGATTGATGGATGAATTTATTTTGCAACCAAATCATGTTTTGGCGCATCGGACACATAGCGCACGATGGACCGCTAAAATATCGCAGCGGTCTGTCAGATCTAGACTTAAAACGTCACTCCCCATACTAAAACCGCACTCGACATATGACACTGCGATAGCGCTGCGTCAACTCAACAGCGATTGAACGGTTTTAGTATGGGGATTGACATTTCTAGTATGGATCTGACAGAACGCTGCGACATTTTAGCGCTCCGTCGTGCGTCAAGTGTGCTTTCGTAACTAGCGACGCTACCAGCGGTTGCACCCGATGCCGATCGTTTTCCCATGGGAAGAAGACATTTTACCGACATGTATTAAGCGGTAATCCTAAGCGGTGACCATGACAGAGATATTCATACCGTTATCGCTCTGCCTACCCCGTGAGGTATAAAAGTATGATCAAGGGATAAGATATAATATGTTGATGGGTATTTAATACTACTTATGTATTGCTAAGCAATGAGCGAAACTTTTTACTTTTACGGTGGACCCTGGACGCTCTTTTCGTGTGGAACACTGAGTCGTCTAACGACCCGATGAACCCTGACCTGACCCGATGGTTTTAGAAATCAACTGTGATTCGTACTTACATGTGCTGGTGTTAGTATTATCAGTAGCGTCGTAACAGGCGAATACCACTGCATAGTGTTCATAGTCGAGAGCCAGAAATGAGTAGGTCTCTGTCTTGTCATCTGAAACCAAACGATTTAGTTTTTTGAGAGCTGAAGAGACTCAACAAGCGTAGCGTCTAACCAGATGTACCGATAATATTAATCCCCACACATGCCTCAAAGGACAAGGTCCCTGTGGGCCCGTGATTCGAAAGGAATGCCAACATAATAATAATAATAAATATCATTTATACCGATGAATTAAAGAGAGCATTGGATGGCGAAAATGGAATATCATGCCTTGATGCATAGGTACGATTACCTACGGGGAAGCATGTGTCTACTAGTCGACTGCTATAGGTTGATTTGATGATATGAGTGGAAACTTGTGCCCTTTCTTGCAGACAAAAAGCGTTAAAATAAATGTGATCAACTTGTTACTTCCAACACCTTTTACCACATACACACACACACACATTTCACGCCTTAATCCCTTGCGGGGTAGGCAGAGCTACAACGGCCGTGAGAATACGGTCGCAATACCTTTTACCGATGGTATTATGTTACCAGAAACTAGCTACTTAATGATATGATACCTACATAAGTTACATTTTCATCGTCGTCGTCGTCGTCGTCTCAGCCGATAGACGTCCACTGCAGGACATAGGCCTCCCCCAAGGATCTCCACGATGATCGGTCCAGCGCCACCCGCATCCAGCGGCTTCCCGCGACCTTCACCAGATCGTCGGTCCACCTTGTGGGAGGCCTACCTACGCTGCGTCTACCGGTCCGTGGCCGCCACTCGAGAACTTTCCGGCCCCAGCGGCCATCGGTCCTACGAGCAATATGCCCCGCCCACTGCCACTTAAGTTGCGCAATCCTTCGAGCTATGTCGGTGGCTTTGGTTCTTCTCCGGATTTCCTCATTTCTGATTCGATCGCGGAGAGAAACTCCGAGCATAGCCCTTTCCATTGCCCTTTGAGTGACCTTGAGCCTTCTTATGAGGCCCATTGTTAGCGGCCACGTCTCAACTCCGTAAGTCATCACTGGCAACACGCACTGATCCCAGACTTTTGTCTTGAGGCACTGCGGTAGTTGTTGAGAAGAGAAGATGTTACGTAGCTTCCCGAACGCTGCCCAGCCGAGTTGGATTCGACGATTGACCTCTTTCTGAAAGTTGGACCTACCCAGCTGGACTATTTGTCCCAGGTAGACATACTCGTCGACAACTTCCAGAGTAGAGCCCCCAACTGTCAGAGTAATGGGTGCAACAAGAGAGTTTGACATAACCTTGGTCTTGTCCTTGTTCATTTTTAGACCCACTTGTTGGGAGGCTCTATTGAGGTCATCGAGCATTGTACCGAGGTCCTCCAGGGTTTCCGCCATGACCACGATATCGTCGGCAAAACGAAGGTGAGTCAGATACTCGCCGTTGATGTTGATGCCAAGTCCTCTCCAGTCCAAAAGCTTGAAGACGTCTTCCAGTGCTGCTGTTTCGGTGATATTACATCTCCCTGTCTCACTCCTCGCTGCAACTGGATAGGTTTCGAGTCCTGGTCCTGAAGTCGAACTGACATGGTGGCGCTTTCGTACAAGGACTTCAACACTTCGATATACCGATAGTCAGCTTGGCACCGCTGAAGAGACTGAAGTACGGCCCATGTTTCGATCGAATCGAAGGCTTTTTCGTAGTCCACAAACGCGAGGCAGAGTGGTTGGTTATACTCTTCAGTCTTCTGTATAACTTGCCTCAGCGTATGAATGTGATCCACGGTGCTAAAGCCTTTTCGGAAGCCGGCTTGTTCGGGAGGCTGGAAGTCGTCGAGCCTGCGTGCGAGACGATTCGTTATGACTCTTGAGAACAGCTTGTAAACATGGCTCAGAAGCGTGATGGGTCTGTAGTTCTTCAGCAAAGACTTATCGCCCTTTTTGAAGAACAGCATCACCACGCCTCTGTGCCATGCCTGTGGCGTTTTGCCCTCGAGTATGACAGAGTTAAACAATTTCTGCAGTGCTTTAAGTATCGGTTTACCACCGGCTTTCAGAAGCTCTGCCGTAACTCCATCATCACCCGGCGCCTTGCTGTTTTTTAGCTGTTTCAGAGCCATACTAATCTCGTACAAGCTGACGTCCGGGATGTCTTCTGTGTAGTGCCGGGTTAATCGAGCTCTTGGATCTGCGACCCGATTATTGACAGGTGTGCATGTTGTCGCGTATAACTGTCCATAGAACTTCTCGACCTCTTCCAATAGCTCGGGCTTGGACGATATGATTCTGCCATCGTCGGTCTTTAGCTTCGCTAGTTGGCTCTGGCCTATCGACAGATCTCTAGCAAACACCTTGGAGCCTTTGTTGCGCTCAATTGCCTCTTTAATACGGTCAGTATTAAATTGGCGTATGTCGCGGGTCAAAGACTTAGAGATCTGCCTATTGAGCTGCCGATATTGGGAAGTATCCTCCGACGACTGCAGAATCATCTCGCGTCGTTCCTCCATGAGCCTCGAAGTATGGTCTGAGATTTTTTTGGTTCTGTTCGTACGATTGGGTTTGAAGAACTTAGAGCCAACCGTAAGGACAGTTTCCACGACCCTGTCGTTATAGTCGTCCACGTCGATACACTCACCCAGGCAATCGAAGCGGTTTTGCAGGTGGAGCTGAAAGCTCTCAGGGTTTTGGATTTGGGCAGGTGCTGGTCGGAGCGTAGACTTCATCAGACGTGATCTCTCGGCTTTTACATTAAGATTCAACGTGCCTCTTACCATTCGGTGATCGCTACCCGTTTTGAACGAATTGATCACAGAGACATCGTTGAATATCCGTTTTTTGTCTGTCATAATGAAGTCTATCTCATTTTTGGTAACGCCGTCGGGGCTCTTCCAGGTCCATTTTCGATGCGGCCGTTTCCTGAAGAACGAGTTCATCATAAAGAGTCCCTCCTTCTCCATGAAGTCGACCAGCATTTGACCTCGGCTGTTCCTCACCCCAATACCAAATGGCCCAACTCTCAGTTCGTCACCGCAACGATTGCCCAGCTTAGCGTTGAAATCCCCCATGATCACCGTGTAATGAGTCCTGGAGGTATGTATGGCTTTGGATATGTCCTCATACATTGCCTCCACGTCCTCGTCGGGGTACTTCGAAGTTGGGGCGTATGCCTGTATGACCTTCAGCGAATAACGTTTAGTTATTCTGAGTATAAGGAATGCCACCCTATTTGAAATACTCCCGACCTGTACTACGTTGTTCACGAGGGACTTGTGGACGATGAACCCGACACCACCTTGGGACAGATGGTCGCCCTCCCGGAAGTAGAGCAGGTTACCTGACTTCAGGGCTATGGTGTCCTCCCCCTCTCTTCGGACTTCGGACAGTCCCACTATGTCCCACCGTAACCTGCTCAGCTCTTCCTCGAGTTCCACTAACTTCTCTTCCGTCCGCAGTGTGCACGCGTTATATGTTGCCAGGGCCAAGGTCGTTCGGCGAGGGATCCACGCCGCCCGGGGATTCCTAGCACCCCTGGTCTCGGAGCCGGGTCGATTTTCGCCTGAATCTGCCCGGCCACCGGGGCCGCCGGGCACTTGGGGCCGATTTCTGATTGTAAAATCCATAAGGGGGTACGGGCCGTCACCCACCACGCTGGCCCAGTGCGGGTTGGTGGGGATTTGGTTGCCAGAGCCTCGTTTGTAGTCCAGCAGGGTGCACCGCGAGCAGGAGAGGTTGGCTTGGGGCCCGAGAGATGTAATTTGGGCCCCCTTACACCCCATTTTCATACTAAACTTAAATTCAATCAGATATATAGCAAAAATGGATGGCTGTCTTCTGAATTGCGATAATAATTCAATTAAAATTATTAATATCGCAATCACCTACCGTATTAAATAATCTCTTAAAACTAAATCTTACTTTGATCCGAATGATTGCCGTGCCGTGTTTCTAATTGTGTCATTGTGTCTGAAAATTTTCTCTTTATCGGAATCTACTTGGAAATAAACGATTGAAAATCTTGAAATCTTAATTACAAATGCTATGTTGTGTGTGAATTCAACGACACCAGTCTGTGATTCTAATCAGATAGTATTAGGTATATACAAATACATAGGTACTTTACTTTAAAAGATTGTAGTTAGTACCTTGCATACCTAGTTTTGTTATGATAAGACATAGCTCTTTCCCAACACAACTATTTCATACTTACTGGGAAGACTCCATAATGTTTTGTAAACAATATATAATAATAAGCTTTTGAATGTTTTAAATACTTTTTACCTATATCTATAAGGGATGGCATTCTGATCTAGGCATTCTGATTATGATCAGTAAAATGATAATACTGCCTATGCCTGCCTATACCTCGGTGCTTTTGCTGCTAAGATCGACGCTCAATTCGACCGAGCCATTGAATAAGTTAGTTGAGTTGCTGATCTTGCACCTGACAAGAAAAATTCTAATGGCAATAATATAAATGAAAATACCTGTATAAGTTACAGTCAGAAGGTCTCCTTCGGTGCTGTTGCTGTTAGGATCAAAGCTCAGCTCGACAGAGCCATTGTAGAAGCTAGTGGAGTTTCCATTTATCCAACTGATAGACATATCAGTGGTGTTGTCAGACTTGTGGCTGAACACGACGCTGGCGCATTCTTCCTCGAAGTTCATGTCGGATGCAATGGAAATCATGTACCATTTGCCGTCTAGCTGTTGAACAAAGAAAAAAGTTGCAGGTTTTATCTGCAGGAGCTATGATACCTCAGATCAGGAATCTTCTATTTGAGATAATAATAAGACAGTATAATAAAAAACCCAAACGATAAGGGAAACATTTTGCCAAAGAAACCTAACACCTATGAAACTGAAAAAAAATTCCCAATGTTCAAAGGTCAAAATAAACAAAATGGATCTCTCATACAAACTGACTTAGTCGGATGGTATATTTGGTATGTCAATGGGTCTTTCAATACATTATTATATTTTGACCTGCGTTCCTTGTGGAAAATTGTCCAATTTCATGGGTGTGGACTATTTTTTTTTTTAATTTCTATCTTTAATCCCGGCAGCTACAAGTACTCGTACCTACTGTATATTCCGGATGCGAAAATTTGTGCAAAATAATTACATACAAAATAAATACATACATAATAGTCATTTTACTAAAATACATACATACGTACACAAATCACGCCTGTATCCCTTGCAGGGTAGGCAGAGCGTAAGAGGCCGGTAAAACGGTCACTTACGCCGCGTCTGACAAAAGTTTGAGGGTAATTTCAGAAGACTATGTATTACCATAGTGACAGGTTGTCAGCCGGTCGCTTAATGTTGTAATACACATGAAACCCTAGGGTCCTTTAGTCGCCTCTTACGACACACACACCCATGCTGTTCTAAGCCGGCATCACAGGGCCAATTTTACTAAAATAACTAATTTTAAAATAAAATTATTCTAGTAATTTAAAGTTATATAGTACCTTTCTTTATTTTATTCATTATCAATATCACGAGCGCATGCCACGTGTATAAGTATTACAAGGATTTTTTGGTGCACTCTACATTCACTGCAGGTCGTATCAATACAATCCTTATCATATCCGGCTTGCGAATAGTCTGCTATAATTAAATTCTGAGCCTTTTAGTCTTATCTATATTATCAATATCTGGTGCCCGCGAACTTCGTTTTGCTTAAATCATCCATCATTTATCAGCTATATACTTATAGGACGCCTACTGGTGACTACTGGTACCCTTAAGACTTTTGAGAACCATAAAATAATATTAGCTAATATTAAATTGTTGGTAGGTAGGTTCAGCCAACCTGCCTTTTAGGGGTACCTATGTTTTTTTAAGCTTATAACCTGGTCGGTGAATTTCTTAACATTCTGGTACAATTCGTATCAAAATCCGTTCGGTCGTTTTTGCGTGCTGCTTCCACATCTACACATCCAAACAGAGAATCAGACAAACGGACAAAAAAAAATTGCACAAACGTGTTTTGTTATTAATTTTAAGTAACACAAAACAATTTTTTTTTCGGATATCTTGTATGTACATACTTTTGATCCTCTTTAGCTTTATCATATGTATATAGATATAGGTAGATTATCAAATTATCAGAAAAAAAATTACTCACGTTTTTTAAGTCTATTTCCCTAGGCGCCACTACTGGGCAGCTCACATTTTGCACCACAGATTTTACCTTAAAGATGCATAGAGCTAATATCACACTGAAAACCAACATCCTTACGGCTGATTTGAATAACTTCTAAACAATTTAGTGCAGTATCGCTCTACGGATGCTACTCATCAACTGAGAAGCGTCGTAAAAGATACGTCCTTTATAGACTTGATTGTTTTTGCTAGTGGTCTTCCATTTTGTAGGCTGAAGAATACGTTAAGTTCCGTATTGGTTCTATAACGAACTTATGTCCTTATTAACTTTCGGAGGGGTAGCAATTCGCCAGCGTAAAAATGGCGTAATGCCAAACTGTAATGCAGAAAATCTAGGTAAATGTCAAATAATATAGGTAAATCATATTTGAACTACCTAGACTTTTAGGTAACGTTGTTCATGTGGAAAGTGGTAGTCCTCAATTATCAGAAACGATCTTAAATTTTGTGGTTCACAAGTCTAACGCACGACGCTGCGTATTTTTGGCGATTCCGTCGCGCATGCGTCTATCAGATGCAGAGAAATTTTTAATTCTAAGTTGTTGACGCAGGAACTTGAGATGTAGACATGTGTCGTTGTCATACCTTATTAGGGTAGATGCAGTATACCTATCTCTTTTGTACCAGCGTCTATCAATTTTTGGATACATAATATACGTAGTGAAAACTCATCATCATTCTTCTTGCCTTATCCCGTTCTCTGTCGGGGTCGGCTACGTAACCTAGGGGATTTGACGTGGAACCAAGTTTTTACACAGAGCGACTGCCATCTGACCTCTTCTGCAACCTGAAGACTAACCTGGCCCGAATCCTAGGTTAAGTCACATTCAGATATCATCTGAATTCAAATTTTATTTGAATGTGGGTTTCATCACGATGTTTTTCCTTCACCGTAAGAGCAGTCGGTAAATAAATGTGTAAAAACACATTGGTACATGGCGGGGATCGAACTGGGGTCTCACGATTGTAAGACCCGTGCCGTGTCCTAACCACTTGGCCACCGGTGCTCCTTAAAAACTCGTAGTAAATAGATAATTTTATAGTAGTTAATACTACAGACAGGTAAGGTTTTTCTACTAATTCTTTTATAACGAGGTCACAAACTATATCAATGGACTGAATGATTATTGTGTACTCGTATTTCTTGCTCGTTAACCATCTTTCTATTGGTTTCAATCGGATATCCTCAGTTTTTCATCTAGTACAAAAAATATGGCGTAAGTAGTGTTTTTGTTGAGATACGCAATACTATTCAATCGTTACAAATAAAATATTCTAGAGACCTTCGGTTGTACTTAGAACTTATTTTTAGACTATTGTACTCTATTGCCGTGTGATGCTGGCTTCGAATAGTCGTGTGATGCCGGCTTCGAGTAGCATCGCCCCATTTTTCCCGGGGGTGTCGTAAGAGGCGACTAAGTAACTCGAGAGTTTCATGTGTATTACAACTTTAGACGACAGGCTGATAGCCTATCACTATAGTGATACACAAAGCATCTTAAAAAGCCCATAATATTTGTCAGACGTGGCGATGGCGGCCGTATTTTATGGCTGTCAACGCTCTGCCTACCCCGCAAGGGATAAAGGCGTGATATGTGTATGTGTACTCTATCATAGCTAAGACCCACGCTGATTTGTAACAGGCCCAGGATTTGCTACCTATATCCTAATCCTAAAATTGTCATACCTAGGAACCTTCGAGTTTTTCAGTCATCTCATACGACACCCAAGGGAAGGTTATGGGGTGATGCTATTCTAAGCCTACATCTCACGTCTAAACTATAAGGTGTAAAAATATTAGCTGCCAATATTTTAAGTGGTAAAAAAATTTCCCCAAGAAACATACATAGGTCGAAATATGGGAAATCTTTTTGGACTTCCCATACACATTGACTTGGTCGGTCGGTAATTTTGTATGAGAGGTCCAAAACTGTTCATATTTTGACCTATGTTCCTTGGGGAAAGTTGTTCAGTTTCATTACCTGGTTCTTCGTTTAAAATATTTGCAGCAATTTTTTTTTACAATAGATGATTGATGACAACCAAGATAGAAAATTTTTGACGTCATATCTACATAATAAAATAACCTATTTAATAGTCTTCTTGAATTCTTTCTATACGCAAATGAGTCATTCCATTTTTTCGGAAGTCTTCTCAAAAACACAGCACTATATTTCATGATCAAAGAAAGTTTTTTTCTTAACCCAAACTGTGAATTAGGAAAGTGATAGGCACCGTTATCAAATTCTATCTCGGTGAGATATTTGACCGCTTACGATAAAAGATAAAATCCTAGAAATCTTTGATGCACAATGTAGGCTCAGAAATATTATCATTTGTGAGGAATATAAGCAGTAAATATACATTTGTAAATAATATGCGGAGTTGTGAGTTTTTGAAAGTTTTAGTGATATTTTGCAGTTTTGAGTTTAGTTGTGCACAAGTTTTACAATTTGGACAATGTAATGACGTAGTCACAATGAAATACTTCGATATAGAAAAGGTAAAAGATAGTAATATCATACATACATACATACATATATCACGCCTTTATCCCTTACGGGGTAGGCAGAGCGTTAACAGCAGTTAAAATACGGTCGCTACCGCCTCGTCTGACAAATATAGAGGGCCGTTTCAAATAATTTGTGTAATGTGTATCACTATAGTGACAGGTTGTCAGCCTGTCGCCTAAAAGTTGTAATACATCTGAAACTCTCAAGTCCCTCAGTCGCCTCTTACGACACCCACGGGTAGAAAATGGGGTGATGCTATTCTAAGCCGGCATCACACGGAAATAAATTATTATTATAATAAATTAGATAGTAATAAATTACCTGTGAAGAGTGTTCTTCGCCGAAAATATTGTGTTGCGTTAATAAATTGTGTTGAAATGATCTGCACTATGTCATCGAAATAATTACATACATATATCACGCCTTTATCCCTTGCGGGGTAGGCAGAGCGTTAACAGCCGTAAGAGTACGGTCGCTATCGCTACGTCTGACATTTTTGAGTATTGTTTTCTAAGGTTGTTTCAGAAAACATGTGTATCACTATAGTGACAGGTAATCCAGCCTGTCGCCTAAAAATTGTAATACACCAATACTCTAGAGTCCCTTAGTCGCCTCTTACGACACCCACGGGAAGGATGTGGGGTGATGCTATTCTAAGCCGGCATCACACGGCAAAACATCATCACATCATCACATCGAGATAATGTATGGTACAAAAAATTCACGTTTTATGTAGGTATCTGAAATGAACTTCAATATTTGGTCAGATGATAGCGACCGTATTTTTACGGCTGTTAACGCTGTGCTTATCCCGCAAGGGATACAGACTGTAAAAAATCTTCTGCAAATATTTTTAAGCGTGAACCAGTCCATGAAACTGAACAAATTCCCCCAAGGAACATACTATTATTGTAATAACAATTATTGTAATAAACATGTAATATTATTAGGCTAATAGTGATAGATCTCATTAGTTTTAAGCAAATGATTTTCCCTATATGTATAGTGCTTAGGATAAGCTTTCCTGTTAAACTATATAAATAAATTTGATTAAATAAATAAATACTCGTAGGTCGAAATATGAAAAGAATTATACCAACCTACCAAGTCAATTTGTATGGAGGGTAAATTTTCTCATATTATTTCGATCTATGCTTCTTGGGGAAAGTTGTTCAGTTTAATGGGCTGATTTGATTTGACTATGCAATAAAGAACTTGAACTTGATCCCTTAAAATATTTGAAGCTAATACTTTTACTATAGGTAGGTACGTATCATGTCAGAAATGTGTTATGTCAGAAAAAGTCTTCTAACATACCTATATGCTTATTACAGTTTCTGGGAAAGTGGTATGAAATCGAGCGTTTCCCTACTTGGTATGAAGAAGATGGCAACTGTGCTTATAAGTTCATCAACCAGTGTGGGAGAAGGATAGAGATACACCACGGCTTTGTGAGAGACAGAGTCCAGTATATCCTTCATGTGAACAGCACCTACAATCCTGGAGATGAAGCTGTGTTTGAAGTAAATAAAAGTAATATTGGTAAGATTTGGATAGTTTGATTTTGATTCTAGTCTAAGCCTAATTTCAGGCCTGAAAAACTATGAAACAGAGATGCTATTAAGTACTTGGGTGAAAAAGGCTATCAACTATACAGGGTGTAAAAATTATCTGCAAACATTGTAAGGCGTGAATCAGCCCATGAAACTGAACAACTTTCCCCAAGGAACATAGGTTGAAATATGAAAAAAAAAAATTTGGACCTCACATACAAAATTACCGACCGACCAAGTCAATTTATAATAATATGGGAGGCCCAAAAATTTTTTTCATATTTCAGCCTACGTTTCCTGGGGAAAGTTGAGCTGATTTCCCCCTTAAAATGTTTGCAGCTAATATTTTTACACCTTATAATTGCATCCACTAGCTTTGGAGATATAATGTCATATCGATGATACCTATACTGTCTATACTGGCAATCTTACAAGACGCAATGGCGGAACATGGCAAGTTGCTTTGTATGGCGCTGGACTCCGATATAGCGGGAAGACCAAGCGACTTCTCTACAAAGTCTTGAGGTTAAAGTTGAGGTTGCCTGCATTACGGATGCGTAGCAACGGACGTGGAATGTGATTCAGTTCCATTTAATTTGTCAGATCAGAAGATAGAAGGCTTAATTACGGGCGGAATTTACTTGGATTTTTTATCTTTACGTGCCGAATATATTTTCGAAGTGCATTCAGAATATATCTATGTCTGCCACTGTTGTAGATCGGATTACTGATGATAATGACATTTAATCTTTTTCTAGAATCTATTATCAGCCTAACAACAAGAAAATAAATTTCATCATGCGTAGCCGTGTGGTGCCGGCTTCAAAGAGAATCACCCCATTACTACGGCGGATCGCACACTTGACGCACAACGGAGCGCAAAAATATCGCAGCGGTATGTCAGATACATACTAGAAACGTTACTCCCCTTACTTAAACCGCAATCGACGGGCGACAATGCGACAGCACTGCGTCGACAGCGGTTGAGCGGATTTAGTATGGGGATTGACATTTCTAGTATGGAACTGATAGAACGCTGCGATGTTTTAGAGCTCCGTCGTGCGTCAAGTGTGCTATCCGCCTACCAGTGGATGTCGTAAAAGGCGACTAAGGGATGAATCCATGGAACGGGCAACAGCGTTCTATGTATATCTATTCTATAATATCTTTCACTGTGCTCGCCAATCCGCCTGTCAAACGTGGTGAGTATGGCAATATCCTCCAATTTGGGGTAGGCCCATGTCCAGCAGTAAACTGTTATGGCTGTGAAAGAAGAAAAATACGTATTGACCAAAAAATTTAAAAAAGAAAACTAAAGACAGTCTCTCTGCAAATCCAAATCTACGAGTAGGTTAGTCGTTTAATTTGCCGACTTAAATCAAAACAAAATCTCAATCTAATTTATTACATATTTTTAGATTGTTATCAATATTGAAACAGCTTCCAATGGACTACTGCAGCGAATCTACAAGACCATAGGTCTCATGACTGTTTCGACTACTGTGAATTTATTTGGATTTACCTCACTCATAGTGCCATATTATTCTCATAAATGGGAATATGAAATCGAAAAATAAACAAGCGTCGACCGGGAACTCGGGATGCGTGGGATCTGTCTGGCCCACTGCTCTACCACTGAGCTATCGACGGACCGGCATCAATTTCTCGATCTTGATGCTAGTCTTGAAGCGACGATCTTAGCGACATCTAGTAGTACTTTAATGCTTCTAAATCTTTCGATTACATACATACATACATATCACGCCTCTATCCCTCGCGGGGTAAGCAGACCGCTAACGACCGTAAAATACGGTCGCCATATCGTCACGTCTGACAAATATTGAGGGCCGTTTCAGATGATTTGTGCATAACTGTAGTGACAGGTTGTCAGCCTGTTGCCTAACGTTGTATACACATTTAACCCTGAAGTCCCCCTTAATCGCTTCTTACGACACCCACGGGAAAGAAATGGGGTGATGCTATCCTAAGCCGGCATCACAAGGCTTTCTTTCTTATTTTCATTTAAGAGAATTGTGTATGATTTCATATTAATTAAATTTAAATAATTTTTACAGATCCAGTGGGAGTTCCTTTATCAATAATCACAACTGACTACAGCAACTACGCTATTGTATATGGTTGTAAGAACAGGCCCCTTTTGGGCATCCATGTCAGATATAGTAAGTAGTTTTCTTCTCCTTTGGCGGATCGCACACTTAACGCACGACGGAGCGCTAAAATATCGCAGTCGTCGGTCAAATCCATACTAGAAATGTAAATCCCCATGCTAAAACCGCACTCGATGGATGAGCCTGCGATAGCGCTGCGTCGCCAGCAGCGGTTGAGGGGTTTTAATATTTTATTTTTATTTATTTATTTTATTTTATTTTATTTGGGAAGTTTACAGCATTCTTTACAAGGTAAATAATAGAATGAACATGTATATGCCAATTACAAGCTACCACAGATATATTTTACACTCCATATGTAAAAAAAAACTAATCACTTCGATATTAAGTTTGTTTCCTTGCTCAACATTTTTTAAATAGTATTGGTGCTACAGCAAAATAGATCAAACCGAGCGTCATTATTTAACTTATTAATTGATTTGACGACCAATGTGGCGCAGTGGTAGTGCGACTGCCTTAGACGCAGAAGGTTCCGAGTTCGATTCTCGGTGGGTCACTCACAAAGTATTTTCACTTTGTGAATTTGTTCCCAATCCGGTTAGGACATTGCGGGCTGAACCACCCGATTGTCCGTAAGTAAGATGGTTCCGTGTTTCGGATGGCACGTTAAGCCGTAGGTCCCGGTTGCTGTCTATGATCACTTAGACGGCGGTCGTTACACAACCATGTCAGAAGCCTGCTACTTGTAGAAGGCGGTTGAAAAATTCTGACACTAGGGCTCATCAGGTCGTTGGACGACTCGGTGTCCCACACGAAAAGAAGAAGAAATTGATTTGAGCGTTCTAGGTAAAAAGCTGTTATTCCTATAGTTGGTATCAGGATTGACATTCCTAGTATGGATCTGACAGACCGCTGCGATGTTTTACCGCTCCGTCGTGCGTTAAGCGTGCGAAACACCATTTTTGGGTAAATGTCTAATGATTTGTGAGAAACCATACATAAAAGTTGATTTGATTAACACTGTTTTGAAATTGGTAAACAAAAGTAATTCTACGTACGATAATATGTGAAAATAGCCAATCCAAATGTGTAGATAATTCCTAAAATAATGTCTGCTAATCTCTCATATCTTGTTTGATAATCCTGCTTCTAGAAGAATAAAAATGCTATAAAAATAAATTAAGTTTTAAATAACCAAGCTCTAAATTCAGACACTAGGGTTCATCGGGTCGTTGGATGGCTCGGTGTCTCACACGAAAAGAAGGAAAAGACCAAGCTATAAAAATAAAAACAAATCGAATAGGCGATAACAATGTTTCATGTACCTAATGATTCATTCATACATACATACATATATCACGCCTCTATACCGAGCGCTAACGGCCGTAAAAATACGGTCACTATCGCCACGTCTGGCAAATATTGAGGGCCGTTTGAGATAACAGGTTGTCAGCCTGTCGCCTAAAAATTTTAATACACATGAGACCCTCGAGTCCCTTAGTCGCCTCATACGACATCCACGGGAAAGGAATGGGGTGATGCTATTTTAATGCTAGATGTTTGTAACTAGACAATTTTTTTATATAATTATCTTAAATCATAATATTTATTATTAAACTCTCGCTTGCGCTGTGATCACCCCATTTCTTTCCCGTGGGTGTCGTAAGAAGCGACTGAGGGACTCGAGGGACTTAAGAGTATCATTCAGGCTGGTTTCAGAGCGACGCGTCTCGGCAGCGCTGCCCAGCCGCGCGCGCCTCGCATTACACTAGATTGTATGTAGCGTTTCATAGTGACGCGTCTTGGGCCGCGTCTCGGCCGCGCCGCGGTCGGATCTCCTTCGATTGCCAGTAGCGTCGACTTGCAATCTTTTAAGACGTCGTTGTTGCACTCTTTTCCATATAACGTATATAGCTAATATAGTGATTACGTTTGCTGGCATAATGATTCTCTGCACTCGACCGTACACCACAACGAAGCGCGCGCGTCTGAATGTCGTTTCACAGCGAACGCGCTGCGCAGGCGCGCGCCCGAGCCGCGCGCGCCTGGGCAGCGCTGCTAAGAGGCGCCGCTCTGAAACCAGCCTCACAGACATGGCGCGCGCGAAATGCGTTTTTCAAATTTTATGTGCTGTCTCGACGCCCGCGCGGCAAGCACCCTAATGTGCGATAGGGACAGGTAGCAGGCTTCCTGAGAAATCGCCTCGAAAAGAGAGTAAAATCGGGGTGCGGGCGTTAACGTTTCCGTACCCCTAAATTTTAACTAAATTCTATAATTTTGGTCTTGATCGCTTAGGTATGAACTAAACTAGGTTTATACGTTTCGTTTTTGACCAAATTTTGTACGGTGTTGTAAGAAAACTCACTCAAACATGAAGATTTTTCAGTATCAAAAAACTTTTGTGCGTCATTATTTCTGAAACTATAATATATATCAAAAAAATAAAAACTTATAAACCTAGTTTTTGTGAATTTAAGTAAAATACCTAAAAATCAAAACAATTGGTTACCGGTAAGTATGATAAAAACGTTAACGCTTTTTGTATGAAAATTTCCAGCTGCACGACCCTCTTAAGTATATTGCAATTTTAGGCGACAGGCTGACGACCTGTCACTATAGTGATACACCACTTATCTAAAACGACCCTCAAATATTGTCAAACGTGGCGATAACCACCATAATTTTACGGCCGTTAACGCTCTACCTTCCCGCGAGGGATAAAGGCGTGATTTGTTTATATATATGTATGTAATTCTCCCTTTTACGCAGTTTCAGCTTGGATTCTATCAAGACAACCAGAGATTGCGGAAGAGACTTTAGAAAGAGCTCATCAGGAACTAAACTCTATACCCTACGCAAATGTTGCGTATTTGGAAACAGTGCCTCAGTCAGAAGAAAATTGTACGTACAGCTGGACAGCTCATGTTGACGCTGAAGTGAGTTCTGGAAATGATAGATTAATTTGAAAATAATATGCTCAATATACTAAAAGTCAAACATATAAAAAACGTTTTTTTAGCGTTAAAAAATAGGTACCTATCTTAATCAATAACTACATAGTATAAAAATTAAGTCGCTTCTTATATTTTTATGGATAGTGATACAAGAGGAAAGTTTCAAATGTACATATTCATACGTCCATCCAAACATTTATTTTAACAGAAATATTATACTTAAGGAGCGAACTGTTAGTACTATAATATACTAGGGGGTAGAACTCGGTTTTAAAAACCATCCAGTGGCAATCCACAGGAACATTTTAACGGGATAAAAACTATTCTATGTGTTAGTCCAGTTTACCCTCGACGAATGTGCCAAATTTCATGAAAATTGGTTCTGTATTTTTTGCGTGAAAGAGTGACTACATAGAAACTTTCGCATTTATAATATTAGGTCGACGATTGGACGAAATCCTATGACTATTATTCACAAAAAGTAAAATTACCAAGTAGGTATTTGAACAGACTTCTGATGCCCCTAAATAGGTACTGGGTATCGAAAACTGGTAGGTTCAACAGAAATGTCCTCGAAGTATTTAGGATTACATTTACTGCGATCTTCCTGCACGAGCTTGGTTGAGTCCACTCCGATCTGCTGCAGCGGTTTAATGGCTAACTCCTTGGAAACGACGTTCAGGGTTGGGGTTCTTGAAAGGATCCAGACGTACACTGAAAAAGCATCATGATTTGAGAACACTGCTAACGTATGCGTCTGTCAGATCCATACTAGAAACGTCAACCCCCATACTAAAACTCTCGACGCAGCAGGTCCCAACGCACAACCGCTGTTCACGCAGCGCTAGCGCAGCGTTGTGTGTTAGATCGAGCGGTTTTAGTTTGGGGATTGACGTTTCTAGTACGGATCTGACAGACGCTTACGTTAGAACAGCGTTATTTTAGCGCTGAAGTGTGAAAGAGGCCTACATGCTCTACAGTCACTTGCATATAACGATGATCTCTCCGACCGATTTCGGCCATGGCGACCACTTCGACTCCTAATCAGATCGGCGCTGACTGGCATAATACAGGGTGTAAGAGACGGTGTAACGAAAACTTTGCAGGCGTGATCAGACCATGAAACTGAACAATTTTTCTATGGCAAACGTAAAAAAAAATCGATCTTCTATACAAAATTCACGATTAGCTGACTGACTTTGTAGGGGACTCAAAAAAAATTTTTTCGTTTTCCTACATAGAAAAAGTTATTCAGTTTCATGGTCTGATCGCGTCTGCAAAGTTTTCGTTACACCATCTCTTACACCCTGTAATAACTTTGATGACAAAGAGCCTTTTCAGTCAAAATTGATACTTACTAAAATGTTTGTTTATAAGCGGGCTGTATTGACAAGTGTAAACTGTTGCATAGTAGTTGTTGTTGGTTGCTAAGACATGAAAATTGTACTTCCTCGTTTTCACTGTAAAAAATAAGGCAAATTTTACATACTTTATAATATATTAAAAAAAAATTAGGCATGCACAGCCAAAAATAGCATCTTGAAGCAGATGTTATGACCCACTAGAGGGCGCTCACGGCTCTACCAGCATGGAGGTCAGTTTTAAGGGTGCAGGCATTAAAAAAAACAACCAAAAAAGTTCAACAGGAAAAATGTAGCAAATATTTGGTGTCAATTGACGTGTAGAGCGCTGACGTCGTCAGAGAGCGGGATGTAAATATGAAATTTTCTTAAATGTAACAAGGACAGATATATTGTCAAGCAGAATCATTTGTTTTGACACCAAATATTTGCTGCATTTTTTTGTTGAACTTTTTCGGTTCAACTTTTTTTGACGCGCAATGCCTGCACCCGCTTATAATCCCATAGCATCCCACAGGAAAATTTTTGCGGGATAACAACTGTCCTATGTGTTAATCCCAGTTACCCTCTGTCTGTGTGCCAGAGTTCATGAAAAAAGTGAAGGAGTAACAAACAAACATACAAACTTTCGCAATTATAATATTAGTACTTAAATTATTAGTATTAACAGGATTATCACCACGACTATGTTTGTTTTTACCTCGATATTTCGAAGCGGTTACACGCTCCACGGTCACGAGCAATTTAAATGTTGTGAACAACCGCGAAAATCTCAAAACATATAATATTAGTAGGGTGAGTTTATGTGACTATCGCTATTCATATTATCATAAATCTGCAAATTGCTATAACATTTATGTATTACTTACATCTTCTGGGAGCATTTTCAAAAACAAATGTGACGTCTAATTCAGAAGCCTTCTCAATATCTGTTGGTATTTCTATCTTTCCAATACTGTATCTGTGGAAGAGCCCTCTATCAACCCTGGACTGGTTGAAGTAGATCCCTGTGGGTTTTGTAATAAGGTCGATAGTTGCACAGTTGTTCAGGGACTGGCCATCACTGGAGTAATGATATGCTTGATACCATTTTCCGTAGAACTAAAAATATTATATTTTTATTTAATATTCAATGAAGCTGACAACCTGTCACTATAGTGATACACATGTTTTCTGAAACAACCTTGGAAAACAATCCTCAAAAATGCCACATGTGGTGATAGCGCCCGTATTCTTACGGCCGTTAACGCTCTGCCTACCCCGCAAGGGATAAAAGCGAGATATATGTATGTATGTATGTATTCATTCAATAATGCTAAAAGTAAAAAATATACCCTATATACTACAAATATGATATTTTATATAAATATAAAATATATATGTGGGCTGATGACGATGAAAAAAATAAACTTACTTCTGCCAATCTAAAGTCTTCTTGAAGTTTCACATTTTCTGGACATTTACCAGGCAAAGTAAAATATCCATACACTTGATAGACACTTAACAAAAATAATAAAAGTTTGAACATTTTCAAATATTTAAATAAAATTAATTGTGAGTGAGTGATCAACACACTGAACACTGAAGTCAAGCGATTGGAATAGGTATTATCATGACATGTTTTGTTGTTAAATACAGAGATCAAAAGTTATCACCACTGTCTGTTATTTACAAATATGTTTTTTACTTCCAAGAAATTAAAGATGGTCAACTATCAACAAAGAAAAAGTTAAAGTATAGTAAATAAAACTTTTTCTCGTCCATTTTTCCTCAATAAAAATTTATACGTACATTGTTGGACTGCAGGATATTGAAGGAATTTTTTCTAGATAAAAGTTTGAATGTAAGAAAGGCTGTCTGAAATTGTTAATTTGTTTAAATTTTTAATGAGTCTTTATGTTCATTGTGGCAATATTTGTCAATATGTTAATAATACGAGAAAAATCCTATATACCGTAAAATACCATTATGGAAGAGTGAAATCCCCTAACACAAGCATTTTAGTTGCTGAAAAGGGGACTTCACACCCGGAAATGTATCTACATATGAATAGAAGTAAGGTTTTCAGGAGATTCTTCATTAAAACTCAATAATTAAGAGATCGTATATGTGTATTGCACGTAAGACAAGTAGCAAGCAGGCAGGGGCGAGAGGGGTCCAAAAGTCATACATGATAACATCTGACGTTAGTAAGCGCCTATATCAAAGGTAATAGCAATCAAGCAATTAGTCTGATAAGTTAGTGTAGACGGAACAGGAACATGCCCCCCGACGTTGAAAACGTCAGGTTTCAACCAGATACTCCAGCTCCAGCAGCATCATCATCAGCAGCGACAGGCAGCGGACATATCTTCGCAAACGACCTTCGTACGATGCCGGTAGCGGTTTTCACATCGGCTACTCGACTGATTCCATCTGAACCAGGAATAAGCGCCACGATTCGCCCCATCTTCCACTTCAGAGGAGGCAGGTTTTCCTCTTTAAGAAGGACGAGAGTATTCAGCTGCAGAGGTTCGTTGGAAGTCCTCCACTTCGTCCTCAGCTGCAGCTCGGAAATGTATTCAGCACTCCAACGCCTCCAGAAGTGTTGTTTGAGCTGTTCAATCCTCTGGAAACGGGTCAACTGATCATAGGAGCGGTCCTGAAGGTCCTTAGTAGGCAGAGCAGTGATAGGTCGGCCGATAAGGAAGTGTCCGGGAGTGAGGGGTGTCAAGTCCTCTGGATTCGACGACAGTGGCGTAAGTGGCCTTGAGTTGAGGATGCCTTCAATCTTCACTAAGGTTGTATTAAATTCCTCGTAAGTTAGTCTACAATTTCCCAACACTCTCTGCAAATGGTACTTGGTCGACTTAACACCAGCCTCCCAGAGACCACCAAAGTGCGGGCTGTACGCAGGAATAAAGTGGAAATTGATTCCTTCATTGGCCGCCCCCTCGGATAAAGAGTTACAGCTCGCCTTCAAAAATTGAGAAAGCTCATTCGACGCGCCCACAAATGAGGTACCGTTATCGGAGTACATATCGGTTGGTTTTCCTCTACGGTTCGTGAATCTTTCGAGAGCAAGCAAGAACGTCTGACTGGTCAGATCGCCGACCAATTCTAAATGTATAGCCTTGGTACTGAAACAGATGAATATGGCGATATATACTTTTACCATTCTACATCCACGGCCTTGGCGACTGGCACAAGTCATAGGTCCCGCATAATCACAACCAACAGTCTGGAAGACTCCAGGTACTATGCGCTCTTTGGGTAGATTACCCATCAAAGGAGCAACGATATTGCCCTTGATACGAGTGCATTTGACGCATTGACGAAAACAAGCTTTTGCTAATAAGCGACCACCAATGGGCCAAAAAGTTTCGCGGATCGTGTACAACAACAACTGAGGTCCCGCGTGTAACAATCTGAAATGCTCATGGCGGAAGAGTAATTTTGTAAATTTATGTGTGGACTGTATCAAGATAGGGTGTTTTTTATTAAAGGGATAGTCTGAATTTGTCAGACGTCCATAAACGCGCATTATACCATCCTCATCTAGAAAGGGATTGAACTTTAACAAAGGACTCTTTTTGGGTAAACTTTGTTTCTGTTCTAGCAAGGCGTACTCTGGGAAGGATTCGCGTTGTGAAGTTACGATAATCAAGTTCAAGGCTTTACGCAGTTCAATCTCACTCAAAAAAGGAGTTTTTTTTTTTTTATTTTATTTTATGTTGCATGTATGAGTTGCATGTGGTTGTTTCCTGCAACTTGCAACGAAACGTAGCATGTAAGCAACAGCACGTTTAAGCCTTAAGAGATTGGAGAACCGATCAAAATCAATAAAAGTCTGTAATGGTGGGTCAGTTTTAGTGAGTAAAGACACTACTACTTCATTGCGCACTTCAGGCAGACTCGTTTCGGCGACTATGTTAGGAGGCCATGAAGCTTCACCTCGGTGTAAGAAATCTGGACCAGACCAGTAAAGCGACTGTGATTGCATGGAGTCAATAGGCACGCCCCGGGACACTAGGTCAGCAGGATTTTCCTGAGTAGGTACGTGTCTCCATTGACAATCGGCAGTCGTTTCCATGATCTCTCCCACCCGATTGCGGACGAACGTTTGCAATCTACTAGGTAGCATCTTCAACCACCCTAGAACGATTGTGGAATCTGACCAAAATGTAGCTCGCTTGACAGGAATGCGAAGAGACTTGAGCGCCCTATCATAAAGTCGAGCGCCTGTCAGAGCAGCACACAGTTCAAGACGCGGTAAAGTAACCGGTTTTAAAGGCGCTACGCGGCTTTTAGCCATCAATAGACGCACGGCAATCTCGCCGTTTTCATTTGAACTGAGTACATATAGGCACGCGCCATACGCTCTCTCGGACGAATCAGTAAAAATGTGAAATTCTAAATTGCAATATGAATCGCAAACCACGATCCGAGGAATACGCAAATCATTTAGACGGGGCAGATTAGAGATCACATCACACCATTCCTGTACAATATCTGCTGGTAACTGATCGTCCCATGATAGCTTGAGCAACCAAAGTCTTTGCATTAGAATTTTCAGACGAATAACACACGGAGACAAAAGTCCTAGTGGGTCAAATATCTGAGATATTACAGACAGCACGTCTCGTTTTGTGTTTTTCGTGGCAATATTAGTGCCAACCGGAAAACAAAGTTCGTCTGAATTGGTTACCCAGCCTAAGCCGAGAACTTTACTAGGTTCGTTACCACCAATATTTAAATCAACAGAAGGTTGTGAGGACTCCGATACCAGCTGCACCTCGTTCGACTTCCATTTACGTAAATTCATACGTGCCGAGCTCAGCTCGGTACATAAACGGTCACGAATACTCTTGGCTTCATCTAATTCGTCACATCCTGTCAGCAAGTCATCGACGTAAAAGTCGTGTATGATGATTTCAGATAAGTCCTTATCCTTGCAATCCACACCCAACTGTTTGAGACACCGTGTAGCCAGGAACGGTGCGCTGGCCATACCATAAGTCACGGTGTTAAGTTGAAATATTTTCACAGTTTCTGAGGGGTCAGGACGCCAATATATCTGCTGGAGATGTCGATCAGAAGGATGAACAACTATAGTTCTATACATTTTCTCGACGTCTGCAGAAAGGACATATTTATAAAACCGAAATCTCGTAAGGATCGATAAAAGATCGTCTTGCACCGTTGGTCCAACCATTTGGATATCGTTAAATGAGATACCGGAAGTAGTACGGGCGCTGCAATTAAATACCACACGTAATTTAGTAGTGATACTACTTTCCCGTAGCACACCGAGATGCGGTATAAAATAAGCAATCAAATCTATTTGTTGCTGAGTCAGCTCCGACATATGGCCTAAACTTTCATATTCAGCCATAAAGTCTCGGTATAATTGTCCAAATGTACCAGTAAGACGACGCTCTGTCGAATTAAAACAGCGTTTGGCTCTCAGACTAGAATCACCCAAGACAAGGGGGTCTTCCTTCAATGGAATTTTCACACAAAAACTACCATCGTCAAGTCGGGTCGTGTTTTTAATAAAATGTTGTTCACACATCTTTTCCTCACTCGAATAGGTGGATGATTTGGGGCTAACTTCCTCAAGTTGCCAAAAACGCGATAGTTGCGCTTGAATATCATCGACCTTAGTGAAATTACACTTAATAGAGAAATCCGAGGTACCTATGCCCGTAGGGGTTGGGCTGACAGCGATCCACCCGAGATGGGTTTCACGAAGAATGGGATTTCCCACGCCAAGACTGATCTGTTGTGCCTGAGCAAACGCAATATCCCAAAAATATTGTGCACCGATCAGTAGATCTATAGGTGCCGGCGTGAAAAAGTTGGGATCGGCTAAACAAATATCAGTCGGCATGTTAATACCCGATAAGTCTATAAGACTAGATGGCACGTCATCAGTGAGAGAGGGCAAAACAAAACATTGCATTTTTGCCGAGTAATTACCATTAACAGAGCGCATAGGTACGAGGCACATTTTATTAATCTGAGAGGTAACATTGTTTATACCTATCACCGTCTTATTAATCGGAGTGTATGGCAAGTTAAGTATGTTGTACATCCTTTCAGATAAAATGCACGAAGTACTTGCGGAATCAAGCGCAACGCGTGCGATATGCTCGCAATTATTGGAATCGTATACTTTAACTAATGCGGTAGCTAAAAGTCCCTCATTGTGTACGAGATCGGACATAGGAATATTAGCCGACAAAGTTATGTTGTTCTGATCACTATGGGAATGCGGCGGGGTGCGGGCGCGGGAAGGCTGCGCGGGAGCGGAAGGAAGCCGACCTTGATTTTCCGATGCAATTTCAATAGGCTCAGTACAAATTACGATGTGGTGCCGACGCCTACATCGCTTGCAACCCGCTTTGTTCTTGTTGCATCGGTTAGCATAGTGAGAAGAAGATTGTAAACAACAATAACAAATTTTAAAATTCGGCAGTAATTTGATACGTTCTTCGACGCTCAGTGCTAAAAACGCAGGACAAGTGCTCAAACTGTGTTGATTATTTTTGCACATAGGACAAGACTTTGCGGTAGAACTCGTACTAGATGAACTAGCATTCATAAGCGAGTTATTTTGTAACGCAACAAAAACTTTTGATCTAGCCTGTGACTGTGTTTTGTGTGAGTGTGACTGAGTATAAAGTGATTTTACGTGTGATAACTCTAATGTTTCTAGAAAATCTGCGCGCTGTCTTATAAAAGTCATGAAAATCTCTAGAGTGATTTTAGTTTCCCTATTTAACTGACTTTTGTGTTCTTCCCATTTATGGAAAGTGATCGGATCGAGTTTTTGTGTTGCTAGGTAAATAAGAAGTGTGTCCCAGTTTTCCGTCGGCTCGCCTAACGCTAGCAGAGCACGTAAGTTTTTATTAAACTGATCTATCATGTTTTTTAGGGAAGATGAAGTTTCTTTTGTAATAGATTTAAGATTGAATAACGCGGCTACATGATTTTGAGTTAACAATCGAACGTTATCAAAGCGGTCCAATAATAATTTCCACGCAATGGAGTAATTTCTTGCACAGAAGTCTACCTTTTTAATTACCTCAGCGGCAGTGCCTTCTAGGGAAGCCCGTAAATAATGAAATTTGCTTATTTCGTCATAATCAGCGTTTTTGTGGATGAGACTGGTAAAAGTATCTCTAAACTCCAGCCAATTTTCATATGAACCTGAGAATTTAGGCAATTGTATTGTCGGCATTCTGATGCTTCTTTTTTGTCTGAAGGACTTTACCGTATGAGCACTACTGGCATCAGAATTAGAATCATCTTCGCATTTACGATATGAAGATATTATTTCCTTTGCTGTAGAAACTAACTTGTAGTACCTATTCTCGAAATCCACGCGCTCCTCATTAAGGCATTCCAGATTTTCAGAAACGGACTCTAATTGCGATTGAACTCCCTCAAATTGGTCAATTAAAATTTCAGTTTTTTCTAAACGCAGCTGTAACTCTCTTACCTCAGTAGTGGACAATGAATCACGGTTTAGCCCATCTAAAAATTTGGAAAAATTTGTTAAACGTAATTTTAAGGTTCCTCTGGAACGGTTTAACTCTTTTTCCACATTTTTCTCATCATCTTTGGTGTCCTCTTCATAAACCATATTGATAGGAGGTGAAAGTCAACCTGGAATTTTACAAAATAGCCTGACTAATAACAATGCAAGGGAAGTTATGCAAGTAAGTAAACAGCTCTGAATTTGCACTAATTGCTGTGAAATTAAAGGTAGTTAAAGGTAAAATATAATTTGTACACAATGAATATTGCTTTAATTACAATATAAAAATAAGTAAGACCTTCAAGTGTATTATTTTACAACAATAAATTGAAAATTACCTAGGCAAAAAGTGAGTGTAAAAAATTAAAATTTAGTTAGGTTTAACTAATAAGCGGTTAATTAAATTAGCTGAATTTAGCTAGAAATACTACAAAGAGTATACATAACCAATTTATTAAGAAAATAAAACCTAAATCTCACTGCAACGGTAATTTTAAGTTGTACATAGAATAAAGAAAATACAAATAGGTACTAACCTTTAAAAAAGGCCAATTAACACAATACTTATACCTTAATTAGAGTGTTGGGTGATAACTACACAAGATTAATGAGGATTTACATAAATAAAGTCCTTAATTTGGGCAAAAATCCTTGAGTCCTTGCCACAACCTTGACACCCGTAGAGGTCACTCCTAAAATCCTTATTTATCACTTCAATATTTCTTCTTAGCAATTATCAGCTGATCCACAATATCCGGCTCGAAGGACCATGAATAGAAGTAAGGTTTTCAGGAGATTCTTCATTAAAACTCAATAATTAAGAGATCGTATATGTGTATTGCACGTAAGACAAGTAGCAAGCAGGCAGGGGCGAGAGGGGTCCAAAAGTCATACATGATAACATCTGACGTTAGTAAGCGCCTATATCAAAGGTAATAGCAATCAAGCAATTAGTCTGATAAGTTAGTGTAGACGGAACAGGAACAACATAGAATTAAGAAAATGAAATAAATAATTTGTCAATTTTCATTTGATATGCAAAAAAAAAATGCGTAAAATGAAACACTGTTTGTTTCTGTTTATGTAACCTACTGACCTAAAGATATGTTCACAGAACTCAATTTACTAAATATCTTTAAGGTGTTAATTTCTTCTGAAAAATATATTTTTAATGCTCTTTTTGAGATTTTTTAAAATTAAAATATTTCAAACTAATCGAGTCATATGAGAATATAAGTACTAGACAATTGGTAGCATCAGTAGCAGCTTAAAAATTGAATCGAAAGTAACGCTTTTCATTGGCTTTCCTTCAAAAGCGTGCCTTAAGGTTCTATCTTATCATCACTTCTCTTTTGTCTGTACAAAGTTAAGTTCTTCTGTCTTATTATTGTCTTCTTCTCCGTTCTGCTCATCTTTATTATCAATATTTGCAGAGGAAATAGTCACCTAGGAATGTACTCTGTGGGCGATCTCTTTTTGCGCATCAACAAATCTGATGCCCCACAAATCTAAATATACCAAAGGATGTTAACCGTCACAGAAAACTGCAGAAGCAATTATTTTCAATATGTTACTGCTTTACGAGGGGTCTTACATTGGATAATTATCGCGTAGGTTGCGCGCGCGCATCATTCGTATATCCAGAGTCTGTGCGGTGACTTGTTTTCAACTGTCATTTGCTTTGAAGATGTTTTTGTTTATCATAAGTTGGTGTGTAGTGTGTGCGTTGGGGGCTGAGTTCACGTTACCTGGAGAGTGTCCACAAGTGAAGATTCAGGAAAATTTAGATCCAACAAAGGTACGTACACTTACTTTACTGATACATTCACAAAAAAAAATTTTGTGTATTACTTTGACATTTCCTTTAAAGACAGCTTATCCATATTTTTGTTCATCATATCGATTGCACATTTTAGCATGGTTCGTCATAATTGATTTCATTATTTACAAAGCTTTTTGATCATATCCATCTTTTTCTGCAGTTTTCAGGAGTATGGTACAACGTGGCCAGCTACGCTAGCGATGGCCGCGCCATATATGACTGCGCAAGCCTCGACTTCCAGGAAGACAACATGGGCTACACCTTGAGGGAAACCTACGTCGTGGAAGACCAGGGCAACAGGACGCAGAAGTCCTACTTCGCGCGGGTTGACCCTACCTTTGATGCAGGGAATAAAGCCCAGTTCATTGTCAGTCATGAAGATGGAGGTGAGCCATTTTATTTACCTACTTACCTCTCTATTTTCGTGTGGGACACCAAGTTGTCCAATGACCCGATGAACCAACTTATTTTATATCAATCAGCTGCATTTCGTCTTTTGAGTAACTACCAGTAGTTTGGTACTGCTGTTCATTAACCCAGTGTATGTTGATTCCTTCGATACATAATTTGAGCAGCTACTACTGTCAAAGTTGGGTACCTAAAGCGACACAGATAAGGATAAAATATCAGAGTGTGACAAGACATAGGTTGTAATATCAAAAAAAATATTAAATTTAAATCGTTTCAAAAGATTTAAAGGATCAGATAATCCAACATCTTTTAAGCATCTCCCCGATTGTAAAATATACGTTGATAAATACATTTTGACAACTTTTGACTTGCTATAGATAAAATTGAAAATAAACATAATATGATGAAGAATTTGTCATTTTGCCTTTAATTCAAATACGATAGAAATTGACAAGCCGAGTTTTAAAATAAATACTCTCTTATATCATGTTAAGATCGATCAATGATCATTCAGGCAAAACTAATTCTGCTTTCCAGACAAGGTCCTCCAGTTTCCGTTTTTCATCTTGTCCACTGACTACGACCACTACGCCATCGCCTACACCTGCAAGACCTTGAAGAAAAAGCAACGCACTCACTACGGTAAGGCAGTTCATTAGGCGGATCGCACACTTGACCCACGACCAAGCGCAAAAATATCGCACTGGTCTGTCAGATCAATACTAAAACCACCAATCCCCATATTAAAACCGCTTAACCCTGTCGACGCAACGCTATAGCAGCGTCGTCCGTCGAGTGTGGTTTTAGTATGGGGAGTGACGATTTTAGTATGGAGCTGACAGACCGCTGCGATATTTTTGCGCTCCGTAGTGCGTCATGTGTGCGAAAAAGTGTACTTATTTTATTTACATTTGTATCATTTAAAATCGTTTTTAACATTCCAGTTTTCACATGGGTACTGTCTCGTACGAAAGCAAAGCTTGAAGGAGACGCCTTGAAGCCTGTTGAGGATGCTTTCTCGAAGTACCCGGAGCTGGCTGAACATCGGCAGGCCTTCGTCTTCAAGGATTTCTCTGAAGACAGTTGCTCCTTCACCAGTAAATTTGAGAGCGACTTTTTTACTAGTAACTTCTGGTAGCAAACGACTTTGGAGTCGGAATCTACACGATTATACGAAAGGATGAAAGTCAAAGGCAAATATTAAAGACCCGTCGATTAAGTCAACTTGGAGGTATGGGAGGTATAATTTTTATTAATACTCTGATCTATCTTCCTTGGGTAAAGTTGTTCAGTGTATTGGACTGATTCACCACTTGCAGTTAATGTTTTTACATTATATTCAAATGTGTAATTTTACATTATATTATACAGTTCAGCCGCGGAATTTTCTACTATCCTAAATTACGCGATTAAACTAAACGTAGATTTGTTTCGACTTTTTGATACTGATAAGCCACTATCTTGCATAAAGATTTCGATGAAAAGTTATTAACGGATTGTGTTGTTCTGTGTAAAAATGTAGCACTTATCTATAAATTATCTTTACTATTTTTAATTGTAGATAGGTAATAAAGAAGCAAATAATAATGTTTTAATTTCAAAATATCTTTTATTAGTCTCCCAAGGTAAACACAGTCATAAATAACAAATCAAAATAATAGTTTATATTAATCACCAAATTTTCACAGCACTTTTAATGAAGCAAAAAACTAATCAATCCAAAAACTAAGGTATAGCCATGGTTTTCTTAAACAGAAAATATATGTTTTACTATCTACATCGAACGATGTTTTATTTCTCACAAAAATCAAAGAATTTTGCAAAGCATTGATCTCCTAGATCCTCCATCGTCACTAGGTTGTGTTGATATTCATATTAGTAAAACATTGGCAAGGTTATTTGACATTGGTTTGTCACAGATAGCGTCAAAGTTATGTGTTTGTGTCTCAAATTACTTGATGTGAGGGTTATGCAGTCTCCTAACAAATACAACCATTACACTTAAAACATATATTTCTGAATCAGTCAGCGGTTTAAGACTTTGCGGGCGGCTGGGGCCTGGCAGCGATGACGCTGGAGCTGGTGAACTTGCAGGCATTCTCGGAGAAGTCGCTCTGGACGAACTTGGAGGCGTCCAGCTCTTTAGCGTTGGCCTTCAGGAAGTCGTCGACAGCGGCCTTGGCGTCACCTTCCAGCTTCTTGGAGCGGGATAAGATCCAAGCAGTGACTGTGGAAGAAATAATGTTTGGTTTTAGATTTTAAGGTTTTCTGGGATCTGGATTCTTGAAGAAAATTTTAGCAGTCACTGTTTTAACAATCTCTTTGTTTCCTTAGCCTTTGGCTACATGTGATTTACTACTACTAATGCTAAATATAATAATAAAATTATTTATAAGAATGTTTACTATTTTCTAAAAATTTAAATTATTACTATATTTCGGTAGTTTCTTGCGATTAATTTCTCATTTCATTCGCATCACTCCCATCGCTGAATCCTGTCGGTGTAATATTCAAGAGATTCTTGATCGTTGAGTCTGTCTTGACTTAGAGTTGTCACCGTCGTATTTGCTTATAGTATTCCACTGTTGGCGGTGCTTTTATACAATACGCAGCATGATCTCCCACTTTATTCTTCCAAGTAATTCCAACAGCTTTGCTTCGGCAAAAACAGTCTACTGCTGGACACGGGTCTCACCCAATTGGGAGTATTGCCATACTCGGGCAGTCTACTTCGGATTATCTCCTAGAGAAAAAAGAACAAAAAATTAACTTACTCGAGTGCTTCTTGGTCTTTTCGTCTTCCTTGCAGTTGTAAGCAATGGCGTAGTGCTCGTAGTCGGTCTTCAGAACCTTCAGGGGAGATTTAGACTCTACATCTGTAAACAAAGATTCATATTGTAAGATTACAAATCGGAGCTTGATGCGATGTTATTTTATATTATTATCTAACCAAGGAATCACTCGTTGCCGTTTATTTTGTACAAATTGAAATTGAAATAGGGAAAAAGATTTGTTTTTGTCCTGAGATTAGTTAAAAATCAGGTAACCCTGTTAGAATAAAGAATTGGGAATTCCCCTTAATGACTTGTGTAGACGCTGATAGATGTTATATTACCAATTCCAAAAACAAAAGAGATAAACAGTATTAACTTGATAGTGTCACTACTTATTGATGTCACAATATGATTCACGTTTTATGACTGATTTAATAATTAACAATAATAGCATACAAACATAATTTGTAATAAACTTTTTTTAGCTTCCCATGTCACACGTTTGTTTTGGATGTTTCTATAACATCCGTGCCTTATAAGTATAAACTTCTTCTTTTCGTGTAGGACACCAAGTCGTCCAACGACCCGATGAACCCAAGTGTCAGTTCAACCGCCCTCTACAAATAGCAAGCTTCTGACATGGTTGTGTAACGACCGCTGTCTAAGTGATCATAGACAGCAACCGGGACCTACGGCTTAACGTGCCGTCCGAAACACGGAACCATCTTACTTAGTTCAGCCCGCAATATAACCGTAACCAGACTGGGAACAAATTCACAAAGAGATAAATTTCAACTTTGTGAGTGCCCACCGAGAATCGAACCCGGAACCTTCTGCGTCAAAGGCAGTTGCACTACCACAGCGCCACATCGATCGTCGACTAGAGTCAAGCAACTTAGAAAAACTTACCTCCGAACTTGAACGTGACTTCCAGCTTAGCGGCTTTGTTGGCATCATCAGCGAGCTTGGCTGTACCCTCGATGTACTGCTGGACTCCGTCGACAACATGGCTGTTCTTCACCTTCACGACATCGCCTTCCAGTTTGTACTCAGCCTGGCCGCAGTTTCCGCTCTTTTCGAACTCTGTGGGGATTTTGGAGATCTCGTACCAGACGCCTTGGTACTGAAATATAAAACGAAATCATAGAATAGACTTACATAGATACATATAAGAGGTAAAAATATTAGCTGCAAATATTTTAAGGGATTAATCAGCCCATGAAACTGAACAACTTTCCCCAAGAAACGTAGGTCGAAATATGAAAAAAAAATTCGACCTCCCATACTAATTGACTGGGTCGGTTGGTAATTTTGTGCGGGAGGTCGAATTTTTTTTATTTTATTTCCACCTATGTTCCTTGGGGAAAGTTGTTAAGTTTCATTGGCTGATTCAACCCTTAAAATATTTTCAGCCATTTTTTTTACATTCTGTTTTAAATACACTCATTACGCCTTTATTCCTTGCGGTTCCGGGGCAGAGCGCTACGTTTAACAAATATTTGAGGGTTGTTTTAGATAGCTGCAGATGAAATACGATAGACTCTGATGATTTGAAATGATTTGAACTAAATGTCTCTAGGTACTACTACCTAGAGACATTTAGTTCAAATGATTTGATAAAATTTGTTTCCTGGTGGTAGGTACCTAATGGTGATGACGGTGACATCGCAAGCGGCATCCGTAACAATAAAATAGACTTTTCTAGAACTGTAGGTACAGCTGTACTACCCTGCGATAACCTAAGAAGAAAAAGACTATTACCTGTGAAGTATGCACGAGTACTTAACTTACGGTGCTGTAAGTACCTGATTGAAAATTATCGACTAAAATTATGTTAAAGTATTAAATATACTAACACATAAACGCATTTTAAAACTACGCTAAATACTTTGTTTTATACTCTGTGTCTATTTGTATTGCTAGGAAGGAAAACAAATATTATAATCGAATTTTAAATACGTAAAAATATAAATTATGTTATGAACCCATCATTCATCATTCTACTTGCCATCGGTCATTTGTTACATGTAGTTACATTAACTCTACATGGTGCTGATAGAACATAAAATAATGTTGATGATGATTTTAAATACGCCAGAATGACTCAAATTTACTAAGACTTTTTCCAGTATAACTTGATTTTTTCAAGAAACGATCCTGAAAGGGCCACATTATTGTTGACATCCCGCTCATTTGTCATATATTTTGATAGAAAGACAAAAATAATGTTGCCGATTCGGGATCGTTTCATTATCTGTACAAGATATAAGCGTTCTTTTCGGGATCTACCAGAGAAATAATCAAAAATAACAATACCTATAAGTCAATACTGTAGCAGAGTAGAACCTCTGCGTCCACATCCTTCATAAACCACCTGTCCTTTCACGAACCATTTCAAATTGGAAATTGGAATGTCGTCACACATCTTTCTGACTTTTTGACCCAAACACACGTATTATATTTGCATGTGATTTGTTATTGATCTGATATTCATTATCTGCGTGTTATTAGTGCTCCGTATGTAACAAAGTGTACATGTGAAATTACAACGATTTTCCGGATTTACAGAAGTTAGAAAGAACCCACAAGGTACACATAAGTCTATATTTTCCTTGTTATGTTTCCATAGTTCATTTACCATTCCCTAATCATGTAATAATATTGTTTTAGGGTTTCTTTTCCCGTATTGAAATATAAGTATCAAGTCGCAAGATCGTCTTTGATTTATTTGTGGTGGCACGCAGTGCCACAATACTTGTCGAAAACCTCTATTTTTTTGGCTATCTTATCACGATGGTAATATTTATTTATCATAGGTAATTTAAAGTCACGGCCATCGTCGACTTTGTCTGTTTACTTTAGCTAAACGACCTTCATGGTTGACCGCCCGTGAATCATCCACATAAACTACTAGAAAACCACTAATGAATCATCAACCAGAAGTGCCTAAACTGTGCATTGCGGGGCTCCTTTTTTCGAAAATTTCCGCCATCGGGGTTTAGTAGTACGCGGTCGGAAATTTCTGACACCGGCATTTGTGTTGTTCGTAAACTATTAACCCATCAATTCACCACTTCCCACAGAAGATGAAAAACACACTTTCACGGACACTTGGGATGTTGATATTTTTTCAATTTGCCACACATTTTCTCCATACAAAAGTACACGACGTTTAGATACGATGCGTCGAAAATGTATACTTGAAGCATACTCGATACGTCACGAGCGTCAAGATACGTCAACGTATATAAACGTCATGTCACCTGTGATAGTTCTGTTCATATGTTATTTGGCCACAACGTTATTAGACGTCAGACGTATATAGACGTTCAGGCATATTTGATGGATCTTAAGGTAAGTGATAGTGATACAACGCCTATATACGTCAACGTATGCACACAGTTCCAGGGCCTCGCTTGAAAGTTTGGACTTCTTGTCTGTTCGCCTTTTACGAAAATGCTTCGTCCCCACTTCGCGAATAGCCCCGACTATGCTCTCTAGGTCCTCATCAACGTTTGCCGGGGTCTCCAGGGCAGCGAATCGATTTTTTAGTTCAAGTTGGAACTCCTCATGACCGGCTTGGGGCAGATTGGGACGGAGAACTTGCTTCACCATGCGGTTTCTTTCTAGCTTGAAGTTGATATTTAGGGTGCCTCTTACTAGTCGGTGATCACTTCCGGTATTGAACCTATTGATCACTGAGACATCCCTAAATATATGCCGTTTATCCGTCATGATGAAGTCGATCTCGTTCTTCGTCCTGCCGTCAGGGCTCTTCCAGGTCAACTTCCGTTGGGGCTTTTTCTGATAAAAGGTGTTCATACAGAACAGCCCTTGCCTGCTAAGGAAGTTGACTAGCATTTGGCCCCTCAGGTTTCTGCTCCCGTAGCCATGTGGTCCCAAGCTTGATTCACCGCGCTCCTGTACCACTTTAGCGTTGAAGTCCCCTATGACAACAGTGAAGTGGGTCTTAGTGGTTTGGTGTATGGCTTTCGACACGTCGTATAGGGCCTCCACCTCTTCATCTGAGCTGCTCGAAGTCGGCGCATATACCTGTACGACCTTGAGAGAGTACCTCTCGGTCAGCTTCAGTACGAGGTACGCTACCCTGTTCGAGGCGCTGCTGATCTCCATCACGTTGTCACAGAGAGCCTTATTGACAAGGAACCCTACGCCACCCTGGGATTGTGCGCTCCCTTCCCTGAAGTAGAATAGGTGACCTGATTCTAGGGTTATCGTGTCCTCCCCCTCTCTTCGGACTTCTGACAATCCCAGAACATGCCACCGTATCTTAGCTAATTCTACCTCAAGGATTTGGAGACTTTCATCCAGCTGCAGACTGCGTCCGTTGTACGTCCGTCGCCAGGGTCAGTCTA
This sequence comes from Keiferia lycopersicella, assembly GCA_029255805.1. Lineage (NCBI taxonomy): Eukaryota > Metazoa > Arthropoda > Insecta > Lepidoptera > Gelechiidae > Keiferia > Keiferia lycopersicella. The sequence goes on from JARACZ010000024.1 coordinate 3,632,361, forward strand.
TGGCAGCCATAGTCCGTAGCCCGGGGATTCTTCCCTACCATTACCCGGGCCGCTACCGTAGCCCGGGGTAGTAAGGCGGCCGGGAACTAGGGGCCGGTTTTTTCTTGTCCTGTCCATGGGGGTTTTTGCCCATAGTCACCACGCTGGGCAGGCGGGTTGGTGACCGCAGTGACCGATAAATCGCGGCCTTGGTGAACACGGCGCGCGCGCGCACCCCCGCCTTGACACAGTCGGACTAAAAGTTCGGGACGCGGAACTGCGGAGGGCGTATATACACGTTGTGCTCATGTGTGTACGGGTACTGCACTCACACATAGACCTTACTTTGACTTCGAATATTTTGGTGCTGCGTGACAGTAAGACTTTAGGGTTTTGATATGATGTGACACTGTGACCGAACTTACAGAAAATTATAGTAAAATTTACCGTTACTGTACGATCTGTCATATTGAAATGCATTAGTATGACCGTCTATATACGTTGTGTCATATCAAAAGTATAGTTTACGACGTACTATCACGTTGTGCCCTTGAAAGTGTTAAGTTGTATTGTTTGTCTACTCGACGTCTAACGCAGAGGGAGAAAGTGAGAGCATTTTCACCTCATAAGTCCAACAGTGGAGTTTTGAGTTCGCGGTATGAGTCTTTCAGGTCTTTCTTTCGGTAGTCGACCCCGACAGAGAACGGGATAAGGCAAGGAGAAAGCTACTTTTATGACCTTTGACCATTTCTGATTGAACTGAATTTTTGCGTGCAACGACCCGATGAACCCGGGGATCAGAGTTTTTCGCTCTTGTTTTTTCCGTTCACTTCAGTTTTAGAGGATTTGTAAAACATATATTTGTCACATAATTTCGCATTTGGTTTGATTCCATTACGCTGTTTTCATTAATTCCTGATGTTTTGTTATTAATAACATTAAAGTACTGGAGCGAAGTGGCGTCGTACACCACAGTAAAAAAATATATATCAGTAGAGTTTCTATAAAAAAGTTTGTGAACCGCTGATCAATGCAACAAAAACTTCTGAGATCGATTGTTCACCACCATCTATTGATCTGATTGGTAAATTAGTGCAGTATTGAATGATTGGACCGGAAAATAAGATAATGACAGTCAATGAGTTGTATAGCTCAATAGTGTAATACGCAATAGAATTGTCAAGGAAGCTGGTTAGTGTTAGGTACTATCAATGAACTATGTAAATCTCTAAACTACAAAACGGGTTTTGATGCAGTTATTTTAAAAGATAGAGTGATTCAAGAGGAAGATTTTTATGTATAATATGTGCCGGGAAAACATCTTAATCCCGCAGGAAAATAACTGGGCGGGCCGCTAGTCTAATAATAAAAACAGACACATTATGAGCCGGAAGGAAATTTAGGAAATTAGAAAATTTATTTCATCATTATATTGTTTGATGTCCATCCATTGCGAAAAAATAAATTTGCGTCGCCGGACCCTGGCGCGTGCATGACATTTCTGGTCTGCGTCCATCGTTGATTTATGTGTATAGTTTCGGAAGAATAATTTCAGCCGATTTGACTATGAAACATCAAGGAAAATTCCCTAAACTATACCTAACCTACCTATCTATCATATCATGACATGTGTTTTCTTGCGGTATACATACCGTAGGACTGGTAGCGCCCTCTACGCCGTAGCAGGAGCTACGATAAAAAAGAATTTAAAACAAGGACTTCCGTGGAACAATACAACTATGGTTCAAACAATCTCTTATTGTACTTTTTTATTTTATTATACTGCGATTGTTTTTAAAATACTACGGTTGATAGTTTTGATAGCAAACGACGTAATCTGGATAGTATTCAATCATTTCAATACAAGAATATCACGCCTTTATCGCTTGAGTCGGGTAGGTGGAACTTTAACGGCCGTAAAAATACGGTTGCTAATGTCGCTATTGCCACGTCTGACATGTTGAGGGTCCTTTCAGATAGTTCGTGTATTATTGAAGTGACAGATTGTCAACCTCCCACCTTGAGTTGTAATAAGAAGAAGCCCTCGTCTCCCTTAGTCGTATCTTACGTACGACACAAAGAAATGGAGTTATGCTATTCTAACCCGGCATCACACAGCAAAACCAGCATCACTCGGCAATAGTCGGCATCACTCGGCAAGACGGCAATTATTTTAATACTAAATTGTCAAACCAATTTGCGTTTTTTATTAAGAAATTTCAAACGAAATATGAATTGGGTAAAAAATTAACACGTACATATCTAGATGACCGATGTGGCCAAGTGGTAGTGCGACTGCCTGTGACGCAGAAGGTTCCGAGTTCGATTCTCATGTGTATTGCATTTCTCATTGTATTTTAGGCGACAGGCAGACAACCCGTCACTATAGTGATACATGACTTATCTGAAACGACCCTCAAATGTTGTCAGACGTGGCGATAAAGACCGTAATTTTGCGGTCGTTAACGCTCTGCCTACCCTGCCAGGTATATAGGCGTGATTTGTGTGTGTGTGTGTATTACCCCTGTTCTAAGGAAATCGTTGCTGAGTTTTACATCTTTCGTATAAACGCCGCCTATTACATAGTAGGAACTAAACGAACAGATAAAAATTTCTCATTGACTCTACAAAGTAACACTTCTAGGTGTAGGTAGGTATTTGCTATCGGTTTTTTTTATCAGTCGGCATGGCGATATGGGATGAGCAAAGATAGGTGATATATTACATACACATACAAGAATACACATGCCATGTGATGCCGGCTATGCCGTGTGATGCCGGCTTAGAATAGCATCACCCCGCATCCTTCCCGTGGGTGTCGTAAGAGGCGACTAAGGGACTCGAGGGTATTGGTGTATTACAATTTTTAGGCGACAGGCTGACAACCTGTCACTATAGTGATACACATGTTTTCTGAAACAACCTTGGAAAACAATCCTCACAAATGTCAGACGTGGCGATAGCGGCCGTATTCTTACGGCTGTTAGCGCTCTGCCTACCCCGCAAGGGATAAAGGCGTGATATATGTATGTATGTATGTATGTACATACAAGAACTAGGTATAACCGTAATCATGTAAAACACGAACCGTAGGTATTTTACTATTCTTTAGTAGACGATTGAAAAAAAATATATAACTATACAGGGTGTAAGGTCCAGCATCCCGAAAACTGATGCAAGCAGACCATGAAACTGAAAATTTTTCCCCTAGGAACATGTGGCAGGAAACGACAAAAAAATTTCGGCCTCCTATACAAAATCGCGATCAGCTGACTGCAATCAGCTAACTATGAGAATCCAAAAATTTTTGGACTGATCTAAGTTATTCCTTTAACTTAAGTACTTACCTAGTTTAAAAAATATAAGGCCTTTCTGCGAAACTTACGATACTCCTTACCTTCTTTCTGTTTTATGCTAATTATTTTTATGAATCTGTTTAATAGTAGATTTTTAGTACAGACAAGGCATTTTATTAATATTGCTTGAACCTATATTTGTACCTACAGTGATTTTTTTACTGCACTTTACTGTAGAGTAGGTAAGTGCTATTTTAACTGACTTTGATTCGTCTTATATTTCGAAAAATATTACCTTTGCCTTATAATATTTTTCACTAATGATTGCCAACCCCCTAGCTCAATAGAATAATATTTTGGAAATGTCCGTCTCTTACCCCTTCCAGTGAATGTATCGAATAAGTTTGCACCTTGTATACTTTCGACCTTCTCTACCAACCCCTCCCAATACCCACCCAAAGTTTTCAAAATAACTTATCTGCGCGCAGACTAGAAATAACCAAATTTACATCTCTACTAAAAAGCCGGCCGGCGAGTTTATAGTTCACAAAAAAGAACGACATTGATAAGGAACCTAATTTTGAAATCGATAAGTAACGAAAAAATATCTGAAACTTACAGCTGACAAGTTGAAGTTCTCCACCGGTTTCAAGTCAGGGCAGGCGCCATCGATGATGACGCTGGCCGAAGCAGCCGCCACAAAGGTTATGAAAAATAAACGCAGCATTTCGAAATATAAAATTTAAAAAGTTAAGTCTGTTAGCCTGCCAGTCGCGCGGTCTGAGATACACTGGCCAGTTACATCCCTACCGGCCTTTTATAACGCGGTGGTCTGAGGTCATGGACAGGCCAATTTTTGTGAGGATTATTCAATAAAATAAATGGTCTATCTTCGAGAGTTCATGTTCCAGACTCGTCCAGCGGTTTCTAAGACTAGATTCAGGGATTTCGGGTAAAAAATAAAGTAAGCCGCCATGTTGACTTAAAGATTTATCTTGGATAATTATCTATCTGTGGTAAGAGTAGGTATCAGTTGACTCATGATAAAAGATACCTTAGTCATATCATATTTACGAAGTTTTGACACTATCTACTTCAAAAATAGAGAATGAAGAAGTAATAAAATCTAAATTAGGTATCTCAATAACGCGGTTCAAAACAGAAGATGCACTTTTCTAGGGGAAGTGAGTGTCCGTTCTGTATGTAGTTACTATTGGCTATTCTGTGCTATTAGTTTTAATAATATCCCTGTTCGTAACACGTAGGTCGAATAAAAATATTTTGGTTAGGTAGATACGAACAAAGCTGTTTTTAATACTTAGCTCGCTCTACTAATACAATTTTGTGCAATAAATGTCATATAGTGAGAATTCATAACAGTAGGTACTACTCAGAAAAGATCTTAATGTTTAGAGTAGCCTTTCTTCTTTTCGAGTGGGACACAGAGTCATCCAACGACCCGATGAACCCTAGTGTCAGTATTTTTCAACCGCCTTCTACACGTAGCAGGCTTCTGACATGGTTGTGTAACGACCGCCATCTCATAGACAGCATCCGGGACCTACGGCTTAACATGCTATCCGAAACACGGAACCACCTTACTTACGGACAATCGGGTGAATCAGCCCGCAGTGTCCTAACCACACTGGGAACAAATTCACAAAGTGATAAATATCAGCTCTGCGAGTGACTCGCCGAGAATCGAACCCGGAACCTTCTGCGCCAAAGGCAGTCGCACTACCACTGCGCTACTCGGTCGTCGGTTTAGGATAGTGAAAAAACAAATAAAAAAAATCTACAATAGCCCACTGCTAGATATGGGCCATTCTCTCCACGCTTGGCAGGCATTGGTAAGCGCTGTGCAAGGCATTGCATTCACAGAGAACGCTGCTGGCCCTTCCCTGGATTCATCCCTCAGAGGGTTTTTATGGCATCTACATTCTTACGGGTAAAATGGGGTGATGCTGTTTTAAGCTAGTACCACACTGCTGGAATAATAAAAAACGAGTAACAAAATAAAAAGCTCTACATATTACTTACTAACTTATTCACTAAGGAGCGTACTAATTTTAAAAGATTATAATATTAAGCAAAACATGTATGACAACTTTTTTATCCATCAGATAAATATGCGACAAAAATTCAAGTTTCCAAAATTTTTATACTGACGTCAGTGATAAATTAGACGCTTGGTCTAAAGTCCATTTTCCTCTGTTCAGAGTAGACTTTTGACTTAAGTAGATATGTAAATATTATACTAGGTACTCTGCCAAAGTCAGCGCATCGCACACTTAACGCACGACGGACCGGTAAAATATCGCAGCGGTCTGTCAGATCCATACTAGAAATGTGCGATAGCGCTGCGGCGACAGCGGTTGAGCGGTTTTAGTATGGGCATTGACATTTCTAGTACGGATCTGACAGAACGCTGCGATATTTTAGCGGTCCGTCGTGCGTTAAGTGTGCGATTACACTTCACATAACGCAATGTCCTTAGATTGGATGAATGATAGATAGATCTCGCCTATCAATAATCTAAGACCAAACTAGACTACTAGGAACAAATTCATACATACATACATACATAAATCACGCCTCCATCCCATGTGGGGTAGGCAGAGCGTTAACGATCGTAAACTTACGGCTGTTATCGCCACGTTTGACAAGTACTGAGGGCCTTTTCAGATGATTCGTGTATCACTGTAGTGACAGGTTGTCAGCCTGTCGCCTAAAATTGTAATACACATGAAACCCTCGAGTTCCATAGTTGCCTTTTACAACACCCGCGGTAAGAAATAACAAATTCATACATTGATAATTATCAATTTTGACTACAATAGCTATCTATGGACACATCAGCGCCGACGTGATTAGCAATCGAACGTGGTCGCACTCACAATGCTTATAAAAATGTACGATACCAATTATCACAAGTTTTGATAGTTGGTGTGGTGTGATGATTCCTTATCTGTCTCATCCAGCATAAGTATTTTGATATATAAGTTGTAAAAAAAAATATCTGAAAATATTTTAAGGGGTGAATCAGACTATGAAACTGAATAACTTTCCCCAAGAAACATAGGTCGAAATATGCAAGAAATTTTTGGACCTCCCATACAAAATGTAGCAGCCGAGAGAGTCAACTGTATGGGAGGTCAAAATTCTTTTTTCAAATTTTGACCTATGTTAAATATATTTGCCATGTGATGCTGGCTTAGAATAGCATCACCCTTTTCTTTCCGCGGGTGTTGTAAAAGGCAACTCAGGGACTCGAGGGTTTCATGTGTATTACAATTTTAGGCGACAGGCCGATAACCTCTCACTACAGTGATTCACAAATTATCTGAAAGGGCCCTCAATACTTGTCAGACGTGAAGATAACGACCGTAAGTTTGCGATCGTTATCGCTCTGCCTACCCCGCATGGGATAAAGGCGTGATTTATGTATGTATGTATGTTAAATATGAGAACTTTTTTTGGACCGCCTTCGTACGAGACATTTTACTTGCACAGCTCTGGTGGAATCCCTGATTTACTAGACTAGCTACGATGTCCTTTAAATTTTTAGTTTTTGATTCGATGTTTCTTGTCTTGAGTCATACGAAGATAATTTTAAAATAAAAGTGATTGCGATTAAGGAATGTGGCATGTTCAGACGATATGATAAAGGTGCATTGACAATTTATATGATTTAAATCAAATTGTGATAAAACAATAAAAAAATATAAGTACGATTTTAAAATATATAGAGAGCAAAGTCGCTTTTCGCGTCTGTCCCTCCTTCTATCCTCCTCCGTATGCATCGATCTTTAAAACTACACAAAAGATTTTGATGCATTTTTTTTGATAGAGTGATTCCAAGTGGAAGGTGGAAGGAGTCGCACCAGAAGCTGAAGGAGAAGACTTTTGATAGACAGAAATGGTGGCTGTTACAACGACGGGGGCATCGCCCCTAAAATGATGATGATGAGTGATTCCAGAGGAAGGTTAAAAGTAAAGGTCTAGTAGTGGTTTGAAATACAATACAAAAAAGAGTGAATATATGGTATTTTAAGCTGGCAAAAAGTGTCCCTCACAAGTACCCGACATTACTTTGAATGGTATTCCATTAATACGGGTAAAGTCTTTCAAATACTTAGGTCATATAGTGACTGAGGATTTGAGTGATGACATAGATATAGATAGAGAGCGCAGAGCGTTGGCAGTCAGGGCAAATATGATTGTTCAAAGATTTAGATACTGTTCTGCTCAGGTCAAGATAACGCTGTTCAGGGCATACTGTACATCACTCTATACATGTAGCCTTTGGACAAATTATTGTAAAAAATCGTGGAACTCTTTACGTGTCCAATACAACAATGCCTTCAGGATGCTGTTGGGGCTGCCGCGATATTGCAGTGCGTCGGGCATGTTTGCGGATGCTCATGTCGATGACTTCCACGCGATGATCCGCAAACGATGCGCGGCAGCGCTGCAAAGATTGCGGGGCAGTGCCAACGGCATCCTGAGCATGGTTGCTGATAGACTTGACAGCCCCTTCTTGATGCACTGGACAAATGTGCACCAAAACATGCATATTATAACCCCGTACCTGTAATTTTGTAATAATATAATTTAAATTCATTATAATTAAATGTTATGAAACCTAAGCTATGGATGTAAAAATCTGAAACAAAAGAAATTTTATTTTATTTTATTTATTTAAGTACATGACAATCACATTGACGACCGATGTGGCGCAGTGGTAATGCGACTGCCTTAGACGCAGAAGGTTCCAGGTTCGATTCTCGGTGGATCACTCACAAAGTTGATATTTATCACTTTGTGAATTTGTTCCCAGTCTGGTTAGGACATTGTAGGCTGAACCACCCGATTTTCCGTGAGTAAGATGGTTCCATGTTTCGGATGGCACGTTAAGCCGTAGGTTCCGGTTGCTGTTTATGATCACTTAGACGGCGGTCATTACACAACCATGTCAGAAGCCTGCTAGTAGAAGGCGGTTGAAAAATTCTGACACTAGGGTTCATCGGGTCGTTGGACGACTCGGTGTCCCACACGAAAAAAGAAAAGAGAGAGAGTAAGTCCATGCCAAGAAATCATCATTTTGCCACGGGAAAACGATTGGCAGCAGGTGCAGCTGCTGGGCGGGTCGCTAGTAGATTAAAAATTGGAATTTGAAAACTTATTCCCACGGGAAAACTGCCAAAAATGCTGATAATCTTCACAATTAATTTAACATGGGAAATAGTCGATTTTGTAATCGTATTAGAAGCATAAGCGATTAATCCAATTAGCCATGGAAACTATAAGCAAATGACCTTTGAAACCACAAAGGGCGAGCATAATCCATGACGAATCATCATGATCAATTCATCATTATTGGAGTGTAAACTAACAAAACATCGAAACTACGTCCATACAGACTCATTTTTCTCTGACAGGGTCGGCTTAGGTAGGTAGGGCATTTGATGTGGTGATGCCAAGTTTTTACACAGAGTCATCTGACTTCTGCAACCCGAAGAAACAAATTTTCGCGGGGATTATATTTAGTAGAAATATGTTTTTTTTTGACCTACCACACTAACAGACTTGCTCGACTGGTACAATTTGTAGAAAAGGTTCAACATTTGTTTTCATATTTTGACCTATCTTTTTCTTCCTTATCACCGGCCCGTCATACACGAAAAGTTTGCAAAAACACAAACAGAAAGCTCAGATTCCTCCAACAAACACGCCGAAGGCCACCAAAGTGATTCAAATGGAATGCAATGATCTAATAATGGAAAGCTTGGAGGAAGACACCGATTTGCCGGTCGGTACCGTGGTCTGATCACTATTTGGCTGGACTACCACTTGCCTCAATTGAGTAATGCCCCTCGCGAACAAATGCTGTCGTTGGGGGCGTCTGGAAAGTTCCAGAAAATTAAGGAGCATTCTAGTGGATTTTATTGCATCATACAAGGATTAGTTTGGATTTGGTTTTGGAACTATTAGAACGTAACATTTGTCGTGTTGTCTGGATACGAGTTGCTCTATAGGTTGATTTTTTAATAAGGTAAAATTGTCTAGGTTAGTACTAGTTATTATTCGACTTTACTACAAGTTGTAATGTATGAAAAGGGATCTAGAGCGAGCGACACAAATGTCATTTTTGCTGTGTGGGATAAATCTAACCATTATGAACAATTTTTCCGCTGTTTTTCACAACACATCCTTAAGCTTTTAAAACTAAAAATAAATTTAGTTAAAATAACTAGGTACGAGGTATTCGAATGAAAAGTTTCTACCTTCATGCTTGTGTGATTAATAATTGTAGGCCCAACATCTTTTTTATATTTTAGTAATGGACGTCTTTTTTTTTATCTAGAATCTCGATTGTTTTAAATTGAAGTAGGTAGGAAAGTATGTCCTATATATGGTTTAAAAAAATATTAATTTCCCCTTAACGCATGACAGAGCGTTACTGGGTTCGCGGTTGAGCGTTCTTTCAGATCCATACTAGAAATGTCAATCCCCATACTAAAACCGCTCAACCGCTGTCGACGCTATGGGCTAGATTTGTTTTAGCCTAGTTTTAGCGCTCCGTCGTGCGTTAGGTGTGCGATGCGCTGTTCCTTCATGTCAATGATGATATTATCTGTTTATATATCTTGTTTATATATTATTATATATTATTAAATTATAATTTACCAAATGACGTGTAACAAATGTTATTAATAAAGATATTGTATTGTATTGTATTGTATTGATCTACTTATTGCAAATATACCTGGTTATAGGTGGGTAACTACGTAAAAATGATTTAGGTAGGTAAAACCTACACACATACGTTAAATTAAAGGTTTGCAATGAAGAAACTGTCAAAAATTTGTTCAGACACAGGTAATATTTTTCGCGATTTACTCATCGGCAATCAAAATTAAAACAGATTACACTGTTTTCGGACGTCCATAATAGATAAAAATCGACGATAAGATTTTATAAGTAGCTATATAATTCGTTTTTTATCGGCCTAATCACCATTTCATAGTGTACCATTGTTGTGAGAGGGGTGCCCATAATGATCTCATGATGAATACGTTATTAACTATAGTTTTCGGTTCTCTAGGACTATTTTGTGTGACTAGTGCTCAAATATTGCAGAATGGACAGTGCGATCCAAACATAGGCTTGCAAAGCAATTTTAATGTCGATCAGGTATGTGCATTTTTGTGATGAAACTAAATACGCTGATTTACAAGATCATTTTGAATTCAGTGCAAAATATAAGATATAAAATATATTAGCTGCAAATATTTTAAGGGTGAATAATAACACAACAATTTTCTCCAAAAAACATAGGACGAAAAAAATTTGGACCCCTAAATATATTGAATCGGTCGACTGGTAGTCTCTCTGCGTCACTCATAAACAATCCAAAATGTAAAATTTGGATTTTTTAGGACTGTTGCGTTTTTCAACAATAATGATTACTTTTTTAGGCGCAGTAACATTTACTGAACATGCGTCATTATTTTTATTCGGCTTGTTGGTAACGATTACAAGAAAATCGAAACCTTAAAAACTGAATTAGACGATTTCATTACGGCGATAGACTGTATATTTTGTATTTGAGGTCTAAAAGACCAAAAACTTGGTTCCACGTCAAATCCCCTAGGTTAGGTACCTAGCCGACCCAGACAGAGAACGTGTCTGGCAAGGAGAAAGAATGATGATGTTCAATAAGAAACATCCGCCATAAACATACTAATTACTAGTCCAAAACTTGTTTTAAAATAAACATATATTTATTTTGGATTTTTGTTTTTGCCGACTATCGCCATAGAGACAAGGCGTGTGGAAATGACTCATACAAAGATCAATAATAAAAAATTAGCAGTCATGCAAATTTGAACTGTGTAAATTAACACTACAATGAGAAAGACATCTTTGGGCAGAGAATTTTATCATATACAAACACACAGAAAACCTGTATTGAAATTGGTGAAAATACGTATCTATATTCGTTCGTTTTTTTTTACATATCATGGCCAGAAAAAAATAGTTAAACTAGTACTAATTTATAGATGAAGTATTGATCTCAGTTCGATGATATCATCACTAACTCATTTTACTCTGTAAAAGAGTATTTAGATTTTAAATTTTTATGTAGATTTTTTACAATTTGACGCTATTCCAGTTATTGCTTTTACTTTTATTTTTCAAATCGTTTGTTATATTTTTTGACTAGCACTATGCGAATTCTTATATTGGACATTTAGTAACAATATAATTTAATTTCCATTGTGTGATAAATAATTCAATCAATCAATCAATCAAACAGATATTTTAAGGCGGATCGCATACTTAACGCACGACGGAGCGCTAAAATACCGCAGCAGTCTGTCAGATCCATACTAGAACATATTAAAACCGCACTCAGCAGCACTAGCGCAGCGGTTCAGTGGTTTTAGTATGGGGATCTTTTAGCGCTCTGTCGTGCGTTAAGTAACATAATACGAATTCGCATAGATACGTCAAAGTCTATACGAGCAAAAATAGGCAATAAGTAACAAAATAAGACGACGCAGGGCGGTAAAACCTGTATCTAATGTCATGATAAATAGCTATCAACTTTTCGTAGAAATAAATTTGGCTAAACTGAAGATTTGTTTATAAATTGATTTTTGTAGGAAACAAATTTTTGCGATGGCTGCTGTATTAAACCTCAGTAACAACCTGAAATTTTAAAATATTTTGGGAACCAATTCTTTATCCTAAATATATCGCAACCAACTAAAATCCATAAAATTTCACTCTAGACTATTCTAGAAGTGGCTTATATAATACAATGAACAACAATTTTTTTTTTCGATAATTAATATTCTTCAGATAAGTGTAATAATCATTACAAGTTCCTGGTACTTAACACTTTTAATCTGATTAAACTAAGGTTTTATCAATTTAACAAATCATGGATTATACGCAAAATATGTTACAGAATGTATAAAGATCTTTCTGATAAAAACAAATAATTTTCTTAGATTACAATACATTTTTAAAACATTCTTGATATAGAAACTTATCTATTAGTTCCTACCCACACATAATGTGCCGCATAATTACGAAGTATTTTGTGTAAAAGGCAGATATAAATATGACAAGCCAATATTATATAGAGTCATATATAAATCTCATTCAAATAAATCCAAAATCTCGTACCCTCGTCCACTACAATCGACACGGTTAGTCGTTGAAAACATAAAAATCCAAAATCCATTTGTAAAAGATATATTACCGAGCTATCCTTGTTATACCTGTGTCGCAGTAAGATATATCACTAAACTTAGACGGTGTATTACTACGTATATTCCTAGTGAGATAGTAATTAATTGCTTTCCTATGACTATGTTACGGTATATAATTATATCTATAGGGATATAACTATATCACGGCTATATCTTATTGCGACAACTACATGGGATGGGATCCCATGGTACCCAAACACTAAGGGATCAGGACTATTATAACGCTTTCCTACAAATTTGGTTTTTATTTATATTACATTTTTTTATTGGTACCAAAAATAACAAAAACGTATTAATTATACCTCACGTCAACGTTATCGCTAAAATTAAATTGTATCTTTCGCGATAAATATAACATGTATAATGATATCTATAGATATATTACGTATACGGCGACCTTGACTAATTTGTTGAATAAGTCGCGCAGATAAAGAAAAGATTCCGAAAATGCAACATTATTGATGACATCCTGCTCATACTCGTAAGTCATATATACAGGGTGTAAGGGACGGTGTAACGAAAACTTTGCAGGCGTGCTCAGACCATGAAACTGAACAACTGTTTGTATGGAGGCTATGCTGGGAAACGAAAAATTCAAAATTCCTGAATATCTGACTGACTTTGTATGGAAACTCGATTTTCGTTTCCCAACATAGCCCCCATAGAAAAAGTTGTTCAGTTTCATGGTCTGATCACGCCTGCAAAGTTTTCGTTACACCGTCTCTTACATCCTGTATATATTACGATAAAGATACACACAATAATGTCAACAACTTGCATTGTATTGATCTATATAATTGAAATAGGAATTCTACCGTCGACATCCTTTTCATACAAGATACACTTTTATTTTAGTTAAAAGTAAACATGAAATCTAGCGAAAAATATTCACTCATGTTAATGTGATATGAATTTGACATGAAAATAAATAGGTACTACTTACTTAACATAAAATTGACAGCAACATTCCAGCAATAAAGAGAAATTACACTCCAATCACTGACTCCAATCCAAATACACTCAAGTAAAAATTCCTTTAAGAGACGGTTACTGGTTTAGCTGAACGTTTTCATACAAACGTATTAGCCAATTCAAAAAGTTTACGCACAATCCACAAATGTAAGATATCGTCAAGAAATAGCGTGAAAAAGGTCGAGACCAGGATAAATAAATATAAAGTAACATTACTAACCAATCACTACAAAGTATGAAGCATATTCACGCTTAGATGGAGTGATTCAAAAGAAAGGTTTTTATGTATAATACTTGCCGGGAAAAATCCTTATTCCCACGGGAAAATGAGTTGCAGCGGGCGCAGCCGGTGGGGCAGGCCGCTAGTCATCTATAAAACGAATACAACCTCATATGACGGTCCGCTAAATTGGATAATACTGGCAGTTTTTGGTCAACTTTTCCCTTCTAATACTTTTCTTCTCTTACAGTTTGTAGGTAGCTGGTATGAAGTTCGTAGATCTGAAAGTGGAGGGGCCTGTGCTGACTGGAACATTAGTAGGGCAGGCAACAACGTCGCATTCACATACAACAGTGTAGTGGACAACATTGGACAGAGTCAGAACATACAAGGGACTTACGAAGTGGGAACCGCTAAGTTTACTCTGAATAATTATGGAGGAAATGGCCAAAGTAAGTTCCGATTCTTTTGTGAAATTTGAGAGGGGGATATTGTAACAAAATATTGTTGTATTCTGATTTCAATGAACTTCACGACGTCGCCTGGTTCTCTTGTCTCGCCAACAAAAGGCAAAAACGACACCTAAACATGCATGTTCCAGTCTTTAATACCACCTTCACTTGTAGAGCGTGGAGAAAGTCATGCCGCTCCCGCATTGACTTATATAGCCACGAAAAGTCTTGCCTCAGACACTGATTAAATCGTCTGTCACAGACGTGTGAGGCCAATGATGATGATGATGACAGTACTTACTATGATATTTTCTTAAATGAAAACAAAAGAAATGAGAAACAACTTCTACTAGTCAAGCATTAGAGACTAGCATTAAGAGATTTGCCGTGTGATGCCGGCTTTGTATAGCATCACCCCATCTTCTTCCCGCGGGTGTCGTAAGAGGCGATTAAGGTATTGGTGTATTACAAATTTTAGGCGACAGGCTGACAACCTGCCACTATAGCGATACACGTGGTTTCTGAAACAACCTTAGAAAACAATTCTCAAAAAATAACAGATGTTGCATTAGCGGTAGTATTTTTGCAGCCGTTAAAGCTCTCCCTCCCCTGTGAGGGAGAAATGATATAATATTATATATATACTTGCATGTATCAATCAAGAGATTGAAAATTTTGGCAGCGTCGATTGAAACACATTACGTCGCAACAACATTGCTCCTATACCTATCTGAGACAATTGGAAGCTACCTCTTTACAAAGATAGTCTAACCCTATTATCACCTTTGCGATAATTTTTTCAGATGCTGATTTTTGGATACTTGGTGTAAACTACCTAAATTACGCCATCGTATACAGATGTGAGAATGTGGGCACCACTCAAAGAAACGGTGAGTACCTACTAGTATTATTGGTCCATGCTAGTAGTATACTTATCCAATAATTCTATGAAATAGTCTATGAAAAACCATACTTGCCTTTTTAGTAGCACTAAATAACTATTCAATACGCCATTTTTCTGAATTTTGAGCAGATTCGAAATTTAAGCATTTTGGTTCATACTAAATTTATTTCCAGTGTTCATCACAATTTTGGGAAAGGAGACAGTCATAGACAACACCTTCACAAACCCCATCAACAACGTTTTGTCTCCACTTGGCATCTCTCTATCAGAGCTGCCTCTGGTGGACTATTCTGACCAGGCTTGCTTTACGCTGCCTGCCATTCCTGCTGGACAGCCTGTCATCATTCCAGGACAGTGTGATCCTAACATCAGTTTGCTGTCAAACTTCAATGCTGCCGATGTAAGTCTTCTCTACCTGTGGCCTATGCAACGAAACTAAAGGCTACATTTCTACAGGTGAAATTCGACGTACATTGCGTAGCCGGTGGGACATTATAAAACCAGGATTTTTGACCCACTACACAATGTAAATCGAATTTCACCTGTAAAATTGTAGCCTGTAGTTTCGAAGAACGAGGCACTGGTTTTTTAGAGTACCTACATGAACACATCCTTGTTCAGGTCTACGCACAGGATAGTTAGTAGGTCTCCCTTTTTTTGAGTGGGAGACCAAGTCGTCCAACGACTCAATGAATTACTATTAGTAGGTTAACATGCGTGTATTTTCATTGACGTTTTGAGCAGCTTGGTTTATTTACCTACTAACTTATTTCGCGCGTAGATCCGACATCAACATAATAATCAGTACTAAAGGTTCATCGTGTCATCTCATTTGTTTCCTTACCACTTGTATTAACTAGGGTTTTTTTCACAGTTCATCGGAACATGGTTCCAAATCTACAGCTACCAATCAGAAAACTCGGTGGGAGCATGCAACACTGCGCAATATAGCCTCGGAGACGGCGTGGTGGATGTGGTAAACAGTGAAGTGGTTAACCAGACCTTGAGGGTCATCGAGGGTACGGCATCCGTGGTCCCCAACGCGACTGGACAGCTGCTGGTTGAGCTGGAAGTGCTACCGGGGGGTGAGACACTTTTTTCTTTCTCTATCGTGCAGAGTTGCCCAGCCTGGCAAACATGCGTGTCACGATATATTTTGTCGTTTCATATGCGTATAATGTCACTACGGAACAATGCCTAACTTTTACGCAGTGAAGTTAGCCGCAGAAGACGTACTGCGGTGACAAAATTTTATCGTGGCACGCATGTTAGCCATGCTGGTGTCAGAGTTATTCAGACACCTTTGACTTTAGTACCTACGGCTTTCGAACACACGGTTGAAAAAGTAGAGTTCGCCGTAGCCGCAGAGCCATTGAGATTTCTCACCCCGTGTATGTGCTCTTGTTTAACACAACGTCAAAATAAGCGAGGAGAAGCAATAGTTAAAACTTTGACATGTTTTGCGAGCGTTGCGAGCTCATTGTCATACGCAAAAACAAGAACACAAATCGTGTTGACGGCGAAGCAAGCTCTTTTTTTCACCTTAATAAGTTACAAGGGACAATACTAATTACACTGCGGTGTGCCATGCACATCATTTTACGAACCTGAAGACATGAACAAAGTTGAAACTTTTTGATTAGCGACATTTTTTTCAGCTTTTAATCAAGTCACGTTGCAAGCCACCCCTTTAAAAACTGGTGGTTTTCAACGTGATTTGATTACCTAATTGCATACACCTATCTTTATAGATTAGTACTAGTGATTATCATCACAAATTCTTAGAAAATGATTCATGTTCATGAACATTCGGTCAGTAGGTGCCATTGTGTTATCTGAAAATCTTTAAGATAATGTAGGTAGGTGCGTTATAATTTTATGATTTTAATCCTTTTGATAGGCATCATTTTATTTTAATACAACATTCCATCACTGAAAGATAATTTATAACTTAGTTCCGGAATTTTCTTGAATTGAAAATATTTTAGAACAAAATTCAATAAAAAAGAATAATAACTTGACATAAAACCAAACGAGTTTGCTCGGACCAAGTGCACTCGAATCATGTTTGTACTCACGTCAGTCAAAAATTCAAATGTTAATTTATTTCCAATTATACAACTTTTGAAATGTCAATATTACTTACAATACTATCACTGCTATCACTGAATAACTGGATTAGTCATTGTAAAAAAAACTATTTAAGTGTGCCTAGTAAAAACGCGGCACGAGTGGAATAAAATAAATACTGGGTGTAAAAATATTAGCTGCAAATATTATAAGGGGTGAATCAGCTCATGAAACTGAAGAAGTTTCCCCAAGAAACATAGGTCGAAATATGAGAAAATTTTTTGAACCTCCCATACAAAACCATCGGCCGACCAAGTAAATTTGTATGGGAGGTCCAAAAATTTTTTTCATTATTCTACCTATGTTCCTTGGGCAAAGTTGTTCAGTTTCATGGGCTGATTCACCCCATAAAGTATTTGCAGCTAATATTTTTACACTTTATATAAGGCATTTTCTCGGAGCTGGCTAGGCTGACACAGTATGTAACTTACGCCACCACCACCAATGTATGAAACCAAATTAAAGTCAAGATCTAAAAAATATGTACTTACATATTAATCAACCGGACCCCCTGAACAGGAAAATCATCCAATAACCAATATAACCTCATTGCCAAAAACCTGCGCAGTTAAAGCACGTCATAGTCCACTGGCACCTACTACTCTAGCACGTACCTACAGTTATTCATTATAGTTTATCTTTTTGTTTCAGTAAGAGTAACCCAGGACTTGTGGATCGTAAGCACCGATTACGTCAACTATGCGATTAGCTACAGTTGCGAAAATGTCAATAACCAAACCAAACGAGGTAAGCAAATTATTAGCTCTACTAGGTAGGTATAATCAGCACCAACTAAAATACTAATAACACATGAAAGACATACAAACTCTAGTTTTGATAAAAGCATTGCAGGTAAACTTAAAAACCACTAACAAAGTTGCAGCATACAAAAAATCATCATCTTTTCCACAGTTTTCAGTTGGATCGTCAGCAGGACTCCTCAGCTTTCTGAGACATCTCGAGCAGCTGTCAACCAAGTGGTCAACTCTATTACCGACCTGAACTTCGCATACTATGTCGAGAGTGACCAGTCGGCTCAGGCGTGCTTCTACCTTCCTGAACCCTCACCTGAAAGGGTGGTTGAGTTCCGAGGCGAGTGTGACCTGAGCATCCCGGCTGTGGCTAACTTCAACCCTGTAGCGGTAAGTTGATTTCAACACTAGGAAACAACACATTAGGTACAACTACTACAAAATACTCCTTTGGGACGAAAAATTCTTGATGCGGTCCGGAGTAAATAGTGTTCAGTTTCAGTACAATGATAATAACAACTACATAAAGTGAAATTTACAATCCTCAAAATACGACAACAAAATCTTCCGATATCCTACTAAATCAATAGCAATCACGTAATATCTTTTTTTGCAGTACATGGGCTTATGGTACGATGTCGAAGCATACCCCTCCTCCTTCCAAGGAGGTCAATGCAACAACGCTTTCTACACCTTAGTCGACGGCGTCGTCGATGTTTTCAACACCCAAGTCATCAACGAAACCCTTTTCACCATCAACGGAGAAGCTGTCATTGCTAGCGATGACGGCAGTGCCAAACTTGCTGTAACCTTCCCTGTCGAAGGCACCAATTGTAAGCATAGTTTTCAAGAATTTTTATAAGCCTCTTCTTTAACAACACACAAGTCCTCAACTAAGCCCATTTTGAGTACCTAAGGAAATATAGTGCCTTTTTTGCTGTTCTGAATTCATATTTGTTCTGTTCTTTCAGTCACCGTCACAACAAGTTACTGGGTGTTAGCTACTGACTACTCGAGCTACTCTCTCGTGTACACATGTTCATACAACAGCCAAACCGATATCAAGCAGAGTAAGTTCCTGGACAATACAGATTACCTACTTACAAAAAGTTTTTTATTCTGCTTATACCACAAGTTACAACTGCGTTTGTCATATTCCAGTATTCAGTTGGAAGCTCAGCAGAAGCAAGTCTCTGACTCCTCAAGCAAACACCGCAATGAACGCTGTTATCGCCAACGTTCCAGTTCTGGACCAGATGTATTACTTGCAGAAAGACCAGAGCGCAGAAGCATGTTTCTACTTCCCAGAGCCCGTGCCAGGCTTGCCTGTCAGGTTCCCTGGTGTTTGTAATCAAAATATCTCTGCTGTTCCCAACTTCCAGTTGTCTTCGGTAAGTCCACATTGAACTAAAATTTTCCTCTTCGTAAGAAATAATAATTCAGATGATATTTCAATGTGACTTAACCTAGGATTCGGGCCAGGTTAGCCTTTGGGTTGCAGAGGTCAGATGGCAATCGCTCTGTGTAAAAACTTGATTCCACGTCAAATCTCCCCGGTTAGATAGCCTACCCCGACAGAGAACGGGATAAGGCGAGGAGAAAAAGCAATAATATTATCAAAATGCAGACCTTTCTCAGGGACACAATTATAATCATCTTCTCATATTCACATGAACCCATTTTTAACCTATATTAGGACAAATCATACTAGATTATTGCATCGATTTCAGAATCTGATTCCAGCATATACTGACCAAAAACCTACTGGTATCTAGTGGAAAATGTGTGGAAGTTTTTTTTATTACAGTTTGTTTTTTTTTATTGCAGTTCGTCGGTTCATGGTATGAAATCGAGACATACCCGAAAGAGCAATCAGGTGAATGCGTGGTACATCAGTACAGTGCTTCCGGTGCCAATTCTCTCAGCATATCCTCTGAATTCATTCAGGATCAGTTCAGAGTTACATCCAACAGCACCCTCACCTCCGCCACCAATGACGGTAGTGGAAAATTCAATATCAGGATCAACGTTGGCAATGGAGGTAAATACTACATAGTATAAAGCAAAGTCACTTCCTATGTCTGTATGTATGATGTTTAAAACTACACAACGGAAAGTTTTTTCAATACATAGATAGATAGGGATTCAAAAGGAAGGTGTATATGTATAACAATACATGCCGGACAAATACATCAATTATTCCCACAGGAAAACGATTTGGCAGCGGTATAACAGCTGGGTAGGCCACTAGTGATAGTGTTATGTTGTTTTCCATGTAGTCTAAATAGAGAAGAAGAAGATGCCTGGTCAGGCAAAGCCCTATCTTATAAGTTTTTTCCGAACATAAAAATATATATAAAAATTCAATGGTACTTTTGTTTTGCAGAACTGGAAATTCCCTTCTGGATCCTGGCCACCGACTATACCAACTACGCTTTGGCATACAGTTGTATGGAAGTTGCAAACGACACATACGGCGCTAAGGCAGGTATGTACCTCTGACCCAAGAGACGTAAACTTTTTAAGTTGATTTCAAGACGAATAGAAATTACGTTTACCTACACTGAATACAAACAGCAGTTCTAAAGATATTTTTATTTACAGTATATGCTTGGAAACTAAGCAGAAACCAACAAGGTCTTTCTGGTAATGCAAGCGCTGGAATAAACACGGCCATGGCGAACGTTGATGTTCTTGACCAAAGATACTTTGAAACAATGGATCAAACTGAAGCAGGCTGCAGATCTTTACCAGTCATACCGGCTGGACAGCCGATTATATTAGACGGACAATGTGACCCCAACATCGAAGTTATACAGAATTTCAATGCTGGCGCAGTAAGTATTTAAGACATCTTCATCTTTGAAGACATTGTTGATATTTGAAATGGTTAGCAAACGAAATATTATCTCCGAGGACGAGACTATCGTCAGAGGGACATCCTGCTTTTTTCTTTTTATACTTAAATCAATCGCATCTTTTTCAGTATCTCGGCACATGGCATCTGATAGAAAGCTATTGGTCAGCATTCCAAATTGGTGACTGCGTTGACGCTACATACAATCTCCTAAAAAATGGTTCTGTCGAAGTCTTTAATACGCAAGTTATCAACCAAACATTGGACACCATGACAGGAAACGCAGTTGTAATACCATCTAATGATGGTAGTGGAAAATTAAGTGTTACGTTCCCTGATGGTGAGTAACAAAGATTTAATAGCAATACCTTGAACCGTGTTTTAAGTATGAAATATAAAATGGCTGATAATGATTCTTTTTTCTAGCGCCTTTCCCTATCGAGTACTGGGTAATCGACACTGACTACGTCTCTTACGCATTAGTCTACAGCTGCGTTAATTTGCCAAACAACCAACAACAAAGTAAGTAAATAGTCTTTCAAAAGTACGTGTTTCTTTTTGATGAAGCTCAGTATGTAGATTATTTTGATCTCGTAGTACACGGTCAACTGATATAGTTTCTATTATACTTCTGGTTTCATCATGGATATGCAGATCGTAGCAAAAACAAGTAAATTCTTCTACGTGTTTGACCTCTCCATAGGATCATGTGATATATTTTTTATCAATACCTTTAAACGTCATGTCTTTTATCTCAAACAGTTTGGAGTTGGAAAATGAGTCGTACCAGATCATTAAGCAACGAAGCCAATGCAAACATCAATGCAGCGATCAGCAAAGTTTGGCCCCTGAACTCCGCCTACTACTACACCATCAATAACAGCGACCAGGCCTGCTTCTACTTCCCCGAGCCTAATCCCAACCAATCTGTAACTTTCCGTGGAGAGTGTGATATGTCTATTCCAGCAGTTGCCAACTTTAATGCTGCGGCTGTAAGTATAGTGCAATGAACTCTTTATTAAACAAGTCATTGAATTCACAGCGCATTCAATTCAGCAACATTCTTAAGCAATATTGATCCTATGATATTTTGTTTTATTATTTCACACAAAATCCATACATTATCAATCACATACATAATCGTTTAATACAATAAATACCCTCCAACGAGTCTCCGCAAGGCATAGTACCAAAAACACTGGAAAAGTGGCAATTATTTGACTGTTTTTTTTAGTACATGGGAACATGGTACGACATCGAAAGATATCCTCAAGTAGACCAACCAGGCACCTGCTCAATAGCGACTTATACTCTATTAGACGTTGTGGACGTCTACAACACCCAAGTCCTCAACCAGACACTTGACACAATCAGAGGAACAGCTATTCCTGTTAGCGAAGATGGTTCAGCTAAACTGGAGGTGACCTTCCCTATCCAAGTAGCACCAAATGTAACCAGTACGTATACGTGTATATGATCTATGTCATTATCATTTCAAAACAAACTTTTAGACGAAAATTTCTAAATTATCTAATTCTTACTTTCAGTTGATGCAGTGTCACCATACTGGGTTCTTGCAACTGACTACTCAAACTACGCTCTTGTCTACTCGTGTCGGAATCTCGACAACGGTCGACGATCGGGTAAATAACTTTTATATTGATGCACAATGTCAGATCATATCAAATACGAATTATGGATTACGATTTCATTGTTTACCTACAGTTTCCAGCTGGAAGCTGAGTCGCTCTAGAGCAGGATTGTCCGCTCAAGCCCAGACCGTTATCAACAACATCATCCAAGGAATAGATGTGCTCAACCAGGACTACTTCATAACGCCTGGCCACTCAGACGAAGATTGTTTCTACTACCCTGAACCCAAAGGCGAGCCCGTGATCTTCCCTGGTCAATGTGATAACAGCATTCAAGCTGTCCCGAACTTTGATCTTCAAAGCGTGAGTCACTTTATATTAATCTGACTTGATATCTTCTTATTTCTTAATTATTTAATAATAATATGGACTTCTACCCATCTAGAGTAGTTATCAGTAGATGGTGATAGTGATAGTGTCATCTACAGGAACCGGGGGAGTATTCTTGATGCCATCAATACCTCCTTGTGTTTTCTGGTTATATAGTGTTCGATCTTCTCATTGCTTATTATAATATTTCAGTTCAGCGGTGTCTGGAGAGAAATTGAAACGTATCCTAAAGATCAAGCCGGTGGACAATGTATCAACCACGAGTTTTCAACCGTTGCCACGTCTAACACCACTTTGCAGTTGGTCAGCAACCAAGTGTTCGACTCTGAGAATCTGGTCTCCAATAGTGGACAAATGGTTCTTGTCTCAGCAGATGGTAGTGGACGATTTTCGCTTACCATCAACGTTGGAAACAATTGTAAGTTTACCTTTTTTCAAGACTTTCGCGCTCTCTGCACATTGTGATGTTTATCTCGGGTCTACGCGTCAGAATTGGTAAATAAACATGTGGATACTTACCTCAACTTTTCGAGTGAATAGTACCGGTCATGGTTCGAGAGCAACTGATGATGCAGATGCAGATAACCGTCGTGAGAGTTTCGAACTACCCTCATTTAGAAGCTCGTGTCAGACTCAAGATAAATAAATTCAAGTTTACCGTTATTTTTATTATACTTGATTTTCGTTTTACTTGTTTTGATAGAGTTTTACAGATATTTTTTATATTTCAGCGTTCACTATTCCTTACTGGGTCGTTGCTACGGACTACAGTAACTACGCTCTCGTCTACAGTTGCATGAACCGAGACGATAACACCAGAGCAGGTATTTTTTTTTCCTTTTAAGCCCTTTTCAAATTTGAACGGACCGATGTGATAAGTGGGTACAAATTGTCAAGCACGTACCTACTCGGATACCGCTGAATGAATATGTTGTTTGATTAGATGAATATGGCTTTACACGTTTTCCATCTGTTTCATAGATTAAATCATTAACAAAAATACTCATTCCAGTGTACAGTTGGAAACTCAGCAGATCAACGTCGCTTTCTAACAACGCAAATAACGCCATCGCTGCCGCCATGTCAAATATCAATGTTTTGGACCAGCGATACTACGAACCAGTCTCGCAGACCTTCGACTCTTGCTTCTACTTCCCAGACATAGGACCAAATCAACCAGTCATCGTACAAGGGCAATGTAACCCGAATATATCGGTGACGCCCAATTTCTCTGCTGCCGATGTAAGAATTTTGAGATATTTGTAACATAAACTTTATATCTGACAGATATTTCTCGCCCCTTTTAATAAATTTTATACCAGGGGGCGTTAGAAAGAAACTTTTTCAGTTGAGCTAAGCAACATCTGCGTAGTCTTTTTTATGCTATCATTTAGACACGCATTCACTGCGTCTGTAATTTTTTTAAGGTTCTTAAGATTTCCATTCTTAAATTGATGACTATGATTGTATTTTATTACAGTACCTTGGAAAATGGTACCTCATTGAAACATACCATTCAGATTTCCAAGTCGGGGACTGCAACGATGCTACATACTCTCTCCAAGACGATGGATCCGTCTTAGTATTTAACACGGAAGTTATCGACCAAAGATTGGATACCATCACTGGTCGCGCTGTCATTGTAGATAATGCTAAACTGAGCGTGACCTTCCCAACCGGTAAGAGACTATTTCATCTTTTAGTGTGGCAGACCGAGTCATCTAACGACGTGATGAACCCTGGTGTCAGACTTTTACAACAGCTACTACAAGTAGCTAGCGTCTAACATGGTTGTTTCCCGGCCGCCTCATCTGTAGCTAGGTACCTAATCAAAGACAGCAATCGGGACGAATGGCTTAGGTGACAATCAGGCGTTTCTTGCAATGGTCTAAGCAGACTTGGAAAAAAATTCAAAAAGCGAAAAATATCAACTTTGTGAATGTTCCACCGAGAATTGAACCCGGGACCTGTTGCATCGCAGACAGTCGCACTAGCACTGTAGATAGGTATAAACTAATGATGCGAGACCTATTTTTTGTGTAAGAAACTGATACCAATTTTTTTTTTCAGCGCCTTTCGCTACTGATTACTGGGTCCTGGATACCGACTACACTTCGTTTGCCTTGGTTTACAGCTGTGTTAATCTACCCAACAATCAACAACAAGGTATCACAACTCTCTCTCTCTCCCTCCCTTTATCTGTTAATCTATCCATCTATCTATCTCTCTCTCTCTCTTTGTACAAAACCACAGTCCATACCTTTCCCGGGAGTGTCGTAAAAGGCGAACGGCTGACAACCTGTACATAAACAGTTTCGATATTGATTGAAGCATGAATATAAATACATTTTTACACATTTGTATTTCAGTATGGAGTTGGAAAATGGGTCGCTCCAGGTCTTTGAGTCCTGCAGCCAATGACAGAATCAATCAAAAGATCGATGAAGTCCTTGTGCTCAACAACAGATTCTACAAAGCAGTCAACAACAGCGATGAAGCCTGCTTCTACTTCCCCGAACCTAATGGACAACCTGTCAGGTTTAGAGGACGGTGTGACCAGAATATTTCTGTTGTTCCGAACTTCGATGTTGCAAGTGTAAGTTTTGAAATTTTTTAACCAAATTACTAAAACAGTTACAAATCCATTTATTTAAATACAAGCGCAGATTTAATACAAATTTTGTTGTAAATAAATGCGAATATTCCAAGAAGTGTCAGCCTTGAGTCCGTGAAACTGATCAACATTCTCCAAGGAACATAGGTTTGAAACACGAAACAATTTTGGACCTGCTTAAGTACAAAATTCTGTCGGCTAGTACATCTTTTCATGTCCATTACTGGGGAAAAGCTTTTCAATGTTATGGACTGGTTCTCCGTAGAATATTTGTATTTTTTTGACATCCTGTACCGATATTGTAACTGTTATCTCAAAAACACGATTCATAAATGACTCAACAATTTCAGTACCTGGGCACGTGGTACGACATCGAAAGCTACCCAGAGGTGTTCCAGATTGGCACATGTCCGACTGCTCAATACTCATTAGGAAGTAATGGAGTAGACGTGTTGAACAGTCAAGTCATAGCTCAGCAACTAGATGTCCAATCCGGTGTTGCTGTGGTCGATTCGGATGACGGTTCCGCTAAATTGCTGGTTACCTTTATTATAGACGGTGTGGCATGTAAGTATCCAGACATCAGTGAGACGTTTAAAGAAAATGTTGCATTGATAAGTGCTCAGATAGTCAGTGATTCATATCTTATACACTGCACCTTGATGATTTTGGCAGTTAGCTTTAGACAGAGATGTGACCTGTTCATCGTAATCAGTCCTGGTACTAGTACCTTAGTAATTTAACTATTCCAACAGCTTTGTTTTGCTTACATTCCAATGCAAGACATGCATTAACCAAAGCGTCTCTTTTGCAGTTTTATCACCTTACTGGGTATTGGCCACTGACTACAATTCTTACTCTCTGGTCTACTCTTGCACCGAAATTGACGATGAATATAGACGAGGTAAGCTTTTATCTTTATCACAAATATATCATATCATATACAAAAAAACTCATTTCTAACAAAATTTTCCATCCCAAAAACAGTTTCATCCTGGAAGCTAAGCAGGAACCGCACTCTCTCCGCCGCAGCCAACCAGCAAATCAACCAAGCGATGCAGAATGTTCAGGTTCTTGAGCAGCAGTACTACCGAGAAATGAGTCACAGTGAGGAAGACTGCGACTTCTATTCTGATAACAACGGCGGACCCGTCATCTTTGATGGACAGTGCCCTAACTCCAATGAGGTGCAAGCCGTCAACAACTTTAACCTGAACTCGGTAAGTATTTCACAAACTGGGAAAATTATTCTGGCGTTTAATTGCAATATAGGTTTTGATTAAAACGTTCCACAGCACTTTATTGGCTATTTCATAAAGGTACTCTATACATCGAAAAATCAACCGAGGTTGCGTCTTTTAATAAATAATTTATTATTTTACAGTTCAGTGGTGTTTGGCATGAAGTATCACGCTTCCCATCAGAATTGCAGTCTGGTCAATGTGCCTCTGGATCATTTGAGCTCTCCACACAGAACAACTTCGCTATTACACAAAATATAGTGAACAACGAGACCTTGATCGTTGCCAACGGTACTGGTATTCCATCTAATGATGGAAGAGGCGTCATCAGTATTTCACTAACTGGTGACCAATGTGAGTTTATGATATTTTGCTTTAAGATCATTCCAAGGTAGCTTTTAATAAGTAACAAATCAACTACAACTCTGGAAATTCTTGAGAATCATTGCTTCTTATATCTTTTCTGAAGCGTTTGCTCAGCAATGGCTCACTGACTGCAGGCAATGTCAATTTGATAATTCAACATTTTCAAGTTCAAGTTCTTTATTGCTTTATTTTCTCTTACAGTTGCTGTTAATAACTTCAACATGTACGTTCTGGATACTGATTACAACGAG
Source organism: Keiferia lycopersicella (assembly GCA_029255805.1). Taxonomy (NCBI): domain Eukaryota; kingdom Metazoa; phylum Arthropoda; class Insecta; order Lepidoptera; family Gelechiidae; genus Keiferia; species Keiferia lycopersicella. The sequence continues at coordinate 3,659,664 of JARACZ010000024.1, forward strand.
TTCGCCCTGATGTATGCTTGCAGAAACATTAACAATAACACTCAGAGACAAGGTAAGTGCATTACACTGTCCATTCCTTATTAAATTGGAGTAGTTACAAGTCACAGGTATAATGCAGAAATTGCATATTAAAACCCTTAAAAATAAAAATACAGTAGTGCTTTCTCAATATTCCGAAGTATTACTTTATATGTGTTCTAAAATTATCCTCTCTTTTTAGTCTACAGTTGGAAGCTCAGCAGATCCCGCGCTGGCCTCTCTGAGGCCGCTAACAACAGAATCAATGCGATAGTGTCGAACAACATCGACTTGTTTGAGCCGTACTATGAAGAAACTGAGCAGAGCAACGCTGCTTGCTTTTACTACCCTGAGTTCCTTGAGGGTTCTAATATGATCGAGCTCCCTGGACCTTGTGACAATAGCATAAGAGGAGTTGCTAACTTCAGTGCTGCAGATGTAAGTACATAATTTGAACTGCCTAGCCTGGATTAATTTGATCCTTACCTAACAGTCAGTCATTTTTGTCTAAAACCTAGAAGCTTTAACTAGCCTGATATGTATGAAAAGAACTATACAAGGGGACCACCCAAGGAGTGACAAAAACATGAAACTGAGACTGTTTTTTTAAAACACAACTGAAATTGTGTCTCTCTTTGGGCCACCATGTATATCGTGTTGTTTCTTGTACATTGATCTACAATGTAAACGTATTTAAATACATTGGGCGCTTTGCAATCATATTATTGATCTTTACTCTATTTCTCCCCAGTATCTTGGCAGATGGTTCGAAATGGCCCGATACCCTCAACCCTGGCAATTCGGTGCATGTGACCAAGCCACATACTCATTAGGCAACGATGTGGTCGACGTCTACAATACACAAGTCGCTTTCCAGCAATTGCTTATTCAAGAAGGAACCGCTGAAGTCGCTTCCAATGATGGAACTGGTCAACTTCTGGTTACTTTCAATGTGAATAATAATGGAAGTAAGTCTACCGTTAATAAAGAATCGATAGTCCATTTTTGACGATTCCTATCATTAGGTAGGAACTATCTAAAACTAATGTCTTTTTTTCAGCAATCAACCAAGCAAACTATTATATCTTGGCTACTGACTACGTTAGCTATTCTCTCGTCTACAGTTGCCGGGACTTACCCAATGGAAATAGGCAAGGTAATAATTTTCGAATTGTATTTTGATTGTAGTGTCTATACTTACTGAAATAAAAGTATCGTATCACTTTCTTGACACGAACTGTAAACAAGACAGTCGAGCACCATGGATGGAGAAAACTGTTACAGGTTGATGATAATAATTTCGGTAACTGCCTTATGGTTTTCGATAAACAATAATAAAGCCTACGAACAAATCATTAACCCGTTTTAAAATTTGCAGTAAGCAGTTGGAAACTAAGCCGAAACAGAACCCTTAGCAACGCTGCTGACCAAGTTATGAGTCAAGTTATTTCCGAAACACAAGGCCTTCGTGAAGAATACTACGTTTCCACCAGCCAGAGCGACGAAGACTGTTTCTATATCCCAGAACCCAATCCTGATGCACCCGTCATCTTCAGAGGACAGTGCGAAAACATCACTGGTGTGGCAAATTTCAGCGTTGAGAGGGTATTTATTAAGTCAATCAATTTCGCAGCCTGATACTAATTGATTGCTAACTGAGCTTGGCTTTTGCATCGCTTTGCTCTATTCTATATATCTGTTTCAAATCTCTTTCAGTACCTCGGCGTGTGGCACGAGATCGAAAGATACCCGAACGGGCAGGAAGGAAGCGTGTGCTTCAGTTCTGACTTCTTTTCATCTGGAAACCAGTTCCAAGTTGTCGACAAGAGCGTATCTGCTTTGACAGCTGACTTCACTACTCTGAATGTCACTTTAACCAGCGATGGTAGAATCCAAAGGGATTACCTTGTGATTCCACCTGAAGCAAGTATGAACGACATTTTTTTATTATGTTGATATCTTATAGAATCTCAGGCCCACAGGACCCAGTCCTTTTGAGGCATGCGTGGGGCAAAACCAACAGCACAGAGTCCTTTTTAATACTATATAATCTAAAGTTGTAAATAGCAACAAAAGTTGTAAATAAAACACAAGTAACTGTATGTAAACAAAAGGGTTGGGTTCATTCAGGGTTAGGCTTAGTTGGGTGAAAATTTGAAAACGGTTCTTCAGGTCCCTTTCCTGGAAAATTAGAAATTTTAGTTTAATGGTTATTTTATCATTTCATAATAATAAAGGCCTATTGAAAAGGTTATTTACGAAAAAACACCTAAATCGAACCACAGGTTTCGTCAAAATTCAATTTTGAAATTTGAGGTGCCAGTCAACGGGTCATTTTACGCCAGTCAAGGGACAAAGTAATTATTTTAACAAAATATATGAGTGTAGCGACCTCTGGTGGCTACTACATGAAGCTCACTCAAAGTGGTTCACAAGCATACAAGACGCAACAGGAGTTCTCAACATATCGGATAGATGGCGCCACGTGACAGAACAATGGGCCTGAAACGCGGTATCGAAGTGTTCACCGCGCACCGCATATATACAACTTCTAATCCAATCCAGGTGGACCCGTCGGTCCCCTGGCCACAACATCCGGCCAGGCGGGTAGCTACCCTTTTCCCGACACCACCTGGATTCCTCCTGTCACCCGCCATATGAGTAAAAGTTGCCGCAGCCTACCAGACTAACGCCCTGAAGCCTCAGTCTGGTTAAGACACGACGCACCTAGTCACAGACAATTTGCTCGTGTTAAAGACACGACACAGCTAGCCCGACATACGAAATGAAACAGCCACAGTGTTCGACAATCACAGTTGACAGGCGGGCATACGTGATCTGTCGACCTCCGGAAGAAGGCTGTTCGTAAACAGCCGAAACGTAGACCCAATTCTCCATCAAAACAATAGTAACGTAAGTCGTTTAAACTTAGGCCATAATGAAACAGCTAACATGAGACAAGAAAAAGCCACCGCAAACATTATGACCTGACAATTAACTGTGTTGAGCCACTTAAGACATTTTGCGAATTGTACATTCTGCTGCTGTACAGACGAAGATAACCTTAAAGATGACGCAATCAGCCTGAGACATGCATGACTCAGATAGCCTTAGACATCACTAGGCAAGCAACCTAACACACGACACTGTATACATAAGACACGACGCAATCAGCTTAAGAGACGTCGAAATCAGCCTGACATAACGCAGCCACCTTGAGATTCAACGCACTCAGCTAAAGAGACGTTGCAACTGACCTAAAACATAACGCAGCCATCCTGAGATACAATACAGTCAGCTGAAGAGACGCCGCAATCAACCTTAGACATAACGCAGCCAACCTCAGATACAACGCAGTAGGTTAAGAGACGACGCAGTCAGCTTTAGAGAAGTCGAAGTCACCCTTAGTGAGACATAACGCAGCCGCCCTGAGATACAATGCAGTCTGCTTAAGAGACGTAAAAACAGCCTGACATAGCGCAGCCACCCTGAGATACAACGCAGTTACTTAAGAGACTTTGCATTATGACCCTGAGTGAGACAAAACGCAGCCAACCTGAGATACAACGCAGTAAGCTGAACAGACGTAGCAAAGAGCCTGAGTGAGACATGACGCAGCCACCCTTATATACATCGCAGTCAGCTTAAGAGACGTCGCAGTCAGTTCAAGAGACGTCGAAATCAGTCTAAACGAGACATAACGCAGCCGCTCTGATATACAACGCAGTAGCTTAAGAGACGTCGCAATCAGTCTGAGACATAACGCAACCACCCTGAGTTACTACGCAGTCAGCTTAAGATCGTCGCAATTAAGGGCGGCGTCTGGCTCAAATGTCGTTTTTCAAAACAATATTACTTAGTAAATAATAGTCGAGAAATTCTGAAAAAAATATATGTTGCAGTTGAAGATCTAACAGAGGGAATAGGGCATTCAGTTACACGATTAGACTTACTTTGCTCGATAGAAAAAAATACCAAAGTTGCCTCTATTTAAAATTTATTTTCAATATTATGCCTGAGATATTAAACTTAAAAACCTAATTTTTATACCAATCTTTAGACAAATTTATACTCTAGGGGACTGTGCAAATTTGTATGTTGTAGGGTTATTTTCTAAATTATGATGTCTAAATACCTACAAAAAGCGCGAGCGGCGCGACTTGGCGAGCTCGTCAGTCGCGCGGAGACGCTTATGGACGACGGACCTGTGCCAGTGCCCTTCCCGAAGTGCGACGTGGAGATTTTTTTAGAAAATGAAGCAGTATATAGATCACGGAAGTTGAGTAGACTGAGATTCAGACGACGCAATGGGTAACAAACGAAATAAAAATCACTTGTTATATCAAAAATATTGTACAAAACAATTATGTTTGTTTTTATTCATTGTTTAGGTAGGAACCATGAAATCTCATATAACAATCGTTACCTCTCACTTTGCATATGCGCCACATCGACGACCGATGGGGATTCTCGGTGGGTTACTCACAAAGTTGATATTTAACTCTTTGTGAATTTGTTCCCAGTCTGGTTAGGACATTGCGGGCTGAACCACCCGATTGTCCGTAAGTAAAATGGTTCCGTGTTTCGGATGGCACGTTAAGCCGTAGGTCCCGGTTGCTGTCTATGATTACTGAGACGGCGGTCGTTACACAAACACGTCAGGAGCCTGCTACTTGTAGAAGGCGGTTGAAAAATTCTGACACTAGGGTTCATCGGGTCGTTGGACGACTCGGTGTTTCACAAATATTAGTACAAAGTTAAGTCTGCAACCATCGCGTTGCTTTTAGGCCCATCCAGCAATCTTGTGGCTCCATCCAGCATCATCGAGGCCTATACTTTTTATGAGTTTTGACCTTGTTTTGATGAGCTTCAAGTTACTTTAAAAATATTTTGACTGACTTTCGTAGTCAAAATTGATTTTGTCCAGTTATTTTATGAGTAACAGTTACATTTACAGTAAATAAATAGATCACATAACTTTCGTTTCAATATAAAAAATAAAAACAGTACCTAAATTAAATTAAGGTTAATTTGCCTACTGCAATATTTTATACTGGGGCGCTCTCACGCGCCGGCAAAGGTCACCGGAGTTCAAATCAAAACGGATCGATCGTAATACGCCGGCAAGTCGCCTGGGCGCGCAAAATACCTAAATCTTCAGCAGAAGGGGCCCTTAACCTGAAACCTAACGCAGAGATCCTGATATACAACGCAGTCATCTTAAGATACGTCACAATGTGCCTGAGTGAGACGTATTGCAGCCAACCGGAGATACAACGCACTCAGCTTAAGAGACATCGCAGTCAGCCTAAGATAAAACGCAACCACCCTGAAATACACCGCAGTCAGCTTAAGATACATCGAAATTAACCTGAGACTTAACGCAGCCTCCCTTAGATACAACGCAGCCACACCTAGAGACATAAAGCAAGTGTTTTTAAACTATGTTATCTGCACGAAAAACAATGCTGTTCACCTCCTGAAAACCCGTTATCTAACTTACAGTACCCATGGGGAGACATGGGGTGGTGCTATTCTACTCTGCATGCACACCTTTACACAAAAAAAAATTGCAAAAACAATCATTAAAATAACATTAGTCACTTGACTGGCATAAAATGTCCCTTGACTGGGAAAAATGCCAGTCAAATGGAGCCAGTCAAGGGACAATTTTCTATGTTTTTAGTGATTTATTGGTAAACGCTTGAATATAATCAAAATTTTTAAACGAATCTTAAATCTCGCTTTATTATGCGACATTATACGTATTTGTTCAGAACAAACCCTCTGTAATAACTCTTTCATGAATGAAACATGCACAGGAAAGGGACCTGGCGCGGGTGCAAAAATAGGATCAAAAAATTTAACAACCCCTATTTTATTCTAGAAGTGTCAAGGAACTATATGCTCCCTCTCCAGGGATAAGGAAGCAATCCTGGCAGAAGGCAGAAACAAGACCTAGCTCATAGTTCTATTAGTTTCAGCGATTCAATCGTTTTAGACCACGTATTCAGAAAACACAAAAACGTGTGACCAACAAAAACTGTCGTTTTTATCGGTATACGCAGTTAAATATTGTCCAATTAATAATTTTCAATGAATCTACATGATATAAGGATTATTATGATGGGTGAAAAGTTATATGATGTCCAGCTAGATAAAACTTTATGCGTGTTTGAATTTCGCAATAGCTGAGTGTGACATGCGAAGAACGCGTGTTTTGGCCCCGATTTCAGGTTTCAGATTAAGTTTTAGTTAAACATATTTCATAATTTGTGGATGGAGTTTTAGTTTCTGAATAGTCAATTTAACATTATTTCGTGTGAAAGTTAGTAAAAAACTGTAAGTGTTATACTTTTGAAGAAATTAACGTGTGACCGCAATTTTTACCCTCTCCAGGAATCACCCAGTTCTCGAGGCATGTTTTTTTAAATCATTACGTGGATGACTTCTTTAACGTGTGTTTTTTCTCAACAGATGTGGAGGTGTGGGTGTTGGCTACAGACTACGATTCGTACGCACTCCTATACGCTTGCGAAAATATCGACGCTGAATACAGAAGAGGTACGTATAACACTTGACATGGTCTTCAAATACATATTATATATGCTTAACATGCTTACCGAAGTGACTTACCTGCACTCATCATTCCAAACTTCCATAGCAAAATATCAAAACTAGTAAACTTACCCAAATCAAACGCTTATCATCCAAAACAGTCAGTTTAAAATTATCATATTTATGTTCACAGTATGGAGCGCAAAACACAGCAGAAGTCGCAGTCTCTCTGCAGCTGCGGAGTTTGCTATAAGAGATGCCATGGCCAGTACCCAGGTTCTTCACGACCAGCACTATCTACCAGTAGACCAGAGCGATGAGGGTTGCTTCTACTACCCCGAGGTCACGGGAGGGCCAGTAGTCATGCCTGGACAGTGTGATGACAATATACCTGTGATGCAGAACTTCTCCTTTGAAGAAGTAAGTCTTTCAAGTACCTAACCTGAGCCCTAAGTCTGCTAAATGAAAATGATTTCAGTTGGATGTCGATTGGATCTCAGTTATATGATTTTAATATTTTCGTAGTCTGCTAACAGTTTGAAGAATAGAAAATCACAATGGCAATGGAATGACAGTTGAGTTTTGATGGCGTTACAATGACAAAAAAATAGCAGACTTGGGGCCCAGAAATTTTTACATAGCCGACACGAGATTTTTGAATTTTTAAACGAGTGCCAACTCTTAGTAGGTAAAGAAAAAAATGCTAAGGACATATTTAATATCGCAAACCAGATAAATATCCACTCTGAACCTTGAGTTATTATTCCGTGTCTTAAATATTATTCATCCCAATTCCAGGCACGATACGTATGAAATGAGTTTTGTTGATCCTTATGCACCAAAATTGTTCTCTAGATCTTTACTCATAGACTTGTGATCTTCAGCTCCAACCTCTTCACTTCTCAACCATTTTCTTCCTCATATAGTACTCAGGAAACTGGTACCAGATCGAACGCTACCCTCAGCTGTGGGAGACCGGCAACTGCACGGGAGCTCGTTACACCATCAACCAGAACGGCACCGTGGATGTCCTGAACTGGCAGGTCATTGATGGGGAACTCGACACGATCGAGGGTACTGCCGTGCCGCTGTATGATGACGGCAGTGGCAGGGTGCAAGTCTTCCTGCCTTCGAGAGCTCCAGGCGCAGTGGAGGGTAAGGACTTTATTATTAGACACTGCAACTTATTTTCCCGTGGGACTAAGATGTTTTCCCAGCAAGTATTATACATAAAAACCTTCGTCTTAAAAACCTTTATCTATCAAAATCCGTTACGTACCTACTTAATTTTAAAGATCAACTATGCTTCATACTATGTAGTGATGATTCAGTTATCTTTCGCAAAATGTTCTACCGTATGATTTCGGCTTAGAATAGCGTAACCTTATTTCTTTCCTGTGGGTATTGTAGGAGGCTATTAAATGCCTCGAAGGTTTCATGTGTGTTGCAATGTTAGGCGACAGGCTGAGAATCTGTCACTGTAGTCCATTTATATTAAACGACCCTTAAATATTTGTCAGCTGTGGCGATAACGACCGTACTTTTGCGGGCGTTAACGGTGTGCCTTCCGTACAAGGGATAAAGACGTGATGTGCGTACGCTCTTGAGTGTTCAGCTATACTAGTTACAGTAACAATTATGGTTTATTTCACAGGAGACGTAGTGACGTGGAACCTTTACGTTCTGAAGACCGACTATGTGAGCTACTCACTGGCATACAGCTGCGTGAATATCAACGCGTATCAAAGACAACGTAAGTCAAATCACAAGACGAAATAATCCACTCGAAGTTTGGCCAAGTGTCTTTTGGCTGGATAAAGCCATACCGGGTGTAAGGGACAGCCCTCCGAATACTGATAGGTGCATGAAGACCATGGAAATGAACAACTTTCCCCTTGGAACATAATTATGTCAGGAAATGACAAAAATATACGACCCCTTATATAAAATCGCGATCAGCTGAAACAATAGGAAACCAAAAAAAATTTTGCTCTCTGACGTATGTTCCTAGGGAAAAGTTGTTCAGTTTCATGGGCTAAATGCTCCTATTCGAAGACCTGCCCATTACACCATGTATAATAACCTCACCCAGAAATCCCTTCATTAAAGCCACGAAATCAATAAAATTTAATACAAACCCAATTTCAAACAAAATTCGCCACGCTCAAATTTCCTGACTTTCCAGACAAAAAATATGTGGCTAGTGACCCCCTTTGTCGGGTCATAGAGTGACAAAGTTGTTGATTGTTTAATAGTCTCAACTTCGAGTCTCAAGCATAGCACCATGTTTTGACGTTTTACAAACCCTAAAATTACATTTTCTCTTTAAAATTGTGTAATTCAAACATTACATAATGACATTCTTTCAGTCGGACTATGGAAGCTCAGTCGCACCAGGGACCTCCCAGCCACTGCATCCGCTGAAATTGACTCCTACATCAACGGAAGACAGGAGCTAGACCAACGATACTTCGTGGCAGTCGAGCAAAATGATGACTGTTTAGAACCCAGTTCTGGCTACTTAGTCCAAAGCAGTATTATCTTGCTACTAGTATGCAGTTTACTGCAGCTTCTAAAGTAATAAGTATTTTATAAAAATTAACTGCAAATAGTTTTAAGGGTCAAACTAGGCCATGAAGCTACACAAATTTCCCGAGAAATAATGCCGAAAAATGAAAAAAAGGACTTGCATTGAAGTTGACTCGATGTCCAAATCTTTTTTTCTTCATATTACGTGCTATGTTACTTGGAGAAAGTTGTTCATTTTCATGAACTGGTTCACCCCTTAAAATATTTACAGTATGTAGTTAAGTTTGAAATTACATGACAGTCGTAACACTTAGTTGCACTTTTTATTATAAGACTTGTAAACACATGAAAAGACAATTGTGTTAACCTAGTCTGTAACTGTAACTTAGTTTAAGTAAACGAAAATAATAGTAATTTTGTCTAATAAAATATTTTTATACGACATTCGTAATAAAAGTTGTTTCTATATTATTTTTGTAATTTCATTTCACGATTGTGTGGTTATCCTACTAACAAGCGCAGGCTGAAAATGTGGACTTGAATAAAACTAAAAAGTACAAATTTAACAATTTATTAATTAAAATCAACACCAAACCCTATCTACATCTGATATGATCGGCAAATCAGGGATCCGGTACAAATTCGGGCTTATTCAGCTCATTATATTATAAATATATTGACGTATACGGGGCGCGAGAGATATATCGAAAATCCTCTTAGAACACTACTCGCCTCAAAATACTCTGTTAGCTTGGCAAAAGCGAACATTGACACGACTGGTACCAAAAGCTACTTGTATTCCTATACTCTAGCGATATTCATTGTCGCATATATACTACGAAAAACGATATATCGCTATCGTAAATATGAGTACATTGGTAGAAAAAGTATTGCCAAGCTAACGCGCGTTTATTATGCCGGTAGATCGCTTGTAGATAAAATACAAACAAGTTGTTATCTCCACAAAAATTCAACTGTTGAGTTTCTTGGACTAAGTTTATCTAAAAGATGTTTTCGTTATATCTTCAACCGGGTTGTATAAAATAAGAATTCCCGTAGTTTATGTACTTTTAACATAATTCATTTATCACCTAGTTTTAAATACAAAACTTATGCTTTTAAGCAATGCTAATTTGTTTTCGGCGTTCCTAATTTTGTAGCATATAGAAATAAATTGTCTAATATTCCAACTACTTATTTAAGTAAATAAAACATTTTCTTGCATAAAACGAACGCCAAAATATTTTCAGAGCATACTGGTATAGGTATTATTGATATAACTTCAAAGAAGATACTTATTTCAGACTAAAGGTTGAAATGGGATTCTAAAAACAAGAATTTCAATAGTGCTGAGTATAATGTATAAGTTTTGAGTGTCAAGCGAAGAATGACAAAAAATAGACCTTAGAACCCAGTTAAAACTAGTTTAAGGGCTCTGAAAGAATAACAAAATATTTAAACAATGTTTTCTTTACACATTCTCTATTTGACTAACAGCTTTCGCACATAAAACAAGAATCACCTCAGATTTCATACAAACTATAGACAAAAATCTAACGATTCAGATGGTGTCCCGACCAGCCTAACAATCAGTGTACGCCCGAAGGTGCGTGTATCGAGCATGAAGGTCAAGTTACGCTGGTCGTGACACTATTGAACTGTAGGTTAAGGTAATATCCACTTGACTTACTATATAGTGAAACTTAGATTATCGTAAAGCTAAATCCCACGAAACTTGGTCATCAATAGGTGATATTATTGCATTCCATTAGGGCCAACGCACATCTAGTGTCATTTGACGCGCACCACTTTTTGTAAAATGAAAATAGAGTATATATAGAAGAAAGTAAGAAGTTAAGAGTATTATGGCTAGCAAGTTTTTAATTTGGTACCTACAACAATTGATACGCGTCAGATAGCGTAAGATGTGTGTTGGTCCTTAAAATTATGCTACATATCGAGTTGAAGAAAATTAAAAGAAAATGCATTGAGAAATGTGGTAACTAAGGAAAAGGCTCTTAAATGCAATGTTTATACGTCTTTTCATAAGAATTGTTCGGTTATATCAAATATACAGGGTGTAAAAAAACAGCTGCAAACATTTTAAGGGGTGAACCAGCCCATGAAACTGAACAATTTTCCCCAAGGAAATAGGTCTAAATATGAAGAAAAATTTGGACCACCAATAAAAAATTACCAACCGAACAAGTCAAATTGTCCAATTTTTTTTCTCATATTTCGACCTGTGTATCTTGTGGAAAGTTGTTCAGTTTCATGGAAAGATTCACCCCTTAAAATATTTGCAGCAATTTTTTTACATCCTGTATAAATTTTTATTCACTACGCTAAGATAAAATAACTTAGATATCGGCGGTCGCGTTAGCAGTCAGAAAATATAAATTTGTTCTACAATGAAAAATAAAAACAATAATAATTCATTAGCGGGCATGCCGGCAATATGATGCCAATATATTGCCATGCCTTATGGTGCCGTGTGATGCCGGCTTAGAATAGCATCACCCCATATCCTTCCCGCGGGTGTCGTAAGAGGCGACTAAGGGACTCGAGAGTATTGGTGTATTAAAATTTTCAGGCGACAGGCTCACAACCTGTCACTATAGTAATACACATGTTTTCTGAAACAACCTTGAAAAACAATCCTCAAAAATGTCAGACGTGGCGATAGTGGCCGTATTTTTACGGCCGTTAACGCTCTCCCTACCCCGCACGGGATAAAGGCGTGATATATGTATGTATGTCATTTATATTGACTGGTCACGGACTTGAGATAAAATGGTACTAACAGTAAAATCGTCTAAGCGCAACATGTCACGTTTTCTGAACGTTAGTGATTGACGGTTACACTTAAGGCTTGCACAGACCGGACGCGTGACGTGATACGACGTGCCCACGCACCAGGTGTGGTGTATTGAGGTGTACGAAGCATGCAAAACCAAATGCGTGGCGTTGACGTCATTAATGAATTCACACATTTACATGAAATTAAAAGCAAGTAGTAGAAAATGAATGAAATACGTTTAGTTAGACCAATAACGTTCTGCCTACCCCGCAAGGGATAAAGGCATGATATATGTATGTATGTATGTATGTAGTTAGACCAGTCGTTGCGGATTTTCGTGCACGGAATTACAGAAGTTGAGTTCCATATCGAGGGGTTCCGGGCTATTTGTATTAACCGCCATTTTTTGGGATACGGACTTTTATACATATTTGGACTCAGCGAATTTTTCTGCGTCGTTTGAGCTCGGCTCAGGCGGTAAAGTCATTTAGCCTGGAACAAAAACCCATTATCTCAGGCGGTTAAGTCATTTAGCCTTGAACAAAAAAATGAAAATTTTGGGTCACTTTGTATTAAGCGCCATATATTTTCGTTAAAAAGAGGAATATCAGAAAAAAATATTAATCAAATTATAGATAATGAGTAACAGGAACAGAAATCTTCTTTGTTATGATAAAATAATGCGATTTGTTATAGTTATGATTTTTTTTCTGAAACTTTAAACTTTAAACCGCTCTGGTGAAAAGTTTCAAAAATGGCGGTTAATACAAATTGTCCGGAACCCGTCGATATAGAATTAAACTGTAAAAGTGCGCATCCCGGCTTTCATACATTTCCATACATTACAACTGGTGCGTGGGCACGTCATGTTACGCACATGATCACGTTCGTACGTGCACACGCACGCAACCACGCTTACGGTGTGTGCCACACTTTATACTGAATTTTAAGTATGCCATAATATTGTCGTTGTTTAACTAATATACGAAATAATAAACTAAATCAAACAGTAATTAGATTAGATTAACTCTTATTAAAGTAATTTTTTGTTGACTTATATAATGGGTGAATTATGGGTGAATTTTAAGGGGTGAACCAGCCCATGAAACTAAACAACTTTCGCCAAGAAAATTAGGTCGAAGTATGAAAAAAACTTATGGACCTTCCATACAAATTGAATTGATCGGTTTCTAACTTCGTACGGAAGGTCCAATGTTTTTTATCATATTTCGACCCATGTTTCTCAGAGAAAGTTGTTCAGTTTCATGAGCTGATTCACCTCTTAAAATATTCGCAGTTTTTTTTTTCACCCTGTATTTACTTAAATTACGTGTGATTTTGCATGTGTATCGCCTAATTTATTGGTATAAAAGTTCCTTCAGATACATATCAAAAAGAGCACTAAGTTAAGTATGGCAATATTCAAATATTTTCCCCGTTTTGTTTTTCCCTTTTTTTCTTTTATTGATTTCGTCAGGCACCAAATTAAAGTGATTGAAAGCACCCTGAAATTTAATCCAACGAAGTTTGTGTTTCTAAATTATTATATAGAATCCTCGTCAGATTTTCTAATGTCGAGCCGCTTTTAATTCAAGTGGTTTGAACCATATTTATTGTATTATACCAATTGATCTTATTTGCCAAGATATATTTTCATATTGTCTTACAAAATTCATTACCCCTCCAAGAATGTGTGGCTAAGCTGATTCAGAGTAGATTTTTCTACTAGCTGTGATATTTTCAAGTTTGTTAAATGTATAATGTGCAGACAGAATGGAATAATCCGAACACACTGCCGAATGCGACCTATTTGCTTGTAAAAGAAAAGTCTTTAACAGAATTCAGCTCAAAAGCATACAAATAATTTTCTGTGTCATAATTATGTGATCCTTGATTTTTTCTTAAGTACAAGAATTAGTACCATTCTGTCTACTTCACCTACCCTGAGCCTAATGGTTTAATACTACTACTAAAAGCTCTAGCATTCTGTACTACGCGGGTAAGTTTTGTTGCATAAGAGTACATGATAATTATTATAAGTCTTTGCTTAGTATTGCTTCTGTTACATATAGACTAAGGCGTTCATTATCTATTCTATGACATAATTTTGTATAATGATTATATAACCGTGATATAACTGTGACATAAGCATCTTTGAACGTTGGAATGAATCAGGGCTCACGCTCGACTGGTCGACAAACAAAGCGTATGTTTACTAAGAATAACTTGAACCACCGCGTTTTTCTGAAGATTGAATTGGATTCGTTACTTTTCTTTTTGCGCGTGGGACACAGAAATATCCAAAGACCCGATGAACCATGGCGTCAGAGTTTTTCAACCGTCCCAGACTATGTAAATTCACAAAGTGATAAAATATCTAATACAATAATCTATCAACTATGTTGCACCACCGGGATTCGAGCCCGAAACCTTTGCTTCGCAGACAGTCGCGGCACTACGCCACGTCGGCCGTCGTTGCTAAGAATATCGTGTTGAACAATTTATGCTATGGAACCAATGCTAGAAAACGAGTAAAAATTTTCGCTTATACAAAAGTCAGTTTGATCGTATATCTTGTATGGGACGTCGAAAAAAACGTTTTGGATCATTCTAAAATGAAAATTATTCAGTAAGATGATTCTTGAGAACGTAAAAGCTGTCTTCAGACAGTTGGGTCATGTTTGTTGGTCGTTGTATGTTATTTGCAAGCCGACCAGTCTAAGATTGAACCCTCAGGCGTGGCTTAAACTCAATTATATAAGCATCGTGACTATCATGATCAATAAACATTTTGTGACATTTTTTATTATACAAGTGTCAAATGTAAGTAAAGCGGTGCGTCGCAAAATGTCAAGAGCGAATTTGGTCACAAAAACCACAACACGTAATAAAACAAATGTAATTTATTTGAGCATCTATTCGTAAACAAAATGTTTGTGTTACTGGCGCTACGCTATTTTGACCTTTTGCGACGAACATTTTGTAGGCAGTTTTCTGGCTTGATATAAAATATTTTTTTTACGAAAATTATAATATTTCCCACATATTATAGCAAAGAATATATTTTTATGCTGTAATGTCATTGGCGTATAAAAAGTGAAAAAGTTCATAAAAAGGCATCAAGAATGCTTATTATCAGGTATTTTTTACGTCTAATTATCGACAAAAAAGACAATAACCATATTCCTAAATGACTCATACGTACATACATACAATGGTGTTTTTTCTCATAGTTATTTTACACTTATGGTTAAGACAAAACTGTCAGGAATCTTAACAAATAATCTGATGTTACACGACCATTTTCCAAAACATACCAAACTGGAGGAGAGAATTGAAAATTGAAGGGTTTTTGGGTGTTTGTTGGGGGGTTTGAAGGGTTTTGAAGGCGGTTGTAGGGGTTTGTGAGGGGGTTGTAGGGGGATTGGGGGGCTATCATTGGCAAAGCATGCTAAGGAAGGAGTTTGCGTATGCCATTGGTTTCACGTCTGGATGCGGCTGAAAAAAAAAGAAAAAATATTTAGTCAATTTTATTGAAGCCATAGAAAATTAAATTACCAAATGGAGAATTTATTTTTTCTTGCCAACAAAATAATACACCACAACAACTGCTGTATTTGCAATGGGAGTGTATTTTTGATTCGTTTAGTTCCTAATATATGGCGCTTGAAGCGAACTATTTGGTTCAATTTCCCATGGTAATATTATATATATAAACTTACAAAATTTTACATAAAATCTTATTTTTCTTTATGTGAATAATAAAATACTCTCAATAAAATCCCATTAAACAAGGCTAATAGTGTTTATTAGGCACTAAATTGAACATGAAAAAATCCTTAATCCGAAATAGCGTCACCTAGTTCGATTAGTGTTGCTATCAGCACAAAAATCCTCATACTGACACAACGATGCAAAAAAAATATTTATTTTTGTATTGCTGTTATGCCGTGTGATGCCAGCTTAGAATAGCATCACCCTATTTCTTTCCCGTGGGTGTCGTAGAAACCGACTTAGGGACTAGAGGGTTTTATGTGTATTACAATTTTAGGCGACAGGCTGACAACCTGTTACTATAGTAATGCACAGTTTATCTGAAACGACCCTCAAACATTTGTCAGACGTGGCGATAACGACCGTAATGTTACGATCGTTAACGCTCTGCTTACCCCGCAGGAGATGAAGGCGTGATTAATGTAATATGTATGTTATAAATAAAATGTTGCTTACCACTGCTTCGTAGGTGGTGAAGTTTGGTTTGAGGTCCTTGCCGTTCATATTTATAAAAGCACCAAGGTTGCCCATTGTATCACTGGAACAAACATTTAATATTATGAGAGTAACAGACTATTCTCTTTTCATACACAGGACGATAGGAAACGGTACTAACTTCCTTTCAAGGGATGAACCAACCCATGACACTGAGCAACTTTCCCCAAGAAACATAGGTCGAAATATGAAATTAATATTTGGGCCTTCCATACAAAATGTATCAACCAACTGACTCAGCTTGTATGTGACAGTTTTTTTTTGCATATTCTATCTATGTTCCCTGGGAAAAGTTATTCAGTTTAATGGAATGGTTCATCCCTTGTAAGGAAATAAGCACTTTTTCTAACACCCTGTACATTTAAAAGTAAAACAAATTCACGACGAATCGAATCTTTTACTTAACTTAGGTAGGTACTTTTGTGGGTAGTTATTCTTGCGATAATCTCACTAAGTTTTCTTATTTTTATTACTGCTATTATATGGTGTTTTGTTTAGACTAGGCCTATATATTTTTGTAAAAGCTGTGCTATTGTTATAAAAGGTTATTTGCGCATTTTATTAGCTCCGTACGGTCCAAATTAAAACGCAAATAAGATTATAGATCATTAGTTATCTTAACTGAAAGTACCTACACGGACATAGATATCAGTTCTGATCGGGCAAAACTTTTCTTTTCCCTGTGACGGTCGCTTAGTGCTTGTCATATTATTATGTCTGCAAAATATTTATTTGGTGAGAAATTAATGTACGTAAAGATATAAGAGTTTGAAATTGCACAATTCTAATTGTTTGGCCTTTTTTTCTAACGGTTATCAATCAAGCCACTTATTTTATTTTCCAATGTCCTCTTCCAAAAGGCAGTCTAAAAAGTACCTACTTTGAATATGTGAATAACGTCGTTGGCTGTGCACTAACATATTAAAATCTGATTAATACTAACAATATACATTTTTGTTAACAATAAATAAAATTAAAAATTAAAATACTATAAGGGTGCGTCGCAATTGAAGCGAGGCTGCGCTAAGTTAAGCTAAGCGCGGCATGAATTGACCAATCATACATACATACATACAAACATATCACGCCTTAATCCCTTGCGGGGTAGGCAGAGCGTTAACGGTCGTAAAAATACGGTCGCTATCGCCACGTCTGACATTTTTGTGTGTGTGTGTGTGTTTTCCAAGGTTGTTACAGAAAACATGTGTATCACTATAGTGACAGGTTGTCAGCCTGTCGCCTAAAAGTTGTAATACACCTGAAATTCTCAAATCCCTCAGTCGCCTCTTACGACACCCACGGGTAGGAAATGGGGTGATGCTATTCTAAGCCGGCATCACACGGCAATCATGAGCCTCAAAATCCCCGAATCCCCCGCCCCGCTTCAGTGGAGACGCACCCTGATTGGTCAATTAATGCCCCGCTCAGCTCAGCTTAGCGCAGCCCCGCTTCAGTGGAGACGCACCATAAGTAGGTGCTATATGAACTCACCAGTAGTTTGGCGCGGAGAATACAGTGATGCATTTGCCGTCGTGCGCGATTTCGTAGCCGTCGTTCTTCACCTGAAAGAAAAAAAATCCAAATAGGTTAGGTCAATAGGCTATTCTATGTCAATTCCATGGGATACATAATTTACTGTCATTTGAGTCTATAATACATTATTTTCAATCGCATACTTTGCAGAGTGACTTAACTCATTAATAGGTGGGTCTCCATTGCACGAGCAGCATGCTACGCATTGCTGTGCGCGGCAGTGAGCATCCGAGGCTACTCGTTCAATGGAGACCAGCTATTGATATTGTTAGGTAATCGTGAAACTTTGTGCTCGTTTGCTCGGAATTTGTGGTTTAAAAGTAGAGCAACGTGCATGTTTCACTTGCAATACGTGTTGTCTTGTTGCCATTCAAATCTAGTGTAGAGCTTTATGGTCGCCGTTTAAGAGTCACCGTTTGGGGGGGATACCTCGTGGCTCCTGATGATGTAGTCAAGCCCGTTCCTCGCGAGGAAGTTGTTGGTGACGTCAGGGCTGAACTGGCACCCCACGCCGCGCAGGTGAAGCCAGGTTCTATAGTAGTATGTCCGCTGTTTGAGGGGGTTACCTCGTGGCTCCTGATGATGTAGTCGAGCCCGTTCCTCGCGAGGAAGTTGTTGGTGACGTCAGGGCCGAACTGGCACCCCACGCCGCGCAGGTGAAGCCAGGTTCTATAGTAGTATGTCCGCTGTTTGAGGGGGTTACCTCGTGGCTCCTGATGATGTAGTCGAGCCCGTTCCTCGCGAGGAAGTTGTTGGTGACGTCAGGGCCGAACTGGCACCCCACGCCGCGCAGGTGAAGCCAGGTTCTATAGTAGTATGTCCGCTGTTTGAGGGGGTTACCTCGTGGCTCCTGATGATGTAGTCGAGCCCGTTCCTCGCGAGGAAGTTGTTGGTGACGTCAGGGCCGAACTGGCACCCCACGCCGCGCAGGTGAAGCCAGGTTCTATAGTAGTATGTCCGCTGTTTGAGGGGGTTACCTCGTGGCTCCTGATGATGTAGTCGAGCCCGTTCCTCGCGAGGAAGTTGTTGGTGACGTCAGGGCCGAACTGGCACCCCACGCCGCGCAGGTGAAGCCAGGTTCTATAGTAGTATGTCCGCTGTTTGAGGGGGTTACCTCGTGGCTCCTGATGATGTAGTCGAGCCCGTTCCTCGCGAGGAAGTTGTTGGTGACGTCAGGGCCGAACTGGCACCCCACGCCGCGCTTGGACGGCGCGCGACCCAGCATCGGCTGCGGATCCGACCACAGCAGCTCGCACATTATACCTGCAATATTATAAATGCGGAAGTTTGTACGTTTGTTTGTATGTTACTCCTTCATGCTAAAACTACTGAACCGATATTCATATAATTTAGCATACACATAGAGGGTATTTTGGATTAACACATAGGATAGTTTTTTACCCGATAAAATGTTCCTGTGGAATGCCAATGGATGATTTTTAAAATCGACTGCCACGCGGGCGGGCCCGCAGGCACCCCCTAACCACCTAGTTTGTTGATAGTGACCGTATTTTTACGGCTGTTAGCGCTCCGCCTTTACTGGGCAGGACACATATGTCGCATGCATTCCGACAGATGGGCCCTGATAACCACAAAATCGATATCACAAGATGGTCGTTGTCGCCGTGGTCAGCCTAGGAGGCGAGACGATATTGAGGCCTTTCTCCAGAACTGACATTTAGAGGCCCAAGACCGAGACGGGTGGCGTGAAAGAGGAGAGGCCGTTGCCCTGCAGTAGGACATCGAACAGGCCACGTAAAAAAAAAAAAAATATCTCTGTGAAATAAAAAGTAGACTGACCGTCTTCCGGCGGCTGCTTATTCCTATCGACCTTCCTGATGTCGTCGAGCGTGACGTCGTCCTTCGAGAACAGGCCTCCGTGCATCACCAGTACCTGTAAATAACATATTGTTTATATACATACACATATCAGGCAGAGCGTTAACGGCCGTAAGAATACGGTCGCTATCGCCACATCTGACATTTTTGAGGATTGTTTTCCAAGGTTGTTTCAGAAAACATGTGTATCACTATAGTGACAGGTTGTCAGCCTGTCGCCTAAAAATTGTAAAACCAATACTGTCGAGTCCCTTAGTCGCCTCTTACGATACCCACGGGAAGGATGTGGGGTGATGCTTTTCTAAGCCGGCATCACACTGCACGACAAATTTTGTTTAAACTACACCTATATTTCATAAAATTTAGCTTGACACCTTCGACATCTGTCAGTTTCGGGAAAATGCTATGACAAAGGTATATTTTCTTTTGTTTACTTCTCTTTCAGTATAGATCTATCAAATATCACAGGTATCAAGCTAAGCTAAAATATTTACGAATAAGGATTTTTTTGTTTGTCTAAAGTGGTTACATTCCTATTATTTTCATTATTTAACGTGTGTTGTTGGTCGAAAGTTGTTCAGTTCCTATTATTTTCATGATTTAACGTTCGTTGTTGGTCGAAAATTGTTCAGTTCCAATTACCTTCATAATTTAACTTTCGTTGTTTGACGAAAGTGATTCAGTTTTATGGGCTGTTTCATGTGCTATAAAAGCCTGACACACTGACACAAGGGTTTCATTAGATCGTTGGACGACTCAGTAAGGAGACCTGCTTTTTAAGATATTACCCACACAAAAAGGAGACCTGCTTTTTAACTTATTTTTAACATATTTTTTGTACACTCTTACCCTGTTATTGATGCAGTGCGCTAGCGGCAACCAGTTGTAGACCTCTGTAAACAAGTCCGCCATCTGGTTGTTGTATTTGGAAGTGACCTCGCCGCGGAAGCCGTACATACGGTTCATGTCGACGGTCTCGTGGTTGCCTGGAAAAAAGAGGAATTGAGATATATAAGGCAGCCTAAATTATTTTAAGTATTCTGCAAATAAAAACCTGTTTATAGAGAGGCAAAGTGGAGTACTATAATGGCACCTAGTTATTCAAAAAAATTAAGATGATAACACATTAATACACTTATCACGCCTTTATTTCTTGTGTGGTAGGCATAGGCGTTAATGGTCGTAAAAATGCGGTCACTATCGCCACGTTTAACAAATTTTTGTGAGCCGGTTCAGAAAAATCGTGTATCACTGTGGTGACAGATTGTCAGCCAATCGCCTAAAATTGTAATAAACAGGAAACCCTAACTCACACTGCAGGAAAGAAAAGAGGTGGTGCTATTGTAAGCCGGCATCACTCGTCGTACTGGTGCCCATATTTCTAGCCCATTATTAAAGAAATACTTCCGAGTGCCAAACAAAACCCTTTACGAATCAAAACATCGCAGTAATATTGAACAACTCACCTCTGGACATATAGAAATGATCAGGGAACAGCAACTTAAAGCTAAACAGCGTGAAAATACACTCCACACTGAATGAGCCTCGGTCTACGAAGTCCCCGTTGAACAAGTAAGGGTTGGTCTCAGACGGTAGACCGTTCAGCTTGAAGATATTCATCAGGTCGTAGTACTGGCCGTGGATGTCTCCGCAGACTGTGAATTTGGCATCGTCTGGCACTTTTATGTCGACGAGGGAAGGTTGTTTTTGCAGGTAGGCTTTCACGTCAATTAGGATCTGTAAAATGGGTAATTTATTTGAGTATTGGTTGATTTACTACATCGACAAATACTCATAGTCACAAAGTCACAATACAATCAGTACAACAGGTTTAAGTTGTGATAAGTATCTAAGCAGTAATTGTGTAGTATAGCTATGTAATATAAAAATTGTATATTTATTGAAAAAAAAATGTGCAACAGACTGTTACACAAAACCTAACAAGATTTTGTTACATTGCTGGCTGGACATGGGCCACCCCTTAGGGAGTAACTGACAGAAACACCATGGTTCAGAACCCGCCATACCAACTGATTGTAAACCTTAGATATTTATTCTTTTAATATTTATTTGGGGAAAGCACTGCGGACTATCCGCGCAGACTCGCGCTAAGTTCACTTACTTCATCTACACCACTTGAAGCAAAGTGTAGCGCGCGCGTAGCGGTTCGCCTTTGAAGAAACATTATATAAAGTTTTTAGAACAAAAAACTGTTTAGTCTAATCTAATCTCACTCTCTCTCTCTCTCTCTCTCTCCCTCTCTCTCTCTCTTTTCAAGAGGGACACCGAGTCGTCCAACATACCTTGTAAGCATATTTCTTGTGTAGTTTCTTCTGCTGTTTGTAGTGCTCCATGAGATGTGTAACAAACTTCAGGGTCACTTTTCCATCCTCTAGTGTGGGGCCATCATACTCATCTTCAATAGCTGTAGGCAGAAAAAATAAATATAATCACATTAAAATATTGCCATTAGTCAGGCACAATAACATTACATTGATTGGTTTGATTCATAGCCACGTTCATAGCACAGAATATTATAATACAACTAGTACATAATGACAGTAAAACCACATCAGCTGGCCTTAGATGGCATGGCTACATATCTATGGAGTAAGCATACTATAAATTAATGAAGGTTCGGACACCACAAGTTTCTAACATTGTAGCTGAAAAACTACTTTTCAAAACCAGTAATTATAGTATAGACTACTAGCGGCGAACCCCAGCGGCTGTGCCCCCTGTGCAACTCATTTTCCCATGGGAATAAGAATTTTTCTGAGCAAGTATTATACATAAAAACTTTCCTGTTGAATCACTCTATCTATTAAAAAACCTGCATCAAAATCCGTTGTGTAGTTTTAAAGATTTTAGCAAACATACATACAGACAGACACAAAAAGCGACTTTGCTATGCTATGTAGTGATAGTGATATCAACATCAAAGATAACAATATGAGAATTTACAATTCAGAGAATGTTACATAGGTATAGGTTGAATTGATAACCTCTATTTAGAAGCCTGTTAGTAGAAACATAACTTACTCATAGCATCCAGATTAATAGAATCAGCGATATTGACTTCTTTCTTGTCCACAGAGATGGCTTTTTCAAACGCAATCTTTTTCACAATTTTGTTGCACTCATTATATTTCATCTTTGCATCCTGGTCGTTTGGCCGGGCTTTGGTTACCTAAAAGGGAGAATGAAGAAGAGATTTATGAATTTTACTATAAATTCAAATGATTATGATCGATGAGACATAAGAATTTAGAATGAAATACATTAAAGAGAGCCAAACATCAGCAATATTGTCTGTTTCGATGCCCAACTTTAACATTCAATAACTCCTGAACTTCTATCCTGATTTAATTATCTTCAGTTGCAGAATGTTAAGCAATAATTAAACTCTATAATTATATAACTTTGGCTTTGGTGTGTACCTGCAAGTGGTGATGCAAAACCGGACGAGCATCCAAACAAAAGTTGGCATGATTCTTTGGACAAGAGCAGGACAACAAGATATACTTACGTATTCAAAATCCTTAAGGGCTAGTTTGTACTTTCCTAAAGACATGTGAGCGGCCGCCCTCCTGTAGTACGCCTTGGTGTAAGTCCTATCCAGCTCAATAGCCTTGGAGGCATCGCTTAAGGCGTACCCGAAGTTCTCCAGCCGCAAGTTAGATATACTCCTGTTTGCGTAGAACACCGCATTCTTCGGGTTCTTTTCGATAGCCTTTGTGTACAACTCGATAGCACCATTGTAATTTTGCTCTGAAATTTTGAGGTTATGTCTGACAATTTTTGGTTATAATCTGACAATTACCTATATCAATCTCTAGTAAACATCAAATTGGAACTATCTAGAGAATGTAATACAAAATACGCAGTAAGTAATAAAGGAAAACTCACTTTTGAAGAGGTCATTAGCTTCCTCTTTCAGTTTGTTCGCAGCCTCTAAATCCTCCTGCGAAATAGGGCCGGTGATCTCATCGTTACTAGACATTGTTACACGTAAATATTACCGTAAAATTAAACCTTTACTAGTGGAAATAAGATAATAATCATAAGAACAGCGATATTCTCAATTCCATTTACATGCTATCCGCAATTCATGAAAATTGAATGAATCGGGATTGAATGACGTTTTGTGAATGAATGGTTGACATGTGAGCACTGTTGCCAACATTACTACAGGGAGTTGTGGTATGCGACCCCGGCTTCCCGAGCAAGCAGTTCCCTCCTGCTTAACACGTTCACGGACAGTAAGTCACCCATGATTGACACAAAAATTTTGTATGTAAAATTGACGACTTCTATTACATCATTGTCATATTACATTCATATCGTACGATTGCACTTGACACTGAATGCTATGCTATTCGAATGCTATAGTAGTACCGTCCAGGATCATGATCTTTTACCACTGTATAGGACAACGAACGCTATAGCAGTCGACTTGGAGGCATCTGTAACCACAACTAGTCATGTTTACGGTGACATATATTGATATACGTTTTCCGAAATATTAAAACTAGTACCTAAACACAATTTCTAATAGATTTAGAGTTGATTAATGAATAGTTGTTTCTACACTGATACATTGATTGATACCTTCCCTATCCTGCTTTTTGACTATTTTGGAGGTGCAAACTTGGCTATTACGTAATACTAAAGTGAAATGGACTGTGTTTATACATATTCCAATCTAAATATTCAAGTAAATAGTCCAAAAACAATAATTACGGTGGTTTGTTTGATGCAACAAAATGGCGTCGGCGCGCGAAAATTACTCGGTATGTACGTGTCAACACTCCTGCGCACATGGCACGCGACTGAGCAAAATCTCATACAAACATGGCTGCTATAGCGTTTGTGTCCGAAAACGGGGGGCGCGGGAGACGAGGTCATACCGGTTTTTCTATGTGTGCAAAAACTCATTTATATGACAGAGAGCGCTACGAGATGCAGTGAAATATGACAGTTAAATCAGAGCTACACTAATTTACTTAGAACAGCCGCCTTCTTATGCGTTTCTGTCCACAATAAGCAGTCAAAGTTAGGATGCTATAGAAGTCGCGTCCAGATACCAGAGCATAAACGCATTGCATAGCGGTTGTGTCCGTGAACGTGTTAACAAATAAAAAGTCTGTTTCGGCGAGAATGGCAACCCAATGCAGATATGCACAAGGGCTTGGCGGACTCGGCGACTCAGCAAGGCAATGTGGATGGCCTAGGGCGACGGTAGAGGGCGCGGGTAGTTGAGTGATTCTCGCATTTGGTCCGGATTTGGCCATTTTTCGAAAAAAAAATTTTTTTCGCTATTAGGGCTACAATTTTTATAAATGTGATACGTATTTGCCTTTTTAATAATATTTTTCAAAAGGCATGTGGGATAATTTTCAATAAAGTTATGTAAAGGATGGTAATGAAGCCAAGGATGGAAATGAAAAGTACATGGATAATAATGAAATATGACCCCACCTCTACCTCACTGACTCCACTACAGAGGAGATGTTCGTTCCTACGGTCAGGCTAATGCTTCCTACCATGTCTTACGCCTCCACTGCAGCCCCTGGACATCATCCCTGCGCCTCCGGACTATGTCTGCTTGGTTATTCATAACAATGTCTGCTTGGTTATTCATAACAATTCTAGGTATAAAAGTTGAAACTAAATCATTTTTCGTAAGAAATATGGGTAGAAATATGAAAATGATACTTAAAAAAGCATTTTTCTTCATATTTGTTCATTACCATCCGTCCAAATTGGGCCAAAATGGACGGAAATGAGTAGGATGGAAATGAGGTTTCGACAGTTTTTTTTCAAATTCTTACGATACCTAGATGTCTCAAAGTTATGACACGAAATGGATAAAAGTATAACGAAATGCTATTGTTATATATAGAAAGAAAACATTAAAAGAGAACAGTTAATATAATAATCACTGGATGGTAATGACCTCTCATCTGTGACAAAACCAAAATTTAAGTGCGAGAATCAAAATTTAACTTTCTACGAACGTTTTCACGGAGCCACCTCCAGTCAGATGGTTTGGCTGACTTGCAAGGAAGGGGCTTGTGGAGAAATCAACGTCTTTAGCAGGCTTATTTAAGGATAAAACTTGATGTCAATTCTCGCGGACGGAAATGAAGGATTTCGTGTGACAAAAATATAATGTTGATTCTCTCTAGGTTTCATTCAGTATTATTGCTTGAACTATTTATTGCGCATAAGCTATCTTCATTGATGATCGGAAAACAGGAAAACATTGTGAAGTTTATCGTATAAATGACTTGATATGATTATTTTAGTGTAAGATGAACTGAAAATCACACGGATGGAAATGAGATTTTACCTATCTAAAGTTCGATAACTAATTTTTGAGAAGACTTGTACCAAATATCGATTCTGCCACATTTTTTTATTTTTATTAGTGACCTTTTCGGATATAAATAACTTTCGATTTATTTGTTTTCATACCAATTTGATGCCTGCACACGAAATCCGGACCAAATGCGAGAATCACTCAGTTACTGTCGGCCAGACACTGCGTCTGACCTCTCCTTCAGTCGTAGCGGTTTTCCGTTCCACTGAATCAAGGAGGGTGAGGACTAAGTGCGTGCGCCTGCGTTTGCGCGAACGTTTGCGCACCGAAATATATCCTGCGCAACTGACCGCTTCCGAATAATGGACTCCGATGACGCAAAGTCCTGTGGCGATGGGTTGAGGTAGAGAGGTCTGGCGTGGTGCAAGCTGGGCTTTGTCTGATTCCTGCACATAGGCGGTTCTAGGGGCGTGAGTACATGCCGTGGTCGCTTTTGCATTGCAAATCGGGACGACAATGCGAATTCGGCAGCACCTGGGATGACAAAGCAGCCCTTTTAAGGGAGGCACTGCTTTCCTCGCCCAGCCGAGTAGGGGGCTGGAAAAGGTGCCCTAAAAAGTGCTCGTCCCTACCCGGAAGGTGGTAGTAACCACGGCTGCCACCGCATCACTTAACTCGTGGTCGACGAAACAGAAAAAATAAAAACAGCATGAAACCATCTATCATGACATTTGGCGCGTGGAACGTGAGAACTCTAATTGATCGAGATGGCAACTCCTGTCCTGAACGCAAAACCGCCATCGTAGCTCGAGAACTTCATCGCTATAACGTGGATGTGGCTGCGCTCAGCGAAACACACCTTGCTGATGAAGGAGAACTGGTGGAAGATGGAGGTGGTTACATTTTCTTCTGGAAGGGTACCTCTGCATCCGAGCCTCGACGTTCAGGGGTAGGATTTGCCATCAAAAATCACCTAGTAAAGCGACTTCAAGAGTGTCCTGTTCACATCTCGGACCGCGTTACCACACTGCGCCTTCACCTGGATACAGACAACTACCTTAATGTCATCAGTGTCTATGCTCCAACGTTAGACAAGTCTGATGACATTAAGGACAAATTTTACGAGGAGCTAACTCAATGCCTTGATAGCATAAACGCCAGAGAGCAGATCTTATTGCTAGGCGATTTCAATGCCAGGGTTGGACGGGACTACGAGGCTTGGCCTGGAGTTCTGGGACGACATGGAGTTGGCAACATGAACAGCAATGGTCTGTTGCTGCTCGGTCTTTGTGCTCAGTACGATCTAGCGATATCGAACACTATGTTCAGACTTGCCGCTAAGCACAAGACAACGTGGATGCACCCGCGTTCCAAACACTGGCATTTGATCGACTTTGCTATTATTCGGCAACGAGACATCGGTCAAGTTCAAGTCACCCGCGTCATGCGTGGTGCTCACTGTTGGACTGACCATCGACTAATTGTCACTAAGCTACGACTCCGCCTCCGTCGACCTCGCAGATCCACAGTGAAGAAGCCTGCGTTTTTAAACGTGGATAGGCTGAAAGATCGCGAGGTTAGGGTGAAATATGCTGAAGCCTTATCTGAAAAGCCGTCGCCAATAACTGAGACCGGTGATGTCAGTGCTGCTTGGGGAGCTTTGTCATGTCATCTCATAGAAGCCGCTTCTGCTACTTTGGGTACGAAAGACCGACGTAGTGAAGACTGGTTCGATGACAATAGCGAGGCTCTTAAAGCAGCATTCGACAAACATCGACAGCTCCTGCGACAGCATAATCGAAGAGGTGGAAGTGTTGCGGTGGTCAAAGAAAGTGACCAAGAATTACGCAGGCTGTCTCGACAAATAAAAGACAAGTGGTGGCAGGACAAGGCTTGTCAAATGCAGTGGCTCGCCGATACAAACCAGCTTGGTGAGTTTTACTGTGAAGTGCGTAAGCTGATTGGTGCTTCCTACCGTGCAAAAGTACCGTTAAGGTCTTTAGACGGTATGCACCTCCTGACCAGCAAGGAGGATGTACTTAAACGTTGGGCTGAGCATTTTCACAACTTGCTCAACGTAGATCGATCAGCTGATCTGCATCATATCAGTTTAATGCCTCAACTCCCGTTAGCCACGGAGCTGGACGAGCCCCTGTCATGCGACGAGGTTGTTACTGCCATCAGACAGCAGCATAATAACCGGGCGGTTGGCATTGACCTTATACCGGGTGAACTACTTAAATATGGTGGTACGGAGTTGCACACGTCGGTATGGAAACTTTTCGTTCGAATGTGGGAGGAGGAGAGGGTCCCTGAGGACTTCAAAGTGTCTCGCATTTGTGCCCTCTACAAGAACAAGGGTGACCGTTCTGACTGTAACTCTTATCGCGGTATTTCATTGCTGTCAGTCCCTGGAAAAGTCTTTGCCAGAGTTTTACTGAACCGCCTCAAAGATTTGTCGGAAAAAATTCTGCCCGAAACCCAGTTCGGCTTCCGACCTGACCGAGGTACATGTGAAGCTATTTTCTCGGTGCGTCAACTACAAGAAAAAAGTAGAGAACAAGGTCGCCAGTTGTACCTCTGCTTTGTTGATTTAGAGAAAGCATTCGACAGTGTGCCTCGCGAAGCTCTCTGGATGGTGCTAGGAAAGTTAGGGTGCACAGAAAAGTATGTGCGACTCCTAAGACTCCTGCATGACGACATGCAGTGCTGCGTCTCTGTAGACGGTGAACAGTCTGATTTCTTCCCCGTCACCTGTGGGGTGAAACAAGGGTGTGTTCTAGCGCCCACACTGTTCGCCTTGTACTTTGCAGTTGTAGTCAAAGAAGTCCTAAATACTGTTTCCCACGGAGTCCGCATCCGTTTCCGCACAGATGGCAGTCTTTTTAACCTGGCTAGACTTAAGGCGCGCACTAAAGTCTCGTATGCATTGATTACTGAGATCATGTATGCTGATGACTTGTGCTTTCTTGCAGAATCCCCAGACGGCCTGCAACAGCTAATGTCCGTTTTTCACCAAACATGCTGTAAATTCGGCCTGAAGATCAGTGTCAAAAAGACGGAAGTGATGTCCTTAGACTCGCATGGTCGCGAGACACTGGCGATTATGCTTGGTGAGGATATGCTGAAACAGGTTGATAAGTTTCGTTATCTGGGGAACACTATAACATCTAAGTGTAACCTTGATGCTGAGATCAACAGCAGAATCAGTGCTGCAGCTGCAGCATTTGGGAAGTTGTGTTCCAAGGTTTTCTGCTCGCACGACCTAAATCTAGCCACAAAAATCTCTGTATATATGGCGATTGTGCTGCCAAACCTTCTATACTCCTCCGAGACTTGGTGTGTGTATCGTCACCACATACGCACTCTGGATCGCTTCCACCTAAAATGCCTTCGCACCATCATGAAGATCAGATGGTCCGACCGAGTGCGCAAT
The DNA here is from genome assembly GCA_029255805.1 of Keiferia lycopersicella. Classification (NCBI taxonomy): domain Eukaryota; kingdom Metazoa; phylum Arthropoda; class Insecta; order Lepidoptera; family Gelechiidae; genus Keiferia; species Keiferia lycopersicella. Next base: position 3,688,971 of record JARACZ010000024.1, read on the forward strand.
ACCGAAGTTCTGAGACGAGCCAATGTTGGTGGCATTGAGGCCTATCTAATGCGTCGTCAGCTACGGTGGTGCGGTCATGTATCCCGGATGTCGGAGGAGAGAGTGGCGAAGCGCATCTTTTATTCTGAGCTAGAGGAGGGCAAGCGAAAGCATGGCGGACAACTCCTCAGATATAAAGATGTTCAGAAACGACACATGAAAAGATGCAACATTGAGCCCACTCAATGGGAGGGTCTGGCAGCACAGCGTCCCGAATGGCGCGGGATGGTTAAGAGGCAAGTCCGCGAGTTTGAGGAACAGCGTAAAGCAGACCTCGACGCTAAGCGCGATGAGCTGAAGGCCCGTACATCCGTCGCCATTAACTATAATTATGTAAATGGCAAACTCACGTGTCCACTCTGTGCACGGGAGTTTACTGCCAAAATTGGCTACAATAGCCATCTCCGGGCGCATCAGCGCCGATCTGATTAGGAGTCAAAGTGGTCGCCATGGCCGAAATCGGTCGGAGAGATCATCATCATCACAGGGAGTTGTAATAGTATTAGGTTCTTTGCACTACCAATACTTTAAAATACTAGGTGTTATTTTGTTGTACATGGGAGGTTTTCAAACGACGAAAAAAAATACTGGCCAATTGTGCGTATACTGAAATGAGTTTATAACGTTGAGTTTTTATTTCCAGGGAATTTATTTTTCATTGTTTCACCTCATTTTTCTGCATTTTCTAGTTCTGTGTTGTGCTTTTGGGTACTTTTTATGAAAATCGCGAGTAAGTGTAGTTCCTTAACTAAGTGATATGATATGCCTACACACACTCTCCATAACGCTTCAAACTTCGTTCGTATAAAGGTGGGTTAGTTTATAGTTTATGTCTTCGTAGCATTCTACGAATATTATCATCTTGCCGCGTAGTTATATAAGCCTACGCCTTGCATGCACCAAATTGAGCAAGCATATTATCAGTAAAATAAAACTAAATCACTTCTAATTTTAAACTTTTATTAATCTACCAAGCAAATATTACAGCCGTTACATTTACTTTCACAGAACTACATCGAGGGGACCAACTGCGTGAGCATCTTCACAACGGTTTTCTTCTCCAGCTTACATTTAGGGTACAGGGTCTGACAGTTATTGTCTAGTGATTGACCCGCAGACATGGCTTCGTAGATTGTGGTGCCGTCCAGCATTCGGCGTATTAGAGAGTTTCTGTAAATGAAAATAAATGGTATTAAAAATAATTTTGGGTTAAAAACTTCGGGTCTGCTTCTGTGGTCCAACCCAACGATCTGGATACGCGGGTCTACAAGTTATTTATCTCGATCAGATAAAGAAACCATCCCGAATTGGCAATTTTTTTTTCTCTTTAACAAAATATATGAGAAATATTATGTCATATAAGCGGGAATCAACAATAATGTTGCCCTTTCAGGATCGTTTCTTTAATCAAGTTATAAATGAATACCTACCTACTTCTTTGTAAATTTTTCATTTTATGAGGTTGTTCCCAGTTTGGTAGGACATGACAGGCTGAACCACCTACATAAATTGTTCGTAAGAAAGATTGGAGGTCAAACCAATCGGTCCCGATGCCTGCCTTTGATTTTGTTACAAAATTATATTAGTCCGACAACTTTCTCATTTAGGAGCTTTAAAAATTCAAACACGATTCATCAGGTTGATTCGATGGCCCATTATGATGCTGGCACTTACGAGGACAGATTAGTGAGCAGCGCATCAAAATCAGTAGCGTTGCCTGTGATGGTATTCTCGTTGGCCAGTTGGACGTACGAGCAGGCCAGTCGCTGCATGCAAGCCGCCGAGTCTATGTTGTATCTGGCTAACGTCTCATCCAACTTATTGAGCATATCTGTCACTTGGTGGAAGTCTGGTTCGGTGCCTGGAAAAGATCAGATACGAATCTTTACATACATACACAAACCACGCCTTTATCCCTTAGGTAGGCAGAGCGTTAACGATCGTAAAATTACGGTAGGTACCGCCACGTCTGACAAGTATTCAGGGCCCCTTTTAGATGATTCGTGTATCACTGTAGTGACAAATTGTCAGCCTGTCGCCTAAAATTGTAATACCTATACATGAAACCCTCGAGTCCCTTAGTTGACTTTTACAACACCCGCGGGAAGAAATGGGGTGATGCTATACGAATCTTTAATGAATTATTAAACAACCTAGAGTGAACGTCACTACAAGAAGTAGACCGATACCTAGTTCATTAGTCTAACATTTATCAATATCTCTCTTGAGATCGATCTTCAGTGCGATTTGCGAAGTAGGTACTGACTAAAATTTGTGAACATCGCTCTTGAGGTCGATCTCAGAGTAGAGTGTGGTTCATTAATATAGACCTAAGTGTGCCAACATGACTATTTAAGGAGGTAGTTGTAAATAATGCATAGTTTGATCTGACCCCTAAAGACCATGAAACCTCTCCTGTCCTGCCCCGCGCGCCCCAATACCAGATGACCTTATAAAGGCCACAGCACAGATAATGCTGTTTGGGTGGCTGAATTTTGGGCACATACATACATAAATCACGCCTATATTTCTGGAGGGGTAGGCAGAACGTCAATAACCATAAAATGACGGTCGTTAACGCCACGTCTGACAAATGTTTGAGGGTCGTCTCAGATAAACCGTGCATTATTTTAGTGACATGTTGTCACCTAAAATTGCACATACACATGAAACTCTCGAGTCCCTTTGTCGGTTTCTACGACACCCACGGGAAAGAAATGGGGTTATGTTATTCTAAGCCGGCATCACACAGTAAAAATCTCAATTTGCCATTGACAAGATAAAAGAAGAAGAATCTGAATCTTACTTCTGCCATAGCCGCCGCCGTATCCGTACGAGAGCGCGTGCATGATCTTGGGGAGGATGAGGACTGCTCCGAAGCCGAGGATGGACCCGATCAGCACCCCGCCCAGGTCAATCTTCACAGGACCGTAGATGCCAGGAGATGTGCCGCCATAAGGACCCTGGATGTAAATCATAGAAAAAAACCTTTGAAGACTACAAAGAAATTACCGACTTTGGAAAGAATTTTACTTTGGTGACACCAACTTACGAAAACGCAAAAAAATATGTTCCAAAGTTCATTCATAGGTACCTAATTACTTGGCAAAAATGTATGAAACACCCTTTTTTTTTATTTCGCAGGTGGTCCCATAGTAAAAGTTGTTCAGAATCATGAGTAGAAACACCCTACAAAGTGTGTATACTGACTTAAAAATAACCCAGTATATACGAACTTAGTTGCTTTGCTGCGTACGTAGCGGTATTAACAAAAAAATTGCCTAGAAATGTAGAATGCCGTGTGATGCCGGCTTAGAATAGCATCACCCCGCATCCTTCCCGTGGGTGTCGTAAGAGGCGACTAAGGGACTCGGGAGTATTGGTGTATTATAATTTTTAGGCGACAGGCTGACAACCTGTCACTATAGTGATACACATGTTTTCCGAAACAACCTTGGAAAAAATACTCAAAAATGTCAGACGTGGCGATAGCGACCGTATTCTTACGGCTGGTAACGCTCTGCCTACCCCGCAAGGGATAAAGGCGTGATATATGTATGTATGTATGAAATGTAGAACACGCGCTGAAGTAAGTAGGTAGGTACTGTGTCCAGGCTGTACAGTGCACCAGCTGTGTAGTAGCTAACTAAAACGGGTTACTTAAATTTGTATTGAATAAAATTTGTTAATGGCTAAAACTGTAAGATTATGTGCCATCTCGCACATTTCCTACTGTCAGCCTTGGGTGTTGTTCGCCAAGGATGCATTGGAGAAGGTAAATATATTTCATGTATTTCTAAATATTCTTTTTCAATAAACGCACTGAAATGCCTACTTGAGTGATACCTACCTGTCCCCCAGAAGGCCCGTAAGTGGAAATCCCGAAGCGCTGGGTACGCTCAGGCTGGTTGTCTCTGTCAGCTCTCTCCCTCTCCCTCTCCCTCTCCTCTCGACTCTTGTCCACTCTAGCACTGGGCTCGGCGAGCTGGTCTTCTGTACGGTAGCTTGGGGACGGCATGAAGCCCCTGAAATCGAAGCTGGAACGCGTTAGGAATGGCTTGTTGGTTGCCTTGTGAGAAAAGGTTGCTTTATAGGGTGTTATAGATGGCATGGCATGCATCGATAAAGAGTGCCGTAAAAATATTTTAGGAAATCCCGAAAAAGAAACCCTTTACAAAAAAAAGTCAGGACTTAGTTGAAATTTCATTCGAATACCCATCTCAGCCTAAATGCATCCAAGCTCAAAAATTCGGACTAAAAATACTCGTGTCCTAGAATTTGCTAGGTAAGGGACGCATTTAAAGTAACGCCTAAAATTCTATACAGAAAAAAGCAGTTGGGTGAAAATTTGAAAACGGTTCTTCAGGTCCCTTTCCTGGCAAATTTGAAATTTTAGTTTTATGGTTATTTTATCATTGCATAATAATAAAGGCCTATTGAAAAGGTTATTTACGAAAAAACACTTAAATCGAACCACAGGTTTCGTCAAAATTCAATTTTGAAATTTGAGGTGCCAGTCAACGGGACATTTTGCGCCAGTCAAGGGACAAAGTAATTATTTTAACAAAATATATGAATAAAAGCTGTTCATCTTTTGCTTTTAACTAAGTAGAATAGAAGTAAAAGTTGCCGCAGCCTACCAGACTGACGCTCTAATGCCTCAGTCTGGTTAAGACACGACGCACCTAGTCACAGACAATTTGCTCGTGCTGGAAACACGACACAGCCAGCCCGACATACGAAATGAAATAGCCACAGTGTTCGACAATCACAGTTGACAGGCGAGCGTATGTGATCTGTCGACCTCCGGAAGAAGGCTGCTCGTAAACAGCCAAAACGTAGACCCAATTCTTCACCAAAACAATAGTAACGTAAGTCGTTTAAACATAGGCCGTAATGAAACAGCTGGCATGAGACAAGAAGAAACCACTGAAAACATTATGACCCGAGAATTAACTGTGTTGAGCCACTTAAAACATTTTGCGAATTGTACATTCTGCTACTGTACAGACGAAGATAACCTTAAAGTTGACGCAATCAGCCTGAAACATGCATGACAAAGATAGCCTTAGACATCACTAGGCAAGCAACCTGACACACGACGCTGTATACATGAGACAGACTGAGACATAACGGAACTAACCTGAGACACGACGCAGTCACCTTAGAGACGACGTAATCAGCCTGAGACACAATGTACTCAGCTAAAAAGGCTACGACATACAATGCAATCAGCTTAAGAGACGTCGCAACCAACCTGAGACATAACGAAGCCATGCTGAGATACAATGCAGACAGTTTTAGAGACTTCGCCATCAATCTAAGACATAACGCAGTAATCCTGAGATACAACGCAGTTAGCTTAAGAGACGTCGAAATCAGCCTGACATAACGCAGCTACCTTGAGATACAACACACTCAGCTAAAGAGACGTTGCAACTGACCTTATACATAACGCAGCCATCCTGAGATACAATACAGTTAGCTGAAGGGACGTCGCAATCAACCTCAGACATAACGAAGCCAACCTGAGATACAACGCAGTAGGTCAAGAGACGTCGCAGTCAGCTTTAGAGATGTCGAAGTCACCCTTAGTGAGACATAACGCAGTCGCCCTGAGATACAACGCAGTCTGCTTAAGAGACTTCGCGTTATGACCCTGAGTGAGATAAAACGCAGCCAACCTGAGATACAACGCAGTAAGCTGAAGAGACGACGCAATCATTTTGAGACATGACGCAGCCACCCTGAGATACAACGCAGTCAGCTTAAGAGACGTAGCAAAGAGCCTGAGTGAGACATGACGCAGCCACCCTTATTTTTATTTAACTGTTTATTGCACACAAGATAAAACACAGGACAATCACATTTAGATAAAAACACAACAGGTACTACTTATTTCTAAAAAGAAATCTCTTCCAGCAGTCCTACGGTAGAGAGATAGCATAAGGTAAGGCTGACGATCGTGCACAATATTTATAATTCTAACTGCGGTATTTAAAAATAATACATAATACACACACTAAAATATTAAATTTACATAATTATACTGATATACTACATATAATACAACTATACATATTACAATATACATACATAAATATGACAGATACGAACTATTTTGATAGTGAAAGATAGTGCTCTTTTACTCTCTTCTTGAACACTGAGAGGGAAGGGCTGTCACGCACTGTGTGCGGGAGGGAGTTCCACAATCTGGCTGCATGCACAGTGAAAGAGTAACTGTAGAAATCGGAGTGATGGATAGGGATTGAAAGAATTGACTTGACATGTGAGCGACAAGGCTTGTCTTGGGACCGAGAGAAATTAAAACGTTCTTTAAGGTATGAAGGAGAAGAAGGACTGTGAAGAATTTTATAAAGACAAGAAAGCACATGAGCATTTCTTCGAAGACGGATAGGGAGCCACTTGAGTTGAGAACGAAACTGCGAGACATGGTCATACTTGCGTAAGCCAAAGATAAATCTAATGCAAAGGTTTTGGAGACGCTCGAGTTTGCTCAACAACTCCTCAGTGGCATCCAGATAGCAAGTGTCAGCATAATCAAAGAGAGGAAATAGAAGTGTCTGTGCGAGAGTGATTTTAGTTTTCAGAGGCAAGAAATTTTGGAGGCGCTTCAGCGAGTGAAAGGAATAAAACACTTTCCTACTGACGTCATTCACCTGAGTAGTCCAACTCAGGTTGTGGTCCAGCAGTACACCCAGGTTCTTAGCTGTCTTAGTGTAGGCAATAGGTGTTCCATTATAAGTGACCATTGGGATATTAGTGTAATCAAATTGCCTACACATGTACGGGCTACCTATCAGCATTGCTTGTGACTTTTTTGGATTCACTACAAGACCGAAAGATTCAGCCCAAATAGCGATCCTACTCAAGTCGTCGTTGATAGCTGCAGTGGCACTAACGATATCGTCAGAGATAAAATGACGATATATCTGCAAGTCGTCTGCGAAGAGGTGGAAGCTAGAGGAAATCACAGATGTAACCGTGTTAATGAAAACAGAAAAGAGAAGAGGTGAAAGGACGCCACCTTGGGGAACACCCGCAGACAGATCACACCATTCAGAGAAAATCTCGTCAGAATGGATCCGCTGAGAGCGACCGCGAAGATATGAATCGAACCAAGTTATTGCCGAGGGAGAAATGTTAAGTGAGCGAAGTATTGCAAGAAGGACATCGAAATCAACAGAGTTGAACGCGTTACTAAAGTCAAGCAAGATAAGTATAGTCAAAGACTTGTTCTCCACCCTTATATACATCGCAGTCAGCTTAAGAGACGTCGCAGTCAGTTCAAGAGACGTCGAAATCAGTCTAAACGATACATAACGCAGCCGCTCTGATATACAACGCTACTGCTTAAGAGACGTCGCAATCAGTCTGAGACATTACGCAACCACCCTGAGATACTACGCAGTCAGCTTAAGATCGTCGCAATTAACCTGAAACCTAACGCAGAGATCCTGAGATACAACGCAGTCATCTTAAGATACGTCGCAATGTGCCTGAGTGAGACGTATTGCGGCCAACCTGAGATACAACGCACTCAGCTTAAGAGACATCGAAATTAACCTGAGACTTAACGCAGCCTCCCTTAGATACAACGCAGCCACACCTAGAGACAAAAAACAAGTGTTTTTGAACTATGTTATCTGCACGAAAAACAATGCTGTTCACCTCCTGGAAACCCTTAACCTAACTTACAGAACCCATGGGGAGACATGAGGTGGTGCTATTCTACTCTGCAGGCACACCTTTACACAAAAAAAGATGCAAAAATAATCATTAAAATAACATTAGTCACTTGACTGGCATAAAATGTCCCTTGACTGGGAAAAATGCCAGTCAAATGAAGCCAGTCAAGGGACAATTTTCTATGTTTTTAGTGATTTATTGGTAAATGCTTGAATGTAATCAAAATTTGTAAACGAATCTTAAATCTCGCTTTAATATGCGACATTATTTGTTTAGAACAAATCCTCTGTCATAACTCTTTCACGAAGAAAACATGCACAGGAAAGGGACCTGGCGCAGGTGCTAAAATAGGACCTAAAAATTTAACAACTCCTATTTCATTCTAGAAGTGCCAAGGAGTTATATGCTCCCTCTCCAGGGATGAAGAAGCAATCCTGGCAGAAGGCAGAAACAAGACTCAGCTCACAGTTCTATTAGTTTCAGCGATTCAGTCGTTTTAGACCACACATTCAGAAAACACAAAAACGTGTGACCAACACAAACTGTAATTTTTATCGGTGTGCTCAGTAAAATATTGTCAATATTATAGTTTACTATAAATCTACACGATACAAGGATTATTTTGATGGGTGAAAAGTTCTATCATGTCCAGTTAGATAAAATTTTACATATGTTTGAATTTCGCAACAGCTGAGTGTGACACGCGAAGAACGCGTATTTTGCCCCCGATTTTAGGTTTCAGATTAAGTTTTAGTTAAACATATTTCATAATTTGTGGATGGAGTTTTAGTTTCTGAATAGTCAATTTAACATTATTTTGTGTGAAAGTTAGTAAAAACCTGTAAGTGTTATACTTTTGAAGAAATAAACATGTGACCGTAATTTTTACCCTCTCCAGGAATCACCCAGTTGCGGCGAAGTTGTTCAATTTCAAGAGCCGCATCTTACTCTTGCTCTTAGTTAATTTAGTCTATTTTTGAGACGCTATGAACTCGTTATCACTTATCACTCATCAGAAGCAAAATAAAAAACAACTTACCCATCTTCGTTCCTATAATCTCCATGCACAACGCTGGCCAGCAACAAAAGTATCCACAAAATCCTGAACCCCATGTCTCCAAGTGCCCTTAACGGACTGTCCATATTTTACAAACGCATATGCTTTATAAGGTTCGCCCGGAGCGTTCCGATGTGTGGTCTAAGACAATCGCATGGGGAAACAAGGGACGACATTGTCTTCGTTGCACAACGCTTTTACTCGGTGGTTATGGTTGTGACAACGTCACGGTGGTGGAACTGAGATGGTATCGAAATGGGAAGGAACTGAGGAATGGGGTAATTGGGTGGCCTATGTAACTCGTGCGTTTTATATGTAAATAAAATATGTACAAGTACATACCCCATAGGTTTGAATCATACATCCCATAAGTTTAAATGTGTGGGTGCTCTATTGGCCCCTTAGGCTATTTAAGATATTTCTACTTATCTCTATCTACCAAGCCTGATTGTTAGTGAGTGATATCCACAAACACAGCAAGAGCTTTGAACATTCCACAATTTATTCCCCTTTTTGCAGCAGTATAGGCACTTAATTACCTACACAGCCGTATGATGCCGGTTTAGAATAGCATCATCCCATTTACGCCCGTGAGTATCGTCAAAGACGAATCCAGGGAATGAGCTGAATATCTGTGAATATCTACAACATCTTGCACTGTGCTTGCCAACCCGCCTGCTAAGCGTGATGAGTATGACAAATTGGCAAATAGATACTCCCAATACGGGGAAGGGGAGGTCTATTCTATGTCCATCTATGGACTTTTGAAGCTGTTGTGGTAAGAACTTAATTATTGATACGTGGGGTGAATCCTTGTTTCGTAAGGTACCTTTTACATCCCAGCTACAAATTCACGCCATAGGTTATCTATCGGGTCGATCGTCAACTGAGTGCCCTATATGAAAGTAGGTTCAACAATGGTCGTTACACAACATGTCAGAAGCCTGCTACTTGTAGTAGGCGGTTGAAAAATTCTAACACCTGGGCCCCAAGTCTGCTATTTTTTGTCATTGTAACGCCATCGAAACTCAACTGACATTCCATTGCCATTGTGATTTTTCTATACTTCAAACTATTAGCAGACTACGAAACCAAAATCATTCAATTGAGATCCAAACGAAATCAAACTGAAACGATTGTCATTTAGCAGACTTAGGGCCCAGGGTTTCGTTGGATCTTTGGACGACTCGGTGTCCATCAAGAAGAAGATATGGCAAATCGTGGTCAACAATTCGCAACAAAACACAAGGTGGGACATCTCGGAATCTTATAATGCGGGGCAATTTTCTCTAAACTCATGTCTGCAGTAGATTATTCAGAGCATGGAAAACGTGCATTGTTCAGTCGTAATTTTACTTTTGCAATGCTGTGTTGACATCCTCATCTGACGCTATGTACGTCCTATCAACCCATTTATATTGGTTTTTCATACAAATACTAAAGAAAACCAGTATAATTTGGTCCATTCAATGGGAAGGGCTGGCAATATAAAATGAACCACGCCTTTATTGACTGTTTAACTAATAATTTTGTTAAAAAAAAATACAAAAACTCATTGGGATTTTAGCCTACTCACAGTGCCATATTATTCTCATGAATAAAAGGAAGAAGGTAAAAAAATATCCAAGAACGTGCAAAATCCCAATGCAAATATTCAAGCAAGTTCTCCATCATATGATTTTGAAATGTGATGGTTCGGCGGACGCTCGACAGTTTTCTAATTTCTACATAAATACATACGTATATCACGCCTTTATCCCTTGCGGGGTAGGCAGAGCGTTAACGGCCGTAAAAATACGGTCACTATCGCCACTTCTGACATTTCTGAGGATTGTTTTCCAAGGTTGTTTCAAAAAACATGTGTATCACTATAGTGACAGGTTGTAAGCCTGTCGGCTAAAAATTGTAATACACCAATACACCAACAGTCCCTTAGTCGCCTCTTACGACACCCGCGGGAAGGATGTGCGGTGATGCTATTCTAAACCGGCATCACACGGCATTCTAATTTCATATTTTCATTTTTGACTATGCTCAGTCGAATCGTACATTTTGTCTTTGTGTTGTCAAAGATCCTACGAATTGCCCTTATTTGTATAATTAGTAATTACTATCAAAAAGTAGCTTAAAGCGAACACTAAACGAAGCACTGAAGGAAGTTTGAGAAGACAATAAATAGGTACCTACAGAATAAATAAAAGTAGGTGCTAACAATTTGCTACGATTTTCAAAAACCACTGGGAGCGAAAGTTTCACGTTGCTTCCACTTGCAACTTAAACATTCTAGAATTTTATGTTAATGTAGGATAACATTATGAAAAGTTTGAGATTTCTCTTTCTCTTTTCATGTGGGACACTGAGTCATCCAACGACCCAGTGAACCCTAGTTTCAGAATTTTTCAACCGCTTTCTACAAGTAGCAGGCTTCTGAAGTAGTCATAGACAACAACCGAGCTCAACGTGCCATCCAAAACACGGAACCATCTTTCTTTATTGTCCGTACAATCTCCGTCCGTTCCGTACAATGTCCGTTATCTCAAACTCGCGTCACATCGGTCGTCTCTTTCAAGTTTGAGATAAGTTAATTGTAAAGACGGGTTTTTAACTTCATCGCATTAATAAAAATAATAGTATTCGAAACTGGCTTTGTCCGAGGCTTGAGCCATCATCATCTACTTTTGCCTTATCACGTCCTCTGTCGGGGTCAGCTACCGAACCTAGGCTAAGTCTAAACAGGGTTCTAACCCGCTCTACGGACTGGGCTACGGGTGCACCGGCTTCTACCACCAAATTCTCGATATTTTGATGCTCATTTCGAAGCGAAGCGGTCTTTTTTAATAAGAATCCTTGAGTGAGTGCTTGCTTAGTACGAACTAAGCACTTTTATATGACATTCCAATCAAGAAAACTCTAACAAAACAAAACAACGATATTATCCATAATTCCGTAACACAATAAAATTACAAAGTTTGAAACATATCTATGTAAGTATTAGTAAGTATAAAATAATCATTATGTAAGACAAGGCAAATATCATAGGAAAAACAAGAATGCTGCTATTAAGATGACAATAGTCTCGATTCTACAGTACCGTCTAATATCTCTAGCTAAATAGCCTTCACTTTCATTTGAATATGGTTAGACAAGGATGGGAAATCAATGCGAATTACAGTTTTACCGACCCAAAAAAGGAGTATAATTTTTTTAGGGGTCATGAGGTATGTATGTATTTATTTATCTGATCGTTTAGTTCCTAGTATGTGGCACTGTCTGCGAAAGAAGCAGCTGTTTTGCATAGACAAAAAGTCACTGAACTTGACAGATAATCCCTCAATCAGAAAATATGTCAACAACGTCACCTAGTTCCGGAGTGTTGCTATCAGCCCAAAAAAAATCCTCATAAAAGATGGCTGCTAAATAGCGAAGAAGTCATAAGACAGTTTTAAACGTCATTTTACCAGCTATCCTTTTTCAAAGCTATTTAAAGAAATAGTGACAGTGCTGTTTTTGCTTACATACATAAATCACGCCTTTGTCCCTTGCAGGGTAGGCAGAGCGCTAACAATCGCAAAATTACGGTCTTTATCGCCACGTCTGACAAAATACTGAGGGCCCATTCTGATGATTCGTGTGCCATTGTAGTGACAGGTTGTCAGCCTGTCGCCTAAAATTGTAATACACATGAAACCCTCGAGCCCCGTAGTTGCCTTTTACAACACCCGCGGGAAGAAATATGGTGATACTATTCTAAGCCGGCATCACACTGCAGGGTGCTGTTTTTATTAAGAGATATTAGACGGTAATGTGGAATCGAGACTAATATTAGGTATTTTATTACACTCATTATTACTAACTCTTGAATCTTCATTTTTGTAATACAAAATAGAGACATCATTTAAACTATACACCGTGAAGTGAAGTTATTTTTAATTGCAATTTATGTTGCATGTAGAGCTAAGAACATTTCAAGCAGATAGAACTAGATATTTGCAGTGCATCCACAAAGATCTATTACTATCTGAAAGGGCCCTCAATACTTGTCAGACGTGGCGATAACGACCGTAATTTTAATTAACGCTCTGCCTACCCCAGAAGAGATAAAGGCGTGATTTATGTGTGCGAGTGTGTGTGTGTGTGTGTGTGTGTGTGTACTACTTAATTCACCGAAACGCGGTTCACTCGCATTTATCCGTAGGAAAAAATACTAAACTAACTATCAAGGGTGTTTGAAAAAGTGCTAACTACTACTAATACAGCCACAAAAGTTCACTGCTGGATAATTGCCATACTCATCACGCTTGGCAGGCGGATTGGCGAGCGCAGTGCAAGGTGCTACTGCCCATTCCCTTAGACGACTTTTACGACACGCACGGGTTGAAATGGGGTGATGCTATTCTAAACCAGCACGGAACCATACAAAACAAAGTACAAATACCACTTCTACTCCTGATAATACCCGCCCGCATCTATTCGCTTTGTAAAGTCTACATCTTACGTGATCTCGACACAGTCCTAGGTGTTACATCTCACTGTTACTAGTATTTCTTTGTTTGAGACAATATACGGAACTTTTCAAGTCATGCATGCTGGTTTCCTCTACTATTAGTGCTTAAACTTGTCCAGAATATCGTCAAACAACACTTTGAGCTGAACAGATGCACATCCTTTGCCTTTATTAGCCGCTGTTATTTTTATAAAAACAACACGGCATTATAGACGCATTGATCTTTGCCTCTGGCCAAAGTTGAAAAAACAAGTTTAAAAATAAAATGGTGGCAAGGTTTTGCTGATAAAATGTGGCAGGAAAGTTTGTTTTTCATCTGTTTTTTAGTGTCGATATCAAGTGAGGAACAATATGGGAATTCCGATGAGGAACCGAGAGCAGGAAGACTGTTCAGTTTTGATACAAAGGATGAAGATATTAGAGTGAGTTCGAGCTTTTTTATTTTACAAATATCTGTTCTGGAGCTCTATTTCTTGCCACTTATTATGCGTGTATATCACGTTCTACTATACTTATCGATTCTCACATACCCTCAAAAATTCACACATATTTTTGACTATAAAAATGTCAAGAAAAATAAATTTAAAAACGTGTGGTTAGACCATACAAAACCATAAACGAGTTATTCGGAAAATTGTAATTGTGAAATATGTGTGAACTTTTGAGGATATGTGGGAATTGAGAAGTAAAGTAGAACGTATGATACAAGCTAATTAATTATTATTATTGCTAATTAGCAGATTTTCGCATGAAACGAAAACGGACGTTTCAGAAATTGAGCTCCGGATCTGCGGTCAGTTTGTACGTTTTTTTTCATACATACATATCTATAGACAGACGTACAACTTTTATCGTGAGTTATACGCGCGTCAAGCTTTTTTTTCCATTGTCAAGAAATATTTTGTGGTGAAATAATCGATATTTGTAAGTAAACATAAGCAGTCGTAAAACGACTTGCCGGGACCTCCGAACCGTTTTTTTTCATATTTCAGTTACGTTAGTTTCGTTTATAACTAGTTTAAGAAATATTATTTGAGCCGATTCGTTATATCGTTTCATAGTCAATCGGTTCAAATTATATTTCCTAAACTACGATAATACTCTTCTGAGGCTAAAATTAATGGCGCAGTTTAGGTACATTGCGGAGCAGGTTAAAAATCTTTCGTCTCAAAAGACCCACCGGCTATTTTGGAGACTGGTATCGATTAAACCAACACGCAAAGTAGTAATTTCCATGTTATTTCAGTTGGAGTTGCAGTTCACGCTACCTTTCATCACGGTACCGGCAAGAAAAGTGACAGATACCTTGTGGTCTGTAAGTAACTTATTTATCCTCCAGCGCAAAATGTCACATTCGTAAAATGTCACGAGTTTCTGAAATATTTTTGTGACATTTTGGGAATGCAAAATATTGCAATTTTACCTGAAAATAAAATTGTTATTAAGTGTACTTACCTTGTTCTGAGCCTAATTAATTGAGTAGCGAACCTTTGTTTCCGCTTCCGGTGCGACGTTTTAGCCCCTCTCCACAGCCCTTGGCAGCCAGACCGGCGTGAATACAGCTACAGATGGAGGGGATGAGGGCTGCGCGCGGGCCTCAATCCTCCCTCTCCTCATTGGCACTCAATTAATAATCACAATAATGTACATAATATGTACAGCAGCAGAAATTTACTTAGGCTCAGAACAAGGTAAGTACACTTAATAACAATTTTATTTTCAGGTAAAATTGCAATATTAAGTTACCTGTACCTTGTTCTGAGCCTAATTAATTGAGTGGTGTTTGTTATCGCTGCTGTATTAAAACGCCAATGTGAGATATTTAATTAAATGATTAATAGGTATTTAATTAAATTCAAAATTAAAAGAGATATGTATTAAATAGATTAATCAAATCGTTTGAAAATGAGATAATAATTGGTTTCTCATAGGGATTGAAGAATTAACTTCTCTTCTATAAAATTGATGGAAAGTTGTGGCTGATTGCCAGTTACCACGAGTAAGGATCTCATCCACAGGGGTGTTATCAAGCCAGCTAGCTGAGGCGACCGCGGCGCGCACACTGCCTGCACTGGCATGTACACCTGCATCACGAAGTGCACCTCGTACCCAGCCGCCAATAATGGTACGGGTCGCCGGTTTAACTGCCCCACAAGTGTTGATGAACAGAGACTTGATATCGCCTCTGCGTTCTCTGGAACATTCAATTAAGGTTTTGATCCAGTAAACTGGATCTATATTGCGGTTTGACGAACACTGTAAAAGTCGCCAACCAGACTGGCGGTAAGACGCTGTATCCGTCTTGGAACCGAACTCTGGCCAGAAAACTATTGAGTTCTGTTCAAAAATACAGCTGGATGGATCTATCTTCAGTAGAGTTAGGTCATGTACCCGTCGCCCAGAGCACAATAACAGAATAATAGCGGTTCTTTTTGACACTTCATATAGACTTTCTTTAATGGGAGCATTTTCTGATAAGAAATTGGTCAGAATGTTCAAGTTCCAAATCGGAGATTTATGTTTCCGAGGATTCTGCAAAGCTATACCTTTCAAAGTTTGCTTTACTATAATATGAGAACTCAAGGGATTACCCGAAGTAGGTTTACAAAAAGTGGATACCACGGACTTGTGCAAGCAGATGGAACTATATGACAATTTATGATTTAAATGTAAATCAGTCAAAAACCGAGCAAGATCAGCTGGGGACGGATTATGAGTTTCAACCCTATTTTCACTGCACCATTTGGTCCATCTCGACCAAGCGGGCTTGTAAGTTGATAATGTGGTTTTTCTCCAGCTTTTATCAAGAATATCTATTTGCGCCGCATTCCAAGAATCTAACAGAGTTGACCACCCTGTATTCGCCACACTTCCAAGCGCATCTGACTTACTTGTGGAGGGGCGCGCCGAGTCTGCGTGTCTATTAGAACCTGATCCAGGTTTATTACCGGCATTGGAGTTTCCAGAGCCCTGGCCTGGAGATCTGGGCGCCAAAAGACTTTCTCCCAAACTGGAACGACCATCAAATAAATACCTGTCGCTTGATTCAGATGCGTTAGGACTCTGGGTACCAAGCATGGTGGTGGAAACACCCACGCTAGGTGGTAGTGCCATGGGCGAGAGAATGCGTTGCAAAATTCGGCTTCCTGGTCGTTTTGGTCGAGTGATATATACCTCTGAACTACATGAGCTTTGTTTGAGGCAAATAGGTCTATTTCTGGGATGCCCCAAACTTCGAATACTTGCCAAGTGAAATGGCGAATGAGGTGCCATTCTGTCGAGGCTTTGGCCCGTGACAAACGATCTGCGACGTAGTTGAAACGGCCTGGAATGTGGAACACTGTCAACGAAATTTGGTAACGATCTAGAGCGTTTAAGACCTGGTGCGTCAAGGTCTGCATGATTTCCGATCGAGTTCCACCTTCGTTGCGTAGGTATGCTACCACCGTCCGATTGTCGCTTTGGATTAAAAGACTCGAGTTGTTCATTACGTACCCTTGCAGCTCTATCACCTTCAAAACAGCCAGCATTTCTAGGCAGTTGCTGTGAAGAATTTTCTCGTGAGGTGCCCAGCTGCCGGACAAATTCAAAGTGTTGAGCTGCGCGCCCCAACCGAAACCAGATGAGTCTGTCGTTAGGAAATACCTTGGAGGTGGAAAATGCAGGTAAGACGGGTCCATAAGGTGTTGACTCCACCACTGGAGATTTGCTGTGACACTCTGCGGGAGTAAGAGCAATTTGGGTACCTGAGATTTCAGCAAACTGTTGCTTAGCGTTAGAATAGCACGGCAGTTCAGGCGGCCTCTTGGTACTACAAAACTTGCGAAGTTTAAAAGACCCAGTAGACTTTGAATATCTTTCAGAGACCAATTTTGTGCATTCAAAGTTCGAGAGATTTTCATTTTTATAGACTGCAATTTGTTGGTTGGCAGTCGCTTCTCGTTTGACCAAGGGTCCCATATGATGCCAAGGTATTCGATTGACCGTTGTGGTACCAAAATCGATTTCTCGAAATTCACAACCCATCCTAGAGTCTGAAGGGTCCGGACCACGAGATCCGTGTGCTCCATCAACAGATTTCTTGATTGGGATGCTATCAAAAAATCGTCGAGGTATACGATCAGTCGGACACCTTGCGCCCTCAGGATCTGCGCGATCCAGTTGGTCAGACTGGCAAACACCTTTGGTGCAGTTGCCAGACCAAATGGAAGGCAAGTCATTTGCCATATAGTTCCTGCATAGCAAATGCGAAGGAACCGCCGATGAGCGGGGTTTACTGGTAAATGAAAATAGGCGTTTGATAGGTCCACTTTCGTTAACCAGTCTCGAGGTTGGAGGAAATCTGGTATTTTGTACATATTTATTAATCGAAACTTTTCTACAATTACGTAATTGTTCAGCAATTTTAAATTGAAAATGGGGCGATAAGACGGTTTTCCAATTCCTTTCTTCTGGGTTAAAAATATTGTTGAAATAAAACTTGGACTCGAGGGTAGTTTTACTTTTTCTATGACATTTTGATCTAAAAGCTTTTTCATCTGAATGTTCATGATTTTGGAAGTTTTGGTATGAAAACGCGTAGAAATTCTGTCCGGGAGAACTAGTGGGGGTTTCACAAAGAAAGGAATTCGATAACCGCATTTTAGCATGCGTATGATATAATTGGGTGCTCCCAGATTCCTCCAAGCACTTACCCTGTGTTTGATCCTCCCCGCTCGAAAATGTTGGTGATAGTCAATCGTCTCTGCGATTACCTCGCGCAGGCGGGCGGCGCTGGCGCTTGTTATTACGTGGTCCTCGAAATGTCTCATCGACTGCGCGTCTTTTACGGCCCTGCGCGGACGCAGACTTCTGCAGGCCGGAGCCATTGCGCATGGTCTCCGGTAATTTCGAGGTTCCAGGTTCAACTCTTTGCGCAAGAGGTTGTTTACTCGACCCACCCTGCGCGGGTTGTCGGTTTGACGTAGTCATCATGAATACTTTGGAAATACCTCCGTGCTTTGTAATAAAATCTGAAAAATTCGGTTCATTAAAAAGATGCTCCGAAGACGGAGGGATTTTTCGCAGACTTTCTTTGAGATATTTGTCTCTGACATAATTTAGAATCAAGTCACGGCGTTGTTGAACTAAATCTGCACGACGCCCGCAAACCATTTGTAACAAATCGACATTAATTTTATTGTACTCAGAGTCAAATAATTCATTTATTTTTTCACAAACTTGTTGACCTGATACAGGGGAGTTTTCGTCATGCTGGGTTAACCAATTTACCAGAGAACTGAGGCCTTTTTGCATGGCTTCATGTTGCATGATCAATGCGTGAGATATAGATGCAAGTGAACGTTCAGAGACTGCCAAGGAGCGACTCCTATCCAAATGTTTTACTAGATCATTACTTTCTAGTTCTACAAAACCAGGAACTGAACTATAACCTTTTTGGGCATCTGAATATCTGACTTGAGACCAATCCGGCGTGTTGAAATGTTGAAGTTTGTTCAAAACTTCGACATGACCCTCAGAAGATTTTAAGAATTTATTTTTAACGGTCGTTTCCAATTTTTTAAATTCAACATCTTTCTCAGGATTAGAAAATTCTCTTTCTAAGTCACTATCCGGGTGTAAAGACAGTACTGAATTTACAGGACTAACCTCTCGAGAAAGTAAAGAACAGTCTTTAGAACGTTCACTTCGTATCTTTAAAACGGATTTACTAATAGAATCGACTTTGGCTGATAAGTTTGAAATATGTTTTTCAAGTCTACTCATCCGATTGGAATCCTTGTCCTGTTGCTGCCCACTGGATCTGCGACGACGACGGCTCCTTCTTTTTCGAGTTCTTTCCACAGAACTCGGGGCCGTGGAGCTGCTATCATATCCATATTCATCGGAACTCGGAGAACAGCGCGGGGCTTTCACTTTTTTACTCCGTTTTCTCGATAACGGATTCATACTTTTAAACTTTTTACGGAAAAATAAAAAAAAAAAAAAAAAAAATGAACTTTGAAAAAGTTATCCTTAAATCAAAAAACACGTCCGCACGGCGCGGGAAACAAATCGCCAAATGAGGAGAGGGAGGATTGAGGCCCGCGCGCAGCCCTCATCCCCTCCATCTGTAGCTGTATTCACGCCGGTCTGGCTGCCAAGGGCTGTGGAGAGGGGCTAAAACGTCGCACCGGAAGCGGAAACAAAGGTTCGCTACTCAATTAATTAGGCTCAGAACAAGGTACAGGTAACTTAATAATGTGCACCGAGAGAGTCATTAGTTGTGCCAATTGTTCTTCTCCTATCGTGTGGGACACTGAGTCGCTCTACGTCTCGATAAATGTGCCGGCTGCCTGATCGTTTCTGCCATTGTCTGAAATCAGTGCAACTATGCAACCATCAACTAAAAGCACAAATTAGGAAGGCGGCGCGCGGGTTTCATGGAATACTCTGCCTACCCAGCGAGGGATAAAGGCGTGATTTGTGTATTTGTGTGTGACTGGGTCATTATTAAAATAAAAAGTTGTACGCTAAAACTATTGTCAAAAATACTGCAGACTCCATTTATAGCTATTCAAAATATTCAAGGTTTGAATGAATAAACAGAAAAATAATATAAAAGTGTTCTGTAGAAAATACCAGAATATGACGTAATCATTCAGCATTTTCATACAAAATATCGATTCTAGCGTATTATCGAATCAACATTGTATTTTCAGGGTTCTCCAACTATAAACATAAACCCCGCAACTTTGGCCGCCGGCGGGGCCATAGCTCTGGCCGCCACAATCATCGTGCCCTTCGCTCTGAAGAATTACGCGCATACCCATGCGGACCACGGATACTACAGGCGTAAGTATCTTATCACGCCTTCACCCTTTACGAGGGAGGCAGCTAAGAGTGAAAGTCCTTAAAAATACCGTTGATATCGCCACGTCTGACAAAATATTCAAAAGTGCCGTTTTTGAAAATCTTTGAACAGGTTACGAACACAAGTTGGTCGCTGCACAGAAAATATGGCGAAATGGGGTTTTTAAGACAAAACGCAAGTGCACTGCGACTGTGGGGCCCCATCTCAATCTATGGCGCACCTTATTAGGTGTCCTCTTTTGCCCGTCTCTTGCAGCAGGGAGGAGCTGATCTCAGCTACAGAGAATGCCATTGCGGTCGCCAAATACTGGCAATCAAAAATATTATATGTTCCATTGACACGGCGAAGAAGAAGGAGTTTTAGAAAAATCGAGTATTAACGGATAAGAAATGGGTTGACGCTATTCTAAGCCGGCATTAGGCTGCGTTTCCATTGACGCGGAGCTGGGCGGAGAGGAGCGGAGAAGAGCGGTGAAAAGTGGTGAGTGTTTCCACTGAAGCGGAGCGGAGCGGAGTAGTGAAGCGGAGCGGATTGAAGCGGAGCGGAGTGGATTGGAGCGGAGCGGAGTAGTGTAGCGGAGCGGGGTAAAACGGAGCGGGGTAGAGTGGAGTAAAACGGAGCGGGGTAGAGTGGAGTAGAGCGGAGTGGAGCGGAGTGGAGCGGAGCGGAGCTACTTTTAGAATTGCGCATTTTTGCGCTCAGTTAAACTCAATCTCTCAGAAAGACCATACGTCATGTTGTCGTTAAAAAAGAAAAAAGCAATCCTTTTATATCTTTCTCTACTTGAAGACGAAGATAACGAATCAGATGAGACAACACAACCTAGCAGCCCTCCGCACCGCAACGCCCCTCTGTTGTCCGCTCCGCACTTCCCCGCTGTCCTCCGCACCGCCCCGCTGTCCTCCGCTCCGCACCGCCCCGCTATCCTCCGCTCCGCACCACCCCGCTCTCTTCCGCTCCGCACCGCCCAGCTGTCCTACGCTCGCTGTATTTTATTATGAATATCCGTTCAGCTCTGCTCCACTCCGCTCGTGCTGTTTCCATTGAAGCGGAGCTGGGCGGAGAAGAGCGGTGAAAAGTGGTGAGCGGAGATTTCGAGCATAGTGATTGGTCAATTCGTGCACCGCTAAGCACCGCTCCGCCCAGCTCCGCGTCAATGGAAACGCAGCCTTACACGGCTAAGTGATGAAGTACTGATGTAAAACAACTTCGTCATCACTTGATTTTGTCACATCACTTGACTTGATAATGTCTTATAGTTTTAACTTCGTCATCAACAGTGACCGGGAGTGTCCATATATAATATAGGTCTACCTGCCCCTACGTGACCTGCCTGGTGACGTTACGCTACGTACAGTTTTACGATTAGTTCTGCCTCATAAACTAACTACTTATTTCTAGAGCAGAAAAATATGCATAAT
The DNA here is from genome assembly GCA_029255805.1 of Keiferia lycopersicella. NCBI lineage: Eukaryota > Metazoa > Arthropoda > Insecta > Lepidoptera > Gelechiidae > Keiferia > Keiferia lycopersicella. The sequence goes on from JARACZ010000024.1 coordinate 3,710,555, forward strand.
TCGCGTCTCCAATTTATTTATTTTTTGCTAAATAATCTCACAATAACCCACAATTTAGTATGTCCTATTATTATCAATCTCACAAATGAACATTTTAAGTTAAACAAATGTATATTATAGAATAACAAAAAACTTACCAACCATTACAGTTTATTTTTTTCCTTGCACGATACTAACGGTGACATCGACATGACCTTTTGGGTGGTCGAGGCTTTCTTTGACGTTTAGGGGAACGACAGTGACAGCAACACATATTCTCACACTTAGGAGGCTCTTCTATCCCAGCATCTGCTGGTATATACTGAGTTTCCACATGTATACAATTCAGCCGTTTCCTCGGAGCCAGATCAAAGCAGCCAAAAGGAGGTGTATACTCGATGTCCCAAGTGGCATTACTAGACAAGGAACTCAATGATTCGTCTTTGCAGATGCATTCAGGGTCTTTGAAAACAGGGCACGAGTCGATGACTTTGTCGATGGCGGTCAGGTCGTTGCAGTAAACGTCCATGTAGGCGCACTTGCATATGTCTTCCACGGCTTCAGCTAAAGCTTTTCTGACTTCAGCATCACGTTGTTTCTTCAGCTTTATAAGTTTCCTCGCTTCAACTTTGGCGCGTTCTTCTGGACTACGCTTTTTGATGATTTTGAAGACAAGAGGATCGCAATCGACGTAAGGGTCCTCGTTTGGTCGTATATCTGTGAGGTCTTTCAACGGATTTACCTAAAAATAGAATGTTTTATATATTTCAAGCTACAACAGTCAGATGTATTTGGATTACATTTCAAGATACCAACTGATTGTACACCAAGACATCCTTTACGAGTAAGCAGAGAGTAAACGTTTGACTAATATTTGAAGAATCCAAGAAGGTCACTTCAGAAAGTTAAATAACAATCACAGTCAACCACTGGGTGTAGCGATAGGTCGTCAGCCTACACCGCATAAAATGGTATTAATCACAAGCTTCATGGAATTATTAACCGAGTTTATTGAGTCCTCACCTGAATAGTAAATACGTCTCCCTTCCTCTGGACTTTCAACGCTGGTTTCGGAATCAATGGTTCTTCGGGCTCGGACTCCTCAGCGGCATCAGCAGCTCCTATTTGACCATGCCTTCGTTTCTTCTTTTTCTTATTCTTATCTTTAGTGTCTCCACTGCCACGAGTCACCTAAATCAAAGACCGATCACCGATCCGCTAAGCTATTTAGGTACCCTACTCTAGTCAACTAGATAACTGGAAAAGTCTAGATGAGATGACATTCACACGGAATCCTGGAGGGTTGCCGATACAAGCATCTTAGCTTTATCCCTTGTGGTGTAGGCAACAGTTATAACGGCCGAAAAACGGTAGCTAATGCCACATCTGAGCCCAATTACTGAGAATCGTCTCAGATTTCTGAAGTCAGACAGAATGTCGTCTACCTAACAAACGACATACGCTTTGTCTTAATTGAAATAAGAAATAATTTGTCTTAATTTATCCTGCTGTGGAAAAGTCCAACATTGGAGATCTAATTATACCTACAGTAGATACTCTGGTACTTAGTAAGTACCTATTTAAATAATTGTATTGCTTTCTTCGAGCTCTTCATCAAAGAAGAAGAGTTTTTCCTGTTTCGAGAATAGTTTCTAAAGATGCATGCAACATACGAATTTATCATCAATTATTCAGACACTGTTGTTATTACCTTGAATGTCATGTATCGAGACACGCTTTTGCCGATAGCTCCCGGAGTCCAGCCACGACGATACTATAAGATAAGAATAGGGTATTCAGTTTTTAGACTAATTTCTTAGACAATACACTTGACTCAAGGGTATTATGATATCAGGAGACACATCAACCTGCTCTTTTAAGCATCAACTGAAATACTATAATTCTTAGTAACTTCTTATTAACTTGGTTAGGATATTGCGGGCTCCACCACCCGATTTTCCGTAAGTAACATGGTTCCGTGTTTCCGATGATACGTTAAACCGGAGATCCCGGTTGCTGTCTATGATCACTAAGACGGCGGCCGTTACACAACCATGTCAGAAGCCTGTTACTTGTAGTAGGAGGTTGAAAAATTCTGACACTAGGGTTCAACGGGTCGTTGGATGACTCGGTGTCCCACACGAAAACAGAGAGAGGAGAGAGTAACTTTATTCAAAACCAGTAAATGTTGACCCCTTTAACGGGTAGTTTGATATGCTGCTGATAGAATTTCGAAGACAAAGCGAGTCCAAGCCCTCCGCTACTGTTCTAACTCCATAATTATGTCTATGGTTTTTATCTACGTACGTATCAGTGTCTAAATTATCTGCTACGCTATACATACATAAATCACTCCTTTAACCCTTGCGGGATAGGCAGAGCGTTAACGATCGTAAAATTACGGTCATCATCGCCACGTCTGACAAGTATTGAGGGCCCTTTCAGATGATTCGTGTATAGTGATGTGCCGTGGGGAATATTCCTATTTCCAGTATTTTACTACCGGGAATATTCCCAGTATTTTCCCAATGTGCCCGGGAATATTCCCTTAGCGGGAACATTCAGTATGTATGATTGTTTTGTTTAAACTTTGAAAAAAGACATCATTGCTATGTCTGTAAGTACTCTATTATGTTACTAGCTGTCCGCCCCGCGGTTTCACCCGCGACTTAGTGAAACTTCTAATAAATAAAGTAATACTTTATTGGTAAAAAATGAGATTCACCAAACGAATATGGTAAATAAAAGGATTTAAATAGAAACGTCGGTACGAAAAAAATCCTTGTCATTGTGGTGTTTGTTAGATTTTGACGATGGCTTAGAAAATAAAACAGGTCAAAACTTATAACACTTCCACAACAGATGAAATTTATTGGACCTTTTCTAGGATTCCTATTATTTTTATATTCCGTCGATGCTAGCTGCTGGTTTCACTTTTTCTCTGAGGGGGCCAAGCCACACTCAACCCCCGTGTCGGCACCGGGTAAGCTTCCGTAAATTCCTGTGTCGCGGGTTGCAGCTGGTGTCGATTTGCAATCAAATGTTTGCTTTCTCTTTTTCTCTGAGGAGGGCAAGCCCCCCTCAACCCCCCATGTCGACGCTGGGTAAGCTTCTTTAAACCCTCGTGTCGCAGCTAAATAAATCTGAACACGTGGGACACGCAAATTTTCAGCGGAAAACGTTAGAAAAATCCGCCCATAAACCATAGAATAACCTCATTCATGTTCAAAATACATTTTCGTCCAGTATTTTACTTATATTTATTTTGTGACCGGAAATGGCTCGCTGGTTGTCAAAATATTACGTGTCTCAATTTTGGATAGATCGTGTTAAAACATCTTAACTTGCATGTCGTATTTATATGCAAAATGTTTTAATATCTTTGTAAAATGAATTAAATCAACATCTTGTTGAAACACATTTTATACGGAGTATGTATTGTGACGCTGGTTGTCAAAATATTATGTGTATAAATTTTTGATGATCTTGTTAAAACATCTTAACTGGGATATCATATTTATATGTAAAAGGTTTTAATTCAACATCTTGTTCAAACATATTTTTTATGGATTGTGTCTTGTGACTTAAACTTAAATCTTGGTGAAGCTACTCAATCGAGCAACAGATGTTACTGTTAAAAAAATTGTTTCCTAAAACGCGAATTGGCTCAATGGCGCCGTCATTTCAAAAATATTGGAAAATGCGTGTTCCCGTGGGAATGAGACATTTTACCGTGGTAAAGAGTAGTCTATGTATGTCCTATTCTGGGCATTTTCTCATCTTTGTATGTACAAAGTATCATTTGAATCGATTCAGCTGTTTCAGCGCCAAGTCCTAACAAATACACACACAAACATCCGCCTTTATAATACTATTAGGATTAGGATTATTATGGCTCTTTAAACAGGTAACCGTCACAAAACGAATGGCAGAAAAGCTTAGTTTTCACGTAAACAGCTTCAATTTTAATCGATTTAGTTTCAAAACGGATGGAGTTTCATAGAAACTTACCCCCCCCTTTTCACCCCCTCTAAGCGTCATTTTTAATTTCTAACCAAATAGCCAAATAGAAATTTTAATCGAATTAGCTTTAAAACTCACGGAGTTTCATACATACTTATCCCCCCCCTTAAAAAAATAGCCGATATGTTAGCGAGGACCAATACCTATCTATATAACAAAAAAAGTTTCATCAAAATCAGTCCAGTAGTTTTTGTGTGAAAAGCGGACAACAAACAGACAGACAGACAAAATTTTTTTGAATCAAATTTTTGGCTTCTATTGGTTGTATGAAGATCCTCCAGCTTAGTTTTTCTTTAATATCTTTAATGTACAGACATGAGGTTGTTATAATTTTATTATACGTATAGATTATTAAACTAAAATAATTCCATTTACATTGATTTTTATTATTCTTTAAATTTTTTATTCAATACTAGGTAGATACCCATTAGAAATATTGGAATCAAAGAATTAAAAAATCATTTTAACATTACCGGTAATATTCCTGGGAAAGTAAATGGGAATATTCCCGGTAAGTTTCCAGTAACTTTGGGAATTTATAAATCGCGTTAATTATTAACTGTGTTTATATAGTAGACTTGTTTTATAGGCAAAAGTAATAAATTTAACAAAATATCATTTCTTTTTACAAAATTTTTGAGCAACTTTCCCAAATATTTCCACTTTTGGGAATGTGCCCGGAAACGCTACTGGGAATATTCCCACGCTAGGGAAACTTACCGGGAACGGCACATCAGTATTCGTGTATCACTGCAGTGACAGGTTGTCAGCCTGTCGCCTAAAATTGTAATACGCATCCACAACCCTCGAGTCCCTTAGTTGCCGTTTACAACACCCGCGGAAAGAAATGGGGTGATGTTATTCTAAGCCGGGATCATACGGCAACGATATCATGGTTTTTTATTCATTTATTTACATTTGCTTTCTATCCTCTAGCTACTTGGTACATGTTATACACATACATACATAGATATATCACGCCTTTATTCTTTGCGGGGTAGGCAGAGCGCCAACGGCCGTAAAATACGGTCGTTATCGCCACGCCTGACATTTTTGAGGATTGTTTTCCAAGGTTATTTCAGAAAACATGTGGATCACTATAGTGACAGGGTGTCAGCTTGTCGCCTAAAAATTATGATACACCAATACCCTGGAGTCCCTTAGTCGCCTCTTACGACACCCGCGGGAAGGATCCCCATCCTCCCCCCGGTGATGCTATGCTTTAAAAGGGATATAACTCCTTACCTTAAAACCAGGTATATCTTGATTCCAGAGCCATCCCATGTTCCATGGTACAGGGTATCCCATACCCCAAAAAGGATTACAATATTTATGTCCTATTGTTACTCCTGAAAAATACGATATTATGATACATCTTGTGGACATCTTGAATACTTAGATAAATACATACACATATCACGCTTTTGTCCCTTGCGGGGTAGACAAAGCAGTAATAGTCATACGAATACTGACAGGTTGTTCGTCTGTCGCCTAAAATTGAAACAGATGTGTACCTATAGATGAAACCTTCGAATAGATATCATCTTGTATTGATAGGACGCCATGACTCAAGAAGCACTAATAAAGAAAAATATGGATGGATCTTTCACGTAATGCAGTGTCCTTTTCATAAAGTTGGTACAAACGAAATTTCACAGCATCAGAAGGATTCCCTAGTGTGGCATTAATACACTTATTCTCCTGTTTTACCCAAATAATGCCCCTAGATTTATTTTTATTATTAATTTATGGTGTAAAAATATTAGCTCCAAATATTTTAAGGGGTAACTTAGCACATGAAAATATTTGCAGCAATTTTTTTTATACCCTGTATATAATCCTAGAGTTCTAAGGTATACTCTTAAGAAAGGTACCTGGATATACATCTCCAAAGCTGTAGTTATATTTTGAATTTTTCAGCTTTTTCTTCTTTTTTTCATTGTCGTCTTCGGCATCTCCCATTTTCGATTTTTTATTTTATAATTCTGAAAGAAAATACGTTTTCATCTTTACGTGGTTTCTTATTGTGTCAGCAAATCTATTTACCTATAGTAGAATAAAGGCCAACCTAGCTGTTTCACGATCCGCTAATAGTTTTCTCGTTATAGAATAAATAGTACATTATGGCAATAGTCAATCATAGACCAATTTCTGGTCATGTAATATTGGACGGACGAGACGAAGTCCAGTCGTGTGATAGGGTCCGAAATTTGATTATCCGCAAAAAGACCAAAATAACAGATATAGTTCGAAAGTGTATCAAACTGAAATGGCAGTGAGCTGGTCACATCTGTCGTAGAACCGATGGCTGGTAGAGTAAGCGGGTTGTCGATTGGAGACCACGCCTCGGTAAGCGTACCGTTGGACGCCCTCCGGCCAGATGGACCGAAAACTTAAAGAAACCGGCTGGTAGCGACTCGATGTGGAAAGTGGAAGTTCGTTCATTATGGCGTACCCTTGAGGAGGCCTATGTCCAGCAGTGGACTGCTATAGGCTCACGTGACGATGTGATGATTTTATTATGGAAAGATATTTTCTCGTGGTAAAAAGTAGCCCGCATTACTCATGGATGTTGCGAGCTTTAAAAATGTGAAAAAGTTTTGTAAATCAGTTCTGTAGCTCCAGAAATTATCAAATACATACATACAAGAAAACAAGCCCTTCCTCTTTAAAATATAAGAAGATATAAAGGTGTATAAAAAATTGCACCGATAAACAAAAGGTATAAAGTTATACAAGAAATTAAAACGAAGCAGAATTGGTTATATTATTTTATTCTAATTAAATCGACTAACGATGTTTTTACGACGAAACGGGAATAGAATTTTGCTAACGACATTCTTAGAACACAACACACCTAGATAGAAAGGTTTCCAATACTTTTGTACTTCGCTCAAAGAATTTTGTAAAATTTTGTCTATATAACGAAGGGCATATTTGCATTCATCATATTATTGTTAATCTTATGTACTTATGTTAGTGTTGGTTATCATGTGTTTTAATAAGGTGGCATAAGGTTGCGCTTTTCGCTTGCTTCCCGCTCAGCTTGTTCTTTATAAATAGCCTCAGCTGCCAGCTTGTGTTCAGCGCAACATGACTTCCCCATCAATTTCAGCAACCTTTGATCATCATCGCAACACCTCTTCTCAGTGTCTACGTTAAACTTGTTGATGCACATCGAATCGGTTTTATTATAGTTCATTTCAGCTTGGAATTCTAACATAGCCGTTTTGATTCTGTCGAATTGTTTGGAAACCCTTACTTTGCGTGGAATATCTTTAACCGGCTGTGGAGCTTGAATTGGTTTCACTAATCGAGCAGCGCTGTCTGTTCTACACGGTCTGCCTGGAACCGGACAGGGGCCGACCTTCACTGGCGGTAACCCATACGGCAGAGGAGCGACTTCCTCCTCAGGTGGTTGCGGTGAAGAAGCATCAGGATCAGCTATTTCGTCATTAATATGAGAAACTGGACATGTTTCTCTATGCTTGTACGATGGACAGAACGGCTTATGAATTTTGCGAGTAAAAGCTTCTTTATCGAGAGTTATGCATCGGCAGTCTATTGTATGACACGGTCGTATTGGTTCAGTTGGAAAACATGTGCAATCTTTGTTGTTGCTCTTTTCCTTGTCGTCGGCTTCCTTCTTTGCTGCTGGTTTCGTGAAGACATCTGCGTCCTTTGAAATTTGAAAATTGTAAGCAAGAGTGTCTCCAAGACTACGAGGGTAGGCGCTGGGATCGATGGTGCAGCTAACTTGCTTATTTTCAGTTGTTGTGCAATTGCATGTTTTCTTCTTTGCAGCATGCGATGAAAAACCTTCCACTACTACCGAATGGTCCATTTTCCAACTTTGTGCAGAGCTGTTGATTTTACTATCAAGACTGATGTAGGAGTGTTTCTTCCACGGTCACGTTACTTTTCTTCCTCAACGTAACGTCATCTTATTCTGGATTGATTTATTTACTTTACATTAGATCATTATCATAATAGTTAAGTTTTTATTTTATCCACATAATCCATATTTTATTTTAACATTTTAAATTCTACGTCTTGCAAAATCTGTGTGCAAAATAAATAAGATTTGACAGGAAACCAAAATCAAAATGTGGTTGCCATGGTGGCTAAGGATTGCAAAAATCCTTTGCAAAAAAAGACTAAAATGGCACTTTTTCGGATTGAGAGTGCATATACCATGCACATGCATAAACTGTCAAGTTCAGTGCACAATATAAACCGCAAATAACTTTAACCATACTTCCATCATTCACAAAAGCACGACCTACTATAGGCAAACCAGACAATGATATTAAGAGGCTGACACGAGCTAAAAACCGGTCCCTTTCTGACAAATGTCAAACTGCGCGCGTGCGAACGGGACGGAATCTTGCCGATTCAATGATATTTTCGTATTATCGATGATAACTCGGTCAAAAATAAGTTATTTGAAAATCAAAAACAATATGTCGATAGAGTATTGTAAGGCGCTCATTCTGATAATAAACAATTATTGCGTGGGTTTTGTTCATACAGTTTGCGATATAATAGATTTTTAGAGGTAACTTTACGATGTTTTTCTATCAAGCTAAATTACTAATATCATGTTTTGGAAACAATAACACTACAGCAAATATCCTGAAGATTATTACCTTTTTTTTCATCAGTTTTTCTGCATTTTATCTAGGGTAGAAATCACTTATAAAAGTAGCTTTTAGCTCTACTCAGCCACTTAAATTATAACTAGCCAGATAACTCGCGGGACGCCCACGTGGCAAGAATTTGGTGGGTTACGTTGTATGTGGGTATCGAAACCCACACTCGTTATTTGTTGTGTCAAAATCCGTCTTGAGATACATTACCAACTCGAATGCAAAATAAAATACCCAATGAACTTTGTTATTGCATTATTTCAGACAGAGAAGACAACGAAACAAGGTATCAATGATTTTCAGCCATTTTTGAGCGGATATTTGAAGAGAAACGATTTTTTTTCAAACCAATTGTTTGGCAGGCAAATTACTCATACCTACATGTGTAAATTGACAACCTTTACAGCGTCCAGGAGCTCAATTTCTGAACTGTTCGTTTCCAATTCCGTGCACGAAAGTCCAAAACGACTGGTCTAACCACACATTTTTAAGTTTCTTTTACTTGACGTTTTTATAGTCAAAAATAAGTGTGAAGTTTTGAGGGTATGTGGGAATCGATAAATACAGTAGAACGTGTGATACAGGCATTCAAAGTAGCAGATTTTTACATAAAAACTAACGTTTCACAAAGAACTCCTGTACCTAAAGATTCACGGTTTGCGCGTAAGAATAAGTTACAATTTTGCTTGCGGGCTGTCGGCTACACCAGGAGTGGTTAGTTATATTTTTATACAGGAGTTTTGTTAGTCTGTACGCTAGTACTATTATTCTGTTCCGTGTCGTGCGTGCCCGCCTTCACCCCCGAAACGCCTGTCAATTCCTCCGCTCCCACTTACTTCTTGCCCCCGACTCGCGTCCCGCGAATTACTCGGTTTGCCGATAAGAACTAAACAAAAAGATCAAAAATAACAGAGTTTTTCAGTTGCGTAGTATTTGTTTATTTCAGAAACTAAACAAAGATAAAACTGTAAATTATAGACTGGCAAGAGAAAATACTTGGTATAAAAATGTTGAGAATAGATAGCTATGAGTATACGGTGGTACTCCGGGTTACGAAATAAATTACCAGGTCCTTAGGCATTACAACATGCTTGAACTTTATAATACAGGATCTTTATTATGTTTCATTAAGGTATAGGCTTCCTGAATAGTTCTGTTTTGCTATTAATCGGACTGAATCCTGTTCCATGTAAATTTTTCAATCTGTCATCACAGGTTTGCCCAAGCTGGCTCAATTTGCCACAACCCTTACAAACAACCGGCTTCTTCAAACGCTCAGCTTTCTCGATATGATAAAGGTCGTGTTTACATCCACAAGTGCCGCAAACTCGTTTAGTACTTCTAGGTTTATCCTCGAACGTCTTTCCTAATGTTTCTTTCCTATAGGCATGTTGACTTCTAATAAACGTCCTCATTTTGTGCGCCAAAAGACAGTTAGCATTTCCACATGGTCCCACTATGTCTCCCATTCTTATCTTTTCTATGGGATAATATTTTGGTGTTAAGTCTTTGGTAAAATCTGGTGATCCTGGTGCATGTTTGCATGCAAAAGTTGTTCCCGGTTGAGAAACCCCGCAGCTCTCGAGTTCTGTGCACACCTCAATTTTTCTATTCATCCTCCTCAAAACTTCAGGATCTTCTCGACACTTAATCTCGTAAAGGCTTCCCACAGTATTGTAATTTTTATCATCAAGTTCTATGCGTTTGCATTCAAACGAGCTTGGGCATTTGTCCGTTTGAAATATGAAAATGTCAGGGTCCTTATCTAGAAGTTGTTGAAATTCAGTTTCAATGCTGAGTCCTAGAGGCGTCAGTCGAAGTATGAGTTGCAGCTCGCCTGCTTGACTACAGCAGCATTCGTTCATTATAGGGACGATTTCATTACTAGATAGAGTTTTTGATGGCTGACACGTGTCTTTGTTTTCCATAACGTGGCTAGAAAATTGCGTGTGCCAGTGTAAAGTTCCAGTTCCAAGCAACTCTGGTTCTGTAGTAGGATCATCAGTCCAGACTTGGAACTCAAGAGGGTACTTTTCGAATAATAGAAGTAAGTCGTCTGGAAATGCCGGGTATAAAATAGATTTCCCGACTCTGAATGTTCTTGTCCATCTTTTATCTGTCACTTGTTTTTCAGGTTCTTCCTTACCGTAAGTGGCTCCGCCACCCAACATTTCCATTAATTTATTATCTTTGGTATCCTTTAATTGAATCTTAGGAGGTACACCCCCTCCTACAAGTTCAACTTTCTTCTTGTTTAGTTCTATTACATCATTGCGAGGGATAAATTCCAACTGATTCTCTTTGAAAATGTATTGATGTTTAGGTCCAAACATTCCTCTAATAATAAGCTGCATCTCAGGATTAATATTCGTCCCTTCAGTTAATGTAATATCTAGTTGTCTGATAAATATTTCGATCAAATATAATTGCTCCATTACCTGTAGAGACCAAGTTTTGTATCAGAATTCTCACTTTACTTCCACTCCCAAAACTGATACTGATTTTTTAACAAACGCGCAACGAGTAGGTCAGTTATAAACGTTTTGTACGTAGGAGAGCTATAAGATTATAGAACAAGTACAATCTAATAACCTACTAAACGACAATGTTTATTAAACCTTGCTAAGTTTAGCTTTAATGCGACGTAGGTACGCAATTGTGGAAAAACTAGAAGAAATACTTACAGCTCTTTATGTAAATTTTTCAATTTAGTCCTGTGATGTAGGTATTCAAAAATTTGTCACTGAAAATTTATTTTGTAACCCGAAAAGTAAATTATTTGCTGATTTTATTAGTCCATGACACTATTTACTAAGACGCAACTGGCAATTCACGTCACGAAAATTTGATTTTGGAACATCATGTTGCGGCCATGGCTCATGCCATGCATGATTTCTGTCAATTTCCAAGTTTTTATTGTCTATGAAGAGGTTCACAGACAATAAAAACTTGGAATCCACCTTCAATTCCTTGCCATATTTTAGTTCCTTGCGAAGTTTTTTGCGAAGAGACTCCGTGGAAACACCACAGAGCACAGACCAGATATATGTGCTCCACAACGGCTCCACAGGTAGGTAGACCCGCTCGAATAGACAACCGCCATATAGGACCTTCACTGAGCCGTTTAATGAACGAATTGTTTTTTATACAATAAAATTTGCCAATAAATACAGGGTGTTAGGGACAAAAATGAAACTGAACAACTTTCCCCTAAGAACATAATATGTCAGGAAACGACAAAAAATTTCGACCTCCCTTAAAAAATCGCGATCAGCTGACTGCATTTACTATGGAAAACCAAAAGTTTTTGACGTTTCCTAACATAATATGTTCCTAGGGGAAAGTTGTTCAGTTTCATGGTATGCTTGCAACCTATCAGTATTCGGGACGCTGTCCCTTACCTTACACTCCGTATACAGTGCAAGAAACTGACGTGAACACATTCGACATTTTAAAAATAACTCCAGACTAATGCTGCTCACTTATCTCTCATAAAAATGATTGCGTATGGGTTGCCTAAAAAAAAGTCCAGAGTATAATAAAACATTTTTCAAGTTTTTTTTCGTAAGGTGTAAAAATATATGCCGTGTGATGCCGCTTAGAATAGCTTCACCCCATTTTTTCCCGCGGGTATTGTAAAAGGCAACTAAGGGACTCGAGGGTTTCATGTGTATTACTATTTTTGGCGACAGGCTGACAACCTGACACTACAGTGATACACGAATCACCAGAAAGGGCCCTGAATACTTGTCAGACGTGGCGATAACTGTCGTAAGTGTTAACGCTCTGCCTACCCCACATGGGATAAAGGCGTGATTTATGTATGTATGTATGTAAAAATATATTTTGCTACAAATAGCATATTATGCTACAAATAAGTATTTTAAGGGCTGAATCAGACCATGAAACTGAACAACTTTTGCCTAGGTACATAGGTTAAAATATTTTTAAAAATTTGGACCCCTTTACAATTTGATGGTATATTTTGTGTAGGAGCTCCAAAGGAGAATGCCCATACATGGGCTAGCAATATGTCATGCGTCGCAAAACAAATGAATGCATTAAATAACATTTTCGTAAATTTAAATAAGGAATAGCAACGTCAATTGCACAAAACAGGAAAACTAATTTTATCTTTAAACAACCAAGTATCACTCATGCCGTGTGATGCCGGCTTAGAATAGCATCACCCCATTTCCTTCCCGCGGGTGTCGTAAGAGCCGACTAAGGGACTCGAGGGTATTGGTGTATTACAATTTTAGGCGACAGGCTGACAACCTGTCACTATAGTGATACACATGTTTTCTGGAACAACCTTGGAAAACAATCCTCAAAACTGCCAGACGTGGCGATAGCGACCGTATTCTTACGGCCGTTAACGCTCTGCCTACCCCGCAAAGGATAAAGGCGTGATATATATATGTATGTATGTATCACTCATTATTTAAGTTTAGTTTTGGTAGAGTCCAGCAATCACAGCAGCTGACGGGCGGGCGTGCGTTATTTGCCGACCTCCGGAAAAAGGTTGTCGTAAACAGCCGAAACGTAAGAGGCCCAACTAGGGTTTCGTTCCCGGATCCCGGGAATTCACGATTCCGGGAAATACGTTGTTCCCGGCAACTAGATGTTTTTGAAGTTTCCCAGAAATACCCGGGAAATGGAATACTTTATTCCCGTTTCCCGGGAACGATAAAAGGCCGGAAAACAACTTAAGTCGTTTATACTTACGTAAGGAAAACTAACGTTACCAAAAATTTTACTGAGGTGTGAACTTTTCAGAACGAAATACACCAAAGATAGCCGAACATCAGCACTTTCAATGCCTAACTGTAATATTCAATAACACTAGAACTTCTGTCCTAATTCCCTAACATGGGAATCAACAGCTGAGAAACGCCCGGAATAAAGACGTCTTGTGAGGCAAAATATCGAAGACTTTGAAAAACTGCGTCAAGATGAACTAGATGCTAAAAGAGCAACAGCTGTAACATACCACTATAGTGGTGGCGTGCTCGTATGTCCGAAGTGTTAACGTTTAAGGCCATAATTGGCTACTGCAGCCACATGCGAGCACAGGATAGCGCGGGCCAACGAGACGCCAACTGCTGAGCCCGTCCAGCAGTCGCTGTAGCCGAATCGGCTTGGCCAGATTATTATTATTATTATATCCTGAATAAATGTCTGGGTAGTAGAATCCGGGACAAAGGTAGTGACCCCCGGGCCGTTTCTTTCTTGGTGCAAAGGTTGGCCGTAGCAATTCAACGCGGTAACGCTGCGAGTGTTATGGGAACCTTTGCATCCGGGTCGTTAAGAGGCGGTCTGTTTGACTAGGTTAATTTTAAGTAATTATTAAGTAGTTTTTGAGTTGACCTTTTTGTATTATTTTTTAAATGTTGTTGACATTTATTACATATACTCAGATAAGTAATGTCCTGAATAAATTGTCTTCTGTTTTGAAATGTTAAGCAATAATTAATTATAATTATGTAACTTTGGCTTTGATGAGAGGCCTGCAAGTGGTGACGAAAGACTAATAAAAAACCAATTGTTGGCATGATCTTTTCACAAATCAATATCTAACCAATATTTTTTCTTTACAGTGTTAGAAAGCGCAGAATTCAGCACCGACGCATTTGTACAGGTCGCAAGCCAGATGATGGGGAACGGGGACTTGCTTCAAGGTTGCTCACTGAGAATAGCATGTTGGACTGCTAAACGGAGCAAGGTAGAACACATTCGAGTTATCCAGGGGGTCATGAGGTAAGAGATTTTCGAAGCTACTAGGCTGGTATTGATCTTCAAACAGCACGGCGGCTTCGGAACGGGAGACCGTGTTGCTCTTAGAGACTAGTACCCATAAAACAAGGAACTAACAATTCAAAATATATTTTTTTAGTAACTCGTTTCTGTCTGCGATGATTAACTCCACAGCGGTGGATGAAGCAATGAAGTCTGGCAGAAAAAGCAAGGACTGCTCAACGTACTCTTGCCCCTTGGCAGAAGAACACATCCGGATGATATTCAAAAACTTCGCTATTATATCAAATTCTATTGGTTAAGTCGTTCGAGCAACACGGCCTCCCGTCCCAGAACGAGACGGAAGACCGTGTTGCTCGAAAGTTAAGGTCGTCACTTTTGCAACTCTAAACATGTGACACTTTTGAAACTCATGTGATGTTCTAACATAAGCTACCTATTAGAAATAGCTTTTCCAAAAATGCGTTATCAAAACATACATACATACATATATCACGCCTTTATCCCTTGCGGGGTAGGCAGAGCGTTAATAGCCGTAAGAATACGGTCGCTATCGCCACGTCTGACATTTTTGAGTATTGTTTTCTGAGGTTGTTTCGGAAAACATGTGTATCATATATAGTGACAGGTTGTCAGCCTGTCGCCTAAAAATTGTAATACACCAATACTCTCGAGTCCCTTAGTCGCCTCTTACGACACCCACGGGAAGGATGTGTGGTGATGCTATTCTAAGCCGGCATCACACGGCAAACACATGCTATCAAAACATGAAAAAAAAATAGTAACGATCAAATATCGTGACGACTAATGAGCCGATGGTGGGGCATTGCACTAGCTACATTAAAAAAAGCAGTCAAGTACCTGAAGAAGGCTACAAGTTAGAATATTTTTTGACCTAAGTGCTCGATTGTTTGAATCTGTTATTGTGAGTAAACAGTTGGTTGATAGATAAGTTAGAAAAAATCAATATTAAAAGCAGCAATCAAATCAGTTGTATAAAATTTAATCAAGATGTTATACTAATGGGTTACAAAATAAAACAAAGTAAGTGTCTTCGTTTTAGCTAGTTCTGCTTTCCAAAAAGCTACTTCAGTGCATAATTTCATTCAGTACCTGAGAGTCAAATATATTTTTTTCTTTGCTGAAATACTTCGTAAGCAATTTACCTAAGAGCCATTCCCAACTTATGAGTAGGTTTTCTAGTTGAATTTACTTCCTTTTGATGTTTAACCAGTACCAAAAAGATTACTGAGACCATCATAGATGTAAGGCCTAGGCCAATACACCCTTTGCATTTTTTTTTGATATCGATTATCTTTGCACCTATATTTACCACATCCTATACTATTACTGCTATAAGTAGCACAATTCTTTATGGTTTTTTTAGTAATCGATGAACTAGGTATATTATTACTTATTATTAGTTATTCGTCTTCGTTTATTGATAAATCATCTCTCCAATTTAGATTTGCTTGACTTTTATAATTTGTATTTTTTGTATCTTTTACAGGTTTTTCTTTGTCTAGCTCTAATTTGGATCCGCAGCAAGATTTTCCTTGTAATTCTATGAACCTCTGCTCTCTATCACAGCATCTTTTACTTGTGTCCCAATTAAATTTGTTCAAACATCTGTAATCGTCTTCCTTCTCGTGGGCTTTCGTGTATTCCAAAATTGCTTTCCTAATTCTATTAAATTCTGCAGAACAACATACTTTTCCGGCGTTACTATAGCTTAAAGGTTCATTAGGTAATGCAGCAGTTCTATACATGCGAGCATAGCCATCTGGTGTAGAGCAAGGTCTACCTAATACAGAACAGGGCCCGACCGTGACGGGTGGTAACCCATAAGGAAGCTTTTCCACGTCCTCTTCTTCTATTGCAACTTCTGGATTTTCTTCATCATTCATACGCTGCACTGGACATGTAGGCTTGTGTTTATATGATGGGCAATATGATTTATGTATTCTTCTCGATTCTCTTTCTTTTTCCTTTAATAAACATTCACAATCAAATGCTCTGCAAGGTGGGGTAGGAATAACTGGATTACACTTACATTCTTTGTCTTTTTCTTCTGGCATATCAGTGCAAAATTTTGCAGCAGTAGGAGTTTTCGGATCGGCTTTTGGATTAACTTCAGCCTGATAACACAACGTGTCTACATGAGCCATACTCCGCGAACCACTTACCTTGTCTAAGAGCATATTCAGTTGTGTATTCTGGCCACAAGTGCAAACCTTTTTGGGAGGCATACTAGTACTTCTATTTTCATAATTTACATCACACATGTAAATGTTAAAGTTTTGTCCAAAAAGCGATTTTTTCCGTTCGGGATCTCGTGTTATATTTATTAAGTAATTAGCGTTTAAGACTTGTTTAGGTTCTTTGTCTTTGCCTTTTTCAGGTTTTTTATGATTTTCTTTTACTCTATCTTCACAAGTTTCACCAGATTGAGCGATACCACCACATCCTGAGCACACTGGCTTTTTCTCATTTTCAGGGCAACCTTCCCTATGCCAACGATCTTCTTTACATTTACATTCACCACAGACATGTTTGCGTGGCCCCTTGGCTTTGTCCGGGAATTTTTTTCCTTTGGATACTTTTTTGTAGTGATCCAGAGATCTTAAGTATGTTTTTATTCTATGTGCTAATGGACAGTTAGTATTTCCACACGGGCCTGCAATATCTTTCATTTTAATCTTCTTAATAGGGTACACCACAGGTATTTTTCTCTCTTCATCAGGTTCGCAAGTGTCTAATTCGGTACATATGTCTATTGTCTGGTGCATATTTTCTATCACACCTGGATCCTCTAGCGTGATAGTTTCGTAAACGTTACCCACCATACAGAAGTTGATATCGTCGCCTTGGGTTTGTTCACATCTGAACATTGTGGGAACTTTGTCTGTTCTGAATACAAAAGGCTTAGCGCCAGGGTTTTGTTGAAACTCTGTAGTGATACTCTGTCCCAGAGCGGAAATTCGCAAGATTACATCAAGTTCACCAGTACGTTTTGAGTTATTTTCGTCAAAAATCGTTATAGTCTGTTTTAAAGCAAATGGTTCATGCAACAACCTAGGGTCATCGTTTTCCCTCAAATAAGCATAAAATCGTGGATCCCACCTTCCTGAACCAATTCCAATGAATTCCGGTTCTTCATTTAGTTTGTCAGTCCACACTGTAACATCTATTGGAAATTGACCTAATGTATTAATTAGGACATCTGCATAGCCAGAAAACAAGTACGATTTACCGATTCTTAATGTTCTAATCCATTTTTTATCAAACTGTTGATCCTCGATAGCGACAACATCATCTTTGCGTGCGACTTTAGCTAGATGGTCCTGTTTTAAGTTTACGTCGTTTTTTGGTCCAAACTTCATTTTAATAATAAAGCCCTTATTAGTATCTTGTTCTTGGTCATCTTCACGTATGAATACTGCTATTTTGTCGAATAATATTTCTATCATGTACAATTGATTCGCCATATCCTGCAACAACCAACTTCAAATCAGAAAGGCCTCCGAAACGAACACTGTATTGTGTAACACTGCATTTAAATTCGCTTTAGCCACCATATCTATTTATTTATACAACAAACATAGGTACATAAATATAATATATTGTACGGTATACCAACTGCCTGGATAATAGGTCAAGTGATCAATTCATGGATTCAATATCCATGGTATTAGGGAAAGTACTAACTTCCTTTCAAGAGATGAACCAGCCCATAAAACTGAACAACTTTCCCCAAGAAACATATTCGTAGGTCGAAATAATAGGTGTTTTTCTATGAAATTGCCGTTTTGCCGTACTAGCCATTTTAAATCCAAATTATTATTTTTTGGCTGATAATTCCAATTTTAAATTAACTTTATTTTAAAAACACGAATTTCTTTTTTCTTAAATCTTCATTTGTTTAATAGTTAGAGCTTTGTTTTCGACGCATTTGAGCATTTCTCGTCATAATGGATGGAACCCCGTGGTCGTCCGAAAACTTTAGTGGACAATGACGAATTTAAGGCGATTTTGGAAGTTAATGATACTCAATCTACTGCTGAATTAGCAGCAGCTTTCGACGTTAGCATCAAAACAATATTGATACGAACTCAATGATCGCCAGCGCGAAATACGCGTCGAGACGTGCCTGGCACTGCTCAACAGGCATACAAATGAAGGCATTTTGAATCGAATAGTTATTTGTGACTAGAAATGGATCCTGTTCGACAATCGTAAGCGCTCAGCAAGTTGGTTAGACCCAGCACCTGGTTGGTTTAGCACCCAAACAATGCCCTAAACGAAAACTTACCCCAAGAAAAGTGATGGTCACTGTTTGGTGGTCTAGCGCCGGTGTAATTCATCACAGCTTCTTACCAAACGGGACAAGTATTATTGCGGATGCGTACTGTGAAGAACTGACCACGATGATGAAAAAGCTCGTACGTCTCCAACAATCTTTGGTCGATCGTTCGGCGCTCGCTACTGCTTCTGCACGACATCGCGCGACCTCATACTGCACAGCAGACGGTCTCCAAGCTACAAGAGTTGGGGTTGGAAGTTCTCCGTCATCCGCCGTACTCACCAGACCTTGCGCCTACAGACTTCTACTTTTTCCAGAATTTGGATAACTTCTTGGCGGGAAAAAAATTTAACACTCGAGAGGCAGTACAAAACGCCTTTGAAGAATTTGTTGTCTCCCGTCCAGCTGATTTTTACAAGAAAGGCATCAATAAGCTACCAATGCGTTGGCAAAGATGCATTGATTGCATGGGTGATTATCACGATTAATATACGTATAAATATAAAATATAGCAAAAAAAACCGCTTAACTTATTTCATAAGAAACGGCAATTTCATACGTAAAGACCTAATATGAAAAAAAATTGGGCCTCACATACAAACTGACTTCGTCGATTGGTACATTTCGTTTGGGAAGTCATTTTTTTTTCATATTTCGACCTATATTCCTTGGAGAAATTTGTTCCGTTTCATGGGCTGGTTCATCCCTTGAAAGGAAGTTAGTACTTTTTGTAACACCCTGTATAATAGCTACTAGCTATACTACAACGCCTAAGGTTGGTTTCAGAGCGACGCGTCTCGGCAGCGCTGCCCAGCCGCGCGCGCCTCGCATTACACTAGATTGTATGTAGCGTTTCATAGTGACGCGTCTTGGGCCGCGTCGCGGCCGCGTCGCGGTCGGATCTCCTTCGATTGCCAGTAGCGTCGACTTGCAATCTTTTAAGACGTCATTGTTGCACTCTTTTCCATATAACGTATATAGCTAATGTAGTGATTACGTTTGCTGGCATAATGATTCTCTGCACTCGACCGTACACCACAACGAAGCGCGCGCGTCTGAATGTCGTTTCACAGCGAACGCGCTGCCCAGGCGCGCGCCCGAGCCGCGCGCGCCTGGGCAGCGCTGCTGAGACGCGCCGCTCTGAAACCAGCCTAAGGTTAAGCGTCAGACTAGTGGCGCTCCGGAACAGGAAAAAATCCCTAGCTGAACACGCTGGTCATCTGAAAACCGAGGTAACACATAACGACAATTACTAACTGCAAAGATTATTTAAAATTAAGAAAATGGATCGAAGTTGGTATCCACGAGTTATGTAGGTAGGTATACGTACAAGCGCAAACTATGAATAAGGTTTTATTGATTCAAAAAATCTTTGTGGTTAGTGATTGATTCTCTGTTTTCCCCGTAGACAGAGAAAACTGCACGCTAGTATATAAAGTGTATGGTTTTTTCCAATCTATTGTGTATCCTTGCTGATTTTTTTTTTACTGAGCGGCGGCACGCAAATCTGTGCAACCGTATTCAAAATCAGAGTTTGAGACAGCAACCAACGACCTAACGTGCCCTTTATTTTCGGGCAATCAGGTTGCAGTGTCCACCAAACTGGAAACAAATTCACAAAGTGATAAATACCAGTATTGCGGGTTCCCCCCGGGAATCGAGTCTCGGACCTCCAAATCAGACACCAACGGCTATACGTAGGCACCTAGATCTCTAAAATTGCTTGCTTGATATGCACGTTGTATGTATGCGGAATGTGGAGTAGAAAAAAACACTAATGAGATGATTTTCAAAACTACGCCTATCGGCTTGGTGAGGAGCAGAGCTCACCCGGAAATAATTGAATTGTTGTTGATAAAACCAGCCCAATCACGCCCTTAGGGCGAGACTGGGCTTAGGAGTTGTTCTGGGAGGAACGGATCGGAGTGAATCTACCCGGTGCATGGCGGTAAACTAATGAGAATTAATGCTTTACCTATAGTGATATTTCGATCCAGCACTGTTCTGTATAGGGGTGCGATTAATTTATGGACACAAAATGTTTTATTTTGTAAACCCAAAAGTTGATTTCATTGGACCTATATACAACTGAAGTTTTTTATGTCACATACATAGATCAAATCAAATCACTCCAATCTTTGACATATACTGACATTGACATGTATACACACACACTAATCACGCCCTGTAGGTTTATACCTAATTAAATCAATGAAGTGCCTTATTGCAAACATTTTTCACAAACACAATTCTTCAAATTGGAGTCGAAGATTTTTCACCACATTCCCGGATGGTATCGAGAGGAGGCCCTCGGTTGTAGTACCTAGATGACACTATCACCCGACAGGTGCCACTACCCGGCGCAGCTGCTGCGCTGGAATCTCTTGTCACTGACACTGGCAGAATTTACCCTAGATAGGGTCCGTATTATTAAATAATATGACATGTATATTATACGTTAGGTATGTTAATGTACGTATGAACATAACATGTACATTGTATGTACGTGTTCCGAAAAGATTTTAAATATCACGAAGACTCTTTTTTTGACGAGACGATTTTTAACTATATTTTTACAGTTCAAATATTTTTACAGACCTAATGTCCCAAATTGTTGAAATAATGGTAAAGTACTAAGGGCTTGAGGTAGAGAAATGAAAGGAGTTAACGATAGAGTTAAATATATAAGGCGAGTGTTAGTGGAAATGTCGCAAAGAACCTACCTGAACCCAAACAGGGACGTTTCGAAGAAAGGCCAGGTCAGAAGTACCCTACACCGACGAGCGTGCATGAAAAGACTGACGAATGTAGAAGAAGCGAAGAAGTATGCTAGGATCGTAGCGCAAGTGGAAGGAAATAGTCTGCGCCTACCCCAACGGGAAAGAGCCGGGATTTACGTAGTATGTACGAGAGAAAAAAGGTTTTTTTTTGTAATAGTTATAATGTGGTTCAATTATTGTAATACTTACCTGGTGGAATAAAAATGAGACACCAAAATTAAAGATGTAAATTTTATTGTTTAGGTAATAAATATATAGAGCACCATTTAATTACGCCTTTTGATATATGGTATCTGCGCAGTACTTATGTAGGTGTATGCACTATCCCGCTAACCATATCGCACTTTCTATTTCGCCTAAAGGTTGCCTGGAAGAGAATATTACTTTAGCATTAAGGCCGCCTTATTGTACTACCTAAATGTTTCCATGTTTCTTCTGTTATTGTTATTTTGTGTGCAATAAAGATTATTATTGTTATTTTTAAAAGGTTTTTTTATTCGACGTAAAGTCGGTGCTTTCTAATACATAATATATCATTTACAAATATTATTATTATTTTGAAGTTTATTTTCATTTCTCTCCATAATCAAAGTATTATTACTTGGCTCCGCGGCATCTATTACTTCTTTATTTAAGAGCCATGCTCTTATCGGTGGAGCAATCGGCGTTTGACAAAGCAAAATTTTAATATACGTTCTTCATAACCATAATAAATATACATTTTCTATTCTAATATTCTATTTTCCGTACTGAACTTGACAGACTACAAAAAATGCAAGAAACTATAGTGCTTATAATATAGCTTGATACCTGTGAGTTTCGCCCAAATGCTATGACATAAGGTCAATTTTCCTTTGTTTATTCTCTTTTATTATGGATCTGTCAAACGTCGTAGGTATTAAGCAAAAATTTTACGGAGTATAATTTGGGCAAGAAGATCCTCATCGTACCACGCGGATACCACTTTTGCCTGGGCCCTAAGTCTGCTAAATGAAAATTGTTTCAGTTGGATGTCGATTGGATCTCAGTTGGATGATTTTCGTAGTCTGCTAACAGTTTGAAGTATAGAAAAATCACAATGGCAATGGAATGACAGTTGAGTTTCGATGGCGTTACAATGACAAAAAACAGCAGACTTGGGGCCCTGAATACTAAGGATTTATTCTACAATCATTATTCAATTCTAAGACACAATCTTAAGTTTCTTGATGATCTCTGCATTGTTGATTTTAAGTGCGTAGTCCATAGGCGTTCGGCCCAGGATGTCCACTACGTCAGCCTTGGCGCCGTGGCTAATCAGATAGTCTACCGTTTCAGGGTACTTGCAGAGAACGGCCTGTGAGGAAAAAGGTTTCAGGAAAATAAGAACAGCAAAACCTCTTCAGAAATTCTTGATATCTACCAGTAGTTCTACTAATACACTCTTCTCTTTTCGTGTGGACTTCTAGTGTCAGAATTTTTCAACCGCCTTCTACAAGTAGCAGGCTTCTGACATGGTTGTGTAACGACCGCCGTCTAAGTGATCATAGACAGCAACCGGGACCTACAGCTTAAAGCGCCATCCGAAACACGGAACCATCTTACTTACGGACAATCGGGTGGTTCAGCCCGCAATGTCCTAACAGAATAAGAACAAATTCTCAAAGTGATAAATACAACTTTGTGAGTGACCCACCGAGAATCGAACCCGGGACCTTCTGCGTCAAAGGCAGTCGCACTACCACTGCGCCACATCGGTCGTCAAACTAATACACTGTACGTGCGGGAAGAATGGAACCGTTTACCAACGAGGGTGTTCTCTAAGGCAGTTATCGATCAGCTTAAGGCTTAAAAATCTACCAATACCGACTTTCTCGTACACAACAGGTCAATCTGAATAACTGTCCCTAAAGAGCAAGCTCAAAACATTTATAAAATGACCTCCCATTACTTTATTAGAAAATTATTTATTACTTTTATTAGAAAATTACTCGGTCTGCTGATTATTTTGTATGGGCGGTTAAAGTTTTGGTCCTTGAGAAAAGTCTTTCATATTGACCTTTTAATGTTAGCGGTTTTAGAAAACTAGGTCGTTTGGTATTCAATACCAACCTTGTATAACTTAGTAAATATATATTTTTTTAAACCTACCTTATGCAAAGGCGTGTGGCCCATCTCATCACCAATATTCAGATCTGCACCAGCTATCCTTAAAGCTTCTAGTTTCTTCAAGCAGCCACTTCTAGCAGCTAGCGACAGCAGTTCAGCTATGGCCTTAGAGTCTACGGAAGCCAAATGTCCACCACACTTGGTGAGCAATTGGATCATGTCCATATCGTTCCTTTGGACTGCTGTTAGAAGAGGTGTTTCGCCGCATCTGCAATAAATTGCTATAGGTACTTGGGTAGGTACACATTTTTACTATAAAATTGCGTCTATCGTGATTATATGTCAGTTTTTTCGTATAGTTGGAGATTGATGGGCTGGGAAAGAAACTAGGTTAATACTGCTTTTCCACCAGAGCTGTGCGAGTAAAATGTCTTGTAAGAGGATGAGAATCGTCTGTACTGTGATAATGTGTGGGGGTTTCCACCATAGCTGGGCGAGGTAAATGTCTCGTACGAGGATGTCTAGCAGAGCTGTCAAAATGCGCATTAATGTGCGGTGCGAGTGCTGAGAAATGACAATGAGAGGTGTAGTGGGGGTTCGCTAAACCCTTTTCCAACAGAGCGGAGCTGAGCGAGACTAAGAAGATAAAGCGATCCTAAAGGTGGGTTTTTTCCTCGTACACCGCTTAGCAGCCTCACACAGCTCTGATGGAAAAGCAGCCTTATTATCAGAGACCTCAGCTGTAGCCTATTTATTAGCGAAAAGGATGCCAACTCAACTCTGTAAGATAATGTCGTAGAACACACTTATGTGATAATAGATTTTCTCATTTCACACCTAGATTGTCTTTCGTTGTTTCTTTCTACTTTTAGAATGAAGGCTTAGGATAGAAGCTTACTATAAATCATATTTCATTATTTCCTATTTTATCTCTTTTAAGTAGATAGTGCATCAGACATCGACAGACTACCCCACAGTATGTTGCCATACTGCAGTCTGGAATATAGACCAAGAGGCGATATCAATCGTTCAAGCCACGGGCCGCACCGTGTTATAGGTACTCCAAATTTTACATACATTCATATATCACGCCTTTATCCCTTGCGGGATAGGCAGAGCGTTAACGGCCGTAAGAAAACGCCTGCTGTCGCCACGTCTGACAATTTTGAGGATTGTTTTCCAAGGTTGTTCGGATTTCTTTTACTTTTTGCAATTTCTTACTTGGTCTTGATGTGCACGTTAGCTCCACTCTTGAGCAGGTACTCAACCATGGTGAGACTGCCGCGCAGTATGGCGTCGTGCAGCACTGTCCTGCCCTCCCAGTTCTGAACGTTCACATCTGCGCCTAGTTCTACAATCATAAATACAGGCTGTTAAGGACAGCGTCACGAATACTGACAGGGTGCAAGCAGACAATGAAACTGAACAACTTTCCCCTAGAAACATGTCAGGAAGCGACAAAAAAATTTCGACCTCCCATACAAAATCGCGATCAGCTACTGCATTTACTATGGGAAACCAAAAAATTTTTGACGTTTCCTGACATATGTTCCCAGGGGAAAGTTGTTCAGTTTCATGGTCTGCTTGTAACCTATCAGTATTCGGGACGCTGTCCCTTAAACCCCGTAGATACAAATTAGATAGTAAATATAGAAGGTAAAGTTTTGGTATCAATGGAAGGAGTTTTCCCGAGGGTATAGACTATAGACTCAACGGTAAGCAAACATCAATGCATCCATGTACAAATATGTACTTGCCACGAGGGCGCATGTATTAGTAGGACCTACTTCGCAAATATTTTTTCTTTAGTTTTCATCTGCCTTATCTGACCCATCTCAAATTTCAATCTCCTGTGCGTTAAAATCCCATACATTCAATTCGCCCTCGTCCTGCCTGGTACTTATATTGCTTTAAGTATCGGAATAATTACTCTTATTATTAATGCCTGATATGGAATATTTTCAAACAATAAATTTCTTTTCACGGCCATATTCATCTCAACTGATTATGAATCTGTTTACGTTCTCAACTGAGATGTTGATTCAAATAAATTGAACGTGACGAAATAATATCACTAAAGTAGTTTGCATATTACATCACGTCTATAGAAAGATAACAATACTCGTAAAAATAGAGCAGTAGTAATAGTAATAAAAGTAATAAGTAACAGAAAATACGACGTAATAAAAGATATCTAGATTATAATATTTGTATTTGACTACGTAGAAATAGTTTCTATTTAGACTCACGCCTTTCAGATAGACAGAAAAGTAAGAGTTAGGTAACCTAAGTGTCTCAAATTTAAGGTGTGTCTCTTGCGCATGTTTTTTCCGAACAAAAGGCAAAAATCTAGACACAGATTTTGGCGTGCATACGCAATTTCTATACGATTCATTTTTGGTTTACCGACAGCATGAAAATCAATATACAGGATGTAAGAGACGGTGTAACGAAAACTTTGCAGGCGTGATCAGACCATGAAACTGAACAACTTTTTCTATGGGGGCTATGTTGGGAAACAAAAATTTTTTAGAGTTTCCATACAAAGTCAGTCAGCTGATCGGGAATTTTGTATGGGAATTCGAAAAAAAGAAAGTTTCATGTTTCATGGTCTGATTACGCGTGCAAAATTTTCGTTAGACCGTCTCTTACACCGTGTATTTGTCTAATGCTTGGAAGAAAAGACAGTTACAAGAGACAGCAGTTGCAGCTTGAGATAGACGATTTCTAGCCTCCCAATTGCATAGATAGATGTATAAGTATTTCGAGCAAGATTTCGACTCATGTTCCTTCAGAATCTGTATATAGTTTAAAGGATTTGTACCTTTAAAGATACTCCATTTCATACTTAGCTGTCTCAAATATACTTACTAATGCCATTTACACTGCGAAGACAGAATGAATCAACTGTTTGAGAGAGAGGTTTCATTGGTGATGGATGACAACATTATTAAGACAGATTAAAGGCATAATTGAAACTAAAGGTGATGATTGTACTTTGATCTATCTGCTTTGAAGCGGTTATAGCTTGGTCAACAATGCATTAATTAATTTGTTTTAAATGGTTTATTAATGGCGAATATATCTATTGCAAAAAAATCTGTAAACAAACAAGAATACTCTTCTAGAAACGTTGCTATATACCAAACTAGAAAAGAAGGTAGGCAGGTAAAAGTAGAAAGCACACTTTGAGTCGTAATATAAAGTCCTTGCATAATAATAGGAGGTTTAAAAACTAGTATTCCAAGAACTCGATAGAAGGCGTTGAACCGACAATGTTACTTGATTTCTGTGTAGATTCCAAAGCCAAAAAACTAAAAAAACATTGCAACACTGATTGATAGTCTGGCATACACTGACACTTTCGTTCCAAAAGAGTCCGAATCCAAGTTTCAAAAAAACAAAAACTAAATATTACGTTCCGTTCTTTGCGGTAACAGGTACCAAGCACAGACTTTCCTATTTTCATACAAAATACCGTTTTAGATTGTTTTCAAAGGAGCACATTTGACCTGCCAGTCTACAACCCTATTTCTTCGACCATCATTCTACGTATAAGTAAGTAAACAGATTTTCATGGTTTGACTTACCTAACATTCTCTTCAACGTATTCTTGTCGCCATTTTCAATGGCGTACTGAAGGAGAGCGTAGTAGACGTTATTTTTTAATTTGTCAGTCACTTTTACATTAAGCGTGCTTGCCAATGTGTCCATCAATGTGTTGTCCTGTTTGGAAAGAGGTTGACTGGGTCATTACATACACACACATACATACATACACAAATCACGCCTGTATCCCTGGCTTCGTAGGTAGTGCGTCAACGACTGTAAAATTGCGATCGTTATCACCGCGTGTGACAAATGTTTGACGGTCGTTTCAGATAAGTCGCGTATCACTATAGTGACAGGTTGTCAGCCTGTCGCCTAAAATTGCAATACACATAAAACACTCGAGTCCCTTAGTCGGCTTCTACGACACCCACTGGAAAGAAATAGGGTGATGCTATTCTAAGCCGGCATCACACGGCAAGCGTGCCTGGATCATTAATAAGGAATAAATAAGCTTATACGGTATTGTCCAAAAATACTCGAGACTCATTTGCAGTTTTTAGAAATATTCAAAATTTGAAGTTTTGAGCCATCCAAAATAACGAGCAATATGACGTCATACCTACTATCATTAATATTTTTTATACAATATATGGTTTTAAAATCTATTAAATTTAAAAAATATCGTCAGTCACGTGGCCAATTTTGTAACTTACCCGTAGTCCCGGTGGCGGGTGTTCAAAGTCTACTTCAGTCTTCGTAAGTTCTCCTCTGATGTTCATACCCATCATCTGCAATATTAAAGACATTATCACATCAGCCTATACTAGTATGTCACAAAGAACGATCTTCCGCTCTCGCCATCCAGTCGCTATCAGCAGAGCGTCCAATTATAACACATGACATCCAACATGACACATGACGGCCAACATGACACATGACGGCCAACTTGTCATACTTGACGCGAACGCAGGTCCGGAACCGTCGTTGCCCCAAAGTATGAGTCCTGATCTGATGTCACCTAAAATAGCAATGTAAAATAGTTGCTATTTTCATACAAAATATCGTTTTAGATCGTTTTAAAAAGTAGCTCATTCGACCTGCCAGGCCAAACCCCTATTCTTATTGTCTGAAAAAGTTGACAGCGTGACTCACTTCTTGTTTCTGTTTGTAAGAGAGTTCTTTTTTCGACAGGACGTAGGAGAGTTTGGTCAGAGCCGCTTCCGGTGTCATGTCGTAACCGGAAACCACTCCGTATTTTTCTAATTGCTGAAATGAGAGAAAACAATGTCTTATTTTTATTGTCGTACTATCAACGTAGGTATAACCTTGATATTTTTGTAGGTGTATTAATGGTATTTCATCTCCAATCTTTAGTGAATGAGATTAGCATTAGGTAAGTAAATTTTTGAAAGTTCTTTGCATTATATAAACCCCTTTGTATCTCAAATTTCACGTTCAGCACAAATTACTAGTTTCAGGGATACACCTGTATTGGTTTTATGTAAACTGAATTTATCTTCTTACCTTATCTTATCTTATCTAGCCATCGGGATCCCACTGCTGGGCAAAGGCCCCACCTCCCTTTTTTCCACTGATCTCCATCCTGTGCCTCCTCATGCCAATTCTTAGAACTTATTTATCTATGCAGCCATTACAATTTAAACGAAAAATTGCATTTAAATGGGGATTTCGGAAACGTCTTCAATGATTTTCACGGAATTTCGCATGCAGGGATTATTATAGATTTTGTTTTACAAAAAACATGTTTTCCCCTGTTTCTTGTGAGTTGTTTTTTAAACTAACAACCACTATTGAGGGGTACAAAAGTCTGTCTGACCAGGTAGGTGCTTTAGACCTTGGAGTACCATGTCGAGATACCTCACCTTTCCAGTCTCATAGAGCGGCGACACTGAACCAGTATTACATTGCGTGATGTTCACGAAGATTACTCCTCGTTGGGCAGCCGCCTTTATCTCATCGAATATATCCTGACGGTTTGAGGGTATGTTCCCAGCTCCATAGCTTTCTAATACCACACCTAAAAGATGTAAACAGACATTCAGAAATTCAGTTATATCTTGAAATATGTTGTATTAACATTTTATCCTTAATCTACCTACAATTACAAACGAAATATTTCCCCCAAGGCGGCACACTGTGGCAAGGTTCCCAAAAGACTGGCAGCATTGCCTCTTTGAATGGCCAGGCTAATTCTTTGGCCTAAGTAGCTGCCAGCTTTTGGATCTCCCGTTGCTGCGCTGAGACGCCCTGAGAGCTATTTAAGGGAGATTTCAGAGTAAAGAAATATAACAGCTGAACCCAAATTTCCATAAGATAAGGTAAGTAGATTTGATAGAGTTCCACGACATTGCACATAGAAGTGTACCAATAATGCCTCTACCAGCAGTACCAATATAAAATCTCGAATGCCATGCTCGCATATGTCATCATCATCATCATCATCATCATTTCAGCCGGAAGACGTCCACGGCTGAACATATGCCTCCCCCAAAGATTTTCAAAACGAACGATCCTGCGCAACTTGCATTCCTTATGTATGAAGAGTAAATGCGGGGTGTTAGAGACAGTGTAAGGAAAACTTTACAGGCATGTTTAGACCATGAAACTGAACAATTTTGTATATGGAGGATACGTTTGTAAACGAGAATTTTATTTCGACCTGCCATACAAAATTCCCGTTAACTGACTTTCCAAAGAAACACACAAATAAAAATCGTTTCTCAACATAAGCTCCATAGTAAAAGTGGTTCAGTTTCGTGGTCTAATCACGCCTGCAAAGTTTTCGTTACACTGTCTTCTACAACTCCCCTGCTGGGAAAGTATATTGTAGTGAGTAGTAAGCTGAACTTTGTATGAATACTTCTTTGCATACTTTACTTGAAAAATGTTACCTTCCATGCCGTGTGATGCTGGCTTAGAATAGCATCACCCCACATCCTTCCCGCGGGTGTCGTAAGAGGCGACTAAGGGACTCAAGAGTATTGGTGTATTACAATTTTTAGGCGACAGGCTGACAACCTGTCAGTATAGTGATACACATGTTTTCTGAAACAACTTTGGAAAACAATCCTCAAAAATGTCACACGTGGTGACAGCGACCGTATTCTTACGGCCGTTAACGTTCTGCCTACCCCGCAAGGGATAAAGGCGTGATATATGTATGTATGTTACCTTCCAGAGGCGGCTGGCAAAAGGCTTTGAACACAGCTCCACTGACACTGGGAAATATCCTCAACAGCCCTACATTCTTTGACATCCCAGAGTGCAGTCGGCACTTATCTATCACAGTTGGCTTGAAGATCTCCCTAATGTGGACCTTGAAGTCTATTCCGACTTCCACTAACGGAGGGAAGTTGGGGGATTCGAAGGCTGATAGGTGATTGGCTGAAAGCTTGCGTGTTCTGTGGACACAAGAGAGTATTGTTGTTATTCTTTTTAAGACTTAAATTAAACATTTTGCAAAGCGTACATTATGCGTCTGATGGATTCTTGTCAGTGTAGGTAGCCACGGGGTAAGGGTGCGTCTTCATTGAAGCGGGGCTGCGCTAAGCTAAGCTAAGCGCGGCATGAATTGACCAATCATGAGCCTCAAAATTCCCGCCCCGCCACAGTGGAGACACTGGATTGGTCAATTCATGCCCCGCTCAGCTCAGCTTAGCGTAGCCCCGCTTCAGTGGGGACGCACCCTAACAGTGATAGAATCAAGGGTGGAGCTAGCGGAACCATTAGCCTGAAAGAATATTGTGTTAGGTATTTAGTGCCAAAAACACTTTAGCTTTTCCATTAAGCCATGTGATTTCTTAGACGGCCGTCGTTATACCACCATTTCAGTTTTTACCCGTACTTGTAAGAGTCGAAAGTCTGATTAGGAGTCGAAGTGGTCGCCATGGCCGAAATCGGTCGGAGAGACCAATTCAATTCAATTCAGTACTTATAGTTGGCGGATGAAAAACTCTGACACTCTGATCTTTTGACAACTGACTGTCCCACATGAAAAGAAAGAAAGAACTCATGTGTGTCTAAGAAAGAAGAAAGAAAGAAAGAAAGAAAATAAATTTATTTCGGTAAGGAAAAATTTAAAACAATTAAATAACTATACTAGGAACATGTTATGAATACCGAAAATGGACCTCACTCAGCATATGCGGCAGACAGCAGTATATACCATCTACCGCGCTGGTATTCTGTGAGACCATTGTTAGGTTAGGTTTACACTACTGGACGGAGAATACACATAAATTGTTTCCAAATTAACATGCATATTAATTTCAGACTTAAAAACTATTTAACAAAGTTATAATTTTATCTGTTACATTTTGAACGATACAATTAAAGAATGATAAAGATTTCGTCGCAGACATTGTAGTGGCTCATACAAGAACATTGGAGTGATCATAGAGAGATAAATACAGCAGCTACCTAAGGGGTCTTTTAATGAATCACGATTAAGTTGTTGCACGAAGCAGTAAAGGAGGTATTCAGTTTATGCCTTTTATTACTTTACTTATAATTGTTATTTCGTCTCTCCTACATGATCGCCATACGATTAAATAAAAACTTGCCTGTTGCCTCTAAGAAGTTTGCTGCCGAAAAATATCGTTACTTCAGGAATATTTAAATGCCCTGCGATTATCAATGACGATACGAAATTATCTGCTCCATCACTCCGTGGTTCAAATATTGGTATCTGTCAAGAAAAAAGGAATGTAACAATATACCGGCAGCATCTAGAATACTGGGATAAATGACATTATGAGGTGTAAAAATAGTAGTTGCAAATATTTCAAGGGGTGAATCAGCCCATGAAATTGAACAACTTCCCCTAAGCAACATAGGTCGATATATGAGAAAATTATTGGGGCCTCCCATACAAATTGGTTGGTAATTTTGTAAGGGTGGCTGAAAGTTGTTCAGTTTCCTGGGCTGGTTTAACCCTTTAAATTTTTGCAGCTAATTTTGCTTAAACCCGCAAACTTTTCATCAAACATGGATTCACCCACAGTACACGGTTGAAAAACTCTGACAGCTGGATTCATCATCGAGTCTGAGCCTGAGCCGCGTTTACACTAGGTTCATAAAATTATTATTGTTAAAATTGTTAATATTTGACCATCAAAAAGCGAAATGTAAAATTTACTACTTTGAATAAATAATTTGAGTTTGAGTTTGAGGTCGTTCGTTGACTCGGTGTCCCACACGAAAACACAAAGTGCAATACTGGGTTATTTTTTAATCAGTACGATAAACTTTGTAGGGTGTCTCTACAACTTTATGAACAACTTTTACAATACGGCCACCTGCGAAATCGCAAACTAATTCGATGGTCCTAGGAAAGTTCATACCTACTCGGCAAAAACGTATGGAGCACCCAATATTTTATTTGCGATTTTCCCAGGTGGCCCTATGGTAAAAGTTGTACAGAATCATGAGTCCCTCAATCAGAACCCTTCAAAGTTTGTGAACTGACTAAAATATTAACTAAAAAAATATTAGATAAAAAAATGAGCTGCAAATATTTTATGGGGTGAATCAGCCCCTGAAACTAAACAATTTTCTCCAAGAAACATAGGTCAAAATATGAGAAAATATTTTTGGACCTCCCATACAATTTGACTTGGTTGGTAATAATGTATTGGTGGTCCAAATTTTTTTTTTCATACTTAGACCTAACTTAGGGAAAGTTGTTCAGTTTCATGGGCTGGCCCTTAAAATATTTGCAGCTCATTTTTTACATCCTGTATAGCTTAATTTTTTACTTGCTACTTGTAGAAGGCGGTTAAAAAATTCAGACACTAGGGTTCATCGGGTCGTTGGACGACTCGGTGTCCCACACGAAGAGAGAGAAGGGAGCAAAATTTTTTACACAACTGTATTTTGTAAGTTTATCCTTACCTGAGATCCTGTGAGAACGACGGCCTTCCCAAGGTTTTCAAAGAGAAACGAGAGTGCTGACGCCGTATACGACAAAGTGTCTGTTCCGTGCAGAACTACGAAACCATCGTATTCTTCATAGTTTTGCTAAAAAACACAAACAAATAACGATTAAGTACTCTACATGCATGCATATCACGCATTTATTGCGGGGTAGGCAGAGCGTTAACATATAATTCTTAAAAATACGGTCGCTATCGCCATTTCTGACAAATATTGAGAGCACGCTCAGATGATTCGTGTATGAGTCAATAGGCTTGTTTCCTAACAGGTCAAATGAGCTACTTTTTAAAACGATCTAAAACGGTATTTTGTTCGAAGAACTAGAAGTATGACGGTTGCTGTCTATAATCACTTAGACGGCGGTCGTTACTCAGCCATGTCAAAAGCCTGCTACTTGTAGAAGGCGGTTGAAAAATTCTGCCACTAGGGTACATCGGGTCGTTGAACGACTTGGTGTCCCACACGAAGAGAAGGTTTTGACTGTAACATTCATAAGGTAACGATTCTTTATTCTGGGTGAGCCCTGAACTCTACACAAACAGAAATAAACTAGGAAAATAACAGGTGCGCCTAGTGAAGTTAAGACACACCCAGCTTCGATTGGGTTGTAAATTCAATTCGCAAACTTGAGGTGATTTCACTCATTCATATGAATTAAGAGGTTAACTTTCTTTTTATTAACTAACTTTTAAGAGGTTAACTTCAAAATCGCGAAAATAGGAAAGATATTTTCGTTCCTAAGAAACTTCTCCAAAATATGGATAATACACCTTTTTGGCTATTTCTAAGGATATGTATCATCTTGATATCCCTATCCGTACCAACTATCTATTCTATTTTGACCTTTATTAGATTGCTTAGGTACCTAAGGTCAAAACATCTTTGAAAAACAGTTTAGCTAGATTTTTACAGGTTTGTTACAAATTCTTACCATTATATCACTGGCAATTTTCATCCACTCTTTCTCTGATATGTTTGACGAGTCTAGTAACGTTTCGTATTCCATTATTTTATAAGCAATCCTCGTCGTTAATCCGGTGTCTTCTGACTCTGTGATAACAGGAAACTTACATTTCAATATGGTCTATTCTTTTCAATAACGTAGCAATATCGAAATAACACAATGTATAAATTTAAAACATACCTAATGAACGAATCCGATATACTTTATACCCACATAGACTCTGAAAATATTACTGTAGGTACCTCAACATACCTACATATACTTACTATGTAAAATTTAGCTTCATACCTGTGACGTTTGACAGAACCTACTAAAAGAGAAGTAAACAAAGGAAAAAAGCTGACAAACGTCACAGGTATCAAGCTAAATTTTAAGCACTACCTAAGCATTTTATGATTATTATTTTTTTAATAACGTAGGCAAATCTACACAGTCCTTGCTTGAAAGATCATGTAAGAATAGGTGAATATACAGAATCTATTACTCGGATCTACCTAAATAGTCCCTGTTTTTTATGACAGTTATAAATAGTACTCTCGTTCTAGCCAATTTTTGGCCGCGCAGTGCAACGCCCACCCACTACGCAGACTGCTTCCAGAGTTTCAACATCCATCATAATGTCTTGCTTGTAGATTATAGGTTACACTTACAATGATAAGCTGTTTATTATACGAGATGTTTGGAAGAGTGATAACTTTCTTTTAAGGGATGAACCAGTCGATGCAACTGAACAACTTTCCCCAAGGAACATAGGTCGAAATATGAAAGAAGTTAGTGGACCACCCATAAAAAATGTACTAACCCAGTCAGGACGGATGTAAGGTAAATTTTTAAGTAAAGAATTAATACGTTCCTTAAAGTTTAAAGGGATGAACCAGCCTATGAAACAGAAAAGCTTACCCCGAGGAACATAGGTCGCAATATGAAAAAAAATGACCTCACATACAACCTCGGTTGGCTGGTACAATTGGAATGGGAGACCCAAATTTATTTTTCCATATTTCGACCTATGTTCAATGGGGAAAGTTGTTCAGTTGCATAAGCTAGTTCATCCCTTAGAAGGAAGTTATCATATCACTCTTCCAAACACACTGTATTTAAGTTGCGCATAAAACCTTGCCCTGCAGTAGGACGCTGAACAGGGTAGTAAAACAAAAATTAAGTAAACAAACTTGGTAAGATGAAGAAGGAGGGGTCGAAAGATGGCTCGCTCACGCAGGTCCTCCACTCCGAGTTGTCGTGGAGTTGAGGATACGTCCTCATCAGGGTCTCAAATATGTTTTTCTGCGGGGCTAGAGCTGAAACACAGAACAAAACAATGGACGAATTATGTTTAAAACGCTGTGGAGGAATTGTATTTCTTTAGGTACTTATAAGAATAAAAAAACTCATAAGAATTAGGTACTATAAGAATAAACTTATAAGAATAAAAAAACTATTTATCATAATCTAGTTCACGTTTTATTTTTAGGACCCACCTAAATAGTTCTAAGATCATTATAAAAGGAAGCAAAAAAACATCGAGCATAATAAGACTGTCGTAGCTCAGTTACTAGCCTAATTTTACTGAAAATCTCATGAAATTACAAGCCTAATTTTGTGTTCAAGATCATTGATCTTGAACTATGAAATTAGGTTAGTGACTTCAGGAGAAAGAGAATAGAAATGAATGATTGAAAAACAGTTCAAATTCAGTCTGCATTGGAAAAACACGTGGAGCATAAGCTTAACAATCGGTAATAGTAATAAAATATAGTAGCAATATGATAAGATATGTATATGACCGTGATCTTTATTATTATGACGGAAATACACAATTTATTTGCATGTGAATGTAATCATAGAATAATGTGTATCGTGTCGTACCTATTTACCTAGAGTCACTTTATCAAATAGTAAATACATATTGCAATATCTTCTATGGAAATAATATTGTTCGTTCTAATAAATGTTTGCTTGGGTCTACAATTTGTAAATATAAAAATCAATACCAAGTATAAAATTTGGTCACTTTTTCGTTTTTCTATCTATCCTTCATCATATACTATATCGCAAATGTCTTCTACAGCGCGCATCGGATTTCGATGCGGATTATTTAAATAAATAAGAGTGATTCAAGTGGAAGAATTTTGTCTATAACACATGCCGAGAAAACATCTTTTTTCCACAGGAAAACGACAATCAGCTAGTGCAACCGCTGTGCGGGCCGCTAGAATAAAATTATCAAGTAAAATTATGATGAATAGGTCCTTATATCCTGGGCCCTAAGTCTACTAAATGAAAATCGTTTCAGTAGGATGTCGATTGGATCACAGTTGGATGATTTCGGCCATTTCGTAGTCTGAACAGTTTGAAGTATAGAAAATCAAAATGGCAATGGGATGAGCTGAGTTTCGATGGCGATACAATGACAAAAAAGTATCAGACTTGGGGCCCTGATGGAAAACCCTTTCAAAGTTTATCAAGCATAAATCTGTGATAAATTGCAGTAGTTCTTAATTACAAAGATAGGTACTAGCAGATAACAGTGAAATTATGTTCATATTGATTGTTGTAGGTAAGTACGTAATGTGAGAATCATAATTACTTTCTTTCTGCTTACTTAATTTTGAGAGGATATATTTTACTTTTCCAGAGGTATCAGTCAGTCAGTACCTAGGTAGGTACTAACCGACTTTCCTATTCATCACTTGAGGGATCGAAAACTCTACACTGAACGTGATACTGGATTAAGCTGTTCCCAAAGAGCATAGGATATTTATACTTTCTGGATAACTATTCCCAAAGAGCATAGGACAAAGTATAAAATAATCTCTTTCAACCTCTTCAATAGAAAATCGTTCGATCAGCTGATTTTTATTTTAAAGTCTTGGGGAAAGTGGTGCAGTTTTACGGGTAAATTGGTCCCACCCTGTATAACCCAAGTACTTATCGACATAATTATTAAGTTACTAGCACGGTTCATGAATTGCGTTGAATTAATAACTGGTTATTTACAAAAATTACGGGAAAGAATTCGAAGGACTTCTAGGAAATACATCATGCAACCTGTTTGAGTTATAAAGCATACCGTGTTTCTAAGGAAATGCATTAAATTGGACGATGTTTGAGGTATAATACTGAACAATTTTCACTATAGGACCAAGACGAGAAAAAAAATTCGACCTCCAATACAAGGCTGGTCGTGATTCCCAAGAACAACTTTTCTTTTTTTAAAAAAAGGACCTCCAATACAAAATGTACCAGCAGACTGAGTCAGTTCGTATGTGTATTGTTCACCCATCCATCATTGAGGTTATTTTTTTTATATCGATCTATGTTTCTTGGGTTGAAGTTGTTCAGTTTCATGGACTGGTTCATCCCTTGAGAGGAAGTCAGTACTTTTCCTAACATCCTGTATAATATAGGAGGCTGAATTTCTTTTTTGCACAAAAGCCTGCAAACTTGCCTTTCTATCAGGACTAGCCAAATTCTTATGACTAGGGCAAACAAACTAATTACACATTATCAAAATAATAATCTTTTATGGAAACTGCGATAAACATCAGATAACTATCTGTTCATTTTAAAAATAACTGCTAAGGTTTAAAATATCATTGTTTACACTGTACTTTTGGACTAGCTAGTTAATTACCTACAATACAGGATAGGGACGGCCCTCCGGACACAGATAGAATGTAAACTGAACAACTTGAAATTTGACCTCCCATACAAATCACGATCAGCTGACTACATTTATTATGGGGATGGTAAGTCGTTTTTGATTAAATTTTCGGAGGGCTGCATGAATATTCGGAGAGCTGTCTGGCTCTTACTGCCCATAGAAAACTCAACTTTTAGACAAATTGTCTACCTACAAATTAAAAGACGCAGATCATACACGTAGACTGACTCTTACCTCCTTCTCTATTTTTCACCATCCCGATAGTCCCTCCAGTATAGATCACCAGCACTTTCCTCATACTCCTTCCCGATCTCACGGCAATATTAGCTGAAAAATCCATCAGGCTCGGAGTTTTTGTCAGCGGTTTGACTAATTTTTCACTGAAACCATTAGTAGCACTTTTAGGCGGGAAAAAGTCAGCTGATTCTCCGCCGCCATTATGGAAACCATTTTCGCGGGCTTCGCCGTTCGTTTTTTCTGCCATGTTTTGTTTTTATTTTTTTAATTCGCAATCATAGTAAGGCAAACGACATGCGTTTCGCGCGGCTCGGAAACGTGGACTAAATTAACTACAGCGTCTCGATGCGTCGTTGACGTGACCTTTCGTTGGTAAGCAATGCGAAACGGAACACTTTTAGTGACGACAATGCTCACATATGATATGGTATAAGTCAGGAAAAGTATGATGATGATCTTACCGACCGACTTTAAACTAATGAATGATAGTACAAACATTCTTGTTTCTAGGTTATGCTTGCAAGGTTTTCCAACTCTGTAGTAAGACCAGACGCTAAATTCTTTCAAAACTTTAAAAATATATATACCTACCCAGTTTTATCTGAACATACTTCAATATTAAGAAAATTAACCTATCTTTTTCCTATTCAGTTATCTTAACGCTATCACACGTGGTAGATTAGTAATTTTAAATTATGAACACCAGAAGCCGATTGTGACTGAAGTGATACACGACTTATCTGATACGACCCTCAAGCATTTGTCAAACGTAGCGATGACGACTAACGGCCGTAATTTACGGTCGTTGAGGCTCTGCCTACCCCGCAAGGGATAAAGGCGTGATTTGTGTATGTATGTATGATCTAGGTTTGCTTAATATATAGGTAAGTTTGAGAGCACAATTGGCTTCATCTAAACTAGGCCAAAGCCAAAACCTATCTAAGCCAGTAAGTTTATCATGCGCGAAAGGTATTCGAAAGAGTTCAGCAGTTCACTTTTGAAATAGTAGACAGTAATCTGAATAAAGCGTTCGTTCGGTCACGACACAAATAAGACTTAAAAAAATATCAAAATTTCGCTACATCTACAATCCGTAGAATACTCGTAGACTCAAACTCAAATTGTTTATTCAGAGTAGTAAATTATTTTACATTTATC
The DNA here is from genome assembly GCA_029255805.1 of Keiferia lycopersicella. Lineage (NCBI taxonomy): Eukaryota > Metazoa > Arthropoda > Insecta > Lepidoptera > Gelechiidae > Keiferia > Keiferia lycopersicella. Next base: position 3,749,664 of record JARACZ010000024.1, read on the forward strand.
TTTTTGAAGGTCAAGTATTAGTCATTGTAAAAAAGAGATAAATGTAGGATAAGTACCTACATTTTTCTATTTCTTACAATAATTTTATGAACCTAGTCTAAACGCGGCTCAGGTGGACTAAAAATTTAAAACTAGCCCCTGAGGCACTGCCTCGGGGCTGGCCAAGCTAACCAAACAGCATGTAACGTTAGGTGGTGAATAAAATAAAATATAAACGAGTTCATGTCAAGAAAGAAAAAAAAAATTGTGTTACATGCGTATGGTTAGCCGGACCCCCTGGACAGTAAACCACCCAGAAACCTGCCCAGAAGTGCTCCTATTCTAAATATACAATTTGTAGTAGGTACTTAATGTATTGGGATGCAAAATATCTAGTTCATACTTATTTCAAAAACATATGAAAGAGATTTCATGACGTTAAGTTGTTTTGTGGTAACATCTTTTTAAAAGTCTACCTAAGTGTTTTTTGATTAATTATAGCATTGCATTATATTCCGTAATCATTGTACAACATTAAGAGGTCAACCTATAAAGGTTTTTCAAGCAATTACTATGAAAAACTAGTCTTAGTTGATCCGCTTTAGTACAACAACCTATAATGTTACCTTCCTTCCATACGAATGCATTTCGGCCCTAATGTACATTTCGATTAGGATAAGGTTGCACTACCGGTAATAGATCTGTCTTTAGATTATGTTACCATCAGTCGGCCCTTAGTCCTTTCGTTGACAACTTGTGCTCACAGTGGTTAAAGTATCAATGAAAATGGTAAGTTTATATTATATTTATATACTTAATTAGTTTTTTATAAAACTTGCAAATATGCCCGATATAATATTGGCATGATATACAAAGTGTAAAAAAACCATATTTCAATCTATGTTTCTTGGGGAAAGTTGTTCAGTTTCATGGGCGGGTTTACCCCTTTAAATATTAGTAATTAATATTTTTAAACCTTATTGGTATGTGTGTGTAAATATGGACAGGCTTTAAGACTACAACGCTCGATAACAGTTCGACTGTTCAAAAATTATGTTTGAAAATGGTTTTCAAAAGTCATACCTGCCACTGCCATCAGATCCTATTATTTTTCCTTCAGTAGGTATTCTGAAACGAAAACAAAACTTTATACTTAAATTTAAAATTATAAAAAACTTGGTTAATTTGTTCATTATCCTATTCGAGAAAAAACGAACCTAGATTATTTAGTCAAAACGAAAGTTGTAGAAAAATGCTTAATTTGAAGCTTTCGGTCCCGTGCCGAGATACCAGCTTAGAATAGCATCATCCCATCTCATCCCCGCGGGTGTCGTAAGAGGCGGCTCAGGGACTCCAGCGTTTCTGTGTAGGTAATACAACTTTAGGCGACAGGCTTACAACCTGTCCCTACATCGATAGATATACGAATCATCGGAAAGAGTCCTCAATATTTGTCGGTGATATCGCTGTAATTTTGCGGTCGTTAACGCTTTGCCTACCCCGCAAGAGATAAAGGCGTGATATGTATATATATACGAAACTAACGTTTACACAGCAAGTATGAGGTAAGTAACTGGATTTTATCAAACAAATGATAATTTTGTCTACAAGTGTAGAGAAAATCGAAGTCGCTGTGTTGCGCATCATAAATTGTAATTAAAGTATTGATTGTATACCTTCATAATCATCATTATACAGGTTTCTTTTGACATCCAAGGGGTGATAGCTCCAGTGTTCACCCCGATCGACAACCACGGCAAACTGAACCTTAGCGTCATACAAGAATACGCCCGATACCTCACCAAACATGACATCCGAGCTGTACTGGGTGAGTAAAGCCACAGGTATAGTCTTTCCGCGTCACTCATGAATAATCCAAAATTTAAGGTAACAATTTTTTTGAGACCTTTGCGTTTTTCAGCAATAATTATTACTTTTCTAGGCGCAGTAACATTTACTGAACGTGCATCTCCATTTTTATCCGTCTAGTTGGTTGGTAACGATCACAAGAAAATCAAAACCTTAGAAACTGGAATTGTCATGAATAACGTTCACCGACTTTACCATAGGTCGATAAAGCATTTCGAGGATCCATGCATTTAGAAGCCTTATATTAACACACGTTCGGGATATCGTTAATTGCGGCGTACCCTGGGGGAGGCCTATGTCCAGCAGTGGACTGTTGTGGCTTGAAGTTGAACAAGTGAAAGTACCTATTACCGACTGACGTCTGATTGATCAACTAAGTAAATAGAACTATACGATACAATATACCTACACTGAATCCCTATGACCATAACTATCATTTCACATTCACCAGTTGGAGGGACGACGGGTGAAGCAGTGACTCTGAGTCTGGAGGAGCGCAAGAATGTTTTAGAAGCCTGGTTGACGGAAGCCAGACCTCTTGGAGTCAAGATCATCGCACAAATAGGCGGAGTGCCGTACCCTGAGGTTATTGAAATGGTAAGTGCATTTTTCAGTATGGCTAACATGCGTGCCACGATAAAATTTTGTCACCGCAATATGTCTTCTGCGACTAACTTCACTGCGAATAAGTTACGTTACGCATTCTTCCGTAGTGACATTGTGCGCATATGAAACGACAAAATATGTCGTGACACGCATGGTAGCCAGGAAGGTCAGTTGTCCGTCAGCCCGTTACCTCTCGCAGATTTAAGACAGTCAGCGATCAAGCAGATGAACCCTGGTATCAGCACCACATAGCAGATTTGACAAATATCGACTTCGGACGCTATACCTCGGAAGCAACGCAAGCCAGTTGAAAAGTAAAAATACTGAATGAGTCTTAGCTTTCCCATATTCCTGCTGCTACGTGAAATACGTCAAATGTAGCTCTACCTACATCATACCTAAAATGGCGACTCATGCGCACGTTCGTTTTGCAGACCCTTATGGCGGGTGACAGAAGGAATCCAGGTGGTTTCGGGAAAAGGGTAGCTACCCGCCTGGCCGGGTGTTGTGGCCAGGGGACCGACGGGTCCACCTGGATTGGATTAGAAGTTGTATAATATATGCGTTGTGTGGTGAACACTTCGGTACCGCGTTTCAGGCCCATTGTTCTGTCACGTGACGCCATCTCTCGAATATGTTGAGAACTCCTGTTGCGTCTTGTACGCTTGTTGAGTGAGCTTCATTTTTGTAGCCACCTGAGGTCGCTACACCCTTGATTGTGCTCGCCCTTTAACTCTTTATTTTGTGGTTAACATAAGCCTCTTTGCAGGCAAAGTACGCGGAAGCCCGCCAAGCAGACTGTATCATGACTCTACCAGAGATCTACTACAAGCCTTCGACTACCGAAGGGTTAGTACAGTACCTTGAGGAAGTCTCGGCAGCGGCGCCTTCACTTCCGCTGCTGTACTATCATTTCCCTATGATGAGTGGAGTTGACGGTAGGTATACAGGGTGTAAGGGACGGTGTAACGAAAACTTTGCAGGCGTGCTCAGACCATGAAACTGAACAATCTTTTATATGGGAGCTATGTTGGGAAACGAAAAAATGTTTTCGACGTGCCATACAAAATTCTTGATCAGCAAATTTTTTTTCATTTCCAATCATAGCCCCCATAGAAAATGTTGATCTGTTTCATGGTCTGATCAGGACTGCAAAGTTTTCGTTATACCGACCCTTACTACTTATATATAGGTACTTTTTGCCCTTGTAATTTAATACTATACAGTAGCCCTCAAAGTTTTTAAATGCTTATGTAGGTAACCACTTTGGTAGTCAAGTTCAGACTGGGTTAGGAAATTTTAACTTTGGACCGTTCCAATATTTAGACTTACATTGACGGTAGTCTAACCCGACGTGAGCTGGGCTCTACTCTCTCTCTCTCTCTCTCACTTCGTGTGGGACACTGAGTCCTCCAACGACCCATTGGCTCTACTAAAGTAGGTACACAAACCCATCACTACTCCAACTCTCATTGTGAAAACTTGTTGATTCCACAGTGAAAATTCCCGAGTTCTTCAAGATGGCCAGCGCCAGGATCGCCAACTTTAAAGGCATGAAGGCAGACTTGGGTGTTGCCGTGCAAGTAGCAGACATGCTAGGACCAGATCAGAGGATTTTTATTGGGAACCACGTAAGAATAATAACTGATTACAAAGGCAAAACCCAGTTCAATACTTTAAGACCTCAGTGTCAATTGAGGATGGCATACAAAATATATCAATTTTCTTAAAGGGGCAGATGAGGTGGGTTCCTCAATCAATTGAATAATCATTATCATTATTTCTTTCATCCTGGGCTCTAAGTCTGCTAAATTAAAAAAGTTTCAGTAGGGTGTCGATTGGATCTCAGTTGGATGATTTCGATCATTTCGTAGTCAGCTAACAGTTTGTTGAGAGAATGAATGAAAGGAGATTAACGAAAGAGATATATAAGGCGAGTGTTAGAGGAAATGTTGGAAGGGGAAGGCCGCGAAGAACCTACCTGGATCAAATCGGTGTCGTTTAAAAAAAAGGTCAGGTCAGAAGTACCCTAAACCGACGAGTGTGCATGAAAAGACTGATGAATGTAGAAGAAGCGAAAGAAGTATGCCAGGATCGTAGCAAGTGGAAGGATATAGTCTCCGCCTGCCCCAACGGGAAAGAGGCGTGATTTATGTATGTATGTACTAACAGTTTGAATATAGAAAGTCACAGTGGCAATGGAATGACAATTGAAGTTTCAATGGTGTTACAATGACAAAAAAATAGCAGATTTGGGGCCCCGGTAGCTTCCATTCGACCTCTTCGTTTCTATTAGTCACCAGTCACTTTAATATTTTACAGATGATCGCCCCAGCAGTGCTGCTAGGCCACGAGTCCAGCATAGCAACAGTGACCAATATGTTCCCAGACCTGGTGCAGGGAATAGTGGCTGCTACTAAAGCTGGAGACGTAGACCAAGTCAGACAGTTGCAAGGGAAGATGAATAAACTTGTAGCTGGTATTGCTTCTCAAGGTAAAGGTTGCCGTGTGATGCCGGCTTCGAATAGCATCACTCCATTTCGGTGTCGTAAGAGGCGACTAAGGGAGCCGAGGGTTTCATGTGTATTACAACTTTTAGGCGACAGGCTGTCGCTAGAGTAATACACAAATTATATCGAACGGCGCGGCCCTTAATATTTGTCAGGCGTGGCGATAGCGACCGTATTCTTATGGCCGTTAACGCTCTGCCTACCCCTCAAGGGATAAAGGCGTGATATGTATGTATGTAAAGGTTTTTCCCTTAACTGGTCAGTAGAGAAGGCAAAGTAGACAAAACTCACATCGAAACAGCAAGAATTTTGACAATGGTATTCGAAAATCTGGAGAATGTGGAAGAAGTGAAGGTAAAGTGGACCCGGAACCTTCTGCGTCGCACTACCACTGCGCCACTGTAGTGACAGGTTGTCAGCCTGTCGGGAAGATTTGGGGTGATACTATTCTATGCCTGTATAAGACGGCTTTAAAAAAATCACAATAAATGAAGCACATACCCTACTAACTCTTTTAGATAGTCGTAAAACCGCGTGCCTCCTTCCTGACATAAAACAAACCATTCTACTTAACATGGAAACTAGTGGAAAGGTCTAATTTTTTTTTAATGAGACTACTATACCTACTATACTATACAATACTATATTATACTATACTATAACGTTGTACTTTTTTATTAGTGTTTGTTGTGTCCTCTTTCTTTTTGCATTAGTCCTGTATCTGTTTTTGTGTGCAATAAATGGTTAATTGATTTCCAGGTGAATTCCTGCCATGCATGAAGGCAGCCATGCCTCTGGTGACCGGCATCCAGGTGGGTCCACCACGCAGACCCATGATGCCGCTTGAGGAACCTCGGCTGCGGAAGGTGGAGGCAACCCTCAAAGAATTGGGGTTTGATCTTGTTCAGTAATGCGCTTCTCAATAAATAATTGATACTTACATAATTCTTCTTTTTTTTCTTTTCGTGTGGGACACCGAGTCGTCCAACGACCCGATGATGTAATAATAATTAATCTGAACCATCGTGTATTTTAGTCTCAGAATAAGGCCTCGGTCTCGAATTATGCGGGCAGCGGGGCGGCAGCGGCAGGATCTTTTGCATACATTCAAATGGACCGATTCTCGGAGACAACGGCGCGGGAGCGAGCAACTAGCGGCGCACTAGGTACATAGAAAAAAAACTACCGCGCTGCCGCCGCTGTCACCCCGCTGCCCGCAAAATTCGAGACCGGGGCCTTAATGTTTCCTGTTTCCATAGACTTATACCAAATATACCCTGTTTCTGTGTAATGTTATTGTGAAATAAATCTTCCTTTTTTTTTGGTCTTTCCGTAAGCGTAATTTTCAAGCCGCTTGTAATTAATTTGTTACTTTATTCCAAATCTAAGTACTTACTACAGAATGAATTATAAGGATCCGTACCCACATAAGGTGGGTGCCGACAAAACACTAACTTTTTAAATCCGAGTTTTGGTTTGGAAGAACTTGCCGACTTTTTGGCGTGCATGAAAGCCACTAGGACGCCGCTGGTGACCAATGTGGTAGGTCCACCGCGCGCACCCATGATACCTCGCCTACGGAAAGTGGAAAAATTGTCAGATACTTCGTCTCAGAGCGTCGGTGGCCAAGTGGTTAGGACACCGGTCTTACAATCGTGAGACCCGAGTTCGATCCCCGCCATGTGCCATGTGTTTTTAGCGGCTGCTCTTACGGTGAAGGAAAAACATAAATTCAGATGATATTTGAATGTGACTTAACCTAGGAATCGGGCCAGGTTAACCTTCGGGTTGCAGAGGTCAAATGGCAGTCGCTCTGTGTAAAAACTTGGTTCCACGTCAAATCCCCTAGGCTAGGTAGCTGACCCCGACAGAGAACGGGATAAGGCAACGAGAATGACTACGTCTTAGTGAGGCAGCATTAAATACGATTATGTTTTGGTTGAATTGTAAAGTACGAGTAAAATAAAAAAAAGGCGAGCGAGCGCAGGAAGTTTTGGAAACGTTATCTTTTATATAAAGGTGTCTACTAACCTAATCATGAATTTCATAGACTTCCCAATTAACTTCAATGTACACTCATAATCTTAGCAACTAAACTACTTAGATGTCTTATTTTCTTATTAATTCAATTCAATTTCTTGTTTTAGTGCGCATTTTCTTATTATTTACTTTACTATCCTTAGCAGGGCGCTCAATCATAGTACTGTGATTTGGGGAACGCTTTCGGAATACGATGCGAAATTGCGATGCGAAACGGAATACGAAGCGTTGTTCTTACTATATCTCACAGATGGCGTGGCAGTTTACAAATTCTATGTTGCCAATTTATTAATCGACCCATTTTCCATGGAGAAAGTTGTTTAGTTTCATGAGTACTTTTAGATATAGGCTCGGTATAAGTACCTATATAGCTGCATACATGTTATATATAGCTATAGATGTATTTATATATATTATGTAGTTAGTTCCTACTAAGTGCTTGAGAGGGCGCTACTTACGCATTGCCAGTTTTGGCAGCTGAGATAGGTCGTGATCCTTAGCGAAATAGTAAATAAACAACTTCTATCTGTCTATCTCGGTTTACCTTGTCTATAAATTGATTTATCGATGGTCAAGAGCAGCAAACCCAAAAAGTTTCTATCTCGAGAAAAAGAGAAAAACCAAAAAGCAAGAAACCCATCTTTTTTTTCATCCGACAATGATAGACGCTTCTTAAAATTATCTGAGTCTTCAGATACTATATTCGATAGAAGATATTTTAAGCGGTGATCAAGAAGCTTAAATACTACTTCTACAACACGGTGATGCATCCTCATTGCAACCACTGAATGACGAATAGAAGTTTAAGAGGTGACACCATTACAAACTCTTTGCTGAAAACCGCATCAAAATCGGTTCAGCTAAACGCGAGATAATCGCGGACAAACATAGATACAAACTGAGAACGTACTTTTTTAAAAAGTCTGTTCAAAATACAAACCGAATAGGTAATAAAGAAAACGCAATGTTCTATGTACATAGTTTTTTAAATAAAAATAAATCGAAAAGGGTCATCATACAAATGATTTATATCAAAATTAGCTTCATTTTCCAGTTTTAGTTGCACAATCCGAAGGATTTGAGTTTGTCGGCGATTCTCTTCTTAGCGTCCGCCGCGAGCGGCTGCTGTGGTAGTGCCGGGGGCCCCACTTTGATTCCCGTCGCGATCTCCATGCCCGCTTTCATGATGGGGACCCATGGTCCTGGGAAATAAGAACAAGTTTGTTCTATAAGTTATGACAACGTAACCTTTTTTAAAGTGTCTAGAACTCCATGTAGCAGGATTCTTGAACCACTGTAGACTTTGCTACGCACGTAGCGATTTCAGATAACTGATATTTTAGAGAACGATTTTTTAAGAGGGCGGCTGAAGACTCTATGATGAAAATGAGAGATCTTGCCCTAATAGTGAACCCTGAAAGAGGCCTACGTCCAGAAGTGGACTGCTATAATTTTTGCTATAACACTTGCTGTATTTTTTTTTTTTTGGTTAGCTTACAGCCTTAAAAACATTAACTGAATTTTCCCCAAGGAACATAAGTCGAAATAAGAAAAATATTTTTGAACCTCCCATACAATATTACCAACCGTTCACGTCAATTGTATGAGAGGCCGAAAAAAATTTCTCATATTTCGACCTATGTTTCTGGGGGAAAGTTGTTCAGTTTCATGGGCTTGTTCACCTCTTAAAATATTTGCAGCTAATATTTTTACACCTTATAGTAATAACCATACCTTCGCAAGTATGAGCTTCTATGGCGAGAGTGAGTTTCTCCTGCAGCCCCCGGGCTTTAGTGACGTCACCCTTCGCAACGGCGTCCATGATGTCCTGGGCGAGGCGCGGGAACAGGTTGTACGAGGTGCCGATGCTGGATCTGACGCCGAGCAACGCCGCTGGGGCTAGCAGCTGGAAGGAAATATTGAGTAAGAGGGATATTGCACGCTATCTATACAGGGTGCAAGGGACAGTGTCCCGAATACTGATAGGGTGCAAGCAGACCATGAAACTGAACAACTTTCCCCTAGGAACATATGTCAGGAAACGTCAAAACATTTCTGGTTTGCCATAGTAAATGCAGTCAGCTGATCGCGATTTTGTATGGCAGGTCGAAATTTTTTTGTCGTTTCCTGACGTATGTTCCTAGGGGAAAGTTGTTCAGTTTCATGGTCTGGTTGCACGCTACCAGTATTCGGGACGCTGTCTCTAACATCCCGTATATTAAAACCGCGAAAATTGGGATAAAATCCATGAATCGATGAATATTAGATGGAGAGGCTATGGTAGTGAGTCGTATAAGGTAATTTTGCCTAAACTTTTAGGACGAGTTAAAACGGTTAATGAAAAGATATCAACGCATGTCCTTGTATCAGCCACCAGTACTGATTAAAGTTTTCCATACCTCATTTCATTTTATTCATGAGTCTCTTCAAATATGTACTTTAGACCGACCACTTACAGAAATGTATGGAATTTTATAGAAGCACAGTTCATCTGCAGATGATCCCATCAATCTTTCTCTTTTCTTTTCGTATGACAGAATTTTTCAACCGCCTACTAAGTACTAAAACCCGAATCAGAACGAGACGGACCGTGTTGCTCGAAGACTAAAACACATCAATGAGCGTGTCCACTAAGCGAATCTCAAAACTCACGGTGTCAGCTCCAAGAAAGACCTCCTGGCCAATCTTCAGCACCCTCAACACCTGGCACACTCACTCAGGTCGTTGGAAGTAAATTTGATGTCTTTGAAGTTCAGGATCATACATACCCATTAAAACCAAAAGACTCTTAGTATCAGCTTCAAAGAAGACCTCCTGGCCATCTTTCAGCACTCAGCACCCTCAACACCTGAGCACACTCGCTCAGGTCCTTGGAAGTAAATTTTGTCTTTCAAGTCGACGATCTTACAAATACCCTTTAAGAAAACTGTTCAAACTCACAGTGTCAGCTCCAAGGAAGACCTCCTGGTCATCTTTCAGCACCCTCAACACCTGGGCACACTCGCTCAGGTCGTTGGAAGTGAATTTGATGCCCTTGAAGTTGGGAATCTTCGCCGTCGCTGCTGTCACAAATGCTGGCATGTTCACTAGAAAATAATAAATCTTTTAGAGTACTTTTCTTCCCTATTGGATAACCTGTACACTACCGGCTACAGGCTACAAGCTGTGTGATGCCAGCTTAGAATAGCACCACTCCGTTTCTTTCCCGCGGACTCGAGATTTCAAATGTTCAACCAGATTACAAACTTTAGGCGACAGGTTCAATAATTGTCACTACATTGGTACATTAATCATCTAAAAGAGCCCTAAATATTTTTCTTGTGGAGTTACAGGCAGATGCTATGATAGCCAATTTTTCCTCAGAAGTAGATGGATTGATACCATTGACTAAAGATCTTTTTACAACCTGTGCTGTGATTGGCGGATTGTTGGTTCAGTTGCAAAGTGGACTTCCTATTGGCTAAGCATATACCTAAGTGTTTCTCTCACCTTCAACGTTACTCATGCGAGGAATGTGATAATAGAGCACTGGCAGTTTAGGAGCAGCCTTGGCAACTTGCTCCACGTAGAAGACCAGCTCAGAGACATTGCTGGGTTTGAAGTAGAGTTCAGGAAGGGTGAGCAGCGAATGTGCCCCTGCTGACTGACAGTATGAGGCCTGGAAGGAAAAGGGGTATTCAATAAGGATAAAAGGATAAGGGCCGACAAAACAAAAGTTTGAAGTGACGAATTTTTTTATCTTCTTTTATCGTCTCCTACGAATTTGACAACTTGCCGAAACAGCCTCAGGACCGGCGTGAGTAGGTTAGGTACATACACGGGGCGCGTACACGAAAATACGGCGGGGCAGCGCCTAAATCCATGACGTGAAATTACAGGGGCGATTATTATTATATAATCAGCCTCTCGTGTCCTACTGTTGGGCAAAAGCGTCCCCTTCTCTGATGTGAGATGATTTACAAGTAAAAATCGAAGTACCTCACAGCGGCAAAACGTCTAAATGCTATAATAACACGATTGTTTTCTGACTGATACGATACCTGCAAGTAGGTAGGTAAAAATAAAGATTATGATAAAGACCCCTCTTGTGGTATATTATATTATATCACAGTGTGACAACGAGATAACCTGCCGCCTCAATTAAAATAAAAATTGGAAAGTAAGTTAAAAAAGTTGAATACCTACTGAGACCGAAATCTCTACCAGCTGTGCATGCATGGACTTTCCAGGGGTCACTGAAGTTTCTAAAATATTCCCCTATTTTACCAGAGCTATGACGTCAGCTAGAGGTGCTCCGCCGACTTGCACCATGATGTGCAGACCAGTAGATTTGGCTACTTTGACCCATTCGTCGACCACTTTCTTCCTATCCGCTACGCTCAATGTCATGTGCTCGCCGGTAGTCCCGCCGACTGCAAAATGTAAAAACTTCTTCAGAATAAAGACTCCTTTTACAGAAACTTTTCAAAAATTGTTTCAGTTACTGGCAGGTACTTCTCGTAAAAATCTCATGTGAAGGCCCTAAACCATAAAAAACTAAATTACTTTTTCGTTTTTAAAAAAGTTAATGACTTTCACAGAGTTTTCTCGTACGTTTGGCAAGGCATTTTTTAAAAGTTCCAGTGACTTCCGAAAAATTAAATTGTTACTTTACTTACCCAAAACGGATTTGATGCCATTCTTGGCCAACCACTGGGCGTACGGTGCGATAGCTGCAAAATTGACCGTAAGATCCTCATTGAGGGGCGTGAAGACCGGAGGCACCAAACCACGAGCGTTGAACACCACCTAAACGTAAAAAAATACTAAATAAGTATCTATTTAGTTAAGTTAGGTACCTAGGTATTTACCTTCGCACTTTATAAAGAATTTATTTAGGTAGGTACTAACATGAGTAGGTACATACCATTTTAAGCCTGGAAAGAATCTTGATAAACTATTATCAAATAGCAACCGAAGCACGGCTACTGACAACAGCCGGCGAATGTAGAATGGAATGTTAAAATCAAAACAAGTTCAACAAGTTGACACGGTGATGCTGTAAGTACTACCTACTTATCTGTTATCTTATCATCAAATGAAATAAACATGCCGGGTGTTGACGTCGACTTGCTATCTGTAAGTACCTAATTATGTACTTGTTTACTTACATCTACAATCGTACGTAGCTCATAAATCATTATTAAAAATTCTTCTCCATCGTTTCATTTCTCCCACCCCACCTACGTGAACAGACTAATAGTAATGTCCCAACCCTACGACATACTAGCTATTTATTTGCACGTCTCGCAGCTCGCAGTTCGCAGATCCCGTGCGTGTGTACCCATCACTATAAACGTCAAACAGACGCGATGGCGATGTGAGTTTCGCTGAAAAATATTTATTTTCGTGTTAAAAAATAACAAAAACAAGATGAATAATATAATGAGTGAGCTCAGCATGAACGATCTGAACAGCAAGTTCTTCGAGATCATGCAGAATGAGAATAACGCAGTGGACGCCGCTAGTTTCATTTACGAAAGTATAGTTGACGATGTAGCTCTTGGATTCCTTTTCGAGTTCCATCACGGAATGAAGACTGGCCTGACAGAGCTGCTGGAAGGGGAGAAGGAAGATGAGGAACCGTTTAAAATAGTGAATTCGCCGGACTGTGACGTTTTCGGCTCTGTGACGAAAAAAACTCCGGATACCAACTGCTCTTGTCCGAACTGCGATAGGCCCGTTTCGGCTACAAGGTTTGCTCCACACCTTGAGAAATGCATGGGTGAGTTACACTTTCGACTATCGTTATAATTACATCCTTGGGAATACTCAGAATTTTTTTTTTTTTTTTGCTTCAATTTAATCTGCAATCGACTCTTCAAGTCTTCATCAGATAGTATGGTGGGTTCTATTTTATAATGTTGGGTGACACTCCAGTGAATGCCATCTCCAGGGTTTTGATTTTGTTCATTTATTAGGTTCTTTCGTCAAGTGACAAGATGTGCCACCTTTTTAAACGGTGAATGTTTTGGTCAAGTAGCAGCAGATCTCTTGCTAGTTTGTTAGTGTGTTCTTTTAGTCTGTTCTTGTATCGCAAATTGTATTTCTTTACTTCCTCTTTAACAGTAGGCATTTCGAGGTATTCATGGATCTCAGTGTTCTTTGTGTACCATGTTGCACCCGATATATCTCTGAGTACTTTATTTTGGAACCTTTGTAGGATCTCCAAGTTAGAGTTACTGGCAGAACCCCAAAGTGGTATACCATATGTCCATATTGGTTTTATTATACACTTGTATACCAGTAGCTTGTTGTTCAAAGATAGTGGAGAGTGTCTTCCCATTAGCCAATTCAGGTTTTGGCACTGCAGATGTGCTTGTGTTTTTTTTGTTTTTATGTGTTCTGCCCAGGTCAGCCGTTTATCTAGGTGTAAGCCGAGGTACTTAACACACTTTTCCACTGGCAATGGTTGGCCCCCCATTGTTACTGATGGACACTCTCCTCTGCGCAAGGTAAATGTTATTTGTACAGATTTGGTTACACTTGACTTGATTCTCCACTGGAGTAGCCATTCATCAATTTTATCCAATTGTGTTTGTAGTCTTTGAGATGCAATGTTAGGGTCTTCATTGCTAGAGAGACAAGCTGTGTCATCAGCATAGGTGGCTGTGACGACATTGTCTGTGCAAGGTAGATCAGCAGTATAGATGGAGTACAGCACAGGGCCAAGAACTGAGCCTTGGGGAACAGAGGCTTGAATGTTGTATAACTGTGAGGTTGCTTCTCCTATTTTGACTTGAAACTTTCTATCAGTTATGTAAGATTTCAGTACCATATAATATGAGTTAGGTAACAGATTCCTCAGCTTAAACAGTAGCCCCTTATGCCATACTCTGTCAAAGGCTTGTTGAATATCCAAGAAGACTGCAGCACAGTATTCCTTTTTTTCAAGGGATTGTCTAATTTTATCAACTACTCTGTGTATTTGTTCAATTGTTGAGTGTTCTTCTCGGAAGCCAAACTGGTGATCTGGGATTATATTTTCATCTTCTAGTACTGGTTTTAGCCTTTTCAGGAATAGTTTTTCAAATATCTTGGATATTGTAGGAAGAAGACTTATAGGTCTATATGATGTTATGTCTGTAGGTGGTTTGCCGGGCTTAGGTATCATACATATTTGGGATATCTTCCATAGTTTTGGGTAGTAGTGCACTCTCAGAACAGCATTAAACAGCATTGTAAGGAATACAATTGCTTTCCTTGGTAGGTTTTTCAGCACTTCACCAGTGATAAGGTCAAACCCAGGGGCTTTCTTCGAACTTGTTGACATGATTGTTTTATACAGTTCTCTGGGTGTCACTAGTTTAAGTGGAAGTGACAATTGTTGATCACTGTTTAGAATTGTATCTATAGTATTTTCAAATTCTAGCATTGATGAGTCATTTGGCTTAAAGACTTGGCTCAGATGTTGTGCGAATGCTTCAGATTTTTCTTGTGGAGTTCTGGCCCATGATCCCTGAGATGTCCTTATTGGTGGTACATGTTCTTGAGGCCTTCTAAAGTTTTTTGTTATTTTCCATAGGGAATAATTGTCTTTTTTTGTTGCTGATAGGGATGATATTTTGTCACGAAATGTGTGATTTTCGTTGTCGTCTATCAATTCTTTTAGTTGTTTGGCAGCTCTGTTTAATTCAGTTTTATCAGTCGGAATATGATTTGTTTGCCATATTCTTCGAAGTTTTCTTTTTGAGGCTAGTTTTTTCTTTATTTCCACTGGTATATTACTTGATTTTAGTGAGGATTTTATTTCTGGTGTAGACCGCCATGGTGCTTCTTGAATTTTATTAGTGATATAGAAGGTGGCTTCATCAATATCATCTTCAGTTTTGAGTCTCATTTTTAAATTTATTTCTGTTTCAAGGAACTCGGCAAAGGCATTCCAGTCTGTTTTTCTATTCGACAATGTGTTTGCAGTCTCTCTTGATATTACTTTTGTACTGAACGTGCCTATAATTAATGAATGATCAGATGTGGTGTCTAAACAGTTTTCTGCTTTGTAGTACAGACCAGTGATACCCTTTAAAATGAAAAAGTCAAGTAGGTCAGGAATTTTGTTATTATCTGTAGGCCAGTATGTAGGCTCACCAGTTGACAGTGTTACTATTTTGAGTGCATCAAGTGACTTTTTCAGCTCACGTCCCCTTGTTGTAATCAATCTTGAGCCCCATAGTGTATGTTTACAGTTCCAGTCTCCACCACTGATGAATCTGTCACCCAGTGATTTGAAGTAGCATGTGAACATATTTTCTTTTACAGTGTGTCGAGGCGGACAATAGACTGCACTAATATTTATTGGTCCTTTGTTATCTTCTATTGTTATGGTGGTGGCCTGTAGATATTCTTCTTGGAATGTGCTGTGCAGATGATGCTTGATGTTATTTTTTATGATAACTGCCGATCCTCCATGTGAGGCACCATTTGGGTGATTAGTGCTGTATACTTTGTAGTTTTCCAACCTAAAATCCTTTTGGTCATTTAGGTGCGCTTCAGAAATTAGTATAATGTCTAACTTATTTTGTTTGATTATAATATTTAATTCGTTCTTGCTTTTAGCTAGTCCGTTAATGTTCCACACACCTATTCTTACACTATCCATGGAGTTTGGTAATAAGCATTGTTAATAGGTTCATAAGTTCCCCCATCTGCTGGAAAAGTTCGTTGATTTTATGTGCTTGTGAGTTTAAAATTTGTAATAATGTTGTTTGGAATGTTTCTTCCTTTTCAGTTTCTTTATTGATAATGTTTGGCTGTGACACAGGGATGTCATCTTTGTCTTGGTTTGTGGTGGTCGTATGTCTGTTGACCATATCACTGTAGGAAATGCCTGGTACTACTGTTTTATCTTTGGGCACACCCGCTTCATTGTTTTTGTTAGCAAAAGTTCTTGGTTTTATTGCTTTTCTATTCATGATTTCTTTATACACCTGACATCCCTTGTAGCTTGCCGGATGTTTTCCATCGCACAAGGCACAAGTAGCAGCTGTATCTTTATTCTTCGTACATTCTGTAGTATTGTGCGAGCCAGCACATTTTACACACCGGTAGGGGCGCATGCAATAGTTTTTGGTATGACCATACTGTTGGCACCTTTTAATACTTTAGGGAATACTCAGAATGCGCTTAAAATTTTTGTACTAGTCATAGACTCACAACAGTTTAAACAAAATCTTATTTAGATTTTTAGTCTATTTTTTAAAGTATGTAAATAGGTCTGTAATACATTCAACCAGATAGTTTACCAAGTATTTCTATGATTCTTTACTACATAGATACATAGTAATCTACCTATGAAACCTACCTCTGTTCCATCATCTTGAAGGTATCTCTTATAATTTGGGGCAAGTTCTTTGATCACATCATTGAATCATAACTATGTTCACAGATTAAAATATATATATTTCTATAGACATTCGGAATATAGAGCTGTTATTTCTCTATGTTTTCCAGGCATGGGTCGCAACAGCTCCCGCATAGCTTCACGCCGCATTGCCTCAAATAGTCGCGAGCCCACCTCCTACGCTGGACTACTGAGTGACGATGAGGATGACGTAGACTGGGCCGGTGGGTCTTTGCAGAGCGAGCGACGCAAGAGGCGAATCAAGACTAACAACAACAGGAAGCCTAACAAAATGCATAAGTGAGTCTTTTGTTAATTTGTTTTCTTAATTTAGATGAGCAGTCATGTAGTCTTCGGAAGAAACATTTTCCTTATGAATGACAAACCTATGTATTTCCAATATCACATACATACAACAACTTAAGGACTACAAGCCTTTAAAAAAATTATCAGTGTCTCAATATTCTAGTGAATATAAAGGCACCCATCATAAATAATAAAAAATGAAGACACTTTTTTGTTTCTCTGTCTATCATTGACACTGCTAAGTCTTCCTTAACCATGCGTTGGATTTTGATGTAGGTTCCTTTAATAGATAGAGTGATTCAAGAGGAAGGTTTATAATGATAATATATGCCAGAAAAATGTCTTATTTACGATAAGGAGCAGGTGTGATGGCCTGGACAGGCTGTAAGTTGGTTAATATCACTCAAGTGGTGTATACTTTCATGGGTCAGGCATTTCTATTCAAGATTTTTAATCAGGTGGGTCTTTATTGGTGTCGGTGTGGACGGTTTTTCGCCCGAGCATGAGAATTTTAACATGCGCTACTCAGGCGAAACACGTCCACACCGACCGCGCATTGCGCCGCATGCTGCGCGCGGCAGTGAGCATCTGAGGCTGCTTGTTCAATGGAGACCCACCTATTCAGTAAAAAAATTCTATTCCAGTGGCAACAATCGTAACAACAATAATGGCAATCAAAACTCTGACCCAAATGATGGAGGAGCAACATATGAAACTATGACTGCCAATGAGAAGAAGAATCTGCTTCTACAGATTTGCGGTGTAGTCTCCGAGCATACTAAGAAATTATGCACTAGGTGAGTAATTCCTTTCTCAGGAAAAGGTTAATACTTTTTCTATAAGCATTCCTAAGTATTTTATCGCCGACCGATTTGGCGCAATGGTAGTGCGACTGCCTGTGACGCAGAAAGTTCCGGGTTCTATTCTCGGTGAGTCACTTACAAAGTAGATATTTATGTTGATAGTTTTAGTTGTAAGTTTGTTCTAAACAAGACATTGTGGGCTTTGGTGCGTGCTCCATCGAAGTATTAGACGTTGTCAATGTTAAAAACAAGTCAATTCAGTGTCCGGCCAACTACTCGCAAAAAAACATATCATGAAATTGCTCCGTTGTGTAAGGAAAGAAGGAGAAAGAAACACACTTTCCCTTTCTTAATTAAGAATGTATTTAAAAGCTGCCAATATATTACAATCATATCCGGTCTTACAATTGTGAGACTCGAGTTCGATCCCCGTCATGTACCAGTGTGTTTTTACTCACGTACATTTACGGACTGCTCTTACGGTGAAGGAAAAACATCGTGATGTAACCCACATTCAAATAAAATTTGAATTCAGATGATATTTGAATGTGACTTAACCTAGGGTTCGGGCCAGGTTAGCCTTCGGGTTGTAGATGTCAGATGGCAGTCGCTCTGTGAAAAAACTTGGTTCCACGTCAAATTCCCTAGGTTAGGTAGCCGATCCCGACAGAGAATGGGATAAGGAAAGGAGAATGAATCGTATTATGATGAATGACTGTCCCGATGGCGTACCGGATAGTACCCCTGCCTTCTACTCCGAGGGTCGTGGGTTCGATCCCCACTGGACACGAAAATTTCTTAAGTAAAATTTTCTAATATTTGTCTTGAGTCTGGGTGTTTTCTATGTATAATATGCATTTATTTACAAAAAAAGTATATAAGTAATAATATCAGCTATCTAGTTCCCATAGTACAAGCTTTGCTTAGTTTGGGGCTAGATGGCGCTGTGTGAATTGTCCAAGATACTTATTTATTTTTTATCAGGTCAACCCGCTGCCCGCAACATTCGGAAGAGCAGCGTCGCGCGCTCCGCAACAGCGTGTTGGAGCCTTCCACTCCCGAATCCGGCATCGTGCCGGACGACGCCGGGTCCCCGCCGGATTCCTCGCCGTCGTCGTCCTGCTCCTCCTCCAGCCGGAAGCGGGACAAGCACCGCGCCAAGCCCAAACCCAAGAACAAGAGCAGGAATCTCTCTCCAATCAGGGATTAAGGTGTATATATTTTTTAATCTCACTCAACTTTCGATCGATCTCAAAAGCGATCTGACAAATGTCAGTCAATACTAACAGCATCTCAAAGTCGCACTCAAGATCGATCTCAGAGTTGAGTGCAGTTTATAAATACGGGCCTAAGATTCATAAATGTGCTGCCAACAGAAAAAGGACATACCTTTAGAAGTAGTCATATTATGCATATGGTTGTCTTTTTAGCTTATGACTTTTAATGTGTGTTTGATTCTGTGGTTAGATTGAGAAAAAAACTTCAATCGCTTTTATTATTTTCATGCAGGTCATCATGATGTCAAATTATCTTTGATTCCCATTGATTTCACGAATTTCGCTGACTCCTGTCAAAATGTCTTTGAATTTGTAATGAAGTACTTATGACTGAAGTCAATGTTACTCGCTTGGTTATAATTGTCTTGTCTTGTTGATACCTTGCGTTTTTAGCCAGTTTATACGAATGTACCTAGCGACAATGGGCATTATTTTACATGGTTTCTATGTTACGTCCTTATTCTGTGGCTGCCCCGATCACTTGAAAACTTACAACTCGTTGAAAACGTAGTTCATCGAAAATCTGCTGGTCGGGATTGAAGTCTGTATAGTGAATCATAATTACGGAGTAGCGGCTGCCAACTGGCATTTGCGCAATCGAATTTCTATTGTTATAAACCGTGTGATGCCGGCTTAAAATAGCATCACCCCACATCCTTCCCGTGGGTGTCGTAAGAGGCGACTAAGGGACTCAAGAGTATTGGTGTATTACAATTTTTAGGCGACAGGCTGACAACCTGTCACTATAGAGATACACATGTTTTCTGAAACAACCTTGGAAAACAATCCTCAAAAATGTCAGCCGTGGCGATAGCGACCGTATTCTTACGGCCGTTAACGCTCTGCCTACCCCGCAAGGGATAAAGGCGTGATATATGTATGTATGTAATTTCTATTGTTTCAAAAATATGTATCCAACTCGAATCGTATTCGACTGCCTGTCGTCACGCATGGGTCGTTAGTTTATTAGGAACTGTTTAATAAAATAGAGTCTGACTGTGCATACCTACTATTAAACTACAAAATTCCATTTACATTGCGTAGCTAATTAGCTATAAAGACCTCAATGTTAAGAGCCTATGTTCAAGACGAGATTGCGACGACGTTAATGCTCATATTAGGTAGAAAGAAAGAGAACGGCGGCCGCGTGAATGTCGTTCATAAAAAAAGAATCGATTTTTAATTAATTGTGAGAAAAGTAATAATTGATGTTTTCTTCTTTGAATTCATTAGTTAATATATTTCATTAATTGTCTTCATTATAATGAATTAGGTAGAAAGAGACAGCGGCGGCCG
This sequence comes from Keiferia lycopersicella, assembly GCA_029255805.1. Taxonomy (NCBI): domain Eukaryota; kingdom Metazoa; phylum Arthropoda; class Insecta; order Lepidoptera; family Gelechiidae; genus Keiferia; species Keiferia lycopersicella. Next base: position 3,769,729 of record JARACZ010000024.1, read on the forward strand.
CGTCAATGTCGTTCATTGAAAATAATCGATTTTTAATTGTGAGAAAACTATTGAAATAATTGATGTTTTTTCTTCTTTGAATTCATTAGTTAATTAATATATAATTCATTAATTGTCTTCATTATAATCCAATTCCGATATTACTTTAATGTTACGCTGAGTGATATCTTTATTGTTTTTTAAATAGACCTAACTTTGGATTTTTATTGTATCAAAAAGTTGGTACCAATCGTGTTTTTGGGCTTGTGGTTCATTAGTTAGTACTCCAAGATACACATACTTGAAAATCAAATATGAAACCCTCCTAGTTATTGAGATCTATTTGTTCGAAAATCCCTAAATGCTGTACATAGGCTCTTAAACCTGCTGAATTTCACCTACAAGGCTGGTTTCAGAGCGATGCGTCTCGGCAGCGCTGCCCAGCCGCGCGCGCCTCGCATTACACTAGATTGTATGTAGCGTTTCATAGTGACGCGTTTTGGGCCGCGTCTCGGCCGCGCCGCGGTCGGATCTCCTTCGATTGCCAGTAGCGTCGACTTGCAACCTTTTAAGACGTCGTTGTTGCACTCTTTTCCATATAACGTATATAGCTAATATAGTGATTACGTTTGCTGGCATAATGATTCTCTGCACTCGACCGTACACCACAACGAAGCGCGCGCGTCTGAATGTCGTTTCACAGCGAACGCGCTGCCCAGGCGCGCGCCTGGGCAGCGCTGCTGAGACGCGCCGCTCTGAAACCAGCCCAAAGCTGTGCCCTATACAGGGTGTAAGGGACGGTGTAACCAAAACTTTGCAGGCGTGATCAGACCATGAAACTGAACAACTTGTACTATGGGGGCTATGGTAGAAAATGAAAAAATGTTTCGAGTTCCCATACAAAGTCAGTCAGTTGATCGGGAATTTTGTATGAGAGGTCGAAAATTTTCACGTTTCTCTACATAGCCCCCATAGATAAAGTTGTTCAGTTTCATAGTCTGAGCACGCGTGCAAAGATATCGTTACACCGTCCCTTACATCCTGTGTAATATTCAGCACAATTTCTTCAATGTTGTTATATTCTCAATCAAATTGAGCTTGCGCAAAAGCCTCAATTTCTCAATCCTAGTCTACTCTTTATATCCTGGTTTATGTGCATTATAAACTAATGGTCATACAGCATACTTTTTTACTTAATTCTAATGCGTTGGAAATGGCATGTCAGACAACAAAGAATATCATCAGTTATTTTTCAAAACTGTGATGTAAACAATATTATGTAGGTAAAAATATATGTGTAATATTCCTATCTGTAATTAATTAATTAAGATTTCAATTTATTGCAAAATATACATTTTGTATGTTTCAAATGATTTACTCCTTTGGTGGATAAGACTCAGCTTAGAATACAAAAATAAATGTTTAAATGTTGTGTAAATATGTGACAATGTGATGTATTATTATCAATGACTGAAACTAAAATAAATGGAAAATGAATTATCTATTGTAGTTTTAGTGTTTTATTTGAGTGGTGTGACAAGTTATCTGAAATAACATGGGTATAGGTTGTAAAATTGAGATATCCAGGGTGTAAGGCACAGCCCTCCAAATTATTGACGAGAGGGTGCAAGAAGACCTTAAAACAACAACTTCCCAAAACAATATTTCAAGGATCAAAATATTGTTAACATCCACAGAAAATGCAGTCAACCAATCGCGATTTAGAATGGAGAGGTCGAAATATGTCCATAGAGAAAGTTGTTGTTTCAGTCTGCATGCACCTTGTCAATATTCAGAGGGATTTCTTATAGTCGATAAATAAAAAATGGAAGCACAAAACTAAGTCGTGACTTGTAGTGTAGGTATAATAGCGCATGTAAGCATTTGTTACTTTACGTCACTTCTACGTATGTTGCAATATCAATGCCTATATTACCAATAAACATTTAGTATTAATTCAGCACTTGGTTGTTTCATTACTCTCCAAATAGGCCAACCTACACATGGCGACCCATGCCATGCTGTGGATAACCTATGGGGACATTTTAAAGTTTAAATAGTTTATAGTATTGTTTTATTCAAAAGTATATTTTAGTAATTAACGTAACCATAGTCAGTTCCTGCACATTAGTAAAACTGCGTCACGATGACGTGCCAGTCAGCCCCTAAGGACGTGATCGCCGCACGAAACGCTCAGGGAGCGTCCCGGATCTGAATACTACTGAAGACGATGGTGATTGTGAGCTGCGCCTGCGTGCTTGTAGCCAGCAACGTAGACGTGTACGATGCATACAGAGGGTGTTCTACAAAATATCAACGCGATTGGATAGACGACCCGGCAATGCTAGATAAATCGGCGCATTTAGGAATTCTTTGTGGGGTGCTGCGTGTTGTATCCAGGTGCAGGCAATCGGACGTCGTGCCTGAGGTGTCAGGTACCGCTCAGGGAGCGCCCGTGGGTATCCAAGCGAACTAGGACAAGATGACCAAAGGAGATCAACCCAAGGAGGACATGCTACATCAAGGAATAGGACATTCGGACAAGGAATAATGAGTGTGAATTGTGAAATTCAAGAAACTGTAAGTACAGTGTACTTTTCTACAGTAACGTGAATGCCATTGACCTTTGAGTATATCGAAAATTACGAACTATAGGTAATTATGTGTCGTCGCGAGTGGCGTATCATATTACGGTTTACGCAATTCAGCCACAGCGTTGGTAAATGTGTCTAATAAGAATGTACTTGGACTCTAAATTTTATTTTAAATATAAATACGTAGTATAAATATGAATGATAGAATTACTCGATATGAATATAATTAGTACATATAGATACAGTAAGTTAGTAGGTAATGGCCTTAGAATTGCGTCATGTTTATGAAAAATTGAAAGCACTTAGAACTGAATTAGTTAGATTAAACTATGACAGAAGAACTCCAGAGAGACTTAAATATTATTTAAATGAGGCAGATAAAATAATTAGACAATATAGTAGTGTAATAAGTATTATAGAGGATCAAATAATAAAGAAGGAGCTAAGCGACCAGGTTATTATAAAAGAAATAAATGAAATAAGTGAAAAGGTAGAGAAAAAATTTCATGAAATAAAAGAAATTTGTAGTAAGGATTATAGTAGAGGTGAGAAAGTTATTCAAGTGGAGGAAAACATAAATTCAACTATGGATAAATTCGATCTTAAAGTTGCCCTGGGCTTATTGCCTTCGATGACTGATTCAGAGGAGAATACTAAAACTTTAATTGATGCCATAGAATACTATAGTTCCACCATAGATGCAGCAACTCAACCGAATTTAATTTCTTTTGTATTGAAAACCCGTTTGTCTCAGTCAGCGAAGCTAAAACTTGAAAGTTCTTATGAAACTGTCAAAGAACTAACAAAGGATATGCAAAAACACCTTTTGCCACAGAAATCTGCTACCGCCATTCAAGCCAAAATGCACAGCTTAAGGCAAAATGAAAAGTCGGTAGAAGAATTTGGCAAAGAACTCTCAGAGTTGTTTGTAGATCTTACGATCTCGCAAGCGGGAGGTGACGCAAACGCATATAAAATATTACGACCCTTAAATGAGAAAACTGCCATAAAGCGTTTTGCCGACGGGTTGCGAAATCGTAGACTCAGCACTATCATTACAGCTCGAGATTTTTCCACGCTGAAGGACGCTGTTCAAGCAGCCAAGGAGGAAGACGGTTCCTCCGCATCAGGATCAGCTGACGTAATGGGAATGCATCGACAGCAATATCGTTCATTTTCCAACAGACCTTTTAGAGGATTTACTAGTCCTAACGCCCATTATCGAGGACATCGCAGGAATTACAACAATACGCGGGGGCGGAGCCACTACAACCGTGTTTCACAGGTACCGATGTTTAATCGTAATTACCAGCAACGAGGCAACTCTCACCAGCCTCAGATGTCATCCCGTGGAAATTCATCAAGAGGTAAGTACGGACAATTTCCACGTCAATTTTCCAATAACAGAAACGTGAACTACATGTCGCCGGAAGCGGAACGTGATACTGCGCAGGAGCAGGATGGTACACCGGACCTGTCCCATTTTTTTCGAGCCTAACTACATATTAGCTTGTAATTCATTGAATAAGGTAACACTTAACATAGAAAATAAAGAACACGATTGGTTATTAGACTCGGGAGCTTCAATTTCAGCTGTAAAACTTGAAAGCGTACAATATTTTCAAAAACAGATTCAAAAATATAATCTCGTTGTTAACGGATTAGGTGGTAAAGTTCTTACAGAAGGATATGTTTACCTAACTTTAAATTATGAAGGCGAAGAATATGAACATAAGTTTTACGTATTCAATGAGTTACCTTGTAAAACAGACGGAATTTTAGGACGTGACTTTTTCAGGAAATATAGTGCAAAGTTAGATTTTGAGATAAACACCTTGAATTTGATAACTAAAACAGGAGATTACTTAACGTTAAATTTTGATTGTTTTAACAAAAACAGCTCTTATTTAACTACGTATACCCGCTCGTAGCGAAATTATACATTATTTCCAAACACATATTAACTATGATTGTGTAATTAACACACAGGAGTTGTGTGAGGGCATCTACGTAGCTAGTGTAATTGCTAGCCCGAAAGATGGCAAAATACCAGTCAAAATAATGAATACGCGAGATAAGGATGTTACTTTGAACTATTTCCCTTTAGCTATAACCAAGTTAGATGAGTATAATGTGTGTGATTTTGAAAGACCCTATATGAACGCAGAAAGAGTGAAACAGTTGCTAAGTTTATTAAAATTGGATACTTTGAATGAGGAGGAACGCAAGTCAATTGAAAGTATTTGTGCTAAGTTCCCTGACGTCTTTCATCTACCAGGAGACAAGCTAGGTACTACGTCACTATATGAACAGACAATTGAGTTAAAACCGCATAGTAATTCAGTTTATGTTAAACCTTATAGGTTGCCGCATACTCAAAAAGCAGAGATAGACAGGCAAATAGAAAAGATGATAGATGACGGTATCATAGAGGAAGCTAGGAGCGCATGGTCTAGCCCGCTTTTATTAGTTCCAAAAAAGTTTGATAATTCAGGCGATAAGAAGTGGCGTGTCGTAATTGACTACAGAAAGTTGAATGAACACATACAGGATGACAAATTTCCTTTACCGAATATTGCAGATATTTTAGACTCACTTTCGGGAGCAGTCTATTTTTCACATTTAGACTTATACCAAGAATTTTATCAAATTAATTTACATAAAGACAGTAGACCTTACACAGCTTTCACAACCAGTAAAAATCAGTATCAGATGACAAGACTACCAATGGGACTAAAAACTAGTCCTAATGCTTTTTCTAGGATGATCACAGTTGCAATGTCAGGTCTAAACTACGAACAATGTTTGGTTTATCAAGACGATTTGGTTTGTTTTGGTCGAAATTTAATATCCCATAATCAAAATTTAATGGACATATTTTCTAGACTGCGTCAGGTTAATCTAAAGCTAAACCCCGCAAAATGTAATTTCTTGCAGAAGGAAATTTTATATCTTGGACATATTGTTTCGGAAAAAGGAATTTTGCCAGATCCACAAAAAACTGTAGTATTGGAAAATTACCCAAGACCTCAGAATACAGATGATGTAAAACGATTCGTAGCATTCGCTAATTATTACCGCAAGTTTGTATCCAACTTTGCAGAAAGGGCATATCCGCTAAATAGACTTTGTTGCAAAAACGCGTCATTTGTTTGGACAGAGGATTGCGAAAACGCATTTCAACAATTAAAAACAGCATTAATAAATCCACCAGTTTTGCAATATCCATGTTTTGCAGAAGAAAACATTTTTATTCTTCAGACTGACGCATCAGGAATCTCTCTTGGTTGCGTATTATGCAATAGCAACGGGTTACCATACCAGTCGCATACGCGAGTCGAGGTTTAAATAAGGCTGAAAGAAACTATCCAACTATTGAAAAAGAACTTTTGGCAATAGTTTGGGGTGTTAAATATTTTCGTCCTTATTTATACGGTCGAAAATTCAAAATACAAACAGATCACAGACCATTAGTTTACTTATTTGGAATGCGTGACCCATCAAGTAGGTTATTAAAATTTAGATTGCTGTTAGAAGAGTATAACTTCGAAATAGAATATTTAAAAGGTAGCGCCAACTCGGCAGCCGACGCATTGTCTCGTATTCGCATGACGTCAGAGGATCTCAGACAAATGAATGAACAAGTAGTGAATGTAATGACGCGAGCGCAAGCGCGGAAAATGCAAGTTAGCAATCAGAATTATAGCACTAGTACTGCAAATTCAGCGGTTGATAATAATATTCACAAAAATTCAAGGCCTGATCAACCTCGAATTGTGGACATTATTAAAAAGCCGAAGGATTTAGTAGAGTTGATACTAATTGACGAAAGAAAGGTATTAAGTAGATTGGAGAAGGAAGGATGTGTGATAGAAAGATATAAAAGTTATAGTTATGTTTCAAAAATATATTTAAATATTTCCCCGTATTATAGAGTTTCAAGAGTAGAAATAAGATAGAAATAAAATAAAATTGTACAATTTATTTTATTTTCACCCCCCAAGGGAGGTGTAGTGTAGGTATAATAGCGCATGTAAGCATTTGTTACTTTACGTCACTTCTACGTATGTTGCAATATCAATGCCTATATTACCAATAAACATTTAGTATTAATTCAGCACTTGGTTTTTTCATTACTCTCCAAATAGGCCAACCTACACAGACTGGAGGGCCGAAAGGACAAGGAAGTAGATTTAAATGAAAGAAGTAAATAGAAGAATAAAATCATCATTTTATTGGCATAATAACTGTAATGAAATATTTACATAAATACAATATCACATAAAAACACACCTCAAAGAATGTACGAAAGCAAACAATGATTAAGAACTCTCAATTTTCAAAAAACGATCTTTGGAATGGGAATATCTTGTACATAATCCAAAAAATATTGTGATTTTGATGTTGTGTAATTAAAATAAAAAGTGAAATGCCTTATAGTATACGGAACTAACTATGATGGTTATATTCATAATATAAAGTTAAAATCCAACTGGATTTGTGCTTTTTCAAGATTTATTTCAAACAAATTCACATAAAAAAGTCAATTCACAGTTAGGAATCTATTAATAATCATTGGTGTTATATAATAATACTATTTTGCTGACATACTGGCTTAGGAGCAAAGTTTATAATTATTTGGTGTTATGTACTGGTCTGTTTAAATACATAGTTATTGCTGTGATATCCTTTCGGCTAACATACTCTAAACATGATTATTATAAAGAGCATAATATATAACGTCAATTTGCACGAAATAATCAAAACAGTTGCTTTGCAGATAAGCACCAATAATCAGATCCTAACAAAACAGCAAAATAGGGACCGCAGTATTTTACAAGTTTTACATAAAGTTCCCGTCACACACGAGTCGTGCGTCGAGCGTGATTTTATCTCAAGCAACAAGCAGAAACTTCCCTTTAGTCTGATTTATAACTGACGACTGTTACAATTAATGGTAACTACGGTCCCTGATACAAATTCATATGAACGTTGGATCTGACATGCGATTTTCTAAGAAAAATATTAAGTACAAACGAGCACCTGATTATTCTTCGCTAACAATTCACTCCACTATACATAAAACAAACTTAAAAAATAACGGTCAATATTAATTGATTCTAATACCTGCCAGTTTAGGTAGAATGTCTTTAGCGTGATTTTAACGCTAAGACAGTGGGCATCGAACGTGAGAGGATAGCTTTAGTTCAAGTTTTTTTCAAATACGCTCAACACCAAACGTCAGTGTGATTATATCTTTACGGACGCTAAAGAGAAAACTCGCGACCGGCGCGTTACAACAACACCGAGTACAAATACGACAACCACTAGGTAGATAAGGTTATAATTCCATAGGCATTTGAACAACGATCACCAATCGACTACGCGAAACATCTTCTATCTTGCGAGAAGGGCCGTTACCTTCAAAACATATAAAACTGAGAAACCCCAAGAAGTTCTTTTTTTGCTTCTTTCTTATTCTTTTTAAGTTACGCCCTAAGGCCAGGCCTAGTGAGCCTAGCGCTTCAAGTTATCTGTTTTTAATATAACCTTTCTATAGACGCTCAAAATACACGACACGATTAATTTCATTATTTCATATAAAAAATGATGTCAACGTTGTAAGAATACTGAGTACCTAAAAGGTTTTTGATTTTATTCTCATATTCTTGGCTCAGCCAAATGTTTTTATTCTATTATTTCAAACACAAGTAAACAAAAGTTAACTATGAACTCATGTCTCTGTAATTTGTCTATTGTACAACACAAAACTCAAGCAATCGAAATAATTGTTTTTTTCTGTTGACTAAATTAATTTTCAATTTGTAGGTAGTTGTAAGGACAAATCTGTAATTAGGAAACTCTTCTCATGAAGACTAATTTTAATATATATCCCGAAACTATTTGGTTAATTAATATAACTTTCAAGTACCGATCATGCTAAAATTTGAAACTATCACATTTGGTCAAAAGTATTGTCTTTTTTTCCTTTTAGATCGCTCGCAAGTAATATTTTCATTCGTACTCATTTTTAAATTCTAGTATAATTAGCAGAAAAGGAAATTAGACGACCAAAGTCATCCAGCCACCATATGAAAAATTAAAAAATTCAGATAATACTCATCCAATCATTGGATTACTGCCGAGTAATCCAAGAGTCGAATTTTTAGTTATGATGGTCTTAATTCCATGCTAACACTAACTTAAAATTAAGGCTTAAAAAAGTATAGGAGATGATTGCAACTTATTTGTCTATGATTTTACGCGTTATCTGACAAAATTGTGTCAGATTCAAAAGGTAGCAGCTAGGCTTAGAAGAAAATGTGAGAAGTGTTTTAGAAACCATAGATATTTTAACATAACATGTCAAAAATGGTTTACGATCTCTTGTATCCTTTTCTAAACCTTGGAAAAGTGACAGGGTTATCCTCAGATAGCGATTTTAAACGGTAACAAGGAATTAAGACTATTCTCTATATATTTTTTTTTACAATGGTGTCTGTATCTGACAGATCTCGAGCTCGTTTATGATACCATACCAGATGACGTTGCATTAGGTTGAAACTTTGACATTTGAGTTATACTGATACTCAACTAGACAAAACACATTTCCTTGTCATGAAACTTTTTCAGTCTAGATCAACGCCAACTATTATGTACCCTTCAAAATTGCCCGAAAAGATTTCCATTGGCACGACCGGATGACATTGGAAGTCAAAGAGTTAAATGGCTAAAACGGTTAAGTATTACCTAGCACTGGCGATAATCTATGAAACTGCGTGATGGGTGACCGCAGCTTAACTACAGCGACGTGTGGTGTGTTATTGCGCGCTGATGATGCACTCCCGCCCCTGACCGACGCCGATGTATTTCACTGGAACAAATAATAAGTATTTCAGTAAAAAAAATATATAAAGTCAGGTTCTGTATTTTAAATAAAATATACTTTTCCCCAGACACTAATACATCAATAAAATATACCTATGAAAAACTATTTCATATTTGGGACATTTTCATTAAGATTAGGAATCATGTATCAGACATTTTATTCCAAAATGTAATATTAGCTCCAAATACTTTTAGGGGTGAATCAGCCCATGAAACTGAACAACATTCACCAATAAACATAGGTCGAAATATAAGAATTTTTTTGGACCTCCTACACAAATTGGCTTGGTTGGTCGGTAGTTTTGTATGAGAGGTCCAAAATTTATTTCATATTTCAACCTATGTCCCTTGGTGAAAGTGGTTCAGTTTCATGGGCTGGCTCATCCCTTAGAATATTTGCAGCTAATTGTTTCCACCATGTATGCTGATGGTTGGTTATTGTGATGGTGACCACCTGGAAGATTCCCTCACCTGGTATCTGCAGGTACTGCTCGATGGTGCGCACGTAGTGGAGCGCCTGTTCTGGCAGCTTGTCCAGCTCTCGGACGTCCTCTATACTCTTCGCCCAGCCCGGCACCGTCAAGTATTCCACCTGGAATTACCACACCATCATCAGAATACGCTACATGACTGACAGGTCATATGAACTATTTTTTAAAACGACATTTTTTCTGAAAATACGCAAAACATGAAGTCATATTGCGCTGTTTTGGAGGGCGTCCAACATTTATTATTATTATTTTTTATTACAAAGCTAATACAAACGAAACAAGTGGAAAAAAATCATGTCACCGACGGGATACGAACCCACGTCTTCTGACTAGCCGGGTCAGACGTGTTAACCGCTACATAACGGTTGATTCTGCGTGAAAGAGTAACAAAGAAACAAACATACAAACTTTCGCAATTTTTATACTAGAAGGGTTTACCAACTCATGAAGTAATTGCAAGTAACAAAGACTATGTGAAAATGGTTCCCTATCTATTTGCATAAAAATATTAGGCATAACATTATTTATGTTAAGCATATTAATATATTAATAGGGGAAAAGAATTATGCGAAACATGTTATGCTAGAACATATTAGTGTAAAAAAACATTATGCTAACGAAAGGGAACCTGTGTAAAATTACCTCAACGTTGCTGAGCTCGGCCATAGACGAAGGGAAGTAGTCGATAACTTTCCCCTTGAGTTTGTACGCGACGCCAATCTTGATCTCTTTCAGCGTGTCCAGGATGTCCAATTTAGTTAAACATACTCTGTAACAATAAATGATGATGATGATGATCTCTCCGACCGATTTTGGCCATGGCGACCACTTCGACTCCTAATAAGATCGGCGCTGATGCGCCCGGAGATGGCTATTGTAGCCAATGATGTCGGTAAAATCCCGTGCACAGTGTGGACACGTGCGTTTGCCATTTACATAATTATAGTTAATGGCGACGGATGGGCGGGCCTTCAGCTCATCGCGCTTAGCGTCGAGGTCTGCTTTACGCTGTTCCTCAAACTCGCGGATTTGCCTCTTAACAATCCCGCACCATTCGGGGCGCTGTGATAGTAGAAGTACTAATATACCAGGCCAATCAAATGCCGTGTGGTGCCGGCTTAGAATAGCATCACCCCATTTCTTTCCCGCGGCTGTCGTAAGAGGCGACTAAGGAACTTAAGGGTTTAGTGTGTATTACAACTTTAGGCGACAGGCTGGCAACCTGTCACTACAATACAAGATATACTATATCATCTCTACATACACGAATCATCTCATAGGGCCCTCGATATATGTCAGTGGTGGCGATGGCGACCGTATTTTTGCGGCCATTAACGCTCTGCTTACCCCGCAAGGGATAAAGGCGTGTTATGTGTATGTATGTATGCTAATCATAGACTACATATTTTTTCTTTCTTTCTTTATTTGTCAATTCCTTTAAAGCTAATACAAACGAAACAAGCGGAAATAAATCACGCCACCGTTGGGACTCGAACGATTTTTTCCGCTTGTTTCGTTTGTATTAGCTTTCTAACAAAAAGTTAATATCAATATCTAGTAGTGTTTGATTAAAACACCAAGTATTCGAAATTACTATCTTGTGGATATTTCTATAATAAATAAATATCCTGGACATTTCAAACAGCGCCATCTAGCCCCAAAACTTGTACTAGGGGAACTAGATAGCTCATACTCATACATACATACTTTTTTTTTGTAAATAAATACATATTATACATAGACAACACCCAGACTCAACACAAATATTTGAAAATTTACTTTTACTTAACAAATATTTGTGTCCGGTGGGGATCGAACCCACGACCCTCGGCGTAGAAGGCAGGCATACTATCCGCTACGCCATCGGGACAGTCTAAAAACAGACGAAATAGTAAACATTCACTTACGAGGTGTATCCGTTGACCATGGCGGTGTATCTGACGACGACCAGGTCCAGCCAGCCGCAGCGGCGCACGCGCTTCGTGGTCACGCCCACTTCGTGCCCGCGCTGCTGCAGCAACTGCCCCACCTCCTGTAAACCAACAAAGCACATACATACATACAAGTCACGCCTATATCCTTGGCGGGGTAGGCAGAGCGTTAACTTGGGTAGTTCTAAGACTGACTTGTTCTATGATAGAAAGAAATATGGGTTTAGAAGACATTAGAGGTAATTACTCAACAGTTCTAAGGTTATATATTAAATTAAGTAAGGAAATTTACATACATACAACGGCCGTAAAAATACGGTCGCTATCAAAATTCTAAATATATTTATTTGCGACAAACATGGTAGTCAGGTTGGTACAATAATTAAGCAAGAGGTACATTATGTTTCGCCAAGTCTGACCAATATAGAGGGCCATTTGAGATAATTTGTGTGTCACTATAGTGACAGGTTGTCAGCCTGTCGCCTAAAAGTTGTAATACACTTTCAACCCTCAAGTCCCTCAGTCGCCTCTTACGACATCTACGGGTAGGAAATGGGGTGATGCTATTTTAAGCCGGCATCACACGGCCCGACCAACAAAATATTGTTTCAAATGTTTATTAGTTCTCTTGTCTCTTTTTCGCGTGGGACACCAAGTCGTCCAACGACCCGATTAACCCTAGTGTCAGAATTTTTCAACCGCCTTCTACTACAAGTACCAGGCTTCTGACATGGTTGTGTAACAACCGCCGTGATTATAGACAGCAACCGGGACCTACGGCTTAACGTGTCATCCGAAACACGGAACCATTTTGCTTACGGACAATTGGGTGGTTCAGCCCGCAATGTCCTAACCAGACTGAGAACAAATTCACAAAGTGATAGATATAAACTATGTGAGTTACCCACCGAGAATCGATCCCGATACCTTCTGCGTCAAAGGCAGTTGCACTATCACTGCGCCACATCGGTCGTCAGACCACTTCACAAGTCAGATAGTATCTTAACATAAGGCCTAGCTATAGCTAGCTGGTCTAAACAATTTGATATTTATGAAAATGCTATGGAAAACGGTCTATTTTCATTTCATGGCACCTCTTCTAAAATTAGATAACTGTCAATATAGGCATATAAAAATCATTCTTACATCGTGCAACCGACAGGCGTAGATTTGAAGGCCCCGGGGCCAAAAACGATTAGACCATCACAAAAAAAACACTTACATCGTGCAGCTCAGTAGGGAAGGGCCCGTCTCCCACGCGTGTGGTGTACGCCTTCACCACGCCGAGTACGTCGCCGATCACTTTAGGTGGCAGCCCTAGCCCGGTGCATACACCGCCGATACTGCAGTTCGATGACGTCACGTACGGGTATGTACCTGGAAACAACATTTAGCTTATATCAGAAACCGTCCGGCTTAGAATAGCATCACCCCAGTTTCTAAATATGCGTGTCGTAAAAAGCGACGTAGGCGTTGTCCTGATAGAACGCGAATGCGCGATCATCGTAAGTTCGCGCGAATTTTACTCGTACGAACGCGTGATCAAACATATTGAACTCTAATAGGTGTCCTACTCGTAACTAACATTGGAACGCGCGACCGCGTTGTGCGGTTGTCAGTTAGGACACTTATTAGACGTCAATATGTTTGATCGCGCATTCGCGTTCTATAAGGTGTAAAAATATTAACTGCAAATATTTGAAGGGGGTGAACCAGTATAAAAAACTGAACAACTTTCCCCAAGGAACATAGGTCGAAATATAAAAATCATTTTTGTATCTCCCACATTTCGACCTATGTTCTTTGGGGAAAGTTGTTAAGTTTTATGGGCTGGTTCACCCCTTAAAATATGTGCTATTTTTTACACCCTGTATTAGGACAATGCCTAAGGGTATGTGCTATTTTTTACACCCTGTATGAGGACAATGCCTAAGGGTAATTATCCGGCGAATGAGAAGCAGTCTTCCCTGCCAATTAAACATCTTACACTGCGCTAAACAACCGGCCTGCCAAGCGTGGTGAGTATGGCAATACCCCCAGTTTCGGGGAGGCCCATGTCCAGCAGTGAACGTTTGAACGTGTTGCGACAATCCACTCTGTTTTTTTATTAAAATATTTGGTTCGCCTATGTCAGAAACGTGTCACATGTCTGAGACGGCGTCATATGTCGGCAATTGAGACAAAAGAATATGTGTCTAGCGTCAGGAACTGTAGCATAGGTCAGAACTGTATCTCTGATGTCAGAAACAAACTTAAGTCCGTATTTATAGATCGCTCTCAACTCTGACATCGATCTCAAGAGCCACTTTGACAAATGTCAGTCAATACTAACAGCATCTCAAAGTCGCACTCAAGATCGATCTCAGAGTAGAGTGCGGTTTATAAATACGAGCCATAATATGTCTTATTAATGTCAATAAATGTGTCTAATGTCAAAAGCTTACTTGTATCAAAATCTAAATAATGTCAGAAACTATTTTGCCACGAACAAGACTGAGAAAAAATGGAGACTTAAATCTTACCGAAGTCAATATCGAGCATGGCAGCATTAGCGCCCTCTACCAGCACCCTGCGCCCGCTCTGTATCTGACTGTGCAAGTACGACACTGTGTCTTTGACGAGCGGCCTCACTCGCTCCGCGTATTGCTTATATCAAGCCAGATCCGAGTCTATGTCCGACTCTAGCGATCCAAAAACACAAGCGAATACCTAGCAATCGTTTACATGACCGACTGGGGCAAGTGTCAGAAACTGTCATGTGTCAGAAACTGTGTCATGTGTCAGAAACTGTGTCATGTGTCAGAAACTGTGTCATATATATGAAACAGTGTTATATGTCAGAAACTGTGTCATATGTCATTAAATGTGTCATAAAACTGTGTCATATCATTTGTCATTAACTGTGTCATGACAGAAACTGTGGCATGTCAGAAACTGCATCATAAAACAGAAACTTGTCATACGTCAGAAACTGTGTCATGTCAGATTTTTCTAGAATGAATGTCTTACCGAAGTCAATATCGAGCATGGCAGCATTAGCGCCCTCTACCAGCACCCTGCGCCCGCTCTGTATCTGACTGTGCAAGTACGACACTGTGTCTTTGACGAGCGGCCTCACTCGCTCCGCGTATTGCTTATATCAAGCCAGATCCGAGTCTATGTCCGACTCTAGCGATCCAAAAACACAAGCGAATACCTAGCAATCGTTTACATGACCGACTGGGGCAAGTGTCAGAAACTGTCATGTGTCAGAAACTGTGTCATGTGTCAGAAACTGTGTCATGTGTCAGAAACTGTGTCATATATATGAAACAGTGTTATATGTCAGAAACTGTGTCATATGTCATTAAATGTGTCATAAAACTGTGTCATATCATTTGTCATTAACTGTGTCATGACAGAAACTGTGGCATGTCAGAAACTGCATCATAAAACAGAAACTTGTCATACGTCAGAAACTGTGTCATGTCAGATTTTTCTAGAATGAATGTCTTACCGAAGTCAATATCGAGCATGGCAGCATTAGCGCCCTCTACCAGCACCCTGCGCCCGCTCTGTATCTGACTGTGCAAGTACGACACTGTGTCTTTGACGAGCGGCCTCACTCGCTCCGCGTATTGCTTATACCGCGCCAGTTCCGAGTCTATGTCCGACTCCAATGTGGGGAACATTCGCTTGTAGTTTTGTACGAGGGTGCGGTATCTGAAACAAGAGGGACCATATTAGTAGATTTTGTGGCTTACAGAATACAATATAGTATACAATACACACATCATCATTTTCTTTGCCTTATCCCGTTCTCTGTCGGGGTCTGCTACGTAACCTAGGGGATTTGACGTGGAACCACGTTTTTACACAGAGCGACTACCATTTGACCTCCGCAACCCAAAGGCTAACCTGGCCCTAATCTTAGGTTAAGTCACATTCAAATATCACCTGAATTTAAATTCTGAATTAAAAAGATACACTGTTTCCTAGACCAGTGCCTCGTTTTTCGAAACTATAGGCTACAATTCTACAGGTGAAATTCGATGTACATCGCGTAGCGGGTCATAAATCCTGATTTTATAATGTCCCACCGGCTACGCAATGTACATCGAATTTCACCTATAGAATTGTAGCCTGTAGTTTCGTTGCATAGGCCACAGGACTTACGTAACTCAATTGGTAGAGCATTGGAACGGTATTCCAGTCTCAGGTTCAAATCTCAATCGGAGACATTTTCATACACAAAAGTTTCAATTCATAAAAACACATGACAATAGATTTACTATGGTTAAACCCCCCCAGTTTAAACCATGACCTTCACTTTCAACCTTCAACCAAATGAACTTGTGAAGGTCACACTGTTTGGTTGGTCTTTTGCCAAATTTCTTTTAATACACTTCGGCATTTCTCCGAGTAGCACATATAGTTTCGGACAGCCTGTCAACATATCAACTACAAGGCCTGGCTAAACCTAGAAAATTTCAAAAACAACAGTATTTAAGTGACATGCATATTTCTTCTCCGTCCATCAATGAAAAGAGGCAACAGATTTTTTGCGCGTAATGATGTCATCCACATAGCACTCATCATCATCATCACATATCAGTAGCTACTCATAATCATAACATAAGTATAACATCGTGACTAAGCTAGTTTTTTTGTTAAGTTAGATTGCGTCACGCTTTAGATTATTGGGTCTAAGCATGTCAATCAGTCCTCAGACCGCTAAGTGATCACTTGCGCTATGACTTCCTTTTAGATATTATTATTATTATTTGATAGAACAGGGGATGGTCCTCAGAGGGCCAACAGACACTGCGACACCTCTTAGATAAATGATAATAAATCTTTAAGAAGTCCTTAAAGTCCTATGTAATTATTATAAACGAAACAATTCAATTGTGTATGGGTTAAAAAGCGCTGCACTGGCAATATGGAACCCTCTCAGAGCATAATGTCCAGTTCGCAAAATGCCCAATGGAACAACTACGCTAGTATAATCTTGCGCAAGATTTGACAAGAACGGAGGACGGCCACCAATATACACACGCCTTTATCCATTGCGAGCTAGGCAGAGCGATAATGGTCGTAACAATGCGGTCGCTATCGCCACGTCTGACCAATATTTGAGGACCGTTTCTGAAAAATCGTGTACTGTCAGCCGAGGTCGTTGGACAACTCGGTGTCCCAAACGATAAGAGAGAGAGAGCACTGGCACAGCAATGGGACGATCCCCACGAGTCCAGTGTTCGATCCTCGGCTGGCGCTTTTCATGTTTTCAACTTCTTATTATTATTAGCCTATCAGATCCCACTGCTGGGCAAAGGCCTCCCCCGCGGTCTTCCACTTATTGTGGTCCTGTGCAACCTCGGTCCAATCTTTGAAATGTGCATCGAGACCGTCACGCCATCTTTTTCGGGGTCTGCCTCCGCGACGAGACCCGCCTTGAGGTACCCAACTTCTTATTTCATTTATACTTACTTCTCCTCAAATACTTGGAAATCGCCGAGTAGGTCCCCGATCCGGAGGCCGTTTCGTGTGGCTTTTGAGGAGTACGTCGGGCCAATGCCCTTTTTGGTTGTGCCCAGCGAGTTCTTGCCCTTTTCAGCCTCTTGAAGACCGTCAACCTGGTAAAAGAAAACAGATAACATTACAGAAACGTGGTAGCTAGTTATACGTATACATACGGCCGAAGTCTTCTAAATAAAAATCGTTTCAGTTGTGTCCCGATGGCATGTCGTCAGTTGGATGGTTTTGATAGTAAGTCTGCTAACAGTTTGCGGTATAGAAAATCACAGTGGCAATGGAATGACAGTTGAGTTTGTTAACAATGAGGAAACAAGGCAGACTTGGGGCCGAGGTGTAAGGAACCGTCTACAGACAGCTTTGCAGGCCTGATCAGTCAGACTAAAATGAAACTGAACATCTTTTACTATGGCGCCTGTGTTGAGAAGCGTGTTTTTTTTAAAGTTGCCATAGAAAGTCCATCATCTAATCTAGAATTTGTAGGTCGAAATTTCTTTCAAATACTATCGATCATATAGAGTCACTAAAAAAGGATCGATATTAATGAACTATGGATTGTTTTTAAATGAAGGGGAAAGCCCAGGGTACTATCTATATTGTTGCTACATTTTTAACTATCGATACTATCGCTTGTATAAGGTTTTTGAATGAAAACTATCCTACACAATATGAACGGTACAGTGGTGTGGTAACGAGAACTAGGTATTTCTTTTCAAGGTAACTTGCAATGTTTATCATCATAATCTTGACTTTACGCGAATCTTCAGACAGTGATTAAATTACAGAATAAGATATACTCGTACCTATTAGATACCTACTGTTTCCTAAGTAGAATAATCATTTCAAACGACCCAGAGGTTGCACTTGTGGCAATTACTTACAATTTTAAGCGACAGGTTGACAACCTGTTACTGATACAGGTTGCCTGTAACGGTCCGCAAATGTTTGTCAGCATGGTTACAGTGACTGTATTTATACGGTCGTCTGCCTACCCGGCACGGGATGAAGTCGTGATATATATATCGTAGTACATTATAAACTGTAAAGAGCGTCGATGGCCAAGTGAATAGGGTCTTACAATCGTGAGACCCGAGTTCGATCCCCGCCATATACCAATGTGTGTTTACTGAGGTACATTTACCGACTGTTCTTACGGTGAAGGGAAAACATCGAATCGAATGATAAAATTTGAATTCAGATGATTTATGAATGTGACTTAATCTAGGATTCGGGCTAGTTTGGCCTTCAGGTTGCATAAGTCAGATGATGGGTCAGATGGCAGTCGCTCTGTACAAAAACTTGGTTAGACTTCAAATCCCCTAAGTTAGATAGCCAACCCCGACAGAGAACGGGATAAGGCAAGGAGAACGATGAGAGTAGAACTGTAGAATATCATGTAAAACACCGATCGCCACTAGGTACGTACGTACATGTTTGTTTGCCAAAGAATTACGCCGGGACGCGCCTCTTAAACGACGGTTTACGTCAGAACTCGCGATAGCATCATTTGTTTTTAGTGCTATTAATGCCAGCTATCAACAAGAAACGCATGAAACGTACGAACAGCTGTTTACATCCTCATAGTTGTAAAAATCTAGTCAGAAGTACCGAATTCATGCCATCATAATGCCTTTTTCCCTTGCGCGGCGGTAGGCAGATCGTAAAATATTTGATAAACGTCGGCCGTTTTCGGAAAATCATATACCACTATGGTGACAAGTTATCAACTAGTCGTATTCTGACACTAGCGGTAAAGATATTATGTAATAAATACTGTTTTAAACTGACAGACATTCATACATATATCACGCCTTTATCCCTTGCGAGGTAGGCAGAGCGTTAACGGCCGTAAGAATACGGTCGCAATCGCCAATTCTGTCATTTTCAAGGATTGTTTTCGAAGGTTGTTTCAGAAAACATGTGTATCACTATAGTGACAGTTTGTCAGACTGTCGCCTAAAAATTGTAATACACCAATACTCTCGAGTCCCTTAGTCGCCTCTTAAGACACCCGCGGGAAGGATGTGGGGTGATGCTATTCTAAGCCGGCATCACACGGCAAATACGGAATTATTCATATATTAAATTCATACAGAAAGTGGCGTTTTCGTCATACATACGCGCTAGCTAAAATCTTGAAGCAATGGCAAAATGATGCAATGAATTGAAAATAATCAAGCTTGCGTAATTTGATCTCGATTGCTTTAGGTCTCGCGTGAATGAATATTACACAAAATCATTTTTGTACAATGACACTTTAGATAGAAACTTTTCTGCCCATATACAGAGTCTTACCTACAAAGAGAAAACAAACTCGTGTCAGAGGAAATTCAGATTATGAAAGTAAGTAGGTGGCGTAATGTTACATGCCGTGTGGTCAGCCTGGCCAACCCCAAGACAGTGCCTATATTTGTATTTTTTTACCCACCCACTCCAGCCGCGTCTATACTAAGAATGCAAAATTGTTAGAAAAGTAGAAAATTGAGTCCTAATTTATTTCTATAAGACTAATCTTTCTGAGTATTGGCTATCAAATAGGTAAGTGGTATTTTTTAATCTTACGTTGCATAAAGTTTTTGTATCTGTAAAACAGCTTTTCTCGGGGAATTTTGGACCGTAAAACTGAACAATTTATTGTTACGTACAATCCAACGTATTCGATTAATGATCGTGAAAACATACGTATAAGGATTGACAATATTTTACTAGTGGGCAGTATAGTAATCAAGAGATAAGTATAATGTGTCAGGTCAGTGCCCTACTTTGACCTGCTATCTAGTAAGACGCAACTATGTTAGCTTAGCGACAACTATCTACATAACCGGGTTCAGCGGTTAACTGTGCTTCCTGAAACGCAGAAAACGTTTCAATATGCACAATATATATTCTCTCTCTTCTCTCGTACACAATCGGGACCATATTCCGAGTAGATTCAATCCGAATCGTTCTGCCTAGAACAACTCCTAAGCCCAGTCTCGCCCCAAGGGCTTGATTGAGCTGGTTGTTTGAACAACCATAGAAGGCGACCGGCGTAGTTTTGATGGCAAAAACACATACCATCCGTACAAAAAAAAGTGCGATTACCATTTTACTCAACTTGCAGAAAATGGATAGGTATTTGTCAATTTATGTGAGCCGTCGGTCTCTGTTGGTTAAATTCTCCCCATGACCTTTTCAACATTACGCGTATCCACAAAGCCATCATACATACATGACTAAATGATATGTCACTGCCTCGTGATTAAATAATTTATGTTATTATGAGTCATGTTCACGTGGTTTTCAGTGCTGTATTTATTTTCCTTTATCGTTTATCACGCGCTTCTGAGCTGAAACGTAAACTGTTACACTATGTATGTAATATAGGAACTTTTACTTTTCACTCTCTTTAGTACGATTAAAGTATATTTGAGGATGAGGATTGCTAGCAATAACGTCACTTTTTTGCACTAAGCAAATGATGCTATAAAAATAAATTTTGACATAAACTAACGAGGGAGTGCACCCCATGTCATGGGACCAACACAACATAAAATATGTCTTCTTTCTTGCAAATCTTTAAAAACGCTACGGTGGATTTGGCTATTGGTATCATTGAGTATTGGTGTATTACAATTTTTAGGCGACAGGCTGACAACCTGTCACTTATATAGTGATACAAATGTTTTCTGATACGACCTTGGAAAACAATCCTCATAAATGTCAGACGTGGCGATAGCGACCGTATTCTTACGGCCGCTAACGCTCTGCTCCGCAAGGGATAAAGGCGTGATATATGTATGTATGTATGTAATTGTATACCATACCTGCTGATGAAGGTCGAAGACCAGATGCGCCCGGTCTGAAATGATGAGCCGGTCGTGCCAGTCGGACATGCCTTTCTGCTCGTTCTTCTGAAGCTCCTCGAACAGGCCAGGCAGGTGGATCACCACGCCGTTTCCTGTCAAAACGACAATCCAAAATTACTTGAGTCTTGAGTGAGAATCAATCTGTGGTGCTTTCATTGAAAAGGTGCTGTGTTTGGTCGCGTTTTGGTTTCACTAGAATACACACTTATTAGACCCGTATTTATAAACTGCGCTTAACTCTGAGATCGATCTTGCGTGCGACTATCAGATTGAGATGCTGTTAGTATTGGCCGACATTTGTTAAAATCGCTCTTGAGATGGATCTCAGAGCTAAATATTGACATTATTGACCTTATGCACTTTGTGAGTGTTAATAGAATTTGTTAGTTGTGCTAAAACTGAAGAAGAACATGATGTAAATAAACACACCAATGTTTAGGTTTACCTATAGACCGGTAGGTGTTATAGTTATACAACACGATAAAATCTAAAGTTTTGATTGTAAAATTAACCTAATTTCGGAAGCCTTATTTGAAAGCTTCAGGAGTAAAAAAGAAACAATATATCATTCCTGTTCATTATGTCACTATCACAATTTTTCTACAGCTTGCTATTTATTAGGCTCAGTTTTAGTATATACTGTCATCAAAATAGGTAATGTAAAACGGCCTGAGCCGTAAACGGGAAATCACCTTAACCTTGGTTAGAAATTGCTCATTTTCAAGGTTTAATCGTTACTGGAAGTTACGTTGTGATTGCGAAGCTGTTACTGTCTAACAGTTACAGAGACTACGCGACTGTTATTTACCTTTGCAGTTCCTTGCGATAACTGTTCCGTGTATTAATTAGATTTTTCCGCGGAAGGCGTAAAAGATGTATAATCATTGGTAATTTAAAACTGGTATTTTAACCTAATAACGTCCGCGAAAAAAAAGGATATAAATCCAAATACATAGCTTTGCATTTGCATAGGTGACATCTTACAGTCCTGTGGACGAGAACTATATAGGCAGTATCTACGGCTGTTCTACTAGCGACCAAGTACCCAAATGCGGATAGAAGATGGATCTCAATACTTTCAATATGGCTTTCACAAATGGCACGATGTGAGGTTTTTTTTTTTCGACCAGTAGCAGATACTAAGAATACTGGCCGCCACAGCCCTATGCCATTGGAACATTATCGTACCTGGTATGTCGCGGTACAGATTTTGCCATTTAGATTTAACTTTTTCATGAATCTCTTGTCCCATTAGCATATTGACAAATGCAAAATAATGTGGTCGTTAGGAGTATTCTGTACCTACACGAAATACGTAACGAGTTTTTGTTTAAAACCACAGTATTAAAACTAAAAAAGTAAAAACTTATGCAATCTGTTTACTACATAATCCTAATCTTAACGAACAACTAGACACAAGAAACTCTTACGTTGCTTGTCAGAGGTCTACTAGCAACAGTAGGCGGCTGAAAAACTTAGGATATGTGCCAGCGTTCATTGAGTCGCTCGTCGGCCCAGTGTCATACACAAAGAGGAATTTCCAAAAAAAATCATTGACTAATACTCGCATGTGCTCCACAAGTCCTGAAACGCGGTATCGAAGTGTTTCCGCCGATCGCTATAATATACAGCCTCCCCTAGTCACAACACTCGACCAGGCGGGTAGAGCTACCCTTTTCCCTCCTCCGTCATCACTCGGACAACTAGCCTCATCATCCATCACTCTTCCAAAAATATTTATAAAAAAGCTACCGCATCTTTCCGAATAAAATTCAAGCAACTAACTTACTAAAGTTCTCAAACCTAAACTGTGTTGAGTAGACTCAACAGTGCGAAGCAAAGATTTGGCACCTATTCAATATAATAATAGGTATCCATACTATTGTTATCGGTCAATAATCACTAGGTTATATTTAGCAACCTGACTTTCAGTTTTGTCAAGGTATCGTTCACTAGGTTAGGTTTGCAACACAAGGTGTTTCCTAGACAGATTTTAATTAGCAATCGCTAGTTCTAGGAATGTACTAGCAATACGAGGAGTATAATACTTACTACTCAAGCCAGAAGTTTATATTTCCGAAAAAAGAAAAACGACATCAACCCTGTGATTTTCTAGACTGTACCCATACTTCTATGATTTGAAGGAGTATTGCTTTTGGCTCTCATTGTGCGGTTTGTAAACTTTTCTCCCCAATATCTACCGCGTATTCAGGCCAAAATCTACAGATATTTTGTGACGTAATCCTAAGTCCGTATTTTCTTGGAAGTCATCCTAATTGTAAGTAACTAACTCTATACGTAGTTACGTGAAGAGAATTAATCCGTGGGTGGGCCGCTATCCATTTACTACGTACTAATGTTGTATTTTTCCGTACGGTCAGTAAGATCATAAATAATAATGACTACACCTAGGTATACATAATTATATTACCTACTACGTTATAGGTAATCAAAATACTATCTATTGTCTAAGGTTGCACC
The DNA here is from genome assembly GCA_029255805.1 of Keiferia lycopersicella. Lineage (NCBI taxonomy): Eukaryota > Metazoa > Arthropoda > Insecta > Lepidoptera > Gelechiidae > Keiferia > Keiferia lycopersicella. The sequence goes on from JARACZ010000024.1 coordinate 3,793,455, forward strand.
TGATATACCGATTCTCAATTCTATACAAGTACCACTATCGATTCACACATACCCTTGAAGGATTCGAGTAATAGAATAGAAGAAGTGTGGTTAGAATCGTTGCGGACTTTCGCGCACGGAAATTGAGCTCCAAGTACTCTACTCAACTATGCACGTCATAGTTTTCCTACGGGGTCCACCCTGAGCAGCATAGTCCAAATGTAAGAATCTGCCAGGCCAGAGCGATGGTTTAGAAATCCATACACCTCGGGTTCTTAATTTTTAAGGTGTGCATTCATTGAAAGATATTGTCGCAATCGCAACTTTATGTCACTGCACTGTCACTTTAAGTCAACGTGTGTTGCGGGAGGCAATTTCTGTCCAAGGGACGTAGTGTGGGCGGTTCGAAACATGTCTCTTGAGATATATATTGGGGTAAAATTAGAGCGTCGGTGGCCAATTGGTTAGGGCACCGTAGGGTCTTACAATCGTGAGACTCGAGTTCGATCCCCGGCCCTACGATTCGGGCTAGTTTGGCCTGCAGGTTGCGGAGGTCAGATGGCAGTCGCTCTATGTAAAAAAACTTGTTTCCTCGTCCCCCGACCCGACCCCGACAGAGGAACGGGATAAGGCAAGGAGAATGATATAATGTTGGGGAACTTTTGTCTTGACAACGTTGCGGGAAAAACGTCTCTAAGGGGACGCAACTTTTTATTTGTTTTGTTTACTTATTTACTTGGCCGTACATAGTAATTTTGTAGGTAGTCTTTTCAATGGGAAGAAAATGGTATGCGTATACATACTTACCAATAACTGACGTGCATTTTCTGTTGATAATACCACTAGGTAGCAAATGGAAGTCGAATTCCTTCCCGTCCACAACTACGGTGTGGCCTGCGTTGTTGCCGCCCTGTAAGGAAATAATTATCATCAATGCCAGTTGGCCATTACCACAGAGCAGGGACGTCATCTATGTTTTGAGATTTTCGCGGTTGTTCACAGCACTTAAATTGTCAGTATTAACCGTGGTGATAATCCCGTTAATGCTAATAATTTAAGGGGCGGCATCCTTGGGCGTGAGTATTTTGACGAAACATACAAAACAAGCGAGTTATGAAGGCTAAAAAAGTACGTGCGATGTGTATGCTAGAGATACTACTTAGAGTAAGCTACTGTAGCTAGATTGACGCACGTTATTTTTTTTATATTTTTTTCGCTCCTGGTAGGGGCGCAGATGACATTCCTGCTCTGTGACCATAATTTCAATTCAAAATAAATTGTATCTTAATTACAAAGTCGGTAACGCCGGAGCTGTATATTTCCTTTTATAGGGTGTCAGTAATAGTACTATAATATAGTAGTAGTAATGTAATAGTAATAGTACTGTAATAGTATGATGCCGGCTTAGAAATGCCGTGTGATGCCGGCTTAGAATAACACCATAATCTTTCCCGTGGGTATCGTAAGAAGCGACCAAGGGATTTGCGACTTGGCGTGGGTGTTACTATTGTTACAGGCTGATAATCTGTCACTATGGTAATACTTACACAGTCATATATACTGTCAGTCTATATACCCTCAAACTTTCGTCACACGTGGCGTAAATGACCATGTTTACGGCCGTTTACGTTCTGCCTACCCCGCAAGGGATATATGAATGTACGAGTGAATGTTCCTATAACAATAGGTAATATAAAATCTAGATCAATGCTAAAAAAGCAATTTTAACAATGTATTATTTATTTAGGTATATCACTTTGAATGTTGCAACCAATATCTTGCTGATTTAGAGACTTTTATTTTGCAACAACTATTGCAACACTCCACTACAGATATAATTTTTTATCGTTTTATCTTAATAGGTGTTATTTTTAAACCTAACATTTCTACATACACACTAAGGTAGACTGGTAGGTAATGCCATTGGCATTAAGTCTAACTTTAATAATAACTACTAATAAATAAATAAAAACTGTGTATATCTTTTTTCCAAACTGCTCCAAATATCAAAAGTCTATAACCTCTGAACTTCTTTGTCCTTTGGTTCAGCTATAAAACCAGGCAGTGAAACAAATACATGTCATGGAAGATATACAAAATCAGTATGAACCAGTTTTCCCTCGTCTTGTGCCACTCAAATCAGTTATCTGTTCTGACCTAGTAGTGACGAAGTATTGCTCATAGCTCTGTTGTTCTATATCACGCCTTTATCCCTTGCGAGGTAGGCAGAGCGTTAACGGCCGTAACAATACGACCACTATCGCCATGTCTGACATTTTTGAGGATTGTTTTAATGGGTTGTTTCAGAAAACATGTGTATCACTATAGTGACAGGTCGTCAGCCTGTCGCCTAAAAATTGTAATACACCAATATTCTCGAGTCCCTTAGTCGCCTCTAACGACACCCGCGGGAAAGATTTAACTAATAATTCAACTGAATTACTTACTAGGTCATAAATAAAAGTTGTATGCATAAAACTATCGTCCAAAAATACCACAGACTTAATTCATAATTTTTCAACATATTCAAAGTTTGAATTAGTAAACAGAAAATTACATAAAAGTAAGTGCTTTGACAATAAAAAGTAGTTCATTGACCTGCCAGTCCTATTAGCAAGGAAAGTGTTCTATTGGAATCATGGCTCAGAGAATTTGAAAGTATCAATAATTTTTTGCTTTTAGATAACTGCTTTCGTATTATATTATCAGCTGATCAATAATTATTTGATTGACATGCTACAAAAATATAGCTTAAGTATACAAACAAATTCCTTGTAAATAACTTCAACTTGCTTTCATATCTATATTCTCAGCTGATCAATAATTGTTTGATTGACTTGCGGTACAAAAACATGGCTTGAATATACAGAGATTAAGAGACATCCCTCAAAATACTTATAAGGTGGTATATTATCATGAAACTGAACAATTTTCCCCAAGAATATTTTAGGATTGACTTAGTAAAGGCAGTCATTTTTATTTTGTTTTATGATATGATATGTTCCTAGGGGACAGTTGGTCAGTTCCATTGCCTGCATGCAACCTTAACAGTATTCAGAGGACTGTTTTTACCACAATTATTTATACAACAACAGAACAGACAGAGGTAATATTATAATTATAACAATTTCATAAGCTCTGATCACTGTCTTCTGCTATTTTTGAAATCCGAAAGATTGGATTTAGACAGAGCCCTAGATTGTTGGAAAATAAATGTGAAACGGGTGCTTTAATAGCGCAACCATGACAGTCACGATGGCCCAGACCTTGGCAAGAATCCACAATTAGCATACACACATACACAATGTTATATTTATATGTATAAACTGTAGGTGTGGTTGTACATTTCAACATATAGAGCAGGGCAAATCACATGACTGCAAAAACTGCATGAAACAGTACAGTAGACTTCCTGGAATAATAAATTACGTAATACGTGGAATACCGGTTTTATGCAACAGTATACAGCCAATACTTGGCACACAACTCTTCGGAAAAACATTGTATTCGACTTATCACATGTTTTCAAACACACACTGGCTACATGCCAAGAGTAAAAGTTTTTCGTGAATAGCTAGGACAGAAGCTTAGTAGGCATAAATGCAGATAAATAGAGGAAATTTCACGGTCTTTTTACATCATTTTATAACCTCAAACGGTTTGAAAGTAAATGTATGTAAATATTGTTAGGCAGTGTATGGAGGCCGGTAAAAAGGGCTATGAGAAAAACGGGAATTTTATTCAAAATTTATAGGAAATACAGTGGAATAACTAACCTGACAACGAGCCACGATGTCGGAGTTGACAGCAAGCAAATCGACGAGCTTGCCTTTTCCCTCGTCGCCCCACTGAGCACCCAAAACAACTGTCACTTTGTTATTATCCATTTTAAACTTCTTGCACGGGCAACCTGCGCAGCTTTTTTTCACCTCGCCGTTAACCTCAGGCTCGGTTTGCTTCGAATTTGGAGCCGAAGCCATTATTTTAGTACAAGTAAACTTTGAATCGCAGGAAAAAGCGAGACATGCGCGCGCACGGACAGTCCGCTACCAAAAAGCGTTTCGGGATGCCATAACAACTGTTCTAAACTCCCCTAAAGTTTATGGCGAAGAAAAATTTGCTCCCCACACTCACCACTCCGCTTGCTCTGCAGTTCTAACTCACCAAACGGAACAACTGAATAAGGAACATCTACCTACTTTATTGAGATTTACTACACTCACAGTACTATATTATTGTAATAAAATAAAAATAAGAAATTGAAAAATTTACAAGCGTCGATTGAGAATCTAGCCAGCGCTTCTTTCTTGGTGCGGATTTTAGTGCAAACTTGGTATTTAAAACTACGTACTATTATCTTTTGGAAATGCTTAACCTACACTCGTTTATCTTTCTGTGAACTGCTTTTCCCCATTTATAAGGTAAATGTATAAAGCGGCAACATAGAATTTTGACAAATCAATCTTCAAATTCGGATACACAACAAAAACTATAAAAAAAACGAATACACAAGCAAACCAAACTATAACTCTGTTTTCATTGTATATTATGTTACCGGAAAAGTCCATATTCGGAAATGTGCGATATCCAGGAAATTGTTTAAAATTCGGACGTCATTCAGGAAATGTATGAAATATTGTTTGTAATACATAAGGCATTGTTTTAAACATTTCCTACTGTTATTGAATTGAATTATTTAGGAAATTTTCAGAGATATGTGTCTACCATAATTAATTTTACATATTTCCTAGAAATTGTATACAATGGTGGGTTTAATACATTTCCTGTAACATATTTATAACGACGCGAAGGCAACTAGTATATCAATACTAGCTCCGTAGATCCTAAGGTAGTCTTTACCGAAATGGCAACACCGTACGTCTGTTTGTTTGTCTATTATGTCAGTCAGGCCTGTCAGTCAGTCAGTTCGACAGAAAGAAAGACCGCCTGCCTGCCGCTCGGTTGCTAAAACGGGAATAAAAGTTGAAAAAACGGTGGTGGTTGGTCTACCTATTCAATTCGAAGATCAAGAAGCGATTGTAGCTAGTCTATTGATTACCCATGAGAACCGACGGGGTTTATAAGGATAAAAATGTTGCTTTAACTTCATAGTTTACATTTCACTAAGTTACTGGCTGGTGTTTCGGTGTTTACGAGTCTCGGTAGGCAGCAGTCGGCGTGATGAAAGTCCTCTACCTCATCTTGTGTATGTTCATTGTCGCTATGAAGTCTAATGACGAATGGATGAACGAACTTGAAGCGAAAAGACAGATGGTAATGGACCAGTTGACGAAAAATCGCACAGTGCTTTTAGATGGCTACCACTTGGTAACCAGGCAGGTTTCCGCTGAAGTGCATATGTATAGAAGTTACCGGTCTGTGTCCTTTGTGTTTTACCACATCATGGAAGATGTTTCGGAGGCCCGGTTCATGTTTCAGTCTGAGGAATTGCACTGGAATAATATTGGTAGGTGTTTGTTCTATTGTTTTCTGACCGTCAACTCTTGGCCAGAGTTTAGTTTGGCAGGGTGGGTAAAGGAAGTTGGAGTATAGTCTTCAGAGCCCATGAAAAAAGAAGAGAAAATCATATTATTTTTGTTTATGCTTAACTATTTTAAACTTTTGTCAAATAGAATGAAGCAATATGCATTGTTTATGCATATTGCTTCTGCATATTGCAATATGCATTGTTTATGCATATTGCTTCTACTTGCAAAATTGTTTTCCACATATTTAAAGTCTATGGTTTTCCCTAAGGGCCCCAAGGGTGAACTCAAAACCATTTTTTATTTTCATATAGTAGCAACATAACCTAAAAACCACTATTACTGATTTTGATAATGTAGTATAATGCATGGCTCATTTATAGCAATTTTGAATATTATATAATGTAATTTATAATTAATTTCTTGCACTAAAAACTTATTTTGTGATACAATAATATTACAGTTTGTCTAAGCACCTGTAAATAAATAAATGTTAATACTTATCTTATCCACCACTATGCAGATAATGCAGCAATTTTTATTGTTTGATAAGAAATTTATTGATTAGAACAACCACACAATAAATTATTGCCATCCCTAATCACTACATAGTATCAAGCAGGCGCTTTTCTCATCTGTGTGTATGCATGTTTGCTTAAATCTTTAAAACTACACAACAGATTTTGATGCAGGTTTTTTTAATAGATAGAGTGATTTTATGTATAATACTTGTTGGGAAAACATCTTTTTCCCATGGGAAAATGATTTGCAGAAGGTGCAGCTGCTGGGTTGCTACAAGCACTTCAGACAAGTGAGGACGCCGCCACTGTCGTGGTATATTACAGCCGTTGGTGGTCTGGCTTTTAACTCTAACTTTAGAGTCGAGTTCGTCTTCATTCCAGGCTTTTTCAGCTGTTTATTTCCGTGTTAGAGAATCAATTCTGTATTATTTCGTGGGCTTTTCAGTACATTTCTGTAGCGCAAAAGCTGTCCGCCGTGCATGCGCGTGCCTTCTTGAACCCGCAATATTTTAATAAAGACATGTAGTAAGACTGTGTAGCTTCCGAGACTGAATTAGCTCCAAGAAATAAAGGGGTGTAGGTGGGATCATCCCACATTGGAGGGAATGACATCATTTCAATCAATATTTTATTGAATGACTAGTGCTCCACCCAGCGGTTGCATTGCACTTTACGTACATACATTATCACGCCTATATACCTTCTGGGGTAGGCAGAGCGTAAACGGCCATAAAAACGGTCATTTCCGCCACGTCTGACATAACTTGAGCGTAATTTCAGAAGACAGTGTAATCTGTGTATCACCGTTGTGACAGGTTGTCAGCCTGTCGCCTAAGTTTGCAATACACACATACTCATACACAAGTCACGCCTGTATCCCTGGCGGGGTAGGTATAGCGTTAACGACTGTAAAATTGCGGTCGTTACCGCCACGTCTGACAAATATTTGAGGGTCCTTTCAGATAAGTCGTGTATCACTATAGTGACGGGTTGTCAGCCTGTAGCCTAAAATTGCAATACACATGAAACCCACGAGTCCCTTAGTCGGCTCCTACGATAGCCACGGGAAAGAAATGGGGTGAATGCTATTCTAGCCGGCATAACACGGCACTGATTGATGATTGTAAAATATCACACATTTTCTTCCAGGGTCCTGCGAACCTCAGGAAGTGGTAGTGAATATAAAGAGAGCCTCCTACCCTGCCGTCAACCCGGACAACTACGATTTCCCTAAAGACTTCATATCCTCGACATCCAGAGAGCAAACGCATACATTAGACATCCTTTCCAATGGGCTAAGCAGGGTTTATACCATCAAGAACCCCAGGCCAGGAAATTGGTATGGGATAGTGTATATCAAGTGGGAAGATCCTAGGACGCAAAAAGTCGGACAGGAAGGTAAATATTTACTTTAAAGTATGTATGACCGTTTTCTTTAATTGTGTGCTTCTTCTTCTTAGCGAATCGATTCTGGCGCTCAAATATATTTGGACCAATACTCGGCTACACGCACAGCGTTGTCCGTTGCTTTGTAGAGGTCCTCGCGTGTGCAGGTAGTTGGGCACGCGGGGCTTTAGTGTGCTAAGATTGTGTGTTTTGGGAAGTGGGAAGATCCTAGGACGCAAAAAGTCGGACAGGAAGGTAAACATTAAACTTAAAAGTATGACCGTTCAAATAGGCCGTATCTGACAGCTTTTAAACCTATACTTAGGGTGGCTGCACTAAGCTGAGCTGAGCGGGGCATGAATTGACCAATGAGGGTGCGACTCCACTGAAGCGGGGCGGGAATTCGGGGATTTTGAGGCTCATGATTGGTCAATTCATGCCGCGCTTAGCTTGCCCCGCTTCAATGGAGACGCACCCTAAAGGACATGTCAACAAAGAAAAATAGACCTTACGTCATTAACATGATTTTGACAGATGTCGAAAACATAGTAAACAAAACAAACGTATACGTTTATGCCACGACAGTCTACTGCTGGATATAGGCCTCCTTCTATCGGGGAGAATTGCCATACTCACTACACATGGCAGTTGGATTGGCGAGCGCAGTGGAAGATGTTGCATTCACAGCGAACTCTGCTGGCCCATTTCCTGGATAAATAAATGGATAAATCGCTTTTTCGATTTTTAGAATTAGGGTGATGCTATTTAGTAGGTAAATATAGTTTTTATCAAATCATTTCCCGATATATTTTTCGTCGAACCATTTCCAGCACTCGAAAATTAAAGATTTATGGATCAAATCCAAAGGTTAAAACTATCATAAATAAACAAGAATCAAAACCGATTCCCGAATTTTCCGACCTTCACTTGCAATATTGCAAATGGCGGAAATCGAACCCTGAAGATCTATAAATAGACTTAAAACAATGTAAAGAATGCAGACGTTAAACATACAGATTTACCTAAACGCAGCATCTAAATATACAAACATACATACATACATATCACTTATTCAATCGGAAGGGTGACAGTTACGCTGGTCGTTACACTATGTAACCGCATGAAGTATAAGTACTAGGTAATTGTTATCAAGGGCTTGATAAGGCGTGGCCTGGAGAGGCGTGGCGCTGTTTGTCGAAGGCCTGTGTCCATAGAGACATTCCGGCCATATCGCTACAATAAATGAAGAATGATGTATCCTAGCCGATTTTCGGCCACAGCGACTGCATCAAGGACGGGAACTCTGCTGGTTTGCCCGCTCGTGTGCCCTCATGTGACTGCAGTAGCCAACAATTAGCAACAATACTGTATATAAAGTTACTGTAGGTGCGTCTCGCGAATAAGTCTTGCCTCAGACACTGTCAGTCACAGACGTGTAAGGCACGCAGATACGCAACACATTAACGTTGTCCCTTTAATGCAGAATAGTGCTGCTAATGGTAAATTACAGTCATTTGACCCGGTAGGCCGCGTGATGCCGGCTTAGAATAGCATCACCCCGCAACCTTCCCGCGGGTGTCGTAAGAGGCGACTAAGGGACTCGAGAGTATTAGTGTATTACAATTTTTAAGCGACAGGCTGACAACCTGTCACTATAGTGATACACACGTTTTCTGAGACTACCTTGGAAAACAATCACCAAAAATGTCAGACGGCGATAGCAGCCTTATTCTTACGGCCGTTAACGCTCTGCCTACCCCGCAAGGGATAAAGGTGTGATATATGTATGTATATATGTTGTCAAAAGCAAGACGCCAGTATAAGTTTACTCGAAAATTATGCAGCTAGTGCAATAGGGTTGTGGACCGGCGACAGAGCTGCTTTTCGTAACGATCTAATACGGTATCTCGTATGAAAATAGGTTGCTCATACATTGCTATTTATGATGGCTTCAAAACAGTTACTTTTATGTAATTGTTCTGATTGTTAATTCAAACTTGAATATTTTGAAAAATGACGAGTGAAGTCCGTAGTGTTTTAGGGCAAATTTTTTAAGCGTACAACTTTTATATTTTAATAATGTATGACCCAGTCTACAAGCGAATTGTTCTGGCGGGGAAACTGGTTGAAGATACGTATTCATACGCACTTTGCTAATCGTATTCCCGTGGGAATAAGAAGTTTTCCCGTCATGCATTATACATTTCTTCCCTTTCATCATTTTATTGTATCAAAAACCCGCATCAAAATCCGTTGTAACAAGCAATTTTAAATTTAACGAAAACAATGTTGTTAAATTAACATTAACATTGCAAAAAGCAACCGTTTTGATATAGTATGTAGTGTTACATACATACATAAATACATATATCACACCTTTATTCCTTGCGGGGTAGGCAGAGCGTTACCGGCTGTAAGAATACGGTCGCTATCGCCACGTCTGACAATTTCGAGGATTGTTTTCCAAGTTAGTTTCAGAAAACATGTGTATCACTATAGTGACAGGTTGTCAGCTTGTCGTCTAAACATTGTAATACACCAATACTCTCGGGTCCCTTAGTCGCCTCTTACGACACCTACGGGAAGGATGTGGGATAATGCTATTCTAAGCCGGCATCACACGGCAAAGTGTAGTGTTAGGTTAGCTGTAGATAGATCTAGCATGGACCCGTTAGCGGTAGAATAGACGCTAATGTGGCAGGAAGTTGGCACTGACAGTGACGACAGTCGCATCGCACATCGCACATTAAGAGCGATCGAGGCCGAGGTAGTGTTCAGTTGTTAACCGATTGCCAGAACGTATCTTCCTACTTGTATGAGGTGTCAACAATTGCAAATATTTTAAGAGTATTTCACCCCTTGAAATATTTGCAATTGCCCATGAAATTGAACTATTTCTTTCAGACATAGGTCGAAATATGAAAAAAATTTGGACCTCCCATACAAAATTAAATTTAAATTAAGTACTAAGACCAAGCAATTTGTAAAGGATGTCCATAAACTTTTTTCATATTTCGATCTATGTTTTTTGGGAGCTGACCCCTTAAAATATTTGCAGCTAATGTCAATTTATTAATCTAACAAAAACAATTTCACATGTCAAAATTACATAAAATGTCACTTAAAACTACTTAACCTAAATTACCTACCTATTCACGAGCCCGCTCCTCCTCGATTCGGGTGCAAAGGTCCCCATAACGCTAGCTGCGTTGCCGCGCTGAATCGCTATGGCCAACCTTTGCACCAGAAACGCCCCAGAGCGGGGGTCACCTCCTCAGCTAATATTTTTTTGCAGCTAATATTTATACACATTATATGTATTTTTCGACCTGTGAAACGCGACTAACTGCCATGCGATTTCGGCTTAGGATAGCATCACCCCATTTCTTTCGCGTGGGTGCCGTAATCGATAGTCAATCCGCTTGCCAAGCGTTGCGAGTAAGACAATACTACGCTACTACTATTATTTAGTCTGTGGCAATACCCCCAATAAGGAGAGTCACATGTACAGTCGGTCAACGTAAACTCATGACAAATTCAGTTTTTAAGTTTTCGATTTTCTTGTGATCCGGATGAAAATGTTCATGCACGTTCAATAAATATTGCTTGCTGCAATTAGAAAAGTAATCATACATTCGTACGTACACATATCACGCCTCTATCCCTTGGTGGGTAGGCAGAACGTTAACGTAATAATTATTGCTGAAAAACGCAACAGTCTCAAATAAATCGCAACCTAAAATTTTGGATTGTTCATGTCATGTCATTAGTGACGCGGAGAGACTGTATATGTATAACAATGGACTGTTGTACTGTTGATGTTATTTCAAAGAATAGTATATCGTATAATGAGAAGAATGATAACCTATCCATGATTATGCAATCACTGTGGCCCACCATATCAGTTTTTCCTGGAACTTTTTGTTTAGGTACATTTACACAAATAATATACTGACTTTCCAAAAGGGAACCGCCTTCAAATAACATTTTTACTTTTGTCGTTTAATATGTATAAAAACCTTAATACTTTGCTGAAAGCCGCATCCAAATCGGTTCAGCCCGTTCAGACCAACGCGAGATTAACATACAAACACAAATACCTACATACAGGTCAAACTGAGAACCAATTATTTTTTTTAAATCGGTTCAAAATGGTCCTTTTGCCGCCGAGACCGGTCGTTGACTCCGTCTAACCCATGGAAAAGCCGGACGTGGGCCTTTATCCAATCACTGCAAGTGTGACAATCACGACGGCACCGTTTTCAGGTTGTCGCTATGTGGATTGTTACATTTATGACCAACGTAGGTTTAAGTTCTTTTTAATTTTTGAATACCAACACATACATACACAAATCACGCCTATATCTCTTCCGGTGTAGGCAGAGCGTTAACAATCGTAAAATTACATTCGTTATCGCCACGTCTGACAATAATTGAGGGCCCTTTCAGATAATTCATGTATCACTGTAGTAACAGGTTGCCAGTCTGTCGCCTAAAATTGAAATATACATGGAACCCTCGAGTCCAGTTGCCTTTTTCAACACCCGCGGGAAGAAATGGGGTGATGCTATTCTAAGCCGGCATCACACGGCAAAGTGCCCCTTAGCCCCTATTCCTTTTACAAAAGCTATAAGACTGAGGTGACTCACACATCATCATTTGCCTCATACGTCTGTGACAGACGACATAATCAGTGTCTGAAGCAAGACTATATGCATGACGAATCTGAAGTTTTCTCTCCACAGAGACTGCGTTGCCTGGGACGGACAACCCTGTTTTTCTATATCGGTTGATATATAAAAACAACACCTAACGATTAATTACTTACTAGTGTGTTTATGTTTGAAATAGATTTTTTATATCATTAGTTAGGTTGGGCGTGTCCTTATAAGTACCTACTATCTATAGTTGAACTAGAAATATCTATATGCATGGACATTGTCTACCAGCTATGTCTTTTCAAGGGTGTCTAGAGGGTATTTTCAAGGTTGCGAGTCGCGTATTATTTCTCACTATTAAGTGATAATGGTGTCACCTAATGGCGCGTTTATTCATATAATAGTTTCCTTTTCACTATTTTTCAATTTACGGTAAAGCCAAAGTTACCGTTTTTGCTAATTCCTTCCTACCTAGATGTGTACATTTTCTAAAGATGTTCAGTTTCATGGGTTGTGTGGCTTTCTTATGGCGTGTCAAGTGAAGCGCTGGACGCCCTCCGGCCCCAGTGCCCCATGCAGCAAAACTACAAGCTACAAGTCTACAGATGAAATTCGATCTACAATGCGTAGCGGATGGGACATTATAAAACAGGATTTTTGACCCGCTAAGCAATGTACATCGAATTTTACCTGTAGAATTGTAGCATGTAGTTACGAAAAACAGGGCATTGATTGACCGATGACCTATTAGAAGGCGGCAGGTATTAACTGGATAGCGAAAGCCGTAGATCGTGTCCGATGATTATGCGTACTTTAGGGGAGACATATGTCCAGCTGTGGACAACTATAGGCCAACATAATTTTATTTACATAGTTCAGAGTGAAGAGGTAAAGGTGCTCGTTACCAAAGTTATTAGAAACATTTGTATGATTTACTTCGTTCCAGTTTTAGTTTCCTTAGAGTTATTCTTATCATTTTATCAGTTAAAGTCATGTTGTAATGATATTATCATCAGTAGGTAAGTATCGGAGTGCTTTTGATTAGGTTCTTGATAATGGGCAGGAAAATTAAAAGCGTATTGCTAATGGCAGCACGCGCGACTGTGCCTAACCGTATTAATAAGAAGTAAATAAACTTTGAAATTTACACTTTTTCGACCAACTAGGCAAAAGGCACAGCAATATGATACTAAAATACGTTTATTATTATTATCAACTTAATGTTACAAAGTCAATCCAAACGTAACAAGTGGAAAAAATCTCGCCACCACCGATGGGATTTGATGTCTATTGACTTGCCGGGTCAAACGTGTTAACCGCTACACCACGGTTGGCTCTGATCCTAGCGTAGAAATTCCACTCCTCTTACTTCGTTCATATGTTTTTGTCACTTGACTTCTTACGTTTAAAATACGTTTCTTTTCCTTTTCAGGTTTAGTGCCCCAATGCGACACAGTATTCTACACGGACCTGCAAGTGAAAATAAAGGAACACATACAAGTCTTTGACTGCTATTCTGGACTTGTCGTGGACTATAACGACATACCTGCTGTCTTCAAATGCGTAGCCCTATCCACTATAGAACCAATCAGCTTAAATATTACCGTCACAAACACTAATGTCACAAACAGTGAGAGTATTCTAGTAAGAATACAAGCGCAGTCGCTGCCGAGCGATGAAGATTATCTAGTCAGATGTGTATTCGATCCTAGCTCCAGTAAAACAAATACGATAACTTTCAGTACATATCCTAAATCGTGGCACTACATACAACTAGAACGTAAACCAATAGACCATAATAGTTCGCAATACGCTGACTGTGAATCTTACTTCTACAGAACAGACTTAGAAGATACGGAAAATAACCACACGCTTCTGACTTTTATGAGGGACGACAAAGCCAGATTTTTCACCTTCGAATATGGACTGCCCACGACGGATATGCAAGACGTAACCAGCTTAATAAACATCACCTCCAGCGAAATAAAAACAGTGAGATTCAAAGTAAACGAACTCATTGATATCGGAGGAAATCTGGCTATAGAAATCAGCTTGCTCATGAGCCTGAAGTATTATATGGGATTCAAAAGAGAGCTGAAAAAAAGGGCTTTACTAGCTTTCACAGACGAAAACCAATTCTTCAAAGTCGTAATCTGTATGGACATTGGCCACGCAAGTATTCCTTTAGAATCGGGTCATTGTAAGTTCAATGATCAAGTCAAACCTGCGCTATCCGTTCTAAACAGTACGGATTCAGAGTCAATTTACAAGAAGCTTATAATACCGTACCCTGAGAGCGGTACTTGGTATTTGACGTTCCGCCTGTTTTGCGACAAAGTCGTCTGTCCTTGTCCCACGTCGCACAATGGTACGAAGTACTATATAGATGCTGTAGGGTCAGAAAGTGAGGGGGAGAATATATCTGGGGAGCTGACGAATGTGACTCGGGAGGGGGAGAAGGACTGCAATGCTACGGTGGTGCTGTCGGTGTCGTCCACGTCGTGCGTGAGCGGGCGGTGCAGCAACCACGGCGTGTGTATGCTGAACACTTACAGCGGCATGGTGATGTCCTTCTGCCAGTGTAAATCTGGATACGGAGGTAATTGACAAATTCTAACTTAGCTTATGTCATACGTCTGCCAAAATCGTACAATTCGGAGTGTAAGAGGCATCCTTCTGAATACTAAAGTCAAGACACGACAAAAATTCAGTATTAACTGCCTCGTCTAATAAAATTGTCATTCTTCTTCTTATCGTGTCGATGGCAAATTTAGATTTTATGTGCCCAAAATTCAGCCACCCGGACAGCATTTTCTGTGGCCTTCATGAGGTCATCAAGCGTACAGGTATTGGGGCACGCAGGACAGGAGATGTTCCATGGTCTGTGGAGTTACACCGCATTCGCATATGTTACTGGAGCTATCGATGTAGCCCCACCGAGTCAGATTGTCTTTGCAGCGGCCGACCTGGGTCCGCAATCTGTTTAAAGATTTCCAAGTCGACCATGTCAAGTCATGACCGGGGGGCAGGTTTTCAGATGCTTCAACGAATGAAGTGGGAACCCTCTCCTTCCAAAGTCCAACTCTGACCTGGCGCGGATCACCGGTGACGGGGAGCACATTATTGAGGAAACTCCGCCGACTTACGAGCCTAGACGGTATAGAAGAGCTCCCATACATTGGGTGTTGGGGGTCTTGCTCTTTTTTACTCATCTCTACGGAGCTTGCCACTGTCTTTGTCTTTACTATAAAAGAAAAGTAAAAAGACGTTTCCTAAAAAATAATTTTAGGGAAAATTTGTAAAATTTTACGACCTGAATTCGACCTATCGGTATTCTAAAGCCTTTACTTTACACCCTGAATGAATAACAACACTTTGAAATAATAGGCATGACGACTGGCAAGTCAAATGAGTATGTTTGTACAATAGTTTTAAATGTACAACTTTTATATTTTCTTACTGACGCAGTCATCTCGCGAATTATAAATAGCCATAATGTTGGCTACCGACATGACACATCGTATGGTCTTCATAGATTCGCTGAGTTTTTTCAATTTCTCTTAATTTTATTGAAACAATTTAATTGTTAAGAATATTGTGTTCAAGGTAACACAAAACCTTCCTAATCGCAATTTATATCAGGTCGATGCTACACGCCTCCTTCCAAGTTAACAGAGAATGTTGTGCCAAATCGTCTCAATATGCAAGAAGCCCGCAAAGGATAGAGGCGTGATATATGAATGAATGAAAATAATTACGTATTCCAGTACTTAAAATCAACACACATACATATCATGCCTTGATCCCTTGCAGGGTAGGCAGAGCGTTAAGGGCCGCAAAACGGTTTCTATAAAATCAACAATAGTTGAATATTCTTTATTAACTTGGAAGTAACTCGTTGCATTTCGATTCTTGACTTCTTGACCTTGATTTACTCGTAACTCGTATCTTGAAATATGTAGGGTTATATTAAATTAAGTGCAAATACTTCAAGGGTGTGTCTCATACATATGGAACATTTTTTTTTTAAATATGAAAAAGAATGTTAACCACCCCTACAAAATGTAACCAGCCGACTCACTTTGTTTGGGAGGTCAATTTTTTTTCATATTTTGTAATAATAAATTCGAAAGCTGTTCAATTTTATGAGAAGAACACATCCTGAAACTTATTGATACTATTTGTACTTAATTAAATGTAAATTTATACACTATTCAGCGTCTAAATAATCTTATGATCATGCACTGAATTAATTGTAAACAGAGATATGTGAAATGTGTTTTTATCCGTTCCAGGCTGGGACTGCTCTGATGACTCGAGAATGGACAGCCGGGCTTACATGCTCCTTTCCACCCTGCTTCTGACATTGAGTAACTTACTCTTCTTCATTTTAATTTACGTCGCCATCATACGACGGTACTACACGGAATCCATCATGTTTGCATTCACTATGGTGTTTTCTACGTTCTACCACGCGTGCGACGCGCCTCCCGAGGTACAATATTGTATTGTCAAAGGCAATATACTGCAATTCGGCGACTTTTACTGCGGTATCATGTGCTTCTGGGTCACACTGTTAGCTATGAGCATTATTACTGACAAGATAAGGTCGACGTTACAACTCATTGGTGCCATCGTAATAGCGTTGTTGACGACTTGGAATATGCATTCCATAGTTTCTTTCATGGTGCCTGTTGTTATTGGTGTATTTGTGTTATTACTGTCGTGGTTTTGGGATTTTAAGAAGAAGCGTGCTTTGAGTTATCCAAAGATGTATTATACGAGACACGCTCCGGTCGGGATGGTTTTGGTTAGCGCTGGACTGATTTGTTACGCGTTTTTGCAAACTGAACAGAACTATAGGATAGTGCATTCCGCTTGGCACGGTGTCATAGCTATTAGTGTAGTCTTTTTGCTGCCCGATGTGAACCGCGAAGTGGACGTTAACCCGTTCCTACCCAGCCCTGATTTTTTTAAGTTGCCATTGGGCAGAATATTGGGTAGAACAGAATCCCCTGTGTTGCCGCATATTGATAACCATAGTCGGGTAGATTAAACTATAAAATACTCAATTGAGATTAAAGAACTCTGCCCCATGTTGCATACGTAAAGCCAATACTCAAGCTATAATTCACTAGGAGACGGGTTTTGGTGTAATATCATGTGATCTCGCTGAACCTAACCTAACCTAACCAAACGTGATTTTACCAAACATTCTATTTAGTATGATACGATACGTTGTATGATAAGTACCTCTGTTAGGGAATAAGTTTAAAATGTTTATGTCTATTAGTTGTTATAAATGCTAGTCGTCTTTTGATGAAGAAACACACAAAAAGAAGTACATCTGTATGTTGTTTATTGTCTCATGTTACTTTTTATTTAAATAGTAATTTAGTAAGTGTTAGGATGGCACATGTAAATATATACAGATTTAAATGAAATTATATCCCATAAAAATTATCCTAATATATAGTATTTAATACCTTTGAATTTATAATTTGTACCTTAATACTTTGATTAAGTATAATTTTAAAATCGTTTTACACGGGCGGTTCTGACGTCAGGTTGGTATATTTTTATATCATAGTAATCGCTATAGTTAGCATTCTTAAACCTTTTTTATGATCAAAATATTAAGGTACAAATTACGTAAAATTTTTGGGATATATTTTATTTTTATTTGTATACCTACATGTGTCATACTGACGCTCACCGTTATTTATAAAATAATTTGAAGTAGGTACATACTCAAAGAAAATTTTTGTTAGGTTTAGTTAGGTACTATTAAATTAAATATCAGTGTAAAATTTGCCCTAACCATGAAAATCTTTAGGACAATACAAACTTGTGCTGTGAAATAGGGAAAATAATTATGTAAATTTTCTACAATCTGAACACAGGGTGTAAGGATCAGCCGTCAGCTGACTTGTATTGAAAAAATAATAATCCTGAAATATATTTCTAGCGGAAATATGTTGAGTTTCGTCATCTGAATGCACCATATCAGTATTCAGAGGGCTGTTCCTTACACCTTGCCTATATTTTCGGATATCATAAATATTTAGATTTAAATGAGAATTTACATAGAAAAGCCTTACGCCCAATGGTGGGCAAGTTAGGGGTAGCTAAAAAAGATACTCAACTTCATAATATTTTTTTCATTTTATTAATGTGTTCCTTCTTTAAGTTACATTTAGTTAGGTGCTATTTTTTTTAATTACCTATTTGCAATTAAATTGAAACAAGTTGTAAAATAACTGATAATATTTTTTTAGGTACAGAAATAGTATTTTAAGTATTTCAAGTATGGCTGTTCGAACAGGCCGTATTTGACAGCTGTCAAACCCATACATTGATTGGTGCCATTGTTGCAAAAGCACTGAATTATCTTTGTTTTATTAGGTCATTTACAATATTTTTACTGCAGGTTAATATTGTTTAAATAATGTGAAGAGATATTATGCACTTTAGTAGGTCAAAATAATGCCTCAAAAGTATCAAAAAGAGTGTCCGGATATCCGACGAATAATTATTATGTACAGTAATGTTAAAAAGTCCATTATAGAGGGCCAACTCAAATGGTTCAAAACAACTTTTTTATCCCTGTATATATAACGGTATACATTAATGTTTTTTAGTTTTATAAATAGAGTTTCACTAGCTGCATATACAACAAAGAAATAATTAATTTAAATAATGTAGTATAGGAGATATATTGAACCATTTGAGGTGGAGTGGCCCTCTATATGCACTTTTTAATGTGACCCATCTATCCGGGATAAAGGAGTCACCGTTACTATACCTACTGGATGTAACATTTAAGAGCTTGGCGTAAGATTTTGTGTTCCGCCCATGTGTTCTTCTGCTAACCGTGTGCTGTTGTTGATAAAAGGTATACATCGTGTTTCAGGGGCATAATCCTTTCACTTCATTGGTATGATGCCCTGAACAATGTGTTCAATTTAATGCATTTCCTCCAAAACAGAGTGTATAAGGGTTGCTTGCACCTGCTGTATCTACAATCGTCTGCCAACTGGCTTGTTCTGTATCTACATACCAAACATAATAAAATAGATACGGTTTAGGAAATATAATTGAGCATTGAGCCGATTCGACTATGAAATGTCAAGGCGAATCGTCTCAAATTATATTTCTTAAGCTATAACTACCACCTATTGACCAAATATTAATAATCAAAATATCTAGATTTGCTTATTCAGATTTGTTTGATGTTTCATCTAGTCTTGTAGATTATAAAACTACAAATCAATGTAAATATTAATATGCTGTATTGTGTAAGAAAATTCTATTTCCCGTATGTCTATAATATTGTCTATCATACCTACTCTAATGGTGCCTTATATTGATGTCCATTTTGTGTATAAAAGAGATCACAATATTATATTTATAACTAAGATAGATGCTTACATCTAAATTGACAAATATCTGTGCCATACATTTTTATTGTTACCCGGTACCCGGGTCACTTGCGATAGTCTTTATGGTAATGTAAACGAAATTACCATACCAACAAAATACCATAAAATTACCATTACCATTAATTGACCATAAAAATGTGTGAAACAATCGCGAGAGCTTAAAAGTTTAACTGTGCCATTACTTTAATATTTAGGCACTTGATTTAGGATGAATGGCCATTTTTATTTTTATTTGTCCATAAATAATAGTTATTTTTGACCATTGTCATAGTTTTTTTTCTTGCGGAAGATCAATTATCATTTTTATCAGAGTATTTTTTTGTTTGTAAGTAGTTGCTTGCTATATGTAAAATTGTTCCTACACATGAGAAATACCAATAGCATAATTGGTAGATTTCATAATACAGATATAAATAGGGAGAGAAAATGAATATTAATGCACAATATATGATGGTTTCTCCCACAGACCAAAGAAGTCAGGGATGACATCACAAGGTCACAATGACTTCTTTGATCTGTGGTCTGTGATTAACAAAGTGATCAAAATAAAATTATAAATTTATACATTGGTTTCTTTAGTACACTTGCGTGTCCTTCATTAGCAAGACTGACTATGCCTCTTTTTTCTAATCCCACTAACAAAAGGCAGAAACAACATCCAATCTTATGCATGTTCCATTCCACCTTCAGTTGAAGAGCGAGCGGAAAGTTATGCTGTTCCCGCATCGGCTTATATAGCCACGAAGTCTTGCCTCAGACACTGATTAAATTGTCTGGCACAGACATGGGGCCAATTATGATGGCATTTATACCAATAAAACTACAGACTTTAGTCATGTACCTATAATTTACTTAGTTACTATGCAATGGACAATTAAATAGTATAAATATTACAATAGGTAGAAACTGGCATTCCATTTTGTGACAAACTTTATTTTGTCTTATTTTTAGAACTTAAAATAATCTTATTCCTCCGATACCCATCATCATTTGCCGCTGTAATTCTTCAGCTTTGAGATCTCCGTCTATACTTTCACAATTTTTATTAAAGACGCTATAAGCAGATGCCTCTCCTGGTTTCTTCTTTCTCACACTTGTGTTCAAACAAATTCCTATGAGGATTGAAATAGCAAAGTATACAGCCCCAAAACCTTGCATTATGAAAAATGCCCACCCTGTAGCCCATATTATGGTATAAATTGTCCATTTTGTTATGAAGTATTTCCAAGATTCGGGATTTTTAATTTCTTCTTCGATGGATTCCAGTTCGCTGATCTCTGAAGCGGCCTCAATGGGGTCCTCATATGCTGGAGGTCTTTCTCTAGCTACTGGCTCTTCCTCTTCCATCTGAAATGCAAGTTACAAGATCTTACTATGAACACCTAGAATAATACTGGTTTCTTATGGAATAAGGAATTTTTGCCTGCCTGCAGTTACCTAAGTGTGAACAAGAAGTATCATTCCAAACTTCAACAAATACCGCAGCAATCAATAATTTGTTTGTACATAAGTTTTCATTGAACAAGTTTCTTGCTTGCTTCAATATGGATCAACAACATTGCCTAGAATAGTAGTAGGTAGGTAGGTATGTATGCTGTGTTACTTACAAGTAGAACTTCTTCCTCTTTCTTTTCCATCTCGGTCAAAAACTTAGGAGTGAGGAATTTGATGACTTTCTGTTTGGTATTCTCTAGTTTCGCTTTAGTGTTGTCAATGAGTTCCTTGCGGCGACGTAGAGCGCGGTATTCGCGCAGTTTCTGCTCCATTCGTATCAGATTTAAACTGTGTTATCGCCGTGAAGTAGGTAAATTGTTACTCGTTCTATAAAAATCTGTTATCACTATTTTACAGTAAAAATTAATAATTAGCTGAAACGCAGTGTGTCTAATTAATTAGATTTTCAGTAGGAATAAACCGCACGAATATCGTCGGTTATATTTATGTGATACCCGATAGTCTAACGTCTGCGTCTGTGAAATATCACATAACAGCCTAATTACCTTTTAAAATACAAAAATGAAAAAGGACGAAAATACAACAAAACAAAACATTTCGTCATCAGCTGATGAGCTGTCACTACTGTCCCGTCCTTGTGAAAAGTAGGTTTGTTTTCTTTGAAACATACTAGGTAAAGAAGCTAATAAGATACTAGTTTAGCTGGAAAAAGTAACGTAACAGTTATTTTGAAAATGGCAACACCAAGAATGGCGCGAAAACGGATCGATAATTTCCTTCCGGAAAACCTTGGATCACTATTATTGAAAATGTTTCAGCGTGAAGAAAATTAGAAAATACGTAACAAATGGACCATCAATCAGAAATGGGAGCTTACGGGGAAAATCCGAATGTTCAAAACAGTGGAAATTACATTACAATCATACCAGTGGATTATTCTCGAAGAGGATATCCAATGCAGGCTGAATATCAATACAAGTGAGAGAGATTGTTTATTTTCTTCTACTTCAAATTTGTTATATATATTAGGTATATTTGTTCTCTTTTTAATTGAACCTGCTGGTTCCTATCTAACTACCTATTTTATTTTTCACGACGAGAAGATCTAGAGAGCTTTTTATTTCCGAACCTGTGTTTAAAGCTGAAAAACGACTTTCCAGCGAATACAGGTCCCGCGAAGAATACTACAGCGTGCAAAGCCAGAAGCTCCAAGCCGAAGTGAACGCTCACCTCTACTCCGTATCGCAGAGGCTCCCACACCTGTCATACAGCCCTATAGGCCGCCATAGCGACTGGGACAAACATGACCCTCATAAACCCTTGCCTGAGTCTAAGGAAAGCAACAGTTCAGACTCGCTGGAAAAGAGCGTTATGGGTAAGCGTACCTAGGAATTTTGGTAGGTAGCCGATCTTCTGAGTCGTCCTATTCATTGCTTAAGGTCATGTCCACAAAGTTTCTCAAGCACGTTCGAAGAAGGTATAGCCGATAAAAAACCTATTATAGGCTTTCCAGATTTTAGAGATTGTTACAAGTTAATGCATTCTGACGAGAACCTATATCAGATACGAATAATGAATAACCTAGCTAGATTAACTGTAAGGCCTCAGTCTCGGGTTTTGCGGGCAGCGAGGCCGCAGCAAGACTGAAAAATCCTTGTGGCCCACTAGTGGAGATTGCCATAGTGGTGGAGCCATGAGTCCGGAAGGGATCTTTTGCATATATTTAAATGGACGGTTTTGGGGCACAGCGGCGCGGGAGCACACTCCCTAGAAAAAAAGGCGAACGCGCCGTCGCCACTGCCGCCCCGCTGCCCACAGAACCCGACGCCGGGGCCTTATATTTGCGCACTGACTGTGAAATAATCCGTGCAATGTTACAGGGTCAAACCTTAGCAGTTGCTCCAACCAGACAGGATCCAGTAGTATTGCTGCAGGTTCCTTCAGCACCGCGGAGCCCATGACAAGCGGAGGCAGCTCCTCCAGCGCCATATCTCCACCTCTACCAGGTAATAATATCTAGGTACCCTGACGATACTGGCTGATAGCGTGGCCTATCTGATCATCTAGCTAGGTTTCCTATCTCCTCAATAAAACACTGAAGTATACTTTTTACATCGACTAATTGATTTCACTGTTTTTAGATATATAACTTTTCTTCATGTGAAGCGCGTTCGACGGCCAGAATTAGACGTATACTATAGTCTGTAAGGTTAGGTACTTATCTTTTTGTAAACAAACTTTGTATTAAACTGACAGCTCTGAAGTGTCATTTTCATACAAAGTTTGTTTACAAAAAGATAAGTACCTTACAGACTATAGCGACCTTTGAACTAGACTGATAGCGCGCGGCTCTTTTCTCCACATGTGGACTTGTATTCCAGAACAAATCTTGCGCAGGACCTGCGCCACCGTCTCGGCCTCCCTGGCTGACTCCACAGGAACAACGGATCGATACGTGCGGAGCCAAGTCGACTGCAAGGATCGACCGCACGATAGCTCATACGAGCCTGACGGAGACCCCGTTCCGGGTTTAAATGTGGAGCTGTCCTTCTCTACCGGTCTTGGGTCGGGTTAAACAATAGATGGGGGGTGCTATTTTACTCTGCCCTCACCAACGTCACTGTGGCTATCAAGGAATACTTATTTATTGCAGGTTCATCTGGAAGCACCGCATCGTCATCGTCGGTATCTTCCAACCCGGTGACGTGCGTGTACCTGATGTCGCGCGTCGCCATCATGGTCGAGATGAGCTCTGAGGAGGTGCCTTCATGTGTAACGGCATCTAGGTAATTTGACATGACGTATGGTGCACAAAAATCTGTTCCCATTTGTCCCCACAAAATCTGTACTATGGCATGGTAAAACGGGAACAATTTGTACATCAGATATGTTTGTTGTTTTGCTTTGGGTATAAATTTGTGAGGACAAATGGAAACATAGGCATAAGGCCCAACCTTCGCTATTATAGACCACATTTGGTATAGGTAATCCTATACACTTTTGCATTTCTGAAAGCTGTTTTCCTGAGGTTGTGCTGTTTTCTTTCAGGTTCCTTAACGCCGTGCTGGCTACCGAAGAGTTGGGTCTGACGCAGCCGGCCTCCAGGAGTCTCGCTGCTAATGTCTTCGCCTTGTGGATGTGCAGTCCTTTATTAGGTAACTGCAATAGTTCACTACTGGAAATGGGAGTGTTTGCCATGCTCACTACGCTTGGCAGGTGGATTGGAAATCGCAGTATTGTAGACAGTTACATGGAACGCTGCTGCTTCTTTCCTGGATTCATCTCTCAGTCGTCTTTATGACAACCATAATACCCATCTAAGTACTACGTTAAGTTATAAAAGTCCTCTGCTGAATATGGCCCTTCTTCTCCTTCTTCATCGAATCGATGATGGTAATCTGGTTTATAAGATCTTGGACCAATGCTTGGCCACGGGTTCGCCTCTTCTTCTAGCGAAAATGGCTCTGGACAATTAGGGCAACACATCAGTGGTTCATGGTTTGGGCATGAACTGTAATGAATGACCACATCATTAAATTCTGCTTTTGTTGGACGGACACGTCGTTTTAAAAGTGTATGGTCGTTCCAGAAATCCAGCTAAAGCCGCACCATTGTCCATGGCGCCTCTGGTCTGGCTGGCAGAAGCTGCTGCAGCGCTACGGGCACGCCTCCGACTCCAGGAAGAGCAAGGACCAGCCCGTGCTCAGGTTGCAGAGGAACGTCTTCTTCCCCAAACATTTGGAAGAAGGGATCAAGTAAGTTCTTCCCATACCTTCAACAGTGAGACGTATGTTGTTTTAACGTGAAACGTCTCATACGTCTGAATCGTCGCTTTTGAGACGGGCATCAATTGATTGTTTGGCAAGCATCAGTCGAAGCGTCGGTAGCTTACTGGCAGAGCAGTGCGCCGGTACCCTAAGTGTCGATCTTAGGATGACGCTTGAAATATTGAACATTTCTTAATATCTACGATTTGTATTATTATTTTTACATGAAACTATAGTACAGGATGTAAGAGACGGCGTAATTAAAACTTTGCACGCGTGACCAAACCATGAAACAGAACAACTTTTTTTGAGTGGATTTCTCAAGCGAAAATTTTTCGCGTCTCGGCTGAAAACGTGGTGATGCTTTGCAGATATGACTACGATTATTTTTCTTAAAATATAGGACACATGTATCAATATGAAGCCATATAAATAATGTTTGTACATTTATTAGTTTGTAAGAAATAATTCCATAAGTAGCGTATTCTCAATTACCATGACCTGTCCACAACCGCTTTGACAGTAAATAATCAACTCTCGGGAAAATCCTGTACAACTCATTCAAGAAAGAGGGTTCTGAATATGTTAAGCTTTAATTATCCTACGAGAAAATACTAAAATTTAATTTTTTAACCCAACATTTAATTAAATTTGCTACCAGTTAGTTCTGTCCAAGCGTAAACACCAATTTCCGAGGACATTTTGTTTTCGCGCTCCTACCTTCCATTGTCGAGTATATGCCAAATGTAAACTAGCGTTGCCGAACTATCGATAGTAAAACAATCGATAGTTTTCCTATCGAAACCCATATACAATCGATAGGCCAATCGATAGTATCGATACTATCGATACTATCGATACTATCGATTGTTCAGAATGAGGCAATACTATCGGTCAGCTTCGATAGTATCGAAGCTGACAATCGAAAAAACAATCGATAGTATCGAAGCTGACAATCGAAAAAACAATCGATAGTATCGATAGTATCGATAGTATCGATAGTTTTGGTCTATCGATAGTCGGCCGATGAGCGATAGTATCGTTCAGTCAGGTATGGATATTTTATTTTACATACATATAATTATCATGACTTTATCTCTTGTAGGGTAGACAGAGCGTTCACGGTCGTAAAATTACTCAGTAAAGCGACAGTAATCATTGCTGTCGCTTGCTATCGCCGCGTCTGAGGGCCGTTTCAGTAATTCGCGTATCACTAAAGTGACAGGTTGTCAGCCTGTCGCCTAAAATTGCAATACACATGAAACCCATGGGAAAGAAATAGGATGATGCTATTCTTAGCCGGCATCCCACGCCTAATGGGTTAATTATTGTATATGGATTATTTTAAAAGATTTTTAAAATTTTAATAATTAAAGTAAATTCATTTAGCCATAGTATTTAGCAATGAATGAATTAGTTATACAATTAGATACATAAAAATACACCTATAGTTTTAAAGGCATTTGCACACTAGATGCGTGCGCCTGCGTCTGCGTGCGTGCGGGAAAAAATAGTATGGATATGACAGGAGAATGAAATCGACGCATCACGTGATGTATCACAATAGATACCTACGCATCACCTGTCATGTCAAGTTGTAGCGACCTCTGGTGGCTACAACATGAAGCTCACTCAAGTAGTTCACATGCATACAAGACGCAACAGGAGTTCTCAACATATCGGAGAGATGGCGCCACGTGACAGAACAATGGGCCTGAAACGCGATATCGAAGTGTTCACCGCGCAACGCATATATACAACTTCTAATCCAATCCAGGTGGACCCGTCGGTCCCCAGGCCACAACACCCGGCCAGGCGGGTAGCTACCCTTTTCCCGACACCACCTGGATTCATCCTGTCACCCGCCATAAAGTAATAAAACAAAAATTGTACAAGAAAGGCTATTATGAAATATCTGATTATATGCAGGATAAATCTCCATGGGAGTAGTTTTAAATGTATAAAGTTGACTTTAAATGACGAAACAGGTAGAATTATCTACTGTATACATAATATATTTTATTTTATGTTTATTTCAGCATAGCCATTTTCGGCTATTAATTTTTTATTATTATTTTTTTAACTTAGCTAGGGTAGCTTAGGGCATGAGCAATTGTATTTAGAATATATATTTAGAATATTTATAATATATACTGAAACGGCCCTCAGACGTGGCGATAGCAAGCGACAGTAATGATTACTGTCGCTTTACTGAGTAATTTTACGACCGTGAACGCTCTGTCTACCCCACAAGAGATAAAGTCATGATAATTATATGTATGTAAAATAATCCATACCTGACTGAACGATACTATCGCTCATCGGCCGACTATCGATAGACCAAAACTATCGATACTATCGATACTATCGATTGTTTTTTCGATTTTCAGCTTCGATACTATCGATACTATCGATTGTTTTTTCGATTGTCAGCTTCGATACTATCGATAGTATCGATACTATCGAAGCTGACCGATAGTATTGCCTCATTCTGAACAATCGATAGTATCGATAGTATCGATAGTATCGATACTATCGATTAAAAATCGATAGTTCTTACTATCGAAAAACTATCGATAGACTATCGATTGTCTATCGATAGTCCACTATCGAGCGGCAACGCTAATGTAAACCCTCCCCCTGCAAGGATCAGTTGTGCACTTACGCGCTGTGAAAACGGTTGTGTGCCATCTTTTTACGTTTTCGCGAAAAAAATTAAAGTACGCGATTTCAGTTTACTCGGACAGAAATTTTGCAATCTCCATGGTCAGGTTTAGAATGTTTCCTCAAGTGATAAAAATATTTATTAGTATAATAATTATAGGCCTTTGGTACACTTATAGTATAATAGTAGAAAACTTTAGTGACCTTAATAGTTATTTATTTATTTTAGATTAATGCCTTATTTCCAGTTTCCGTGTGCAAATTTCCGTGGTTTCCGTGTTTGCTCGATGCCCACGGAAATTGCAAAGTTCCACAGAAATTGATCAATTCATATAAACATACTGACATTCCTTCACGTATCGCACTTTCATCCCTTGCGGGGCAGGCAAAACTGTAGGAAACGGTGGATACTGTCACGGCTGACAATTATTTGAGGTTGATTTCAGATAAATGTCTAATAATGTAAATGTGATTCAAATCAATAAAATTCGAATTCACATGGCTTATTAAGATAATCTTGGCCGTTAACGTCGGCTATGCTCCTTTGATGAGCGGCGGCGAGTCTGGACCCAGCTGGCAGCGCCGCAAGCAAACTGCGGCTATACTCCTGCCACGACTTTGCCTACCCACAGGTTAAGTCTGTGGCTGCCGCTGCTTGGCAAGCGAACATTGACCACGCTCGACTGATGAGTGACTTGGCCTGGCCTCCACTTACAGTGCTGCAAGCGAACGTTGGCCACGCTCGCCTGATGAGCGACTTGGCATGGGCTCCACTCGCAGCGCTGCATGCAAACATTGGCCAACCTCGCCTGATGGGCGACTTGGCCTGGCCCCTACTCGGAGCGCTGCAAGCAAACGCAAGACACGCTCCTCTACCTGCCAATTAAACCAAAGGCCAGGCACGTCATTTGTTTAGCTTTATATTTACGTAGTCGGTCCCAAAGTTCTGTCATATATGAAAATACTGATAAAATAAAAAGTACCAATCCGTTTTTAAAAATTTATATATCAATTAAAAATACAATTATCGAAGAATCAAAATAACATAAAACTATTCGAAATGACCTCCCTTGCTTTTAATAACGGCCATCAACCGCGGCGGCCAGTCGTCTATCGCAGCACGCACCATATCCATGTCGATTTCAGCGACTGCTTTAACTATGGCTGACTTCAGGCTCTCCAAATTTTTATGGGGCTTAGCACAGACCTTGTTTTCTAAGACCTGCCAAATTTTATAGTCCAGAGGATTAAGGTCCGGACTGGATGAAGGCCAATCTTCGTGTCTTATAAAGTCAATGTTTTGACGTTCGAACCAGGCTTGAGTGGTCTTGGCTTTGTGAGCGGGCGCAGAATCCTGCTGGAACACAAAGTGATGTCCTGAAAATAGTGTGTTGGGCAGGTCTTTGACGTACCGATCCAAAACCGTCTCTTGGTACACTTTTGCACTGGTTTTGACCCCCTTTTCGCAAAAATGAACCTCAGTTGGCCCATAGTAGGAGACTCCTAACCAGACCATGACTGAAGAGGGATGATGCCCATGTTGCACCCGCGGAACTTTGTTTCCTGCTCCTTCAGAGCTGGTAGCGTACACTCTATCGTTTTGTTTATTATACTTTTCTTCTATATCAAAAATTTTTTCGTTTGTAAAAAGTATATCGCGGTGCCGGTTTTTCGCGTACCGTTTTAACAACACCCGGGATATTTTGAGTCTAATTTCTTTTAAACGGGCATTAAGTAAGTGCCCACTCTTTTTTTTGTATGCTCGCAGCTTAAGGTCTTCGTTTAAAACCTTTTTGACTGTTTTTCTACTAACCTTCATCTGCAAAGCCATAAGTTTCTGTTTTCGGACAGGATTTCTTCGTATGCGCTCCTTGATCGCTTTGATCACTGCTGGTGTTCTTGCGGAGCGAGGCCGGCCAGTTCTTTTCTTGTCCTCAACACTAGAGACTTCAGTGTACCTACTTATAGTACGATACACAAACCTAAGCGTTATTTTCAATTTTTTGAGCAACTTGAAAATGGTACTCGGCGAGTGCCCACAGCGATGCAACGCCAAAACTGCTATTCGGTTTTCTTTCAAAGTCCACTCCATCGTGAAAAATCGCGCCAAATGATCATTTATTGTTTTAAAATAATTGTCAAACATTCAAAAACGGAATGCAATAAAACTTTTCCAAATTCGTGTTCTAAATTCAAAAATAATATGCCAGTGACAGAACTTTGGGACCGACTACGTAGGTCAGGTCTGTGATTATGGTAGCCACATACCTGTCCACTTAGCTGGTGACTGTAACTAGAGCTTGCTTGCAACGCTGCAAGCAGATGCTACCAAAAACCTAGCTGTTGGATAGGTAAGCTTGGCCAACGTTCGCTTGTAGAGATTAGATAAAAGGCGGCAATAGGTTTAACTGACAGAGGAACGCGTCCTTCGTTTACTTGCAGTGCTGCGAACAGGAGAGGCCACAAAACCTACTTCAAGCTGGTACTCTAGTTTAAATGGTCTGG
Organism: Keiferia lycopersicella; assembly: GCA_029255805.1. Taxonomy (NCBI): domain Eukaryota; kingdom Metazoa; phylum Arthropoda; class Insecta; order Lepidoptera; family Gelechiidae; genus Keiferia; species Keiferia lycopersicella. The sequence goes on from JARACZ010000024.1 coordinate 3,823,318, forward strand.
GATCGCCTTGATCAGGTCTGTGACCGCCTTGATCACAGCGCAGTGAAAACCTCGTAAAGCAGAAATTCACGATTTTTGTTTTATTTTCATTATGGGAAAAAAAACTCGTAACGCACATGCACCACAAACAAAGGCGTAGCTGCAATACTGGGAACGTCTTCTATTGATGAAAATGAGAACCTCGTTATTGATCAATGCGAACATTTTGTAGAGTAAAACCTCGTGTTTACTTAGCCATGTTTTACGTTCTATTGTGAAAACACGTCATTGCTTTTACAAGTATGTGTTTATTAGGATGATAATCTCGAATGTGCGGTTGCAAATTATTCATACCATTCGATTCGCAAACAGCTGCTTACGAGGTTTTCAACTATAGAGAAATACACAGAAATGTTGTTGCAAGTTTTTCATTTGATACTGCGATACCTTAAAAATTACTGTAAAATTACTGTAATTAAATCCTAGGACTTACTAGAGTGCCGTTTGGTGCCGGCTTAGATTAACATCACAACGTTTAAATTTGTAGATGTCGTAAAGAATGGGAATCAGCTTTTCAATTAATGCAAGTTTTGGCGTTGCATTTGCCAACCGAGGCTGACCATTTGGGAATGGATTTAAACTCCTGTCTTCGGAGGGTCTCTGAGGTGTCACATAGGCGCTGGGGCCTGGTCTTCTTGAGTGTGTGTATAGGTCCGATTATTGGGTGATTCCCTATTAGGAGAAGCTATTATATTGGCCCTCTGATTGATCTGATTGGTGATGGCCTATGCCTATATCATCATCCTTGAAATGAGGTGGTTGTCTTAGATCAATGTCCTACATCAATAGAGCATATACCAGAAAACAAGACTAAGGTGCTCACTATTTTAACTATTCAACGGGGATTAGTTGATGTGGACAGCTGTGGGCCACGTCAATACAGCCCCGTGTTCCCTTATCTGAGCCTTCAGTTTGCCCTCGATAGGCCTCGCTGCAGGATAAAATTACTTTTAGTGATGCTACTTGCGTTTCTGGCCTCTTCTAGGACGGCGGATATTCAACTCCTATATTCTTTGGTAGTCTACACGAAAAGAGGAAGATCTCTTTTGTCATGAAGCCTGCTTTGGGGACAGCTGCCATGAGTGAGAGGCCGCATTTATATCATCTTGCTGTGCAGTCACCTTCTTTTCCGGCTCGATTGGCTTCATGAGCGGTGCTGTGCTCCCTCTGTCTTTCTCACTCCTTGGAATGAATCAGTGTATAAGCAGGATAAGGGTCTCATAATTTCCTACTCATACAGCCGTGTAAAATTCGCAAGCAGTATGCTTATTAAAGTTGATTCTATTATGGCAGTTTTTAATTGTTATCGCACACAGTCATTTTTATCAGTCTACTCTTTATACAGTAAATTTCGGTTTCTGTGGCAAGGCATCTATTAATTTTCCATGCCTTAAAATATAATTTACGTGCCTGAAATACAATTTCCGTGTAACAAATAAAATCTCCGTGGCAAGGCAATTTCCGTGGGCGAAATAACTCACTAATTACTATATTTATATAATCCCCCATTAGAATATATACTTTAAGTGGGGATAGTTCTCGATACAGCATATTTTTTTGGCCAAAATCCTCAAAACGAAAAAAAACACGGAAATTAGGCAAAAAAATCCATTTGTTGAAATCGACTCTTTTCTGGGGGGCTATGATGGTAAACATGATTTTTTTTCGACCTTTTATACGAAATTCCCGATCACCTGAGTGACTTTGTATGGAAACTCGAAAAAAATTTTTCGCTTCCCAACAACTTTGGTTTGGTCACGTCTGCAAAGTTTTCATTACACCGTCTCTTACACCCTGTATACGCTTGCTTCGCTCGCGATACGAATGTAGGTATAGCTTCACTTCACTGTTACAAGGTCAATCGATAAGCTCGCTTTGCTCGTACTACATACTTTTACTAATTTATTATATTATATTAAAATAAAACATATAATTTTTTTTCAGGGATTCCCGGATACATGAGTTGCTATACGAAGAAGCTAGGTATAATGTAGTGACCGGTCGATACCCTCTGGAAAGTGCTCAAGCTGTGATGTTAGGAGGTCTGCAGGCAAGGATACAGCTCGGACCTTACGACCCTCATCGACATACCGCCAAGTTTTTCAGGTTTGATCCATAACATACCATGTACTCAATAAATAAAACTGACCCTAACATACTCCCTTGTTGTTGTTTCTACGAGGAAGCTGTCAAAATACAGTTTATAACCAAGCCTTTGCCCAGCAGTGGGACAGTGTAGGCTAAATTATTATTAATAATAATATAACCAAAGAAGATAATTTAAAAATGAAAGTGGGCCCAGAATACCTCCTTGTTGCACAATTTCTTTTATTAAATTAAATCACGTGTTATAATTTCTCAGTTCAAATTATAAAAGATATCTATTATGAATTATAAAATGTGTTTATTTACAAATAAAATACGTTAGGACGTCTTAAAATTAATTTTATCAGCAAAATTACTAGCTATATTAGTCAAACCCCTCTTAAAAATCACGTAGATTATTTTTTCTTCGCTTGAAGTTGCAAGACACACTTGGGCCCCGCCATTGTAACGCCATCGAAACTCAACTGTCATTCCATTGCCTCTCTGATTTTCAATACTTCAAACGTTTAGCAGACTACGAAATGATCGATACCATCCAACAGATCCAATCGGCAACTAAAACGATTGTCATTTACCAGACTTAGGGCTCTTTTGAATTTATGAATACTCCATAAATTCAACTGAGCCCTAATAAGCAATAAAGAGTTTATCCCCTCACGCGGCGTTCGGCAGATTCGGGATTAGGCAGAAACTTGTACTCCTTACAGAGAGCACCAAGACAAATACCTTCCCCAGCACGCCCGCTCCGGCCGCTGGGCGCAGCTGCTGCCCGCGGGCCGCAAGGGGAGCCCTGAGGCAAGGCTATTGGAGCAGGCACAGAGGCCGCCAGCGGCGCCCCCTAGGAAGCTCCGGCATAAATACTTAGCACATGTTAGAACCCTGCCTACTTACGGGTAAGTCCTATTAAAACACAAATTATCACTGGAAAAGATATATTAATTAAGAAAGTGCACTTTTCACAAGAAAACCACGCGAGGTTCGAAAAGGGAGGGAAGCCAACTGCCAATCATAGTAGAGATGTCCAGATAGCAATCGACAACTAGTGCTGCCCGTCGCATGTCGATTTTTTTCATCTAACGATCCCTAACTGGGTTCTAATCAACAACCCATTCAAACCAACTTAATCGACCCTAATTAAGTTGTCCATTTGACTTGGTCATCTACCACCAGCGGGACGAAAGGGGAACCCTGACGCAAGCAAGACGAGGAGAAGGCTCAGGAAGCTTAGCTTATATGCATAAATACCTGACACCTGATGTGTATCTGACTTAATTTATTTCACACATTACCTAGCGTTCTAGGAATTTGTATACAGTGACTGATTATAGCTTAATTTTATTATTATTTCCGTCTAGTTTGTGTAGTTGAATAATCATCCAAGCAAAATTCTTTCAAATTACTTTCAGGGCAGCGTTTTTCCAAGGTCAAATAGAACAGCCCGTGCGAAGTTTGACCAGCCTACTCACGCATGAGGACATTCCTGTACTGGTGGCTGTCAACTCTAACGGAGTCTACGTTATTGACGACACTGAGAGTGTAAGTTATACATATGTATTTAAAAGGTGTAAAAATATTAGCTGAAAATACTTTCAGGGATGAATCAGCCAATGAAACTGAATAATTTTCCCCATGAAACATAGGTCGAAAATTTTTTGGACCTCCCATACAAAATGGTTTGGTCGGTAATTTTGTATGAAATTTCCAAAAAATTTTCATATTTCAACCTAAGTATGTTCCTTGGAGAAAGTTGTTTAGTTTTATCTTCCATATGATTTTCAATGTATTGAAACAGTTCACTGCTGAACAAGGGCCTATTTTCTACACCTTTTGGTTTGGTAGGAGATTCAGTAAAAGCAGTGCAAGTTATTGTATTCATGGGGACTGGTGTACATTGCTAATTGTTAGTCATATGACAGCTAGCCCCTTCGGGTAGAAAGGGTGTGAAGTAATTGCAATCTGACACCACGCGAAAGATGCAAGTGGTCAAGTTACATAGAATTTTGAATTTATATAAACTTTTTTGGTGATCCCGTTGTCCCCGGTATCCCTGTCTCCGTTAAAAGTGGGGCAAGGTTTGACAAGCCAGGCCAGGGCCCCAAGTCTGCTATTTTTTTGTCATTGTAACGCCATTTAAACCCAACTGCCATTGAATTGCCATTGCGATTTCCTATACTTCACACTATTAGTAGACTACGAAACTACCAAAATCATCCAACTGAGGTCCAATCGATATCCAACTGAAACTCACTGAAACGATTTTCATTTAGCAGACTTAGGACCAGGTGGAGCTGCTGGAGTAAGTTGTAGCAGAGAGTTGGGCAACGTCTTACCATGCTACACCTTGCCCCACCCTACGAAACTTTGCCCCACTTTTAACGGGATCACAGATACCGGGGACAACAGGAATACACCATTTTTTTAGAATGTGGTCTGCATCTTTACTCCACATTATTCATCATCATCATAATTGGCCTCAAACGTCTCTGATAGGCGATTTAATCAGTGTCTGAAGCTTGCTTGTCTTGCAGTCTTGACTGAACGTAAAAATCTATCACATTTTCAGACGGTGTTACTAGGGCTGCTATACGAGGAGCTATCTTGGGATATCGGCTTACCATCAGACGACAATGAGGATTGTTTGCCGTGCCTATTCTTGCAGTTCATGGTGGTAGAAAACGGGCTTAGGGTTTCTAAGATATTACAGGTAGGTGATGCCAGGTAATATTCTAGAAATGTTAATTCATTTAGATGATGTTTGAAGGTTTTCTACTTCTTTTCGTTTCGACCGTTAGGCTTCAGAAGACAAAGCTAATCGCAACCAACTCTCTCCCTCAAAGAGCGAAGACTGTTGGCCACTTGTTACGACACGACGAATTTATAAAGAATATCGTTTAAGGAAATGTAGAAGGGAAAAGAGGAATAGGAATACCAAGACGCACATACTTCATACAGATAAAAGAAAAAGTGAACGTCGTGTCGTATCAAGAGGTCAAAACATTAACAAGAAATATAAATGAATGGCAATCGCTTCACCACCAAGAGCGTAGATCATAAATTTATTTATGATGAGTTCCCATAGAAAATCGAAAGTTCGGAGTTCCCATAGTACAAGTTTTGTTTAGCTTGGGGATTATGTGATGCTTCCCAACAGCGCCCATGTATAATTTTATAAATTTACTCATAGAAAAAAATTTACGTTTATTGTACGTTTATGTACTGCAGTTTTAAAAATATGTACTATACGCATTATATGAAAAAAACTATCCCTAATTGGGCGCTGTTAGCAAGTATGCTTTCCAACAGCGCCCCTTCGGATTGGTACACAATTAAACAAGTAATAAAGGATATAGCTATGTACATATTGTACATTATATGTACATACGTAAACTACATTGTTATTCAATTATCAATCAAGTATTGGCCTGATATAATGAAATTTAGTTACGCCTACCTACGCCTTTCGAGCCCAGAGGTATACAGGGTGTAAAAAAATAGCTGCAAATATTGTAAGGGGTGAACCAGCCCATGAAACTGACATAGGTCTAAATAGGAAAAAAAAATTGGACCTCCAATACAAGATTACGAACCGACCAAGTCAAATTGTATGGGAGGCCCAAAACTTTTTTTCTCATATTTCGGCCTATGTTTCTTGAGGAAAGTTGTTCAGTTTCATAGGCTGATTCACGCCTTAAAATATTTGCATCAAATATTTTTACACCTTATATGTATAGGTTTTTAATTGCATTGTTATTTTATTTTATAGTAATCGAATGTTAATTATACCGGTAAATATTTTTTATCTAATAAGCTACTTTCTCGTAAAATATTCTAATTATTAAGTAATACCACCGACGACTAGTTTGGCGCAGTGGCTAAAGTATCTGCTTTCTGCGCCGAGATCCCGGGTTCGACGAAAGTTGTTAGGTACTTGACAATTATTAAACTATCGGATGCGTTCATCTGTCGCGGCTGGATTTTGAAAATCATAAGTCTTAAAATGCATTATTTCGAGCAAATGCTTGATTGTAAATTTAAAATCAATACAGTTTACATGCGTACATTTCTTGTACAATTTTTACATAGTTTTATATCGTTTATTTCTTGTATACTTATGTGCTAATCCGAAGGGGCGCTGTTGGAAAGCATACCTGCTAACAGCGCCCAATCAAGGATAGTTTTTTCATATAATGCGTTTAGTACATATTTTTAAAACTGTAGTACGTAAACGTACAATAAACGAACATTTTTTTCAATAAATAAATTTATAAAATTAGACATGGGCGCTGTTGGGAAGCATCACTCGCTAGATTAGCGCTGTGTCAATTGTTCAAGTTCTGTTTTGTCATTGTAACGCCATCGAAACGACCGAAATCATCCAACTGAGATCCAATCGACATCCAACTGAAACGATTTTTATTTAGCAGACTTAGGGCCCTGGTCTCAGCTCAGACATTTTCTACCTGAGCCATGCGATGTTGTCGACAGGTGTTCTCCAAACAAGCAATAATGATGGACACCCTGATAGAACATTTCGCGGGGGAGTACCGGAAGAGACTCGGACAGGAAACGCCGAGCGATCACGCCAACTATGCTGACTATCATTCCGGTAGGTAACGTAAACTCTTATAAAATCATCAGCATCATCGTTCGGAGATCAGCATGTAGTGAAAAATTCACATACACACATCACGCCTCTATCCCTGGCGGGGAAGGCAGAGCGTTAACGGCCGCAATATTACGGTCGCTATCGCCACGCCTGACAAATACTGAGGGCCTTTTGAGATAATTCGTGTATCACTATAGTGACAAGTTGTCAGCCTGTCCCCTAAAAGTTGTAATACACCTGAAACCCTCAAGTCCCTCACTCAGTCGCCTCTTACGACACCCACGGGTAAGAAATGGAGTGATGCCATTCTAAGCCGGCATCACACCGCAAAATTCAACTTTCTAAAATAATTTGAAATCAGCAAAAATATCCTGTGAAATTAATTAAAAAAGCCTTGCCATCTGTGTATGTTGCAAACGTCTGACAAGTATTGAGGGCCCTTTTATAGGAATCGTGTATCACTGTAGTGACAGGTTGTCAGCCTGTCGCCTAAACTTGTGACACACATGAAACCCTCGAGTCCCTTAGTTGCCTTTTACAACACCCGCGGGAATAAATGGGGTGATGCTATTCTAAGCCGGCATCACACAGCATATGTCAACATATGATATTTAGAAATACTTGTTGAATATATACGTAATATACGTTCGCAAAGTTTAAGGTTAGTACAAGCTTTTATTTGCTTAGTTTAGATCTATACGGCTTTTTGAATTTGACAAATTTATTTTTGTTTTCTCTTCTAGATTCGGGCAGCATATCTCTCCCTCCGCTCTCCCGACCTGACTCTCCGCAAAGAAGGCTCGCAAACAAACTCTCCCGTCTGGCATTGGCCACTCACGATGGGAGAGGGAATTTGCTAGGAGGGGCTGGGGACTGGAACACCGACCTCAGCCATCCACAGCCGTCGTGGATTCTACCTAAGCATTAGACAACGCTTAAGAGACTATTTGTGATAAACTCTCTACATACGTACATACATATATCACGCCTTTATCCCTTGCGGGGTAGGCAGAGCGTCAACGGCCGTAAGAATACGGCCACTATCGCCACGTCGGCATTTTTGAGTATTGTTTTCCAAGTTTGTTTCAGAAAACATGTATATCACTTTGGTGACAGGTTGTCAGCCTGTCGCCTAAAAATTGTAATACACCAATACTCTCGAGTCCCTTAGTCGCCTCTTAAGACACCCGCGGGAAGGATGTGGGGTGATGCTATTCTAAGCCTGCATCACACGGCATCTACTATATAGGATAAACTTTCTTGCCTCAAGAATGAATAAACTTTGGATAAAGGAAATTTAAGGCGGGGCAGGCGACAGGAACAATCTCAATACCCATCAACATCCTAAGTGGATAATATCCTAAGCATAATACCTAAGTATTAGATGAACAGAATCTTGAGATATCGTTAACAAAATTGAGTATGGAAGGAGGATAAAAATCTCTGTAAAACTTAAATACTCGTTGAATAAGTAAAATAAAATTTATCTTATTTGGATTTTACCCTTTTGTTTTAATTTTATGGTTTCTCGAGGAGTAAAATTATTATTCATTCCTAAATGGTTCCATTTTAAGGTGGTGGGTGCGTTTCAAGAGGGCAATTCGACATCTAGAAGAGTACAATAAAACGCCATCGCATGTATGTAGCAATATTTATTAGATATGTACTTCATACAAATATCACGCCTATATCCCTGCCGGGGTAGGCAGAGCATTAGAAACTAAGTATATTAAAACAGAACAATAATGTTTTAGAAACGTAACTAACGTTAATGTAATCAAGAGGTAACTAGTTAGGTAATTATCTATTATTTAATAATATTCAGAACAGGTGTAAAATTAGTAAATACAATTTTTTTAATACGTATATTTTTGAACGTAAAAATAACGTTCAAACTTAATAAACTCTCGTACACCTTACTAAATTCATAACAAAAACATCGTAATACATAAAAGTACCTGCATGTTTATTTGGACGACTTTGTGATTCATCAAACTTTCATTGTATGTTTATTTGGACGACTTTGTGATTCATCATTTCATTCTGTAATAGTTTCTCATGCGGTTGTACTCGACGAGCAGGGGGTGCTTATTGAGATGGTCCTCCAGCGCTCGGTACCTCGGAGCTGAGAGGTCTCTATGCCGGGACAGCCTCACCTCCAGAGTGTGTACAGAGAAGGATAGTTCCGCACTGCAGGAGAGAAATACATACATACATACAGCAATATGCAGAGGCGTTTTTTCACCTCTCAATTTGAATTTATAGCTGAGGAGTCTTATGATGATATTCTTTGTCAACATAATATATTATATTTATTGGATAGTTCCGCACTGCAGAAGAAAAATACATACATACATACAGGGTGTGAAAAAAATAGCTGCAAATATTTCAAGGGGTGAATCAGCCCATGAAACTGAACAACTTAACTTAAGAAACATAGGTCGAAATATGAGATTTTTTTTGGACCATACAAATTGACTTGGTCAGTCGGTGACTTTGTATGGGAGGGCCAAAATTATTTTTCATATTTCGACCTATGTTCCTTGGGGAAAGTTGTTGAGTTTCATGAGCTTATTTAACCCTTAAAATATTTGCAGCCAATTTTTTTACACCCTATATATCACGCCTTTATCCCTTGCGGGGTAGGCAGAGCAATAACGGCCGTTAAAATACGGTCGCTATTGCCACGTCTGACATTTTCGAGGATTGTTTTCCAAGGTTGTTGCAGAAAACATGTGTATCACTATAGTGACAGGTTGTCAGCCTGTCGCCTAAAAATTGTAATAAACCAATACTTTCGAGTCCCTTATTCACCTCTTACGACACCCGCGGGAAAGATGTGGGGTGATGCTATGCTAAGCAGGCATTACACGGCACACATTGGTAATAGGAAGTAGTAATTATCAAGGACCATAGAGGAATCCGGAACTCGAGAGCTGGCAGCTTCCTGGATCAGTACGTAAGACTAACAATCTAAAGAATCCAAGTCTTCAGCATATTGGATACTGTGCCACGCGAAGATGTAGGTAATGGAGGCCTTTTTTTACCTGTAGCTTTATGTTTTTTTATTTAGTGTTTGTTCTGTGAGTAACAAATTAAGTACAGTCAAATGGGGGAAAATGAGACTAGCGGGTAACTTGCGACGTGGTCGACACCGGTATCTATGAATCAGCCTATAACGTTATAACTGGTTGATAAATGTAGTCCGAAGTTTTCAACCAGTTACAACGTTATACATAGTTGGTTCATTGATGCTGGTGTCGACCATGTCCCAAGTTACCCGGTAGTCTCATTTTGTCCCTTTTGACCGTTACCTAGTAATAGTAACGAAACTTTCCTGAAAATAGTGGCGTCTTTTGAAGAATTTCATTACATGAGAATCTAGGCATTGCGAGATATTCACCTCATGTTATTTATTATCCTAATGTTCGAAGGCGACAGTGATGGTGTTTAGGTATGTTTTTCCCAACCGGTTAAAAAAAAGGATCTGTTAATGGCGGTCGATTGTCATGCTTTCTCTCTCTCTCTCTCTCTCTCTTACATATACCAGGCGTTCATGCTTTCTTCTTCACACTTAGAGAACCGCTGCCATTTACAGATCGTTTCTTCTTCTGATGTGACTATAGTTACTTGTATTCTGCACTACTTACCTCATTGCAAAGTATGAAGCTTCCTTTTCTGGAGTAAGAATGAACTGGTTCGCCAAATACCACAGACGCTTCGCCTTGTACTCCGCATTGAACTGAAAATTTAAGGTATATTTTGATCACCTACGTTGATGTGGAAGATACGTCTAAAATCGAAACGGATTTATAAAAGAAAAGAGAGAATCTTCTTAAGCAACTAGTTACATGCGTTTCAGTCTAAGTAGATTTATGAATTCAATATAAGTTTTTCAGGAACGTCGTAATTTGATTCCGCGTACGGAAGTTTTCAACGATCGGTCTAAACCACTTGTTTTTTAAGATCAAGGGATTCTGTGAATTGATTATGGTATTAGTGGATGAGGTTATTTATATGGTAGGTAGACTTGATGAATACCACAAGCACAATTAGTTGTAATTATATTCGATGTATATGCTGACATTTATTCAAAAAAAGAGCTCTAGAACTGTCTAGAACTTACCGAATCTTTCCTATATAATAAGCTGCCTGGCCAGCTTAATGGCCTTGACATCGTCGATGCACTGGTCGCGCACTATAGGAGCATCCTTGACGAACAGAGCCTGCTTCAGACATTCCACCAATGTAGGTTTTTCTGTCAGAACGTACCTTATCGAATCTTTCCTGTACAAGAAGCTGCCTGGCCAACTGGGTGGCCTTGAAATCGTTGATACACTGATCGCGCACTATCGTAGCTTCCTTGATAGTCAGCGAGTGCTTCAGTCCTCGTGAGACTCCGAACAATCTCGCTATGTACGGCTGGAGAGGATCCGCGTCCGCTTCGGTCTCACGCTGCGCCATCTCCGCTTTCAGACGCTCCTGTACATTTTGTTTTCAGTTAGGTGAGATTAGGATGTTACTACATCATCGACGTATAGAACATTAGTGTAGCAACAGTGACATCAACGTTCTTGTCGTCAACTCAGTGTTGCACACGAGAAAGGTTCTATGAGAAGTTGAGGAGTCTTATACAGGGTGTAAAAAATTAGCTGCAAATATTTTAACGGGTGAACCAGCCCATGAAACTGAAAATTTTTCCCCAAAGAACATAGGTCGAAATATGAAAAAAAGAAAATTTGCACCTCCCATATAAAATTACCAACGGACCAAGTCAATTTGTATGGGAAGTCCAATAATGTTTTTCATATTTCGACATATGTTTGTTATAGTTATAGGTGGAAATTTGTTATTAGTTTGACGTTATATATTGGTATATGCTAAGTAATGTATAAAACTGTTAATTTCCCGAATAAAATAAAAAAAAATAAAAAAAAATAAAAAAAATATGTTTCTTGGGGAAAATTCTTCAGTTTCATGGGCTGATACACCCCATAACCTAACATACTTGCAGCTAATATTTTTACACCTTATATTGTTTGGCAAAGCTTTATTATATTGGCGGAATGTGTCGTTTCTATTTTTAAACTCAATCAAAATATTTCGAACCTGAGCAGCGTATCCCTCTTGGGCAACTTTATTCTGATCAGTGTTGAAGAGGGAGACGTAAAGAGACGGCTCCGTAAGCTCCCTGTACCGCTGAGAGAGATAACAACTGACTTCTGCCTCATACTCGCGCACATGCTTCTTGGTGTTGTGCTCCCAATTCATGTTCTCTACAAGCCCCATGTAGACGTCCAGAGGACGAGGTTCGTGGCTGCATGGGTCAGCCTAGAAAAATAAACATTTGGTTATACACATCTCGACAGACAGCGTGTTACAAATGTACGGAAAGTTCTTCTGCCATCTCTTTTTCCGCGACTGTCCATGATAACTTAGAAAGAATGAGCTTATATATTCTCGGTGTGCAAACAGCATCCATCACCCAAAATAACTACTGCAAGACAGCAAAGAGTGCGAGACAACAAAAAAATATGCACAAAATATTACATTCTCCTGCATCTTCAAACTTCATACAGACCTATGCAAAACGTGTAGTTAAGTTAGACACACGAACTTACAATATACCCTGAAGTCTTATCTGGATAGAACAGAATGTTGCCCCCGGTCTCAGCCAGATTGGGTTTTATATAGTGTCTGGTATCATTCGTCACGAAGTTGTACGCGTAGTGATACAAAAGTTCTATGGAATTTTTTGAGATGTGAAATATACGCTTCCAAACATCGTTTTTTGCCGGTTTGTCGTAGTTTCTTTTGTAGACTTCTGTCACATCAACTAATTGTCGCTTGTGGTCCGCTTTCGTTGGTTCAGAGTACTCGATGTGGCGCGATATTAGTCTGAAAATAAAGGCTGTCTGATACTTATTCTTGTACAACCAATAAATATCTATCTCGTAAATTGTATCTACCTAGTGGCTAAGTTGTTAAATTTTAACTATTATTAATTCATTACAACTCTATTCTATTCAATAAAGTCTAATGGTATAATCATGGATGAATGCTTCTGATGCAACGTACAGGTCACGTCTGTCCACGTAGAACTCTTCAAAAGTGACCGGAGTGCAGACCACCTTCTCCAGATGATCCAAACGCGAGTACCACTTGAATTCCATTATGCGGTCACCCTCGATGCTCTCGGGTGGAGCCTCAAGAGAATATTCATGCTCTGAAATAATAAAGTTTCACCAGCGGCCTATGCAACGAAACTTCATACATTGAGAAAAAAACATACATTGCGTAGCCGGTGGGACATTATAAAACCCGGATTTTTGACCCGCTACGCATTGTACATCGAATTTCACCTGTAGAATTGTAGCCTGTAGTTTCGAAAAACGAGGCACAGGTAGGTGTCTAGTCTAATTTCCAGATACTGCATGTTTTAGTTTTAGGTTCCAGTACAATTGTGAGTAACCAAAAATAACCAAAACATCAGATTATAATTTTAATTCCTAACACAAAGCAGATAACACTTACTTAGTAAATGATCAGGACGGCCGGTATGAAACAGCTCTTTAACCCATTTCTTATTATGATCTAATCTCATGGTATGCATTTTATCGTCTCTATTTGAATAGTATTCATACCTGAAAAAAGGTTAATGCGAAAATTCTAATATGAACACGTGAGCCCACAAAGTCAATGACGCTGCGTCTTTTCTAGGTCTGGTAGATTCTTAATAGTAAGATTGTATTTTTTTTACATTGAAGACACGATTGAACACGACAAAAAACCTAACCCTAAAGAAAAGTAGTAGAGAAGAAGTCAATGTCGTGCCGTATCGGGGATTGATGATGATGATCTTTCCGACCGATTTCGGCCATGGCAACCACTTCGACTTCTAATCAGGTCGGCGCTGATGCGCCCGGAGATGGCTATTGTTGGCTATTGTAGCCAATTTTGGCAGTAAACTCCCGTGCACAGTGTGGCCAGGTGAGTTTGCTATTTACATAATTATAGTTAATGGCGATGGGTGGACGGGCCTTTAACTCATCGCGCTTAGTTTTTTATTCTAATAAACACCGCAATACCTACAGGGTGTCCGGTGGCAGAATTAGGATTTCAAAATTAACCTTTTGCACGCCAGAGTTTTTTTACGTCGGCACACCCCCGACGCCAAGCATAGAAAAATGTGAAGATGGTAAAAACTTATCGGCAAGCAGCCCGGTGTCTTAAACAAGACAGAATTTAAGTTATAAAAATAGGTAAATTTGGACTACTTTAGTCGTCAGTGGCGTCGTATGTACGCGAGCGTTTAGCAACTATAGTGGTCATTGGCGTTCAAAAGGTTAAATAATATAAAAACTACAAAATATATATTTTAATTTCAATGACTGTAACAAAGCAGGGAAATGCGGGTTTTATTTCTTAAAAATTTTTTCGTCCAAATGTTCACCGTTACGGCGGACTCACTCTTAGGATCTTGCTTCAGTATTCCGCGCCACTCGCTGGAGAAGGGACATCGGGATGCCATTCACCTCGCGCACGATTTTTTCTTTTAATGCTGAGATGGTTCGTGGGGCTGTTTTATAAACTTTACTTTTGAGGTACCCCCACAGAAAAAAGTCCATGGGAGTAAGATCCGGCGACCTGGGTGGCCAAGGGATGTCACCGAAACAGCTAATCAATTTATTAGGGAATGGGTCACGAAGAAGCGTCATGGTCTCCCTAGCAGTGTGAGGCGTGGGCGCCTTCTTGCTGAAACCATGTCTGTGAACTGAAGGCAGGATGTTCTCTCAATGTTGGCAGAAAAAAATCGTTAAGCATGCGCCGATAAGAATCGCCGCCCACAGTAACAGGTTGTCCTTGGTCATTTAAAAAAAAATAGGGTCGTCACTTTTGGACTGTGAAGTGGTTTTTGGTGTTTCAATCGTGGGTTCTGTCCTTTAGGTGACCAATAACGGCAGTTTTGTTTATTTACACTTCCATTTAAATGAAAATGGGCTTCATCGCTCCAAAATGTTGTGTGCACTGTACGAAATCGCTGTAACATTGTCTCAACAGCACAGGAATCGTTTGCTTTAAAATATGCTTCGTTCGCGAACGCACGTTCTTCACCTGTCCACTTCGACATCGTGTCAAAGAAACCCGCGCAAATGACGAATCGAACGTGATCCCCCGCACGCCCCTCCGATCAACGGTTCAAAAATAATTTGAAATTTAAATCCTAATTCTGCCACCGGACACCCTGTATATAGAAAGAATGTAAGAACTCACGTAATTTGCGGCTTGGTTAGAGCATAGTCCTCGAAGATGGTGATCTTTTTGACGATGCCCGTAGTTTGTGAGTAGCGCGAGTACTTATCCACCAGCACCTTCTTATAGTGTATCTGCTTGTGAAATCCAGGGTAGCGCTGCTCGAAATCTACACACTCATGACATTTGAATGATAAGTCAATAGAGTCGTATTATGGCTCTTACTTATGTCATCTAGCTACTTCATCACTACATATAGTAGAGGTATAAAGCAAAGTCGCTTTTCGCCTGGCTTTATGTAAGTATGCTTAAATTTTAAAATTTCACTACCGATTTTGATGTAGTTTTTTTAATAGATGGATTCAAGAGGACGGTTTACACAGGGTGTAAAAAAATTGCTGCAAATATTTTAAGGGGTGAATCAGCCCATGAAACTAAATAACTTTCTTCAAGGAACATAGGTCGAAATATGAAAAATGTTTTTGGACCGCCCATACAGTTGTCTTGCTTGGCTGCTACATTTTGTATGGGAGGCCCAATTTTTTTTTCATATTTAGACCTATGTTTCTTGGGAGAAGTTGTTCAGTTTCATGGTCTGATTCACCCCTTGAAAAATTTGCAGCTAATATTTTTACACCTTAAATGTATAATACTTGACAGGAAAACAACTTATTTCTACGGGAAAATGTTCGGTGGGCCGCTAGTAATTATTAAATGTAATTAATAGGTAATTTTAAGGAATCCTAATTTGATATTGTGTTGCTTTTTTTGCTAAAGTAGGCAAGCAAGCATCCTATTGAGTGGCTTACCAAAAATAAATAAGAAATGCGACTTCAAATTCGAAACCGGAAATGGTATCGCAATACTTTCGAGGTGATGTTCTTGAGGGTGCGTCTCCATTGAAGCGGGGCTGCGCTAAGCTAAGCTAAGCGCGGCATGAATTGACCAATCATGAGCCTCAAAATCCCCGCCCCGCTTCAGTGGAGACACTGGATTGGTCAATTCATGTCCCGCTCAGCTCAGCTTAGCGCAGCCCCGCTTCAGTGGAGACGCACCCTGAAACTCCAAAACCGATTTATGCGCAGGGCCAAAAACCGATTTATGCGCAGGGCCAAAACCGATTTATGCGCAGGGCCAAAACCGATTTATGCGCAGGGCCAAAACCGATTTATGCGCAGGGCCAAAACCGATTTATGCGCAGGGCCAAAACCGATTTATGCGCAGGGCCAAAACCGATTTATGCGCAGGGCAACAGGGGCTCCCCTGTACCTGCGGAACGCCAACCTCCACATCGACTTAGGTCTCCCCACCATTAAAGATTACATGAAACAAGCGTCCCGTCGCTTCTTCGACAACGCTCCCCATCATAAAAATCCCCTAATAGTTGCCGCGTCCAACTACTACCCCTATCCAACCTCGCGTTTCAAACGCCGTCCCAGACACGTCCTTTCGGATGATGATGACAAAATCACCCAAGCCGCCACTGCAGCCATTACGAGTAGATCACACTCCACAAGCTCTTCAAGCAACCGACCTTCCCGGCGGCGGGGTCGCGGAGGTCCCTCATTTACGCCTCACTTTGGCAATTACCGGCATGTACCGGGTAGATTCAGTCCGATCAGTTCTTCCCAGAACAACTCCTAAGCCCAGTCTCGCCCCAAGGGCGTGATTGGGCTGGTTGTTTGAACAACCAATAAAATATTTCCGGGTGAGCACGTGCTCCCGACCAAGCCGACAGGCGTAGTTTTGATGGCCCCGGGGCCGTAAACGTAAAGTCCAACACCAAAAAAAAAAAAAACCCTGAAACTCGTTGAAATTATGAAACTACAATAGAAAATGATCAAGACAAACCTGCTACGGTGATATCCAGTTTCTCCACCCAGCTGAAGGGCATATCTAGATGCTTTTCAGTATCAACAGCAGTTCCCTTATCAGTATAGTCTATTGCAGTAAGTTGTCTTCTATGGAAGGGTTCACCAGGTAATAGGTGCTCCCACAGTTTTATATTACTTAGATCGTAACTCAAATGACTTAAATTCTGCCAAACAACCTTTTTAGGCTCTGCCTCTTCTTCTGCTTCTGCTTCTTCTTCTACCTTCTCTGCTTCAATTTCTTTCTTCTTTTTCTTTCTCTTCTTACGAGGACCTTTTTCCTCGGCTTCCTTTTCAGCCGCTAATCTCTCTCTCTCATCGATGGTTTTCTGCTTCAATTCTTCTATTTCCTCTCTAACTCCTTCACTTTTTGTGACTTTTAACTCATGTTCTTCCTTTATCTTATCTTTTGCTCTTTGTTCTTGCAGAGCTTCATCTTTAGCCTCAAGCCTTTCCCTTTTAAATATAACACATAGATTATTCCACAATAATATAATAAATGCAATAAATAGCTTGTTAGCTTAAATATAAAATTTATTCGTATGTAGCAATAATCACAATTTTTTTGTGGTTAGTCTAAACAATTACTTTTACTGTACTGTGTAAAATTACTGTATAATTTAAAATAGTTTTAAATACCTATTACTTTTAAAATGTCATACAGGTATTCTTACTTCTCTTTTTGTGCTGCATCTCTCTCTAATTTTTCCTCATATTCTTTCCTTTTAAGAAATTCTTCTTCGGTTCTTGCTGACAATTGATTTTCTCTCTCGACCTTTTCTTTAGCTTCTGTTAATTCTTTTTCAATGAACTCTTCTGGTTCCCATTCTTCTTCTTCCAACTCAACTAAGGTTTGAAGGTTGACCTATAAATAAATTTATTTTACCATTATCTGAACAGAAAATATAAAGAAAAATACCTCGGAATTACATATAACCGCAATCTTATTATTTAAGGAGCATAATCATTGATTGTTCCCTAAACTTAACAAAAAAAATTAAGATTCAAAACTTTTGTGTTTCTCATAATTGTTGACTGTTTAAAAACTCTAGTATTTGAGTACTTTGTTAGAATTAACTTAAATATATATATATTTTTATGATCATCTATACTCACGCGGCCTCCGCTGTTTATTTCTTTCTACCTAGCATAAGCATTAGCGCCATAACTTTCTTTTGCATTCAGTAGGTCTTGAAAATAGGTTTTAATGGACTTACGTAATAGTTCTCGTTATTGTAGATGCTATCAATTTGCTGGTACTGTTCGTAGTCGAGGGGATAGGCGTTTCCCTGGGAGGGTTCAATGAAGAAGGGTTTCTCGACACCCATGGGTCCAGGCAGGATCAAAACCCACGCGTGTGTTCGCCACCCATCGATCGCATCTTTAGGAGGCAGTTCTAGTTCCTGTGGAAACCAAACTAAACCATTATGGCACGGATTTGTTCCAAAGACACTGTTGCATTGCTTTCATCCAAAAGTCCGAAAACTAAGTGTCGAGGACCTGGCCACCTAGATCTCTATGATATCAATGACGTCACATCGTGACGTCATCTGTTGTTCTTTGTCTTTTTTATATGCCATTCATTACAATATAATTTTACAGTCCACATTGATCTGGTGTTTTTATCCCTAACACTAAGTAACTTGTTCAGTTTCTTTGCCTGAATAAATGCCATGTAAGGTTTAGCTCTATTAGACCTTATGATAACCAATGTGGCGCCGTGGTACTACGACTGCCTGCGATACAAAGGTCCTGGACTCGACTCTCAGTGTGGCACTCACAAGGTTGATATTTTATCACTTTGCGAATACTTCTCAGTCTTGTTATTATATTGAAGGGATAACCACCTGATTGTCCGAAAAGAAAGATGGTTCTATGCTTTGGAGGGCACGACAAGCCGTCGTTCTCAGTTGACGTCTATGATTACTTAGACGGCGGGCGTTACGCATATTAGAGATGATACTTGTAAATGAATTCTGACACCAGGGTGCGCTGGGTCGTTGTACATACAAACAAACATACATATATCACGCCTCTATCATTTGCGGGGTAAGCAGAGCCTTAACGGCCGTAAGAATACGGTCCCTATAGCCACGCCTGACATTTTTGAGGATTGTTTTCCAAGGTTGTTTCGGGAAACATGTGTATCACTATAGTGACAGGTTGTCAGCCTGTCGCCCAAAAATTTGAATACAACAATACTCCCGAGTTCCTTAGTCGCCTCTTACGACACCAGCGGGAAGGATGTAGGGTGATGCTATTCTAAGCCGGCATCACACGGCACTAGGTTGTTGTATCACACGAAAAAAAGTATACCTTAACTCTCATCAGCCTCTCAGTCTCATTCCTGTCCAGTTCATCCTGGACCTTCTTCGCCGCATTCTCCTCCATCATCTTCACGTACTTGGAGGTGAAGTCGGGCAGCGGCACTAGTTTATAACGCGGGTCCTCCTCTGGTTCAGGCTCTTCTTCCACCACCTGGAAAAATCAGGTACTTACCAATCCAGAAATATTGCAAAAAGAAATCCAGTAATTCTTCGCAATACGGATGAGATAAGAAATGGATGTTTAAACAGCTGTGTACTGCAGGTGCCAGGTGCTGACTGACACTGACGAGTGACGACTTCTCTAACATACATAAATAACTTGAAAGAAGAAGCGCTGGCCAAGTGGTTAGGACACCGGTCTTACAATCGTGAGACCCGAGTTCGATCCGCGCCATGTACCAATGTGTTTTTTTACTCACGTACATTACTGACTGCTCTTACGGTGAAAGACAACATCGTGATGAAACCCACAACCCATTCAGAATGAATTCAGATGATATTTGAATGCGATTTAACCTAGGCTAGCCTTCGGCTTGCAGAGGTCAGATGGCAGTCTTGGTTCCACGTCAAATCCCCTAGGTTAGCCGACCCCGACAGAGAACGGGATGAAGCAAGGAAAATGATAATGAAGAAGCTTGTTGAACCCAGACAAGCAAGACGCTATCCGAGTCAGGTAACCTAGAGATATAACCATATGGGGTGTAAGGGATAGCGTCCCGAACACTGACAGGGTGCAAGCAGATCAAGTAACTGAACAACTTTCCACTAGGAATATATGTCAAGAAACGACAAAAAATTTTCGACCTCCCATACAAAATCGCGATCAGCTGTCTGCATTTACTATGGGAAACCATAAATTTTTTGACGCTTCCTGACATAATGTTCCTAGGGGAAAGTTATTCAGTTTTATGGTCTGCTTGCGGCCTATCAGTATTTTGCACCTTACACCCCGTATATTCTAGATTTTCACACCTCAGTCTCATCAGGAATGTCAGGGCAAACAGCTCTGTAGCGCAAGTTGAGACAGGTGTCGCGTTTAGCGCAGCCGACGACGACGTACGCGTCGTAGTTGGCCCCTATGAGCCATGAGACCAGCACGTGGGCTATCTCGAAGGGGTTGCCAGCTCGCCGGATCAGCGCCGTGTACGGGGACATCAGACGGTGGGGCTGTCGGTAAAGAAATACAGAGTGTAAAAAAAATGCTGAAAATGTTTTAAGGGGCCCATGACACTGAACAACTTTCCTCAAGGAACTAGGTCAAAATATGATTATTTTTGGACCTCCTCCCATACGAATTGACTTGGTCGATTGTTAATTTTGTATGGGAGGTCCAAAAAATTTTCTTATATTCCGACTTATGTTTCTTGAGGAAAGTTGTTTATTCGCTGATTCATCCCTTAAAATATTTTTACGCTCTATACGAGTTAAAGCGAAGGTATTATTTTTCCATTTAAAGTGAGGGCTAACGCAGGGTTTTAGGGTAGAATCCTAAGTAAAGCGTAAGATTTAATGTAAGTCACCCGAGGATAAATAACTTAAGGCCCGAGTTATACATACCACTTTTCATCCCCCTCTATGAAAAATGCAACAAGTACCGACCTTGCTGTTGTCCATTCATTATCGTTTCTTCACAGCTTAATACAACTTTGTAAGATTCTTGGGTTTATTATTTGATTGGTTAATAAGACTTGATAGGGCGTATTGTATTGAAAATATCTTGTACCCGGGTTAACCATAAAAATGTGTGAAAACAATAGCGAGAGCTTAAAAAGTTATCCTGTACCTACATCGCCATCTCGCGGTTTCAAATAAAAGCGGGCTAAAGATATTCGAGAAAGGAATGAACCACAACTTTAGTCCTTAGAGACCTTTTAGGGACAGCCTACGGGTACAAATTCTGCAATAGAGTACTGCTAGATGGCGCTACTAGCAAATACTAGTGAAAATAGATTTTACTCTGCATTTTGTAGAAAAAGTTCACTGTCTGAATAATGAGAAGAATGCGTATGAAAAAAAGGAATTTTGAGATCTTTATAAAAAAAGTGGTCAAAAGTTTTACAGATAAATACTCTATAAGTAGAGCGCTTTCACATAAATCTAACATAATGAAGTTAGGTGTGGTTTTTCTGAAATAATTAACACTGAAATTGTATCCGGCTTGGTGTAGCCAAATTGATATTTAGCGTTTCGTAGTCCATTTTCGTAAACTTTCTGCTACGGTGGCGCTGCGGTTTTTATGATAAATATTGTGTAAGGAAGCATTTATGTAGTAAAAATAAGACCTTTAACTGGCTAATTGCTTTTAGAAATATGTATATTTTCTGTTATGCAAGTACGATCGTTCATCCATGGTAGTGATTGTACCATATGAATATTTACTTTTCCCGTGATCATAATGCTCACCTACTTGAGAAGATAACTTTTTTTAAAAAAAGGGAACCGCCTTTAAAGAACGTGTAAAACTGCGAACATCCATTTTTTGACATATAATATGCCCGAAACCTTATCCTAAATCTTACAAATACTTTTGCTGAAAACTATATCAAAATAGTTTTAACCAAATTCGCGATAATCGCGTACAAACATACTAGGTCAAACTGAGAAACTCTTTTTTTCGAAAAAAAATAAAGATCTAATCCCTTTTTTTGAACAAGACTTTTTTCTTGTATTTTGGGCAGCCCCAGTTGGCAACACCGACCCCATCCCCTTGCATCGATTTCAAAGTTGGGCGAAAACAAAGTCAGCCCCAACTTTTGCCACTTCCAACTTTCACTCTCGCGCACAAACTTTTATTCACTTTCGCTGACTATTTCCATTCTTACTTTTCATTCGTCTAACTTTTTATTTGTAACAATTTTTTGAAAACTTGTCATTTGATATGTGGACGTGGGTAGGTAGGTAGGTACTTCATTATATTAGTAGGTATCGCAGATTTTTGACTTGTTAGTGCTATGTCTGGGTTACAAGGCTTATTGAGCAGTTGGACGACACTCTGAAATGAAAAAGAATAAGATCCATTCCTTTTTACACGACTGCCCTAAGCAAAAAAAGGAGTGTAATGTGTTTGTTAGTACTTATTTCTCCAAAAAAATCGTACCATTCAACTGGTAGTACTTTTAAAACTGCTCACAAAAAGAAGACAAACAATAAAATCTCATCTAATCATGCATTTTCATAAGTTGAAAGAGTACATGATTATTATCATTCCCCAGTTCCCATCATCAAATATTATCGTCTTCTGCCTTTCTTATTCCTATCTAATTCCGGAGGTGAGAGAATGATCCTTTTACAAAACCAAACGCCAGTAATCTAAAGTCATAGAAATGAAATCAGCTGGCAATGGGCGAGACGGCTAGTACCGATAGTATAGTGTCGTACAAAAAGATAAATCTAAAGATACTGCACATAATAGTATGACCATACTGAAACAACATTTCATTTTTCAAGTGAATGTGAACGTGAAACGCCCAAGTATTTCTTTTAAAGCTGCTTCGACGGGTACGAGTATTCAGCGAGTCTGCGAGATTATTCCTCGCTTGCTAGGAGCCAGAATTCCTGGCGCAGTGGCTGCTGGCCAGTACAATATTCTAGCTGGAGAATGGCCACCGCAGCGGGGTGGGGGGGTTGGGAGGGACGGAGAAATTAGACTGTGCCACGTCGCGCTTTGGACGCGCTTGACCAAGCGTTATTCGGCTCTACTAGGAAGACGCTAGAGATAGGTAAGTGAATCTATGGTAATATCCGAAAATAAAATTGTACATACATACATATATCACGCCTGTATCCCTCGCGGGGTAGGCAGAGCAATAACGGCCGTTAAAATACGGTCGCTTTTGCCACGTCTGACATTTTTGAGGATTGTTTTCCAAGGTTGTTTTAGAAAACATGTGTATTACTATTGTGACAGGTTGTCAGCCTGCCGCCTAAAAATTGTTGTACAATATTATAGCTTGAGAATGGTCAGCGGAGTAGGGGGAGGTGGGGGGGACGGAGAAATTAGACTGTGCCACGTCGCGCTTTGGACGCGCTTGACCAAGCGTTATTCGGCTCTGCTAGAGATAGGTAGGTGAATCTATGGCAATATCCGAAAATAAAATTGTTGTACAATATTATAGCTTGAGAATGGTCAGCGAAGTGGGGGGGAGGTGAGGGGGACAGAGAAATTAATAGACTGTGCCACGTCGCGCTTTGGACGCGCTTGACCAAGCGTTATTCGGCTCTACTGGGAAGACGCTAGAGATAGGTAGGTGAATCTATGGCAATATGCGAAAATAAAATTGTTGTACAATATTCTATCTGGAGAATGGCCACCGCAGCGGGGTGGGGGCGTTGGGGGGACGGAGAAATTAGACTGTGCCACGTCGCGCTTTGGACGCGCTTGACCAAGCGTTATTCGGCTCTGCTGGGAAGACGCTAGAGATAGGTAGGCGAATCTATGACAATATCCGAAAATAAAATTGTTGTACAATATTTTAGCTGGAGAATGGTCAGCAGAGTGGGAATAGACTGTGCCACGTCGTGGTTTGAACGCGCTTCTTGACCAAGCGTTATTCGGGTCTGCTGGGAAGGCGGTAGAGATAAGGGTATCTATGAAAATATCCGAAAAATAAAATAGTTGTAAGTACTTAGTCAGCACTTAAGCAAAGTACCTACTAAAATATCAAAGACAAAAGTGGCTGGTTGTTTCATCTTCAAATCGACTCATCAGGTACCTAAGTGCCCATGGGACAATCTCTTAGCATAGAATAGACTCCGTTATTTAGCTCCGCGGGGAAGACGCTAAAGATGGTAGGTGAATCTGTAGATAATATCCGATTTCTTTTTTACGAGATATTGTTCGTATTTATAAATTCAATGGTTTCCATTCCGGGTCGTATGTGTAAATTACCGCCCTTTAGACAGTATCTTTGATTTTCCGTTTTAAAAATAGGGGCTCACTTAGTAGTAAGTAACTAGATAGAGACTTTTAGATATGGTGGATCCTGTTATAAAAAAATAAGCTTATTGTTTAATCAAACAAAAGCATCAGCATCAGCTTATTGTTTATAATAAACAAAAACATACATACATAAACATATCACGCCTTTTATCCCTTGCGGGGTAGGCAGAGCGCCAAAAGGACGGCCGCCATCGCCACTTCTGACGAATATTGAGGGTCCTTTCAAATAATTCGTATATCACTATAGTGACAGGTTGTAGCCTAAAGTTGTAATACACATTAAACTCTCGAGTCCATTAGTCGCCTCTTAAGACACCTGCGGGTAAGAAATGGAGTGATGCTACTCTAAGCCGGCAACACGGCAATCTAAGCCGGCAACACACGGCATCGTTTTTACTTCATTTATTTTAGTTAGAAACGGTTTCAAACGTAGCGCTGGTCTCACACGTCTCACATGCAGAGATTGCGCCTAATATCTGAAGTATCCGAAACCAGCACACACTAGTGGTGTGCATGTCGTTATCGATGCCCGCAAGACCGGCTATCGATTGGGGGCCGCGGCTGCGACGACGCGCCCCCATCGTGTGAGTCCGCGCGCACTAATTGAACGCGCTGCGTCACACGATGTATCGATACATTATTTACCTTATGTACGAAAAACTTTTCTTTTAAGGTAGTTTTCATATTGGTATTAGAAGAAAGGTAGTAAGGTTTTAAGAGTCGCTTTATTAATAAAATAATTTTGACTTTGAGTTTTAGTTTAAAATTCAAAAGACATAAGTATATTATATTTTATCTACTTTTTATAAACAGAACATTTAACAGCAGCGAACACTCTTTATGAACATTTTACACCAGAGCAGAATGTAAATAGTGAACGTTTTTTTCTTATATTTTTACCGGCCTGTATAACGCGAACGTGATTGATCACAATTTCATGATCAGAAAAATGTTTTTCTAGGATTTTCTTCAGATACTCATGCGCGAAAATACTATAACTGAAATATCCATGATTAGGAACTCTGTACAAAATTTCGATATAAAATTATTACTGTTTTCATGATCAAGAAAAGGCGGAGGATAGAAACATCTGGCGGATGCTCCACCGACAAGAGCAATGAGCTCTTAAACATAAGAAGAAGAGAGAAGATCAAGAAAAACTCGAACGTAAGCCGAGATCTTACAGGTACCTACCTAACATATTTTAGTAAAATCAAGGGTTGGACGCATGTCAATTTTAATTACGAGCGAGAAAGCCTATCGTCAAGACAAACCTTTTCGGGTTTAGTTACATCTGTAAATGTTTATTTTTTGTACTTACTATGGTAAAACAAAGTCACTAAGTCAGCAAAGTAAGTAATCTTAATTATTAATCGACATCGCCCCAGCTCGCCGGTTCTAAGACCGGCAGTCAGCGCGAGTGATTCGCACCACCCGTCGCCGTCACCGCGCGCGACGCGCCCTAGTGCTGGGACACGATGAATATCGATATCGATGATTTGTCGACTAAATATGCGAGGGTTATTCCATAAGTAGAAAAGAGATGGAGTTTGATAAGCTGGTAATATGATAAGTTTTTATGAAGGCGGTATCACAAAAGATTCCATTACTTCACGTTGTTATCAATGGATAAGTATTTCAGCCAGACAGATCCTAGATTAAACAATAGGGCTGGCAAGCACACGACGTGAGATATTGTCTAAACGTGTCAATGTTGTGTAAACACCGTGTCCTTTCAGCAGGGAGCTTTAGCAAACAAAGGAGTGTTTTTGTCGCGGCGGCGCCACCCGGGGCTCCGGCGGCGCGGCGTCCGTGGCGACGCGGCCGCGGATCGATATCTCGAGATCTCGGCCTACGCGGCGCGCCGGCCATTTGCCTACCTCGACGCCTCAGGCGCGTGTGTACATAACCCGCCACCCACCACCCCGCCCGATGCCCGATACACCCCCGCAGATTACCGCCTACAAAGCAAACTTCATTGGTACGTGCATGCAATATGCGCAAGGAGCCCGAATTGCGCCTCGGACCGTCGCCCGGTCAGATTGCTTTGATATTCAACCCGAGCTATATACTCTCTCTGCAGCTAAAGGCTTCGCCGAACACAGTTTCAGCTATATACTGTGCTATATTCCCGTATTCTCTTGTACCGTCGCTTCAATCACGTTAATTACTGTAGACGGCGAGCGAGGACCAGTGTTATCTCGACGTGGAGACGCTCCAAATAATCGCCTCAAACGATCTTGACAAATTCACTCGGTAACTGCGGAAACAAAGACGGATAAAAGTTGTTTCAAGTTAAATCGTTTTGGGATTCGTGTTTGGCGAAGTTGCTGTTTCTTTTTTGTTTAAGACTCTGCCAACTTTCTAACCGATGAAATCAATTCGCAAAATTGTCTTTAAACAAATCCTAGCAAATACGCAGCGAAAATTACTCCTACACGCATCTGATCATTGATCATTTAGTATATGATCTCATATACTAAAGTAGTACAGATACCTAATGTCATAGAGGGAGTTCGATTGCCCTAGATGGCTATTTGGGCAGGCTATTTGATATGTCGACTTAAGGCGTGCGTTTCTAGCGACATCTAGCTTATTTATTGGAGACTTCGTATTGACGTCATTTGTATTGAAAAATATTGCGAAAATGTGATTAACTTCGCGTGTTTTCCGTCACAAAACATCTTAAATAATGTATTTAATTTTTTCCAATACTTTGTTTTTGTAAATTTGCTTTTATTCCTGTCTAGTTACATTCGCTACCCGAATCGCCATCTATTGATTTATTTTTGTACTAATTTCCTTTAGTAAGGAATGAGACCCCATGCCCGAGGTCAGTAAATCGCTAACGAGAGCAGAGTTCAACTAAGCACTCGTGGAAAGAGGGAAAGTTCTCATCTGCATATTGCTCGCAACTTCACAACTTTACTGAAACTCTCTGCGAGTCCGACGCACCAGTTTCGCAGTTAGGACACAGGTTAGGGGTAATATTATGGTGCAAATGAGATATATCTTTTGAAATTAAGTGAATTTTGTTGCACTTAATACACATATATATCACGCCTTCATCCCTTGCAGGGTAGGCAGAGTGTTAACAGCCGTAAGAATACGGTCGCTATCGCCACGTCTGACACTTTTGAGGATTGTTTTCCAAGGTTGTTTCAGAAAACATGTGTATGATTATAGTGACAGGCTGTCAGCCTGTTGCCTAAAAATTGTAATACACCAATACTCTGGAGTCCCATAGTCGCCTCTTACGAAACCCGCGGGAAGGATGTGGGGTGATGCTATTCTAAGCCGGCATCACACGGCACCTATAGAAAATATACTAGGGATAAAAGAAATAGTAAGTAAGTTTCCATTAGGGATACGATTGAAAATATATTTGCTAAAACGCACAAAAAATGCTGTAAAAGGTAGGTAGAAAACCGTAAATAAAATAGTATCTATTCATTTTTAAAATCTGCTCTATATTAGTTTCATCCGTTATACTACAGCTAAGTACAGAGTATCTTAAGCATAACTAAAACCCCGATCCCACTCAACATTTAAACTTTATGGTAATTCTGTTTTTCTGCTTTACAAAGTCGGCTAATGAGTCCCTCCCCTGATGTCTCAATAGAGGCGGAATCAAACACAAACAGTAAAACGAGAATGAGTGGGGCAGGAACCTACTGACTCTGAATGAAACTTGTCAGGAAGTCATTTGGTCCCATATTTATTCCACCCTACTTACATACACATACATACATACACAAATCACGTCTTTATCCCTTGCGGGGTAGGCAGAGCGTTAAAGATCACAAAATTACGGTCATTATCGCCACGTGTGTAATTTTATCATCGTTATCGCTCTGCCTAGCCCGAAAGGGATAAAGGCGTGATTTGTGTATATGGGAATGAGTAGATAGTATTTACAGAAAATAAATGAAACTAAAACCAACTAAAACTAAGGACTACAAAATTTCAGGAAACGACAACAAATTCCACCTCTCGAAATATATTCCTTGGAAATAATTGTTCAGTTTCATGATCTCTACGGATCAATTTATAAAATTACAGTGTAATCAATTATCATATTAATGCCGTGTCATGCATCACTCCACATCCTTCGCGCGAACTCGAGAGTATTGGTGTATTACAATTTTTAGGCGACAAGCTGACAACCTGTCACTATAGTGACATGTTTTCTGAAACAATCTTGGAAAACAATCCTCGAAAATGACAGACGTGGCGATAGTGACCGTATTCTTACGGTCGTTAACGCTCTGGCTACCTCGCAAGGGATAAAGGCGTGATATATGTATGTAAGTATGTATTTAATTTTTAAATTATTTGATTCGTACGAAACATAAACTGGCAAGGTACTTCGGATTTTTTCATGAGAAGTACTTATTGCATTTCAGCTCGTCTGTAAAAAGATAACTTAAGACGTATCCCGTCAAACTTACCTATATATCTATGTTTCGTAGTGGGTAGCTATACTAGCTAAATTTAGTATTCTTTGACCCCGTGTACAATAGTGACGTACCAGCACAATAATGACGTAGCGGGTCCCGCCCGTCGTATTTCAATAAAGGCGCGACATCTTTAATCTAGCCGGGATCGGGTAGGGGCATATAAATCTTGCAGGACGCAGGGCCGGCCGGGTTTTGAATCATTTAGCGCCCGCGACTTCCGTCCGGCACGTGCCGCCCCCCGCGCCGCGCCCCCCCGCCCGCTGCGTCTGTCTTGCCGAGACAAAGGGGAGATAGGGGTGGGAAAGTTTGTGTGGGCTGTCGATAGATGGCTGAGGTTTGTAGGCGTACTTTTCTACGTCGTAGCACTTTGCTACGCGCGCTATGCCGGACCCCTGTAGGTACTGTAGTCTCTTCTCAGATTGTAAGTAACTCTTTATAAGAGGTCTGTAAAAATATTTGTTATAAAAGATTATGAGCAGAAACGAGAAAGTTGGTAAGTTATCGTCATGTATTTTAATAAATCTGAGTAATTTTAAATAAATATGAGTCTTTGCAGACTACCAAGGACAGACAGTCAAGTGTTTTTATTTTCCCTATGTTAGCTTTTTTCGAAAGTGGTATCTTTTGGTTGTCTAAAATTAAATGGTTTGTACTTCATACATATTTAAGATTCAAGTCTCTTAATTAAAGAATACAATACTGACGCTATCTTGTGTAATGTACCTAAGTGAACACGATTGCAAAATCATGTATTCATTAGACGGTGAATTAAATATTAAAACGTCTGACCATCGACAGGGAGCCACCCTCGACCCTTCCCATCCCTAGCGCACGACGTCCGAGCCGCCTCTAATTTGAATTCACGGAGTCTCCGCGACGCGTCCGCCGCGCCGCCCGCGCCCGACTTAATGAATCGCGAGGGGGGGCAGGGGGCGCCGGGCGGCCACGGGGGGCGGCGATCGGACGCCACCGCATCCTCCGCGCGGATAAGTGACGCCCGTGTTGCTCCGTACATACCTTATATACCCGACTACATACTGGCCTGTGCGGCTCTCGGCGCTACTCCACACTCAACCTACGCTCGCCAAATTTATGTCCCGCACATGTCTGAGACCGCGGCGTACCTTCAGAGGGATTTGCGTGTTTACGTACGAAGGGGGGGCGAAGATATTCGAGACGGTATTTCGCTTGGACCTCAGGCTTGGACCCTTATTGATGAGCTAGTTGGGTTTCGTTAATTCGGCCGGGTCGCGTCCGGACGCATGAAATATTTAGTGGGGCTCGGATGTGTCGCAAACTGAAGCGACCATTTCGGGCACAAAGGGCTTAAACTATTATTAGTTGAGAACTCGTCCGGCAGACATTTTGAACAAGTTAAATGGAGTCGTGAATAAAAAATCTGTTAAAAGCTTCAAACGCTTGTGAATGTTTGAATATTTCGTCATTCGTTAATTTAAGTCGAGTGTAAAACGTAAAAAGAGCACTCGGGTCGTCGTTTCGGTGAAGACTGAGCGATGGGAAGGTAATGGTGCAAATGGGGCCTCCCTGGGGCGGATTCAGGCGACTACTCCAGGCTGTGAGCCACACAACAAACGGTGCTTTGTTCCGATTCGAGGGTAAACAAAAATAGACATAACTTAGCAGAAGTAAGAGGAATCCACTTCACTGAATCTATGTATACTTACTGTATGGCGAGAGACGGTCATCAAAATGGAAAATTTACTCAAGAGAAGAGCAGCGTACCGAACAAAAAATAGGGGGCAATAATTTGGGGCAAATATTAAGTCAGCCAGTACTCAGTACCTACACAAACTTTGTAGGGTAATGCACTGATGATTTTGAACAGCTATTACTATGGGGCCATCTGCAAATTTATGAAAAAATAATTTAAAAAGTTTTTCTATTATTGTTGTTGTTACTTGACGATATGTAATATAAAATTATTGTCAGAACTCTGTTCCCAATTTTAATATATTAAACTGTGTAATAATAAAAACAATACTCTTACAAATAAGTCAATTAGCCGTCCGACGCAAAACCAAAGCGATCGCAAGCTCCTCAACTCGAAGGCAAACAAAAACTTGCCATTGGCCAATTATGCAGATGGGGCGACCAATCAAAACCCAGTAAATTATTCAGCACAGTCGATCACTTATTAGACCCAAAGTAGATCAGACCCTGTGTAGATCTAATGGAGAAGAGTATCCGACATTAGTGTTACATTGCAACAACGAAAAGCTCCATTTCATACTGAGTGTAGAATATTGATTAAAGAAAAATAGTTTTATTTAATTGATTTAACAAAAATACGAACTAGAAGAGTCCTTTGCTAAAAGTCATAAAGCGTATGGCTTCGCCATTTAAAAATCCACATAATTTTTTGAATAATTATTCATAAACACTTTGCTATCACTTTACTATCTTAATGGGTTTAGCGGGATTTTTTAGTTTATTTATGTAATCATTATGTAATAAAAATAATATATATAACGTTTTCCATAATTGCATCCCAGGCAGTGGCAGTGTCTGTGGTCTTGCCTCAGACACTGATTAAATCGTCTATCACAGACTTATGAGGCCAATGATGATGACATTGATGACTAACATTTTACTTGCGGAGGAGCGATATACAAAAAAGTTTGCAACGACCGGTTTAACCACACGTATTTTTATTTATACTACTCGAATTTGTTTATGTCAAAGGTATATGTGAATGTGTGATGATGCCGAGTGATGCCGGCTGAGAATAGCATCACCCCACATCCTTCGCGCGGGTGTCATATGAGGCGACTAAGGGACTCGAGAGTATTGGTGTATTTCAATTTTTAGGTGACAGGCTGACGATATGTCACTATAGTGATACACATGTTTTCTGAAACAACCTTGGAAAGCAATTCTCAAAAATGTCAGACGTGGCGATGGCGATCATGTTCTTACAGCCGTTGACGCTCTGCCTACCCCGCAAGGGATAAAGGCGTGATATATGTATGTATGTGTGAATGGATAAGTTTAGTAGAACGTGTGATATGAGCAGAGCACAATTAGTCGCAGAATATCGCATGCGAAAATTCGAAAATTGTATTGTAGGACCCACTGGGTCCAATCGGTAGGTTACAATGGCGTTACGAACAGCTCGAGGGTTTGACCGTCGTCATCGATATTGTCGACTGTCGATATTTTGTTGGCTTCGCGACCCATCCCTTTTAGTTAAGTTTCAACTAAATTACGATCCCCTGGGATGTATTTGTTTCAAATAGTTTAATATTTAATTCAAATTATAATGAAACAATGTAATTGTGCTCTAACGTCAGAAGCTTTTGAGAATGTTTTATAGATATTCGAGTTACATTCTGCACCAAACACCAGGTTCACCACTAATTTTATTTATTTTAAATCCGTTCATAAAGTAGGTAGTCACTTCTATGTTACTTTATATAAAAAAAATCTTCGTATGCTCGTAAATAATACAATCAATTTTATTAAAATGTATTGCTTTATATGAATAAATTGATCACTTGAATTTTGTCATCCACATGGAAAAATACCCTTAAAACGAAAAAACAGAACAGGCGTAAAATTCTTTGTCATTTTTCAAGTTTCCAGTTTCCCCAGTTTTTGATCGCGGTTATAAGTTAAAAACGCTAGATGCAAGTGTTGCAGCGGTGCCTGCTCAAATATTTATCACTGCAATGCAACCGTGCCGTGTGATGCCGGCTTAGAATAACATAACCCCACATCCTTCCCGCGGGTGTCGCAAGAGGCGACTAAGGGACTCGAGGATATAGGTGTATTACAATTTTTAGGCGACAGGCTGACAACCTGTCACTATAGTGATACCCATGTTTTCTGAAAGAACCTTGGAAAACAACCCTCAAAAGTGTCAGACGTGGCGATAGCGACCGTATTCTTACGGCCATTAACGCTCTACATACCCCGCAAAGGATAAAGGCGTGATATATGTATCTAAGCAATGCAACCTGCAACCGCGAGACGATGCTTATTTTGCTAGGTGTGCGGTACTCACGGCTGCGTACTGCACTTTTGCGTGTTCTGGAAGGCAGAAGGGATTCAAAACCTTGATTCATAATCATAACATAATAGTTACCTACCTACCTGTACCAATACCCAATACCACTACTGGTCGTTAAAGCAATCAGTGCAATTTTGTACAGTTTTTTTTTTTCATATCTTCCTACCTTATAACATACATATATCACGCCTTTATCCCTTGCGGGATAGGCAGAGCGTTAACGGTCGTATGAATAAGTTATTTATTTTATTTTATCTATTTATTTTTACATAACCTTTGGGAGACAAGCATTGAGTGCTTTTTGTTTTCATGTATTAGGGTGTTTCCCGTCAAATAGCAGCCCAAAAAGCATAAAGCCTGAGCTAGGGCTAACTATTTCAAACGAAAAGAAGAAAAATTACAATTCTTTCGTTGGCAGTCTGTAATAATTAAATAATAACAATAATCTAATAATAACAATAGACTTTTATATCAGGATATACAACGCTAAATATTTCCAATTCCCGATATGTTATATTAAAACCTACCTACAATATAGGTTCGAAAAGTATTTGTAGATACGAGCAACTCTTCTAGAATGTCGTGGTATAATGCAATTTTCCATAGCCTAGGACCTTCCTTACCTACCTCTGTTTAGCTATAAGCAGATGTTTCTAGAAGTTTCTAGAACAGACAATTTCCCTTAGCGTAGTTAAGCAGTAAACATGTCGCTACTCTCGCGAACAGCTGCAGCAATCGCTTTAAATATTTAAACAGACGACCGGCGCTTGCCACTATTACTGTGATCAAAACTTTGCACACCCGTGCATAGGTAAACGCATAACATTAATTATTATTCCATAAACCCCGCCGTGTGATGCCGGCTTAGAAAAGCATCACCCCATTTCCTACCCGTGGGTGTCGTAAGAGGCGACTGAGGGACACTTTTAGGCGACAGGCTGAAAACCTGTCACTATGGTGATACACAAATTATCTCACACAGCCCTCTATATTTGCCAGACGTGGCGATAGGGTACGTATTTTTACGGCCGTTAACGCTCTGCCTACCCCGTAAGGGATAAAGGCGTGATATGTGTATGTGTGTATGTACTCTATAAAAATAAATAACTAAACTGTTAAAAAAACACGATTATGGTATGAATGACATTCGCACGAAATGCCGCTTGCCTATGGAAAAAATGCAGTGCATATTTGCAATACCTCCACCACACCAGATAATCCCCCATACTCTTCTCAGCAAGCAGTTGTAATATGCTTCCTTAACTTGGCATGATTGCTACAGAAAATATTTGTAACCTAAGATTGACCGATTCCAAATAATATATATCGGTTCGTAACAAATTCGTTCGAAACAAATTTCCCAGAACTCCCAAAAACTTTTGTCCTGCCAATAACAGACTTATTCACGGGCGAATTCTAATCAGTAAACAAACGGGGCGCGTGTTCCCCCCGTACAATTACTGCGGGTCCCGCGGCGGATCCGCGCGGCCACGCGGCGCGGCCGCGGGCAGCGTGGGAGCGCCGGCACACCAATAAGTTGCGCGAGAGACGATTCTGGTATCGCGGGCTTATGGTTCATTGCTGGCGGATGTCTCAGTAAATAACTTTATGAAACAAATTGAAATTCGTATGTATTGCCTGTTATTATCTGTAAAACATTCATTATTATTATCTGCTTGAATTCATAGATATTGTGCACGTCTCATCCGCCTTTCGCCAAATGCCATTTCTCTCCTCTAGGTCTGCTGTGAGAAATTTCTTTTTTAGAGATAAGCAGTGTCATTTTATTTATGTTTGGTCCTGTAAAATTTCTTGTGTTCAATAAATGGTAAATAAAATAAATAAATGATAACGCCCCAAACTGGTTTAGCGTTATTTTGTGATCCCTGGACATTTTGCGAATTGGACATTTGCACCTACCTTTGGGTATGAAATACAGGGCAGACATTAACTGTGTATCTACTACTTGAAGACTCTGTAATGTAGAGTGAGATGCAATGGAGCAAAGCTGTAGGCAGAAAGCTTTGCTTCTTTATTAGTAGGTATTGTAGCAACAGATATATCATGTAAACAGGCAAGCGTTACGACGACGAAACAAAATGTTTCGCTACGGTAGAAACCTTCTAACCCTAGCTCTAGTACAGTTTTACACATTTTTTAGTACACGAAGAAGCAATGTACGCTTGCCAACTCCGACCTGATCGCTAGCATAATACGCTGTCGGCCATTATCCTCGATAATCACGTGATATCGATTGGAGACGTGCGTGCCGCCCTAATTTGCCGCGAGCGCGCCGTCGTCCGCCGCGTTCTGTTCGCCTGGCCACGCACGACGCCCCTGCCGCCGTGTCTACCCAACACGCGGATTTTGTTACCAACCAATTATTTACATACATACATATAACACGCCTTTATCCCTTGCGGGCTAGGCAGAGCACCAACGGCCGTGGAATATGGTCGCTAACGCCACGTCTGTCATTTTTGAGGATTGTTTTCCAAGGTTGTTTCCGAAACAATTTGTTGTACACAGGAAAATTCATAAATACAGATCATAAGAAGTAACGGTACAAAAGGTACTGCTTATTTGTAAAAAAAATACCGATTACTTAATTATTCTTCATCGACTTACCCTAAACTTGCTAACGACGAAGGGAGGACGTGAAAGACCACCACTTGGGTTACGACAGTCCAAAAAGACTTGAAAGAAGGTAATCTGGACAACACAAGACCGTGCCAAGTGGTAACTCAGAACCAAGAAGGCCAACCCCGAATACTCGTAAATGGAATGTCTAGCGAGAAATAAAAGATACCTAGACATTCAATTTGTAAAAAAAATAATTGTCGCTGTGAATTCATCGGGTCGTTGTACCACTCGTTGTCCCACACGAAACGAGAAAGAGATTATTTGCTAGACTATGCCGGTATATATAAATATCCCACACCACAAGTTATTGGCAATACACTAGCATAATTTCGCAGGCGACGTCTGAGCCGCGGCAGACCAGATGGAAAAGTCGCCGCCGGTACTATAATGACGAAAGCAGTTTTTAAAAGAAACGGTATAAAACAAAGTCGCTTTTGGTGTTTCTCTGTTTGTCTGTCGTCTCTAACTCACTCCTCCTAGACCACGCAATGGATTTGCAAGCATTTTTTTAAATAAATAGATAGAGAACTTCAAGAGACTATTTTATATGTAATACATGACGGCAAAACGTCTTGTTCCCACGGGAAAATTATTAGCAGTGGGTGCTACTGGGTGGGCCGCTAAACGCTGAAACGATGAGAGTAATTTATAGGGAACTAAAAAAAACGCTGTCAGCAAATGAGGCAGTCAGCACTTTTACGCCATTTTCGTTTAGATACCAATTAACAGTTCGTGGAAACGCACAGGGGTTTTCCTTATAATCTTCGGCTTACCGGGAATCTGGTGATTAGGTGACTTCATTCTCTCTCGGGTGCGCTTAGCAACCAAGTTTTCCCATCGTTTGGCTTGCCGCTGCGTATCGAGCCTTGCCAAATAAGTATCCTTTGGGTCGGCTTTAACAAGATGGGAAAGAAAGAAAAGGAGAAGGGTTTGTCGTAGTTTTTATGTTAGTATGTTCACCGGATTCTCAAAGACTCTGATTAAACAAAAGAACTCATATTCATAAACTCATCATGTATTACGAGTATACACTTAAACCTTCCTCTTGAATAACTCTATTTAAAGTCTGTAAAATATAGGATGATCCCTGTGACGTTTACTAGGAAAACGGACTTTATGTCATTGCATTTGCTCCAAGGTTACAAATGTCACAGGGATCACCCTATATTTTATGGACTATAAGTATTAACACTGCATCAAAATCCGTTGTTTGGTTAATAAGGAGTTAGCGGTATCCATGACAGACAAACAGAAAAACACTAAAAGTGTCTTCACTTTATACAACGAATATTAAAGTACAACAAAATCCTGTCGCGATGTGAACAGTGAAACCTCGAAACCCGCCCACGAGTACACGAGTATATTAGTACACGTGTATCCTATGATAATACACCGTCAACTCGAGCTTACTGAATACACCTACGACCGAATAGATTAACTCTGAAACGAAGCCCTCGACAAATACTCGTAGTACTAAATAATTTGTGAAAGTAGCAATTAGTGTGCGGTTTTTTCGTGCATTGCTCACGTTTATAATTGCTTGTAAATTTGTTAATTTATTTAGGTACAGTAATGACATGACAGACGCTAAAACAAAATCTTTGTATCCAGATTAGCTTATAGAACCTACCTCAAGTTTGTAGGTACAAACAAATTCAGGGTGTAAAAAAATTTGCTGCAAATATTTTAAGGGGTGAACCAGCCCATAAAACTGAACAACTTTCCCAAAGAAACATAGGTGGAAATATGAAAAAAAAATTACGACCACCCATACCAAATTACCGACCGATCAAGACAATTTGTATAGGAAGGAGGTTTAAAAATTTATTTCATATTTCGAACTATGTTCCTTTGGGAAAGTTGTTCAGTTTCATGGGCTGGTTCACCCCTTTGCTGCTAATATTTTTACACCTTAAATAACTTTTTTTATATGTAAGATACTGTAAAAATCCATGAGAAAACGTCAAAAGGAAATGATTGCAGTCCACCTCTACTATCAAGTTTTAAATCTGAAATACATTGTCATGTCATGTCACACACAAAGGGGAATCACACCTCAACCACTGTTGAGGCGGCGCTATCGCAGTGTCGTCCGTCGACTGCGGTTTTAGTATGGGGAGTGACGTTTCTGGTATGGATCTGACAGACTGCTGCGATATTTTTGCGCTCCGTCGTGCGTCAAGTGTGCGATCCGCCTAACGCATGTCACAGTACCTTTCTAGAAATTTCCATAAAGTTCTCGCATAGCTCTGAAGCTCTTTCAGAATCATAGTTCGCCGTACGTTCTTTGAAAGGGCATAAGATGGCTGCCGTTTTCCTAAGTGAATTAATTAAGTTTATCGTAGGAACTGTTTGAAGAAACAGTAATAAATGGTAGGAAATTCGAGGAACTACTTTTAGTACTTACTATGTATAACTTAGCTTACTAGCGAAACATAGCTTTCTTATATCCTGTATGCAGTGGCGTGCACAGGATTTGAGGACAGGGTAGGCAGTATGAGCAAAAAAAATATGACCCATTTTTGCCCCATGAAAAGATTTTTTGTTGTTAGTCAGCAAGATTGTTTATAAAAATATGATCATACACACACAAAAAACATGAAAAGAAAAAAATAAAAATCAAATATTAGTTTAAACTCACCAGGAACCAAATTTGCTAGCAGGACAGGGACAGGACTCAGACAAGGATTGGGTTAGTTCACATGCTGCGTGCGGTTGGTTAGAGTTTGACCACCTCAAGTATTCAACTAAGTGATTGATGTATTTTATTAACAAGTCACTTAGAAAATACCCAAAGCGGCCTTAAAAGGCCTTGGACGTTAATTTACTTGATGCAAGCACTTTCACACTCAAAGACAAATAAAATGCGACGAAAGAGTTATATTGTTGCACTAGTCTACACTACTCCACTCACTTGTAAATTAAATCTACGCGCCTATCTTTTCTCAAGTACAAAAATTCTGTATGACTTCGTCATAAAAAGAATGTGAATTTATTAAACGCCGTGACGCTACACATCAAGATAAAACAACAATGGAGTAGCGTTGCCGCTCGATAGTGGACTATCGATAGACAATCGATAGTCTATCGATAGTTTTTCGATAGTAAGAACTATCGATTTTTAATCGATAGTATCGATACTATCGATACTATCGATACTATCGATTGTTCAGAATGAGGCAATACTATCGGTCAGCTTCGATAGTATCGATAGTATCGATAGTATCGAAGCTGACAATCGAAAAAACAATCGATAGTATCGATAGTATCGATAGTATCGAAGCTGACAATCGAAAAAACAATCGATAGTATCGATAGTATCGATAGTTTTGGTCTATCGATAGTCGGCCGATGAGCGATAGTATCGTTCAGGCAGGTATGGATTATTTTACATACATATAATTATCATGACTTTATCTCTTGTGGGGTAGACAGAGCGTTCACGGTATCGAAACCCCTATACAATCGATAGGCCAATCGATAGTATCGATACTATCGATACTATCGATACTATCGATTGTTCAGAATGAGGCAATACTATCGGTCAGCTTCGATAGTATCGATAGTATCGATAGTATCGAAGCTGACAATCGAAAAAACAATCGATAGTATCGATAGTATCGATAGTATCGAAGCTGACAATCGAAAAAACAATCGATAGTATCGATAGTATCGATAGTATCGATAGTTTTGGTCTATCGATAGTCGGCCGATGAGCGATAGTATCGTTCAGGCAGGTATAGATATTTTATTTTACATACATATAATTATCATGACTTTATCTCTTGTGGGGTAGACAGAGCGTTCACGGTCGTAAAATTACTCAGTAAAGCGACAGTAATCATTGCTGTCGCTTGCTATCGCCGCGTCTGAGGGCCGTTTCAGTAATTCGCGTATCACTAAAGTGACAGGTTGTCAGCCTGTCGCCTAAAATTGCAATACACATGAAACCCATGGGAAAGAAATAGGATGATGCTATTCTTAGCCGGCATCCCACGCCTAATGGGTTAATTATTGTATATGGATTATTTTAAAAGATTTTTAAAATTTTAATAATTAAAGTAAATTCATTTAGCCATAGTATTTAGCAATGAATGAATTAGTTATACAATTAGATACATAAAAATACACCTATAGTTTTAAAGGCATTTGAACACTAGATGCGTGCGCCTGCGTCTGCGTGCGTGCGGGAAAAAATAGTATGGATATGACAGGAGAATGAAATCGACGCATCACGTGATGTATCACAATAGATACCTACGCATCACCTGTCATGTCAAGTTGTAGCGACCTCTGGTGGCTACAACATGAAGCTCACTCAAGTAGTTCACATGCATACAAGACGCAACAGGAGTTCTCAACATATCGGAGAGATGGCGCCACGTGACAGAACAATGGGCCTGAAACGCGATATCGAAGTGTTCACCGCGCAACGCATATATACAACTTCTAATCCAATCCAGGTGGACCCGTCGGTCCCCTGGCCACAACACCCGGCCAGGCGGGTAGCTACCCTTTTCCCGACACCACCTGGATTCATCCTGTCACCCGCCATAAAGTAATAAAACAAAAATTGTACAAGAAAGGCTATTATGAAATATCTGATTATATGCAGGATAAATCTCCATGGGAGTAGTTTTAAATGTATAAAGTTGACTTTAAATGACGAAACAGGTAGAATTATCTACTGTATACATATTATATTGTATTTTATGTTTATTTCAGCATAGCCATTTTCGGCTATTAATTTTTTGTTATTATTTTTTTAACTTAGCTAGGGTAGCTTAGGGCATGAGCAATTGTATTTAGAATATACGTATATATTTAGAATATTTATAATATATACTGAAACGGCCCTCAGACGTGGCGATAGCAAGCGACAGTAATGATTACTGTCGCTTTACTGAGTAATTTTACGACCGTGAACGCTCTGTCTACCCCACAAGAGATAAAGTCATGATAATTATATGTATGTAAAATAATCCATACCTGACTGAACGATACTATCGCTCATCGGCCGACTATCGATAGACCAAAACTATCGATACTATCGATACTATCGATAGTTTTGGTCTATCGATAGTCGGCCGATGAGCGATAGTATCGTTCAGTCAGGTATGGATTATTTTACATACATATAATTATCATGACTTTATCTCTTGTGGGGTAGACAGAGCGTTCACGGTCGTAAAATTACTCAGTAAAGCGACAGTAATCATTACTGTCGCTTGCTATCGCCACGTCTGAGGGCCGTTTCAGTATATATTATAAATATTCTAAATATATACGTATATTCTAAATACAATTGCTCATGCCCTAAGCTACCCTAGCTAAGTTAAAAAAATAA
This sequence comes from Keiferia lycopersicella, assembly GCA_029255805.1. NCBI lineage: Eukaryota > Metazoa > Arthropoda > Insecta > Lepidoptera > Gelechiidae > Keiferia > Keiferia lycopersicella. The sequence goes on from JARACZ010000024.1 coordinate 3,863,939, forward strand.
TAACAAAAAATTAATAGCCGAAAATGGCTATGCTGAAATAAACATAAAATACAATATAATATGTATACAGTAGATAATTCTACCTGTTTCGTCATTTAAAGTCAACTTTATACATTTAAAACTACTCCCATGGAGATTTATCCTGCATATAATCAGATATTTCATAATAGCCTTTCTTGTACAATTTTTGTTTTATTACTTTATGGCGGGTGACAGGATGAATCCAGGTGGTGTCGGGAAAAGGGTAGCTACCCGCCTGGCCGGGTGTTGTGGCCAGGGGACCGACGGGTCCACCTGGATTGGATTAGAAGTTGTATATATGCGTTGCGCGGTGAACACTTCGATATCGCGTTTCAGGCCCATTGTTCTGTCACGTGGCGCCATCTCTCCGATATGTTGAGAACTCCTGTTGCGTCTTGTATGCATGTGAACTACTTGAGTGAGCTTCATGTTGTAGCCACCAGAGGTCGCTACAACTTGACATGACAGGTGATGCGTAGGTATCTATTGTGATACATCACGTGATGCGTCGATTTCATTCTCCTGTCATATCCATACTATTTTTTCCCGCACGCACGCAGACGCAGGCGCACGCATCTAGTGTTCAAATGCCTTTAAAACTATAGGTGTATTTTTATGTATCTAATTGTATAACTAATTCATTCATTGCTAAATACTATGGCTAAATGAATTTACTTTAATTATTAAAATTTTAAAAATCTTTTAAAATAATCCATATACAATAATTAACCCATTAGGCGTGGGATGCCGGCTAAGAATAGCATCATCCTATTTCTTTCCCATGGGTTTCATGTGTATTGCAATTTTAGGCGACAGGCTGACAACCTGTCACTTTAGTGATACGCGAATTACTGAAACGGCCCTCAGACGCGGCGATAGCAAGCGACAGCAATGATTACTGTCGCTTTACTGAGTAATTTTACGACCGTGAACGCTCTGTCTACCCCACAAGAGATAAAGTCATGATAATTATATGTATGTAAAATAAAATATCTATACCTGCCTGAACGATACTATCGCTCATCGGCCGACTATCGATAGACCAAAACTATCGATACTATCGATACTATCGATACTATCGATTGTTTTTTCGATTGTCAGCTTCGATACTATCGATACTATCGATACTATCGATTGTTTTTTCGATTGTCAGCTTCGATACTATCGATACTATCGATACTATCGAAGCTGACCGATAGTATTGCCTCATTCTGAACAATCGATAGTATCGATAGTATCGATAGTATCGATACTATCGATTGGCCTATCGATTGTATAGGGGTTTCGATAGGAAAACTATCGATTGTTTTACTATCGATAGTTCGGCAACGCTACAATGGAGGCTACTTTGCAATTTCTAATTTCACATAAATCTAAATTAAAATACTGTCAATCAATAATGCACCCCATTAGTATGCAAAATGTTTGAAAAAAAGGTGTCAATAATTAGCCGGATTATACGTGCGATCGGCACGCTCCTCCCCCGCACCTCAATCCGCGGCACCGCGGTTATTTCTTTTTTTTATTTTCGGGTTTGTTTACACGATTTTTGGCGCGATTTTAATGTCGTGACAGTCGGCGGTCTCTTTCTCCCGCATGAAAGAGAGTGAGAGGCACGATTGTAGTAAAGACCACAGCGTGCGAATTCTTTGCCTTGAAGTAAAAAAACCACCAGGAGGCTCTGCTTTTGGTGTCATTCACCGCTTGTTAGGGCTTTGCTAGCGCTACTAGCGCTACCTGGAGATTTTATGTATGTATTAAATGAAATTTCAAAGAATGCCAGCAGGCAGCCATGCAAGTCGACCTGTTCCGAGTCGGAAATTGCGATTGACAATGATGAGTTCGAATACTTCGAATATGGTAGTGGCGCGAAAAAGTTTGAGTACGTATTATTAAGTTCCATTTCACGAATGGGACAATGGGTATCTGTTGACAATACTGATTTGTTTGAATTTATTAATTTTGTATGTTTTTGTTACGTGTTTGTTGGATAAAATTAACGGAGTAGGCAGTGCATTTGTGCCTTTATGGACGGCACGCCCCTGCCTGTATGTAAAAATATTAGCTGCAAATATTTAATGCGGTTATTCAGCCCATGATATTAAACAATTTTCTTTAAGAAACATAGATCGAAATATGAAAAAATAAATTTGAACCTCCCATACAAAATATAGCAGCTGAGCGAATCAACTGTATGAGAGGTGCAATTTTTTTTATTCATATTTCGATCTATGTTTCTTACAGAGTTTTGTGTAGTTTCATGGGCTGATTCTCCACTTGAAATATTTATCATAACTCTGGACTGATTTTTAAAGGCAACCAATACGAATATATTCATTGCCATATTTTATTGTATAAAAAACATGTTTCATTCATTAAACAGCTCGAAAGAAAGTCGTAGTATAGGGGGATCCCCTGCCATATGGTATACATGAGTGTTCTCCCCTAAAAATATCGCTTCTGTGAAACAAAGGTAGGTAGTAAAATGGGGGAAAATGAGACTAGCGGGTAACTTGGGACATGGTCGACACCAGCATCAATGAACCAGCTATAACGTTTTAACTGGTTGAAAACTTTGGACTTTACATTTATCAACCAGTTATAACGTTATAGCTTATAGCTGGTTCATAGCTGCTAGTGTCGACCCATGTCCCAAGTTACCCGCTTGTCTCATTTTCCACCATTTGACTGTAGTTCGGTCGTGCAACAATCTAGTCAGTTGTTTATAGGTACGTTGATGTTGTAGATAGGTTTTCAGTCGACAGCAACAGGTGCGTCATTACGAGTTGTTTTACGCGGAAACGGAACTACAAACGGTTTTCAGTTCTATTGTTGTGTTGGCGGCGGATTTCTGCAGTGTATGAGCTCTGTAAGTGTTTGTTTATGGGGGTAGTTCATTGATGTAATTTACTTTATGTTTTTTTGGTGATTTTAATTATGGTTTTAAGTGCAAAAGAAGTTTTTGTTTTATCAGGATATACAGGGTGTAAGAGACGGTGTAAGGAAAACTTTGCAGGCGTGATCAGACCATGAAACTGAACAACTTTTACTATGAGGGCTATAGTGGAAACGAAAAAAATTTGTCGAGTTCCCATACAAAGTCAGTCAGATGATTTGTATGAGAGGTCGAAATTTTTTTATCGTTTCTCAACATAGCCCCCATATAAAAGTTGTTTAGTTACATGGTCTGAGCACACCATGTTTTCGTTACACCGTCTCTTACACCCTGTATTTTAAAGTCGGACTGGAGCTCAATTTTTTAAACGTCTTACTTAATGCGACTCTACGTAGGAAGCAACGACTGGTTTAACATTCTGGAAAACATTCGCTAGCAATGTGGAATATAGGTTTTTAATATTCAAAGAAATAAAAGTGGACTTCTCATACAAATACGATCTAGATGCTGTATGCCGACTTTTTACGCTTCGACGACTCTGCTGACTAATACATACATACATACATATATCACGCCTTTATCCCTTGCGGGGTAGGCAGAGCGTTAACGGCCGTAAGAATACGTTCGCTATCGCCACGTCTGACATTTTGAGGATTGTTTTCCAAGGTTGTTCAGAAAACATATGTATTACTATAGCGACAGGTTGTCAGCTCGTCGCCTAAAAATTGTAATACACCAATACTCTCGAGTCCCTTAGTCGCCTCTTACGACACCCGCGGGAAGGATGTGGGTTGATGCTATTCTAAGCCGGCATCACACGGCCGACAAATATTAAAAAACGATGAAAACGAAATTGACCTTGCGGTAAAGTCGCGCTTTACCGCGGCCGGAAACCGTGGCGTGCGTACACGCAGAAGTGCGTTCGTGGACGTTCGTTATATTTATCTTTTGACAAGCCAATTTCTTACCAGCTGTGCCTCGTTTTTCGAAACTACAGGCTACAATTCTACAGGTTAAATTAGATGTACATTGCGTAGCGGGTCTAAAATCCTGGTTTTATAATGTCTCATCAGCTACGCAATGTACATCGAATTCCACTGTAATTGTAGCTTGTATTTTGGTTGCATAGGCCACTGGTTTTATCTGAGATTTACGTCTTTATATAAGGCGTTGTTAGTTTAAAAACAATTCACAAAAAACGGGTGAAAGGTTTTTGATTCCGGCTGATTAGCATGTAATATGCATTTTTATTATATACTTTGTCTTAAATTTAATTGATTTCATTAATTGATGGTGGTGACGTAAGTTACATGCTGTGTGGTCAGCCTGGCCAGCCCCGAGGCAGTGCCTTTATTTATATTTATTTTTTTATCCCACTCGTCCGCGATTCTATTAGGAACATAAAATTGTTATTGTTTACAATGACTAATTCATTTATTCAGTGACAGTATTGTATTGTAACTCTCTGACATTCTAAAAGTATTCATTGTGAATCTACTTGGAAATAAACGATTGAATTTTGAATCTTGAAAATCTTTGAAAAAATAAACCTATCTAGATCGATTTATTGCCCCTTAAACCTTTGAATATTAAATAAATTCAAAATATCGTGAAAATTGTCGGAATTTTTCCCGACATCCCAATTACCTATATTTATTTGCTCGTTTAAGTTTTTAACATGTTTCAGTCCGAATAAAGGCAAAAAAGAATAATTGAGTGTTCATATCAACCTGATTCATTTATACATAATATTCCTGATTTGTGAGGGATTCCTGTTAGATACACCATATACCAAACCAAGAATACAAGAAATATTCAGGGTGCAAAAAACTTAGCAACCAAACCAAACCAGGGCCCTAAGTCTGCTAAATGAAAATCGTTTCAGTTGGATGTCGATTGGATCTCAGTTGGATGATTTCGGTCATTTCGTAGTCTGCTAACAGTTTAAACTATAGAAAAATCACAATGGCAGTTGAGTTTCGATGCCGTTACAATGACAAAAAATTGCAGACTTGGGGCCCTGGGCAAGTCAGAGTAAAAAATCCCTTTTAAAAAATTTTGCAAACGGTCACAACGAAGTTTAAAAATTGTGCTGACCATTTCTGAACGCGTCCCTTGGAGGGGAAACCAGCATGACGCAAGTGAAGGGAAAGGTAAGGCAAGAAGAGGGGTAAGTAAGGGGGGGGGGGGTTGACGCGGACGCGACAGGACGCGGTCACGCACGCCGCGAGATGCTATCGGCGTAGCCGTCAGGGACTGAAACGATACGGGCTAGGGAGTGGCAGCAGTCGATATGATACATACATACATACGTACATAAATCACGCCTTTATCCCTTACGGGGTATGCAGAGCGTTAACGGCCGTGAAAATACAATCGCTATCGCCACGTCTGACAAATATAGAGGGCCGTTTGAGATAATTTGTGTATCACTATAGTGACAGGTTGTCAGCCTATCGCCTAAAAGTTGTAATACACCTGAAACCCTCGTTGACCTGAACTGACGTTCTGTTCTTTAGACCACTCAAGCCAGCGATTCTGCTGCAAAGACACAAGATCGAGGAGTACCTACACCCCGTTGTTTTAATATCGTGAAAGCTATATTCCTCTGTCAGTTTAGTAGGTAGAGTATCCATATAGAGGTCATCGCCAGCCAGCCCTACAGAAGATTTGGAACTATCGATATAAAGAAAAAAACGATAATTACTGTGTGTGCTTTTTACGTATTATGTTCACTTTATTGCTTCTCGCGGCGTGTTCGCGTTCTCTACTTCTGATTATATCGATATCGACTGCTGATCCTCTGGCGGCACCGAATCTATCATCAAGCTGATGATATAATATGAGGTATGTGTAGCAGTGGACTGATGTACAGAACAGTATAGTTTTTAATTACTTATCGATACTATACAGCGCGTCACTAAAGTTGGCATCGCGGGCGCAGCTGCAAAGCACGTCCCGTGAGTCCGCGCGAGGCCGCCACTCATCGCCGCACAGCGCCACCTGGCGTCCCACCCACCAGACGTGCTACTCAATTATGGGACATTATGGGATACCGAGTCAGCGATCGAGCTGATGATATAGTATGAGGTATGTGTAGCAGTGGACTGATGTACAGAACAGTATAGTTTTTAATTATTTATCGATACTATATAGCGCGTCACTAAAGTTGGCATCGCGGGCGCAGCTGCAAAGCACGTCCCGTGAGCCCTCGCGAGGCCGCCACTCGTCGCCGCACAGCGCCACCTGGCGTCCCACGGTCCCACCCACAAAACGTGCTATTCAATTATGAGACATTAGTGGGATACCGAGTCAGCGAGCGAGCTGATGAACATTGGTGACAAGATACTTCGATGTATTGGGATTTTTATACACTTATATACATATATCACGCCTTTATCCCTTGCGGGGTAGGCAGAGCGTTAACGAACGCAAAAATACGGTCGCTATCGCCACGTCTGACAAATATTGAAGGCTGGTTAAGATAATTTGTGTACCTATCACTATAGTGACAGATTGTCGCCTAAAAGTTGTAACACACGTGAAACCCTCGAGTCCCTTAGTCGCCTCTTACGACACCCACGGGGAAGAAATGGGGTGATGCTATTCGAAGCCGGCATCACACGGCACGGATTTTTATCCCAGACCTTGAAAAATGGGAGAGTAAAAAAATTTACTGAAAAAAATCGTTATCCTGGAATACCTACCACGCTCTGCCAACTTTGTTACCGCCTTGGCCGACAAATCCGACAATGACCAGTTTTCAAATTCTTGATTTCTGCATCATACATACATAACTAATGCAAGAGAACACCAGAATTCATTGGTTCATTCAACAAAACAAAATGAAGACGAAGAATGCATGCGGCATAAGGACAACTTCGAAAAGTCCAGAGTGTATATTATCTCCGTACGACTGTACCAACCAGTAGGATATCCATATACCTACAAATCGAATCGAATTGAATGTGCCGTGTGATGCCGGCTAAGAATAGCATCACCCCATATCCTACCCCGCGGGTGTCGTAAGAGGCGACTAAGGGACTCGACGGTGTTGGTGTATTACAATTTTTAGGCGACAGGCTGACCACCTGTCACCATAGTGATACCCATGTTTTCTGAAACAACCTTAGAAAACAATCCTCAAAAATGTCAGACGTGGCGATAGCGACCGTATCCTTACGGCCGTGACCGCTCTGCCCACCCCGCAAGGGATAAAGGCGTGATATATGTATGTATGTACAAATCGAATTAATAATAATAATAATAATAATAATCTTTATTTGCCGAAAACAAACTATACATTTTACAAATTAACCAGCGGACCCCGCACTAGGAATTAACCTGTATCGCGGGAGTCCACCGCCTACCCCGAATATCCTGCCAAATAAATCAGCCTGTACCCGTTGTTTAGCGGGGCTGTGAAAAGTTTGATTAAAAATAAGCCGGTGAGAAAACCGGCACCTGCGCTGCGAAACGTGTTAACAGAGCTGACATCGTAAACAGCGCCGTAAATCGAACGGACCCTTAAAAAGGGTTTACGGACCTCCACCTTCTGTTCGGCACTTTTTATGTCTATAAACTTGGTATTGACAGTTGCTGATATAAACAAAACGGTTGGAAATTATACAGATATAATTTTGTTTAGATATGGTATAGCGAAAAGTTTTACTTCGTGTCATCGTCAATTAGATAAGTGGTATAAAAAATCTTATTAAAATTGAAATTCTATTCCATTACATTTCTTTCAAGGTACGGTATAGTCTCTGAACCTACGAAACAAAAAAAATAAGTAAGTCGTGCTATGATGCTAATGCAACGTTCAACATTATTTTGAACGACGTGGTAAGGGACCAGAGTGCAGGTTGTTGGATGACTTTAGAACCACACCAGACCACACGAAAAGAAAAAAAATAAGAAAATGAACCTAATGAAGGAACTTTTGTGACGCTGGGGCCTATTTAATTTTAATAATTATTTCAGATTTTTGACATGATAAATGATAATTTCTTGTGTACAATAAATGGTAAAATAAATAAATAAATAAAATTAAATGAAATTTTCAAACAGTGAAGTTGACACATGTATAACTCAGTAGTAATAAATATAATAAATAGCAATGTCACTCTTGCTAAATGCAACCTTCATAATGCCAAAATTTTCTAAAAATAACTGAATAATGATAAAATTCATAGTTTAAAAGCGTTTCTAAGCAATCTTTATAGGAATTTTCCACCCTGAATACACTTAACAGGCCGTCCGAATCCTCCTCCCGAGATGATTGAGACAGATGAGTCCCTGACGACCCTGTCTGCTCGCACAGACGTCCACTGTCCCCGCCGGCTGGCGTTCTTGCCTCGCTGCCATTTTATCAGGGACGCTATGGAGCTCCGTAACCGAAAACAAGACTATCGGATATCCAAAATATAAGGTGTAAAAATATTAGCTGCATATACTTTAAGGGGTGAAACAGCCCATGAAACTGAACAACCTTCCCCAAGAAACATAGGTCGAAATATGACAGAATCGAAAAGGTCGAATTTTGGACCTCCCATACAAAATGTAGCAGCCGAGCGAGTCAACAGTATAAGGAGGTCCAAATTTTTTTTCTTCTTTTTTACACCTTATACATTCATAACCGTAACCGAAACTGATATACTTAAAGGTTTCGGATAGGGATATATATAGTTGGTCGAGACGTAAGGGCCGCGAATACTTTGCATACCTCGTCTACTCTTTCTATTTTTAGGCTTTGACAGCGATAAATTTTAATAAAAGACTCGTCAGATTTTTGGTAATCTGTACGCGAAACTTTACGAGGCTTTCGGATAATCTAATAAAATTTCATATCCAAAACCTTATACGAATTTAGAACTTTTCCTATATCCGTATCCGAAATTAATATTCAATTCATTTTCAATTCATTTATTTCAGACTTAGTCCATACATTACATTGTCATTAAAAAATTACATTAAAAATTAAAAATATAAAATAAATAATTAATATTCAATTTCAAATATACAAATAAATTACAATTACAAATTTAATTAAATTTAATCCTTCAATTTAGGTACTTAAAATATAAACTGTCAACTTATTAAATTAAATTGTGATTCAGAGTTTTTTTATGCATGGCATCTCTACATTTTATTCAGTAATTGCTGAGTACTGATGGCTGCTGTACGGTATTATTATTTGGGGTAGCAACGCGTAATATCTTTTGGCGCGTCATTTGTTAACGCTGAAGATATGCAGGGGGCGTTAATGAGCTAGAAACTGTTGGATGCGTTTTAAATTCTGTTACAGTTTTTGATATTGTCTGTTGGCCTTAGCTTAATGTGGTTACTTTTATTATTTTAGTGATTTCACCGCTTGTATGTGGCATGTCAAACGGTGGCAAGTAATATATTTTGAAAAACTGCCTCCATTAACAATACTATTCTTCTACAGATACCTGTAAGACGAAAATAAGAGCCAGAATTTTTTAATCCTACTTTAAAAGCCGCTGTTTTTCTTTAACTAGCCAAGGGATCTTGTACTAATTTCAGGCACCGCCTTACACAAGCAACGAGAAGTAAGATTTACTATGCACCTCTTACTTGAGTATTAAAAACACAATGAGGACAAAACAAGCAAAGAGCTGGAACAATGAGCGAATAGTCCGAAGGCCAGTCTGGAAAATGTAAGCTTAATAAGCTCCCGGTTCGCGGAAAAGTGGGCAGCACGCCGCTATTCGCGGAGACGTATTTTTTTATAGTTCATAGGCGGATCGCACACTGGACGTACGACGGAGCGCTAAAATATTTTTGCGCTCCGTCTCGCGTCAAGTGTGCAATCCGCCTTAATATTAAATATGTGTAGTCATTGTGTCATAAAAGGTACCAGACCCCTAAGTCTGCTAAATGAAAATCGTTTCAGTTGGATGTCGATTGGATCTCAGTTGGATGATTTCGGTCATTTCGTTGTCTGCTAACAGTTTAAAGTATAGAAAATCACAATGGCATTTGAAAGACAGGACCAGGAGTACTACAATAAATTGAATTATTTGTGTCCTTAATTAAAATATGATATAAATTAAAACATATTCTCAAAAAATAAGACATTTTTTACTAACACTCATTCGTTTCATCTAAAAAGTATTGCTGGGAACAGAAATAATTCAGTTTTACAGTAGCCCTAGTATCTTATGTGAAACACGTTCGTAGGTTATACAGGAATGGGGAGACGTTTTGACTAGAATCAGTCGAGATAGCTTTCTTTGAAAAAGAGCTACTAATATTCTATGGAATATAATAATATCTAGAACTTATAGAACCTGTATAAAATTAGAAAAGCCTTTCATAAATTTTACTGAATTGAATGTTTAAAACGAGACTTCCCGGAAGGACAGAAAAAGTCTTTTGCCGAGTCTTCCAGTTCACTCCACTCCACATCCGGTGTTCCTTCGATTCTTTTACGTCCCGAATTTCCTCTGACCACTGCGATAACTACGCTGGGGTTGCTGAAGTGATACACAGGAGTACGTTGATTACACTGAATCCTTTATTACTCACATACATCACCTTATATACTATTCAGAGATACTTACTAATACGTGCTTTATTTGGGAGAGAGAGGCCTATCTAATCATCTAATCATTGGCGTGCTAGTATGCTTCTTAGCATATCACACCTCCCCTGAAAAGGATAGGCGTCCCTCCCCTGAAACGAGCCTCCTTAAAATAGGAAAAAAAAAATGATAAATTTAAAATATTAATACACTAAAAGATAAAATATTTTCACTCATTAAATTTCTTAGTTCTATTCTTATGCACTAAATAATCTTTATTATTCTTAATTACCTTCACATTTTCGCCTAAATCTCTTATTACAACATATGGACCTAAATACAAATCATTTAACTTATTGTAATTTTCATTTTTTATTAAAATTAAATCTCCTTCCTTATAACTAATTTTATTTAACTTGTTATCGAAACTAACTTTTCTAATTTCTTTTGATTTCAATAAGTTATTTCTCGCATCCAATTGTGCCTTCTGTAACCTATATTTTAATTCCAATGGATAATTATCATGTATATATAATGGTTCTACTCTACGTAACAAATTATTTGGTATATTACAATTTTTCCCAAAAACTAACTCATAGGGGGAATACTTCGTACTCGTGTGAACTGACGTATTATAAGCGAAACACCAATACGGTATCCAAGAACTCCAATTTGATGATTGCTTGGCTTGAATTCTTAAATAACAACCCAAATTTTTATGCCAATTTTCTAAGGATCCTATACTCTCATGGTGATATGGTGTCGAATTAATTTTCTCAATAGATAGCAATTTACAAACATTTTCTAATATGGAATTCATAAATTCCGTTCCACAATCAGTTGCAATTATATTCGGAACACCATATCTCATGATGAAATTTTCAACCAAAGTCCTGGCCACCGTATCCGCTGATTTGTCTGGAATAGGATATGCTTCGACAAACTTCGTCAGTTCGCACTGTAAGGTAAGTATATATTTATTCCCACTATGATCAACCTCCAACGGTCCAACAGTATCTAAAAATATTTTCTCAAAAGAAGAGGTAGCTGTGGAAGTTATACACATTTCCTCCTTAATATTCCTATTTATGAATTTCTGTTTTTGACATTCAGCACAATGTTTTACATAATTCGCAACGTCTTTGTACATATTATTCCAGTAGTATTTCTTCCTTATATTCTTTACCATTTTAGTGATCCCAACATGCCCACTAGACGGCAATAAGTGATAATCGTTCAAAATCACTCTTATCATTTCCTTGTCGCTTATCCTCTCTACATCACTTACAATGCATAAACGAGGAAACAAATTATTTTTAGAAGCTTCTTGTGTCAATATTTTAATACAATTCTTATTGAGCTCATTTTTAACCAATACTAACTCTACTATACCATTACTTTTACATAATTTTATCAGCTCTCCCATCGTTGCGTCTCGGCGCACCTCCGTTAGTAAAGAGTCCTGACTTATGTAAAATGTAGAGTTACTAAAAATAATATCCCTTAAGGGTTGATTACCTTCTATACCTTGCATAGTCTTTAAATATTTGTTCGAACAAACTACCAATTCCACGTCATTTGAAGTTTTTTTGATAATATCCACTACTTTAGGCCGGCCGGAACCTAAGAGCGAACTATCATTCCCCTCACAAACTCCTCTGTCATATCCGGTGTCTTCCAAACGCCGTTTCATAGAACGCGTTAAAACTCCTACAAAGTTTGTATTTAAACCTTTCAACTCCTCCGACGTCATAATAATACGTGACAAAGCATCTGCCGTTACATTTTCCGACCCCTTCACATACTCTATCTCAAAATCAAACTCCTCTAAAGCAAGCCTAAACTTTGTCAACCGAGTATTAGGGTCCGTCATACTAAATAAGTGCACTAATGGTCTATGGTCTGTCAAAACTCTAAACTTCCTACCAAACAAGTAAGGACGAAATTGTTTAACAGCCCACACTACAGCTAATAACTCCTTATGTATTGTTGGATAGTTCATTTCTGATTTATTTAGCTGTCTACTAGCATAAGCTACAGGCTTATTATTACTATTTGACAAAACAGCGCCTAAGCTTACACCACTCGCATCTGTCTGCAACCTGAACACATTCTCTTCCGAAAAATCTGGATACTCCAGAACTGGTGGCGAACAAAGCGCCAACTTTAGGGTTTCAAACGCTTTTACACATTCCTCTGACCACTGGAACTCGACATTTTTCTTACATAATCGATGCAACGGAAAAACTACTCGCGCAAAATCCTTTACAAACTTCCTATAAAAATTAGCAAAAGCTACAAAACGCCGAACTTCGTCTACGTTTTTAGGAACAGGATAATTACGCAACACCTCAATCTTGCTACTGTCAGGCAATACTCCGCTCGGTGTTATCACGTGTCCCAAATAATTAATCTCTTTCTTCAAAAACTCACATTTACATGGATTTAACTTCAAATTGACTTTCCTGAACCTATCTAACACCTTTACCAGATTAACATTATGCTGATGTAAACTTTTCCCAAAAACTATTACGTCATCAAGATACAAAAAACAAACTTCGTAATTTAACCCTGACAAAGCCATGGACATGAGCTTAGAAAACACACTCGGACTTGTCTTCAACCCCATTGGTAGTCTCTTCAGCTGGTACTGTTTATCTGCTGTAAAAGCTGTGTACTTCCTACAATCTGGAGACAACGCTAACTGATAATAACCTGAACTTAAATCCAAATGTGAATAATACAAACACCCAGATAAAGAATCAATTATCTCCTGTATATTTGGCAATGGAAATTTTTCGTCAACTATTTTCTTATTCAAAAGCCTATAATCAATCACAATCCTCCACTTCCTTTCATTACTACTATCCAACTTCTTCGGTAAAAGCAACAAAGGAGAAGACCACTCACTAGAACATTCCTCAATTATGCCATCATCCAACAGCTTGCCAACCTGCTTCGATAACTCCTCCTTTTGTGCTCGTGGTATTCTATACGGCTTGACATAAACAGGAGTGGCATCATTTTGCAACTTTATGTCATATTCGAATAAATTCGTCACAGACAATTTATCTCCCGGTATGTGAAACACATCCGCATACTTAGCACATATTTTCTCAATGGACTCTCGCTCTTCCTCCTTCAAATAAGTTCCCAACAAACACAGACAAACTATTCCCCGACTCAAAATAACAAACATCATAGTCCGTATAATTCTTCACTTTTGGACTAAAATTTCCTAACGACACATCCTCCTCCCGCGTATTTAAAAATCTCACCGGAACCCTACCGCCGTCACATTCTACAACTGAAGCTGCTACGAACACCCCTGGCGACACCTCCTCTGACTGAATAACATAAACACCCTTTAACGCTGTTGGTACGTACTTAATAATTTCACACCTACTCGGAACAGTCACTGTCTGCTCTTGACCTAAAAACAATTCCGTACATAATTTTACACCTGAATTATGTTGAAAACTAACTACCCTTTTCTCATAATCCACAGAACTTTTGTACTTCAACAGAAACTCTTCACCCAAAATGCCATCTTTCTTACACTGCAAATCGTCAAAAACATAAAACTTATGCGAAAAACTATATCCATCCAAACATAAATCAATATAAATATAACCTACAGAAACTAGATCTCCACATACCCCTTTTATTCTAAGCCTATCTGGCACTACTTTAAACTTATCTAACAGCCCTTGTAACCATCCTAACTTTAAAATCGAAATATTGGCACCCGTGTCCACTAACAAAGATAACCGCTTATTATAACTATCGAAGACTACGTGATTCCCCTTTCCATAACTAAATATTTCTATGTCATTGTTCGTGGTCTCGAAAAAACGTGCTCTGAGACTCATCTTCATTCGGGCACGTGTCTTGCGACTCTACACAGTTCACTACTCTATTTCGCGCGAATGGCCGATAAGATCGGCTATGATTATTTTGCTGACTACCGTGACTACGACCTCTGTTCGTATGATTCACGCGGCCCCGACCTTGCTGACTCGCTACATAGCGCGCATTAGATAGCTTCACACCTCCACCTCTGCCATTATTCCAAATATGATTATTACCACGTTGGTAACTATTTTGAGACCAGCGCCTCGGTCCAGCCACAAAACTCATACAACCCTCTGATGTATTTGGGACCACGTCGTCCTCCTCCAATGCGACCAAAATTGCCTCCCTAAGAGAACTCAAGCCTCTCGCTGAGACAATCGTCCCAATCCGCTGGCTATTTAACCCATCGGCAAAACGCTTTACAGCTGTTTTCTCGTTTAGTGGACACAGGATCTTCTGGACTCCTTCATCCCCATCAGCCTGGGCCAACGTAAGGTCAGTCATCAGCTTCTCGATCTCATCGCCAAACGACGCTATACTCCTGCTGCCCTGCCTACACCGCTGTAATTGCGATAAAATTGCAGTATACGATTTTTTTGGCAATAAAAACTTTTTGATATCTCCAATCAGACTATCAACATTCATATATGTTTTGCTTAGTCTAACTTTAGCCCTACTCGATAGCCGAGTCCTAAGCACGAAATCAGCTAACATTTTGTGTTCCTCTGGCTTCAAGGTACTTTTATAAAATTCTAGTCCGTCTATAAGTTGTCCCAACTGGGTTTCACTATTATTATCAACTACCGGAAGCAGCGTAAGCGCTGTTTTTAAATCAAAAGACGCCATTGTGCTGACTAAAGACTCTATTTCCCGGAACAGCGAATTAAATTGCTCCGAAATTTGAACAATTAATCTTAAATCCTCAGCTACCACCTCTACTTTATTTAAAGTTTTAATCAAATTATCAAAATCTTCCTTAATCAATCTCGCTTTTAATAACTTAGTTTGCCCTTGCGCAGTTAGCCGTTTATCTTTTGCTAATTTCACTACGCTATCGCGAACTTCCTTTAACTCTTCTAGAAGTCTTTGCAAACTAGCCATTCGTAAATAAACACTATAAGTAACACCTTAAAACTACACTGAACTGCCGCAAAACACTCGCGAATTCATTATTAGTTACATGCACACATATATTCACAATCTGATCGGATAGACGTGGAACCACTCAACTTATACACTCTCTGACTGAGAGCGAATAGCGCGCCGTGCCGCTCGCCGGTCTAACTCCTCCAGTAGGTGCTCATTAAAAAACCTCAACGCTTTGAGCAACACAAAAACAGCTATCGCCACTACTATCGTCAGCAACAATATCTCCGATAGCTCCATCCCAACTGTTGCTGCTGTAGCCGCCACGTTTGGTGTCTGACTGACAATAACATTATCTTTCGACTGCTGCGTCCCCATTATAAAATCAAATGCCACCAAACACAATAGCATATGGGTAAAATCAGTTGATGACTGTGCTTCCTCTTCGCGGAACACACATCTGCAGCAGGCATAGACTCTCAATATGCCATATACATTGAATTTCCGGGCTCAAAACAGTTCTTCAACATTACATATGCCCTTAGGAAAAACAAAACAAAAAAAACTCACAGCCTTCCACGCAGGTTCGGGTAGATGACCACGGTCGCCATGCGATAACTACGCTGGGGTTGCTGAAGTGATACACAGGAGTACGTTGATTACACTGAATCCTTTATTACTCACATACATCACCTTATATACTATTCAGAGATACTTACTAATACGTGCTTTATTTGGGAGAGAGAGTCCTATCTAATCATCTAATCATTGGCGTGCTAGTATGCTTCTTAGCATATCACACCACGCACCCGAGTGCAACGCGAACTTTTTAACCCTGTTCGCGGGGGCGTTCGCGAGACGGGGGGGTTTCGCCCCCCGGCGGCGGTGGGGGGGTTAATTAGCGAGCCCGCTCCACTCCATCTAACTTGTTTCCTTCTTTATTTGCCCACTTGATACAAATGTCGGGCTGTAGGGTCCATCGTTGCGCTCGCTAGACCGTGGGGTATGACAGGCGACTGGGAATAAATTATGTACCTTCATTTTCATGTAAGTAAGTCGCACGTAATTCGGGGGCTGCAATTGCAGAGAAGAATAATCGTTATGTAGAAAAAATATTTCTGGCGAATCTCACACTGCCCCGGACTCTGTTCCGGTTGTGCGGTGAACAGGTTTTAAACACTGGCCGTGAAAACTTGATTCGTATAGAAAAACTGAAAAAACCACATATTAACACCGCACCGCGTGGAGGTGCGGCTTGCGCTCCGTACCGAAAGGGTTTTTGTTACAGTTTTAAAATTCAAACCAAAGTACACGTGCTCTGGATCTTGTCGGTTCACAACAGGTTGTCAGCCTGTCGCCTTATATTGTAATACGTGTACACATGAAACCCTCGAGTTCCCTAGTTGCCTCTTACAACACCCGCGGGAAGAATTGGGGTGATGCTATTATTTGCGGGTATCACACGGCAAACGTAAGTTTATGCGTAGAAAATTTTATTAAAACTGCAAAGTCCAAACACGTGTAAGGGGAAACTATAAGAACAGTAACGACATTTTCTAGGAAAGGTGTTTTGAAAAAGCATTTACCTTAAGAACCTCAATCAAATTATCTTAAGAGGGATTTAGGATATTTTAATAAAAATCGCTAACATATTTTTTCTTAACACAAATAATACAGACTGTAAAAATTATAGCTGCTAATATTTTAAGGGGTGTACCAGCCTATACAACTGAACAACTTTCCTCAAGGAACATAGGTCGAAATATGAAAAATAAAAATTTGGATCTCATACAAAATGTGCCGGCCGACCAAGTCAATTTGTACGGGGGAGCTAAATTTTTATTCATATTTTTAACCTATCCTCCTCGGGGAAAGTTGTTCAGTTTCATAGGCTGATTCACCTTTTAAATTTGCAGCTAATATTTTTACATCTTATTTATTTCAAAATACGTGATTTTATCGAGTAAAGTCAGTCAGATTCAGGGGCACGTTTAGCTTCTTTCCTTTTTATGGGAATCAAACACGTTTTGACATTTCAGTTAGCGACCTGCATCAAAATTACAATTACCCCGCAAGGGATACAGGTGTGATATGTGTGTGTATGTTTGAAAATAACAAAAAACTAAGCATATGTTTGTATTTGATTAAAGTTTTTTCACAGACTAGAAACATAAAAGGTCATATGCTAAAAGTACTACAACTGTATGCATAATAATATTACTTGTATATGTTACTGTAAAAGCCCGAACTGTGGTAAATTCTAAGATTTTCCGGTAAAACCATTTCCGGCAAAACGATTTACCAACTCTCAATGGTAAAAGTCCAAACAGTTTTTTTATTTCGAACTTTTACCACCATTCACTAGGTAAATCTTAGGATTTACCTTAAAGGCAAGGTAAATGTTGATAAAGACATGTCATAACGTGTTCGGTGCATCGTACGCGTGGGCAGTCCGCATCTCCCCGCTACCCGTACCGCCTCCGCGACTCCGTTCGCTCGCCACAGTCGTCAAAGAGAATATAATAAAACTAGCGTTTTAAGAGTTGGGTCTTACGTATAACGTTTTTTTTTCAAGTTCACGCTAAAATCTCTAGCCAATATAAGCATTCTAACAATATTGTAACAATGCTACCAACATGACAGAAAAATAGAGATGTGGTATGCCCTGGTATGATAAATATATCGATATCGATATTTAAAAAAAACAGTTGGAATATCCTAGACTGTTTTCAATGGGCGTTTTTCAAAGGAGCAGTTTCGCAATATGGCGGAGTACACCACCATCTTGCGGAATTGCTCCTTTGAAAAAGATTAGGTGTATGAGAAACAAACTCAATTTTCTTAATTTATAAGTTTATTTATTTTTCCTATACCTGGGTCGGTATGACATAGACTAGATCGTACAATGTACAAAATATCGTATCGACTAAATATCAGTCCTTATCTCAAAACAGCCAAATCATATATTTCCAATGTATTATAGTGCAATGTCTATTAAAAAACATGATAAAAGTTTATAATTTTTTTTATCAAGGAAACTTTTTTTACCTGACAGATACAATAATTGCTACTTGCTGTTATTGGTAAATGTTGATTTGTGCAATAGTCTATTTAGTTGCTGTATGTGGTCTTCTGATCAGAAATGTTGGCTACTCTGCAACTGCAAATAAGGAAGTTCATTACTCAGGCTAGTACCTCACTACACCTACGTCGTTTTTTCGCGGTTTTCGATTAAACTCAGTTTTATTCAATTCAGCAAGTAGCAGTAGTACCTTAACCATGTAAACTGCATTTCTTGGGTTTTGCTCTCGAATAAGATTGCTTGTGTAGATCAGCCCAGATCACGTCCGCTAAACAGTTTGGTTTAGCTGAAGGTTTTAACCTAGATAACTTCCTATTGAAGTCTTTTTTGGTAATAACTTCCTATTGAAGTCTTTTTTGGTAAAATGATTTCCACATAAATACTTCAAAGAATGTGACTTTTCTATAGGCACATATGCCAAATCTTCTTCACCAGTCAATTTTACCCATTGTCTGCATCTGAAACAGTATAGTACATTATTAGAAAGTGTACAACACAAAAAAAAATGCATTATAGTGCATAAAATACAATTAAAAACTCTAAGGGGTTCGCAAATTCGCATGAATCATTTTTTTTATTGGACCTAAGATGAAGAAGAATGTGAGTTTTTATTTTATTCAAAAAGTTAAAACCATCAAATTTTTTCAGAAGACAACAGAACACAATTAGAAGAAATGAGGTTTTGCAGTTGTCAAATGCATTGTTATAAAAAAGGCCTTATTGGAAAAGTATACTCTGACCCGTAAATAAACTATCGATTATTTTATCGATACAACCCTAACCCATCTCTATGGTAAATTTGCAAGGATAGCCCAGATATAAAATACGTAAAATAAATGACAGAAAGTCTTTCGAAATCACTTAGAATTGATAAAATGATAACCAAAATAACTTACCGCCTTTCAAATAATGGGAACTGAGCCAAAAATACTCGCTTTTCTCCCGATTGTCGACCGGCTTTCAATCCACAAATTTCACACTTTTTATAGTGCATCTTGAGATGCAATCGTAATTAATTTATTACCACAATGTAAATTATTTGTAAATGTTAAAGTTTCGTCACCAATATTTCACGTTATTCACTGAAAACTTTTAATTAATCATGCTGCGATATCAACAAATTTGACAAGAACCGCCATATTGTTTAGTGGTGTGACAGTCTGACAGCGCTAGACAAAGAAGCAGGATAAAAGGAAAGAGACAATAAACGACGCCATAAATTTTAGCGTGAACTCTTTGAGTTTTTTTTTTAATATAAAGTTTCGTCAGGCTGACAGTCGTTTGTTTGACACGTTTGAACGCGCACGTAAATTTCATTTCTGTTTGCGTTTTTGATGTCTAAATGCAATTATAATATAATAATATAACCAACCAACCAAACAACTACAACCAACCATAATAATATACTAAATTATAAGAGGAAAAAATTGTCTTTATCAACATTTACCATGCCCTTGAGGTAAATCCTAAGATTTGCCTAGTTAATGGTGGTAAAAGTTCGAAATAAAAAAACTGTTCGGACATTACCCATTGAGAGTTAGTAAATCTTAGGTTTTACCGGAAAATCTTAGGATTTACCACAGTTCGGGCTTTTACAGTAACATATAGATACGTTCTTATTCTTAGGTATAGACTCTTTAAAAAGTAAGATATAAAAAGTACTCATCAAAAAGTACGACAATTATATGCATAATAAGATCACTTGTATAGGTAAGTACGTAAACGAAAAAATACGTAGGTAAGTTGTAAAGTATAGGTACGTACGTTAAGAATAAGGATTCTTAGGTATAGACTCTATAAAAAATCATACATAAAAAGTACTCATCAGAATGTACGACAACTATACGTATAGGTATGCATAATAAGATTACTTCTATAGGTAAGTACGTCCTTATTCTCAGATGTCGACTCTATAAAAAGTTATAATTAAAAAGTACGACAACTATATGCATAATAAGATTACTCTTATAGGTACGTTCTTATTCTTAGGTATCGACTCTATAAAAAGTAAGACATAAAAAGTACTCCAAAAAGTACGACAACTGTATGCAAAAGAAGATTACTTTTATAAGTACGTTCTTATTCTTAGGTATGGACTCTATAAAAAGTCATAATCAAAAAGTACGACAACTATACGCAAAATAAGATTACTTGTATAGGTACTTCAGAATACCTAAGAATAAGGACTATATTTACTATAGAAGACCTACGCTGTGTTATTTCAGTGTGTAGTGTAGCAAAGGGCCCTAGGGTCAGCCCTGGCTAACGAAGGTATCTTCAAAGGGCAGCCCGCACGGCCCGCGGCTCTGATATTTAACTGGGTCGTGGCTTGGGACAGGCAAATGTAAACTAATCGTATTCCATTTCGATACCTATTCAATTGTGACTTATTTACATTCGAATGTGGGTTATGTTACGTAGTATGTTATCTAAGCATACATATATCACGCATTTATCCCTTGCGGGGTAGGCAGAGCGTTAACGTTGTTTAAGAAAACATGTGTATCACTATAGTGACAAAATTTGTAATAAACCAATACTCTCGAGTCCCTTAGTCGCCTCTTACGAAACCCGCGGGAAGGATGTGGGGTGATGCTATTCTAAGCCGGCATCACACGGCATATGTTGTATAAGGTGTAAAAATATTAGCTACAAATATTATAAGGGGTGAATCGGTTTCCCTAAACAACTTTTCTCTCCCCCCTTTTCGCTCTGCCTACCCCGCAAGGGATAAAGGCGTGATATATGTATGTATTGAGATAGTAAACGTAAGCCTTGGTTACTGCAATCTCCTATCAGTTTACAAACCTACAGGAGTTTCATTCCAATTTGAGGCTCCTGGAAATTTCGGGTGCCTGGTTATAATTTACTATGGGTGGTCAGTCTGGAAGTCTCTATGGACTTTGGAGTCACACCGGAGCAAGGAAAACGTGGCCAAATGGGGAATATTTTCAGGGTTTACCTATCGTGTCTTTCGCTTTTTTACATTCATCAGTCTTTTCATGAACGCTCGTCGGGTACTTCTGACCTGACCTTTCTTCAAAACGTTGAGATGCGAAACTGACTAAAACTCTTTAGCCACAAATACATACATACACAAATCACGCCTTTATCCCTCGGGGTAGGCAGAGCGTTTAGCCACAAAGGCTGCTTTAAACGCAAGAACTCAGCATCGCAGCTACATAACCTAATATCTCCGTAGGCCATATACCACGGTATACAGCCACGTCTATGTGCCATACATTCGGCTCTCGACAGCTGTTACTCCCCCCCCCCCCCCCTTCATCCCACTGCCCCCCTCTCACTCCTGGAGCACTAAAGTACATCTGGAGGCAGACTGGAAGTGTAATCTATAAGCTGACAGGCGAAAATCTTACCACCAAGGGTCACTTCATGGCACTATGTACCTATTTGTTCTACGTACGTATACGATAAAGAGTTGAAGCACATAAATGTATCTTTTATCCCATACAGATTTTGGTTTGGAGGGTATTTTTTTCATATTTCAACCTTAAAAATATTTGCACTAAATTTAAAATTACCTTACATAAATTTAAAAAATCCAGCTTCTTTTTTTTAGCGAGTGATAAGAGTACACCCGTCGATGTACTTACAATGACTTCATTTGTTAGGATAAGTAGATATTTTTACTTTGTTTTTTAATTAAAAACTAATGTATAAGGATTATTTTTAAAATAAACTTCAGGACTTTACAACAAAGTTAATAAAAATAAGCATCGCGTTGAACTCTTTTATTCCCGGAAAGGGATCTAGGTTACGCTAAGGAGATAATAAGCCTACTATCAGCAGATATTTCAGAGATCAACATAAATTGGTGATTCTTACTAATAGTATGGAAAACCAGTATAAACTGATCCTTTAATGAGTGAATGAATGAAAAAAATTTAAAATAGTTTTTGATATTGTACACTACGAAAAGAAAAAAAATCATATTAATCACACCACTAAAGAGCAAATTTAAAACTGAAACATCAATGATTTACATTTGATTTAAGGGCTTTCGTGCTAGGATAGGTTATAATAGCCTTCGCAATTTTGACTATTCTTTTTCTTCGAACATTTCTTTTAAGTCGCGATTTATTATCTCTTAAGGATCTAGTCATAACAAGACAACTTCGAGATACCTCT
Source organism: Keiferia lycopersicella (assembly GCA_029255805.1). Lineage (NCBI taxonomy): Eukaryota > Metazoa > Arthropoda > Insecta > Lepidoptera > Gelechiidae > Keiferia > Keiferia lycopersicella. Next base: position 3,886,577 of record JARACZ010000024.1, read on the forward strand.
CAAAACCAGTGAAACCTTAATAGGTGCACATCACAAAGAGAACGTAAGACAAAGACGGTACAGTAGGTATATACCTACAACGTATTATAGCCCCGTACGCTGGACATCGGCTACCGAGCTCGAGCCCAAGTCCGCGGACCACGCTCTAATTAAAACACCCCCCCCAACCTCCCTCTGCCACCTCCACGGACCTCGCCAAAGATTATTTAGGGAGTATAGACGTTCAGATGCTCAATACGTGATATTTGGTAATATTTATGCAGAAAGCTATAAAGGACAAACGCGTGATGCGCGCGTGTGTGTGTATATATGTATCTATAAAATAATTACTGTACTGAACACATCATATTAATATTTCATTTGGAACTGGCCGAGAAGGGACTTAGCCATATTTTTTGGACAAAGGAGTACGCAGTGTTACTCCTTCCTGCTAAAAGGTTACACCTGTAACGGTAACTGTAAAATTTAAATTCTTTAAAAAAACTGTGCCGTGTGATGCCGGCTTAGGACAACATCATCCCATTTCTTTCCCGTGGGTGTCGTAAAAGCCGACTAAGGGACTCGACGGTTTCATGCGTATTGCAATTTTAGGCGACAGGCTGACAATCTGTCACTATAGTGATACACGACACGATTTATCTGAAACGACCCTCAAACATCTGTCAGACGTGGTGATCACGGCCGTAATATTACGGTCGTTAAGGCGCTGCCTACGCCGCCAGGGATAAAGGCGTGATTTGTGTGTGTGTGTGTGTGTTAAAAAAACTGTGAGAATGAGCCTTCTGTACAGAGTATTTTATGCACCAACGTCCATCCGGCGACGCGATGTGAAAAAGACCATCACGCACCATTCTCGCCGCGCCTGCAAGATTGCCTCGTAAAAACTCCGTACTCGGTATATCTACGTATCTACGTTTATACGTATATGTATATAAGTACGTGCTATTAGCATAAGAGTTTTCACTCCAAAAATCTTTTGCACATCATGTCAAAATAATAACTGTAAATCAAAATAAAACCACCCTCTAACCTGCTTTCTGATTATGATTGACTAATATGACACGTTTCCACAACGTGTTTTACGTGTTATAAACATTTTACTTGAATTACCTACTCAATCAATAAAAAAAACTATATCAGAATCCGCTGCGTAGTTTATGAAGAGATAGCGGTGTCTACGACAGAGAGATACAAAAAGGGGCTTGATTTTTGTACTTATGTATTGATATAACCGTTTTCGTCAGTTTAAGGATTTCTATCACTTAGGTACGATGCAGGAGAGATACTGTAGCTAAATAACTAAACAGTAAATTCACCGGCATTTTGGTATCTCATAAAAACGTCAATATCTGGGTCATAAAGATGCTGTACATTATTAAAAATATATTTATTTATGTTTATGAAAAATGTTTTAATGAACCCCTGAAACAATCAAAACGTCGTAATTCTGTTCAGTTTTTACTTTATTAAATTCTAGATGTTTCATGATTACTGAATTCAGTAAGCGGAATGAAAAATATTTATAAGTAAGCGATACAAGCTTGGGTACAAGTTATAAGAAGCTTATCATAGAGGACGAAACTTGTGCCGAGTTTTCGTAAGACACTCAGCATTCTCCTTACCATATCCCATTCTCTTTCGGGGTCAGCTACCTAACCTAGGAGATTCGACGTGGAACCAAGTTTTTACGCAGAGCGGCTGCCATCTGACCTTATAAATGATCTCATGATCTGATGAATGAGGCCGATGCCTCGCAGATTCGCACCAGCAGTAGTAGTCCGTATTACCATAGTTTTAAGTACTCATACCTATCTAATCGAGTTTTAGTACCTACGTCTATATTTTCTCTGAAGATGCAAGAAAAAGTTGTAAAGGTGAGTTACTGATAGACATCGAAGTAATGGCGGAAGTCGTAGGTTTAAATTCTGCTAGCGCTAAAAATGCAAATTTTTAAAGATAATGCTTTGGAATCTTCTACTCGTCGTGTTCTCGCCGAGCCGATGAATGACCCAGTGTCAGAGTTCAAATAAACACGTAAGAATAATTTTACAAAATTCAATACATTTAGGTACCTACTACAACATGCCGTGTGATGCCGGCTTAGAATAGCATCACCCCACATCCTTCTCGCGGGTGTAGTAAGAGGCGACTAAAGGACTCGACAGTATTGGTGTATTACAATTTTTAGGCGACAGGCTGACAATCTGTCACTATAGCTATACACATGTTTTCTGAAACTACCTTGGAAAACTATCCTCAAAAATGTCAGACGTGGCGACAGCGACCGTATTCTTACGGCCGTTAACGCTCTGCCTACCCCGCAAGGGATAAATGCGTGATATATGCATGTATGTATGGTAGGTATGAAAGTAGAATAATTTTACAAAATTCAATACATTTAGGTACCTACAACCTACATTAAACAATTTTCCCCAAGTCCCCTAGTCCCTCGAAAACCAGCACGCGAGACGCGACCCACGGAATGCCATTTAAAGATGCGGGGATAATGTACCGCTGACGAGGCACCGGCGAAATTGACGCGCCCTGAGGGCCCAGGGTGCGCCAGGGCCGGGCCGAGGGTCTAATCGTGTAACTGGGCACGCCAGGGCCGGACCGAAGGTATCATCGTGTAACTATTGGGGAGCTTGGAAGTTTGGGGGGGGTTAGTTACGGTGCGAGCTTGAGCGAGCTGAGTGTATCCGGAATTTAGATATGATGGGCCTTATCACTAAAAAGTTAGACGTGCGCGTGTAAAAATATATCTGTACGAAAAAGGCTAGGCTCACATTCAACATGCGTCAAAATTTTTGCAGCTATTCATGTGTAGTTTACCCACAGGATTTGTCAGAATTCACGAAATATTTTATCCAATTGAGCTGAGCCGGATATGTCAGTGACTATTTCATGCTAGAATAGAAATTAGCGTGCAAGTCACACAAAAATAGTCATCATCAATAGTCTTGACTGTTAGTTTCTTTTCTAATTATACAATACAATGGAATTTCAGTTTTGGGTGTGCGAATGCAAAATGACCTTAGTGAGCTCGAATCGAATAGACTCGTTAAAGTCTAGGCCAGGCAGGATATTGTAGTTATTCTTAATAGGAAACCAGATCAACAATAGTCGTATAGTTTAGGAAATATAATTTGAACCGATTCAACTATGATATTGCCGTGTGACGCCGGCTTAAAATAGCATTACCCCAGTTTTTCCCGTGGGTGTCGTAGAAGCCGCCTATGGGACTCGAGGGTTTCATGTCTATTGCGATTTTATATTATCAGACGTGGCGATAAAGACCGTCATTTTACGGTCGTTACCGCTCTGCCTTCCTCGCCAGGGATATAGGTGTGATTTGTGTGTGTGTGTGTGTCAACTATGAAGCGTCAAGGTGAATCGGCTCAAATTATATTTCCTAAATCATACTCATTCCGAATTTCGATAAACTTGTATCAGAATCGGGTCGAACGCGTGTAGTTCTATCGATCACGGTTTTTACAAAGATCTCCTCGGGGGACGAGCTTGAACGCGAGTGGGTATTGGTGCCCCTACATGGTGATGAGAATTTCACAAAAAAGAAGTATGCTTCGCCAGAAATGTTTAAAAAAATGTACAAAACTTGTTGCTGAAAAAATGCGCCTGTTATTAATTAAAACATTAGCTGCATCCTAATCCAAACCCTGTTCCTAAAAATTGTGGGTAGGTTAGAAGGCAGATAGATGGAACGGTATCCCATTTATGACCAGAGGTAAGTTTAAAACCATCATTGTAATATATGCTTACACTTATTTCTGCTCATATTTGACTGCATAAGCCCATCGTTCTGTTACGAGGCTCACTCTTGAAAATTTTTAGTTCTAACAAAGCATTGATTATTGTACAATTGGTCCCCTGAAGGGCGCCAATTATGAAATATACTCTGAATGATTGCACAGAATAGTAACTTATACTTAGAGAATAGTCGTAAAATACTCATACTCAAGACATATTCCCGGCTACACCCTGTAGCCGGTGCTGTAGTAAACAGCCCTCATCCGTCGTCGTGTCGCGAGGCGCGCTCTCGAAAAATCTTAGTTCGCTTTTCGGCGCGACGTGAATGGATGCCTGGTCTACCCTCGCCTTGCCACCCCTAGTCGCCACACTGAATAAGATAAAGCACTTTTTCAGGTAAGCAAAAAATTACGTCCCCGTGACAAAATATAAGTACCTACCTACATACCTACTTCAAATAAATTATCTTCTGCATAAATCCAGTTGTCTTGCCGGGCGCCAATTCAGAAACATTTAGGTTAAATCGCAAATTGATATTAAATATTTTGTTCCATCCCAAAACATCTGAGTACTTCAAATTTTCTTTCTACATAAATTCAGTAGAAGTGGTCCCTTTTTGGGCGCCAATTCAGAAACATGCAGGCAATAACAAATTGTCATTAAAACTATTATAACGTTGTCAGCTAAGCATATATAAGAATTATATTTATCATGTTTTACCGTTAAATAATAGGGTAGGTATTTTGTACTAATACAGAGGTCACTTTCTTGACGCAAACTAATAATTATTTGGTACTAAAACTATGAGGGTCACGCTTGATAAATCTAAGTTTGCTCTATGGTCGATATAAATAGATTACTTTACCTAGTCTAGACGCATAAGCGCTGAAAAAGATAAGATGCATTTTATAAGTGCGAGTAACGGGGTAGATTTGTCATCAATCAATTAAAAGTAATTTTATGTAGTAAAATGTTTTAGTTGATTTGATATTAAGTTATGATCTAGTAGGTAGATCAAATGTCTATCGTATGCTAATCTGATTAAAAAAATGGTTATTACATTTAGCATGCCTCTTGCTGGGCGCCAACTAATGGACGATTAGTAACAAAGTACATAAAAACGTTTTTGGAAGCTGTTTTTTAAGAAACTGTGGGTGTAAACTGTTTTATATGTGACTGTGACTAGCATAAAGCACATTTTCAAATACGTAATTGTGTGAATTTGTGTGCCATCTAATAAAAGACATCCAAAAAATAAACGCTACTAGAGTATAAGGTGCTCACTTTGAAATGCAAATGTCTTGAATCTAAAACAGTTTTTTCAGCTTATATCCCAAACTTTACATAACTGGCGGACGGTCCCGGAGCGTCAGCCAAATCCAGCGATAGCCCTTATCACTCTGTGGACCTGACGTGTGTAACGTCATCACAGACTCGCTGAGCTGAGCATTTATATTAAAATATACGTAATATTAGGCTGTGAGGAATTTAATAGTCTGGGTCAAGCGAAGGTTTGAACAGTGTACTAGTATATATAGCGCGATGTGACTGTAGTAAATTGGATAGATGATCATTTATCTCTGTAAACCGTACGTAACCCTCAGAAATCTTGGCAACATGTAAAATTAACACGCGTCTACAGCTATCACGGAGGATCCACCCTCAGGCGTCCAACGACATGCACCTTAATGACTCGCGACGGCATCACACGCCAATCCTCGCCAACGCGGCCAATTCAAGACACCCCCAGTATCTTGCATTCGCAGGCGTCTTGCGCAGTTTCTATTCGGCCGGATTATCAGCCTCGTCCGTCGCCAACAAGCGAGTGTAATCAGCACGGCGGTGACCGCTCGCGCGTAAATTACGCAGCTGCGCCAGTGTAGACAGAGCCGCGTGGACTGTTGGGAAGCTTTGGTGCAGAATGTGTAATCAAGGGTCCGCTTAGAGCGGGCAGAGAGGGCGGTACACGTCCTTCGCTAATGCCCGCTTAGGTAGCCCCCGAGCTCGCAAACATAATCGCGTGCCCTCCATTGTCCCCTCAGGATAGGGCTGGCGGGTTGTTATTGGACTGATTGATTGGACCGCTACTTAGGCGAAATTCATTGGAGAAATTGGACGGTAAAGCTTCGACAAATGCCTTTAGGTACGATTGTTTGGATATACATAAAATCGTCGATGTAAACATTTACGACTTTTGCAATAAAAACATGTGTTGAAGACTTTCTTTTGTGAAGGTACAAAGCTTTCGGAGAATTTCTGCTAGTAAAAAACTGACCTAAAACTATTGGAATATAGTTATGCACGAGTTATTCGTGAACAATTCTGACTCTGTCCCTAATTACAGTTTTTCGTCGCCCAATCAGTTCGCCAATCCACTCAGCGTTCACGAAAATCGCGCAACGAACTCGGAAACCTGGCGAGCTTAATTGGAAAACGCTCGCTGGGTGTAGCTTAGCTTCATTAAATTACAGAGGGTGCATTATCTTCGCTGGCCGCTACCCGCCAAATCCAATATCCGAACGCGTAATAACAATCGCGACCGTCTATCGTTCGTAAATTATGCACGAGGTGGCAACCTTGGCCGACCTGGAGGCGTCCTAAAAGTCACCTTAACTCTTTGAGATAAGACTTACGCGGGCTGCATTACGTATGTGCTCGCGGCCGGTCGCCGACGACGCCACCGCGCTAATGGCGACAGCCCCCCTCCCCCTGTTCTTGTGTGCCCCCACCCCCCTGACGCCAGTAAGCAAAGCACGCGTTTGAAAAAGGAAAACCCTGTCTAATTATATGCCAGAGGTGGACATGTTGATGTATATATAAGTGATCAATATCCAATACCCAATACCTTTGAACCTGCAAAGTTGGCATTAGACGTAGCGATAGTTCGCTTGGTAATTACTTGGTAGAGCCACAGAAATGCGGGTAATTTACAATTTCTGTTACTAGAATAGAGCAGCTGAAAACCTTAATTGTCTGATACAAATTGATGATGACTCTTTTGTTTTTTATTTCTTTATTTTCCTGGGTAATATGCTCAAATGCTCTCTTATAAAACCACATTAAAATGGGTAAAGGTTAACTAGAAATGGCTAATTGCAAGCTTGTTATAAAGTTAGTAAAAATCTGTCACAAAATAATTGTTAAAATTCACGCCCTGAAAATTGGTGTATCTTTCATTGAATAATTCACAATATATGTATATTCAATTAACTATGTTTTAAAAGATAATATGTAGGTACCTATTTATCAACCTACCTAAAAATACTATGGATAGTACTACTATACTATACGATACTATAGTACCCACGTATAACCTTTTGCACTATGGCAATGAATTCAGTTGATGTGTGTTTTATTCCGTATCCTTTATTATCTGTACTAATTAACCTCTTCAAGTCTCATTGGCGGGTTTCCCCTCCCCCCGGTGGAACCCCCCCCCCCCTCCTGAGTTTGTCGTAAACTTATTTTTTCGCGCACAAAGCGAGCGAGGGCAAGCGAATTTGGAATATTCGTGTTTCTCCCATAATTATTATCTGTGGATAATGATAGAACACTTCGATGGACCAGGCAAATTCAATGCGAAGATATACTGTACAGTATGTGGGAGGTTAAAATTTCATTTCAATATTTTTTTGCTGCATTGGTAGGTTAGGAACGCAGGACATCCAAAATATAGATCATTTTAAAAAAGGACACTTGTTGGTATAATTATCTGCGGCGAAAGAAGGAAAAAGTTTGCGACACGGGGCGGTAACAAATTAAAAAGAAAATCAGCAAATATCAGAAAACAATCGGATAGCACGGTTGTTTTAGTTTTTCTTGGAAATGTTATTCTATAAAGGTTACAGAACTACCAGGACCCCAAGTCTGTACTTCAACTTGTTAGCAGACTACAAAATGACCGAAATCATCCAACTGAGATCCGACATCCAAGTGAAACGATTTTCATTTAGCAGACTTGAGGCCCAGTAAACTTGTAAAGTTATTAAATAAATTGAACTCAAAATAAGTCTACCTGTGGTATAGAAATAATAATGTCAAAGTCCTTTGTTCTTCGCAGTGGACACGAAAGTAGGAGAGTTGGGAATATTCCCGTTCGGTCTAATTCCCGCCGGCGCCCGCGGCTTGCAGCGACACGTAGCTATAAAATGTTTATGGAGCCAGCGCTACTGCGATTGGACTACACCAGCTACGTACGAAAATATAAAGAGAATTTCTTATGCGTTGTTTTTGGGAAAACACCGTGGAATTTTCTTTATCAATTGGAAAATATGAGAGAGCTGCTCTTTTCATGCAGCGCGAATGGTTTGAAATTACCTGTTTTGAGAGAAGATCCTCACGATGTACTCACACACACACACACACACACACACACACAAATCACGCCTATATCCCTGACGGAGTAGGCAGAGCGTTTGCGACTGTAACATTACGATCGATACGAATTAGGGTCGTTTCAGATAGGTCGTGTTTCACTATAGTGACAGGTTGTCAGCCTATCGCCTAAAAGTGCAATACACATGAAACCCTCGAGTCCATTAGTCGGCTTTTCCGACACCCACGGGAAAGGAATGGGGTGATGCTATTCTGTAATTAATTAGAAAATGCGTATTTTCTATATTATGTGTCCTATACAAACATTTAATTACATTCAAGTCGCTAAGTTTAGATTACATACGAAACCTATTTCGGCTGTTTTTTGTGAAAAATTATATCATGTTATGAATTGTCTATCGGAATCTCTGCGGAAAGTTCGCACGCCTTCATTATTTTTTAACAGAATCAAAGTGATTTCAGTTATCCACGGTTTCAATTAGCATTTAACTATTACCACCTCGCGCATATTATACAGGGTGTAACAAAAACTTTGCAGGATTGATCAGACCTGCACGAAAAAATTTTTTCGAGTTCCCATACAAAATCAGTCAGCTGATCTGGAATTTTGTATGGGAGGTCGAAAAAAATTTCACGTTTCCCACCATAGCCGCTATAGTAAAAGTTGTTCCGTTTCATGATCTGATCACGCCTGCAAAGTTTTCGTTACGCCGCCTCTTACACCCTCTATATTCTGAGCATCTAGGGTTACCTAGTAAATCTTGACCATTACTAACACGATTTTTTTAAAGGATCCCAAAAAGCAACATTTTTTTTTTTTTATTCTGGCGTCACATCTCATGGGTGGAGACGTATTTTGCCAATGTCAAAGTAGTCAGGTCGTCGGTAAGGTTAGAGTGATGTAAAGTTAAGTGGCATTACGCCGAGGGAGAGTCCACAACACAGTGATCCTAGTCTGACGACTAGGGGCTGTGTTGCGCAAAATTATGTAGTACAAAAAACTCGATAGTAAAATTTTCTGCACCACGTGGAGACCGCTCGTCACTATTGCACAATGCCGAATATATGCATTAATTACAATTTCCTATTTAATGAACACTTTCAGAATAGTTTGTTGCTTAATACACTATCAGAATGATTCACCAAACACTCAAATGAACAAGAAATATCAAATTATAACCAATACACGACCCGCCATGATGGAATACCAACGAGCGACTCCAAAAGCAACATTATTGTTGACATCCTTATCTTATGTCATATACATATTTTGACAGAAAGACAAACAATAACGGTGCCAATTCGGGACCCTTTCTTTAAATATCGTGTACTTAGTAAAGACGGGTGCCGGCGGGTCTGACGCGGGCGTGTGGTCTCTCGAATGTCCGCGAATTATTTACGCGCGACTCTACCAACGTAATTTGTTTAGGGCTGGCGAAGCGATCGACCGAAAAGTGTACCCATAGTGCAGGATTTCCATATGACCCTGTTTTCTTCCCGAGTAATACATACATACATACACATATCACGCTTTTATCCCTTGCGGGGTAAGCAGAGCGTTAACGGCCGCAAGAATACGGTCGCTATCTCGAGTAATTCCTCAAAAAAAAGTTCATCTATGTGCTTTGACATGAAATTAATGTGATAAATACAGTTGTAGAATGAATAATATTGTAGAGTCTATTAAAATGTAGAGCCTATAGAAATGAGAGACGTTCAAAATTAAAAAGTCATTTAAAATATAGAACCATTTCTAGATATGTAGAGACATTATGATTGTATATTTTTTAATTATATTAAGGCATACTAAGGGCATATGTCTTAATTATTTCCTATTTTCGAAAAAGTTCAAGGGGTATTAATCTGGGAGAAAATAGGGTAGTTATTCCCCGTTTTTGTTAAAAGGCTAAAAACTCAGAGCACTCACGAATGCTCTTCACACGCGCAAACGCAAGGCGTCTTTTTGTCGCGAGCTTTTGTTCTTTGATTCTAAAATGTCACCTCTACGCACATCGTCTAAAAGTGCTAATATTTTCAACCGGTTGACATGATCTATAAAATAGGTAGGTTAAAAACTTTACATTAAACATTATTTTGGTAAAAGTTTCAGGTTTTGGCAGAACCCTAAGCATAGTAGGCACGTCTGTCTACTGCCTTGACAGCATCGCCGGTAATGCCTGTACGTCGCGCGATCGACAACGCGCACGGAATTTATCGACAACGGCCACTACTCCGCTAGTGACGTCATCGCTATTGATATCGATATTAGATAAAGAAGCAGATAGCCCTGGCGTTACGAAATGATAAAAGCTCCGGTAAAGCGATCACAAGACACTGACAATATATTGTACTGCGCTTGTCAATCAGCCTACCAAGCATAAGTAGGTAGGTACTTGGTAAATCTGGGCTTCATCAATCGAGGTTGACCGATCATCTAATAATTACTCTACTATATGTTCATACTTGCAACAATAGGTACGATGAACGGCAGGTCAAATGAACTACCTTTTTTTTTTTTTAATTCTGGCGTCACATCTCATGGGTGGAGACGTATTTTGCCAATGTCAAAGTAGTCAGGTCGTCGGTAAAGTGGCATTACGCCGAGGGAGAGTCCACAACACAGTGATCCTAGTCTGACGACTAGGGGCTGTGTTGCGCAAAATTATGTAGTACAAAAAACTCGATAGTAAAATTTTCTGCACCACGTGGAGACCGCTCGTCACTATTGCACAATGCCGAATATATGCATTAATTACAATTTCCCATTTAATGAACACTTTCAGAATAGTTTGTTGCTTAATACACTATCAGAATTATTCACCAAACACTCAAATGAACAAGAAATATCAAATTATAACCAATACACGACCCGCCATGATGGAATACCAACGAGCGACCTCAACTACTTTTTAAAACGACATTTTGTATGACAAGCTAGTCTCTCTATTTTGGATGGTGTCAAAACACTTACTTTTATATTACTTTTCTGTTTATTAAATCAAAACTATAAATGGAGTATGTAGTATTTTTGGATAATAGTTTTAAGTGTACAATTTTTGTATTTTTATTAATCACCCAGTCATCTAGCAAATTCAACTCAGCAATCTTGACTTGTTTATTGGGCCGTTCATACATAGACACATACACAAATCACGCCTTTTTCTCTTGCGGGGTAGGCAAAGCAATAACGATCGTAAAATTACGCCCGTTATCGCCACGTCTGACAAGTATTAAGGGCCCTTTCAGATAATTCGTGCATTAGTGTAGTGACAGGATGTCAATCTGTCGCCTAAAGTTGTAATACACATGAAACCCTCGAGCCCCTTAGTTGCCTCTTACAACACCCGCGGAAAGAAATGGAGTGATGCTATTCTAAGCCGGCATCACACGGCATGTTCGTTCGGCACGGCCGTTCATCGACACAATTTATATCACATCCCTATTCCACATCTCTGCTGCGTTCGGTTCGCTGGCGATATACCTACTACATACATATACATGGGTACTGACGATCTTATTTACCTCTGGAGGATACAAAGGGGCTTAGAAGTACCTAGCGTCCTACTGTCTAACACAAAGCTAGTCAACCTTCTAACCGATTACACTAAACAAAACAGCATCTTACGAAACAAATACTTACACTTCTCATCAGAAAAATCAAAATACACACAAATCGCGCCTTTATCCCTTACGGGGTGGGCAGAGCGTTAACGATCGTAAAATAACGGTCGTTATTGCCATGTCTGACAAGTATTGAGGGCCCCTTCAGATAAATTCGTGTATCACTGTAGTACGTTTTTATTAAGATCTATAAACCTCATTTTACTCAATATCAAACGATATCAGACATTTTTCCAAAATAAACACTCTTTTTAAATAATGTGATTCGTACGAATTTGATACAAGGTGTCTCTGACAGATTTTTTGATTAGAAGTATAGGTTGGACTTTAAGTCTACAACTGTAAAGAAACTTGACAAATTGACTAATTACTTTCTTCTTCTTGGCATATGCACTTAAAGGTTTTTTCTGCGGCAGACTTAAGAGGGTATTGAAGTACTTAAGAGTTTCCTGTGTACTATAGTTTTAGGTCTCTGCCCAGGCTACATCCATATGGCCCTTTTTGGCGCTAAAAAGGTCTAAAAACTTTGGGGCTGCGGGCCCGCCGTCTCAGAAATAGGACATAATGGTCTAGACTACATGATGCCGTGTGGTGCCGTCTTAGAATAGCATCACCTCAATCTCCACCGTGCCTTATCACGGGCACGTCATCATCATACCAAACATTACCTATCAGAAGGAGTATCGAGCTACTAATATCTTCTCATAGCAAACTTGAAAGATGTTTTATTATCAGACGCAGCCTTCATAGTAACAGTTGCGTAGGAGGTCGCATGCTTAGCTTAGTGGAGCATTGCACCTTTACTATAGAACACAGAGCCGTTGCAAAGTTGTAAGAATCAAATGAACGAAAAAAACTCAGGTCAAATGAACGATTTAAACCAATATTTTGTATGTTAAAGTAAAAGTATGACGTCACACCGTAAGTTAATAAGTGGCTTCAAAACACTTACTTTTATATTATTTATCTTTATTAATTCAAACTTAGAATATTTCGAAAAATTTTGAATGAAGTCCATAGTAGTAAACAATAGTTTTAAGCGTACACCTTTTTTATTTTATTAATGACCTGGTCTGGATGCTTACGACAAGAACTGGTGGGAGGTTGGTAGGGATCGAGATGAGTGGAAGAATTGTGGGGAGGCCTTTGCCTAGCAGTGGGCAGTGGGACAGTGTAGGCTGATAAAAAAATGACCTAGAAAACTAGCGAATTGACGCCCCTTGTAGAACCTTGTAATAAATAGGACCTGTCTTCCAGTATGGTATTCTAAGGAGTCTGGAGTTGGTATGGAAAGGCAACAGCAGGTACGAGATTCTGCAGAACATGACATGCGCATAATATTTATTTCAATACTATATTATGGTAAGATATTGTATTAAATGACGTAATTTCTTTATTATAAGTGCGAATATATCCTCTCAGTCATAAAAACAGTATCCATTACCAACTTTAATGTTTATTGGTAAATATTTAATGCACACATGTGTACTTTTGAAATCCAAAAGATATGGTGTAAATACAGTAATGTATAGGAGTATATTAATTTCGGACTTAAGCAATATCGAAGTAGAGTAATGTCGGAGTAGCCTTGTCGGAGTTCAGTTTACGGGTCGTGATGCGACCTATTTTATCTAATTGGAATTACTACAGAGAAAAACGCGGCAGAACATTCTTAGTGAGATTTTTTATGACAAAGTCCTGCCCTGATGAGCGACGCCCATAATGTCCTAGACGCCCACGCGTGACCTATCCAGACTACAGGTGCTCTTCAGTGGCACAGAATAAGTAAAAGTATTAGCGTCAGTGGGCAGGTAAGCACAGCTCAAGGAACATCTATCGATACTCGATTTACAGGACGTTAAAAATAAGTAAGTAGGTAAGTAGAAACACTTTGTTACACATTGAAAACACATTACAAGACATTTAAAATTTAACTAAAAATGCGAAAAGCGACATTATCGCTCTCTTTTCGTGTGGGACACCGAGTCGTCCAACGACCCAGTGAACCCTAGTGTCAGAATTTTTCAACCGACTTCTACAAGTAGCAGGCTTCTGTCATGGTTGTGTAACGACTGCCGCCTAAGTAATCATAGACAGCAACTGGGACCTACGGCTTAACGTGCCATCCGACACACGGAACCATCTGTCTTACGGACAATCGGGTGGTTCAGCCCGCAATGTCCTAACCAGTCTGGGAACAAATCCACAAAGAAATAAATATCAACTTTGTGAGTGACCCACCGAGGATCGCACCCGGAACCTTTTGCGTCAAAGGCAGTCGCACTACCACTGCTGTATTATCTATCACTGAAAGTTAGATAGATAGAACGATAGTTCTTGGTTACAAAAATACTTATTTAACTTTTCTCTCTTACAGTTTTTATTAGGCTTGAGAGTATCTAAACAAGTACCCAAGAAGTAAGCCCGATAAATACTTAATCGTTCAGTAAACAATTTAGAGCAAGTTGAATAATATTGAATAAGGGTGACAAACAAAAGTGTCGAGTCATCAATAAAATTATAGATTCGGGGCTCGTTCGCAGCAGACGGGGACCAGACTGAAGAGTATAACTTACATACATACATACATATCCCTTGCGGGGTGGGCAGAGCATTAACGGCTGTAAGAATACGGTCTCTATCGCCACGTTTGACATTTTAGAGTTTAACTTTAGCATATAATCATACTAGCGGTCTGCCCCAGGGGCTGCGCCTGCTGCAACTCATTTTCCCGTGGGAATAAGGATTTTTGCCGGCAAGTATTATACATAAAACATTCCTCTTGAATCACTCTATCTATTGAAAAAACTTGCATCATAATTAGTTGTGTAGTTTTAAAGATTTAAGCAAACATACATACAGTCACAAGCGAAAAGCGACTTTGCTTTATACTATGTAGTGATTTAGTAGTTACTTATACGGTGTGTTACCGGCACACGATCATTATTTCAACTAATCTATCTCTTTTTGTGTGGGACACTGAGTCGTCCAACGACCCAAAATGAACGAACCAAATGCCGGTTTAGAATGGCATGATCTCTTATCTTCGTAAGAGAAGGCTAGATTGAGGCTGGATATATTGAATATTGCAAATTTAACAACCTTTCTCTGTCGCCATACACAGTCTTTACAAATATCTAACCGTTGTCGGACGTCGTATAAAAACTTTTGACGGACGTCGTTCTTACCGTCTTTTGTGCTCAACCTACCCTGCAAGGAAATGGTGATTAAAGTTAACTTGTACTATGAGGCCCTTTGCGAATTTTCATATTTGTTTCATACATTCTGGTTAGGTTTTAAGTTATCACACTTAACTACGAAACTCGATCGAACCGAGACCCTTCTTTAATCGAGACCCTTTTTTTTTCGTTATAAAATAGGGAACATTCAATTCAGCAGCTACGAGTAGATCACCCAGACCCACTTACATACATATTTGCTCAACTTTGACCCACTTCACACTTCTGAAAGCAAACTTTCAGATCAGCTTGGTAGTTTGGTAGACACTTTTGCTTTCACACCATTTATTTCTATCCGTTTTTTGGAGAAAATGCATCAATGCATTGAATTACTGAATTTTTTTTGCAATAGGACTGTGATTGGGACCAAAACTGGAAAACAAAAAAAGCAACCTCATACAAAGTTCGCTGTGACATGACAAATTTTTAATGGGAGATCAATATTTTTATCTCGTTTATCAGCATTGGTCCCATAGTGAAAATTGTTCAGTCAGTCAGCACGATTCCCTAAACAAGGTCTCCGAAACACGGGATACACATAGGCGCCGATTGTGAAAATTGAAAGATGCTCGAGGATTTAATACCCAACTGCCTCAGAAGGAAGATTATGTGCTTTGAGAATTCACCTATGTTTGTATGCACCTATGTGTATGGACAAGTAAATTTCTTTTTCACAGGCTACAACTGTGTAGGCTTAGATGCTATGAGATGTCGTTTGATTCATCTCAGCAGCTAATTGAAGTCTATAGTCTGTAAGATTAGGTACATATCTTTTTGTAAACAAACTTTGTATTAAAGTGACTGTTATGAAGTTTGTTTACAAAAAGATAAGTACCTAAACTTACAGACTATAGCTATATTGAAATTTCTTAAATTGGAAATGGCAGTCGTATGCTTATTTTCGAGGTACTATTGACATATTTTACGGCTTTCAGAATTTATCTTTGGTACAGAAAAAAAACAAATACATCTTTTGACACTTTCATTGCACACCAGCGTTGCAGCGTCGCTAACAACCTAAGTAAACAATCTTAGGCCAGAAAACGGCTTTTTTCTTTCCCTTTGAAAATAGTTATTTAATCTTTATTTCGCTAAACTACTAGCTACTACGGCTATTCAGGCTTTGCGTACTGTAACCCCTGGAGTAATTAAAACTTCTTTGTCAGTACAAATTAGTTCCACTTCCAGTAGTCTTTGCTTTAAGGAACCCCGAGGGTAACGCCTTCTTACTTCATTGTAACAATTCTTGGACTTTAGTACTGTTGGTCGCGGCCTAGGGCTTGCCACTATTGTTTTGAAGAAAACTAAAATTAGTTTTTGTTTTTCGAATAGTTCAATGAGCTACTTTTTAAAACGTCATATTTAAGAAAATGCAGGCGTGCGTCGCGTCGTCATACAACCGATGCACCAAAAATGGCGTCATAATAGAAACTTCCCTTTCCCAGGAGTCATTCCTTAGTCGTATTTTAGGATACCTACAGTTGGAAAAGGGCTGATGCTACTGCAGAGGCTATTAGAGAGATGCAGAAGCCTATTCTTTTTTCTTTCTTAGTTCTAGTCTATTCCATCATCATCATCAGCCTGCCCTTATCCCAATTTATTTGGGGTCGACGCAACATGTCTTCTCCCATTCATCACTATCCGTAATCAAATCTTCGTTCACACCTATTTTTCTAATTCTTGTCTATTCCATTAGTTTCACAACTATATTATCTTTAAAACTGCCAATAAAATTAAGTATCTCGACTTTCTCCACACCCGCCCCAATCCACACTCGGCAAGAAAAACAGTAATGTAATTCAAGCTGTCATGGCGATCCTAAGAACCGATTCTCTGGGGGGCAGCTATGTTAGTATGCAGTTCGCTCTAGCCACCGTTAGCCACGCGAGGCCCCCGAGTATTAGCCACGGCTAATACGTTAGTAGGTTTTTTCTTCGAGTGGGACATCCAAGTCTTCCGACGACCCGATGAACCCTGGCGTCCGAGTTTTTCAACCGCCTATTACTAGTAGCAGGCCGTGGTTGAGTAAGTTAGTAGGTATTATTTTAGTATACTGTTTTTAGTCCGTAGTGTCAATTTGCTTTGTGATGCTGGCTTAGAGTAGCATCACTCTATTTCTTCCGTGCGGTTTTCGTAAAAGGCGACTAAGAGTATCGAGGGTTTCCTGTCTAAGTACAATATTACAATTTTAGGCGACTGGCTGACAACCTCTCAGTCATACAAGACAGGATTTTTCTGAAACGGCCCTCAAGTATTTGTTAGACGTGTCTCTCTGCCGACCCCTCCGAGGAAGAGGCGTGATTATATGTATGTATGTTTGTAGCGACTAGCGCTAATACACAAACTTTGCAGTTTGATTCTTTTTATCAATATGCACAAAGTATACTATGAAGGCAGCCACCGGGAAAATATTGGAAAAAAATATTGAATAATAAGTTCTTGACTGTACTGTTTTTATTTTCGCGATATCACACATGGCTTTAATAATCATTAGCAGATTTATTCTACAAAGTAAGCGACGAAAAATAACCCTGTATTAGTGATCGTTATTCCTCGCGCTGGCACACGCGTTCCCTCCACGGTCCCTCGTAAATCAATATCGACGGACCCTTATTAATTAGTGCGTTCGTTACGCGGGCCCCCGCGGGTCGCAGGGCCCCGTGGCAGGTCGGGGGCCCCGCGCAGTGAACGTTTTTAATTAGGATCTCGAACGGACGTGCCCGTGATACCCGCCTTAATAAAGACGGCGGCAAACAGCGGGACGCGCAATACTCTACTAGCTATTCCAAATTGAACGTAGATAAATTCCTGGAAACACGAAAATTGTCTAACAGTGTTAGTTGCTACAGATAAACGTACCTAAAACTACCTAAAAAGTGTGAACAATATTTCTAAGAACGCACTTCAATTATAATACTAAACAAGCTAAAAACGTTCGAATTCAGATAAAATCAGCTTAGAGAAAAAAATAAAGCGCGCAGATAAAAAGCTAACACAATAAACGTTAATGATGAACGTCCAATTTGCATTCGCGATTCGACAAACATTATGAAAGGGCCGTATCCAGGGCGCGAGCGGCGGCCAATTGCTTTCATCTCTTTAGGGGACCGCCTGTAGCATAAACAAGCTCCGAGAAAAACTCCCTGAATAATAATTAGGGTTGAAGATTAGGAGAACGCCGGGTTCCGTCGGCGACGGGCATCGGCGCGGCATGGCACGGCTATTAATTACGGGCCCAAGGCGCGCGGTTCTACGTCCGACGTACATAGACGTTGATATACACGTATATAGACGTAGGTAGGAAGCTCGAATTTCCGGCCATATACCTACGCCTACCATGAATTTTGGAAGGTAACGCCGGACGCCTTGAGCTGTTTACCTTCGACAATAGGCTTTTCAATGGCACATTGGTGAAAGTGCTAGGAGAGTAAGTATAGCTGTGGTCGCCAATATTGGTAAAATATTTACAAACTTATGAAACATCACATCTTCAACGTTAAATACAAAGTTTTTAACGATCTAGGTGAAACAATTACCTACATAAAATCTATAAGTATTTTATTTTTGTTGCCTTCGTAAAAGGTGACATAAAATCTAGAAGTTTCTTTCTCTTCCAATTGGTTTTTCTGAAAATAAACGTATCTGGGACTGTCCCCGCGGTGTATCCCGCGTGGCGCCCCTACACGTACCTAGATACGTGGCCGTGGGCAGCGAGCGTCTCGCGTGACCCCCCCGGTCCGGTGGGGGGCCGAATGACCCCCCAGCGATAGGGTTGCCAATAGTTTCTTCTAGAATGTAGATTTTGAAGAAATGAATGGTTCCAGCAAGAGCCGGTAAAATATTTGCTTTATGAATATACAGCAAACAACTTTTGCCTGTGTGAGCCTCTGTTTTTGTGAAACCTAATTTTATAATGTTTAAAACCCCACGTTGGGCGCCAAGTATACGTCTAAGGTACTTTATAGTCCCGTGCTGGGCGTGCTGGTACCCTAAAGAATACCACGCGTCCTGAATATCAAAGAATAGCAAACTCTCAAGCTGGTATCTGAACTGAACCACATAGGTATTCAAAGCCAGTGAGTTTGAATATCGAAAGGTAAGCAATAAGCAGGAAAATGTAAATAGAGTTTTTAGAGCATAGCCAGCCCTAGCCACAGCTCTCAGCCCCCGTCTAATTGACGGCACGCGGACGCCCGCGCCGCAGGGCTGCCGCCTTCCGTTCCCGGCCTGCGATTTACAACATCGGCGATAATCTTTTCTTGATGACGTATCTACATCGACACACACATCCTGCGAGAATTACTTGCGCAGAAGTGTGTGCGTGTTACGTCATCGTTGTGTAATGGGATGCTTACATAAGATATAATAATACTGTTGTTGATCGATCAGTGTAATATATATTTTCTGATCAGATATCTCTTAGATCTTATAGTAATACTTGTTCAACACAAGCAGAAGGAGATTCGAAGGTATTAATATGCCAGATCATTAGGCACAAACTCTAGGTAAAAATATTCGCACAAGAGCCAATAAACCCTGTAAATTTGATGAAAAATCTTCAAAATTGATGCGTATACAGCATAAGTCATAGGCAAACTAATCTTTAATTTACATTGATCTTTCAGAAGACCTTTCAGAATATTCCTTGCTATTACTCTTTTAGGAGAAGTATCTTGCGTCAAAAACCTAAAAAGAAAAAGTAACGATACGTAAAAATCCAATTAAATCCTAATACTAAATTCAATAGCGAATTTTCGTTCCCGACTTCGGGACCTAATGAGTGAGAGCTTTAAAAAAGGCGGCAAAAATTCTCAATTTCCACTCGCCTGGCAGGCAACGAATTTGCATCGGAAAGAAAGGGGAAAAAGATAAAAAAGTAAAAAGAACTCAGCATGCGGACCCCCCTTCTGACCACCCTTAATACATGCAGTGTTTTGTATGCCCGCCTTGAGGGGTATGGACTACGGATTGAATATATCGACACGGCCCCAGAAATCCTCGCTCAGGTTATGTTTGAAGAGTATTATCTTTGGCCCACAGCTTTGGCCAGGCGACGGTTGCTGTAAACAAGATTTTTGCAATAATATTTTTGAGGAAAATGTGGAAAATAAAGGAGAGCCGTACACGGTTCTGCTACACTGGTAAATAAAATCATTTGTCAGCTTATATTTGTGGCACCATCACATCATCACATCAGCCTATAGCAGTCCACTGCTAGACATAGGCCTCCCCCAGGGCACGCTACAATAAACGATCTCCCGCTTTCGCCATCCAGTCGCTACCAGCCGCACTCTTCAAGTCATCGGTCTGTCTGGGGCGTCCAACGGTATATTTGTGTAGAAGGAATTGAGAAATGTTATAGAAGGCAGAGAAATGTTGTAATAACCTACACATGAAACCCTCAAAAATCGAAAACTTCGTTAGCTAACTTAGCTAACAAAATACCATTCTTATGACAGCTTGTGAAGATGAAGATTTTACGGGTACCTTATTTATTTACGGGTATGTTATTTTATGAACAACGTCTTTGCATTCGCGAAAGCTCGTTCGCGAGATCGTAAACTGACAGAGGATCACCTGCGTCTCCTAGCGTATTCTCCTAACTAGAAGCAGAAGCAGAACTGACTGTCCCGATGACGTAACGGATAGTACCCCTGTCTTCTATGCTAAGAGACGCGGGATTGCAAAAAATTTTCTATCAATTTTCAAGTATTTTGTTTCTATCTAGTCTGGGTGTTAGTCTAGTTTGGGGCTAGTTCCAGCAGTTTTAATTGTCCAAGGTATTAATATGAATGTATAAAACATGCCGGGAGTACGTCTTATTCCCATGGGAAAACAATTAGCACCGCAAGTAAACCTAACTAGAAAATTCTACTCTTGCCACCGGGTCGGAACATATAGTAGATGTAAAGAACTGGTTCAGTAAAGTACCAGCTTTATTGACCCTGCAAGAACTTCATTAAGACTGGGAGAACAAAACTAAATGCTAATAGACATTGTACTGAAATATACAAGGCAAATATCAAAGGAAATGTATTGGGATTTTAATGCATTCATGGACAGTGGTATATTATTCTCATAGTAAGTGAAACTAAGAAATTGAAAAAACATTTTAGCGTCAGCCGCAGAGCAAAGAAGTGGGATGGTATGCCAAGGTGTAGGTGCCGAGTTCAAGCCCCTGCCGACGCTAACGATTTTCAATATTTATTTTCATTTAGCGGAGGAATGGCTGATAATAAAATGCATAATGTACATGTATAAAACATGCGTACGGTTCTTTTTTAAATATTTAGTTTTATTTTTTAGGTCCGTGTGATGCCGGCTTAGATGCCGTGTGATGTCGGCTTAGGATAGCATCACCCCATGTCTTCTCGCGGGTGTTGTGAAAAGCAACAACGGGACTCGAGGGTTTCATGTGTATTACAATTTTAGACGACAACCTGACAACCTGTCACTACAGTGATACATGAATCATCGGAAAGGGCCCTCAATACTTGTCAGGCGTGGCGATAAAGACTGTAAATTTACGATCGTAAACGCTCTGCCTACCTCGCAAAGGACAAAGGCCTGATTTATGTATGTATGTATCTTTAGGTCCAAAATAAGTAGGTAGTATATTTAGAGCAATGTGAGTGCACCGCCATGTTTACTGACCCGCAGAAACCTCGTTACATCTGCAGAAATAAAACGCGATACAGACAGAAGCTGCAGAAAACACTAGGAATGCAGAACGAGATTCCCAGAGGCTTGCTCTACTTGCTACGAACAGTACAAGACAATAAAATACTTATTATACAAACGAGTAGTTCGTGTTTTAAACAATTATGCAGTTTTATTCAATAATTTCTGGCCATAATTTTACGATCGTTAACGCTCTGCCTACCCCGTAAGGGACAAAGGCGTGATTTATGTATGTATGTATTTCCGGCCATAACCGCGTAATGTGAAAACTGGACATGGCCCGCACATAGATTTCGGTAAATGGTATCCCGAACGGAATAGTTGATAGGAATTGATATCCATATAGAATAGGTAGGATTCTTCACTTGCTACCCCTCTAACTTCTTCATATTTGAAACATTGATTTAAAAAAATGCTCACTCTTTGTCCTAATATCACCTTTAATAGTTTTTATTCGATCCAATATTTCTAAAATTCTTCGAATATTCGGTAAATCTGGAGAACACGCTGAATACCTACACAAAGCAGCAAATTACTGAAAACTGGAAACAACAAATACACCATCGGCTTTTTTTTATTTTTTGAATTTATCTATCTTTTTAATTTTACATAAATTTCACGTAGAGATTGAACTATCCAATGGCGGAAATGGTATTCGTCAAGTCTGCCGAGTGGATCGCACTCTTCAGTAATAAAACCAGTCGAACAATCGGTTTTAATCAGAGTCCACTCTGGTTTAAGTGGCAACCTGGAGGTAAAGCTTCCTTAGCATTTTATTTCAGGTAAATTCTAAAAAGAAAGAAAAGACGTTCCTTAGGAAAAGAAAATCATTCTCAATTTTTATGTTTTTTCATGTAATGCAATTCGTCTGGGGTGTCTATTTTCCGAGCTATATGGTTAACGACCTATATGAACCTAAAAAAGTTTAAATGTTGAATTTTAGTAACTATCTTTATTATGGCATCTCTGTATTCTGTTAGAAAAAATCTTTATCATAATGTATGATTTGCGGTTGCTTAAGGGATTTAAAAAATCACACCTCTCGCCAGTTTAATACTTGCATTTTAGTACCGTTTATTTACTCAATTTTCCTACTTTACCACAAAATGAATAATAGTACTTACGTACTTGTACCTTACCTACCACAAAATGCTGTAAAACATGTAGTAAATAAAGCCTACTGTACGCTTAACTGGATACTAAGAAGCCAGCGGTAACCTGTCAATACCGGGTGTTAATTTTCCCGACAGAAATGGTATCGCGCCGGTGGTCGTCTGTTCAACAAAGGAGGAGAAAAGACTCGTTATTGATGCTGTTTGTTTTCCAGGTTATTACTTCCGCACTATACCGGCTTAGCGGCCATTGCGAGAAGTCGGACTTTGGGATTTGGTATGCTTGGAGAAGTGGCATAGCCAGACTTGTGGATTTGGTATGCTTCAATATAAAAACGTGGATAATGTAGAGCTTACGTCTCCAGCATATTTATCCGACTTTTTCTACTATTGCTGATGAGAAACTGCGAGCCAACTTGTATCTATGAGTTTCGTCTGTAGGCTATCCAAAATTTCAAGCGTCTTTTGGACGCCATGACTTTTTGAAACTGTTTTCTACTAAGAAAGACTTTTTGAAACTGTTTTCTACTAAGAAAACCTACCTACACTTAACTACACAGTAAAATGCTCCTGACTGCTTTGATATTACATTTAACAAACCGAATCTGCCAGTCTACATTTTTTTATATCAGCTATGTGCAATATCAATATCGCGGATATTTATACTACACAGCATTTACTATTAGTTCTTTTCAATACACTGTAATGATAACAGGCACTCTCCAGACAAAAACCCACTTGTGAATATACACCTTATTTCGACGCAAGAGCGTCGTTGTATGCGTTGTTGTTGTGGTGGATTTTTAAAGGATGTCATACGCGAAGAAGATACTATAAAAGATGCCTGGCTATAAAATATGATAGAATCTCAAGCATTGCAATGCCCCCCAATCAGGTGAGGTCCATGTCAAGCAGTAGACTGTTATATGTAGGTAGTAGTAGTTTATGGTATCACTAGCGGCTATGATACACATATATACGTACATACACAAACTACGTCTATATCCCTGGCGGGGTAGGCAGAGCGCTGACGACCGCAAAGTTACGGTCATCACGTCTGACAAATGTTTGAGGGACGTTTCAGATGGGTCGTGTATCACTATAGTGCCAGATTGTCAGCCTGTCGCCTAAAATTGCAATACACATGAAACCCTTGAGTCTCTTAGTCGGTTTTTCCGACACCCATGGGAAAGAAAGGGGTGATGCTATTCTAAGCCGGCATCACACGGCATTGATACGATAGTATTTACATACATACATACATATATCACGCCTTTATCCCTTGCGGGGTAGGCAGAGCGTCAACGGCCGTAAGAATACGGTCGCTATCGCCACGTCTGACATTTTTGAGGATTGTTTTCCAAGGTTGTTCCAGAAAACATATGTATCACTATAGTGACAGGTTGTCAGCCTGTCGCCTAAAAATTGTAATACACCAATATCCTCGAGTCCCTTAGTCGCCTCTTACGACACCCGCGGGAAGGATGTGGGGTGATGCTATTCTAAGCCGGCATCACACGGCATAGTATTTATAATAATAAATGTATAATAATAAATGATCATAATAAATACGATAGTATTTATAATAATAAATGATCAGTATGCAGACACTGCTTTAGATAATATTACGGTTTATTTTGCAACTTATATATCGTTCGGCATGTCAAGATAATCCCATATCGCTCGATATCATAAGATACTATCAGATGAAAATAATATCATCGCAGTCAGTGATGGTTCGACTGAATTGTATACCGAGTGATATTTTAACTTAATATAAAATATTATAGTATCTTCACCGTGTATGACGCCTTTTAAGTATGTGCAACCCCATAGTGTTAGTCGTATGGAAATGAGCTGACTCATAAAAGTTTAAGTGTCCTGTTAGAGGACGTTTATGTTGATGATATTTATAAAAAATATGTGGGTAGATACAAAGTTGGAAAGTCTTGCACCTACATCGGTGATACTAAGATGATCGGTAGTAAGGTTTAGAAGAAACTCAACGTGTCAGGAAAAGTTGAAAACGAGCGTTACAGAGCATGAAAAATATCTTTATGTCATACGAAATTCAATTTGACACATTAGCCATTAAGCCGCTTTGTTTTTAAATTTGTAAATTCACCAGATTTGTTTGTCTATATTTCGGTATTGTTATGGTGAATGCACACTTATTCCCACCGAACGAACCAAATCGAACCGAAATTTGGAGTTCTTTATATGAAATCCTATGAAACCTAGCACATTTGCCCGAAACGAATCGGTCGAATCCGGCAGGATCCCAGAATTTCTAGAGACGGATTCGGTTCGGTTCGGTTCGTTCGGTGCAGATAAGTATAAATTCGCCTTTGACGCAGAAGGTTCCGGGTTCGATTCTCGGTGCGTCACTCACAATGTTCATATTTATCACTTTATGAATTTGTTCCCAGTCTGGTTAGGACATTGCGGGCTGAACCACCTGATTGTCCGTAAGAAAGATGGTTCCGTCTTTCGGATGGCACGTTACGCCGTAGGTCCCGGTTGCTGTCTATGATCACTGAGACGGCGGTCGTTACCCAATCATGCCAGAAGTCTGCTACTTGTAGAAGGTGGTTGAACAATTCTGACACTAGGGTTCACTGGGTCGTTGGACGACTCGGTGTCCCACACGAAAAGAGAGAGAGTATGCGTTCACCCTTAGCAGTAGGAGATATTGCTTCACCGACCGACATCAACAACAGCGTAGCTTTTAATTTTAATGAATGTTGCTAGCTATGTTATTCTATCTGAGAATCGTATGCACAGGAGACGTTATCATAACAGTTACAAAGACACGTTTGTATTTCAACAATTTCAACATCAGAAGTGGGATACGAGTCTGCGGCCTGTCACTTAGCCTGTGATACCTTTATGAATATAAATTGCCATGAGAAATGCACCTGTGTTGTGTACAGTCGGTTGCTTGCTTGCTTGCTTTTTGTGTGGGACACCAAGTCGTCCAATGACCCGATGAACCCTAGTGTCAGAATTTTTTAACCGCCTTCTGCAAGTAGCAGGCTTCTGACATGTAACGACCGCCGTCTAAATGATCATAGACAGCAACCGGGACCTACGGCTTAACGTGTCACCCAAAACACGGAACCATTTTACTTACGAACAATCGGGTGGTTCAGCCCGCAATGTCCCAACCAGACTGGGAACAAATTCACAAAGTGATAAATGTCAACTTTGTGAGTGTCCCACCGAGAATCGAACCCGGGACATTCTGCGTCAAAGGCAGTCGCACTACCACTGCGCCACATCGGTCGTCATACAGTCGGTGTACGTAACACATGACAAATTCAGTTTTAAGGTTTCGATTTTCTTGTGATCGTTGCCAGCAAGCCGGATAAAATTGATGAGGCACGTTCAGTAAATGTTGTACATACATACATACATATATCACGCCTTTATCCCTTGCGGGGTAGGCAGAGCGTTAACGGCCGTAAGAATACGGTCGTTATCGTCACGTCTGACATTTTTGAGGATTATTTTCCAAAGTTGTTTCAGAAAATATGTAAATTACTACAGTGACAGGTTGTCAGCCTGTCGCCTAAAAATTGTAATACACCAATACTCTCGAGTCCCTTAGTCGCCTCATACGACACCCGCGGGAAGGATGTGGGGTGAAAGTAAATGTTATTGCACCTAGAAATTTTGTCGTTTTGGATCCTTTCTTTATCTGAGCTAATTATACAAGGTAGAAAAATAGCGCTCGTCCAAACTAATTTTGTTACATAACTTTATACTAATTGTTCCAAATCAAAATTCATTTTCTATGAAAATGCGATTTCTCGGTCATGTTAGGGCTGTTGTTGCCAAAGTTGTTCAGTTGCAGGAGCTGAGTAAGCGCACAAGTGGTTTTTGTTTTGCTTACATCTTGTATGTACATTGTACTTAGCTATAGATATGCACATACATGTATACATGTGTACATTGCCGTGTGATGCCGGCATAGAATAGCATCACCCCAACTCTTCCTGTGGTTGTTGTAAGAGGCAACTATGGGAGTCGAGGGTTTCATGTGTATTACCACGCAACTTTAGACGACAGGCTGACAACCTGTCACTACAATGACACACGAATCATCTGAAGGGGCCCTCAATACTTGTTAGACGTGGCGATAACGACCGTAATTTTATCGCCTACCCCAAAAGGGATAAAGGCGTGATTTGTGTATGTAAATATATGTATACATGTATATAGGGTAGTTAGTAAGACGAGCGACTGCGGCGGCAGGCTTGCTTTGTGCGCTCTTTACGCTGGCGATATGGCCGACAGAATCGCGTCTTAGAGAAGTAAGTATACTATCATAATATTCGTCTTGACTCTTGAAATGTAGATACATACATACATATATCACGCCTTCCTCCCTTGCGGGATAGGAAGAGCTTCAACGGCCGCAAAGAAAAATACGGCTGATTGCCACGTCTGACATTTATTAAGGATTGTTTTCCAAGGTTGTTTCAGAAAGCACGTGTATCACTATAGCGACAGGTTGTTAGCCTGTCGCTTAAATTTGTAATACAGTAACACCCTCGAGTCCCTTAGTCGCCTCTTACGACACCCGCGAGCAAGAAATGGGGTGATGCTGTTCTAATGCATGACACAGCAACCTAATGTACCTACGTTGTATATAGACGCGCATGTATACCAGTATACCTACCTACATACAGGGTGGTACACAATCGCGCTGGTAGCTGGTAAGACGAGCGGCCGCAGCGGCAGGCTTTGTGAGCTATTACGCTGACGATATGGCCGACAGAATCGCGTCTTGTCTTGGAAGAGTGGTTTCTTACTAACACGACTGCAGTCACTCTCTTTTTGTGTGGGACACCGATTCGTCCAACGAAACCCTGGCGTCAGAATTGCCGATTTCAGTTTGAATAAGCGTCCTGATCCACGTTTACTGTAGCTTTTATAAGGTTTTCCATGGGACATTTTTAATCTGTTCGTATAGTACGTGGAAGGCGGCGCTCGCGCGAATGACTTAACAACTCAGCAGTGATTTTCCATAGACATGGGTAATAGTTTTTTATTATTATTATGCACTGAACTTCTCTCAATACCTCATATAGTAAGACTTATATCGTACGGGGTAAGACAAGAACAAATGAATAACCACAGGTTGATAATGGATGACTATTTGAAATTCAGCCAGAAGCCACACTAGTCTTACGAAACAACATAGAGAAATCGCTGCGTCTGTAGCAGAAGCCGTACCCGTTTCAGAGAACGGGCGTCAGGTGCCCGTATTTCGGTCGGCCGGGTCGGGCCGTCGCCGTTCAGTTTATGTAACGAGAATATATAGCCGAGAACAACCACATATACCCTACTCTACACGTGTATATGGGGTGGTATCAAAGGATGGACTTTCCCGAAAGTTCTATGGGTCAAGTTGAACAAATTTCTTAAACAATCGAAAGCGAAATTATTTTCAGAGATGGACATAGCTCCATAGTAAAAAGTAAAGTCGCGTTTCGCGTCTGTCTGTATGTATGTTTGTTTGCTCTTCTTTAAAACTACACAACGGATTTTAATGCGGTTTTTTTTTTATAGTTACGAGTGATTCAAGAGGAAGGTTTTTATGTATAATTCTTGCCGGGAAAAATCCTTATTCCCACGGGAAAATGAGTTACGCTGGGGCAGGCCGCTAGTCCTATATAAAACAATCAGCTGACCGAACAACTGTCTATGGGAGACAGATTTTAAAGTGTTATTTTGGCCCGTGTTCCTTAGGAAAAGTTATTAAGTTTGACCTGAAAAACTTAGTGTTTTAGGGAATTTCCGTAGTTTGATACCACCCTATATACCCACGCATATTATGGTATATATACCACACAGAACTATGCTTATGCTAGACAGATCTTATAGGTTTGCCTGGAACACACAGCAACTAGGTTAGACAGATCTCAAAGGACTGTATTCAGATATTGAGACGTAAGCAAAGCATCAATACGCATTTCGCATGATAGACCAATTTAATCGGTAACTGAAACATAGGTATAGCCTAGACTATAGAACACGAGAACTTATAAATTATATGAAGAAACAATAAACAATTACTAACGACTCCTATAAATGAAAATAGTACCAGTTGGATGCCGATTGTATTTCAGTTGGATGATTTCGGGCATTTCTTAGTCTGCTAACAGTTTGAAGTATAGAAAATCACAATGGCTATGGAATGACATTTGAGTTTCGATGGCGTTACAATGACAAAAAATAGCAGACTTGGGGCCCAGTTAAATGCATGTGACATACAGGATCGTAGAGAACGGCAGAATAAAGAAGAGGCGTATGTTCAGCAGTGGGCTAGTATAAGCTAAATACATAGATGAAAAATG
Source organism: Keiferia lycopersicella (assembly GCA_029255805.1). Classification (NCBI taxonomy): domain Eukaryota; kingdom Metazoa; phylum Arthropoda; class Insecta; order Lepidoptera; family Gelechiidae; genus Keiferia; species Keiferia lycopersicella. Next base: position 3,915,698 of record JARACZ010000024.1, read on the forward strand.
ACTGACCACTCGTGCCATCAGTCCATTTCTCTCGAAATTTTATTATTTAGGTCAACAAAAAATCAAACCTTTGGAAGCCGATACCATGCTTGATGCGGTTCGAAGTACGAGTACTACTGGTGAACATTTCGACCCATAGATTATAGTTATAGTAAAGCTACTGGAGAAGTAGTACGTACCATATTATACGTCTGCCGTGTGATGCCGGCTTCGAATAGCATCACCCCACATTCTTCCCGCGGGTGTCGTAAGAGGCGACTAAGGGACTCGAGGGTATAGGTGTATTACAATTTTTAGGCGACAGGCTGGCAACCTGTCACTATAGTGATTCACATGTTTTCTGAAACAACCTTGGAAAACAATTCTCAAAAATGTCGGACGTGGCGATAGTGGCCGTATTCTTACGGCCGTTAACGCTCTGCCTACCCCGCAAGGGATAAAGGCGTGATATATGTATGTATGTATGTATTATACGTCTAATGGTATATGTGAGTTCGCGGCAGTTATTACCCGGACCGCCGCAATCTCAAGGCGAGGGCGCGCGTGTCGACGCAGCTGAAATAGCCATGTCTTTGTCGACACACTGTCGACACAGTCGTTAATCTTATTATTTATATAAGGTGTAAAAATATTAGCTGCAAATATTTCTCATGCTGTAAATTATCGTCCAATAGCCATTCTCTCTAGTTTAGCGAAAGTATTCGAGTCTATTATCCACTCAAAATTAACTGCCCAAATAAGTCCTTTTATTACTAATTCTCAACATGGTTTCCGCAGACGACGTTCTGTTACTACCAATTTATTAACAATAGTTGTAAAATTTCACAGTATTTAGATAAAGGTTTCCAAGTAGACGTTATTTACTTCGATTTAAAAAAAAGCATTTGACCAAGTAGAAAATGACATATTCTTAAACAAACTTGCAGTATTCGGTTTCACTCCTCGCCTAGTCCAACTATTTGCAGATTATCTCAGGGACCGCCAACAGTTTGTGAGACATGGGTGTTACGTGTCCGACTCATAACATACCAGATCTAGCGTAAGCCAGGGTTCCATACTCGGGCCCCTCCTTTTTACTTTGATGGTGAATGACCTTGACGAATTATCTGCAAAGGTCCTCAATGCTTGTCAGACGTGGCGATTACGACCGTAATTTTACGATCGTTAACGCTCTGCCTACCCCGCAAGGGACAAAGGCGTGATTTGTGTGTGTGTGTGTGTGTGTGTGTGTGTGTGTGTGTGTGTGTGTGTGTGTGTGTGTGTGTGTGAATGACCTTGAAAGTGTAATTCATTTTTCTGATTGTCTTTTGTACGCGGATGACCTTAAAATTATTCGTTGTATTGTTGACTCGACAGACTGCATTCAATTACAGAAGGATATTGATGCGTTGTTTAAATGGAGCACCGAAAATAAATAGTACTTTAATCCATCTAAGTGCAGAACAATGACATTTACTAGACGAAGTACAAGACAATCCAAACTACGTATCACCTTGAAAACAGTCCAATAGAACATGTAAATACCATCAAAGACCTCGGTGTAACTTTTGACTCGCAACTCGCCTTTAACGAACACATAGTATCCGTCGCAAAGGAAAGTTTTAGAAGACTAGGTTTCATTATGAGAAATGCAAAAGAATTTCAAGACCCAAGAGTAGTCAAATTACTGTACACTTCATTAGTAAGGAGTAAGCTTGAGTCATCGTCTATTGTGTGGAGTCGTCATGAAGAGTCTTATATCCTGCTTTTGGAGAAAGTACAAAAGGCTTTCATTCGTTTTTTATACAAGAAAGAGTATGGATACTATCCTATCCTTTCTTGTATTGTTTCTTTCTTGTAATTTATTTTGGGTATGTTGGGGATGAATTCCCTGGAGGTTAGGCGCAATTTTGAGAAGTTGTGCACAGCATGTCACTCATTACGAGGGGAATCCGACTGCCCGGAACTGGTCTCCAGGGAGTGCACTCTCAGTGTCCCAGAAAGATATCTGCGAGGTCGCAGCCATCGGCTGCTTGCCCGGACGGAGGCGCACGGAGGCGCACAGGGCATCTCCACTTGTAAGCGCACGCACTCAGCTCAACCAGCTTCTCTCTGTGGCACCGAACTGTGACCTTTTTGCCGATCAGTGGAACAAACTGCGGAGCATTATTTTACAATTTTGTGAAACTTCAGACAATGGTTTAAGTTCTGTTATTTAGATATCAATTAAGTTAAGTTTGTCAGCGCCTTGGCGTAATACTGCTGTAATGCTGTCAAATTATGTTTATGAAAAATAAATAAATAAATAAAATATTTTAAGGGGTGAATCAGCCTATGAAACTGAACAACTTTCCCAAAGGAACATAGGTCGAAATAAGAAAAAAATTTTTAGACCTCCCATACAAAATGACCTATCGACGAAGTCAATGTGTACGGGGGGTGCAAATTTTTTTTTTCATATTTCGACCTATGTTTCTTGGTTCAGTTTCATGGGCTGATTCACCCCTTAAAATATTTGCATCTAATATTTTTACACCTTATATATTTTTGTGATGGACATTACGTTTACGGCTCCAGGGCCATCAAAACTAGGCCTGTCAGCTTGGTGGGGGAGCAAGGGCTCACCCGGAAATAATTTATTGGTTCTTCAAACCACCAGTCCAATGACGCCCTTGGGGCGAGACTGGGCTTAAGAGTTGTTCTGGGAAGAATGGATCGGACTGAATGGTATGTTAATCTCAGGATTGTAGGTTGATTTACCAAAACTCAATTAGGGTGGAGACAGAAAGAGTAAGATTTGGCATATAGATTACACTCACTGAGCTCTCTAAGCACAGCAAATTGCTTACAACTAACGACCCAAATTCATTTCTGATAGTCTACCAAAAAATATTTCAAGCTACTCAATAAGTCAGCAGCCAGTTCGCCACACGCTGTCTGGCTCTGTTCAGGTGTTGAGCACGCCGCGCGTAGCCAACTCAGCTAATTTTCTGAGTGACGGCCACGCGAGTTAATGAGTCAGCAGCCAGTTTGACGCACGCTCTATCTGTATGTGACTCTGCTCGGGCGCTGAGCACGCCGCGCGCAGCCACGACTCAGCTCATTTTCTGAGTGACGGCAACGCGACTTAATGAGTCAGCAGCCAGTTTGACGCCCGCTCTATCTGTATGTGATTCTGTTCGGGCGCTGACCACGGCTCAGCTCATTTTCTGAGTGACGGCAACGCGAGTTAATGAGTCAGCAGCCAGTTTGATGCACGCTCTATCTGTATGTGACTCTGTTCGGGCGCTGAGCACCCGCGCGTAGCCACGACTCAGCTCATTTTCTAAGTGACGGCAACGCGACTTAATGAGTCAGCAGCCAGTTTGACGCACGCTCTATCTGTATGTGACTCTGTTCGGGCGCTGAGCACGCCGCGCGCAGCCACGACTCAGCTCATTTTCTGAGTGACGGCAACGCGACTGAATGAGTCAGCAGCCAGTTTGACGCACGCTTTATCTGTATGTGACTCTGTTCGGGCGCTGAGCACGCCGCGCGCAGCCACGACTCAGCTCATTTTCTGAGTGGCCGCGCGCGACCCGCTGAAGAATTATTTCTATCCTCACCAGAATTCGCTCCGGGAAATTAGATCGCGGCTCTCGATCTGCTACGGAGCTTGTTCCCGCTCGTAATTAGGAAAAATTGAAGTGCGGTGTCGGCAAAAAGCATAAAATCAGCTTTTTTACAAGTTACAGTGCCCGGTTTGGTATTCAAAGAGAAAATGAAATGCGTGACGACGATAACGACCGTAATTTTACGGTCGTTGAAACTCTGCCTACTCCGCTAGGGATATACGCGTTATATATGTATGAATGTATGTGTAAAATCAGGTATACACAATGCATATTTTTACAAAGCAAACGTTAATTACACGATAAGAGATAACGATTTTATCCCATAAGAAGTGCATCAATAAGAAAACCTTAGAATTCATCCTTTTAATATATTTCTGTAAATACCTTGTATTCGCTCAAGAGGCTGCGAGTAGGAAGCCTGAGTGCAGCTGCATTTAGCTAGAAATTTCCAGGTGGCCCGTGTTTGATATAGGAGCCATATACCAGCCGCGCCTTGCATACGAACTCCTCTGATCACGTCGTTAGGGACAGGTCAAAGTAGCTAAAGGAACATACTAGTATATTCTTCTCGGCGCCCATATAAAGCCTTATTCAAACCTTAGCGGAAACGGCACGGTGCCCGGATTTATGATTAATATAAATAATTCAGTTCTACTACCCACCATCAATCGGATACTTCAGTCCGATCCGTTCTTCCCAGAACAACTCCTAAGCCCAGCCTCGCCCCAAGGGCGTGATTATGCTGGTTGTTTGAACAACCAATAAATTATTTCCGGGTGAGCTCGAGGCCCACTAAGCCGACAGGTGTAGATTTGATGGCTCCAGGGCCAAAATTGTAGAGTCAAAAGGAAAAACGGATACCATGTGGCATGGCGTTTGGCTTTAGTCAGTAGACCTACGCAATAAGCAGGAAAAAGTGGCACTCTCAACCACCGAAGCTGAATACATGTCTCTGGAAGATTTATGTGGACTTTAGAACGTTTATATTGTAGGGATATATTAAAAGCGTTGTTGATTCAATACATGTGAGTTACTGTATTATATCAGTCGCTTTTCTAGCCAATATGTCCTCAGTCAGTGCGGCTGGCAGCTGCAGCGTCATGGAAATGGACGGACCACGCGGGCATAAAGTACTGGCATAGCGTCCGCGCCGTCTCCAATCTGTGGAGATAGCCGCTCCACTTGGTATTCCAAGAAAGGTACTAGCTAGAGGCGAGGTCAAGTCGTTACTAATTCAATGCGAATGCGTTCTCCTTCCTTTGCTTCTATAAAAACTGCAGGAACTTTATAAAAACCTTACCTGAATGACGTTGCCTGCAGAGAGCATCTTTTATTTATAAGTGATAGTTCAATGATCTAAATTTGTCGATTCTGTGTGATAATACGAAAGAACTTACCTGTGCAACAAAGGGATTTTAGCAGCAGTAGAAGTACCAGGGGGTTTAATGACTGACATCCTATCACCATACTGATATACGTTTTTTCTGAAACGACCCTTAAATTATTTGCCAGACGTGAACGCCCTGCCTACCCCGCAAAGGATAAAGGCGCGATTTGTGTACGTATGTAAAATTATTCTTACGTATTTATTAGCTCGAATACGATAAGTAGAAGATTCCAAAGTGGGCATTCCTTCCTTTTATTTTTAGGTACCCGATTTTAGGCAAACACTAGGTTACCTAGGCAGGCCGCAGGCTTGCATGTGGCCTACTTGCACACGTGTGGCTTGCATCTCAATGCACCCGTATCAATATGCACTCGAAGAGTAAGGACAGTTTTAGAGGAAACCGTAAAGCTCCAGGTTGAAGTCATGGAAAATGTTACGCAAATAATTGGCTCAGATTTCGATTTGGCAGAAATAAATACATAGACATACGAACATTATCGCATTTGTCGCAATCTCTGTAATTCCCTGCTGGTTTCAATGCCCAGTGATCTCTATTCTGCATAAATACACACCTGGCACAGACCAATACTGGTAGAAAACCGTAGACACATAATAAATATGGTCTAAACAAGCTCCTATACTTCATTCAAGTAATGGATAAGTATTTTATTTTAATGTGCATTGAAATTTTACTCTAGCCACGTCTCATAGCGTAAATTTTTTCTATGGCTTTATACAGGGTGTAAAAATATTAGCTGCAAATATTTTGAGGGGCGAATCAGCCAATAAAAACTGAACAACTTTCCCCAAGGAACATAGGTCAAAATATGAGAAAAATTTTTGGACCTCCCATACAAATTGACATGGTCGGTCGGTAACTTTGTGTGGGAGGTCCAAATTCTTTTTTCATATTTCGAGCTATGTTTCTTCGGGAAAGTTGTTCAGTTTTATGCGCTGATTCACCCCTTAAAATATTTGCATCTAATATTTTTACACCTTATATATTTGTTGTCTATGTATATTTATATACATTGTTGTCTCCTAGAGCAGGCGCGATATAGCCCTCTAAATATTTATATCGCACCGTTTTGGGTGCTGTTCGCTGGATGGATTTAGTACACCTAGAGACAGGATAGCACAAGAAAGTTTCCTGCTTTAGGTCTAGAAGTATATAAAAAAAAACATTTCAATGGATTAAATAAAAAAAATCGACTTTATCTCTACGTTATTGCCTACCCCGCAAGGGATAAAGGCGTGATATATGTATGTATGTATCTCTACGTTTTTTCATAAAAGCGTTTAGGTCATATTGTGCGTGTAGGACATTTTTAGGATTTAGGACTTTATGGGTAGGGATGGCTGAAACTAAGGTAAGTTTCTTAGATGTGTTAGGGAAAGAGACAAATAAATGGTAGAGCAAAAGTTGTCTAATTTTACTGCGTGAAATTGTTTCGTAGGTTTATCCCATTTTATTGCCTGAAAAGTCAAATCCTTATTTTGTACGCTAAAACATTATTCTGTAGTGTGAATAGAAAAAAATAACAAAATCCTGCACAATTAATCGTAGACATCATTGTTACAGTAACGCATAGAGCAGCAAAAACCACAACACCTATTAAAACAGCTTTACACAAAATCCAGCCATCCTTCCCGCAATAAAAAGAACTATACGACGTGACAAGACAACACAAAGCGACACTCCATTACACGATTCCATAAAACAAGTCAAACAAAATAAAACTAATGCGTAAAACAAATCGTCGACCAAGGGAGGGGGCGGAGGGACGCGCGGGGGGAGTCTACAACTCTACTACGGCACTCTCGGTTTCATTCATAACTTTTTACAAGTTTATCTGCGGCGATAGCTCCTACATATTTATGTGTTTGCGACTGCCATGCCAAAGATTATTTAGTAATGCAGAAGTGCAACAAAAACTTCCATAAAGCTTTTAGATACAAACTCAAAAATTCCTAAACCCACATTTAAAAGCTGGAAAAGAAGTTTGTGATAGGTATCCATCTTTTTAAACGGCCTAAGTTGTCGTTCCAATAGTTTCGAGACAGCTGTCTACCTACTGGAAACATCACCCAATTGGTCTACTGAAATCGTTATTTATACTTACACACCTATATTCAGAACTAGCAAGTATTTCGAAATAGGAACAAACAGTTTACTGACAAAATATTATCCGTGAAACTTTGATTTATTATGATAGTTACCCTCACTCCAAAATTTCAGCAACTAACGGGTAGATGTACCACTTTTCACTCTTTAGCTACACCGCTGAGTCAGTACCCATAGTTCATCGGGTCGTTGAACGACACCACCACGTGGGACGCCACCACACAAACTGAAGAAGAATACACAGCGTTAGCCTACCCTACGCAACGCAGCGTAGTATGCACGTAGCGCTATGCTACAGAAACAACTAAACACGAGCTCACAACTACGGTTTCCTCCGAGAGTCTATACTCTCGTAGGTAGAAACGTAAACCCAGTTCCGTGGCCTACTCTTTGAGCAAAACGACGCACACATGCGCAGTGCCGCTGCCAGTCGAGACACACATTTATAAATTGAAATAAAGTTTTAGTTGGGCATTGGGCATGAATGAAAGCGAAAGCGCGGGGTGGAACGGCTGATTGTTATCAAAACAATGCTTTGCGCCCTTGAAACCCTTAGGTCTGTAGGGCGGAATATTCAGGAAAATATTAGGAAGTTGTACGGATTTGCAAATAGCAGTTTAGAAGAGACGAAGGCAGAAAATTGTTACAAGTTAGGTAACGAATAATACCCGTAACCTACGGTAAAATACACAATAATATCTCTGAAACGTCATGTTTTGTTTATAGAAAATATTTTAATGCCATGATTACGATGAAAATGTACTGTAAGAAAATGTAGTGTAGGAAAAAGAAAATTTGGTATTGACGAGTGATATATATATATATATACATATATAGATATACATATATACATATATAGATATATATATATATATATATATACAGAAACATTAAAATCATTATAAATTATCTACTTTCTATCTACTTTAAAATATATGCCGTCAGTTTCGCATTCATAGTAGACATAATCTCTGCCAAATTCGTCAATCGGTTAGGAAACGTGATTCTCTACTCATATGTAGGTAGGTACCTACTTATATAATAAATAAAGCTAGATGTATTGGTACGCCTACACTACATACATGTGTGTGTACAATGTCCCTACACGTGAGACATTTCTGCCTACTAAAGCGAGCCCAAACTAGATAGCCCGATTTGACAGCTCGCAAATCCATACTAGAGAACCTCAAAGAAAATTAACTTTCCTGAGCCTATACTGCATAACAATAGGTTTGAATGGCTGTCAAATTGTTCCTATTAGTGTGGTCTTACTTAGCATACACGAGAAAATGCGGGTAGGTGACCGGAGACCGGACCGACTGCCGATAACGTGACTTTGGACGATTACGTCGATAAATATACAGGGTGCTAGAAAAGATCCTATCTGATTTAAGAGGGCGTTTGCACCTACGAATTCAAAGACAAATAGGTGTCAAGTTATCTTAGTAAAATCTTTATTTCTTCGTTTGCCGTCGATTAATTATATTACTTGCTGCACTTTCTTGAAGTCCTCTAACTTTTTGACGGTCTACTGACCCCGACTAGCTATCCAAGTTTAAATTGGTATCGAACATGTGAGTATCTCATAAGTAATAGTAAAATCATTACTTTTCCATGAGATAATTTCACATTCGGCTACAAATTACCATTTTCTTTCTGTTTACCCTCTGGCTGGCTTGTATAGAATGTCGCTTGATATTAGGTCCGCCTTTTGTTCTACGTGCAGTGCAGTGTAAATATTAAATAGGTACCTAAATATTTTTCACATGTTTACATAGCCACCATTTAGGATTAAATTAAAATTATGGGTGCCTTTTTTCTATCGATATTTTAATGATGATCTTTTTCTACTTACTTTGTCGATGATATTTTGATGTCATTTTGGCAACCTCGTTTTCAAAAAATTTTTTTACGTATCGTTGTAATCTTTTTCCTCTTTGTCCTTTTTTCTTGCTGCTAAACCGCATTTTTTGCTGGAATCTTCATCTAACCTTCAAGACTTTGTTTATTATCGTAGTGACCTGAGCGAGATCCAAACCTGAGTCTGCGTTTACTGACAGCTCTTGATGGAGGTGACGCGTAAAGAGGCAGAAACTTGGTCTCTTACAAGATACTCCAAAATCAGCTAGTACTATTTGTTCCTTGTCCTAGCGAAAGAGCTCACGAGTATTTTTTTTTTTATCGTTTGACTCTACCATTTCCTATTGAGCTCTAGGCTTCATCGCAATTTTACTTACGTTTTGAGTTCAATACCAAATTACCTATACCTGAAAGAAAAATTATAGAATGTTTTAGGCTACACAAGACTACAATTTATGAATGTTAGTCAAAGTGTCGAATCAGTTGAATCAAAACAAGCTCATCGAATAACATCGTTTGAACAGCTTTTGGAATAGCTCAGCAACGGAGTACGAGTGGAGGGGACAGATCTGAGCTTCTGAAAGCTAAGCTAAGCTAATCGTGTAGGTAGCTAAGCAGCTGGCAAGGTGTCCGATCTTATCAATATTACTTCGCCGGCTCGACGACACAAAGTGAGTCTTGCTCTCCGATACGAGATTTCGCCAGATTTATCGACATTGTACGGTTTCTCGCTAATCAATATTGAATTGTAATAAAAAAGACGAACGCTGATTTTTCTCTTTGGTCATGTGGGTGGAACGCCAAGTCGAATAACCAGATGGACCTAATGGCTATTTAAAACTGCGTTACTTCTCTTACGTATTAATTAGTAGATGAATGTTATGTAGTAGTAGAGAACAGGCCGTTGCCAAAGAAGGGGGACAAAAGGGGAGGTCGGCGCACGACGCAGCGTCGCGAAGCCGCTCGCCGCGGCGCGCCCTTGCGCGGAGGTGACGCGGCAATTAAAGTCGCGCGGTCATTCGCTCGGCTGGCGCGGTGTCAACGATTCCAATCATCCTGCGGCGATAGCGCCCGGACGCGACGCCCGCGCGCACAAGACGCGCAACTAGGGCTGGCAGAGAAGCGAGTTGGTGCGACTGTCGCAGCGACTGACGCAGTAACCAATCATCCTGGGGCGATAGCGCCCGGACGCGACGCCCGCGCGCACAAGACGCGCGACTATGTCTGGCAGAGAAGCGAGCAGGTGTGACTGTCGCAGCGACTGACGCAGTAAGCAATCATCCTGCCGCGATAGCGCCCGGACGCGACGCCCGCGCGCACAAGACGCGCTACTAGGGCTGGCAGAGAAGCGAGTAGGTGCGACTGTCGCAGCGACTGACGCAGTAACACATCATCCTGCGGCGATAGCGCCCGGACGCGACGCCCGCGCGCACAAGACGCGCTACTAGTGATGTGAGTGCTGAGGTGCTGACTAGAGATTAACTTACGGTGATGTCATTTACGGTCCTAGACTGCTATCTAGGACGAAACGGCTTTTACAACGAGTCCAAAATGCGTGCTGCAGGTTTTGTTTCACTGTCCCACCGCGAAGCCATATAACTCCTTTTTCAAATAATGCAGGCATGCTTAGCATGGAGCACCGCAGAATTATGCACCTGGCTAGCTTAATGTTTGATGTTACGAAATTTGAACAGCCGGAATACTTGCGTGAAAAATTGAAATTGTCACAATTGCACGGTAGGTATGGAACCAGGAGTAATCGTGCTCCTCTTGAAGGCCATGTTCATCGGTCAGTGGCGTTTAGAGACAGTTTCCGCTTCCTAGCAACAAAATGCTGGAACTCTTTACCTCCCCCTATCAGAAATGTATCCACCAAATACACATTTAAAATAAAATTAAAAGCTTACTTACTGGATTGTCAAAAAACAGGTAACCCCTCGCAACTTTTAGGTTAGCGGTTGCTGCCAAAAAATGTTACTCAGTAACTTTGTTCATTTCAAAATTTTATTTCTATTTAGTATTTTATTTTTACACTCGATTTGCGAATAATTTACTTTTAACTTGATTTTACATATTATACACACACACACACACAACACGATTTTATTTTACATAAAACTACATTACTTTCTCACGCATGTTTTAGCAAACACTCGTAACGTTCACTCTGGGGTAATGGCTGAAAACCAGTGCTGCCCTCTTTTGGGCATTCTTTGCACTGAGCCTTGGCCCTTTGCATCGCTGCAGCACACATGTGCGTTCTATTACTGTGTTAGATTTTTTATTTTTCTTTGTTTGTGCGTCTTTCCACTTTGAATGTATATGTGTGTTGTTGATTATGCAATAAACGTTTAATCTATCTATCTATCTACCTAGGGCTGGCAGAGTAGCGAGTTGGTGCGACTGTCGCAGCGACTGACGCAGTAACCAATCATCCTGCGGCGATAGCGCCCGGACGCGACGCCCGCGCGCACAAGACGCGCAACTAGGACTGGCAGAGAAGCGAGTCGGTGCGACTGTCGCAGCGACTGACGCAGTACCCAATCATCTTGCGGTGAGAGCGTCCGGACGCGACGCCCGCGCGCAGAAGACGCGCAACTAGGGCTGGCAGAGCAGCGAGTTGGTGCGACTGTCGCAGTGACTCACGCAGTAACCAATCAACCTGCGGCGATAGCGACCGAACCGAAATACAAACCCGACTACAACAGAGACATCAATACTCTGTGTTGTAGTCTGATTGATACAGAGTTCGGACGTACAAACCCGACTAGAGCACTGTGCACACATACCAGTCTCTTCGAAATTAGATTAGTTTTGAAATGCCCTGAGTCGGTTCTGGCACATCGTACTTAGTGCAACTGTCGCAGCAGATGGCGCTTCACTCATCCTGCGGCAAGACAGTGAATGGCAACGGGTGGACGGGCCTTTAAACTCAAAAAAAAAGTTACACTGGTCGTGAAACTATGTATAAGCGAATGAAGTTTAAAATGTATATTGCGGCAGCCCTAGCCGCGCGGCTCGCACGGTGACCGCTAAATTGCGAAGAACACGCGCGGCGCAGACAGTTGCGGTTTCTGTCTGTACTCCTCTTGCTGCCATATACGTAGGTAGCTTACTATATATATATACTTATACCCATGATGTATAGGCCGCGTATCGGGAAAACCATTCTCTTAACCAACTTAAAAACCAACCAACCAACAAACAAACCAAACCAACAACCAACTTAAAAAGGTTCTGCCACTATCTATCGAATAGGTTTAGAAAACGATAGGTCTTAAGTCATGTCATGATGTCTCTCTCACACTTAGTTTTACACAAAATGCGCTGTTTCTGTCAAATTAGGCAAAATATGACGATGGTTTGACTAGAAATGACAAAGAAGAAAGTACCCATTGACATTTTAAAAAATGACATGACTTAGACATCACCTATCCTTTACTAAATCTATTTGACCTATAGTGACATTAGTGACAACGTTATTCTATTTTAGGTTAAGAGAATTGTTTTTCCGAATCGCGCACATAGTACATCTACCTACAAATGTACTACATAAGTAGGTAGGTACAACACATGTGGGAAAATCTGCCGGTACTATTTTAAGAGCCCGCGAAATGCGACGGACGACCAAATAAATTTACTCCGGGAGGTCAACATTTAAAAGCAAAGTGTTGGAGAAGTTGGCCTAGTAATTACGAACAACTAAACATGAGCAACTTTTTATATGGGGTAGCCCCCGTGTTGGGAAACGAAAAATTTTGTTCGAGCTCCCATACAAAATCACTCAGCTGATCAGGAAATTTGTATGGAAGGTCGAATTTTTTTTTTCATTTTTTTTTCAGAAAACGTTGTTCAGTTTCAAGGTCTAATCACGCCTGCAAAGTTTTCGTTACACCGTCGTCCCTTACACCCCGTATAGAAAAGAAAGTGCAATATGTAGCTACCTAATACCAATTTGCCGTCAACTTTACATTAGCATGCTTTACATATTTTAGAATCAATTACAGAAGAAACCTTAGATAATTATGTAGTTACCTTCCTACCAACTTTTGCAGCGGATTCTTTGGTACAATTTGCACATCATTATAGCATAACCGGGAGGAAATGCCGTTTGCACGGTTAGAGGCTCTTCGTTGCCATAATGACACCTTTCGATGCACGCGTACCCTTAGGACATAGGGCCCGCTTGATAACTATTTCTCGTTTTGATTCTTGTTTTCTTATTCTTTCTTTCTCTATCGGTCATCAAGTTTCATCGGGTCGTTGGACGACTCGGTGTCCCACACGAAAAGAAGAATATTAGAAGATATTTCTCTCCGATGTAGGTAGATGAAGTGTAAGCCATTTTGTTCAGAAATAAAAGACTTTTTATAAAGTTGCTTGGTCAATAGATTTGGTACAGGAAAAATGTTTTGTGGCACAATGAAATTCTCAGGAAAGTTTGAGTTGCTGTCAAATATCGGATTGACTAGCGACTCTATTTATTTCCAATGTCAAAGACCATTGCTCTTTACAACCTTAATCGTATTCAACTAACATCAACCTCCATTTTACAATCATGGGTAATCTGATAAAAACCTCAAGCACCATGCAAGACCATACATCGGTCTACGACTACACTACAGCGTGAACAGCTGTCTAGTAATAGTTGGTTATAGAATCATATTTTCTTATCGTTTATTCAAACAGACATCTGATCGCAGCACGTGTACGAATACACCTGTTTCCATACACCTGAACATGGGCAAAGCCAGTCAGACTGGTGATTAGGAACACTAGAGCTAGACTATAAGGAAACTAGTCAAAGACAGGTGGATGAAAAGAAGTAGATCTTTGAACAGGGCTGCTAGAATTCTACTGTATTGTCATGTCTATTAACTAGGTATTTATAGGATTCTACGAGGTTTGTAATTAAATAGTTTCCTCTTTTAGAAACAGACTTTCACAGTCATGACATGACATTATTATTTTCTGGAGCGAAATATCACACATTTTCGCGCAATTTCCCGCTTTTCCTTTTCAAGCGTGACTCTGCCTCCTTTTAATGCCTGCCTACACGCGCCGGCAAAAATAGCAGAAACGGTCAGCGAAATATCCCCCTCCTGCCGCCCACAGCTGCGCGCCGCGCTCGCCGGTCATTACCGGGAGAAAATGCTAGAGGTGAACCCGGATGGAAACGCATTGCCAAAGAAATGCAGCGCACCCGTACGGGTTTCAACGGCAAATACACATAAAAGTTTACGCGAGCGCTCGCCGCTTCAATATCAGATAGCTAGCGGGTTAAATTTATCCCGAGCGGGACTGCAAAAGGCGGCCTCATAAAAAGCGCGGCTCGGTTGATTACAAAGCCGCGGCGGGTTTATGGGTCCGCATCTCGCGTGCCTGCTCGCCCGTCGCCGCCGCACCGCCGCCGCCGAGACGCGAGGGTAGTTTTTCAGTCGCCGAGCCCCCGACACATAAATAAGTGATCACCGGCCCCCTCCTCTCGACCCGCGCACACCCCGCTCGTAAACTAAGCGCAGATAGCGAGAGGACTTAATGGCTGATCGGATTTTGATTAGCGCGGGCCGGCGACGCAGCCCCGCACCCGGAGCCCGAATTTGAATAGATAAGTGGGCACCCGAGGACGGCGGCTCGCGACCGTAATTTACATACTTACTGGCTTTCGGCGAACATAGAGGGTGCCAAGTTATGGATGACGCAAAAACGATAAAGTTGAAATAAAGCCCCGGTCATCGATTCGGTCGCGGCCAGTGCTTTTTTACCGAATTCTGTTTGTTATCTGCACGCGCCACGAGCCACGGAGTCCGCGAACGTTTTTTGTAGCGTTTAATCTGTGCTCTCCATCAGAACAAAGCTATGTGTGTTCGAAAAGTCTTATCATTTCAGATTCGACAAACTGCTACGTAGCGCTCAATAAATTACGAATACGAAACCCGGTAGGTATAGGTAAGTATGTTAAATATCCCATACTCCTTCTGTATCTAGCTCTACCTGTCGGTACCGGTCTGACAAGTTAATGCGGATGACAAAAACGTGAACGCGAGTGGCCATCACGACTTCAAATTGAAACGTCGATTAACGGGACAGAATCCTCACTCTACCATTCCAGGAATACTCGCACGCCTCGCACGTTCGATTCGCACATATCATTACGATTAATTTCACGATGGCAATTTTAATAAAAAAGCGTTCGCCTATCAGGTGCGAACTCTTTAGTTTTACGCGAGATATAAAGAGTTTACCGTTTCGAGTGTGGAGTTTAACGATGGCGCATTGCACCAGGCGTGAAGGCGTCTATAAACGGCTTCGGCGATTTCGCTCAGTGTTATGACTTCGAGTGGATGGTGCTAGCAAGAATACCGACCTAGCGAGCTGTATTGATGGGAAAAGCTGCCTTGTGATTGGCTGCTCACTGTTAGTACTCGCAGTAAGCTCTATTCACAACGGGGAATTAACTTCGCGATTGACATAGATTCCGGGTACGTGAGATAAATTCTTATAGTTTTCGGGTTCCAGTAAGAATTTGCTCTAATCCGATATATAAGAATCTTATTAGCCTTATTGACTTACACAAATTGCTTACTTACGTACAGAAACAAAGACGATATATCAATATGTTAACGTATCCATACAACATAATTTGTTCTTTGTTTTAGTGTAGCCTTGCCACCTTACTGTTATAAAGGCAGCCGGTACACAACGTCGCGTACATTCTATCATTTAATAGGGGCACCAGCATTCGCGCGGCAGGGCGGACGCGGTCGGGCGCCGTCAGGTATCTTGCCCGTGTACGGTTTCCGGGCTCTCAACGTCGCGAGGTCGGGGTTTCGCCCCCCCACAGCCGGGGGGCACACCCCCTGCCTTGTTTAGTTTGGCAGGTAAAGCACAGCGAGGGACATCTCGAGAGCGGCTCGCGAGTACCAAGTACTCCCATACGAGTTAGGTACTCGGTGTCCGAAATTTGTTAAACCATTATCTTATTGGCTGTACTCGGTTTAGTAATCGTTAAGGAGCTTCATTTTTCTGTTCTGATTCCTATTTCAGTTTTTTGTTTCACTTCAAAACTATAGTTACCTAAATTGAATTATAAAAGTTTTATGGGCTGAGTAATCCTACAAGATGTTATGCATTGCACTATCATCCATACCGTGAATGTATATGGTTACATTACACAAGTTTTCTCCTCTCTGCGCCATACTATAAACAAACTATAAATTAATTAATAGTACAAGAGGAAAAGTTCTGACTTCCTTTCAAAATCATCTTTTAGCTAGCCCATTAGGTCGAAATATGGAAAAAAAATTGGTCCTCAAATACAAACTGGCTCAGTAAATTTTATATGGATGGAACAAAATTTATTACCGTATGTCTATCTATGTTCTTTGACGAAAGATGTTCAGTTTCATAGGCTGATTCATCCTTTGAAAGGAAGTTAGTTCTTTTTCTAACACCCTGTTTGTCGGCGATCGACGTTACCTTCTGCCAACGATCGACGTTTTGTACATATAAATACTTTGTAAATAAATAAAATACCTTAGGATAAGATTTAGGCTTATATTCCTTTTCTTTTATTTACATACATAGATCATAAGTTTTCATATTTTTTCATTCTATTAATCAGCTATAAGAAATAAAATAGACAAAACCCGTTTGTAAGAAATTTTGCTATCTTATCAGTTTTGCACTAAGCTCAATTAGATATAACCATATCGAGCAGACAGTATTCCTATTCTTATTGGTAGATTGAATTAGTCAATGTTAACTCCTCCCATTTTTGTTGATGTCACACCCCTTTGTCACGGTACCTCATAGCATAAGATTAAGTACATAGATTGTTATTTTCATTATTGTTAAACCTTTGTATTTACGTTTGTAACTTTGCCTAGAATAGATTTACATAGAAAATGTACCTAAAATTTCGCCTTAGACGCCTGCGAAAGTAGCTTCATGGCCTCAACTAAAGTACGGGTAGCCTAGATTTTAAGCTAGAATCTAAGTTCTTTATTTCATCATAACTCAGTCGTTTCTCATTAGATTTGGTCAAAACTTGGAATATATCTGCATTATGTAATACTTAGTCGATTTCATAACAGTTTGCTACCCTAAAATGTAAAACTTGACATCTACGGCCATTTTAGTGTTCACAATTTTGTATAAACTTAAAACCTAGATTTCTCAGTAAGTACTTAAGGTAACTGTTTAGTTCAAGTTGGTATCTCATTTTTTACTAGTCTTAGACATAATTAGCATATTAGTTTTAAGATTCACTCAAAAACAGAGCATGTCATTTTTAGTTTGAAATTACGAAACCAGAATCTTGTAAGATTGTTTCTTTCCTATTAGAATCTTTTAATATCGTTAATTCTAATTAGAATAAGTTAATTTTCTTAAAATCTTATTAGAATATTATGTCTTATTGAAAAATAAATGAGAATCCAGTTAGAAAGCACATGCAACCCCCCCCGCACACCCCGCGGATCACCCCCGCGGTCATCCGCGTAACGCCCCGCGCACCCCTAGCCCCGCAAAATGGGCGTTTTCATATAAATATAGGCCCGATTGGCGGCAAAAATCAAACGTCGAAGCCCGTCGAGCCGAAGAGGACGGAAGCGGCACCGCAGGGAGAAACCAACGCGGCTGGTTCTCTCATGGCGGCCGCCAACGCCCCCGACGGAACAACGACGAAGAAGCGGAAGCCGAGGAGGCGGAGGAGGCGAGCATCGCCCCCGCCCCCTCAGGACGTGGAAGAGCCGGGCCAGCCACGTCAAGAGCCACCCACGGGTCCGCTGGGAGTGGTCGGCACCTCTTTGGGTGAACCTCAGAGGGAGAAGCCGAAGCCCCAGCCGGCCCCGAGACAAAAGAAGACACGAGCAGCCGTCCTAAAAGAGGACAGACAGGTCCTGATACTAGCTATCAGGACCCTCACTGATGTTTTGGCCGCGCTCCGTGAAGGCGAAGACGCGGCCCCCATCATAAGTTCTAGCCTCCAGCGCCTGATGTCGTCCTTCGGCGATGTCACGACCGCCATGGGCGGCCTGGAGGCTAAAGCTCTCAGATAGTCTGCTCAGGGTGGTGCTGTCAAGCACAGCCTGACGTGGCCGTCGCCTGTCCACATCCACTACTCCATGTCGAGTAGTTAGGATCGTGGGCACGCACAACGAGCCCTGGATAGCCCGGCACCCGCCGCTTACCCGGATTGACCGCTGCCTCGGGACCTCCTCACGAGGCAGCCACCTGGATATGACCACCAGGGGACGAGCCGCCGCTGGCTGATGGGCACTAGCTGGGCCTCCCCCAATGGGGAATCACCCGGCTGGTACGACCTCGCCGCGGCGTGAAGTCCTCCTGGCACCCGGACGACCACCGCACTTGTCCAAGTGCCCCCCATCGCCCCGCCTGTTTTAGCAGGCGGCGATTCGAGCCCACGCCCAGGAGGCCGTTGCCTCGAAGGCGTCTCCCCGCCGGCTGCTGCGCAGCCGTCGAGAAGAGGACGAACTGAATGAACTGGCAAAAATCAGTCCACCAGTACTCTTCTCAGGAGTAAGTGCTCAAGAAGTTGCAAGTGCTAGCTGCCTAGGATTCTTCAAGCCATCAAGAAGTCTTTCTCTCCGACGCCCCACTTCCCCTCTCCGGTACAGCTGCGGTGGTACGGGAACCCAGAAGCGGGTGCGAGCTGCGGTCGACAAGGAACAAGACGACTGCGAGTCAGGGCTAGGCCGTGAGCGGCGGCCCTCGGGGAAAAGACCTGGTCAAGCGATCAGGCACTAGCGCTCTGCCCCTCCCGGTGGAGGATTAGGTGTCGCCGGGTACAGTCCGCGCGCTTTGTTGGGGCCTCCCGTATCTCTGATACGTTGGGGTTCGGGCAAGGCGCAGCCAGGTAGGGATCACGCATCGGTGCCGACGGATTGGACAGGTACCGGTGGGGTGATCCCTATTATTTTGAGAGAAAGGGTCACGCTGACCGAAGGAACTAGGGCGGATCCTTTTCATGGTCCTTCGATAGCCGAATAACGTGGTATTTTCGGTGCAGGACCCGGTCGACGGCCACCCGGAGGAAAGGAGTACGAGGCGTGCCAGGACAGGACGGCGCGACCTGGAAGAGGACTGCTGCGGTGCGCAGAGGAAGCTGCAACGGCTACTACCCCTCCACAACTGGCGGCTGCGGCAAGGACCAGACTGGACCAGGGGACCAACGCGGCGCGCACCAAGAAGCAAGAAGAGAGAAGCTGCAAGGCTGCGAACCCACCACAGCTGGCGGCTGCTTAGAAGAGGAAGCAGCAGGACCAGACTGGACCAGGGAGCGAAGGCGGAGCTACGACCCCTCCACAACTGGCGGCTGCGGCAAGGACCAGACTGGACAAGGGGACCAAGGCGACGCGCTCATCAGGGTTGAAGACGCAGCTAAGCCTAGAGGAAGGCTTCTCCAGGGATCCACCATAACAGGGCCCTAACGGTGCCAAGCTCTGTGCTTAACGTGGTCGAAAGCCGCCGGGCCTAGACTGCGGTGGTTTGCGTTCGAACGCGTGACCAAGCCCTTTTCAGGGCTTAATCAGTTCGGCTGTCCGCCTGTGAAGCCCATCGAGGCATTGCACTCACTTGCGGTTCAGTTCCCACACCTCCCCCCCCCCCTCCCCCGCATCCACCCCGTGTCCCCCACGAGTGGCATCAATACGGTACTACGTCACTCGCTAGAGTTGTAGGGACGTTAGGGTTGTAGGGACGTTAGGGTTGTAGGGACGTTAGGGAAGACTGAAGACCGAAGAGAGAAGAAGACGACAGCACGCAACAATGGACAAGCCAGAGAAGATACCAGAGGAAGTCACCACGGGCAAGGTTGAAGAGGGTCTACGGTTACGGTCGGGTAGGATAGCGACAAGGACACCTACGCCGATACCTTCAAGAAGTCCAAGCAGACATGGGCAAGAGGAAGACACATCAGAAGATGAAGCAAACCGTACGATCATAGCGGAGAAGAACAAGGCGTCGAAACATACGAGTTCGGAACCGTCAAAGCGTCAGGCGGGCGCGTATCGGGATATGGGTAGTGGCTCGCGTGAACGTATATGGGATGAAGAGAGGGAACGTAGGGAATGGGAACTACGTGAACTCTACAACGCGGCACCCCCGCTCGCTGACATCATGACATCGAAGCCGAACAGGAAGACATACCCCCCGCGCGGGGCGCTGACTAGCAGGGATGATAGGTCGCCCCCCGCACCTCCGTCCGCGACAGGGACGACGGAGAGCACTCAACGACGGCGAGTGTTAGAAGCGCAACGGAAACTCACAGAGCTACGCTTACAGGAAATTAAGGTAGCTAAGGAGATGGCTCGGATGGAACAAGAGCTAGCGCAACTAGCATCGAATGAGAATGGGACCGTCGATGATGAATATGAAGCAAGGAACCGCGTTACCCCCCCTCGGGGCCCCGCCCCTCGTAGACCTAAGGACAATGAGAGGGAACGCGACTATGAGGACCGCGAATATAGGGATCGCGATTACGAATACGAAAGGAGGTCCGACTACCGCGAACGCACGCTAGATAGGAGCGAAGGCGTAAGCGAACTAGCGTATGCAATGCGCGAAGCAATGACGCTGATTAAGAAGGAAGTAGTTGGTTCAGTAGGCAAGGCCCCACCCCCTAGATACCTACATGAGCTGCCAACGTTCGACGGGAAACTAACTGAATGGCTCGCGTTCAAGACGATGTATGAAGATTCGTGCGACCAGTTCAGCGAGGCGCAGAACATAGCGCGACTGCGAAAAGCCCTGAGGGGAGCAGCACGTGAAGAAACGCACTCACTATTGTTTTCGGGCTCGACAGCAGCTGAGGTTATGGAACTACTAGAGGATCAGTACGGGCAACCGGAGCTGTTGATACTCAACGAATTACACCTACTGAAGAAAATGCCTCGACTACAAGAAGATGGAACGAATATAGCGTCATTTGCAAATAAGGTCGCTAATTGTGTAGCAACCATAAGGGCACTGAAGAAGCCAAGCTACCTCGACGCGCCGGTACACGTTAGCTACATCGTGGATAAACTGAACCTACAATTGAAGTATGCGTGGTGTAGGTACGCACGGGAACCGTCTGATCTACCTAGCTTAGTGAGGATCAGTCAGTTTTTGACACAAGCTAACAGGGACTTCGGCACGGTAGCAGCCAGGGAGCTACTAAGAAAGGATAGAACAATCAATAGGCAACAGCGACCTGCAACGAAGAAACAGCCGCGAAGGGCAGTTTATACACTACGTCAACAGGAACAATATGACGATAGTACGGCAACAGATACTAGCGACTGCGAGGAGGCCAGCAGTAGTGAAAGCGAATACGAGAGCGAAAGAGAACGCGAGTACGAACCACCGAAGGCCACAGTTGCTCTAGTAAAGAAGACAAAGAATACGAAACCTCAGATGGTAAAAGCAAAGGGAGTACCTACGACAAAAGAAGCAACGAAAGTTGAATGTCCGCTTTGTAAACAGTCGCACGCAATGAAAGACTGCGAACTGTTCAAGAAACTGAACACCGAAGAAAGATGGGAGCGGGCAAAGAATGCTGGAATATGCTTTCGATGCTTAGTCTACAGGCACAGGAGATTCGAGTGTAAAGCTGGACCGTGCGGTGAAAACGGGTGCACATCATGGCATCACCGACTGTTACACCAGGAGAAGACTTCACAGAGCACAAACTCCTCGGTAAACTCGGCGGCGAAGGATCAGACTTCCTATTTACAGATAGTGCCAGTTGAGATACGTGGGCCTATAGGAAGCAAGGAAACCTACGCGCTACTGGATGGAGGGTCAACGTTAACGCTGATAGAAGAGGACACAGCACTAGCAGTTGCACCCAGAGGGAAAGTCGAACCGCTGAAGTACACGGTCGCCGGCGGCGAACAGATAGCTTACGATGACTCGTACAAGCTGAAGGTTACGATTAGAGGCACGCTGGAACGCAACATGGAATCGATAACCGCGTCCACGTCTAAACCACTAGGACTACCGACACAGTCCATAACGGAACAGCTTGTCAGGAAATACGATCATCTGAAGGGACTCGAAGATCAGCTCACCTACGAGAACGCAAAGCCAACCATCTTGATAGGACAAGACAACTGTCATCTGTTCATGCCACGAGACACAAGGGAAGCCAGCAAAGACCAACCGGTAGCTACATACACCAAGCTAGGGTGGACGTTGCATGGAAAAGAAAATGAAAAATCGGCTGGTCAAGTGAACTTCGTCTCCACCATCAAAGAAGTCGAATCTGAAGAACACCTATCATCAGGAAGTATAGGTATTGAAGAGAAACGACTTCAAGCGCTCGATGAACCAAGCGCAACCGAACAACAGGAAGAGACTATCGAAACGACATTCGTATGGGGCTCCAAAGCTACGAGAGATATGAACCTCAACTGGAGAGAATGGATAAGCGACTTCAGAAAAGAAGAGAGCCAGCGCTGCCCAGTACCTAGTGATGGGAACACGCACGCTGGCAAAATCGCCAAGCCAGACGAGGGGGAGGAGCCACGACGTAGGGACGAAAGTACGTCGTCAGAACCCATCGAAATAGTCGCAGAAAGCGAACAGAAGATCGAGGTACCAACGATCGATGTACCAGAGGAACCGACGGAAACGACACCGGCAACGTCGCTAGATGGAACATGCGAATGCGACAATCGAAATGTGCCGACCGAGTCAACATCGTCCTACATCGACATCACTGCAAACGAGTTGACACGAAACTACGACCAGGCATCATCAACAGAAGAAGATGATAGGTACACGTCAAGGAAAGGAAGTTCGCCACCTAAGTCGAAACCAAAGCGAATCCCACGTTACGTTACGTTTCATGCCACCACTACTCGTATTGCGTTGCGCGATCGTTCTGTCCGCCACTCACGATTACGTTCCGAAGAAGAGAAGAAGAAGTCAGCGCCATGCCATCAGAAGAAGAGAAAGAAACAGTCTGATAGAAAAAGGCAGAGATGCGTAACTCACCGTTTAGTACCCTCAACGCTAAACGGACGAGTACCTTACAGAGCACGCACACGTAAGAAACGCCTTAAAGTGCCACAGAAACGGCCTGACACTGTACTACTTCGAACATACCCGAAAGTACGATACAAACGTCGAAACAACACAAGATACGCAGCAGAAACCCACGTCGCGTATCACCAACCCGACCCGACCATACGACCCTCGGAGACCCTCGACGGCACGCCGCACGACAGCATCTGCAGCCTGCAACTGGACGTCTCATCGCCTTCTACTTTTTTCGGTGTTTGCACACGAGGGGGAGTCTGTCGGCGATCGACGTTACCTTCTGCCAACGATCGACGTTTTGTACATATAAATACTTTGTAAATAAATAAAATACCTTAGGATAAGATTTAGGCTTATATTCCTTTTCTTTTATTTACATACATAGATCATAAGTTTTCATATTTTTTCATTCTATTAATCAGCTATAAGAAATAAAATAGACAAAACCCGTTTGTAAGAAATTTTGCTATCTTATCAGTTTTGCACTAAGCTCAATTAGATATAACCATATCGAGCAGACAGTATTCCTATTCTTATTGGTAGATTGAATTAGTCAATGTTAACTCCTCCCATTTTTGTTGATGTCGCACCCCTTTGTCACGGTACCTCATAGCATAAGATTAAGTACATAGATTGTTATTTTCATTATTGTTAAACCTTTGTATTTACGTTTGTAACTTTGCCTAGAATAGATTTACATAGAAAATGTACCTAAAATTTCGCCTTAGACGCCTGCGAAAGTAGCTTCATGGCCTCAACTAAAGTACGGGTAGCCTAGATTTTAAGCTAGAATCTAAGTTCTTTATTTCATCATAACTCAGTCGTTTCTCATTAGATTTGGTCAAAACTTGGAATATATCTGCATTATGTAATACTTAGTCGATTTCATAACAGTTTGCTACCCTAAAATGTAAAACTTGACATCTACGGCCATTTTAGTGTTCACAATTTTGTATAAACTTAAAACCTAGATTTCTCAGTAAGTACTTAAGGTAACTGTTTAGTTCAAGTTGGTATCTCATTTTTTACTAGTCTTAGACATAATTAGCATATTAGTTTTAAGATTCACTCAAAAACAGAGCATGTCATTTTTAGTTTGAAATTACGAAACCAGAATCTTGTAAGATTGTTTCTTTCCTATTAGAATCTTTTAATATCGTTAATTCTAATTAGAATAAGTTAATTTTCTTAAAATCTTATTAGAATATTATGTCTTATTGAAAAATAAATGAGAATCCAGTTAGAAAGCACATGCAACCCCCCCCGCACACCCCGCGGATCACCCCCGCGGTCATCCGCGTAACGCCCCGCGCACCCCTAGCCCCGCAAAATGGGCGTTTTCATATAAATATAGGCCCGATTGGCGGCAAAAATCAGTCCACCAGTACTCTTCTCAGGAGTAAGTGCTCAAGAAGTTGCAAGTGCTAGCTGCCTAGGATTCTTCAAGCCATCAAGAAGTCTTTCTCTCCGACGCCCCACTTCCCCTCTCCGGTACAGCTGCGGTGGTACGGGAACCCAGAAGCGGGTGCGAGCTGCGGTCGACAAGGAACAAGACGACTGCGAGTCAGGGCTAGGCCGTGAGCGGCGGCCCTCGGGGAAAAGACCTGGTCAAGCGATCAGGCACTAGCGCTCTGCCCCTCCCGGTGGAGGATTAGGTGTCGCCGGGTACAGTCCGCGCGCTTTGTTGGGGCCTCCCGTATCTCTGATACGTTGGGGTTCGGGCAAGGCGCAGCCAGGTAGGGATCACGCATCGGTGCCGACGGATTGGACAGGTACCGGTGGGGTGATCCCTATTATTTTGAGAGAAAGGGTCACGCTGACCGAAGGAACTAGGGCGGATCCTTTTCACTGTTCATGACTCGAATATTTTTACAGTAAAATTGTACGATAAGAAAATGTCCTAGCCACTTTTGAATTCTAGGTTATTGGCACCGAGACCTAAGTAACCAACTAGAGACTAATTTAATTTGATAAAGTCTTGTGTTCACAGAGCGGTGTTTCAATAAAATCTAACAGTTGTACTGGTACCTACTCGAGCACGTCCAATTACTGAAGGTAAGGATATTTTCAATAAGCAAGTACTTATTTTAGGACAGAACACTGTCACAGTTCAAATTAAAATAAATTTGTTGCCTATTAATTACAATAGACAACAAATATAGGGTTGATATATACAGGCTGATTTATTATATACCTTCTTCCTTACGTAACTAACGTATTGTTGTTGTTTGAATGTTACTAGTTTTACTGTTATTGCATCAATAGCGGAATTATGTCTTCGAGATAAACCTTTACGAGGTTTAACGAAGGCATTGACTAATTCTTATGTTTATGTATACTATGTCAAATAAAAAAATAAAATAAAACCGTGTGGTGTTGGAATAGCATCACCCCATTTCTGCCCGTGGATGCCGTAAAAAGCGACGAATCAATGAATCAAGGAATCGGGGAGTTCCCTTGAATATCTACAATATCTACACTGCGCTCGCAATCCGCCTGCTAAGCGTGGTCAGGATGGCACACACCAATAGGGAAAGAGAAGACCCATGTCCACCTGTGGACTGTTGTAATACATACACACACACGTTACACACACACGAATCACGCCTATATCCCTGGCGGGGTAGGCAGAGCGTTAACGACCGTAAAATTACGTCCGTTGTTGTCGCCATGTTTAACAAATGTTTGAGCGTTTCAGATAAGTCGTGTATCACTATAGTGACAGGTTGTCAGCCTGTCGCCCAAAAATTGCAATACACATGAAACCCTCCAGTCCCTTAGTCGGCTTCTACGATACCCAAGAGAAAGACATGGGGTGATGCTATTCTAAGCCGGCATCACACGGCCACTGTTGTAATATGTCTCAATTAGCAATATCATCTTGAGACAGTACATGCTCAGGCGAGGACATCAGAAAAAAGAGCAATAATTTAGAAATATACCGTATATATAAAAAAATCAATAGAACATCAAGTACCAAATTTAGTAAAATTTCATCATGTTATTTAATTAAACACGTAAAAATATTTAATTATTTAATATTAAATTTTCTGTTAGTGGTCGAGTAGTTATCAAGTACGTACTTATTTTTGCAATTTCAAAGATGGCCGTGTGATGCCGGCTTAGAATAGCATCACCCTATTTCCTACCTGTGGGTGTCGTAAGAGGCGACTGAGGGAATTGAGGGTTTAAAGTGTATTACAACTTTTAGGCGACAGGCTGACAATCTGTCACTATAGTGATACACAAAATTATCTCAAACGGCCCTCTATATTTGTCAGACGTGGCGACAGCGACCGTATTTTTGCGGCCGTCAGCGCTCTGCCTACCCCGTTAGGGATAAAGGCGTGATATATGTATGTATGTATGTAAAGATGGCCTCGTCGTAAAAGCTGTTCATATTGCAATTATTGTACTCACGTAGGTATTGAAACCAATGAATATCAAAATTAACGTGTATTAACTCTCCAAATATTGAATTCCTCTCTTTTTTCTCCTTACCAAACCAACCATCGTTTTTTTCAAAACCACTGACAGACAACGTTCGACCGCCCGCGCCCTCACTCGGCAAATCTTTTTAACTTTTTTTTTAAAGGCGCGTTCAGAATGGATGCGTTCATAGATTTCCTAACAGACGGCCGTCCTGATCTCGGAATGACCCCATTCCGCTTCGGCCATTCGAACGTTGTATGTCCTCATACAATATTTGTGAATACAACAAAATAAGAATATTATTAAACATAGTACTTAAAATAATTAACAAATTTAAAGAGTACTAAACATTTCACTTAATAACAAAGCGACAAAATAAAATATTTCTGACAATTGTACTTATAAACTTCTGAATGTTTTACTTATAATTATAATAAATTTTAACAAAATTACAAAACGAAAATAATTCTGAACATTTTACTCAAAATAATTAACAAAACAGCAAAACTAAAACAATTCTTATCATTGCACCGTGTGCCTACTTATAATAATTAATAAAACAACAAAACTAAGATAATTCTGAAAATTGAAATACTAATTTGTACTCTTAATACCCTTATTTACTACACTAAATTATAGGAGATCAGCTTGTTCCCTCTTTAACTTAGATGTCTTCAAAGCTGTAGAGATTCTTGTAATATTAAGGTCTTATGCGGATAACAGTGGTAGTGTTGATTATGATTAGGTTGTTCATTGCACCCGGATTATCCAAAGATCTGCAGAAAAACAAAGCATCAGTAATTTATTTTGTTGTAATTTTAAACTGTGTTAATGTTGTATTTCTTAATTATATTCTTTTTATATTATCTAATGATAGTATAATTAATGCATTGTGATGTGAGTACCGCTTTTGCTTCGGCATACCTTTCACATAATAGTGTGAGCACCGCTTGCAATTTGGTATACCTTTCACATTTCAATATAATATAATGCAATACTTTGAATCCAGAATAATAATAAGTACTTTCTGATGAAGTTTATTTAAACGTCTATGTAAGTTCACTGTAGGTGAGTACCGCTTGTGCTTCGGCATACCTTTCACAAGTAATTGTGAGCACCGCTAGCACTTCGGCCTACCTGTCACCTTAATGTGTACGAGTATAACAAACCCATTCAACGTACGTTTATTATTTCTTCGTTATTCCACAGCTCTGAGGCATTCTTTTAATTAAAGTCATCTCATTTTATTTTCTTGGATCCTGTAACAATATTTGGGATGGAAGGAGTCCAGGAAGAGGAGGAGGTAAGTAGTAAGTCTTATTTATTACATATATTTATATTTACACTAAAATATCTAAGTTGTAATGAGTTTATTTTAATCTCATTGCGTACACTTTCAACTAGTTTGTTTGTATAGTAAATATAGTAGTTTGTTCGTTTTGTTTATTAAAGAAATTATGGTTGTTCATAATGAAATAGTAAGTAGGTAGGTATGTTCTAAGTCAAATTAATTAGTTTTAATTCATTAGTGTGTACTATCACTCTCGCCACTACTGCTTTCGGTAGAGTCTTGATTATCATTCTCTGTGGTATTTGAATCAAAGGTAACCCATTTCTTTAGTTGGTCAGCAGGATAAATGCTCTTATATTTTCGTTTAGTAAAACCCGGTATACTCGTGATTTCGTATCTATCATTTTCCAAAATAGCTGTAATTTTAAAAGGGCCGCGATACTTTTGGACAAGTTTTTTGCTTTTCCCATCAGCGGGTAAACAATGATTTGGTATCATTACTAGGTCCCCTTCATTAAAGAATTTTGTGGGAGCCCGGTTCTTGTCGTAATTCTGTTTCATGTATGCCTGTAATTTTTCTATACGTGATTTAGCTTTCTCACGAATCTCTTCAACGTCACCTACCTCGTCATCGTCATTCTCATGGAGGGCATTTTGAATTACACCTTCATTGGTACCCACAGTTCTGCGACCAAATACTATTTCTGAGGGAGAAATACCTGTACTCTTGTTAATAATGTTATTAAGACTCCATTGAACTTTTCCTACATGGGTGTCCCACTCTCTTTCATCTAAACCATGGTTAGAAGATGTCAATGAATCCAATATCGTCCGGTTGTACCTTTCAATTTGGCCATTTGCACGCGGCGTTGCCACTGCATTGAGTACATGTTTTACACCAATGGATTTAATGTACTCTTTGAAGGTGCCGGATGTGAAACTAGTTCCTCTGTCGGATACAATAACCTTTGGACAACCGATCGTATCAAAAATGTCTTGCAGAATTCTTATTGTGGTCTTGCTTTTTAAGTTTTTTACAGCTCTTATAAATATAAACTTGCTGAATCCGTCTATTATGGCAAAAATATAAGAGTTCCCTGTCTTGCTCCGTACAAATGGACCAAGATGGTCCATATGAAGAGTGTGGAAGGGTGTATTGCCCTTTGGAATGGGATGTAAATATCCACTTTTCTTAGAAGTATTTCCCTTGCTGAAGGCGCAATTTAGACAAGCAGATACGTACTTGTTCGTAAATTTCTTCATTTTTGGAAACCAATATTCCTGTTTCATCTTATCCAGGGTCTTCTCAAAGGCGAAATGTCCAGATTCATCATGGCACAGCTGACAGATACGCCATCTAGCAGCGTTTGGCACTACCCACTTCAATTGATCTCCAACCCTTCTATACAGCTTGCTATCTTTGACGATATAGTTATTTGTAATATCTTTTAAATCTTTGCTGTTTTGGCTTAGAATGGTTTTGATCAATTTTAGTTTGGGGTCGGTCATTTGCACTGTCTGTAGCCATCCATTTGTATCAAGCGTATCCACTCTTAATATATCGAACTGTCTTGCATCATCCAAGTCATCATTAAAGTTGTCCGTACTTGGGACGGGGTTCCTACTGAGAGCATCCGCATGTTTCATTTGTTCACCTGGCCTGTACTCGATTGTGAAATCGTACTCTTGTAGTAGGAGCCACCATCTCGCAATTCTAGGCACAAGGTCGCGTTTTGTTAGGGTTAACTTTAAAGCATTACAATCTGTAAAGATTTTAAAGCTTAACCCGATCAGGTAAATGCGAAACTTTTTGAGTGATTGAACTACTGCGAGAGTTTCTAGTTCATACGAATGTAGGTGTTCCTCCTCCTTGGTCGTCTGTTTGCTGTAGTACGCAACGGGCTTAAGCGGCGATTTTTCATCCGGTTTTTGTAAGAGAATACCGCCTAGACCTAATTTGCTTGCATCACAGTGTACCTCTGTAATGTGATTTCGGTCATACAGCGCTAAAATAGGACGCTCGCTCAATTTATCCTTGAGTGTTTGGAACGCATTACTTTCTGCTTCGCCCCAAATCCATGGCGAATTAGCTTTAGTAAGTGCTGTTAAGGGTTTTGCCACGCTAGCAAAGTTCGGTATAAACCTCCTAAAGAAACTCGCGAGGCCAACAAACTGCCTGATTTGGTGGACAGTGTTTGGGACTGGGAAAGAAGCAACGGCTTCTATCTTCTTCTTACCCGGTCGCAAACCGTTGCTAGACAACTCGTATCCTAGGTAATCTAAAGTGGTTTGGAAGAAGAAACACTTATTGATATTAAGTGTGAGGCCAGCTTGACGAAGCGAGTGGAATATTGTCTTTAGTTTTTCAAGCCCCTCCTCGACTGTGCTTGATGGTGAAAGTAAATCGTCAAGGTATGGCATTGCTAACTCGTACCTATCCTTTCCAAGTGCTTTGTTTATCATGTGCTGGAATACAGCGGGGGCATTGACAAGACCAAATGGCATTCTCGTATACTCATAGTGTCCATCTGGTGTCACGAACGCTGTGAGGTGTCTGGACTCTTCACTCATTGGGATTTGGTAATACCCGGATTTCAGATCTAAACTTGTAAAATATTTTTTTCCATTTAGACGGTCTAATTGGTCGTCAATTGCCGGCATCGGATACGAGTCTTTTATGGTCTTTTTATTTAGCGCTCTGTAGTCGACACAGAGACGATTTTCACCATTCTTTTTCTTTACGAGCACTATGGGACTTGCATATGGCGAATCTGACTCCTTGACAATATCATTCTCAAGCAACTGATTTACTATGTCTCTCACCACGATTCGCTCACAGTACGGTAATCGATACGGCTTGTAGATTACAGGCGAATTGTCTGACAATTTTATTTTCATTTCGCATATTGTTGTCTTACCTAATTCATCCATGCTAAGTGCGAAGCAATCTCTGTACTCATTTACTAAGTTAAGCAATTCATCTTTATATTTCTCGCCTACATGACCAATATTTATCATGTCGATTGTTATTGGTATGTCTTTTTGTCTGTCTATTCTTGAATCATTAGAGCAGTTAACCTTATTTACTTCTTTTACGATTACGGTGTCCCGAATAGTCATAGGCAATATACGCCCCCGCGCCAAAAGTTTTCCCTCGGATAGAGTAACTGTTGCATTTGAAAACGTCACAACTACAACTCTACCTAATCCTTTTGACACAGAAAACACACCAGGTAGTAACATAAACTCTTCGTTTTTCTTAAAGCATGCACTGCCAGAAACATAAACGTGACCTGAAAATTCATCCTTACAGATGATATCGATTGTGTGCATGCCTTGAAAGGTAACGTTACTCTTATTGCATAGGTCAATCTTACTTAAATCGGAGATACTTGGGTAAAATGTCAAATTGTCGTTAGTCTTGTCAGCTGCTATATCGGGTCTTTCAGTCAGATTTTGTCCTATCAGTAAGTCATGTTTAAGAAATTCATCATTAACAACATATGCATCTATGTTAGCCTCAACAAAATCGACTGAAACTTTGACATGAACCTGTCCTAATGGTTGTGTAACCCCATCAGTAAAACCCTTTAGGAATGGTAATTTTGCTAACTGTAATTTCAAACCTAGTTCGCGAAAACTGCTTTCATTTATCATCGTACACTCACTCCCATAGTCAATAAAAGCACTTCTTTCAACCCCGTTTACTTTTACAATCTTATAAAATTTGTCAGTAATAGCCTCTATTTCATTTTTTTGTATATTATTTACCGTAACTGTTCTTTCGCTGATAGGACCGCTAGTTGTTTTTCCAGCAGCATCAGGGTACTTTTTACAGAACTCCGCAACATGTCCAATAAAGTTACATTTGCTGCATTTCTGTAATTCTTTAGTGCATTTCGGCACCGTGTGTCCGATCTCAGAACAGTTGTAGCATCTTGTGACTCTTGTCAAGCTTCTTATTCTCCCTGTCTTAAAATTCTCGGTGGTCCTCGTTGTAGTGACTGGTTTTTGAGGAATCATTGTAGATTTTTTAACGAAGTTGTCCTTAGTGCTCTTTAAGGATATGCTCCGTAAGTAACGTAGTAATTTATTGGGGCTCTTAAAGTTTGCACCCTGAGCATTCAGTCTGATATTGTGATCGTAAATACCGTGTATGATGCAGTCTACGGCATCTTTACCTCTTATGTTACAATGACTGACTAGCTTCGCTTTATCATAGAAGTACTCTTCCAGCGTTTCGTCCCTACGACTCTTCCTATCGAGCATTTCACTCAATCTTTCCGCGTAGTTACGGTCGTCAGGGAAGTTTCGTAACAGTTTTCTCTGCCATTCCTTCCAATTAAGATCAACCGTTGAAAGCCCGTCATACCAGCGCTTTGCAAGGCCCGATAGTTTTGAGAGGGCATGAAATATTGATTGCTTTTCATTCCATTTGTATATCGCTGCGATTTCATTAACTTTCTTTAACCACGCGCGAGTAGATTGGGTTTTTTGGTTTGGATCGAATCTGGGAATGACGTCATGTGCGCTATTAAATGTATTTCTATCATTTTTGCTAAGGGCTTCAATTAATTTCTCCATTGTTGACAGGTCTCTTCCGATATGACGATGTGACCGTTCGCGGCGCTGTCTTTTACGTGGTAGCATGCGACGGCCTCTACGAGCACGCGATCGCGACCGATGTTTGTACGTAGCAGTATCAAGCGATGAAGAGAGGGACGTATCCGACGAGCTGGATCTAGAAGAATCTTCGCTAGTAGAGATCCGTTTTCTTTTTCTTACAGTATATTGTGTAGATGCCGATGAATTAGTAGAAAAAGATGTCATACTACGACTGTGGTATCTTGGACGGTGGCGCCGTCTGTGCGGTGATCGCGAACGACTCCGTCTCCTACACGTTCGTGGCCGAACCGATCGAGACCGAGTGCGTCTATACTTTCGAGTTCTCTTACGCTCGGACGAACGCTTTCTACTACGTGACAGTCGATATTCATCTTGTATTTCATATTCGTCAAAAGCCGGCGGAGGTAAAGGTGGCGTTTTTGGTTCTGACATAATTCTATATGTAATTTAGTTAGTATAGTATAGTATAGTGTAGCATATCATAGTATAGTATAGTATCGTATAGTGTAGTGTAGTATAGTATAGTATAGTATAGTATAGTATAGTATAGTATAGTACAGTATAGTATAGTATAGCATAGCATAGCATAGTATAGTATAGTATAGTATAGTATAGTACCGTACAGTACAGTACAGTACAGTTTAGTTTAGTTATTTATTTTTATTTTATTTTATATCATTTGTTTAATTTAATTAATACATTTTAGGTATATAACAAATAATAGATACAATAATTATTTAGATTTGGAAGGAAAAGGGACAGGGGTAAAACAAAATTAGTTGTGAAACACAAACTATGAATAAAATTGTAATAAAGAAACAACATGAAAGATTATTTAGGCCAGGGAATTAATTTGCCGTCCAAGGAGGCAATGCTGCCAGCATCTTGGGAGGATGTGTTGCTCTCGGAGAAATGTTCTGCTTACAATATTGCTAATGTGAACAACAAAACAAAAATGTTGTGTTACATCATAAAATATGACAAAGGAAATGTTAAACTCTGTCTTATTGTAAAATGTCTTCTTCTTTCTCTTTGTGTGGGACTCCGAGTCTAAGTAATCATAAACAACCGACCTGACCTACTGCTGGTCAAATTGTGCCAATAACCGTATATAACACAAAATAATAAATATTACAGGTATGTATGTATTTGCAGCTGCATGGAGTGTTCACTATGTACGCACACCAGCATATATATGTGCACATCAGCCTATGGCTGCTCGCCTACTCATATACCCATATTATAATAATAATAAAATTCATATGATCAGGTAGATACCTGGATACCTCAGTACTCTACTACTTAGGTCAGCTTAGGCAGGATACCTATTTGGCAATTCTCACGCTTGAAGTCCGCTACTGTGCTGCTCCAGGGCATCCGCAATGCAATGGAAGGAAATTTCTAGTTCTCCATAGAGCGAACGCAGGAGCAACGCAAATGCCTTTATCTCTATTGCACTTATTGTAGCTAGTAGATGCATTTTTATAACCTATTTGTTTTACACTTGCGGACGTCTGGCGTGAGATAGGCCGAATAGTTAGGTACAAATGAGACCAGCCGGGGCCCCGTTCCTTAGACGTGTGACACATGCAAAACACAATGACACCTTTCAAGTTTGACCGGGACCGAGGCCAAGCTCGAAGTTACGCCGTCTTGACAAAATACCATGTTTCTTGTTGGTTTCCGATGACATATTTACGTAACATGCAGATACCTATTGCAATAGGTAGTAAATTTTGAGCGTGTTCTAGACTGGCTAGCGAGAAACATTCGTGTATCAAGATGACGCTTAATCGAGTACCATTTCTTTCGTCTTTGTAGCTGATATAGAAGAAGAAAAGTGTACATACCAACTGGGCGTCCGTTGTCACTTCTGAAATATTGTACTCACGTAGGTATTGAAACCAATGAATATCAAAATTAACGTGTATTAACTCTCCAAATATTGAATTCCTCTCTTTTTTCTCCTTACCAAACCAACCATCGTTTTTTTCAAAACCACTGACAGACAACGTTCGACCGCCCGCGCCCTCACTCGGCAAATCTTTTTAACTTTTTTTTTAAAGGCGCGTTCAGAATGGATGCGTTCATAGATTTCCTAACACAATACACACATGTAAGCAGAATGACTGAGCAAAATTTAGATGATAACTTAAAATTAAAATTTAATTATCGTATTTCACACGAAACAAACTTCTTATACAGGGTGTAAAAAAATTGTTAATACTTTAAGGGCTGAACCAGCCCATGAAACTGAACAACTTTTTCCAAGTAACATAGGTCGATATATGAAAAAAAAATCGACTGACATACATTTGTATCGGAAACCCAAAAATTTTTCTCGTATTTCGACCTATGTTTCTTAGGGAAAGTTATTCAGTTTTATGGGCTGATTTACCTTTTAAAATATTTGCAGCTAATATTTTTACACCTTATACATACGACGCTTTCTTATCAAAGGTAAACCTTAAGGCTGGTTTCAGAGCGGCGCGTCTCAGCAGCGCTGCCCAGGCGCGCGCGGCTCGGGCGCGCGCCTGGGCAGCGCGTTCGCTGTGAAACGACATTCAGACGCGCGCGCTTCGTTGTGGTGTACGGTCGAGTGCAGAGAATCATTATGCCAGCAAATGTAATCACTATATTAGCTATATACGTTATATGGAAAAGAGTGCAACAACGACGTCTTAAAAGATTGCAAGTCGACGCTACTGGCAATCGAAGGAGATCCGACCGCGGCGCGGCCGAGACGCGGCCCAAGACGCGTCACTATGAAACGCTACATACAATCTAGTGTAAAACGCGGCTGGGCAGCGCTACCGAGACGCGTCGCTCTGAAACCAGCCTAAGAGTGTTAGCGTATTCTGTACAAGTCCTGACAAAAGGCCTATTTGAGTAAGGTCAGCAGCGCCAGACGTAAAATTTAACGATTCTGCTTGACAATTACTGGCCAGTGTACTGGCGAGTTTAGTGGCAAGTTCGTTACTCGTTCTCCGGTGCAACGGTACCAAATAACTTGGACACCGGTATTAGATACAAGAAACAAGAAGATAGATTAAAAGCTTTTTTATATCAGAGCTCATTGCGTAGCAAACCGCTACGAGGTTGCTACGAACAGTTTGTTACCGTGTGGTAGTTGATGACTTTATGACTTAAATTATTATACTTACAATATAAACATTCTTAGCAGTATTTCATTATTTATTGTTCGAAAAAAGCTGTTAAAAAAGAGTGCTGAGACTGATCAAATAGGAAAATTTCTAAACCATTCTATTTAGAATTTATTTGGAATACGAAAAACTATTTCTTCTTAGCTTTAAATATAGCAGTTTATTTTTTATCAAAACAAGATACCGCGTCTTTATCTCTTGCGGGATTTGTTTTACCGGTTTTGCCATGCCTGATACAGATTGAAAATATTTATAACATTAGTAAAAACGTAAAACAAGATAAAGTTGGAGTCATTTGAAACTGGTTGACCTACCAATACCTGTATTTGGTAGTTACCTGTACAAATCTAATTTAATATCCCACACATCTCAAGTTTTCTCAAATAAGCTAGTAAGCCAACTCATCTGCGGGTAGTCCTCTCCGATGTGCGCTAGTAATGTTCGCGAGAGGATTGCCAATTAGCCCGCCGATAATAAAATCAACAAGTACGTAAAACTTGCAAACCCATTTGAAACTGTCCGACTAGTCGAAGAGTTAGTCTCGTCAGAGCAGTGCGATTTGACGAGCGTAAAACTTGCAAGCTGATTGGAAACTGCCCTTCAGTTTTTCTGTTAGGTGAAGAGTCAGTCACATCAAAAGGTGTGCGATAAGACGAGCGATATAAACAATCTTAATGCAAGTTAACAAGTACCTTTTTGTACCAGTTGGAAACTGTCAAGTACCTTTTTGTACCAGTTGGAAACTGTCAAGTACCTTTTTGTACCAGTTGGAAACTGTCCGAGACGAAGGTCGTCTACTAACTAGTCTAGTTAGTCACATCAAAAATTGTGCGATTTCACGA
The DNA here is from genome assembly GCA_029255805.1 of Keiferia lycopersicella. Lineage (NCBI taxonomy): Eukaryota > Metazoa > Arthropoda > Insecta > Lepidoptera > Gelechiidae > Keiferia > Keiferia lycopersicella. Next base: position 3,952,067 of record JARACZ010000024.1, read on the forward strand.
GCGCAAAACTCGCAAGCTTATTGGAAACTGTCCTTCAGTTTTTCTGTTAGGTAAAGAGTCAATCACGTCAAAAGCTGTGCCATTTGACGACCAACCTAAACCATCTAATAAAAAAAATACAGGAACGCAAAAGTGTGATTTGGCGCGCGGTTAAATTTGGACTGAAACAAGGAAAACTGAATTGTCCCGGATTTTTTTGAGAACTGTAGTTGTTTAGGTACTTTTACTTATGCTCAGCTCTCAAACTACAAAAGACGTTAGTGCCGGAGTTCTTCTGAAAGACGTAAAAGCCGCTTTGAATCAGGAGGAAATTAAACAGAAAGGTACTCGTATAGGTAGACGCGAATGGTGATTGTGAAAAGCGCTCGAAATGATTCAAATAGATTTCGTGGTTTATTTGGTGATTTCGCATACATACATACAGGACGTAAAAAAATTGCTGCAAATATTTGAAGGGCGAATCAGCCTAAGTATGAATTAGTCCCATAGTCGGTTGGTTGGTAATTTTGTATGGGAAGTCCAAAATTTTTTAAAATGGTAATAGGAATACACAACACCTGTAGTAAAGAAATCATTTGTGATGCAAAGGTCCACTTAACTAAATGTATACTCGTTTTAAACTTTCAACTATCCACTTGCATCTTAGTAGAAAATAAATCTGCATTTCTGCATTCAAATTGAAAAAAATACAAAACGAAATTGTCATTTTCACTGTTTTGAAATGTAGGTAGACTGATATAGATTTTATCACCGTTTAACGAAACAAAATTTATTTTTTAGTTGTTTTGAAATGTAGACTGATGTAAATTTTGACAAATAAGACTAGGGGCCCGTATCTATCAAGTTTTACTACTAATTTGCACCGCAGCTTTAAGAAACCTTTTGCTCATTAGCATTATTTCTTCAGTTATTCATTGCGAGTTTGCCACAATTAGAGAAATAACATCACAGTCGTGGAGAACGACTGAAGAGGGACATCTGTTTATTTGTGGCGACTGTTACTGGAGAAAGCTTGCAAAAGTTGTTTATAAATTTCACACGCTACAGCTTTTCGGTGACGTTTGATGGCATAGAACATTATGGAAATATCGAACTGAAAATAACGAGTCGAAATGTTTGCAGTCAAACACATATCGCTCTGATCATCTGTAAGGAGGTACGCTTTATGTCTGCAAAGTGTACCTTAAAAAACAGATTATTTTGAATGAGATATTATGTACTAAGAACTGTTGTTTAATCCCGGCTTAGAATAGCATCACCCTATTTCTTTCCAGCGGGTGTCGTATGTGGCGAAGACCATCTACACCAGCATTCTGAAAAGACCCGAAATATTTTCAGACGAAGCGTTAGCGGCCGTAATTTTACGGCCATTGACGCTCTAACTACCCCGCAAGAGATAAAGACGTGATTTGTGTCTGTATGTATGTATGTATGTGTGTATCTATAATGTGGATTTCTGTCGATTCTCTCATTACGAAAACCCTTGAAGCGAAATCACATAGATGTCTCATTTTGATAAAGGTCTTTTTAGTCACCTCCTTTGTATGTAGTGAAGTTTACGTATGAATGTGTGGTATCATGTGTCCTAGCATTCTGAAGTAGACTGCTGAGCGAGCAGGGAACGCAGGTGGCATGTGTGAGATACGACACCGTCCGTACCGGGTTAACAGTGCGCTTGTTTGAGAACCGATGCAACGACGCAGAGGTTCCGGGTTCAATGGTAGATCACTTATAAAGTTGATATATATCACTCTTTGAATTTGATTTCAGTCTGGTAAAGAAATTGTAAGCTGAACCAATAGATAAAAACACACACACACACACACACACACACACATATCACGCCTTTATCCCTTGCGGGGTAGGCAGAGCGTCAACGGCCGTAAGAATACGGTCGCTATCGCCACGTCCGACATTTCAGAGGATTGTTTTCCAAGGTTGTTCCAGAAAACATGTGTATCACTATAGTGACAGGTTGTCAGCCTGTCGCCTAAAAATTGTAATACACCAATACTCTCGAGTCCCTTAGTCGCCTCTTACGACACCCACGGGTAGGATGTGGGGTGATGCTATTCTAAGCCGGCATCACACGGCTTAAAAACAAGATAAAAACATAAAAACATAGATAAAAACAAGGTGAAGAAATGTGCTTGCCATTGTAGTACTTATGTAGATAGTGTTAGATTAGGTTGGTGGTGATAGCTCAGATGCCGAATTTTGAATTCGTTATGTATGTGGCGTGGGTAGCATATCGTTTTGTGTAGATAACATCATGAATGTTGATTGTTCTTTAGAACCCAGAGGTAGCGAGCACTAGCTAGCTGAGCCTAACATAAAATTCATGGAATCTATCAAGCCGGCCAAGCCCCTATGCCTTCAATATCTCCCACGAACCTATCTCGAGAACCAGACGTCTCTCCCGACTTACGCAACAAAATTTACGCTCAAACGATCCGAGGTCCACTAGCACTAACGTTACTCACTCACACCCATGCAATTTGTATGAGAGCCGAGGCGAGGCTGAGCGTACCTCCCGCGCCCCCCTCACCGTGTTTAAACAGGGTCTGAGCGGGGTCCGAGATGCGCGTGGTCAGGGCTCTTGATACGACAAATGGTATAGTGCGGTATCGGTAGCAGACCGTCTCTAGTAGACCTCCTTCGCCCCGCCAAGTGGCGTGATTTCAAATGCTTTCTGGGGGAGAGCAGGGCAAGTTGGAGGGTCTGTGTATGGCGGTCGGTCGAGGCAGTACATTACGGTAGGTATGTACGCCGGCGACCGGGCGCCGCAGCGTGTGGGTGAGACGTTTACGGTCGAATCGCTGGTCGACGACGCTGCGGTAACCATCATGTGCTTTTAGCAGATTAGACCACTGTTTGAAAATGTGAAAATACTTGTGAGTCTTATAATGAACGTGCAACTGTATCGTAGTGGTACCTGCTAAAAAGCAGTGAAAAATAGAAAAGCGCAAAGGAGAGATTTTATCAGCTTAGCGTCATACATGCATGAATATCCTTTTATTCTCTGAACAATACCACTCTAGATCCCCTTTGCTTACATGCTTACATACTCTTTGAAGGATAAGCGGCATAGATGCCTCCTTCCTAGTATTATCAATATGGTGTCTCTCTCGGAGCTAGAACTCGTCGTGTCATCTATCTTGTTAAGTTATGTATGAGGTAATGTGGTATTCTTAAGGCAAAAAGTTTCAGTAATGTGTTGTCTTCCTGTCTTTTTCTTTTCACTAAAAATATAAATATCGTATCACAAAACTGCATACACAATTCAGTCAGAATCGGAAACAAAGCGAGCCTTTGTCCTAACACCACAGCAAAGTGATGGTCACTTCTCGCGGGCGCAATACCGCGCTGCGAGACGCGCCGCGCGCCGCGGTCGGCCCCTCGCGTCGCGCCAATTAATTACGGTGGCCATCTTACCCCCGTCCCCCCTCGTCCCCCGGCCGGCCACACACCGCCCCCCCCCGCCCTGACGGACAATAATTGCCGCCAAATCTCGCAAGCCTCTTGCCCGCACTCCGCACTCGACTCATCTACCTACGACTGCCCTTTGTAAGACCCAACCCGTTAAATAGCGACACTGCACTCTGTAGCTACAATACGGGCCGGAAAGCTAATCCCAATCACAAAGACAAAGGCATACCACTCAATTGCAGAGTTATTCGCCGAAAGCCAGTAGGTATAATCTAAGGAAGCGGAGAAAATCTTTATCAGGCAGAGGAACATAACTGAAACTTTCATAAAGTCTGGAATCATTTTACTCAAATAAGATTACCAAGATACCTTTATAACCACTAATCAAGCCGACCAAACTAACAAATGTCTTTCAAGATGTTTTCTCCAGACTTGGCGACGTTTTCGCGATTGTGAGCGAGTGAATTATGTGCCAGAGATCGCGAGCCGCGGCATTGCCAACCACGCGACGCGGAAAAGTAGAGCTACATATAGCATAGCACTCAGTAGGTACGTAGGTAGGTCTCTCTCTCTTTTCGCGTGGGACATCGAGCCGACCGACAACCCAATGAAACCTAGTATCAAAATTTTTCAACCGCCTTCTACAAGTAGCAGGCTTCTTACTTGGTTGTGTAACGGCCGCCGTCTAAATAGTCATAAATAACAACCGGGACCTACGGCTTAATATGCCATTGAAACACGGAACCATCTTTTTGACGGACAATCGGTTGGTTCAACCCGTAATGTCCTAACCAGACTGGGAACAAATAAGAAAAAAAAATCTAAAACAATAACGAACTTTACATGAAAGACATGGATATTCTGACACTTCTGTTATGAGTAGGTACCTATTTTACACACGACTCAATGCTATAACTAATTTGAATATAATAAAAGTTTAAAGGACCAAGCTTGATGCACCTATTCATCTGAACTTCATATTCCAAGAATTACCCTAGCGTTAGCGAGAAAATCAATCCTTCTCTGAATACGAATAGACTCCTGCGTTTCTTCATCTGTCTGTCTAAGGAAAACTTTGCAAGCAAACGAAAGTGAATGAAAAACAGCTCTACAAAACGACCGTAGCAATTGATAGACGATGTCTAACAGTAATGTACAAGTAACTATATAAGGTGTAAAAATATTAGCTGCAAATATTTTAAGGAGTTTATCAGCCCCTCAAACTAAACACTCTCCCCACGAAACATAGGTCGAAATATGAGAAAATTTTTTGGACCACAAATACAAATTGACTTGGTCGATCGGTAATTTTGTATGGGAGGTCTAATATTTTCTTTTTACATTTTGACCTATGATCCTTGGGGAAAGTTGCTCAGTTTCATGGGTTGGTTAACCCCTTAAAGTATTTGAAGCATTTTTTTTTACACCCTGTAGATAATAGACCGAAGCCGAAGACCGGGTTCAGTGGCGTGCTTTAGGAGAGGCCTATGTCCAGCAGTGGACTACAATAGGCTGTTAATGATGATGATGAGATAATAGACATGCTGTATACTAACTGTCACCGGCCTGGTCGGTGGGTTGTTGGTGTAAAAACAGTTTTCTGTCCGCGGCCCGATTTCTAAATGCGTAAATTGCAGCCGCAACCATTCGGCGGACGGTGGACACAGCCGCGGCGCGGAGCTTTCACGGGTACTTATTCTGCTAATTTAAGATTCTCCTAGCCTTATCCTGTTCTCGGGCTCGGCTACTTAAACTAGGTGGTTTGATGTGGGACCAAGTTTTTACCACAGAGCGACGTGACCCCAAGAATATGACCCGTCACTTCTAGGCATTCCATCCGCTTAACAAGTTAGTACCAGTAGCACCAGTAGGGTTTAAATTGCGCTATTGAAAATGCCTCTTTGTTTTAAGAAAGTAAATCTTTCTTATGCGCGTAAAAGAACAACTAAAAATCCACGTCTAACCCAGCTTGAACTGTATAACGTGTACAACGTACTGTACAATGGCTAAAGAAACGGAGCCGAACTTTTAGGCGACAGGCTGACAATCTGTCACTATAATGATACACATGTTTTCTGAAACAACCTTGGAAAACAATCCTCAAAAATGACAGACGTGGCGATAGCGACCGTATTCCTACGGCCGTTCACGCTCTGCCTACCCCGCAAGGGATAAAGGCGTGATATATGTATGTATGATTCAAGATTCAATCGTTTATTTCCAAGTAGATTCACAATGAATGCTTTTAGAATGTCAGAGAGTTGCATTACATTACCGAGTCCCAATCATTACTAGAATCGCTGCCTCGTTTCACAGTGCAGGCACGGTCGCGCGATGCGTGCCAGATGCGGCACGTACGCCGCAGATGTGCGCGCGCGCATTACCTAGCCTGCCACTGCCGCCATCATGCCGTCGTGCCGACAACGCTGCTGCGCGTGTGGTCGCGGCTTTATGGCGGCCTGCATGCGTTTTCTAGAACATACCGATAGCATCATAGACCTCGAATTCCTACTGTGTCAAAGGTAAAAATCTGGCAACGGTCGGTGAGACTTTAGTGCGGGAATCCCTATGAACGACATCGAATGTTGTACAGAAGCTTCTACTTTCGCGAAGAAGAAAGTAGGTACTGAAAAGCGGCGATCCTTTCATGTTCTACCTATTACATTAATTAACTAGCCCTAGCGACTCAAGTATTTGATACAACAAACACCTGAGCAACGAGCACTTAACTAAGGATTTTAGGCGCTTTGAAATTCGAAAGTCCCCAACGGCCACTGGTCATAAAACCGCTTCGTTTGAAATTAGAACGTGCGAACGTGGGTCCCTTCGCGTAGTGATGTAACCAAGCAGAGCTCGGCTCGGCCTGGGAATCGGCTATCTAGTAGAGTGAGATGTACTCTTTTCCTATGTATTGTTTATTTCAAAACATTTAATTTTTTTGCATTACTGGTCAAGAAGCCTTATGGCAGCTCAAAAAAATGTGATGCAAAAAGGATAAATATATTCTTCTAAGCTTTTGCTATTGACGAGATTTTGATTTGATTTAAATAGACATGTCGGACGCTGATGACACTGAAAGTCAGTGCTGGTTTTGCCACAGAAATACTTTTAAGATCTCGCCTTACACCAAATGCATTTAGAGCTAAAATTTAATGACCATTATGATGAATCGACTCATCGACTCCTATTGAATGAGGTACCGCAGTACAACGCAACTGTCCGTTGGGGTCAGCGCGGGTTTTGTCGCGGGCACGCTCCGCCCCCTCCCCGCTCCCCCCACGCGCGGGTGGCTGGAGCGTGACACGCGTGATGCCCGCCGTATTTAGAGCGTGCCATTTTCTTTACATGTATTTTTTCAAGTGATTTGTAATTGGGACGAGGGGTGCTTCTTTGTGCGTACGAGAACGCGGAGTGAGCCCTCTGCACAAATCAGTCTTTTGATAAATTTGGTCAAAGTAAATTAATGATTCGATGCTTGTATTGTATTTGTTTGTGTGTACAGCTTCATTTTAACTATCGACAATACAATTAACTCGAATAATTTGAATGGTCGGTTCTTATCTCCAGAAAGCATTTTGTTTACTTTCTGTCACCTTGTATTCACATACGGCAGTCAATACAGTTCAAGCTAACAAAAGCTTTAAAGTTTTCACAGGCAAAGGTTATCGATACCATTCAACTGAAAACTTTACCTTTTGATTGAAAATGTGAGCAAGTCTCGAACGTTCTCCAGCCCCTGGTCCAGGAGCTCAGCCTTCGCGCGCCCGAGGCCGCGTCGCGTCACCATGGCAACGGCTGAGCCGAGCCACGAGCCACCCCTCCCACCCCCCGCCGGCCTGCCACCCCGCCCGCCCCCGCGGCTACCTGCCCTCATTAATATGTACCCGGCCGGACATCGTCTTGTAACTCCCGCTCCCGCTCCGCTCCCGTCCGCAGCCGAGATGGTTTGGTCAGCGAGTTCGTGGTTATGTACACTGCTAGGTATATAGCTTTATGTATCTTAGCTTTGAGCTCTCCAGTGCTAGTTTGCACTATGTGAAAGTACAGTTGCTAGCTGGGTACGAACAAATAGTTAGCTCAACGTGCTTTATTTCTAAGTTACATATATCATACATATATCACGCCTTTATCCCTTGCGGGGTAGGCAGAGCGTTAACGGCCGTAAGAATACGGCCGCTATCGCCACGTCTGACATTTTCGAGGATTTTTTTTCCAAGGTTGTTTCAGAAAACAAGTGTATCACTATAGTGACAGGTTGTCAGCCTGTCGCCTAAAAAATTTAATACACCAATACTCTCGAGTCCCTTAGTCGCCTCTTACGACACCCGCGGGAAGGATGTGGGGTGATGCTATTCTAAGCCGGCATCACACGGCATCACTGGTTATTATGTCGAATGCGATCGACATACTTAACATAGTTAACTTAAAAATAACAATAGCACAACATATTCAAAGTCTTTTTTTCGTTTTGACTGTCCACAAACCAATTATTTAATTTATTTATATAAAATCGCTTTATAAACATTACATACTAACCACAAACATGTCGAACAGATATTCAATTTAAAATAGAATTATTAATTACCGAAAACCGAAACCACTTTGATATCGATATCACAAACAAAGCCGTCTGATATAAATGTGGAGCCCTAGATAATTTTCCAATAAATGTAAAATTCGTCCATTAGCTGCAAGCCGAATATATTGAAATTCAGCGATAACTCAGTGCGACTCCATTTGGCAAATACAAACTGCCATTAACAAAGTTGCTGGGATCAACAGGTGGGGCCATTCGTTTCAATATCTGCAAAACTTTCCGACTCAACTCGATAAAACGACCAGAGTAACTTGAGCTGTGACTCGTGGTCGTGAATCACTCTAAAATGTTAAAATTTAGATTTCAACAAAGCAATGCTTAAGAATTTTGGTAATTTCATTAGTAACTTTACCCCTAACCTAATGTAATGTAATACAATTTCATTGGCACCTTTAGAATACAAAATGACGTCAATTTAAATAATGAATGTCGTAATACAAAAGAAAAAACTTATATACCCAAAGCAAGATATAGGTACCCTAAAGTACTTACACAAACGCATAATTTTTATTGTAAGTAGCTAAATTATTTATTACCTTTTAATTTAAAAATATTCTTGTCAGTTCTACTTGTTAAGTGAAGAACTAAAACTGACTTGTTTTCAATTTGAATGAAGGCTCAGGCCTCTACAAAAAAAGGTCTATTTGTCTTTTTACGAGCATTTTGTCTTCAATAAACTGACTTGCCAAGTTAGGAACCTATGTACTATAAAGTCATACGAGTAAGCTCTTGAGAGAATCACAGCGCATCTTTATAAATAATGTTTCCAGGTTCAAGTTATGTTGGACTTTCTTTGCCCTGTTGTTATTATCATTGCCCTTGACATCTCCAGCAATTTGAACTTTGAATCGTTGCAATAGGGGTAGTATTTGTCTCGGCAGACATCCGACAAGGCAGTACTTTAGTTCAGTTTTGTTACAATGGGTTTATAGGCTTGCAGGCGCCGTTACTGGGTTGTTTTGATCAGCTGTTTTCTGTTTTTGTTATGGGTAAGTTTAGGTTTGTTTGTCAGTCCATGGAGTAGGTAAAGTAACAATATTTTTCTTCACGGTGAGTATTTTGTTTGCTTATTACTTGAGCTATTTGAAAACAAGGTAGTCAATTGAGAATAATTTGGATCTGTCAACGTATTCCCGTGAGAATGTGACGGAGGGGTTATAAAATTTAACAAATTAAACTCTCTTACTTGCTACCAATGCCAAAGGATTCTCCCGGCCAAACTCGCGCCTTTGTAGAACCCACGCTATAATTTGGAATGCCCGCCGCGTTTTCGCGTCAACGTTTATGAGTCACAATAATCAACCATGCTTATAGCTGCGCGGACTGCGCGTGCGGCGCGGCGCACCCGACGACATGTAGATAGCGGGCTGAGGCTCTGTGCTAGCGGAAGCGGGGTAGCACATGGTATTTCGTATCTCCAATGCCATGTAAAAGTTACGAGTTAAAACCCCTCCCAAATTGCTGACCTTACCGCCGATCCGCCATAACGCCCATCAACTTCAAATATCAACAAGAGTTCCTGACGTTTTTGTAGCCCCGGATTCGCCCCAATTGCAAGCATAACCAACAAAATCAAGCGCGTATTATGGCCATAAAAACCCCTAGCTGAGCTCAAAGTGCACTTGATATACGCGCGCTTATTTGACCCGCCAACATAAATATTGAATTCGCTGCGACATGCAAAGAAGAAAAAATAATAAATTATCAAGCAGTCTGAAATGTTCATCATCGGGTCTCCGCCGTGATCGCAAACATAACCGACATCTAAACAACCGCACCCATCCGCAGTCTGCAGTCTAAACAAGCAATCTACTCCATACTTTATTCATTCGCCGACCAGCCATAACGTCTACCAACATAACAAATTGCCAAGCAGTGCCTCATCTACAACCCGCTTCTCGCTCCGCTTGTGGCATCATCGACATCTAAAAGCCACAAGCGTCCGCGCACAGAGTATCGATAAAAACCCCGCGCAGCTGCGCCCAAACTGCAGTTGATATACGCAACTCGCTCTGTAGGTACTTTATTCACCCACCATGCCGTGAAGAGATGGGCCAAATATTCGGTTTATGTTCGGTATTCGGCATATTCGGCAGAAACCGAATATTCGGTGAAATTTGTCGAATATTCACCAGAATAAAAAGGTATAGTTTTTATTATAATTCGTTGAGAACGGTTAAGTCAAAACAAAGCGTGAAGCAGTTTTTTAATATGTCGTCAATGTTTTTAATGTGAAAAGTTAGAGGGGTAGCGAGCGGAGAGATCATGAGTGAATTCGCGAACAAGTAAGGCTTTTGATTGCTTTTATATAAACCTCAATTTTTGCCGAATTACACACATACACATATCACGCTTTCATCCCCTACGGGGTAGGCAGAGCGTTAACGGCCAAGTGGAATACGTTCGCATTCGCCACGTCTGACAAATTTTGAGAGCCCTTTGAGATGATTCGTATATCACTATAGTGACAGGTCGTCATCCCGTCTCCTAAAGTTGTAATACACATGAAACTCTATGCCGTGTTATTCGGCCGAATATTCGGTTTGGCAAACTTTTTACCGAAAATTCGGTTTCGGTGAAACCTATGTTCGTCCCATCACTATCGCAGCGCCCGCCAACATGACAAATTGCCGCGGGATTACTCAAGCGGCCCGCTATTGTCCTGCACTCCTGCAACTCTGAAAGAGTTATTGACGAATGCGGAAGAGGACATAAATCTTGCCGATAATTATTGCCGAAACGTCACCCTTTATCGTGAGAATATTCGGCGCGATTGCACTTTTGCGCGTTCCGGTAAATTTTTGATAGATCTTTTATTTTGCAACTAGCCCGCATATAGCAAATAGACGCGAAAAGCGACTATGTTGTGATGTGAATCTTTGCATTTTCACAACAAAAACGAAAGGAAGGTTTGCGTTGTATGTGATTTGATTAGGTATTAAGTACTATTATTTATTCTGTGGTCTTACGTTGAACGAGTACCTAAAGGTAACATTTTTGCCAACTCTATACTATAATCTAATATTTTGCCAAGTATGAAACTAATTGTAGGATATAAACATTAATATTTATTGTAAAAATAACATACATATTAAGCACAATTTACAATGACACAAGACCCAGGTAAGGTTTATTATTTCTAGAAATACCTTCGTTCTTGTTTGGCCATAAAAGGTCAAAATTTTAATCTCAAATCTACTCCAAAACCATCCATACAACAAAACCCTAGTAATCTAACGGTCATCCGGATCGCCGCGCGTCGCATGCGCGCGAGTGTGAGTCACGTCACGCGATCGCACGCACGGCGCACGCAGGCGCACGACTCCCACGCCGCCCTAACCTAAAGTGCGTAAACTCGCGCGTTGCACGACCAGTCTGCGATGACCCTTCACTGAACATCAGACCTTTACAGATTTGCCATTATGCTAGGGCATGAAAATTATAGATTGTATGAGTAACGAGTATTTTCAAAGTAGCTTTATGGTCGCGTTTCCAAAAATATTGAGCTTGATCTAGAATCGGAACTTTAATAAGCGTATCTTGATTAAGTATCATGGTTTAAAAGTCGTATTTGTTATTGCAAAATGGACTCAAAACCAAAAACATAGGGTTTCAGACCTTATTTTGGATATATGATTGCCTGCGTACCTACGCGCCCTCTGTCACGCTTAATTATCCAGTTCCGACAACTATCGACAACTTTAGGGTGAGGAAAAATGGCCGATAATATTAAAAATAGGGACACACGAGTGATTTTCGCCCATACGCTCATTAACTATGAATCAGAGTCACTAAAACAAAGAGCAGATCGTTCATACGTAAAGCTTTTGAATCGCGAAACCAATGCTGCAATGTCCAAAAATATTGTCAATTTCGGTAAAATCTCTGCCCCATGTAACAGAATAAGTAAATTGCATGTACATTGCGTAGGTGGACATACTGAGACCATGAATTTTAGCCAAACACGCAAGGTACTTGGAATTTTAACCGTAAACTTGTATCCTGTAGTGTTATAACATGGAGTCTTAAGCACGGGGCCGCACAATTTCTACAAAAACCTTTTTTGACCACTATAAACTCCCATGTATTTTCGTAACGGCTAAAGATAAAAGTATGCAATTTCAGTTCCAATTATATTTTACATAACTACCAATGAGATGTAGTTCAGGTAAATGTATGTATTGCCTCTGATTTCAGCCAATCAATGAAATGATTTCGCATACATGGCTGGGATTCTTATGTTTCTTACAATGGCGCCCTTAATGTAACCAGCAATGTATGCTATATGGGGCTTTTTCGGCAGGGTAGTTGCCACTTGAGCCAGCGATCCAGCCCAGTGCAGGAGAAACAAAGAACCTATACAAACGACCGGACAGCAGTTTAAAATCATTATTCGGGAAATTTATAAAATGAAAGTTTCGCTTCAATATCATGGACAAAAGATTAAACGGACGCAGAGAGGTAGACCCCGAAAAATGTTGGCGGGACGATCTTGACGCCCGCTTGCAGAAGTGGATGCGACTGCCTGTGATGCAGAAGGTTCCGGGTTTGATTCACGGTGGGTCACTCATGAAAGTTAATATTTATCATTTTGTGAATTTGTTCCCAGTCTGGTTAGGACATTGCGGGCTGATCCACCTGATTGTCCATAAGAAAGGCGGTGTCTTGTTTCGTTAAGCCGTAGGTCCCGGTTGCTGTCTATGATTATTGATTACTTAGACGGCGGTCGATACACAACTTGTAGAAGGCGGTTGAATAATTCTGACACTAGAATTCATTGGGTCGTTGAACATCTCGGTGTCCCACACGAAAAGAAGAGCACAAAGAATGTAAGATTGCGAGGGAGACCTTTGCCAACCATTGGTATATACTAGGGTAATTATAATAATACAAGCAATGAGGTTGAATGCGGCTTTTGTTACAAGGAATTAGTTGATCGACTTTGTCTATAATGCTCCGGGTGGAGGCTGTATCTCAACGGTAATAGGTAGTTGAAATTATTGCAGAACATGTATAAATTACTATTGCGTTGCTGCTTTAATAACATAAACTGAACGGAACTGTTTCTATCATTTTTCTATTTGTGAGTACAACAGTCGGCATTCAGATATAAATGGAACAAATTTTCCATAAAGTCGGCTTTCTGATACTTAAATATATGTAAATAAACAAAAGTATCCCTGGTGCGATCTCATGTTCCTGTATTTAAAAAAGTTGGCTCGGTGCGATAAGTTGTATGAAAAATTTTCAGAGTTGTCAAAGTGTAGAAAGTCGGCGTACAGCGACTACATCAACAAACTAAACCGTCATTGAATTAAGTTTCATAATCTTATTTAATACCACTGACCTCATACGTCAATCAGACGATTTAGTCAGTATCTGAGGCACGAGCACAGACACTGCGTTGCCTGGGACGCAATTATGGAAAATGCAGGGTTGCCCAGGACTTGCCCCAACAAACAAAAGTTGCTCTTATTGTGGCTTATATAGCCAAAAATAATATACTTATACAAGCCGTATTATCGCTAATAAGGGTGTGTTTGGGCACAATTTATAAAGGTTATATCCTTGTACCCCCCTTATAGTTACCTTATTGATCGCTTTTTTCCCCGTATACGTGTTATATTATGGCAAGGGACAAGGTAGATAAACTTATAATGGCAAAGAAATAACTTCTATACAGGGTGACCGGTAAATTGATGCATTCCTTTCAAGGGATGAACCAGCTCATGAAACTGAACAACTTTCCCCATGGAACATAGGTCGAACAATGAAAAAAAAATTTGGCCCACCCATACAAAATTACCGACCGACTAAGTCAATTTGTATGGGAGGACCAAAATTTTTTTCCATATTTCGACCTATGTTCCATGGCGAAAGTTGTTCAGTTTCATGAGCTGGTTCATCTCTTGAAAGGAATGCATCAATTTACCGGTCACCCTATATAACCAATACACATATAAAAATCATATGAAAAACGTTAATAAGGGCGATCATCCTTATATGTGTTTTATCATAATCCGATACAAAGAAGTTAAACCCATTGTGGCAAATCAAAGGCTCTTAAAAATCCGTAGGCCCTTATAGCCGTCATTTTATGATTCTGCAACAAGTGTTTTTGGCGTGGAACGTATGAACGATTTAACTGAAAAGAGAACGGTAAGTATAATTATTTTAAGTAGTTAATATATTTCTGATTTGTGTGCTCATATATAGTGAAAAGTAACTGGGAATTCGAATTCACAGTAAAATGTGGTACGCTGTGTGTTGTGGTGTCAACCCGCCCTCGAATTTATGCTTTTTGAGTGCTAAAAACGTAATAAATTATTTACTCATGTTCTATACAGTGCCATTAAGAGAGCAAAACGATAAGCACATTGTCTACAAGGGGTCAATAAGAGTGAAAACTTTATTATAGCCACATTGGTTGCTTATATTCTATCGCCATTTTGTGTTATCGCCATTTAACATATTTTTAGGGTTCCTTTGACACGAACAAAATGCCATTATGTACTACTTAAGTTTTTAATTTTTAAATTTATTTATTTTTTATTTGAATACATTTTTTAATGTAAATTCCACTCCGTAATAAATCCACACAACCTGCTATGCTTTCAAAATGGCAATCTTAGTTATGTAATCCATTTTAATATAACCATAAAGAGAACAATTCTTTTAAAATCGCTGTATTAGGGAATATGGAATGCTTTCATCCTTGTAAAGATTATATAAAATGTCAAAATTTGTTTGCTGGATAGACGTCCTATCAAATGCTCCTATAAGTTGACAAGCATCATAATTACCTTATGCATGTCTTTTATAAGAATAATTTATCATATTAAAAGCCTTTATATATCTTTGAATATTATAAGGCTGAAAAGCAATGTAGTTAGCCTCTATAAGAAGAACACATTTCGAGCCCTTATAGTAGCCATATAATTTGGATTTATTGACGTTTAACCAGCCAAATTATAAGAGTAATCGTAATATTAACTAAATCTTCTTATAATGTGCCATTATAAGGAACATTGACATTATTAATGCTATTTTATGACAAGTATAAGAGTATAGATCTTATAGACTTAATTTTATAAGTTTAATTTGTTTGTTGGGGCGCCACCCTCTCGGCCTCCTTAGCTGACTTCACAGGAACGACGAGTCATAATTTTGTCCTTCTTTAAGGAACGTCACATAAAAGTTCGAAAGAGTGTGCGCAAGTCCGAATCGCATAGAGCCGATTTTTTTTTGAGAAACTGTCACCTCTCTCCTGTGGGACACCGAGTCGTCCAACTACATACGATATAGTAAGAAGATTACATCGCTTAGAATCTCGCTTATGTGAATATTTAAATAATCGTTTACCTATCTGATAATTGTACCGAATACACGATAATTACACGCACAAATCGTCTGGGTTAATCCGGCATTAAGGTGGGTAGTTAAGATAGCGTGTTGCGTTTTTTAGATGAGGTAGAAGCTATTCTTCGTGTAGCTAAGTTTCGCCCGTCAATGTTGATTGTCAATTCCAGAACAAACTAAAATAATAAACTAAATTGAACTGAATTTTATTTTCTCGTTTAGAAAGTAATAAACAAACAACTGATTATAAACTAAAGCTTCGGCCGCATCAGCGCGTCAAGAACGCGGGACGCGAAACGGGAACGTCTACATCTACAATGTCTACAAAAAAACGCGGTCGCGTAGGTGTGCAAGGTGCCAAAGGAAACACTGGCAGCGTTTGCCGCGCGTCTGACGCTCCCGCTTCGCAGTCGCTTTGGTCGCTCAGGTTTGGCTGAAGCTTTAACTATCATCCTGCCTAGGAAGGAATCTCAAATATGCTCTTTTTGAACGTATAAGTTTTAATTTTCTAATGGAAAAATAAATAATATACTAGTTATTCTATTGAAGTTTTATACTTGCAGTAGATACCGTACCTAGTGATAGAATGATTGAATGTTTAATACAATGCTCTTGTCAATAAACATTGTCCGTCTAGAGCCAACTACTTTCGGCTTATCAATTCCGAACCAAATCTCCGTCCGCGGGGATCTCCTGAGTAGCACCCCCAGGGTACCCAATCCAGGGCTACCGAGAAGCGCCCTCGTCTTACGCAGAACCCTGGAGGCGCTTATCGTATCCACAAGAAATATCAACAAGTACTCACGAGTTTATAGTGAGTAGCGAGTATTAAGGGTAAACTCAGTCTGATGTGAGACAACATTCGTTCCTGCATAGTGAATTTTAAGGCGAATCCAAACAGGCAGGCTACATTTATAATACGCAAACCTGTGGTGGTGTTCCTTGGATTGACCACTAGTGCATAAAATAGATATAGTCTAACAACTTGATACGTATATTATTATTATCATCATCATTTCATTCATAAGGCGCATCCCAGACATAACGCACGACGGACCGCTAAAATATCGCAGCAGTCTGTCAGATCTATGCTAGAAACGTCACTCCTCATACTAAAACCGCACTCGATGGAAGAAGCTGCGATTGCGCTGCGTCAACACCGGTTGAGCAGTTTTAGTATGGGGATTGACATTTTTAGTATGGATCTGACAGAACGTTGCGATATTTAAGCGGTCCGTCGTGCGTTAAGTGTGCGATCCTAAGACGTTAATTGCTGAACATAGGCCTCTCCTAAAGATTTCCACCTTGTATTATTATAGAGATCTATAATCTAAGCACACATATTTACCTAGTTAAAACTATCAGACAGTTACGCGGCATGCGGGCTCGGGGCTACTCGTGCGGACTACCAACTACTGTACAACTTCCTCAGTACATTCAACGTCTTTATATGGTATGTAGAACCGTAGGAGGGACCTTTGTAAGATGAAATCTAGACTCTATTATATGATAAAATTCCAACATCGAGACAATTAGAAAGACGTTTTAAAAAGTCTTAATTTTAGATCATTCTAGTAGGTATTTAGCATTCTTTTTGAAAGTGTAATCTGTCTATTTTTCGACTTCACGATATATTAGTGCTACGAATTTCCCTAACACGATCGTTATCTTGCTTTACTGTCTAAAAAATTATATTGAACAAAATATGACCAAGCATGTTGATGACGCTTAACGACACGATTAAAAGCTCAAATTCGCAGCATCAAAGTATATATTAGTTGCTTTAGTTTACGCTGATTTATTTGATAGACATCTTGATCTCTCTTGTCGTGTGGGACACCAAGTCGTCCAACGACCTGATGAACCCTAGTGTCAGAATTTTTCAACCGCCTTCTACAACTAGCAGGCTTCTCACATGGTTGTGTAACGACCGCCGTCTAAGTAATCATAGACAGCAACCGGGACCTACGGATTAACGTGCCATCCGAAACACGGAACCATCTTACTTACGGACAATCGGGTGGTTCAGCCCGCAATGTCCTAAGTCCTAACCAGACTGGGAACAAATTCACAAAGTGATAAATACTTTGTGAGTGACCCACCGAGAATCGAACCCGGAACCTTCTGCTTCAAAGGCAATGGTACTACCACTGCGCCACATCGGTCGACATCTTGATAAACTCAGACGACTCCATATCTCAATGTACGGGAGTGTCGTAGCGCGCGAGTGTATGCCAACCAGCCCGACAGGCCAAAAGCGGCGCACGTGTAGAAGGCGTAAAATAAAACTTCCAAACTTATTGTCAAAGAGATGCCAGTTACCCCACCACTACAGCCCGGAAACTACGACAAAATTCCATCCATAGTTATTCGCGGCGCTTTCCGGCTGAAACACATTTTCGGCTCTAGAGGAAAGTCGTCAATGTATAGAGTTCAATAAGAACTTTTCAGTAGGAACTTTTGAAAAGTGCAATGATGCACCCACGCGGAACTCAAGTTTACGACACGAACCGCTCGGCGCTCCGTAGTTTATACCCTGGGTAACAATTAAACAGACATTATGGCTATTGGCAGAGCTCACAGTAAAACAGTTAGTTTTCAAGCAAAAGGTTATTTGCATAGCTTCAGTATTGTGGTACGACTACCCATGGGAACAATGCTATGGGTGTAGGAAAGACCACTTCTTATTAAATAGTTTTGACCCTCCCTTCACTCATCAATGGTTTTGCGTTCAGCTGCGTTGATTTGTACTTATCACTAGTCTACCATTGGCCGTTCGTCAACTCGTTGTGTTGTCCCACACGACAGTACAAGAACCATCCTTTCATCAGTTTACGTTAGAAATTTCTATACGTAGTAAAATAACTTTCGAGAACATGAATATTAAAAAAGGGAACCCGACAAGGGTTCAAACTGAACCACTTGCCCCATGAAATATAAGACGAATTGAAAAATCATAACCAGACTGCAACAACTTGACCAGCTGATCAGCGACTTTGTGGAGGATATTCCAAATTCAAAACTCTTTAATCATACCTACTAAAATGTTGCAAGTAAACGTGCGCTTACGCAGAAGCACCAGCAGGATTGCAACTGCGGGTCTTATCGTCACGTCGTAATCGCCTGCAGTTTGCTTCTTCAGATGCAGACAAAATTATGTTGCAATCTTTTATGTTAATCCTGAATAGGAGATTCTTAAGCACAAACTAAAGTGAATGGTAATTTTGCGCCTTTAAGAGATCTTCAATTTCTTAAAGGAGACAATCAGAATGTAGACTATAAACCCATCAATAAGCTGCCGTTCTGCTGTACTAGAATTAACACAGCACTGATTTACTTATCACGTTTACGAGCCGATAATAGTATCAGCCATGCCAATTTCTTCTATTCTACTTGGGACAATTTAGAAAGACTTGTGAAGTTAAACTTAACTCTCTTGATGTACGCCACAAGCGTACGCCTAAAAGAAAGCTTTTCTATTTCAACACATGAGTTAGAGGTTTTGAATCGTAAATATGAAAGAAACATTTTAAAATCAGTCCAATACAAAAGCCAAATTGAGTCCAGTCGTGACTCGTTAGTCCAGCATAATAATTACGCGCAAAATATCGGTTTATTCCACCAACAGATTTCGGGGAACAAAATTACAGCAGTACAACAAAGTAAAGCGAGGTGGTGAGTCCGCCAGTGAATCAGATTGTGGCGTACAATAAACAGAAGGAAATAATTGGCAAAACTTTTACTAAAATGATACCTGTATCTTTGCGTTATTCAGATAAAGACAGTCTTCAGTTTGTAGAGGAAGTATGGTGGTGCCACAAACCATATAGTACAATACAAAGTAGACTAGCCTTTAGCAATCCGGTTGTGGACTGAGCCATTAGCAAAATGTAAAAGTTGTACATTTAAAACTATTGTCCAAAAATACTATGGACTTAATTCATAATTTTTAAAATATTTAAAGTTTGAATTAATAAACAGAAAAATTACATAAAAGTAAGAGTTCTGACACCATTCAAAATAGCAAAGTATAGATTGCAATAAACAGAAGGAAATAATTGGCAAAACTTTTACTAAAATGATACCTGTATCTTTGCGTTATTCAGATAAAGACAGTCTTCAGTTTGTAGAGGAAGTACCACAAACCAAATGCAAAGTAAACAAGCCCTTACCCTTAGCAATGGAAAGGATGTACGTTCAAAACAATTGACCAATTATAGTAACTATACTCCGGACTTCATTCATAATTTTTCCAAATATTCAAAGTTTGAATTAATTAACAGAAAAATTACATCAAAATTTCTGACGCCATCCAAAATAGTAAAGTATGACGTCATAGGTTGCTATTTTCATACAACATGCCGTTTTAAAAAGTAGCTCATTTGATCTGCCAGTCCACAGCAGCCCTATTAGGCCGTGAGACGATCAGACAAGGTTGTTACGCCTATTTTTGCCACAAAATTTAGCAAACCTCTATTCTGCCTATTTGATTCTTTTAAAATACACAATTCTCTCCACTTTATATCAACAGGCTGGAGTACTATAAAGGTAGGCACACACCCACGCACCGGTCTGCCAGTCAGTGCCAGGAGTGCGGCCGGAACGGAAGCGCAGCAGCAAAAATAAAGGAGCGAGTGATCGATCGACACCATATCCGCGCCGCCATGCCGGCCAGAGCGGCATTTACCGAAAGAAAAATAAAGAAACAGGTAGGTATGGCAAAAACTGAACCTGCAAAAAACACGAGTCATTGGGTGCAAATCAGCGCAGCAAGCCTACTAACTTCAACTCATAGGAAGATGTAAAACAAAATCGATGACAATGTAAAGTGTCCTCCTTGAGAAGTGTAATTGGGAGTTCTTTCTCGCTCCTTAACTTGAGTAAAATAAGCCAGAGTGTATGATAGTTCTGCTTTTGAATTTTCATAGAGCTCTGATAAGACTCCGCGAAATATAGTTCTCTGCAATTACCTTGCTGCCGCCCCGCTTAAGTAGGTACAATAATAGTGCGGTTTAACCTTTCCACACGACGATGATGTGGCGAAGTGGTAGTGTGACTGCCTTTGATTGACGTAGAAGGTTCCGGATTCGATTCTCGGTGGGTCACTCACAAAGTTGATATTTATCACTTTGTGAATTTGTTCCCAGTCTGGTTAGGACATTGCGGGCTGAACCACCCGAATATCCGTAAGTAAGATGGTTCCGTGTTTCGGATGGCACGTTAAGCCGTAGGTCTCGGTTGCCGTGTATGACCACTTAGACGCGGCGGTCGATACGCAACCATGCCAGAAGCCTGCTACATGTAGAAGGCGGTTGAAAAAAATCAGACACTAGGGTTCATCGGGTCGTTTGATGACTCGGTGTCCCACACGAAAAGAGAAAGAGACGTCTCCACAGCTGTCAGCTCTACATACCGGTACCTACACAAAATATCTGTAAATCAGTAGGTATGGAATGGAGTGTGCTAGCCGATGACTTCACCGTCAATACCGTGACCTCGAACCGGCGGCGCGCATCGTACCCGCGGTGCGGTGCAGCGCGTGCAAACGCTGCGTTCGCGGCGACGCGCGCGCGAGGTCATCGTATCAAACAGTCGCGGCGTGACATTAGGGATGAACGAACACGTATTGACTGATTAAGTAAGTAAAACACTTTATTGCACAATATGAAATGGCGTAATACAGGACCGTAACTTGACCGTTAACTTTGCCGTCTTCTTCATTTTCGTGTGAGGCACCGAGTCGTCCAACGACCAATGAACCCTAGTGTCAGAATTTTTCTAACCACCTTATAAGAGTAGCAGGTTTCTGACATGGTTGTGTAACGATCGCCGTCTAAGTAATCATAGACAGCAACCGGACCTACGGCTTAAGGTTGCATCCGAAACACGGACCATCTTTTTAACTGACAATTGAGTGGTTTAGCCCGCAATGTCCGGGCTTAGGGGGCATGTCGCCCGCAAAATATCTGGGCCGTGGGCGAGTTGACTTTTCTTGAAAAATTTGTGGTTATCTGGCCCGAATGCTTTTTTAATATTGGGCCAGATGACTACAAATAAAACTTATAGTAGTTATTTGGTCCAAAAAAAAATATTGCAACTTTAATTACAATAGTGCAGCCATTGGTAGGAAAGTTTAAAGTAATTTTAAAAAGAAAAAAATATTTGACAATAAATTGTAAAATATTACATAATTCGGAGTATGCGCGGTATTCCAACTTGCACCTTTTGCCAACCGGCGCGATTCGCCAACTCGCTCTGTGCCTACTCGCGCGTTTAGCTTACTGCAGTGATTCGCCACCTACGCGTTTAGCCGAAAATTGCCTGCACGATATTTTCTGACTCTACTATCGCTTACGAATCTAATGGACTGGTGCACGCGATTTTCGACCTTATTGACAGTTTTCAGAATGCCCTGGATTTTGGAAATTCTTGCACAAATATGTTAATACGGCCCTTTGTACTAAAATTTTACAAATGTCAATAAGGTCGAAAATTGCTTGCACCATATTTTCTGACTCTACTATCGCTTACAAAGGTAATGAAGTGATGCACGCGATTTTCGACCTTATTGACATTTCTCAAAAGGGTCGTATTAACATATTTGTGCAAGAATTTCCAACATAAATGCATTTTTAGTTTGACAGCTGTCATTCGAAATGTAGAGCTTGTCAAAACAACAACATCCTCAAAGAAACTGATAGTGTAGCGCACATAGTTTCCGATATAAATGCATTTTAATTTTCTTTCAAATATTCCAAAATGCAGATAAATACGGGTGAAATCATAGGTCATATTTATCATGGTCACACTTAGTCTGATTTAAAAATAAAAAGGTTTAAAGATTTTGTACTTAAATGTACACAATAGCTGAAATTTACCAATCGCGCAGGTCTTGGATCGCTGCAGTAAGCTAAACGTGCGCACAGTGCGAGTTGGCGAATCGCGCCGGTCGGCGAAAGGCGCAAATTGGCACACTGCTGCCAGACCCAATTTTGGAGGTTCGCGTACATACTGGTCAATTGATTTCTGTAAAAGGATGGTCTCGGGTATTTGTGACCCAGAGTTTTCATTATGATTTCGCCAGTATCAAGTTTCGGCGATGACTTTGACATATTAAAAAAGCATTCGGGCCAGATAACCACAAATTTTTCAAGAAAAGTCAACTCGCCCACGGCCCAGATTTTTTGCGGGCGACATGCCTCCTAAGGGAATGTCCGTACCAGTCTGGGACTTTGTGAGTGACCCACCGAGAATCGAATCCTAAATTACACTAGCATTACACCACATCGGTCGTCAGCTTTGCCGCGTGAGGCTGGCTCAGAATATGATCATTATTCCGTTTTGTACCTTTCCGTTGTCATTTCTCGCAAACAGCGACTAACAGATAAAGTCAGCCATCTGAGCGGGCGGAAGCGTCAAAAATTCTTGCGTTGCAATTTCATTTAGCAGCCTTCGGGTTTCAGGGCAACCCTAACCCCGCTTGCGCATGCGCTTACTTATGCATGCGCGATTTGCACGAGTCGTCAGCATGACGTGAGACGCGAGGCGCGGGTCAAATCACAGTAGTGTACGCCCCCAAGTCTGCTATTTTTTGTCATTGTAACACCAACGCCTAATAGGGGATAATAATAATAATAATAATAATGTCTTTATTGCAGAAAACACAGTTCCATATACAGTTCAATGGTAGGTACTTACATTAATAAATACAAATAGGTAGGTACATAAAATATAAAATATAAACAAACATCGTTTGGTAAATACCTAATTTTAGGCGATAGATTTCACTAACTTAGTCCAATGCGCAACCAAACCCGTACAATGCTCCGTTACTGCAGCTAACAATTTATTGTGCGAACAGAACATCGCTTTTCTGAAACGAGCCACTCTGTTACGAATCAGAGCGTCCAGACCAGCAATGCGCGCCTGGGCGAACATCTCAGAGGCACTGCAGAATCTCGGGAGACGAAATAACACCCGAAACGCATCATTATATTGCACCTTAAGCCTTCTGTATTCCTCCATTGTATAGTTTTTATAGATAGATAAAGGCGTGATATATGTATGTGTACGTAACGCCATCGAAACTGAACTGTCATTCTATTGCCATCGTGATTTTCTATACTTCAAACTGTTAGCAGACTACCAAACTACCAAAACCATCCAACTGACATGCCATCATCTCCGCATTAGCTTTCACGACCCGCACTTTAGTACTCAGTAAGTAAAAACACTTTATTGCATAACGATAAATACAGCAAGTGACAAGAGTCAATTTTTCTAGCAATATATAGCTAGAACCATCTAGAACGGTGTCTTTAAATATTGACTTCTACAGCCTGTAGTTGTCGCTAGGAGAGCTGCGCACGCGTCTAGCTTTCACACGCATATAGCTCACACGCTTTACGGCCGAGATGCTTTCTCGTCTGCGCTTGACCGCTGCAAAGATCAGCAGTTCTATTTTTGAAGTGTCGCATGCGGGAGTGTGCTACCAATCGTGCTTATATGCTATGCTACCACACGTTCTACTGGACGAATTCATTCACACACACCGCTGACATGCACGGAATTGAATTGCGACTTTTCGGAAATTGAGCTCCTGATGTATAGTCCATACCACGAAAGGAGTCCGCAGATGTGACGTACGTTTTGACGCTATCTACGGCTCAGGTTCCCGCACTTTAAAGATCAATTTGTACTAGTTACACATACCTACTTCAATTTTATTAATAAAAATAAATTAAATTGAGTTCATCTCTGGTAGGCGCTTAAGGCTCCTGATAGTACAGAAACAGCAAAAAATATACTCACAACGCAATTCTAAACAAGTCGCGATTGAAATATGAAACATGATCCGATACATCAAACCTGGATGTACTATGTACCTGTTTATTGTATGGGTCGTATTGTGTATGTATGTAGTGATACACGCGTCAACCCACACATCGGAGCATTGTCCGCGCGTAACGTTACTCGAGAACCGACAACCAGAAGCGCTATCTTTAAAATTTCGTATGCGGAAATCTCCAGTCCAGCCCAGTTCCGGGCAGACCACCCGCTAGATGGACGGCCGACTTAGCCACCGCAAACCAATAGCGAATAGTATTTGAACTAGAATCTGTGACGTCATAACGCATCAACAAATCGTATAATAGAAACTGTGATACGAGTCGTTAGACCTTAGACCAGTCGTTTGGATTTTCATGCTCGATTTAAGAAATCACACTTTCAGAAATATAGCTCCTTAGGCAATTAGCGACAAGCCCGAAATGGAGCAAAGAAGTACAAAAACCAATGGTGCTATTTGCTACTGCCCATTGGTGTTACTGCATCCGTGGTCTAGTAGTTAAGAGTGCAAGCTAAGTATTCAGAGGTCCCAGGTCTCAATTTAGTCATTTTGTGTGTGTTTCGACTTTGATCAGCTCAGGACAATACAGGTTCCACAATGACCTAATTATTTCGGTTGGTAAATGATAAAGCAATTTAGATATGTTTCTTTTTAGTAGATAGTGATTCAAGAGGAAGGTATAAATTTATAAAACATGCCGAAAAAACGTCTTTTTCGCGAGAAAACGATCAGCAAATGATGATACGAGTATCGCTGCTGGAAGGGCCGCCACGCTAACCTACCTATAACACAAGCACCACTATACTTAGCCCCGTATAACCCGTATTAATTGTGAACCGCACTCAACTCTGAAATCGATCTTGAATGCGACTTTGAACTGCTGTAGTACTGACTGGCATTTGTCAAAATTCCTCTTCAGATCGATTTACGGATTTTAGTATTGTTTGGATTAACCTCGCGAAAGCAGCTGCATATAAAACCCCATGAGGATGCTTTCTCTAAATAACAATCGCAAATCAATGCAACAACCAACGTATGTATCGGGAATCAATAAAAATAGAAGGTCCGCCGCGATAGCTCGACTCAAAGAGCCTTTACCACTATAGAGTGGATACTTTAGTAGTCGAAGAGCTGACCACTTTAATAGTCCTCGCTTCTGGTAGGACACCTAGTTGTCGAACCGATGAACCCTGGTGTCTGAGTGTTTCAACCGCGTACTACTAGTAGCAAGCCTCCAACACGTTGGGGTAACGACTCAAAGACAGCAACCGGGATTGACGGCTTAACCTGCATCCGAAGCACGGAATCATGTTTTTTTTTGGACAATTAAGTTGCTATGTCCTAGCTAGACTGAGAGCAAATTAGCATTCACAAAAAATTGTGAATGCCCCAACGAAAATCAAACCAGGAACCTTGCATATAAGTCGTAGACGCACTAGCACTCACATATTCCTCAAACCCGGAGCCTTACGTTTCAGTCATAGACGCACTACCTACCACTCACCCATTCTTACTTACATTCCACTATGCTTCGCGGTCTCTCAGACTATAGACAGTCCCAGGGGCTCCGCCACCGGTCAGCCGCTGGCCTATTAATAGACCGGGTGATCAATATTCGCAGGCAAGCACCAGGCACAGGCACAGACAAACCCTCGCGCTTCCTGCTAACCGCGCACAGGGCCGCACTTAGACGCACTCGCCCACAAAGCGACCCTTTTGTCAAATCAACTAATAATTTCAAGCTGAAAATAAATAAATTTGGAAGGTTCCATCCAAATCACAAACCCTCGCACTTCTTGGTAAACGCGCACAGGGCCGTAATTTGGCGCAGTCGCCCACATAAGCGACCCTTCTGCCAAACGAGCAAAGGGTTCATTGAGAATTTAAATTTGGAAGGTTCCATCTAACTTGCCGGGTAGTTGTTCTTCTGGCTCTGGCTAGTATGTGAGTATGTAACAGCGCGTGGCGGCGGCACTTCGAAAGGACTCGTGGGTTGTGTAGCCGATTGGCTACGGCTTAATTGGCGCGCTCTACAATGTTGCGTAGGAATTTTTACGACTTTAGACTTAGAGTCGAATTACATTTTTACATGTAAACATATTAGCTGCAAACATTAAACTACAACGAACGTAGGCCGAAAAATAAAAAATAAATAAAAAAGAAGCTGTAGAAGAGTTTAACCTATATATCTTGGTGAATATAATCCTGCATCATTTCGATAATAACATGAAATTAAATGGTGTATACAACATCTTGTAGGACAATAAACAAAGTCATTGAAAGTAATAAAAATCTTCCTACTTCCGCCTCGGAAAACTACAATCACCACTAGGCCGGCATGAGGGTTTCTAAGAATCCCAAATGCGAGCCTGCCTGCGGTGCGCACACCGCGGCAACCCTGGGACAGTCCGGCGGCGCCGCGCCTCCATAAATCTCCCGGAGGCCGCGCCCGAGTTAAGTTCGATGCACCCACCAATATCTCATTCGTAAGCAAGCGGCCATCAGCTGACTAGACATCGCATCTCTTAACACCTCAGCATTTAATGTTAGTTTGACGTAATTTCTAATTAGTATATAAAGTAATGATTAAGATCATTTGTTGAATATTAGAAGCCGTAACTCTGTCGGGTTCACTTAATAAATTATATTTTTAAAGTACTTCCGGACCTATCACTTGATTGGCGCAGCCTGTTGGTTCTCTATCGGCCTGTCGTCGTAGTATTTTGGGAAACGATCAAGCTTTTGTTCCTGTGCTGCACGAGGGTCTACGTACGTCTTTACGTTTAAATAGAGAAGAAGAACCTACGTAAACAAACAAATTTATCAAGGAAAGGGAGACCCGAGGGAAGCAAACTGACAGAGGCCAATATTCCACTGCAAGAGGACATGGGAGTAGCTGCGAGACTGTGAGTAAATCTTTTCACCATCCTTTCAGTTTTCCTTTATAATCCTCTTGTCGGATATACGTATTTTATTCTATAGGTGTTATTTCGTATCAATTTCTATGAAATAATTGTCTTATAATATTAGTAATATTACACATAAGCTTCTGTGTCTATTACCTACCAATAAAATACGTATTTCTTTCATTTATATGTATTATTTCGTATCAATTTTTACGTTATAATATTTTATTTTGTATTATTACGCATCAATCTCTGTGTTTAATACTTTGTGTGTGTTGAAAGTAGGTCATTTTTACTAGCGAGTACATTGACTTTTATCGTTAGTTTGGAGTTCATTACTCGTTTCATATAAAATTGTTAAAATGGAAGGTATTAATAAAGTACCTGCTGAGTTAGTCAAGATTATCCCAGTTTTTGAAGGGGATTGCAGGGAACTTCCATTATTTATTAAAAAATGCGATTATATTTTGCACAGTTTTGGAGGGGATGAAAAGCAGAACCATTACCTGTTCCACGTAGTAACCAGTAGATTAGCAGGGGAAGCCGCAAAGTTAGTCGGGGAAAGAGAGCAAATTGATACTTGGGAAGATTTAAAGACATTACTGTCTCAACATTTCGGTGATCCGAGAAGTGAAGAATGTCTTGCTTTGGAGTTAGAATCAATCAAAATTAATAGGGGAGAAAGTTATGTAGATTTTTGCCATAGAATTCAACAATTAAGAAGTGTGTTATTTTCAAAATTGAGTGAAACTATTGTTGATGCTAATTTACGTAAGGCGAAGCGAACTATTTATGAAAATTCTTCGTTCAATGTGTTTCTGTACAATTTGCCAGCTTATTTAGTTAGGTTGGTGCGTTTGCGAAATGTGAGGACCCTGGAAGATGCATTGAAAATCGTTTTGGAGGAACAAAACTTTCAAACGGTGTACGATTTTAAAAATAACTTAAAAAACGGTAATATGAGGAACCAAAGATCAAATAATTCAAACAATAACTCTATGAATCTTCCAAGACAAAGCAATTCGCAAAGGTACTCAACACCGTCAACTTCTAACAATTCTTTTTCAGACAACAATAATTTCAATTCTCGTAATTTTGATAATGACAGTCGTAACTTAGGCTCTCGAAGCAGTTCTTTCCAGATGAGAAATTTCCCCAGGCAAAATAATTCATTTAATATGCGAAACAATAATCAATGGCAACAGACAATTAGAGCGAACATTCCGCATGGTCAGCAAAGAGCGGACACTGAACCGCGTCATATGTCCGGTACTAATACTGACGTAACAATGCGTACTGCTAGTTCTAGGCGAGTAAATTACACTGATAATAATAATTTTGATAACGAAGTAATGCCAGGGCCGTACTCAGGTGGTTCCTCGTCAGAGTCATACTCAGACGAAGCTGGTCATAACCAATGTTCAGGTGATGAGCAGGTAGCAAATTTTTCCATAGCAGCCTCGAATCCCAGAGGGTGGAGAGACTAAATTTGAACTGCACATGTTGTCGTTTAAACTTACCTCATATAAAAATACCGGAGTTGCAATCAGTATTCATGTTAGATACAGGAAGTTCACGAAGTTTTGTTAGCCCGAGAATAGCTGATTATTTTTTCAAACAGTTCAAACATTACGAGCCTTTTGAAGTCGTTAGTACTCATGCTACTAGTAGGCATAATGAAGTCATCACTATCACGTTACCGGCTGTATTCAAATCGCAAATAAAATACAAGTTTTATGTGTACAATGTCGATGATAGGTACGATGGATTGATAGGTAGTGATTTAATGAAATTACTGAAAGGAAAAGTTTGTTTTGATACCGATACATTTTACACAAAAACCACACAGATACCGATGGTTTATAACCCACCTAAGGTATCTTATCCTGTAGCTATGAGAGAGACATTCGATTTGCCTCCTCGTAGTGAATTACGGGTCAAACTCCCCGTTAACTTGTTGTGTGGAGAGGGAATTTTAAATTTTGTAGAATTTACAAAGGGAGTTAGAATGCCTTCAGCATTAGTGAGTTGTAAAGACGGTTATGCTACTACAGTTATACAGAACTCAACGGAAGAAGGGCAGACATTGACAATTACTGCACCTTTTAGAGTAGAACCTTACATTAGGGATGTAGAAAGTCGCGTAAACTTTACGGAAAGCCAGAATGTAGACAAACTACTTACAGACAATTTAGGAAAGTTAAGATTTGACCACATGAATTCAGAAGAGAGAAAGGCTATAGAAAGCATCTGTAGGGAATACAAAGACGTGTTTTATTGCGAGGATATTCCCTTATCTTTCACAAACCAGGTGAAGCATCAAATTCGCACAAAACACGAGGATCCAGTACACGTTAGAGCTTATAGGCTGCCTCCTTCCCAAACTGAGGAAATTAAGAGGCAGGTGGAGAAAATGTTAAAAGATGACGTCATTAGAGAGTCCCACTCTCCCTGGAGTGCCCCAGTCCATTTGGTACCAAAGAAGATGGATGCTTCTGGCAAACAAAAGTGGCGAATGGTGGTGGATTATAGGCGGCTAAATGACATCACCACGGATGATAAGTATCCCTTGCCTAAAATAAATGATCTCTTTGATATGTTGGGCAACAGCATGTATTTTACAACCCTAGATCTGGCAAGTGGGTATCATCAAATCGAGGTAGATAAGGTTGACAGGCCAAAAACTGCATTTAGCACACCTTTTGGGCACTATGAGTTTAATAGGATGCCTTTTGGTCTCAAAACGGCCCCTGCCACATTCCAAAGGACAATGGACAATGTACTAAGAGGGCTCCAAGGATTGCATTGCCTTGTGTACCTTGACGATGTCATCATATTTTCAAAAAGTCTTCAGGAGCATATTCAGAAACTAAGAGCCGTTTTTGACAGATTTCGTGAGACGAATCTTAAGGTACAACTCGACAAATCACATTTTTTACGAAAAGAAGTGTTGTACCTTGGTCACACTATTACTAGTGAAGGTTTGAAACCTAACACGGATAAAATAGACGCTATATTAAAATATCCCATACCAAAAACCGTAACAGAAATCAAAAGTTTTTTGGGTTTGGCTGGTTATTACAGGAAATTTATTAAGGATTTTGCCAAGATAGCTAGACCACTCACAAAATGTTTAAAAAAAGGTCAGAAAATTGTAGTTAGTGACGAATATAGGAACAGTTTTGAGACTTTAAAGAAACTCTTGACCAATGCTCCTATTCTGCAGTATCCAGACTTCACGAAACCTTTTGTGCTGACGACAGATGCATCAAACTTTGCCCTGGGCGCAGTTTTGTCACAAGGTCCAATAGGATCAGACAGACCTGTGGCTTATGCAAGTCGCACTTTGTCAGATACTGAAGCTAGATACAGCACTATAGAGAAAGAACTCTTAGCGGTGGTTTGGGCTGTGAAGTACTTCAGACCATACCTTTATGGCAATAAGTTCACTATATTTACAGACCATCAGCCTTTGGCCTGGTTAGATTCTCTAAAAGAGCCCAACACTAAGCTAAGTCGATGGCGATTACGTTTACAGGAGTTTGATTATGAGACACGTTATAAGAAAGGATCCCAAAATACTAACGCCGACGCACTATCACGGATTAGAGTGAATGCATTTAATGACGATATAGAATCAATGATAGTGAATATAGACGATAATGATGAGCGAGTTAGGGAAGTTGTTAGGGAACTAGAAAATGACACTAGACCTATAGAGCAAGAAATGGAAATTGTTGAGCTTTCTGATTCAGATGATGGTGCTACCGCTCACTCAATATCTAATAGGGAACATGAAGGTATTCCAATTTTAAATGAGGCCATTGATACTAAACCAAAACAAATATTAGTATATACATGGTCTAGACCTCATTCAACTGTTAAGGATTTATCTAACAACAATCAGAGAATCTTGGAAGTACATATGCCATTAAATAATAATGAGCAACTAGTAAAGGATCTTTTGAAGGAATACGTAGATTTTAAACACAAGTATTTTATCTACTTTGAGGACCCTTCTTTTCGCAAAATTTTTTCAGCGGTTGTCACTAAGCTATATAAGAAAGGTAGTGTGAATTTAATGGAATGTACAGAACGAGTAGTTAATTTGACAGATTCGGAAGAAGATCAAAGGGATGTCATATTGAAATATCATGAAGGGAAGACTTGTCACAGAGGAATCAGGGAAACTATGACAAAACTTAAGAGACACTATTGGTGGCCCAACATGAAAGAAACTATTTCAGCAGTTTTGAATAGTTGTGAAAAATGTAGAAAAATGAAATATGATCGTAAACCAATTAGACCACAGATTCAGTTAACCCAAACTCAAAGCTCTCCTTTTCAGGAAATTTTCATGGATTTACTTTTTATCGAAGGTAAATACTACCTCACATTGGTAGATGCCTTTAGTAAATTAGCACAAGCTATTGATATTCCTAACAGAAGTACACCGGAAGTTGTACGAGCCTTAATAAAATATTTCAGCATGTATGGAATCCCCAAGAAAATCAACTGTGACTCAGGGGCAGAATTTAATAACCAATTACTAAAAGAACTTTTAGCGATGCATAAAGTAGAACTTCATATTGGTACACCTAATAATCCTAACTCAATGGCTGTCGTAGAACGATTCCATAGCACCATAATAGAAATGTATAGGTTGGCTAGGTACCCCAAAACTGATCAGGATGCAGCATCGGTTATGACATATGTAATTATGGGTTATAATAATACCATACACTCTGCAACTGATTTTACTCCATTCGAGATTGCTTTTGGACAAACAGAGCTAGGAAATGTGTTTGATACAGACAGGGAACGTAATTTATTGCAGAAATTAGTTCAGGACCACAGAAAACGTCTCAAAATTCTTTACGAGTATGTATCAGATAAATTGAAAGAGGATAAAGTTAAAGTTAGGGAGAAAAAGGGAGGTGAAATTCCACCCGAAATAAAGCCAAATGACGAAGTTTTTATGAAAACTACTAGGACTAGGAAGGCTAAAGAATTACCTAGATATGAGAAAGCTAAAGTAATAGATAAGCCCAGCAGGAATATAGTCCCTGTACAGTTAAAGAAAAGAAATACACGCGTAGCAATCAGAAATGTAAAACGACCTCCACAGGTGGTGGATGCTGTTGCTGGCCCAAGCAGGACAGGGGCTCAGTCTGAACGTTCAGAATCTCGGGCGGAGTCCAGGAATAGCTCCAATGAGGATGGGCTCAGCAGTGGTGAAGATTAATGAGTGGAGAGTATTTAAGACATTAGATATACATACGTTAAATATACAATTAAATAATAATATAGATGAGTACTTTAGATTAAAAAATATTGTAAGTAAAAATTCTGAAGCACGTCGTGAACTATTGGGATTAGAAGTACAAATAGAGTCGTTTTTAGAATTAACTAAAGATAGATTGCATCAAATTTTACCAATTGCAAGAGTTAAAAGAGGTCTTCTAAACCCATTGGGCTCATTAGTAAAAGTAATTTCAGGAAACTTAGATAATGAAGACGCTATTAAGTATGATAAAGAACTAAGTAGTTTAGGTTCTAAGGAACATTTTATTGAACGAAGAGTTTCGCTAATGCAAAAAGATTTTGATAAACTTGTAAATATATCAGACGATATTAACTTTAATGTGTTGCATTTACGTCACAAAACAACGCAAATTGATACACTTTTTAAACAAGAATATAATACTTCACATTTGATGTCGATAATGAACAGTTTAAACCAAATTTTAAATAACTTTCGAACCATTTATAGTATAATTCAAGAAATCGAGACAGCAATGGCTTTCAGTAAAATATATACCTTGCATCAGTCTGTAATTAATTCAACTGAACTTTTTAATATCCTAAAAACTGTAGAAAAACACGCGAGGTTAATTTATCCTGTAACATTAAGCAACTTAGTAAAACTAGAGAGAAACATAGTTTTAAAATCTTATATGAATAATACAACCTTAGTTTTTATATTAGAAATACCTTTAATAGAAGAATATACGTACTTATATTATAAAATAATACCTATACCTATATATAATCCTATCCAAAATAAAACCTATATCATAGTTCCTAAACATCCTTTCCTTTTGGTGAATCGATTGAAATACAGGTCCGTAGCAAGTTCCTGCCAGGCCGTTGATAACAAGAAGTTCCTGTGCCTAGAGGACTCCATCATACACTATCACACCGAATCCTGCATTGAACAACTTATGTTACTAAAAAATAATTTATCTTTATGTCACCAGAACCCTGTTTTAATGGAAAAGACTATGATATTAAAGCTTACAGATGACTATTGGCTACTCTACTCCAGAGACGACATCACTGTGACGGAAAATTGCAGTGACGAAACGAGGAAACAGATGTTAAATGGAACACACATATTATCACCTGCATCAAACTGCGAGACTATTATAGGAAACATGACTATCGGTGCAGCAACCAATGGAACATCCATGGAGACGTATCTACCACTAGTCCAGATGCCGGAATTCTCGCGAGAACTACAGAAGGATGCCAAGCAGTTGGATCTCCGTGGAATAAACTTTAGTAACGTCAAAGAAATCTTAAACTGCGTGAAGTACAGTGTTGACGATAGTGATTGGAAAGATAACTTTACTGGTATTCATAGCAACATTAGTTTGTGGACTCTATTCTTATATATCTTTATAATTATTTCAGCAATATTTTTTTCATACAGATATCTATTTTTAAATTATTTTGTAAAACGAAATTCTCCGAAGTCACCTTCATCTCCTTCGGATAATTTCGCTCTTGGGGAGGGAGGAGTTAAGTTCGATGCACCCACCAATATCTCATTCGTAAGCAAGCGGCCATCAGCTGACTAGACATCGCATCTCTTAACACCTCAGCATTTAATGTTAGTTTGACGTAATTTCTAATTAGTATATAAAGTAATGATTAAGATCATTTGTTGAATATTAGAAGCCGTAACTCTGTCGGGTTCACTTAATAAATTATATTTTTAAAGTACTTCCGGACCTATCACTTGATTCCCGCGCCGCTAGGGCTGCCACGCGATTGACACCGGATTAGTACGTCTAGCTAACTAAGCGTTCAGACAACTTGCTATTGGTGAATAAGTAGAAAAGGAAACTTGATGCTGAAATTCCAATTTAATCTCTTAGTAACTGCGCCCGTGCTGGGCCCCAAGTCATCTATTTTTTGTCATTGTAACACCATCGAAACTCAACTGTCATTCCATTGCCATAGCGATTTTTCTGTACTTCAAACTGTTAGCTGACTACGAAACTACCAAAATCATCCAACTGAGATCCAATCGACATTCAACTGAAACAATTTTCATTTAGCAGACTTAAGGCCCAGACAACTTGCATTTGGTGAATAAGTAGAAAATAAAACTAGATGCTGAAATTCTAATTTAATTTCTTAGTAACTGCGCCCGTGCTGTAAGGTCGCTAGAGGTACGATAGGATTGGAACAGGATTACTGTGTCTAGCTGGCTTAGGTTTAGGCAACTTGCCACTGGTGAAAAAGTAGAAGCATTAGGAATATCATTTCTGCTCTCACACCTCACCCCCGCTCTCAGGCTGCGACATGTCTGACACTGGATTACTCCAGTCGAGTAGTATATTCTAAGTCTATGAGTCCAGTAGAGATACAATAAGCTAAACGTCAAAACAGCGACATAGGTAGTAAACGTCTTGCTATCGGTGGCGCTTGCTGCGTAGAAACACGACTACAATAACAATTTAAAAAAAAAAAACAAAGGATTTCACTGTTATGAAATAGTAAATAATAGCAGTCTTCATGCTGCTTGAAAAACAGTTAGATTTTAGGACGAGATATTGTCTGCGAGTTTTGCAAACGAAACTAGGGCTGCTCAATTAAATGATAATGGTTTGAAATTATATGTCTCGCCAACGCCAATATGGAACTTTGCATCGATTATCCCATTACGTCATCGTCTCCCCTAATCCCTGCCAACCCTGCCGCTGCCGCTCCACGCCGCCGCTTCCTTTGTTTTTTTTTTTCGGCGACGGTAATAAGATCGCGAGCGTCAACGTCAGGTATAGCCGGGCGGCGGGATACTCCAATCGACTAAGACATTTCTGGAGCAAAGAGCTTGTAATAAAAATGCTACATTTTATGAGCTGATGAGACGGAAGTTCTAACCTCTTTTTGACCTTTTTAAACCTTTCTTTTGGCTTATTCAGAGGTTTTCTAACCATAGTATGAAAGGTATAAGTAATATTTGATAAGATTTTGTTTCTGAAAATAGAATATGAAAATTGTTGTCATAATTTGATGATGACAACAATTTGATCACAAACTATAAATGATTTGAAGAATCAAATCGAATAATCTGTTTGATTTAAATGCAACGTTTTTCGCACAGCAGCTATTCTCCGGAGAAATCTTTAAGTCCCGTATTTATAAATCGCACTCAACTCTGAGATCGATCTCAAGAGCGATTTTGGCAAATGTCAGTCAACAGCATCTCAAAGTCGCACTTAAGATCGAACTTAGAGTTGAGTGCGAGCATAAATACGGGCCTAAGCCGTCAATTGTGGCTACAGGGTTCTACACTAGGTTCATAAAATTGTTATTGTTAATATTTGACCATAAAAAGCTAAATGTAAAATTTACTACTTTGAATAAGTAATTTGTATTTAAATTACAGAATCCTACAATTGACTGGACTATCACGGTGAATTACGCGCAAAACGGCACCGCGCGGCGTCTATTGACCGGGACCGCGCAGATGTGACGCACCGCGCCGCACCAAACAGGATGCGGCCGAGGTAAATAACACCATGCCGCGCCGCCGCCGCCGTTGCGAATAATACCACATGCACCGTGTTAGGTAACCCTTTTATTGCATACTAGCGGCCCACCCAACGGTCCAGTACTTGCTGGTTTTTCCGAGGGAAACTGACGTTTCCTCAGCATCTAGGTATTAGATATACTTAAATACAAACCTCCCTCGTAAATCAGTCTAATTTAAAAAGTCGCATCATCATCCGTTGTATAGTTCGTACAATTAGCGGGTCTTGATAGACAGACAGAGAAACACAAAAACTGACTTTATTATATACCATGTACCATGTGTTTATTACATATGTATTTATAATAAAGAGTGATTCCCACAAAAAGATATCGAAAAAACATGCAAATAGCACTGATATTACAGTAAGGAAACGAACAGACTTTCAACCATAGCTGATGGGGGCGCAAAAATTTTAATTTGACATGGCCGGTGGCGCCAAAACGTCCGCAATACGGCTCTGCCTTAAATAGTTACGTTTGGTACCTACCACCCTGTAAAGATAAAGTCTAAAACGTAATTATGTAGCTTTATTTGTCTTTTCTCGCATGTACTGTACACATTCCTATTTCTAACATAATTTTCGATCACAGTCTTCTTAAACTCAATATCCTCCCCCAAACTTTCGGATTCTCCACAATTCTACTGCGCCACAAAACTACATAATAATCTGTGAAGTACCAATCTCTGCAACCAAATAATGGACAGGCAATCAAACAATAAACTGCCTTCCCAATTCTCGGAATGCCGCGCTTGTTGTTTAAATTTCGAACGTGTCGCGTCGCAGTGCGATGGCCGCGCGTGAGTCAGGGCCGGCGCGGGCGCAGCGGAAATAATTACGCGCGAGATAACCGTCGCAGCGAGCTCGTTAGCTCACGGGGCTGCCAACTCAGAGATATTTGAGCTGCGAATTCGCTTTGTAAGCTAAACTATACCTAACTATAATATATTATCCTAGCAGCTTTGTAAGCTTTAAAAATACGTGTGTTGGCGAAGTCTGTTTCGTATAAAACAAGACAACAACGTTGTTACAGCCGCCCAAGAAACTGTTCTTAGACTTCTTCGCTGGCGGAGCGTTTTACTTATCTTATTATTATTATCGTTTTACTTATTGACCGAAAAAGGGTACGTTTTAAATAAATGTGACGTAAACAGTACCCCTAAATCACGGTTTATATGAATGTCAAGAAGCGACAGAAGTATGCCAAGCAAGACCGTAGCACGTGGAAGCCTATCCCTACGACAACGAGGCGTGATTTTATGTATACTAGCTGGAGCGCAGAATATATAATAGTACAAAAACCTAGCGAGCTTTTAGCTTTTAGTAGTAGGTTGAAGATCGCTAGGTTTTTGATTTCTTTACGCCTCGGTAGATGTTGTTGTACCTAATTGTTACTTCACAAGCAACTTAAAAAAACGGGCAAAAGAGAAAAAAGGAAACCTATCTGGATATATAGACAGACTATACCTATCTCAATAGATTTATCGCCCTTAAAAACCCGTGCATATGAAATTTCAAGAAAACTGTTGAGCCGTTTCCGGAATTTGTGTTTATGCTCGTAATGCTCGTTTAAAGGAAAGCGTAAGGAAAATGTTAGCTGTTAAGTTGGCAGCACTGATTGGCTGCTTTCGCAACACCCACTCGCACCGTCGCGTTCGCGTCGCAGGCGCAGATCGAGCGACCGGCGACTCGATAGCACCGCCGTGGATTCAAACAAGCAATTAGCAACGACCATCATAACACCAGTTGCGCTTGCGACACCAATAATGTCTCACTTTCACAAACAGAGCCCTGTTATGAAACTACAGGCTACAAGTTTACAGGTAAAATTCAATGTACATTGCGTAGCCAGTGATTTATAACCCACTACACAATGAACTGAGAAGTTTAGTTGTTGTATGTACATACATATATACATATATCACGCCTTTATCCCTTGCGGGGTAGGCAGAGCGTTAACGGCCGTAAGAATACGGTCGCTATAGCCACGTCTGACATTTTTGAGGATTATTTTCCAAGTTTGTTCCAGAAAACATGTGTATCACTATAGTGACAGGTTGTCAGCCTGTCGCCTAAAAATTGTAATACACCAATACCCCCGAGTCCCTTAGTCGCCTCTTACGATACCCGCGGGAAGGATGTGGGGTGATGCTATTCGAAGCCGGCATCACACGGCAAACTTACTTGTTGTACTTATGTAGTCTGTAGTTTTTTTGACTGTCCCGATGGCGTAGCGGATAGTATGCCTGCCTTCTACGTCGAGGGTCGTGGGTTCGATCCCCACCGGACACAAATATTTGTTTAGTAAATTTTCAAATATTTGTGTTGAGTCTGGGTGTTTTCTATGTATAATGTGTATTTATTTACAAAAAATAGTATATATGTATTAGTATCAGCTGTCTAGTTCCCATAGTACAAGCTTTGCTTAGTTTGGGGCTAGATGGCGCTGTGTGAATTGTCCAGGATATTTATTTATTTATTTATTTATTTATTATAACATGGAGCATCGATATCATCCGCAATTCAAGAATAAGTCTCATGCAGGTGACAAATAAGGTAGATATTATGCAGGTTTTCAAAGAATAAAAAACTTATCAGTGCATACAGACTAAATCAACAATAAAAGCCACTAAAGACAACATCAACAACTACATTAGACGCATCTATCAAATATAGCTAATCGCTACTTATGTATGAAAATTCTAACTCTTATTTGGACCCATATTGTATTCCAGTGAAGTCTTTTGTGGTGATGCAATGACTCCGCTTTATTCACGCTATTTTATCTCTATCTTATAAATACCGCGACCGCGAGCGTCCGTGATCTCTTATCAAGTAATCAAACAGGTCTACCTTGCGACACTAGGTAACTAACGACAATGTTATACAAAGGTTAGACCTAGGAATACCAGATACATACAGTTTTGCAAGCTATACTATGTCTAACATGAACAAGAACTCCAATAATGTTATAAGATCTCCAGATGTTTTTCTTCTTCTTCAGCAGCCACAAGATTCTTTTATAAATGAAAGATTAACGGGGTTCATAATTTCAACAGTTTATTCGTACCTACGTTTTTTTATTCTGTTCTAAAACTTCAATTTGGTGTACTTCCTAATCTAGGCGGACGTTAGTTTTGAACGAGGTCCTTATCTAAATACAAATAATGAGAAGAGTCCAACAATAGCGTTGAATAGAGAACCAATTAATGAAGCAATCTCACGTCTAACGATATTTTTGACGGGATTTTTTCCATCGCGAGAATCATCTCAGTCTAACCCTTCTTCGCCTGTGCACGCATTCCCACGAATATCTTAAACCGTCTTTGTACCAGCGAAATCTATAATAGTAAAAGTCTTTGTTTGTCTGTGCGCAGGACGGATGGCGGCGCGGCTGCTCAGCAGCAAAAAATACACCCTTCCGATAAGGCACGTAGACTTCAGTAATAAACCGTATACAATAGATACCTATGCTTACTCTGCAAGTAGAGATAAATGGACTCTATCTCGATAGAGTAGAATCTCATTTGGATAAACTGCAGCTACTTTGCAATGTTGATCTTATCGCGCGTCTGATTACTGATTGCTCCGTCTGTTGATAACTCAACTGTTTTCGAATGTCCGGTCTCGCTTAGGTCATCAAATTATTTGTTATTGTCAACGCATGTGGGTGTATGATCGCTGATAAAATTTCTCAAATAACATGTGAACACAGACGCGCAGATTATACGATCGATTTGTTAGATATCCCAATAAAACTTTTTATTTTCTCCGAGTTGTGGTTTAGTAGGAAAAACTAAAGGATAAATAACTCTGTGTTACAAAATGAATACAAAAAAAGTAATATTAATGATGTTTATTGGAGGTGTTGGATTAAAACACCAAGTATTCGAAATGACTAAGTAGATA
Source organism: Keiferia lycopersicella (assembly GCA_029255805.1). NCBI lineage: Eukaryota > Metazoa > Arthropoda > Insecta > Lepidoptera > Gelechiidae > Keiferia > Keiferia lycopersicella. Next base: position 3,991,940 of record JARACZ010000024.1, read on the forward strand.
AGTTGATTCTTCGATGTATTTACTCGTACGTATCGTAACACTAAACCCGTGCTTTGTGGGAGCGGTTTTTATCTTCCGTCCGAGATACCGAAAAATCCTTCACAGCTAGTAAATACTGCAGTTTATCATCCACGTAGGTATATAATGTCATATCACCCAGGTTATTTACCGGCCAGTGCATGCATAAACTTGCGTAGTGTGAAATCTTGCTCAATCTAAATACTTTTCCAACACGTTTACAATCTGTGCTGAAAATAGCTAGCGTTGCTATGTCCTTACATGCGCGATGCAGGCGCCCCGCAGATGCAACCAATGTGCAATAGTGGTCATTTGACGCCACATGCCGTCACGCGTGCCTCCCCCGAGGCTTGCCATTCAACAGGGTTTTTAGCACAGTTGGCGTACGTGCGCCTATCAGCACCGGTTTCTTGCCTTTGTCCGGTCAATCAAGGATGCCTTTCGAAGCTTCTACATTGCTACCCAATAACTATCACTTCAAGCAATGTTTACGTTCAACATAATTTCCTTGAATATAATCAATAAACGAAGGCCTCGTAAATACCAAGGATTATCGGAGGTGAGCAATATCTAAAAATGCAGCGGCGGCGGCACAAAAGACCGCACAATGCGCTCAGGTAATGAGTAGCGTAACTAGTTCCATTTCCAACAGACGCGGATTGTGTCCACGAATAGAGTTTCGTTCGAGTGACTTCCTGGAAGAGCGGCGCGAGGCTTTTTGTGTCGTATCGTATCCATATCGCCGCGGCTCAGACGTGCAGGTTTTTACGTAACCCGTCGGGCGGCGGCGCGGCGGCGGCGGCGGGAGAATTATCGCGGAGGCGCGGGCGCGGGCGCGGGCGGATGGCTCACCATGAGCTCACATTTACATTTGGTACGCATTTTACGCGCTGTGCGACGTCGCCGGCCGCTCGCCGCCTCCGCGCCGCCGCCATTAGCGAGCGACAGATACGCGCGCGAGTGGCGAGACACGAAGGGGCACGACGAAATTGCGTCCATCAATCGTCACCCGCTGGGTATTCATACGTACAGAAAGCGTTCGTTTAGATGTGATCGCAAAAACTGCGCTGCACGCTGCAGCGGGGGTTTTGAACTAATCTAACTTCGCGAGTCGGCTGAACTTTGACGACTTTTTGTAGGGTACGAGAGCAACACAACATGCAGTAAGCTTGTGAAATATTAGCACGTGTGGGTGACAGAGCGCATTGCGGATTAATATTTGCTCGAGTAGTTTATTAGGCGTGGGTTTGTTGGAGCCTTCGGCAGGTTGGGTTCTGTTGGTATGGCGGCGGCGGTACGGCAGGCGTGGCCCTAGCTGCATAATTGTTTCCGTAATTGGCGCGTCCACGGCTCGCGGCACGTACCTGCCTGCGAGCACGGCGAGGCACGGCGAGGCGCGGCGGCTCATTATCCCTCTACCTGCGACCGCCGCTCGCGCCGCGAATGAGCCCACAACTCACCCAACGGCACAGGGCTGGAGCCAGCAAATATGTATCCCGCGGGTTCCCGCGACTCTCTGTCATTGTCATCAATTTTGCAAAGAGACTGCACCCGTCATCAATTTTGCAAAGAGACTGCACCCAAGATAAGCTCAAATAACCCCAAGAATGAGTAATCCACAGAGCGTGGAGGTACTTTCCTGGAATTTTGTACGTCCCTATAACATAACAAATCTACTTACTCTACAGAAAAAATATCAACTTATCTCTAGTTCTAATGTTTATCACATGAGTGTAATATCGCTTCAACTAATAACCTTGGATACACCAAATTTTTCAGGATTTTTGTTATTCTTGTGATTGCAATGCAATAATGATAGTTGTTAGACTAGTAGGTTAAAGTTATGTTATGTATTTACTTAGTACAACTCTGAGGTGGAAATGGATATCCTTGATAGATATAGAAAATCCTTGCACCTCTGATACCGAAAGGTAAAGTTCTTACATATCTATTGCTTTTATCAAACTGAAAATGTAGAGTTCATTCCAAAAACCGTACAGAGCAGCGTTTCGCTATGATACGAGTAATAGGTTGTAAGGCTATGTAATATTAAGCGTGCCTACATGTGAAAGAGTCACATCCTTCCTGCTAATATGAAGTAAAACCTTGCCAGCCCTGCGCCCGTGACCATTACCGCGGTTTTTTCCGCGCACCGCCAACTACCCACGACACACAACACCACAATTACGACTGCGCCTACCATTAAGCTCAAATGTTGGCTTTAGGACAAGGTTAGAAAGTACTCAAGACTAGATTACAGGGTGGTCCCAATAAAATAGCCCACCTTAATATTCTTAAGAAATTTACTCTTTGCTCTGCAATTAATATTTTACTTAATCAAAATGCATTATGTTCGAAATTACACCGTACCCGTGCACATGAAGTTGAGATTCAATCAAAAGCTGTTTGATACTTCGTTTATCTCATCTGACTCTATTCGTTGTGAAGTTGTTCCATAAGTTTCATATTTTTTAACGTGTAACTTAATTGTGCCGTGTGATGCCGGCTTAGAATAGCATCACCCCACATCCTTCCCGCGGGTGTCGTAAGAGGCGACTAAGGGACTCGAGAGTATTGGCGTATTACAATTTTTAGGCGACAGGCTGACTACCTGTCACTATAGTGATACACATGTTTTCTGAAACAACCTTGGAAAACAATCCTCAAACAAGGCGATAGCGACCGTATTCTTGCAGCCGTTAACGCTCGGCCTACCCCGCAAAGGATAAAGGCGTGCTATATGTATGTATCCGTCCTGCACAGCTTTACTTGTTTTCGACTGTACGACACCGCGGCAACAATTTGGTGTTGTAATTCAACCAGGATCGGGCGAAGGCGGTTTCCGCGTGTTTATGCGCGCTCGTAAAAACGTGACGAAAAACAAGGCCGAGAGAGTAAAAGCTTGTTTAGTGGGTGATCGTCGGCCCTATATTGGAAACGGTTCGCCGCGTAAAACTTTTTGAACGACAGAACTTTTCAGAGTGGTACTCAGCAGACTCGAGTGTTATGTTATGTTTTGCCTGTATTCAGATAATATACAGATGTTAAATCCAGGCATCAGCGTTCATACTTTTACTCGTAGCGTGAACCAGCGAGCGAATATCACTCGTAGGCACAGACCCAAACTCAAACTCAAATAATTTATTCAAAGTAGTAAATTTTACATTTAACTTTTTGATGGCCAAGTATTAGTCATCGTAAAAAAGGGGAAAATTTAGGATGAGTACATTTTTCTATTTCTTACAACAATTTTATGAACCTAGTGGAAACGCGGCTCAGGCGGACTAAAAACTTAAAACTAGCCCCTAACGCACCGCAGAGGTAGTATAATACTACGTCATAGGTATGCTACGGCTCTATCTAGCGATTCAAACCAAATAGCGATATGCTTTACTCATCGATACAGCATGTGAATAACTGTCTTCCTATTTTTAACAGAAATATGTATTGACACGCACAGAACTAGTATTTGTGTTGGTTCCTGTATAATGTTGTCTTAATGTGAGCAATAAAGTGTTCCAGGACCGTAAGTCTGCTAAATAAAAATCATTTCAGTTGGATGTCGATTGGATCTCAGTTGGATGATTTTGGTAGTTTCATAGTTTGCTAACAGTTTGAAGTATAGAAAATCACAATGGCAATTGAAAGACAGTTGAGTTTCGATGGCGTTACAATGACAAAAAATTGCTAGATTCAGAAGTAGATTTATTTTAGTCGGCCATGGAACCTGGAACCTGGGCGCGATGGTAAGGTGCTCTACCTACTATTACCCCACATCGGTCGCATTATCTTTTCACGACGCGTCCTTGGCTTTTCCCGCGCGATGCAATCTCACGCATGCGCAGTGCAGTGAAACTAAGGCTGGTTTCAGAGCGACGCGTCTCGGCAGCGCTGCCCAGCCGCGCGCGGCTCGGGCGCGCGCCTGGGCAGCGCGTTCGCTGTGAAACGACATTCAGACGCGCGCGCTTCGTTGTGGTGTACGGTCGAGTGCAGAGAATCATTATGCCAGCAAACTTAAACACTATATTAGCTATATACGTTATATGGAAAAGAGTGCAACAACGACGTCTTAAAAGATTGCAAGTCGACGCTACTGGCAATCGAAGGAGATCCGACCGCGGCGCGGCCGAGACGCGGCCCAAGACGCGTCACTATGAAACGCTACATACAATCTAGTGTAATGCGAGGCGCGCGCGGCTGGGCAGCGCTGCCGAGACGCGTCGCTCTGAAACCAGCCTAATTGTTTGGACTATCATTGGTGTTTTAAAACTACACTAATTCTTAGGCTGGTTTCAGAGCGACGCGTCTCGGCAGCGCTGCCCAGCCGCGCGCGCCTCGCATTACACTAGATTGTATGTAGCGTTTCATAGTGACGCGTCTTGGGCCGCGTCTCGGCCGCGCCGCGGTCGGATCTCCTTCGATTGCCAGTAGCGTTGACTTGCAATCTTTTTAGACGTCGTTGTTGCACTCTTTTCCATGTAACGTATATAGCTAATATAGTGATTACGTTTGCTGGCATAATGATTCTCTGCACTCGACCGTACACCATAACGAAGCGCGCGTGTCTGAATGTCGTTTCACAGCGAACGCGCTCGCTGCCCAGACGCGCGCCCGAGCAGCGCTGCTGAGACGCGCCGCTCTGAAACCAGCCTTACCTACAACAACCACAACAGTTGGGGTTTTGATGCAAATGATATAAATGATATTTATAGGGCTTGTATTTATTTAGGTATATTACATATATTTATGTTATATATGTTACGTATTTAATTATTTGTTTATGTATTATTAAATATTTATTATTGGTATTTACTCTTATTATTGTTTATTTAATACGTGTTATTTTATCTACATATAGGTGTTATATATATTATTAGTAATTTTACCGCGTCTTCAATTTGTACCATAGTTCACCTGCGCACACCATGTCCTCTGGATTTCTCAAAGGTTGACTGGTAGAGATCCCTTAATGGGATAAGTCCGCCTTTGTGCCTACACATTATATTAATCTGTTTAAGTGTTTTTTGTAACTATTTCCTGTTTGGTACAATAAAGTTATTACATACATACATACATACAGTTCACTGGTGGACAATTCTATCTGCGCTACGGTGTTCGTACGGCAATACGCTTGTTTCCTGACATGTCAAATGAGCTACTTTTTAAAACGATCTAAAACGGTATTTTGTATGAAGAATTAGAAGTATGACGTCACGCCGTAAGTATTTGGATGGCGTCAAAACACTTACTTTTATATTGTTTTTCTGTTTATTATTTCAAATTTTGATTATTTCGAAAAATGTGAATGAAGTCCGTAGTATTTTTGGACAATAGTTTTAAGCGTACAACTGGTAATGCAATCATCTGTCAAGTTCATTGCATAATAAAAAACGTAAAAAACAGACGGCACTATTCTTGGCGGGCTTTGTGACAAATGCTAATTACTATTTAATACTTATTTTTTGTTGCTTTGCCAGAAATAAAGTAAATTTTATAAAATTCGGTTTTTTATAGAAACACTCCTTACGAAAACATCAACCTCTATAAAAAACGTCGCTAACTTACCTATCTTAGTGAATGCGCGTCGCGTCCGCGGCTTTTACCTATTCCCGCGAGGAGCTTTCTCGCGCATGCGCGGCGAGTGGCGATGACGTGATGCGCGTGAGTCGGCCAGCTCGCAGCGCAGCGATAAAAGATACGAGGCTTACCACTTGTTTTAAATTTAGAATAGGCATGATTACTGGCAGACCGATGTGGCGCAGTGGTAGTGCGACTGCCTTTGACGCAGAAGGTTCCGGGTTCGATTCTCGGTGGGTCACTCACAAAGTTGATATTTATCACTTTGTGAATTTGTTCCCAGTCTGGTTAGGACATTGCGGGCTGAACCACCCGATTGTCCGTAAGTAAGATGGTTCCGTGTTTCGGATGGCACGTTAAGCCGTAGGTCCCGGTTGCTGACTATGATCACTTAGACGGCGGCCGTTACACAGCCATGTCAGAAGCCTGCTACTTGTAGTAGGCGGTTGAACAATTCTGACACTAGGGTTCATCGGGTCGTTGGACGACTCGGTGTCCCACACGAAAAAGAAGAAGAAGAAGAAGACTGGCAGGTCAAATTAGCAAATTAGTATTTTTTTTAAATGACTGACTCTTTTGTATAAAATACAAAAAAGACGTCATAATATCTCACTATTTTGAATGGTGTCAAAACACTCAATTTAGTACCTATTGTTTTTTTTTGTTTATTACTGTAACTTTGAATATTTTGAAAAACTATAAATGAAGTATAAACCAACCCACAAGCTGACAACCTGTCACTATAGTGATACACGACTTATCTGAAACGACCCTTAAACGTGGCTATAACGGCCGTAATTTTACGGTCGTTAACGCTCTGCCTACCCTGCCAGGGATATAGGCGTGATTTATGTATTTCTATGTATGAATGGATTGCATTGCCTTTGCCCAGTAGTTGGACATTGAACAGGCTATTTAAAAAAAAGTTCACGCGTTTTCAACACTGGCCACAAGTAGATTGCTTCATTCACAGTGTTCATCGATGGTCGCGCTGGCCACCCTCGGTCCGCCATAGCTATTACGATCACGCGACGCACGGGGGAACAAAACGCGGCTTCCCTTCCCACACGGCTCGGAGGGCACGTAGGGCCCGCATCGCGGAATGAGGGTTGTCAGCTGATAGATAATCTGGACTTAAAGCTGGACATTTTCAACTTAAATCCGGATATACAAGGTGTAAGAGACGGTGTAGCGAAAACTTTGCAGGAGTGATCAGACCATAAAACTGAACTTTTTCTATGGCGGCTATGTTGGGAAACGAAAAAAATTTTTGAGTTCCCATACAAAGTCACTCAGGTGATCGGGAATTTAGTATGAAAGGTCGAAAAAATATCACTGATATGTATAGCAAAAGGGGCGAAACTACGACTACAATTTGTCTTGCAATCCCCTATACCGGGATCCCACAATCCAAGGGATCTGGCACCATTTTTGCCCTGCGGGAATAAATCCGGGATCCCGCGACATAACATTAATAGAAAGCCCAAAGTTTCTTCAATACCAGGTTTGCGAAATCTATGTATCCTGTATGTATGATGGCCGGTAGACCAAGGCGGTAACAGAGTGGCAGCCGAGAACAAAAAAGCTTCCAGTTGGCAGACCACTCGCTAGATGGACGACTTAGCCACCGTTGCTGGTAGACAGTGAATGCGGGAGGCACAGGACCGGCGCAGATGGCGAGAAAAAGAATATGCTTATACTCAGCAGTGGGTACATGTGGGCTGATATGATGATGATGATGATGTATCCATCCTGGAAATATTGGAAATCAGAGACATATTGATGGAATGTCTCTCTCTCTTCTCTTTTCGTGTCGGACATCTAGTCATCCAGCGACCTATTGAACCCTAGGTCAGAATTTTCGGGCCATACCACAAAAAAGTTATACGCAAGTCGTACGCATGTTTAAAAAATATCTTCATACAAAAAATAAACCCTAGACACGCGTTCAACTTGCGTTTAACTTTTTTGTGGTGAGGCCGTTTGTGTCTTATGCAGTTGGCAACCCTGGTCGTAGGGCTCGCGAGGCATACGGGCGGAACCAGCCCTTCATTGAACCCGGGAAGCATTCCGCGGCGCAAATAACTAACGTTCATTTAGCTGATATATTGTTTTGGTATGATATGAATTTAGTTAATTAAACTCTGTCACAAGCTAGGTTCATAGGTTGGTTCATAGATCAGTTTGCCGGCAAGACAGGAAGTACCACTAAAATATTTAGTACCGCGTGTCTCTTTTGTTACGACCTGTTAAAACGGGAAAAAAAAAAACATTTAAACTTTTTGTCTAACCTGTAAACTCCTTAAATTACTATTACTACAGCACACTACTGTTATAAACGAAGGACCTTAGTACTACCAAGGTTCGTTTTTGTTTCATACGAAAACCTGCTACTTTTTATGCTTGTATCACACGTTCTACTTTACTTATCGATTCCCACATACCCTAGTAAATTCACTCATACCCTTGAGCATAAAAACAACGAGTAATAGAAATTAAAGTATGTGTGGTTAGACCAGTCGTTGCTGCTTTTTTTGCACGGAACGGAATAACAACGTTTCAAAAATAGAGCTCCAAGAAGCGCAGTGATTCCGCGCACGATTCGATGCGCCGACGCACGTTGACGCGTCACGTGAAAGCTCCGATGGAAGCGAAGCGCAGAGCGATAGCAGTGCACATCGTCGCATCGCATTTCTTGGAACTGATTGCCGCACCGACCGTACGGATAGCAAAATCATTGTAAGAGCTACTACAAATGAACTTACGAACCAATGAAATAAGTTTAAAAGAAAAACCAGAATAGATTTGATCTTTTGATGAGGTAAGTTGATGTACTGTCGGTAGTGTATTCATGGTCATTGCAGTTTTTCAAGTTTTATTGACTCCCTATAATAACCTATGTACGTAATTGTCCATAAAACCTCAACCAACAGTCGCTGTGCAGGTGCATATGAGGTGCATATATGCAGACCTTTGTTTCTATGGGCCGCCACACATTAAATTATGGCCGTTCAAATAGACCATATTTGACAGCTGTCAAACCCATACTAAAGGACATGTGAACAAAGAAAAGTAGACCTTATGTCATAGCCTTAACATGATTTTTTAGCTGTCAAATATGGCTTATTCGAACGGCCATACCTACTTCACGAGCAGTTTACAGTACAAACCATGCTAGACGTTTGTCTTTCTAGCCGATATCACTTGAGACTGGATCGTTATAAAAATATAGAAGTTGCACCTGTGCATAAAATATTTTCATACAAAACGTAGATTTCAAAACGTTTCAAACGTTTTCAAATCATCCGAAAAATTAAGCGACGCTCACTAAAACGTCGGTTAGTCTGCGCAGGCCGTAACGAAGCAATAAACAATGCCATTCTAAGCAATGTTTATCGTTTCGATTATTTACGATACCGCTTTAATTGAATTAAAGGTGTACACTTTATGACTCCATCTTTAAGTACAGTAAATTTGCAATCAATGGCCGGTAGGTACGTAACATTTCACTTTGCTTCAATAGGCTCAGGTTCCTGCTACATGTTAAAGGCGGTTGATAAATTCTGACACTAGGGTTCACTGGGTAGTTGGACGACTCGGTGTCTAGTTTACTGGGTACAATGTAAGTACCTAATAGTGAACCGAACACTTTGCAAACTTGATCAGATCATGAAACTGAACAAGTTTTGCTATGAAGTCAATATTGGAAATGTAAGGTATGGGAAATTGGAAGACGATATTTTTTGTCTTTTACATTGGTAATCTGTAAATTTTAATAGATTACCAATGTAAACGACAAAAAATATCGTGTTCGAATATAACGGGAAAAGTTGTTCAGTTTCATGCTCTATTCACGTCTGCTAATGTATTTCCGTAGCCGGTTTTTACACCACGGATTATTTAATTTCACACGTAGATAGAAATATTAAAAATAATGAGGTAATAAATAATTATAAGACGTTAGACGTTCAAAAAGGAAGTAAAGTAAGTAATCAGCAAGGTTATTATTTATCTAAACAATGCCTTGCATTATTTTTAAACTTATAATATAATAAAATAATATAAATGTAATAGAGAAGGTAGACGCAATAGACTACGAAACAAACAATAGCAAGAACAGTGATAAAAATTGTGTTGCAAAATGCTCTAAAGATTGCAATGCAATAAAATATTATTATTGTCAGTAAATAATTAGATACTAACAGTAATTTGCAAGAAGATATTTTAGAAGATACAAAGACTATTATAAATGTAAAAATAGAAGCAGGAAAGGACACCAATTATTTACAAAATAAAGAGTTATGAGAATACGCTTAAATACAACCGCGAACTAAACAATTATGATATGACGTCCTGTCATAGTCATACATCAGTTAAAACATCGTTAACAGTTGCAAGTAGTTGCAACCGCCTCGGCCGTTGCAAGTGTTTAGTTACAATTATTCAAAAAAGGAACACGTTTGCCCAGTGACCCTTCCGTCAATCTTTTGTCCTCTCGTCACCAGGAAACGTAAAAAAACTGATTGTAAACGTTTTCTTTCCGACAAAGATCTGCCCCATAAGTCGGTATTACACTACCCTGCACACGTCAAACATTGCTGGTGATGTTATGCTTGTTATTATAATAAACTCAAGCTAAAGAGCAATGTACTATCGGGTCCTGTCAGAAGCGTAGTGTTATACCGTAATACGACCCCGGTTGTAAAGATTCTCTTTCGGACAATAATGCGCCCTATAGTGGTGGTGGGTAACAGATCCCAAAGTTCTTTTGTCTTGCACACCCGCGGTTTTTAAGGGCGTCCGTCTTATCGCGATCGTTACAAGTTCACGAAAAGAAATTGTTAGCAGGTAAAACTTGTAATTCAAGGAGTAGTTAGTAGCGTACTCTTCGGGAGGCTTACGTCCAGGGCCCTAAGTCTGCTAAATGAATATCGTTTCAGTTGTATGTCAATTAGATGTCAGCTGGATGATTTTAGTAGTTTCGTAGTTGCTGTGTGATGCCGGCTTAGAATAGCACCACCCCATTTCCTACCCGTGGGTGTCGTAAGAGGCCACTGAGGGACTTGAGGGCTTCAGGTGTATTACAACTTTTAGGCGACAGGCTGACAACCTGTCACTTTAGTGATACACAAATTATCTCAAACGGCCCCCTATATTTATCAGGCGTGGCGATAGTGATCGTATTTTTACGGTCGTTAACGCTCTGCCTACCCCGTAAGGGATAAAGGCGTGATATATGTATGTATGTATGTCGTAGTCTGCTAACATATTGAAGTATAGAAAATCACATTGACAGTGGAATAACAGTTGAGTTTCGATGGAGTTACAATGACAAAAAATAGCAGACTTAGGGCCAGTAGTGCACTATAAGCTGATGTGATGTTATTAGAAAATTTGTAGTATACAGTGAAGACTTGCTCTTCAATTAGATACATTATATAAACAGATTGTGGAAATCATAGAATTACTTATATACTGGCGTATAGAAGGACTGACAGCTCGATTCCGCGAGACCACTTTTGATTTTTTCGTGCACTGATATGAATAATTTAATATGTGGAAATACATTATATACTGTAATACAACATAACACATTGCAAATATTACCTAAGGGGTTCAACATCAAAGGCACAAATGGGTTATAACTGTGAAAAAAGAAAGAAATTTATAGTTTATTTTTAGTAGTATCTACCTACTTATTAAGCAGGAAAACCACCATTGTGTTATATCTGTGAAAAAAGAAAGGGATTTATGGTTTATTTTTAGTACTACCTACTTATTAAGCAGGAAAAGAAGAAGAAGAAGCAGGAAAACCTAGATATAGCACAGGACAACGTAACTGACCACAATGCTAAATCCATTTTATTTGTATGATAATTGAAAATAAATGGCAAATATATTTTTTTCACAGAAAGTTCCTTGTCTGTGTTCATTTCTCCATATGAAGTTTACAATAAATGAATGTGTAAACTATAGACAAAATTACCAGCCGACCGAAACTAACCAACAAGTAACTAAACAACCGCGATAATTTCAAATTTAGTGCGACCGCTGAATCAATTACCTATTTGGTTAGGTACCTATAGATGGTGTAAAAATATAAGCTGCAAACATTTTAAGAGGTGAATCAGCCAATGAAACTCAACAACTTTCCTCATGAAACATAGGTCGAAATATGAGTAAAAAATTTGGACCTCCAGTACATAAATTATTGCCTTGATCGGTTGGTCGCTTCTGTACGGGAGGTCTAAATTTTTTTTTATATTTCGACTTATGTTGCTTGGAAAAAGTTGCTCAGTTTCATGCGCTGATTCACCCTTTAAAATATTTGCACTTAATTTTTTGATAAAGATATCAGGTATGAAAAATTTAACGATATTTGATACACGTGTAGTAACGGCATTATGGTTCCAAGAAGAACGAGGTAGCAGGAAGGAAGTGCAGTGGAGTATAAGTTCAAGACCAACAACCAACTAAATTACACCCTACCGCACAGTGTAAATACTTGCATTTAAATCAGAGTAAATGGGGACAAAACATTTACAGGCAGAAAAAATATATAATAAGGTGTAAAAATATTAGCTGCAAATATTTTAAGGGGTGAATCAGCCCATGAAACTGAACAACTTTCCCCAAGAAACATAGGTTGAAATATGAGAAAACTTTTTGGACCACCCATACAAAATGACTTGGTCAGTCGGTAGTTTTGTATGGGAGCGGAGGTCAATTTTTTTTTTCATATTTCGACCTATGTTCCTTGGGGAAAGTTGTTCAGTTACATGGGCTGATTCACCCCTTAGAATATTTGCAGCAAATTTTTTTGACCCTGTAGATTCGGAGATTAGTAGATAGACAAGATAAGATAACCAAAATTTAGCTATTTATTTTATGCCATAGGGAAAATGTGGTCGTAACGCAATTATCATGAATATAAGTCATTATACCAGTTAGGAAAGAATTTAGACCCATGAAAAGGGCGCTCAGATTTTTTTTCCTGTATGGGTTTTTAATTTTGATGATTATGTGTCCCAGTATTTAATGCAACTACAATTCTTCAATAATCAATATACATTATTGCTGTACCGACAACAACATGGCTCTCAAGACCTAATTACCTGCAATAATCATAAAATTTAAGTCGCAGTCGACAGAATTCAAGACCAATAAAATGGGCACTAAGAATGTCTGCGTTTGACAAGGATTCCTATCAAGACGGATCCTAATTTGATGACCTTATTACCTATAATAATCATAAAACTTACGTCCCACACCATAGGCAGGCAACATAGGTACTTCGACAGAATTTCAGTCCAATAAAAAGAGCACATAGGTACGTATTTAAAAATCGCACTCGACTCCGAGATCGATCTCACGAGCGATTTTGTTTTGACAAATGTCAGTCAATACTAAGTCGCACTCAAGATCGATCTCAGAGTTGAGTGCGGTTTATAAATACCCGGCCTTAGAATGTCTTCCTTGGACAAAGGTGGTATGGATCCTTCTATCCTATTTTGATGATTTTGTGACGCCAGCAAGTATAGAACGCATCGGTGGACAATTCTGACGGCCACTGTACCTTTCCATCAAACGTCCTCATGATCGGCTGTGGTTTCTAGAGGTAGGTAAGTCTGTCATTCGCAGGAATCCGTCCTTATGTCGGTAGGAATACGATCGAAGTCGGCGTGGCGGCGGGTGAAGGTTGCGGGGTTGCGCGGTCGCGTTATCTGTGCGCCGGCGCAGCGGCCTCGCCTCGTCGCGCCCGCGGTTGTACGGACCTTCCCGTTTTCACCATTGTATAAGGTGTAAAAATATTAGCTAAAAATACTTAAGGAGTGAATCAGTCGATAAAACTGAACAACTTTCCCCAAGAACATTGGTTGAAATATGTGAATTTTTTTTGGACCTTCCATACAAATTGATTTAGTCAATTGGTAAGTATGGGAAGGTCCAAAATGTTTTTTTCATATGTCGACCTAAGTTCCTTGGGGAAAGTTGTTCAGTTTCATGGTTCCGGTTCACCCTTGAAAAATATTTGCAGCAATTTTTTTTACACACTGTATTTATTTTGATAAAGATAGAAGCAAGAACGTCAATCACTCATCCCGCCAATTGGCTCATTCTAAAAAAGAAAAACAATGCAATCACTGAAAGACTGAACATGTATCTTTTTATTTAATAAGTAGTATTGCTGTTTATCTGGCCTGGTTTGTGCGTGTTAGACACTGTGTTTAATAACAACTAGTTAAGAGGTTACACTGTTATAGTAATTGAAATCTATGATTTGATAAAAATTTAAAGTAGCTAAATTATAACCATATTTTTATTATATTACCTTCCGGTGTCACGCGTTGATGTCTTTTATATTGCTTAAAATAGACAGTTCCGATTCAGCGCGCGTCGCAACGCAAACAAATAAACTTAGGTGACCTTTCTGGTTTGGAGCCACTAGTGGAATAATCATACGACGAAATACGTATTTAGAAAATGAGGTCGTAATGGGAATAGCCCGATCGCCACCGCTGCACTCGCGTGTCACGATAACAATTACAGAGAAACCGCGTCCCTCTAGAGCACGCCAACCCCGACCGTAGTGCCTCGCGATAAGGACCAAGTTCTACAAGGAACGCGAAGCCGCTGTGTCGCCAAGCGGCCGACGCATACTAATACCGCGGAACATACGGAGTGTTCGAGTTGGGGCGACCAGAACACATTACTCGTATCTATCTATTGAAATTAGACGCAGAGATACCAAACTGCGCCGCGTTTATTCTAGAATCATAAAATTGTTGGGGAAAAGAGAACATTATGCCTTGCAATGACTATTTGTGAATAGGCCTGTTTCCTGTCAAGTCTTTTTAAAAAGATCTAAAACGGTATTTTGTTAAAGAACTAGAAGTATGACGTCACGTAAGTATTTGGATGGCGTCAAAACACTTACTTTTATATTATTTTTCTGTATATTAATTCAAACTTTGAATATTTCGAAAAATGATGAATGAAGTCCGTAGTATTTATGAACAATAGTTTTAAGCGTACAACTGTTATATTTTTTCAATGACCCAGGAAACTAGCAAATTGAAAATAAAATTAAATACATATTATTAAATTTTAGACTAAATTAGTGTAAATTTTCTACGTTAAATAAACATTTTAATTCTTGATTCTTAACATGTAATATAGTATTTTACTACTTATGAACAAGTATTTTTCCAATATTGGTTGTACTTCTATTTCATTCTGGTGAGGTAAGCGGTTATTTAACCTAAATTCCTGAGTTCGGATTCCGGCTAAAAGTGGGAGGTCCATGTCCAGCAGTGGACTTTTGTGGCTGTTGTAGTAGTAGCAGTAGTAGCCAGATATGAATTTACAGACCTAGTGTTAATTTTAATTTTACCAAATCAAGCACAATATAATGAAGTAAAGTGCCACCGTACGTGATCAGATCTTGGAGCATTGTGTAGGAATCATTTGGTTGCTGTTTTAGTGTAATTTTTTTTTTTTTACCTCAAAGTTACACCACAACACAGAAACACATTGATGTATTACAATTTTTAGGCGACAGGCTGACAAACTGTCACTATAGTGATACACATGTTTTCTAAAACAACCTTGGAAAACAATCCTCAACAATGTCAGTCGTGGCGATAGCGACCGTATTCATACGGCCGTTAACGCTCTGCCTACCCCGCAAGGGATAAAGGCGTGATATATGTATGTATGCATGTGACACCCTGTATAGAGAATAACACGGTTGATTATAGGTCGCTTGTCCCGCGGTGATTGCACACGTAAGACGCGGACTGCGAACATGTACGAACGAATGATCGACAATTGAGACTTTAAGTGGATACGCGGGAGAAAATGCACTTAGAAAGCTGATATACCTTCGCCTGTTTGGCTAATAAATCTACTACTTGACCAGTCTGTAAAAACTTCCACCTATTATTAACGCGACGTACCTACGTATACTGGATTGTAATTCCAACAGTTTGTCACTATAGTGTATCACACTTTCTGAATATGCCTTCAAATATTTGTCAGGACGTTTGTGGCCAAGGCGTCCATATTTTCACGGCCGACACAAGAGATAAAGGCATGATACGGTGTATGTATGTATGTAGATATGTATTACATAGCTGTAGGTATACTGTCGTATTCCAGCTAAGAAAATATATTTCATAGACAACTAATATCTAAAAATCTAAGTCATTGGCATGCCCATGTAGTTAGCATTCCCTGTGCAATACACATCTTGCGCTCCCAAATTCGCCTGCCAAGGATAAGGTGCGTTTAGGGCTTGCATAGGGCTGCCAAGCTTGGTGAGTATGGCAATACCCCCCAATTGGGGAAGGTCTATGTCCTGCAGTGGACTGCTGTGACTGTAGTAGTAGTAGAATACTGCGCCAATTTGCTATCTTCGTAGGCAGCCATCCGTTAACTAACCTGAAGAGTAGTTTCGTTCAAGTGAGTCATAAAAAGCGAGATGCGTTCTACAAGTTTATGAGCACTGCTGGCAAATGTCGCCTACGCCACTTCTGCTGGCTGCACTAGGTGAGTGAACTTTCAAATAAGTATAAAAGTTTGATGAACCCTGGTCTAAAACATAGCTGGATCAGAAAAACTTAGCCCGAAAGATCGCTAGACCAAAAGAAAGCACCATTGATCTGAAAGCTTGCTGAAGAAACCTGGTCTAAAAGAACGATAGGCCAAAGAGTTCAGGTAAAAATATTATAGAAACGACAGACCTTACTCGACTGATGATTCCATACTACGTTTTCCTATGCACGACCACTATTCACTCTTGTAAGCTATCACTTCGGAAATATTGGCTGGTGATGATAAATGAGCAGATGAGCAGGTTTTTCTTTGTCTAAAAGCTGAATCTTCACAGTGCTTAATATATAATTCGATGCCTATGACGTTTGACATTATAAAAGAGGAAAATTAATCGCATTTGGCCGAAACTGGCAGATGTCACAGGTATCAAGCTATACTTTGAGCACTGTAGGTATGCATTAAGTACTGAAAGCAAGCACTCGGCTCCGTGGCTACTCATACCCAGCTAACAGTGCGGCTACTTTACTCATACCCAACTAGCAGGAGCGGTCGTTTCGCTACTCGCCTCTCTACCTACCTACGGACGAACGAAGCTAAAATTTCTTGTCGCGGCGTCAGCGACGTGCGCATACCGGGTTCTTTTGAAGGCCAATTTCGGTGAAATATGGTATTTGATATTTCCTAGCTAATATTTCTTGTGTCTTGTAGGAGACACTGAGCATTAAGGCAATAGCCGAACAGTATTTTTTATTTAAGGCTTCTTTCTATCTCCTTTTCAGTTGCAGGCTGAACCACCCGATTGTCCAGAAAAAAGATGGTTCCGTGTTTCGGATGGCACGTCAAATCGTAGGTTCGGTTGTTGTCTATGATTACTTAGAGGGTGGGCGTTACACAACCATGTCAGAAGCCTGCTACTTGTAGAAGGCGATTGAAATATTCTGACACTAGGGTTGACTTAGGGTCCCACACGAAAAGAGAGATATTTCGTGTTACGTTATGTAAGTAGTTTGGACTGGTAGTCGTTAACTTCACACATCATAATAATCACTTCATACATTGTGGTAAAAGTGTGATCTCATTGTGTGTACTTCGTACGTAAAATAAATAAATAATAATTTCGATATTTGACCAAATAAATCAACTTAATACTTACTTATTAAGAATTTTATAGGCTAGTGTATATTTGGTCAAGCCGAAAAATTATTCAATTATAAAATGAACGCTACATAAATATCCCCGACTCGTTGGTCTGATCAGATCCGCACAACGTTAGGCACCACAGTTTACGAAGCCATTCATACCGCCGAAGATAGGACAAGATGGCGTCACATTGTCCACGAGAAAGTTATTCGAGGAGGTCACGACCCTCAGCATTGAGGATAAACGATTCAAGGAGGGACATAAATATCACACCTACAAACTTCGTCGTATAAACGAATCATTCATCGCTCTAATCACTAGGTACATAGAAACGGTTCAGACTGCATTTGACAAAGGACCCGGTATGGAAAAGTACTTGGGTCGGTGCAGCCGGTCGCGGGTCTCGCGCCATCGGGCTAATGAGTGCGCGCGAGGGGGGCAGGGGGGTTGGGGGGGGCACGTCGGCGGCGGCGGGTGGGGCAGGGGGGGTAATGGCGCGCGGCGTCGGATGTCGCCGGGGGGCGCCGATAACAAAATCACTAGAGAACGTAGGACGATGTGGGAAAGGGCCGCGGATGTGGCGACTGACTCACCGTTCACTCATTGTTTCACAAGTAACCAGTCACTACCGAGCCAACCGGTTTTTTTACAATGCTGATTTGGGGATTAAAATGGCTGCCTAAGGAGATAATAGAAAAAAATTGCGCGCGTTGATGTCTTCTCTATGCGTTCAATAAACTGGTCGTCGTAAACATGCCATTCCATTGTTTTATTCAGGTAGTATTTTATTTTGCAGTGGATAGTTTGAAATAAATATAATGATGATGATGATCTCTCCGACCGATTTCGGCCATGGCGACCACTTTGACTCCTAATCAGATCGGCGCTGATGCGCCCGGAGATGGCTATTGTAGCCAATTTTGGCAGTAAACTCCCGTGCACAGAGTGGACACGTGAGTTTGCCATTTACATAATTATAGTTAATGGCGACGGATGGACGGGCCTTCAGCTCATCGCGCTTAGCGTCGAGGTCTGCTTTACGCTGTTCCTCAAACTCGCGGACTTGCCTCTTAACCATCCCGCGCCATTCGGGACGCTGTGCTGCCAGACCCTCCCATTGAGTGGGCTCAATGTTGCATCTTTTCATGTGTCGTTTCTGAACATCTTTATATCTGAGGAGTTGCCCGCCATGCTTTCGCTTGCCCTCCTCTAGCTCAGAATAAAAGATGCGCTTCGCCACTCTCTCCTCCGACATCCGGGATACATGACCGAAATAAATATAAACTAATGCATCAAAAGGTTTTTGTGTTTTTCGTGAATTTAGTATTCGTTGTTTGAATTGAAGTAAAGAAAGCCGAAATTAGCCGGCATCAGCAAAGAAACCCTTAAGCCTAAAGTATTGCCGCTCGATTGGGCCATATCTGACTGCTGTCAAAATCATGTTAATGCTATGTTAAGACACACACACACACACACATATCACGCCTTTATCCCTTGCGGGATAGGCAGAGCAATATCGGCCGTTAAAATACGGTCGCTATTGCCACGTCTGACATTTTTGAGGTTTGTTTTCCAAGGTTGTTTCAGAAAACATGCGTATTACTATAGTGACAGGTTGCCTGTCGCCTAAAAATTGTAATACACCAATACTCTCGAGTCCCTAAGTCGCCTCTTACGACACCCACGGGAAGGATGTGGGGTGATGCTATTCTAAACCGGCATCACACGGCATGTTAAGACATAAGGTCTTCTTTGACGTATTCTTTAGTATGGCCTATTCGAGCGGCAGTACTTTAAACTTTGTTTTGCTGTTTATTCATTCTCTGTAATGTCAGTTTGGCATCGGTGTATTTGAATAATGGGCATTTTGCGAATTAGACACTATTAAGACCGCAAATTGGACATTTATGCGCAA
Organism: Keiferia lycopersicella; assembly: GCA_029255805.1. NCBI lineage: Eukaryota > Metazoa > Arthropoda > Insecta > Lepidoptera > Gelechiidae > Keiferia > Keiferia lycopersicella. The sequence continues at coordinate 4,011,147 of JARACZ010000024.1, forward strand.
ATAAACCGCCTATAGATTGTAATACACCAATGTTCTCGAGTCTCTTACGACACCCGCGGGAAGGATTCCACATCCTTGTGACGCTATGCCCGCATCACACGGCTTACATACAGTCTGACAACCTGTCACTATAGTGATACACATGTTTTCGGAAACAACCTTGGAAAACAATCCTCAAAAATGTCAGACGTGGCGATAGCGACCGTATTCCGGCCGTCGGCGCTCTGGCTACCCCGCAAAGGATAAAGGCGTAATACATGTATGTATGTACACTATTAAAACCGCAAATTGGACATTCATGCGCAAATAAATTGCCGTATCCGCAATTTGTAGTGGGTGTAACATCGCCAATGCCCGAAATACAGCGCTCGCGACGCGCCGTAAATCGTGGCGCGGCAGCGGCAGCGCGCCGGCTCCGCTAGCGAACGCGGCGCGGGCTTTATGTGCCCGTCTACACACCCGTCTTTAACCAACACACTATACATACATACATACATCACGCCTTGATCCCTTGCGGGGTAGGCAGAGCGCCAACAACCGTAATAATACGGTCGCTATGACTGACATTTTTGAAGATTGTTTTCTATGGTTGTTTCAGAAAACATGTGTATAACTATAGACACAGGTTGTCAGCCTGTCGCCTAAAAATTGTAATACAGCAACACTCCCGAGTCCCTTAGTCGCCTCTTACGACACCCGCGGGAAGGATGTGGTGTGATGCTATTCTAAGCCGGCATCACACGGCACAACACACTATAGCTACTACTATTATAGCCTATACCTACGTGAATACTCAGAGAACGGACGCATACATAGCTAGATTGGTATATCTATGTCTAACTAAACTATTAAACGAGTCCAGTTACAGAAACGATTTTATTAATTACCAGTGAGCGAAGTCGATTTTAATCCCGTAGCACTCCACCCGACAGAATATTTTTTCGGGATAACAACTATCCTAAATATATGTTAATCCAAGTTACCCTCTCACTGTGTGCCAAATTTCATACGGTTCAGTAGTTTTAACGTGAAGGAATAACAAACAAACAAACAGACACATAAACTTTCACATTTATAATATTAGCAGCATTATAGCCTAGACCTACGTGAATACTCAGAAAACGGAGGTATATATGCATAGCTAACTTGGTATACCTACCTATGTTTAAACTGCCAAACGCGTCCAGATACAGAGACGTTAATTATTTGATGGAAATACGGCTAGATATACGAGTAAGTACTAGCTATATACGTATAGGGACATACGTACATGTTTATACACACATATCACGCCCTAAATAATTCCTTTGCGGGGTAGGCAGAGCGATAACGGCCGTAAAAATACGGTCGCAATCGCCACATTATGACAAATATTAAGCGCTCATTCAAATGATGTTGTCAGCCTTGCGCCTAAAGTTGTAATATACATGATACTCTCAAGTCCCTTAGTTGACTCTTACGACACCCACGGGAAAGAAATGGGGTGATGCTATTCTAAGCCGGTATCACACGGTACATCACGGATCAGATTTATACTCTGAGATACAAGTGGGAAAGTTCGGCTATCAGCTACCATGACTGCGTTTATCTATCTGTTAGAGGCCAGTTTTACAGACCCAAAAGTTTATTAGGTATTTTGTTGCAAAGCGAAAAAGATAGCAACGTCTCCTATACACGTGTGATTACGCAAACATACTACTTGCTCGTATCGTGTTTACGAGGCTAATTCTATATACAGGGTTAGGAAAAGAAACTACCTTACAAGGGGTGAACCAGCCCATAAAACTGAACAACTTTCCCGAACGAACATAGGTTGAAATATGAAAAATTGTTTTGGACCTCCCATGCAAAATGTACCAGCCGACTAATTGAAGTTGACATGCTAATATCTGTTAGCGGTTAAAGTTGCGTAGCAGATAGGTATGTATCAACAAGGTACTAGGAGGGACCAACAACACTAAACCACCACCAACCACACTCAGCAATCACCAACGATACTATAACCATCGACACACTTCGCAAAAACCACACGAGGGAATACACAGCGCTGTGACCTTTACCTATTCTAAATACATCCTATGGCTACCTACCTATAACTGGGCAAACGCTCACGTTGCTACTGAAAGATCAGAAGAGCAGAAATAGATAAAATTTTAACAAAACATTGAATTAATAAAAAAACATGCTACCTACTTACCGAATTTGCAATTGTTCTACGCTTAACAAAGGTGTGCTACGAGATTATGGAGCCTCGCTACGAAAACTCGTAGCAGTACCGAAACCAATAAATATTTTTCTTTTCGATTTCATAAACTTCAGTGACAGCGAAAGAAGCCAAGAAAAGTTAGGTTTACGTTACGTAAAGCAATTAGGCGGTTAGACAGCCCTGAGACAGCGCACGAGACAAAGTTGGAAAACTCCCAAAACTTCCAGTTTCGGTAGAGATTGCTCAGGGAGAGGGAGAAAAGTTGTGTGAATTTTTCATCTGGAGAGTCGATGCGTGTGGAAATTAATTGCACTAATAAAGTGCGGGGGCTAGGTCGGTGTTGCCGCGCGGCGGCGGGGGGGTGTGGGGCGCGGGGGGCGGCGGCGGACGGACACAAAGGAGAGGAGCGGTCGGCCGCGGCTCGCGCGTCCGCGGCGGCCGCGGGGCGCCGGGCGAGCGCCGGCCTTATCACCGCCGCACACGGCTCGCGAGCGCGCCCCGCGACGCACGTCCGCTCGTCCGCTCGTCCGCTACCCGACCCTCCGCGACTCGCGTCAGTGACAAGTGCTAAGTGAACTCAAAACCCAGGAACTTGCCAACACGTGGTGCGCATTGCGCATATTTTTATTGGACGGAGCTCCCATTCATACGACATCATACCGCAATAACGGCTGAGCTGGCGAGATTTGTAAACACAGCACACGTGCCGCCGGCCCGCAAGTAAGTTTCAAAGTTTTGCTCACGTTGCTCGTATTGATTTCATTGTGATGTGTGTAGGTAATTGGTTTTGAACTGACCGCCGCCGCAGGCAGGCATAATAATGTGCTTGTTTGAAAAATTCTGAAAGTGCCCTATAACTTTATCCATGAATTAGTGGATGCGATGTTTTCATCTAACGAATGACGATGGTGATGACATTACAAGCCGTTGTTATTATGCCGAGTTATTCTGTGAAACCGAATCGAAGTCACGATAAGTGATCCCAAACTCATAGTTTACTCTGACCCAAGTAGAATTTCTACAGGCTTAAATATGCGTAATCGAAAAAATATAACTTACAGGAATTACCAAATACCACCGTGACAAAGAAAAAATAGACATAAATAATGAAAAAAAAAAGGTTCGGGTTTCTTCAAGCTTACTTCAAGTGTTCCTACCCTATGCCTGTCATCAAATTCTGTCTGACCGATCACTTCAGTTCAAAACCACTTGGAATTTAAAATACATATATTGAATATTGAAACTTCTTGAATATTGAAAATTCTTTCAAACAAAAAATCCGAATCGAAATATCTCTACGTTTTGAAAACGTCTTTCTAATTTCGACAATTAATCAAATGAATGATTGTGGATTTGTTATAGGTTCATTGGTCAACATGACTTTGGTTAATTACCTGCCTACATTTAATTACTTAACTAACTCAAATTAGCTTACTATGTGATAAAAGTAACTTGTATTTGAAAAATGCATGTATAAAAATACATATTATATTAGTAAAAATGCATATAGATAGTTACCTGGCCTACGAAATCGCTTCAAGAACATAGAAAAGTGAATAGGACCTAGGTTTTTCATCCTCAGTCCAAAATGAATAAAATATTTGAAGGAAGTTCATTAAAAGTTTGAAAGCTTGGTTGCATGCAAAAACGTTGTCTTCATACTCCAAAACCACCTGTAACTTTGTTAACTAATAAACCCTGAAAAAAACAAGACTCGCGAGAGAAAAATCCGCTTTGTACGCGTGAAAACTGGTGAAAACTGAACACAATCGGTATAGTAACGCCATCTAGCGGTGACCGAGTGCGCGCCGCCGAGCAAGGTCACCGTGCCAACGACCCGCCAACTTTTGCGCCCGCTGTTGTCGTAGGTCATAATTTTATGTCTTCTTTTTGTTTATCTTTTCCCAACTTTATAGGTTTCCGCGTAAACATTTTATCTCGAACTTGGACGCGATCGGTCGATTGCGACATTTGTGAGATTACAGGAATATTTCGCATACAGCGCATACCTATACCTACCTAGAACGTAAATAAGTAGGTACCTCAGTGCATCGTCCGCTGTTTCTGCTGATATGCACTGGATCAACGACCGAGGTTGTTTGTGCAACATGAAATTGCAATTAGGTTACACGTTTTTATGATGTATTATTCACCTTAATGGTCTGACCGATTTGTGTATGGAAACAAGGAAACCTTGATATTTTTCGAGGTCCATTTTTACGGAGTAGGAAACCTGTGATGACTATTCCAAAGATTATTCCTTAGCTGTAATTTCTGTAAACTGATGAAAAACAGCTCAATCAACGTAGCCTTTCTATTGTTGCAGCAAGCGTGAGCCGAAAATGGCTACAAAAGGCAAGCGACCCATGCGCGCCTTGACTCCAGGCGACAAGATAGAAGCGATCCAGCGCGTCAACGACGGCGAGTCCAAAGCGTCGGTAGCGCGCGACATCGGCGTGCCCGAGTCCACCCTGCGCGGCTGGTGCAAGAACGAGGACAAGCTGCGCTACATGACGTCACGTCTGTCCTCCCCGGAGACCGACAAGAGCAATGACGGTGAACCTGCGGACAAGCGCGCGCGCACTGAGTCACCGGCCGCGCCGAACTCGCCGCCCTCTGGACTCGACCTGTCCACGGCCGCCGTGCCGCTGCCCGCGCAGCCAGCGCCGATACCGCCCTCCGACGTGCCCGTGGAGCTGACCACGCGCCGCACGCAGCCCTCGCCACCGGCCGCGCCCCGTGAGCGTCGCGCAGACCCCGGCGCCAGCGTCTCCATGTCCGCTATCAGTCCGCTGTCCGGTCTCGCGCACCTGCCCGGCCTCTCTCACTCGCACCTAGGACTCAGCTTCAACGAAATCGCAACCAATCTGACTCTACTCGCGCAACTGAACCCTGGCCTATCGGCGCTATCCGCCCAGCCAGCCAGTCGTGCGCTGCGTTCGGTTCGCTCACCGAAACCGGCTCATAATGGAGTGCACAATCTCAGTGAGACCAAACATCGCAAGTCACATCATTCCTCTGATCCTTACCGCCATAGTTCAAAGACTAGTCATCTTAGTAGCCTCGGAACGCCTACGTCGGCGGCTAGCCAACCGGTTGACGATACCCTCTGGTACTGGCTGAAAACACAGCAGGCTATGCTGGACTTAACTGCTCAGACTACAGCTGCTCACCCGCTACAACTCAGCAAACCGAGCGAGCCAGCACCGCAACCGAAACCAGTAGCGCCAACCCCACCCGTCACCCCGCACCTCGACTACAACAGGAACTCTTGGCTGTGGCAATACTACAAACAATTCGGTGGAGCAATGGCACTGCCGGATGACAAACACAAATCAGCCTCTCAGGTGCCAAAGGATAAAAATTCGGAAAACATCTTATACTCGCATCTAACGAAGGGGAAGACAGAGGAAGAACGCGTGGCTGTGACAAGTCCAGCTGCTCCAGTTCGAACGCATACACCACCGAGCGAACAACCTCGGAAAAACGACGAACCACGTATAGCCGAGCCTGCCTCGAGCCCTGACGTCGGCACAGAGAACAAGGAGCCCGTAGTAGAAAAGCCTACAGAAACTATTCGAAGCCATACCAAGGCGCGCACCGTGCTTGACAACTTGCTGTTCAACAACGGCTCGGAAACAACCAACACCGAGATTAAGAGCGACAACGGATCATGGGAAACCGGCGCGTCCGAGGCGCTGGAGCACGGCGACAAGTTCCTGGCGTGGCTGGAGGCGAGTGGAGACCCTGCCGTGACGCGCACGCACGTGCACCAGCTGCGCTCGCTGCTGCACAACCTGCGCGCGCGCCGCACGCCCGCCGCGCACGTCGACGCGCGCAAATAGACGCGCACCGACGCCGCCGACGCCCGGCGCTCGCTACAGGGATACTTCAATTACGACTGTACATAATTTCGTCGCCAGTAAGCGTTCACTTGTGATATGTGTAGCCAAATTTGCGTAATTTCTTTGTTCTAAAAGAAAAGCTATGCATTATATTTCCTTAGAAATAAGACTAACCCCATTTAAGTTACGGGAACTGTTTTTGCGATGCTTCTATAAACTATTTCGATAGGTAGTGAGTTTCCAGAGCTACCTTCAATCTTTATAAATATAGTGAAGTGTAAAATCGGTGTTACTTAACTACATTCAATGTTTTTTCCGATGCACACAAACTGTTACGTGGTTAGGTTAAGTAGTACCGCTGTATGTTGCCATTTGACGATTACATTCCTAGTTGTACCCTTACTATAGTTTATAGTCGGATCCCTATGTTCTACCTCAAGTCAAACTAATGCTAAGTCATGTCCTTTCGGCCGGAAGTCGCGAGTTGGGGCTCGCGAAACACCGATACCAAATATTGAAAGGACAAGTCTTGTTCGATGTGCCAATCGTGCGAACAAGGTATATTGTTAAGATATAGATGACTCTATCGCGTTTGGGCGTTTCTTATCCCACAGAGTGCGTCGGAACGATTGATCCAACAATTCGTAGCTTGCTGAAAGTGGCAGGCCACCCACGGGCGCGCGTAAACTAGCGTGCGGGTCACCGGCCAGCCGGCCACACACGTTCCGAAGCGCTCGGTCACATGGGAATCGCCCTTTAGAGCTTAGGCACTCGTTGTGTTTTCTATTGCTCAGTATTTTATATGGCGGGCACGCTCGTGCCCACTCTCGGAATTGTATTATACGTTAAAGTTAACAGTTAAGGACACTGTGATCAAAATTATAAATTATTGAGAGATTATTAATATTGTAAGTACATTCCTAAAAAATAGAGTGTATTATCTATCTGTTATAAATAAGAGATTGTCCAATGGCGTAGGATGTGTCGCTGAAGATGCAGCTAAATGTTTAAATTAGTCAAGTTCAGATTAACTATGTGTCCCTTTCCTGACGTATAGAAAGATTGCATTTTGATGTTGATTGTGTCGACTTGAGAGGATATTTTGTACAAAATTTAAAATTTGATTATAAAGATAAGTCTCTTAAAGTTTGTGATCTCGAAAATGTTGAACGATTAAATTTGATTGAACCTTTAATCATGACGTGTTTTATTTCGTGCTGATATTTTGTATTTTCTCTACCTATTTGTATAATATAATTAAGCATAAGTAGATGCTGTAAGATAGACTAGACGGACTCATAAAAATTTATAGTAGATAAATTTACATAAACAAGGTTTAAATGAAAAAGTTAAATAGCGACAAATTTCTTGAATTTACGAACCAGTAGCGCCATCTAGCGGAAAATTCGAACTTATGTTTCATTTAAGTTCTACTAGGGACTCGTCGAACGTCTGTTCTAACAATCTGAGAATCTAGAACCTAGGAAGAACTTAGAACCTAGGTACTTACGTGCAACATCGGCTGTTCGAGCGGTTCGTATACGAAGTAGTCAGCAACCAGCGAAGCCAGCCCTTCCCAGGTGTGCGTGCCCTCGAAGCTTATCTTAGTGGCCCGGATTGAGGTGCACACCATTTTCTTTAATGAAAAACAACACAAGTTAATATTCATATTCTCAGTAAATATGGTTCTAATATTTTATATTGTAAAACACTAGTAAATTTTACGCTAGACTGCGCCATCTATCGAAATCATGAGTTATTAAAATAATGAAACGAACATACCTGCAAACCGCACTCGTTAGGGCACTGAAGGAGCAAAGGCTTTCGATAAAAAGGCTTGTTATGATAACGGAAATGGTACTGGCGCCTGAAACTTTCGGCATATGCCAATAGTAACCTCTCCTTATTGTTGTTTGTATAGTAGGTCTCCGGGAAGCATGTGCGCGTTTCAAACACCGGTTCAGTTATTTCCGGCCAGCACAAATTTATAACTCCCACTTCGTAAATGGCGTTATTCAATGATTCTATTGTCAAAGGTTCCAGAATGTCCTTTATACTGAATAACTTAGGAGGGTCTTCAATAAATTTACCCACTTCTACAGGCCTGTCCACATCATTATCAGCAACTTCATTAACTTCTAAGACAGTATCAAGGCCACCGATATCTGGAAGGGATAGTCCTCCTGTTGCTGTTGAATCCGTTCTGTCCTTTTTTTCCAGCTGGATTGAACTAGGTTTTAGATAGTCATCATCAATACTTGTTTTCTTTATTACAGAGCGAGATATTCCAAGCGAGAGTTTCTTTTCCGAATCGCTTTTCAATGCACTTGGTCTTTTATCCATAACACTACTTGAAAGTCGTACCTTTGAAACTGAAGGTGCTTCTGCTCCTTTCTCTATTTCTGGGGTGTCGTTCTCTGCCATTTTTTTATGTTACGGCTTCTGTTTACTTCAAATAATTATATAATTTATTTATTTAACCGAAAACTTGAGAAATGTAGGTAGGTAATGAAATAAATACTGAACTGCAGCAGTATAAAATAACGACGAAGGGAATTATTTGAACATGTAAAATTAGGATAAAAACTATGACAGACTGTTACTTTGTCATTTTACTGTGTCAGCTGGTGCTATTAACATAAACAACCCGTAAACATGACCAAGAACTTACCGATAACAAATTTTGTTGCCGAGCAACAAGAAAACAAGAGCAATAGCAATAGTCTCTACAATGAAACGAACATATACTTGCGGCGGTATAAGCTTTGGCCTACCAAAAAAGTCAAAATTATAAAAAAAAGTAATTGTCAAATATTTTTGTATTGCCAGATGCAAATCAATTTCCATCAATTTGAGGAAAATTATGTTCCAAGGGGCCATTTATTAAAAATATTATTATTTAGATCAGAAATACGAAAGACTGCGGCCATTAGAGGTTACTTCATCCTGAATAATAACATTTTCAAAATTTTAAACTTTTCAAATTTATCATCTAACATTTATCACGCCTTTATCCTTTGCAGGGTAGGCAGAGAGTTAACGCTCGTTATTACTACTTAATATTCCAAAACATTTTGCAATCTTCGACTGCAAAAGTTAAAGTTAACATACGGGTGTAAGCCGTAAGGGACAGGTCTCCAAACACTGATAGGGTGCATGCGGACCATGAAACTGAAAAAGTTTCCTGTAGGAGCATATGTCAGGAATATAGACTTTCACGGACTTTATTTAATATTATAACACATGTTGATATCTTGAGTTTATTGTAATAAAGCCTAAATAATAACATACAAGTATTAATTTCACGTGATCCCTTCACTTAGCAAAATACACATAGAGAGGGATAAATATATAAGTCTATTCTAAGACATCGTCTAATATCTATATCAACAAAAAAAAAACCCTTTCACTTTCCGTTAAATAGTTTTGTAGATATCTATACTAATAAAAAAATATTACGTGCTGCTGTCGCCTTGCGCCTCGGGTGCAAGGTTTGTGAACCACATCCTTGCATCTGCGGGCAACTTGTGGGCGAAAGTGGCAATCACGCTTTGAGTTGCTGTCGTTGCTCAGGGCGGTTCCCGCGGCACCATACTCTCAACGACCTGATCCGCCGAGCTCTCATCGCTGCTAACATCCAGTTTATGATTATGATTATGATTATGCTCGAGCCTCCCGGATTAAGTCGCTCGGATGGCAAGAGACCTGACGGTTTGACGTTAGTTCCTTGGCAGAAGGGTAGAAGCTTGATCTGGGATGCTACATGCGTCAACACGACTGCGGCGTGTCATTTGAGCCGCACCACTCGCACAGCAGGAGCAGCAGCCGAATCCGCTGTGCTAAAGAAGCATGAAAAATACTCAGAGCTCAATGCTTATATTTTTGTACCCGTAGCCTTTGAGACGTTAGGCCCCTGGGGTGCGGAGGCAAGTGTGATATGCTAAGAAGCATACTAGCACGCCAATGATTAGATGATTAGATAGGCCTCTCTCTCCCAAATAAAGCACGTATTAGTAAGTATCTCTGAATAGTATATAAGGTGATGTATGTGAGTAAAAAAGGTATTCAGTGTAATCAACGTACTCCTGTGTATCACTTCAGCAACCCCAGCGTAGTTATCGCATGGCGACCGTGGTCATCTACCCGAACCTGCGTGGAAGGCTGTGAGTTTTTTTGTTTTGTTTTTCCTAAGGGCATATGTAATGTTGAAGAACTGTTTTGAGCCCGGAAATTCAATGTATATGGCATATTGAGAGTCTATGCCTGCTGCAGATGTGTGTTCCGCGAAGAGGAAGCACAGTCATCAACTGATTTTACCCATATGCTATTGTGTTTGGTGGCATTTGATTTTATAATGGGGACGCAGCAGTCGAAAGATAATGTTATTGTCAGTCAGACACCAAACGTGGCGGCTACAGCAGCAACAGTTGGGATGGAGCTATCGGAGATATTGTTGCTGACGATAGTAGTGGCGATAGCTGTTTTTGTGTTGCTCAAAGCGTTGAGGTTTTTTAATGAGCACCTACTGGAGGAGTTAGACCGGCGAGCGGCACGGCGCGCTATTCGTTCTCAGTCAGAGAGTGTATAAGTTGAGTGGTTCCACGTCTATCCGATCAGATTGTGAATATATGTGTGCATGTAACTAATAATGAATTCGCGAGTGTTTTGCGGCAGTTCAGTGTAGTTTTAAGGTGTTACTTATAGTGTTTATTTACGAATGGCTAGTTTGCAAAGACTTCTAGAAGAGTTAAAGGAAGTTCGCGATAGCGTAGTGAAATTAGCAAAAGATAAACGGCTAACTGCGCAAGGGCAAACTAAGTTATTAAAAGCGAGATTGATTAAGGAAGATTTTGATAATTTGATTAAAACTTTAAATAAAGTAGAGGTGGTAGCTGAGGATTTAAGATTAATTGTTCAAATTTCGGAGCAATTTAATTCGCTGTTCCGGGAAATAGAGTCTTTAGTCAGCACAATGGCGTCTTTTGATTTAAAAACAGCGCTTACGCTGCTTCCGGTAGTTGATAATAATAGTGAAACCCAGTTGGGACAACTTATAGACGGACTAGAATTTTATAAAAGTACCTTGAAGCCAGAGGAACACAAAATGTTAGCTGATTTCGTGCTTAGGACTCGGCTATCGAGTAGGGCTAAAGTTAGACTAAGCAAAACATATATGAATGTTGATAGTCTGATTGGAGATATCAAAAAGTTTTTATTGCCAAAAAAATCGTATACTGCAATTTTATCGCAATTACAGCGGTGTAGGCAGGGCAGCAGGAGTATAGCGTCGTTTGGCGATGAGATCGAGAAGCTGATGACTGACCTTACGTTGGCCCAGGCTGATGGGGATGAAGGAGTCCAGAAGATCCTGAGTCCACTAAACGAGAAAACAGCTGTAAAGCGTTTTGCCGATGGGTTAAATAGCCAGCGGATTGGGACGATTGTCTCAGCGAGAGGCTTGAGTTCTCTTAGGGAGGCAATTTTGGTCGCATTGGAGGAGGACGTGGTCCCAAATACATCAGAGGGTTGTATGAGTTTTGTGGCTGGACCGAGGCGCTGGTCTCAAAATAGTTACCAACGTGGTAATAATCATATTTGGAATAATGGTAGAGGTGGAGGTGTGAAGCTATCTAATGCGCGCTATGTAGCGAGTCAGCAAGGTCGGGGCCGCGTGAATCATACGAACAGAGGTCGTAGTCACGGTAGTCAGCAAAATAATCATAGCCGATCTTATCGGCCATTCGCGCGAAATAGAGTAGTGAACTGTGTAGAGTCGCAAGACACGTGCCCGAATGAAGATGAGTCTCAGAGCACGTTTTTTCGAGACCACGAACAGTGACATAGAAATATTTAGTTATGGAAAGGGGAATCACGTAGTCTTCGATAGTTATAATAAGCGGTTATCTTTGTTAGTGGACACGGGTGCCAATATTTCGATTTTAAAGTTAGGATGGTTACAAGGGCTGTTAGATAAGTTTAAAGTAGTGCCAGATAGGCTTAGAATAAAAGGGGTATGTGGAGATCTAGTTTCTGTAGGTTATATTTATATTGATTTATGTTTGGATGGATATAGTTTTTCGCATAAGTTTTATGTTTTTGACGATTTGCAGTGTAAGAAAGATGGCATTTTGGGTGAAGAGTTTCTGTTGAAGTACAAAAGTTCTGTGGATTATGAGAAAAGGGTAGTTAGTTTTCAACATAATTCAGGTGTAAAATTATGTACGGAATTGTTTTTAGGTCAAGAGCAGACAGTGACTGTTCCGAGTAGGTGTGAAATTATTAAGTACGTGCCAACAGCGTTAAAGGGTGTTTATGTTATTCAGTCAGAGGAGGTGTCGCCAGGGGTGTTCGTAGCAGCTTCAGTTGTAGAATGTGACGGCGGTAGGGTTCCGGTGAGATTTTTAAATACGCGGGAGGAGGATGTGTCGTTAGGAAATTTTAGTCCAAAAGTGAAGAATTATACGGACTATGATGTTTGTTATTTTGAGTCGGGGAATAGTTTGTCTGTGGATAGAGTTAAAAAATTATTTGAGTCGCTTAAGTTGGGAACTTATTTGAAGGAGGAAGAGCGAGAGTCCATTGAGAAAATATGTGCTAAGTATGCGGATGTGTTTCACATGCCGGGAGATAAATTGTCTGTGACGAATTTATTCGAATATGATATAAAGTTGCAAAATGATGCCACTCCTGTTTATGTCAAGCCGTATAGAATACCACGAGCACAAAAGGAGGAGTTATCGAAGCAGGTTGGCAAGCTGTTGGATGATGGCATAATTGAGGAATGTTCTAGTGAGTGGTCTTCTCCTTTGTTGCTTTTACCGAAGAAGTTGGATAGTAGTAATGAAAGGAAGTGGAGGATTGTGATTGATTATAGGCTTTTGAATAAGAAAATAGTTGACGAAAAATTTCCATTGCCAAATATACAGGAGATAATTGATTCTTTATCTGGGTGTTTGTATTATTCACATTTGGATTTAAGTTCAGGTTATTATCAGTTAGCGTTGTCTCCAGATTGTAGGAAGTACACAGCTTTTACAGCAGATAAACAGTACCAGCTGAAGAGACTACCAATGGGGTTGAAGACAAGTCCGAGTGTGTTTTCTAAGCTCATGTCCATGGCTTTGTCAGGGTTAAATTACGAAGTTTGTTTTTTGTATCTTGATGACGTAATAGTTTTTGGGAAAAGTTTACATCAGCATAATGTTAATCTGGTAAAGGTGTTAGATAGGTTCAGGAAAGTCAATTTGAAGTTAAATCCATGTAAATGTGAGTTTTTGAAGAAAGAGATTAATTATTTGGGACACGTGATAACACCGAGCGGAGTATTGCCTGACAGTAGCAAGATTGAGGTGTTGCGTAATTATCCTGTTCCTAAAAACGTAGACGAAGTTCGGCGTTTTGTAGCTTTTGCTAATTTTTATAGGAAGTTTGTAAAGGATTTTGCGCGAGTAGTTTTTCCGTTGCATCGATTATGTAAGAAAAATGTCGAGTTCCAGTGGTCAGAGGAATGTGTAAAAGCGTTTGAAACCCTAAAGTTGGCGCTTTGTTCGCCACCAGTTCTGGAGTATCCAGATTTTTCGGAAGAGAATGTGTTCAGGTTGCAGACAGATGCGAGTGGTGTAAGCTTAGGCGCTGTTTTGTCAAATAGTAATAATAAGCCTGTAGCTTATGCTAGTAGACAGCTAAATAAATCAGAAATGAACTATCCAACAATACATAAGGAGTTATTAGCTGTAGTGTGGGCTGTTAAACATTTTCGTCCTTACTTGTTTGGTAGGAAGTTTAGAGTTTTGACAGACCATAGACCATTAGTGCACTTATTTAGTATGACGGACCCTAATAGTCGGTTGACAAAGTTTAGGCTTGCTTTAGAGGAGTTTGATTTTGAGATAGAGTATGTGAAGGGGTCGGAAAATGTAACGGCAGATGCTTTGTCACGTATTATTATGACGTCGGAGGAGTTGAAAGGTTTAAATACAAACTTTGTAGGAGTTTTAACGCGTTCTATGAAACGGCGTTTGGAAGACACCGGATATGACAGAGGAGTTTGTGAGGGGAATGATAGTTCGCTCTTAGGTTCCGGCCGGCCTAAAGTAGTGGATATTATCAAAAAAACTTCAAATGACGTGGAATTGGTAGTTTGTTCGAACAAATATTTAAAGACTATTCAAGGTATAGAAGGTAATCAACCCTTAAGGGATATTATTTTTAGTAACTCTACATTTTACATAAGTCAGGACTCTTTACTAACGGAGGTGCGCCGAGACGCAACGATGGGAGAGCTGATAAAATTATGTAAAAGTAATGGTATAGTAGAGTTAGTATTGGTTAAAAATGAGCTCAATAAGAATTGTATTAAAATATTGACACAAGAAGCTTCTAAAAATAATTTGTTTCCTCGTTTATGCATTGTAAGTGATGTAGAGATGATAAGCGACAAGGAAATGATAAGAGTGATTTTGAACGATTATCACTTATTGCCGTCTAGTGGGCATGTTGGGATCACTAAAATGGTAAAGAATATAAGGAAGAAATACTACTGGAATAATATGTACAAAGACGTTGCGAATTATGTAAAACATTGTGCTGAATGTCAAAAACAGAAATTCATAAATAGGAATATTAAGGAGGAAATGTGTATAACTTCCACAGCTACCTCTTCTTTTGAGAAAATATTTTTAGATACTGTTGGACCGTTGGAGGTTGATCATAGTGGGAATAAATATATACTTACCTTACAGTGCGAACTGACGAAGTTTGTCGAAGCATATCCTATTCCAGACAAATCAGCGGATACGGTGGCCAGGACTATGGTTGAAAATTTCATCATGAGATATGGTGTTCCGAATATAATTGCAACTGATTGTGGAACGGAATTTATGAATTCCATATTAGAAAATGTTTGTAAATTGCTATCTATTGAGAAAATTAATTCGACACCATATCACCATGAGAGTATAGGATCCTTAGAAAATTGGCATAAACATTTGGGTTGTTATTTAAGAATTCAAGCCAAGCAATCATCAAATTGGAGTTCTTGGATACCGTATTGGTGTTTCGCTTATAATACGTCAGTTCCAAGGTCAGTTCACACGAGTACGAAGTATTCCCCCTATGAGTTAGTTTTTGGGAAAAATTGTAATATACCAAATAATTTGTTACGTAGAGTAGAACCATTATATATACATGATAATTATCCATTGGAATTAAAATATAGGTTACAGAAGGCACAATTGGATGCGAGAAATAACTTATTGAAATCAAAAGAAATTAGAAAAGTTAGTTTCGATAACAAGTTAAATAAAATTAGTTATAAGGAAGGAGATTTAATTTTAATAAAAAATGAAAATTACAATAAGTTAAATGATTTGTATTTAGGTCCATATGTTGTAATAAGAGATTTAGGCGAAAATGTGAAGGTAATTAAGAATAATAAAGATTAATTAGTGCATAAGAATAGAACTAAGAAATTTAATGAGTGAAAATATTTTATCTTTTAGTGTATTAATATTTTAAATTTATCATTTTTTTTTTCCTATTTTAAGGAGGCTCGTTTCAGGGGAGGGACGCCTATCCTTTTCAGGGGAGGTGTGATATGCTAAGAAGCATACTAGCACGCCAATGATTAGATGATTAGATAGGCCTCTCTCTCCCAAATAAAGCACGTATTAGTAAGTATCTCTGAATAGTATATAAGGTGATGTATGTGAGTAATAAAGGTATTCAGTGTAATCAACGTACTCCTGTGTATCACTTCAGCAACCCCAGCGTAGTTATCGCACAAGAAAGTTTATTAAAGAGATCGGCTGCCGAATTAGGGAAAGAGGTGGTGACCCCCGCTCCGGTTCTTTCCTTGCGCAGAGTTTGTCCGTGGCTGTTCAGCGAGGTAACGCCGCTAGCATCCTGGGATCTTTTGCGCCGGGAGTGGTCCGGGGTGGAGTTTTTGATTTAATTTAATGTTATTGTTACTGTAATTGTAATTTTTATTTTTTGTATTTTATTTTGAAATGACAGTTTGTATTTTATATGGATAAATTGACTTTATAAAAAAAAAACAAATGTCCTCATTAATTTATTCACTGATTGACTCACTGACTCATCAACGCAGGACCTAAAATGCTACAGCTAGAAACATAACATTTAGGCAGTAGGTTCATTTTACTACAGATACATACACCAAAAACTGATTTTAAGAATGTCTACCCCTAAGAGAGTAAAAAAGAGGATTGAAAGTTTGTGGGCTTGCTTTTTGATTGCGGGTGAAAGATTTGTATGAAACTCCATGTTCTTTTATGTAACCTGTTTCAAAAGTTGTAGTAAACGAGTACGACTATAAAGTTAAAATCATTAAACACGTACAGAGGTTTTTGATATTAAAAGGGGTAAAAGCACTGACTTTAATAATCTCTCAGGTAAAAGGGAGGTTAAACGTTTTTATGAAAATTCGTGGTATCGTGGTCTTTGAAACAATCTTTTGAAATTTTTGGATAAGATGAAAAAACTTAAATAATTAAACACGTGTTTCAGGGTACATATTTTTTATTTTTAACTCCAATAGGGATAAAACAGGGGTTAAACATTTGTATGAAAGTTCGTAGTCTTTGAAGCGATCTGTTGTAGATTTTGGAATTAGATAAAAGAACTGAAATAATTAAATACATTTTTCAGTGTTGCGGTTATTGTAACCTTAAAATATCAAACATAGTTATTCATTGTTATTCATTTTACTGTAAGTATTCGCATCTAAATTATTTTAGTTGCTGTTTTTTTATGCATTAGACTCGCTTTACGGACTAGACAATATTTTGGTGTACATAGAATACGTTGAGCTAAGTAAAAGGAAATCAATCTTTCCTAGTTGATTAGAAATAAAACTCAAGTATAAAAAGTTTCGCTTCCCTAGAAACTATTATAGTTTCTATAATAGCAAATGTGTGATGTGTGTGACAATAACGAAAGTGCAAAATTTACTATCCATCTGGCAGCCCTAATTTGACAGCTACCATACCAAACCAAATGATCGAAGTTGGTTGGACCTTGATAGCAGGGAAATGCGGAATTTAGCCATACTGCTAATTTCACAATTTTTATTATTAAAATCATTATCTCGATATAAATTGTGATAAGTGAAATCCGCAAGCAAATCCTACCAGCTGCCTTGTTGTTTCACAGCTGGAAAATAACCTTAAAAATCGATTTATTGAGAAACATACCAGTCTTATATACTATTACTTTTCCGTATGTGAGACTAATGTGTTTTCTTATCGAATAGTACCAGTAGCAAAGGTCGTGGCGCGTTTGAAGCAAGGTTACCGCGGAGTCGCGTAATCAAACAAATCATAATGGGGAACAAATCATCTTTGTTATTGCGAGAGGAAGAAATTGCGCAGATTCAGGAGGAGACTGGTTGTAAGTACAAATGACTTAGAATTACATTATATTTATAAGTTATGTGACTTACAAACCTTGAAACAAGTTCCCATTTGTGTTACAACATACAGCAAAAATGTTTTGTTCTCAGTCACACCAAACCAAATAGAGCGCCTGTACTCCCGCTTCACCTCTTTAGACAAGAACGACTGTGGCACATTGTCCCGAGAAGATTTCCTACGGATCCCGGAGTTAGCCATCAACCCGCTGAGTGAGAGAATTGTGCATTCTTTCTTCACGGAAAGCCATGACGATAGAGTCAACTTCCTGCAGTTCATGAGAGTCCTAGCTCATTTCCGACCAATAAGAAAGAACAGGGAAAATAAACTGAACAGTCGGGAAGAAAAACTGAGATGTAAGTAGATGTGTCAGGTACCTACATGTGTCCACCTAATTGCATTGTATACTATTGCACTGTTAGCTTCTAAAAAAATATGTGCTAGATACTTCTGGATGAAGAATTTATTTTCATTGAGCTTTTTATACAACTTCATCTTCTTTAACAGCCACAACAGTCCACTGCTGGACTTAGGCCTCCCCCTATAGGGGTTGTTGCCATACTCATCACACTTGGCAGGCAGATTGGCAAGCGTAGTGTAAGATGTTTAATTCACAGGTAATGCGGCTGCCCATTCCCTTGATTACTATTTATTGGATTATTGTCCCTAAGTTGGCTTTTACGACACCCACAGTTGGACTGGTGTGGTGCTATTTGAAGCCAGCACCACACAGCATAACAATTGTCTGTTTCTGTCTGTCTGATTATATACAAACAACATTGCAGGGCAATTGAGGTCTTGGCTATCTAGTTCAAAGTGCCAAGTCATCTTTGTGTTTCTACATACATAACAAGTTGGTATGTTCTGTGCCTTGTTTGATTTTATGCCTATAATTGTTACATTGCAGTTGCCTTCTCCATGTATGACTTGGACAATGATGGCAAGATATCGAGAGATGAACTGCTTGCCATTCTCCACATGATGGTTGGAGCTAACATTAGGTTTGTATCAACGGTCATGCATTTACTGCTTTTGAGTCTCGACTCTGAATTAGCCTGTAAAAAACCAATGAAAATGTTTGCTCCAGCTTATCCTATACTTATATTTTTTACATCTTCTGCCACCTATAACAGCTATCAATATGCCTTAAACCATATCCTAAGTCTGACAAATACTTTTCTGAAAAACACATCAAAATCGGTGCATCCAAATGCAATATAATCGCAGACAAACATACATACATACAGATCAAACTGAAAACCTTTTTTTTAAGTCTGTTAAAAATACCTACAAGTTATGGTAGTTGGTAGAAGCCAATATTTGTTTAGTTGCAATGCAACAATAAATATAAATCATGAAACGGATATAGTTTACACAGATAAGATTAATTCAATCCATTGTAACAATAATATTTATGAACCTTATCTAAAATCTACTGTTTGGTCCAGTATTGCTTAGTATAAAAATCTTAATTTGTGACTCTAGTACTAGTACTATTATTTAATGTGCTGATACTGATGCAGTTATTTTATTATCAATAGAATATAAACTGAACTTACATATGACCATGTGCCTACCTACCTACCTATAAGGCCTCGGTCTTCAATTTCGCGGGTAGCAGCGCGGCAGAATCTTTTGCATGCATTTAAATAGACCGGTTTTCGGACACAGTGGCGATGGAGCGGGCAACGAGCGGCGCACTCCCTAGAAAAAAAGGGGAGCGCACCACCGCCGCTGCCGCCCGGCTGCCTGTAAAATTCGAGACCAGGGTCAGATCTAATAGACTTCTCTGATCGTGATCGCATCAACCTATAGCACTCCACACCTGGACTGTTTTATTAGTTTACTGATATTGTCATGGAGCAATAATTGTTTTGTTTTTATATCACCATAAAAATAATCTTATCACCTTTACAGTGAAGAGCAGCTAACGAGCATTGCAGAGAGAACGATCCTCGAAGCGGACACCAACAATGACCAGATGATTGCGTTTGATGAGTTCTGCCACGCACTGGAGAGGACAGATGTCGAGCAGAAGATGTCCATCCGGTTCCTCAACTGACCGCCACACTCATGAACCGAATACATCAAGTACATCTTGACCGTTCTGCTTGTGGTCATCATTTATGGGCTTCTAACTAAAAAATAAGTTTGCGCTCTACGGACTTTTTCATGAAACTGTTGTTTTGAACAGAGAATGTTGCGTATGGATGCTGTTTGTGTGAAAATTTAAGGCTGAGATGTGTAAAGTCAATTAGAGTAAGGAAAAGTACACTACCTTGGTTTGTGTTTCAATCCCGTGTTTGTAGGTCTTTACACTGAATGGTTTTTGATTCTGTTATTAGAAAATTTGTATAAATAACACAATTAATCTATATGTATAGTAGAGGTTTTGATAGGTTTTATTTATTATGAGGATGAGTTAGATTTCATGTGAAATTAGGATTGTAGCCTAAATATTTCAATGTCTAATTAATTATCTAAAGCAAAATGTTATGTAAATTAGCGCATTTTACTTTGTGTGATATTCATTTATATGGTTTTGTGTAGCTCTATTGTACAAAAAATATTTTTCCCCGTGAACTTTTCAAGTAAGAGCTCTCTAATCTATAGTGTAAAAATAGATATTAACAGAATTGAGGTGAGAGATCTTATCCTTAACTTTGTTTTTATACAATATTCTCCAAAAACTACAGTGACTAGCGTAGCCATTCCATTTGCTACGTTGTTACCATGGATTGTTACCCACTGAGTGATTGGTGCATTTAAATCAGTAATTCATGCTTTTGATATAATGTTTTATTTAGATAGAGCTCTCTTAGCCAATCGAGAGTTAGGTGTTTACTACCAAAAAGTAGAGTTGTAACAAAATTAAAAATATTAAAGTAATGGACATGTATTGTACTTATATCTATTGTTTGAATTGATGTATAATGTAGATTAATAAATCAATTATTTTTTTATAGTATTGCTTTAATTTTATTTATTAATATACAACCGATTATAAATATTTAAAAAATAAGGACATTTCGGAAATTAACTAATCAGAGAAAGTAAAATAACTTTGAAAATAAAGATTTGATAAATTCATAAACATTTTAATACCGTATCTTTAATTTACAAGTAGAAAATATAATTATTTAACTTAAATCGCAAATAACTTTGAACTCCCTACGCACGACTGTTGTTTGTCGATACACAGAATTCATGAAAACTATCTATCTTCGAGGTAATATCGAAAATCATACGGAATAATAAATTATATTGGAAAAAAATTGCTGAACATCTATACATAGCATAAAATGAAGTTACTTATTGCGTTTCTCTGAGTATCTGCTATACTTATGCAGGTGGTGTGCTCTGTCCTTTACTGTAGCGTCAAAGCAAAAAAAGTCCAAAAAAAGGTTTTGTCTTTTTCTCTATTAGGCCAGTAATCTTTTTGTAACTATTTGCGTGTTTTTGTAGGTACAATTTAGGTACTTGATTGGTGTAGGTTTTAGAATCATAGCTGTAGCGATTACTATGATAAAACAATACACCGGCCAACCTGACATCAGAACCACCGGTGTATAACGATTTCAAAATTATAATTCAAAAGTACAAATTATGTAGGTATATTTTTGGGATATATTTCATTTAAATCTGTATATATCTTGATGTGTCATCCTGAGGTTCACAAATATTGCCCGTAGGTAACATTCTTAGCTTGAAACGTTCAGTCTATAAAATGCAGTCGTGCGAAAGGGACAGATACAGCACAGCCGCCGTGGTTTTTTAAACGTTCATAGTCGACCGACAAACAGCAATCGTGCGAAAGGGACAGACAGATACACCACAGCCTAAGCAGTGGAGGAGACGGCCAGTTTCTTGAGGTGCTCCATGAACACTTGCAGAGAGACGTCATCCGTCAGCACGGGGGCGCCACCGTCCTACGAAACGAACAGATCACAATTATAGACTTCGTAGGATTCTCATTAAGATACAGGGTGTAAGGGACAGCTCTCCGAATACCGATAGGGTGCATGCAGACCATGAAACTAAATAACTTTCCCCCAGGAACATAATATATCAACAAACGACATAAAATATTCGACCTCCCATGCAAAACCGCGATCAGCTGACTTCATCCATTACGGGAAAATGAATTTTATGGACACTTCCTGAAAATTTTTTTTGGGAAGTTGTTCAGTTCCAAGGGCTAAATGCAACCCATCAGTATTCGGTGAGCTGTCCCTACCACTATGTAAAAGGATATATTCTACTCATAAAACTAAACAACTTTCTTTAGGATATTCTTTTCGAAATATGAATAAGTTGAAGTTTCCATACAAAATGTACCCAGCCAAGCGAGTCACTTTGTATGGGAGTCCCAAATTATATTTTTCATATTTCGAAAAAATGTTTCAGACAAAAGTTGTTCAGTTTTATAAGTAGATAAAAAATATTTGTTCTTAATTAAATGTAACCTTTTAGATTTTACTCAACAGTTACACCGTAAACCTCCCCTTTACCAAGCTAACAGTTTACCAAGAAATGCAACAATACAACGTGTTTAGGAGGAAATGAATTAAATTGGACAGTGTTTGGCGTCGTACTGAACAACTTTCGCTATGGGAACAATGCTGAAAACGACAAAAAATTTCGACCTGCCTTACAAAATTATAAGATAGGTAGGTGGTAGCGCGGTAGAAATTATTTTCGAGTTTAGGCATTGGTTCCATAGTGAAACTCAGGGCAAAGTATATGCCCTAAACAACATTTCCTCCGAAACATGGAGTATATTATTGTCTTTCTGTTCAAAGTAAATCTAAAGAGATCGAAACCGTTAGGTCTATCGATTGCAATATGAAGTATTTATACCTCTTGCTGAAAAAAGAAAGGACGCCAATTTTAGAAAAAATATGACAATAAAGATTGATAAGCAACTTGACCCCTTCCATTTACAGAATATGCAAAAGCGATTACAAATACGCCAAAGATTAAATTGTGAAGTTAGTAAGGTAGTCTTGAGGCAGAAGACGTTGTATTTTTACTTCGAGCAACACGGCCTTCTGTCTGAGGAAGTATTTTTAGGAGTTAAGATTAAGACCCAGCCACACACAACACTCATTGACATCTCTTTCAACTTGAGAGAAAGAGGGATCTACAGCGATACTAGCATCTCATTTAAGGCTAGCGCAGACCTTTTCTTTCTTTCTTTTCGTGCGGGAAACCGAGTCGTCCAGCGACCCGATGAACCCTAGTATCAGAATTTTTCAACCGCCTGAATGCAGCATATGGCTTGATACGCCACCGGGCACGCATCCGTTATGTATGACATGATGGACATGTATCATACACCGACATTCGTCGATTGTGACAGATCCAATCTTTGTTTTCGTTTATGAAATTTATTTACGTTAATTTTTAGTTAGCACATTCATAAAGCATAGAAATACGGTGTTACAAAAAGTACTAATTTCCTTTCAAGGGATGAACAAGAGAACAACTTTCCCCAAGGAACATAGGTCGAAACCACACTGGTTTTATGCTTTACCTATAAGACAAACTGACTAAGTCGGTTCGTACATTTGGAATGGGAGGCCCAAATTTTTTTTTCATATTCCAACCAATGTTCCTTGGGGAAAGTTGTTCAGTTTCGTGGATTAGTTCACCCCTTAAAACATTTGCATTTTTTTTTTTTTACACCCTGTATAAAATCCATAATTACGCAAATCATGCGGTTAGTAGACAATGAAAGCGTTTAGTAACCAACACCGAGTCC
Organism: Keiferia lycopersicella; assembly: GCA_029255805.1. Taxonomy (NCBI): domain Eukaryota; kingdom Metazoa; phylum Arthropoda; class Insecta; order Lepidoptera; family Gelechiidae; genus Keiferia; species Keiferia lycopersicella. The sequence goes on from JARACZ010000024.1 coordinate 4,034,391, forward strand.
CATAAAAAAGAAAATAAAAAAAAACTCTACCGCTGATGGAATCGGCATCGCCTGCTCGCCACAACAACGATGGAACAAAAAAACAACATGTCAGAACTCAAACCATGCTTCGGAAATCAATGAGAAAAGGAACACACCATGCGAAAACAATCATAATGGTTGCATTTTTAAGTAATAAGGTATATCATTATAGGTACAATCGTAATCAAAAGTCAATATAGACTTGCTCTAGCTATGCACATTAGAAACCCTTTGCAAACGATTTCAAGTGTGCACGTCTATCGCAAGTCTATATGGACTTTTGATTAAACTGCACATGAATCCATTACTCTGTTATACCTATAGTGTGATTCTTAGTCTTTTGCACATACGTACTATGCGTATATTTATGACCTCAATCATATCAAAGTTTCTTAGTAACTTTACAGCCTCTCAAGAATATTTAGTCTTCTGTACAAAATTCTCTTTCCTATCTATCAATTGAAAATCATTTCGTGAATATATTATAGCTTAATGAAACATGTAACTGATAAATAAATTACTTGTGAATAAAAAAAACTAAATACTGCGCTTTTAAAAATCATAGCAGCATAATGGCTGGCATTCAATCAATAAAAACTACTTGCAATTGTATTGTATGTAAAAGATAATGCAAGTGTGTTTGCTACTCACCCCACCGTACGCGTACATGTTGTTATGGGTCTGCGATGGGTTCACCTTAGACAACAGGAATCGGGCCTGAAAATAGAAATAAACTAAATTAACCTTAGGTATACGAACAAGCGTAGCTCTTAAAAAATCATGCCAACTTTTGTTTGGATGCTCGTCCTGTTTTCCATCAGTCTTGCGTCACACTTACAGGTCTCGCATCAAAGCCAAAGTTATATAATTTGCTAGCTTCCTGGGTCATTACAAAATATAACAGTTGCACGTTTAAAACTATTATCCAAAAACACTACGGACACATTCATCATTTTTTGAAATATTCAAAGTTTGAATTAATAAACAGAAAAGTAATATTAAAGTAAGTGTTTTGACGCCATCCAAATACTTACGGCGTGACGTCATACTTCTAGTTCTTTAAAAATAACGTTTTAGATCGTTTTAAAAAGTAGCTCATTTGAGCTGTCAAGCAGGAAACAAGCCTATTAAAGAGTTCAATTATTGCTTAACATTTAAAACTCTACCGCACAGGGAATTTTTATGCAACGTAGCAGTTCTAGATTTATTGAAAGTTAAAGGCTTCGAAGGAGACAAAAGTGTTGATGTTTGGCAGTCTTTAGTGTACCTACTTATTTATTTCTAAATTCGTTATCTTCGGCAAGCAGTGTAAAAAAAAGTATATACCTCAGTAAAATCTTTGGTTAAAATAAATATATAGGTGGACTTTTTTAAATAGTTTCCCTGTTGCACGAAGAAACAAATTGCTGTTGCTAATCTTCATTAGAATTGCCGATATGATATACACAGATTGATAGCCTAGTTATGGGCATTCTCCTTTAATGATGATGATACGAACAAGTAGGTGACAGTATTCAGTAATATCTTAGACATATTTTACGTTTGAAAGTCTGTCACTTTAGTGATACACATGCTTTCTGAAACAAACTTGGAAAACAATCCTCAAAAATGTCAGCCGTGGCGATGGCGACCGTATTCTTACGGCCGTTCACGGCCGATAAAGGCGTGATATATGTATGTATGTGAAATCCTCAATTCATAAAATTGTAATATACATAGCCATTATCACTCGACCAGCTGGGACGAAACTAGCTACACATCATGTGTCAACATCCGTCTGGCCGTAAAGGCTTTAGCCAGCGACTAAACATTTAGGTACATGTCCACCCAAATACATATTCTAGAAAAGACATTATCCACCTTCTGAGGTAATCGGGCAAAATGGACATCACTAAGCATTGTACCATAGCCTAACTTATGGAGGTGGGAACCAGTCAATTACCGAGCAAATTTTTCTGCCAATAGCTGGGTCTCCATTGAACGAGCAGCCTCAGATGCTCACTGCCGCGCGGCGCATACGGTGCATTGCGCGGTCGGTGTGGATGTGTTTCGCCTGAGCAGTGCATGTTAAAATTCTCATGCTCGGGCGAATAACCGTCCACACCGACCGCGCATTGAGCCACATGCTGCGCGCGGTAGTGAGCATATGAGGCTGCTCGTTCAATGGAGACCCAGCTAATGATAAATGGGAGTTGAGGTAAAATACGTACAGCACACAACGATAATTTTACAACTTGACAACCACATACAAAATGGCAACTGTCAGTTTCATATAACGTGCTGGGCAAATGAGCAGTGAATTCTGGCAGAGGGGTAAGCCCAGCATTACCATCTCCATAGGTTGAATTCTCTAAGGTCACACACTACTACCTATACCAAGGCTGGCCAACCCTAGGCACGCGGGCCACGAAGTGATTTGGAAGATTTGGCCCACCAGTCGCAGCTGTCGGTCATATTCATATCTTAGTCTGATTATATAATAATTTAGAATAAAAAATGCGGGTTTCGACTCTCAAGTGAATCAATAGTCACAGGATACCACTGATATTCCGTGTAACTACTCCAATTGAGAGGCAATACATCGAGAAACGCAAGAATAATGAAACCGGAAGTACAAAAAAAAAGCAGCCGAGCCAGCCGTCCATTGTGAATGAAAACAATGATTTTAGTCGAACGAGGCGATAACCCGCGGACATGTTGTGCCGCGGTCTGCTAGCAGCGATCGCCCTAACATGTACGTTACCACGAGTATACGCACACGACCAAGGCACGCCGCGTGCTTTAAAAGGTTCCAAAAACATATCTTAAATAATTTGTAAGTGCCGGTGCGGGAAGGTCACGTTCTAAACAAACAAGTGCTAACTTATCGCGATGTTGTTGAAACAAGTGGAGTTATTTTTCAGATCTGGTATGTGTGCTGTTTCTAAGTGGGATACAGAAAGAGGATTTGGAAGTGAGTTTGTTGAAGAAAATGAAGCACTACAATATTAATTACGATAAAAACAATGAGTAAGTAGATGTGAAAATGTATCAATAACTATAAATATTTTAGTTTGCTAGCATTGAATCTAAAAAAGGAGATATGAAGTAAAAATTGAATATCTTTTCAGAGACTTACGTAAAGAGTGTCTCACCAATACAGAAATTAAATCCGATAGCGAAACCAAAACTACAGAAAAAGTAACAACTACTACAACTTCAACAACAAGTACAACGATCACAACTACTTGTGAGTATTATTTCAAACCCGCACTGATGAACACGGTCTTAAAGTCGCAGTACATACAAGAATACATAATATATTTATTTTACTCTTTTCAGCCCCAACAACACTTGCTCCCACTCTGGACACGAATGAATTAGAATCAGTATTAAAATACTTGAAGCATAAAAAGAAAATGCGCAATCCAACAACGACCGATCGCACTACATCGACGACAGAAAGTACAAAGCAGCCGAGACAACTGTTAGAAAAATTGATGTCTGAATTTGAGAAACGTTTTAGGCGACCGCAAGAAAAGCAAGAAAGTAGCACAAAAGAGCCTGAATTGGATTTAAACATATATTTAATACCCTTCACTAAGAAACTCGACCAATTAATATCACAAACAAGTATTAAACCAGAAAACCGAACAACAGGAGCTGAAAAAGCACACCGAAAGGAAGATGACGCTACAATAAAATCCGATAAAAATAATAATGACCTCAATGTTTTAAAGAATATCCAACAAATTAGCAAAGATTTAGATATACTCTTATCCAAAAAAAGTACTGTTCCACCGAAAACTACTACTGTTGAACTTATTACTACGAGGTTTGAAAATAAGGTAACAGTAAGGCCTCAGATTTCTCAGGACATTGAACAAAAAATTATTTTAGGCATTGCTGCTATTAATAAACTAAACGAACATTTAGCATATCTACAGAAAAAAATTAACGAACCCACATTAGAAGAATCTAAAAATAAATATCCGAATCCAAATAATACACAAAACCAGACTGAAAGCATAACAAATAAATTTCCAAACAGAGAAAGTAATACTGACCAAACACAGCAAACTGATAATACAATGTACATGCCAAACTTAGCTGCAATCAATAAATACGTTACTAACCCAGCAGCCAATGACAATTCTGAACTTAATGTCCAACTACAGCCTGATTATCTACAAAACAGTCAAATTGTATTCGTCCCCAAAATTAACAATAATTGGGACCCCACTCAATATGAAAATTTGAGATTTGCTTACTCACAGTCATTAGCAAATAACCCAAATCAGTCTACCTACAAAACCAAAGATAATATTATGATTGCTGCTAGCATTAGCGATAGTATAAAAAGCAATGGAAAAATTGAGTATAATTCACAAAATGTTAAGGAAAACATAAATTATAACAACGAAAAAGGAACCAATTCTGGAAATTCAAACGTATCACAAAACCTTAAAATTGATGCTCATATGGTCTACGTACCACAAATTACGCCAAACGTAAATAGTAACGGTTTTTATAGCACAAAGCAGTCCTCAAATAATAACATACGTAACTTTCAATTAAATACGGATGCTGGCACAATACAAGGTGAAAATCAGGATACACTTTCCTTCAACAGCAATTCAGCAATATTACATAACGAGCCCTACGTACCTAAAATAAAAAATTATGCAAATATTTATAAAACCATTAAAATCCAAAACTCTGATATAATACAGCCTGTTCAAGAACCAATTCAAAGTAACATTGAGACAACAACTAGCCTAGATACGTACCCAATCTTTGGTCTACCTTACGCATATTATGATGATAATCAAAAACGTATTGATACTGAAATGCTAACTTTTAAAGAACCACTGTTCCAAGCTAATATGAATAAAGATTATGGCAACCAAGAATCAACGAAAAATCCAACAAATGTCTTGCAAATGGAAATGTTTAACAGACTTGCTGAGGCTGTGAAAGAAATAGTTTTGAAAAACTTAACCAAAACTATGACACAAAATTCTCTAAGCACAGCTTTGCCCTTATCTACTACATCCTTGACGCCAGTTTTAACTACAGCATTCACGCCATCTTCAACTACAGCAACTGATTCAGTGACGACTGTAACTGCTAAGCAGATGACTACAACATTCTCAAGTTCTACGCCAACTACTCCGAAATCAATAATATCGACTACACCAGCCTGCAAAAGCACATCAGCAAATTTATCCACAATCGCAACCAATGGCGGTAAGACCTATAATAATAATATTTTAAGTGGATTTGCAACTGTGATTCTCAGTCATATCATCTGCCTGCCCTTATCCCAATTCATTTGGGGTCGGCGCAACATGTTTTCTTCTTCCATTCATCTCTATCAGCAGTCAAATCCTCATTTATGCCCTTTTTGTTCATGTCGTCTTTTACACAATCCATCCAAACCTTTTTGGGCCGTCCTCTCCTCCTGCATCCATCCACATTCATGTTCATTACTTTCTTTAGCAAATGCTCCTCATCCCTCCTCATAACATGCCCATACCAAGAAAGACGGTTCCCTCTCATCTTATCTGTCACTGGAGCAACTTTCAAACTTCCTCTTATATACTCATTCCTTATCTTATCCATCCTGGTCACACCACACATCCATCTCAACATTCTCATCTCAGCTACATGCAATCGTTTTTCATCCGTCACCTTAGTGGGCCAACACTCAGATCCATACATGACGACAGGTCTCACCACTGTCTTGCAAATCTTGCCCTTCAATTTGAGGGGCATTCGGGGGTCACACACTGTGCCTGTGACCTGTCGCCATTTCATCCATCCCGCATTTATTCTGTGCTTGATGGTCCGGTCAATTTCGCCATCGCTTTGTAGGAGCGAACCGAGGTACCGGAAGTCGGAGCAGACTGGTAAGGGTTCTCAGTAACAAAATAAATAAAAATCATATCATTATGTTACAGATCAAACAAAATTAAGGAGAATTGACGAGAATAAGCCAACATTAACAATAGAAAAATTTGTACAACTACTCGAACAAATAAAGACCGCGCAGATTTCCGTCAAAAACAGCGTCAAAAGGATAACAAAATTGGAAAAACAGCCGATCTTGCCAAAACAAAACGCACCACTAATTACGTATTTACCACCACCAATGAACCCGGGTCCCAAAAAACAAACGCGTTTTATCATACATAATTATGTAGAACCCGGTCAAATGATAAGCCCAATTTTCCCTCCCAATTTCAGACCGAGAGTACATACAAAACTCAATTCAATGTCCCCGAAACATTCAACATTCGCAAAACTTTCAAATTATATTCAGCCACTTGTTCCAGGCGCTGTAATGATACAGACAAACAATCAGGAAATAAAGCCTCTAGGAATTCCCTTATTAAAGCCTGAATCAATGAATATGAATATAATTGTGACAACAACAAAGCCAGGGCGAGACACTAGGAATCAAATTAACTATGTATACAGACAACAAGATAAGAAGAATCAATATAGTTTTGATGTTTATTCTAATAGTAAAGTCAATGTGAACCCATTAGCAAGCAAAGGCCTATATAATAAAAACACTGCGGAACGATTGACCAATGCCAATTTACTAGTTGACAATTACATGAAAATGTATCAACAAGTAAACCCAGAACATATCATGAACAATGCAAACAGTAATAGAATCCTATTAGGAAATTTTATACAAGCATCCCCAGTACAAAATAATGGTTTGAACCAAATGGTCAAAAACAACCATCAGATGCTGGGTTTCAAATACGTCTTACCTATCTTTAATAGATATAACATTCCTACCATAGGTCCAAATTTACTGCTCGGAGATTTACAGACAAGCAGTTTTACAAATCAGATGCACAATACAAAAGATAGTATATTCAGGCAAAACATAAAGTTACCCGACGATATACAATACGGTATAAAGAAAAATATTGCAGCTCGTACTGAAATGAAAACCTTTAACATTGTCCCTGATATAGTGAGTAAACCCCATGTAAAGCCGAACATAAGCGACCAGTTAAACAACATAATTGAGATTTGTAAAAATCTATATGCTAATCCGAACTTTGCCAATCAAGTACAGAACGTAGAGTCATTGAAAAATTACTGCAATCAATTAAATTTATACGGCCCAGCTGAAAATGATCCGTTTAAGGCAATGCCAAGCTACCGAGTAAAATATTCAGACACCTCTCAGCCCGCTATTAAACATACATTGCAAAACAGGCCTAAGTATGACCCAGGAACATTGAATGATTTTGATATTAGAGATTCTTCTAGAAACTTAGAAAACCATCTCGACTCTCCCTTAGTTGCAGTTGGCAGACTAGAAGCAATAAAAATGAGACAAAATGCGCTGCTTAAACAAGCAAGAGATTACCCAAGGCCAAAGTATCAGCACACACAAATTGAAAAGGACTTGACACAAACATCGGGTTCATTAGATAAATTAAAGGAGAAATATGAAAGGCGCGATACATTTTACAGCAGCCCGATTCGAGAGGATTCTAATCCAGAAGCACAACAGGCACATATGGATCTTGTAAATGCAGTATTAGATTTTAGAAATGACCCGAAAGGAATCCGGGAACGTTTGCAGGCTGACAGCATTGACGTAAAAAGTCAGTCTGGCTATACGAAAGGACATCTGATGGAAGGCATAGAATCGGAAAAACACGGCTCCAAAGGATTCCGTGAAAAGGCAAATAATAGGCACAAGGCGGAACACAAAGTAGAAGCACGTCAGCAAAAGCCGCTCGACAGCAATAAAAACAAGTTCGATGACGATCGTTTTAAAAAGTTTTTGAATACGCAGAAGAAAGTAAACAGAATGCTGGAAATGATACTCGGATCAAAGGCCGACTCTGCTAACGATACCCCTACACATAAGCCAGCTCCGGCTTACGACACTGACGCACATAGTGGCGAATTTAACGTAATTGTTGAATAAAGTATAAAATATCGTACTAGTGGCCCGTCCAACGGCTGCATCCGCTGTAACAAATTTTCCTGTGGGAATAAGATGTTTTCCCGGCAAGTATTATACGTATAAACCTTCCTCTTGAATTATTTTATTTATTAGATAAAACTGCATTAAAATCCGTCGTGTAGGTTAAAAATTTAAGCATATACAGGGTGTTTGGAAGATTGATGCTTTCCTTTCAATGAACTCCCATACAAATTGACTTAGTCAGTCGGTAATTTTGTATGGGTGGGCCAAATTTTTTTTCATACTTCGACCTATGTCCCATGGGGAAAGTTGTTCAGTTTCATGAGCTGGTTCATCCCTTGAAAGGAAAGCATCAATCTTCCAAACACCCTGTATACATACAGACATAAGGACAGACGCGAAAAGGGGCTTTGCTTTATACTGTGTAGTAAATATTTCTTTTTTATAAAAACCTTGCGGTTACGATTTTACAAGACTGTAAGTTTGAAACGATACTTATGTTGTCGTACTATTAGCTGTACAGCGTGGGAATGCTGCTAGCGTTATGGGAACCTTTGCACCGGGAACGACTCGAGGTGCGTTATTCGCTTGACGTGAGTTTATTGTTTATTCCCAATCGTTTTATTTTTATTTTTGTGTGTGTTATTTATTTTGTTTATATATTTTGTATATTGTTCTTGTATTACTTACCATTTGGCGTTCATTGTGGTTTGTTTTGAATTTTTATGTAATAAATATATTTCGATTAGCTTTTTCCATTTGATTTGAATTAACTGTTGTAGATTTGTATGTGTAGGTATTTCATGTTATCATACGTTATCGCCTTAAATCTATTATGCTAAGGTTCATAAGTGTGAGTATAAACCAATCGTTTCACATCCAGCGTTTGATGACCATTATCACACCTTACTTTATAATGTTTGTGTAAGAAATAGGATTGATACGAACACACACGTAACTTTACAAAATTCGCTATTTGACTGGTTCATTAATATAATTAAAAAGTTGTAATTTCAAAGCTATTGTCCAAAAATACTATACACTCTATTCAATTCTATACGAAATATTTAAAGTTTCAATTAATACACAGAAAAATAATACAAAAGGGCCTTACTACAAAAAAGTTAGACGGGAGTTGAACGCAGGTTTGCTACCTTCATACAAAGAAACGCTAAACATGCGTGCAACGCCCGTCCAACTTTTTTGTGGTAAGGCCTTTTGTGTTCTGACAGCGTCTAAAATAGCGTAACATGACGTCATACATTCAATATAAAATTAAGATTTATCGAATTCACAGGGCTATATTATTCTCATAAACGATTTATTTCTATTTCTTATTTTCATTTATACATTCAATATTTTCATACAAAATATCGTTTAAGAGTGGTAGCTCATAGACCTGTCAGGCATGTAGCCAATTGGGTAGATGAGAGGGTAAAAACTATAAATCCATGTAGTTGGTAATTTCGATTGTCGAAAAATATTGGCCTCTTTTATAAATATTGTTACTTTTTATAAATCTGTGAATCACAACAAAGATAACGAGTGTCAAAGTTCAGGAGTGGGGGGCTAAAAGTCAGACTAAAGGCGAACGCACCGAACGAATCGAATTTTTGTTTTTTTTATATGAAATCCTAAGAAACCTCGCACATCTATCCGGACCCAATCCGTCGATTCTGGTCGATCCTATGAAAGCTCGCACATTTACCGGAATCGATCGATTCGGTTCGGGCAAATGTGCGTGATTTCATATGATTTCATTTACAGAATTCTAAAATACACTTTAATACATACATACATCACGCCTTTATCCCTTGTGGGGTAGCAGACTTTAACTATCGTAAAATTACGGTCGCTATCGCTACGTCTGACAAGTATTGAAGGCCCCTTCAGATGATTCGTGTATCACTGTAGTGACAGGTTGTCAGCTTGTCGCCTAAAATTGTAATACACATGAAACCCTCGAGTCCCTTAGTTGCCTTTTACAACACCCGCGGGAAGGAATGGGTTGATGCTATTCTAAGCCGGCATCACACGGCATTTATTTTAATACATACACTTTAATTACATTGTTTATATTTCACTATTCTATTCTTTCTTTATTCTATTCTATTTTATTCTTTTATTGTAGTAGGCGGTTGAAAAATTCTGACACTAGGGTTCATCGGGTCGTTGGACGACTCGGTGTCCCACACGAAAAGATGAAGATTACATTGTTTTAGACATGTAGCGTACCTGTGAGCCGCCGTGCTCGGTGTCGATGTACCGGGGCACGGGGAAGCGGGACTGCAGTATCTCCTGCGCGTCGTCGACGGGCGCCCGCAGGAGCTGCGCAAAGCTTTCGTACTCCGGCATGTTCTGGTAGCCGAGACTGCGCCACTGTGCTATGGTCTGCAAGGGAGGAACGCGAAATAAGATATACATACATACATACATATAAGGAGTAAATATGCAAATATTTTGAGGGGTGAATCAGCCCATGAAGCTGAACAACTTTCCCCAACAAACATAGGTCGAAATATGAGAAAAAATTTTTTGACCTCCCATACAAATTCACCTTTGTCGAATGGTAACTTAACTTTGTATGGGAGGACCAAAATTATTTTTCGTATTTCGCCGTATGTTCTTTGGGGAAAGTTGTTCAGTTTCATGGGCTAGTTCACCTCTTAAAATATTTGCAGCTAATTTCTTTACACCATGTATATCACGCCTTTATCCCTTACGGGGTAGGCAGAGCGTTAATGGCCGTAAAAATACGGTCGCTATCGCCACGTCTGACAAACATAGAGGCCAATTTGAGATAATTTGCGTATAACTACAGTGACAGGTTGTCAGCCTGTCGCCTAAAAGTTGTATAACCCTCAAGTCCCTCAGCCGCCTCTTACGACACCCACTGGTAGGAAATGGGGTGATGCTATTCTAAGCCGGCATCACACGGCTTACGAAATGAGATATAATGGGAAAAATGTTTGCGAGGAAAAATAGGAGGAGAAATAATGCTGTAATGTAAAATTATTGTAAAATGCATAGTAATAATAAGGTCTAAAAATTTACGGGTTAATCAGCTCGTGAAACTGAACAACTTTCCCCGAGGAACATAGGTCTAAATATGAGAAAAAATGGTCCTAGAACGCATACAAATTGACTTGGACAGCCTGTGTGGTACATTTTGTACGGGAGGTCTCAAAATCATTTCATATTTCAACCATGTTCTTTGGGGAAAGTAGGTCAGTTTATAGACAGCTTCACCTCCCAAAATACTTGCAGTTGTTTTTTTTACGTCATGTATGTTTGAAAAGGTCTTAGCATGGATATGGAATTATTAGTTCATATTGCGTGTGTTTGCTTTTTGTAATCGGATTGACGACCGATGTGGCGCAGTGGTAGTGCTACTGCATTTGACGCAGAAGGTTCCGGGTTCGGTTCTCGGTGGGTCACTCATAAAGTTGATATTTATCACTTTGTAAATTTGTTTCCAGTCTGGTTAGGACATTGCGGGCTGAGCCACCCGATTGTCCGTAAGAAAGATGGTTCCGTGTTTCGGTTGGCACGTTAAGCCGTAGGTCCCGGTTGCTGTCTGATTACTTAGGCGTCGGTCGTTACACAACCATGTCAGAAGCCTGTTACTTGTAGAAGGCGGTTGAAAAATTCTGACATAAGGTCGTTAGACGACTTGGTATCCCACATGAAAAGAGAGAGAGAGAGATGCGTGTGTTTATTTTTTTTAATCCGGAGAAACCTCACCTCTCCATGGTAAATGAGGATCTGGAAGAACGTGTCCATGAGTAGGATCCTGTCGGCTTGTATCGAGCTGGTGTCCAGCAGGACGGGCTCCGGAGGTCCACCGAAGGAGTACGAGTAGAGGATCGGCTGGATCATGATGAGGGACTGGGTAAGGTCCTCACGCATTAGCATGTGCCTGGGGAGAAAAATATCCAGATTATAGAACTAAAATTCGCTAATACTATAAGTTAATTCTCAATATATAGTGTTACATTAAATTAAATACAAATATTTTAAGGGTGCATTCTACTCATGAAACTAAACGACTTTCATCCAAAACTTTTTTGCAAATAAGAAAACAAAATTGAACCTCCCATACAAAATGTACCAGCTGAGTTGTCACTTTGTATAGGAGAGCCAAAATTTTATTTCGGGAAAAGTTTTAAACGAAAGTTGTTCAGACAGAACACACCCATAAATATTAAATATAAACCTTATATATAACTTTTATTTATTGATAGCAAACCAAAGAAAATATTTTGTTGTAGCAGGAAAATTGGACATGACAAATAAAGTAGTATGTTGAAAAGTTTATGTGGTGGTATGTTTACCGGTCAATACTTTGGGCCTTACCATAAAAAGACCTACCATACCTTTTTTGTATTAAGACATTTTTTACGTATATGTACATGTACCAATGGGTTTCTACTCACGTACATTTACCGGCTGCTCTTACGGTTGAGGAAAAACATCGTGATGAAACCCACATTCCAATAAATTTTGAAATCAGATGATATTTGAATGTGACTTAACCTAGGATTCGGGCCGGGTTAGCCTTCGGATTGCAGAGGTCAGATGGCAGTCGCTCTGTGTAAAAACTTGGTTCCATGTCTACTTCCCTAGGTTAGGTAGCCGACCCCGACCGAGAACGGGATAAGGCAACGAGAATGATGATATATCACCTGTAGAAAGTGGTCTCGTCCGGCGAGTTGTTGAAGACCTGCAGGAACTGCGAGCGGCGCAGGTGGTACATGAACTGCGGGTACAAGCTGAAGTTCTCCGACAGCCGGAAGCTGTTCGGATCGTCCTTCGCGTACTCGCCGAATTTCTGGCACTGCGGAAACAAATCTTATTATACAACATTGTCCCATTCAGCCGACTAAAGTCGCTACCTTAGAATAGCGCTTCCTCTTATTTTCGTGTGGGACACCGAGTCGTCCAACGACCCGATTAACCCTTGTGTCAGAATTTATAGCGAAAAGAATAGCGCTGTCACATACATACATACATATATCACGCCTTTATCCCTTGCGGGGTAGGCAGAGCGTTAACGACCGTAAGAATACGGTCATCACCACGTCTGACATTTTTGAGGATTGTTTTCCAAGGTTGTTTCAGAAACATGTGTATCACTATAGTGACAGGTTGTCAGCCTGTCGCCTAAAAATTGAAAATACACCAATACTCTCGAAAAAAAACACCAATACTCCCGAGTCCCTTAGTCGCCTCTTACGACATCCACAGGAAGGATGTGGGGTGATGTTATTCTAAGCCGGCATCACACGGTCAAGTTCATTGTGTTCGACTTACCAGACGGATAAGCATCCGATCGAGCCAGCGCAGCACGTCCGGTCCGTCTTCTAGCTCGGCGCGGTACACGACTAGACGCGCCATCACTACGGCGGCCGCTTCCTGGTCGAACCCGGCCGCTATGTGGTGTAGGTTCATCGCTGCGTCGGCCCAACTGCAAGATAAACCGATATTAAATTCTTTTAAATAAAAATCTGTTAATAAAACTACCTGGTGCATGTGTGTGTTTTCTTTTTTTCAATTTTCAATGAAATTACAATAATACGACTGAAGATGTACGTCTTATTATACTACCTTCACACTAACGGCCTATGCAACGAAACTACAGGCTACAATTCTACAGACGAAATTCGATGTAGATTGCGGAGCCGGTGGGACATTTAAAAACCAGGATGTTTGCCCCGCTACGCAATGTATGTGTAATTTCACCTGTAGAATTGTAGCCTGTAGTTTCAAAAAACTAGGCACAGGAATATTAGGTTTAGGTATTTTGAAAGCGAGACAAGAAAGACGAGCGAAGCGAGCGCGAATCCGATCGTTGTTGAGCTTACTTGCGCTGCAGCGTGGTGACCCTGACGCGGCGCTGTCCGCTGGAGTGCTGGTACTGGGTGATGAGCTGCACGTACCCGACGCGTGTTGGTGCGCTGTGTGAAGTGTATGGCGAGCTTACTTGCGCTGCAGCGTGGTGACCCTGACGCGGCGCTGTCCGCTGGAGTGCTGGTACTGGGTGATCAGCTGCACGTACCCGACGCCGCCTTGAGGCGTGGGCGCCGCGTGTTGATTCACCACCTGTGTCAGAATTAAATGCATTATAAGGTTTTTAAATTGCCATTTTAGTGAAAAGATCCGTGGAAAAACGAGCTCGCTTTAGCTCGCTATGTATTTCCAGCGTGGACAGCTAGTTTCTCCTGCATTACATGTAGTGTTATGGTTATGACTTCAAATTATAATACTAGCGGTAATCCCGCGGCTCCGCCCGCGTGACAGTCGGTTTTAATCTCCAAAACTTTACCCTTAAAAAAATCAGCCCATGGCATCTCACAGGACATTTTTTTAAACTATTTTATGTGACAATCTAAGTTTATCTAGTATGTGTGTGCCAAATTTCATGAAAACCAGTTCATTTATTTTTGCGTGAAAGAGTAACAAACATACAAACTATCGCATTTATAATATTAGTAGGATGGGATATATAGTTTAGGAAATGTAATTTGAGCCGATTCGCCTTGACGTTTCATAGTCGAATCGGCTCAAATTATATTTCCTATACTACAGGGTGTAAAAAAATTAACTGCAAACATTTTAATGGGTGAATCAGCCCATGAACATGAACAACTTTTCCCAAGAAACATAGGTCGAAATATGAAAAAAAAATTGGACCTCCCATACAGTTGACTCGCTCGGCTACTACATTTTGTATGGGAGGTCCAAAAATTTCTTTCATATGTTGACCTATGTTTTTTGGGTAAAGTTGTTCACTTTTATGGAATGGTTCTCCTCTAAAAATATTTGCAGTTAATATTTTTACACCTTATATACCAAGTATTTGTTAATTTACCTCAAAGAATATGGCCATGGTGGAGCTAGGGTCGAAGGTGCACATCTTCCACTGGCTGGTGTTGCCCATGCCCACCTCCTGGTCGGAGACGCACGGCCCCTTCACGTTCAACGACACGCACGAACCTATCGCGCCGCTTACTGGAAAATTTACAAATATACATACATACACAAATCACGCAGGTAGGCTGAGCGTTAACGATAGTAAAATTACGGTCGTTATCGCCACGTCTGTCAAGTATTTAGGGCCCCTTAAGATGATTCATGTATCACTGTAGTGACAGGTTGTCAGCCTGTCGCCTAAAGTTGTAATACACAGGAAACCCTCGAATCCCTTAGTTGCCTCTTACAACACCCGCAGGAAGAGAGAAACACATACAATTACTTCATTTTACACATTGTACTAAAGATACTTAATGTTACAATTAAAGCAATTTAAAAAAAAAATGATCTTACTCTTAAGTTCCCGACTACACTTGACTTCCAAAGTACCATTGAACGCCATCTTGTATTCTCCCTTCTGATCTTTGGCAAAGACCCTTTGGAATGTTTGCTTGAACAGCGATGAATTGAATGAGTCTCCCATCACCATGTGGCCACTGAAAGAATATATATAGAAATACTGTAATGCAAAAAGTTGCATCAAAATAACCTGAAAGCAAATTTATCAAAAGATTATCCTGAGAATTGCTCACAATAGAAAGCAACCAACTTTTCTTAGATACCATGGGCCAAATTTTGCCTTAGATGCTTTACTTTTCTAGGCCAATTTTCATTATCAGAAAAAATATTTTTGGATTGAGTATACTAAAGTTGTAACTAAATCATCTGATACAGATGTTTGAGGCCAATGATGATTGATTATGACACTCACCCAGTAGAATTACAGCACTGCTTCATTTCCATCAAACCAGTCTGATCCAAAGCACAAGAGTAAATATCAATTGCATGACCGTTTGTTGCAGATCGTAGTGAAAGTGCCTCGTAATGTTTGATAGCCTTCTTCATGTATTTCGCATTGTCCTTGTGGATGTCATGATGAGACCGGATGGGCTGTTTCAGCTCATCGTTCACCACCTGACCGGGCCCTTGAGAGCATGGCCCTCCAAGGAACATCATGATTCTAGCTCCAGTGTTGGGATAAGTCACTTCTAATAGACCAACAGCTAATGATAGAGCAACTCCGCTGCTGCGTAACGGCCTCTTTCCAACGCCAAGTGGCCAGGGATCTCTGCCAAGCTCGCCAAGTAAGTCTGTCAGGGCCATGTCACACTGTTTGACAGGTTGTAGGAATCTGGAAGCCGGCGGAGCAGGGGCTGCTTGTCCAGGTCTCTGTTGTGGGTTTGGAGCAGTGACTCGGCCAATACCTAGCTGCTCCTGAATCTGTTTGGCTGACAAGTCTTTAGTGCCCTTGAAGACATAGCATCTCGAAATGCCCTCAGTACCTAAAATAAGAGAAATTATCTTACTTGTTATTTAGCCTTCTTCATTGTATAATAAAAACACCATACTAACTTGTATTGAATGCGGCATAATGTTTTACAAACACAGCTGTTGTACTTGATTAATCATAATATATTTAGCATAAATGTTTCACAGAAACTAATCTACAGTATACCCATCCCTGATCCACACTAAACAAGAGATACTAACTAAGAAATGCTAACTAATTAAAAAAAAGAAAATAACTGATGCAATATTCACGAAAGCAAAATCACACTCACCTAATTCATGAATCTGTACCATACGGCCAAAAGTAATCAAGCCTACTAGAGCATTCTGTGGCATCAAACTGAGTGAAGTCTGCAGTGAATCTTTCAAAGCTCCAAGTTCCTCCTCATCCATACAAGTGTCTACCACCAGCAGGAAGATTGGAGGCATGGACTGGGCTCGGGTGATGGTATACTCAATTGTGGAGAAGTTGGGAATCAACTCAGCTGGTTGATGCTGTTCAGATATAGCTGCATATTGTGGGGGAAACTGCAAAGTAATGTTTTGGTTACTGGAAGAGGACTTCTAAAAATGCATTCATATTACACAAAAATTATATTTGTGTTGAGAAATAGTGGTGCAAAATTCATGGACTATGATAATTTTATATTGTAAGAAAACATATACCTAAGAAAATTGTTTAAAACTTTTGTAGATTCTATATTTTATTTTTGATGCTTGAATAACCTGATACTGAGTTGTAACAGTCGTTGAAAGACATGTTAGTAGAATAATAAACACTAATAAAAAACTTACAGGGTTTCTTTGGAAGCAGAAGTTGCAGACCCATAATTTGGCTCTGTAGTCAACCTGGCACATAGGATTCAAGATAGCCCTGCATGTATTGCGAGTACAAAGCACTGGCTCGTACTGGATCGGCGGCAGATCAGGCCGTTCCTTCAGAGGCTGGTATAAGCATGCCAGTGGAACCACCAGCCTTGTTGACTCTATTCTACTCGACGGCCACACATTCCAGGTGAACCGTATCCCGTCTCTGTCCTCATTCTGCTGGATGAACTCCTCGTACGTCGCCATATCGCTGATCTAAAAGAAAAACACCGTAAAAACACGTAATCTTTACACAGTCAACACAAATTCGAATGAACACGATTTTATCAATATTTACGAACCAAGAACGCATGCAGCGAGCCCAGATCGGTCGCATATGCTATGAATCACTGTCTAACCACGTATTCATTCATAAAATTGAGTAATATTCGATAATTTCAACAAATTTTTAACGACGGGCGAGCCTGGCTGATTTGGCAAATGTCAAATTTCATAGACAAAACAGCTGTCACTCGGCCACGTCATTTTTGAAAACGTAAACATTTATTTTTATAAAATTTTATTATATTATTTTAGTCTATTTAAAGAAGAGTTCGTTTAAATTAAAGATTAAATTATTGCAATTAAAACTTACTTGCAAAATTAACAAATCCCGATGGATTTTTAAATTAACATCTCAACGCTACATCGCTACTACATTGTCTTGTCTATGAAATCAGATCTGAGCCTCGTTTACACCGATACCGATGAACAGTGGCGGACTAAGGGTGGGGGAGGCCACCCCGACCAGCAGGTCCTAGGTGCTGGTCCTATCCTACGTACAACAAAGTGGCTTCCAAATTCCTTTGATACACATATCACGCCTTTATCCCTTACGCTTACGGGGTAGGCAGAGCGTTAACGTTTGAGATAATTTGTGTATCACTATAGTGAAGGTTTGTGATCCTATCGCCTAAAAGTTGTAATATACCTGAAACCCCCAAGTCCCTTAGTCGCCTCTTACGACACCCACGAGTAGGAAATAGGGTCATGCTATTCTTAGCCAGCATCACACGGCCAAAAAAATCCTTTGATCAAATCGTAAATAAGCATAAGAAAAAATACATTCCTCTTTATGTACTTTACCTTTTTGACTGACCCGATGCCGTGAGTACGCCTGTCTTCTATGCCAAGAGACGTAAGTTCCATCCCCACAGGACAAATATTTGTTAAGTCACTTTTAAAATATTTGTATTGTACTGGGTGTTTTCTATGTATTTAATTTAAAAAAAAAAATGTTCCTAAAATACAAGCGTTGCTTAGTAGTATATTACTAGATGGCATTGTGTGAATTGTCAAGGATTTTAATTAATTATTTAAGAATAATTTAGTGTAGCACCTTGTAGTTTTTTCTCAACGTGATGTACTTTGATAAAGTTTTTAAACCACCGCAGTAGTGACTGAAACTGGATGGCTTCGGAGAGGTTTGCCAAGATATGCCTCATTTATTGCAATTTTAATATTTGTTTTATTCGTTTCAAAAAATTTCAATTTCAATTTTTTGCGGGTTAGGATATCAATGCAATTAATTTAAAAACAACCACCAGTGTATGCTGCATCGGGCTTGAAAAATCTTGATGTGATGTGATACGTGAGTACGGGCTGAACCAAACCGAATGAAGCACGCACTTGCAGCAGGTTGTGATGTATTAACGTATACCTAATATGTTACACTAGATGCGTGGCGGGCGCGTCAACGCAACACAGCGCAGAAGACTCGCATCCGATCTAATTCGGATGCGTTGCGCTGCGTCGCGTGGCGAGCTTGCGTGTTGCATATTTCATACATATCCATGCATTACAACCGGTGCGTCGACGACTTTTGCATTACTTGCGTAGATGTGCATGCTACGCCACCTTTATCTTATCTGTAGTGGGTCTGTACCAGCTTTCCATAAAAATGGATGGCTTGCGAGGGGCAGTCATTCATTCATTGGCCTCACATCACACGTCTGTGACAGACGATTTAATCAGTGTCTGAGGCAAGACTTTTCGTGGCTATATAAGCCAATGCGGGAGCGGCATGACTTTCCGCACGCTCTACAAGTGAAGGTGGTATTAAAGACTGGAACATGCATGTTTAGGTGTCGTTTTTGCCTTTTGTTGGCGAGACCAGAGAACCAGGCGTCGTCGTGAGACTTACGCCCATCGTATACACGCTTTCGCCATTCGTCCCTATCCTCAGCAAGCTTCTCCCAGCTTTGATGGTCGATGTCAAACGCAGCCATATCCCGCTTGGCGCAATCTTTGAAACGCAGCATGGGTCTTCCAACCCCTCTTTTGGCGTTAGCTACGGCACCAAGCAGGACACGCCGCGGTAGACGCGAAGGTTCCATTCGGTGCACATGCCCTAGCCACCGCAAGCGTCTCTGCTTGAGCAGGGCGGTAAAGCTAGGCAGCTGTGCAATTTCTAGAACTCGCTCGTTTGTGACTCTGTCCTGCCAGGTTATATGCAAGATGTTTCTTACGCAGCGCATATGAAACGAGTTAAGTCGACGCTCTTGTTTTGCATACGATGTCCAGGTATCAGCTCCGTACAAGAGTATGCTTAAAACGCAAGTTTGGTAAACAATAATCTTGGTTTTAGTGGTCAGATGTTTATTGTTCCATACTCTTGTACTCAGCTTACCAAACATGGTTGCCGCTTTGCCGCTACGCGTATTGATCTCAACATCAAGTGTGAGATTGTTCGACACAGTCGACCCCAAGTAGCAAAACTTGTCGACAATGTCCAAGGGAACGCCACCGAGCATTATATGTGGAGCTTCTGCGCCTTGAGTTAGCACAACTGTTTTTTTGGCATTAATGGACATGGAGAACAGAGAACACGCGTGGGAAAACTTATCGATGATGTTTTGAAGCTCACTTTGAGAATTTGAAACGAAGGCTGCATCGTCAGCAAACAGAAGGCTATCGACAAATAAGTCATCGCGGTTACGCTTAGACTTTAGAAGCGAGATATTGTATAGCTTTCCGTCAGCCCTTGTGTGTAGGTGGATACCCTGTTGGTCATCGCCGAAAGCAACTTTAAAAAGCAATGAAAAGAAAATACCAAACAGGGTAGGAGCTAACACGCAGCCTTGGCGAACACCTCTACGCATTTCGAACGGCTCAGATGTATTGCCGTTAAAAACAACAGAACCTTTCATGTCCTCGTGGAAGGATTTAATGAGACTCAGGAGTTTTGGAGGGCACCCGATATTTAAAAGTGCAGTATAAAGTCCCTCTCTGCTAACGGTGTCGAAGGCTTTGTTAAGGTCTACGAACGCCACAAACAGAGGTGTTTTCTGCTCTCTACACTTTTCTTGCAGTTGGCGAAGTGTAAAGATCATATCTGTCGTGGAACGTTGGGCGCGGAACCCACATTGCGATTCGGGATATACACGATCAGCAAGTTTCTGGAGTCTTAGCAAGACTAACCGAGCAAATAATTTACCTACTATACTTAAAAGAGATATTCCACGGTAACAGTTACAGTCACCGCGGTCACCTTTGCCTTTGTATAGGGTAACGATGTTAGCATCGCGCATATCCTGTGGTATATATCCCGCTTCCCAACATTTACACAACAGATTGTGCAGAATAGGTAATATGCACTTGAGCCTGATAAGTTCGGCGTGGGTACCGTCATTTCCAGGAGATTTTCCAATCTTAAGCTGCTTAACAGCCTTGTGGTATTCCCTTATGGTAGGAAGATCATCTAACTCAGACCAGGTAGCTAGTTTCGGCATGCAATTTGCAGCTTCTGGCATTATATTTACTGGTTCTGAGTAGAGACCGATATAATGTTCTACCCATCGTTCGAGTTGGCGTTGAGCATCTGTTATAACAGTGCCGTCCGCTTCTTTAAGGGGGGCTGTTTTTTTAGGCAAAGGACCAAGGGCCTTTTTAATGCCAGCGTATACACCACCAAAGTTTCCCACATCAGCGCACGATTGAATGCTTTTACAAAGTTCGGTCCAGTATGCATTAGCGAAGTACCGTGATGTGCGTTGTAAAGCTGACTTTGCGTTCGCTAGATCAATACGTGACTTTTCAGATGGGTTAAGGCGATGTCTTAGCGCAGCTTGTCGTTTGGACTCGAGCAGGGGTGTAATGTGTTCGAGATTTTCGACGAACCAATCCTGGTTTTTGACTTTCTGATAACCGAAAGCCGTACCAGCTACTTCTATTAGTAGCTTTTTGACTTTGCCAGTAGCTTTTTGACTTTGCCAGTAGCTTTTTGACTTTGCCAGTAGCTTTTTGACTTTGCCACTTTGATGTAAACGAGGGGCAGTACTTTGATGTAAACGAGGCTTAACCATAGACTAAAGAATACTTAACGCGTTCTTGTCTATGGCCACCGGTGCGTATGTTCCATTACACGCAAGTAACAAATGTGATAATAATAATTCGAAAAATATCATACTACACCGAAGACATAATTTTATTTTATTTGTATGCGAATTCTATAAACATTGCTATTTTCACAAGAAAATCAGAAAACTCGTTTAAAAATATTAGGCTAAGCGAATTTATCAAAGTAACATGCATGCGTCCCTTGACAGTAACGGAACGTATTTGAATGAAATTATTTTTTTTTATTTTTAGGACAAAATAGTAAATTATTTCAAATACGGACATGATTTATAAAATAAATTGTTATTTCCTATAAAACATAACCCTTTTGTTGTAATTAGTGAATTCAAAATTAATGACATGTCATTGCTTTGTTTCAACAGCAGGAAGTTTACGCCAAAAAGTGCGACTGCGCACTGGCCAAATTAGTAGTGTGAAAGAAAATGGCGATCAGCGAAAGGCGTCCGGAGTTAACGTGATGAAAAACATTGTAAAAGCTCAATTACTTAGTGTTATAGTTATTAATTGTGTCAGATGTAGATTAATTAAGTGTTAATGAATTGTGATTGTGTATAAAAATGGCTGCGAATATGTATAGAGTCGGCGGTAAGTACCAATTATTGGTTATTTTTGTTGTAGCTTCGCCGGTTCACCGCGAGTCGACTAGCGGTGCTTTGCTTTGATTGTCGTACCTTCATTAATTGTTCACATTAATTAGTTTAGTAATGTTACAACTTGTAAACTTACTATATATCCAACAAAATTCTAAGGTTTACTTGACATTTCGCCGGGGTATACGATAGTTTGCGGGAGATTTATATTATTTTACCAAATTTTGTCAAATAGGACATTAGCATCTAGGTATCATTGTATCGGCTTGCGTATCTGCGTGCGGGTGGCAAGACAAGAGACCGCCTCAGTCACCAAGCGGTGACCGCGCGCTTTTTAGGGTTGTTTAGTGGTATTTCGATGGTTTTGACACGAGATTTTAGGTTATATTCGTTGTTGTCATAATATTTTGACGAGAATATTTTATAGGCATGGTCTTTTGGAGTTAGGGTTTGAGGTTGCTACCTGATCGCATTGTTTGTGTTATGGTGATGGTACTCATGTGGTGTATAATGGGGTATGCCGGCGAGCGGCCGTGGAGGCGGTCTCGCTGGCTGCTACCGCCGCGTGTGTCGCGCCCCGAGCCCATCGCGCCGATTGTTAATTAATTCTTCCTTCACTACTTCCTATCCACATCATTGTGTACTGCTATAGTACCTCTCAATGTACTCATATTCATATTCTTCTATGCACTTCCTTACACCTAGGCTACTTATTGATAATGAATACTCAGTTATATTATGCAAAATCTATTTGATGCAAAAATAATTGTTTAGCTCTAAAATTGTTTAAGATTGATTTTTAAGATGTTAACGATTTCACATACCTTGGGAATGTTTTATCTCTGTGATATGTCCTCAAGAGCCTTGCATACATAATACAGTAGTATCTGCTTGTGGTACAAAGAATTACTTGACCCACATTCAACACCTTGAGTTTTTTACTTAGTGTTGTCTAGCGTCAATGTTGATAACTTAAAATTATATTTGTGTGTTATCAAAATTAGAATAAATTACTATGCACAACCTCAGCTACCAAATACTAATTCCTGTTTCTTACCTGGTAAGGGAATGTCAAATTTTAAATTTCTTCTTATGATTGGTATAAGACAGACAGGCAAAAACACCTTATTGCTAACATTAAAACATAACATAAGAAAGAATGAAGAAAAAATGAGATTTTGCATATTTTCTAAAACTGGTTAAGGGAATCAAAGAAACAAGCACACTTCAGTCTCTCTCTATTTCTACGATACTTGCAGAATTCTTTTAAATATAAAGATGTTTTTAAATAATTTCGACTTATTTACTTCTTAGACACACATACAGTTCTTCCTCTCCTCCAGTGTCCTTCCTTTCCTCTGTTGGTCTTGGTGTGCTGTCCATGCACATGCAGACTCCAGTAGTGACACATACCCTAATTCTTTTGCTTTCTCCATACCCATCAATCTCTACATATATTATTTGCTTCTGGTACCTTCTCTCACATGAACTTTTTCATGAAAGACAATAATACCACTTCACTTACATAGAACTTCTATGTGATCTCCATGATGAACATTCTTGAAACTAATATAACACTTAAGAAAACAAAACATGCAGTATACGTGTTAAGGCCCTAAGGCAGTACAATGGCAATAGCATTAAGCAATATCTTCCAGTCCATGCTTGATAAACTGTGATGGTATAATGTGCCAGCAACACTTATGTATTTCAACATGTTCCTTATTTATAGTTCTTGGTTAGAAAATCTCATCAATTAGGCATATCTTTTTTCTTTGCCGGTACATAAATAAAAACTATACAAGAATAAAATGAATTTGTACCTTTCCAAGGTACTGGGTATGATAATGTTGTCATAACATAATCTAACCAATGTCTACTAACATACAACTGTTTTTAAATCTAATTTTAGATTTTCTAGCTTGTTGGGGTAGGCAGAGTGTGTCAACTGGCAAAAAAATATAGTTTTTACAACTTTTCAATAATTATTCATCAAAAAATTTAAAATAATGATGCAGGTATTTCCTGAATTCAACCACAGTCAACCACTGACCATTAGACCATATTGTACTGTAAGTATGCAGGTGACAAAAAGATTGCATATATGTATTAAGTAATTTGAACAATTTCTGTTATCTTTATACCTATTCATTAGTGACACAACTTGTTGTAAGCATTGTATCTTATATATTTAAAATCTTGGAAAATTATTTACTTGAGCATAAAATTCAAGAATTTTTGCACTTAGATCATAATGAAAGTATTGGTTAAGGTAAAAATATGTAGTATGTAGGAATATAAAAGTATAGTTTATGGAATAATTATGGATGTGAGTACTTCTATCTTGTTTAAAGAAAATATCTATTTCCTCTGAGTATTGTGGTAAACTTTGATCAAGTTAAAAATCTTTGCTATGAATAGAAATACATATGTTTTTATGTATACTTTGCATTTTGCTCAAGTAACCTTCAATGTGAAAGTGAGTGCATTGACCTTTCCTACCTAACCTTAACAATAATCTCCTGCTTCAAGAAGAAACCGCAAAAGAAGCCCGAAAATTGGCCACTTATGGTACATGTTATGTATTATTTTCCATGATGTATTGATAACAGACTGACTCATCATAAAATAAGTTCATACACAATAGCAAACAATTGGTCAACTAAAAACATCTTTAGCCGCCGCCTTTACAGCGCACTAAAAACTAGTTTCTAATTTCGAAATGACCTGCTCCTTGGTATAGGGCCCTATGCACACAGTGCGCGATTCCGCAGCCGCGGTCGTGACGTCACGCTACGTCACATGATGACGGCGGCGTCGGCGATCGCGCCGTCCTTATCTCGCGCGGCCTCACTGGTAGAGTACGATAGGTTGATGCTGCTGTGAGTTCGAGTCGATGATGGTCGAGTAACACGAGTTGCAGTTTTCAAACAGTGGAAGTATGCTAAAAATTCTGCGCGTCATTTAGTGGTACAGGTCAATGACCTTTATACCTAGCTATAATGTGCGTGTTGCTCATGCATCTTGAGTATACATATCAGTAATTACTGATATCGCAGGTTATAGGATATCATTTTTCACTAGATATTACGTAATTTCTTTAATGAGGTTTAATTGAAAACGGGGCTTTTCCCGCGTATGAAACAGTTTATTTCTACATCTAACATGGAAGCACATACACTAATCTCAATCATAGTTAAATGGGGTGCTATTGAATAAACGTACCCTTAACAATGCGCTAAAATGGCTCCAGTTACCTCTGTAAATATTATGCTAATTCCTTCAAGATGTTCCTCTCCGCAATATTTCTTTGTCTCGGAATATTCCATGATGTTTAATGTCGTCGCACTCGTTCGACCATTTAGTATAGATTCGAATGCTCTGAAGTTGGGCATTCTGCAGGTTTTTGCACAATCGTCGCGGCATTCTGCAGGTTTTTGCACAATCGTCGCATATCTTCCGGGTATTTGTAAACACAGCTATAGCTAGATGGTTTCTCGGCATCTTGACGCTAGATCATGCAATTGCCGGTAGGTAAGTACCTACTGCTCTGGTGAAAGTCGCTCACCGCTTGCTACACATAGTGCATACGTCTCAGAACAATAACTAGTCCTGTCCAAGCGAGCCGGCCGGTCTGCGATTAACTCATATTATTTTGCCAATAATGGGCTAAAAATAATAACCGAATGGGTACTCGGTGAAAAGGCGACGTGGAAGGACCTGAAAAAGGTGAAGCGATAGACAATACATATCTGACTGAAAGACTTCCAAAGCCTGGAACTAGACAAACGACCATCATCATCTATCTTCACTATTGGTTTCTAGTTTTATTGGCCATGGTCCAAATATGCTCATTTCATTATTGGTTTGGTGTAGGGTATGCGAGATAGAGCGAGCGGTAAGCTCCTAAGAGCGCTTAGCTTGCGACGACTCTTCCTCGCAATCTTTCGAACTTGCTGGACTCTGGAGCCAAGAAACCCACTGTGCTTATCGTCAATTTATAAAGCATAGGGTACTTTTTGGGTTTCTAGATGGGCTTACTCCGTCAGCAAGTCTGAGTTTAATCATAAAATAGAGGCCCGCCCAGCGGTTACACCTGCGGTTATACCCGTATTCCGGACAAGTTTTGTGCATACAAACCTTCTTCTGGAATCAATCCTCTTCTCAAATCTTCCTCTCAATATTATGTATCAATTGCATCAAAATCTGTAGTGTAGAAGAAGAAAGATCTAAGCATACACACAGACATATTAGAGAAGCGACTTTGCTTTATACTTAGTATTTTTTTTTGTCCTAAATCATTCCTTACCATTTTTATTCCTCCTACCGTGCCTCTACGGAGCCCCGATTATGAGGTCACGTAGTAGTTTCTGTGGTTTGTTTTCCTTGTAGTTAAATGACCAACAACATTATACGTTTATTGCACTGTCTATTCGCCAAACCACGTGTTAAGTCATGGTTAACTCGATAAACCATCATCCAATACAGATGACATAAAGGCTCTTGAGAACAGTCCAGTCAAGAAACTCGTGGTTATTATTGATTTCTGTGGTTGATTCGCTACTACTACTAAACCAGGGAACCTCAGACCTAGATAATGTTTCAAAGGGAACAACAAACCAGAATGAGGATATGTAAAACCTTATTTTGCTAAAACTACTAACTGCACATAACTTTATTATAAAGGGCAGAGCACACCGCCCGGGTATGCAGCTTGTATGCGTGCACGTGTATACGCTTGTACCGGTTGTAATGTATGGGAGATGGCACACCGCTTGCGTTGCTTACGTCACGTAGATCGCTGTGCTCTGCGCTTAAACATAAATACGCTATAAAATAGATACAGATTGAATAAGTTATTATTATACTGAGTATCCCTTGTCTGTATGATTGTATTTTAACACGTGCCAATCACGTTTATTGCGACAATTTTTTCATGGCTTCAACGCTACTGCTCGTAACGTTTCCCTTGTAACATTACCATGCTCTGATCTAAAGTGTGAGCGTAGTTGCAAGATCTAGAACCAATGCCCAATCTAGAAGAAGGCAGACAATCTTTTTTTTTACGGTTACGATCACTCCATAGTATAACACGGTGGCCAAACTTTTCAAGTGCATGGTCTAGTCTACGTCGACGCCTTGGCCATCCCCTGGTATAAAGGATAGTCGCTTCCCGCGTCTGTATATATGTATGTATGTACAGTACACCCGCGGAAATAAATGTGGTGATGCTATTCTAAGCCGGCATCACAGGATTTGAGAAATATGCTTTAGTCAAATTCAGCTTGAACTGAATGAACTACATAGGTACTTATTTGAAGTCAACAAATTTTGATTACGTAAAAGTTTCTGTGTAAAAGGTCAAATGTCAATACCGAAGCGTAGGTACCTAATCTCTGTAAGTGGTACATTTTTATTATTTGAATGTTTTGCGAACATTTTAGCTACGACCCTTGTATTGTTTGACTACTTCATCAATATCAATACATACTATAAAATGAAGTCGCTTTTTAACTTTGAATTTAATGCGGTGTTTATGAGTAAGATTTGTAGGTGTTAAGACATTTTTCCTACTATTAATTAAAACAGTCCATTCGTATTGTATAGAGTGAGCAACATCGAAAAGGCTCGTATAAGTTCTTTAAGGGATCAGTTTTTATTGGTAGGTTACGTGTGGAAATCGATTAACCAATTAGTAATCAATTTTTCCACCGTACCTCATATTGCTTTTATGTTCGAATCATATTATTTATTAATTTAATTGTATAAAACAATATGAGAGAATAGTAGAGGTATGTAGTGGAAACAAAAGAATTTTCCATGAGCGTCGCCACGCGAAATCTCACCTCGAGAATTCAATCATTCTCCGGCTCGCGATGACGTGTCCAGGCTAAATTTACTATACACTTACTTATTGACACGTTCCAAAAATACACTAAAGTCTTGGCAAAACTGAACGGGCGTTAACATCGCTATCAGCCGCATAATGCCCCAACTTATACATAAGCATAGGCTAGGTAATGTTATATAGTCGTATCCGCCACTCGCGTTGCCCCGCGTGTCTATACGTACATGTAGATGTGTATAGTCAGCGCATACCTATCAATATAATTACGTATGTTGTTCTTACAGTCGGTGGGTCGCTAGGCGTCTGCACTCCACATTTTACGAGTCGCCTCGTAGAGTTCAACACTAAACTGGAATGATGTTGGATTTGTTATAACTCTTAACCTAGTCGAGATGAGAACCCCGAATAGTCTATCAAGGTCGCGTCGCTAATTATTTAGATTATGATGTTTGATAAGACCTTGGTTAGGTAACTGCTATAGATCTTCTGCATGTAGTCTTATAAAATTACTTATTTATTTAATGATATAACTTCTGGCCACACCCTATACATATTTTCTGTGACTGAGTTTCGTCAGTCGCATTTTGACCGATCTGAGTAACGAGGTACGCTGACCCCAAAAAGGTACTTCCGAAGTACGAACCCGTACTCAGCGTATAGTAGTTGACAGAGAACAACTTGTCACAAGATTAGATTAATCGTGTAGTAACGCGGTTTGCTAAGCTCGACGAGGATGAAAGGTCCGCGTCGTGTCATTATGCGCGGGGTAACGGTAAAAAGCGCCATTTATATGGTCGTCCATGTACGCCTAAGCATTAAGCGCGGGCAGGCAGGTACCCGCGTGGTACCCGCCGATCGGCCGTTCCGCCTCGCAAGCTCCACACCACACTTACGGCCAATAGAAACAATCCAAATTAGTAATGGCCCGTAACGCTCGCAACTTTGAACATCAATTCGGAAAACCGTTGGCTAAGAGAATCTTTATTATGCCGCGTGATTCTAGCTACTTAACTAAACTTGTATGCCATCATCACTCCTTTTTTCTGGCGTTCTCGTAAGGAGTTTTACATACCAAGTGTAAAAAAACTGCGTACCGAATACTGATAATGCATTCGGGCCATGAAACTGAACAACTTGATTTATTTATTTTTTCAGAAAAATACAACAAAATTTTTCACTTCCCATAGTACATGTAGTTAGCTGATCGTGAGAGATTTTGTATGAGAGATCTATTTGTTCTTGCCTTTCTGACATATGTTTCTAGTTGTTCAGTTTCATGGTCCCAATTCACCCTATCAGTATTCAGAATGCTGTCCCGTATACCTATCACAATTTTAGGCGATGGGATAACATAACAACATGTTACTACGTAGTCGGTCCTTGGACGAAATAACCACTGGACGCGAAACGATGTCTTTCACCCTTTACCCCTCTAGCCACAAACCCTGAAATTTTGCCAAAGTTATCTAACCGCAACCGTCAGTGTCGCTTCAGTGCTACGAGAGAAAACATCGCTTTAAAAATGGTGAAATGTGCTGTATTGCTTTGTAAAAACTATAGCCATCGTACAAGCAATATTTCTTTTCACTCGTAAGTATATTTTTGTCCTGTATTTTGTGTTATTTACGTAGAAAATTAATAAAATATGCAAGGTTGGATCGTATAATACGACACAATAAAAAAGGTCATATTTTATAGAACATTTCAACCAATATTTGATCGTACTCTAATTAGTCGGTTATTATCAGTAATTTTTTCATTCGTTCAACAATTACATTCAGTCTAGTGCTATTCAACTTTCGATGAAGGATATCGATAAAAATAATAGTAAAGTCTATTTTATTTAAAAGTGACCTAAAATGTGTGTGTACGTGTATATGTGTATTTTGTGTGTGTGTGTGTGTGTGTGTGTATGTGTGTGCGTGTGTGTGTGTGTATCTGTGTGTGTGTGTGTGTGTATGTGTGTGTGTGTGTGTGGCCTACCCGCTGTTCCATACGTACGCTTTTCCCAGCGTTACTGTCTTTTTGTCTCACAAGCGCAGGTTAGCCATACTTGCATGTTATCTCTCTCTTTTGGAGAAGGCCTTGACTTCGTCTCATCCTTCCAATATTACTCGACCAGAAATTGATCCATTTTTGTCTATTGTCATAACGTACTATTTTATCCGGCATGAAAGTGTTTCTATTTTAAACTGACATCACAGTATTAAAGGTCCATTTTTTTAACACTTAACGTTTTACATGTACTTACCTGTTTTATGTTTTTTTAGGAATAAGTTGATCAAAAACTTCATTCAATCATTCATTCGATGTCGATTATCGACTATGGTACAGCACTGTCTTTGACATACTTCATAAACCGGAAAAAATCAAAACTGTCAGAAGTAAAGAGATGATGGTGTAATACGTGTACATTTCAATTTGGAAGAATAATATTTGTCCTTTCCTCCCTCCCCCCCAATATTGGTTGAATGAGTTTTCAAACTAATTCGATACGTTTCGCGTCCAGTGGTTATTTCGTCCAAGAGTCGGTCCCAAAGTTCTGTCACTGGCATATTATTTTTGAATTTAGAACACGAATTTGGAAAATTTTTATTGCATTCCGTTTTTGAATGTTTGACAATTATTTTAAAACAATAAATGATCATTTGGCGCGATTTTTCACGATGGAGTGGACTTTGAAAGAAAACCGAATAGCAGTTTTGGCGTTGCATCGCTGCGGGCACTCGCCGAGTACCATTTTCAAGTTGCTCAAAAAATTTAAAATAACGCTTAGGTTTGTGTATCGTACTATAAGTAGGTACACTGAAGTCTCTAGTGTTGAGGACAAGAAAAGAACTGGCCGGCCTCGCTCCGCAAGAACACCAGCAGTGATCAAAGCGATCAAGGAGCGCATACGAAGAAATCCTGTCCGAAAACAGAAACTTATGGCTTTGCAGATGAAGGTTAGTAGAAAAACAGTCAAAAAGGTTTTAAACGAAGACCTTAAGCTGCGAGCATACAAAAAAAAGAGTGGGCACTTACTTAATGCCTGTTTAAAAGAAATTAGACTCAAAATATCCCGGGTGTTGTTAAAACGGTACGCGAAAAACCGGCACCGCGATATACTTTTTACAAACGAAAAATTTTTTGATATAGAAGAAAAGTATAATAAACAAAACGATAGAGTGTACGCTACCAGCTCTGAAGAAGCAGGAAACAAAGTTCCGCGGGTGCAACATGGGCATCATCCCTCTTCAGTCATGGTCTGGTTAGGAGTCTCCTACTATGGGCCAACTGAGGTTCATTTTTGCGAAAAGGGTGTCAAAACCAGTGCAAAAGTGTACCAAGAGACGGTTTTGGATCGGTACGTCAAAGACCTGCCCAACACACTATTTTCAGGACATCACTTTGTGTTCCAGCAGGATTCTGCGCCCGCTCACAAAGCCAAGACCACTCAAGCCTGGTTTGAACGACAAAACATTGAGTTTATAAGACACGAAGATTGGCCTTCCTCCAGTCCGGACCTTAATCCTCTGGACTATAAAATTTGGCAGGTCTTAGACAGCAAGGTCTGTGCTAAGCCCCATAAAAATTTGGAGAGCCTGAAGTCAGCCATAGTTAAAGCAGTCGCTGAAATCGACATGGATATGGTGCGTGCTGCGATAGACGACTGGCCGCCGCGGTTGATGGCCGTTATTAAAAGCAAGCGAGGTCATTTCGAATGGTTTTATGTTATTTTGATTCTTCGATAATTGTATTTTTAATTGATATATAAATTTTTAAAAACGGATTGGTACTTTTTATTTTATCAGTATTTTCATATATGACAGAACTTTGGGACCGACTACGTATGTTAGTGGAGGGAATTACGGATCGCTCCCATACTAAACCCATTTTTTTTTTGTGGAGCAATGAGCTTCATCTCATATGTTCCTTGAGTAATTATAAGCATTTCTAGTCCGGGAGACAATAAAAAAGTTCAGTCTGGTCGGGGAGGGGGGGGTACAAAGATGGCCGCCGCCCGTCATCTTTAAAAAAAGTATTTTTTCGTTCCGGTGGCTACTATGGCAAGATTAGTATCATTTTCGTATAAACCAAAGACGTAGAATTCATTTCTGATATAAGGATTTTAAAATTCCATAGTAATATTACAAATAAAACGTAAAAAGGTGAAAATTTAGGTTGCAGATTTTTGTTTTGAGAGCTAATAACTTTTGTATAGTAAAAAAAAAATCCTAATAAAAAATATTATAATAGAGCGTAACTCATGCAGATTTTATAAATATATAGTTTTTGCTACATCTTCATACAAAAAGGTGCTGAAAAAAATTATAACCGCAGTGGTGTATGCGCGCGTACTCATGTCGCATTCGCGGAGGGAATTACGGATTTAACTTTTTTTTTTTTTTTGGCGCTATGAATTTAATTTTATATGTTCCTTGAGTAATTCTAAACATTTCTATTCCGGGAGACAATAAAAAAGTTCAGTCTGGTCGGGTAGGGGGGGTACCAAGATGGCCGACACCCGTAATCTTTAAAAAAATCTTTACTCGTCTTGTTGGCTACTAGGGCAAGATTGGT
Source organism: Keiferia lycopersicella (assembly GCA_029255805.1). Classification (NCBI taxonomy): domain Eukaryota; kingdom Metazoa; phylum Arthropoda; class Insecta; order Lepidoptera; family Gelechiidae; genus Keiferia; species Keiferia lycopersicella. The sequence continues at coordinate 4,066,909 of JARACZ010000024.1, forward strand.
ATCATTTTCGTATAATCCAAAGACGTAAAATTCATTTCTGATATTAGGTTTTTAAAATTTCATAGTAATATTATCAAATAAAACGTAAAAAAAGTTCTTAAAAATTTAGGTTGCAGATTTTTGCTTTGAGAGCTCATAACTTTTGTATAGTGACAAAAATGTCCAAATAAAAAATACTGTTATAATGCGTAGTTTATGCAGATTTCGAAAATATTCACATGTAATATGTTCTATTGTAAAAATATTGTGAAATAAACAAATTACTGCAACCCAGAAGGGTAACTTTACTTGCGTTAGGCGGAATTTATCTTGCAAAATGGTCGAGTAGGTTCATAATACTCGTGTACCTTATGTTAAAGTGATGATGATGATGATGATGATCTCTCCGACCGATTTCGGTCATGGCGACCACTTTGACTCCTAATCAGATCGACGCTGATGCGCCCGGAGATGGCTATTGTAGCCAATTTTGGCAGTAAACTCCCGTGCACAGTGTGGACACGTGAGTTTGCCACTTACATAATTATAGTAGACCCTCCCATTGAGTGGACTCAATGTTGAATCTTTTCAGTGTCGTTTCTGAACATCGTTACATCTGAGGAGTTGTCCGCTATGCTTTCGCTTGCCCTTTTCTAGCTCAGAATAAAAGATGCGCTTCGCCACTCTCTCCTCCGATATCCGGGATACATGACCGCACCACCGAAGCTGACGACGCATCAGATAGGCCTCAATGCCACCAACATTGGCTCGTCTCAGAACTTCGGTATTGCGCACTCGGTCGGACCATCTGATCTTCATGACGGTGCGAAGGCATTTTAGGTGGAAGCGATTCAGAGTGCGTATGTGGTTACGATACACACACCAAGTCTCGGAGGAGTATAGAAGGTTTGGCAGCACAATCGCCATATATACAGAGATTTTTGTGGCTAGCTTTAGTTCGTGCGAGCAGAAAACCTTGGAACACAACTTCTCAAATGCTGCAGCTGCAGCACTGATTCTGCTGTTGATCTCAGCATCAAGGTTACACTTAGATGTTATAGTGTTCCCCAGATAACGAAACTCATAAACCTGTTTCAGCATATCCTCACCAACATGCGAGCCTAAGGACATCACTTCCGTCTTTTTGACACTGTCTTCAGGCCGAGTTTACAGCATGCTTGGTGAAAAACGGACATAAGCTGTTGCAGGCCGTCTGGGGATTCTGCAAGAAAGCACAAGTCATCAGCATACATGATCTCAGTAATCAATGCATACGAGACTTTAGTGCGCGCCTTAAGTCTAGCCAGGTCAAAAAGACTGCCATCTGATGAAACGGATGCGGACTCCTTGGGAAACAGTATTTAGGACTTCTTTGACTACAACTGCAAAGTATAAGGCGAACAGTGTGGGCGCTAGAACACACCATTGTTTCGCCCCACAGGTGACGGGGAAGAAATCAGACTGTTCACCGTCTACGGAGACGCAGCACTGCCAGTCGTCATGAAAATTAAAGAAAATTAAAGTGCACAGAATTATGCCTGTGTGCCGGAAACTGCGCTCATTAAATTAAATTATAATAATGTATAGAAAGTGTTTTACTTGCCATCATCAAATGAATTATTAAGTAAGTAATACTTAAACATAGATAGATACACGAGTATTATGAACCTACTCGACCATTTTGCAAGATAAATTCCACCTAACGCAAGTAAAGTTACCCTTCTGCGTTGCAGTAATTTATTTATTTCACAATATTTTTACAATAGAAAACTATTACATGTGAATATTCTCGAAATCTGCATAAACTACGCATTATAACAGTATTTTTTATTTGGACATTTTTGTCACTATACAAAAGTTAAAAGCTCTCAAAGCAAAAATCTGCAACCTAAATTTTTACCTTTTTTACGTTTTATTGATAATATTACCAAGGAATTTTAAAAACCTAATATCAGAAATGAATTTTACGTCTTTGGATTATACGAAAATGATACCAATCTTGCCCTAGTAGCCAACAAGACGAGTAGAGATTTTTTTTAAAGATGACGGGTGTCGGCCATCTTGGTACCCCCCCCTACCCGACCAGACTGAACTTTTTTATTGTCTCCCGGACTAGAAATGCTTAAAATTACTCAAAGAACATATAAGATGAAGCTCATTGCTCCACAAAAAAAAATTTAGTTAAATCCGTAATTCCCTCCACTATGTACTTAGTTTACTTGATACATTATTTTCTTAAAAGCCCTATCAATCAAACATAGCGATAACGACCGTTTTCACGACCGTTCATACCCTGTCTACCTCGCTAGGGATAAATGTGTCTTTTTGTACGAACAGTGAGGTAGCGACAACCTTGTCTAACCTTGTACTTATTTTAACATGTTAAAGATAATTCGAATTAATTATTACGGTTGTTTTCCTCAATCTATTAAATTACAATACAACATTGAATGCGCCACCTAGGTATTAATAGCAGATGTATGTCGAAAGCAAAGCAATACTCGCTTTGCATCTTATTCTCACAGTACTTGTTAACAAGTCTTTCATGTGTGTAAAAATATTAGCAAATATTTTAAGGGGTGAATCGGCTCCTGAAACTGAACAACTTTCCCCACAAAACATGAGAATTGGGACCCCCTATAGTGTCTTGGTCGGCTGGTACATTATGTATGGAGGAGCTCCATTTTTTTTCATATTTCGACCTATGTTCCTTGGGCATAGTTTTCCAGTTTCATGCACTGCTTCACCCCTTAAAATGTTTGCACTTGATTTCTTTTTACATGCTGTATGTCGATAAAATAATATTTCATAGATAACCAATAATTTAATGACCCTATACAATAAATACACCTTTGTATCATCATTTAATTATCTACAGAAGTGATCATCGGGCGCCATCTTGTAAATAACATACATACACAAACGCTCCAATCAATTGCAGGTTGGACTAAACATCAATGTCAAAACATAAAAACGATGATTCTGTCACGGAAGGCAGAGCTCTAAGGGCCGTAAATTATAGTTGGTATCGCCAAATATGACAAATATTTGAGGGCCGTATCAGTACAATCGTGTATTTATCACATCACTATAGTGACAGGTCGTCAGGCTTTCGCCTAAAATTGTGATGTGCAAGAAACCCTCGAGTCCCTTAGTCACTTTTACGACACCCGCGGGAAAGAAATGGGGTGCTGTTATTCTAAGTCGGCATCAGATTGCAATATAATTATAATACATACATACATACATATATCACGCCTTTATCCCTTGCGGGGTAGGCAGAGCGTTAACGGCCGTAAGAATACGGTCGCTATCGCCACGTCTGACATTTGTGAGGATTGTTTTCCAAGGTTGTTTCAGAAAACATGTGTATCACTATAGTGACAGGTTGTCAGCCTGTCGCCTAAAAATTGTAATACACCAATACCCTCGAGTCCCTTAGTCGCCTCTTACGACACCCGCGGGTAGGATATAGGATATAATAATATTAATATTTGACGGTTATTTCAGAAATTGTATACCAGTGTAATGATATTATATTGACGGACAATTTTTAATGCGCATGATTCGCTTCTTGCGACACGGAGAAGAAATTATTATGATATTCCAATTCTTAACCTAGGCTTAGCAACAAACTTCTCAGACATTTTACACGAATCATTCCGCTGCCCTGCTTCCAAGTCAATCAACGAATAGCCAGGCTTTTCTACAATTTCCTGAGTAGTCAGGTTGTTACCATCGACTCGATGAAGAAGAAGAAGTAGTCAGGTTTCGTTATACACTGAACTGATGAATAAATATCGACAATGCAAAGGATGAAAACTGCTTTACAATTTTTTCGGCTCTTCGCGCAGCAGGCATGTCCTTGTGTCAATGGATCAGAGGAAAAGGTCAAAATACGATTCAAATTGAAATCTAGAATATTTTGATGACATTAGAAAGTATATATAACATAAATAAACGCTAAAGGTTTGAATCTGATACGTAAAACTGCTATATTTTGACCTCTTGCTACCTACCATTGATACGAGTATTCATCAATAGTTTTTGATTGTTTATTTTTATTGCAGGTAACAATACTTTTGTCTTTTGTCCACAGACTGCGTCTATTTCGAGACGTCGTCGACGTCGCCGTTTCAAATCCGGCGAATAGAGGAACTCAATAAGACCGCCTCGGGCAATGTAGAGGCACGGGTGATGTGTTTCTACCGGCGGCGCGACCTGCCCAACCCCCTCATACAGTTAGCTGATAAGCACCAATGTAAGTACACCCTGGCTATGCGAAAGAACAACTTTACTGCTAACTGTTCATCATTCTCTGCGTTATCCCGTACATACTCTGTCGGGGTCGGCTACCTAACCTAGGGAATTTGACGTGAAACCAAGTTTTTTTAAAACAGAACGACTGCCATCTGACCTCTGCAACCCGAAGACCAACCTGGCCCGAAACCTACGTTAAGTCAAACTCAAATACGTGTTTCGACTCTATTAAAAAAAGTGCGTTCCAAATATCGTTTTGGAAGAAGTCGATTAATAGCTTCTTGATTCGAAACCACTTCAGTTCAAGATCATGAAAAACTTAGGGTTAGATTGAAAACTTTGAATAATAGGCAAACCCAGAGCGGCATCGCCTATAACATATGTATGAATATCTAATAAGGTTATAACAACCCAAAAAGATATCAAGGTAATCGTGGAATAAGTTGTTCAGTTTCATGACTTTGAACGTTTTACGAGTTGATACACTATTAGTTACATTATGAATAGTATGGCAGTTCTCGTTGAAAATCTGTCCTGCTAACGCTCTGTAGAACCTAACAGCAGTGAATGGCTCAGGTTGATGATGTGATGGTAATATGTTTCATGAGAACCAAATATTTGAAACTTGAAACTGAAACTGTGTCCAATTGCCTGTCGCTTACGTTAATTGTATTGACAATACAAATTGCGTACGTTTTTGTTTGTCTCGTGACGTCACTATTACCATGAAAGCAATTATTATTATTATTAGCCACTGTCGTCCCACTGCAGGGCAAAGGCCTCCCTCCCTTTCTTCCATTCTTCCCTATTTTGGGCCGTCTCCATCCAATTCCGGTCTTGCGCATGTATCTCGTCTAGTTATTATTACTGTACACTACATTTGGTCGTCCAAGTAAAAGATGGAAACACACGTTCCCCACTCACTCCCAAAACTGGATAGAGATGACTCAGGTCAGGATAGGGAAAAGTAGAAGAAGATGGAGGCCTTTGCCCTGCAGTGAGACGGATGTGGCTAAGAATAATAACTCGAGATCAGCCCCCGGTACGGTACCCATATGATAGTTTGGACCGTTCGAATGCCGCGCGTATAATGCCGTCAGGCAGCCATAGTTTTGATGGGCCCAGGGTCAAAAACAGATAGCCAACACTAAAAAAATGTCGCGCGTATAATAACATACTTATATTGATGGTTCAAGCGTCGAAATCGACGTGAGCTTGACTGTACCTGCCTACGCGTTGTTCTTTCGAGACCTCGCACTGCACACTTTTAGTAGCAAATAAAAAGTTTCGATGCTTGTAATCGCCCCTACGTCACGCGGCCCCATGTGTGCCCGTGTTTGATTCTTTTCTATAAATAGCCGATTATCCTAGTCGCAAGTGCGATCCAGTTGCTCCGCGGGTGTCTGGATAGCCCCCAATTTCAGTCAATCGTGTGTTTATCTATGGGTATTCCTGCCAGGTTGCTAGGTGCTTTACAACCCCAGTTTATTAGTAAAGATGGGCAGAATATTCGTTTCTCGTTTTATATTCGGCATATTTAACAGATTTTCGTATTCGCCCGAGTATTCTGTGTATAAAAATTTATATTTTTTAATATAATTCTTTGAAAATGGTTGTCAGGGCCAAGAATGAAGCAGTTTTTTAAACGTTTACGTTTCAATCTACGTTTCTAGAGTGAAAAGTTAGAAGAAAAGCAAGCGGAGTGGTTCGATGCCAATCCACTAACTTTACGAACAAAGTAAGTTCGAAGTCGAACCTGTTATAAATGAGAATCAATTCCTGCCGAATAATTCAGTAAAAAAACTACCGAATATTCGTATTCAGTGAAACCTATCTTCGGCGCATCGCAGTCATTTGTACCATCGCATACATACAATACAACGAACTCGTAATATCACTTTCTCGAAAAGACGTGCTTGTTCCGCTAACCTTAATTTTTATGCGCTGTCTCCAGTGTTACCGAAATTTTATGGGGTTAATATCGAGCTCGTAAAGTCACTTTGGAATCGATCCGCCGACTTACGGCAGTGAATGCAAACAGGGGATTGGAGGCGCACGCGATGCTTGAGTACACACGACCGATCCAGACTGGTAACGGAATGTCTTCCACATTGACATCGAACAATCGAGAACAGTTTAAAAGCCTAATTTTGAACAAGTATAAATGCATGCGTTTGTGTTTTACTCGTATCGCATAGCCTAGAACACGAATTTATCCGCAAGTAGCACTCTTGAAATAAATAGATTCGACTATGAGTGGTCAGACCAATCTTCAGTCTAGCGAAATCAGATTTCTACTGATGCAAAGTACTTTTCCTGTTCGATCCTACTGCATACGTCACGCGTGGCGCGACGCTTTCGGATGTCGCCATTTTATCCAACGTGGCGGCACTTCCGGGCATCACGCTGCACGCATGATGTTTCATTGTCATAAAAATTTCGCAGTGGAAGACAACTTCGAACCACTTGGAGATTAATACGTAGAAACGTATATAATGCTATACCTATATGTGAATATGGGGATGCTTATAGTTATACAGGGTGTAAAGGACAGGTTCCTGTATACTAAAACGCTGCATTCGATCATGGGACTGAAAAATTCCGGTAAAAAAATATTAGGAAGCGTCAAAAAAATGTTGACTTCCCACAGAAAATGCAGTGATTCTTATTATATGGTCGTGATTTTATATGCGAGGTTGAAATATGTTGGTCGTCCCATGAGATCTCTTTTTAAATTTGTTCAGTTTCATAGTCTGCCTGCATGCAGGCTTTCAGTATTTCGAGACATGTCCTTTCCACCCAGTATACTCAGTAATACTGATTGATAAGCGAGTTGTACAAGAATTAGTAATTTTATAGAACTCTCCTATTTTTGCTATAATACTATCTTTGTTTAGCGATTGTTGATCGAAAATGAACTTTTATTGTGTTCATTTCTATAGCTCTCCATTGCACCGGTTCAGTAATCTCTAATTAAAATAAAGATTAAGGTTTCATGAAAAACATCTTCCAAGAATGCTAGATTTAGACTAGTTTACACGGGCTTCAAATTTTTTTCTATTACGTTTTTTTTAAAGTTATATATTCGTTGTTCGAAAGAAGCTAGTTGAGTTAACATAAAATCGTCTAGATATGCATAGAATGGCCTCCCCCACAAAGATCGCTGGTTGAATTTACCAAATCTCTCCGCGATTACCCCTCAGATTTGAAAAGCAACCAACAATACAATTGCTCGGAAACAAGATGGCGACTTTAATCAATTCTAATTAAGGCCGGAGCATTCATCTCATCGACTTTCATTAGGCGACCCTCAGGTAGACTACCTGAACGACTTTACGGTTTCGACTTTTTGGATATGATTCGTATCTCAATAGATATCGAAAGTAAATAACAAGTAACTAACTAGGTTGTAAGTAACTGTTCGTACGTATAGCGGTCTAACCGCCGCATCACCGAATGTAATCTGATGTACGCAGATAGATTTCACCACGGGAAAAACTATCCACCAGGAAAGCAGTTAAAACCGGCAGACTTGTTTTACGTTTCGTACAACTACAAAAGTATTAGTATAGTCGGTGTATGAACGACTAGTTAAATTGACATTGTGATTCAAATAATAAAAAAAGACTATCAGGAGCGCCTTAGGCTGTAATAGATGTATGCATTCTGGTTTTCATATAGTTCCTAAAGATAACTTTAAAATAGAAAGGCCAATTATAGTAGAAAAGTAACCCAGGAAGTACAATATTTACTGTAACCTTACAAGGCGGGAGTAATACTTCCCATGAAAAATTATTTCCGACGTGTCATTTTATATTACAATCACGTAACTCACACGAATTACAATAGCGTATTCTATTTAAACATAAACGTTGATATTATCATCAGTAGATATGTACTCCCGAGACGATAGCATAGCAAATGCGATTTTTCTCGTATGGGCTTATCTAATTTCACATAACAAAATATTGTCATGCTGAAATTTTACAAGGCTCAGAATATAAGTCAATCCGGTTTTTACCCGACTGCCTCAGGAAGAGGGTTTTACTTTTCGAGAGTAGGTTTGTATGAATGTATGTGAACAAGTTCTTTTTAACGGGGTACATCCCTCCCAAACGGCTAGGGCCTAGCCGCTAGGTGGATCTATCATAGGGTGTCGTTAGATTCGTGTCAGCAGCGCGAGTGAGACTGGTTATAAATTTCAAAATTTCATAAACTCAAAATGGCGGATTTCGAGCGCAAAATATAACTTAATTTTTTAGGAGCCCAGAACTCCAACAATTCATTGGTAATTTTCTTTAATCATAAACGCGGTTTGAATATGGGATTTAAACTATTTACCACAACGCCAAACCTTTGGTTCTTGGAGCACGCGCCTTGATTTATCGTTCAACATTTACTGACATCAGAGAAAGCGAGTGTATGAAAGGACGCCCTACGTATAATCAGAACGAAGGTTTGAAAAACTCGTCACAACTATGCGTTATACCCAATTCGACGCAATAAACACAAAATAAAGTGTGATTTTTTGATACTGTACACAGAGTATGAATTGTTTTTGTGCAAATCTGACTGCGACATGTATTCTATGGTTGGCTTACTTCTAATATTAATTCTTTTTTATAGACATTAGCGTTATGTATACATTAATTATTGTGTTAATATTGGATCTGAGCGCTAAAAATTAATCTTAAATGAAAAAAAATATGAATATTAAAAAATAAATATTAAATCTTATAAAAACGATAACGTTTACCTAGCTCGCCGTTTCAAATTGGTTGCACCGCCTATTCTGAGTTCAGGCCCGATATAAAAATATAACTTTATTCTGGCTATATGTACGGTTCCTTCTGGAAAATGCCATTGCTCCAAGAACATTCACTCCCAAAAAAAGAATCATAAACGTTCGCCGGAATGTTCATTCTCTGAGTCCAACCGTGGACCGAATTCGGTGGAAATCAGTCATTCAGTTTTATTAAAGCGAATGTTTTAAAGCATTGTGATAGTTCTGTTTTAAGATTAGTCCAATGCGTTTTAGTACTTTGGGTTCGTCGGGCCTTTTGTCGACTCGATGTCCCAATCGATATAAAATGAGTAGGTCGGAGATTTCATTTTCAGTTTTATTTCGTTAAATCAAGATTATCTGAGAGAATGTTTCTAATGTCGTTTTAATAAGTAAAAAAGGCCCACCTATTTGTCGACGCATGGCAACACCGAAGTAGACCTAGGGTGGCTGTGCTGAACCGAATTTCGAGTGTTTCGGGACAAAGATCGTGTGTTAATTCGGACCGCGTAGCCGTAGCAAGGGGTGGCCGGGGTTAGTAAACATAATCATGGCCTCCTCCCGTACAATTCAGTAGCTAAATGGGAATGAAGAGTTACCCCCCCTCCCGCTCCCCCCAACTCAAACCCCGCTGTCTGCCGCGTCGACACCCACACGTCTTGTGACGTACGTACTTAAAGTACTGAAAAATAATAATACACATAAAATCGATGCTGTTATAGGTCACTGTTTACACGTGCCGCATGTTTTTTTCGTTTGGCTGCACATTTTCGTTAGGGACTTGTGGAACTAACTTTGTCACATTGTCGTATATTTTAACAATATTGCGTATAATATACGAGAGTCCCTTATAAATCAATTATATTGTAAGCCTGAAAGACGGCGTCAAAGTATCCACTAAGGAGTGGTATGATATTGCTGTCTTTCTGTGATGGTCGTAGAATATTCTTAAACCAAAGGTTATTTTCTTATCTAACGCTTGACTAGCACAAGTACTTCTATGTTCTATGCGGCCTAAAGGGCTTCGATGGCAGTGCGTGCGTGATGTGACACCAAATCGATGAACGACCCGATGAAATGACTGACGATCCAGTCTTAACGGTAACCAAGGCAATCCGCTCTTCGTTCTCTTACAAATTCAATTCGGATATATTTCTATACAAGAAAATAGTGGTGTATTTATCGTTTATTTATACTTTTTTTTATTTAAATGGAAAATCACTACAAATCCTAACACTCCATCAAAGCACATCACCTGTAGGAAAATACCATGGCTGTTTGCCGAAGACGCGTCAAAACACGGCGACGCGTACACTACCCCTAGATTCGTAATAAAAATAGCCCGGGAGACATCAATACTCGGTGACTTGTATTCTAAACGCCTTAACTGGATGCCCACCCCCCCTTCGTCCCCCCTCGCCCCCCCCCTGTATCGACCGTGGCGTCCTCATCTCACAGGTACACGCAACTTATCCCGGGCTTAATTGTCGCCACCACCACGCCATGCGTAGGTCACCTCTGAATAACAGAAAAAAAAATTTTGAACAGTTTTTTTTTAATTTGTAGGTTGTGGAAAGGTTACTTCAATCATCAACGTTATTTAATTTGGCAGTTTGATTTTTGTAATTTGTCTAGATTACACTTTTTGTCCAAAAAAGGAACCTTAAAGTTGAAGGCGGAGAATACAAAGTATCACTAGGTACGTTTTTCGAATGTGTTCTCTAGGTAGAAACCCACAATCCGCAGTATATCTTATTCATATTACTAGCAGCAAAAAGCTTTAAATGCCCATACCGCTCACTACAAAAAGTTGTGCCTATATGTATAATCGGCTCCGATGGATACACATTCACTAACGAACACGAAAATAATTCATCACCAACTATCAACATCAATTCCGTCAACCTATTGCCAAATTCGCTGTACTCGTACTGTACGGTCCAAAACTGCATACATACATACATATATCACGCCTTTATCTCTTGCGGTGTAGGCAGAGCGTTAACGACCGCAAAAATACGTTCGCTATCGTAACATCTGACAAATATTGAAGGCCGGTTAAGATAATTTGTGTATCACTATAGTGACATTTTGTAAGCCTTTCGCCTAAAAGTTGTAATACACGTGAAACCCTCGAGTCCTTTAGTCGTCTCTTACCCACCCACGGGGAAGAAATAGGGTGCTGCTATTCGAAGCTGGCATCACACGGCATCCAAAACTAAAGCAAACCATTTTGCCAATTCTAGTTGTAAAGTGGCTGTGCGTCGCGTGGGTAGTTATAGTTATCACCACACAGACCCTCCAACTTTGACGCCCGTTGTAGGCAGTGGCCACCGTTACGCAGACTGCCCTTGCCAACCAACAAAACTCATTTAAATAAAACAAGTTAAATTATAAACCATGTTCCTTACAATTTGCTTGGCGCCTTTACTTTTTTTGCAATTTAATTTTGCGCGTTATCTTCACGGTGTACGAATTATCTACATCGTTTTTTTTTGTCGACGAAAAAGTTTTAGTTCTGCCAATTTTGACATGCAAGAAATACTCAAAAGAAGGAAAATTTGAATCCTAACCTCAGCGGAGCTTGCCTAGTTGGGTTGGGTGTTATTCCATATAATGTTTTTCTAAACAGCTCTTCTCCTCTTGAGAACAAAAGGATCATATAGACTAAAAAAGTCACGTTTTATAATCTAAGGTTCTGCTGTCTTAACAACAATTTACACACTTTACTGCAAGACCTGAATGCGGCCAACCCAGCAGCGGCAGCTGTAGCCAAACACTGGCAGTTTCTAATTTAATAAGTGTAAGTACAAAAAACATTGGCAAACGCACAATGACACGAGAAGAAGAACAGAACCTCTGCCCAGCAGTGGGACACAGAACAAGCTACATGGAAAACCTACAGACGTGGCGTATTCTATGCTCTAGCTCTGTGGTATACCGTTGATAAGGAATCACTTTATAAACTAACTTGTCTGTTGCGTAATCGATTGTGTAATGCTTGCTTACTGCTTACACGAGTCGGTTAATGTACTGCAACATAGTAAGCATCTGGTTCTTTGGAAAAAACGCGAGATCAATATTACCTTCTTGGAGGTTATAACTTTCTTCTTCATTAATCATCATTGACGAAAGTACTGCGTACTACTCACAGAACAAAAATTACATTCTTGTCTGTGGTTACGATCTTATCGTTTGTTTGACAAGCGTAAAAAAAAACCTTCCGGTAATTTTAAAGTAATATTTCGCGTTTATACTCTGCTATTTTCTGTAGCCGACCCTGACAGAGAAACGGGATAAGGCAAGGAGAATGATGATAATGATATTCTGCTATTTTCAATTTATGAGATTTTGATATAGCCGATGTCACTTGCGCTGCTGAAACAAATGTAACGACTCTACATCCGCTGTAGCCCGTGAAAAAGAATTTCCTTGTCTATGTGGATTACCCATATACCACATACATACCTACGTACATACCATCGAAAAACATAACCCCTCTTCTGATATAGTCGGCTAATAGTATTTAACGCTGTTACTACGGTCTTACCTTAACCATTCAGCTTGTGTCCTATATGATTACTTATACCTACCACTATAACACCAACTTTCTAATTTTCACTTCCCCTCAAGCATTGATTGACTGGGTGCTTAGTCTAGTTCTAGCCTGGTACCTACTTACCTACGTCATCGTAATATCTATCCCCTAATATGAAGAGTTAGGTGACATTGTTAGGTAGACAGAGCATTAACGGGGCCGTAAAATTACACTTGACAAACATTTTGAAAGTTGTTCCGGAAAAGTGTCCATCACTATAGTGACAAGTTGCCAGTTTGTCGCCTAAAACTGCAGTGCATGTAGGTAACCCTCGAGTCCCTTAGTTATCTATCTGCATGATCGTAGTAGTCTCTTTATAATAATGCGGACGACTTGAAAATTATTGTTCTGTTACTCCCTCTACATCGCGTGACGCTCAAACTATAAACCGAGGACTGAATAAAAAGCGAGTAGTTTATTATACAACTAGTTGAGGTCATCAGTAGTTCAGTTTCCTTTATATCCCGTTCAATGGACTAAGTTTACGGACGTGTTACGTACGCGATCGTTTGCTTTGCTATACATTTGCGTCTCCGCGCGATATTTCGCACTTTCATCGTCAATGGACTTGTCTATGTATATGTAGTACCTAATACAGAACTTATTTACGTGTGGAGTACTCTTTTTTGTATGATATGATATGAACAGTTTCTGTAAACTTCTTGAGAAACGAATTCTGTAGTACGATAAAGATTATTATACCTCGGAACGAGGCGGGCTTAGATTTCACTGTGTGGCAAATGAAGTATGTAAAAAGTACTTGCAAGAAACCACTCATTAGTCACAGTCATCTGCTTCGCGGTACCATTGATACCTACTGTACTAGACTACTTTGTATTTGTCGTGAATATGGATGTGGCTTACATTTCCACCAAGTTTACTATGTCAGTGAGGGAATGTTGTCGAGGGGGAGTGCATAGCTGTTGGGTGTAGCACGGTTCCCATGGGCGTCCTAACGAAGAGCACAAACATTTCACGCTCTACCGCGCCAACCGTTGGGTACGTACGCGTCCTGGAGGTGGTGACGTCAGCAGCGGCGTCGGTGGCTGCGCGCGGGCACGTGGACTCGTACACTCGCTGACTCGCTGAGGCCTCGGGCGCATTGAAAGTGAGACCGGGGCGCGGGAGGGGGCACCAGGTCGACGACCCCGCGCATCCAACCGATCCGCACTTGTACAAGACCGACGGTCGCATTGTTTCAACCTTAGACTAGCTCATTGAAACCGGACCCCATGATATTTGAAACAGATACCCATATTCGGGAGCGTAACATAACATGGCGGCTGTGGTGTTGACAGTCTTCTTAACGAAGTTGCCTATTAAAATTATCAGCGCCGAGTTTAATTTAACAAAATAATATTTTTTCTATCTTCTGTGTATTTTTTACTGGTAATTTTTAATTTATTTATCAAACTTTAAGCACTAACTGTGTACATGGGCGGGCTTAATGACAATGGCATTATGTACCAGTCTAGGGCATGTAGAAATGTACGGCAGGTGCAAAATCAATTTTACTTATTGTTCGTGGCTGAATTCATTTATGAACTAGATATCTACCTAGCAACCCATCTCAACACCTGTCAATATGGCGTGTTTGATGCGGTTAAAGTACTGAGCTGCCGACTCGTCCAGTGGGTTTGCTTTCCGCTTTTCTGCCACTAGCAGTTGCCATCAAGTTTCACGCACTCGCAACTGGGTGTAGTAGCGATAATTAATAGGTAATCGTAAAACGAACATGGCGACTCGAGAAATTACTAACAAGTGATTCAAGTTGGTTGGTTGGGTTCATCTAATAAGCAGAAATTGTAATATGGCCTTTGCTAGTGAAATGGATCGAATTATCCAATTTTCTGTTCTTGTCTCAGAAGTCCACATCACCAGTCATTTTTTTTAAACGAGAGCCGCCTTCAGAGAAAGTGTAAAGGTGCAATCAAAATCGGTTCATCCAAACGCGAAACAATCGCGGACAAACATACATAGATACAAACATACAGGTCAAACTGGAAACCTTCTTTTTTTTAAGTCGGTTACAAAATAAATACAAATGAATGTCACATAACCTGAATAGAATAATTATAACTAAACACATTTCATGTCGATAACAAAACAAAATATAATTTCCTAGCCAGTGTACAAATCAGAACTGACTCATTAATAATCATAAAGCCTTACCTAGTCACCATTAATATTGATTCAGTTCTCATCTCTATCAGTAAAGCCTTGTGGGTAGTTCTAGTCGTATTTCTTGAAATTATTGAACGGAAACAGACCGCAGACTCAGACAAAGAAATGTTCAGAGGAAGCCCTACTAACCCCCTGGGCAAACACTCAAAAATTCGCTTCTCGCGCTTTAATTATAATACACAACTTGCACTACAATTATTTTTTAACTAAAAAAAAGTCATTTATTTAAAATACACAAACACACTTAAATAAAATATAGAAAAACACCATGTCAACTTAAAAAGAACTACAAATATTTAAACTTTAGTAAAATTTTGCATTTCGTGTGTGGTGGACTAATTGTTAAGACATCTAGTAAATGCACGGATTTATCATCTGACAGAATGAAACTTCAGGAGATGACCTTCTGAAACTGGACTGCGTTACCTAATGCTTTAGGCAGGTTTAGTTTACATTTGTGTGAGACGAGTTTCTTGTGCATCCACTTATTTTTCATTATCTGAGAGCTCCCTCTGTTTGTATTTTCTCTAAGACAGCAGGTGGAGCGAGTGAATATCCGTTGCGTTGATGCGTGTTTTGTGCCTATGCGACGTCAAAGGCTTTTAGCGGCCTTAATTTGATTCCTGATCAGTACGCAGTAGTGCCCGTGCACGACGATAAACTTTATCCGCTTACATAGTGTCACGACCAGCGTAACTGTCAACACGCGCCCGTACGTGCGTGTACGGAACATTAAGGTCAAGTTACGCTGGTCGCGCCACTATCTAAGCGAATGGCCTACACTCGCATAACCTGACTGATCGAACATCTAACCTCACCTAAAACTGTTCGACTGGCTCCTCCAGGGTTCATGCTGTACCTAACCTTTGGCATTGCGTCCGAAACGCAAAGTCGCTTTGCAATGAAGGGTAGGTGAGACCACACTACTGTTTATCACCTTTCAAGAGAAATAATGAAAATGGCTTAGTGAAATAATTATTCATATAGAACAGTGGTAACCTGTTACATTTAGTTTTTTGACATTTTGAATTAGTAGATACCTACGTGATTTTCAATAAACATAGCACAGTCTAGTTTCGAAGTTCTTTAAAATATTGTAAATTATTATAACCAACTATCCCGCTATAACTCATTTTCCCGTGGGAATATTTTATTTTACCGGCAAGTACATATTATACATAAAACTTCCTCTTGAATCACTATTTAAAAAAACTGCGCCAAAAAAAAACCAAAGACCGACGCGAAAAGCTACTTTGCTTTATACTATTTAATGGTACGAACAAGAACTTTTACTACTAAACTAGACTAATGTCGTGGCATCGCATCGTGCAAGCAAACAACTGAAATTACGTAGTCGGTCCCAAAGTTCTGTCATATATGAAAATACTGATAAAATAAAAAGTACCAATCCGTTTTTAAAACTTTATATATCAATTAAAAATACAATCATCGAAGAATCAAAATAACATAAAACTATTCGAAATGACCTCCCTTGCTTTTAACAACGGCCTTCAACCGCGGCGGCCAGTCGTCTATCGCAGCACGCACCATATCCATGTCGATTTCAGCGACTGCTTTAACTATGGCTGACTTCAGACTCTCCAAATTTTTATGGGGCTTAGCACAGACCTTGCTCTCTAAGACCTGCCAAATTTTATAGTCCAGAGGATTAAGGTCCGGACTGGAGGAAGGCCAATCTTCGTGTCTTATAAACTCAATGTTTTGACGTTCAAACCAGGCTTGAGTGGTCCTGGCTTTGTGAGCGGGCGCAGAATCCTGCTGGAATACAAAGTGATGTCCTGAAAATAGTGTGTTGGGCAGGTCTTTGACGTACCGATCCAAAACCGTCTCTTGGTACACTTTTGCGCTGGTTTTGACCCCCTTTTCGCAAAAATGAACCTCAGTTGGCCCATAGTAGGAGACTCCTAACCAGACCATGACTGAAGAGGGATGATGCCCATGTTGCACCCGCGGAACTTTGTTTCCTGCTTCTTCAGAGCTGGTAGCGTACACTCTATCGTTTTGTTTATTATACTTTTCTTCTATATCAAAAATTTTTTCGTCTGTAAAAAGTATATCGCGGTGCCGGTTTTTCGCGTACCGTTTTAACAACACCCGAGATCTTTTGAGTCTAATTTCTTTTTAACGGGCATTAAGTAAGTGCCCACTCTTTTTTTTGTATGCTCGCAGCTTAAGGTCTTCGTTTAAAACCTTTTTGACTGTTTTTCTACTAACCTTCATCTGCAAAGCCATAAGTTTCTGTTTTCGGACAGGATTTCTTCGTATGCGCTCCTTGATCGCTTTGATCACTGCTGGTGTTCTGGCGGAGCGAGGCCGGCCAGTTCTTTTCTTGTCCTCAACACTAGAGACTTCAGTGTACCTAGTTATAGTACGATACCCAAACCTAAGCGTTATTTTCAATTTTTTGAGCAACTTGAAAATGGTACTCGGCGAGTGCCCACAGCGACGCAACGCCAAAACTGCTATTCGGTTTTCTTTCAAAGTCCACTCCATCGTGAAAAATCGCGCCAAATGATTATTTATTGTTTTAAAATAATTGTTAAACATTCAAAAACGGAATGCAATAAAACTTTTCCAAATCCGTGTTCTAAATTCAAAAATAATATGCCAGTGACAGAACTTTGGGACCGACTACGTATTATATGAATTTTACATTGCAGCTAAGCCAATATTGGTTGACTATAGTCTACGTCCCGTTTACTTACTGAAATTAACCTACTTACAGTCTCAAATGCACTGTGCATTTTTTATTTGCACATTATGTCATTGATGCTAATTGTAGTGAAGCATTTATTTAAGTTGAAGAAAGAGTACAGACTTATGAAACTGGACTACAAATATATACGGCAGCGTATTTGCTGACTAGTCCTACTGATATTATGTTTTAGACATGGTGTTTATCATTCTTTCGTGTCAAAACTTAGGTAACATTGCCTTTTATTAACCGACCGCCTCAGAAAGAGGGTTACTTTTTCGAGAGTATATGGACAAGTAAATTATTTTTCCCCAATGACTAGGCGGATGTAGGCGGCGTACGTATTAAATGTCCTTACATTCGTTACAGCAGCGCCTACGGTGACATTGGCTACATTAAAATATCCTGAATTCCAAATGGCGGATTTAAAACGCAAAATATTTGGAAATTACCGCGGTCGGGCTTTTGTTTTTTAATATTATGCTTATTTTAGCAATTATTTGCACCAACTAAACCTATGTTAGATACAGCCCTGTTACAGCAAAGATAGTTTACATATTCGTAACAATGTTGCCCCATAAGCTTAGCTATGGAGTTAACTCCGTGAACTGACCTACGAGACTAGGTCTACCGTAGAGAAGTGAAAGTCACATCTTCAACTCCAAGTTGTGTACTCAAACTACTAACTCCATCTTGTCAGGTCAATTTGAGGTGTTAGGCTGCCCATCCAGCTGTTTAAGTGTTTACACACTTATACCTCAATGATAGTATGTTAGGTTATGTTAGGTTATTCTATAATCTACAAATCTTCTTCAAATAGAGCTTTTCATTACTTCCCATTGCAAGTTAGATTAGTTTTGACTGACATAAGTAGAAACATAGATACTCCCGTCATGCAAAACACACATTGTACACATAAAACGCCTTTTGCCTTTACTTCTTGCGGGGTTGGCAGAGCGTTAACGGCCGTAAAAATGCGTTTGCTATGGCCACGTCTATAGTCTGTAAGTTTAGGTACTTATCTTTTTGTAAACAAACTTGAAAGTGACACTTCTGAACTGTCAATTTCATACAGAATTTGTTTACAAAAAGATAAGTACCTAAACTTACAGACTATAGCAATTTTTTTTTAACAAAACTTCGTAGTTTCGTAGCTCGTCCTATATTGGTAATATTGAAGATTTTATTATTGTATAGACTTGCTGCTTCCAGCGTAAAATGAACTTTTTGTCAAGTGGTTCAAATAACGCTGGACGCTACGATATTGCCTCAACCAACACCTAACCAGTATAAACTGAGACATTACGTGCCATAATCGCCGAAATATCGCCGTGTTTTTATTTAGTAGATACAGCATAGACAGATGAAGCGGGGCATGATAGACAGTACTACGCTGACCTCTATGGCCTTATACTTACAAGTATTATTCGCATGTGTGCTACATTTTTTTCTGAGAGGCGACTATATTAATTATTGGCCCATGATAAAAGCTGACCATTCAAGTAGGTATTGCGTTTTAGCGTCAAGGCCGACTGTTTGAGGCTCTGCTGGTGTTGCTAGGACTATTAACGTAGACTCGTCTTGTGTAACTTCATATAACAATTATTAAATAATGCTTGTGTGATACAGTGGACTGATTGCTACATGATGTTCTTAAAGGTTTTATCACTTTGTGGTCATGGAATCCAGTATAGTCGACATTAGATTGAATTTGTCTGGTTATTAATCCCGATTTCAGTATGACATTGTTTTTTCACATGGCTGATAGGGTGCAGCATAACTTTGCGCACGCTCTACAAAATGAAGGTAGAGTTAGAGACCGTCACATGCATGTTTAGGTGTGGTTTCTGATTCTTGTTAGCGAGATCAAAGAACCAGGCATCGTTGTTGTGAATCTTACGCCCAATCAATACACGCTTTCGTCCCTATGCTCAGCAAGCTTCTCCCAGCTTCGATGGTCGATGTCAAATGCAGCCTTGTCCTGCTTGACGCAGCATTGGTCTTCCAATCCCTCTTTTGGTATTAGCTACGGCACCAAGCAGGACACGCCGCGGTAGACGCGAAGCTTCCATGCACATGCCCTACACAACATTATAAAATCAATATTCCATTTCAATTCACCAATTATTTATAGTGGCATGGAAATAGACAGCTGCATTTGTATTTCTTGTAATTTTCTCCAGAACCATTCATTATGCAATAGGACGGCACCACAGAATACATAACGCGCTATATAGATTGCTAAGAATAGCGTGCCAACTACCTACAACTACCTAGTTTTTCCTAGGAACAACAATTACTTACCTGATACCGCTAAATCAGGCAGTTGGACGGGACTAAAAACTCTGAAATCAGGGTTCATTGAGTCGTTCGCCGACTCGGTATTCCACACAGCAAAATAAGACCTACCTAACGGTAACCGGGTAAAGTAAGATCGGAGAAGCATAATGGCTTGCGCACATCTCGCGCTATATCAACGAGGCACTCGAAAATGTACTTTTTTACTCTCTTCTTTTTGTGTAGGACACCAAGTCGTCGAACGACCCGTAATTAATTGAAGTAAAGGTCCATAAGAAGAGCTCAGACGTTCATACTGTGGACCATTGGATCACTGAGGAAGGCAGTTTAACGTGTGAATTAAAACTATTACACATATTAATGGCTTTAGAACATGTGCATTATCTAAACCTCGCTTCTCTCAATCTTTTGGACCAGACCATCTGCATTTCTGCAGGAATAGGTAATCATAGATTAAAGTTTCACATAATACTTCGCATGCATCGTGTAATTATCCCTGAATAAAACAGTGCTACACAGTCTTGTACAGTCAAGCCCATCTCCTGTTGGGCTTCATGGGCCATTGTAACTCTTATTGTAGTCAGCATGCATGCATAGGTAGGTAATAAGAAGTGCAAAGTATTTAACCCGAACTAGGCAGTACTATTATTTATTCTATGACTAGGCTTGACTGTAGCATTCGACCGACTGATTTACTTTATACAATATTGATGATGAAATAATCTGTTTTTTTTTCTCGTGTGGGACACCGAGTCGTCCAACAACCCAATGAATCAGAATTTTTCAACCGCCTTCTACAAGTAGCAGGCTTCTTACATGGTTGTGTAACGACCGCCGTCTAAGTAATCATAGACAGCAACCGGGACCTACGGCTTAACGTGCCATCCGAAAATAATCTGTTAAGAAGGGCCTGTCTCTAGACGTTTATGATAGGTATTTTTTAAGATACATACATACATAAATTACGCCTTTATCCTATTTTATAAAATAATTATGGCAAATAAACAGTTCATCAAACAATCACATGACTAAAACAAAAAACGAATACATCTGGCTAATTTCTATTTTAATTGACAATACGAATACATCTTGCCAATTTATATTTTAATTGAAAATGCGAATACATCTTGCCAATTGCTATAATTTCTTCATATGTTAATCCCTCTTCACCCCCTCGTTAAATATAGTTTCTTTGCAATATTATAGAATTATACATGCCGCTTTTAATCGGACAAGATGGAAATCTTTAAGGCAGGCCTGTTCAGCAATGGACGTCTTATGGCTAAAATGATGATGATGATTATAGAATTGCTATGGCAGATTAACTTTGGAAATCAAACCATGTTAGAGGTCATTACCCTCTATTTAAGATATTATCTTGGTGTTTTAAAACTCTGATGGCAGAGTTGACGACTCAAATGTATGCGAGTAAAAAATGCTGTAGAATAAGGTTCAGAAACTAAAAAGTGTCCGCTGCATGCTGGCGCGGGGTACGAGGTGTTAGAATGAAGAAGTAGGTACTCAGCATTTTATACTGGTTGGCAAATCCACCATCTTTTGACCAGTATAAGGTATGGCGAAAGTCATACATATCACGTTACGATATTCATATCTCAATAAATTTCGAAATGTTCTTTCTTTCAAAGGCTTTGAAATGTTCTTTCTCAAGAACTTGCACAGAAACACCGTTATGCCTTAGAAGTGTACTGCAATGAATATGTGTAATTAGAACACATTACCAACCAGTTCGCATTCTTTGTATCTCCTGACAGACGTAACTGTATGTGTTCAGTTCTAATCACCATGTGGTTTCTGCAGTCGTCAACAGTCGTCACGTCACCTTTGAGGTCTGGTTGAGCGAGACGGTAGTGCAAACTTTTTGACTCCTTACTTATAACATTAGTTATTCTAACCATGTGCATGTAAAGTTTGCATTCGTACACAACAATAAATTTGAAAAAGTTATTTCAATCACGACATGTTTGGGTGGATACTGTTCCCATCAGATATCACAAATGTTGATTTGAAAAGGTAGGCTTCATCACAGACAGTTTCTAAGCCATCATCGAATTTTTGTAAATTATCTACTTGTTTTAGCTAATGACGATTATTTCATTTAATGAAATGAAATTCCCTACCCTAGGAGATTCATATTTGCACTAATTTCATGACATAACCAACCCTCGGTAAAAAACTTGAAACACTTGTTTCCCAGTGAGGTTTTGCTGGTAGCTTTCCTCATTTATTATTCAGTCATCCTGACTTATATGAATTTACCAAGTAGCCTGCAACCCCTAGGAAAATGTACGTACGTAAACACAACATAGGAAACAGATTGTCGCCCCAGCGCAAAAGTCGAGATTTTATCTCATTCTCCAAAGCGAAAAACCTCCAAAGCAATCACTTTTCACATCCCATTATTCCCTTTAATAAGTTTCTTATGACTTTGTCATAGGGTTGGATCTGTCGCTCGCGGTCTAGCCGCGGCTTAGTACCTTGTTATAGTGAGCTCGGTGTTGTCATTAGAGGGCGTGAATATTTAAGTAGAGACGGCGCGGATGCTCCCGAGTCCCGATCCCGCTTGGGTTATGGGACCGTCGGGATTACCTTCTCATTGAATTAATTCTGTTTGCTGATGAAAAAGGCGCCACTGAATACCGCTTTTGGAGATTGGAAAAAGTGTGAGCGAGCGGAATCGAACAACGACTTTAGATACTTATCTCATTGTGTTTTGTCAGCATCTCTGTAGCAGATATAATAGTATGTGATATTATGTGTTTCTCTGATAAAGTGCTTTAGATATGTAAATAAGGAAACATTAAGTATTTAATACTGTTTCTTTTTTTTCAAGTGAATGAATTTCCAACCGATATAGAGCTGACCTCAGATACTGGTTCGGTAATATTATGAGAAGCTGGCAAGGCTCATAAACACTTCAGATGATGGTTTATGGTGGCTGTTACTATCGTCCGAGGAATGAATGAATATTGCTTAGTCAACCTGACTTACACATTACTACCACGTTGTATGTGGTAACTAATTTTGAGGTTAGTGAGTGATGATGGTCTGCATGAATAAAAGAAAATATGCAGTTCATGTTGCATCACAAAATGTTCTAGAAAATGGGCCCACATGAGACGTGGAGGTTTTCGACTCTATTGTTCGACTCACAATTTGCGTTACGTAATCAAGAGGGGTCATTCGGCCCGCGCCCAAAAGTCGCACCCGCGAAGTGGAGAACAGTCATATCCTATCGATTTGTTAAGATGGCGTGCGCGGGGGGTGAGGTCGGAGGGTGTGGTGGGGCGCGGGTGGCCGCAGCCTCTCGGCGCAGCGTGCAGCGTCGCTTGCACCTGCCTGCGAGCGCCGCCGCCGTGCCGCCGGTAACCGCGGCGTGGCGACACACTAGCGACATCGCGCCCTACGGTACTACCTACCCTACAGAAGCTGTACACTGCCGACCATAATCATGAATTCTTTCTTTTCGTGTGGTACACCGAGTCGTCCATGAATTGACGAATGGTCCTTTTTTTTCAAATACGGTGCACGCTACGTATTGCATAGCTAGACTAAACTGCTTTCACAAATATGATTTTCGCTTCATAATGTTATGATTATGATAGTTTAGCGTGGGCAAAATTAAATACTACTTCATCAAAGTTTCTCCGCAGTTACATTAACGCTCTCTCAACCGCAAAAGACGAATGATGCGTCAACAAAAAGAAAAATGCGTTTATAATAATATAGCACCTATTCTCTTACTACTATTTGTCTTTTAGTTGCATGAGATATTCTTGACCTACGGTAACAACTAGTGGGCAGGCGAGCCGCTTTCAGTGGGCGGCAGTGTACGAGCCGAGTGGCAGGATCCTCGAGCGCCCTCGACGGCTCCCGGCCGACTCCGGTGACCGCGCGCAGTCCAAGGTCGCAGACGAGCCCTGGCCCACTAACATTTTTCCTTCACTGGCTTTTTCTCGATTAACGAACTACTTTCATCAATATTTCTTTGTTATTATCGGTATCGTAGGAAAATGAGATAGTGTAGTATTAGGTTGTTTCTTGAGCGGCCAGTTTCAGTGGGCGGCAGTGTACGAGTGAGCTGATCGTAGAGGGCCGATGGCGCCGCGTCCGACTCTTGTGACCACATACAGTGTAGGCCAAGGTCGCAGATGAACCCTACCTTGCTGACTTTGTTCCTTCACTGGCTATTTCCTCGAGCGTCCGGTTTCAGTGGGCGGCAGTGTATAAGCGGGCGCTCTCCACTGCGACCACCGCGCAGACGAGCCCTGGCCCACTAACTTCCCTTCGCTCTTTCTCCATTAAGGAGTGACTTTCATTAACCTTATTACTATCGGCATCGCAACTAACTAGCATGACGATGTAGTAACAAGACTAGGTGACTTGATATTTCTCAGCTGATTTTAGTGGGCGGCAGTATGCAAGGGGGCTGATAGTAGAGCGCTTCCTTCGCTGCCTTTGCTTGCTATTTCTCAAACGTCCGGTGTCAGTGGACGTCATTATACGAGCGGGCTGATCTAGAGCGCCCTCATTGCCTTCTTACTTCGGCCGAATCAGGCGACCGCGGCCCAGTCGTAGATGAACCTAAGCTTGATAACTTTGTTCCTTCGCTTTCTGTTCCCGGGCGGTCGGTTTCAGTGGGCGGCAGTGTACGAGCGGGCGGATCCTCGAGCGCCCTCCACTCCGGTGACCGCGGCGCAGTCCAAGGTCGCAGACGAGCCCTGGCCCACTAACTTTTTTTCTTTGCTTGCTCTTTCTCGATTAACGAACGACTTTCATTAACTTTCCCTTGTTATTATCGATATCGTAGGAAATTATTGGTAGCTAAACTTATACTTTATAGTTACAACTTACAACTTATTTGTAGTTCTAAGTAGAGGCAAACTCAAATACGTTCACTCTAGCCGCATACTGTGGCCTTATCATTCACATTCCTCAAAAGATGAATTTGTTTTGTTTTCGTAGACGGCTGCAATATTCGTAGCAGATGTACTTAAAAAACATTGTCAAAATACGATATGCTTTTACAGTATACCAAAAAATCTTTAAGGAATACAAAGGAAGAGCTTACAATTCAAATATAAATGTATTAAGTTTTCAGCTATGACCTTATTACATTCAGAAAAATCTCTTCCAGCCAACATAATAGCGAATAAATAAACATGTAATAAATAATTCTCGTCGTAATAATAATTTCTTGCAGACCATTGTTCCGACTGAGTTCTACGATAGTAGAGTCTACATCATGTTAGTCGTAATTTAATTGCTTAGCCAATACGTCACACATAATTATTCTCAAGCGTATGATTCAGTGATTCAGCAATCCACTCTGCAAGTCGAATTGAGTAGGTGTTACGAAATATTCTCTCAACAATAAATGTTTCATTATTTTCCAACAGCTTCACCCACTATATTGTAAAAAGAAGTTTGATCTACTTACCTACGCGTGAAATAGTCCTCACGTTCAAACTAATACCAAAGTTATATTAGGTGTTCCATAGTTACACATATCGCGCCTTTATCCGATGCAGAGTGTGCGGTTCATATCGCCAACTACATCATGAGAAATATTTGACGGCTCTTTGAGGTTGTAAGCCTGTCGCCTAAAATAAAATTGTAATACATATGAGTCCCTCAGTATGTCCTCCATGTAATACACTCGCGGAGAAGATATCAGGTGATGCTTTTCTAAGTCAGCATCTCACTGCATTCGGTGTTTCATAGGTTCTAATCTAGCTTTATTTGACACGATGGGTTTTGAATAACATATCAAAAATGAACAGTAGCGGGATTGAAATAAAATTTAATTTATATTGGTGTGATCGCGAACAGTTCTTGAGAAAAGCAGTTCACTTATTCCAGCTATTATCGATACAACGAATTTGCAACTATGTACCTCCGCAAAAGGGACGTTTTTGCAACTATGTGCCTATGCCGAAGTTGCAAAACTTTTGTCTACGTTAGAATGAAATAACAACTTAAAGAAAAAAAAGAAAAACTTTATATACGTATTATGCTTCTTATACATTAACTCAGAAACAACCGCCACCCAGATCAATAAATGAATTTGTTACCACCCAGTAACTGCAGTGACGTATACCTATAGGTATAAACTTATGGTGGAAAAATGCTTTCTTCCGCTCTATAAAAAAATATTAGTTTACTGGTCTGCATCATATGCTTCGAATGTTTCCGATCTCATAAAGAATATGCTTGCGTTGTTATAATAATTGAAAGGTTACACGTTACCTTTTACTTGACAAAATTACGTGCAATCCCGTGATACTTAACAGGTTTTCGTCAGGTTAATCATGACGAATTAGTATGAAAGAGTTATTTTGTTACTTTCTATTCCCTACATACACATATCATATCACGCCTTGCAGGGTAGGCAAAGCTTAACGGCCATAAAAATATGGTCGCTATCACAACGTCTGACAAATATTGAGGGCCGTTCAGATAATTCGTATATCACGTCACTATAGTGACAGGCTTGTCGCCTAAAATTGCAATATACATGAAACCCTCGAGTCCTTTATTCGCCTCTTATGATACCCGCGGGAAAAAAGTAGGGTGATGCTATTCTAAGCCGGCATCATACGACTGTTTTCCCGTATACCTACCCTACTAAAACCTGTTACTGATATTACGTTAAGGTTTTAATTAGCTTCATACTACAAGTCGTTGCAGCAGATGTCGTGTCGTCGAGTCCTGTCATCAAACGTAAGCGACGTTTGTAAGTGAGATCGAGTCTTAGCGGTTGCACCCGTACCAGCTTATCGTTTCCCGGGAATTAGAGATTTTCCCGGCATGTATTAATTATGCAAATAATGATATAATCTAAGCATACATTGGTACATACAGACGCGGGAAGCGACTTTGCTTTATACTATGTAGCGACTTATAAACTTGTCGTATCGTCCGACACTTAGGCATGCCGCAACGATGTGTGGTCGCTAGTTAACGCGTACCTTTAAAGAGTTAATAGAACTTTTTACACCTTTTCAACTGAATGTTTTGTATTGCAGTGGCCCAGTCAGAAGACTCACCAGTGGCTATGAAACTCAAGAAAATATGCCTAAAAACGCCCGTGGGCGAGGAGCAGGCGGCACAAGCAGTCCTCGATCCGGCGTTAGGTAAGTGTACTATCCTATTTCACCTTATTCCAGTCTAGTCCAACAGTTTCATAGCGTTTTTAGGCAGTATCCTTCTTAACAATATTCAAGAACTGCTTATGGTTTTTGACTATTACTTATTTTAGCTAACCTTTGTAATTCCACTGCTGGATAAGGAAGGAGAACAACAAGAGGAGGAGGAGGTTCCACAAGAAATCACTTCTTAAATTCTCCCGTACCTTTTACCACTTTACTGTTCTTCGAACCCGTCTTCTAAATGGTTGGGTTACCTTTATTCATATGTATGAAAAAGTCATCCGTGAATTAGGATTTTTCAAGTTCTCTATGGGGTGGCAACATTTGTGGGGTGGCAAGCAAGAATATGTTCGTCGGGATGAAGCGCGGTTACCGTATTCTTATTAAACTAAACAACTTCTTTTGTTAGCATTTCGAAAAAAGTTTTGACCTACCTATATGTAGATATTCCGGTATACTCGTATTGTAATACAAGCCTGCCACTCGTATGGTTTAATCTTTGAAACTTTGTTTGAACTTCAGGAAATGAAATAACGAAACACTTTAAAATGTCATCAATTTAAAATGAGATTGAATTCACTTATTCGTAGTCAGGTTTATATTTTATGCATAAAATATGTAGCTAGCTTGTGGTTATATGTCATAAGCCGCCATATTATACGTAGCAATTATATTACATACCTCTTGAGTAAAAACGCTATCATGCTCATTACGTATGCGACAAGTGCTATGTGCCGTAGTTCCACATCTATGCATTTGCAACGGATCAATATCGCACAAAGTGCCACCAAGTTTTCACCAGTCTCGTGGATCGTGATACACCGGTTAAGAGTAGGTACTTTCTTGTATAATATATTGCGGTAACCGCTTATGAAATTATAATTAGCGGCAAGTCTCTCCTCCTTTAATATTTCAATAAACATTAGTAGCGGTCGAAGTGATGATTGAATTGTGCTTTTATTTCCCATCACGCCACGCACTGACGGTATGATGTCATCAATTTAATTGTAGCGACCACTTCGCTACCTATACCTAACTATAAAAATGACGGTTATTTCTGTCTTCAACCTCATCGAGCTCGTCTATACAACACGCACCGTATCGATCTGGCGATGGTTTACGGTGTCGTTATCGTTTTATGTAAAACTGTTAATGTCTTCAATGTCAAGATCGGTTTTAACAGTCGTCGTTTTCAGTGGTTTTGTTTTACGGTCTTTGAGAATTTGCCGCTGCAGCCGGCTGTCGGGTGCCGGGTTAGCGGTCGGCGGCAGGACTCGGTGTGCGTGACGCGTTACATCACATTTCTCATCGGCCACACATGCACAAGTACGTATAGCACTGGCTGGCCGCGTACCTCTCTATAGCTATAGGTAGAGGGTACGCATTCGTGCACAGGTCGTTAATGGTGAACGTGGATCTGTTGTGTGGTACGCGGGTGGAATAACCTATAATTAGATGCGCTTACACCAATCCTCAGCCGCGGAACTCGTAGATGTCTCGTTCGCTCAACATCCGCTGAAATTTTGATGCAAAACATTCTCACCGGATCGTGTTCATTGCTCTACTTTGATGCTCCAATTAGGTAGAGCACTTATTGACTCTGAGATCAAGAAATTGCCGAATCATCCGAAGATTTAAAAACGCATGTTCAAAGATCTATGAGTAGTATAGGTAAACTATTCGAATGCCTCTATGTCGATTCAAGACTTCGTCCAAATAAAAGCAATTTTCCCGATGACTGAACAAGGTTGTGAAATTCGTCGATGCAGTGTTTTGGGCTTCGAATTCTAATCTAGCCCCGGGGCTGGAACCTAACAAACTGAATCGTACATAAAGTTGTATCATCTAGCTTATGTAGAACAAATTAGACCTGGCTAGGGGGGATGGGGGCGGGAGCTCAGGGGTGGTTCTCGCGTATCAGCGTGATAAGTGACGACTATTCGTCAATGTGTTGCATTGCCGAGGTGGGCGTGTGAGCCGCTCGTTGTGTGCCGGACAAAAGCATTGCAGTTTCGGCAACGGAGGCGAAGCTAGGCTCCATGCCACAGTCTAGACAAATCAGCAGGTAAACCACATGCACTTGGCAATAGTTTACAAAGGAATAGGTGGTATGCGGATGACTTGATGATAGTTAGATTTTAACAGTATAATGAAGCAGTTTAATGATTTGAAAGTAACGTTGACATTGGACTAAAATAATTTAATGATGTTGATGAAATGACACTCGAAGATAAAGTCATATTGTGGTGAACTCAAATAAATTGAGATAACGGCAGGCAGATGATGACGATAATCTTCATGATGATTCGAGTCGGTCTACTGTCAGGTCGTGTCCTGTGGCGCGCGTCGCCGCCGGCCGGCCGGTGTTCCTCGGGCGTGCTGGCGTGCGTGGCGCTGCATGCAGCTCTCCTCCATGGCCGGTAATTTGATTGGGCCCGAGCTGTCACCTATGCGCCGCAGTCGCCCGGCCGTCGCTCGCCGGCTATCGATTAGAGCCCCCGTCCCCTGTCCCCGCGCCGCCCGCGAACCGGATCTCGTCACGCCGCCATTGTGTACCCGCGACGCTTAAACGCATTCGTTTCTCCCGATGCGAAAACGACGCATTCCTTCCGCGCGCCCGCCCCTCACCGGCCGGCGGCCGCGCTCCCGACCCTCTCATTACACTTTTACCACATCACCACGCCGCGGCCGCCGACGCGCTACCACGCTACCACTCCGCGGTATCACGTCCAAGCTGCCAAGATCACCCACAACAACCACCATTCCGAACTAACCACAACTTAACTATGACAAACTCTCTATATTCAATAATCGCCTGCCGATCCTGCCTGACCCGCTGTAAGAGCTTTAAACTTTTTATGATGCAACTATTCCTGACATCGCAAACTCACCTCTCTCCCCTAGCGGGCAGAGCTGAGAATAAAATGTGCTTACGAAAACTAAATGATAACTTCAACGATTTCGCAAACACTGCTTATGAAGTCATATCGTTGCCGTTTACTTAATGCAAAATTGCAACAAAATCGGCTTGAAGTAGGCTACAACTGCAACTGCAAGTACTTTAGGAATGTTGTTGTTACACTCCCCTCACACAAATTACATAAAATTGAGTTTACTTTAAAAATGCACCTTATAATTTTAAATCGTTATACTTATACTAAAATATATCCATATTTAAAAAAATGTAATATATTAATATCATGTTGCGTTTTCGCAACCGCTTTATAGGAATCGCTTATCGCTTAGCGTGCTAGCGCATCCACATCCACAGCACACTTTTGCGTTCGGACAGCTTTTCGTTGCACTGTCGTAATACTTTTACGTGTAATTAATCGGTTATACTGGGCTCCTTTCCAGTCATTTCAACAATAGTCTGAGTTAACAGCACACACCAATAAAATAGCTCTAGAACCTTCAGTACGGTCTGGCTTGACAACTCCGCGTGACCTTTGAGGCTTTGTGTAAAATTGACGGGCTTCTGCGTAGGCAACGTTTAGGTAAAGCAAAAGCTTGAAAACTTAATACAGGGTGAAACTTGCTTCACTGAAGCCTAATCATACTGATACGTAATACCACGTTTTGAAGCCAACATTACAGACATTTATAGACGGAAAACTTAGGCTGTTATTTCCTTGGGAATGTTGGGATCCTCTTAGGATGATCGAACTCCTGATCTGGTCAAACATTACCCATGATTCTGTACCAGCAAAAACTCATTCAAAAAAGGAATAAAAGTAATGCGCAAAGGCCTTTTTTCTTTGAATATTTATTTATTTCATAGGCGCATTTTGCCTATGTTTTTTTTTTTTAATTACTTTGAAGGAACTAATGTATGTAATTTAATTTTTTTTTCATCGCACCATTTAATTTTTGTGGTTACGTTCAGATGGAATCTTGTAATTAGGTATAAGTTTATATTGTTGTTTTTAACAAATATTGTTATGTACGTAAGTTGTAAGTTTTTCAAAGAAACCAAATATAAAATAAATAAAATACTGAACTACCTGGGTTTAAGAAGAATATTTATGTGGAAAATGGTGCTTTTAATTATTTTCACGCGCCTTTTTTACTTTGTATTTCTACGGCCGAACACACGTTTCCATTTCTGGCACTCAAAATAATATTTTTGCTACATCCAAATGTTAAAAACTTCTGTAATGTAGGTATGACTGTTGTTTGTTTCAACCCTGTATATTGTCCTTCGATCTATTCGTTCGACTTTGAAACTTACATGAGTTGAACGCGATCTAGGTATATTACCTATTATGATGAATAGTTTTACAATTTAAAAGACAATAAATACTATTTTTATTTTATTTTATTTTATACCTACTTTGAATTTCTTCTCTTGGCTTTTGTCATAATTATAACTTACACCTCCTAAACGCAGCAACACGGAGTTCATTCAGTGATACTAAGCCAACCTCTTATTTACGGGACGAAAATGCCTTTTTTCAATAGATGGTGATTTCTATACTCTCCATGCTTGGCAGGCAAATTGGTGAATCAATACAATAAGAGCTTATTGCAGGAACGCTGCTACTCATTTCCTTAACATTTGTTCCTGCTATTCCGATCTACCTTCAAGGAGATCCCTTTCTTTATCTTTCTTTGTACATTCTGAGAAGGTTTCTTAGTTGCTACAAAAGATACAGCCCGACAGTCGGGATTCGTCACGTCACTTTTAGCTTTATTAAGTGGATCTGAATTTCAGCTTTGTGCTGTGCACTTCTAATTTGCTACCACTTTGCATATCTCCCTTTGTCTCCCAATTTATCTCCCAATTTATCTTAAAGATTATCTTAATCTCTCTTTTTTAATACTTTCTTGTCTTCTATGTAAGTTTATACAGAATGTGAATCAGAGCAGTTCTCAAGAGGTCAGATGGCAGTCGCTGTGTAAAAACTTGGTTTCCCCTAGGTTAGGTAGCCGACCCCGACAGAGAACGGGATAAGGTAAGGCAAGGAGAATGATGACACATTATGTGAATCAAAAAGTTTCATTACTATAACCGAGTCGAGTAGAGAATATGTATGCACATTGACCAAATATTCTTCAATTGCACGAATAGTGCGTACAGTCAAGCTCACGTCCAGTTTGAAAAAAGAACCGCTGATGTAAGTTTTATGCGCATGGCATAAGAGCTGTCTAAAGTCCAAATTGTTTAACTCAGCCAGAGCTTGACTTTATCTAGGCACCTAGCTCGGCTAAAAGAATAATTATTTAAACACTGTACCTTTAATGTTAGCAGTTCAAGTTGTTACCAACCATAGTTTTTATCTGAGAGTCATTGGATCCTTGAAGAAAAGCACGAATAAAGTCTGTCTAAACCCTAAACCACGGATGCCCTATTACTAACCGCGATGACCACTTTCCAGGTAGGCGGGCCATCCGTCTAGCTGGAACTTAAAAAAATACATTTAGACGTTGTTGATTCCAATATCACGTGTATCTCAAGTCAAGATGGTACCATACGAGTATCAGCTTCATGTAATATTCACCAGTTTTGTTATCTACTTGGAATTGGTAAAGCTGACCTTTCTAGAAACGGGACCTAATTTTCAAAATTCATGTTGCCCTGACGAGACATAAACACTAAATAAAATATGAGATCTCGAAGATATGTGCACGGTGAGGTACAAAATACAAGTCAATAACCTTTGTAAAGAAGTACATGGAAGCCGATCGACTTTTAAAATAACGCATGGATAACGCTAATCAAAATTATCTTTACCCGACTGTCGCAGAAGGAGGGTCATGTTTTTCCAGAGTATTTTATTTGTATGTATAAGAAAATTCTTTGACGGGTACAGCCCAAATGGCTTGGCAGATGTTGAGTGTTGGTTGACTTATGACTATGAGGTGTAGTTAGATTCGTCTCATTCTGCAGCGCGAGTGACGCTGGTTATATTATATTCACATAGGTATATTCAAATAAACTTGAAATACAACTTTCAAGTTACCGCAGTTAATTTTTTAAATAATAAATAAGTATACTTGGTAATCATTTTGCTAAGGAAACCGGCAGACGCCTTGCATGATGGAAAGTGATTCGCCTCGTACGCTCCTGGCGGAAGAAACAAGCGCTTTTGTGGTTCTTGCTCAGGGGAACCCGTTACGGAACTTCTACGTAGTAATAATACTATACAAGATGGAAAAAAAACTGAAATATTTTAAGGTGTGAAACAGCCTATGGTAATGAATGACTTTCCTTATGGAACATAGGTCGAAGTATGAAAAAAGTTGGGCATCCCATACAAATGGCCTGGGTCTGCTGATACATTTTTTTTCTTCAAAAAATATTACATAGTTCAACCTATTTCCCTTGGGGCAAGTTGTTCAATTTAATGGGCTGTTGCATCTCTTAAAATAGTTGTACATCTTGTTGTAAAAACACCTTTTTATTGAATTCTGGATATAACCTTGCCTTGACATAGTTTTATACATTCTACTGCTACAGCCACAACCAGTCCACTCCTAGATATGGGCCTCCCCCAATTGGGGGGTATTGCCATACTCTCCACGCTTGGCAGGCGGATTGGCGAGTGAAGTGCAAGGTGTTGTAGATATTCACTGCACTGGAAACGCTGCTGCTCATCCCCTGGATCCATACCTTAGTCGCCTTTTACGACACCCACCTACGGGTAGAAACGGAGTAATGTTATGCTAAGCAACACACGATTTGAACACTACCTACAATATAGTTTTTGTCGTTTACTCTTGAAGTGCCTTAGTACGATAAAATTACTATCTCTATCAGCGACCCATGGATTCGAACCTTGCGTTCATAATCACAGGGACGAAATTTGAAGTAAGTTGTCATATACATACCCAATGTTTGCATCGCGTAAGGCGATAATGTTTATTGTTCGGAGCTAATGCACCCGCCGTTACTCATCTCATCCTGTGCCCTAAAAAGATAAGTAGCCGAGCCAATAGCTGCCCACTGACTTGCTTTGTACAGCTAACAGCTTGTAGCCACGAACAATAGACGGCCTGGAGGTCGCGGCTAATGGACCACTGCCATTTTCTCCATTTTCCGATCTGACAGCCTTCACGAGCATCGATATGCCCGAAATAACTTGTTTACGTCTACTGCTTCATATTCCCCGGGAACTCGTAACCATTGGTAACGCTGCCTGCCTAACAACATAAGTACCAGACGAAGTCGCAAGTTATTACCTGTTCATGTGCTTGCTGCCTTTTGTTCGAATTGGAAATGTCATTGACCCTCGAGAGAAGAGGCGTCGCGGTTTCGCCACTAGGTACCTACCTACTCGGCGGTCGGCGCATGCCTGTACCTAAGGTCGCGCCCGCCTTCCGATGAAAATCATTCCAATTAAAATGGCAATCGTTGATTTTTATGGCGGCGTCGAAGCCTGCACACTCTTTGCTCAGGTACTGCAGGGTCTTCGGAAGGCTAGGTCCTAAGAGAGTCTTGTGGGCGCATCTTACCGGCGGCCGCTGTTGTCACTGCGGTGTTTCGCGGGCGGGCAGATTTATTTGGACGTACCCCCTTCGAGGGGCGCGGGGCCGGGCGCACCACCCACCGCGCCACCTCCACACATTTGACTGGATCAATAAGTAAGCAAAGGATGCCCGAGCAGAAAAACCATACACCCGACCACCCCAAGGGGGCACACGTAACCGACACCCCCCACTAGCGGGGGGGAGGAGGACTCCACAGATTGCCATTTTCTCTTTGCCTACGCTTTAATTAGTTGCGTAGTGACGCGTGTGGATCCATAATCCCTAGTTATTAAATCGCCAAACAACTCCCGTTGACCAAGAGCTTTCCCCGAAAACACTTGCCGCTCAAACGACGGAACTGCTAAAACCATAAACATTATAAAATAATTCATACAATGTGGCCGTAAACGCTGAAATCACAAACGACCGCAATAAAAGTCTCGTAAACAATCTTCAACGTGTCTTCCGAAACGGGCGCGAGGCAGGATGCACCTCGTATCACAAACTTGGCCAAAAGTGAAAATTGATATCATCAAACGTTTTAAACAAGCATGTATTTTGTTGTTATTCCTTTTCTTATTCTATATTGACGGCTCTGAACTACCAAACTCGAAACCAAACATCCGAAAACTAATGCTCGTACTATTACACCATTACATTTTACATCCAATATCAAGGACCTATGTCTGTTGAAAGCTTTCGGCGTTGAAGTTCTAACTGGATGGAACAAGAGTCCCAACAACTGTGTACTCTTGTCTGCGCAAAAGATAAATTATTTACGTTGTTTTGGGACTAATATTTATCGTAAACTCTATCGCCTTACCTAAAACGCCTTTGATTTCAATAGCAGACCTCTATGACAAAGAAACTAGATTAGGTTTATAATCCCCGGTACAATTTTTACCTGGAACACTCGAAGGCGTGTGTTTTGTATGCGTGGTTAAGCCTCAACCCAGCTTATGCATATTCATGTGAGAGAGTTCACGGGCTGCCTTAGGTGGTCAACCTTTTGTCAAAAACATTGAAAACCATTGCCAGAGACTATATATACTAACTACGTGCTGGTGTACTATATGCTCTGTGCTCAAACTGTAGCTACTATTCTCAGCTGTCCTATGCTACCTTCGCTCGCACAAATTTCAGAGAATTGAACTGTTTCCAGTTGTAATTGCTCTCTCCATGTACTGTGGCCTGACCATGTCCTAACGGTATTGTAAACTCGAATCATTTAGAAGAGTAAAGCTAAGCTACAGTTAGGTCTAGGATTAGCTGCAGTTGTACGTATGTATAACAACCATAGGTATTTGAGAAACGCAAATAAAATCATTGCGTTCTGGACAAACTTACTGGTAAATAAAACTTTGATAACACATTACCGATTTCTAAACCAGAAAATGAAAGAGAGAAGAATGAAAGAGAGTCAGGCAGATATTTCATCGTGATACACACTGCAGTCTATGGTGTGGTGGCGGGACCAACAGTGCATCCATTTGCCGATGAGATATTATAACTGTTTTGTATTCATGCGCTACGCATGACGTATGTCGTCATTCCGCATTCCATTTGCTTCTAGGAATGCTGTGACAAAATGCATTACTCCTATTTTCTCTGTCTGCCTCTACTTACAATATAGCCTGCAGACGAAATGTCTTCGTTACATGAAGGTTTTTGGAATTATAAGTAGCATCAAATAACAGGTTTCGATAAAAGTAACCTTTAATCTAAATAAGCTTTTCTTGTCTTAATTTGGGCCAGGCGATTGCTTTCTAATTCCAGTCAATCGCCGCGAAAATTGCTCGCCGGTAAAAAGTGGTTCGTTGTAAAAGCTGTGATTTTTACGGGCACTTCGCATCGGCCGCGGGAGATCGTTTCGAGTGCGCCGGCTCCTTTCCGCGCGATGGCAATCGAAATAATTATCATAAAGTAAATCCCCACAATTCGGCCGCCCCCGACCCAAGCCGCGCCGGTAAATAGCGAGCCCTCGCTACGCCACACTAGAGCTGACAACGCCGCTATCACAACCGAAATCTCTATCGATAATTCCACGCTGTATCACTATATGCCGAGTACCGTGTTGTTAACCGACTATTTTCTATCTCGTTATCTCCTGTTTGTTTACTCTTTGATAAGAACAGACTCAACACTTTTATAAGCCGTTAAGATCATGTCTGTTGTTCTCGAAGATTTCATTTTAATTACACGATACTACCGTTGAACAAACTCAAATTTTTATCGTCGATATCGATACGATGCAGCTCAGAACGCGTTCATAATTGTGGGCTATCGATGCAAAAGCGCATCACAACGAGGTTTACACTACACTATTCGGGACTCTCAGCCGAGGAGGGCCAAACAGTCGCGTTTTCAGTTTTTGCCTCACACCGCTCTCGTCTCGACTCAACATTGCCAATGGAATTTAATTCGCCCGCTTGTTTTAACGTCTTTCCCATCTTTTTGTCCCCCTCACCCTTATTAATGCCAATAATGGGTTAGCTTTGTATCCAATCGCAGACTTAGATGGTGCTGCGGAATTTATTGAAGAATCTTGATGACTATCCCGATCTTTCCAAATGCTTTTGTTTTGTCTGTATGTAGCCATTCTACAGAATCCTAAATCAAAATTCACTGTATACATCTTACCAGCCAGTAGGTAATTTACCGTGGTAAAACTGTTTTAGGTTAGCTTGTGGATAAAAGCTACGTAATTTAGGAGGAATAATGTATGTAGATTTCTCAGAATTTGTTCCCGTTTCGAATTACAATACACTTAAAAGTATCGAGGTCATTGTCAAGTGAACTTAACTGCAGTTTGTTTTGAAAAAGTGTGACATCTGTCGTGCCTCCTGCAAGCTCACACACACCCCATTAACCGCGTAAACCGCTCAACCAAACTGAACTTGAACTATTATTATTACACGTGGCTCTTTGTGATTAGGTGTAGGACACTGCTCGGTGTCGATTAGAAATAATAATAAGCAGTCGAGGCCACAGCCACAATCCGGAATCAGGAGGGCTCCCGCAACACAGTAGAAGAATACAATTTAAGGCGTACAAAGTAATAATGCTGCCCGAGAGTTTTAATATTTCATACTGTTTCTTTTTCTCTTTACTGTGGCTAAAGCCCCCTGTCCCAACTGCAAGATCATAAACTTTTAGGGTGTCTAAACTAAATATCTAATTCAAAATTAAGGTTTAGTAGGTAACCTAGTATTTTATTTTCTACACTGTTGTACGGTAACCATTTTGCTGATAAACGAAAAAAAAAACCTGACTCTCTAAGCTGGCCCAAATGATCAGTGCGTAACATTGAAGTTTTTCTTAGTAAACAGTCCTCTAGTCCCCTTTTATGAACGTCAATGGATGTCTCCAGCCAGTTGTGTCTTGGCGCGTGGTATAATCTGGCTTGGGAACAGCAAAAAACGTTACGCCATACATTGCTAGTTATTAAGGGAACCGCTACCTGACATCCCATTAGGAAACATCAAGGAACAACACTCCTACTTTTCAATTTATTACTTTAATGATGTCAGTAAACTGTCAGCGTGGTTACCATTGAGGGTTCTCTACGCGACCTGCAGCCGCGTTGATGTTTGTACACGTCAATGGATAGCAGGCGCCGATAGCGTCGGGGGATTGTTGGCGCGTGGCGCATTATCCCCAGGGCGCTTTTGTCTGCCCGCGGGTACCGGCACTCTCGGGACCCTGCCCTTGTTTTACGTATTCATTCCTGTGTAGACAACGCCCAAGCACCATTTCGAATGCTTACAAAAACAAGCTCAGTTGCGATATTAGTCAATGATTTCTTAAATCTAAATAATCTATAAATTAGTTTCGTATTGCCCTTAAAAATTATGACTATGTTTGGACTTTAGATTACTGGCTAATTTGAGTTGAAGGTGTGAAGGACTCTTAATGGCATTTGTGATGAAGTTGTTTCTAAACGAATAGTCATTTGATTCGGAAACATAATCCCACTCAACTACCGAATCATCAGTATCGGCCATAGACAGATGTTTTCCATACTCCCTATGCTTGGCAAGCAATTGTTGTAGATAAAAAGGACCGCTGCGCTGCTGTCATAACCGTAGACTTATCTCTTAGTAGCCATAAATTTATACCCACAGGTAGAAAGAGAATGATGCTATTCTAAATAATAGAGGCAATTCGGCACAAAACTTATTTTTTCGGTAATTTGTTATTGAATTTGAACTCTATCGTCATCGATCCATCCTTGACCAAGATGTTCTCGTATTCGATACAATGTCAAAGTTAACTGGCGCGTCTAGCACTAAAATGGACATTGACCCGATGAACTGGTCTTTACATCTATTCAAATTTAATTCGATTCTTGAAATAAACTTGTACGCGACCTTGTACAATTTTAATATTATCTCAGCTATCAACTTCAACCTCTTGAGGTTATTCTTATTAATTTAAGTACAAAACAGCAACACGCTGCTACCTGTTACGTTTTTCCAATGGTAAAAGGCAGTTCTACTATTAGTCTGTGTCACAAAACTGTTGGTATGGCATAACACACACACAGTTTAGTAAATTGTGGTTCACGTATCATCAGTTCATCACCAATACCTGTAAATTTTCGTAATTTAAAATGGAATACAAAAGGACAAGACGACGATACCATTGACTTTGCTCAAGATATAGTTTTGTCAAGTATTACTCATTATATTAACTTGAGGCAGATGCGTTTTAAAAAATAAACCGATACACTTCAATATCAAGCTCAGATCGAACGCCGAATACGACTCATTTATTGTAATTGCGAAATATCAATAAACAATACTTTTATAGGGCATTTAATGTTTCGATGAAGTGGAGCGGCGGCGGCGGCGGTGGCGGACATGTTGTGATGTGATGACGTAGCGGAATGGCGGACGCATCACCGTGTGCGGAGTAGAGTATAAAAATCGTGAGGTTGACGCGAGCGCGCGTTTCGCAACGCACCTGCCCCCGCCGCCGCCGCCGAGCGTTCCCGATGGCATGCAACAGGGCTGCACACTGTCCGCTTTACAGGATACAGATTTAGGTGACGATAATCCGAAACAGCGGCCTAAGAAAGACAGTACTTAGATAATAAACATTTAAAACCATCGTACCGGCATCACGCCTATGATATATTATATCTGGATAACATATTATTGTATCTTCAGCGGGTGTGACGCCCTTTGACGATTTTATAATACGGGCTAATGTAGAGCAGTGCACCTTTCAAACAATATTTTTCTAAATGTGTTCAATTTATACAGTACTTTACGGATAAGTCGAAACACGATGTCTGCGGTATTGATGCTAATGCGTAGATAAAATAGACAGCATCTAATTTTGCTTTCATATTTAAAAGATAAATAAGCATGCTAAATTGGTAATTAATTATGAATGCGATTAATGTGTAGAGAAATAGGTAGTTAAAAAAATGTGTGCGTCGATTAACATGAAACGATACTCAATTTTGCGACTAATAAAATCTGATTCCTTGGTAACTGCCAACCCTACAGCGTGGATGTAAACGATCGCGCGAATTATTCTGACTAAAATAAATGGAAAGTTTTATCGTTGACCTTTAGACTAACTAACTACTGTACGCTCATTAAACGTAGTGTTTCAGCTGCGGAGATATTTACTGTTACTACTGATGTGCCGTTCCCGGTAAGTTTCCCTAGCGTGGGAATATTCCCAGTAGCGTTCCCGGGCACATTCCCAAAAGTGGAAATATTTGGGAAAGTTGCTCAAAAATGCTGTTGAAAGAAATGATATTTTGTTAAATTTATTACTTTTGCCTTTAAAACAAGTCTACTATATAAACACAGTTAATAATTAACGCGATTTATAAATTCCCAAAGTTACTGGAAACTTACCGGGAATATTCCCATTTACTTTCCCAGGAATATTACCGGTAATATTAAAATGTTTTTTTTATTCTTTGATTTCTATATTTCTAATGGGTAACTACCTAGTGTTGAATAAAAAATTTAATGAAAAATAAAAATCAATGTAAATGGAATTATTTTAGTTTAATAATCTATACATATAATAAAATTATAACAACCTCATGTCTGTACATTAAAGATATTAAAGAAAAACTAAGATGGGGGATCTTCATACAACCAATAAAAGCCAAAAATTTGATTCAAAAAAATTTTGTCTGTCTGTTTGTTGTCCGCTTTTCACGCAAAAACTACTGGATGGATTTTGATGAAACTTTTTTTGTTATATAGATAGGTATTTTATTTTTATTTGCTCTCTAACGGGGTAAAAGGGCGGTGGGGGGATAAGTTTGTATGAAACTCCGTCAGTTTATATTTGGCTATTTGGTTAGAAATTAAAAATGACGCAAAAAGGATCTGCCTTAGAGGGGTTCAACAAAGGGGGGGTAAGTTCCTACGAAACTCCATCCGTTTTGAAGCTAAAGCGATTAAAATTGAAGCTGTATACGTGAATACTAAGGCTGGTTTCAGAGCGACGCGTCTCGGCAGCGCTGCCCAGCCGCGCGCGCCTCGCATTACACTAGATTGTATGTAGCGTTTCATAGTGACGCGTCTTGGGCCGCGTCTCGGTCGGATCTCCTTCGATTGCCAGTAGCGTCGACTTGCAATCTTTTAAGACGTCGTTGTTGCACTCTTTTCCATATAACGTATATAGCTAATATAGTGATTACGTTTGCTGGCATAATGATTCTCTGCACTCGACCGTACACCACAAGGAAGCGCGCGCGTCTGAATGTCGTTTCACAGCGAACGCGCTGCCCAGGCGCGCGCCCGCCTGGGCAGCGCTGCCGAGACGCGTCGCTCTGAAACCAGCCTAAGCTTTTCTGCCCTTCGTTTTGTGACGGTTACCTGTTTAAAGAACCATAGTAATCCTAATCCTATTAATATTATAAAGGCGGATGTTTGTGTGTGTGTGTTTGTTAGGACTTGGCGCTAAAAGAGCTGAATCGATTCAAATGATACTTTGTACATACAAAGACGAGAAAATGCCCAGAATAGGACATACATAGACTACTCTTTACCCCGGTAAAATGTCTCATTCCCACGGGAACACGCATTTTCCAATATTTTTGAAATGACGGCGCCATTGAGCCCATTCGCGTTTTAGGAAACAATTTTTTTTTAACAGTGACATCTATTGCTCGAGACATTTGACTTACTCAATTGAGTAGCTGCACCAAGATTTAAGTTTAAGTCACAATACACAATCCATAAAAATATGTTTGAACAAGATGTTGAAATAAAACCTTTTACATATAAATATGATATCCCAGTTAAGATGTTTTAACAAGATCATCAAAAATTTATACACGTAATATTTTGACAACCAGGGTTACAATACATACTCCATACAAAATGTGTTTCAACAAGATGTTGACTTAATTAATTTTACAAAGATATTAAAACATTTTGCATATAAATATGACATGCAAGTTAAGATGTTTTAACACGATCTATCCAAAATTGAGACACGTAATATTTTGACAACCAGCGAGCCATTTCCGGTCACAAAATAAATATAAGTAAAATACTGGACTAAAATGTATTATGAACAAGAATGAGGTTATTCTATGGTTTATGGGCGGATTTTTCTAACGTTGTCCGCTGAAAATTTGCGTGTCGCACGTGTTCAGATTTATTTAGCTGCGACCGGCGACACGAGGGTTTAAAGAAGCTTACCCAGCGTCGACATGGGGGGTTGAGGAAACCCCCTCAGAGAAAAAGAGAAAGCAAACATTTGATTGCAAATCGACACCAGCTGCAACGCGCGACACAGGGATTTACGGAAGCTTACCCGGTGCCGACACGGGGGTTGAGTGTGGCTTGGCCACCTCAGAGAGAAAGTGAAACCAGCAGCTAGCATCGACGGAATATAAAAATAATAGGAATCCTAGGAAAGGTCCAATAAATTTCATCTGTTGTGGAAATGTTATAATTTTTGACGTGTTTTATTTTCCAAGCAATCGTCAAAATCTAACAAACGCCACAATGACAAGGATTTTTTTCGTACCGACGTTTCTATTTAAATCCTTTTATTTATCTTATTTGTTTGGTGAATCACGTTTTTTACCAATAGGGTATTACTTTATTTATTAAAAGTTTCACTAAGTCGCGGGTGAAACCGCGGGGCGGGCAGCTAGTAATATAATAAAGAGAGTGTTGAATGTGTACTTAAAGACATAGAAATGATGTCTTATTTCAAAGTTAAAACAAAACAATCATACATATTGAATGTTCCCGCTAAGGGAATATTCCCGGGCACATTGGAAAAATACTGGGAATATTCCCGGTAGTAAAATACTGGAAATTGGAATATTCCCCACGGCACATCACTAACTGTTACTGATCCATCACTAGCAATTCCTGGGAGGATAGTTGATGATGTAGGGAAGCTTGCTATGTTCTGCCTTGTTCTATAAATTAGTTTTTGAATAAGCTACCTACCTAGATACTTCAAATACTTTGAGATTATGACGAGACGATGCTGTCTTTATTATTTCTTGAAATCAGTCGCCTTTCTGGTGTGTGGCTATCTCCTCAATCAATTCCAACCTTTACCGGTCCTTG
Organism: Keiferia lycopersicella; assembly: GCA_029255805.1. Lineage (NCBI taxonomy): Eukaryota > Metazoa > Arthropoda > Insecta > Lepidoptera > Gelechiidae > Keiferia > Keiferia lycopersicella. Next base: position 4,109,939 of record JARACZ010000024.1, read on the forward strand.
GAAATATTTTAGATGAACTGTCTAAATTACAGCATTCACCAAGAGAAAAGATTTTAAAAATTTGGCAAGACGAAAATCTCGAACCCCAATCAGGAGGCATGCCATACCTAAGGAGCTATTGCGAGTGCGAGGCCTATATCTACCTGCACTCGCTACGGGCCACTTCTAACTGTTCAGCGTTCGGACCATTAAATCGCTTAATAATATAATATGCGGTCTGGCTTCGACATAATGTTTATTTATGAAATGCACAGGCATTCGTGACCCGAGCGGTCGGTCGGGGTAGCCCACGTTTCCGTTCTTGCGCAAATCTCGCCACGCCACTGGGCGCGAAAATCAACCATGATTCATCACCATGTTAATATTTTATGCTTTTAACACTCTACAATTTCGGCCGTCGAACGTCCACTGCTGAACACGTGCCTCTCTCGGTACAGGGCGATTGCAATTGACAGGTTCGTTACCTAGAAAGAGCAGTGCGTAATAATCTTCTTTATGGTACTTCTATCCCTCTGTTGCGATTTTTGGTATTTCCTTATGCTAGTTCGGACTTAGGGCTTACCTACATAAGATCGTCTAATACGAAACATATGTCAGTTGGTTAAGTCATTTATTTTTACAAAGATAAAGCACATGTTCGGCCGATAAACTGAGTTAACAAAAACTAAATCAGAATTTAGTTGCTGCCAGCAGAGCCGAGTTAAGCTCACGTATTCACGGTCGCCACCGACTAGGCTTTTTGGATGCGTAGAAATATGATACCATGCCAGCCATTACAGTTACATCAACTGCTACCATATGTACCATATCTGGTAAAATTATCAAATCCATGCGATGTGATGACACCACCGAGTATTCTTTATCGATGCGTAGAAATATGAGACCATGCGGGCCTAATAGTTTCAGCAACAGCTACCATTCATACCGTATATGGTGAAATTGATAAAAGCACTGTGATGTGATGTTGATAAACACATCTTCGCCCTTTTATCAGAGGTAACAATATTATACATTCTACGTCAAAATATGGTTGCAGTGCATCCTGCGTCGAAAGCTCATGCATAGTAGCCAGGGTTTCCAGCGAGTAGGCTTAATCGATGCGTAGAAATATAATACCATGCCAGCCATTGGTGAAATTATCTAAATCCTGTAATGTGCTGACAATAGACGCACCTCTTCGCCGGTTTGTCAGGGGTAACTTAATAAATTCTGAATCGGAATGGGGTTGCAGTGCAGCCTGCGTCGAAAGCTCACGCACGCGTTTTCCACCGACTAGGCTTTATCGATGCGTAGAAATGTGATATTATGCCAGCCATTATAGCTATATCAGCAGCTACCATAGGTGAAATTATCAAAATCCTCTAATGTGCTGACAATAAACGCACCTTTTTGCCGTTTTGTCAGGGGTAACATAATAAATTCTGAATCAGAATATGGTTGCAGTGCAGCCTGCGTCGAAAGCTCACGCACAGCTAGCCACGGTCTCCACCGAGTAGGCTTTATCGATGCGTAAAAATATGATACCATGCCAGCCATTATAGACTATAGTTATATCAACAGTTACACACTAATAGTATGTACGAGTCGTATCTGGCGAAATTATCAAAATCACTGGTGATGTGATGATGATACCTCCTCATCTGTTATTTGCTTTGTTCTATGTTATTAATTTTAATAGTGGCCGTGTTTACGCAATGTAACTACGAGTATGTATGCTTACTAAGTTACGAAAGGATTCGATGATGAATGGTTAAATATTTTAGAGAAACGTAATAGGGTTGTGGACTGGCAGGTCAATTGAGCTTCTTTTTAAAACGATCTATAACTCAATTTGTATGAAAATAGCAATGTATGACATCATACATTGCAATTTTGGATGGCGTCAGAATACTTACTTTTGTGTAATTTTTCTGTTTATTAATTTAAACTTTGAATATTTTGAAAAAGTATGAATCCGTAGTATATTCGGACAATAGTTTTAAGCGTACATCTTTTATCTTTTATTAACTAGTGGGCCGCCCAGCGGCTGCGCCCGCTCCAACTCATTTTCCCGTGGGAATAAGATATTTTTCCGGCAAGTATTATCTCTTTAAAGGTAGAGGTTGCCTGGAAGAGATCGCTACAAGCGATAAGGCCGCCTTTGCTTACTTTTAGTTATAGTATATTGTACCGTTTTGTTTTAATGTTGTGTTTGTTGTAAGCAATAAAGAGTTTATCTATCTATCTATCTATCTATTATACATGAAAACCTTCTTCTTGAATCACTATCTATTGAAAATGCATCAAAATCTGTTGTGTGGTTTTAAAGATTTAAGCATACATACAGACAGACGCGAAAAGCGACTTTGCTTTATACTATGTAGTGATGACCCAGTCCACCACCGAATTCGATAAATATTAGGCTTTACAAAACGATCACTTTACCTCTTACGTTTTTCGCAACTCTTATTAAGTTAGTCTTTAATGAGCATATCACCAACCTTTTCTAACATTCAGTAGAGCATATGAGTAACCGTGTATTTATCTTATTCCAGCGGGCATGGAGGAGGAATCTAGCGAGCTGCCCGGCACAGACGGGCTGGCACCCAAACAGCGGCACCAGGCGAAGCACCGCGAGCTGTTCCTGTCACGGCACGTGGAGACGCTGCCCGCCACACACATCCGCGGCAAGTGCTCCGTCACGCTCCTCAACGAGACCGAGTCGCTGCTCAGCTATCTCAATAAGGATGTGAGTATGTACCGCGCCAACCGCGCACACGCATACACACACACACACACACACACACACACACACACACACCTCACAATTCAAAGCAAGCTCAATATTTCTCAGGTAAAGTTCAAGTAGCTAAAGGGGCCAGAGGGACGCTACACCAAACGAATACACAAAGCGAGCAGAGGGAGCTCAACATTTCATAGCGCGAGCAGCATTATTAATGGCTTAGCTTAACATTTTGTGCGAAAATAGGTAAGGTATAAGTAATAAAATAGGTATAACTAATAAATAGGTATAACAGACCTGAAATTGCAGCATTTTTGTTGACACCCCGCTCATATGGCAGCATTCTGAAAAAGACGCAAACAATGTTGCCATTTCGGGTCCATGTCTTTAAGTAGTCCCGTTACAACACGAAGATGCTTTGCGTGCAAAGCATCGTCAATATTTCTGCAAATGCTACATTTTTACCCTACTATCACTACTCATTACTTTATTATAGCATTACCTCCATTAAGGAAATTAATGTGCAGTACAGTTTTGTTTGACGGCCTCATATGAGTTTAGTCTATATTTCCTGCTATAATCGAAGCTCCATCCAACCACAAAACATACTAAGTTATTTGATATATCTAGCTGGCGTGTTTACGAGACAAAATTTTAAATCACTTTCAAACTAGTTTCTGAAATCTTTCGTTTTATGGTAAAGCTTATCATTATCGCCGGTCCTGCTGTATCCACTTTTATTTATTTTCCACTAACTACGTACACGCTATAGCCACATAACCACACCGCTCACCAGTAGATAAGAAGTACAAAAGCGTCGGTAATAATCTCTGACAAGGTTAGGTCGGTCACCAGTCTTTATTGGGTCGTGTCACGCCCTCATCTGACATCGTTTACTATTCCTTCGAAATTCACTTGCTAGTTGTCAGCGTTACGACTTAAGATACATAAAATAACAGATTTTATAATATTTTGATTTAAAATAAGTACATTCAATATTACACTGTGACTCTTGATTATGTGTTAAGCCTATATTGTATTGCTCGTGAAACAAAATTAATAACTTGTCGAATTGTACGAGTAATTTTGTATCGGAAAAAACATTTTAAAGTATTTTTTTTAGTTTTACGAGTTGAAGACTTCCTTAACATGCTTACTATTTAAAAAAACACAGTATATAACATTTAAAATTGTATATAAGGAAGCGATACCGTCCCTTACCCCCCAATAGAGGGTGGCCTTGTCCAGTAGTGGACAATTCCCGCTGTTGAAATTGAAGTTTTAGTTGAAACATATACATTATTTTCAGAATATTAATCACATATTCTTGACTCTGATATAAAACTTTAGGTAATTTCCAATATCATCCCGTCTTACCTTTGATGTTGTTGAACCAATTTTGATACACATTTTTCTCTTTTGTTTCAGGACGCATTTTTTTATTGTTTAGTATTTGATCCTTCACAAAAGACTTTATTAGCAGATAAGGGAGAAATCAGAGTTGGAAGTAGATATCAGACTGAAGTAACTAATTTATTAAAAGAAGGTACGTAACATTTATCAAGTGTTATTATTAACTTACACGACCGTAATATTTGTGTTGTGTGTTTCTTTCTTTTATTGTAGCTTTAATAGTTTTCATATTGCATGATAAGTTTTGTATACGTCTCTTAAATCTTGTAATGTTTTTATCCTCAAGAATAAAGAATTGTGATGAGAGGAGAAATGATCCATTTATGTGATTTCTTCAGAATGTTTTAAATGTTCGGCAGCTATTTGACTAGAAATATTGTACATTTCAGGCGAAGAGGACACACGCAAAAGCGAAGATCTTGAGACCCTCGTGTGGACGCCCTCGCACGGCCTCACGGACAGACAGATCGACCAGTTCCTCGTGGTCTCCCGCTCGGTGGGCACGTTCGCGCGCGCGCTCGACTGCTCCTCCTCCGTCAAACAACCCTCGCTGCACATGTCGGCCGCCGCCGCCTCCAGGGACATCACACTGGTCAGTTATACCTTCATCAGGGACATATTTATAACATGCGGTAGCAGGTGCCCTAAGTACGTGTAGAGACACCCACAGCATAGCTGTCCAGATTGATCCATCTGCCGCTCTTACTTCTTGCTTTTACCTATTGCCCAAGGAATAAAGGCGTGATATATGTATGTATGTATGTATGTATGTATGTATGTATGAAATGACGAGCTCGCATCGCTTGCAATACGAGCGGTAGAGCCATAATGTATAAATTCATCTTACCAATTTTCATGTTAAATTTTGAGTTCGCTTCGCCCTTGTTTTATTATTATTATTTATTCGAAATAAATTTTACAGCATTACAGTTTAGCCTACCTATGCACTGTAAAATTAAACAGAGTAACAAGATTACTTTAAAATAACATATTATACAGAATAAACTAAAAAGTAAACTTATAGTCTGTAAAATATAGGATGATCTCTGTGATATAACACATAAGATCCTTTTTCCTTTGTTTACTAGGAAAATGGATCTTATGTCAAGGTCCTATTGTTCCAAGGTCACAAACGTCACAGGGATCGTCCTATATTTTACATACTATAACAAAACATACTTATTTAAAGATTTCAGCAAACAATACACACTGTGTGTAGAGTTTAACAGAGCGGTCTGCAGTTGGCTTAGGCTCGTTGCTCGAAGTAGACTTGACTAGGTATTAATTATACTTATTTACCCACAGTTCCACGCAATGGACACTCTGCACAAATCCGGCTACAGCATAGAGCGCGCCCTCTCCGCGCTGGTGCCCGCGTCGGGGCCCGTGCTGTGCCGCGACGAGATGGAGGAGTGGTCCGCCTCCGAAGCCAACCTCTTTGAGGAAGCCCTCGACAAGTACGGCAAGGACTTCGCAGACATACGACAGGACTTTGTGAGTATACTCTACTATACATAGCTGTGTGATGGCGGAATGGTCCGCATCTTAAGTCAACCTCTTTGAGGAAGCCCTCGAATACGGCAAGGATTTCGTTGCATTTTTAAATGTTACTCGCGTTTTTTTTGTCTTATGTGCTTCATCCCATCCTGTCTTGTTTCGGATCATAAAATAATAATTTCCTGTTCGTTGTCAGTTGCCATGGAAGACGCTGAAGAACCTGGTGGAGTACTACTACATGTGGAAGACCACCGACCGCTACGTGCAGCAGAAGCGCGTGAAGGCGGTGGAGGCCGAGAGCAAGCTCAAGCAGGTCTACATTCCCAACTAGTGAGTGTGGTAGCGACGCCTTTACCTTATATGTGTTGTACTGTCCCCTATCGTCCCCCCGTCCCTCACTAAACCCAGTTTTTTCCCTTCGTATGGGACACCGAGTCGTCCAACGACCCAGTGAATCCTAGTGTCAGAATTTTTCAATCGCCTTCTACAAGAAGCAGGCTTCTGAAATGGTTGTGTAACGACCGTGGCCAATTTACTCTCTCTATGAAAAACAGGGTTTAGCGGCATGTAGTGATGCAACATGCCTTGTCAGGGCCTTGAACAAAACCTAGTTCTGGAGCCCTATGAAGGGTGCACTGCCTACCGATTATCTAACTTTCATGGACGCCGTAAACAGCGTAATTTTGACATTTGAATTCGATACGGACGCTGTTTCTCCCAGTAAAATAGCTCTGCTTGTGTCATCGCATCAGCATGGAAGTTATACGATAGGCTTGTGGACTGACGGGTCGAATGAGCTGCTATTTAAAACGGTATTTGATATGAAAATAGGAATGTATGACGCGATACATAACTATTTTGGATGGCGTCAGAACACTTACTTTTGTGTCATTTTTCTGTTTATTCATTCAAACTTTGAATATTTTGAAAAAATATGGATGAAGTCCGCAGTATTTTTGACTTTTATATTTCATTATTGACCCAGTCCACAACCGAATTAGCCTTCTGGTTTACGCCCCGGCATGCAGTAGTGCAACCAGCTCGGTGCAAGTAACCCAGGACCAGAGTAGTCCGAGGCCCCTTATCCCGGGGTGCCTTATAATCTACCCACGCAGTAGAAACGGCGGCAGCTTCATGGCGGCATGACTGGTGATAGTGACAGGTGGTACATGTTGTACTCCACATGTACCCACCTACTGCTTCTTCTTCTTCTTCTTTTCGTGTGGGACACCGAGTCGTCCAACGACCCGATGAACCCTAGTGTCAGAATTGTTCAACCGCCTACTACAAGTAGCAGGCTTCTGACGTGGTTGTGTAACGACCGCCGTCTAAGTGATCATAGACAGCAACCGGGACCTACGGCTTAACGTGCCATCCGAAACACGGAACCATCTTACTTACGGACAATCGGGTGGTTCAGCCCGCAATGTCCTAACCAGACTGGGAACAAACTTACAAAGTGATAAATATCAACTTTGTGGGTGACCCACCGAGAATCGAACCCGGAACCTTCTGCGTCAAAGGCAGTCGCACTACCACTGCGCCACACTACTGCTAAAAGCAACAGACGAATATTACTTGATGTCATAAGGATTCTCGTTCTAAAGCCGTCTGCAGATTATGAAACTCATTCTTAATTATTTATGTCACTTACAAAAGTTTTCGATTCCAAGCGGATTCACAATGAATACTTTTGTCAATATTGAGGTTATTTCTACGTATATAGTTAGATTGAGTTTTTGCAAAATGATGGTGACTGGTTTGTTACGTATAAAGTTAGATTGGAGGTAATGTTTTGTAGTGTATAAAGTTAGATTGAGTGGTACATTTCCGGTGCAGCAACAAGCCGAACCCGGCTCTGATCACGTCCCCGTCGGGCGGCGGCAAGGGCGGCGCCGTGCTCAACGGCGGCACCAACGGCACCGCCGCCATCACCAACAACAACCTCTGCGCCTCTTGTCAAGGTAAGCGGTAGCATTTTTAAATTGTAAGTTTTCTCTTTTCGACTAGACGCCGGTGCGATGTTGGCTGTTAGGGGAGGACGGTAAATGAAACACGTGTGTGCAGTTCAGGCGTATATTGGCGAAAGAATGACGCTACTGGCTATACACATCTAATATTTAAAACGTTATAGTAGGGAGTGATGTGTCACCACGGTACACCGGTTTGAAATCCCAGAAAACTGTTCACGAAGTGGCGATTGGTTCAAACCTGTTGCAGTTTAAAAAAAATGTGTGTATGCAGCTAATAAATCCATCGTAATTTTTATTAATGGCTGTAGAGAAATAAACAATTTTAGTGCATTGCATGTAAAATCAAAGGGCATTGTAACAATGTCAACTAATCTAATGACTTATAAGTTATTAAACTTTATAAGCCCTCGAGTTAAGATTTATAAATTGTATATCACTAAAATAAAATTAAAAAAATAAAACATAGTATAGATCAAAGTTGTTTTCCTGTATGTATTTATGTATGTATATTTGCTTAAATCTCTAAAACTTCACAACTGGCATTGATGCAGTTTTTTTAAATACATAGAGTGATCCAAGAGGAAGATTAATATGTATAATATTTACTGGTAAAACTACTGAATCCTACGTGAAAATGGGTTACGACGACCGAAGCCGCTAGTTATTAATATATCCCTAAATATAGATAGACCCGGTTTACGACTTAAAATTTATGAACATAAATGATTTTCAAAATAACGAGTTTACAATAAAATATAACTCTTTTAGTGACAAAACGTAATAAAAACATTGTCATTACACGAATTTAGTTATAAATGAGTTGTTCTGTTCCAGTGACAACGTCTGCCCAGTGGTACTCGTGGGGCCCGCAGCATTTACAGTACAGATTGTGCGGCGCCTGCTGGACCTACTGGAAGAAGTATGGCGGCCTCAAGGTACATTATTTTATTATTTATTTGACATAGTATACATAAACATAAGAATTAGCCGATGCGATGCCTTCGCTAAACCTCGTAAAGGTTTGTCTCGAAGACATAAAACACATGTAACTACTATACCAACCATCTACATGTAATATAGCTGACAATTTATTTCATTTCATATTCATTAGTACTTAATTCATTTTTGTTAAGTTCCAATTGCATTCTTTACACTGAAACTCATAATAGCCGGATGTAACGTTACATTATAGCAGGACTGAAAATATTTTAAGGAGTGTACCAGTCCATAAAAGTGAAAAATTTTCCCCAAGTAACATAGATCGTAATATGGACAAAATATTTTGAACCTCAACCTTAAAGAATGTACTGTTGGAGTCAATTTTTATGGGACTTTTTTTTTATTTTTCGTAGTATTTTTGGGAAAGTTGTTTAGTTTCATTGACTGGTTTATATCTTAAAATATTTGCAGTTGATTGAAAAACTTTTAGGCCCGTCTATACTAAAAAAAAAACTAGTATCATAAATTCACAATCTTGAGGCACACTCCACACATCCACCGTAAAGATGCTTTTCTAGTTTAAGCCTAGTTGTCATGTCGATCGTATGTAGTAACCATTGTAACTTACGTAGACGGCCGGCGTGTTCGGCGAGACAGAGATAGAAGTAACGTCGGGCAAGACGCGCGAGGAGGACACAGCGCTGTCCGTGTCGCACCGCCCGCATCGCTGCACTGTTCTCAACTGCTCCAAGGTAAAATACGTCAACTTTAACAGCCGCAATAGTTCAAAACTGTTTTTCTACAGTACGTGAAACTGTTTTTCTACAATACGTCAAGGTGATTTCCCATAATACGTGAAATTATTTTGAGTACATAAACTGTTTTCTTAGAGTACGTGAAATTGTTTTCTTAGAGTACGTGAAACTGTTTTCTTAGAGTACGTGAAACTGTTTTCTTAGAGTACGTGGAAGTGTTTTTCTATAATACATGAAACTGTTTTTGCACTATACGTGAAACAGTTTTTTAACAGTATGTGAAACTGTTTTCCTACAATACGTGAAACTGTTTTCTTAGAGTACGTGAAACTGTTTTCTTAGAGTACGTGAAACTGTTTTCTTAGAGTACGTGGAAGTGTTTTTCTATAATACATGAAACTGTTTTTGCACTATACGTGAAACAGTTTTTTAACAGTATGTGAAACTGTTTTCCTACAATACGTGAAACTGTTTTCTTAGAGTACGTGAAAGTGTTTTCCTACAGTACATGAAACTGTTTTCCTTGATTACGTGAAATTATTTACTTAAATATTTGAAATCTATTTTCTGAAGCCAAAGCTCATTAAACCTTTGAGCGCCACGCGGCCCACCGTGTGGGCCGAATAAATACCACCCATTTTTGCGTGGCGTTCAAAGTGTGAGTAGTTTTTCATACGTTTGATTGTAAAGTATATAAGTAATAATGTCAGCTATTTAGTTCCCATAGCTTTGCTTAGTTTGGGGCTTTGTGTGAATTGTCCAAGATATTTATTTATTTATTTAACCGCGTGTGTGAACAGGAGTTCAAGCTGCGCGCGCACCTGGCGCGGCACGTGGCGACGGCGCACGGCGCGGGCGGCGGCGCGGAGGGCGCGCGGCCCGTCATGAAGACGCGCGCCGCGTTCTTCCTGCGCGCCACGCCCTTCACGCGGCTCGCGCGCAAGCTGTGCCGCGCGCTGCGCCGCCCGCGCCACTACGCGCGCTGCCCCTTCTCGCCCGTCAACCTGCACCAGGTCAAGCATGAGTGTGAGTACCCCTATGTCTGTATGACGTATGTACGCTGCGCGCCACGCCCTTCACGCCGCTCGCGCGCAAGCTGTGCGAAATTAGAATTTAGATGAAATTTAATTCTGAATGGATTCGGGAAAGGTTAGCCTTCGGGTTGCAGAGATCAGACGGCAGTCGCTTTGTGAAAAAACTTGGTTCCACGTCAAATCCTCTAGCTTCGGTAGCCGACCCCGACAGAGAAAGGAGCAAGGCAAGGAGAATGTTGACACATACATGCATCTATCACGCCAAGCAGTAAGCAGAGCGTTAACGGCCGTAAGAACACAGTCGCTATTGCCACGTCTGACATTTTTGAGGATTGTTTTTCATGATGATGACTGCAACTAATCCAGACGTTCGTTCCAGGTTCGATAGCGATGGCAGGCCTGGGCGGCGCGGAGCTGCGCGCGGCGGGCGCCCCGGGCGGGGGGGCGGCGCGCGCGCGCGGGCCGGTGGGCGCGGTGGCGGTGCGTCTGGCGGCCTCGCTGGGCAGCGCGCCCGCCGCGCCCTCCGCGCGCGCGCACGACTGGCTCGCGCTCACGCCCAAGGACCGCATGCCGCAGCCGCCGCACGTCGCCTTCCCCAAGCCGCCCAAAGCCGCTGGTCAGTACTGGTTATATTATCAGAAAGTTCATATGGTTGTTGAAGACACTGACAGATGGCGCTGTTGGTTACTACAACTGGCTATAGGGATGTCTTCTTCCAGTTTCTCAGTACAAATCATAATGTGGTATTATTTATAGTGTTAGTGATAGTAAACAGAGCTTTTCAATGTTCCTTCTGTAAAACTGCATACATTTATCTTTTACAACTACATTTCATTTTATTACCCTTTTAACAACTAGCAATTTGACTAAACACAGCAAATATTAAATTATGTCCAGACGGCAGCCTGATGTACGAGCGCGTGCAGTCCCGCGCGGAGATCGAGGCGGCGCGCCTCGCCGCCGCCAACCCGCCGCCCGCCAACGCGCTCAAGCGACGCGCCTACGACGACATCAACGGCCTCGACAGTCAGTATAACAATTTATGTTTACTTTTGAGAGATTCATGACGATATGGGCCAGAGAAACCATTTGGCCGAGCGACGACGACGGAAGCCCAAAGGATTGCCCCCTTGGTCCGGTATTGTGACAAGGAGACTTCATGAAAAGCATAGGGCGCGTAGATACAAAATACCTTCGACTAGGCGACGACTGCGCGGCGAATCTGGAAAATGCCGGCTTAGAATAGCATCACCCCATATCTTTCCCGTGGGTGGCGTAAGAGGCGACTAAAGGATTTGAGGCCTGTTGTGTATTGCATTTTTACGCGACAGGCTGACAAATTGTCAACTACACAGTCTTCTGAAATTTCCCCCAAACCTTTGTCAGACGTGTCGTAAGTAACCGTTTTTACCGGCCGTTTACGCTCTGCCTACCTCGCAAGGGATACAGGCGTGATTTCTGTATGTATGTAGACGGAATTAAATTACAACTTGGGCCAAAATGCTGGTATCCCTCTAATTAAATTGTTTTTTTTTTCTTGCTACATTGACTACGGAAATAGCAGCAGGTTGGTATTGAATCAGTACGTCGTCAATATAACCTCATTTATTTCTTTAACGCTATACAGAGTGTTTCGAAAAGTATTAACTTATTTTAGAGGGATGAACTGAAACTGAACAACTTTAACCTAAGGAACATAGGTCGAACTATGAAAAAAGTTTTTGGACCTCCCATAGAAAGTGCCAGCCACCGACTGAGTCAGTTTGTATGTGAGGTCCAAAATTTTTTTCATATTTCGATTTAATTTCCATATGGGCCAGTTCATCCCTTCTTCTTCTTTTCGTATGGGACACCGAGTCGACCATCGATCCAGTGAACCCTAGTGTCAGAATTTTTCAACCGCCTTCTACAAGTAGCAGGCTTCTGACATGGTTGTGTTACGACCGCCGTCTAAGTAATCATAGACAGCAACCGGGACCTACGGATTAACGTGCCATCCGAAACACGGAACCATCTTTCTTACGAACAATCGGGTGGTTCAGCCCGCAATGTCCTAACCAGACTGGGAACAAATTCACAAAGTGATAAATATCAACTTTGTGAGTGACCCACCGAGAATCGAACCCGGAACCTTGTGCGTCAAAGGCAGTCGCACTGCCACTGCGCCACATCGGTCGTCCATCATCATCATCATCATCATCGGTCCCTTAAAAGGAAGTTAGTATTTTTCCTAACACCCTGTATTTTTGTCTCGTTTAGTGAGACTTTCCTTGCATAGAACCTTACAGGACATAAACTTATTGTAAGTATATAAATGTTTTTTTTTTTTTCTATAGGAGGTCCGGGTCCAGTGCGCGACGCTAGCGCCGCGCCGCCGCCCGCCAAGCGGCCCAACAAGCACCCGGCGCCGATGCAGCGACCCTCGCGCGAACAATACGCCGCCATGTGTGCGCGCGCGCAGGCCACCGGCCAGCCTCTGCCCGCGCATGTCTTCACACACGTATGTACTATACTATATGTATACATGGCATGTGCAATACACGTCAATACACATGTACAATACACGCCAATACACATGTGCAATACACGGTAATACGCATGTTTAATACACGTGTATAATACACACGGACAATATACGTCAATACATGGGCACTATACACGTCAGTGTACGCTAACTATACACGTAATTTTATAAGCGGCGACTGTTGCTCCAATTTGTTGTCGTTATTTGGGTTTGATGTTGTCAAGATAACACAGCATTTACCATGTGGTATCTTTAACTAATATTAATTTATATCACTGTGAATGTGACGCAGGTGAACGGCAAGCCGAACTTCGGCGGGCGCGGGGGACGCCGCCACGTCATCTCGTGGATGGACGCGCCCGACGATCTTTACTTCAAAGCGAGCGAAGCCGCCAAGTGAGTTACTGCTCCTTATTCATTGTTTGAAAATATTACGAGTTTTTGAAATATTCTATAAGGTGCAAAAAAAATTGCCAGTCCATGAAGCTGACAACTTTCTCCAAGGAAGGTAGGTCAAAATACAAAAAATAATTTTAGACCTCCCATACAAAATGTACATTAGCATAGCTGGCCAAGTCATCGGAGCACAAAATTTTTTTTTTACCTATCTTCCCTGGGGAAAATAGTTCAGTTTGGTCTGGTTCACGCTTAAAATAATTGCAGTTGGCTATTTACATTTACTATTTACACATTTACACTTACGTCCTGTATTTCACTTCATACAATTTCAGTTTGTTTGTAGAACTAACTGGAACTCTTATCTTCCTCAGGGCCGCTCGGCGAACATTCAGCAGCAGCGAGCTGCGCCGGGGAGCGCGCGCGCCGTGGCGAGCCATGCGCGGCGCCGCCGGGGCCCCCGCCCCCGCGCCCCAGCCCGCCGCCGCCGCGCCCGGCGCCCCCGGCGTTGGGGGCGTGGGGGGAGTGGGGGGCGCGGGCAAGGCGGGCGGCGCCGCCCCGCCGCTGCAGCTCGTCATCCTCGAATGACAGCAGCCGCGCCCGCACAACCCGCCGCACCCCTACACCATGGAGGCGCTGCTGGGCTGAGCCAGAGCGCCCGCCGACCGCCGACAGCCGACCGCCGCCGACCGCCGACCGCCAAGTGAAACAGCGCCGCGAGAATAATTCCAAATCAATTTAAATTTAAAATACCGTAGCATTAAGTGTTCATCGCGTGGAAACTTTCACGATCACGGGGTGAAATTTTTACAATAATACGTACAATATTTATTAATTAATCCTCATTTTATGGAATACAAGATTCCTGATATGATAATTCGAATTGTGAATGATTATTCGGATGAGTCCGATTCGGTTTGTGTTGTGTTAGTTTGGGATTATTCGCCGGCAGCGCCTGCGCCTGCGCCTGCGCCTGCGCCCCGCGCCCCGGGCCAGCGCCCGCTCGGCCGCTCGGCCGCGCAGAACGCTCTGTTGTATATTCGTGATGTAAATAATCCGCCGCAGTCCCGCCGCGACCGGTAGACTTAACGAAGATTGTATTTTTGGTAATCGAGTCGCCGAGAATGGATTCTGTAGATAATATTTTAAACTATATTTGTGGTTTGATCTGGCGTCGAGCAAAATAATGTATTTGATACATAAAATGATATGTAAGTCTATTTCATTCGGAGATTCATTGTAGGATAATTTACAATTTTTTTCATAAATAAAGCACAAATCGAAGACTGGGTTCCTTTTATTTAACACATTCCCCCAACCTCCGAAGATTCAACTTTAAAATAAAATGTTGAAAGTTTCAAAAATAGACAAGGACAGTAACATCTGAAAAGTTGACTAAAAATTCTAGTAATTAGCTTTTCATAAATTACCTACTTATGAAAAATTAGTTGGTTAGTTTGAACGCAGAAAGGATAAAACGGAAGTTGTGAAAAGGATAGCTTTAAACTTAGAAAAGATAACTCAGAAAAGAAGTGACTTGTGAAAAACAGAAAAGATAAGTAATTTGTGAAAGGATAGCTTTGAACTCAGAAAAGATATCACGTAACTGTGAAAAGGACCCTTTGGAGCAAAATGTGCAAAACGCAAAATGAGCATAACACGCAAAACCTTGATAGCTTTGAACTCAGAAAATATAAAACGTAACTCGGAAAATCACGTAACTGTGAAAAAGATAGCTTTGAACTCAGAAAAGATAACGCGTAACTGCGAAAAGGATAACTTTGAATTCAGAACAGACAACTCGTAACTGTGAAAAGGATAGCTTTGAAATCAAAAAAGATATCAAGTAACTGTGAAAAGGATACCTTTGAAGTCAAAAAAGATAACACGTAATTATGAAAAGGATAGCTTTGCACTCAGAACAATTAACACGTAACTGTGAAAATAATAGCTTTGAACTCAGAAAAGTTAACACGTAACTGTGAAAAATAGCTTTAAACTCAGAACAGGGCCCTAAATCTGCTAAATTAAAATAGTTTGAGTTGGATGATTTCGGTCATTTCGTATTCTGCTAACAGTTGGAAGTACCTGTAGAAAAATGCCAATGGCAATTTAATGTCAGTTGAGTTTCGATGGCGTTACAATGACAGAAATAGCAGACTTGGGGTCCAGGTAACTGTGAAAAGGATGGCTTTGAACTCAGAACAGGTAACTGTGAAAAGGATAGCTTTGAACTCAGAACGTTTATGAAAAGGATAGTTATATTATGTGCTCAGAAAAGATATAACGTAGGTAATTTATTAAAAGGATATTTACGTACTGAAAAAAGATAACATGTAACTTGTAAAATGTTATTATTTGAAATCCGTCTATCGTGTGAGTCACGGAGTCGACAAACGAGATATATAAAATAAAGGTGTAGGTTTATCCAACAACAACAAATTATTATTTTCCTAAGAGCACTCATCATTAGGTAGATGAGGCACGTTAAACAGACAGACAATCAGGATCACGACACAAAACATGTAGGTAGATACGAGATAATATATTATAACGACAGGCAGGAGTATTGAATTAAGAAGAAGTGGTTTTTGTAAAAGTTATATTTATTCGAGTACATAACTACATCTTAATATAAATGGATAATAACTATTTTTCCGCATGATAAATATGTTAAGTTGATTTAAGACACGTGATACCACGTTCACTATTCGAAAGCGCTATCACATACTTCGATTAGTGCTTACAATTGCGTAGAAAAATATTTCACATTTTATAACAGCGGTAAATCGAGTTGGAAGCGGGAGGAAACTGTACTTCAACAGCCTACAGTAGAAAGCAGTTAGCATTTTGGAATGGCACTCTAATGTACTTGATTGTTCTTTACCTATAAAGGAATATGCACCTTACGTTACATTCAATAATATTAACATATTATTACTATACTTAAAAATATTATATATTTATAAGCAAAAAGTGAAATTGCAGTCTTAAGTGGCTAGATAAAAAGTAACGGACGGTTGCTGCGGACAGTCGCAGTGATCTGAAATTAGGGATCAATTCATTGAAAATTTACGTGATATTGGGTGGAACTTTGGATCTTTCTATATAAACTATAATAGTGGAATTTTATTTAAAAGGATAGATGATCCGACAATGCAAAAACTTGCGCAGAAATGGTTTTAACTTTGTAAGTGCAAAAGTAATTTAATACACAGGCGAAGTGTGCACAATAGATATAAATAAAACGTATAAAAAGAGTCAAGTCTATGCAACCCACTGGAAAGCGACACAAGACATACATGGGTGGATTGCACCGACTCGACGATGTAAAAACAATACATTACGTACAAAATACAGTTCGCTCCCGTCGACAACACATACAATATAATGTTGATTCCTAACTGTACTCAGGATTAAATTGAGCAGGATCTATTACAGCTACGTTTACGCTAAGTCAACTTTGTTGTCGGACAATACATTTGTTACAGTAGGCCTCCGATTACACGACTATTTTTATACAATTCCATTAATGATAAAATTACATCAGAAGTCAGTCCCTTACCGTTCTTTAACTGTTCTTATATTACATATCCCCATACATCAACTAAATTGCAGTAAACTAAAGTTTAATCTCAAAGCCTGAAAGCGGTCGAGCGGCGATTGCCGGGCGGCGGGCGGGCAGACTGCTTTTGCACAAAAAAAAAACAGAAGTCATAAGTCTACAAGTAAAATCGTTAGTACACTGAATAGCTAGTTATTAGCTAGTGTCAATAATGGCTAACTAGCTATGCAATGTACGTCGAACTTTACATGTAAACTTGTTAGCCTATGATTTTTATTTATAACGTAATGTGTATTAGGCACGGATGGCATGGCCGCTCTACAACACCACAGAACATCGATCATCGCAATCAATCATAAAATACTCATTACAAAAATACTGTACAATTAAAATAATTATTTGAAGGTAATAAACTCTTACTGATAATAAATCGTAAGCGATTAATGCTCTGATAAAATCTACGCCAAGTCTCCGTCAATAATACACCATTCACAAAATTATATACAGGGTCTCCTATGTTAATATACATGTTACATAAACACACATCCAAATTTGTTCCCAAAACTGTAGTCTTTACCTCGTATCTTCTAAATTAAATAATGAGATCGAACATAAACATTATGGAATTTTGCATGTTTAGAGTAGGTCAGGTAGTGCAAGGTAGTGAATGAATAGGAATCGTTAAAACATCAATGTAGCTAACACGACAATATCTGAGCATTTTACATTTTTAATTTTTTTATAAAAATGTAATCTATATTTTTTCGTAAATTTGAACAAAGCCAGGAATTGATTCAGGCAATTACTAATTTTCATAAATAATGTTATTTTTATATTTTCATTTGTATCTCAAGGCACTGATCGTTAACAATTGATAAACGGTTTTGTATTTTTTTCAGTTAGTTCACCCTAGCTTCTTATCCTAAATAATACCCAATATTAAAATATTAAACTCGCACAGTACAAATATTTCGTATGAAAATACACACATGACTCTGTGTACATAGACTATACTAAAATAGAGCATTTCAATGTAATTTTAAATGTAATATACATCAGTTTTGTAAATAGGTTTCCAAACAGCTCTGCCGGAAAACTACATTCGTACAAAAATATCTATTTTGCCGATTGCAAAAATACAGTAATTTGTATATTGTAATGTAGTCAAAATATATCGCTTGAACGCGATCTACACTGTGGAAGGTGGGATGTAGCTTTTGGATTCGACTGCGTCAAAACGGACGCTTGTGGAATGTTGGTAGGAGATTTTTTTTGTAAACACCATTATTAAGTTTACTGTTCGAACTATCTCTTCAAACGTACAATATATAAAATATCGATACATATAAAAAGTCTTTATAAATTGCCCCATTGTTACACACGTAACGCACACATGCACGTTCCTTCGTGCGATTAATTTATTTCGTTAAAATGACGAGTTTTGTTTGTGTGTTCAGTCTCACGTGTCAGACTTGCGCCAGCGCCATTCGTCTCCTTCAGTGCTTTGACAAGTTCAATGGCAAATCTGTAACAAATATAATCATTTATGAATAGTTTCTTAAGTGTCAACTGGAGTTGAGATGAAGAAGATAAGATAAACAAATAAATAATTAGCACACTACTCTACATTTCGATTCCTGCTAGGCATTTTCTTAGAAATTCTTAGTTATACTTATCACTAAGTAGAGATGGGCCAAACATAGAGGTTCCAACAGCTACAGCGGTTATACGCAACTCTTTTCGTTGATACACCAGACTGGCAAAATACAGCAAAATCGTGAGGCACGTGTTACCTTACTGTTTCAACCATTTTATTTTGGAAACTTGTGTTACACACTGCCGTGGAATTACCCTACTGGTGATCATAAATGTCATACACACCTGAAGTGGGTTCATCCTTGGGGATGTGGTCCGTGAGCAGCGGGTGCGGCAGCGGCGCCCAGGGCCCCGGCGGAGCGCCCGGCGCCATCGCGTAGTGCATCCACAGCGGCGGCGGCGGCGGCGCGCGCGCGAACAGCGGCGGCGCGTACCCGTACCCGTACACGTACGGCAGGTACTCCTCGCGCGACGGCGAGCCGCGGTACCCCCCGCCCGCGCCGCCCGCGCTGTACCGGACGCCGTAAGGGGACGGCGGCGCGGAGGGCGCGTACCCGCCGCGGTATCGCGCCAGCTCCGACGGCGGCGTGGGCGAGTCACGCGCCACGCCCGCCGGCGCCGGCGAGGCCAGCGTCAGCGCCGAGTAACGGTACCGGTAGTTGTCGGGGCTCGGGCTGAGGTCGGGCGAGTGCACGCTGGATGGCGACTCGGTCTTCAGCGAGGCGGGGTACGAGTGCGGCGAGCGCTTGGCGTCGGGCGAGCGCCGCGGCGCGCCCTCGTCCGGCATCGACAGCAGCGAGTGTATGCTGTAGCTGCTGACGTGCGCGCTCTTGGCGGGCGCGGGCGCGTCCTTGCCGCGCGCGGTGCCGTTGTGCGCGGGCGGCTTGGCGGCGTGGCTGGGCCCGGGCGAGGGCGCGGGCGGGTAGGAGGCGGTGCTGAGCGCGGGCACGGTCTTGGCGCGCCGTTTCATGCCCTGGTCCTCGAGGCTGACGCGCTCGAGCTCGCGCAGGATGCGCTTGCGCGGCGACACCATCATGTGCTCCTGCCGGCAGCTGGCGAGCTTGGCGTTGACGGGCGCCGGCAGCGCCGCTATCCGCTCGCGCAGCTTGTCTGTGACGCGCGTCAGCTCCTTGCGCCGGAACGCTGACCTCGTCTTCTTGTACACTCTTAACTTATGATACTGATATGGTTTTTTGAGTTTCATGTGGTAGTATTTCTCTCGGTCGCAGTCCGCCCACCGGTCGTCGTCAGAGGTTTTCGGCTTGGCGTCGTTGGAGGAGGCGTCGCCGGCGTCGTCGGCGGGGGCGTCGGCATCGCCGTTGCGCTTCTTGTCGCAGACGCCGTTGGTGAGCGCGCGGCGCAGGCCGTTGGGCGGGCAGTCGAGGAGGGTAGCGTCGTAGGGGCGGCGGCGCTTGGCGCGCGAGGCGGCGGCGATGACGGGCGTGAGCAGGGTGGCGGGCCGGCAGTAGTACATGGCTAGCTCTTTGGAGAGGTTGCGGCGCGGCGCGGCCTGCTTCCAGCAGTGGTCGCGCTGCCAGGGCGAGGACTGTATGGAGGAGTTGTCGTCGGAGACGCTGAGCGAGGCGGAGGCGTGCGGCGGGTGCGGCGGCGTGGGCGGCGCGGCGGCGGGCGGCCAGAACGTCTTGCGCGGCACCGACACCCAGCCCGAGCGCTCGCCCTCGCGCCCGCAGCCCCGCACCAGCTCCAAGATGAACTTGCCATCTGCAATTCACCCGCACACATTTTATAGTCACCAATCAAGATGAATGCTGTATAGACATATTTAATGTAGGTACTAAAATCTCTACCAGAGCTACTACACTCGACTTCAAAAAAATCGCACGTCCGTAAAAATAGACTTCAAGCAAGACAAGCAGTTATTCGTAGCAATATTGGTATCATTTGAGAGCCCTATAAAAACTCTTTAAAAAAATATCCATTTAATTTGAATAAAGAAAAAGCTTGACACTTCATGTCACTGTGAATGACAATGGAACTGATTCTCCTCTTCAAATTTTGTTTGTATTGTTTTATTTTTTGGGTATAAAAGGGTCGATACAGCTTATTGGGGAATAAAGAATAAATTTGCTACCTACAGTCGAAGAAGACACAGAAGAATATCTTTCATCAGAAAAACGTCCTTGACGATAGACACTACAGCTGCTGAAGCCGCCCAAGTTATCGCACTACTGCAATCAGGACTACGTCAGTGTGATGTTGCTCGGCAATTGCACTTGAGTCGCTTTTCTGTTCGAAGAGTGTACCAGCTGTTCCTGCAGACCGGTGGCTTTGTCCGAAGGCGTGGGTCTGGTAGAAATCGCTGCACTTCTGCGAGAGATGACCGATTCGTCGTATCGAAATCTTTGAGAAATCGGTTCTCTTATGCTGTTGAGTTGCAACAGAAGCTTCAAGCAGTTCGTAGAAGGGCCGTGAGTGTCTCTACAGTTAGAAGAAGACTACAGGAGAGAAATATTGTGGCTAGAAAACCTGCCACGGGTCCAAAATTAACCGCAGCGCATCGGCGAGCACGCTTGCAATTTGCTCGCGCCCACGTTAATTGGACCCTGGACCAATGGAGAACTGTTCTCTTCTCAGACGAAACGAGAGTGTGCCTTTTCTGCAACGATAGACGCAAAAGAGTATACAGAAGACAATGGGGACGTTTTGCCCAAGCCTGCATCCAAGAAACGGTAGAATACGGGGGCGGTTCCTGCATGTTCTGGGGCGGCATATCTGCCGATGGCAAAACTGAACTTTCTTGCGTCTCTCGAACCGGCGGTGCTCGCGGGCAAGGGTCGATGACTGCTCACCGGTACATCACAGAGATCCTGAAAGAACATGTGGTCCCCTATGCTGGATTTATTGGCGACCGGTTTACATTAATGCACGATAACGCTCGCTCGCACACTGCTGGTATTGTGCAAGGCTACCTTCAAGAGGTTGGGATCCCTGTCATGCAGTGGCCAGCGAAAAGTCCAGATCTGAACCCGATAGAGCACCTCTGGGACCAGCTGAAACGCAAGGTTAGATCCCGTAATCCCGCTCCCGCGACTCTTCAGGAGCTCCAAGACGCCGTTATTGAGAAAAGGGACAGTATCCCTCAAGAAGAGGTCCTAAAGTTGGTGCGAAAATTTTTCTCAGTTCCAATAAAAAACATTGAATGAATTATTGTTTTTGCATTCTCTGTTTCCTTACCTTTCAAATGATACCGAACATTACCAATATTTCATGATACAAATACGATTGAAAGATGTTTGAAATAGATTTCTTAAAAGGTCGCGATTTTTTTGAAGCCGAGTGTAGTTTATATGGTGTGGCTTGTGTGTGATCAATCACTCACATTGTTGTACATGCATGACAATATAGAAAACAAAAAATATACATCTATACTAATAATCAAACCATTTAAGCTGCATATTTGCCGTGTAATGCCGGCTTAGAAAAGCATCACCCCATTTCCTACCCGTGGGTGTCGTAAGAGGCGACTGAGGGACTCGAGGGTTTCAGGTGTATTACGACTTTTAGGCGACAGGCTGACAACATGTCACTACAGTGATACACAAATTATCTCAACCGGCCCTCTATATTTGTCAGACGTGGCGACAGCGACCGTATTATTACGGCCGTTAACGCTCTGCCTACCCCGTAAGGGATAAAGGCGTGATATATGTATGTATGTATGTATAAGCTGTTATTGATTATGTTATATTGGAAGAACTTATTTACTCAGAATAAACCTTCTAGTTTATCTGATTCAATTAAATACCAAAACCTGTTGAACGATTTGGCTAATTCAATTGTCAGCAGGAGCAACTGCTTATCGCGAAATACTATGACGAATTGATTCTGACAATTTCAGACAAAATACACAAAATTGAAATGGCCAAACAACAAATAAATAAAAAATTATCGTAAAATACGCCTCGGCGGCCCACACGAAAAAAGAGATCGTAAAATAAGTGATGAGGTAACTTTCCTTGAAAATAGTATTGACTGCAGCTAATACAAATTATCTAATTACAATTTTCTCCTTTACTGTTATACCATGCGGCATTTTTTATTTATTAAAAGATGTTTCAGTGAATTCGGAGTCTCTTGCAAATAGTAAAGTGGATTCCAGCTTTAACCAGTGCTATTTGTTTTTCCATGGGGAGAAGACATTTTCCTGTGGTAAAAAGTAGTTAGTCTATGCTACTCTCTCTCTCTCATTTCGTGTGAGACACTGAGTTGTCTAACGGCCCAAAGAGCCCTAGTCTCAGAACTTTTCAACTACCTTCTACAAGCCGCTGCCTACGCTACTCAGGGCTATTGCATTGTAGCTTTTTAATAGTACCAGAATTTTTTGTATTTATTCTCAAGTTAGTGCATTTTTCTTTAATAAAACACTCCTTTTTTTCAAAATTAGTGTAGACAGATTGGCTGACTTGAATATGACTATAGGAAAACTATTAGGGTATGGTCCATTAGGTTCATATTTACCAACTTAACTAAATAAACATAGTATAAGGAAAGTGCCGTGTGATGCCGGCTTAGAATAGCATCACCCCACATCCTTCCCGCGGGTGTCGTAAGAGGCGACTAAGGGACTCGAGAGTATTGGTGTATTACAATTTTTAGGCGACAGGCTGACAACCTGTCACTATAGTGATACACATGTTTTCTGAAACAACCTTAGAAAACAATCCTCAAAAATGTCAGACGTGGCGATAGTGGCCGTATTCTTACGGCCGTTAACGCTCTGCCTACCCCGCAAGGGATAAAGGCGTGATATATGTATGTATGTATGTATGTATGTATAAGGAAAGTATTTTCATAAAGGGAAGTATTTACCAACCATTAACAATACTTAAACTAACTATAATCCTGCATTTTTAATATCATAATAAGGTGTGTGTTTATGTATTGTATTGTCTTGAATATAAATAATATAACCATTACAATAGGTAAAGTTATTTTACACTAATTGTTTACTCATCATGTGGCACTTGGCTTTATGTTTACACATAAAATAAAAGAATGTGCTTACTACCATTACATAAGTTGGTCAGGCAAGTCAATAAGATCATGTTTACATAAACTATTACAATTTGATACAGGCTACATAAATGGGCAGGTACTTTTATGTAGTGGATAACAGAATACATTTTATGTGGTTTCACTCTGTCTAAATGCTGACTAAGTGCAAAGTTCTATTTTCTTGATAGGCCAACAGCATTATTATTATAGCAAAATGTTGTTTCAACTCATTATCATCATATAATTTCATCATGATATTTAACTTAGTATCATCAACTTTCGTTTAAACAAATTTTATTAATAAAAATACATTACTTTAGAAGTAATTCTATTCTTTATTGTATGCAGAAATGTTATAGTAAACACTAACAGAAGCAATATGTAAAAAGGCAGTAATCATGTATTTGCTAAAAATTAATATCTGACGCCTAACTTAACTGATTTGGCTGAATTAATAAATTAGGTAATGATGTTGCTATTCTTTTCATGAAAATTATATTCAATTAGGTAATGTATCACTATTCTTTTTATGAAAATTATATTGCAAACAAATTATGGCACTAATATCCACTAATAACTAACCCCACAGTAATATATGACCTTATCAGTTTGTATTGACCCCAAAGTAAATAATTGAGTAAACAAATCATCATCTTGTATTATACACATACAAAAATACTTTCATATTATAGTGAAGAATAAGCCACAACCAAGATGGGATTGTATTTGTTTCCAGTAGAGTGGGCGCAGCTCCTTGCACAACACAACAATGGCCTAGAGGCTGTGCTCAGACAATTGGCAACGGCTCAACCAAATGTGCTGTGCAGGCTTATCAGAGCATGAATGACTTTCTAGTGTAAGAACCAACAGGCCTACTCACTACTGTCTCCATTATTTAGCACCCACAGCAATTACAAACCCCTGAGGCGTGAAATGGGAAAAGGTAAAGAAGCTGTTGCACTGACCTTTGAAGAACTTGAGCCTTCCTCCCGACGAAGCGAGCGTAGCGCCGTGCACGGGAGCATCCTCACTCGCGCCCTTGCTGCTGTTACCATTTACGCCATGTCTTCTGTCCACTTCCTCTGTCATTTTGGTACATGTTGTCAGAGTTGTGTTCGTTCCTTCCTGTATATGCATTTCATTTCTGACCGCTCATACGAAACACGAGCAACACTTCAGTTTGAGCCCTCTCGCCATGTCGCGCTCAGTGTCGACATTCGCAGCTCACTTATCACTTGCCTTTGGCGAGGATCCACGTTCAATGTTGCCGTGATAGTCCTCATCCTACTAAGGCCACCTGCGGGTTACAAGCTCCTCCAACTTTCGTATAAACACATTACCGACACGGAGACTACCGAATTGAACCAATCTTGGGATGGATTATTTTTAGAGAACACTTGTACGTTTGTCACTGCTTGGAAAACAACAAAACAATATCTCAACGCTGGATTCCCGATAATAATCGGGCCCACGACACAATTCAATAAAAAGCTGCTCGTTTTTCAGTACATAGTTCATTCACACCCAGCATCCATTTTGATTCGTTCAAAATCAAATACGATCGTTCTTTTTTGACCACAAATCAGAATGCGTTGTTACTTGCGTTTCGGTAGTGCTTTGCTGAATTATACTTCCGGTATAAAATATATTTCGTCTTTAAAAAGTCTATCAATTTAGATCTAAAAGTTAAAAATATGACCTTAAAATGTAATATTCGTACAGAAACAATCAAGTTTCATTAAAATTGGTTTAGTAACGCACGCTTAGTATCTGAAACTAAACGCAAAAGGTTGCGTTCAGAAACTTGGTCCGATTTGACGTAACACATTTTTTATCTGTGGACAACAAATGGGAGGCCATTTTGAATTTGCGGTGTTACCATAAAAAAACAAATTTCATCGTTTAAATTGTGAAACAGTGCGAGTTGTATCTCTTTCTTTTTCATACAATTAAACAGCGATAGACACACTTTATGATCGAACTCGTCACTCTCGACTCGACAAACGACAACGAACGTCGATCGAACAGACAGTCAGTACCACTTCGGCTTGGTTAGTGATCATCGGTTGGTGTGATCATTTTCTGTGAATTTCTGTGCTGATGCGTGGTCATTTTATTTACCTATCGGAAATAGAACTATTCTAAATAAAAGGCTGCGAATATGGCTGCTTCAGAGGTTTCGTATAATCGCAAGATCATTTCAGAAGATCTATCAAATGTGGAGTTTGATACAAGTGAAGATGTTGAAGTTATTCCAACATTTGATTCCATGGGCCTTCGTGATGAGCTGCTGCGCGGAATTTACACTTACGGTAATATTTTGCTATCATTCTTACTATATTTTACTTTTAGAACCGGTTCATTCGATTGCATGCTCACTCATCCATGTTGCTAAAATGTGTCACTTTCACATTTTCAGGGTTCGAGAAACCTTCCGCTATTCAGCAACGTAGTATTCTACCGATTGTAAAAGGCAGAGATGTTATTGCACAGGCCCAATCCGGCACAGGAAAAACTGCAACATTTTCCATCTCCATACTGCAGTCTTTGGATACAACTCTCCGTGAAACACAAGTTCTTGTTTTGTCTCCTACTCGTGAGTTGGCTACACAGATCCAGAAAGTAATCCTGGCCTTGGGAGATTTCATGAATGTTCAATGCCATGCTTGTATTGGAGGCACAAACCTCGGTGAAGATATAAGGAAGCTGGATTATGGTCAACATGTGGTTTCTGGCACTCCAGGAAGAGTGTTTGACATGATCAGACGTCGTGTGCTGAGAACCAGATCAATAAAAATGTTGGTTCTTGACGAGGCCGACGAGATGTTGAACAAGGGTTTCAAAGAACAGATCTATGATGTGTACCGTTACTTACCTCCAGCCACACAAGTTGTACTGATATCTGCTACTCTGCCTCACGAAATCCTTGAGATGACTTCTAAGTTCATGACTGATCCTATCAGGATCTTGGTGAAACGGTATGTTTGCAACTCTGATACTTGTGAAACTAAGCTTTAATTTTTGGGGTCTCTAATATCAGCTTTTTTATTACAGTGACGAGTTGACGCTAGAAGGGATCAAACAGTTCTTTGTGGCTGTGGAACGTGAGGAATGGAAGTTTGACACACTGTGTGATCTGTATGACACCCTAACCATCACCCAGGCAGTAATCTTCTGCAACACAAAGAGGAAGGTGGACTGGCTCACACAGAAGATGCAAGAAGCCAACTTCACGGTCAGCTCAATGCACGGGGACATGCCACAGAAGGAACGAGACAACATTATGAAGGAATTTCGTTCAGGCCAGAGGTATTTAACTCATTTCTTCTCTTATGCAACTCTCTTAACTCATCCCTTAAGCAGGCCCTAGAGAACCGCCGGAGAAGTACAGTGTTGTATATGGATTAAGGCTGGTTTCAGAGCGACGCGTCACGGCAGCGCTGCCCAGCCGCGCGCGCCTCGCATTACACTAAATTGTATGTAGCGTTTCATAGTGACGCGTCTTGGGCCGCGTCTCGGCCGCGCCGCGGTCGGATCTCCTTCGATTGCCAGTAGCGTCGACTTGCAATCTTTTAAGACGTCGTTGTTGCACTCTTTTCCATATAACGTATATAGCTAATATAGTGATTACGTTTGCTGGCATAATGATTCTCTGCACTCGACCGTACACCACAACGAAGCGCGCGCGTCTGAATGTCGTTTCACAGCGAACGCGCTGCCCAGGCGCGCGCCCGAGCCGCGCGCGCCTGGGCAGCGCTGCTGAGACGCGCCGCTCTGAAACCAGCCTAAGGCTGTGAATGATGCCCTTTTTGATTCATCATCATCTAAAAAACCCTGAAGCATATGCCCATGGCCTGGTTAAGGGTTAATTAAACACTATTCGGATTTCCTTTTTACACCCTTGTATTTTAACTGTTGACTAAGTATTTCAATGTTGTCTTACAGCCGTGTCCTGATCACTACTGATGTCTGGGCAAGAGGTATTGATGTGCAACAGGTATCCCTAGTCATCAATTATGACCTGCCCAACAACCGTGAGTTGTACATCCACAGGATTGGAAGATCTGGTCGTTTTGGACGCAAGGGTGTTGCCATTAACTTTGTCAAGTCGGATGACATCAGGATTCTCAGAGATATTGAACAGTACTACTCAACACAGATTGATGAGATGCCAATGAATGTGGCAGATTTAATTTAAACTATAATTCTATGATTGATACCAAACATCTTTATACACAATGGTGGAAGTAATTTTCGTTGCAACTGGATTCTACTGTGTATTATTTTAGGAATAAGATGCAAATTAATTGTCTTACATAATAGCTGTATGTACTTGATACTGTCTGAATATAAACATTTCAACTTCAATCATGTGGTTTCACTGTTATAAACACTGGAAATAAAACTCTGCAATTATGTACATAATTTACAAATTTAATTGTAGTTGAACTCTTTGCAATGCAAGTAAATTTTCAAAGCTGATATAAATTGTATAAATACAGATTCAAGAAATTGGCAAGGATAAAACCGATGGGAGTGCTTGTGTATACCCAAAAATCAGTAAGCTGTATGCTGTAAATAGTTAATAGAAGCAATAACTGGATTGGTTTTATCCTTCAAA
Source organism: Keiferia lycopersicella (assembly GCA_029255805.1). Classification (NCBI taxonomy): domain Eukaryota; kingdom Metazoa; phylum Arthropoda; class Insecta; order Lepidoptera; family Gelechiidae; genus Keiferia; species Keiferia lycopersicella. Next base: position 4,137,990 of record JARACZ010000024.1, read on the forward strand.
TACAAGACTAATAACTATAAATTACAAGAAGAGAGACTGTTATGCACAATTATTACAGAAAGAAGTTAATGAGTACATAAAGAGACATAAATAAGGTACTTTTACTTACGATTCTAAACAAATTATATTAATTAATCCCAAGATTAAAATCTACAAACTTTTAACACTGCCCTCTGGAATGTTATGGCCCAAGTTATGATGTTTATATTTTATATATACAAGATGTTTATATTTTATATATACAAGATGTTTATAGCTTTCTTATAGACCAGTAATTTCTAATTTATTTCAGACTAACCCTACAAAATAAATAAAGACTATTTAAAAAATCACACAGAAAATTTCATCAGCGATGATTGCCTCTTGGAGGATGACAAATTTGATCTTGTCATAGGTGTGTACCATTTTAAGGCACCAGTGCCCCGTTTTTCGAAACTACAGGCTACATTGCATAGCGTGCCAAAAATCCTGGTTTTATGTCCCATCAGCTACGTAATGTAGATCGAATTTCACCTGTACACTTGTAGCCTGTACTTACATTGCATGAGGCACTGATAGTTTAAAAAATCTGAGCCTTTTAGTGGAAAGAATAATAATACAAAGTTTACACAAAGAGAATTTATAATTCCCTCCTATCCATACATATAGGTAGGTTTACGATATAATACTTTATCAAATATTTTACCAACAAAATAATTTAGAAAAGTAAATTGTAGCATATGAAAAGAGTCCATAGAAAAACTCATTTCATTACAATTCAGCCTCAGCTTGTGGATTAAGAGCATACCAGCGCCTGTAAACAAAAATACAAATTGCTCCTAATAGAAGTACCACTAAAATCTCTGTCAATTGATCTAAGAAGCTGTTACTGCTTGCTTCTGCAGATTCCAAAACCGGTGGGTCAACTTCAGGCATTGGCTCTTCTGGTGGTTTGGCTGCTTGCTCTTCTTCTCCTTTGAAAGCAATTTGACTCAAAACTGACTGTTCCTCCTCAGATAGAGGCTTCGCTGCTGTTGTGTCTGACAACAAGGCTGATATCTCCCCACATTGAGGACACACCCAGTTTCTAGACTTCTTTGCGAGTATTTTACGCTCGGTCGGGCTGTAGTCTAGTGCGCCAATTGTCCCTTCAGCAGGAGTTGGCATGAAAGCTATCAAAGCCAGTAAGGCTGTCCTAATAGACCAGGAAGGCTGCCATGTTTCAGGGTGATAGCCGGAGATAGATAGACATATCTTCTTATTAACTTCAAACCTTCCATTAGGAGTAAGGAGTATGATGTGTGGTGGATGCATTGGGTATTCTTTGGGCAGCAGTATCCTGCCGTGATAAATGCCGCCTTCGAATTCGGTCCCCTTCGGGCCCTGCACAGTAAAATGCCATTCGAACAGGTTGTCTTCCAGAGGCCGAGCACAGTACTCTTCTGTGGCTTCCGCGAGCTCCAGAGCCTCCCTCATGAGACGTTTCACCCCGGGACATTTGGTATTGTATTTTTCACCCATTTCAGCCATTTCTACAAAACTTTTTAGGGACACGTAATCGCTGTCAAGAGCAAAATATTATGATGACGCAATACAACGAGTTGTGCTAATTAAAGGCAACGAGTTTTGCTAATTTTGATAAGAAAAATATGTAGGTATGTAAATCCTTTTGTTGAGCACATACACTTTTGTCAAAAGCTGACTGAATTGTCAAATTTGATTTGAGTCAGCTCACTGATTCGTCATGTGATTGATTCAACCCGTTCCTGAAAGATTTTGTGAACGCAGCCGAAATGCAAGCTTGCTCCGTAAATGATAAACGAAACGTCGCTTTGCTGCTGCTACGTTTGCATGTGGTGGTTCTCTAAATAGCAGAATAAGAAAAGATGGCGGTTGCTTTCAAACGGGAAACGCCTTTCTGTTTTTCGTGCTAAAAATCTGAAATCTAACCAACTCAACTACAATTACAGGGCTACCGGTGGAGACTCTGGGTTTATATACGTGGCGATATAAATTCCTAAGTTCCGTAATCTATCTGTAATAAAGCAATCTCTCTAAACTTTTACTTAGATACTGGGGACAGCTTAGATCAGTAGTATAGAATGGTAGTCGACCTGAAAAGCCCCCAGATGAGGGCGGAGGCTCTCTGTCTGTACAAGTTAACAAAAACTGAAAACACAAAGAGCTAAGCGCAGACTATCAGACGAGTCCCACTTAGAGCCTGTAAAGCGCATTAATAATTCTACTTCATCGGCACCTGTTCAACTGCACACACCTACTCTCTTCACGAGCTCGTGGACTCAAAGCTAAAATATGGAGAAGAAGGTCCATTAATGGTCCACGTTATGAGACCTCTCTGCCGGTCTCTCAATCAGTAGCTTATTGCTTTTACTGTGTACGATATTATTAAAATAAAACAATACCACGCGACTTCGCCTTGAATTTTCATGTCATTTGTCAGGTTTATTGAACTGTTCTCCTTTTTAAAATCATTTATAAAATCCTAGTTTAGTGGTATTTTTTGATGGACTCTACGTTTTTGGCCCCGAGGCCATCAAAACTACGCCAGTCGGCTTGGTGGGGAGCACGTGCTCACCCGGAAATGATTGATTGGTTGTTCAAAGATACAGCCCAATCAAGCCCTTCTTGGAGCGAGACTGCTTAGGAGTTGTTCTGGAAAGAACGGATCGGACTCAATCTACCCGGTATGTGCCGCTAGTTGTCAAAATGAGGAGCAAATGAGGGACTTCGGCGACTCCGCCAGCGGGGACGTCGGTTGCTTGAGGAGCTTGTGGAGCGGGATCTACTCGCAATGACTGCAATCCTAGCTGCATCCGAGTCCATTTCGTCCTCTGCGGGGGTTCGGTGACGTTCCTGTCTTCAACGTGGTCTTTAGTGACATGGACATCGCCTACCTCGGATTGGGACGGTGCGTCAGGGGAGCGGGGGGACTCACTGTTGTGAGTGATTGCCGAAGCGGCAACCTAGTTAAGTTAGATGAGTCATCAGACTCAGAATGGATCGCTGGCGCGGAAGATAATGACTCACCGGAAAACTTTGTGATAAATTCACCAATTAGGAGGGAGCGCTTCGAGAGTCGAGCGCGAATTTTGGTGAGTCAGTACCGCTTCGGCTTGATTCGTGATCGGTTGTCGGTCGGCGTGGTGATTATTTTCTGTGGGTTTCTGTTCTGTTGCGTGGTCATTTTATTTACCTATCGGAAATAGTATTAGGATTCTAAATAAATGGCTGCATCAGAGGTTTCGTATAATCGTAAGATCATTTCAAAAGATCTATCAAATGTGGAATTTGATACAAGTGAAGATGTTGAAGTTATACCAACATTTGATTCCGTGGGCCTTCGGGATGAGTTGCTGCGCGGAATTTACACTTATGGTAATTTTTTCTATCATTCTTACTATATTTTACTTTTAGAACCGGTTCATTCGATTGCATGCTCACTCACCCATGTTGCTAAAATGTGTCACTTTCACATTTTCAGGGTTCGAGAAACCTTCCGCTATTCAGCAACGTAGTATTCTACCGATTGTAAAAGGCAGAGATGTTATTGCACAGGCCCAATCCGGCACAGGAAAAACTGCAACATTTTCCATCTCCATACTGCAGTCTTTGGATACAACTCTCCGTGAAACACAAGTTCTTGTGTTGTCTCCTACTCGTGAGTTGGCTACACAGATCCAGAAAGTAATCCTGGCCTTGGGAGATTTCATGAATGTTCAATGCCATGCTTGTATTGGAGGCACAAACCTCGGTGAAGATATAAGGAAGCTGGATTATGGTCAACATGTGGTTTCTGGCACTCCAGGAAGAGTGTTTGACATGATCAGACGTCGTGTGCTGAGAACCAGATCAATAAAAATGTTAGTTCTTGACGAGGCCGACGAGATGTTGAACAAGGGTTTCAAAGAACAGATCTACGATGTGTACCGTTACTTACCTCCAGCCACACAAGTTGTACTGATATCTGCTACTCTGCCTCACGAAATCCTTGAGATGACTTCTAAGTTCATGACTGATCCTATCAGGATCTTGGTGAAACGGTATGTTTGCAACTCTGATACTTGTGAAACTAAGCTTTAAGTTTTGGGGTCTCTAATATCAGTTTTTTTATTACAGTGACGAGCTGACGCTAGAAGGGATCAAACAGTTCTTTGTGGCTGTTGAACGTGAGGAATGGAAGTTTGACACACTGTGTGATCTGTATGACACCCTAACCATCACCCAGGCAGTAATCTTCTGCAACACAAAGAGGAAGGTGGACTGGCTCACACAGAAAATGCAAGAAGCCAACTTCACGGTCAGCTCAATGCATGGAGACATGCCACAGAAGGAACGAGACAACATTATGAAGGAATTTCGTTCAGGGCAGAGGTATTTAACTCATTTCTTCTCTTATGCAACTCTCTTAACTCATCCCTTAAGCAGGCCCTAGAGAACCGCGAGAAAGTATAGTGTTGTATATGGATTAAGGCTGTGAATGATGCCCTTTTTTATTCATCATCATCTAAAAAACCCTGAAGCATATGTCCATGGCCTGGTTAAGGGTTAACTATTAATTACACTATTCTGATTTCCTTTTTATACCCTTGTATTTTAACTGTTGACTAAATATTTCAATGTTGTCTTACAGCCGTGTCCTGATCACTACTGATGTCTGGGCAAGAGGTATTGATGTGCAACAGGTATCCCTAGTCATCAATTATGACCTGCCCAACAACCGTGAGTTGTACATCCACAGGATTGGAAGATCTGGTCGTTTTGGGCGCAAGGGTGTTGCCATTAACTTTGTCAAGTCGGATGACATCAGGATTCTCAGAGATATTGAACAGTACTACTCAACACAGATTGATGAGATGCCAATGAATGTGGCAGATTTAATTTAAACTATAATTCTATGATTGATACCAAACATCTTTATACACAATGGTGGAAGTAATTTTCGTTGCAACTGGATTCTACTGTGTATTATTTTAGGAATAAGATGCAAATTAATTGTCTTACATAATAGCTGTATGTACTTGATACTGTCTGAATATAAACATTTCAACTTCAATCATTTGGTTTCACTGTTATAAACACTGGAAATAAAACTCTGCAATTATGTACATAATTTACAAATTTAATTGTAGTTGAACTCTTTGCAACGCAAGTAAATTTTCAAAGCTGATATAAATTGTATAAATACAGATTCAAGAAATTGGGAAGGATAAAACTGATGGGAGTGCTTGTGTACCCAAAAATCAGTAAGCTGCATGCTGTAAATAGTTAATAGAAGCAATAACTGGATTGGTTTTATCCTCCAAATACAAAACTAATAACTATAAATTACAATAAGAGAAACTGTTATGCACAATTATTACAGAAATAAGCTAATGAGTACATAAAGAGACATAAATAAGGTACTTTTACTTAGATTCTAAACAAGTTATATTAATTAATCCCAAGATTAAAATCTACAAACTTTTAACACTGCCCTTTGGAATGTTATGGCCCAAATTATGATGTAAAATATACAAGATGTTTGTAGCTTTCTTACAGATCAGTAATTTCTAATTTATTTCAGACTAACCCTAAAAAATAAACAAAGACTATTTAAAAAATCACACAGAAAATTTCATAAGTGATGATTGCCTCTTGGAGGATGACAAATTTGATCTTGTCATAGGTGTGTACCATTTTAAGGCACCAGTGCCCCGTTTTTCGAAACTACAGGCTACATTGCATAGCATGCCAAAACTCCTGGTTTTATGTCCCATCAGCTACGTAATGTAGATCGAATTTCACCTGTACACTTGTAGCCTGTACTTACATTGCATGAGGCACTGATAGTTTAAAAAATCTGAGCCTTTTAGTGGAAAGAATAATAATACAAAGTTTACACAAAGAGAATTTATAATTCCCTCCTATCCATACATATAGGTAGGTTTATGATATAATACTATATCAAATATTTTACCAACAAAATAATTTAGAAAAGTAAATTGTAGCATATGAAAAGAGTCCATAGAAAAACTCATTTCATTACAATTCAGCCTCAGCTTGTGGATTAAGAGCATACCAGCGCCTGTAAACAAAAATACAAATTGCTCCTAATAGAAGTACCACTAAAATCTCTGTCAATTGATCTAAGAAGCTGTTACTGCTTGCTTCTGCAGATTCCAAAACCGGTGGGTCAACTTCAGGCATTGGCTCTTCTGGTGGTTTGGCTGCTTGCTCTTCTTCTCCTTTGAAAGCAATTTGACTCAAAACTGACTGTTCCTCCTCAGATAGAGGCTTCGCTGCTGTTGTGTCTGACAACAAGGCCGATATCTCCCCACATTGAGGACACACCCAGTTTCTAGACTTCTTTGCGAGTATTTTACGCTCGGTCGGGCTGTAGTCTAGTGCGCCAATTGTCCCTTCAGCAGGAGTTGGCATGAAAGCTATCAAAGCCAGTAAGGCTGTCCTAATAGACCAGGAAGGCTGCCATGTTTCAGGGTGATAGCCGGAGATAGATAGACATATCTTCTTATTAACTTCAAACCTTCCATTAGGAGTAAGGAGTATGATGTGTGGTGGATGCATTGGGTATTCTTTGGGCAGCAGTATCCTGCCGTGATAAATGCCGCCTTCGAATTCGGTCCCCTTCGGGCCCTGCACAGTAAAATGCCACTCGAACAGGTTGTCTTCCAGAGGCCGAGCACAGTACTCTTCTGTGGCTTCCGCGAGCTCCAGAGCCTCCCTCATGAGACGTTTCACCCCGGGACATTTGGTATTGTATTTTTCACCCATTTCAGCCATTTCTACAAAACTTTTTAGGGACACGTAATCGCTGTCAAGAGCAAAATATTATGAAATACAACACAACGAGTTGTGCTAATTAAAGGCAACGAGTTTTGCTAATTTTGATAAGAAAAATATGTAGGTATGTAAATCCTTTTGTTGAGCACATACACTTTTGTCAAAAGCTGACTGAATTGTCAAATTTGATTTGAGTCAGCTCACTGATTCGTCATGTGATTGATTCAACCCGTTCCTGAAAGATTTTGTGAACGCAGCCGAAATGCAAGCTTGCTCCGTAAATGATAAACGAAACGTCGCTTTGCTGCTGCTACGTTTGCATGTGGTGGTTCTCTAAATAGCAGAATAAGAAAAGATGGCGGTTGCTTTCAAACAGGAAACGCCTTTCTGTTTTTCGTGCTAAAAATCTGAAATCTAACCAACTCAACTACAATTACAGGGCTACCGGTGGAGACTCTGGGTTTATATACGTGGCGATATAAATTCCTAAGTTCCGTAATCTATCTGTAATAAAGCAATCTCTCTAAACTTTTACTTAGATACTGGGGACAGCTTAGACCAGTAGTATAGAATGGTAGTCGACCTGAAAAGCCCCCAGATGAGGGCGGAGGCTCTCTGTCTGTACAAGTTAACAAAAACCGAAAACACAAAGAGCTAAGCGCAGACTATCAGACGAGTCCCACTTAGAGCCCGTAAAGCGCATTAATAATTCTACTTCATCGGCACCTGTTCAACTGCACACACCTACTCTCTTCACGAGCTCGTGGACTCAGGATTCGCCGCCTAGTCGCTTTCGCGTACGGAGAACAGACGACTGCCCAGTGATTCTGCCTACCCACGGTCGTCGCGTAGGGCTCTGTTGAGCACCCCGTAACCCCGGCCTCCCACCAGCGGGTCTCACCGGGGGGGGTACTCCAGGGTCTTGCGTCCCGTGGGCGGGCTACGCCTCGCGCGGACCAGGCAAACACGTAGCCTCCAACAAACTTTTGATGCCGCCAACCGGCCGTTTAACCGCGCGCGACCGGCGCACCCGGGTGTTCGTCCGCTCGAACCCCGGCGCCGCCGTGCAGCGCGTCATAGACGCCGCCTTTGCGCCCACACGGGGACCCCCAGCGGACCCGCGCCCTAACTCGGCACCACCATCGCCGCCTACGGCCAGCGCAGCAGCGATAACCGCTGCTTTCGCCGCCGCACCACCACTGCCGCCACTGCCCGCCGCTCCGCTGCCTCAACGCCCGCCGAGCAAACGACAGCAGGCGCTTATTGACCTCCAGCGCACCGCCGCACGGCACACAGCCCTGGACGCTCTCAGGGAGAGTGCTGCAGCCGTGCAGGCGGGAGCGCCGGCACCCCAGCGCGCAGAAAAGCGCACATACGGATATGGGGGGGGCTCCTCCTCCTCCACCTCACCGACCCCGCCGAGGACCCGCACGGTTCCGGCTACGAGGGTCACGCCGCCGCTGTCCATGCCCTTGCTGGACAGCCCGACGCCGCCGACGTCGAGCGCCGCCGCTCCGTCAACCACTTACGCGACCGTTTTGACGACGCCTCCGTCACCGAAGCCGCGTACCATCCGCCCGACACCGCCCACGCCCGCCCAGGACGCGGGCAAGAAGACACCGCCGCCTGCACCCACGGCTACCATGAAATTGACGGGGTGTACGAAGAGGCCGCCGCCGATAGTGGTCGATCAGCTTCCTGAATGGGGCCGCCACTTCGGCAAGCTGAAGGAACAGCTCGGCCACGTGCCAAACGTGCGACCCTACGGGTCCACAGGGTTTAGATTCCTGGCGAAAAGCGAACAGGAATTCCGCGTTTACCAGCGCTACCTTACCGCGCTGGAGGGCTCCGGAACCGGGATTACCTGGTTCGCTTACGCACCCCGGAAAGAGCGACCACTCAAGGTCGCCATAAGAGGCCTTCCGGTCAACACGGACCCGGAAGACATCAAGAAGGAGCTGACCACCCTGGGCTACGAGGTGGACTACGTGCGCCCCATCAAGGCGCGCGGAGGACGCCCAGGGTGCATCTTCTTCGCCCAGATGACCCGCACGCCAAACCTCACCCCGGACATCTACAACATCGAAGAGTTGTTGAACATGCCCGGCGTGAAGATCGAGGGATGGCGTGGCAAGCAAGGACCGCCACAGTGCCACCGCTGCCAGCAGTTCCGGCACAGCAGCCGTCACTGCCACCGCAAGGTGGTGTGTGTCGTCTGCGGCGGCGAGCACGCCGCCCGGGACTGTCGGCGCCCCCGTGAGCAGCCGGCCACCTGCGCCAACTGTGGCGGGGCACACCCCGCCAACCACCTTGACTGCCCCGTACTGCGCCGTGAAGTACGGAACAAGAGAGCGGGTACAGCGCCTCTTACGAAGCCCGTCGACCTGAAGAGGACGGAAGCGGCACCGCAGGGAGAGACCAACGCGGCTGGATCTCTCATGGCGGCCGCCAACGCCCCAGCAGGATCGACGAAGAAGCGGCAGCCGAGGAGGCGGAGGAGGCGAGCATCGCCCCCGCCCCCTCAGGACGTGGAAGAGCCGGGCCAACCACGTCATGTGCCACCCACGGGTCAGTTGGGAGCGGTCGGCACCCCTTTGGGTGAACCTCAGGGGGAGAAGCCGAAGCCCCAACCGGCCCCAAGACCACAGAGGAAAAGAGCAGCCGTCCTTGAAGAGGACAGACAGGTCCTGATACTAGCTATCAGGACCCTCACTGATGTTTTGGCCGCGCTCCGTGAAGGCGAAGACGCGGCCCCCATCATAAGTTCTAGCCTCCAGCGCCTGATGTCGTCCTTCGGCGATGTCACGACCGCCATGGGCGGCCTGGAGGCTAAGGCTCTCAGATAGTCTGCTCAGGGTGGTGCTGTCAAGCACAGCCTGACGTGGCCGTCGCCTGTCCACATCCACTACTCCATGTCGAGTAGTCAGGATCGTGGACACGCACGATGAGCCCAGGAAAGCCCGGCACCCGCCGCTTACCGGATTGGACTGCTGCCTCGGGACCCCCACGTGAGAAGGACGAGGCAGCCACACCAGGACATGACCACCAGGGGACGAGCCGCCGCTGGCTGACGGGCACTAGCTGGGCCTCCCCCAATGGGGAACCACCCGGCTGGTACGACCTCGCCGCGGCGTGAAGTCCTCCTGGCACCCGGACACCCACCGCACTTACCCAAGTGCCCCCCATCGCCCCGCCTGTTTTAGCAGGCGGCGTTTTGAGCCCACGCCCATGAGGCCATGGCCTCGAAGGCGTCTCCCCGCCGGCTGCTTCGCAGCCGTCGAGAAGAAGACGAGCCAGTTCCAGTTCGTCTTCTTCTCGACGGCTGCGAAGACGAACTGGAACTGGCTCGTGGACTCAAAGCTAAAATATGGAGAAGAAGGTCCATTAATGGTCCACATTATGAGACCTCTCTGCCGGTCTCTCAATCAGTAGCTTATTGCTTTTACTGTGTACGATATTATTAAAATAAAACAATACCACGCGACTTCGCATTGAATTTTCATGTCATTTGTCAGGTTTATTGAACTGTTCTCCTTTTTAAAATCATTTATAAAATCCTAGTTTAGTGGTATTTTTTTGATGGACTCTATGTTTTTGGCCCCGAGGCCATCAAAACAACGCCAGTCGGCTTGGTGGGGAGCACGTGCTTACCCGGAAATGATTGATTGGTTGTTCAAAGAACCAGCCCAATCAAGCCCTTTTTGGAGCGAGACTGCTTAGGAGTTGTTCTGGAAAGAACGGATCGGACTCAATCTACCCGGTATGTGCCGCTAGTTGTCAAAATGAGGAGCAAATGAGGGACTTCGGTGACTCCGCCAGCGGGGACGTCGGTTGCTTGAGGAGCTTGTGAAGCGGGATCTACTCGCAATGACTGCAATCCTAGCTGCATCCGAGTCCATTTCGTCCTCTGCCGGGGGTTCGGTGACGTTCCTGTCTTCAACGTGGTCTTTAGTGACATGGACATCGCCTACCTCGGATTGGGACGGTGCGTCAGGGGAGCGGGGGGACTCACTGTTGTGAGTGATTGCCGAAGCGGCAACCTAGTTAAGTTAGATGAGTCATCAGACTCAGAATGGATCGCTGGCGCGGAAGATAATGACTCACCGGAAAACTTGGTGATAAATTCACCAATTAGGAGGGAGCGCTTCGAGAGTCGAGCGCGAATTTTGGTGAGTCAGTACCGCTTCGGCTTGATTCGTGATCGGTTGTCGGTCGGCGTGGTGATTATTTTCTGTGGGTTTCTGTTCTGTTGCGTGGTCATTTTATTTACCTATCGGAAATAGTATTAGGATTCTAAATAAATGGCTGCATCAGAGGTTTCGTATAATCGTAAGATCATTTCAAAAGATCTATCAAATGTGGAATTTGATACAAGTGAAGATGTTGAAGTTATACCAACATTTGATTCCGTGGGCCTTCGGGATGAGTTGCTGCGCGGAATTTACACTTATGGTAATTTTTTCTATCATTCTTACTATATTTTACTTTTAGAACCGGTTCATTCGATTGCATGCTCACTCACCCATGTTGCTAAAATGTGTCACTTTCACATTTTCAGGGTTCGAGAAACCTTCCGCTATTCAGCAACGTAGTATTCTACCGATTGTAAAAGGCAGAGATGTTATTGCACAGGCCCAATCCGGCACAGGAAAAACTGCAACATTTTCCATCTCCATACTGCAGTCTTTGGATACAACTCTCCGTGAAACACAAGTTCTTGTGTTGTCTCCTACTCGTGAGTTGGCTACACAGATCCAGAAAGTAATCCTGGCCTTGGGAGATTTCATGAATGTTCAATGCCATGCTTGTATTGGAGGCACAAACCTCGGTGAAGATATAAGGAAGCTGGATTATGGTCAACATGTGGTTTCTGGCACTCCAGGAAGAGTGTTTGATATGATCAGACGTCGTGTGCTGAGAACCAGATCAATAAAAATGTTGGTTCTTGACGAGGCCGACGAGATGTTGAACAAGGGTTTCAAAGAACAGATCTACGATGTGTACCGTTACTTACCTCCAGCCACACAAGTTGTACTGATATCTGCTACTCTGCCTCACGAAATCCTTGAGATGACTTCTAAGTTCATGACTGATCCTATCAGGATCTTGGTGAAACGGTATGTTTGCAACTCTGATACTTGTGAAACTAAGCTTTAATTTTTGGGGTCTCTAATATCAGTTTTTTTATTACAGTGACGAGCTGACGCTAGAAGGGATCAAACAGTTCTTTGTGGCTGTGGAACGTGAGGAATGGAAGTTTGACACACTGTGTGATCTGTATGACACCCTAACCATCACCCAGGCAGTAATCTTCTGCAACACAAAGAGGAAAGTGGACTGGCTCACACAGAAAATGCAAGAAGCCAACTTCACGGTCAGCTCAATGCATGGAGACATGCCACAGAAGGAACGAGACAACATTATGAAGGAATTTCGTTCAGGGCAGAGGTATTTAACTCATTTCTTCCCTTATGCAACTCTGTTAACTCATCCCTTAAGCAGGCCCTAGAGAACCGCGAGAAAGTATAGTGTTGTATATGGATTCAGGCTGTGAATGATGCCCTTTTTGATTCATCATCATCTAAAAAACCCTGAAGCATATGTCCATGGCCTGGTTAAGGGTTAACTATTAATTACACTATTCTGATTTCCTTTTTATACCCTTGTATTTTAACTGTTGACTAAATATTTCAATGTTGTCTTACAGCCGTGTCCTGATCACTACTGATGTCTGGGCAAGAGGTATTGATGTGCAACAGGTATCCCTAGTCATCAATTATGACCTGCCCAACAACCGTGAGTTGTACATCCATAGGATTGGAAGATCTGGTCGTTTTGGACGCAAGGGCGTTGCCATTAACTTTGTCAAGTCGGATGACATCAGGATTCTCAGAGATATTGAACAGTACTACTCAACACAGATTGATGAGATGCCAATGAATATGGCAGATTTAGTTTAAACTTTAATTCTATGACTGATATCAAACTTCTTTATACACAATGTATAAATTGATTGACCTGATTCTACTGTGTATTATTTTAGGAATAAGATGCAAATTAATTGTCTTACATAATAACTGTATGTACTTTATACTGTCTGAGTATAAACATTTCAACTTTATTCATGTGGTTTCACTGTTATAAACACTGGAAATAAAACCCTGCAATTGTGTATATAATTTACAAATTTAATTATAGTTGAGCTCATTGCAACACACGTAAATTTTCAAAGCTGATATAAATTGTATAAATACAGATTAAAGAAATTGGGGAGGATAAAACCGATGGAGTGCTTGTGTACCCAAAAATCAGTATGCTGTATGCTGTAAATCGTTAATAGAAGCAAAAATTCCTAACTGTTAAGGCTTTATCTATCTAGTACAAAACTTACAACTGTAAATTACAAGAAGATAAATTTTTATGTGCAATTATCACAGAAAAAAGTTCATCAGTACATAAAGAGACATAAATAAGGTACTTTTAGTTAAATTCTAAACAAGTTAAGTATATTAATTGATCCCAAGATTAAAATCTACAAACTTTCAACTCTGTCCTTTGGAATGTTATGGCCAGAATTATGATGTAAAATATACAAGATGTACTTATAGCTTTCTTATAGACCAGTAATTTCTAATTTATTTCAGACTAACCCTAAAAAATAAACAAAGACTATTTAAAAAATCACACAGTAAGTTTCATCAGCGATGTTTTCCTCTTGGAGGATGACAAGTTTGGTTTTGTCATAGGCGTGTACCATTTTAAGGCACCAGTGCCCCATTTTTCGAAACTACAGGCTACATTGCATAGCATGTCAAAAATGTTTTATATGTCCCATCAGCTACGTAATGTACATCGAATTTCACCTGTACACTTGTAAGCAATTTGACTCTAAACTGACTGTTCCTCCTCAGATAGAGGCTTCGCTGCTGTTGTGTCTGACAACAAGGCTGATAACATTGAGGACACACCCAGTTTCTAGACTTATTTGCGAGTATTTTACGCTCGGTCGGACTAAAGTCTAGTGCGCCAATTACTAAAAAACTTTTTAGGGACACGTAATCGCTGTCAAGAGCAAAATATTATGATGACGCAATACAACGAGTTTTGCTAATTAAAAGCAACGAGTTTTGCTAATTTTGATAAAAAAAATATGTGCGTATATCCTTTTTTTGAGCACGTACACTTTTGTCAAAAGCTGACTGAATTGTCAAATTTGATTTGAGTCAGCTCACTGATTCGTCCTGTGAGTGATTCAACTCGTTCCTGAAAGATTTTCTGAACGCAGCCGAAATGCTAGCTTGCTCCGTAAATTATAAACGGAACGTCACTTTCCATAACCTCAAACTCTGTTTGGCTTGTTTGTTGCTGCTACGTTTGTAATTTTGTATGCGGTTTGTATTGATTTGATCAGTCGTAAAAGTGCAGTGATAATTTAGTTTCATGTGATTTGAGTTCAGTGCATATAAAGTTGTGTAAGAAATGGAGGGCCCGCCCGGCACTGGGTCCGGTAACAACAATGGGGCGATGGGTCCCCCCGGTATGGGAAGCTACCCCTCTATGCCGCCTCCACCGGGTTCTATGGGACCTTCGGGTGGTATGGGGCCACCAGGAGGTATGGGGCCACCGGGAGGTATGGGGCCACCGGGAGGCATGGGGCCGCCAGGGGCAATGGGACCGCCAGGGAATTTAGGACCTCCAGGGAATATGGGGCCGCCAGGGGCAATGGGACCGCCAGGAGGTATGCCTCCTCCTTCAATGGGTCCGCCTGTGAGTTCGAGTGGAGGTGGTCCGCCCGGTCCGCCAAGCATGCCGCCGCCAGGCATGCCCCCGCCGGGTATGATGGGACTGGGTCCACCCGGCATGGGACCTCCGCCGCCTGGCATGGGACCCCCGCCACCTGGAATGGGTCCGCCGGGAATGGGAATGGGGCCACCAATGGGACCTCCAGGCATGGGCCCACCTAGAATGATGATGCGAGGTGGCAATATGAAAGGCAATTATGGTAATCAAAACATGGATATGGGTCCTCCTGGTATGGGACCGCCGGGGATGGGTCCTTGGGACGGGCAGGGTCCGCCCGGATGGAGCAGGCAGGGGCATGGAGACGGCCCGCCGGGTTGGGATGAAGGGAATGATGAGAGGGAGGAAGTGGAAGAACCTGAGGAGGAGCCGGGTCAGATGCAGGCTCCACCACCAGCGCTGCCTTCGCTGCTCACAATGAAGATTGACACACCTGAGGAGTTTCGTAACAAGCCTCCACCAGTCGGAGGTGTGGTGCTTCCCAAAGCTCTTGAAGAGGCTCTTGCATACAAGGACCAGAGACAGGCTGCACTTGGAAGGCACGAGGAGGAGAAAGAGAGAGGTAAATTTTAAAGTATTTTATACATAAGCCAGTGGTTGCATGCTTATCAAACAATAATAATTGAGAATATTACTATACAGTGATGAAAATAGAAATACAAAACTTACCAAATTGAAGCACACTTGGCTGAGGCTAGTGTGCATTGTTATACCAGCTTTGTAGCCAAGCTTACAAAATAGGAAAGAAATGTGAACATTTTTAAATCAATGTCATTCTAGATTTTTGATAAGATTTGATGAATCAATCATTTCAAATGTGTTACTTTATGTCATAAATAATAATTAAATAATTAATTATGTCAGAAACAGAGAAGGAGCCTGTAGCGCCTCCAGCTCCCGTGATCAGCACCGAGTATGATGCTGAAGAAGACGAGGGGGACTCTGATGAAGACAACATCCCTGATGCTCCTCAACCACCAGTTATATCCAAACAAGAGGTAATACTTAGAACAACATTATATTTTAGGAGCATTCCACGGAAAGAGCTAATATGGTCACTTATGTGATGTTATGGTAGCACCTATCTACTTACTTATGCTTACGATACAAAGCTACGGGATCTGTAGAGTTTCAACAAGTTTATGTCATACACAGAAATATAAGAAATCATGGTGTCACATATCAACATTTGCATGGGATGCTCCTTTATTACTCAATATTTTTAGCATCTGAAGCTCAACCAAGTCTACACTGTAGTGATTTGGTGTACCAAGTCTTAAGTTTTTGTCTATGCTGCCTGTTGGTTACATTGGAATCCGAATTTCTATCAATTTAGATGTCACATTTATAGACTTACCTTTTTTTTATCTATGATGGGCTTACTCTTGACCCCAATCTTACCCTAGAGCAGAGATGGGATCTACGGTGGAGCGAGCTTGCCCAGAAGATGCCTATTCACTCTAGACTTAAAGAGATTCAGGTTATATGCACTCGGAAATACAGACGCAGGCAGGGAATTCCACTCTTTAGCCGTGCGCATAATAAAAGATGATTTGAAGCGCTTAGTGCGTAATGTAGGTATTTTAACTAAGAACGGATGGTAGCCGGCCGTGCGTCTGGATGTCCGATGGAAGAAAGGAGACGGTGGTATGAGCTCATGCAGCTCACGCGCACACTCTCCGAAGTACAATCTATAAAAGACCGATAGGCAAGCAACCTTACGGCGGTGAGCCAGGCTGTGAAGCTTGGTCGCCACCAGTTTTTTATCGCCTATTAATCTCTTGGCTCTGCGTTCCACCGAATCCAGTGCAGCAAGTTGGTATTTCGCCGAGCCATCCCAAAGGTGACAGCAGTACTCCATGCAAGATCGCACTTGAGCTTTATAAAGAGTTAGAAGCTGTTCAGGCGTGAAGTAGCGCTTGACTTTATCCAGGACGTCCAACTTTCTAGCTGCAATTTGAGCCTTGGACTCGATGGTGGTGCCGAAGTTGAGGTCAGAGGTCAGCTCCATGCCAAGGAGTTGAAGAGTGTTGGTCACTGGAACAGATATACCGATATAGATATATAGAAAAGTAGGAGAAAAGGCGAAAGGACTCCTTTTTGCGGAGAAAAGACACGCCTGCGTTTTTGAAGCATTGAAGCTGACGAGATTGTCATCGCCCCACTGGGAGACGTTACTTAACGTCAGGTTCGTATGCTCAATCATAGCCTTTCTCAATCTTTGGATTTCATCACCACTGGCTCCTGCACCGGATATGTATCTCTCGGCGACAGTACTGTCATCTGCGTACCCAACAATTCCTGAAGATAGGAGGTCATTGATGTGCATCAGGAAAAGCGTCGCAGAGAGTACAGACCCCTGAGGAACTCCGGCGTCAATAGCCTTGAGGTCAGAGGAGCAGCCGTCTATGACCACTCGGATCGACCGTTCACTCAGGAAGTCAGCCACCCAGCTACAGAAGCCAGTGGGGATGCCGTACGCTGGAAGCTTGCTCAACAGACTCGCATGCCACACCCTATCGAAGGCCTTTGAAATGTCCAGTGACACTGCTATTGCTTCGCCGTGATTTTCAATGGCCTCGCCCCAGCAATGCGTTACGTACACTAGAAGATCCCCCGTGGAACGCCCTCGGCGGAAGCCATTATTGACAATCACTGAGAAGATCATTGTCTTCGAGGTACGAAAGCAGTTTGCAGTTCAGAACTCTTTCCATAACCTTACAGAGTACGGAAGTGATGGCGATCGGTCGATAGTTGCTAGGGTCGGCACGGCTACCCTTCTTGGGCACAGGTTGCACATTGGCAAGCTTCCAAGATTTTGGTACAATTTTTGACACGAGAGAAAGGCGGTACAGGCGCGTCAGTACAGGAGACAACTCAGGCGCACAATACCTCAACAATCTTGCTGGTATGCCATCAGGACCACCTGCTGATCAAAGTATTTTTTAATTATCTAATAAGAGTCTGATCTAGCTCATTTCCTTACTTTTGGCTAGCTCATTTGATTACTTGATGTAACTTTTAATGTCTTCTCCCATAACAGAAAATAAACAAGAACAAGCGCAAGAAAAAGAAGAAGAAGATCGCGAAACAAAAGCGTCGAGAGCAGCGCGAGGAAAGCTCCAAGAAGAAAGATGTAGCATCTGATGACCCCAAGAAATCAAGCGATAAAGAAAACGAGAAAGAAGCAGACATTGAGTGAGTACATACATACATACACAAATACGCCTCTATCACTTGCGGGGTGGGCAAAACGTTAACAACCGTAAAGTTTCCTGTAAAGTAATCGTAAGGAAATCCCCACGTCTGCGATATAATCCTGCGATAAAGAATATGAGAAGGAAGTAGACTAGTAGATACATACACAAATCAGGCCTCTATCCCTTGCGGGGTAGGCAGTGCATGTAACCCTCGAGTCCCTTAATCGCCTCTTACAACACAACATAGCGACCGTAAAATCACGGTCGTTATCGCCACGTCTGATAAATGTGGAGGGTCGTTTCAGATAAGTCGTGCATCACTATACACAGATTGTCAGCCTGTTGCCTAAAATTGCAATACACATGAAACCCTCGAGTCCCTTAGTCGGCTTCAACGACACCCATGAGAAAGAAATGGGGAAAACTAAAAACTAAAATAATAACTAAACTAACTAGTTAAAACTATTGTTTGTCCAAAAATACTACAGTCTCCATTTATAATTTTCGAAATATTCAAAGTTAGAATTAATAAACAGAAAAATAATATAAAAGTAAGCATACACCTTTTTACACCGTACACCGACAACGACACGTCATTATATTTACTTCCTGTTGTCCCCGCGATAACTGGGAGACGACGGGAATTATTTTTATTTATTTTGTTTAATCCCGTTGTCCCCGATCATTGAGGACACGGTCTCGGGGACACCGGGAACACCCCTTCTACGCTATGGAATGTTGATGGCATGTTTTATGATTTCTAAGAAAAATTATTAGTTTTTGTTCATTGCCAGATATGTGCAAGAGAGCATCCACTTCCACGAGTTGGAGCCGATGTACCGCCAGTTCCATCGGGTGCTGGAAGCCTTCAAGATCACGGAGACCAAAGAGGAAGTCAAGAAGGAGGCTGACGCTGACGCCGCCAAGCCTGCTGCCAAGATACCGGAGAAGGTCACTGATCAGTTCGCGGCTGATGACGAGGCTGTTGAGGTAAGGGATTTCTACTTCACATGAACCAGTATAAAGATTATACAATACACTGAAAATGTGTTGATAATCTGAAACACACGCGTTCTTTCAACAATCAAATAGCTGGGTCTCCATTGAAGGAGCAGCCTCAGATGCTCACTGCCGCGCGCAGCATGCGGCGCAATGCGCGGTCGGTGTGGACGGTTTTTCGCCCGAGCATGAGAATTTTAACATGCGCTGCTCAGGCGCAACACTTCCACAGTGAGCACCTGAGGCTGCTCGTTCAATGGAGACCCAGCTAATGAAGTTTCTTTTTGCTTTCCTCTGTCATCGATATCGCTAACTACTTCTAAACCACGCAACGGATTTTGATGTTGTTTTTTGATTCATAAGGAAGGTTTATAAGTATAATACATGTATGTCGGAAAGCGAGTCGCTAGCAAGATGATTGCACTGATCCTTACGCTAAAATTCAAAAATTCAAAATATATTTATTTGCGACAAACATGGTAGTCAGGTTGGTACAATAATTAAGCAAAAGGTACATAATGTTTCGCCAACTCAAGGCATGCAAATATTTAAACAGTGTCATCTGTCAAATATTCAATATACATTCATTATAAAAATATAACTATTAACATGTCAAATTTATTATATTATAATTTACGCCTCACTCGTTCGAACGCAGAAAAACGCCGCCGACGAGAAGGAGCGGCTGTCAAAGCGCAAGCTGAAGAAGCTGTCCCGGCTGTCGGTGGCGGAGCTGAAGCAGCTGGTGTCGCGGCCCGACGTCGTGGAGATGTACGACGTGACCGCGCGCGACCCCAAGCTGCTCGTGCAGCTCAAGGCGCACCGCAACACCGTGCAGGTGCCGAGGCACTGGTGCTACAAGAGGAAGGTAGGACACACACAAATCACGCCTTTATCCCTTGCGGGGTAGGCAGAGCGTTAACGATCTTAAAATTACGGTCGTTATCACCACGCCTGACAAGTATTGAGGGCCCTTTTAGATGATTCGTGCATCACTGTAGTGACAGGTTGTCAGCCTGTCGCCTAAAATTGTAACACATATGAGACCCTCGGGTCCCGCAGTTGCCTTTTACAACACCCGCGGGACGAAATGGGATGATGTTATTCTAAGCCGGCATCACACACCAAGGTAGGAGATTCTTTTTATTTATTTTGACTGTGGACTGTGTGACCTGCCTTCTACGCCGAATGTCGTGGGTTCGATCCCCGCAGGACACAATTATTGGTTAGTTAATTTTCAAATATAGTCTTGGTGTTTTATTCTCAAATATTTGTGTCTAGTCTAGGTGTTTTATGTAGGTGTATTGTATTTATGCACAAAAACCTTTTAATTTAACCGCTTAGTTTTGGGCTAGATGGCGAATGTGTGGATGATGTGAATTTCCCAGAATATATTTCGTAACTTGGTGACCATTAGACCAATACTTCTCAAAGTCGTATATACTAACATTTCACACTGAATATTAAAGTAACAGACCCAAAGCCACCATACGCTGATTAGTTAGTTAACATTAGACTTACTACGCCTTTGTCCAGGCCCCTTCAGACCCTTAAGGTCCCGTTCGCAAAACGTCCCTGTCGTTATAAATTGTGCTATCCTTATAAGGTCCCAATCGTAAAACGTCCCTTTCTCAAAATTTCCCTATCGATCTCAAAACGTCACCGTATCAAAACGTCCCTATCTCAAAAAGTCCTGAACTTTACCGGGGAATACCATACATGGAGTATACGCGGTACGGTACTCCAACTTGCTCCTTTCGTGATTCGCCAACTCGCTCTGTGCCTACTTGCGTGTTACTGGTATTTAAAGTCTCAGTAAACAAGCTTGAAATGACTAAATTGATATCGATTGTTTTTTTATATTTAATTGTTTGTTTCACAGTACCTGCAAGGCAAGCGTGGTATCGAGAAGCCGCCCTTCGACCTTCCAGAGTTCATCAAGAAGACCGGCATCATGGAGATGAGGGCGTCCTTGCAGGACAAGGAGGAGACCAAGACCCTCAAAGCCAAGATGAGGGAGAGGACCAGACCCAAACTCGGGAAGATCGATATTGATTACCAGAAGCTTCACGACGCTTTCTTCAAGTAAGTGCTAAGAGGCAGAAATTTTGAAGGTTGGATTTTTTGTGCGATTCTAAGCCCGGCGTCTTTTTTCTATCCGTGTGGTACACCGAGTCATCCAACGACCCTATGAACCCTTGTGTCAGAGTTTCTCAACCGCCGCCGACTAGTGGCAGGTCCCTGACATAGTTGAGTAAAACCGCTGTCTAAGCTATCATAGACAGGAACCGGGATCTTAACGTGGGCTTAACTTGCCATCCGAAACACGGAACGATCTTTCTTACGGACAATCAGGTGGTTCATCCTGCAATGTTCTATCCAGACTAGAAACATTACCCCACCGAAAATGGAACTCGGAACCTTTGCGTCGCAGGCAGCCGCACTACCACTGCACCACATCGGCCGGCCACATTAGAATACTACAATTATAGTCTGTAAGTTTAGGTACTTATCTTTTTGTAAACAAACTTCGTATTAAACTGACAGTTCTAAAGTTCACTTTCATACAAAGTGTGTTTACAAAAAGATAAGTACCTAAACTTACAGACTATAGGAGATGTAGGCCTTCTTAGTTGTTAATGATTAAGGAGGTAATAATTTATTTTATGTTATTTTAACAAAAAATTCATAATGTTTTTTGGATTTTGTAGTTCATTAGATCTGCTGGTCCATAGCGTTGTCAAAATTTATAAAATAATACAACTTGTGTGCAAAGAGTTCTTTTAATCTTGTAAGACAGAGTATTCACTACGTAAATAGTATTGCAAAGAATGTGGTCAAAACAGGAGTTCTTATACTCCTTACAATTTTGATCCATTTTACCCAGTGTGAAAACTGGATTTGTGTTTTTTCTTTAGCTAGTTACTTAGGTACTCTACAAGGGGTGTCAATTAATTAAAGGTGAGTTTGTACTTTTATAACTGGTTCCGGAACCGCTTCGTGTGGAGCAGTTCATAGGAACTGATTTGATATAATTTTTCTCGATACAATACCGCCTGTAGTTCCTACTGTTCCTAGAATTAAAAGCCGTGTGATTAAAGAAAGTATCTGTACATACATACATACATACATATATCACGCCTTTGTCCCTTACGGGGTAGGCAGAGCGTTAAGAGTATCATTCACAGACATGGCGCGCGCGAAATGCGTTTTACAAATTTTATGTGCTGTCTCGACGCCCGCGCGGCAAGCACCCTAATGTGCGATAGGGACAGGTAGCAGGCTTCCTGAGAAATCGCCTCGAAAACAGAGTAAAATCGAGGTGCGGGCGTTAACGTTTCCCTACCCCTAAATTTTAACCAAATTCTATAATTTTGGTCTTGATCGCTTAGGTATGAACTAAACTAGGTTTATACGTTTCGTTTTTGACCAAATTTTGTACAGTTTTGTAAGTAACCTCACTCAAACATGAAGATTTTTCAGTATCAAAAAAGTGTACTTTTGTGCCTCATTATTTCTGAAACTATAATATATATCAAAAAAATTAAAAAGTATAAACCTAGTTTTTGTGAATTTAAATAAAATACCTTAAAATCAAAACAATTGGTTACCGGTAAGTATGATAAAAACGTTAACGCTTTTTGTATGAAAATTTTTAGCTGCACGACCCTCTTAACGGCCGTAAAAATACGGTCGTTATTGCCACGTCTGACAAATAAAGAGGGTTTGAGATAATTTCTGTATCACTATAGTGACAGGTTGTCAGCCTGTCGCCTAAAAGTTGTAATACACCTGAAACCCTCAAGTCCCTTAGTCGCCTTTTACGACACCCACGGGTAGGACATGGGGTGATGCTATTCTATGCCGGCATCACACGGCTATACACGGGTACATGGCGGCTGATTGTCATGCTTTCTCTCCCCCAATGGGGCTCTTACATTTACCAGGCGTTCATGCTTTACTTACTTACACACAGGTAACCTAACCGCTGCCATTTACAGATCCTTTCTTTAATCACACGGCTTCTACTCATGTTATGATGCACGTTGATTGTTGGAAATGTGTGACCAATTCATACAGGGTGTAAAAAAATAATCAGCCTGAATGAATCAGCCAATAAAACAGAACAACTTTCCCCAAGAACATATCATAGATCGAAATATGAAAAAAAAAATTGGGCCTCCCATACAAAATTACCAACCGACCAAGCCAATTTGTAAGGCAGGTCCAAAAAAAAATTTCTTATTTCGACCTATGTTTCTTGGGGAAAGTTGTTTAGTTTCATGGGCTGATACACCCCTTAAAATATCTGCAGCTAATATTTTTACACCTTATATTATGAACACCTGTTTAGATGGCAGACGAAGCCGCGCATGACGATCCACGGCGACCTGTACTACGAGGGCAAGGAGTTCGAGACCAGACTGCGCGAGAAGAAACCGGGGGATCTTTCCGAGGAGCTGCGCACCGCGCTCGGCATGCCCGTCGGCCCCGGCAGCCACAAGGTACCACTTACTCCACCAACTGCCACCAACTCACGCTTATCGCCAAAACCTACCATCCGAAACACGGTAACGCAGTGTTTGCTGTTCCCGGCGTGAGCATAACATCTGCCGAATGTACGACCCAGAACGGCATTGAGATCATAACCATCAACCACCTAATATCGTGTCCGGCGTGCCCCAACACCTGCACAAAGGACGATCTTATGACAGCGTCTGCCAGCGCTGTCAATGTGGCCAAGTTCTGGGCTACGACGGTGTAGTGTCTGCCATCGACACGCTAAGAAGACTTTAAAACTTAAGCAGAAGATAATTGCTTGACTTTCAAATTTCAATCGTTTATTTCCAAGTAGATTCACAACGAATGCTTTCAAAAAGTCAGGAATTTACAATACTGTCACTAAAAAATAAACTTATGTTCCTAACAACTTTATGTTCCTAGTAGTAACGCGGCACGAGTGGGATAAATAAATAAATAAAGGCAATGCCTCAAGGCCGGCCTATCTTAATCAACTTATAACTTTTTTAAAAGGGAACCGACTTCAACGAACATTTTATTTAGTTGATATGCCTAAAACCTTCTCCTAAGTCTGACAAATACTTTTCTGAAAACCGCATCAAAATCGGTTCATCCTAACGCGAGATAATCGCGGACAAACATACATACATATATACAGGTCAAACTGAGAACCTCCTTTTTTTAAGTCGGTTAATGTTGAGGACATGTAAAATAAAAAGTGGCTGAAAATAGCAAACCAGTTTTCTTAGCTTTGCTTATGTTAGTGGTATTGTTTTGCTGATATTTAAAAATAAAAATTAATATAGCTTAGTATTTAAAAATAAATAAACTAACCGTTTTTATTTATTTATCTAATCTTAGAAAAAGAATGTATTGTAAAAATTGTAGCAGATATGGCATGACATGAACTATGGTTTCAATAGTAAGAAAACACAATTTCAAATCTCTTTCACCAGGTGCCCCCGCCGTGGCTAATCGCTCAGCAGCGTTACGGGCCCCCGCCCTCGTACCCCAACCTGAAGATCCCCGGCCTCAACGCGCCCATCCCCGAGGGCTGCGCCTTCGGCTACCACGCGGGCGGGTGGGGCAAACCCCCCGTCGACGAGACCGGGAAACCGCTCTATGGAGACGTGTTCGGACACCAGAGCCAGGGGCAAGATGTAAGCTATAATTGCACAATTTCGCAGACACAGGTTGAGCCGCGGTAGTCCAGACATTCTCCTTGCCTTATCCCGTTCTCTATCGGGGTCGGCTACCTAACCTAGGGGATTTGACGTGGTATCAAGTTTTTACACAGAGCGACTGCCATCTGACCTCTGCAACCCGAAGGCGAGGGTCAAATCTTCCCTGCGATACAAAGTTTTTGTTGAATTAGTTAGACCACAGAGAAAAACTAATATACTAACAAGTTAGACGAACAAACTTAGGCTGAACATATTAGTTTGAAACAATTGGCCTTGTGACTTTGATAATAGATTTCTACTTCTATTTCTATAACCACAACAGTCCAATGCTGGACATGGACCTTCTCCTAGATTGGGGGTATTGCCAAACTCACCATGCTTGGCAGGCGGATTGGCGAGCGCAGTGCAAGATATTGTAGATAATGTTCACAGGGAACGCTGCTGCCCATTCCCTGGTTTCATCCCTTAGTGGCCTCTTACGACACCCACGAGCAGAAATGGGGTGATGCTATTCTAAGCCGGCATACGGTTACGGAAATAAATAGATACATTTTTTAAAATAATTGCTTGTGATCACAGGACGCAGAAGACCAAGACATTGACAGGACCATGTGGGGAGAGCTGGAGTCTGAATCCGAAGAAGAATCGGAAGAAGGTACGTAGTTATGGGTTTCTCCAAATTATATGGTGTAAAAATATTAGCTGCAAATATTTAACGCGTGAATCAGTCCATGAAACTGAACAACTTATACAACAACCAAGAAACATAGGTCGAAAAATGTAAAAAATTTTTTGGACTTCCCATACAAAATGACTTGGTCGGTCGGTAGCTTTGTATGGGAGGTCCAAATTTTTTTTTTCCTATTTCGACCTATGTTCCTTGGGGAAACTTGCTCAGTTTCATGGACTGGTTCACCTCTTAAAACGACCGATGTGGCGCAGTGGTAGTGCGACTGCCTTTGACGCAGAAGGTCCCGGGTTCGATTCTCGGTGGGTCACTCACAAAGTTGATATTTGTCTCTTTGTGAATTTGTTCCCAGTCTGGTTAGGACATTGCGGGCTGAACCACCCGATTGTCCGTAAGTAAGATGGTTCCGTGTTTCGGATGGCACGTTAAGCCGTAGGTCCCGGTTGCTGTCTATGATCACTTAGACGGCGGTCGTTACTCAACCATGTCAGATGCCTGCTACTTGTAGAAGGCGGTTGAAAAATTCTGACACTAGGGTTCATCGGGTCGTTGGACGATTCGGTGTCCCACACGAAAAGAAAGAAGACCTCTTAAAATATTTGCAGCAAAATTTTTTTACACCCTATACTTTTTGTTAATACTTATTTCGTCACCCAACCTTAAAACTAATAATTTACCTGACTTATTAATTAATAACCTTAATATTAATAATACCCTGTTACATCCTTCATATAATTTTGACAGTCTGCCACTTGTGTAACAAGCACTTTATGTATTGAAATTTTCAACTATCTACTTCTCATACCTAAATCATGGACGTATTAATTTAATTCAAATCAGTTTACTTTAACATTAGTTTAACTTCAAATCACTTTACAAATTCCTTTTTTGTTTTATAAGTTATTTTAATTCTTATTTCTACAACAGAGGAATCAGAATCGGACGGCGAGAAGGCTGGCGAGGAGGCGGGCGGCGTGGCGACGCCAGGCGGGGTCGGGGGGGCGGCGGCGGGCGCGGGGGCGGCGGGGGAGGGGCTCGTCACCCCGCTCGGCATCAGCTCCGTCCCGCCCGGCATGGAGACCCCCGACACCATACAGCTGCGCAAGAAGAAACTCGGCACCGACACCGACGGGTACGTACGTTCACACCAAACTGACGATGAGACCTCTCTTTTCGTGTTGGACACCGACCCGATGAACACTAGTGTCATAGACAGCAACCGGGACCTACGGCTTAACGTGCCATCCGAAACGCGGAACCATTTTACTTACGGACAATCGGGTGGTTCATCCCGCAATGTCCTAACCAGACTGGGAACAAATTCACAAAGTGTTTAATAGCAACTTTATGCGTGACCCACCGAGAATCGAAGCCGGAACCTTCTGCGTCAAAGGCAGTCGCACTACCAGTGCGCCACATCGGTCGACGATGAGATGAAAGTACGACATAGCACTAGACGTAAAGATCTTAATCATGTAATATGTGGACTGCAGTTGCAAATTGTTAAACACAGCCCATTATACCAAGCTGTGGCACTTTATAATAGACTTGGTGTTGGTGTGTTTAAGGCCAGGTTGAAATTATATTTATTTAAAAAAAACTGTTACAGCCTTGACGACTTTTGAAATATTGGATGCGTAAATATAGTATTCGAATGTAAAAAATATTGTGACATTGAAATTAATTTATTGTATTTATTTTTATTGTATGATATTTATGTAATGATGATTTCACACACGGAATTACTGTTATTGAATAAATGAATTGAATTGAATTTACAGCAGGGATTACCTTGTGTATCAGGGTCCGCAGTTGGTCAGTTGATTACCAGTCACATGGAATCATTGCTTTGTTGAAGGCACCCACAATTTAACGCTCTTATCGAGGCCAAACAGCAACAGCCTTCTCTTTAGCCTTAGATTAGAAATAAAAACTAGTAAAATTGACTTTTCAGTATAAATTAGCTTGTTTTCTTCACGTAAGATGAAAATGTTCTTTGATAGGGGTCCGTTTATATTGTGCATCGGGTCGTTGGACGGCTCGGTATCACACACGAAAAGAGAGAGAGAGAGTACTGTGATAGTGGTCCGTGACTGCAAAAAGGTTAAGAAAGTTACAGGTGCACCTAGCCAAGCTTTACGTGCGCACCGGCAGAAATGCTGATGGTGTGACCATTATATTTAACAGTGTTTTATTTCCTGATTTTAGTAGATTTAAAAGAAAAATTAGATTCTGGTAGATATTACCCGTTACATGTTTAGTCATCATCAATCATATTCATTACATATAAAAATTTACACCCCGCGATCGGTGTACCACACGGCTACTTTGGTCTTGCGAGGTGGTGAGAATGCGCAGCTGCTCGTCCATGTGGCCGCACCTACACACACACACAAAACACGCCTTTATTGCTCGCGACCATAGAATCGTGATTTTCGTTGATGTTGCCGAACCTAACCTTTCTTATTGTGATTGTTCCAGCGGCGACACTCCCTCGCTATACCAGGTGCTGCCGGAGCGGCGCGCGGGGCTGACGACCGGCATGATGGCCTCCACACACGTGTACGACATGAGCGCGGCCACGCACCCAGGTACCCTACAGCTGCACCAGGCGCTGCCGGAGCGCGGGGGGGGGGCTGACGGGCGGCATGATGGCCTCCACACACGTGTACGGCATGAGCGCGGCCACGCACCCAGGTACCCTACAGCTGCACCAGGCGCTGCCGGAGCGCGGGGGGGGGGACTGACGACCGGCATGATGGCCTCCACACACGTGTACGACATGAGCGCGGCCACGCACCCAGGTACCCTACAGCTGCACCAGGCGCTGCCGGAGCGCGGGGGGGGGGGGCTGACGGGCGGCATGATGGCCTCCACACACGTGTACGGCATGAGCGCGGCCACGCACCCAGGTACCCTACAGCTGCACCAGGCGCTGCCGGAGCGCGGGGGGGGGGCTGACGACCGGCATGATGGCCTCCACACACGTGTACGACATGAGCGCGGCCACGCACCCAGGTACCCTACAGCTGCACCAGGCGCTGCCGGAGCGCGGGGGGGGGGGGGCTGACGGGCGGCATGATGGCCTCCACACACGTGTGCGGCATGAGCGCGGCCACGCACCCAGGTACCCTACAGCTGCACCAGGCGCTGCCGGAGCGCGGGGGGGGGGCTGACGGGCGGCATGATGGCCTCCACACACGTGTACGACATGAGCGCGGCCACGCACCCAGGTACCCTACAGCTGCACCAGGCACTGCCGGAGCACGGGGCTGACGGGCGGCATGATGGCCTCTAAATACCAGGCTTTTGGGTGCAGAATTTCCCTTTCGCATATCCCTTTCTCAGAAAGTCCCTTTCCAAGTATGTCCCGTTTCCAAAATGTCACTTTCCAGTAACTCGGTAAAACGTCTGCAATTGCAAAGGTTTTGAGTCTGCTTTGCCGTGTGATGCCGGCTTAGAATAGCATCACCCCATTCCTACCCGTGGGTGTCGTAAGAGGCGACTGAGGGACTTGAGGGTCTCAGGTGTATGACAACTTGTAGGCGACAGGCTGACAACCTGTCACTATAGTGATACACAAATTATCTCAAATGGCCCTCTATATTTGTCAGACGTGGCGATAGCGGCCGTATTTTTGCGGCCGTTAGCGCTCTGCCTACCCCGTAAGGGACAAAGGCGTAATATATGTATGTATTGAGTCTGCTATTAAAACTGAAGCTCGTTTGTTACTACTCATAATACAGCGACACTTTCTTACGACAGGCAAGCGCGCACCCCCTGGCGGCGCAGTAAGCGAGGGCGCTCCGCCGGGCGCCGCGTCAGCGGGGTTGGCCGCGGGGGCAGGCGCGGGGGGCGTGGAGGTGGCCCTGGACCCCTCGGAGCTGGAGCTGGAGCCCGAGGCGGTGGCGGCGCGCTACGAGCGGCACCTGCGGGAGACGCGCCCCAAGGCCAAGGAGGACCTCTCCGACATGCTGGCGGACCACGTTGCCAGGCAGAAGGTACGACAAATACGTACATACATACGTACATATATCACGCCTTTATCCCTTACGGGGGGTAGGCAGAGCGCCAACGGCTGCAAAAATACGGTCGATGTCGCCACGTCTGACAAATATAGAGGGCCGTTGAGATAATTTTGTGTATCACTATAGTGACAGGTTGTCAGCCTGTCGCCTAAAAGATCTAATACACCCTGAAGTCCTTCAGTCGATACCCTCGGGTAGGAAATAGGATGATGCTATTCTAAGCCGGCATCACACGGCAACAAATTCACAGGCGTTTATAAGGCGATAGGAAAAAAAATCCTATCTAAAATTTAACTCTAAGAGCCTAGTGTCGGGCTCACTTACAAAAGTATTCCCCTGTTTTCTTCTCGAGTAATGCCTCTAGAGCTATAATTCTTTTTTTATTACATTAAAGCCTACTAAGGCCATGTCTCTATTTATTTATTTTTTAAATTATTAATAGAAGAAAATATGAGCAATTGTCTTTTCCTGTACAAAACGAAATATGTTTTATTTTCCACTTTATATAATTATTTTTTGGAAGAAAGCTAATAATAGGGGCCTTAGTAGGCCTTAATGTAATAAAAAAAGAATTATAACTCTTTACTCAGGAAGAAAACAGGGAAATACGTTAGTATGAAAACTCTTGGTGTCCATGTAAATAATGTATTTATAATTTTCATTTCAGAACAAGAGAAAACGACAACAGAATACGGATTCCAAGCAAGCAAAGAAGTACAAGGAATTCAAGTTTTAATGAGGAAAATATTATTATTTATAGATTTAAAAACATTATATTTAAGAATATTTCTCACATAACGTTTGCCGTTTGTGTAGTGTAACTTAAATCTTAATTCCACGTAATATTAATAGATATTGACTGTACTGTATGAAATAATAAACATTCTAAGGCTGGTTTCAGAGCGACGCGTCTCGGCAGCGCTGCCCAGCCGCGCGCGCCTCGCATTACACTAGATTGTATGTAGCGTTTCATAGTGACGCGTCTTGGGCCGCGTCTCGACCGCGCCGCGGTCGGATCTCCTTCGATTGCCAGTAGCGTCGACTTGCAATCTTTTAAGACGTCGTTGTTGCACTCTTTTCCATATAACGTATATAGCTAATATAGTGATTCGTTTGCTGGCATAATGATTCTCTGCACTCGACCGTACACCACAACGAAGCGCGCGCGTCTGAATGTCGTTTCACAGCGAACGCGCTGCCCAGGCGCGCGCCCGAGCCGCGCGCGGCTGGGCAGCGCTGCCGAGACGCGTCGCTCTGAAACCAGCCTTAAAGTTCTGTTTTTGTTTGAATTTGAGTACTCTGATGATTGATGTCTCGAACATAAAGTGGGTTTCTTCGAGCTTCGAGCATAATCGAGTACAATACATGCAACAAGAGTGGGTAGTAGGTATTTTCTATTATTTTATATTACAAACGAACTTTACTCAGTTGGTCCTTATCGCCTGCCCGTGCCGCAATGGGTTATCCATAAATTACAGGACACCCCATACCTTATTCAGAGACCTCAATAATCTCTATAGAAGTCTACGTTCAGAGTACTTTCATATACACAAAAAAAAAAAAAAAATTTTGCCATCTATCGTACAAAAAATATCACTTATTTCCACAAAATAAAATATTGGCACTACTCCCCGCTAGATGGCGTTAGCAAATTTAGCATTTGTTACAAATGGAACGCGAAATATATCAAATATATTTTTTTGCGCATGGCAACACTGTCTTTGGACTTTGCTTGCGTTCATTTGAGATAATTTTTAATTTATTTAATTATTTTTATTTGTATTCAGTAT
This sequence comes from Keiferia lycopersicella, assembly GCA_029255805.1. Classification (NCBI taxonomy): domain Eukaryota; kingdom Metazoa; phylum Arthropoda; class Insecta; order Lepidoptera; family Gelechiidae; genus Keiferia; species Keiferia lycopersicella. The sequence continues at coordinate 4,168,980 of JARACZ010000024.1, forward strand.
AGCGTAGGTTTAAATCTTAATTATTCCAATATGTCGCGCGTGTTAGTTGGAGTCAAGAGAGTGATCGATTATGCCGTAAAAGTAAGTAAAAAATTTAAGTACAAAGGTTACTTTTTGTTATTGTTAAAAGTTCAAGTTCAAAATGTGTGAACACACGGGATTAATTAACGAAAATTTATCCAATATTATGTATTCGACCTGTTTAAACGCCAATGTTGGAACCCAAAACACATATTACATCTGCAGACCTATTTTAGGTATGTACCTACATACCTACTTCTTATCAGAAATTATCTCAATGCCTGTTGGTTACCATGTCCTATCTTTATAAACTTTAGGATCTGTTGCACAGTAAGATATGTAACCATTCCAAATACAAGTGTACCTAAATATGTTTTAGGTCCGTGTTAAGCCAGACAAGAGTGGCGTGGTCACAGATGGGGTGAAACACTCAATGAACCCATTCGACGAGATTGCCGTAGAGGAGGCTGTGCGTATGAAGGAGAAGAAACTGGCCAGTGAAGTCATCGCTGTATCGTGTGGACCAGCACAGGCACAGGTATAGCTTTAAAGAAACTTCCCGATATCTATCTTTATACATTCATTCATATCAGCCTATAGCAGTCCACTGCTGGACATAGGCTTCCCCCAAGATACACCACAATGAACGATCTCCTGCTTTCGCAATCCAGTCGCTGTCAGTCACTGGCTTTAAGTCATTGATCCATCCCACCATAGGGTGTCTAGCTTGCTGAGGCGTGGTCTCTACTTGAGAACCCGCTTACTCCACCGATTGGTTCTATGACAGACGTGACCAGCCCAATGCCACTTCAGTTTGCTACACTTTATACTATTATCTGTTGTAACAACGTTATCTTACATCATCATTTACTTTGCAGTATGTATTTCATAGCATGATAAAATTATGGCCTTATTCCAATAGTTTCTGTAGTTTGATAGTTTGTGTTGCCTTGCATTATTTTTGATACAATGCCAAAGAAATCAACTGCTAAACTTAATACTGCAAGTTATATTTTCAAAATTACCATTTGTAAGCTACAAAACAGAACTCTTACAAATTGTATTATTTTGTATCTATCTATTTGGCTTAATTCAATAAAATTACTATTATTTTGAGCGAGTCATGTTCCACTGCAGGGCATAGAAATGACTTCCCTCTTTCTTCCTCTCTTCCACTTTTTGCTCATTATTCCACATTTTTCTTGGACAACCACTTTTACATTATAAAATTACATTCAAATTTTTATAAATTGGTAAATGAAGTCAATAATTCCACAGGAAACCCTAAGAACAGCGCTGGCAATGGGTGCTGACAGAGCCATCCATGTGGAAGTGGCTGCCAAGGAGTATGAGACCATGCAGCCCATCCACGTGGCCAAGATCCTCGCCAAGCTCTCACAGGATGAGAAGGCTGACATTGTCATTGTAGGGAAACAGGTGAGAGTTTAACATCAGATTCATTCTGATGGTTTTAGCAAAACTTGCTAATTGCAGGCAGGAGTTTGCAATTTTTTAATAATTTTATACATAACATGGGAAATATTTTACAATTTCGTATTAAATTCTGATGGATTTCTCATCTGACTATAAGTGAAATTAAAATCTTCTGTGAATGGATTTCCCCATTGCATTTATCAAATATGTCAATTTATTATCTGGATTCCAATTTAAAAGAAGACCATACATTAAACTCGTATCATAAAGGCTGGTATCAGATTCCTATAATAATATTTTTCTTCATTGATCCAACAAATAAAATTTTATTTACAGGCAATTGATGACGACTCCAACCAAACCGCACAAATGACCGCAGCTCTCTTAGACTGGCCGCAAGGCACATTCGCCTCAAAGGTAAATCATTTAAAACTGTACAATTCGTTTCTTAGCATTCACTTATGCAATGCCAGCCTCCACAAATACTTTGATAAGATACTGTTATCTGTTTTTGAATATAAATAAATAATACTAATGCTTACTGAGATGATCAAGGTCAAAGGCCAAGTTACAGTTTTAAATACTAGTTAAAATGTTTTATTATTATTTTTAAATTAACTATTCACATATTATATTGTTTTATTGTATTTATTATATTACTATGGATATATCGTTATGTTGTAATAATCAATCTGAAACTTCAGATATTTTCAACTCATGTTCATCAAGTTCAGATGACAGCTTTCATACTCTTCCCCCCACACTGAGTGATAACCTGGATTCAGCCTTTTCGGGTGTACGGAAGAATTTTAATGTAATTCATGTCAATGCTCAGAGCATCCCGGCTCATTACATGGATATGCTTGCATCGTTGGATCACAAGAATATTCATGCGATATTGGTGTCCGAAACCTGGTTGAATCCATCACTTCCTTCGTCCTCTTATTCTATTCCTGGTTTTGTCCTTGTCCGTAATGACCGTGGCAGTTCCACAAGCGGTGGTGGGGTAGCCATTTATGTGCGTGCGCATATTCCTTTCAAAGTAATTCACAAATCTTCTCAACCGCCACCCCCGGGTACGGCTGAACATCTTTTTCTAGAAATATCTCTTTCTTATACAAAACTTCTACTGGGTGTATTTTATAATCCCCACTCTTCCAATAATTACTTCGACTCTTTTGAACAATTACTCGAAGATTTCTCACCTTCTTACAGTCATTCTATAATTTTAGGTGACTTTAACACGTGCCTTTTGAAAGATGATTACAGAACTAAGAAGCTTCTCTCCTTAGTTCACTCTTGCAACCTCTACATTCCCCCGTTAAATTCAACACACCACTTTCCAAATTCTATACCATCACTGCTCGATCTCATTTTAGTGTCCTCACAAGAACACGTAGTAAAGCATGGCCAGTTCTCCGCGGACGAATTCTCCTATCATGACCTAATTTACCTATCTTATCGCATACGGCCTCCCAAAATCAAACCCAGAACGCTGTTACTACGCAATTTTTCTGGGATGGATGTTAATAAACTACGTGAGGATGCTGGTAGTATTGATTGGTCGGCAATTGAAGGTCTTGATTCCGTTGATGATCAATTAGCCCTGCTTAATTCAAACCTTACAGACCTGTATGATTGTCACGCTCCTGTACGACCTGTGCGCGTAAAACATCTACCTGCTCCATGGCTTACAGACGAGATACGGGAAACAATGGCTAAAAAAACACGAGCGAAGACTAAACTTAAATTGGATTCCTCAGACAAAAATCGCGTTAAATTTCGAGAGGTCAGAAATCGCTGCAATACAAAGATACGGGATTTACAGCGCCGACATATCCACCAATCAGTAGAAAATGGAGACCCTGCTAAAGTCTGGTCCTTCCTTAATAAACTAGGAGTTGGCAGACAACGGACTCGTGATCCAGTGAATAAGATTGATATTAATTCGTTAAATAAACATTTCTCTTCTTGCGCTGAAATTGATAGCGCCACTAAACTTATCACTCTGGATCATCTGTCTGGTCTGCCAACTCCTACCTTTCCGTCTTTTGTCTTCCAGTCAATCACCGCTGATGATGTTATGAAGAGCGTACAAGCCATTTCGTCGAATGCTGTCGGAAGTGACTGCATTGGCCGTGCTATGATCGCTCCTCTCCTTGAGATCCTCTCCCCAGTCATTGCCAACATCTTCAATAAATCCCTTTTCACTGGTGTGTTTCCAACCGCTTGGAAGGAAGCAGAAATTGTTCCACTACCTAAAAAGCCTAATCCTAGTTCTCCTGCTGACTACCGTCCCATCTCAATCCTTCCATTTCTCTCCAAGGTCCTTGAAAGGTTAGTTCACCAACAGCTCACTTCTTTCCTTACTACAAACAACTTGCTGAACGCCTTTCAATCCGGTTTCCGCCCCGGTCATAGCACGACTAGTGCATTAGTCAACATTTCTGACGATATTCGTCTAGGAATGGAACAGCAAAATCTTACTGTGTTGACGTTACTTGATTTTAGTAACGCGTTTAATACAGTGGATTTCGACATTCTCCTCTCCATCTTGCGTTCTCATAACATATCCCCGGCGGTGATTGAATGGTTTCACAGTTACCTGTGCGGACGCCGGCAGCGCATACGCATTGAAGACACCTTCTCTGCGTGGTGCGACACAACTGCCGGTGTGCCGCAGGGTGGCGTACTTTCACCACTTCTGTTCTCCATTTTCATAAACTCTATCACACTTCCACTTACTTGTTCCTATCATTTGTATGCAGACGACCTCCAAATTTATACGCAAGCACCACTCTCTGGCCTTCCTGGCGCGATTGAGACCACTAACAGAGACCTGAAGAGCATTGCCGATTGGAGTCGATCCTATGGGTTGAAGGTGAACCCGGCCAAGACACAGGCTATCATCATTGGTAGCTCTTGGTATGTGTCTCGGATTGATTATGTTTCGCTGCCTGGGATTACCTTTGATGGTACGCCTATTCCATTTAGTAATATAGTTAAAAACCTTGGCGTCATTTTTGATGACTGTTTCTCATGGAAACCTCATGTGTCGGAAGTGAGCAGGAAGGTGTTTGCCGCGTACGGTTCGTTGAAAAAGCTCAAGAATCTTTTGCCGACCAAGACTAAAATTTCTTTAGCACATTCGCTTCTTCTACCAATACTGGATTATGCAGACGCTTCCTATCCTGACTTAACTGTTGAACTGCTGAATAAGCTCGAGCGTCTGCAGAATCTTTGTATTAGGTTCATCTTCGGTCTGCGGAAGTATGACCATGTTTCCTCGTACCGATCCCAGCTTCAGTGGTTGCCCATATCTCGCCGACGGGACTGCCATATCCTTTCCCTTCTTTTCTCCATCCTCTTCAATCCTAAATCTCCTCCCTACCTTAAAGAGCGCTTCATATTTCATTCCACGACCTTGCCTCGAAATTTACGCTCAAGTGAAAGTATGAGGCTCAACCTTCCCCCGCACAGGACCGACTTCTACGCCGACTCTTTCACGGTGCGAGCGATCAAGCTGTGGAATTGTTTGCCTGAGGAGGTTCGTCGGGCCCCGTCCCTTGAAACTTTCAAGATAAGGGTTAAAAACCACTACTTATCTGAAGTTGAATAATTTTCTCTTATTTGTTGTATTTTTTATTTCTCTACAATGTATTATCTATTATATCTATACTCAATTAACTGTTATCCTTTCTTTCTTCGTAATGCATATTATCCTGTCATCCATAGCTTAGATATGTATTAGTTTATATTAATGTATTTATTAGTATATTATATTTTGTATACAGAATTATTTGTGTATTCATATGTAAAATTGTATATGTATTTAATTATTATTTATTTATGTAGTAGGTAATATTTGCACTATCCCGCTTCCATAGTCGCACTCTCTCTTTCACCCTAAGGTTGCCTGGTAGAGAATGCTACCTAGCATTAAGGCCGCCTGTTGTACTGTTTCCTTTGTTTGTGTTTTCTTCATGTTGTTAAATTTTGTGCAATAAAGAATTTTGTTATGTTATGTTATGTTATGTTATATTAAAAATATTAATATAGCTCTAACAGAAAATGATTTTCGGAATCTTTGTGAAACTTCCCACTTTCACCGGGGACAACGGGAACACCTCCTTGAAAGTATGGATGTTATTATTTTTTTACTTCATACATATAATCACGCCTCTTTCCCGGAGGGGTAGGCAGAGACTACATCTTTCCGCTTGCTATGATCCTGACAACTCTTTCGCTTCCTCAACATTCATCAGCCTTTTCATACATGCTCGTCGGTTTAGGGTACTTTTGACCAGACCTTTCTTTAGAACGTCCCCGATTTGATCTAGGTATGTTCGTCTAGGTCTTGCTTGCCCTTCCTACGTTCACACTCGCCATATTTACTTGTTTAGGTAATCTTCCCCGGTCCCGGTTGCTGTCTATGATTACTTAGACGGCGGCCGTTACACAACCATGTCAGAAACCTGCTACTTGTAGAGGCGGTCGAAAAATTCTAGCGGGTTCATTGGACGACTCAGTGTCCCACCACACGAAAAGAGATAGAAAGAGTTTATCTTCTTTCATCCATCCTGTAGACGTGTTACTTGCTTGCTGTAGGTTGAGAAGACGGGCGACGGGCTGACGGTGACGCGCGAGATCGACGGCGGGCTGGAGGTGATCAAGACCAAGCTGCCCGCCGTGCTCAGCGCCGACCTGCGCCTCAACGAGCCGCGCTACGCCACGCTGCCCAACATCATGGTAACACACATACATATAGCACGCCTTTATCTCTTGCGCGGTAGGCAGCGCGTTAACGGCTGTATAATTACGGTCGCTATCGCCGCGACTGACAAAAGTTTAACAGTTATTTCTGTAGACTGTATCACCACACAGGTACTCTGTCGCCTAAAATTGCAATACACATCAAGCTTCAAATCCCTTACTCACCTCTTACGACGCCCACGAGAAAGATATGCTGATGCTATTCTAAGCCGGCATTACATTTTAGCAATAGGGCTGATATTTTAAAAAAAATACTAACTCACAGTTAACCAATTTTTACATATTCCCGGCCAGTTAAAGAAACAATCTGTAAGTGGAGTGGTTTGACTTGTATGGTTATCATATCAGTTGTATGTATGTTTGTTTGCCATTATCTCGCGTTTGAATGAATCGATTTTGATACGGTTTTCAGCGATTGTCAAACTTAGGAGGTTTTAAGCATATTAACAGCCAATACTTTTTTATTTTCCATTTAGAAAGCCAAAAAGAAGCCCCTGAAGAAGACGACCGCCAAGGACTTGGGAGTGGACCTGGCGCCGCGGATCAAGGTGGTGTCTGTGGAGGACCCGCCCGTGCGCCAGGCCGGCGCCATCGTGCCCGACGTCGACGCGCTCATCGCCAAGCTCAAGGAGGGCGGACACGTCTAGGCGGGGATGGCGAGTACGCTACGTCAGCTTTCTGGTTACTTACGACATGAGATTTGTTACCAATCTGAACTGGCAATGGATGGGTAGATGAACCAACGATCGATGGGGTTTTTACATACATACGTCACGCCTTTATCCCTTGCGGCTTAGGCACAGCGCTCACGACCCATGCGATCGCCACGTCTGAGAAATCTTTAAGGGCTGATTCAGAAAAGTGGTGTATCACTATTGCTGATGCTATTATAAGCCGGCATCACACGAAAAATGGGGTTTTTGGTCTTTGAAGTATTGTTTGCGCAAGTTTTGTTAGTTATAGTATCATGAGGCCGACCAGCACGGAATGTTTAGTAGTGTTTTTCGCAACTTGCACTAAACAACATGATTTGTAACATAATGCTTCAGTTGTCGCATAAAGCGCAACGCACGCGGTGAAGATGCGCTAATACTTTATCTTAAGATTAAAAATCGCTCCCTATACAATTTGTATGAACCATCGCTAACGGCGAAGATAATATATATTTTCATATCACAATATCTTAAGATACTTTAAGGGATTATCTTAAGATATCAAACGATGTATCTTGAGACACATATTCATATTAAATTTAATGCAAACATTTTTAAGGTTCGAGAAACTGAACAACTCTTATTAGTTAAAAATAAAACGAAATAGGAAAAAAAATTGGACCTCCTATACAAATTGACTCGGTCAGCTGGCACATTTTTTACGCGATGTCCTTAGTTCTTTTTCATATTTCGACCTATGTTCCCTATGGAAAGTGGTTCAGTTTCATGGACTGGTTCACCCCTTCAAATATTTGTAGTGAATTTAATAGGTCTTTATAATTTTACCTACAATAGATCATAGTTGTAAAATTAACCATCATCATCAATATCAACAGTCCACATCCACCCACAGTTATGTAAAGGCGTAAAACTGTAAAAAAAAATACGGATATTATTTCATCTGCTCATGAAACTGAACAACTTTCTTTACTTAATTCTGTAACAATAAAGTGTAGAAAATATCATGTTGCGCATTATCAATTTGCATGTCCAATTCCAAATCTGAATCATCATCTGACGAACTGTCAAGTAATTCTAATAAAAGTAAATTCGTATTACTCATATTTTAGAACAGTCTGTATACATGTGACTCCTAGGCAGTCCTTCGCTGCACTCATAATATTTCAAAAATATTATCGTATCTTCGCTGTTAGCCCTACCTTACTATAATATTCTATATTAAGGTATCTTAAGATAAAATATTAGCGTCTCTTCACCGTGTGCGTTGCGCTTAAGAACTCATGTATGTAGTACCTGTTCCCCATAAAACAGTATGCTTTGTTTGTAACCAAAAATATGACGTAGCTTGATCGTAATGTATAGGGTAATAAGAAATATGTTATAAAATCAAAATCCTTTATTGCATGTTGTATTTGTATAGAATCAATTCAGTTTTTACGCGAGAATTCAAGTCATTGATGTAGCCTCGATATAATTTTGTTAAATATACACATTTCTCGTTAAAGCTCTAGTTTTATTTGATACACATTTCGAAGTACATCCATAAGTCAAAACTATTTTACACCAATTTAAAAATACCACTAACATTTCTGCACCTATTCACACATTCAAATTCTATCTACAAAATAAATAGTACCGTTTTACTAAAAAGTCAGTAGTATCTTTATATTGGTATATGTTAAAGGAAGGCTAACGTAATTATATAAACAATGTAAATGAATTTATATTATCCTGTATATTTGTTTACATTTTTTATATAGTTTCGTTTGCCCGAGAAGTTATTGCTATACAGTTTATAAGTTTTTAGGCAGTAAAGAGTCAATATAATGCAATTTCTCTAATAAGTCTTAGTTCCACCTATACCTCATTCAGTGTGGAATGAAATAACACGTGTAATGACTAATTTATTGAACTATGTCAGGCCGGCGACCGCGGGGAGCGTCTGGCTATATTAATGTTTACATATCAACCCAACAAATACCCCGGATATTAAAAAACCGAGAGCGAACGGTCATTATTCACCGCTATTATTATAATTATGTAATTCCTATCTAAGATTTCAAAGCCAGTATGTAAACATGAATATCGCAAAAAAACATTTTAATTACTTTCCTAAAATAGGATTCATCATTCGAGATGTTGTGTTGTGGTGACGTAATCATCGGAGAGCAGGACAGAAATATGAATTTATTTGAGAATTACATACAGATAGAATAGATTATAATAGAATAAAACAAGGTTTTGTTTATTCTTTATCAAAAAAAATATTATCGTCCTATCCTGGAGTTGTATTTTTGTATGTTAATCACACACAAGCCTAAACGTATGCTGTCTGATACTTGTCGTTGTTGTACGTTCTACTACCCAAATCCATTCACATATACCGCAATCAATTCAAATTAAGAAATACAAGTTGTATAAAGTGTGATACGGGTGGTTGGTTAGACAAAATCGTTGTGGACTTCCGGACTATTTCAGAAATAGGGTTCCTGCACTTTCGATGTCTTAGGTTATTTATTAAACGAGCGCCTTAGAAAAGAGGTCTAAATTAAACATCATGATCTGAAAATTCACATTTCTGTTCTGCCGTTAGACGACGTCACAGCCCTATCGAATTATGAATCCAAGTACACATACGTCCATATTTATAAATAGCACTTAACTCTGAAATCGATCTCAAGAGCGATTTTGACAAATGTTCAATACTAACATCAAGCAGAAATTCGCACTCAAGATAGACCTCAGAATTGAGTGCGGGTTATAAATACGGGCCATAGTTTAGGACCGTCCTCTCTTTTCGTGTGGGACACCGAGTCGTCCAACGACCCGATGCACCCTAGTGTCAGAATTTTTCAACCGCCTTCCACAAGTAGCAGGCTTCTGACATGGGGCAGAACCGTCGTACTATGATGAGTTCAGTAGAGCGCCTCCCCGCTGTGCGGCTCGTACCAGACGACGCGGCCGTCGAGGCAGCCGGTGACGAGCAGGTGGTGCCGCGGGCTGAACTTGGACGACACCACCAGGTCCTGGTGGTGCCCGAGGCTCTGCCCCACGTCCACCATCTGCGCCGGCGTCACCGAGTTGTACACGCACTGCAATAGACAAAAAGTTTAATACGTTCAATAGCGAACGTCCAAAGTGGCAAAACATCCAATTGATAAAATGTCCAATTCTCAAAATGCCCAATACGCGGAATGTCTAATTCTAAATCAATCACGAAAATTGACAAAAATTATAGCTTTTCTGTTTATTTTTTAAGATTTTGATCTGCTTTTGATCTGTTACCAAAATTAGACTACAATTTTTAATTATTTGATGCAATAGTAAATCTAAAATATGCAAAAATTTCTACAATTTTCTAACATCAAAGGAACTGGACATTTTTCTAATTGGACATTATGCGAATAAGACATTTTGCTACCTAACGATTTATGATTATATGATTTATTTGTGCCGTGTGATGTCGGCCTAGAATAGCATCACCCCATTTCCTACCCGTGGGTGTCGTAAGAGGCGACTGAGGGACTTCAGGGTTTCATGTGTATTACAACTTTTAGACGACAGGCTGACAACCTGTCACTATAGTGATACACAAATTCTCAAACGGCCCTCTATATTTGTCAGACGTGGCGATAGCGACCGTATTTTTACGGCCGTTAACGCTCTGCCTACCCCGTATGGGATAAAGGCGTGATATATGTATGTATGTATGTACGATTTATGATACTTGGAAGTGGTTTGTGGTCTACATTAAGCAGAGCACTACTGACTATTACTAGGCTCATGCGATGTGATCGATAAATACAGGAATTCACTAAGAAGTTATGTCTTCGTGATTTAAAAAAAAAATCAATGTAGATCTTACCTGCGAGAGTTCGCTGCAGTGATTATTGAGCGCCAGCAGCCGCATGCCGCGCCCGAACGGGGAGCACACCAGCCGCCCGTCCGCCGAGAAGCACAGCTCCTACAATAATGCACGATCATGTTTTTATAGAGTACTAGCTGGTGCCCGCGAACTTCGTTTCGCCATATATCATCCATCATATCAGCTATATAAAGGAAGCCCACTGATACACATAGGTCTCCCCTAAAGACTCTAAGAACCATAAAATAATATATTATAAGCTTATATGTATTAAATTGTTGGTAGATAGGTACCCAAAAACTTGGTTTCGCCGACTACACAGTGTGTAAAAATATTAGCTTCAAATATTTAAATGTGTGAATCAGTCCATGAAACTGAACAACTTTCCCCAAGCAACATAGGTCGAAATATGGAAAACATTTTTGAACCTCCCATACAAAATGTACCAGCCGAGCAAGTCAACTGTATAGGATTTTTTTTTCATATGTCGACCTATATATTCCTTGGGGAAAGTTGTTCAGATTTATGGGCTGATTCACCCCTTAAAATATTTGCAGCTAATTTTTTACACCTTATGTGTAATTTAAAAAACTGTTAAATTCTAAATTTACAATTTCCACATGAAAGAAAGAGTAAAAAACGGTGGTTCTTTTATATATGTTTGGCCTTTTTGAATCCCTGTAGGTTGAATTTGCTGAATCAGGTTACAGATTAGTCACTCCCTGTTCCAAATCCTCGCTTTCCAGTTCATTTTAGCAGATTTTTTAAAACCGTGCGTTTACTTCCAAAGGTATGAATTCCGTGAAGTAGACTGATGCCACATTTCTTAACATTGTGATGGATGAATAAAGACCGAGTTCATGAGTGTGAATAAATAAAACATAAGCTTAATAAAAACCAAGTTATCCTACTACTAATCCTATCCTATCCTACTTCCTACTAATATATTTATACAAAAGATTTGTGTTTGTTACTCCTTCACGCAAAAACTGCTGAACTGATTTTCATGAAATTGGGCACAGATGATGTGTGATGCCGGCTTAGAATAGCATCACCCCACATCCATCCCGCGGGTGTCGTAAGAGGCGAAGGCGACTAAGGGACTCGAGGGTATTGGTGTATTACAATTTTTAGGCGACAGGCTGACAACCTGTCACTATAGTGATACACATGTTTTCTTGAACAACCTTGGAAAACAATCCTCAAAAATGTCAATGAAAAAAAAGGTACAATAAAGCGGCCTTATAGCTATAGTACGAATCTCTTCCAGACACATTTGGGTGTAATGTATATTGAGGGTTAAAATGCGAGGTGGATAAGTAATGAAGTATGCAAATCTAATAAATGAACAATGAGCGATTAAAAAAACTTTTTTTGAAAATGTTACCGCTAAATGTTAGTACTACTTTAGTATGTTAGTACAATTCACCTTAATGAATCCCTTTCCTTCGTTGGTCTCTTCCACATAATACAGCAGCCTGTCCCTGTTGCGTCGTATCTGCGGGCGCGCCTCCGCCGAGCAGTTGTGGCATTCCTCCCCCACTCCCCCTCCCCCGCCCCCCTCTTCAGCCCCCGCACCCGCCCCCGCCCCGCTACTGCTGCTGCTGCTACAGAACAGAAGAAAGTTCAAGAGTATATATAGTTCTTTTATCTGACAGGGTTAAGTTGTTTAAGATAGCACAAACGACAAGGGGATGGGCGTAAGTTTATTCCATTTGTTTCGTTTGTATTATCCTAGTATGGGTGTGAAGATGGGAAGTATATACCTATTGGTGGTGGTGGTGTGCGTGGCGGCCGACGAGCGCAGCCGCGACAAGCTGCGCCGGCTGCTGCTCGCCACCGGCACCGGCGGGCTGCGGGGAGAGTGGGGATGTGACAAACATATGAAATATACAGGGTGTTAGGGACAGCGTCTCGAATACTGATACCCTATCACTCAAGTCGCCTGGAGGAAACTTATTACGCTTTTTAAACTTTCGCAGTCGATAATGTTTCAAAATAATCATGATTCTTTTCGCGATAGAAAGAAGTATGCTATATTTCAAATTAATAAACGTTTGGAAAGACTACTTCAAAACTATAATCTAGAGTAAAAATAAACATTTGAAAATGACCTAGTGCTGTGATACCTATGGTCGTGTCGCGCCGGGGCGATGCCGCCGGAGGGTGGGGTGATGCCGGTGTTGATGCCCATTATCCGCTGCATGTTGAAGTTGCGACCCACCTGCCCTCTGCAAGTAAATATGTATTGAGTAAAGCATTTCATCTACCAATCAGAAAATGTCAGACGTGGCGATAGCGACCGTATTCTTACGGCCGTTAACGCTCTGCCTACCCCGTCAGGGATAAAGGCGTGATATATGTATGTATGTATCTATCATTTATTCATTTAATATAACATACAATTTATTAAAATATTTTGGATGATTTTAGAATATACATGCCAAAAATTATATTAAATATTTTAATACAAAGATGTGCATTAAAATACTAATAGATACATACACTTTTTTAGTAGTAAATTCAAGAGTTACTACTTTTTTATTTAGCACAATATCAATAAATGCAAAAATCGTATATCTACTGAACTTTTTCGTATTTGGTGCAAGTCGTTTTCAAGAATATGTTATTTTATCATTACTTGCAACCAAATGTGTTCGAACCGTGCAACAAACTATAAGTACTATTAAATTTAAATATGTAAATTTTATAACGAAGTTATTTAGACAAACTCATACCTGCTGTAGAGTTCTTGTAGCATTCTGTGTTGTTTGATCGTAATGGACGCCTCCCACACGTCATTCTGTATACTCGAGAGGCCCTGATCACAAACAAACGCCATTATAGAGATTAGTTTATATAAAGACCTGCGCATGCGCCAACGTAGCCGCTTGCTCACCGGGGCGTTGCGGGCGGCGGGGGCGGGGGCGGGGCCGGCGGAGGGGGCGGGGTCGCCGCTGGTGGACGCCTCCACGCGTCTTGTGTCTCGCTCTGGCTCCTCCCGCTCGACATCTTGCCGTCTCTCTTGGTTCTGGGATGATGATCTGTGAGCAATTCAGGTTAATTAACGAAAAAAATAAAACCATACAGTTTAGAGGAGATGAGGGTTTTCTTTGTCGATAATATTGTCGCGGAATCTCATGAATGAAATGCTTGTATGTTTAGTCATAGCATACGTCTCAGGCTACGAAACTAGTGATTAAAATAGTTGGCAAAATTATAGAACTATTTATTATGGCAAACTAATATTATTTCTATTAAAAAATAAGCAGTTAAAATAACGTCGAATTGCTGAACGAGGTGCGAGTTTCAACCCAAAACTGCTTTTAGAAAAGGAATAGTTCATTGATCATGTAGTGAGAAAGGAACTGATTGTTAACGAGGGTGTAGTTTGAGTGTAAATCAATACACATCAGTTTGCAATCGGACTTTATTCGGAGTGATAAATAGTGCTTTATATACTACACTTGCAAGAATAAAAATAACAAGAATACTAATAGAAGAACAGTTCAATAAACCGAAAAAAATACACGAAAAACCCAAAACGAATTCCCGCTGCATTGTTTTTTTTAAATAATATCTTACAAAGCAAAAGCAATTAGTCCATTCCGCCAAGTCTTTAATTTTGCCTGCAAAATATATAAGATTTAAGTTCCTTTTTACGTAACTTGACAGATACATCTTTTCTTCCCTGGGGAGGAAAGTGATTTGTATGGATTTTTGCGTCCCGCTCATTTGAAACGAGAATAATGAATGAGCCACATTCCTATAGAGCATTTTTATGTACATACACACACAAATCACGCTTGTATCCCTGGCGGGGTAGGCAGAGCGTCAAAGACCGTAAAATTACGGCCTTTATCGCCACGTCTGACAAAGTTTGAGGGTCGTATCAGATAGGTCGTGTATTACTATAGTGAGAAGTTGTCAGCCTGTCGCCTAAAATTGTAATGCACATGAAACTCTCGTGTCCTGTAGTCGGCTTCTACGACACCCAAGGGACCCCAGACCACCCAAGACATGGGGTGATGCTACTCTACGCCGGCGTCACATTTTGCATGTGGATGTAGTATAACGTTTAGATTTATCAACTCACTGGCTAGGCGTGGGGGCGGGGGCGGGGGCGGGGGGCGTGGCTGCGCCGGCGCGCGGCTGTCGGTAGGGGCGCGCGCGACGCCACGCGACGCGGCGCGGGGGCGCGCGGCGCGACTCCAGCGGCGGCGCGGGCTCCGCGGTGTCGCGACACGACTTGCCGGACCACTCCTCCATTGGCTGGATGTCGTGGATACACGACCACTGCGGATCAAATACGGGAAATTTCAATCTATACAGTTGTTTATGTAGGTTTACATGTTTTAAAATGACATGGTTGATATTACACACAAATCACGCCTTTATCCCTAGCGGGATAGGCAGAGCGTTAGCGATCGTAAAATTACGGTTGTTATCGCCACGTCTGACATGTATTGAGGGCCCTTTCACACGATTCGTGTATCACTGTAGTGAAAAGTTGTCAGCCTGTCGCCTAAAGTTGTAATACACATGAAACCCACGAGTCCCTTAGTTGCCTCGTACAACACGCGCGGAAAGAATTGGGGTGATGCTATTCTATGCCGGCATCACACACATGGTTGATATTATATTGTATTTAATTGTGTTTGTATATTTTAAATAATTGTGTATAAATTATACATAATTTATTGCACAACAAAACACAAACAAAGAAGGAAAACAAAATAACAGATTGGTACCCTTATTGCTACAGTAGCAATATCTTCCAGGCAACGGTTACAGTATGATTTGTTTTAATAAATTATTTAAAGGTAATACTGACAATAAGGAATAGAAAAAGTCTTTTTTGAACTCGAAAATACATAAAAATGAGATATTATATAAAAAATATGCTATATAACAATAATTATTGAACTTACCTCTGATCTGTCGTCGTGACTAATATTTCTACTCAAGGCACTCCATCCTTGGGGGTGTATCTGATAAAACAATAATTTAAAAAGTTAGCCTATAGTACGTAAAAAATATAGGCATTATAAAGTAACTTGATTATTTATGCTGTATTTCCAATGCAAAGAAACTATCAAGGAAACGAATTAATAAAAAGTCATAAACCAACACAGTCAATAAAAATGTCAAGGATAATAATAAAAAAAGGATAAAAATAAATAAGCACTAATTAAGTGCTTTTCTGTTCACAATTCGATTATACAGGGAAGTCAGGAAAAGCACTTCATTTTAAGGGGTGAATGAGCCCATAAAAACTGAACGAATTTCCCCAAGGAACATAAGTCGAAATATGAAAATTGGACCTCCCATACAAAATGTACCAGCTGACTGATTCAGGTTGTATGTGAGGTCCAAATTTTTTTTCATAGTCCTAGGGGAAACTGTCATGACTGAAAGCCCTAAGGGAAAGTGTACAAATATTGAAAATGATGAAAATGATCTCTCCGACCGATTTCGGCCATGGCGACCACTTTGACTCCTAATCAGATCGGCGCTGATGCGCCCGGAGATGGCTATTGTAGCCAATTTTGGCAGTAAACTCCCGTGCACAGAGTGGACACGTGAGTTTGCCATTTACATAATTATAGTTAATGGCGACGGGTGGACGGGCCTTCAGCTCATCGCGCTTAGCGTCGAGGTCTGCTTTACGCTGTTCCTCAAACTCGCGGACTTGCCTCTTAACCATCCCGCGCCATTCGGGACGCTGTGCTGCCAGACCCTCCCATTGAGTGGGCTCAATGTTGCATCTTTTCATGTGTCGTTTCTGAACATCTTTATATCTGAGGAGTTGTCCGCCATGCTTTCGCTTGCCCTCCTCTAGCTCAGAATAAAAGATGCGCTTCGCCACTCTCTCCTCCGACATCCGGGATACATGACCGCACCACCGTAGCTGACGGCGCATTAGATAGGCCTCAATGCCACCAACATTGGCTCGTCTCAGAAATATTGAAGTGGTTCCATTGAACGAGCAGCTCGTTCAATGGAGACCCACCTAATGACATTGGTAATGTCTTTTGTTCAGATGTCTTCTAAAATAGAATGGGTTTGACAGCTACCAAACTTGGCTCATTATAGTCTGTAATATTAGGATGATCTCTGTGACGTTTGTGACTTTGGAGGAAATGCTATGAAATAAGGTCCACTTTCCTAGTAAACAAACTAAGATGGACCTTATGTCATAGCATTTGCTCCAAGGTCACAAACGTCACAGGGATCATCCTATATTTTACGGGATGAATTCCCCAAGAAACATAGGTTGAAATATGAGAAAATTTTTTGGTCCTCCCATACAAAATTACCAACCAACCAAGTCAATTTGTATTTGTCCAAAAAATTTCTTGGGGAAAGTTGTTCAGTTTTACGGGCTGATTCACCCCTTAAAATATTTGCAGCAATTTTTTTACACCCTGTATTTTACAAACTATAGAGCGACGATCCTGTTTATGACTTACCTGCAGAGCCGAGACGACTTCAGCGTCGTTGCCATCAGGGAAGTCAGACACGAACTCCACGCGGTTCTCCTTGCGGCTGCTCTCGAACAGGTGGTCGTACAGCGCCGCTATGGGGATCACTTGCTGGCTCATTTGCATCAGTCTGTACAGGTTCGGCTGAGGACAACAAGTTCATTTGTAATGCAATAAAGAATAACGAACAAAAATATGCCGTGTGATGCCGGCTTAGAATATCATAACCCAACATCCTTCCCGCGGGTGTCATAAGAGGCGACTAAGGAACTCGAGAGTATTAGTGTATTACAATTTTCAGGCGACAGGCTGACAACCTGTCACTATAGTGATACAAATGTTTTCTGAAACTACCTTGGAAGACAATCCCCAAATATGTCAGACGTGGCGATAGCGACCGTATACTTACGGCCGTTAACGCTCTGCCTACCCCGCAAGGGATAAAGGCGTGATATATGTATGTATGTATGTTATTACAAGGGTCCAGCTTCTAGTCAGGCCAGGTACTTCTATTCTAATTTGGTTCAAACTAGTTATCAGAGCAGGACCTTAATTAGTAATGACCGAGAGTTGTACCCATTTAAATTACTATGATTTGGAAATAACCGCATAATGTTTATCTTATAATCAAATCTGTAACAAAATAAACAATTAGGTTTAAAAGTAGTTGACCTTGATAAAAAAAGAGTGTGCATATCTAAAAACTAGAAGATGTCAAGCGTTGTATAATAGTAACGTAGCAACAATACAATCATTCTTAGCTAAATGGAAAGCAATGACTTTATGCAAACAGCCGGTGACGATGTCTACATAATTACGCGATAACGCTGTGATCTCCAAGTCAATCGAATCGACTTTATTTATCTTATCTCTAACTGCGAGAGAACAATTTTACCATAATCGGTAGCTTGGATAACAATGCCACCTCTCATCTCAGAGCAAGGAAATGTTTCGGAGGGAACCTTACAAGACCTCAAGTCATCAGTCATACAGATCGTTAGATAGTCAGATAGTCAGATTGTTTTAAATCACAACTAAACTCACAAAAACACCTCTATAAATTCTGTAAAGAGAATATGTATTTATTTATTTAACTGTTTATTGAACACAAGATAAAACACAGGACAATCACATTAAGAATGTAATGAATTAATGTATGGATTTAATCAGTTGGGTTTTAGTGTGTCAAGTATGATTGTGTTGATGTTTTTATGACATCATTCTAGCCCTTGTTTGTAGAATTCCTTATGAAAACCTTATCTTTCTCTGCGTGTTACCTAGAGAGCTGGGTGCAACAAGGTCTGGGCGGGAAATGGGTGTCAATCTGCGACAATAAAACAATTGTCGCTCTGTAATAGATCCTCATTTGCGTCTCTTGTGAATAGGTACTGCTATTCTGTTCCACAAGTTACGAATGTAGTTTCGAACACTGTCTATCATCTAACAAAAAGCTCATGAGATGACACCATCAGCAGGAATTCTATAGCTATATCGTTTCATTTTTCATCAGATTATTTTCACCATCAATTTTAAGGGGAAATGTCGGGCTCGCTTTGCTCGCAATAACGTGATGGTGTAGTGTAGCGTGGGTGCAGTTTGGGTCTTCCCTTGCATTTTAAACCTAAAATTTCTTTATTATTTGCCTTTATACATACATACATACATATATCACGCCTTTATCTCTTGCGGGGTAGGCAGAGCGTTAACGGCCGTAAGAATACGGTCGCTATCGCCACGTCTGACATTATTGAGGATTGTTTTCCAAGGTTGTTCCAGAAAACATGTGTATCACTATAGTGACAGGTTGTCAGCCTGTCGCCTAAAAAATTGTAATACACTATACCCTCAAACTCCCTTAGTCGCCGCTTACGACACCCGCGGGAAGGATGTGGTGTGATGCTATTCTAAGCCGGCATCACACGGCCTATTTGCCTTTATAACCGTGAAATGTTGCACTCACTTCGCTCGCTATTCCAGCAGTACGTATCAGTGTGGCAATTGCCTTTTTAACCGTCAAATGTAGAGTTCGCTTCGCTCGCCATACGTGTGGTAGGTAGCGTAGTAGAGAAGTGATGTCTTCGTTTGCATTTACCTTGCAATGCATATTTTCTGCGAGTGGAGCAGCGTAGCGCTCTTTTCGATCGATAATAAACAGTAATATGTTTTGTGTAATCGGTGATCTGTATACGCCTGCTTTGAATATGACAAAAAATCCAGAAAGCAGTAGAGTGTAAGAATAAGGTATTAATATCCGTGTTCCAAAAGTGAAGCAAACTGAAGTGGCAGTGGGCTGGTCACATCTGTCGTAGAACCGATGGCCGGTGGAGGGGGCGCGGGTTCTCGATTGGAGAGCACGCCTCGGCAAGCGTACCGTAGGACGCGCTCCGACCAGATGGACCGATGACTTAAAGAGAGCAGCTGGTAGCGACTGGATGGCGAAAGCGGGAGATCGTTCATTGTGGCGTATCCTGGGGGAGGCCTAGTGGACTGCTATAGGCTGATGTGATGGTCGGTGTACCTTAAAGCCGTGTAAGTGTTGTGCGAGCGTGGCGAGGTTGAGGTCGTGTATGATGACGAGCAGCCCGCCCGTGGTGCACATCACCATCTGCTTGGCGTCCGGCGAGAGCCTGCACCGCATCAGCCCTGACGCGTGGAACACCCGCTGATATACCTGTTTCAAATAATTATCTTTAAAAAAGTTGCCAATAAATTGAGAATGTCTATCCTTTTTGTCATCGGCCGTGTGGTGCCAGCTGAGAGTAGAATCAACCCATATCTTACCAGCGGGTGTCGTAAGAGGCGACAAAGGGACTCGAGGGTTTAATGGGTATTACAAGTTTACAACTTGAGGCGACAGGCTGCTACAGTAATACACGAATCATCTGAAACGGCACTCAATATTTGTTAGACGTGGCGACAGCGGCTGTAATTTACGCCGTTAACGCTCTGTCTACCCCGCAAGGGATAAACGCGTGCTATATGTACGTATATAAAACAGTTAAGTTTCCTGCTGGACCTTCAGTAGGCGTATCCGAATTCTAAGTCATGTTGCAAAAACGTGGAATTGCAATGCTTTTTGTTGAATAAGTTAACCATTCTGCTATACAATTAGGATTTCAGTGGAAACTACTGAAGAAATATAATAATGATATAATTACCAAGTTGTATTCTGTGTAAGAGTTAATATCCCAGGTGTATATGCTGCCGTCTAGACCCGAAGTAACCAGCAACTTGTCTTTCACAGAGAACTCTATGTTCTTCACCCAGTTAGAATGCCCAAGCAGAGATCGGATTTTCTTCTTGAGGTTTCTGACATCCCATAACGCTATTGTTGTGTCATCTGAGCAGGTTGCGAACATACGGTTATCTAGAAACCTAAGGGAAGAAGAAGAATGGAATAAGTTGAGAGATATGACGAAACGAAAGGCTGTCTACAAAATAAGAATATAGATAAACAGTGGTATAATTAGTATGGATTGTGATTGATTTGTTCCGACAAGGTCCTACTAATCCAGAGATTGTTAGAACCACGGAAGCTGGAAGGAGCCGTATTATACAGCTATGTATTAAGAGCTATAATAAGCATGCATAAATGTGTTTGAGAATCCATGGTTAACCAAATGAATGATCTGCCTGTAACAGTGATTCAAACTTGCTGTTTATATTTATCTGATTTTTTATTTTTTATATCAGCTATTCAGTCCTTATTTTCCTGTGGTAAAAACCTTTTATGGTTTCTAGGTTGCAGGTGCAAGGTAAAATTGTGGTACATTAGTAATTCTACATGACTGTATTTCTCTTTTTTCCTCTACAATTTTCCACAGGTAAACTTCGAGGATATTAACCTCTAACCTGTATGAGGTATTGTAGATACAATTTATTATAGTTGTCTGGGATTTGTTAACTTAGATACAATGCTGCGCTGATTAACAGATAGTTGAATATAATAGCGTGTAACCTTTCCAAAAAAAAAATTGCAACTTCCTACTACCTACTAAATCAGCAAGTTGTGACAATGACCTTACTATTTGTCTCAAGAACATTTCTCACATAAAATTTTATGATGCATATCATTAAATTAGTTAAAATAGGTTTTATTATCAAAGTTTTATAAACAAACAACATAATTTAAATGGCAGGCTTTTTATGCAAAATAAGCTACTGTATAATCTAGGTTAAAAGCATTTTTATCCAACAAATATTATCATCTTTGGCCTCATACGTCTGAGATAAACCATTTCATCAGTGTCTGAGGCAAGACCAAAGATACTGCGTTGCCTGGGACACAATTATGGAAAATTAATATTATAGGGTATCTACAAAAACGCCATAATAATGGGTTAATTGATATAATTTATTATATGGTATAATGTGAAGTTAACAATGAAAAACAAAATAGCATAAAAGTTAATGAGTATCCCAGCACATTTTTTTCACTGCAATTTATTTGCATAATAATGTTTATTAGTATGAGTTGTTTCAAAATGTCATGATAAAATAAAAAATATTTAAATTCAGATGATGTTTGAATGTGACTTAACCTAGGATTCGGGCCTGATTAGTCTTTGGGTTGCAGGGGTCAGATGGCAGTCGCTCTGTGTAAAAATTTAGTTCCACTTCAAGCCCTAGGCTATGTAGCCACCCCCACAGAGAACGGGATAAGGCAAGGAGAATGATGATGGTTACAATCCTGTCACCTCGTTTCGGCTTCACATCGAGTTCTGGGAGACCCTCTCTCTTCTCTTTTCATGTGGGACACCGAGTCGTCCAACGACCCGGTGAACCCTAGTGTCCGAATTTTTCAACCGCCTTCTACAAGTAACAGGCTATTGACAAGGTTGTGGTAACGATCGCCGTCTAAGTGATCATAGACAGCAACCGATTTGTTTGTTGAATATGTTTACTACAAGTATGAACTTACTTAACACAGTTGACACAGTCTGAGTGTGCTCCATTCACGGAGTGGATGCGCTGGTGGGTGAGTGGGTCAAAGATCTGGATGGACTTCTTCTCACATGCTGCTACTAACAGGGATCTGAAATATGAAGTGTAAAAAATCAACTACAAATATTTTAAGTGATGGACCAGTTTATGTAACATATGAAAGTGTTTTTTTGCATTCATATGCATTTATTGTTACTCTCTCATCTGGTAAGATCCGAGTTATATCATGCTTTCTTTTGTCTGACTATTTAGGAATTAAAGATAGATAAGAGATTTTTAGATAAGATGATTCCTTAGAAATAGGAATGTTGTCCAGCTTTCTAGATGTTGTCTTATTAAGTTTACTAAGTGTGGATCATTCGAGCAGAATATCAAACAATGCTATTTAGTTTACACAGTTAGTAAGGTAACATTGTTTGTAAACAGATGATGTGTAAACATAGTGATAACAGCAACAATTATGAACAATTTAAATTAATAGTACCAATATACTTTGATATAAAGAAATATGCTATTTCTCACATGATAGTATTTTGTATTTCAAGACCAGATTAGGGTATCATCAAATACTAAATATTCTAATTAGGTACCTATTGTTAGTGGCTTTGTAGTAATTCTAATCATTGCAATGCCAGCACATGAAATAGGCAAATCATCAAGTCAAAGTCAAGGGCACATTACGACCAGTTTGCTTACCCTTCCGGGGAGAATTCAAGGTTGAACACACCACCAGTAGGCAGCGCGCCCGCCTGCTCGCAGTCCCACGATGCGATCGGCTTCATGCCGCAGTAGAGGCTCCTGGCCATCGCGTCGCCCGCCCCGATCGGGGGGCCGAACCCCATCTCCCTGCGCGCCAGCCGGTAAGGGCTGAACGCCGAGTATCTCGCCGAAAACGTTGAATTATCATTGTTACCCATTGCAAAACAAAATCTACAAACTATGACACGGATATAACACGGACAGCAAATAATTAAGTACTCGGCATCTCAGTCACAGTAAATGCAGTGGAAAATATAAAAAAATAAGAGCTACATTTGTATTTCGTGATATAATTACAGAAAATTCGATAATCACAAACTGCTCGTTTTTACTATACTTTTTGACAGATTAGATTTGTGCTGCCATAATTCTCTACAAATTAGTACCAATACACGTGGTATTCGGTGTTGCCATTTGTAGCAATCTTTGTATGTAATGGTAGATGCATCTGGATTTAGCGGTCTGAGCTAAGCGTGTTGTCCTCAGCGCGTTTCTCGGGCCCGGTTGCCTTCTTAGACGGAGCGCACGATCTCGCCATGGATCTATCACTAATGCTCTTCAGAATGCTCTTCTTACAAACTTTCAAAATAAAATATAGTTCCAGATCTAGCAAAACCAATTTATTTCCTTAATTAACATAATTTAAAGATGTCACTAAACATAAATTAAAAATTACTTATAAATAAAGTATCCTGTATTCACATCTTATCTAATTATTACCACTAACTGAATTCCTCTCACCAAGTGTTGGGTGCTATCAATCCACTTGGTGGAGGAATGTGACCAGTCTTCAATACTGTTTGGAGAAAGACTTCCAGCCTAGTTTTTGGTCCACCCTCATCTATATTTTGCAGAATGGCCAAGTAATCTGTGCTGATTAGTTTGATTATTTTCAGAAATTGTCTTCCATAATGTTTCAAGAATTCTGAGCCACATACATTGAAGAAATCATGGAGCAAGGTGGCTGATATATCTGGCTCAGGTTTTAGGTTTATGAATGAAGCTAGCCATTGCCACCCATAACGCAATCCATGAGGGTTTGAAGCATTCAGGAATCTTGGAGTTTTGGCTATCCAGATGGCACACCTCAGCCTAAATATTCCCGACATCCTCTTGAGGAATTTGTCTTGTTTTTCGACCACTCCCTCATCATTGTATGTGTAGCCTCTTGATAAATAAAATTCCTTGTCCGTCTGGCCCTCTTTCTGAGGGAGAAACATTGGTACCAAGTAGGGGCAATGTCTGTGGAAGTATGCTTCTAAAAGTTTTCCAAACTCAGGAAACTGAGCCCACAGTGCTACAGTGACTGCAGCAAGAGGGAATGCAGCTTCAGGATTACTGGAAATTAGTAGATCTCCTTGTTTCACAATCTTCTTTGCCAGCAGGGCTGTGACATAAAACAACCCTTGAGGATGTTGAGTTACTTGTACAAAGATGTCTAACACTTGTACTCTCTCTCCTCTTAGGAGCTTGGATAACTTCTCAAACTTGTCTCTGATGTGAGATCCGCTGACTGAAGATAATGCATTCACTGGAGTGTTTACAGCTTTCTGGCAATCAAATCTGAACTTTTTCAGATTTACATTTTCTAAAAGATCTTTATACCTTGATTCATATTCATCTAAGTATTTTTGTAGTTCTAAATAGTACTTGTAGTTTTTAGCTGAATAAAATAATGGGCCAGATTTTTTGGCCTCTTCTGCCTTGACCTTTTCTGCTTGAGCTATTTGAGCTGCTTTGGCTTCCTGAGCTAATTTGTCATCTAGCTCTTTCTTTTTTGCCATCTCTTCTTCTTGTTTCTTTCTATCAATTTCTTGCTGCCTGGTTTGGTTTGTTTCCTCAACAAGTTTTTTTCTTATGTTATCAATGTTAAGAGCTAAGATTTCTGATTGTTTCACATCCTTGTCAGAGAGTGTACCAGTTTTACATAAATCCATAATGTTGCCAATGTTGGTTATGACTGTGTTGATAGCTGGTATGTATTTGTCTGCTATACTCTTTGCCAGGGGGTCTGTTTGCAAGAGGCTGGTAAGTTCGTTGTAACAGATGCAGATCTTTGTGTGGCTGTCGGTGACTGCAGAAAATCTTTTTGTGGCTTGATTTTGTTCTTCTAATATTTTATTCATGTTTTCTATGGTCTGAGAGGTAATAAGCTGGCTGGTTTGTTGGTCTAGTTTAGCTCTCTCAAGTACTGTTCTATTATCATTCTCTTGCAAGTCTTTTAGTAGTTGTAATTTTTTTGCCCTTAGCTCTAGTGCTTTCCGTTCACAATCTTCGGATTGCTTTTTCCAATACTTTCTCATAGTTTCAGCTCTATTTGTGATCATTTTGTCGAGTAGGCTTTTGAAGAGCTCCTCTGAGCTCTCTTGGAGTTTCGCCTCGTAGCCCTTCATGATTAGGGTCTGACGAAGGTCCTCACTAACCTTGTCTTCTAGGAGGTTTTCTTCATTCTTATTTTCCTTGTTTTCATCGTTTGAAGGCGGTTCCTCGAAGATGATTTCTTTCTTTTTAGGACTGTTGGGACCAATAGTAACTTCTTTGACAAGGGGACTGATTTCAGCTGCATTTCTTAGCGCTGAAATACGTAATTTTTCAAAGTCTGCGAGAGTATCACTTATACTCACGTCCCCTTTTCTTGGGCTTTTTATACTATAATCCTGTATACTATCATAGGTATCGTCCATTTTTGTAGATTTTTTATGGATGTCATGTAAATTTCACAATAACTCAATTTTCACAATAGATTAGTTTCCTTGATAAAATATACGGTAACAAACAAACATAACCTCAATCTATACTATTACTTTGCTAAATCAAAATGTGAGACAACCAAACCATTCCTTCACATCGTACCCGTATGTAAAAAGGAGATACAAAAATATCACGTATTTCAGCCGTACTTTATCAACTGTCAAAGTCAAACCGCCATCTATTATCGAGTAGCGGAACTACATGATTTGTATTCCATTTGTGCGATTTTGTTCTGTGATTCGAGTGAGTGAATGAATGATTCTCTCTGTGTATCCGAACACAGTACGAAAACAGTATGAAAAGGCGCGAAAATTGACAGCTAACAGCTGACTTCCGTGCATGCGACTGTTTGTTGTATTGTAATATGTGAATTCTTTTCAATAAATTTAAATAAAATGGTGCTTCAAAACACTGGTAAATACAAGGCAGACAGGGAGGACTATAATAGAAAAGATGCTGGTCCATCAACAGGTCCTAGGTAAGTCAAACAATGCTTTTTCTATAGTAGTAATCATAATCGCATTTTCCTGTATAATTCGGCTGATATTACGTTAATATCCTGTGATTCAGGGAAGAGTCTTCAGAGTCCCGCATTCGCGTGGCCTTGGAGAATGATAGGATCGACTCGAAGTACGGATTCGACAGAGTTCGAGACGCGAAAGAGAGGACGGGTTACCTGATCAACATGCACACCGTAAGTCATATTTTATTATTTATTTAATTTTTTTAGAAGGTTCCGGATAGCATGTTAAGCCGTAGGCCCCGGTTGCTGTCTATGATCACTTAGACGGCGGTCGTTACACAACCATGTTAAAAGCCTACTACTTGTTGAAGACGATTGAAAAATTCTGTCACTAGGGTTCATCAAGTCGTTGGTCGTCCACACAAAAACAGAGATTTAAATTTTATTTAAATTTTATACAATAGTGCCTATAAACTTAGTTTCTACCTACCTATGCATCTGCCCTATTTTTTTTTAACAATTTTGATAACTTAATAGCTGGGTCTCCATTGAACGAGCAGCCTCAGATGCTTACCGCCGCGCGCAGTATGCGGCGCAATGCGCGGTCGGTGTGGACGGTTTTTCGCCCAAGCATGAGAATTTTAACATACGCTGCTATTAATGTTTTATACACGAAATGAATGTATTGTTATAGCTATGAACTATGGGCAGAACAACTTAAGTAAAATATAATTTTACAGGCAGAAATCCTCGATGAAGACAAGCGGCTGGTGTCCGCAATGGACTACTACTTCATAGAGATGGACGGGAGCCGGTTCAAGATCTCGCTGACCTTCCAGCCATACTTCCTGCTGCTGGCACGCAGGGAATGCGAGCAGGAGGTCATACAGTACTTGTCCAAAAAATTTTCGGGGACCATACACAAGATTGAAGTTATTGAGAAAGAGGACTTGGAGCTGGTAAGTTTTAAATGTTTTAAAGAAACTTAGAATTTCAATCTTATTGGAAGGCAAGTTTTAAATAACATGTTTGTTATCTACTTGAGAAATAGATTATAACATTTCACAATATAAAATTTTATAGCATTTTATGTACTTTCTAGATTTACACTTGTCAAAAGAAAACTGATATTAAATTCTGGACAAACAAGTTTTAGAATAGAATCCCAACCTTTATTACAACAAACATAATTTTTTTGCAATTAATGGTATTAGTATGCTAACAGCGTAATTTTGATCCAAATAAGAGCATGTTGATCATTGCAAAACAAGTTCTAATCCTCTTGACCTAAGTTTTACCTTTACCTAAGTTTAAAAAAAATTAATTATTATCAGGATGTTACCATACTTCTTCTCATTTTCAGCTAAATCACTTATCAGGGCTCAAACAGCGCTACATAGAGCTGTCGTTCATGTCACAAAACGACATGATGAAGGTTCGCCGGGAGATCCTCACGGCAGTTAACAAAAACAAGGAGCGGGAGAAGAAGGACGCCATCTATGCTGAGATGTTGACGAACGCTCTTACTAGCGCCGCCGCCATCGAGCACGCTAAGAAAACTACCGATCACATGGAGAATATTTTAGATATTAGGTTGTTTAGTTTTTTTTCTTGCATTTTGGGCACCTGATTATTCTATTATATCAAACTCAAATCATTTATTCAAAGTAGTAAAATTTACATTTAACTTATTGATGGTCAGGTATTAGTCATTGTAAAAAAAAGAAAAATGTAGGATGAGTACATTTTTCTTTTTCTTACAACAATTGAGTATTGACCTCTTACTCTTTCCTTTGCAGTAAATTACAATGAATAATTTATTAACAATTTTCGAGATTCAGTTAACAAGATTACAAAAACTGTCTTTAATTTGTATAAACATTCTCTATTAACTTGTTGCATTATCAACCTGATATATAAAGTAAATTATAGTGACACAAATTTTCTTTCCAATTCAGGGAACACGACGTGCCTTTCCATGTCAGAGTCTCTATCGACATGAAAATATTCTGTGGTACCTGGTACACTGTAAAAAGCAGAGGAACAGAAACACCCATCTTCACAAAACGGGATGACATCTTAGAACGCCCCGACCCGATCGTGTTGGCCTTCGATATTGAAACGACCAAACTACCGCTAAAGTTTCCTGATAATCAGACAGATCAGATCATGATGATATCATACATGATAGATGGGCAAGGTTTTTTGATAACCAATCGGGAGATCATATCTTGCGATGTTGAAGATTTTGAATACACGCCTAAGCCAGAATTTGAGGGGTAAGTTGGATATATGCTTAAAAATAAGCAATAACTACTTGCATAATCGTCATAGCCGTGTGATGCTGGGTTAGAATAGCATCACCCCATTTCTTACCCGTGGGTGTCGTAGAAACCGACTAAGGGTCTAGAGGGTTTCATGTGTATTGCAATTTTAGGCGACAGGCTGACGACCTGTCGTGTCTGACCTGTGTGCGTGTGTGTGTGTGTATACTTGTCATTATCACTGTAAAAGTAAATAATGTTTAGTCCAATTTAAATGCTGATGATTTTGTTTTACGTTTAGAAGATAGCGTAAAACATGGACTTATTTCAGGCAATTCATAATATTCAATGAAGAGAATGAACTAGCACTCATCCAGAAGTTCTTCGACCACATCCTGGATGTGAAACCGCACATCTTCGTCACATACAACGGTAAGGCACCTTCACAAGTTTACAAAGAATGTCCTAGTTTTTAATTATCCAATGACTGAAACAAATGGACACTTTCAATGCTGTTCGATTTATCAGGATTTAGTGTAATCTTTAAAAAGTAATTGTTACAATTGGAACTTTTTTACGAATCGACAGTCATGGCTCGAATTCCGTTCGTGCAAAATTAGTAGTTTCTTTACGTACTATCAAACTAATTTAGTATTTTAATTTTTTGTATAAAGACAGTGCCCTGTCTGTTATAGCGAAAAGGTTATGCGAAGGTCGCACTATAAGACACAGGAACAATTCAACTTTAAGTGTCTGTATTAACACTTTTCATTGAAATGTATTACCTACTAACAATTTATTTTTGTATTTACTACCTACTATGGATCGTCAGGTCTGAAATAAAACATTTTTATTTTATTTATTTATAATTTTTCCCATGTTTAGGTGACTTCTTCGACTGGCCGTTCGTGGAGGCGCGCGCGGCGATCCTGGGACTGGACATGAAGCAGGAGATCGGGTTCAGCAAGCAGGCGCAGCGCGACGGCACCTACGCCTGCAGGCCTGCCATGCACATGGATTGTTTATGGTATCAACTTGTAACATGGATTGTTTAGGGACTCGAAGGTTTCATGTGTATTACCACGTATTACAACTTTAGGCGACAGGCTGACAACCTGTCACTGCAGTGATACACGAATCATCTGAAGGGGCCCTCAATACTTGTCAGACGTGGCGATAATGACCGTATTCTTACGGCCGTTAACGCTCTGCCTACCCCGCAAGGGATAAAGGCGTGATATATGTATGTATGTATCAACTTGTGATTTCTTCTTGTCGTGTGGGACACCAAGTACACAAGAAAGGTCTCTTCCTGTATTTAATTCTTATTAGATTTTCTAGACCATAAAATATTTTTGGATAAAATCCTTCTTAGATTAGAGGGTCGTGATCGTGACGTCATTGCTAAGGAAAAATCC
The DNA here is from genome assembly GCA_029255805.1 of Keiferia lycopersicella. Lineage (NCBI taxonomy): Eukaryota > Metazoa > Arthropoda > Insecta > Lepidoptera > Gelechiidae > Keiferia > Keiferia lycopersicella. The sequence goes on from JARACZ010000024.1 coordinate 4,198,831, forward strand.
ATAGGCGTGACGTCAGGTGCGATTTTCGCTGCTTATACAATAGTAATATTTTTTTTACATAAAAAAACAAGTATGCAATATAAGGTGTAAAAATATTAGCTGCAAATATTTTAAGGGGTGAATCAGCCCATGAAACTGAAAAACTTTCCCCAAGAAACATAGGTCGAAACATGAGAAAATTTTTTGAACCTTCCATACAAATTGACTTGGTCAGTCGGTGACTTTGTATGGGAGGCCAAATTTTTTATTCATATTTCGACCTATGTTCCTTGGAGAAAGTTGTTCACTTTCATGAGCTGATTCACCCCTTTAAATGTTTGCAGCAATTTTTTTTATACCCTTTTATAATAATCTAAAAGGCTTAAGTCATGTAGCTCAATAAGCATTGTTTCACAGCTGGGTGAAGCGTGACTCGTACCTGCCGGTGGGGTCCCAGGGTTTGAAGGCGGTGGCGAAGGCCAAGCTGCGATACGACCCCGTCGAGCTGGACCCTGAGGACATGTGCCGCATGGCCGCTGAACAGCCGCAGGTTCAACGACCTTACTCATTCATACGCCTAGCTAATTGATGATGATGATGATGATGACTATAAATCCTGTTATCCCTCACTAGGGACATAGGGCTCGCAAAAGAATTCTCCACTTCTCTCGATCTTGAGCGACAGCCTCCAGCTCCTTCCAACTAAGCCTAGCTAATTACACAATCTTAATCTTACGCATACAATCCTAAACGCCCACACCAAATTACCATTACCAATAATCCAAATCAAATTGCAAATCATCCAAAGCAAATTAAAAAAAAAACAATCATGTCAAATTAAAAATCACCCACACTAAATTACTAATCATCCCACATAAAATTAAAAATAGTTAAACATCAAATTACGAATCACCTACGGCAAAATATAAATCACCCTCATGAAATCACAACCATCCACATCTAATAACAAATCATCCCACATCAAATAACAAACCATCTACATCTAATCCAAATCATCCCACATCAAATCACATACCATCCACATCTAATCCAAATCATCCACATCTAATTACAAATCATCCCACATCAAATAACAAACCATCTACATCTAATCCAAATCATCCCACATCAAATCACATACCATCCACATCTAATCCAAATCATCCACATCTAATTACAAATCATCCCACATCAAATAACAAACCATCTACATCTAATCCAAATCATCCCACATCAAATCACATACCATCCACATCTAATCCAAATCATCCACATCTAATTACAAATCATCCCACATCAAATAACAAACCATCTACATCTAATCCAAATCATCCCACATCAAATCACATACCATCCACATCTAATCCAAATCATCCACATCTAATTACAAATCATCCCACATCAAATAACAAACCATCTACATCTAATCCAAATCATCCCACATCAAATAACAAACCATCTACATCTAATCCAAATCATCCCACATCAAATCACATACCATCCACATCTAATCCAAATCATCCACATCTAATTACAAATCATCCCACATCAAATCACAAACCACTTACATCAAATTACAAATCACCCACGTCAACTACCAACCACATAATATCAACTTGCCAACTATCCATATCAAATTACCAACCCTCTCACCAAAATGCTCTTCTGCGACATGAAATCATTTTTTTATTATTATCTGATAAAATATCAGGCCGGCAGTTGTAGCAACTGATAGTGCGTGTATCCCACTGTTCACTGTTGAACCTGAATATTAAAATAATGTGTTTGTTCCAGGTGTTATCTAACTATTCAGTATCAGACGCGGTGGCCACTTACTACCTGTACATGAAGTACGTACATCCCTTCATATTCGCTCTCTGCACCATCATCCCTTTGGAGCCAGATGAGGTAATACATACATACATATATCACGCCTTTATCCCTTGCGGGGTAGGCAGAGCGTTAACGGCCGTAAGAATACGGTCGCTATCGCCACGTCTGACATTTTTAAGGATTGTTTTCCAAGATTATTTCAGAAACCAGGTGTATCACTATAATGGCAGGTTGTCAGCCTAAAAATTGTAATACACCAATACCCTCTTACGACACCCGCGGGAAGGATGTGTGGTGGTGCTATTCTAAGCCGGCATCACACGGAGCAATACTTAAAAAATATTGAAATGATGAGGTTTGCTAGAGCTCGATGATATACTGGGAATGAAGAAGCATACCGGGTCACAAATTGGTTTAAAAAAGTTGTACAGTATTGCGGTTATAACTTGATCAGATAAAAAAATGATCCCATAATGGTAACATGATCCTAAATATCTGACATTTATGTCAACAATAATATCGCCGGGATCCTTTCTATCTGATCGAGTTATAGATACTACATAAATCACGCATTTATCCCTTGAGGGGTAGTCAGAGCGACGGTCGTATAAAAATGTCTGTTACAGCAATAATTTGAGGGCCTTTTCAGAAAAATTGTGTACTACTATATTGACAAGCTGTCAGCCTGTCGCCTCAAATTAAAATCGATTCACGCTGTAAAGCTATTTCGAAACTGTCCGTGGCTGTTCAGCGAGGTAACGCCGCTAGCATCCTCTGATCTTTTGCGCCGGGAGTGGTTCCGGGTGGAGTTTTTTTAAAATTTAATGTTATTGTAATTGGAATTATAATTTTTATTTTTTAGAATTTATTTTGACATGACAGTTTGTATTTTATATGAAAAAAACAAATTTGTAATTAAAGCATGTCCAATCAAAAAACGAATTTCAAAACTTATATTAAATCCTTTTGTGAAAATTGATGTTGTTTTGCAGGTACTCCGCAAAGGGTCGGGCACGCTGTGCGAGTCGCTGCTGATGGTGGAAGCGTTCCACGCCAACATCGTGTTCCCCAACAAGCAGCTGGAGGAGCTCAACAAGCTGACCAGCGACGGACACGTCATGGAGACCGAGACCTATGTGGGGGGACACGTGGAGGCACTTGAATCTGGTAAAACCTGTCTTTATATTGTACAGGGTGTATGGAAGAGTGATGTCTTTCAAAAGATGAACCAGCCGATGAAACTGGACAACTTTCCCCAAGGAACATGGGTCGAAATATGAAAAAAAAAATTCGGACCACCCATACAAAATTATCAACTGACTGAGTCAATATGTATGGGAGGTTCAAAATATTTTTTCCTGTTTCGACCTATGTTCCATAGAGAAAGTTGTTCAGTTTCATGAGCTGGTTCATCCCTTAGAAGGAAGTCATCACTCTTCCAAACACCCTGTATACATACTTTAAAATTATTAATCTATTATTCCTGTGTGATGCCGGGTTAGAATAGCATCACGCCATTTCTTTTCCGCGGGTGTCGGAAGAGGCGGCTACGGGACTTGGTTTTATGTGTATTACAATTTTTAGGCGACAGGCTGACAATTTGCTACTATGGTGTTACACAAATTATCTGAAAGAGCCCCTAATGTTTATCAGACGTAACGATAGCTACTGTATTTTTGTGGCCGTTATCGCTCTGCCTACCCCGCAAGGGATAAAGGCGTGATACATGTTTGCTTGTTAAATTATTAATAAATAAGTATCGGTTGTGTCGCCTTTCCTACGGTACATCAGGCATGGAAGTCTCCATTTAACCACGAAATCCTTTTGGATATCAATCGCATGAAACGCTTAAAGTGATTGAGTTACATACGAACATCGCCCTACGCCTTTTATACCCTAAATATTAATGTTAGGGCAGTCCTTATCAGTTTATGATTTCAGCTGGAAACGGTTTTTTTTATCGTTCGGTTTCTTTTGCACTATTTGTTAGAAAAATTACCCTAAAACATTTTACTTCTATTGTCAGGTGTGTTCAGAGCGGATATAAAGTGCAAGTTCCGCATCGTTCCATCGGCTGTGGAGAATCTCATCTCCACCATCGAGAAGACCATGAAACATGCCATTGAGGTGGAGGAAGGCGTACCCTTGGAGCTGGTCACCAACTTTGATGATGTACGTACAATACCTACCATACCTAATGTCAGGGACATTCTAATTACCGCACAGTTTGCGCGAATTCTAATACATTTTGTGGTTCTGGTTTTGTATTTTTTATCATGGGAGTTTTTTAAATGGCGTCACATTTCATGTGTTAAAATGTTTTTAGCCAATGTCAGAAGGTTTCACGTATATTACAATATTTTTAAGCGCTTGTCAGCTTGTTCACGGTTTTTCAGAAACAGTCCTCGAAATTTGTCAGACGTGGCGATAGTGACTGTATTTTTATGAGCGTTAACGCCCTTCCTACCCTTCAAGGAATAAAGGCGTAGTATGTATATGTATGATGCCGGCTTAGAATAGCATCATCCTATTTCTTCCTTGCGGGTATCGTAAGAGGCGACTAAGGGACACGAGAGTCTAATGTGTGTTACAACTGAAGGTGACAGGCTGACAACCTGTCACTACAGTGATACAAGAATCATCTGAAAGAGCCCTCAATATTTGTCAGACGTGGCGATGGCGACTGTATTTTTACGGCTGTTAACGCTTTGCCGACCCCGTATGGGATGACGGCGTGATATGTTTGTATGTGTTTTTGTATAGGTTCTCGGTACTTAAATTAAGAAATCCTAGCGAGTTGATTATCAACTCCTTATTTTTGTTTAGGTGTGTGGAACCCGTGCCGTGCGATGCCGGCTTAGAATAGCATCACCCCATTTCTTTCCCGCGGGTGTCGTAAGAGGCGACTAAGGGACTCGAGGGTTTCATGTGTATTGCAATTTTTTAGGCGACAGGCTAACAATCTGTCACTATAGTAATAATACACGAATCGTCTGAAACAGCTCTCAATTTGTCAGACGTGGCGTTGACGACCGTAATTTACCGATTGTTAACGCTCTGCCTACCCCGCAAGGGATAAAGGCGTGATTTGCGTGTGTGTATGTGGAACCCTATTAAGTTTTTCAAATGTTACGAACTGAGTGTTTGTTGTGTAGGTGTGCGCGGAGATCCGCACCAAGTTGGAGCACATGCGCGAGCACCCGCGCCGCGACGAGAACCCGCTCATTTACCACCTGGACGTCGGCGCCATGTACCCGAACATCATCTTGACTAACAGGTGAGAAAAGATACCCATGTCTCTTGAATTAAACTCCTAATATTTTATTTTTGAAATGATCTTGTCAGTGCCCAGTGAAAGTGGGAAAACGTGTGACATAGTAAGATGCTGCCACCCTGCCCTATACAGGGTGTAAGAGACGGTGTAACGAAAACTTTGCAGGCGTGCTCAGACCATACTGAACAACTTTTTGTATGGGGGCTATGTTGGTAAACGTCAATTTAGTTTTCGTTACACCGTCTCTTACACCCTGTGTGTATTATATCCTAAACATCCTGATGAGAGTAGCAAGGTGGGGTAATGTCTTACCAAGCTACACCTCTCCCACCCTGCCATTCTTGCTACACTTTCACTGTAGCCAGCGGTAACAAGATAATTTCAAAAATAAAATGAAAACATGGGCTTAATAATCACGGCCTGAAATCACGCTGTATTTTTCGAAATTTTGTATGGATGTATTTTTCGAAAAGTATGGGCTAGAACATTAATTAAAACATTTGCAGCTCTCTTCTCTTTTCGTGTAGGACATCGAGTCGTGCAACGACCCAATGAACCCTAGTGTCAGAATTTTTCAACCGCCTTCTGCAAGTAGCAGGCTTCTGATTTTGTTGTGTAACGACCGCCGTCTAAGTGATCATAGACAGCAACCGGGACCTACGGCTTAACGTGCCATCCGAAACACGGAACCATCTTACTTACAGACAATCGGGTGGTTAAGCCCGCAATGCCCTAATCAGACTGGGAACAAATTCCCAAAGTGATCAATATCGACGTGACCCACCGAGAATCGAACCCGGAACCTTGGCAGTCGCACTACCACTGCGCCAGATCGGGCGTAGATTGCAGCTAATATTCTTACACCTTATTTATTCGACAACTAGCTACATCAAGCCAATTCTTTCCTCACAATGAAACTTGTTTGGTGTTTGTTTGTAGACTGCAGCCGTCCGCGATGGTGAACACCAGTATCTGCGCGGTGTGCGACTACAACAAGCCGAATGCCGCCTGCCAGAGACACATGGAGTGGATGTGGCGGGGAGAGTACTGTGAGGAACTCATTTACAATTGCTGGAATCTAGGCACATTTTAGTTGACTTAAAATCAGAGCTCGAGTTAAAACTCAACGAGTATAAATAGTATAAATAGTTGTCGTGTTCCGAAAGAAAAGTACTTATCTATTAAGATAAAATTAATTTATTTGCCTTAAAGCCATGTTCAAAAGTTGGTATGCAAATCATTGTAGGATAAGTTTAACAATAAAAACATTTAATAACCAAAATTATAAAAATTACATGACAGGTCTTAGGTGTCGTCAAACTATATGATAAATTTCATAAAAAAATATAATAATAACAAAAAAATATAGATTTACGGGCAAATCATCGATCGATTCATTTTCTTGTCTATAGTTTATTTATTAAAGTTTCAAGCGTTAATTTCACGTAATGTATGATTCAAATAATTATGATTTGATTGTAGTTCTTAATTTACCAAATTCTGTTAGAAATGTAGTTTTCAATCTCGCTTATTTGCATGTCTTCATGTGGGACACACAGTCATCTTGCTTATTTTTCAAGTTTTCATGTGGGACACACAGTCGTCCAACGACTCGATAAACAAGTAACAACAACAGCCTGTTACTATCGATAGTAACAACCTGTTACTGTCTATCTCGCTAGCGTTGTAAGGACCGGATTATTAAGCATTTGTTTTTAAATATCAGTGCCCGCTACGAGAAGCGAATACCAAAGGATCCAGCAGCAGCTGGAGACGGAGAAGTTCCCCCCGCTGCACCCCGGCGGGCCGCCGCGACCCTTCCACGCGCTGCCCAAGGAAGAACAGGTAAACTCAACTACCCGTTTTTTTCTTTTTTTGCGTTACTCAATAAATATCTAATTATTGACGACCGATGTGGCGCAGTGGCAGGGCGACTGCCTTTGACGCAGAAGGTCCCGGGTTCGATTCTCGGTGGATCACTCAGATGTTAATTTATTCCCAGTCTGGTTAGGACATTGCGGGCTGAATCACCCGATTGTCAGTAAGTAAGATGGCTCGTTAAGCCGTAGGTCCCGGTTGCTGTCTATGACACACAACACGGCGGTCGTTACACAACCATGTCAGAGGCCTGGTACTTGTAGAAGGCGTTTGAAAAATTCTGACACTAAGGTTCATCGGGTCGTTGGACGGCTCGGTGTCCCACACAAAAAGAAATAAGAAATAAATATCTCTTATGGATTAACTTAATTTAGACGTCGATGTCTTCGATCGATGTTGGTTTGGTACAGAACATAAAAAAAGAACTGTAAATATTTTAAGGGGTGAACCAATGTAATACAGTTCGCAGAACAGAAAAAAATTGGTCCTTCTCCCCTGTAAATTTACTTGATCAGGTACAATATAACATTTTCTTAGGCGGGTACAATTTCGTTCTATATTTCTTGGGAAAAGTAGCTCAGTTCCTTGGACTGGTGCACGTCATAAAATATTTTACCCCCTAACTTTTTTATTTATTTTTATTATTAACAAATTTATTCAGTGTTGCCAGTGGCAGATAGTCAGAAATAACACGACACTGACCAAAAAGTAATATTTTGTCGAAAAAAGTAACATTACCTTTTTTTAATGTGAAAACTGGTAAAATACGTTATTATGGCAATTTATTTATAAAATAAAACTTAAATACGTTCTTCCTATTAAACGGAGAAATTCAATCAAAAAATCAAAGTCTCATAGAAAACAACAACACAAACTTCGAATTCGAGGAAACTTGAAGAAATTGCCGGCCGAGCCGACCGGACCGAAAACCGAAAACAAACCGAGCGAGTGAGTGAGTGATCATAACACAAACAACCAACGCTTGGTTTATGCGTAAACGGGATGAAAGATAGAAAAATTGACGCGAGTGAATGAATAAGTCGATTCGACAGATATCAATGCGACTCGAAATCGCATATAGAGTCCGCGCCACCAAAGAAGTCCCGCGGACGAAGACGTTGTACGTCAAGAGCGGCCATCTTGAAAAAGAACTTTCGCAACGTAGACAGAGAATACTATAGACTGTTGGTTGGCGTGCCACGGTAAGGGACAGAAAATAAATCTGAGGGTTACCCTCCTTATAGTAATTTTACCCCGAAACTTACATTTGCAGTTGCAGAATGGGCAGTGAGATGTAACAAAGTATGGAACAGTACGGAAGCCTCGGCACAGAATAACTATTAAATATTAATAAAAGGATTCGGTGAGCGAGTCTTACGTACCTACCTACTTGACTAGGGCTTGACTATCGGACGTTTTTTCAGTTCCGGAATTGAGTTTTGATATTCACTTCTCCAGTTCCGGAATTAGGAGCTAATATTTCATCTTTTTCAAAATTACACGAGGGAGCGCCGTGCAGGAAAACGACGAGGGAGCGCCGTGAAGGAAGACGACGAGGGAGCGCCGTGCAGGAAGACGACGAGGGAGCGCCGTGCAGGAGGACGACGAGGGAGCGCCGTGAAGGAAGACGACGAGGGAGCGCCGTGCAGGAAGACGACGAGGGAGCGCCGTGCAGGAGGACGACGAGGGAGCGCCGTGAAGGAAGACGACGAGGGAGCGCCGAGCAGGAAGATGACGAGGGAGCGCCGTGCAGGAAGACGACGAGGAAGCGCCATGCAGGAAGAAGAGGAGGGAGCGCCGTGAAGGAAGACGACGAGGGAGCGCCGAGCAGGAAGACGACGAGGGAGCGCCGTGCAGGAAGACGACGAGGAAGCGCCATGCAGGAAGAAGAGGAGGGAGCGCCGTGAAGGAAGACGACGAGGGAGCGCCGTGCAAGTTATTAGGTTTGGTCGGAATTCCGGAATTGTCTTAAAAAGTCAAGCCCTATAACTTGACGTTTTTATTTAAATAAAACATTATAATAACTGAAAATGTTTTTATTGACCTTGAAACAGCACAAATTTATTATGTACATTTCGAATTCGTTCCTTTGGGGCAAAACGTTCTTTAGTGGCATGGTGAATGCGTGTTTCAAAATAATGCATTGCAATGGCTTTAATTAGCAAACTTTTATGATTGCCTATTAAAGGCTGTGACTCAAAATGGTCATTTTGAAAAATTTTAATAGTTGAGCATGCTTTAAAACACGTAAGCACCAATTTCTGGATTAAATTCTTTTCATTAAAAAATGATGGGCTGATTGATCGGCGCCGAAAAATTTTTTCGGCAATTTCGCAAATCTTAAAAACATCTTTTGATGGATAAATCAGCCCCCCCTTGTCTTTTTTTTCGATTATTCCCAAATATTTTTCCGTGATTAGGGAAATAAGACAGTCTTCACATTTAACCGTTTTTCTCAACTTTCTAACGATGAAACCACCAATGTATGTGATAACTTCATTTACATAAATTGTTAGCCTTGTGGGATCAATTAAATAGTCATGATCATCGTCAATCACGCTATCCAGCGTATCAGTGGCAGTAGTGGTATTGGGTTCGGCAAGTTTTGTAACCAAATTAAGTTTAGTTTCGTGCCGTATTTCACTGAATGTCAATATGTTTATATCCTCAAGAGGTACACAATTACCAGAAGCCAGATTTTTAATTTCACCGTGTATAATAAGACGTTTGTACGCACTCTCGAATTGCATCGCAGTGGGGTTATTGTTAAAACCACCTTTCGCCCGGATAGAACTAAAAAAACACTCCAAGTGATCCTGGCTTAATTTGTACATCGGCACAAATTTTAAGGCCCCTGACGATATATAATTGCGATAAATTGTTTGTAGGCTTTTTATACAAATCAGGAACCCCATGAATCCTGTTTTTCGGTTTGTAGTAATTACTGGTTGACCATATAATTTAATACCTACTAAATAATTTTCAATTTTGTCAAGAACTGATTCTATGGCATTTATATTATTTTTGTTCATTGGTTTTTTATAAGAAAATGTGTTGAAGTTACGGCTATTTAAGATGTCAAATAAAATATCAATGTTTTAAATGAACTCTACGGTGGCTTCTGAATCTGAAAATTGCGGCAAATGGAGTGTTTTATTGCAAAAGTCAATTGCCTCAGCTACAGAGTTGCTAAACGTCTGAGCTGCTAATCGAACTTTCATGATTTGTTTAGCGAATTGAATATGTTGGTTTCTCAATCTATTAGCTAAGTAAAGCCCTTCATTTTCTTGAAGTTCGTGAAGATTGGTTATGTAAGTCCAAGAGATATTTTGGCCATTCGTATTAGTGAGTTCTTTTTTCTCCCCGAGCGTGTTTCTAACCAGTTTGAGCATATGTGCTGGATCAGGGAAAATAACTACTTTTTGTTCGCCTACAACAAATGAAGGATTGATATTTGTTGGCTCTATAACACACCCAAGGCACTTAGCCATTGCTATATTAGCTGCGCACCCATCAAATGTTAATGAAATTGTTTGTACCGCACATGTACTTAGTAACTCGATGCATTGCTTGACCAAATTTGCTTTTTGTTCAGAACTACAACCATTTACTAAAAAATACCCCACTGGAAGTTTCCATGAACCATTAATGGAAGTGACCATAAAAACAAGCGCCTCTCTAGCTACGCTAACACTATCACCTTCTAAAGTTTCCCCAAAATTTACGAAACCAACACACTTCTTCCCGTCCCACTGCACATGCTTTCTGATGGCCACCTCGTCCATAATGAGGGCGCAAAATAAAGTGTTACCTTTTTCTTTCTCACGATTCGCTAAGATTTTAACACAGTTCAATGATTCCGCGGTAAAACCAGGGCTTCCATCTATGCTTTTGTACCATGAGCGTAATGTCGATGGATGAGGCAGGCAAGAATTAAACGTTTTGCGTACGTAAGAGTATGCACGTGGGCTTATGAAATTTAAGCAAAGCGCGAATTTCCTGAGTGATGGCGAATATTTCCTTTTCTGATCAGAAGAATTTAAAATTTTCTTTAAGAAATCTTTGTTAGTGGTATCGATTGACGCTAACATTTCACAGTCTTCTGATGTAATAAGTAATTTTGTTTTTAAGTCTGCTAAGATCATTTCTAAATCAGCCACTTTTTTTATTAACCTCCGAGTTTTTTCCCGAAGTGCTTTTAACTTCTTCAAGCGCTCCTGAGATCTTTCGTGTTCTTTCTTCCATTTTCTTTTTAATGTCCGCGGTGTATATTCTGGTGATTTGTTCTAAAATAAAATAGATAAATATATTATGATATTATGCATGAAAATATAACCAAGTTGAAAAAATATGTTGTATTTATGAATAATTATTTCATGATAAAGCGAAATATGGAAAGAGGTGGAAAGAAAGGGAGAGAGGCCTTTACCCTGCAGTGGGACCCAAAAGGCTCATAAATAAAATTAAATCAATAACCTATATTTTACAATATAACTTACTGACAATATTTTATCTATTTTGGAATCGTATTTGGCGGTTGTGGTTTCACATTTATCTGTGTTCTTTTGTGTCATTGAACTCGTTGCTATCTGAAATTGCAAATAAAATATAAGAGAATTAGTAGCAATTTTATATGTACTTTATACTTTTAATATGTAATTTTATATGTTTTAATTTCATCAACAGCCACAACAGTCAACTGCAGGACAGGGGCCTCCCCCTATTTGGGGGCGTTTGCCATACTCACCACGCTTGGCGGGCGGGTCGGTGAGCGCAGTACAAGATTTGTATTCACAGGGAACGGTGCTCCCTAATCCCTAGATTCGTCAACTCTAATAGTCGCCTTCTATAACACATATTTATGTAGGTACTTACGTTTGGTAAGCGGTAATTATTTGTGGTTTCAATTTCAATTTTGTCTGTATCTTTTTGTGCCATTGAAGAGGTTACAATCTGAAATATTTCAAAATAAGTAACCATTTAATAAAAAGGTGTGTTAATTTCTGCAAAGATACATCTAATTTATCTAAGTACTTACGGATGGTAAACCAGAACTCTTTGGAGTTAGATTATCCTCAATCTCCATTGGTATTTCGGGCTTTTGTGCCATTGAAGTGGTCAAAATCTGAAATATTTCAAATTAAGTAATCATATAATAAATAATAAGGTGTGCAAAGCTACGTCTAATTTATCTAGGTACTTACTGATGGTAAACCAGAACTGTTCGTAATTAGATTATCCCCAATCTCCATTGGTATAGCGGACGTCGACGCAACAGGGTCTGATGATATTATGACCTGTAGTAATATTCAGGCTTGTTTATGATCAACGGAGATGATAACTTTTATAAGAAAATATATGAGGGTTCCAAAAACGACGAAGCACTTTGAGAAAAGGTAGGTAGGTAATGCCCTGCCCTTGTGCTTCGCTTGGCTCATCTTGGCGGGGGCACTGCCGTGCCCTCAGATTACAAGGTGAAAAATAAGTAAAACAAAAGTAATTAATAATAATAAAACTACAAATTCTTACCTCAATAGGAACAGCTTCGGAGTTCAAATATGTTTTATTTCCTATTTTTAAAAAACTAGTGCTATTAAAATGAATACTGCATATTTTTGACCCTTTTTTTGGGATCCAGTTATTTCTTTTAGTTGCTGCTATCCATATATTTCGTGGTTCTGGTTTGGTGGGAAATCTGCAAGCAACAGTTCAGTCTACTTTATTTATACCATTATTGTCACTTACCCCTACAATAGGGTAATATCTGCTGACTTTACTGGCAACACTGGAGGTTTGAGGTTATCTGAATATTATCTTAATTTTATAGAAAACCTCGCATTCATTGTATCTTTTAAAACATTAGTACGTAAAAATAAACAGTTTAATATCCATTTGAAGTGAAATTACTATGAAATAATTGAAATAAATTGTAATAATTAGCTACTTACGAATGAAAAGACAATCCGGCAATTTTCTTCTCACTGTCGCTTTTGCAACCGAGAACACTGCAACGTACCATTTTGACGCAATACCTACGTCAATTCTCTACACACTGAGCATAAAATTGATACTAAATTCGAAACAATTGCCGAAATAATTTTAAATTTGCGTAGCTACCACTGTCACACGCGTCATAGATGTCAAACTTTGTTTAGCAAATGAAGTGCTGACCTTGAAATAGGTGACACGCGATGAGGGACAAAAAATGTTATGCTCTGTCACTGTCTTTTATACACACATAGTATATTGCTCTCTTTTTTTGTGCGAGTGAAATAGAAAACATCCAGCAGTCTATAGTATTCTCTGTCTACGTTTCGCAAGGAACTAAGAAACGTCAAAAGTTCTCTTATTCGCCGCGGTACTTCTTTGATGGCGCGGACTCTAGCAATCGCGCCAACATGAGAAAAAAAGATTGTATTCTCCAATGCGTTCCGATACACGATATTTTTTTTTGTTTGAAAATCTGAAAAGTAACGCAAAAGTAACATTGTGTGTCGTGTAACATGGAAGTAACATTGGAAAGTAACGTAAAATGTTACAAAAGTAACATTCTGGCAACGCTGAATTTATTGCACACAAAAACAGATACTAAAGGGATAAAGGCGTGATATATGTATGTATGTATGTAAAAACAGATACAGTATAAGTCACAACAAGTATTTTCTTTACACCTTATATAAGGTGTAAAAGAATTAGTTGCAAATATTTTAAGTCCATGAAACAGGTCGAAATATGAAATAAATTATTGGACCTCCCATACAAAATGTAGCAGCCGAGCGAGTCAACCTGTATGGGAGGTCCAAATTTTTTTTTCTTTTTCGACTTATTTTCCTAGGGGAAAGTTGTTTAGTTTCATGGGCTGATTCACCCATTAAAATATTTGCAGATTTTTTTTTTTACATCCTGTATTTTATTAACTTTCTCAGGCGGCGTATGAAAAGAAACGTTTGGCCGACTACTGTAGGGTGGCGTACAAGAAGACCAAGTTAACGAGAACAGAAGTGAGGACCACCACCATCTGCCAGAAAGAGAACTCGTTCTACGTGGACACTGTGCGCGCTTTCAGGCAAGAAAAACAACAAAAACCTTTTGAAAAACAACAGCAGCCTGATTGACTAACTTTCATCAGTATCGACTTTATTTTGACAGTTGAAGCCGATAGCGACGCCATTTTGACGCATTTTTGACCGTTATGCATACAAGGTGTTACAAAAAGACCAATAAAGCTGAAAGAGTGTTGACGGGTCCATTGTAAAGAGTCTATTTATGAAATAAAGCCGTGATGTGTTTGAAAATTCGTAAATAATATTAATTTTAATAAATTTGGCTTGATTTTAATACTTGCGTCGCAGGCACTATTGTTACAATGTTAATTTCATTACTTTTACCAGGAGATATTTTTCGCCACTTCCTAAACCCCACCCATTCGTAAAATAAACAATGTCAAAGAAATTAATTTTTATTGTTCATTCTGTAACACCTTCTATATGTACACAATCAGCCCGCAATTTCGGAAGACGACTCAAATGTTAATTTTTTGAATGTATTTGACGAATTTGACGTGATATCTCCGTCAATATTGGACTGGTTTGAATTTTTTTTTTTCCAAAATAACCATTGTATTATACACGATTTCCACACGCGCCTCTTAATCAGCAATGTATAGTGCCATTTGATTAAATAAAATTATATCACTTATCAGCATGAAATGATACAATTCAAAACAGCCTCTAGTAATCTTGTTGACCACTTAACAGAGACCGTCGCTACGAATATAAAGCTTTGAACAAGCAGGCCAAGGCTAAAGTGGCGGAGGCGGTGGCGAGCGGCGACGCGGCCGAGATCAAGGTGGCCAAGAGCCGGGAGGTGCTGTACGACTCGCTGCAGCTCGCGCACAAGTGCATCCTCAACTCCTTTTATGGATACGTCATGAGGCGGGGGTGAGTGTCACCTTTTTAGTTCTAAAAACGCACAATCGAGTTATTCGAATGAATTTGTAAATGGTAATCGAATGATCATTCGTCATTCGAATGTAAGTTATTAATTCGAATGATCATTCGGTATTCGGATGATTTTTGATCGATTAAATTAATTTGAATGATTTTCAGTGAATGACTCATTCGATTGTTTTTTTTATTTGTATTAGTGGACGCAACATGTCATTTAATATTGTTTTTTTTTTAATGTAGATCTCATAAAATTTTATTGATTTTTTAAACATATTTAGGTCGTTTTATTTTTCGTATTTTCATTGAATTACGGTTTAAAAACAATATTTTCTTAGCAAAATCATCTTAAATAAATCATATTACTTATAAACAATAGTATCATAGTATCTAGATCAGAACATGTACGTCATACACTACATGTTATACCCTATATCTGCCTACCCCCCATGTATCGGTTTCCTTGTCGCAGTGCGCGCTGGCACAGCATGGAGATGGCGGGCATCGTGTGCTACACGGGCGCGAACATCATCATGCGCGCGAGGGAGATCATCGAGCAAGTGGGCCGCCCGCTCGAGCTGGATACTGACGGTAAGTTGCAGTGCGCGCTGCACAGCATGGAGATGGCGGGCATCGTGTGCTACACGGGCGCGAACATCATCATGCGCGCGAGGGAGATCATCGAGCAAGTGGGCCGCCCGCTCGAGCTGGATACTGACGGTAAGTTGCAGTGCGCGCTGCACAGCATGGAGATGGCGGGCATCGTGTGCTACACGGGCGCGAACATCATCATGCGCGCGAGGGAGATCATCGAGCAAGTGGGCCGCCCGCTCGAGCTGGATACTGACGGTAAGTTGCAGTGCGCGCTGCACAGCATGGAGATGGCGGGCATCGTGTGCTACACGGGCGCGAACATCATCATGCGCGCGAGGGAGATCATCGAGCAAGTGGGCCGCCCGCTCGAGCTGGATACTGACGGTAAGTTGCAGTGCGCGCTGGCACAGCATGGAGATGGCGGGCATCGTGTGCTACACGGGCGCGAACATCATCATGCGCGCGAGGGAGATCATCGAGCAAGTGGGCCGCCCGCTCGAGCTGGATACTGACGGTAAGTTGCAGTGCGCGCTGCACAGCATGGAGATGGCGGGCATCGTGTGCTACACGGGCGCGAACATCATCATGCGCGCGAGGGAGATCATCGAGCAAGTGGGCCGCCCGCTCGAGCTGGATACTGACGGTAAGTTGCAGTGCGCGCTGGCACAGCATGGAGATGGCGGGCATCGTGTGCTACACGGGCGCGAACATCATCATGCGCGCGAGGGAGATCATCGAGCAAGTGGGCCGCCCGCTCGAGCTGGATACTGACGGTAAGTTGCAGTGCGCGCTGGCACAGCATGGAGATGGCGGGCATCGTGTGCTACACGGGCGCGAACATCATCATGCGCGCGAGGGAGATCATCGAGCAAGTGGGCCGCCCGCTCGAGCTGGATACTGACGGTAAGTTGCAGTGCGCGCTGCACAGCATGGAGATGGCGGGCATCGTGTGCTACACGGGCGCGAACATCATCATGCGCGCGAGGGAGATCATCGAGCAAGTGGGCCGCCCGCTCGAGCTGGATACTGACGGTAAGTTGCAGTGCGCGCTGGCACAGCATGGAGATGGCGGGCATCGTGTGCTACACGGGCGCGAACATCATCATGCGCGCGAGGGAGATCATCGAGCAAGTGGGCCGCCCGCTCGAGCTGGATACTGACGGTAAGTTGCAGTGCGCGCTGCACAGCATGGAGATGGCGGGCATCGTGTGCTACACGGGCGCGAACATCATCATGCGCGCGAGGGAGATCATCGAGCAAGTGGGCCGCCCGCTCGAGCTGGATACTGACGGTAAGTTGCAGTGCGCGCTGCACAGCATGGAGATGGCGGGCATCGTGTGCTACACGGGCGCGAACATCATCATGCGCGCGAGGGAGATCATCGAGCAAGTGGGCCGCCCGCTCGAGCTGGATACTGACGGTAAGTTGCAGTGCGCGCTGCACAGCATGGAGATGGCGGGCATCGTGTGCTACACGGGCGCGAACATCATCATGCGCGCGAGGGAGATCATCGAGCAAGTGGGCCGCCCGCTCGAGCTGGATACTGACGGTAAGTTGCAGTGCGCGCTGCACAGCATGGAGATGGCGGGCATCGTGTGCTACACGGGCGCGAACATCATCATGCGCGCGAGGGAGATCATCGAGCAAGTGGGCCGCCCGCTCGAGCTGGACACTGACGGTAAGTTAACATATTCACTTTTACATACCGCCTTTATCCCTTGCGGGGTAGGCAGAGCATTAACGGCCGTAAGAATACGGCCACTATCGCCATTTTCGAGGATTGTTTTCCAAGGTTGTTTCAGAAAATATGTGTATCACTATAGTGACAGGTTGTCAGCTTGTTGCCTATAATTGTAATACACCAATACTCTCGAGTCCCTTAGTCGCCTCTTACGACACCCGCGGGAAGGATATGGGGTGATGCTATTCTAAGCCGGCATCACACGACATAAGTTAAAATTATAATAAAAATCGATGTTATTCAGGTATCTGGTGCATCCTGCCGTCGTCCTTCCCAGAGAACGTGACCGTCCTCACCACTCACGGGAAGAAAAAGAAAATCAACGTGTCTTATCCCAATGCTGTGCTCAACGCCATGGTCAAGGTAATACTTCAATGTTAAATTATACAGGATGAAAATCAAATGCATACAAATGTTTTAATGATGAACCAATCCATGAAACTAAACAACTCTTCCCAATGAACTTAAGTTGAAATACCTACAGGATGGTATTTTCCCGAAAACGCAGAGCTCAATAACTCAAACTAAACACCTTTTCCCAAAGGTGATTGGTCAAAACAAAGCATATAAGGTGTAAAAATATTAGCTGCAAATATTTTAGGGGTGAACCAGCCCATGAAACTGAAGAACTTTCCCAAGGAACATAGGTCGAAATTTTTAAAAAAATGTTGGACTTCCCTTCCCATACAAAACGTAGCAGCCGGTCGAGTCAACTGTATGGACGGATCAAAAATTTTTTTCATAAATCGACCTATATTCCTTGGGGAAAGTTGTTCAGTTTCATGGGCTGGTTCACCCCTTAAAATATTTGCAGCTATTTTTTTACACCCAGTAAAAACAGAAAGTGCCTAGATACTATAATCCAGCAAATTCTTCCGCGAGCGTCCGGCGGGATGACTGACGGTGTGGGGAAGGGGGGGCGAGGTACCCACGATGTCAGCGGACAGCGGGAACGGGAAACGCGTTTTTTTTTTAATGATGGCCTCTACGATTTTGTCCCTGGGACCATCAAATGTACGCCGAACCGCTTTGTGGGGAGCGAGGGCTTACCCGGAAATAATTGGATGGTTGTTCGAACAACCATCTGTCACCCCGCGACTATAGTCTAGAGATCCAATTTTTTTTTCATATATATTTTGAGTTGAAATATCGAAAGGTAGCTGATAATAAAACTGATGTACTATTTTTATAGGACCACTTCACAAACGACCAATATTTCGAGCTGGTGGACCCTGTGGAGAAGAAATACGAGCAGCGGTCAGAGAACTCCATCTTCTTCGAAGTGGACGGACCCTACCTCGCCATGGTGTTGCCAGCCTCCAAGGAGGAAGGGAAGAAACTCAAGAAGAGATACGCTGTGTTTAACTTTGATGGCTCGCTGGCGGAATTGAAAGGTAGGCATGATACTGTATACAGGGTGTAAAAAAAATAGCTGCAAATATTTTAAGGGGTGAACCAGCCCATGAAACTGAACAACTTTCCCCAAGGAACGTAAGTCGAAATAAGAAAAAAAAAATTGGACCTCCCATACAAAATTACTAACCGACCAAGTCAATTTGTATAGAACAATTTTTTTATTTCTTATTTCGACATATGTTTCGTGGGAAAAGTTGTCCAGTTTAATGGGCTGATTCACCCTTTAAAATATTTGCAGCGAATATTTTTACACCTTATATCCCTTGCGGGGTAGGCAGAGCATAACGGCCGTAGCTATCGCCACATGTGATAAATATTTTAGGACCAGTTCAGAAAAATTGTGTATCGCTATAGTGACAGTTGGTCAGCCAGTCGCCTAAAATTGTAGTACAAAGGAAAACTCTCAAGTCCCTTAGTCGTCTCTTACGACACCCGCAGGTAAGAGATGCAGTAATACTATTCTTAGCTATCATCACAAGGCAAATGTAATGTAAGTAGTTCGGTTGGAAGAGTCTTTAAGCGACTACGCTTCATAAAGCATAAGATAGATCTATGGAAAAATTTGCTGATATTTAGACTGAATCATCACATACTAGAATAAATTTGGCTCATTAAGATATAGATCTTAATGTATTTTCATAATAAACTTGTTTTTTTTCTTTTTCAGGTTTCGAAGTGAAGCGTCGAGGCGAGTTGCAACTGATCAAGATCTTCCAATCGTCAGTATTCGAAGCTTTCCTCAAGGGCAACGACCTGAAATCCTGCTACGCCGCCGTCGCCAAGGTATAATAATCATTGTGTTTTAATATGCCGTGTGATGCCGGCTTAGAATAGCATCACCCCATTTCCTACCCGTGGGTGTCGTAAGAGGCGACTAAGGGACCTGCGGGTTTCAGGTGTATTACAACTTTGAGGCGACGGGCTGACAACCTGCCACTAGTGATACACAAATTATCTCAAACAGCCCTTTATATTTGTCAGACGTGGCGATAGCGATCGTAATTTTACGGCCGTTAACGCTCTGCCTACCCCGTAAGGGATAAAGGCGTGATATTATGTATGTGTTTTAATATTTATTTCAGAGCGATATTATACGGGGTGTAAGGGACGGTGTAACAAAAACTTTGCAGGCGTGATCAGACTATGAAACGGTCCAACTTTTTCCATGGGGGCTATGTTGGGAAAAAAAATTATTTTCGAGTTCCCGTACAAAAATCACTCACTTAATCGGCAATTTTGTAGAGCGGCTCGAAAAATTTTTTTCGTTTCCCAACATAGCCCCATATAAAAAGCCCAGTTTCATGGTTTGAGCACGCCTGCAAAGTTTTCGTTACACCGTCCCTTACACTCTGTATATTGTCGCTATCAGAGTGTCAAATGTCAAAAGCAGAGCCACCCTTCCTACATTATGATGCTACTACTGCAGTTGAGTTGAGAAAGATGTCGATTTCCCTAAGCAGTCATAACAATAAATCGTCAATCATCTCGGTCACCTTATAAGCGACCTGATAAGGACCATCCAAGAGTATAATAATATAAAGGACTATGGCCATGATTCTCGCCAGATTCTGAATGACGCATAAACAGATCGGTTTCCCAATAGCACACAAAATTAACATTATGCATTTGTCATTTGTAGACTCTATGAACAGACGACTTTTGAGTCACGTCACGATGATTTAGTTTAGAAGACAGCAAATCACCAACGTTTCAGAAAAAAGAACTTTTTCAAACGTCCCCACCCAAGTCACAGTAGAGGTGAACGCACACTTATCTGCATCGAACGAACTGAACGAACCGATTTATTTTTTTATTTTTTATATGAAACCTCGCATATTTACCGGAATCGACCGATTCGACCAATTCATTTCTGACAAATGTGCGAGGTTTCACAGGATTTTATATAAAGAATTCTAAATTTCGGACCGTTCGATGCGGATAAGTGTGCGTTCACCTTAAACAAACAAAAATTTAGAAATTGTTCTGGAACGTTAAATGGCGCAAAACTGCAAAAGTGGGATTCTAATTTTGAATTTTCAATTTTCTGTAGTAAAGCCATTGTGTGCGGTCAAAAGTTTTCTGCCAAATAATATGTACCTATTTATTTATTGTAGGTGCGGTGTGATGCCGGCTTAGAATAGCATCACCTCATTTCTTTCTGTGCCGTGTGATGCCGGCTGAGAATAGCATCACCCCATTTCTTTCTCATGGCGTCGGTGGCCAAGTGGATAGGACACCGGTCTTACAATCGTGAGACCCGAGTTCGATCCCCGCCATGTACCAATGTGTTTTTACTCACGTACATTTACCGACTGCTCTTACGGTGAAGGAAAAACATCGTGATGAAACCCACATTCAAATAAAATGATATTTGAATGTGACTTAACCTAGGATTCGGGCCAGGTTAGCCTTCGGGTTGCAGAGGTCAGATGGCAGTCGCTCTGTGTAAAAACTTGGTTCCACGTCAAATCCCCTAGGTTAGGTAGCCGACCCCGACAGAGAACGGGATAAGGCAAGGAGAATGATGATGGGTATCGTAGGAGCCGACTAAGGGACTCAAGGGTGTAATGTGTATTGCAAATATAGGCGATAGGCTGACAACCTGTCACTATAGTGATACAGGACTTATTTGAAACGACCTTCAAAAATTTGTCAGGCGTGGCGATAACGACCGTGACTTTATGGTCGTTGACGCTCTGCCTACCCCGCTAGGGATACAGGCGTGATTTCTGTATGTATGTATTGTAGGTAGCCGACTACTGGCTGGACGTACTATACAGCAAGGGTTCCAACATGCCGGACTCTGAGCTGTTCGAGCTGATCTCCGAGAACCGCTCCATGTCCAAGAAGCTGGAGGACTACGGAGGGCAGAAGTCCACCTCCATCTCCACCGCCAAGCGGCTGGCGGAGTTCCTGGGGGATCAGATGGTCAAGGATGCTGGGTTGGCTTGCAGGTACACACACCAAAGGAATAAGTTATACAGGGGTAATCCAAAAGAATCGCTTATAGTCTGTAACTTTAGGTACTTATATTTTTGTAAACAAACTTTGTACGAAAGTGACACTTCTGAACTGTCAGTTTCATACAAAGTTTGTTTACAAAAAGATAAGTACCTAAACTTACAGACTATAGAGCTCCAAATGAAAATATAATAATTATAAAAATCAGCTTTCGTAAAGGAAGTCATTTTTTATTAGATTTTTTTAAGAATTTCATTATTTTATTTCGAAATTGAAATATTTCAATTCGTTCGGAATACCCCTGTGAAGCTTATTCATAATCCGATTATACTTACTCTTTCACCTATTATATCTGAAAGCAACCAGCAATCATGTCAGAAGCCTGATACTTGTAGAAGGCCGTTGAAAAATTCAAACACTAGGGTTCATTGAGTCGTTTGACCACTCGGTTTTCCACACGAAGAGAGGGAGACCTATTATGTGAATATGTAGTTTATACAATAAATTGTATTTTAAAAAGTGTTGACTATAAATTCATTCTAAATGTGAATTAAAAGTTAAACAATAGTAAAACATCTACAAATGTAACCAGATAAGATACATCGTTTTCTAAACTGATCCTTATTTATGTTAATCAGACGTGGAATTAAATATATTTTCTAATAATTGTATGACGTAGAGAAATCAATAGCTTCCAGTCCTTGACGCTCTGTCTACTCCGCAAGGATATAATTCATCTGTAACTATTTCCGCCCAGGTTCATAATATCCCGCAAGCCAGAAGGCGCGCCCGTCACCGAGCGCGCCATCCCGCTCGCCATCTTCCAATCGCCGGCCGCCGTCAAGCGACACCACTTGCGGCGATGGCTCAAAGACAACAGCATCTCTGAAGAGATTGATATAAGGGACGTGCTGGACTGGGCGTACTATATTGAGAGATTGAGTGGGGCT
The DNA here is from genome assembly GCA_029255805.1 of Keiferia lycopersicella. NCBI lineage: Eukaryota > Metazoa > Arthropoda > Insecta > Lepidoptera > Gelechiidae > Keiferia > Keiferia lycopersicella. The sequence goes on from JARACZ010000024.1 coordinate 4,221,403, forward strand.
ATACAGAAGATTATTACTATACCGGCTGCTATGCAAGGGGTAAGTTGCTTTTATGAATATTCTAGCTGATGTCAAACAACACCACTTGCGACGGTGGCTCAAAGACAACAGCATCTCTAAAGAGATTGATATAAGGGATGTGTTGGACTGGGCATACTATAATAAGAGATTGAGTGGGGCTATACAGAAGATTATTACTATACCGGCTGCTATGCAAGGGGCAATTTCCTATTCAGAATATTAAAACTACCATAAACAAGAATTTTTACCATTTTCATAAATCCTTCTTCATGCTTTCATACTGTCGATGTCGGAAGAATAGCGTATATATTCGTAGAGCGCCACAATCTGAAGAATCACATTTGTATTGTTGTAAATTAATTGCAATAATTAAATTAATAGTATTAACGGGATTATCACCACGATTATGTTTGTTTTGAGTAGACTTTTTAGTGAATCTAAAAATCATCATTTAGTGCCATCTTGCAAAAAATAATAATTGTAAAAACAAACATAATCGTGGTGATAATCCCGTTAATACTATTAAAAGTGTTGTGAGCAACCGCGAAAATCTCAAAACAAAAATCGTCATAATGTTGACGAACTGAATTTCTGTATTTGCTATTTTCCATTACAGTTAGACAACCCTGTCCCGCGCGTCCAATACCCCGATTGGCTTCACAAGAAGATGCTTGCCAAGACTGACAAGTTCAAGACTCGGAAGATCACAGACATGTTCAGCGTGCAAGCCAAACCGGTTAGGAAGGAGGAGGAGGAGGAGGAGAGGGATAGTGAGGAGGATACGGGGCCTTCCAACGAGAATGTTGATACTATGGTACATGATGAATTTATTTTAAGATGGACAAGATCACAGACATGTTTGCGTACAAGCCAAACCGGTTAGGAAGGAGGACGAGGAGAAGGAGGAGGAGGAGGATAGTGAGGAGGACGCGGGGCCTTCCAACGAGAATGTTGATACTATGGTACGTGATGACTTTAAGATGGACAAGATCACAGACATGTTTATTGTACAAGCCCAGCCAGTTAGGAAGTAGGGGAGGAGAAGGAGGGGGATAGCGAGAAGGACGCGGGGCCTCCCAATGAGAATGTTGATACTATGGTATGCGTTGTAGAGACTTAAGTTCAATTCTCTTCCCTTCGGGCCTCAAATTACACCCTCGTCAACAATTGGTTCCTTTCTCACCACGTGATCAATATACTATTATAGCCGTTAATACCACCCTGTAAATTTTGCGTAATAGCCAAAGTAGCCAATAACCATAATATTTTTTTATAGAACACAGAGGTAGACATGGAGGATATAGGCTCGGCGCCGCGCGACAAGGAGCGCGCTATACGACCCGTCGTGCACACGGTGAAGAGGAAGCGAGAGGCAAGTCCGCCCACACACCACGCCACCTGGCGAGAGGCGCTCGGACCGCCGCCCCCCTACGGGACCACCAAGGTGCGTATTTGTTATAAGGACAGTCTATATAGGGTGTAAGGGACAGCGTGCCGAATACTGATAGGGTGCAAGCAGACCATGAAACTGAACAACTTTCCCCAAGGAACATATGTCAGGAAACGTTTAAAAATTTTTGGTTTCCCATAGTAAATTCGGTCAGCTGATCGCGATTTTGTATGGGAGGTCGAAATTTTTTTGTCGTTCGAAGTTGTTCAGTTTCATGGTCTGCTTGCACCCTATCAGTATTCGGGACGCTATCCCTAACACCCTGTATGAGACTTGGCAAGTTTTCCCAGGGAACTTGGTTGATATATATAATAAAAAAAAAATACAAAATATCCGACATGTGCTGGCCAGTAGGCAACCAATTTTCATCTATTGGCCTGTTTTTTGGGGACAATTGGTAAGGTTAAGTTGAAATTTTTACTACTTTTTTTAAATTAATTATTTTTTAAATGTTATTTCAGGAGGAACGTCTGCAATGGGTGTTGTTTCAAAAGAAAAAGTGGAAATGGCAGATGGAGCAGCGCGGCGTGCAGAACCGCGGGCGGGGAAGTAAACGAGGTCATACAACTAATCTTTACATCGTTAATAGTATATTAGGCTTGTTTCCTGACAGGTCAAATGAGCTACTTTTTAAAACGATCTAAAACGGTATTTTGTTTGAAGAACTAGAGGTATGACGTCACGCCGGAAGTATTTGAATGGCGTCAAAATACTTACTTTTATATTACTTATCTGTTTATTTATTCAAACTTTGAATATTTCGAAAAATGACGAATGAAGTCCGTAGTATTTTAAAAGTTTTAAGCTTACAACTGTTATATTTAATGACCCAGGAAACTAGCTATTTCGCAATAAGCGGGTCCGTCATACTGGCACTTTTACCTACAACTTCTACATAGTATGAACTCATTTTTATTAGCTTCCTTGGGTCTTATGTACTACTATTCACTGGCCTCAATAATCTTTATATGGTCGGTACTATTTCAATAAAAAAACGATAGCGGGTTTCAGAAACAAACTAACGCCTTCTGTCGCTGTCGGGTCGTTAACAATAACTATACAAAAACGTGGGTTTCAGCTCGTGTAAAATTATTGTTTTTTTTATAATATCTTGTAATTTTTTTGCTTCCGTCGTGTTTTCGTTTATTATTTTTTCAGTATATGCAAGAACTTATACACACAAAAATGTGATTTTTTTACATTGGTTTACGCATAATTTTTATAGGCAAAGTGGATGATTCCAATGTAATGCCGGCGCCTCGGCCGGGCCCGGCGGCGCATACGCTGGGCGGGTTCATACGACGCGCGCAACGCACGCTGCTCAACACGCCGTGGCAGATCATACAGGTATACAGGGTGTAAAAAAAATTGCTGCAAATATTTTAAGAGGTGAATCAGGCCATGAAACTGAACAACTTTCCGTAAGAGACATAGGTCGAAATATGAAAAAAATATTTGGACCGACCATACAAAATTTTTATTTTTTATAGGAAATCTCACAGCATTTACATTTACTTTCACATTGAAATAATACATGAAGTTTGCCAATAAAAGAGATAACACTAATTTACAATTTATAATGCTAACAACAGCTAAATACGAAAGAACAGTATGAAAAACAAGTTTATTAATTAAAGAAAAAATAAACTACATAACAAATATACTAAGTAAATAAAGACGTATAATGTGCATAATAATAATGATCTTACGTTTATTTATTTATTTGTTGTATGGGGAAAATATAATAATAATAATACTTATAGTATACACATATATATACTTATACATGTACTTATATATTTATATATATACTTATTTACCAACCGATCAAGTCAATTTGTATGGAAGGTCCAAAAAAATTTTTCATATTTTGACGTATGTTCCTTGGGGAAAGTTGTTCAGTTGCATGGGCTGATTCACCACTAAAAATATTTGCAACTAATATTTCTACACCTTATATAGATAAATTGTAGAGGGTCATACCCCGGCCGCCACTAACTTTTTTCGATTTATCACAACTAAACTAAACCACTAACGAAAGAGCGCTATCCGTTCAATTAAGAAATGGAAAGGATGAGATAAAATTGTCTATGATTTCAGACCCATTTCTTTCGCACATTACTTACTGTGTTATTGCAGATTTTCTATTTAAACTTAATCAATCAAAAATAAATTTTGTAAAATTATGGGTCCTGTAGTGCCTGCAATAAAACCTTATTTTTTTTATTTATATCAATCAATCAAATCAAAATTCAAATCAATATCATTACAGTTTTGCACCAAGGCGATATGTTCTCGTCAATTGTACATAAAAAAAATAACACAATTAATCAATTATATGGGGCCTTTTATCCTACTTTTTGGCATTTTATACCTCTTGGTACGCTAGCTCATCCGCTGTTATCAATTTATACAATAAGCCTTTCATCATTTCAGATCGCCGAAACAGCAGAGCCAGGCTTGTTCAAAGTATGGGCTTTAGTCGGCTCAGAGCTGCACCAGGTGAAACTGACAGTTCCCCGGGTGTTCTACGTGAACCAGCGAGTGCCGCGCGCCACTGACTCGGGCCAGTACTGGCGCAAGTGCAGCCGCATACTACCGCGCGCGCATCCTGTGTTGCATCTCTACCAGTACACTGTCCCGGAACAGCTGTATGCAGAACATCACGAGTTAGTACATACATACATATATCACGCTTTTATCCCTTGCGGGGTGGGCAGAGCGTTAACGGGTAAGAATACGGCCACTATCGCCACGTCTGACATTTTTGAGGACTGTTTTTCAAGGTTGTTTCAGAAAACATGTGTATCACTATAGTGACAGGTTGTCAGCCCGTCGCCTAATTGTAATACACCCTCGAGTCCCTTAGTCGCCTCTTACGACACCCGCGGGAAGGATGTGGGGTGATGCTATTCTAAGCCGGCATCACACGGCACGAGTTAGTATATAAGATAATTCTTTATTCAATAAAATTAATTACAGTACTACTACTACAACAGTTTCAACAGTCCACTACTGTACATAGGCCTCCTCCTGTTATCTGGCTTGACCATTTCCTGAACTAGGAATTAGAATACTCGTATCTTATGTAAATGGAAAGCCAGAATCTATTATTTTTTAAATGAAAACTACCATACTATAAAATACAGGGTGTAAAAAAATTTGTTGCAAATATTTTAAGGGGTGAACCAGGCAATGAAACCGAACAACTTTCCCCAAGAAACATAGTTCGGGATATAAAAAAAAAAATTTGAACCTCCCATACAAAATTAGCAACCGACCAAGTCATTTGTATGGGAGTTTTTTTTTTTCGTATTTCGACCTTTGCTTCTTAATAAAAGTTGTTCAGTTTCATGGGCTGGTTCACCCCTTAAAATATTTGTAGCTAATTTTACACCCTGTATAAATAAACTATGCATTACGAACCACTTCTATACCAGTTACTCGCGCAAATGCAGTCGTTTATTACGCCGGCTCATCCAGTGTGGCTTACATACACATACACAAATCACGCCTGTATCCCTGGTGGGGTTGGCAGAGGCTGTAAAATTACTATCGTTATCGCCACATCTGACAAATGTTTGAGGGTCGTTTCAGATAAGTCGTGTATCATTATAGTGACAGGTTGTAAGCCTGCCGCCTAAAATTGCAATACAAATGAAACCCGCGAGTCCCTTAGTCGGCTCCTACGACACCCCCGGCAAAGAAATGGGGTGATGCTATTCTAAGCCGGCATCACACGGCAGTGTGGCATCTGTACCAATATACCGTATCCCGTCCCTGAAAAGTTGTATGTAGAACATCACGAGTTAGTATACACTCCTTACAACATATTCATTCATACCCTTTATGTATCTTCAAGATATAAAAAAAAACAGCTCCAACTATTTTAAGGGCTGAACCTGTCCATAGATCTGAACAACTTTCTCCCAGGAAGGTAAGTCGAAATGTAAAAAAATAATACATACAACCTCTCATACAAACTAACCGGGCCGGCCAACACATTTTGTATGGGAAACCCAAAATTATTTGACATAGACCTAGGGAAGCTTAGGGATGTTCCTGGGGGAAAGTTGTTTAGTTTCATGCACTTGTTTAAACCTTAAAATATTTGCAATGCATTTTTTTACGCATAGTTGTCGATTTCTGCGCATACGCATCTTGTAAACTCACCAATAGATGACGCTGTTAGTATTCTAAAACGCGCTAATGAAATGTTTTCTCGAAAACTATATAACTTCGTTGAAAAACTTCCATATGTAACACTAATATATTGGAAAATACTTTTATTTTATTAGATTTTTGTCGTCGAAATCCAATAACTTGGTTAATTTCGGCTAAAACATGCTTTATAAACTTGTAATATGACTTGTAAAGTAGCTTGATTTATCCTGTTTAGCTTATTCATAATCCGACAGTAAGTAAACGCTTAAAAATACTAATAATGATCATGTACTAATTGTAATCAAAATGCTGCACGTTCAATGAAGACCCAGCTATTTCTGCGCATACGCATTTTATAAACTCACCAATAGATGACGCTGTAAGTATTCTAAAACGCGCTAATGAAATGTTTTCTCGAAAACTATATAACTTCGTTAAAAACTTTCATATGTTTCATTCGTGTATTACTAATAGATTTTTGTCGTCGAAATCCAATAATTTGGTTAAATTCGACTAAAACTAACTTGTAAACTTGTAGTGTAACTTGTGAAGTTGCTTGAGTTCTCCTGTTTAGCTTATTGATAATCCGGCTGTAAGTAAGTAAACACTTAGAAATACTAATAATGATCATGTACTAATTGTAATCAAAATGTTTGTTATGGAGTGGTTCCGAAACAAACTTAGTAAGTTTAACGGAGTTATAATGTTATTTATACATACATACATATATCACACCTTTACCCCTTACAGGGTAGGCAGATCATTTACGCCCGTAAAAATACGGCCGCTACCGCCACGTCTGACAAATTTAGAGGGCCGTTTGAGATAATTTGTGTATCACTTTAGTGACAGATTGTCAGCCTGTCGCCTGCAAGTTGTAATACACATGAAACCCTTAAGTCTCTCAGTCGCATCTTACGACACGCACGGGTAGGGAATGTGGTGATGCTATTCTAAGCCGGCATGTTATTTATAATGATTAATAATAAATATTGACAAAGTATTCAGTCGGTATCATGGTATAAGCATGCTTGCAGTTTTCGATAAATCGTTCCTTATACCAGGTAAAAAAAACTGCAAATCTTTTAATGGATCCTCAAAATGCATTGGCCGGGTCAGTTTGTATTATTATTTTTTGCCGTGTGATGCCGGCTTAGAATAGCATCACCCCACATCCTTCCCGCGGGTGTCGTATGAGGCGACTAAGGGACTCGAGAGTATTGGTGTATTACAATTTTTAGGCGACAGGCCGACAACCTGTCACTATAGTGATACACATATTGTTTTCTGAAACAACCTTGAAAAACAATCCTCAAAAAAGTCAGACGTGGCGATAGCGACCGTATTCTTACGGCCGTTAACGCTCTGCCTACCCCGCAAGGGATAAAGGCGTGATATATGTATTTACGTATTTCAATATTTTTTTCATATTTCGAGTGGTTCAGTTTCGAGTAGACAACACCCTTAAAATATTTCGTCTTAATTAAATGTAATAAATAAAATTGCTTTATTTCAGACCTGACGATCCATAAGTAGGTACATAGTTGTCTTAATGAAAAATCTTAGTAGGTACACACACATAAAGTTAAATTGTTCCAGTGTCTAATAGAGCGAGCCTCGCATACCCTTTTACCTAGACAGACAGGACACTAAGGATTAAAAATAGTATAAAAAAATATATGAATAAAATATGAAAAAAATAAAAAGAAATATGAAAAAAAATAATTTGACATCCCATACAAAATGTAGCAGCCGGACGAGTGAACTCTATGGGAGGTACAATTTTTTCATATTTCGACCTATGTTCCTTCGGGAAAGTTGTTTTGTTTCATGGGTCGATTCACCCCTTTAAACATTTGCAGCTATTTTTTTTACACCCTGTATTTAATTATAACCAGGGAGCTGATGGGGGAACTGTCAGCGCCGGAGATCGAGGGCATCTACGAGACGCAGACGAGCCTCATGTTCCGCGCGCTGGTGACCCTCGGCTGCGTGTGCTGCGTGGAGCCCCAGGAGGCGCGCAAGTACGTTACTACCAGGCGCTGATGAGTGAGGGTCGAGGGCATCTGGAGACGCAGACGAGCCTGGTGTTCCGCGCGATCATATTTTTGGTGATTGAGATAACCAACAATTTGCCAAAAAATGTGTAAAAATTACATTAAAAAAAAACAAAAAGAACTGGTAAACTATTTCCAAGATACATATTTATTCCTAAATTGCAAAAATAAGACTAATCCTATCATTTCTATTCTGAAAATATCCTATCGGCTAGGCTCTTCTTCTTTCGTGAGACACTGCGACGGTCATGACAAGCCATAAGTCGATGACCAAAGACATCAATTTTTATCACAATTTTTTTGTTACTAATTTTTTCTTCGATTTCTTCTCTAGCTGGTTTTACACGTCTTTTACTTGTTTTTTATTACCTATATTTTATTATGTAGAATTGAGGAATGTGGAATATGACTGCTAGCTGAACTGAACCTATGTTTATTCCGCCGTGTTCACAGATTACAATTCGGATCGGCTAACTTGGATACCTTCAAACTCAACCAACTCCAATTCAAAAGTGTGGGCCACCAACCTTACTTACAAAAACAAGTAAGTACATACATATCAAATAATATATTCATTTTATGAAAAAAAAATGTGTCGTTAGTTTATTTATTTTATTTACCAACTCTAATTCATTTTCCTAATATACAGGCCTAGCCAATATTTAGGATCAAAGCAGGTACAAATTAAATTATTAATTAGTCATGGATGGAATACTTATTTATCAAAGTGAGTTCTACTCGTCACTCCTATCCCAAGGAATATAAAAAAAAAACATCCTATACTAAATGCCAAATTTCTTGAATATTTTAGTATGGGAGGTCTAGGTTGTTTTTCGTATTTGAACCTAAGCATATTTTTAGGCGCAGGCTAACCTGTCATTATAGCGATACATATCTGAAACAACCCTCAAACATTTGTCAGACGTGGCGATAATATCCCGCGAGGGATATAGGCGTGATTTGTATGTGTGTGTGTGTGTGTGTGAATCTTAAAAATGCTCGCACTGAATTGACTCTACCATGGGGTCTCATTCCTTACTAAAGGTCCAAAAATATATCAATAGATGGCGATACGGGTAGCGAATGTAACTTAAAAGACTGAAATAAAAGCAAATTTACAAAAACAAAGTATTGGAAAATTATAAATACATTATAAGATGTTTTGAGACGGAAAACACGCGAAATTATTCACATTTTTGCAATATTTTTCAATACAAATGACGTCAATACGAAGTATCTAATACGCTAGATGTCGCTAGCAACGCACGCGCTCAGTCGACATATCAAATAGCCTGCCCAAATAGCCATCTTAGGGCAATCGAACTCCTTCTATGACGTTAGATATCTGTACTACTATAGTAGTATTATATTATATGTGACCCTACTCAATTTCAGAACGGCGTACCTCCAGTGAAGCACATATTCCTGTACCAGCATTCAGCGCCGAACTCCCCGCGCGGCATGTGGGCGCTGGTGCTGGGGCCGGTGAGGCGCGCGTACATCTTCGTGCTCGACACCGTCAAGACCAACCAGCTGCCCAACATGCACACGCTGTATGCCGCCGAGAGGACTGCCAAGTCTGTTTCTATTGTACTTTCCATAATCGTAGGAAGGTTTTATGATAGACCGAGATTGCGACGATTTTTTCATTACTAGCTGGGTCTCTGGACGTAGCAGCGCATGTTAAATTTCTCATGCTCGGGCGAAAAACCTTCCACACATCTGAGGCTGCTCGTTCAATGGAAACCCAGCTAATCTTGTTTTCGTATGTACAAGTTAAACATTAATTTTTAATTAACTAATTATGTGAGATTCTTATAGCGTCACACGGCTTGTCTGATAGATGGCGATAACGATCGTAATTTTAATGTCGTTAACGCTCTGCATACCCCGCCAGGGATATCGGCGTGATTTGTATGTATGTGAGATTTCTACTTACCTTAACGGCCGCACCACTGCTGGAAGTGGACCTCTTCCCATCGGGGGTATTGCCATACTCATCACGCTTGGTAGGTGGATAGGCGAGTACTACATAGTGAGGTTATCTTTAAACCATAATCATTAGACTATACCACGTAGCTTACCATATAGCTTATACTATACAGATTAAAGAGAAAAAATAAACTCATTAAGAATTCATAAATAAAAATATCTGAAATGAATGTTGTTTCTTATTTTTCAGGATAAACAAAGGCACAGAAGAACTAAACCTCCCTGGTGCAGAATTAACATGGGAAGTGATAGCCGAGAACCAGCCCAAGAATGTATGGAGGCTGATACAGCGCGCGCTACAGAAGTATAAAGACGAGAAGTGTGGTGGCACCCTGTGCGCCGTGCAGAGCGGACATTCCCTGCCCGCGCTCACTGGGTACATGCCGGGTAAGCACACACACACACACACATGTATGGAGGCTGATACAGCGCGCGCTACAGAAGTATAAAGACGAGAAGTGTGGTGGCACCCTGTGCGCCGTGCAGAGCGGACATTCCCTGCCCGCGCTCACTGGGTACATGCCGGGTAAGCACACACACACACACACATGTATGGAGGCTGATACAGCGCGCGCTACAGAAGTATAAAGACGAGAAGTGTGGTGGCACCCTGTGCGCCGTGCAGAGCGGACATTCCCTGCCCGCGCTCACTGGGTACATGCCGGGTAAGCACACACACACACACACATGTATGGAGGCTGATACAGCGCGCGCTACAGAAGTATAAAGACGAGAAGTGTGGTGGCACCCTGTGCGCCGTGCAGAGCGGACATTCCCTGCCCGCGCTCACTGGGTACATGCCGGGTAAGCACACACACACACACACATGTATGGAGGCTGATACAGCGCGCGCTACAGAAGTATAAAGACGAGAAGTGTGGTGGCACCCTGTGCGCCGTGCAGAGCGGACATTCCCTGCCCGCGCTCACTGGGTACATGCCGGGTAAGCACACACACACACACACATGTATGGAGGCTGATACAGCGCGCGCTACAGAAGTATAAAGACGAGAAGTGTGGTGGCACCCTGTGCGCCGTGCAGAGCGGACATTCCCTGCCCGCGCTCACTGGGTACATGCCGGGTAAGCACACACACACACACACATGTATGGAGGCTGATACAGCGCGCGCTACAGAAGTATAAAGACGAGAAGTGTGGTGGCACCCTGTGCGCCGTGCAGAGCGGACATTCCCTGCCCGCGCTCACTGGGTACATGCCGGGTAAGCACACACACACACACACATGTATGGAGGCTGATACAGCGCGCGCTACAGAAGTATAAAGACGAGAAGTGTGGTGGCACCCTGTGCGCCGTGCAGAGCGGACATTCCCTGCCCGCGCTCACTGGGTACATGCCGGGTAAGCACACACACACACACACATGTATGGAGGCTGATACAGCGCGCGCTACAGAAGTATAAAGACGAGAAGTGTGGTGGCACCCTGTGCGCCGTGCAGAGCGGACATTCCCTGCCCGCGCTCACTGGGTACATGCCGGGTAAGCACACACACACACACACATGTATGGAGGCTGATACAGCGCGCGCTACAGAAGTATAAAGACGAGAAGTGTGGTGGCACCCTGTGCGCCGTGCAGAGCGGACATTCCCTGCCCGCGCTCACTGGGTACATGCCGGGTAAGCACACACACACACACACATGTATGGAGGCTGATACAGCGCGCGCTACAGAAGTATAAAGACGAGAAGTGTGGTGGCACCCTGTGCGCCGTGCAGAGCGGACATTCCCTGCCCGCGCTCACTGGGTACATGCCGGGTAAGCACACACACACACACACATGTATGGAGGCTGATACAGCGCGCGCTACAGAAGTATAAAGACGAGAAGTGTGGTGGCACCCTGTGCGCCGTGCAGAGCGGACATTCCCTGCCCGCGCTCACTGGGTACATGCCGGGTAAGCACACACACACACACACATGTATGGAGGCTGATACAGCGCGCGCTACAGAAGTATAAAGACGAGAAGTTTGGTGGCACCCTGTGCGCCGTGCAGAGCGGACATTCCTTGCCCGCGCTCACTGGGTACATGCCGGGTAAGGAAATATGTAGATAATACTCTTCTCTTGTTCCACACTCTCCTCCTTACCTTAAGAAAAAAAAGAAAGAAAATGTGTTTATTTTTCAAAAAGTTTCTAAGTTAACTATATTATAATACATAGTTTACATATGCCTAATTTTTTAACTAAAAAGGGTCACCACTCAGCATGACTTAGAACCAGTAGTGAGCTGCATGTAACGTAGGTCTTCCGTAGCGCCAGATGAGTACAGGAAAACTGTGATCAATACATAACTTTTACTTCTTACTTTTTGTTTCTTTCTTCCAAAATCTCCTCTCTTACCTGCGTCTTTCTTCCAAAATCTCCCTACGACCGTCAATCTACCGCCACCTACCACCATCCTCCTACTCTTATTCCGGTTATCTCGTTCGCTTTTATTTTTCACACTTCTCTGGCCAATTGCTACCGACTTCTTTCGACCTTTTATCTCTTCCTCCCACCTCACCTCTAACTTATAAAATCTTACTCTTTCCCTTTCCTGCTACTATCTCACTCCTCCCTCCTACTACGTATTATTCCATTAAATTGCAGCTTGTTCCTAAACCATTAATGCGTTAATGCTTGACGTTAGTATCTAAACTAATTCAATTTAAGAGCTATGCTCTTGTCGGTGGTAAATATTGACATTATATAAGGTGTAAAAATATTAGCTGCAAATATTTTATGAGGTGAATCAGACCATGAAACTGAACCACTTTCCCCAAGTAACATTGGTCAAAATATGAGAAAATTTTTGGACTTACCATACAAATTGACTTGGTTGGTCGGTAATTTTGTATGAGAGGTCCAAAATTTTTTTTCATATTTCAACCTATGTTCTTTGGGAAAAGTTGTTCCGTTTCATGGGCTGGTTCACCCCTTAAAATATTTGAAGCAATTTTTTTTTCACTCTGTATTTGTTCGACAGTCCTGGCAGACTTCCCGCTGGTCCCGCTTCACATCCGGGACGTGGAGTCGCTGTACAGCTCGCTCGAGTGGCAGCGAATTGGTGCCAGGGCTATCGTGAGACACTACCTCAATCTGCCGTCTGTACTCGACCTTACTATTGAACAATGCCGGTAAGCCTAATATTTAAATAAACAGGCGAATAAAGCAAAGTGCCGTGCCGTGTGATGCCGGTTTAGAATAGCTTCACCCCACATCCTTCCCGCGGGTGTCGTAAGAGGCGACTAAGGGACTCGAGAGTATTGGTGTATTACAATTGTTTAGGCGACAGGCTGACAACCTGTTACTATAGTCACACATGTTTTCTGAAACAACCTTAGAAAACAATTCTCAAAAATGTCAGACGTGGCGATAGTTGCCGTATTCTTACGGCCGTTAAAGCTCTGCCTACCCCGTAAGGGATAAAGGTATTATAATACGTGATATATGTATTTATGTATGTATAAAGGAAAGCCTGGATCGAAGAAAGGTGTACGCTCTATATATAATAAATTTTAGTTTCGTTACCATTTTTGTCATTCGAAAATTGCACATATGTATATAATCACTTTATCGTACCACAAATTTACAAAAACGTTAAAAGAAATAAAACATAAGTGGCACAACAGCGAACTTATCCCATTAAGGGATCTCTTCCAGTTAACCTTTGAGATACCACATAATACCATGTAATTAATGTACAGAATATGTAACTAGAGGCAGTTTATCCAGCTTTCCGGAAAAAAGGAGTTTTTTGTACAAGAAAGAGCTTTTGTTACGCAGCTTTTTATGAAAGAAGTAATTATTTCGGTCCAGGGGTTTTAATGATTTTCGAGTGCATGCAACAATAAGTACTTAAGTAAAAACACTTTGTTGCATGTATTTATTTGAGCATTGGTGTATTACAATTTTTAGGCGTAAGGCTGACAACCTATCACCATAGACATGTTTTCTGAAACTGCCTTGGAAAGCAATCCTCAAAAATGTCAGACGTGGCGATAGCAACCGTATCCTTACGGCCGTTAACGCTCTGTCTACCCCACAAGGAATAAAGGCGTGATATACGTATGTATGTGTATGTATGTATGTATGTATTTGAACAACATTTTCCTTGTCCCAGATACTTCCACGTGCCAGTGGGTAACCTGCCGGCCGACCCGACACTGTTCGGCGCGGATTTGTTCTACGCGCGGCATCTTGTCAAGCACAACTTCGTGCTGTGGGCGTCCACTCTAGAGCGCCCCGACCTGGGCGGGAGGGAGACGGATGATAACAGGTAATAGAAAATTTTACACTTTTCACTTCAGTAGCTGGGTCCACGTTAGGCAAAGAGCCTCGCAAGGCGTGCGTCGCACGCAATGCGGTGTGAATGGGCCTCGCCCGAGGCATGCAGCTGAGCATTTGTTTGCCTCGGGCAAAGCAAGTGCGAAGCTGCTCTTCCAGCATAGACGCAGCAGAGCTAATGACAGATACCACAGCGATACATATGCCTCTGACAAACGAAATAAATGACACTAACATATGTACATACACGATTTTTTCTGGTTTAAGACATGTGTTTTCTTTAATGATAAGACACTTTTATGATTTACACTATTTAGGTATGGGATTTTATAGTTTGTAAAATTTAGCTTGATACCTGTGACGTTTGTTACCTTGGAACAAATGCTATGACATAAGATCCATTTTGCTAGTAAACAAAGGAAAATTGACCAGCATTGTGCCATAGGATTATTATGTCATGGCATTTGCTACAAGAAGGGCACAAAAGTCCCAGGTATCAAGCTAAATTTAACATACTAATAATAATAATTTAATTTAACATACACCCGCAGTGCAATATTATTCTCATAAGTTAAAAAGGGATAAAATGTCAAGCGTCGGCCGCGGCCCGAAACAGGTACTGCTCTGGCAGCTAACTACATATCGATCGACCCTTGCCAAATTTTCAATCTCTTGAAGATCTTTGATGATGATGATCTTATCGAGCATCAAGATATTGATAAAGAATGCATTATCTATTTCAGACTAGTGAGCGAGGTGGAGGACACGTCGGGCTGCAAGCACGCGGCGTGCGGCGCGTACGGGCAGGTGTGCGTGGAGCTGGAGACGGACGCGCTCGCCGTGAACGCGCTGCTGCAGGCGCACCACGTGCTGCAGGCCGAGGGCACCAGCACCGCGCAGCCTTTCACCACCAATATACAGATGGCCATCAACAATACTGGTTAGTGTGAATAATTTTAAGTATAACTAGCAGCTCACCCAGCGACTGCACCCACTGCAACTCTTTAGCTGGGTCTCCATTGAACGAGCAGCTTCAGATGCTCACTGCCGCGCGCAGCATGCGGCGCAATGCGCGGTCGGTGTGGACGGTTTTGCGCCCGAGCATGAGAATTTTAGCATGCGCTGCTCAGGCGAAACACGTCCACACCGACCGCGCAATGCGCCGCATGCTGCGCGCGGCAGTGAGCATCTGAGGCTGCTCGTTTAATGGAGACCCAGCGTTTTTTTCCCGTGGGAATAAGATATTATACCGGCAAATTTTATACATAAAAACCTTCCTATTGAATCAAAATTAAGAAAACTGCATCAAAATCAGTTGTATAGTTTTAAATATTTAAACATACATACATACTTACGCGAAAAGCGACTTTGCTGTAGAATATGAAGCGACTAGCGGTATGTGTACCTTCCTAGCGAAAAGCCAAAATAATTAAACTGTAGTGATAATATGAATCACATTTTTACCAATTTGAAATGTCGAGTTCACTTCGCTCGCTGTACGTGTAGTGATAGTGCAGCGTAGTGTGACACTTCTTTTGTCTTTTTTATTTTGAAATGGCAAGTTCTATTCGCTCGCAATATGTGTAGTAGTAGCGTCAATAGCGCAGTGCGACTCCTCGCTTACCTTATTTTAACGTGAAATATTGTGTATTGTGATCGTTTCGCTCGCAATGCAAATGTTTTTAAGTGGGGCTTTTTAGCGCCCCTTTTGTTGAATAGAAAATACGTGTATATAAAACAATATTTATATTTGTTTCCACATAAATTATATCCAATTTATAGTAAGAATGATTCAGTCACAAAAGGTGACTGCAATACAAGGTGTAAAAAAAATATCTGCAAATATTTGAAGGGGTGAACCAGCCCGTGAAACTGAACAACTTTCCACAAAGACCATACTATGTTCAACCTATTAGGTTGAAATATGAAAAAAAAATTGACCTCCCATACAAAATGTACTAAGTAAAATTGTATGGGGGGCAATTTTTCGACCTATGTTACTTGGGGAAAATTGTTCGGTTTATGGGCTGATTCACCATTTCAAATATTTGCAGCTAATATTTTTACACCTTATGTGTCGTGACTATAACTAGAATCAAAGTTGCAACAATGTTCCACTTGCAGGCGTGAATGCGTCGCCCAACTACGACGAGAGCGCGCAGTGCAGCGCTGCGTTTAAGGTCCTGCGCACCATGATCGCCGCCTGGCTCAGGGACGTCACGCAGTACAAGAACGTGTTTGCTGACTACCAAATATCACACTTTTATAGGTAAGTAGTAACTTGTTACTTGTAAAAAAAAAAACATAGTTCTGCCTGACCTAAAATGACCGGAAGTTCTGTCCTAAAATATAATTTGAGCTGATACGCCTTGACGTTTCATAGTATTTCCTTAACATACATATTATATTTCAGATGGCTAAAAACCCCCACATCTCTACTATACGACCCGGCGCTACGGCGGACTCTGTACAACTTGATGAAGAAGTTGTTCCTAATGTTAGTAGCGGAGTTCAAGCGACTAGGATCGACTATAGTGTTTGCCGACTTCACTCGTATCATACTAGCCACTAAGAAGAACTCCGTCATAGATGGCGTTGGTAAGTTGTTACATAGTCCAACGTATATTGGTTTTCTATACAGTAACGCAGGATAACCAGCAAACAATGAGCTCTGACACACATCTTGATGAAGAAGTTGTTCCTAATGTTGGTAGCCGAGTTCAAGCGACTAGGATCGACTATAGTGTTTGCCGACTTCACTCGTATCATACTAGCCACTAAGAAGAACTCCGTCATAGATGGCGTTGGTAAGTTGTTACATAGTCCAACGTATATTGGTTTTCTATACAGTAACGCAGGATAACCAGCAAACAATGAGCTCTGACACACATCTTGATGAAGAAGTTGTTCCTAATGTTGGTAGCCGAGTTCAAGCGACTAGGATCGACTATAGTGTTTGCCGACTTCACTCGTATCATACTAGCCACTAAGAAGAACTCCGTCATAGATGGCGTTGGTAAGTTGTTACATAGTCCAACGTATATTGGTTTTCTATACAGTAACGCAGGATAACCAGCAAACAATGAGCTCTGACACACATCTTGATGAAGAAGTTGTTCCTAATGTTGGTAGCCGAGTTCAAGCGACTAGGATCGACTATAGTGTTTGCCGACTTCACTCGTATCATACTAGCCACTAAGAAGAACTCCGTCATAGATGGCGTTGGTAAGTTGTTACATAGTCCAACGTATATTGGTTTTCTATACAGTAACGCAGGATAACCAGCAAACAATGAGCTCTGACACACATCTTGATGAAGAAGTTGTTCCTAATGTTGGTAGCCGAGTTCAAGCGACTAGGATCGACTATAGTGTTTGCCGACTTCACTCGCATCATACTAGCCACTAAGAAGAACTCCGTCATTGATGGCGTTGGTAAGATTAATTAGATAAATTTATACTGGCGCTTTATACAGTAACGTAGGATAACTAGCATAGGTTGATCTCTGAAATACAACTTGATGAAGAAATGGTTGCTAATATTCGTAGCAGCGTTCAAGCGACTAGGATCGACTATAGTGTTCGCAGACTTCACTCGCATCATTCTAGCCACTAAGAACTCTGTCATAGATGGCGTTGGTAAGGCATGATACGTTTGTCATGAATCCAATACATTTTTCTTGAACGACTGCTTTAAAATTTTACTAAGTGTAATTAGTCTTAGCGTAAGTTTCATCATCCGGACGTCCTTGGTTTGGCGGGTGATTCTTGGTGGGGTTCGCTAAAATTACTTACTTTTAGAAGGCGGTTGAAAAATTCTGACACTAGGGTTCATTGGGTTGGATAACTCGGAAAACAAAAAAATCTTACTTCGCGCCTTCCAAGCGTGGTGAATATGACAATATCCCCCCAATCTGGGGGAGGCCAATGTCCAGCAGTGGACTGTTGTGGCTGTAAAAGTAATAGATGGTTGATGTATTACTTATATAGCTGTCGTTATACTAAAATACTAACAAAAATATTCTGTAATTCATCGGGTCATCCATCGCCTCATTCACCCTCAAGATCAAAATAGAAATCGGGTTACGTCTGCAAGTTACTAACTTTATGTATTTGGTATTCAGGTTACGTAGAGTTCGTGGTGCAAAGTATACGCAACAAGGAATTGTTCCACGGCGTCGACATCCGGTACAAGCAGTGCTGGTCGCACCTGCTGTGGCTCGACGAAGCCAACTATGCTGGCATACAGGTACGATGAAGCCAACTAAGCTGGCATACAGGTACGATGAAGCCAACTATGCTGGCATACAGGTACAACGAAGGCAACTATGCTGGCATACAGGTACGATGAAGCCAACTATGCTGGCATACAGGTACGATGAAGCCAACTATGCTGGCATACAGGTACAGTGCTAGGAATAACATCACCCCGTGTCAACGCTTTCTGATGGCTTCCCTAGTTTCCAAATGCGAAATAATTTTCCTACCTACCAAACAACCTTTTTTGTGTATGCTTGCAAATAAACATTTTAATTTTATTTTATTTTACCATCTGGTACATTTTGTTTTTTGGTTTTTTATATATTTCATATTTTGACAATGTTTTTAGGAGAATCTTGTTTCTTATGATCAGTCCTTCCTGAGTTTTCGGAATAGGTCACTATTACAATTTTATCGTATATGCAACGTAACAATACGAGTATAATTATGTTTGTGTTACCAGGGTAAACTGCCAGAGGGTCTGGTCGAGGTGGGGTCCTCGCAAGTACCCACCGAGTCGGAAGAGTCTACGCAAAATGAGGTAATATTTGGTCAAAATACACAATGTTACATGCCGTGATGTTGATATCATGATGCTCTGGCGTACATCGAGGCAATATAATGCCACATGTCTATACTTATGAGGCATTGCATACGCATTCTTTGGAATCTGCATTGAAGAATAAATAATTCATTTTTACGATTTTACGACGATTTATATAGGGTGCATTTTTATTAGTGGCGGATCCGTTAAGGGTGTGTTCTGTCAATGAAACTGAACAACTTTCCCAAAGGAACATGGGTCGAAATATGAAGAAAAAATCCCATACTTTGAAAACAGCTGACCGCAAAGTTGAATGACCGGATGAACGCACTTTGGCACAGTGACCTACTGACCTACTTACTAGGCCGCCGCATCAAGGGCAAGGGCAAGGCGGCGCTGGTGCTACCATGGACCAATAATACTAGAGGACCTGCAACCCCATACGCAAGTGCGTAATCTCATTCATTAGTTCACGCGTAAAAAATAGATGGCTCCGGTAGTAACATTTGTAAACAAACTTCGACTTGTGAAACTGAGCCGCCATGTATGACCTACACAAGTGCGAAATAGTTCAAAATTTTTATGATAGATGTCACCGTACAAGCGCCATGGAAAATAGTAGATTACGTACCTAGGTATGTAACCTATTAATAGCAACTGAGGTTTTTTAACGCCCGAGCTGAGCGAGTAGATTAAAAAATATTGAATTAATATGAAAGAAAAGTATCCTAACATAAAGTAGATTCTTTTTTTATCGTAGGGATATTAGTAATTTTTCGTTTTGTTATTGTAATATTGAGAAATATTTACGAAAAAACCACTTAAAATAAACCACAATTTTCATCAAAATTCAATTTTGAAATTTGAGGCGCCAGTCGTGACATCTGACATCGTGACATTTTGCGCCAGTCAAGTGACAAAGGAATTATTTTAACAAAATATACGATTAAAAGTTTTTCATCTCTTGTTTTTAACTAAGTAGAATAGAAGTAAAAGTCACCGCAGCCTACCAAAGTGACGCTTTGACGCCTCAGTTTTGGTTAAGACACGACGCACCTAGTCACAGACAATTTGCTCCTGCTTGAAACACGACACAGCCAGCCCGACATCCGACATGAAACAGCTAGTGTTCGTCAATCACAGTTGACGGGTGGTCGTATGTGATCTGTCGACCACCGGAAGAAGGCTGTTCGTAAACAGCCGAAACGTAGAGGCTCTTCACCAAAACACAGTAACGCAAGTCGTTTAAACTTAGGTCATAATGAAAGAGCTAGCACGGGATAAGACGAAGCCACCGAAAACATTATGACCTGAGAATTAACTATGTTGAGCCACTTAGTTATAGGCCACGTATTCAGAAAACACAAAAACGTGTGACTAACACAAACTGTAATTTTTATCGGTAGGTATATGCAATGAAATATTGTCCAATTTATAATATTCTATAAATGTACTATATCATATCATCGAGGTAATATGCACCAGACTAGCGTACTAGAGGAGGCACCGCAACTTCACTTTTTGTAACATGCGTTAGAGTACATGTGCTCTAACTCGCTTGCTTAGTTTGAGCCCACCGCTTGCCGCGACGTCACGTGTCAGTGCTAGTTTCAAAATGCCTGGCTGTGTACTAAGATACTGCTCAAACAATTCGAGAACCACAAGCCAAGCCCAAGGAGTAACATTTCATATGTAAGTTATTTAATTTTATCAGTAAACCATGCATCGGAATATTATTTTCATAATTTTGTAAAAAATCACCGCGCGCTCGGACGCGGCGGTCATATTTCGGCGAAAATCATAGATTAACAACATTACGGTATGTACAGACGTGACACTTTAGATGAGTCATTTTAATAAAAAACAGTCAATTTGCTAGGAAATGTTATTGTAGTTGTTGCGGAAGCAACATCAGCAATTCCTACACGTTTGTCACGTAGAGAGCTAGCTACAGATATCACCTCTCTACGTGATTTACGTCATTGTAATATTAGTATATAAGCCATAGTTTAAGATCAATAAATGTGCATTAACCATGGAGTGATCGTCTCAATAACTCTCCCCCCACTGGTACCGTTTCTATCGCTAAAGTGGTAACCCCGCAAGGAACATGGCAGCCTTCAGTGATGGCCACGCTACTGCGCTGTCTACCTCTAGAATTTGGAGTCAACACACTCATCAATTCGCATCATAGTCGTCACAACGTCACGGTCTACGGCGGGATCAAGATAACCTTCAACGCTGAAGACGCGGTTTCATCGCAGCAATTTAATACGCACCGCCCTTAGCTGAAAGTTTGTTTCTTCGCCTACCGACGCGGCACACTGTTACTGGTCCACAACATTTCGTCGACGCACCCGAAGCTTTGGACTCTGCACGGTTGAAATAGCAGTTACGCGCCCTGCTCCAGCGCACCGAAGTCTGCTCGCCTGCATTCACTGCCAGCCGCACGACGCACGATGAACACGATGACGACACAACAATGAACTACGCAATGTCGCCTGTCTGATTTTATTTCATCGACTGTCACTCCAATGCACCACTTCAGACAGGAATCTACTTACCCAACAACAACAGAAGAAGGAAAAGTATCGCCTGCCTACCAATAGTCGTCCCATACCGCGCCGCACACTCGCTGTAAAATTCACATGCTGCAATCGCTACGTCTTACTCTCGTCACAGAACCTACATATCGTCGAAAAGCTACAAATTATGAAGAATTGTGAAGAAATTATTATCGTCGCAAGCGCATCACATTTCCCTGACACAGCGCCGCCGCCACTCGAAAATTGCGTAGTCATGTTTACTACAGCAAAAGGCGGACAGTCAGTTGATATTTAACTCGCCCTAATTGAAAAGGAGCTTGAGTATATTCGCTCGTCCACGGTCCGGACTGGAGCACGCCACGATACGAGGACGAAACTTTCCCTCAGTATCATTTTATCAAGCAACGCGACGCATCGATAATGACGATGATATATGCAGCAAGGTCAATGTTACTACTACTGCTTCAACAAATTAATGCAAGTCGGCAAAACCCGGAGTCACGGCAAATCTGCGTAATCAGCGACGTTTCCTAATCGACGTCGGCGGCGAGTCAATTCAGCACGTACCTACCTACATGTTTTATCTGTTTTTACAGTTTTGTTAGGTTTATGTTTATCTTCTTATGGAGTCATAATATTTTTGAGTTTTTCTTTCAAAAGGGGGGAGTACTGTTGCGGAAGCAACATCAGCAATTCCTACACGTTTGTCACGTAGAGAGCTAGCTACAGATATCACCTCTCTACGTGATTTACGTCATTGTAATATTAGTATATAAGCCATAGTTTAAGATCAATAAATGTGCATTAACCATGGAGTGATTGTCTCAATAACTCTCCCCCCCCTAGTACCGTTTTTATCGCTAAAGTAGTATATTGTAACTGACTACGCAAAGTGAAAATGAGGTTCAAATTAATAAATATTTCCGTTCTTGCTGTTTATTTTTATTTGAACTTGTTTAAAGGTTTCCGCATCCGGACCATGAAAAAAGAGAGGCGTGGATTAAATTTTTACAGAAAGATCGCAGCGAAGAAACGTGATTGCCATCAAATTATTCACGGATCACTATACAAAACGACAAAAACTTACAAAACTTGTTTTATTTAAAGAAAATTAAAATATAATATTAGATAATATACTCTTTTTATTATATTCCCGATCATTAGTTCCTACTGACAATGTCAAGTAGACGTAATGCACAATTTGTCGCATCTGCGCGCATTACTCGTTATCTATTACTTGCACCGCCGCCGCTCCCGCGTGTCCCGCGCGGGCCCCGCCGCAAGGTCACGCGCAA
Organism: Keiferia lycopersicella; assembly: GCA_029255805.1. Classification (NCBI taxonomy): domain Eukaryota; kingdom Metazoa; phylum Arthropoda; class Insecta; order Lepidoptera; family Gelechiidae; genus Keiferia; species Keiferia lycopersicella. The sequence goes on from JARACZ010000024.1 coordinate 4,244,018, forward strand.
TGCTTTCATTGAGAATAGCTACTCCAGTACGCTAGTACATATTACCTCGATGTATCATACATATTTGATGGGTGAAAAGTCATATGATGTCCTGCTAGATAAAACTTTATACGTGTTTGAATTTTGCATCAGCTGAGTGTGACACGCAAAGAACGTGTGTTTTGGCCCCGATTTCAGGTTTCAGATTAAGTTTTAGTAACACATATTTCATATTTTTAAACATGTAAGTGTTGTACACTTGAATAAAAATACATGTGACCGCAATTTTTATCCACGCAAATATCCACCCAATAAATGACAGATCCCCATACTCCATCTATCCTTGATATTAAGTATGATTTGAGACCTTAGCTGTCTTAGCGCTTACACCGCCATCTATTGATATTTGGTTCTATTACTGCGAAATGGGTTGTTACAGGAAAATTTGAATTTAATTATTTTCTGAGTATTCTGTGACACTAAATAATTCTAAAACGACTTTTTTAAAGGTGAACTTCCAAAAAAGAGCCACAGTTCATGAACATACGCAAGTTTTATTCATTGTGGAACAATTTTTTGGCGCCATCTAGGTTTAAGACCAAAATAGAAAGGTACTATGGGGCTGTCAGTCCTCTAGTATTATTGGTCCATGGTGCTACCTACCTACAGTGCGCACGGTCATTCACCCTAGCCTGGCCGGCCGGATAGAAACGATTTTTTTTTCATATTTTGACTAATGTTTCTTTGGGAAAGTTGTTCAGTTTCATTGACAGACTACACCCTTAACGGATCCGCCACTAATAAAAATGCACCCTATATTTATGCTCTTCTGTTACCTATGAAATTCGCTATGACTGAGTCATTAATAAAACACAAAAGTTTTACGTTTTTCGTTTTTACGCTATCCAAAAATACTACATACTCCATTTATAGTTTTTCGAAATATTCAAAGTTTGAAATAATAAGCAGAAAAATAATATAAAAGTAATTGTTTTGACACCATCCAACCTAGAGAGATATGACGTCATCTATTAATATTTTCATAAAAAATATAGTTTTAAAAACTAGATCATCAGCATAGCTTACCCAAGCAAAAAAGTACCCATAAATGTAAGTAAGATTTTATTTTTTGTATGATATCTGCACTTTTTTACATATTCATGATTTTTTTCGATACAAAAAAAAGTCATGCATCTAAAGGGTTAAAGCTATACGTTTCCGTCCGCAGGGTTCAATAACAATGCAGTGGAACCTAGCCAACTTCCTCCCGCCGTATGTGCGGGAACAGTTCGCGGCTGCGGTCGGCGGCTTCCTCAGCGCCGCGTACGAGCAGCCCCACAACCTGGCTGCCCTACTGCGCGCGGATATCGAACAGAAACTCTTCCAGTGAGTTTGGAGTGCAGGGGCTATAGAAATTTAAATTTACAGTCCATTTTTAGGATTTTATTCCAGTCACAACTTCATTCAAATTAAAATAAGTATGAGGGAATTTTACTTAGTTACACTTAGGATAAATGCTGCGTCGCGGATTTCGCATTATGGTGATCGTTGGTGGGCGGATCGCCCGCGCGTTCGAAGCGCGGCACGCAGCGTTCGCCCTTAGGGTGCGTCTCCATTGAAGCGGGGCTGCGCTAAGCTAAGCTAAGCACGGCATGAATTGACCAATCGTGAGCCTCAAAATCCCCACCCCCCTTCAGTGGAGACACTGGATTGGTCAATAGGCTATTTGACTGATTTTGGAAAACAGTTGTAAATAATTCTGTAAAGCATAATAAACACACTACATTAATATTTCCGTAGAACGTGCAGTATTTTCAACAAAAATTTATGTTAAAGTTTAAATTATGAAATTGGCGCTCAAAACGCTGTCTTTGTAATGGCGGACGCCATATGATTCGAGTGACGTCACATGCTAGTAAACAAGGCAACAACAAGGTGCAGAAGCTTCGATCTTTCGCGTTTTTCTTATTTATCTGTGAATTTATAGGACAAAATGTCTTATAAATGGTGTGTAGTACCACAATGTAAAACAATTCATTACGAAATCCAGAAAAAGTGTTTATTTCAGTTCCAATGAATGCTAAAAGACGAAATAAGTGATCCTACAAGTATTTCATCGCATACAAATGTGTTTATGTGTAAAGATTGTCTTGCAGATATGTAAAACAAAAGCAAGGACAGTGACTTAAAGAGATTTAGTACATCATTGTTTATTCACAAGTGACCAAAGCAAGTGACAACATAACCTAAAATGCGATTTTGCAAAACTTGTACACAAAGTGCTAAATGCTATATAGTTCTGATTATATAATTTCTTATGTACTTACACAGCTGTTTTAACGTTTTTTAGTTCTGGAGCATAATAATCTGCTTTATTTTTGAAGAATAATGCGACCATAAACAGATCTACTTCGGGAAGTTTCTGTTGTCGGCTTGCACAAAATGTTCGTCCATAATGAAGTTAAAAACTATTAATAATGTCACTGACTCAATAAAAAGATCTCAAATTAACTCGAGAATAAACAAATCAATGGTAAAACTAGGTAAATAGTAGTAAATACACACAACGTAACACAGGGTATGGCGGCGTTTACTAGCGTGTGACGTCACCAAAGTTAGAACCAATCACAGGGCGTTCCTGTCGTTTAGAAATATTCAAAAATATTTCAATTTTTATACGTAAAATATGAAAAAAATATGCATATTTTAGTACTAATTTCTGTTAAAAACGCTTTATTACACTGCAATTTACTAGGATGGCCACAATTCGTCGCATATTTTCATTAGTGTCAAATAGCCTATTCATGCCCGCTCAGTTCAGCTTAGCGCAGCCCCGCTTCAGTGGAGACGCACCCCTACGTGTGCCTAATAGTAAACTTATTGCGAGCGATCTCTCTCTCTTCGTGTGGGACACCGAGTCATCCACTTCTATTTAGGGGGCTTTCGTAATTCTATTTGCAGAGTAACGGAGCGAATAAACACGCGGTGGCCTGCGCTGCGGGCGGGCGACATCGCGCTGCAGCCCGGCCTGCGCCCCTCGGCCTTCGCCCCCGACACCACGCCCGCGCTGCTCTACGTCACCGCCGTCTGCAAGGTGCTGTCGTTACACAGCGAGCTGCAGGACGAGGTACGATTTCATACATACATAGATCTCAATATTTCAATCGTTTATTTCTGAATTTATTTGCCGTGTGATGCCGGCTTAGAATAGCATCACCCCACATCCTTCCCGCGGGTGTCGTAAGAAGCGACTAAGGGACTCGAGAGTATTTGTGTATTACAATTTTTAGGCGACAGGCTGACAACCTGTCACTATAGTGATACACATGTTTTCTGAAACTACCTTCGAAAACAATCCTCAAAAATGTCAGACGTGGCGATAGTAAACGTATTCTTACGGCCGTTAACGATCTGCCTACCCCGCAAAGGATAAAGGCGTGATATATGTATGTATGTATTTCTGAGTAGATTTACAATTAATGCTTTTTAGAATGTTAGAAAGTTACAATATAATACTGTCACTGAATAAATGAATTAGTCATAATCGTCCCTGAAAAGGGGGTTCATAATTAGCAGTCATGCAACCAAATAATTTTTTAAAACCATGCATGCAGTTTAATTTAATTTTGATTTTAAAATATGTAATTTGTAATTTATTATTGTAAATTCATACAACTATGGTCCTGTATTTTAACTATAGTCCATAACTAGTTGTAAGATTTTTAAGTATTAAAACAATAAATACTCATTCATATATAACTTTGCTGGGTATCGTATTTCACTAGCACCTTGTAACTTTACCTTCCAGCACTATTATCAAAACAATAAACTAAAAAAATATAGGATTGTTTGGACCATAGTTGTATGGTTTTACGGTATTTATTTTTTAATGTATATTTTATCTAATGGCCTTACTCTATGTGTCAGGTGACTTTGCTGCGACGCAACCTGCTGCGCCTGATCGGGGTCGGCGAGTTCAGTGCGCGCGCGGAGTGGGTGGAGCCGTGCGCGTCGTGTGTGCTGGGGGAAGTGATCTGCAAGGTGTGCAACCACTGCCGCGACCTCGACCTCTGCCGGGACACGCACAGAGCCACCGAGAACAATGTGTAAGATTTACTAGAACTAAAGAAGCCATGTCAGAAGCCTGCTACTTGTAGTAGGCGGTTGAAAAATTCTTACACTAGCGATCGTGGGGTTCGTTGGACGACTCGGTGTCCCACACGAAAAGAGACTATAACTAAGATTCGTCTTGTGATACCGGCTTAGAATAGTATCACCCCACATCCTTCCCGCGGGTGTCGTAAGAGGCGACTAAGGGACTCGAGAGTATTGGTGTATTACAATTTTTAGGCGACAGGCTGACAACCAACCTGTCACTATAGTGACACAAATGTTTTCTGAAACAACCTTGGAAAACAATCCTCAAAAATGTCAGACGTGGCGATAGCAACCGTATTCTTACGGCCGTTAACGCTCTGCCTACCCCACAAGGGATAAAGGCGTGATATATGTATGTACATGTATGTAAGATTCGCCCTGGCTCTAACCTGGCACAAGAAAGATGTTAATAAGGCGCGAGAAAGACGCTCAAAAATCCGCCAATGTGGCTTGCAATTATAATGAATGATGAATTTTGAAGGATGATTCTTAGCTTTAGTTCTTTCTTTCGTGTTGGACACGGACTCATCCAGCGACCTGAATGAAACCATCAAGAGTTTTCAGCCGCCCATTACTTTAACAGGCCTCTGATTTTCACTCGTTTTAAAAATTTCGTATCTCAATCGAAAAGAAACTGAACCCTTGTAGTATCATTTTGTTGTCCGTGTGTCTATTCTATTTTTTTACATATAAGGTGTAAAAATATTAGCTGCAAATACTTTAAGGTGGGAATTAGCCCATGAAACTGAACAAGTTTCCCCAAGAAACATAGCTCAAAATATGAGAATATTTTTTGGATCTCCCATACAAATTGACCTGATTGGTCGGTAATTTTGTATTGGAGGTCCAAAATTTTTTGTCATATTTTGACCTATGTTCCTTGGGGAAAGTTGTTCAGTTTCATGAGCTGATTCACCTCTTAAAATATTTGCAGCTAATTTTTGACACCCTGTATTGCTGATGAAATATTTGTAGGCCTGTCTGCCTGTGCCCGACGTGCGGCACGGCGTACGACAACCAGGAGCTGGAGTGGCGGCTGGTGGAGGACATGCACCGCCGCGCGCTCACCTACACGCTGCAGGACCTCGTCTGCACCAGGTGCCACCAGGTCAGATACACTTACCTGACTGCCTCGGTATTTTTTACAGGGGGTAAAAAAAATAGCTGCTAATACTTTAAGGGGTGAACCAGCCTATGAAACTAAACAACTTTCCCTAAGGAACATAGGTCGAAATATGAGAAAATTTGTCGGGCCTCCCAAGCCTCCCATACAAATTGACGTGAACGATTGGTAATGTATAGGAGGAGAGTAGGTAGGTATGGGAGGTCCAAAAATATTTTTCATATTTCGACGTATGTTCCTTGTGAAAAGTTGTTCAGTTTCATGGGCTGATTCACCCTTTAAAATATTTGCAGCTAGTATTTTTACACCCTGTATATGTGGACAAGTTAATACTTTTTTACGCACTACAGCTAGAGCCGTTGATATATTCGTCTTAGCAGCACGACACAAGTGAGTCTCGAGTTATTACAATTTCATAAATTCATAATTAAGGACTTAAAACTCGAAATATAACTTTGAATTGAAAGTTATTTTTAAAATAAAGTATTTTAATAATTATATTTGTTTACTTTCAATGTTACGTGAGCAGAGATACATACAAATCATGGTGTTTGGAAAACTTTTTGTTTTTTTGTTTCGGTTTTTATTTAAATGATGATAGTGTCATTACAGTGACACTATGAAAACCTAATCTAACCTACCCTGCAAGAAATAAAAGCGTGATTTTGTGTGGGTTAATGACCTGTTTCGTCACCTATCATCACTTTCAATAGATTAGCTTTTAAATGTATATACTTTTGCACAATAATTTCAGAATGTTTCGTGTTTACACAGGTGAAACGCGAGAATCTGGCTACAGTATGCGACTGCGCGGGCGAGTTCTCTCTGATGGTGGGCGCGAGCGACGTGCGCGCGCAGCTCGACACCTACACCACCATCGCACACTACTACAAGATGCCCTTGCTGCTTGAACTTATTGCATTCAATACTAGTAATATGTGATACTGATATTTGTTAATGTTTGTGTTGTACAGTATTTTAAGCATAATCGTATTTTTTAGTTATGGTTATTAAATTAAGTTTTTGTACTACCATGCTGTTTAAAAATTACTACTCCTCGCCTCACATTAATATTTTTCTGAAGAAGGCATATCAATGGGATCTACAGAGTAAATGCTTTAAGCAAATGTAAACTTAACATTATCAAATCAGAGACATAAAATATTCTTACAACTGATTATATTACAATAAGAGGAAATTAATTAAATACAGAAATTATAAACAAAAAGTGCAAATTAATAATTAATGATAACTTATAAAGTACTCCTTTCATCGTTAGGTGTTTGGCCCAAGCCTTTCGCTACTTCACTGATGCATATCCACTGTCCATCAGTGCCCTCCCTCCACAGACTGACTTTATTGTCTCCTCCAGACACCGCCAAGATGTTTCCGGTGAGGGACCAGCTGACACTCCATACTACATCATCAAAGGTATTCAGGATAGTGGAGTTCCAGGATACATTGTCATCACTGGTCCAGATCACTACTCTCTTGTCCTGCGAGCAGCTAGCTATCATGGATCTCTGCAGACCCAGTGAGGGGGCCCAAGCCACATCTCGAACCCAATCCATGTGCATTTCAAGACGATTCTCTTCCACCCATTGGTCCCCTTGTTCTCTCCATATCTGCAAAGAATAACATTACAATACAGTTTAGTATTGAGTAGAAATTGCACATTATATAATGCAAAGTAATTAAAACTACCTTTATCAGATTATCACATCCACCCGTCACTATCCTCTTGGGAGCTTCCTTGTTGCTAAGAGGGTCTAGATTCAAATCGGCAGAAATAGCCGGGCACCAGCTAATAGAGTTGACACCAATAGCATGAGCGCCGGGAATCTTCTTCACATCCCAGTTGCCGCCGTCTTGGTACGAGATGATGGAGATAGAGCCGTCGGAGCTGCAGCAGGCGAGGATCAGGCCGTACTCGGCCGGCGCCCACGCAACAGAGTTCACCGAGCTCTCGTGTCCGGTGTATTCGTACAGTTTAGTCCACTCGCCCGACTCTTTCCAGATAATAACTTTCCTGTCATAAGAACATGATGCCAGCAGGTTTCCAAACTTAGGATGAGCCCAAGCGACTTGCCAAACAGGCCCAAAATGCCCTTTGAGATCGGCAGCAAGGGTTTGTGTACCGCTCTTGATGTCGTAAATTTTCACTGAATTATCCGATGAACAAGTTGCCAGCCGTAGCCCATAATAATCCAGTTCTGCATCATGTATCATGTCTTCATGACCCGTATCGATTGTATTGAGAACGGAAATCATTTTTCACAATTTTTTTCAAAAATCAACAAATATTCCGAACTACAACTCGTGCAAGCCAGCTGTCAAATAGTTGACGTGGAATTCCAGTGTTGCTACACGAAAAAAACACTTATAGCTGCGTTCAAGAAATTCCCAACTAGTGAGTCGAGTCAAATGAGTTGATTGGATTCTGTTAGAAGTGCAACCCTATTAATTTGTTTATTATTTAATATGTGGACTTCTCCCATTAAGGGTAATTCTGCCAGTGTCAGTAGGTAGAGATGCCAGCGCAGCTGCGCCGGGTGGTGGTTCCTGTAGAGCTGTAGAGGATGATAGTATAGTGTCATCTACAGGATCCGAGGACCTCCTCTTGATGCCATCGATAAATGTGGAAAAAACTCTTTAACTTCAATTAAATTTAATATTTGCAATGAGGTCCTTCACTGATTAAAATTTATTATTATTTTTATGAGCCTGAAGTGTCCTCCCTGATTTAAATACTATCCAAAATAATCACTGAGTGTTGAAATAAATATAAAATAATAATAAAAAAACAATTTCGAGAGACGCCCTATATATATTAAAGTACTTTGTGGAGAGACGTCTATCATTTGACGGATGAAACAAAAGAATACTTTACCAACCCTATTATGCGTCACAAACAGTTGTCATTTCATTCTGTCGCAAAAGTTGTCAAAGTTTGGAAAACGAATTAGCGCATCCGAAAATACAAATGAGCTAATTTAACAGAAAATTATGATAATTTGATTTTTATGAGCTTTTTGAAATGGGGGAAAAGCAAGAGGGCATCGTTAACAATCTTAGGGAATTGCTTAACCAAGATTACCGTGGAGTGAACGTAAGTGGCGATAAAAGTGATAGTGACCGGACTCTCAAAGATGTTTTTTATCAGCATCTTGTTGTTTTCAGATAGCGGTTTATGCTCTAGCCACAGCCGGGCTGGCTGCATCGATATATAAGATCAGACCGGTAAATATTATGCCATTAATTCTAAATTGTCGCTATTCATTACATAACTGTAACTTGTATTATTATAAATTAGGTTAGCAAGTTCTCGAAGGCGAGCAAAGTCCCGAACCACTTCATCAGGAACCACGAGCCGCTGCGTGGAGTGTACACTGGCGTGCAGCACTCACCTGTGCGCCTGCTAGTCAACCACAAGGCGCCAATTTACCTTCCACTATGGCATTCCAGCAAACCGCCGCTCCCAGTCAAGGTTAGTATTCAATGTCATTGATAAATCTGTGTTGATGTTACTGTAACCTACATTCAACTGATGCCAAGTTTTCAAATTACATATTTTTTGTTCATTTTAGCTATGGGGAGTTGAAGTAGTGAGTGGGAATGCAGTCAACTGGTTGGAGTGTGTAGCAAAAGGCAAAGATGTTACTTTGAAACCTATTGGAAGAGAAAATGATGATCTTGTATCCACTGTCCTCTTACATCTGCCTAGACAGAAGGTGAGAGTTGCTGAATAATTTTGCTTGCACTTAACAAATACTGATCCTTTTCTAAGTTGAGTGATTCTCGCATTTGGTCCGGATTTCATGTGCGGGCATCAAATTGGTATGAAAACAAATAAATCGAAAGTTATTTATATCCGAAAAGTGACCTTTTTCTAATAAAAATTAAAAAATGTGGCAGGATCGATATTTGGTACAAGTCTTTTCAAAAATTAGTTATTGAACTTTAGATAGGTAAAATCTCATTTCCATCCGTGTGATTTTCAGTCCATCTTACACTAAAATAATCATATCAAGTCATTTATACGATAAACTTCACAATGTTTTCCTGTTTTCCGATCATCAATGAAGATAGCTTATGCACAGTAAATACTTCAAGCAATAATACTGAATGAAACATAGAGAGAATCAACATTATATTTTTGTCCCACAAAATCCTTCATTTCCGTCCGCGAGAATTGACATCAAGTTTTATCCTTAAATAAGCCTGCTAAAGACGTTGCTTTCTCCACAAGCCCCTTCCTTGCAAGTCAGCCAAACCATCTGACTGGAGGTGGCTCGGAGAAAACGTTCGTAGAAAGTTAAATTTTGATTCTCGCACTTAAATTTTGGTTTTGTCACAGGTGAGAAGTCATTACCATCCAGTGATTATTATATTAACTGTTCTCTTTTAATGTTTTCTTTCTATATATAACAATAGCATTTCGTTATACTTTTATCCATTTCGTATCATAACTTTGAGACATCTAGGTATCGTAAAAATTCGAAAAAAAACTGTCGAAACCTCATTTCCATCCTACTCATTTCCGTCCATTTTGGCCCAATTTGGACGGATGGTAATGAGCAAATATGAAGAAAAATGCTTTTTTAAGTATCATTTTCATATTTCTACCCATATTTCTTACGAAAAATGATTTAGTTTCAACTTTTATACCTAGAATTGTTATGAGTAACCAAGCAGACATTGTTATGAATAATCAAGCAGACATAGTCCGGAGGCGCAGGGATGATGTCCAGGGGCTGCAGTGGAGGCGTAAGACATGGTAGGAAGCATTAGCCTGACCGTAGGAACTACACATCTCCCCAGTAGTGGAGTCAGTGAGGTAGAGGCGGGGTCATATTCCATTATCATCCATGTATCCATGTACCTTTCATTTCCATCCTTTACATAATTTTATTGAAAACTGATTATGATGTTTTGTATGATGATGTATTGTTTGATGTTTTTTATTGAATATGAGTGCCTTTCGAAAAATATTATTAAAAAGGCAAATAATACAAATGCGAGAATCACTCAGTTATGGTATTATAAGATGTAAATATTGGGGCTTAGCAACAAAATTGAACAACTTTTCCTAAGAAACATAGGCATTACCAGCCTAAAAGTGTAGTACAAAATCTTTCTGTCCCTTTGCGAAAATTTATCAGTTTCATGGGCTGGATCACCCCTTAATATATTTGCGAAAATTTTCTTTACACCCTTTTTCCATTTTAGGAAAAGACTGTGGAAACTATTGATGTTGGGAAGACACTTGTAGAGCTAGGCTTCGCTAAGGCCACAGTACCCATGACTGTGGAGAAGAACACATTTGAATGGAAATTGGTGCCAGTTCTGCTGTCTGCTGAGAGTCGCGCCAGAAGCTACAGAAACGGCGTCTGGTCAGATATCCTCCCACCAATACCCAAATATGTTGTAGCCTGGAGGAAAGGGAGCCAAGCTGCTAAGGAATTAGTAATTTTCTCAGCAAAAGCTTCGAAAGAATTGGTAGTTCTTTCAGCAAAATCTTTAATATGGTTGTTGGCTTTAACTATAAGAAGTGCCTTAGCAGGAGTCAAATATATTGCTTCTAGACCATTCAGGGCAAACCCCAAACAGGTGCAAGCCACATGAAAGCATTTATAATTTATTTTTATTTCTAGAGGTTGATACTTAAAATTCTAGTTGAAGTACCAAATGCATTATGACTGTCCTAATTATTTGGTCACTTTTTTACTGGATATTAGGCTCTTCCATATAATTTATAAACTGTTACAAATTTTCCCTTTTGTAAATACTGTTGGCAAATAAAGTCTAATAAAATTATGGAAAATCTTTGAATAAAACATAGTTATGTAAAAAAGCACTGTTTATTTCAAATTAAATAGTATATATTACATTAAAATATATATCTTAAAATAGCAGAAAAAAGTACAGCTAAAATAATCTATTGAAATAATATCCATGTAACCATAATCCTTCAATAATCCAACATAACACCCAAGTAATTTCTTCCTATAAATTAATTGTAACTTTTGATGCGAATTTTAAAAGTAATTTTACGACAAAAATACTGCTTTTATTTATGTATACGAGATGAAGTAAGTAAAGTCGTGGATATAAAAATACAAAAGCAATGTCCCCCTGTGAATTGACGCACCAGTTTTAAAAGTGTAGGTCGAAAAATATAGTCGAGGTGGGTATGTCGTGGGAGGGTGGTAGTCGCGGCCGGTGGAGCCCGCGCCGGCGCCGGGGCAGGCCGCGCGCCCGTCAGAGGATCGAGCAGCGCGACAGCCACGACGTGGGCTTGCGGACCTCGTTGGCCTTGAGCTGGTGCGCGCCCGACCGCTGCGGGTTGCTCGCCTCCTGCGTAACAACACGTGTTTATATCATGTACAGAAAACACCACGTAACACCCAAACAACAACACCAAACTTTTTCATAAATGATCTATCAATGTCTAGACTAGATGACTAACTTCTTGTCCAAGGCCACTTCTACTTTACGCTATTTAAAAACACAAAAACATACATCTAAAACATATACCTATTTAGTAATGGTAATACTTCAATATTACAATGTTTCCTTATCAAAGCATGCAAAATATTGAACCATAAAAAGATTTGTTCAAAAATGATATCATAATTAAATTAAGATGCATGCATTTTGATATTTTCGTAATTAAATGACACAACACACGAAATAAATGAAAAAAGGAAAATAGACAGCACTTGAACTTTCACAACAGGCAAAAGTAGATGTTTCAGTTACCTTCTGTTTCGAAATAGCACCCATGGAACAGAAGAGAGACATTAATTCAAATAGGTATTATTTTACACACAAATATTACCAATGAACATTTATTTCCTACAAAATACCTACTTTGCGACCGTAACTTTATAGATGAGTCATAGTTTAAGAATCAATATCAGTAATTCTCTTATTTGTAGTAATTATTTTGTGATAGAACTTGTAGCAAATATTAAATGAATGGTGGGTTACACTATACCTGTTTCTTCTCCATTTTCGCCTTGATGTCTTTTGCGAGAGTATAAAACGCGTGTTCGACGTTCACTGAGTCCTTAGCCGAAGTTTCTACAAATTTTATCTGGTACTCTATAGCTAATTGTTCTCCTCTCTCTTTTGATACCTGCAAAAATAAAGAAGAACTATTCAAGCCTAATGTTATTTATTATACATACACAAATCACGCCTTCATCTCTCACGGGGTAGGTAGAGCGTTAACGACCGTAATATGAAAAATATTTGAGTGTCGTTTCAGGTAAGTTGTGTATCACTATAGTAATGAGTTGTCAGCCTAAAATAAAATTGCAATACATATTAAACCCTCGAGTCCCTTAATCGCCTCTTACGACACCCACGGGAAAGAAATGGGGTGATGCTATTCTAAGCCGACGTCAAACAGAACGGGAATTTTATTTATATTACCGCCAAACTATGCTACGCGCGCTTTCACGTTAGGTCGGGTTAATTTACAATGGGCGACGACACTGGGATGTACGATGCGAAATACCTACAGTAGAAACACGGAAAGCTGGGCCCACCAATAAGGGAACGTATTATTCGTACATATTAACAAGACTTTTAACACTTTTTCAATTACCTACTTAGGCATGGTTGCGCCTACACTCTCGGGGTCTACTTAGCCTTAAGCACCATATAGCATCACCCCATTTTAAGGCTTACAAGTTCAACATCCTAGTTCCTTTGCCATGCCATGCCTTTCCGTGTCAAAATTAAATGAATCATTTGACGACACGACGAGACGTAAGCATTGTATTGTAATTTCGCATTTGAAATACTGCCAAGACACGAAACATGATTGAAGGGGCAATTGGCATAAAGTGGGGGGAATGGAATGAATGAAATTCTGTAATGGTCAATATACTCTCTATATTGAAGTTGTGTTGTAATTTATTGACTAGGAGAGAGTTATGACTTATAATATTTGGTATTTCCCACCCCAAGAAAGTTAGATAAATGGCTGAAATAGTTCCAGCAGACGGGGCTGACTACTGTCCTTTTGGTCAATCCTTAGGAAAGATCTTCCAAATGGTTCTTTAATCTTAGTATTAACAAAAACATCATGACTAGTTAAGTTATAAAAAATGGTATACCATACAATTCTATAAAATATAAATGTACAAGTTGTAGTATCTTACTTGTCTTTTAGCTTCCAGGTCACACTTGTTTCCGAGTATCATCTTCTCTACATCGGCGCTGGCATTCTCTTCAATGTTTCGGATCCAGTTCTTGATATTTTCAAAACTCTTTTCATTGGTCACGTCGTATACTAGCATGATGCCCATGGAGCCCCGGTAGTAAGCTGTTGTTATTGTACGGAATCTCTCTTGCCCAGCAGTGTCCCTAAGATTTTTACAAAAGAATTAACATGGACAATTGTAATACAATCTGTTATCTCGGAAATATCTTATAGAGATTACAGAATAATTGAAAACACATTTACATAATATACTGATCATCAGGTTTCGTATACTGGTTTTGTAACAAAAAATAATAATTAAAGTTTGATAAAATGTATGGTTATTATGTGAAGAATTACAACTTACTTGTTTTAAATTTGGTTGAGGGCCTGAACCCATACTTGTTCATTTAATAATAAAAATATGGTTTAATGATAAGTAAATGAATTTGCAGTGCCAATTCAATAATCATTTGTTTGTTTAAAGCAGAAAGTAAAATTTTCCTTTATATTATAATTAGAATTTCCTGAATTATTACACAACAGTCCACTGGTGCACAAGGATGCATTTAATAAAGCACTCATTACAAAGTACATAACTAAGTGCATAACTTTGAGTTTGAATCAATGGTTTGAATAAAGTTCATTCAGGATATCAAATTTGTGGTAGACCCTGTCTGAACCATTAAAAATCTTAGTAGATATAACTACAATGATGAATATTGCAAATATTACCAACAATAAAAGGGAATATTGCAAATATTGTGCTCATCGATTGCATTGTTATGTAGCTAGCACAGTACTAACAAGTATGTGAGGCACTTGCTGAAAAGGTCATCAGACTATGCACTGATTCATACTTTTCTTAGTAAAAAGGAAACAGTAGGTTTAGTAAAGTTAGGTAGACAAAACACAATTCCACATACCATATCTGTAGCTTCACTTTTTTGCCATCAAGGTCTATCGTCCGGATTTTGAAGTCGATTCCTGCAACAACCAGTTGTTAAATTCGTAGATCAACTAATTAAAATTAGTGTGTATGATGTCATGAACTCTACATTGGGATAATTCGATAAGGGCTTCATTATCATCGTGCCGCGCCCTTCCGAGCGCCCAACGGCCACAGCCTCGACACCAGGAAACCAGCACAATCCACCACGAACAAAAAATTAAGCTCAATGACAAATTATGTATGAAAAAACGACAACTTATCTCACAATAACCTTTGGGTACAAAGACACGAAACACTTACCAATAGTCGATATAAAAGAGATATTGAAAGCATCTTCTGAAAATCTAAATAATATCGAGGTTTTTCCCACTCCAGAATCACCTATCAAGAGTAATTTAAATAAATAATCGTAAGTTTTTGCCATTTTTTACTACAATCTGATTACACGGACAGCCATTCATTTGGCATTTTTGAGTAATCGTTCGGTAGTGTTGTTCACAGGCCATCTTTAGCTATCGATACTATTCATTCATTACGTATCGACAAGGTGTCGACCATGTTTCTCTTTGCGTGATGCATGCGGTGTGGGAGACCCAGAAGAGGATATTTATATGCAAGAAACAGGTACTATCCACCCAAAAGAACAAAATAGAGAAATCAAGATCTCTTACGAAATTATTTTGTGTTTTAACATCAAGCTCTATCTGCCCGAAATATCGATATTTTATTTCTAAGAATGACTACTCTATCCTGAAAGTGTTACTATTTGTAATAAGTTTAAGGCACGTTCAAAAATTTTATATTTTATAAAATCTTGGCTTACAAAAGATTTACCTTTGCCATTTTAAAATTGCCTTGCCAGATTACCCAAAAAAGACCTGATGTGTCTATTTTCATATCTTGCAATATAGATGCAAACACATTTTTTTGAAAACGCCACTAAACAAGAAATTGAATTGAATTGAATTATGAAAATCAAATGTGCCTACATTTTCTTAAACCAACATTTCAACGTCCATTTAAAATACCATTCTATCAGAAATTTGCAAAGTTGTCTGGCATTACCAATTTTGACAAGTACAGACGCCCAATTCTGCCGCTTGTTTGTTGTGAATTGATTAAAATTTAATTTTTCCAATAACTTTTCTATTAGCGGTATGAAGTAATATATACAAAACATATCCGAATAACGACATCATGTTCTATCACGTAAGTTATCAGTTTAGGTTTATTTGCTTCAATAATCAGCAAAAAATTTCAAGTACTTATAGTCTTCTATCTTTACAGATTTCACTCGAACACGAGATACTATTACATCCCAGATACTTTGGACCACAGTTACTGGACACTGTGAAGCAGAAACTGTATACAGAAGTGGAGGGAACTTGCACTGGAAAGTAAGTTTCAAAGATTTTATAGGTTATGTTTTGTTTAGGAAAGAAGAACTCTAATGTTTGTTTCCGTTTCTTTTAGATATGGCTTCGTAATAGCAGTGACGACTATAGATAGTATAGGTGCAGGTTTAATTCAGCCAGGCCAGGGGTTCGTAGTGTATCCTGTGAAATACAAAGCAATAGTGTTCCGCCCTTTCAAAGGAGAAGTGCTAGATGCTATTGTCACTCAAGTGAACAAGGTAAATTATTATGAATAATTAATATAAGCTTGTTATGTTAGGTACACAAAAAAGACAAAGAGTTACTTTGTATAGTGATTTCCAATGGTCACTACTCTTTTCAAAATTCAAATTATTTATTCTAAGTAGTAAATTTTACATTCAGCTTTTTGATGGTCAGCTCCAGACTACTGATACTGAAAAAATCTCATTAGTTTGGTTGTGATATCTAACATTTTTTTTTCAGGTGGGAATGTTTGCACAAATAGGGCCACTAAGTTGTTTTATTTCTCATCATGTAAGTTTTTCATTTAACTAAATAGGTATTTGTAAGCTTTTGGTAAAGACTACCTACATACACTCTAACAACATTTGCCAACAATAGTGTTTTACTTGACATGCATTATAGAAGAGTATCAATTTCCCTAAAGGCTCTTTCACAGTTGCTAGATTATTTGCCTCCATTGCAATGCAGAAATGCCATGCATTGCATATATCCCACTGATATGAAGTTATCTACGCATTGGATAAGCTGCCCCATACAAAGTCAGTACAGCTAGTTTTGCCGCTCCAGTGAAGTGACACCTATGAGAGTACTGCATACTTTTGTATTTGCCTTGGTATTTGCTTTCTTGACTGCCAGCCCCAAAATGGCGATTTTCAATGAGTGCCGTAGCAACAACCAGTCAATAGCTAATTTCAGGTCAATGATGTGTCCTGATTAGAACTGTTTATAATTTTTCAGTCAATACCAGCAGATATGGAGTTCTGTCCAAATGTGAATCCCCCGTGCTACAAAAGTAAACAAGAGGATAATGTCATTCAGGAAGAGGATGTCATCAGATTGAAAATTGTGGGCACCAGAGTGGATGCTACTGGCATTGTAAGTATATTATGGTGTTTTACCATGACTTGTCATTTTGCTAATATACTTCTTATCAAAAAAACTGGGACACTTTGCAAGTTTATGTTCGTATGTTTAGTGTGTTTATGTGGGAATAAATATCTGATATTGTGTAGTAGAGAGAGTGAAATGAGCTTTTAAATCTTAATGAAAATGTGTTCCAAATTTGAAATATACTTTTCATCAAAAAATCCAGGATACCTTGCAAATTTTTTTCATACAAAAGTGTGTTTATTTTGAATAAGTGTTTGATATGAATTGTGTGAATTGTCCACGATATTTATTTATTTATATTGTGTGGATGAAAAAGTTCTTAAGTAGGTTTCCCGTTTTATCAAATCATTAAAACGAAAATGCCTCGATTTCTCTGATGAGAAGGGTATTTCAAATTGCAATGTGTCCCTTTAAATTATCACATTCACAAAATTGTCACGCTCCTGACGCAAATTATCATGACTGTTTCGTTATGGAACACATGAATGCAATCATGTTACAATATGCTCGTGAGCCAGCAGATGTGTACTGCACCATTAAATACCCAGATTTGCTAAACACGACTACGAAATTGCTATATTATGGGGTTGTGACCTTTTGCAAATGTGTCATTTTTATATGTGTAGTGACATTGCGCGCCGAGAGGTGTCAAACCTAAGTAGGACTCCTGGACCTCAGATTAAAAAAAATCTTTTCTTTTCAGTTTGCCATTGGAACACTTATGGACGACTATTTAGGATTAGTGACTCAGTAAAATAATATTAATAAATGAATTTTAAGTAACATGTAAGGATTTCAGTTCTAGAAATGACACAATTTAAATTTTATTTATTTAGTTTATTTCATATTTGGCATTCAAATTATAGGCTTAATCCATACACAATGTAACAAAATCCAAAAAGGTCAATATTTGGACACTCAGTCTATTTGGGCAGTTTCATGTAATGGTTTGATTACCTCAGTTGGGGTTTACTTTATAGTAATGCATTGCCTTAAACCTAATTTCAGGCACTGTAAAAGCGTGAATGCTTATAAAATTTACGTTTTATATTAGAATATTTTATGTCATAGGTTCAAGTTTTAATGCAGTTATATAAGTCACGAAAAAAAAACATCATTTAGAGTTTCCTTCACGGTAAGTACGAACTAAATACCCAATATGCAGGTTTCCACGCTTTTAAAGTGCATAGAAATCTTAATTCTACTACTTCATGAATACAATGAAAATCACAATTTCATAGCAAATCAAGTTTGGCTACTATAAACAAGCCAAAGAAAAGCCAGACAAACTTTATGAATGCCAAATTTTATTTGACTTTAAGTTAAAAATGTCCGTGTCGCAAAATGTCTATCTTTCAGAACATCAAAGTCGAACAACAAAGACATTTCGAGACATGGACACTATTGAGCTAAAAGACAAATTTTTAATATAATTTTGGGCTCTAGATGATACGAGAATTTCATGTCAATGAGTATATTTATCTATTCTAAACATTATGTACAATCTTCAAAAAACGAAACATAATTTAAAAATTTAAAACATATCCAAAGGGACGAGTCAAGTCTTTGGTTCTTCAAATATACAATTACATAAAATAAATAATCCTAAAACAAATATTGCTCACACTTACAAATTAAATATGGCCTCTAAATAAATAATACTCAATATGAGATCAGAAACTCAAGCTAAGCAGTTTACTAAGCACCAGTCTGCTTCAACAAAGTATATATATCTTGCTATCAATCTAACCATCACTGAGCTGGTATAATAGTGAGGACATAGTCCTCAATCACATCAGAGATAAATGATCTGCTGCTGCTTCCAGGTTTACTCAGATAAGCACATGAATCTGCAACAACTTGCAGCTTTCCGAAACAAGGATGTTGTTCAAATTGATGAGCAAACAGACGTTTTCAGCTATATCCTTAACACTTTAAATTTTGCGTTAATTTTGGTAACAGTTTACAAATTTCGTACTGCTTTTAAAATAACATACCAAAAATGTAGTCCCGTAAAATGCTTATACTATAGCTATAACATATGTAATTTTACATAAAATATAGAGACATAACATTGTGCAATATAGTGTATATGCATAATAGAAGATATATCGCATTTGAAACAATCGATAAATCATTTCGCAGTCACAATAAATTTGCACAAATTGCTCACAGAATATTTGATAAGAATAATGCATGACTGCGCGACTGTCGGTACATTTGCTACATAGTATACACGTCTAGTGCATGAGTCAACATCATTCTACCTCAAGGCACAAAACATAGGTAAAGGAATATGCAGGAAGATCCGTAACACAGGAATACGAAAGTGAGATTCCATCTAAGAGAAGAGTTCCATTATTCAACATACATAGTTACAGTACATTGTTGTATAGCGTTTCCTAAAATATAAGTCGAGCTGCGTTGTTGCATACTAAGATTATTGTTAAGTGTTTGTATTCCATAAACAGGAAATTTTATTTGTACAATGTCTTAGAATTACAACTACATAAATCATTGTATCTATTCCGGGAAACGCTATGCTGAAGCTTATTATCTAAGAATTACCGTATGTGTATGAGCATTAAAGTGGGTTGGCTTAGCACTAGAATAACTTCTATCAACATTTTGCTCCTCTTATTCTGAAGCAAAATGTCGACACAAGTTCTTACGTCAACCATAAACTAACGGGGTATAGAGGACATATGAGTAACATCAAGTCAATTATCTAAACATTCAAAACTTCCAATAGTCTTACCGCAACACTTAGTAACGCATTCTAACAGAAATAATACTGATATAGTAGAATAGAGCGGAATATACTTTAGTGGATTAAAACTGTTGAGCTAATCAATATGGTAGAGTATGTTTGTGTGTGTATTGTATTTGCTTCCCCGTCTCGCTTGTATCGTCCGTGCTGCATTCCAAACCAAACACCACTGACTGAACCTGCTGACCGCAGAACTATTGCTATGTTACGTAAAAACAATTTTCTTCACGAATTGTCTTACATAGAGCAATTACATGAAACATTTCTCCATATTATTTGACTATCTTATTATGATAGGTAGTATAGTCGATGTTCCTGAATCCGCATTGGTATTTCTCAAAGCAATAGTTCGCGCAGCCAAGCTAACTGTGAAGTAAATGCTGAAAGATTTACTGATATGCTTAAATTTGTCTAATATATTTAGCTTTAACCGATGCGCAGGCGCAGATTACCTTCACTGCATAGCACTATAATTCGGATATATAATATATAATAACTATATATATTTTTCTATCTTATCGACATTTACTTCTCTGACGTGACTGGAACGATCGATACCGATTCTTTCCGAAACGAGAGTTCCCTACATCTTTCAAGACTCTAAATAGGAAAAAGCTACAAAGGGGTAATTCAAACAAATTGAAACATTTTTCTGTTAATATAATGAAAATCTAGAAATAAACTAATTCAATTTAATAGTGTCCAAGAAAATATTTGTTTGTGCTACCCCTTTGTAGCTGGATCCTAGTTAGAATGTAATGAACATTCGATTCACTTTGATGTAATTAAAACAGGAAGAAAAATGAGCTTGCTAACATGGGTTCCTTTCTGAAACTTCTAAATACTCATAGTATTGAAAAGTGAAAAACCATCCTATTCTTCTCGGCGCACAATCTTCAGTATGTCACGAGTCTCAAAATGTAAATAAATTACCTATGGATGAATCAAAATAAAATTGTCGACTTTACATAATGGAAATACAATTTGTGATCGTATAATGAATTGCCTTTGCGAAACAAATTAATACATTTTGAGACCAGCTAGTTTTCCTGTTATAGACAAAACAACACAACATGACATTTTGAGTTCATCACATTATGCGCTCATAGAACAACATAGCTACTTTTCAATCAGTGAATCGAACGTGGGGAACTCTCGTGGCTACCCGTGTGCCTCTACTGCCGGACGTGGAAGCACTGGCACTAGGCGTGCGGGTGTCACGAGGCGGCGGGCTGGCCGGAGCCGGCGGCGGAGCCCCGCGCGCCCGCCGGGTCCGCCGGCGCGGCCACCGCGGGGGACACCGGCCCCCGTACCGCCTCGATGTAGTCCTTGATCAGGGTCGCGATCTGGTACGCCTGCGGGATGAAACTATTGTCAGGAATTGTTTGTAAAAATGGTCGGAAAGTTCGAGATGAAAGTCGGAACGTTGGAGAGAAAAGGAAGTTCCTGCGAAGTAGGAGAGGGAATCGGAAAGTTGGAGGAGTCGGAAGAAGAAATGACGAAAAATTAGAGAAGGGTCTGAATTGAAAGGGTCTGAATGAATGGGTTGGAAAATTTGAGAACGAAAGATCGAAGGCAGATTTATTTCCTAAGAAAGAGGAAATAATATCTTACTGAGGTGCAGCCGCGCGCGCCGCCGGCGACACCGCCAGCGTCGTGTGACCCTCGCCGCATCAGCGCTAGCTGGCACAGAGAGCTCTCACTCACCTGGTCGGTGGACAGCACCAGCTTGGCGTGCTTGCGCTCCTGCCTGGTGACGAGCAGCAGCGCGCGCGGCGCCGGCGACACCGCCAGCAGCTGCTCGTGGTCGTGCGACACGAGCGCCGCGCGGGACCCTCGCCGCAGCAGCGTCAGCCCGCGCGCGTCCACCGCCAGCCACAGCGCGCGCGGCCAGTTCGATGTGAACGATTGCTGTTGAGAAACATACAGTGTGTAGTTAGTGTAGCCCAAAAGATTTACATGCCGGCTTAGAATAGCATCACCCCATTTCCTACCCGTGGGTGTCTGACGGACTGAGGGACTTAAGGGTATTACAACTTGTGAGCGACAGGCTGACAACCTGTCACTATAGTGATATACAAATTATCTCAAATGGCCCTCTATATTTGTCAGACGTGGCGATAGCGACCGTATTTTTACGACCGTCAATGTTCTGCCTGCCCCGTAACGGATAAAGGCGTGATATAATTATGTATGTATAAATAACATAACTCCGTTAAACTTATTAAGTTTGTCTCGGGACCACTCCATACATTATCACATATTAGTACATGATCATTATTAGTATTTTTAAGTGTTTACTTACTTACAGCCGGATTATCAATAAGCTAAACAGGAGATATCAAGCAAGCAACTTCACAAGTTTCATTACAAGTTTACTAAGCATGTTTTAGTCGAATTTAACCAAATTATTGGATTTCGACGCAAAAAATCTAATAGTAATACACGAATAAGAAGAAGAAGTAACATATCAGTTTTTCAACGAAGTTATATAGTTTTCGAGAAAACATTTCATTAGCGCGTTTTAGAATACTAACAGCGTCATCTATTGGTGAGTTTATAAAATGCGTAGGCGCAGAATTGACGCAGTCAGTACGACAACTATGCGTAAAAAATTGCTTTGCAAATATTTCAAGGTTTAAACAAGTGCATGAAACTGAAAAACTTTCCCCTAGGAACATCTCTAAGTTTCCCTAGGTCGATATCACACAATTTTGGGTTCCCATACAAAATGTGTTGGCTAGCCGGGTTAGTTTGTATGAGAGGTTGTTTTATTTTTTACATTTCGACCTACCTTCCTGGGGGAAAATTGTTCAGATCTATGGACTGGTTCAGCCCTTAAAATAGTTGCAGTTGTTTTTTTATATCCTTAAGATACATAAAGGGTACGAATAAATATGTATTAAGGAGTGTATACTGTTAACAATGTAACTATGTGGCAGCTAATACGGGATGTGTTTTACCAATCTAAAGACCACAAGAGTCACAACTCACAGTCACATCAAAGATGGTAGCCCTAGCGAGCGGCCAGGACCCTGCTAAGGTCAACGCCCTCTGCATAGCAGTCAGGGGTGCAGTTCCCATCAATGCTAGATGGTGCAATGTAACAATAGAGCAGCTAATACGGAATGTGTTTTACTAATCTAAAGACAAGAGTCACAACTCACCGTCACATCAAAGATGGTAGCCCTAGCGAGCGGCCAGGAGCCGGCTAAGGTCAACGCCCTCTGCATAGCAGTCAACGGCGCAGTTCCCCTCAGTGCTAGATGGTGCAATGTAACAATAGGCCAGCTAATACGAGGTGCCTTTTACCAATGTAAAGACCATACAAGAGTCACAACTCACCGTCACATCAAAGATGGTAGCCCTAGCGAGCGGCCAGGACCCTGCTAAGGTCAACGCCCTCTGCATAGCAGTCAGGGGTGCAGTTCCCATCAATGCTAGATGGTGCAATGTAACAATAGAGCAGCTAATACGGAATGTGTTTTACTAATCTAAAGACAAGAGTCACAACTCACCGTCACATCAAAGATGGTAGCCCTAGCGAGCGGCCAGGAGCCGGCTAAGGTCAACGCCCTCTGCATAGCAGTCAACGGCGCAGTTCCCCTCAGTGCTAGATGGTGCAATGTAACAATAGGCCAGCTAATACGAGGTGCCTTTTACCAATGTAAAGACCATACAAGAGTCACAACTCACCGTCACATCAAAGATGGTAGCCTTAGCGAGCGGCCAGGAGCCGGCTAAGGTCAACGCCCTCTGCATAGCAGTCAACGGCGCAGTTCCCATCAATGCTAAATGGTGCAATGTAACAATAGGGCAGCGAATACGGGATGTGTTTTACCAATCTAAAGATCACAAGAGTCACAACTCACCGTCACATCAAAGATGGTAGCTCTAGCGAGCGGCCAGGACCCAGCTAAGGTCAACGCCCTCTGCATAGCAGTCAGGGGCGCAGTTCCCCTCAATGCTAGATGGTGCAGTCGCACAGCGGGGGCGGGCAGCGCGGGGTGTGCGAGACGCGCGGGGAGCACCGCCCCCGCCGCGTGCGCGCACTCCTCCCCCCCGCCCAGGCAGTCGCCGTTTACTACTTGAGCGTGTAGGGCTGCCAGCATTACCTGTAACAATTACGTTGAGTCTTAGTTTTTTTTTCATCAGTGTTCTAGTAGTATATGAGTGACTAAAACGAGGGTCCGAATCCCATCGGTGGCATGATTTTTTTCCACTTACCGAGTGTGATACCGAGTCGTCCGACACCCAATGAACCCTAGTGTCAGAATTTTTCAACCGCCTTCTACAAGTAGCAGGCTTCTGACATGGTTGATTTTTTCCACTTGTTTCATTTGTATTAACTTTGCAACAAATTGTTATTATGCGATGACAAAAGAATACAAATCATATGTACTAATTTTTATAATCCTTCGTGTAATACGAATGATACTTGGAAGAAGATAATTCAAGGCGGCTAATCTGTTCCCTTGAGTTCATGTTTAGGTAGGATGAGAACGAATAGGATGAATTGTATGACATAATAAAGAATCCACTTTGAGATGGACAGTGTTCACTTGGGTTGGCAGATCCAACTATGTATACTCAGCAAGATTTCGAGAGTTTTCAATCGTTTATTTCCAAGTAGATTCACAACGAATGCTTTTAGAAAGTCAACAATTCACAATACAATGCTGTCACTATATAAATTAAAACTAACTAACTTCTCTGGCTCAGTGACCCAAAATGGATCTTGGGCTCCGAAACGAGCTTCCTGCACTGATCCCTGCCCTGCGCCACCTCCACCCAATTATTGACTTGTAGATGGCCCAGGTCAGCTTCCACCATATCTTTCCAGCGGTACCTGGGGCGCCCGACAGAACGACGTCCTGTCGGCCGACCCCTGTACGCTCTTTTGACGCCCCGATCCTCACCCATTCTTTCTAAGTGGCCGAGCCAGCGAAGTCGGTGAGCTTTCGTCTCTCCGAGTATGTTAGGTTGAGCCACTAGATCCTCAATTGTCAGACATAATTTTTTCCTTTTTATAACAATTTTATGTTCCTAGTAGAAACGCGGCACGGTATACTCACAGCCTCGTCGGTCTCTATGGGCAGCCGGTCGTGCCTGACGGCGTGCAGGATCTGGTAGTACAGCAGCTGCATCTCCGCCACGCAAGCCGACTGCAGCGGACGCTCGCCGAGGAATAGACGCTTCTTGAACACCAATCTATTGCAAATCACACGATTATTTTATATGTTTTCTTCGGGCGAAGACGGCACGTGAAGTCGCTCTTTTCGCGTCTGGATGTCTTTAAATCTTTCTATGTAATGTGCTTATTTACTTTAGAAATACTCAACGGATTTTAATGCAGTTTTTTATTTTATTTTAATGCAGTAATGAGATTCAAGAGGAAGGTTTCTATGTATTATACATGCCGAGAAAACATGTTATTTCCACAGGAAAATGAGTTGCATCGGGCGCAGCCGCTGGGCGAGTCACTAGTTGGGAAATAAGACGGTTTGGGAAAAACAAGTTCACTGTTTGGTAAAATAGACGCTTTGTAAAAATATAAGTTGAATTCTACTGTTTGGTAAAATAGACGTTTTGTAAAAATATAAGTTGTATTCTACTGTTTGGTAAAATAGACGTTTTGTAAAAATATAAGTTGAATTGTACTGTTTGGTAAAATAGACGTTTTGTAAAAATATAAGTTGAATTTTACTGTTTGGTAAAATAGACGTTTTGTAAAAATATAAGTTGAATTCTATCTAAATCGAAATAAAGTCGATCTAGGCTGGCGGAAGCAAAAAAGCTCCTATACTCGCTATTATAAACTACAACATCTTACTACTACGATTTGAGATTTTGCTGCTAAGCAAATAAAAGACCTCTTTCACCAAAAAAACTTTATGGTTTGGTTGGCTAGCTTAGCTACTTTATGTAGCTAGAAGCTATGTATAAGAAAAGGGCTGTAAAGGCGCTAGGTAAGACAGTGTTTGTAGGCTTATTTGACGAACCTGCAAGCAGCAGCAGTAGCGCCGGCTTTCTCCCAGCGCGCGAGTACGTCGCCGACTCTCTCGTTGCCATTGAGAGCACGTTCGCCCGCGCCCGCAGGCGTCGAGTTCGCGCACACTTCGTACAAAGCGTAACCTAGGAAAGAATCGACAGGTTAGTTTACTAAAAATCACTATAAATTCGAATATTTGTATGTAGGTACCATGGATAACTCTGGGGCAGAAAGAAAGGTTACACCATTTTTAATTCAAATTGGAATCAAAGACTCATTTTATACACTAAGTGCTTATTGTAGCAGCTGGTAGAAAGAGACAAGATTCAAAGAATACTGAAGGATTTCTTACCACCAGAAGCGTCGTTGAGTCCGATCTTCTCCCTTAGCATGGTGACGAGGTGATCAGCGGTGGCGGCCGGACCAAACACGAGCCCGTGTTGTTTTCCGTCCAATAACAACACTCTGACATGCATTGGCCTTCGTGCTGCTGCGCATAGGAGTTCTTCTTTAGATGGCGCGCCGAGGCGTCGCGGGACTTGCGCTGTGCTTAGAGCAACCTACAGAGAAAAATACAAATTATTGTACGGTTTGAGTACAATCTTTTGTGAATCCATTCGATTTATACTCCAAAATGTACCAGAAGATGCGTCTGAAGGCTGCGCGGTCGATGGAGACGTATCTATTAAGCGTTTTTTTTTAGAAACGAATTCACAAGGTGAGATTTTACACCGCCATCGACTATGCTAGATCTGTTAACATGGTAATGTTAGTGTGTATGGTCCTCAATAATATGTAACTTTTTAAAAATAGAATTGCTTATGGCAACATTCTTTTTTGACACTTCCTTCCTCTGCTGTCATCGTTCGTGTGTGTCTCGCTCGTCTCAGTGTTAAATGTTATATTAATTCAAATCAAAAGAATCATCATATTGTATTTCACCAGCTATTGTGATCAATAGACAGTTTGAAATACTTAACCGCCAGCCTATTTATTTCTCGCCCAACGATCGCCGTGTCCACCACTGCTTGTCCACACTACACGCATAACCTCTGAATATTTCCAATAAGATCAGCTGTCAACCTTTCACAGTTATTCAACTGTAGTTTCTCAAATAACGCCCATTCGTCTGATATAATGCTTAGTCAGGGTAACAAAATAACAACCAACACAAAAATGTCAACAATTGTAGATATTACGTGTACAAACTTACCTGTTCAGCCCTCCTAGCGAACTTGCCCTCCTCGCCCGTATGCAGCGCGGTGCCTCTGTACCGCAAGTGCGCCAGGAGCAGCCGCCGCACCGGCTTCACTGGCGGCAAGGCGGCTCCCACTGCCGCGCACAGCAACGACCAGTGTCGCGCTGACACGCGGGATGAAGGCTCCGGGTGGTCTGTTGTCTGGAATATAGGGAATCGATTTAAATTTTGATAAAGGGCTAGTTTCTAACGATTTTACTTCAGAAGTATTATTATACGTATCACTTCCATATAGCAACTTAGAAAATAATTTAAAATTACTGTAGATATTAGTAGGGTGAGGGTGAGGGTTTACTCATGGACTAAACGACATTCCTCAAGAAACAGAGAGCGAAAAATGAAAAGTTAGGAACCTCCCTACATAAAATTACAAAAATGGTTCAAATGTTTTGACATACTTCGAAAAATTATCAGTTTCGTGAGTAGAACACATCCTAAAGGTGCAGTGCATGTAAAATGACCTTTTATTACCTGTTTGATAAGTTGCATGTAGAGTTCGATCAACAAAGTGTCCTTCTGCAAGCACCTCTGCAGTAAGCTCTGCGCGAGCGCCACCCTGTCGTCGCTGTCACTCTCCTGGCTGCTGACGCTGTTGTTGTTGGCGAGGCTGGTCATGCTGCCTTGCTCGGACCCGCCGCCGGCCGATAGACCCGCGTGGGACATTATATCCTAAAACATTTGTTTGTTTTTAAACAGTTGCTCGGGCATTTTTCACTTCCTGCTTCGAAATGGATAACCTGTTGATTTCGAGGTGTTGATGCGCGTTTCTACTTTGAACATATTTTTTTTATAAAAGAGAAAATTGCGTTTATTTTCTATTTTTTATGATGACTAATCCGTTTATTTAGTGATAGTATCGTTATTTTGACATACTCTGTGAATCTAAGATTGAACTTGATGAGACCGCTTCGTTTGACCTACTGCTTGGTAATTTGTAATCAATAGCTTTTTCAAATCAATCAATTGCTTCGGAATGTTTAATTATTTGCTTCTGAATGTGTAATCAATTGTTTCGGAATATGTTATCAATAGCTTCGGAATATGTTATCAATAGCTTAGGAATGTGTAATCAATAGGTTAGGAATGTGTAAACAATGACTTTGGAATATGTAATCAGTAGCTTCGGAATGTGTAGTTAATTGCTTCGGAATGTGTAATCAATTGTTTCAGGATGTGTAATCAATAGCTTAGAAATGTGTAATCAATGGCTTTGTAATATGTAATCAATTGCTTTGGGATGTATAATCAAATGCTTTGGCATATGTAATCAATAGCTTCGGAGTGTGTTATCGATTGCTTCGGGATGTGTAATCAAATGCTTTGGCATATGTAATCAATAGCTTCCGAATGTGTTATCGATTGCTTCGGAATATGTAATCAATAGCTTCGAAATGTGTAATCAATTGCTTCGCAATATATTTATAACGTAATAAAATAATATATGTCCAAATAAATTGTAATTTTCCTCTAAAATCTGTTACCTTGAATATCTGCAGCGCGGCGACTTCTTCGGCCTCGTTAAGCTTGGTAAGGCTCTGCGGCAAAGTGCGCGACCAGGTCCAGTAGG
The DNA here is from genome assembly GCA_029255805.1 of Keiferia lycopersicella. Classification (NCBI taxonomy): domain Eukaryota; kingdom Metazoa; phylum Arthropoda; class Insecta; order Lepidoptera; family Gelechiidae; genus Keiferia; species Keiferia lycopersicella. Next base: position 4,272,542 of record JARACZ010000024.1, read on the forward strand.
CGGGAGGGAAACCCTTGTAGCATTCACCCGAGGTTTCCATTGCCATGTCTAGCCGGACCTTCTCTAGTCTGTGCTTGCTCAGCCTGGAGAAAGAGAGTTATGTATGAACCTTTCCGGCTATACGCTCGTTGTTTTGAGAACTTTTTTGATAAGATTGAAAAGTCAAGGCACATTCTGTGCCTAAGCGGCCCTAACCAGCGTGGCGCCGAACCATTCAGAAATTAGGTCAACGGCGCGCTTTCCAGACGCTTACTTACTATGATATATATCTTTCAAGATGTTTTCAGTCTGTTCCCTAGGCCTTTTCAGCATGCCAGAGTCAATTTAACAAAGCCCGCCTCGCGCTCTTTAAGGCCCCAGCTAGTCTAGAACGTTCAGAAGTCGGTGTGGTGCATCTGGGCGGTTCATCGGCTAAGCCGTCCGGTACTGCTACGGGGCTCAAGGCAACCCTGTACATTTTCATCTAGTTACTAACCTTCACAAAGTGTTCCTCAAAAAGTTGCTAGTCTGTTCGGTAGGCCGGTTCAGCCTGCCAGAGTCCACCAAATCCCGCCTTGCACTCTTCAAGGCCCCAGATAGTCTCGATCTTTTAGAGGCCGGTGCGGCGCGTCTCTGCGGTTCATCTGCTAATCCCTTTGCTAGTACGAGGCTATAAAAACTATGCTATGTTATCTAGTTACTAACCTCCTCAAAGTGTTCCTCAGGAAGTTCCCAGTCTGTTCTGTAGGCCGCTTCAGCATGCCAGAGTCCACCAATGCCCGCCTTGCACTCTTCAAAGCCCCAGCTAGTCTAGAACGTTCTGTCGCCGGAGCGGCGCGTCTGGGCGGTTCATCTGCTAAGCCATTTGCTAGTACGGGGCTGTAGGCGGCCATAAGCCAGGCGGCTTCATTCTTCTGCGGAGATTCTAGAACGATGCATCTGTAGGAAAATGGAACCATGTTTATTTACTAATACTTCTCTTCTTGTTTTCGAATAGGACAACGAATCGTCTAACAACCTGATTAACGCAACCGCCTTCTACTAGAACTTTCTCAGTACTACTCATACTATGATGATCTCTCCGACCGATTTCGGCCATGGCGACCACTTTGACTCCTAATCAGATCGGCGCTAACTATGAAACGCGGAGAACTGTAGGAACACTAAGGTTTATCTGACTCAATACATTACAGTTTAATAATAATACCTAATAATAGTCTTGTTTTTCTGTTTTGGCTTGTTTGTGCTATGGATCTCTGGTCTGAAATAAAACATTTTTATTTTTATTTAACCGTCGAATTCCCTAGGTTATGTAGCCGACCCCGACAGAACAAGTTATTTTACCAGTGCCCCGTTTTTCGAAACTACAGGCTACAAGTCTACAGGTAAAACTCGGTGTACATTGCGTAGCGGGTCAAAAATCCTGGTTTTATTATGTCCCATCGGATCCGCAAACTAGATCGAATTTCACCTGTAGACTTGTAGCCTGTTGTTTCATTACGATGTACTCAATCGTTATTCGTCAACAAAAAAAGAGCATACCTGTGTCCATCATGCTGGCCGTGATGAGTCAAGCTGATAGTCAGTCCATTGTCGACTGGATCCATGAGCAACGCAGCGATATTGCTGTACGGGTACTCCGCCAGTACCACCTTGTCTGACGGCCTGACCAGGACCACGCCTTCCGAACCCACGCCCAAGAGCACGTTGGGACCTGAGGACAAAATGGTTAAATGGTCAATTATTAAGTTGTAAAATATTAGCTGCAAATACACTTCCATTAAAAAGTCCGGGACACCTTGCAAGTTCGAAACATATTATTTAAAAATATAAATATATTGGAATAAATTGCTGATATCTTGTAATAATAGTAAGTAAAATAATGTTTTTAAATCATAATAAAATGTCACAAATTCGAATAGTAAAAATATACTTCTCATTAGAGACCTCGGGACACCTTCGTTTTTATGATTTTATAAAAGACGAAACCTTTACTACATGTTGTGATAGGGGTGAATGAGCACATTAAATTGAACAATTTTCCCCAAGGAACATTGGTCGAAATATTTAAAAAATAATCGGGTCTCCCATACAAAATTACCAATTAGCATATTTTCTGAGGATACAAAAACAATAAAAAGTTGTCAAAGAACTGTGACTAATAATCGTGATTTTATGAATATCCTGGTCACGCTATCACCAAATTGTAACCGTCTCCGTCCTATTGTGTACCTTCTTCTTCTTCTCGTGTCAATGTACGTTTACCAAAATCAATACACGAAAAATCACACACATATAAAGTACCATTTGGCCAGTATGCTTACCATGTGCCCAGTATCCTTTGTAGGTGACTGGGTAGAGCGTGACTCCATATAACGGGTACTGCATCACACAGGACAGGTACAACGCCTTGGCAGTTAATTCCGCTCGGCCCGCGCCGTATTGGCGATGAGCTTGCGCTAGGATTGTCGCCTGAAAACAAATTATTTTATTACTTATAAGAAAAGGTTAAATTTATAATCAGTTAAATTGTTCACGAGCACTTTAAATAAGAATTCATTTTGAGAATAGATAGCAAAAATAAAACAAAAGCTTTGTGAATAAAAAAAGAGCTACTTGAATAAAGAAAGTGAAAGTGAAGAAAGTGAAATAAAACTTAGTGAGTAAAACAAGAGCTCCGTGAGTAAAACGATAGCTGTGTGAATAAATCGAATCATTCGTTAATAGAGAAAGTCCTGAATAAAACAAGAGCTTCGTAAATAAAACACGAGCTTCGTGAATAAAACAAAGAGCTTCGTAATAAAAACAAAACCTCGTGGACAAAACAAGAACTCATGAAATAACGAAAACAAGAGCTTAAAGAAGCTCTTTAATAAAACGAGAGCATCGTAAATAAAACAAAAGTTTCGTGAATAATACAATGTTTTACGAATAAAACAAGAGTTTTGTGATTAATACAAGAGCTTCGTAAAAAACAAATCATTCCCTTACCCACTGATGCGGCTGCCTCGCCCTGGCCACTCTCTGCGGCAAGAATTGCTCAGGGTGCGAGTAGTAGGCGCGCGTGTGCGGCGGCGGCGGGCTCGGCGGGGGCTCCCCGAGCGACACCTGCGCCTGCAGCCCCGCCAGCTGCAGCGCCACCTTCTCCGATACAGGGAACTCGTCCATCTGAAAGAGAAGGTAGTATTTAAAGGTATTATTGGTCAGATAAGGTTTGATTCGCCTTGAGATTCGCCTCGACACGAAAATAAGAAGAGAAGGTAGTATCAAGTGATGTAGCGTGTGATGCCGGCTCAGAATAGTATCACCCCATCTTTTTGCCGCGGGTGTCGTAAAACGCGACTAAGGGACTTGACTCTCTCTTTTAGACGGCGGTCGTTACACAACCATGTCAGAAGCCTGCTACTTGAAGAAGGCGGTTAAAAAATTCTGACACTAGGGTTCATCGGGTCGTTGGACGCCTCGGTGTCCCACACGAAAAGAGAGAGGGACTTGACTTGTAGCGTGTGATGTTGGCTCAGAATAGCATCTCCCCATTTTTTTTCCGCGGGTGTCCAACATAAAATCTCATATTTCGACCTATGTTTCTTGGGGAAAGTTGTTCAGTTTCATGGGCTGATTCACCCCTTAAAATATTTGCAGCTAATATTTTTACACCTTATATACGAGTACATTATCCAAAATAATAAGTATTTATTTTACCTTTACAACGCTGTGTACAGCTTGTGCGTATAACAGGGCGACTTCGACCGGGTCGTGCGGCAATTCTCTCCCGCCGCGGAACAGACGCCGTTTGAACACGAAACGGTTGTCAGCCGAACCACCGCCCGGGCCTTGTTGCCTGTTCAAACAATAAGAGTTTTTTTACTGAAAAGATCAACAAAAGGTCTCATCATCATCATTTCAACCAACGTCCACTGCTAAACATAGGCCTCCCCCAAAGATTTCCAAAGTGAACGATCCTGCGCAACTTGCATCCACTGGCGTCCAGCGATCTTCACCAGATCTGTCCCCATCGGTTATCGGTCCGTCGAGCTATGTGGCCTGCCCATTACCATTCAAGCGTCTCATAGGTGATCTTAATGACAAGGTAAATGAACTAAAAACTATTCTTAAAAGGATTCGACGCGAAAAAGATTCATCCTAGTTTTGGTTACTTACATTTCCCACGCAGCGACGACGTCATACAAGTAATGCGTCGCCCTGAGGTGCTCCTCTTTCCCCCCTCTCTGTTGGTAGACCGCCCAGCCAATTCTTGACTAAAGTCCTAACCCCAGTTTGTAACAGTATACTTACATCTCCCACGCAGCGATGACGTCATACAAGTAATGCGTCGCCCTAACATGCTCTTCTTTCCCGCCTCTCTGTTGGTAGACCGCCCATCCCGTTCTTGACTGAGGTCCTAGCCCCAGTTTGTCCGCGAGCCGGGCCGCGGCCGCAGCCGCCGTGTCCGCCGGGTGCACGTCGATGGCTTTAGTGCGCCCGTCGAGGAAGAAGAAGCGGCATACTATCGTGCCGAGGCGGCGCATTGCCTGTGAGGAAAACATTTAGTGTGAATTTACCTTCTTTAGAAATTTATGTCTAGGCGTGAGAGTGGAATTCTAGATAGGAAGATCGTTTGCTAAACGTGACGTTCATTTTCAAGACGAGTAGTTAATTTGCTATACGAAGAGTTTATTCATTAGACGAGTAGTTTATTTCTTAGACGAAATTTTAATATTCTAGGCAAGTATTTATTTTCTAGATGATGTTTATTAGCAATTTTTTTTTGCTAGATGAGTAAGTAGTATTTTCGTTAGATGAGTAAGTAGTCTTTTCGCTAGACGACTGTTTATTATCTATATTAGTAGTTTACTTGCTAGATGAGCAGTACATTTGCCAGACGAGTAGTTTATCAGCTAGACTAGTAGTATATTTGCTAGACGTGATGTTAATTAGCTAGACGCGTAGTTTATTTGCTAGCCGAGTAGTGTTTCGCTACACGTGTAGATTCTTACCGCGATCTCCACAGTGCTGGGCGGCAGTTGGCGGGGCGCGGCGCCGCGGCAGTTGTCGAGGCACCACTGCGCGCAGTGCGCGGCGCGCACGTTGCTCGTGCTGCGCGCGCGCTGACGCAACCACGCGCAGTAGTACCGCTGCAGGCCGCGAGATGGCTGCCACGCGACCGCGCACAGGCAGAGTATCAGCCACACGCGCTCCGCCCATTCTTCTACTGGGCATTCCGTTATCTAAGGGAAGGAAGATAACAAAGATTTTTTTTATTGCACAAAAGGTGCCGTGTCATGCCGGCTAAGTATAGCATCACCCCATTTCCTACCCTTGAGTGTCGTAAGAGGCGACTGAGGGACTTGAGGGTTTCAGGTGTATTACAACTTTTAAGCGACAGGCTGACAACCTGTCACTATAATGATACACAAATTATCTCAAACGGCCCTCTAATTTGTCAGACGCGGCGATAGCGACCGAATTTTTTACGGCCGTTAACGCTCTGCCTACACCGTAAGGGATAAAGGCGTGATATATGTATGTACAAAAGGAATAATACAAACAAACTAAAGAAATAGTACAATTTGGTCTTGATGCTAGGATATACAAAATAGACATTCGCAAAATTCATCACTACGGGAAAGAATGAAGAACAAAAATGGCATGCAATCAAATCAAGTGCATGAAACTAGTTTCTCAAAAGATTGGAAAATCTAAACAGACTTCCAGAAAACGGGGACTTTTAAATCGAGACATTGTAAGGGTTATGCTGTCCTTCAAATCATGTAAGAGGTTTAGTCGCATAATGTACGTACATTTTGCGAAAAGGACATATCATTTTGCGATGAGCAGACATTTTACGAAACGTGCAATGTTTTTCCTTGCAAATAATAGCCTTACTTACCTGTCTAACACACTGCACTAGGATCTCGTCGCGTAGCTCTTCCCGCTCAATTCCCTTGGAAATGAGCGATTGGATCACTTGCGTTTCTTTTTCCGCTGTCAATTCACCACGCATGTAGCGACAGAGGTCCTGAAAAGAAGTTTTATTTTAAGTTACACAAAGAATTATTCGCATTTGCATGCATAATCGGAGGGCTGATTGCCTAACTTTCATTGACATCGTCATTGGATTCATTTTGACAAGCAAAACAAGATTTTTGTTATTGGTATCGGTATGAAGCCGACGACAATGCCCATGAAAATTAGACAACCAGCTCGCAAGTCCTGAAAAGATTATAATTTGTAACAAATACTCTATCTACACGGTTTCAAAACATCCTATCGTAAAATAGCATACATACGAAAAAAACAAGAATAGTTTTACATCTAAAGACCTAAAAAATATTATTATTCTGTAACAAATAACATTCTATCTATACGGTTTTGGTCAAAGCCCTATCGTAAAATGGCATAAAAAATAAACAAAATTAAAACAAGAATAGTCTTACTTTGAATATCCCGAGGGAATCTTTCGTCACATGGTCAGTTTTTCCACAAGTGCAGCAATGCCAAGACTTTGATACCTTGAATGGTGATTAAAAAGCTATTTCAGGTTGTTTTAATAAGGCTCTACTATGTCGTCTACATACCTACACATACACACTGCTTTCCATAATCGGCAGTGCCCGAAAGATCTTCGATTGGACTTTGCTGTTTTTGGTGTCGTTCTCTGTCTATCATGGATACAGAGGAGTCGCCTCCTAAACTATGTAACGGCTTTTGATGCAGTTTTTTAATAGGTAGAAAGAACAAAGGTTTATATGTACACCATGTTTCCGAGGAAATGCATTAATTTGTACATGTTCTTAAGGGCTTACTGAACTTTATGGAATGCTAAAAATAAAAAAAATGACGTAGGTATAAAAAAATACGATTAGCTGACTGTGTATGGGAACTCTTAAAACATCATATTCCTACGGGAAAACGATTACCACATTGACGACCGTTGTGGCGCAGTGGTAGTGCGACTGCCTTTGACGCAGAAGGTTCCGGGTTCGATTCTCGGTGGGTCACTCACAAAGTAGATATTTATCACTTTGTGAATTTGTTCCCAGTCTGGTTAGGACATTACGGGCTGAACCACCCGATTGTCCGTAAGTAAGATGGTTCCGTGTTTCGGATGGCACGTTAAGCCGTAGGTCCCGGTTGCTGTCTATGATCACTTAGACGGCGGTCGTTACACAACCATGTCAGAAGCCTGCTACATGTAGAAGGCGGTTGAAAAATTCTGACACGAGGGTTTATCGGGTCGTTGGACGACTTGGTATCCCACACGAAAAGAGAGACGGTGTAAAAATATTAGCGGGAAATATTTAAAATATTAAAAGTATCAGCCCATGAAACCGAACAACTTTCCCCAAGAAACATAGGTCGGTAAAGAAATTTTGGACCCCCTATATAAATTGACTTGGTCGGCTGATATTTGCAGTTGTTTTTTTTACATCCTGTATACTTGAGTTAGTGGTATAAACTCACCCTGAATATATTGATGGCAGCCGTGACGCTGTCAGGATCGTGCAGCTGTATGTGCGAAGTGGGTATGTTGTTGCCCTTGTGGTACGTGATCATCTCTTCTTTAGTAAGCAGTTCCATCGACTTGCTCTTACGGGTCAAAGTCGCTATTATCGTGCCTGAAAACAAGAGTTGTCAATTGTCCCTTTTATTCACATGCAATAACGCGTTTGAGATGGCGCTATACTAGTTCAATTCGGTGAAAAGACTATTAAAACATGAAATCAATACAAAGTATAAAGTAAAGTCACTTTCCGTGTTAGTGTTTACCTGTCATGGACACCGCTGACTCAGCCTTGACGCAACAGACATTGATGCGACTAGAATCGTTCTTTAAATAACAAATGCTGGGTAAATGTCTTATTCGCACAGGAAAACGATTTGCATCGAGTGCTACCACTTAGCGGATCTTTAGAAATAAAGAAAAACAAAATCGTAACAAAAAAGGCAAACGTTACTTTTGTACGTTGTAAATATTCAACATAAAATAAAATAATAGCAAGCATGTTGGTTGGTCTTATGTTTTGTCTAACTACGGAGTTATTGATGATGTTTTTATCTGGTCTAACCACGAAACTGTTGATTTATCAAGTGTTTTTTATTTCTAAGATGTTACCTTCAGGCGATCTCGGATGGTCGTTGAAGTAAAGCTTAGCGAACTCTGCCAAGTCACTGGGCGCATCCGCAGGCGGCGTAGTGGGGGGTAATGCCGAGGGAGGCGCGGCTTCCATCTGGTGCAACCTTCTTTCCACGCGCTCCTTGCGACGCGCGCTTCGGTCGGGGTTCTGTTACAAACAAAAGATAAAGTAAGAAAGTTAGTTTAATACTCGAATCACCAGATTCATACATACATACACAAATCACGCCTTTATCCCTCGCGGAGAGCAAATCACTGTCGTTATCGGTACATCTGACAAATATTTGAGGGCTGTTACAGATAATTCGTGACTAATGGTGACATGTTGTCAGCCGGTCGCCTAAAATTTTAAAACAGATTCATGCCCAGCTTCTTTAAAAACAAGTCTCAAACGCAAAATACAAGAAAGCGAATTGTTTAAAAAGCACCGGTGGTCTCGCTGGAGCTAAGAAACTCATAAAACACCATTTCAATAGAGATAAATTCTAGCTGACTGTAAGCCTGTAGTTTCCAGAAGATTTTATCCCGGATCTTATAAATCTCCAAGTTACTGCAGAGTCTCCGTTGATCATAGGCGGCAGGATTATACAAGCCTCCATCGGAAAAGGAATCGGCAATGTAGGAAGGAGCCTTCAGTCCACATTGAGATCCATTTGAGTGGACTATGACGTCATACTAGTTGGTATAATAATAATATATTGAAGCTACAACTTACTGCAGACTCTCCGTTGACCATAGGCGGCGGGCTCATACAAGTATCCATCGGCAAAGGCGGGGGCGGTGTAGGAGCCTTCAGTCCGCTTTGGGAGCCGGAGTTATGACGTCATACTAGTTGATATATGATATTGACAACTTACTGCAGACTCTCCGTTGATCATAGGCGGCGGGCTCATACACGTGTCCATCGGCAAAGGCGGGGGCGGTGTAGGAGCCTTCAGTCCGCATTGGGAGCCGTTGCTTTGAGTGGACTTCTGTGACGTCACGCTGGTGGACATGCGCTGCGCTTGTAAGGATGCGGCGGTCGGTAGCGGCGGGAGGGGAGCTTCTGGCTCCAGTTCCGGTTCTTTGTCTCTGAACCTGTAAGGTTTTTATGGTTAAGTTCGAACCCTGAGAAGGCTAGATGCGCCCTGAACAGCCTTGCCTTCTCAGGCCTCGACCGAGGCACGTCCACGCCGATCGCAGCATGCAGCACATAACTCGCGAGGCGGTGAGCACGTGAAGTTTCGAGGCCGGTCTGGTCGCAGCTAATGGAAAATTGGCACAAGTCCTTTGTTTCGCTGCTATTATATTTCATTCAGAATATAAGATTGTTATTTTTTCTGATTCGTTTGTTTGTAATGTGCATGATTTTTTTGCATGTATTCCCACCAATTGGATGATTTATTTTCAGGCCTTTGCATACACCTTTTTATGGCAAAGAGATTCTTACCCGTTTTCAGGCGGCAGTAATGGCGGTGGCGGCGATATACGTGCCGGTGGCGTCTCTTTCTCTTTCTGTATTTCTGCGCCGGGTGGACGCGGTATCACTGATTCGTAAATCGGTTCCTTTTTGCCGTTCACGATTGATAGTTTTCCGTTGGGAATCACGCCGTTGGTCAGCTCTGGTGGCGTAGTATCTGTTAAAAGAATTAAATATTTAATACCATGTATTAAAAGAATAGCCTAGTGAAAGCCTCTTTTGGAATATTATGTTGAATTCTATAACAACTGCATATTACGTAATAGATGGCAATGTTGGGTTTAAGTCTATATCAAAACCTATGTGAATTATAAGGGTTAAACTCATGGCATGTGATGCCGGCTTAGAATAGCATCACCCCATTTCCTACCTGTGGGTGTGGTAAGAGGCGACTGAGGGACTTGAAGGTTTCAGGTGTATTACAACTTCTAGGCGACAGGCTGACAACCTATCACTTTAGTGATACACAATTAATCTTAAACGGCCCTCTATATTTGTCAGACGTGGCGATAGCGATCGTATTTTTACGGCCGTTAACGCTCTGCCTAGCCCGTAAGGGATAAAGGCGTGATATATACATGTATGTATGTAAACTATGTTTCTGAAGGGGTCAATCAATACTTGTGAGACGTGGCGATAACGACCGTAATTTTACGATCGTTAACGCTCTGCCTATCTCGCAAGGGTAAGGCGTGATTTGTGTATGTATTTAAACTCATGGTGGGTATAAAGTCCGAGTACCTACCTTTGGCAACAGGCGGGGGTGGAGGGGGCGGCCCGGCTGGCTCCGGCAACACACAAGGCGGCGGGGGTGGCAACACTGGCGACGGCTCCAACTCCTCTTGAGGGGGGGATATGTCCATGTCTTCTGGTGGTAATGGCGGCGGCGGGGGGAGGATGAGGGATGACGTCATCGCGTCGCCGTTCGACATCGGGGATATGCCTGTTGAAACTGTAAAATAGTAATACTTTAATATTTTGTGTGATGCCGGCTTAGAATAGCATCGCCCCATTTCTTTCCCGTGGGTGTCATAAAAGCTGACTAAGGGACTCGAGGGTTTCATGCGTATTGCAATTTTAGGCGACAGGTTGACAACCTGTCACTATAGTGATACACGACTTACCTGAAGCGACCCTCAAACATTTGTCAGACGTAACGATCACGACCGTAATATTACGGTCGTCAGCGCTCTGCCTACCCCGCCAGGGATAAAGGCGTGATTTGTGCATGTACAAGTTTCATCAATGATTTTTGAAAAACTTTCAATATTCTCTACCACAGGCTTGATTTGAACCAGCGACGCTCGCCATCTGTATCTACTAGCAACGCATCTTCCATCTGGGCTACCGCGGCTTACTCACAACCCGGTATTGGGCGAAAGCTGCTCAAAACATAGGGAGGAATTGAAGTAAGGAAGGAAGGCCTTTGCCCTTCAGTAGAACAACAGCAAACTTGTTGACTTGAGCAAACAGTTTTGTACCTTTGCTTCCGCCGTTCATAGAGTTGGTCATGCTGGGCGGGATCATAGGCGGCAGCGGGAGCGACGACGGTGGGGAAGGCGTTATGGCTTCTGAAGGCGCCCCATCAGGCTTGCGGTTCGCTTCTGTACTGTCCTTACTTAGCTCGTTCATTTCCGCTGCTAATACGTGTTCCAGCTGCAAACAGTTTTATTAACGTTAGCTCCTTGATTCAAACTTATTTTTTCTTTAGTGTTGAATGGAACCTCTCAAATATTTGTCAGACCTGGAGAGCTTTCTTTATTTTGTGGGATAACCACCTTCTACCTTCTGCCTCTCAAAGGAGGGATCTTTCACGAATCATTTCAAAGTACGAAATTGGAATGTCGTCAGACGTATTTTCTTTTGACTCAGTCTACACTAAATCCTCAAATAGGAATATGCGTGCATAATAAATAATGCCTTACGATTGTATAATTTGTTGTAAATAAGATCACATAACAAAGTGAAGTGAAAATCACCGTAATCGTGTCATAACATAACAAGGAAACCCTCCTACATTAATAAAATTCTAGTCTCTTGTTGTTTTGTGTCACAACATCTTCCAATTCGAACGGCAATCCGCTTGCCAAGCGTGGTGAGAATGGCAACACACCCAAATCCTGGACTATTGTGCTGTTAATGTATCTTCATAGATACTGAGAAACTAGAATACCACGAGACAACTTGTCCTTACCTCGTGATGTAGATCATCAGCCAGTCTCGCCATAGAGTCTCCAATCTCCGCAATGGTAGGCTGGTGGGCTGGCTGGCCGTCCGGAGCGCCTCTTTGCGTGGGCACTTCAGCCAGGAAGTCGAACAGGTTGTCGAGGTTGACGGAGTCCGCGCGCGTGGTGCCGACGGGCAGGCCGCGCAGCTGGTCGGCCATGTTTTCTAGTTCCGCGCGCTCTTGGTTCGCTTTCTCGGCCAGACTGGAATAGAAATGATTATGTAAACTAAAAAGTTTTAAGCAGGGCCCTAAGTCTGCTAAATGAAGATCGTTTCAGTTGGATGTCGATTAGATCTCAGTTGGATGATTTTGGTAGTTTCTTAGTCTGCTAACAGTTTGAAGTAGAGAAAATCACAATGGGAATGGAATGACAGTTGAGATTAGATGGCGTTACAATGACAAAAAAATAGCAGACTTGGCGCCCAGTATCTGTGTGGCTTCTAAAATAGTGAGATATCCAATAAAACGTGACTACGCCCTTTATTACTTTTGTTTTTGTTTTTGCCGTGTGATGCCAGCTTAGAATAGCATCACCCCATATCCTACCCGCGGGTGTCGTAAGAGGCGACTAAGGGACTCTTGGTGTATTACAATTTTTAGGCGACAGGCTGACAACCTGTCACTATAGTGATACAAATGTTTTCTGCAACCACCTAGGAAAACAATACTCAAAAATGTCAGACGTGGCGATAGCAACCGTATTCTTACGGCTGTTAACGCTCTGCCTACCCCGCAAGGGATAAAGGCGTGATATATGTATGTATGTATGTATGTTATTGAATGAGTCACAATCACAAACAAGTCATCAGGTGAGATTTTTTGTACCAAAGCGAGAATGCGGGCATATTTCCTTCGTAGATTTATGTATGTGTACTAACTACTAATACTGTATTTATGTATTCCTGATATTTTTCAATTTCTTCTCCTTCAAAGCCGCTGCAACTACTTTTACAAATGTCTCTGCGCACTCTATGAAAGCTTCAGGAAGTGTGCCCGTTCTTTCCACTAGCCTAAGTTCATTTTAGTAGTACCACAAATGAATGAATCTATAATTTACCTGTTCCTTTCTTCTCTGAGTTTCATCTCCTCATTGACTCTCTTCATCTCCCTCAATGCAGCTGCCACTTCTCTCGCAAAGGCGCCTCTCAAATGCCTCTGCAGGGTCAGTGCTGATCTCCTCAGCCTCAGGAAGTGCGCCCGTTCCTTCCAGCCGCGCCAGGCGGATTGCAGGACGATGACTGCGTTACGCCATTGGAGGTACTGCCGCCGTTTCACGCTACCCTTGTACCACTGTCGATGGAAAATGGTATTGAGAATTTGGGTATCCATAGATTTGTGATAGAATAGAAACAAATTTCAACAATTTTGTTTTAGATTACTTGTCCTTTATCGAATTTTAAAAAATTGCAAGTCGGGAAACAGCAATTATTTCTTAATAGTACAGATAAATAAACAACATGGCTAGAACAAACAAATTCAGCATCAGTCAAAGAGGCTGCCCCGAATGGTACTCGGAGTTAATGTGCCCATAACGCTGGCTGCGTTTCAGCACTGTACTGCCAGCGATATGCGCTGCACCAAGAACCATTCGGCACGGGGATGAGTTATTGATTGGAATAGAGAAACCATTGATAAGTATTTGAGTCATAATAGGACACTAATTAAAACAAAGTTAATTCAAAGTAATTTTTTTTTTTTTTTTTATGTAGCCTGTTCGATGTCCCACTGCAGGGCAAAGGCCTCCCCTCTTTCGCGCCACCCGTCTCGGTCTTGGGCCTCTAAATGCCAGTTCTGAAGAAAGGCCGCAATATCGTCTCGCCATCTTCTCCTAGGCCGACCACGGCGACGACAACCATCTTGTGGTATCCATTTTGTGGTTATTAGGGCCCATCTGTCGGAATGCATGCGACACACATGTCCTGCCCAGTCCCACTTCAGCCGTGCGGACTTTTTTCCGACGTCTATGATGCCAGTTTTGGAGCGCAAGGTTGTGTTTCTGATACGATCTATCCTTTTGACACCCAGAATGCTGCGCTCCATGGCGCGTTGGCAAACCTTGAGTTTGGACTTTTGTGCTTCAGTCAAAGACCACGTTTGCGCGCCGTACGTGAGGACAGGCAGAATACACATGTCGACAAGTTTTCGCTTCAGCGTAAGAGGAAGGTCTCCCTTCATCAGCTCCTTCATGGACCAGTAGCTCTTCCAGGCGTTTTGGATGCGTCTTTCGACCTCTTTGTCCTGCCTGTTTTCGAAGGATGCTATCTGGCCCAAGTAAGTGTATTCGTCGACATAATGTATTAACTGCCCGCCCACTTCCACTCTGTGTTTGGTACTGTTGCACATGAGTTGGGTCTTCGTCATATTCATTTTGAGTCCAACCTCAAGGCTTGCCTCGCTTATCTCTCGTAGCATGGTTTCAAGTTCTGTGGCTGAAGTGGAGAAAAGGACGATGTCGTCAGCAAAACGGAGATTGGTTAATCGTTTTTCCCCAATGATGATGCCTTTCGAGGACCAGGATGATGAAAGACTTTTGAAAATCTCCTCTAACGCAGACGTAAAAAGTTTTGGCGAAAGAGGGTCACCCTGCTTAACGCCTCGGCGGATTTTAAAGGAGGGTCCAGAAGTCTGCAACTGAATATTGGCTGTGCTGTTTTTGTAAATAATTTTGAGAAGATTGATATAAGTGGAGTTGATATTTTGGGATTCTAATGCTGAAAATATGGATAAATGGTTAATACTGTCAAACGCCTTGGCGTAATCTATGAAAGCTAAGTAGAGGGGTTTGTTATACTCGTTGAATTTCTCTATAATCTGATTTAAGGTATGTAGATGGTCAGTTGTAGCGAAACAAGGGCGAAAACCAGCTTGCTCGGGTGGTTGGTGGCGATCTAGTTGTCCAGCGATCCGTTTCTCTATTAATTTAATGAATACTTTATATATGTGTGAAATCAAACTTATGGGCCGGTAATTCCCTATGTCACTTTTGTCCCCCTTTTTATGAAGGAGAACGATAGAAGAGTGACAAAATGATTCGGGCATATTACCGGTTTGCAATATTTCATTAAATAATTTTGTTAGTCGAGGGAGCAGAACGGGTTCTCCTATTTTGAGTGATTCAGTGGTAACTCCATCTTCCCCTGGAGATTTGTTGTATTTCATGCTTTTTATAGCAGCTTGTACTTCACGCTCCGTAAAGGGAGAGATGGAGTCACCACGTGAATACTCTATGCTATTGTCATAAATGGAGTTAGTTGGATCTGAGTAAAGATTTTCATAGAATTTTGTGCATATTTTAAGGATTTGGTCTCTATTTCTATGTTTGGTGTTGTTTTCATCGTTCATTGACGTAATCCAAGTCTTGCCTCTGGAAATGCCTTGTCTAGCAACACGAAGAGACGATTTTTGTTCGAGTGCAATTTTTACAGTTTGTATGTTTAAATCTCTGATGTCTTTTCGGATGCTTCTCTTAACTAGTTTATCTATAACTCTGTATTCTGATTTATTATTTTTCACGTTCTCTCTTTTCTCTATCAAAAGCTTTGTTCCCTGTCTTAATTTAGTATAGTTTGCTTTTTCTGCTTTTATTTTTCTACTCGCTTTTTTAACGCTGCTAATTATATTATTGTATATGGTATTTGTATCAGAAATTTCTTCTGTCTCTAGTTCGTCAAAGCTGTTCTTTAATTCCCAGTTGAAATCGTTTTCGTGGTTAAGTAGAGTGAGTTTATTATGTTTTTTATTTTTGTATAAGAACTGTTGCTTGCGGTGAATTTTAATGTTAAGCGAAATCTTGGCTCTCAGGGGCCGATGGTCCGAACTAAATTTTATAGAGTTGATAATCCCTACGTCCTTAACTACGTCTCTGTGCGAAGTCAAGATGAAATTAATCTCATTTTTTGTGTTACTGTTCGGTGAAACCCATGTCCAACGACGCTGAGGCCTTTTAGGGAAAAATGTATTGGCTATTTTAAAATTTTGTCCAAAAGCGAACTGGATCAATCGGGCCCCGCGTTCATTCCTGATTCCTAGACCATGAGGGCCAATAATTGTTTCGTTGTCCATTTCCTGTTTTGTTCCAATTTTGGCATTGAAGTCTCCGAGGATAAAAGTCCACGCGCCTCGGTTCTCTTCGCATGCTCTGTTGAGGACATCATAAAAATCTTCTACAGCTTCGTCATTATGTGAGGATGTTGGTGCGTATGCTTGAACTAGAGTCAGGGTTTTGCTATTGTTAATTTTAAATTTTAGAGCTGCTACTCTATCTGAATATCCCGTAAATTCTAAAATGTTTTCTCTCCACTTTTTTGCAATTAGGAATCCCACCCCATTTGTTCCGCTTGTTTCTCCTTTGTAACAAAGAATACTATTTTCTCTTTCTATTATATCTTCTCCTTCTCTTCTAATCTCTGATAAACCTATTATATCCCATTTAATATCGGTTAAAGCATTTTCTAATTCTATCAATCTTTCTTCTTGCATTAATGTGCGAACGTTATAAGTAAGAATGTTGAGCGATCCAAAGTCCATTTTATCATTAGCCGGTATCATTATTCGTTGCGCGGTATGTAGATCTCACCCGGAGATTTTTCGCACCCCTAGCCCCAGTGCTAATCAAGTCCCCGCGAAGGCCGTCAGAGCAACTGGAACCGCCGGGCACTTGGGGCCGTTGTGGTGTGGTGTTTGCCATATTTGAGGGGGGTTGGACCATAACCCGCCATGCTGGTCCAATGCAGGTTGGCGGGTCGCCAGAGCCTCGTCCGTTAGTCAGCAGGGTGTACCGCGAGCAGGTGAGGTTGACTTGGGTCCCGAGAGATGTTGTTTGGGACATTTTTGGGAATTCAAAGTAAATATATAATAAAAAATAGATCTCAAAATTATTACAATACATAGACTGTCTTTCACTAACCTTCTGTATTCTAAGAGCAGATGTCTGCAGTAGCGCCGTCCTCTTGGCCTCTAGAGGCGCGTGGACAGAACTCCTCATGAAGATCTTCGTGTAGCCGACCTGCCAGTCGTCCTTCGGTGCACTCACAAGGCGCAGGATTCGTCTTCAAGGAAACAGTAAAGAATAAGAATACAAATACGAATACAGGAGCCAAATAAGAGTCAAAATAAGAATGTAATCACGAATACAGGAGCCAAATAAGAGAAAACATAAGAAGTTAATCATGAATACAGGAGCCAAATAAGAGCCAAAATAGGAATGTAATCACGAATAAATACAGGAGGAAAATAAGAGCAGGAATAAGAGTGTAATCATGAATACTGGAGCCAAATAAGAGCAAAAATAAGAATCTAACCACAAATACAGGAGCCAAATAAGAGACTGAATAAGAATCTAACCACGAATACAGGAGCCAAATAAGAGTCAAAATAAGAATGTAATCACGAATACAGGAGCCAAATATGAGCCAAAATTTCACAGAAACAGTTTCTAAGTTTTTCACAATACAATAAATAAATACGAGGTAACAATTTTCACGTTACTTTGACTATACTCACTCGACATCCGGATGTTTCGGTCGCGGGTGCGGCAGCAGGCACCTGTATCTGGCTTGGAACTGGTCCACCGGCAGATGCACGGGGTAGCCGTCCCGGCGGATCCGCACGATCTCGTTCATGCCGAGGTAGCGCAATTGTTCTAGAACTAGCGTGTCGGTGTATAGACCCGCCTCTTTGTTCTCGTTCGGCTTTATGCAGCGGACGTACCTGGAAATTAACCATGTTTTTAAAATCTTGTAGCAATATGAGTTCTATTTAAAATCGAAACAAACCAATAATTAAATAACAACGAGCGTATGGTAGCACTAGTTTCTACACGCTCGCTGTAAAATTAAGTATAAAAGTAACAATAATAAAATAAATGACACCGACTTGGCGCAGCCGGTAGGATTTGGATACAGACAGAGCTTTAAGGCGCGTCTCCATTGAAGCGGGGCTGCGCTAATTTAAGCTAAGCGCGGCATGAATTAACCAATCATGAGCCTCAAAATCTCCGAATTCCCGCCCCGCTTCAGTGGAGACGCTCCCTGATTGGTCAATTCATGCCCCGCTCAGCTCAGCTTAGCGCAGCCTCGCTTCAGTGGAGACGCACCCTTACGGTTTAAAGTCGTAGTCTAGGCTGAAAGGCTCCTTTGATAAAATGAGGACAAATATAAATGAAATAAATGTTTTACCAAACATCTGTAGCTTGTAGCATGTCGACAAGTGATTGGAGCTGCGCTCGGAATGTGTCAACAACTGTTGGTCTGCCTTTAGATGTGCCGCGCTGTGTAGTGCTCGTTGAATTTGGACTTGATAGAGACACGTCCTGAAATATACAACATTATCATTAATCTCAAGTCTTTGTATTTCAAACACGACTATAGGAAAGCAAAAAGGAGAGTTATAATTCGTTACCATGAAAAGAAATACGAATAATCTGGGCTTGCTGCGCCTGGGCTACGAATAATATTCCTAGATCCATGATAAGTTACTCGTACAAAGCGTCAAGACTTACTATGCTAGACGAACAATGTAAAGAGAAAAAGAAAACACTACACTCACGTGTCCAGGAGGTGCCAAATCAGCTACATAGTCCGCCAGCTCTCTCACGAACGGGTTCTGAGACCGACTCAAGTGGTCTATAAACGCGTCTTGCTGTGTGTCCCTGTTTTTATCCACGAATCCTTGAACGCTATAAGTGACGGCGCCAGCGTAGTGTTGGACGCCAAATTCTTCCTCCCATTTTCTACGAGAACCTTTGACAAAGCTTTGGTGTTCGCCAAACTCGCCTTGGATGTTTGTTAGGTAGGCGCCGTCTGAACCCTGAAAAAAGAAAAAAACAAAAGTGCTGCCTTACGTAATAGGAAGAATTTTTGTCATTGGAGCCTGTAGACTACATACTAGGTTTGGTACATCAGTGGGAGACATTTAACCTCACAAGATTGGAGAAATATGGATAGTTACACACACACACACACACACATAGCACGCCTTTATCCCTTGCGGGGTAGGCAGAGCGATAACGATCGTAAGAATACGGCCACTATCGCCACGTCTGACATTTTTGAGCACTGTTTTCCAAGGTTGTTTCAGAAAACATGTGTATCACTATAGTGACAGGTTGTCAACTTGTCGCCTAAAAATTGTAATACACTAATACTCTCGAGTCCCTTAGTCGCCTCTTACGACACCCACGGGAAAGAAATGGGGTGATGCTATTCTAAGCCGGCATCACACGGCACCTTTAGTTACCTTCGGCATATGGCATTGTTCGCTAAGTAACTTGAGTAAACTTCTAGGCGGTTTTTCAAGCAGCTCCAAGCAGGCGGAGTTATCCGTAAACTGAATTTGACTGTACTTGATTCCTTCTTGTTTGTACTGAAACAAAACAAAATTATAAATGTAAGCTTTTGTATTGTGTTTGTTGTTGCAATAAAGTGTTTATCTATGCATAAGTCGCAGAGCACACGTATTCCAGTCATGAAACGAAGAATGATACAGTGGTCATCTCAATTCAGTATGTACCTTCTTCTGTTCGAAAAATACGAAAGACCAGCTCAAAAAATGAACCGACGGATATCTATCTACAATAGAAATAAGAACTTACGATCTCCTGTTCTAGCGCAAACACGTAGTTATTGAAGAACATGTGCAGCTTCTCATTGGCGTAGTTTATACACAATTGCTCCAGAGAGTTCGCTGCGAAGTTCTCAAAGCCGAAGATGTCTAATACTCCCAGTGCCCTGGGAGCTTCCCGGCCGGGCGCTGAACAGCTGTTGACGTGACGGACCAGCCACGCGAACGTGCGCGAGTAGAGGGCGCGGGCCATTGCGTGCCGGTTTTCTCGGGCCTGAGGATAAAAGAAATACATACATATATCACGCCTTTATCCCTTGCGGGATAGGCAGAGCGTTAACGGCCGTAAGAATACGGTCTGACATTTTTGAGGATTGTTTTCCAAGGTGAAAAAGAAACATGTGTATCACTATAGTGACAGGTTGTCAGCCTGTCGCCTAAAAATTGTAATAAACCAATACTCTCCGAGTCCCTTAGTCGCCTCTTACGACACCCGCGGGTAGGATGTGGGGTGATGCTATTCTAAGCCGGTATCACACGGCAATAAAAGATTTTTTAAAGTAATACTCATTTAAGTTACGCTGGACTGCTGGGTGTTTTTTTTTTCTGTACCATTTATGTATGTTCAATAAAGAATAACACTGACATTGGATTTTTCTTGCAAACAGCCAACAAACGGCGTGATTATGTGGGAAGATGCTTGGCAAAGTCTAGAACTACCTCAGTTTACCTTGTAGCTTATGTAAGCTGCAGTGATTACTTTTCTTTATTGGCTTACAGATCAATGTGAAATCTAGCAGACATTTACGGCTATTTATTGAGTTTCATTCAGAGAAGAAACGCTAGCTAGTATATACATCGTGTTTCGGTGGAAATGGAGTAACTTGAACATGTTGTTTAAGCCATCGTATTGAAAAATTTTCACTATAGGGCCAAAGCTGAAATCCAAGAAAAAGCCCCGAATGTTGCCTTTGACTTTTATCTTACCTCATGTAATCGTAGCGGGATATCAGTAACATTTCCTCGCACGTTGATCTGCCGTTCCAACAGTACCCGCTTGGCAGTGGGCAGAGGCAACCCTAGTAAGTTGGCGACCGCATCCACGGCGTCGGCGTCTTCTGGTGCTAGGGTTGTGCGTTCGCCGTCTACATCCTGAAATTAAAAAGAAGCTTTTGGTGAATTTGATGAGATCCCTGATGATCGAAATTTCAGTAAGAAACCTCTTTAAACGTACTATACATACAGGGTGTAAAAAAATTGCTGCAAATATTTTAAGGGGAGAACTGGCCTATGAAGCTGAACAACTTTCCCCAAGAAACATAGATGGTAATATGAAAAACAATTTTGGACCTCTCATACAAAATACCAACCAACCAAGTCAATTTGTATGGGAAAAAGTTGTTCAGTTTCATGGGCTGATTCACCTCTTAAAATATTTGCAGCTAAAAAATTTACGCCTTATATAGTAACGTCCAAGATTGGTTGGAAGCATTAACAACCTTCATCCTTCAACCTTGTATAAAGTGTTAGTTTGTCCAACTCGCCCGGCTTGCCTATACGCTTACCTGGAACTGGACATTGCCCAGCCACAACACAGCAGCCAGCACCTTGAACAGTCCCTCGCACATGTGCGGAGGCACCTGCAGCACGGTCAGAGCGAGTTGCAACGCTTCCAGCTTGCCCTGCTCGCCTGGCTTGCCTTTGTACGCCTCTTCGTCTTCGGGCCGGAGGTATGTGAACTTGACGTCGTCGCGTAATCGTAAACTTGCTTGGAGTTCTGCGTTGTGCTGTGGAATAGAGATAACCAATCGGTGAGTTGAAAAACTGATGATAATACGAAAAAGGCCAAGTAAAATACCTTCGTCGTTAAATTTATATGAAGAAAAAATGGATATTATATTATATAGGTTATAGAAGAATTCATGGTCTTTCTTCAGCTGTCAACTCCGGATGCAAAGTCTCTGACTAATAAAATTGTACTTGAATCACACGTTCTACTACACAAATCCATTCACACATACCAAATTCGAGCAGTAGAAAGTGTGATACGAGTGTTTTGATTAGCCGTTGCGGACTTCCGTGCCTGATTTCAGAAAATACATTTCAAAATTTAAGCTCCTGGTTTCTGAAATATTTTTCCCTTACCCTCGCTCCTTCTACCAGCTGATAGAACACGTGGTAGTTGGTTTCCCGCGGCGAGGGCCCTGTGATCCTCGCCCTCTCCAGTAAGAAGTCCCTAAGGACTGCGCCCCGAATGCCCCCTCGATGGTCCAACCGTACTTCCACGAACTTGCCAAAACGGGACGAGTTGTCATTTCGGACTGTTTTCGCGTTACCTGAAATTTTTCAAAAGTGAAATAATGTAAACTCATTTGTGACGTAACGTTCGTTCCTGAAGGCCCTTCCATAATAAAAGAGTATAGATGCGCGCGATAATTAGAGAATATATTCACAAAAAGGGAACGCCTTTTTCATTTCCTGGATGTATCTCCTAAGCATGCTAACTTGTAAAATATCAGCAATACCGTCACACAACCGTGGTTGGAGGCGTTAGGAATTTATTCGACGATGCTTACCAAAAGCTTCTAGCACGGTGTTGGCTTCAAGTATCTGTTGTTCAGCCCACGAGGCCTGTCCGCCGGCCGCGCAGAGGTACTGCAGGATAAACTTGGTGGTCTCCGTCTTGCCAGCACCACTCTCCCCCGATATCACTACTGATTGGTTCTTTTCGCCATTCTAGAAAATGATTTGACACTCATAAATATTCAAGTTTTCACGTTCACTTTTGCCATAGCCGTCTGATAAAGCAGATATTTCTATCTAGTTTCTATATCAGTCTACTGTATTCCGTAAAGATAAGATTTCAGCCTCATCGGTCACCAGCTCGTTAGAGAAGTAACCTGAGATTCATTAGCGACTAACGCCTCAACTAAGGTACTCCATATTTCCATACAATCAGTTCTCCGTAACACTATACGCACCTGTAGCGAACTGTAGGCGGACTCGGCCAGGGCGAACACGTGAGGGGGCATGCTGCCGAACGCCTTGCCTCGGTAGTTCTGCATACTTTCCTGGTAACAAAAAGGCAAAGCATCGTTTTTCTGCGTATGACTGTCTAGTAGGTTTTCCTTAGAAGAAAATCGCTTCTATCAGAAAAACAAGGTGTAAAATATCTAAAAAATACCTCGCATAAAATATTCGTATTGTGCCTATATGCACAAACGTATACCAGATGTTTTCAATTAACACGAAAGCTTGAATCAACTTTCATAACTGAGCAATAAAACGCATCTTATTCATTGGAAAATCTTCGCCATAATAAACCTAGACAAAACGACTCTAGCCTCATTTAGGTCCATCCGTTCCGTCGTGTCAAGTCTGTTCTGTCTCCGAATCGTCTAACGTCAGCTTTTCCAACTTTCCCTGATGCTATAATGACATTAATCTTCTTTATAGCTTTCGAGATTTCAGTTCCGCAGTATTAGATCTAAACGCGATACAACAACGCTAAACGCGTAAGTACTTTTATTCTCTGCGAAAACGTGAAAGTGATAGCTATTGTGTTGCGATTAATCAAAGAAAAGGGGAAGTGTAACCTTTTATGTCTTATTATCTTCCGAACTGAGTAGCGGAAAAAGTACTTCGTTGTGACGAAGAAAAATAATGTCAACGGAAGTTAAGAACACGCATTGAAGTTTCTGAAGACAGCTGATAAACGCTTCACGCATAAATTCATTTATATCTTTCGGTGACGCTACTTGACTTGTGTAAAGCAGTAAGTGTTAATGAGATCCCGACACATTTCGTTTAACGCATAGTTGTTTTTATCATTATTTCTCACACTAACTACGTAACAAATGTGCCTTTTATACGATTAATAGTGATGAAACGTAATTTTCGGAGTCAGCGCAGCGTGATTCCTCTATACAGAGACAAATCATGATTATAGCCCTATGGACACGCACTGCTTATTATAAAAGCGTGGCTCTATCATAGAGATGTCATTATCTTTATTACATCGTTAGTAGTTAGAAATGCGTACCAAAGCTGCCGTTTTGGTCTGTAAGTAGTCAAATGTAATTGAATAGCAAATACTTAAAATGTAATTTACTTAAATTATGGTGAATGAACTTACCATACAGTAGCATCCCAATTCCTTGTAGGGATTGACAGCAACTAGAATGGATCCGGTGTACGTCTGTTTTTTTTTAGTTAAGGAATTACAGATCACAACAGGTTAAAAGGAAAATAGCACGGTCGACGAGTGATGAAAGCTTGAGCTCTACAAAGGGACATACGGGATTTGGAAAAAAATACCCATTGTGTGTTAACCTACATCAAAATTCTATCTATTATGCGGTACGGATCAAGAGCGATTGTGTAGATACTTAGATTTGCGATTTTAACAGGAAATATGGCTAAAATATTGCCGTGTGGTGCCAGCTTAGAATAGCATCACCCCATTTGGCCCGTTAAAAGGCGACCAAGGGATGAATCCAGGCAACGGGCAGCGTTCCCTGTGAATATCTACAATATCTTGCATTGCGCTAGCCAATCCGCCTGCCAAGCGTGGTGAGTATGGCAATACCTCACACTTAGTGGAGGCCCTTGTCAACCAGTGGACTAAAGTGGCTGTAGAAGTAGTAGTAGCATGGCCACAATCTGAAAACAATTTCTGTTTTTTTTTTTTTATGGAGGCTTCAAACAAGGCTTTTTATCCGAGGCTTTCCGCGTGCCGCAACGCAATAATAAAGTTAATACTTAAAAAGCGGTCTCTTCATTTATTAATCGGATACGCGAGCTTCTGGCTAGAAGTATTGTACTCGGCTTGCACAAACAAATTAGTCTTTACTCTGGTTGTTTTTGAGGCTTTCGAGAAAAGGCGTGCGAGCTTTTAAGACTTACTGGTAACAAATAATCTAGGTCGGGATTTATTGGAGTTGTACAAGTTTTCACAGATACCGCCAATGTAGGTAGCCATGCTGCAGCCAAGCTATAAACTAATACTTGAACTGTCAAGAAGGCATATGTTCGTCAGATCAGTCTCTTTAGAAATATGAAAAACATTAGAAATTAGATGAAAGGATTAAATCAATACGTCGTCGTGGAAGTGGAAAGCAGTCGTGGTAGCCAAATTATGTCCGCGACACCAACAAGAGAGAAGCCCGAAGCATGATTCAGAGTAGCCATATGAAGTCTCTCTGAAACTGAGCTACTTTATGGCTAGATCCCACTGTTCCTGTTGCTCATTGCAGTGGTAACCCATTGCAGTATTACCACTGCAAACAGTAATGAGAAAAACCCTACCCCTTTCCACTGTTCTTCCATAGAAATCGTATCGGCGCCAAACCCCTTGTTGCAGTATTTTCGCAAAGGATACGTATACGAGGTCGTGCCGGTACCGCTGCTTGAGGTTCTCGTTGATGGCCGCCTCGGTGATCTGCGGCATGAGCGTCATGTCGGGCACGCCGGCCCCGTCCTCCTCCCGCTCCTCCATCGCGGCTGTAACAAACAAACGTTATTATTGTCACTGAATTTTGCAGGGAGATAAAGATTGTCGATGTACTCGTATAAGGCAAACGCTGCGCATTTTGTCTGCCGTGCAAATTGCAGACCGGCGCGTAGTTCACTCACTTCATTTGAACTGCTTGAAGTAAAGTGAACCACGCGCGCTAATCGTCTGCCCGGACATAAAACGAGAGATCTAACATTCGCTCTTAAAACTGTTTGAAGGTGTGAAACCAGCCTATAAAACTGATCAACATTTCACAAGGATTATTGGAAAAACATACGCGATAAGCAGAGCTTTTTCTTGATAGCCTTAATCTATATAGCTACGGTGCAATTTCGGGCCGGTATCTTCATACTTATTGAATAAGCTACATGATTGTTGCCTAAAAAAATTCACGCATGACGAATAACCTATATACAACTAACCTTTAGACAAACATTTACGTTTATGTTCGATCTTTCTATAACGCCCTTGCTCCTCTGTCGCTCTCAGTCGCTCTTCGAACACGTTTTTCACTCGCATCACTATGCCACTCATGTGATCCATTTTCTTCATCCTTACTTCTTTCTTGAATTTTCCGATATTACAATAAAAATATTTCTCTGCGAAGTTCTCGCGATACTTCTGTATTACGACGGTGGTTGACATATTTTTTGTGGGATTGCTTCCGAGTTAACATAGTAGCTAATTAAATTAAAAAAATATCTTTCACATTGATTTTACGGCGAACTGTTTGTGATGTAAAAAAGTACGAATGCACGAATGCCACAAATTGTGACGTTCTATTTTTCAAAATAATTTAGTTTTTTAAAAATGTATCCCATGTTTCTTGCAAATTGCAGTAAAGGTTTTATTTCATTTGTACACGGATCATTGCAGGGACAATATTTTCCTACAATCAGATAACATTGTATCGAAGAGATGTCTCCCCTCTGATGGCAGCAATGTTGTCTCTAGGTCGAGGGTCAAGTCGGGAGCAGGTCGATTCTGTGTCAGCCTGCCAGACAGCCTTTCATCTGCTGTTTAGTGTATATAGTTCGCGCTAATAAATCATTTTAGAATATATTTGTAGAGAGAGCAACGATCCTAATGAAAGCCTAATAATAGCTAGATCAGCGTCTCGATAGGTACTGATTCTACTGAATGAGTAAAAGGAGGGCAAATCAAATAGAGTTGAAGATTAGTCAGAAACTGTGGTCAGAAGTATTTTTTACTCCTTTTTTATTACTTATGTATGATTATTTTGTTTTTAAAATAACAACACCTGTAGACTTCTCAATCACAGAATAAGCCCACGATCCTGAGAGTCCTAACCCCTACTCTAGAAGACTCCCTCAAATATGATTTTATCATTTTGATCGATCACTAAACGGTTTTCGTGACTCCTAATACACCATTTAACTTGTATATATCTACTGGGGGAGCTTGCATAATATCTCAACAGGTAAATCAATTATCGTAGCTCTAGGCGTGGGGAAAACCGTCTAGAGTCAATCCAATTTCCAATGATAACGTGTATTTGTGCGCCCTACGTTCAATTACGTGAGGATTTACGTGATTACTGAGATTTTTTACGGATTTTAGATTAGAGGGTAGCAAAGGTACAGCGTTGTATTGACTTGGTTTGGAGCCCAGGGTAAAAGAAATCTTCTTCTGTCGTCACTGAGTCGATCGGATAATAATAGACCTTGATAAGAACTTCATAATCGTATTTTGGTTTTGATTATGTATGCTTCGTATCAACTTGCAAATTAAGTTGAGTTTATTTATTTTATTTTGACTTGTTTTTGTTTTATTTATTTTAGTTTTAAGTTGACATTTTATTAATTTTGACATGCTTATTTCATATTTACAAATTGGATTTTTTGAATAAATGATTTATTATTTAAACTTGCAAATTATATTATTGCAAACTAACAAAGTAGCAGTAAAAAGCACATGTCACAATCATATCCTGCCCGTCCGACCTCCGAGTACCGGAGTCGGGAACAAAAACGAGAGTGTAAACTGCTCTTTTATTTTTATACTCCCTTTTTTATGTATTATGTCCGGCGGAGAGGCTAGGGAAGGGACAGGGACTAACTTATCGAACGGATATGTCACTTGCGGATAACTACAATCACTTCGCACCCTCGCTCGCCATTCCATTCGCCATTATCATACTGAGCTGCCTGTGCGGTCAAGCAGTGTAAAACTTTGACTCTCGGTTGGAAAGAGGAAAGTACAATTCATATAAGATCAGGGGAAATGAGGAAGGTGCGAAGATTGCCATAATAATGATCCTGATCACTGTAGTTTACGTTACCTAACTATAGCTATCCGCTACCTATAGCGTGCTCATTCAATTTTCTTTACAGTCAAAAGTTACTCATATAAAAAAGCTATAAAATCACAAATCGTCAGAGAAGAGATCAATTCTAGTTGCCACTATTTTACACTGGAAACTGGACCGCGAAGAAATAAAAACGCGACACTATTACTGTTTTAGTATTTTATTGCCATCTAAAGAAACAACACTTTCTCTCTTTTTATTAGTTTTCTGCGGTACTATAAGACTTCCTTGTTCTTAGAATATTACACTTATATTGTATTTTTAACTATTGCCGGGGTGCAGACAGAACACCTACTAACTAGATGAAGTTGAGAAACGCTTCTCAGATCTGCTTTTAAACTTTGTACCTAACTAGTTCTTAGCGTGTCGATTGCAGACAGTCACTGCACCGTAGCAGCCCGTCGTTTGATACTCAAGTTTTATAGGTAGTCAAAGTTTTATCAAAATACCAAAAACAGCGAACCTGGAGCAGTATACAAGTAGAACGCGGATCATTTCTATACAGCAAAAAATGCGGCATTCTTCAGACAAAGCTTCCTCCATTCGTGGGACTAATACGACGAATAAACCCTACATAATGTATGTAAATTGCCACCTTTATGGCTATATCACAGAGTGGAGTGGATGATAAGTGCATCAAGTGTCCAGTTTATAGACAATCATACCTCATTTTATGGTTTAGGCTGTAAAGACAACTTGACTTCCTGGGCTAAGTTACGCAAAGGGACAAGTAGCTTGGCTATATAAAGGGCATACGTCCAAACTTGGTATAAACTTGTTTCACAACAGAATAAGATAAGTTATGTATTATGTACGTACATGGTACCCACAACATGGTTTGCCACTCATGTGTACAATAGCAGAGCGGTATAGTCGTATAGGTACTTACCTACATGAGAATAATCGAGGTACTCGTAATATCGTTCTGTATCTACTGAGTCTTTATTCTGATCGACGTCGATTCAATAGTTGTGATTGCTATAACTTTCCCTTCCACAATTTTGACGAGGGTTTCCAAATTCCTGTACAACATTTCACTCACAGTAATGAAAAATCACCAAAAAAGCAACTCTATTTATACCAAACGAGTATCAACATTTACGCACCTGCTGGCTCATAAATAAATATGTATTGTCAGGTATATGGTAGGTACCAATATTTATGCTTTGCTTATAGCTTATTGTTCGAACAGACAAAGAGATATCAATCAGATGTCGCATTATTTACTAAACACGCTGCGCCGGGGTCCCGGTCAGATAAAAATAACCATTCTTAATCGAATTAAGCTCAGCTTTCGTGTCGATCAATCGAAATGTGGCGCCAACTCGATTGTGGATAATATCGATAAGCGACGGTTTTGAATGCGTTTGCTGGGTGCATTTAGTTTAGCATTAGGGGTGCGAGGAGTGTCGCTTGTAATAAATGTATTTCCAAAAGAAATATCTCTGAAACCTCAGATGAATAAAGGGTAGCAGGCAATGAAATTTGGGGACAACTATTTTACTGCTATAAGTTCATGAATGAATTAATAATCACTAAGAAGTTAGCACAGGAGGAATACGATAGTTGAAGAAACAATGGATTATCTGCTAAAATGTAGTCATAGATGTTTAAGTCCATGGGTTTAGTTTGACTATAATGACAATGTTTGCTACGATATGTAATTTAATCGTATCTACACTAAGTACAAACACAGAACGAAGCTAGAAATGGTCGAAAGCGTCGAGGGGAGCCAAATAAAGGTTGGGACGCGCGTCCCCTTCGTAATGCAATCAATTATCACCAGAAAAGTTTAATGAGTAACATGACTTTCGATTTTCTACTATTTCTTTGCCATCAATGAGTTTGGATGGTTTGGTTGCCCATCGTCGGGCACGTCATGATATCTTAGATGATAAATTAAGCTCGAAATTAAGTCGAAAAATTATTCTTACCAAGTTTGTAACAAAGTATGCATCTTTCTTTCCCCGTAGCAGTAAAATCCAATAGACGGAACGTGACAGTGTATATGAATGACGTTCAAAAGCGTGCTCCCAGGAGACAGGAGAATAATGCAAGAGATGAGCGATAAGCAATGCAACAAAATTGCATTCGAAGATTTTATGATATGCAGCTACAGCAAAAGCGAACAGATGAGCGGAATCTTGCACAAATAATAAAAATAAAAATAAAAATTCTTTTATTCAGGTATAGAAACCCATTTTGTTAGTAAACACACTTAAATAACTAAATTGTAAGTACATCCTATAAATCTAATTTAATCCAAAGAAATGTTTATCAAAACTAAAAACAAAACGTAGCCGGTAAGTAAAGCGATCTCTGACACCAGGGTTCACTGGGAAGTTGGACGACTCGGTGTCCCACACGAAAAGAGAAATAAAGAGAAAAAGAGACGAAAAAATCGAAAATTCTGAAAGTGGGAATCGGGAATCAAAATAGGAAGGGAACCTGCAGACCTGGATTTATTTTACGTCATTTGAAAACCGAAGTGTCGGTACTTGCTCAGCAATTCCACACCTTCCATAGGCAGTGGCCAGTGACATTCTCGCCAAGCAGTCCTCTCCCTCTAACCTTTAATTTGATGTAAATCTGTGTAAAAGGAAAACATACCCGTCGTCGTATATTCAGCTGTTTCCTTTCTTTAACCTCTAGAACACGCATAAATAAACACGGACTTGTATACCAACTTGCTCCAAACTTGTGACTTGCGCCAAACTTCTTGACAAAGGTGGCGCCGGGCGCCTCCGCCCACGGTCTTTAGTCCTAGCAGTGCCTGGCAACTTTGTATTTGTGAGCTGGACCACTTTTCTCCTTGAAATACTTGTACCTATTCTCCTCCCGAGTGGGCCATTACACCAGCCGACCGCTTGGTTTTTAGCATAGAAGTTTAATGAATTAGTTTTATGGTTGTTGTGTCAGGTACCTACAGCAAATGTTTGTATTTGCGGATAATCTTTAGATCTCGATAAGTATCGTGACTCTTTCTTAGATAAATTCACAAAAACGTAAAAGTTTCCTACGCTTCGTTTCAATCCAAGGAAATAGATCAACGCGGAAGTAGCTTGCTTGTGATCCACATCATATTACGAAACCCAATTTGTTAAATCAATCGTTCTAAATTGAACGAGCTCCGTTCAAGACGACGGATTTAATTGCCTATACAGATGTACCAGTGGAAGATATTGATTTCATTTTAGGCATCTTCCCAATCCAAACCTCTCTCTAGCCATAAAAGGAAAATAAATTTATTTTAATTTCTGATTACAAATCTTATTGATCAGAAGAATGAGACGCTGCGTCCATTATTGTAATTGATAATAAACAACTTGAAACGTTTGAATAGATGATTAAACTCAATTCAATTTATATGAAAGGCATTTTGAAAATAATGGTGTATCATAATCACAAAAATAATATCTAGATGTTTGAAAATAGTGTACATTATATTTACCTCTAGGTATTTCTAAAACAGTATCTATATTACTTATAGCATAAGCATATGTAGTAGAAAAATAAGCGTGTAAGATGGTGTCGCTTTTGTCTTTCCATCCGGACTGCCCTCATAAATTTTAGGTCAAGGGATGCCCAGGAATTAGGTCACCAGGACCCAATGTAATGGCCAATAAGTACCTAAGGTTGCGGATTAGAGTGGCCTAGCCTGGTTTTCCACTTCAACTATTCCCCTTTTGGATAAGTGTAAGACCCTTCTTTTTGAGTAAGCCTCAGTTTGCTAAGAGGATTAACTGGGATTCTCTAATTTAGTTTACAAGAGTATCGGAAATGATTTTCTCCAGAAGATTATTTGTATAACGATCTGGAGAAAGTTTCGTTATCAAAATGTAAGCATGGGTAAGAAAAGGTACCCAGCGTGAATTCCGAATGAAAGCATACGACAAATGTTCCAATATTGAGTGGGCAGTGGATATTGAATAACACTGGCTATATTTATAGACATCTCAATAATGGTCCAATAAACAGATAACGTCCATCTTCCAGAAATGTGGAAATAGGTCCCTCGGGTGTCGTAATGATAACTGGCTCACTTTCTGCTCCGGTGGGCGGATGAGGGATAAAGACTCGCGCATATCTCTGCATTATCTACTGAGGTGTAGATGAGAGCACTTCTTCGTAATAAGTTTGTTCCTTTCAGAAAAAACGTTAGAAAGGAAAAGGCTCGCCGCCAACCGAAATAAAGTTTTTCATTCATTCAATGCAACAATTAAAGCTAATTATTTCTCTATAAGTACTAGGAGCTAAGAGCTTCGTAAGATTTTGTTCGATTTTTAATACCAAGAGCTTCTGATACTGGTGCGGGAACAAATTCATAGTAAAATTCAAAGAAAAAATAAGCAAGTATGCATGGACCGGCATTCTTCACACCATAACGTGATACATTTATTCTCAAGAAATCCCGAGACGGCGTAGGTGTTCAAGGGTCACTACAGACTGTAGGCGACATTTAGGTTCGGTTACATTGCGTGTAATGTAGAGAATAAATTAGGTAATATGGCTCTTATGCGTCAAAACAAAAAGTCACGAGACTTCCACTGATAAATCGTTCGCCTCTGTTGTACTGTAGATTTTTGTAATGATTTTAGGCACGTTTCAGGCTGACTATTTTTTACGTGAAACGTCTGGGGCTGTTTGGTAGCTCTGTACTATGCATGGTACTATCTGTACTATGCCTAGCAATGTAACGAAATGCAGGTCTTTCGGCCTACCAAGACCCTACCGCTCCGCATTGTCACGTACGAAGCCTAGGCAGATATTTGTTATCCACCATATAATTCAATATTTCACTGGACAATTTGTTCTGCTTTTTGCACGACCACAACACCTGACAAAATGTTGTGTTTGATTTGAGTTATGGAGGTTTCATCAATATATTATAGTCTGTAAAATAAAGGATGATCCCTGTGACGTTTGTGACCTTGGAGCAAATGCTATGACATAAGGTTAATTTTCCTTTGATTACTAGAAATGTGGACCTTATGTCATATCATTTGCTCCAAGGTCACAAACGTCACAAGGATCATCCTATATTCTACAAACTTAGAAGCGTTGTAAAAATGCATTAGGATAGGAAAATATCCTACCTTGTTTAGCCTACTTTCTTAAGTCTTTGTCAAGCATTAGCTTCTTAACTTAACCTACTTAAAAGTGTTATTAAAAAGCCTGGCGTTGTCGTGTCTCCCCTAATTACAATAGCATAAGGAAGCCCTTGTCAATTTATGCATGTTTTACACTTCTTCATTCGGCCGAACGCGCAAAGCCGCCGGCTAGTATGACACTACCATAATAACACCTCAGAGGAACGTAATATTCAGAAAGCATCTGACGACCATCAACAAACGGAAAACTTATCTCACTCATAGGCAGGCACGCGTAGTTCTTCATTCGGCTTAGCGCGTAGAGTTAGCAGCTAGAATGAAGCGACCATAATACCTACCAGCTCAGAGGAGGCAGAGAGGCATGTAGGTACAGAAACCACTATACGAAGAGCAAAATAAAGGCACTACGAACAACTTATCTCACTAAAAAAGTACGCGTTCAACTTAACTTGAAAGCCTTCTTGCCTTTTTGTTAGATTTTACCACAGAGCAGGATTTTACTCTGAACATTTCTTTGCTCTATAGTGTCCCATAATACTGAGCAAATAAACACAGAAGACGATGCGTCTAGGACATTGACCTGCAGTCTTATTCAGAAACATCCAGACAGCTCCAGAAAAATCAATATCGATTTTTTCCCTATGTGGTTGACTTTAACATTCTTTCATTGTAAAGAAATCCAGACAAGGCTTATACAGACAATACAAGACCAGAAGAGAAACCAACAATGTACAGTCTGGAAGCTTTTCCTTTTTTTTTTTCATTACGACGAGACAGCTTCTGAATTGAAGTGAGCTGGAATTCTTGCGATTGTTTTATGAAAAGTCCTTAGATTGATTCTAACTATTTCAACTGGTCAGAATAAGCCCGCAGTGTGTGGGCTGAGCTGTGAAATATCACTACAAGTGCATTGACATTTTTATTATGGGTGCAGTAAATAATGTTGATGTTCCGGTAAAAAATATCACAATATTTGAGCAAGGTTTAAAAAGTATTACTTTTGGGTAGTAAGATAAGAGCTCGTGTTAAAAGAGCAATATTTCGGCCCTTTGCTTACGACACCCAAGACAACAATCGCCTATCTTACTAGAATATTGTTAGATATAATAGAATAATAAATACATGTATTGTAAAGCTTGGTTCACACGCGTTGCGGCGAGCGTGTCGGCCGGCTCACGCTCCCTTGAGAACCACCAGCTTTTACATCATAACTCTGATCGCCAGTGGAGATACACACACAGGAATCTAGACTGGAAACAAAGGCATATTATAGAAGCAGCTTACTACGTTTTAAAACGACCAACGAGGTGTTAATCCTTGACGTTTACACAATTTTGTACTGAATTTACTATCTCTTATTTTGTAAGGAGGTGTTGTGGGTGGTGAGGAATGTAGAATTTTATCTATTGATAGGTAGGTAAGTACATATTGCTAAACCCTCTCGGTGGCTTATGCAAGGCGCGGCACCAACTACTTGCTTTATGTTGTTAACTAGAAATACGACTTTTTCTTAGCCCGAAGTGGCTATTCACTTCCAAGCCACACAATAAATAGAAGTGTCCATACCGACAGGCTCCGATTTAGCATAGGTACCATTACTAGGCATCGTATGGGCGTCATTACAATAAACTCAAGATAGTCAGCAAAGTATGTCAAATATGGTGTCATGTCATGGCAGGGTTAGTGAAGTATAGCTACTTTATCGGGGCCATATTTTTGATCTACAGTAGAATCATTTAGACCTGTGGTTTAGACTCGAAACTTTAGAGCATACCTACCTATCCGTTTCTGTAAAAAGTAATATGAAAAGGTGTTTTTTGAACCCGAAACAAACATCTACAACTGAAATCAAAATTCCAGGATGTCCATTGTTCTTTGATGGAAAGTCTCAACAGGTCTTTGACTACAACAAAGCCTAGATGCGTACACGATGATATTATAATGAAACGTAGCTATTATGCGTGCGAAGACAGACAAGACAGACTACGCAGTTTCCTCAGAAAAGACTTAGAAAACAAATTGGTAGCGATGAAGTAAATTAGATTACGCAAAGCGTGAAAGGGGTAAAAAAGTGATATTGTGCTGTTAGATTGTCGACGACTCTTCAAAGCTTTCTAATGTATATCAGCAGACTTTGTTATCAGGTGAAGTTTTTAAAAGATCCAGGCCCTTTTTGAAGGGCTACGTAAACAACTTGTTGTGTTCCAGCCCACACCTGAAAAATAAAGTAATTGCTAAAGTACGCAACCCACGCAAAGGCCCAGACATTATTAGCATACTTTAGAACCTCTCTCTCGTATTTTTTGATAATTATGATATAAGCTAAACGTGTTGAGTGCAAAAATGGAAAATACATGCCTTTTTGATGAAGGAGGCCGTAAGCTATGTAACGAAGAGTGGAGTCAAAGAGGCAGTTCCTTACACTACATTGCACATTTTTGGGTGGTCCTCAGTTAGTGTATGTTTCGAATTAAAGCTTAAGTTTTATGTATGCCCCAGGGTAGGTAGACCCTGTAGGTAGGGGACCTACTTTCTGTAAGACGGTAAGCAATACTCTCTGTACGACTATAGAAACGGCCTGTACTCAGTACTAGGAACCTCTCTCTCTCTTTTCGTGTGAGACACCGAGTCGTCGTCTAAGTAGCACTTCAACCCACCATTTTAAAGATTCACCATTTTAATGAATTTTCTCAAATTATAACTCCAGGTGCTGCTGATGGTTAAAGACAGTTCCTATCTTACTCCTGGGACGTGAGCTTGCAAGATGAAACGCAATGGAGTCGACAGCTTTACGGGCACAGCCGAGTAACTTTACACAATATTGCTCTGAGGGTGGTTTAAATAATACCAATACAGAGCCCAAAGTGTAAAATTTAACATGATCTAGACTGTACAAATCTCGAAGATGGTGGGGCATTCCTTTACCTAATGTGGAAAATAGACACAAGGATCAGCCGCATGAAATTTATTTTTAGAATTCTTTTTAATCTAACGGATAGGTACTAGCGAAAATAAAGCTTTTCAGTGTAAGTGAAGGCTTTGTTCCTGTGTATAAGATACACTAATAACAGTATAATATCATTGTTATAGGACTAGGACGTCTTTTGTTTTTAAATAATTTTTCTTTGTTTGTAAATAATTTTCAAGCACGCCCCGTGAACGTGATCTTGCAAGATGAAGGCGAGGCAAGATATAGGAGATTCCATATTATATCAAAATATAAGGTTTAGTAAAGTATTTTACACTTTTTTAACTTGTGTTTCTGTGTTTTTAATAAATAAGTAGTAGGTATAGGAACGAGTAGCTATAGTTAGTACCTATTCTTTGGTAAAGATAAAGCTATGAGTAGGTAAAAACTCTTTATTACACACAAATAACAAAAATAGGTACGTGTATCGACTTTTCGGTGATAATGATTATAGTCACTTTTTTCTGTCTGTTCGATCCAACCACTTTAGCCCAGCAACACGGAATGAGTGCAGCTCATTGGACTGGTTTTTTACCGCTCAGCACGATGTCCAGTCCCGAAATAACTTTCACATGGTCCTGTGCCGCATTGTCTTCCACATTAGGTCATGGAATGCCTGGTTCGTTCCCCCCTTCATACCTCCCTTTTGTCTCCAAGTTGGCTGTGCTCATCTAGCGTTTTTGAGCGTAAAATTACAAAGTAAACTCACAATATCGTGAGGATTCCGATCAGCTATAAAAGCTATAGAAGTTTTTATTTTTACAATAATCTGTTATTGTATGTAACTTAGTTATCAACAAAAACGATATCTACTAAACAGCCTCAAAAAAGGTAACAAATATGTACCCTTTACAGATTGATAATAAATATGACCAAGAACTAGATCCGAATGAAATGTAATTTGATGTTCGTTTTATTCAATGCCAATTTTAGCATTCTCACTAAATATTTTAAAGTAAAGTACCAGTGAATTCTTCCTAATTATAATTAAGGTCGAAAGGAAAAACCTTCATTATGATTTGACGTCCGTTAATAAATTATAACGAGAAGGTAAATCGGAAGGAGAGGAAGGTACTCGCACTTACTAAATACACGAAAAATACCTTTAATTTTTTTTTTTTTTTTTTAATCTACGATGGGCTTACTCTTGACCCCAATCTTACCCTAAAGCAGAGATGGGATCTGCGGTGGAGCGAGCTTGCCCAGAAGATGCCTATTCACTCTAGACTTAAAGAGATTCAGGTTATATGCACTCGGAAATACAGACGCAGGCAGGGAATTCCATTCTTTAGCCGTGCGCATAATGAAAGATGATTTGAAGCGCAATTCGCAAAAGGGAATAATTATCTTCTCCAACAACAAAGCAAAAATTTTAAGAAAAATAAAGGGCATCTTGCTTTGGTCATTCGCGTGGATGCTACGCACGTAGAGGCACTAAAACTAAAACGACGAACTCCCAGTTCCTACCCTACATACAGCCCACAAATTAGTATTATCCCCTCTGAGGAGGATTATGTGCACTGTATTATGGGTGTTTACGTCGGCTTAGCTTCGGCAGTTAACGTGTTAAACGGTAAAGAAACTATTGGTGGAAAAGTAGTTGGTAGTATCTAAAACAAAAAGGTTTGGGTTTTTTCCTTTAGTTCTAAAATATCCATAAATACCGATACATGGCAAATGTCGAAGAACTTTTATAGTACTTTTCATATTACAAATGTCAATTTCTGGAAATTGAACAGAAGTAAATACTAAATTAGTAAAATGACACAGAATTCTGTAAAACGACATTACTTAATCACATATCGTTTTAACGGTGTAGGCTAGCTTTCTGTGTACTAAACCGTTTATTATTATTGTTTGAATAATGTTAATCTAGCTAAAGAAACTTGAGAGAAACAAAAAAGAAAATGAAAGAAAATGTGGCACGGACATTGTGATTAAGCTTCCATCAATGTCAACGATAATAAAGTCGGTTTTTAAC
This sequence comes from Keiferia lycopersicella, assembly GCA_029255805.1. Lineage (NCBI taxonomy): Eukaryota > Metazoa > Arthropoda > Insecta > Lepidoptera > Gelechiidae > Keiferia > Keiferia lycopersicella. The sequence continues at coordinate 4,309,808 of JARACZ010000024.1, forward strand.
TAAGTAAATATTTCTTTTTTCTGCCCTTTGAGTCAATACAAGCAAAGCTGTGTTTCATTTAAAAAAATAAGTTTAATATTTATGGAGTAATTAAAACTAACAAGCTTCATTGAATAAAAGGAAGGAAATGAAACGACAACGATTTATCTATTATTTTTAGACCTAAATTAATTTTATTTGAAGCTTGAATGTACAACTTCAAAAACACTTGTTGCTAAATATACAAGGTAACTCCTTTTTTTACTGTCCTTAATCTAATATACTGTCTGTACTGTAATGTACTGTGTGTACTAGAAGGCGCCTGCGTCTCCGCCCGCGTGGAAGTTGGTTTTGATCCCGTAGCATCCCACAGGACATTTTTTCGGGATAAGAACTGTCCTATGTGTTAATCCAAGTTACCTTCTATCGGTGTGCTATTTATATTTCATGACAATCGTTTCAGCAGTTATTGCGTGAAGGAGTAACAAACAAACTCACAAATTTCGCATTTATAATATCAGTAGGGTTTTATCAACATTATATTACAGCCCCACCTTCTACCGTCCACTCGGGGTCAGCTACCTCTTAATAAATGAATGTCACAACAAACCGAAATGAGCATCTAACATCCTAATCCGGGTTTAAAAAATACACGACAGTTGACACCCCCGCTCCGCTCTCATTCCGTCTCAACGTAAATATCATTTCCGCCTCCTGATTTATGAAGCCAACTTCACCAGCAATTTATTATGAACACAATTTTTCCTTTCAGAACATGCCAAACATTTCTCTTTGTGATACCTATCCTTGGGACGAAAACGTCGGAAATTTAGGTTATTCGAAACTCGCTCCGAAACTCCCTAAAAGCATTTAGGTTGGAAACTTGAAGATTGTGTTTTATTTGTAGCAGGCTTTGTCTTTTAACGGGAATTGTGGGTGACTGGAACTAAGGTTGAGTGAGCCATGCATCCCATCGCAGACACTGCGATCAATAATGCATGAAGTGAACTGTACTGGGAGGGTCCTAATTACTTACAAGTATGTTCACAACTGAGCTAGAAACTCGTAAGTAATTGTACAAGTGCGTAGGTTGGCGTCAGGCCCTAAGTGATATAAAGTAAATGCGGGACTATTAATATGCATAGAATTACTTATATTATATACTATCATAAGACGAGAGCTAAGGAGCAATTATTTACGTATACCTACTATAGAAATGATGAAACCTTCGAAAAGTTTAGGGACGGCCCTATCTAGATGTAAGCAGCGCTAAGGTCAAGAGTCTGGCGAAAATTAGTAACACCAGGATTCATCGAGTCGTTGGACGACTCGGTGTGGTACATGAAAAGAGTGAGATAGAGAGAGTTCCATATACGTGCTCTCTTCAGGTAAAAGGATATGTTTCTCGTGTGACCGAGATCTGGTTTATTTTTAACTGCTAGCTTGCAGAGCTGACTGCAAGCTGGCTGCAGAAGTGGCGGCAAATGAACATTACTTCCGTGTCAGATGCCGTTGGCAGCCGATGCTCTATTTCCCATTTGCACCCCCATCCCTTTACCCGTCATGCCCGAAGCAGCTTGTTTATGCCCTAAATGTGAAGAGGTGATTGCGAGGGCATCGTTGATCGAAGTTATGCTTCAATTCTGCGTAAAGATTGAAGTAGGAAGGGTAAATTTGAAGATTCCGTTGGGATAGAGACAATATGCTATGAAAGAAATCGTATCTCTTTTCCTTTGTGCCAATCAGATAAATCAAACAGAAAAATCCACAATAAATTCCATCCACGTCCCTTATGAACATACATGAGTTACATATCATATACAATGTTCCTACATAATTTTGAATAGGTAGAGTCATTAAGGTCCCATCAACCTCAATATTTATTCAATGTAATAGCCACGAATCATCGACTCGAGACTTATCTTGTCGTGTTTGTACCCGACAATTATTCGATCAGCAATAAATAGCTTTGTATGGGGACTAGTATCATGAATGGAAGAGATGCATTGCGGCACTACGATCCTCACGTATACAATGCAGCTTTCGTTCGAAGTTTGTGTCACAGTTACAGATGTAATGCAGCAATGTACAATATCAGCGCGTTGAAAGCCCGCAAGAGGATGGGTTTATACCTTTGTATAGGCACTCAGCGACGTGAATGGTCCACCTTATACTTAGTTAGTTGTCGTTAATTGCGTGCGGTCTAGTGGGACGACAAGATATTGCCTTTAGATTGATAATAATCGCTGTTTAACTAAATGTTCCCTCCGTGTGATTACAAGGCAGGACCGCATTGTATTGAGTAAAGGAATTAACGACTTGGGTGATCGGTAAACCATGTATTTTGAAAAACATATCGCTACGGAAATTAGGGCCATAGCCCTCGAATACTGATAGGGTGTACGGTACACACAAGCACTTCAAGAAACTGAACTTCTTTCCCTTATTCCCCTAAGAGTACAATATGGTGGAAGCCGATTTCTTATGACGTTTCGTGTAGGGGAAAGTTGTTCAGTTTCGTGGTATACATACACGAGGGTTGTCTCTTAAACCTTGTTTAGTAAATCGTATTATTGTACCGTCCCCAGCGAAAGAGCCAAGAGCTAAGAATAATTTCTTATTAAAAACAAAGGCTTGTATGAAGGTTCTTAGGAACATTCCTTCCCTTACATTCCTTTCGATTAGCACAAAGGAAGATTCCAATAAATAGCACAATATTTGAACTAAGGTTCAATTGATAACAGAACAAAATACGACAGAATACGATTCTGTTTGTTATTAAAGTTGCTGTATAATCATTTTTTGGAATACTTGGATTTTTATTTGTAGCGTCGATCGAGCTCATCTCTCGTAACGTAAGTTATGAAATAAGCTACTTAGTTCAATTTGTTCCGATTTAAAAGAATCTATTTAGCACCACAATTATAAATAAGGTATAACTGAGCAGGACTACAGATAGCTGGTTTATAGAAAATATGCGGAAAATCAAGTATAACCTGTTTAATTATCCGTTTGGAAATTGGCATTTGCAGAGCAGGAAAATTATTCCACACAAGAAATTAGCTCTCTATTTTACACTATGTCACACATACCATCCTTATTACTCTTATTTCCTTTATTAAAACAACAAAATGACAGCCACATCCGTCCTTTTTTCTGTATTTTTTAATACCAGATTTCCTGGCTTAAGACTGCGCGTGCGACGTCGCCAACCAACGCCCAGTTACTTTCCAATAAGACCCTTATTTCATAAGCCAGAAGGATACTGTTCTACAGGTATACTAAGGTTGTCGTGTCATAAATCTGCTACTATCTAATAGTTATAAAAGCGACGCGTGTCGGGACGGAAACAGGAGTTGGACCCGGTTTGCCACGTTCCCGGTTCGCCACAGAGCTATATTTTTAAAATTTTACTCCTGTTTGCCACTTTGGTTTAAAGCTTAGTAAGTACATAATATGAGAAGAAGTATATAGTAAAAGGCGACGAGGACGACCCCGAAAATGTGGTGCAACGAGCTAAATACATAATACATATTGGCATAAATAATCTGGCACTAGACCGAGAGGAGAGAAAAAAAGGGAGAGAGGTCTTTACCCTGCAGTGGGATAGTAAGGCTCTTGAATAAACAAGAACCTTGTTGAGAAATAATTTATATTGTGACACGCGTGGCAAATATTTACTTGAACAACGAAGCAAATACGAAAGGTGCGACGAAATCGGGACACAAATATGAAAATAGTCATTATACACTATTAGCATTCACTGGGACGGACCGGGACTATATTAAATTAATAAAAATTTTTGGGTGACGAATCGGACTCTGGCGATTATTTATTCTGTGCTGTGGCAAACAGGGACTGAGTCGGAAACAGGCGCCGTTTTTTTTCATCTTCTGCCGTAATAGGCGATCATAGGCGCGGTGCAGTATAGACTTTATCTTTTTACAGCCATTAATTTTGTGCTTTTACTGCGGCTGTTCCGTAGTAAATTATATGTTTGTTTATTTTAAGGTGTTGGAAGAGGAATATTATTAGTTTTGAGATTATCATTGGAGATAATCGATAGTAATAAAAGCATTTAGATGATTTCGTTTGGTATTGCTGGGTTGAGTACAGATGAGATCTGTCGAATCATTTTGAAATCATTTTTACAATGCAGCGTATACATACTATTTTCCTAAACATCCCGATCGTTCATCAACCCGTTCTTTGACGAATCATTACTACATTCTTAATATTTCTAGATCATTCTTGTCCCATTCAAAGAATTGTCAACTGACCCAAAAAGTTGAAAGACCCAAAAACTCTCCCGTTGCAAAAAACTTTAGAGCCCATTTCTAGACTTTAAATTTAGCGTGTTAAGGACCATGATAGTTCTTAAGCCTGTAAAAGCATATTGTAATAAATGTCTAGAGACAATTGCGTTGGCGTCCGCAGATTGAATAAGGCGTTTAACCCGTGACTCGTGGCTGTCCTGTTTGAATAAATGATGATCGTGTGGTCAAGAGTCGGTAATAGCTGTTTTCTATCGTGCATAGGATTGGAAAGGACCACCCTGAAGATGGTACTATCCCATTTAAGGGATCAGAACTATGACACCAGTGTTCGCAGTGTTCGTAGGGTCTTTCGTCAACGCGGTGGCTCACTATTTATTCGATATAGAAAGAAGGTTATTCATGTTGATAGTTAGAAAATCCTTTAAGTTATGATGAGATCTTTCCCTGGGACGATATAACTTTTCTTTATAAGTAGTTTGAAAAGGTGAATTAGTTGCCATAAAATCTTTTGTGCGGGTTGACCTATTGCCAGGTTTTTTCAATGCTTATTTGTTTTCTTTGACTAGAATATTATCTTTTACCATTTTAGCTTAATGATAACACTGAGCTTCAAGATGAAAGAAAGGATAAACGAAAAAAAAGTGCAGCATGAATGGTTTCGCGATTGCTGCACAAAGGACGGCTCCGTTCCGTTTTATCTATCTATAGCTGTACGGAGTACGCCTCACCGCACCGCAGTGCTGCGTGGATTACACTGCCAGGATGGAAAGGAACGTAGAAAAACGTAAAAATACGAGTCATTGTTATAGTAAAGTAAGATTGCTTGGAAATGTGGCCTGGAGCACGAATCAGCAGTCTCGGTTGAAGATAATGCATGTCGTTATTAAGGATGTAACTATAGCTAGAGCTTTTTTTTTTAAATCAGCTTTAATTTGATTTTCCGTAGTTTTACTTCGGAGACGATGAAGCCCCTTTTGTCCTAGCTGCCCGCCCAGTGGTTGTACCCGCTGCTAATCGTTTCCCGTGGGAATAAGACGTTTTCCCGACATGTAAACCCGCATCAAAATCCGTTGCGTAGTTACGGTAGTAGTTAGCGGTGTGTAGTACATAAAGCGAAAACATTTTATATTATGTAAGTTACTTGATTTTTAGTCCACGGATTTAAACTTCCTTCGCGATAAAGGTAATAATACACAACCATGTCAGAAGTCTGCTTCTTGTAGAAGGCGGTTGAAAAATTCTGACACTAGGGTTCATCGGGTCGTTGCACGACTCGGTGTCCCACACGAAAAGAGAGAAAGAGTGTAATAATTTATTTTCCCACACAGTACCTACGAGAATTGCGAATTCTTCTTTCGTTTTCGCTGTCGGGTTGCACATAAAATGAAATATTTTCCGAACTACGGTTTCTCAAGACAACTTGGCTGGCAGACACAATGTGCAATGTATGTGCTACGTGATACGGCAACACTTTTCCAGAATAGTGAAGGGAGCATGTGAACGGCGACTGACTCTAAAAAGTAAGCTGAATATATATCAAAATGCATTTTAATATAAAAGAAAAAGAAAAGAATCTAAATCAAAAATATTTATATCATTTCAAAGCATACTTATTCAAAAACAGGTTCCAAGGGCCTATATGTAAACAATGTATATAAAATACAAGCCGTCTTTCTTATAATAATATAATTATTTTTTACTTTGACTACCTACCTGCAAAGTAATTAAATTAGAATAAACTAAGTTATAGAAGACCTAAGGAGTCCACCTTATGAGTAAGTACACCATATGAACGATCTCCCGTTTTCGCCCGCTTCAAGGGATATCTATAAATTAACGATTTTATTTTATGTTATTATTATTTACGACCGTAAATAAGAGTAAACAGATAAGCTACATGCATTCAATACTTCAAGCATTAAATATTTGAACCGCCATTAAACTTCGAAATTAATAGTTGCAGCCAGCAGACATATTGTGCATGGTTTATATCATATCATAAACTTGCATCATATCACTTGCATTTCCTGTCGGACAGTTGGCCACACTGGGAGCCGGATTTCGCAGTAATTGCATTGATTCGTCATAATATGAAAGTGTGGTGCTATCATATCACTTTTACCGATAGGCAATGTCAGAAAACTGAGGATGGACTGGTGATAAGGATTTGGACAAAGGTCAAAAAATGATAATAATATAGCGAAAACTTCTACTTACCTTTTCAAATAACTTAGCTGATCGCCAATTATTAGAGGGCCGAAACTAGAAATATTTTTATCATACGAGTATTATCACGAGAACAGCCAAAGGGAAACCTTATAGTAGGTACTTATATGACACCAACTCGTGTTTGCAGACCATGTCGTGAGCCTAAACTACAAGAAGTAGCTTTGAACATAAAAAGATCAAAGGAGCAGTCAATGGACGCCCAAAACCGTACTCAAACCAATAAAGCACTGCTAACTAAAAATCCTTCAAGTCGAGTTCGAAATACAGCTGCAATTTCCTTTAAAATTCCACCAGCGCTTCCAGCACTTCGTCCCGTTTTACCCCGAATTGGGTCAAAACTGAATATACAGCTACGCCCCAGAAACCTGGTGACCTTACAGTAACCACCACTGCATTCAACATGGGAGCTATTCCCATGTGTGTGTCATCCGTCATATTACGAAATTAATTTACATTCAAATGATGACGTCGCATTTTTCTTTACTTTCATCAATAATGAAAAAATAGTCTATGCGTATTCATAAAAGCAGCTTTTCAAGTGTGTCTGTAGGTACAGTCGGATTATGAATAAGGTACTTCTGTGTAAGTACTCCAAAGGAATTCAAATATTTTTTTTCGAAGTAAAATATTGATATTTGTAAAATAAATTCAAATTAAAAATAACTTCCTTTACGAGAAATGTTTTTTTAAATACTTATTTTCATTTGTAACTATAATATTCGGATTTGTTTGGAGCCCCCCTGTGCAGCTTTCTATTCCTTTGCTGTTTGTGCTGTGTCTACTTTGAGAATCCTATTGATTAAAATAGTTCATTTAGTACTCGTGCAAGGTATAAACGTAATGCATGTAAATTAGGTCACAGCTAGGTTCGGTTAATGTGTAATGTATTGTTTAAAACGAACCCCACCTTAGAGCACGAACAGCTGACATGACATGAAAGGAATAATGGAATACACACACCGTCAAAGAATACGCATAATGCGTATTAGTATAGTCATTAGACTGGCTGGTCAAATGAGCTACTTTTTACAACTATATTTTGTTTGAAAATACGAATAGATGACGTCATGTCTCTCTAGCGTCAAACACTTACTTTTATATTATTTTCCTGTTTATTAATTCAAACTTTGAATATTTCTAACATCTATTAATGGAGTATGTAGAATTTTTGGACAATAGTTTTAAGTGTATAGGTATCTTTTGTATTTTATTAATGACCCAGTTATTCATTGAATTAAAAGTACAGATCTATTATGATTTCGTTATGTTTCTAGTTACAATCCGAATATGTTAAAAAGTAATACGAAATCTTGACGTGGCTGGATTACAATAACATTATCAACTAAAACTTAGGGCCTTATATTTCGCCTAAACCTGTTAAATCGTCGTAGTCAAAATTTGTATGATACATGTACTTGTATAACGGCGTATTGCGGCAGAGCTTTAATAATAAACATTTTTTCTACGTAAGTATGTTGTGTACTACTGTGCCTTTTGTGTCATAGAAATATTTATATTACCTACTCGTGAGTATCTGACTTGGCGAAATTAATGTTGGCAAGTCTGCACGCATTTCATTTTTCCAACACAAACAATGTTTTATTGCTTCGTAAGGAATTTTTGTTCTTTATTCAAAACATTTTCCTTATGAACGAACATAGTAGCTAAACGGGAGTTTTTATCGTCATTCTCCTTGCCTTATCCCGTTTCTCTGTCGGGATCGGTTACTTAACTTAGGGGATTTGACGTCGACTGCCATCTGACCTCTGCACCCCGAAGGCTGGCTAGCAGGAGTTTTATTTACACTTACTAATATCACCCAAATTGCAACAAAAGTACTTTCAATTCTACTTCCAATTTAATCGTAACATTCTTCTCGGTGATTCCTGCTGTTATTTCCAATCCAGTAGTTTCCAATTTTTAATTAGGCAACAAAAAATACAACTGAATAAACTTTGCTCTGCCTAGTTGGGAAACCAGGCGAAATGCAAACAGACGTTATGCTATTTACTTTATTTACTATGCGAACTATCTGAGCTTACAATTACCCACTTTCATGTTTGCTAAGTCTGCTTTCAGCTTTGATGTTCGCGAACCAAACTACAAGACTGCTGACAGATTTGTCGTCGGCGATACGCCGGCGAAGACAAACTAAACTTTGGAAACTTGACGAGATGCTAAGCTTAGTATTTCCGTACTCAACATACATTCATATATCACGCCTTTATCCCTTACTGATTAGGCAAAGTGTTCAGGACCGTAAAAATACGGTCGCTAACGCCACGTCTGACAAATCTTTGAGGACTGATTAAGAAAAATAGTGTCCGTAGTCTAATTTAATGTAACGAACCAACAGTTTGGTTAATATAATACATTGCGAGCTGAACCACGCGATTGTCGGTTAAAAGATGGTTCCGTGTTTCGGATGGTAGGTGCCGGTTGCTGTCTATATTACTTATACGGCGGTCGTTACACAACCATGTCAGAAGCTTGCTACTTGTAGAAGGCGGTTGAAAAATTCTGACACTAGGGTTCATTGGGTCGTTGGACGACTCAGTATCACACGAAAAGAGAGAGAGAGCAAAGTCGCGTCATGTATGCTTAGATCTCTAAAACTACACAATGGAATAAAATGTAGTTCTTTTTTTAAAGAAACTTGCCGGTAAATGGGCAATTGCTAGCCCTAGCCACTTGAGTCCACTTGTCTGTTGATCGAAATTCTGATAAACCAAAAGAAAATATGAATAAATATTCTCATAATTCATACAAGTAACACAACTTCACCCTTAGGCTATTTCTATTTCACGCACTTAAGATCAAATTATACACTCGTTCTGAAGGAAAAGGAAAAACACGAAATAAAAATAAACATACAATAAATTCCTTTCAGCTGAATGTGAGCTATATTTGTCTCTCGTGATAACAAAAAGTAGACAACTTCGGACTGCGTGACTTTCCTGTATTAGCTTTCTTTGTTCTGTATTCCTAGTTTGGAACGATAAGTGGGTTTCCTAGATGAGGTACTCTACGAGGTAAGCCAGTAGATAGAGGTAGATATTTCATACGCTATGGTCTTGAAGGGAAGGTACCTAAACATAGACCTACTTAGGGTTTATATGGAATATGTAGTGTTGATCTATTTCTACGAAAATATACGTCTAGTAGTTGTACGTTCATCTTTTTTCCAAGATTCCTTCAGCATATTATAAAATAGAAAATGAAATATAAAAAACGTGCTGTATTTCAGACCTGACGATCCGTGTAAATACATAGTTGTTTTAATATTATTACCGAAAGCTACTCTGCATTAAATGGAATGAAGTTCGAAGAAACATCTCTAGGGCTTATGGAATCTTATTCATTGCACTAGCATTTCTTAGGTTTTTTATCCGCATGACGACCAATTGTAGAACTTGGAAACTTTTCTTGTCAGTTAAAAAAAAACGAATTTTAGGTTAACAACCTCTAATAGATCGTCATTTAACCAGCAATATGTGAAGTGATCAGTATGCAACTATGCAAGCCTGCCAGCTATGCACTTAATCAGGCAACGACTGATCTTCAAGTTGTTGAGTCAGCATCTTGGGAAATAGGACGGCCGTGTTCGATATTCGAACATGATACCCTATGGTTATAGGGTAACAAGCACCCAAATTATTGGAGCAAACTCGTTCGAAAGTAAGTTGCTCTGAATCACTGCAATCTCTATGAGCACGATTTACTCAAATTCTTCGAAAACGTGAGTCGTGAAGTCTAGGTAAGTCTACGTTCTAACTAGTTGTCAGAGATCATAACTTTCATTTCAACGCTTCCCGTGAATATCGGAGCATTTGATATTTTTAATCTATTTTAAATAAGGAGCAGTGCTATTCTATAGGCGGGGAGTTGAATCAGTAGTGTACCAAATCATTTTTAACTGTCAATGTTCTAGTTGTTTGTCTAGCACTTTAGCTGATTATTCGTGCATACCACGCATGAAAAATATAGGCCTTCCTAGAATAATGACTTGGCAAGCCGCGGCTATACTGTGTGGCTAATAAAAGTTTGCCTAGTCAGCATCCCGGCGCCGTGGGAAGTGGGTTGCGCTCCTCAGCCAACAACAAAGCGACGACGTCCGTCAAAGAGCATAAATTGGAACACGCCTCAAACACGCGCTTCTAACTTTATAACGGAAGTGGAATGTTCTGGCTTGGATCTAGCCTAAAAATTATGCTACAGCATAAAACTCGCGGTAATAAAATTAACTGAAAGTCGATTTGCATTTGCGAGTGGGAGCCTTTTCGTGGAGAGGAGCCACGACTCTATTGAACTAATAATAAGAAGTGAAAAATACCTTTGATTTTCATTTCAAATTAAACTCTTTCTAAAAACCGGCCAGTTTAATTGCTCTGTTCGTGATGTGAGACATACTCGTAGAGAATATTTCTTTTTACTAAATATCATGATGATCAGTGGATGCTTAGCAAAAAATACACAATGTTGAAAAAAACCGTACGGCGCTTTTGAACTCGCGAAGTCTTCATTACTGCCTTCTCAAAATACTGAATTATTTATTGATTACAGCTCATTACCGATACAGAAGTCAAACATTATAGCTTTATCGTAATTACTATTATTCAACTTAGCCTATGGTTAATTTATGAAACTACTTATAAAATAAATTGGTTTACTTGAAAGATTACCCACTAAGGTAAACTAGTTCTCAGATGCGGCAAAGTAAAGTGCAAGTTATATATGTGCATGCAAGTGCAAATAGAGCAGACAAAGTGCACTACGGAGGAAAGAAAAGTAGGACACCCTGTATACTGCACAAAAACTACCCAAGGGTCAATGAACTCTTCAAAGGAAACGATGAAACAGCAATACAATCATTGTGTGCAATGCGGGAGGTTATAAATAAACATGCACCTTTCGTAGGTTGAAAAGAGTAGGTAGCTCGAGTATTTTTATAGAGTTGTAAAATATCAGCGTTTTGCTGCTTTTAGGCACTATGAATGGTAATAGGTAAGCAGCAGATTGTGGACCTCACACCGTTTATACCTAATGATGAACGTTCGAAAAACAATAAATCTGCGTCACGCCCATTCTAACTGGCTGAAGATCCTGTGATAGGCCAGCAGCTAATTACTCATCGGAAGTCCACATAAGGCATCCGAAGGGAAGTGATTCCCACATCACTCATGTATGCGGCGACGCCTTTGCTATAGGCCACTCTGGCACCGTTGGACACGTATACATAACGTACACTTCCTCAGGGAGGTACATGTAGAATCATAATCAGCTGTAGTGCAAATATATAGAGTGCGTCGAAGGAATATTTTTTACAGGTTTCTTACAAGGAACCATGCTGATCTAGGTTGTTGATAATTTCACTTATTATGTAGGTAGGTAGTGTTTGGTTTAGTTATTTTAGATAGATTTAGTTAGATTATTAAAAAAATTAAATGATTTTCCGGCTCATGAGATCGGCTCATAAAGAGTTGTACTATTGGCGCATCGGGAAGTCTTTGTCAGATGATGTGTTCTCGCTCTCAGCATAGTTTAAAAATCAAGTTCTGCGTAACACCCTTTATAACTTTAAAAGCTTGGCCCATTGTCTATTGTTGTCAAGTTTGGAGGCGTCTTTAGGCCATGTTGGAACTGTTGGAGTAAGCACGCGCATAATAGCTGCCGCCATGCGCGTGAGCATACCAGTTGCATTGCGCACCAGCTATTATGCAAACGTGCAGTTAATGATTATTGACTAGAATCTTAACGAGGAAGCGAATTTTATGAGATGGTCTAGTTTAATGACTAGTAACCTATGACGGTAACTTAAGGAGAAACACTAGATTTTACGGTTCTGGATACTTCAAAGCATTTCGAAACACAGGTTGTTTGCTAACGTACTAAAACTAAGTTTTTAAGAATGAACTCTCTTTTAAGAATGAACTACCTACCAGTTGTTACCAGTATCCCTAATGTGCAATGTTAAGCAGCTCAAAAATAAAAAGACGTTTAAGATACGAAGCGTGTCCAAAATAATAAATGGAAGAAGTAAGCTGACATGCCTTGTACCCTCATCAAAAAAACATCGAACGCACCTGCTGACTGCGTCACGTCCAAAAATTAGCTCCTTTTATGGCATCCTCTCTCCAACAATCTGTAACAAGAAGCATTTTATAAGAATATTAAAATATATCAAATATAAATTGCGTGTTTTTTCGTAGAAGTTCACAGTACAAGAGTTGTGTCTGAAAGGTTACGATGGCCATCTTCTTTTACGTGTGGGATGATTCGTCCAACGAACCGATAAACCCTGGTGCACAGAATATCAAATATTAGGTGTCAGAGTTTTTCAACCGCCTACTATACAAAACAAGTAGCAGGCCTTTCACAAGGTTGATGATGGCAAAAAATATTGTAAAAGATATTAACGGAACTAGCTATTTCTTTCTAAAGATCTTTAAATCTCCAACCTAAATCTGGGTCATATCAAGAAATTCCCTCCTTCCGCGCTTCATCCGGTGCTGGTGACATACAAATCAAATATTCATCCCAAGTTGCGCGGAAAGATCTATTGGATCAACTTGGCAAAGTTTACGCCATCTCACAGATTCTGAATCCAAGATAGGTACATGGTTTTCCCATTAAAAATACCACACCGATCTGAACATTTTAAGATAAATTAACCCATCAAACGAGGTTGCATTAGCCGACAACAAAGTCTCAAAGAAAGTCAGCTATCACACTGTAGACTCTTTAACAAATACTTTCATTTTATGGCGAATAGATGCAGTGAATGCACATTAAAATCTTGATAGGGTTTCTGATTATAAATTGTATGGCAGACCCTGTAAACAGACAGTTATAATAGACGTTCTTTGGTAGGGAATCGAACAAGAAACTAGCAGGAATCATTTAAATACATCATGTGATTCAGGCATGCACGGAGGCACTATTAATATACACCTACAATTTTGCACTAAGGTTTATGTTGGATGTTCTTTATTGAAACTGGACCAACATACGAGTAGTCTCCTGATTGAAGCAAGTCACTTAGTTTGCCCAAACGAAAGGATATTTCGGAAACAGGAGAGAGTGTGTATCACACCTTCATTATAATACGAACTTATGTGTGATTTGCATTCTAACGTAACATAAACGAGCCTAGGAAGTTAGTTTTGGTAGCTTCAACCGGCGTAATAGTAAGAGTATTGAGTCAACCGTATAGGAAAAGTAGACTATGGTTTACTGCACAAAGTCACAATGTTCTAACAGTATTTTATAGTATAGGACTTTTTCCTCTTTGGAATTGTGGTTCGAAAATAGCTACAATTATACTGCGATGTCTTGCCAATACTATTTACATTTATGTAGGTATGATAAAAACCGGAAAACGTTATAAGTTCCTAGAAGAAACATATTTATTTTATATTTCATCGGCAAGGAAAATGTTAATGAACATAGTAGATTTTAGTAAAAAGAAAAAATGGAACGAAATATGTTGTAGTCAAAACATCATTCATCATTCTCCTTGCCTGATCCCGCTTCTCTATCGGGGTCAGCTACCTAACCTAAGGGATTTGAGGGAGAACCAAGTTTCTACACAGAGAGACTGCCATCTGACCTCGGCCCAAAACCGTTAAGTCACATTTAAATATCATCCGAAATAAAACTTCATTTATTTCATTAAATTATGCTTCATTTGTATGTGGGTTTCATCACAACGTTTTTCTTTCATTGTAAGAGCAGTCAGTAAATTTATGTGAGTAAAAACACATTGGTACATGGCGGGGGTCGAACTCGACGACTCTCACGACTAAGACCGGTGTCCTAACCACTTGGCCACCGATGCTCTTGTTGTAGTCGAAACATCAATATAGTAAAATGAACCGTGCACCATAAATTATGAAAAACACTTTGTACGGCTAGCTATTGGTTAAGGTCCATTAATCAGGTCACGCACAACTTTGTAAAACAATCATACAAGTTTATTGTTTTGGGAACTTTTATGAACAATCCAACAACAATCAGATTCTTTGATAAGTTTCAAATACTTACTCAACAACTAATGGGAAATGAAAATAATTGGAACGTAAGTTATGAAGGGTAAAAAATAAATAAGAAAATGAAATGTAGCTAGAATATACATAATAATAAGTAGATCCAAAATGTTAAGCTGTCGTGTAGAAGCTTAAGGTGAATAATACCTTGTATTATAAATCATGCTTTTTGAAATCTGTTAATGCATATTGGATTGTATAAAATTGGATGGATTGGATGATTGTATAAAAACATATTTTTTAGCAATGATTTTTGACAATGTTATCCCTGAAATCTTGCAACTACGTATTGGATTGTCAAAAACTCCGTCTAACGCGAAAGGGTTAATTTAAAAGTTTTGTACCCAAGGCAAACTGAGGTTCTAATTTTAAACTAATCTCTCTTTTCGTTGGCCATCGATTTTCATGGTTTCACTATGCTTGGCCTGGGCTTATAAATTAGCTATCCTACAAAGTCGCGCTTCATTGGGCCGGTAAATTTGCTAACTAATCTCTGATCTAACTAGTCATGCCTCGGATATAATAAATCTATTTAAACCTTGTTGTCTGGAGGAGGGTAAATTGCGAGGTGATCAGCCAATTTGTGGCTTTACTTTCCATTATCATCGAGGGTTAAATACATTGAAGCTCGGACTGGGTTAGATTGGACTTTAGATTTTTTTTATTTTATTCCGCCTTGGTAAGAGTTGGCAGTTCGAGTGTTTAATCGGATTTGAGTTTAGCTGTACGTACGTACACAAGTATAGGGGACGTCTTTGCAAGGCCGTGGGGATCAAAGGCTAGCTGGCTGAGAGTCAGAGGAACTCAATTCGTTACTTGCATATTATTTATTATAAATAATAAAATTTTATCCTTAATACGCGAAACAAACATTATTAAGCCAAAATAATTTTTAGAAGATCTTGTATTGAAGATATTGTTTACAACTTCGCGGGACGTCATATCATAAATATGGTATTTCATTTCATTTTAATAATAGTATGCGTCAGTAGTGGTTGTTTGTATTATAATTGTATGGAATATGACAACTTAACATATAAAATCTCGATTTATTCAATTAATTCAACAATAAAAATTATGTGGAATCTTACAAGGCAAACCACCTTATCAAGTATAATTTAAAAAAAATTCACGACACATACGAAATTAACAATCCCATAATATGCTTCGGTAATTCGCTTACTGTTTATCGATGCAATCACAACGAAAGCGGCATAGCATAAAAATCGATCTTAGAGTAGAATTCAATACAAACTGGCGCGTTGCCAAAACCGGGATGCCCGGTTTCGAAGTTCGCAACTGCGACAGGTGGGGGCCGTGATTTATAGACGTCCCTACATGGCATGGGGCGGTTACTACGAATCACGAATGTAGGGCTAAATGGAGGCATTATTGAAATATTGGAAGGATTATACAATGGGGGACTACTTCGAACTTTTGAGAATATCTGTTAATTTGCAGTTCGATTTCATACTTTTATTCAAATCCATAATTTCGTATTTCGGCCCATGTTCGCTAGGGAAGTTTTGTAATCATGAGGACAGACTGCGGTTTAAAGTATTGGCACCTTTGCGAGACACCCTGTACACTCAAAGTTACTGTAAAGTTGTATCCTGTCATTCATTTTTACTAGCAGAATAATCTACTTATGCAATAAAGCTGTTTATTGAACGTTTTCTGCAAATTTTTGCATTGCGCTTGTCTCTTACATTTCTTGACTTGTCTATTCCATTTGGTATCGTAATCCGTAATGGTATTATCGTGTTGTTCTTAGGATTTCTGCGCTTCATGAGGCACAAAAACTCCACACATGCACTCATTAAGCTTTCATTAAGGAAGTGCCCATTAAAAGTGTAGCAATGAGCAATTTCCGGCGATCTCACGCCGATGGTAACGCTCAAATGAAGGCGGTACTGTTACCTAGATGCTTTGTAACTAGTTATTTTCTTGTGTATTAAAAACCTTGAGTCCCGTAAGACGTCCGTTCACTGCCGAGCATAGGTCTCCCTTAAAAACGCTTACATAGACTAAGATTTGGGTCGACAGCATGCAAAAGTACGTTCGGTATCTTTTGTTCACATAGCCCATTTTATGTTTCAACTTCCCCAGCCGCCGTTCACTCTACACCACATACATCAAAATACAACCGACTATGGCGTAAAGGTGCCGTGTGATGCCGGCTTAGAATGGCATCACCCCATATCCTACCCGCGGGTGTCGTAAGAGGCGACTAAGGGACTCGAGGGTATTGGTGTATTACAATTTTTAGGCGACAGGCTGACAACCTGTCGCTATAGTGATACACATGTTTTCTGAAACAACCTTGGAAAACAATCCTCACAAATGTCAGACGTGGCGATACGTGGCCTACCCCGCAAGGGATAAAGGCGTGATATATGTATGTATGGCGTAAATAACAAAAAATAAAGCTACAGAAGTAGACGTCTGCAGCACTTTTCCGTTACTAGGCAAAGGTAAAATTAGCTTGTGAAATGTTCACAGAGCCGCGGTTCCAGAAATATCCGACTATAGTCTTCATAACGTCAAGCTGCACTCGCGATATCGCATCACTTAATTATTTCAACTTGGACATTTGGACTCCGGCCAACGGAAGGCAGGACATAACACTCCTGATTGAGATAAACAAGTTATATTTTATAGTGATTGGATAACTTGTGATTATGGTATACCTACTGCAGTGGATCAACGAACCAACGAAAGTTTGCTTCCGTTTTAGACCATTTTCACCAATTTCCGTGAACGCCAATCAAGGATGAAATAGTGCAGCCGCACTGCGCCGGCAAGCCTTCAATTTCCTTAATTTAAAGGAACTTTAACTTTGCTTCTTACTTTTATAGGCTAACAGCTCCTACACATGGAATAATGGAAAAGTGTCATATTCAGACAAGACGACACGGCGACAACAATGTATGAAAACAATACACTCCGAACGAATGAAACCAGCGTGCTGTGCTTTATACGTAGTCGGTCCCAAAGTTCTGTCACTGGCATATTATTTTTGAATTTAGAACACGAATTTGGAAAATTTTTATTGCATTCCGTTTTTGAATGTTTGACAATTATTTTAAAACAATAAATGATCATTTGGCGCGATTTTTCACGATGGAGTGGACTTTGAAAGAAAACCGAATAGCAGTTTTGGCGTTGCATCGCTGCGGGCACTCGCCGAGTACCATTTTCAAGTTGCTCAAAAAATTTAAAATAACGCTTAGGTTTGTGTATCGTACTATAAGTAGGTACACTGAAGTCTCTAGTGTTGAGGACAAGAAAAGAACTGGCCGGCCTCGCTCCGCAAGAACACCAGCAGTGATCAAAGCGATCAAGGAGCGCATACGAAGAAATCCTGTCCGAAAACAGAAACTTATGGCTTTGCAGATGAAGGTTAGTAGAAAAACAGTCAAAAAGGTTTTAAACGAAGACCTTAAGCTGCGAGCATACAAAAAAAAGAGTGGGCACTTACTTAATGCCCGTTTAAAAGAAATTAGACTCAAAATATCCCGGGTGTTGTTAAAACGGTACGCGAAAAACCGGCACCGCGATATACTTTTTACAAACGAAAAATTTTTTGATATAGAAGAAAAGTATAATAAACAAAACGATAGAGTGTACGCTACCAGCTCTGAAGAAGCAGGAAACAAAGTTCCGCGGGTGCAACATGGGCATCATCCCTCTTCAGTCATGGTCTGGTTAGGAGTCTCCTACTATGGGCCAACTGAGGTTCATTTTTGCGAAAAGGGTGTCAAAACCAGTGCAAAAGTGTACCAAGAGACGGTTTTGGATCGGTACGTCAAAGACCTGCCCAACACACTATTTTCAGGACATCACTTTGTGTTCCAGCAGGATTCTGCGCCCGCTCACAAAGCCAAGACCACTCAAGCCTGGTTTGAACGTCAAAACATTGAGTTTATAAGACACGAAGATTGGCCTTCCTCCAGTCCGGACCTTAATCCTCTGGACTATAAAATTTGGCAGGTCTTAGACAGCAAGGTCTGTGCTAAGCCCCATAAAAATTTGGAGAGCCTGAAGTCAGCCATAGTTAAAGCAGTCGCTGAAATCGACATGGATATGGTGCGTGCTGCGATAGACGACTGGCCGCCGCGGTTGATGGCCGTTATTAAAAGCAAGGGAGGTCATTTCGAATGGTTTTATGTTATTTTGATTCTTCGATAATTGTATTTTTAATTGATATATTAATTTTTAAAAACGGATTGGTACTTTTTATTTTATCAGTATTTTCATATATGACAGAACTTTGGGACCGACTACGTAGGTGGAAAAAAGAAGTAGTGGACAGTTTTCTGCATGAAGCCCTTTTTGACAACAATTTCACGCATAGAGCGAGCAATGGACTCCAACTGCTATCTCGGTCGTCGCCAATACCTTATCAGGACTTTGTGGAGCGTTGAAGTGTTTATTTCCATTTAATTTCGAAGCAGCTGCAAGTTATTTTCGATATCGTCTGCACTCAGCATAATATGGCGCAAGGTGTTCCTTTGAAATACGAGCGAATTTGAGTCCGTAATAATTTTCGCATTTCTAAATGCAACTTGCTATTCGATATTTTGTATTCGTGCACATTACGCGCTACGCATCCGATTTTATGTTTGTTTTAATATTTTTTTCAAATTTTGCTTATGGGCGTCGAGTTTTGGTTAAAATTAACTTAGACGAATATTAGAGATTCATCAAAAAACGGATACTAAAGTCAAAGATGGCTTAGAGTTTCCTTCCATAGTTATAAATAGCCTCTACGTGCTTAGCATAGCTATTTACACGTTTCATTTTAAGCGCTTCCTCCAAATTAGTCTAATTAGTATTCAGTCACTTTTGACTTCATAACAGTACAACCACATTTGAATGATCAAGACGCGTTGGCTCAGTTCAAAGAAATCATGATACGACTGGATACATCAAAGTTATCATGTTGATGTTATCTCCACATCAAAGCGGGCTGTCAAACCGTTATGGCCATATTGTGGTTATAGCAGTGTGGTGGCGCTTATGTGAGAAAAACTACATGCCGATGGTATACGTACGTCGTACAATAAATGGTAAATTCTTTGTTGACATTGATGATATGGTTAAGGTGTTTGATATGACAATTTTGGACAGTTTTTTTTTGTATTATCGGGGTTTTCAGACAGAATGGCTGTCAATGGCTGGAAGTCGGTTCTCGGTTAGGATTGGGACCTACTTACGTGAACCTTTTAAATTGGTCAGCGTTTTCGAGTAGTGCCGTGTGATGCCTGCTTAGAATAGCATCACCCCATATCCTTCCCGTGGGTGTCGTAAGAGGCGACTAAGGGACTCGAGAGTATTGGTGTATTAAAATTTTTAGGCGACAGGCTGACAACCTGTCACTATAGTGATACACATGTTTTCCGAAACAACCTTAGAAAACAATACTCAAAAATGTCAGACGTGGCGATAGCGACCGTATTCTTACAGCTGTGAACGCTCTGCCTACCCCGCAAGGGATAAAGGCGTGATATATGTATGTACTAGCTGTCAAGCAGAACAACTTTTGCTTTCGTGCCATATCTTTATCTCGTATAGTTTAGGTGGGCTCCTGGTTGTGCACCTGGTGGTCTACATCAGGTACTCCAAACCTTCAAAGTCTATGTGCCACCAGAAGCTACCCATCAAGTTAAACATTTTTTGCTTGTTGCCATGTCTGTATCTCCTATAGTTTAGGCGGGCTCCTGGTGGTGTACCTGGTGGTCTACTGAAGGTACTGCAGACCCTCGAGTGGTGAAAAAAAGTAGCCTATGTCCGTTCTCGGTATCTTACTAATCTCTGTGTGAAATTTCATGATGATCGGTTCAGTGGTTTGGCCGTGAAAGCGTAGCAGACAGACAGAGTTACTTTCGAATTTATAATATTAGTATGGATGTGTATGTATGTTTTCGAGTGGGCTTATCCACGCATCCCATACGTTGTGCATACGTTAGTGTCGGAATAGCTCCGAACCTAGTATTTGCATGTTCTGCACTTTTGGTAGAGTTCTATGTCGTGACGTCACGCAAGGTTAGCTTTTAGGTTTGTTGTTTGTAAATATAACTCAGGCTTTTACAGAGCACAACAACTAAGCAACAACTAGATTCGTATACCCTAAATATTCCGACTGCATTTTTATTTTTCATCCTTCACAGGTTCAAAAGGTTTTTACTACTTATTTAATTAACTCGATAGGTTTCCTTTTAGTGCTGCTGTTAACACTTTTCTTATGTGTACGAAAGTAAGTATTTCAGAACTAATAATCTCGATTTGAGATACTACTGAACTGACGATCTAAATTTCAGCTGCTATCATAAGCTCAAGGGAACTCGAAGGTCATTGCCCTCACTAAATCCATGTCATGGTGTTGCTAATCTTATCTCAATATAAAGATAAGATGACCGCTATGTCACGACCACGATCACAACTATGAGATAATACGATAATATTCACTTTTTCCGTATATCGGATGATATCTTTGCTTTCCTTATCTCAGTTACACTATCTTGCTCTAATGTAAGAGGAACAACGGTACATAAACTGTAAAAAATAGGTACAATTATTTTAGGACTAGCGGCCTGCCCAGCGGCTGCGCCAGCTGCAACTAATTTTCCTGTGGGAATAAGATGTTTTCCCGGTAAGTATTATACACAAAATCCTTCCTCTTAAATCACTCTATCTATTAAAAAACCTGCATTAAAATCCGTTGAGTAGTTTTGCAGATTTAAGCAAACATACATATAGACAGACGCGAAAAGCAACTTTGCTTTACACTATGTAGTGATTACTCACGTGTACCTCATAACTTGTAAAAAGACAAATTCAAATCATCCATTTCCAGACAATTTTAAAACTGAGTTTAGGTCGCCTGCCCCTGACTCTAACAACAATATTATTTGTATCTGCCTACATACATGTGGTACCATGTCATGACCATGCCATACTTATTAACCAGGGCTGGCACAGACCATGACATGCCCTCACGCAAGCCTGATACGATTCCAGCTAACTGGCACATTACTGTCACACCCTGGCCACGTAATGTGGCTGCGTGTCTCTTAGAAGGTCGAATATTATGGGGGTAATCATAATTAGGTACTTAATTGAAAACAGGGTAAAATTAGTCTTTTTATAAGAAAATCTACATCGTACTTATAGAATACCCAAGTATCGGGGTGCCGCCGTACTAAAGGAACTAGTAAACACACACAACCTTCTGTGCTCCAGAAAAATTGTTTACAGAAAAATTCGATGTACATTGAGTAGCTGGTAAGCCATTACGACCACATTAGAATCAGCTTCGAATTTACTAGTATATTTGTGTGTGTGTAGTTTGATAATATGTAGCTTAGATATTATAAATCTATCCACTACGCTCGCTATTACCCATACTATATGTATGTATGGGTCCAAAATTATGAAATAATTGGTCCGATTCACATACTCGTACAAGCCTCCGCCAAAATTAATTAGTACACCAGGCTATTTACGTACGTAATATGCACATGCTACTAAATTGCATTTGAACTTTGTAAAGCTTGTCCGATAATGCAGCAAGTGTACGCTTTACTTACTGCACTGCGATGTCATCAAGCCATTCAGTTTCAATCAAATCCCCGTAATGTTGGAGCTAGGAGTTAATAAGTATTGATTGAATTACCAATGTTGCCAGATAGGTAAGCCGATTGCAGACGATGATAAGATTTTTTAAATCAGTTTAGGTACAACAATAGCATCTAATTCTTCAAAATGGTACAATACTAGTTATCCACTTTTAATTTGCTTTTGTAAAAATTTTAGATCAGTATGTAGAGGTATTAGCAATAGCACATAATAAATAATAGTACAAGCGGCAATAGTTAGTATTCTTTGATAAACGTAGGTAATGGCAAGCTTCTTCTTCTTTTGGTGTGGGACACTGAAGTGTACATAACATTACTACATTACAATATACATGATAGTCCGAGAAGCGACTTCAACAACTTTATAAGACTAAGTCAGTGGTTTCAAAGTTTTTTAAAGTTTCAAACGGGTCTAAATGGCTTTGTCTATATTTGTAAATGCAGTCAACAAACAAGCAAACACTACTACTGTGACTCGAATAGAGCAGAATGACTGTCCGAAAAGGGATGGTGGATACAAACAAAGGGACATTGCATCGTCAAAAGGGACGTAATACTGTCCATTTAAGGACAGTCTGGCAGTACGCATCATCCATCACCACGCATTCTAAATGGAAATGGTCAGTGCAGAGTAGGTTTTGTAATAACACGGTATGTAGACAAAAACGCAACCAGCAACCAGTGATTCATCTCGCTGAGTACACAAAAACCAGAGCATCACACAATGTTAGCAGTGTGAGAAATGTGTGATTCCGGTATTCCGTACATTTACTACTAAAGAAGTGGCTCTTAATTTTTATTATGGTTGGTTTTGCTACAAGAACAATCCTTATAAGAAGCATTGTTTGCTTAATGGACTGGTTGGCTTAAATCTGAGCGTTATCCCGATGGGAACGTGAGTAACGGACCTCAATTGCTTGAATTTGGCCATGAGGTGCCGGGTTAAAATAGCATCACACTAATTTCCACCCGTAGGTTTCATCTTCTTCTTTTGGAGTCAATGGCAACTATCTCTGGACTACAGTCATAAAAAAGAAGAAGAAGAAGAAGGGGAAGGCCCATGTCCAGTAGTGGACTGTTGTAGTGAAGTAAGGCGAATGATAGGCACTTTATAAAAGCTCTGGCATAATCATCCCGTTATTTACAAAACTACTGATAGTTTTTCAATGCCAGCAACATTAACATTCCCAATTCTCGTTGCTTCGAACGCACTTAGTAACTCATAGGTAACGATCAGTAACAATGCTAATTTAGCATCTTCTTTGTATTAGCAATGCCGAGTATAACAGTTTGACGTAACAATTAGTTGGTCTGCAGTGGCAGTGGCCGTGCGATTGTGGACGAACACGCGATGGGCTATTCAATATCATCGAGTTAAGATTTTTTTTGGGCTCATAAAGTTCTATTTTATACCTGCAAGAAAATAAAAAACATGAGTGAAAGAACTACAGCGCGGCGTCAAGCTTTGTCGACTCGAATTTATTTGATTATCTTTTGCTATGCCGTCAGACCATTATATTACGACTACTATTAACCAACGAATGAATCTAGCTTGACCGAAGACGACGCGTCTTTCATAATTTTATTACTTACCTAGCATAGTTATTATGTGTCTACCAAAAGCTGTAAAAGGTAACATGTACTTATTATAACTAATCAAACATTTACAGATCGTTAAAGCCGAAAACTTCGACACTTACGAAGTTTCAACAATTCCTAGCCGAAGTCGTTTCAGAATCTCGCACCGGTTTCATTAAGGATCGAAATAAAACGACTTTAGGTGAGTTATGATCGCCCAATCACGTAACCGGAAGGCGGAATACGACTCCACGTGGCTGTAGACGTTAATGGTGGCCATTATTTTATATTTCATTCAATAAGTTTTACCAATAAATGATTTTTCTTCGTCGAAAAAGAAAAATTAGGTGTATAGGCAGACGTGTAATTTGAATTTATTTGGACTGGACACCCAACATCCTACATGTAAAAGTAATGAAATTTACTTTTTAACACAAGTCTCAGTCCACAACGTAAAATAAGTATAGAGTGTCAGTAGAACGTGGATTGGATAAGCACTATAAAACGACCGCTGAAATCCATAAAAACCCGTAAATGCATTCGAAATGACGATCATAAAGGCTTTCGACATGAAACCGAAATTAGATTTTCCCGGCGTAATTGGAACTGGTGATGCAAACAGGACGACGGCGGGAAAAGGTACATACACTTGAACTGTTTGAACATGAGTGTAGTGGCTGTCAGTCGCCCCATGACCTCTCAACTTCTCCGCTTCCACATCCGTTGCGGGGTTAGTTCGATGTGTGGATTTAACCTCCGACAAAGTGCCGCAATGTGCATAACGACGCAGCAAGGATGCCCCATGCCCTTTATGCAGACAGAGTCGAGTGTCGGAAAATAAACGACCGATGACCATCAATTCCGGAGCTTTCAGAGCTTTTCTAATTCACCAAAACGAATGAGTATTTCCTCTACCCCTGAATTCGCCTGAATTATTCAGTAGTTTTTGCAGAACACTTCCCTTTCGTGTTTATTTATGTTCTGAAACTAAGTAGACCTGTCCTGTGTTCTGAAAGCTTGCGTTCTTCGAAGTTATGAAACAAGATAAATATTGTTCATTTACTGACCCAGTTCACGCCTTCTCATTACACACCGAAAGCTAGTTAGAGTCTCCAATGGTATATAATTATTTTTTGTGCAAACATGAGCTGTTAAACAAACGCACGTGTCTGGCTGGGGGTTCGATGTTTCGCCCAATTGGGGTCATTGACCCACCACGTGTTCAATTTATAGGCCATAATTCGCCTTCTTAGAAATATTTACGCCCGATTTACGTGCAGATTGTGTTGAAGTTATTTCTGAAGTAAACATTTTTGATACGAGCCGAGGAAAGAAATATAGTGCTGTTCATATTTTCAGAAAATTTTATTCGTATTTAGACGATGTTTTCTTTGTCTTTCTCAAATGTCAACACTTTAAAAGGCACCTGTTACCATCCGTTACGCGTCCCGAATAGTCCTTCGGGGAACACTCAAGTCTAAGAATGTTTGTTTTCTAATTCGGAAAGCGAAACCGAATACGTCTTTATCGCGTTTAGAGCTCATAAAATGTTGTTTCTACGCCCATGTCTTTTCATTAGGGTGGCTGTGTTTTAAGCTCTGCGCCATGGAATGCGTGGTCGTGACTGGAATAAAGCAACTAGGAGTGTTCTGTTCTTTCAGCCTTCGTGGGACAGGTGACATTGATTGTGTAGCTCCAATTCAAGCTACAATACAAATGCAGTGGGTGTGCCTGTGATGGCTCCAAGTGGACAACCTGTTCTAATACTTTCATTGAATTAAACATTTTATGCGACAGTGCGTTTTGTAATCTCTTTATAGAAGACGTTCTCAGAAATGGAATGTGGTATACGTGGGTATACCTACTCAATGAGTAGTACTCATCCGATACATCTATGAAAGAAATTAAACATTAACATGAATAGTAATGTTTTGGATAACATTCAAGCCGACTGAATAATGCATAAGAAGTATTGAATATCGAGCCGATTTATGAATAACAAAAATATGATTATGCAGTACTTTCGCTCCTATAGGACAGGCTTCGAGATGTGGCAGTAACCTAATCGTGTAAACATTCATGGGTTAGTTTCATATGCAATTTTGATTGTACTAGCGCAGCAGTGGCCAGCTGATTCCAAACCTTTACTAGTTGGAGAGGCACTATCAGAAGAAGAAGCGCAGCGACCCGCCAATCGGTTGCATCTGCTGGTAATAGTTTTCTCGTGGAAATAAGACATTATACTGGCATGTTTAGTACATATAAACCTTTCTTTTTCAATCACTATATCTATTTAAAAACTGCATCAAGATCCGTTGTGTAGCTTTAAAGATCTAAGCATACCTACATACATACAGCGTAGGGACAGACGCGGGATGCGACTTTGCTTTATACTATGTAGTTCAAAGGCTGGAAAACTTAATTGCAAAGTTCTCCTGCATACCCTTCCATCGCCACATCTTGGTCATCCCGCGAGTAGATGTCAGTAAACAAACTTGATGTCATTGAACAAACGGTGTCTGATACCGACAACACGTGAACATAGGTGTGAACTGTGGACAGTTTGGGTTGTGCCTATCAGTCTTTACTTTTGCCTAAAACACTGTGAAAACTAATGTTTTCGACTACATTGTGCCCATGATATTGCCATTGGAATACCCTTCCATCGATCATCACATCATGGTCACTCCGCGTGCAGATGTCAGTTGTAAACAAACACGACGTCGCCTGATGCCGACGGCTGATGGTGTATGTGGACAGTTTGCGTTGTACCTATTTAAGTTTACATATGCCTGAAACACTATAGTACGGCTTTGATATCATCATCGGGCTGCTAACGACCCAGTGTCTCCCAGTGTGACCCAGTGCTGTCAAAACAACTCAGTGTCCCAACTAATAAAGAAAAGGTTATCATTATAATAAGTTGTGCCCGTAATCCTGTAGCTTTGCAAGTGTCAACGAGGGCTGCGTTTGCTCAAGCAAGCAAGAGGTTCAGAGTTCAGACTGTATCACGCTTTGACCAGAGGGATTCTTTGAATGAGTAAGCTATTGTAAGTGCAAGCTAGCATAGCAACTGCAAGATAAACATATTTACCACCCGTCTCAATATCAGGTGCATCTAAACAAGAAAATAAAGGATCATGAAGCTATTTTGTTGGGCTTATGTGCTGTTTTTTGTCAGTTATTTAGTTCAGAAAATTACATTATACACGACGAAATTTTGTCCTTCGAAGTCCTATTTCTGATCAATCAAGTTTACAAGTCTGTTATTCAATATACGCATGTATCCTTTAACAAACCGGTCGGTGGGGATGATAACAGCTGGTGCAGGAGCAGATAAGGAGCCCCGGTTAATGACCGTGGCCAGCTAATGAGGACAAACATCCGTAGGATTTGGGCAATCGTGCCTCGAAACCGGATTTGACACGAGAGAAACTGCTATTATGTATGATCATGTTATGATCATCGTGAATGACTGAAGAAATGTCAGTAAATATAGAGAATAAAAATTTCAGTCAAACTCGCAACGAACTTGCTTCGTCAGGCAGGTTCATCTAGCATAGAAAGAACATCGAATTATCCGGCTAAGGGATCTACTGAAAGTATGTTTGTTTGTGGTTGACAAAATAGTAAGTAGTACAATGTAAATAGGCAGGTCCGGCATTTTCGCAGCGATCTGTCAGATCCATACTAGAAACGTTACTCGCCATACTAAAACCGCTCTCGAAGGGCGACGCTGCGTTAGCGCTGCGTCGACAGCATTTTTACATTTACCAATGTTTTATTATGGATGGGGATTGAAATTTTCTAGTAGGGATCTGACAGACCGCTGCGATATTTTAGCGCTCCGTTGTGCGTTGAGTGTGCGATCCGCCTTAAACGATAGTTTAAGGTGCTTATAGCAACTTAAACTTTGACCCTGTTATGTAAACAACAAAGTTACTAATACCTAATCTACCTATGCATAAGTAGAATGCCGCAATGCATGTAACGCGTTCCAATGCACATTAAGGGTGAAACGGTTTTGTCGTGTGGTTTTGTGGTTTTCCGTGTACCCGGTGAACCTACACCATGGGCCTATTGTTTACGGTTGTTATTTGAAGAATTTGTAAAGATTGACTATAATTATTTTTACTTCATCAAATAATTGTGCTTCATCAAAAAATTTTCGCTTTACTACTCTGGTAGTAGGTAGAAAATCGCTCGTCAAAATTTTGTTTATTGCTATCTATACGCAGAGACGGTGTACATTTCCTGAAGGGTGTTGTTTGTCCCGTCGGTTCTTCGAATGTTTTCTTTGAAGTTCAAAACGACGGATCTGCTACCATTTGGCTCGCCTGCTTAAGCGACGGAGAACAGATGTTTTGTGCAGGTATAAAAAGAGACCGATTATTGTTTTTGCGCTTCACAAATGTTGTTCAAATAATTTTGCCAGAAGATTTGAGCCACTGAACTCTCCTTTATATTTTACTTATGTCTACTGATTATTTTCCTCGTTTAAGGAAACCTAGCACCATATAGGTATGGCCTAGTACTAACATTTTATTCTGTGTTAAGGCATGGATACTGTCACTGACAATATTTCTGCATTAAGTACCAGCAAGCTTTATCAGCAAAGGATGTGATGCGAGCGACAAGTTTTTGCAGTCAGCAAGCGAGCAGCGATACGGAGCAGGTAGTAACAGTAAAGGTCAGCCTGGCTAACATGCGTGCCACGACATATTTTGTCGTTTCATATGCGCACAATGTCACTGCGGAAGAATGCGTAACTTATTCGCAGTGAAGTTAGCCGCAGAAGACATATTGCGGTGACAAAATTTTATCGGGGCACGCATGTTAGCCATGCAGGACATGACTTTTGTGCACATTGCACGTCGATATCTGATGTGCAAAAAATTAAGCGCAGTCAACTTCGGTATGATCTGTCAACAGGTGCATTATTTTTGAATTTTAAAATAACAGCAGAAGACACATGATAGCTTTAATTTGACAATCTTCTGTGAGCGTAACCACCATCAAGAGTAGATTGATGACCAAACAATTCGACACAATTTGACGCCATCGATCTTCCGATATGAAATGGCTCATGTTTTAAAAATCGTGCTCGAATCGTCGCAAAAAGTACAAAATCTATCTTGAACAGCTGCCGTTACCGCCGAGGGCGAACACCAAGATTGATTGCTCGCTCGATACATCACTTACATCGATACCGATACCCATCATCAGCTCGCTGCTTCAAACTCGCTCCAAATTACCGCCAGAGAGGCTGCCGACAGGAGCCATTTGTATTTTTTCCTGATTTTGCAAAGTACTTTTGTTGTCGCATGATTTAAAACTTCAACAAAGACATTCTGTATCTGGAAGACAGATTGCGTTTTAATAGCGTAGACATCGGCACGAAACTCGACGCGTGCTTACGCTTTTTTACTATGAATAAAGCAATGTTTGTTCACAGCTCCACCATGGTTTTATGGAAAAAAATCCCTCGTCAAGACAACGTATTATTATCGACGCCCCTATGCTATCGGAAGAAAGAGATGGGAGTATAAAACAGGGTAAAAAAAACGTAAGGCGCGTGCACACCTGTTGTTTTTATCACGCCAGGTGTCTCTGGTTGCGATACCGGTAAATTGCCGGCCGAATGGATCCCAAAAGATTTGGCGGAAGCGATAGCAAACCGCAACAGGCGAAATGGCTTTCTTGTTAATGAATTTTGAATAATAAGTCGCGCGGGGCGACTGCTCGTGCTGTCATTCTCATACTAATTTGCCCAAACCCATATATATACATAGGGTACCAAACAATGAAAAGAGGGAAAGAAAAAATAAAGAGCCCAATCACAGTTTGGGCCCCTCCGTAACACATCTGCGAGAAAGCCCATTGCAGTGAGTTTTATGTAATGAAAGTTCTCGTGTCTCCGATATAAAGAGTAGGTAATAATAATAAAATGTGACACAAAATGACTCCCCGAGATAGCAAGGAAGGGCAGTTGCTCGGGTCAGAGTCGTGGTCGTGTCCAGCCGTCTACGCTCTCGTTACGCCCGATTTTATCTACCTTGACAGCCATTTTGAGAACAACGGTCCTGCATTATTAGCTCTTCAGCAGTCTTGACATAGAGAACAAGCAATGAACAGCTATAAGTGCCCTGGGGCGATGCTCAACTCCATTGTTTTGTTATTCATACAGCTTTCGTTGACCTTTACAAGTTTGCATAGACTTTCATAATTGATTTAGAGATAATTTCGCATTAAAATAATTAAGCGAAAACAATGTTTTGATGGCTTCGTGGCTTGTGAAAGTTGGGAGCTTTTATATTAATTAGCGGTTCGGATTAAGCTTGTTTCACGTCTGATGTCTGGAATGTTGCTGGATGATTGTTTGTTTTTGTTTTGCAGTGGTATTTTAGTAACAAAGGCTTTTTGAAGAAGAAAATTAGCATTCAAACGTGTTTCTAAAAAGCTGCACAGTATTGATCTAAGGCATTACGTATGCTAATATCCCTCTTAAAATATGTTTTTAACACGTATAATACCTACTTTCTCTTAAATTCAAAATTAAAAACGTCGTAAAAGGCTTTTTGGAACGAGTTAGACCTGCATTTTGATATCATCAATAGCTGTTATTCTTTACTAACCAAGTTTGTTTCGAGCACAAAGTATTGACTGGATAGTTTAAACAATTGCTCACACAACCGTACGTAACACCGATGATCACCGATATCTGTTACTCACGGTGGCGTGAAGCAAGACTAAACACCAGCATCCAATGGATTCCAAGAAGTAGCGGTACGAATCCGCGAATATGGATGACGGTATCGCCGCATCATCTGTTGGCTACCTTGACACCTCTGTTCCACTTACGAGGTTCTTGGCTCTTATGGCGTTATTATACGGTTGGACGAACGCAATAAAAACAATACCTTTCGTTCCTCGGCTTACGCGCGTAATTCGGGCAGGTATAATGTTACAGCGTTTTAGTGGAATTCTTCTGTTTAACTTCGGATTAGGTTTCACTGATCGTAAAAGACTTATTAGTCACAATAGAGTGGAGGGTTTCTGAGAAAATTTCCATGGTTAATTTGCAACCCTAATACTAGGATTGAGAAGCAGGTAGGTAGTAGTGAAAGATATTCGACGAAATATAAAATCACGATAGTAAATTCGATTCATCCCAGGCAGACACCAAAAGAATACTTGACTGACTAATCTAATAAGATGATTAGATAAGAATGATAGGGTAGGGATTCCTTGGAGGTCGAATGTAAACGCCATGAATCATCATCTCGAAACCAGGTCTGGTCAACTCGTTCCGGTCGGTGACTCATACGCACATTCTTATGCATTTTTCTGCCTTTTAGTACGATAAATCTTGGCTTAATGAGTGAAGGGAAAAGGTATGAATAGGTTGATTATTACGTCCTGTCACACCTATTGCGTGGCTAGCTGGCTACCTCTTTATGAGTCATCCTGCCAGCCCGCGATAGAAAGTTTGGGAGGTCATTTGTCATATTTAAGGGTAAAGTCATTTGTAGGTTCAAAAAGTTGTTACTTACCTATGACTGGTAATTAGGTAGGCAATGAGTTATGCCCTTAAAATACCTTTTTACTGAGGTATGAGGATTTATTTAGATACCATACTTATTAGATAATTGTAGTAGTCATAGGTAAATATTGGGGTCATTATCAGATGGAACCATTGATGTTTGGTAATAAGCTAAGTTTTGTTGGAGTCTGGTAGGTAAGTGAAAGATCTCCAGAAAACTTTGGTATAAAACAAAACCTAGGTACCTACATCGTACCTAACTATCCTGGAAACACAACCTACTCAAGACAAGAGCTGGCTCAACATCTAGAAAGAATGGGGGAGGATTGCGGGTTCATATGATCGAACTTGGGACGATTGTGTATGATATCGATAGTATGATAATGTTGTGACGGATTTTCACAAGCAGACATTGACGAGAAATCGCACAGGATGGACTGGAGGAATTATTATTAATATTATTCCTACTTTCTGGAGGAACACTGGCACAGCAAGCATCAAAAGCAACTAGGTTTATACAGTGCAATGAAGCGCACTGCAGAATAGTATCAGTGCACACTTGCACAGGTTCACTACAGATGCAATTCTTTTTTCAAATACCAAAACATCTGATCTGATTCGTAAAATGTTTGAGCTGATGTGGGTGGTCCTAATCGTACAAACAGATGATAGAACGCAAATGCAAATGCAAATACAAATAGAGCTGCTTTGCAGATGTTTTCAAAGACATGCCGAGCCTTGATTTTAATGAATATGGATCGGATTGAGGGGTAACAAGTCGTTATATTAATAAAATTGGGATATAGCCCACGTAATAAAACGAGCGTGCGTAGTTGTGCCCAGCCCGGGCGAGCCGGAGCAACCCTCGCAATGTTTTCGCCATGGGGCGGGTGCGCGGTCCGTCTACGCCACCGCCGCCGCTCCGCGCTGCTGGGAATTTCAACCCCTACTCCGTACAAACGATCGAAAAATAGAACAACACTTAAAAATATCACCAAATACGATTTTCATTCAAACTTACCTTCGTCAACGAAATAAAACACGATGAATGTCTATCGATCACATGTGTACACAAACCATCAAAATATTCAATGCGAAAATTCAGAAACACTTGATATTTGTTCTTTGCTACTCCAGCAAACACAATAACGTTTCATACACACAGTAACCCAAGTCACAAAATTACTTACAGATTTTTAATTCACAAGAACACCGTTGAAACACAATAACACGGAACACAACCTCCTCCCACGACCGAAAAATGCGGACTGGATGAATGAACGAACGAATGAATAGAAAGAACGGACGGGGTAGCGAAACCAAACAAATCAATCTGCAATGACTGAATGAAATGTTAAGCCAGTCATTCCTAATTTAACATACTAACGCCATCTATAATTTGGTAAGACTACTATATTTTAGTACAGCGCCATCTAGTTTCAAATAGCATTACTTTTTGGGAGTACTGCCATCTATGATAAAACACCATTATTAGTAGTATGGCTTATGTCACACAGATGGCGACTCTGCTAAATTTAAAATAAATCGTGTGTATCCGAACGTATAAAAAAAAAACTATTTGCAGTTAACTTCAGAGCTGTCTTTCCAAATGTCAGTCAAATATTTAGTTTACGTCAAAAATGGAGGAGGAACGGCTGTTCGACGAAAGGGTTTCTATTCGAGAATCAGCTCGCCCCCTAAAAAAATACGGTAGCACATGCAACCACATGAAAAGGAACGAAGAATACATAAAACATGTGATATCAAAAGGTGACACGTTGCCGGGACTCGCCTTAAAATACGGTGTAACTGTAAGTGTACCAACTTTGCAATAAAAGTGTTATTATCTAGTTTATTTGGTGTCCTGGATGAGTTGCAAAGCATTTAGAGTGTTTGTTGATTGCAGATGGAGAAGATAAGGAGGGCAAACCGTTTGTTTGCGTCGGACAGTCTGTTTTTGAGGGAGTATCTGTTGATACCCGTGACCAAAGATTCGCCTTTCTACGAGAATGGTGAGCGTGTTATGGAGCCCGCGGCGCTGAGCCATCGGGCGTCTATAGGCGGGATACCTAGCAGAGACTTCTCGCCAGGCAGTCCAGATGAGAAGAAGACCTTTGACGAGTTTCTCAGTAGACTGGACTCATCTCTAGCGGATATAAAGAAACACGTAGAAAAGACCAAGGAGACTAGCGAGTGAGTACCTACTTATACATATTACTTACTTATACATACAAGATATCATGCCGTAATATTGCAGGCTCGTCAAAGCATAAACAACTGTAGAAAATGGTCATCCGTCAAACTTATTACTTCTTTCCGTCAAACTTGCATTCTCATCGCTGAGAGAAGTGACTTTTCTAAACTATATTCATCACCAGTTTCTTCCAAACTTCACGATCTTGAGCCATATGTATGGTCGCCTGTAAGGTGGTATGTGTGGTGTCTTTTATATTTTATTACATACCAAGAACATATACAATTCAGTAATTCATTGGCATTCAATTAGAGTGCTTTAACTGTGAATTGTTTTGAAAACAATTGATAATATTGGATGCTGTAGATTCATCATAATAATGTATGGCAGTGTTATATTCATAATAAAATATCCATACTAGGCTTGAGTTTAAGTCCACAAAGTCTAGTTTGTGTGTAACTTATTAAATCCATTCTATACCAGTAACTAATATTATAGAAATTATCCAAATGAAGTAAATATATGTAGCTAGCTAACGTTCAAACTAAAAAACAAACAGATAAGTGACTCCGTCAATGCAAATAGAGTACTCTGAACTGTGATAACAATATTTGCGTAGATGATAACACAATATTTGATGCAGTGTTAGTTAGAACATTCTATCCCCATATTTTCCATATTACTTACTTACTTACTTTGCCGGCTCGACGACACAATTTTCCATATTGATATACGTAGTCGGTCCCAAAGTTCTGTCATATATGAAAATACTGATAAAATAAAAAGTACCAATCCGTTTTTAAAAATTTATATATCAATTAAAAATACAATTATCGAAGAATCAAAATAACATAAAACTATTCGAAATGACCTCCCTTGCTTTTAATAACGGCCATCAACCGCGGCGGCCAGTCGTCTATCGCAGCACGCACCATATCCATGTCGATTTCAGCGACTGCTTTAACTATGGCTGACTTCAGGCTCTCCAAATTTTTATGGGGCTTAGCACAGACCTTGCTCTCTAAGACCTGCCAAATTTTATAGTCCAGAGGATTAAGGTCCGGACTGGAGGAAGGCCAATCTTCGTGTCTTATAAAGTCAATGTTTTGACGTTCGAACCAGGCTTGAGTGGTCTTGGCTTTGTGAGCGGGCGCAGAATCCTGCTGGAACACAAAGTGATGTCCTGAAAATAGTGTGTTGGGCAGGTCTTTGACGTACCGATCCAAAACCGTCTCTTGGGACACTTTTGCACTGGTTTTGACCCCCTTTTCGCAAAAATGAACCTCAGTTGGCCCATAGTAGGAGACTCCTAACCAGACCATGACTGAAGAGGGATGATGCCCATGTTGCACCCGCGGAACTTTGTTTCCTGCTCCTTCAGAGCTGGTAGCGTACACTCTATCGTTTTGTTTATTATACTTTTCTTCTATATCAAAAATTGTTTCGTTTGTAAAAAGTATATCGCGGTGCCGGTTTTTCGCGTACCGCTTTAACAACACCCGGGATATTTTGAGTCTAATTTCTTTTAAACGGGCATTAAGTAAGTGCCCACTCTTTTTTTTGTATGCTCGCAGCTTAAGGTCTTCGTTTAAAACCTTTTTGACTGTTTTTCTACTAACCTTCATCTGCAAAGCCATAAATTTCTGTTTTCGGACAGGATTTCTTCGTATGCGCTCCTTGATCGCTTTGATCACTGCTGGTGTTCTTGCGGAGGGAGGCCGGCCAGTTCTTTTCTTGTCCTCAACACTAGAGACTTCAGTGTACCTAGTTATAGTACGATACACAAACCTAAGCGTTACTTTCAATTTTTTGAGCAACTTGAAAATGGTACTCGGCGAGTGCCCACAGCGATGCAACGCCAAAACTGCTATTCGGTTTTCTTTCAAAGTCCACTCCATCGTGAAAAATCGCGCCAAATGATCATTTATTGTTTTAAAATAATTGTCAAACATTCAAAAACGGAATGCAATAAAACTTTTCCAAATTCGTGTTCTAAATTCAAAAATAATATGCCAGTGACAGAACTTTGGGACCGACTACGTACATATTTGTACGAGATATTCTTACCAACTACTTATGATTTTTTAAATTTTTTTGAGTTTGATTTGGGGACATAACAGCTTTCCATTCTAAAACAAGTCATTATTTATTAAGATCAGTGGGTGACTTATCTAATCCAGAATGATTGATTAGCTGGATTCAAAATTAAATATGGGTGACAATATTGCTTTTCATGAAAATAAGACAGATTGGTGTAGTCTTTTATCATTATAATCATTATACAATGATAAAATATTAAATAAAAATGTTTATGCAGGAGTAAGGACTGTGCAAGTAAATAAACTTTTGTACAAAATGATTTATCAAAATTATCAATATCCATTACAGTTTTCTACTCATAGTACATACATACATACATAAATCACACCTTTATCTCATGCGGGGTAGGCAGAGCGTTAACGATCGTAAACTTACCTTTGTTATCGCCACATCTCACAAGTATTGAGGGCCTTTTCAAATGATTTGTTCATAGTCTTGTAAACAAATAGCAAAAAAAGTAACTAATTTGGAATCTATGATGGATGACTATAGTTTGACCTTCCACTTACTAATTACTTCCTACTGAGCCAATCAGTGATTCAGCCAGCTCCATTTACCTTGTAGTAAAACATCCTTTCACTCCCCTTTCTATTTTTCTTAGTACCACTTGTTTACACTATCTTACATTAATAAATTTACTCTATGCCAAATTATTGCGTCTATGGCTGTATTTATTGTATTATGATTCAAGAAGAATGATTATATCAACTTATGATATAAAACCCTCTAAAAATAAGGCGAATGTCCAACAGTGGATTGATGTGGCTAATAATGATAAGGGAAGGGAAATGATGAATGCACGAAAGTGTTTGTGTGCACTTCTATACTTTATTTCTACTATTTTAGTGTCTAATTGTTGACCAAGCTCTCCTCTTTTCTATACTATAACTAGTAATTCTTAACAACAATCATGGCAAATGTTAGCTGAGTAAATAGTTAAACACATGTCTGTTTATTATTGTTAAGTAACAATTTAAATTTAAACTAGTTATACAGCAAGTGGTTACTTCCATTGTTATTCAAACCTTGCTGCAGCAGTAATGGATCAATACTGAACTTGGCACACTATGTGCAGTTTTGGTTATAAGTGATAGATTTTTTAATCCATAAACAGCAGAAATATACTTTTAAAATTTTCTAAGAGACATACGTATATTATGACCCTTTTCTCTAAATAACTTAAAAAGAAAGAAACTGCTTGCAAAGAACGTGTAAAAGGGTAGGTCAATTTTTTAACAGTTAATATGCCATAAACTTTCTCCTAGTCTAGCAAATACTTTGCTGAAAACTCTACATAGTCGGTTCAGCCAAACGCAAGTTAATCGGACAAACGTACATAGATATACCATACAAGTCAAACTGGTAACATCCTTTTTTTAAAGTCTGTTAAGTAGGTAATACTAGTGCAGCTGTTTCGCTTGGCCTGCTGCTACAAGTTTTCCGTGCGACTAAGAAGGTTCCCCTCGGTATAAATTGTCTATATTATGCCTCTTTAATTATATTTTAACGGTGAAAGTACTTTCAAAATAGGGCCTGAAAACAATATATCGGTAACTAAAAGTGATAATGATAACGTAAAAGTATACTATATTCTCTAACAAATAAACGCCCGGAACAGTAGCATACAAAATCTTATTTTTTGTAGCTGTTTACGTTCTGCGCCTACACACGTGCCCAGTGGCTCGGACATCGCGTTACGTTGCTCTTAATCACTACTAAGCTTTATGTTGCACGCTTGTGCTGCTAGCAATGTAGCGATCTGTTGTTGTAGTAGTTTGCGTCGAGAATCGTGAGTCAGCCAAGGCCGTCACGCTCGGAGCTTTCTACAGGTCACATGATGCTTCTGTAGCCTCTCTCACTTCAACTTAATGTATGGGCACTAGTATCATAGTAATGTGACTGTGAAATTTTCATATGAAAAGCAGTAGATATCAATGCTTGGTAATTATGCAACTTATCAGCCAACTGCACCCAATCAGCTTACAATCTGTAAACAACCACAAATTTCTTACCTACCTACTACTTACTTGGCTATTTTTTTTGCCGACTCTGTGTCTCGGCCACGTAAAGAGAATGGGAATGGATCGAGGTGTAAAAAGATCGTGCGTGAATCACGTCGACCTGTGGGGCGCCTCAGATACCGCTGGAGAGACGTGGTGTATACTGACTTGCGCGATCTCCAAGTCAACAACTAGCAGGAGATCGCGCAGGACAGGAATCAGTGGCGTGTGCTCGTTTCGGAGGCCAAGATCCATTTTGGGTCAACGCCAAGGGAGCTAGTTAATTAGGTGTAGACCAGACTAATAGTAATTCCTAAACGTAATATAATTATGCTTACTTTATTATGTAGGCTACAGCTAGTTGTAGGCCGTGCGTGTACGACCGTAGTCCCTTCATTTATTTTCGATGACTCTGCGTTTTTTGCAAATTTTAAGCGGTACGCGAAAAGTGATTGTAGATAGGTGTAGGTATCCGACCGACTCGAGAGTAAGTGGGTAGTATTATGTACCGATGTATTTAGATGTTGTAGCTCGGTTATTGAACCACACGTTTCCTCTTTATCTTACGACCGATTTATACTATATGCAATGGTTACTATTGCCGTGTGATGTCGGCTTAGTACACCATTTCTCCCCGCGGGTGTTGTAAAAGGCAACTAAGGGACTCGAGGGTTTCATGTGTATTAAAGTTTTAGGCGACAGGCTGACGACCTGCAACTACACTGATACACGATCATCTGTAAGGGCCCTCAATACTTGTCAGACGTGGCGATACCAACCGTAATTTTACGATCGTTACGCTCTGCCTACCCCGCAAGTATAAAGGATTTATGTATGTATGTACATGTGAGTTGTTTACAATTCGCGCGGTTCGCGGATACACCCATTATACCCACCTATTTATAGGTACGCCTATATCAATCTAAATATAGTCTACTAATACTAGAAAGTGTTAGTGTGTCCGTTGTTTGTAAGTTTGTGGGAGCTAAGCTAACTATCACACTTCTAATCTTAACCGATTGTAAAATCTTATTTCTGAGTGGTCTATTTTTATTATATTAAAGTCTCATACTTACAGGTTCAGTTAAAACAGGTAAAACAGTTAAAACATAATTATGATTTTAACGGGTTCTTACCGACGAATTTATTTTGTTTTTAGTTCCCGATATTTCGACACTGTTGCAAGCGTCATGATCACTATGAATAGTGTAAACAACCGCGTTAGTTTAAAATATAGAGGTACTTACTTACCAAGATACGTACGTACCAAGTAAAGGTGAAACCGCTAGTCTTGTCAATGGTTCAATATACAAGCAGACTGTTGTATATGATTCGCATCATACAAACAAACTTCCTACATTTCTTTAGGCTTCATGGCTCCCTGACTGTTTGCTTAAACGTTATGTTATGAATTATGATTGTACCTCTATGAATCTATGCTTCAGTATCGTGACTTTCATAATTTTTTGAAGCT
The DNA here is from genome assembly GCA_029255805.1 of Keiferia lycopersicella. Lineage (NCBI taxonomy): Eukaryota > Metazoa > Arthropoda > Insecta > Lepidoptera > Gelechiidae > Keiferia > Keiferia lycopersicella. Next base: position 4,348,867 of record JARACZ010000024.1, read on the forward strand.
TATTCATGTGACTTTTAGAAATATTCACACTATACGAATAGTCCCAGTTGTTCTATCGTAGAACTGACCAGTGAGTCATCTGGGAACAAAGGTCAGTTTAGATCGTTTGTCATGTTGTTGCTCTGACACCAAGTTAATGTCAAAATCTTGACACCAAAAGGATCATCTATAATCCAAATGTTTTCGGCGAAGTACAGTACTTTCAATTTTCAAAGCGACAGTCATTTACACACAAATCACGCCTGTATCCCTGGCGGGGTAGGCCGAGCAACCACGACCGTAAAATTGGCCGTTATCGCACACGTCAAACAAATTTTTGAGGGTCGTTTCAGATAAGTCGTTTATCACTATAGTTACAGGTTGTCAGCCTGTCGCCTAAAATTGCAATACACACGAAACTCTCGAGTCCCTTAGTCGGCTTCTACAACATCCACGGGACAGATATGGGGTGATACTATTCTAAGCCGACATCGCGCGGCAAACAGTCTTATAATGTTCCATAACTAACTATGGGTAACCGTTGCCTCTTCGATGTAAAGTTATTTTTCTAGGTAATGGGATTAAGAACCGTATATGCGTTTATTAGCTAAGTAAACGGCGTTCTATAAAGTTAAGTATGTTTGCTGAACTATACTTTGTGTAGATTAAGAATATGAAGATGATATTCTCCTAAGCGCTCTACGACCCTCGTCATATAGTTCTCATCAAAAAATCCTCGACGCCTTGCAAGTTTATGCTTCATACGAATCACATTATTCAAAATGTGTGTTTATTTAGGAATGAATGTCTGATATCCTGTGGTAGTAAGTAAAATGAGGTTTATAAATCTTCATGAAAATGTCCCAAATACGAAATAGTTTTTATACGTTTCGTGTTTTATCAAATCATAAAAACGAAAGTGTCTTGATTTCTCCGATGAGAAGCTTAGTTATCAAGTTATTGTGATCTTGTCAAACTCAAAGGAGGAAATAAAAATTATATTTGATAGAGCTCATTTCGTTTGACGAATCACTTTTCGAAATTCTTCTTTTTTGGCACTTTTTAGTGCCATTTTTTACAAGAAATATGAAGTAGATGAAGTAAACAAAATGACCTCTTGTGCTACTTGAAACGCGGTTCAATGTCGCATGCATTTGTATTGATAAAACGGTCTCTGATCTTGAGAATCAGTGCTCTACTTAAGTCTTTTGTAGACTTGTAAATTCAATTTAAAGCAGTAACGAACGGCGATAGAATAGAATTAGGTATATACAAACATAGTGGCTCTTTCTCTCTCTTCGTGTGGGACACCCGAGTCGTCCAATGACCCAATGAGCGCTAGTGTCAGAATTCTTCAACCGCCTTCTACAAGTAGCAGAATTCTTACAAGGTTTTGTAACGACCGCCGTCTATGTAATCATCAAATCATAGACAGAAACCGGACCTAAGGCCGTGCCATCCGGAACACGAATCCGAAATATCAACTTTGTGAGGTTTTAATAAAAGGTGTTCTATTTCATCGTCCAACGTTTTCAGCATCGGTATATGGTCTCTTAGACCAGCCCCGTATAAATTGTGAAAATATGCAAAAAAAACAAGTCACAATTTCGCATTCAATATTACTACTTTCTTCATTATTTATCGTCGTCATTATTTGCGGTCGTCTCCAATCTAATCTATAAATATTATAATCTAGACTGAACTGGTTTGTAATGTAAGCGAACTCGAGTTTATCAACGAAATCATTGAGTTCGTGCTCTCAGATTGTTTTTTTATCACGCCACAAATGTTTTTCTGATAAGGAATTCAAGGTATCTACATAAAATTATTTAAAGCCGAAATATGGAAAATAGTTTAATCTGGTGGTTGTAGATTTGTTTATGTATGTTTAGTAATGCACTATCCCGCTCTTTTTAACGCACTATCTTATCACCCAAAGGTTGCCTGGCAGAGATTGCTACAATAGCAATAAGGCCGCCTAATTGTACTTTGTTCTCCTTTTTTGTAACTACTGTTTCACGTTTTTTTTTTTATGTGCAATAAAGAATTTATTATTATTATTATTATTATGTTGGTATTCTTTTCGAATCACGGGCCCACAGGGACCCGGTCCTTTGAGGCATGTGTGGGGCCAAAGCCAACAGCACAGAGGCCTTTTTATACCAAATAATCTAAGTGTGTGATGTGTACATCAAGCGCATACTCGCTCTGTCTGCACTACAGAGTACACCCAGAGCCAGCACACGCCTGATGCAAGGACTATTGCAGGTGAGGGTCGGATTACTAGGGCTATGGGGAGGAATTTGCTGGACCGGTTGCTGGGCTATTGTTGAGACAACGGGACGCCTGCCAAATCAAATGTCTCAACCTTAATAATCTCGGCAGACGGTGACTCGCCGCCCGCTAGGTGGGCCTCCACTAAAGGGCTTTTGCGCATGATGCGCGGTGCCCTGGGACGCAACACTGGTGCGGACGACTGAGGGGTGTCGAGAGGTGTACACCGCTTTCTGCGCAGAGGTCCTGGACGAGGGCCAGAACATGCACCAACTCGCGACTTACGCATGTTTCACTTCCACCCCTCGAGTCCGAACACAGGCTCGAACTCTAGCGGCCCCACTTCGACCGGCCAACTAAGGCAAGCCAAAGGTGAGAGTCCTGGTCTTGGGGTCCACTCCGGCAAGCCGGAGACGGCCAGTCTGCACTCCCCGGGGTACTCGGGTCCATGGGGTCGCTACTCCCCAACAGCTCGTCACAAGCTGCCCTACGGGTAGCTAAGGGTGTAGAGAGGTGTGCTGCGCTTTCAAGTTCAGGGATTTCTCCCCTCAGCATTACTCGCGGCTTTATGCCTTTAACACTTCCACCCTTCGAGTTGAAAAACTCTTGCGACTCCACTCTGCCCGGCCGGTTAAGGCAAGACAAAGGCGGGCCCCATTCCGGGGAACCCAGGAGTACTTCGGGTCCGTGGTGGCGCTACTCACCAACAGCTTGCCAAAGCTGCCCTGCGGGTTTATTATTATTATTATTATTAGATTTGATTTCCAAGGGAGAAATTAATTGAAGTCCGTAGCCTGAATCTTTGATATATATTTTTACATAATGCATACATAACTAATGTACCCTAGATTTAAGTAATTCAAATTAAAGTAGAGACTAGAACTCTCTCTACCAAACTGTCAGGTGAAAGTTTAGAAGTCCTTTTAGTGACAAAAAAACCTCTTATAAAATTTGTCGATGCTGCCATACCTCCAGACTACGGCAACAGCAGCTGGAACTACAAAGTTTCGCAAAACATCGTTCTCGTTGCCTTATCCTGTTCTGTCGGGGTCTTCTATCTAACCTAGGGGGATTTGACGTCGAACCAAGTTTTTACATAGAGCTACTGCTGTCTGACCTCTGCAAACCGAAGGCTTACCTGTCCTAGGTTAAGCCACATTCAATTATCATCTGAATTCATTTGTAGGGTTCATCAGAGTTTGGCATAACAAATAAGGAATGTGATGTATGATTGTGATTACGAATCAGCTGACTGATATAAAATGTCGCTCTCGTTTCACTACACACATTCTTATCTTCGTTGCGAAAATTTCCATAACATATGCAGTAAAAATCACGGCGAAACTTAGTGACTCTGTATCTGTGATTAAAAATGGTAAATAATCAACCACGTCAGAGTAAAAAATAAATGTTCGTTGACTCGTCTCACATTGAAGGATATGAAATATCAAGACCATGTATATTATAACGTAATAACATAATAATGTTAATTATAATTAGTTCGATGGTATTATGCCGTTATATGTAGGTACTTATTCAGGTATAATATAATAATATACAGCGTGTTAGGAAAAGTAATAACTTTCTTTTAAAGGTTGAACCAATCCATGAAACTGAACAAATTTCCGCAAGGAACATTAAGTCGAAATATGAATTTTGGACCTCCCATACAAAACATCATTGTCGTTCCATATCCCGTTTCTCAGTCGGGGTCGGCTACCTAACCTAGGGGATTTGACGTGAAACCAAGTTTTTACACAGAGCGACTGCCATCTCTACCTCTGCAACCCGAAGGCTAGCCTGGCCCGAATTCTAGGTTAAGTCACATTCAATTATCATCTTAGTTCAAATTTTATTTTAATCTGGGTTTCATCGCCATGTTTTTTTGCCTTCATCGTAATAACAGTCGGTCAATGTACATGGGTAAAAACACATTAGTACATGGAGGAAATCGAACTCGGATCTCACGATTGTAAGACCGGTGTCTTAACCACTTGGCCACCGACGCTCCAAGTAACATAGGCGACATTTTAATGTTGATGAACTTGCTAAGTAAAAGGTGTGTTGGGTACTTGAACTTGACTTGGACGGTGTAGCTGATCTTCTATTTATAGGACACCGAGTCGAGGAATGACCCGGTATACCTAATAATACTTTGCTTGCCATCGTCTGAGCTGCCCTTTAACTGAGTGCTGAAAATACCGCTGACCTACTATCAGTAAATTAACTTTAATTTTAGGTACGTGTATTTATCGGCCTCTTGCAAGTCTTATTCAAAAGGTTTTCGAACTTTTGTATCATTGTAACTATTCGTATTTAAGTTTATTCAATAAAGATTCATCTTATCTTATAGCAGCAAAACTTCCCATACAAAATTTACTTGGTCGGTCGGTAGTTTTGTATGGGAGGTTCAAATTTTTTTATCGTATTTCGACCTACGTTCTCAGTTTCATGGGCTCGTTCACCCCTTAAAATAATTGCAGCAATTTTTATACACTCTGTATAAACGTACCAATTGTTTTCATGAACATTTTGACCTTTGATTCTTGGGAAAACTTCGTATCATAAGTACCTTGACCTCGTTTCAGGTTGATATAACCAATTTGTTATTCTTTAATCGATCACATTTATAATAGTAATATTTACTTTTTTTAACGGCTAAACAAAAGACAGACATGTTGTCATTGAACTTTATTATCAAAATCAAAACGTTTAATGAGTCACCAGTAACGAAATTCTGAATGTTTAAAAACATTTTTATAAGTACGGTGTGTGTTTGCTGTTTGTGTTTCCTGCAATGCAGTGTCCTACATAAACAATCTTTTGTTCAGTAATTTTCTCACAATTGAGACTGTTAGTTGAAATTGAAAAAAAAAAAAAAACTTTTTTTATATCCGATATTAAACTTAGGCTTGACTTAGCATGAGAATTTTAGCATGCGCTGCTCAGGCGAAACACGTCCACACCGACCGCGCAATGCGCCGCATGCTGCGCGCGGCAGTGAGCATTGGAGGCTGCTCGTTCAATGGAGACCCAGCTAATTGCATTCGACTCTGAGATCGATCTCAAGAGCGATTTTGACAAACTTCAGTCAATACTAACAGCATCTTAAACTCGCACTCGAGATCGATCTCAGAGTTGAGTGCGGTTTATAAATACGGGCATAGCGTAAATATCAATTAATGAATATACTTTTATAAAAATACATAAGTCTACGTAATAAAATGACATTTAATAGAGAGCCCAAACTAGGCATTTTCTGTATCTTCTGAATCTAATTTACATAGAATTATTCTTATTCTAGTATAAATGATTTTGTAAAAGACGACATGAACAAAAAGGACATAATGAGGATTTGACTGCTGATAGAGATGAATGGAAAAAGAAAACATGTTGCGCCGATCCCAAAATCAATTGGGATAATTGCAGGCAGATGAGGACTTATTCTAGTGTAAAATCTTTTAGTGTGTGTGTAAGTAGGTATTATTATGTTATGTTGTGTTGTGTTGAAAATTTTTAAATTAAGTAGTAATCATACTTTGTCGCTTCGTGTTGGAAAACGGTCGTTATTTGTAATTTAGCTCAGTTAGTGTTAGTTAACCCGTTGTGGAAGTCGTTCGTACCAAAAATAGCTTGTACGACATTATTACTCAAATCCTTTTTATGCTTAGATACAACTTTACGTGTTGCTTTTTGCAGACAGTCTCGGTCTTGCAATAAATTTTCAGATAAATTGAGTCGGTTTAAAAGCATTTTTTATAGTTTTGCTCTGCATGTAAAATATTTAACAAATTGATTTTGAATTTATAGAAATACCCTAAATCATATATAGGCGTCGGTTGCCTAGTGGTTAGGACATCGGTTTTACAATTCGTGACACCAGAGTTCGATCCCCGCCATGTACCAATGTGTTTTTACCTACTCATGTACATTTACCGACTGCTCTTACGGTGAAAGAAAAACGTGATGAAACCCTCATTCAAATAAAATTTGAATTCAGATGACATTTGAATGTGACTTAACCTAGGATTCGGGCCAGGTTAGCATTCGGGTTGCAGAGGTCAGATGGCAGTGGCTCTGTGTAAAAACTTGGTTCCACGTCAAATCCCCTAGGTTAGGTAGCCGACCCCGACAGAGAACAGGAGAAGGCAAGAAGAATGATGATGGCCCTAAATCATATATAGCATTTCTTATCATGATTAATCTTAGTTTAATCTAGATGAGGCAAATGGCGCAAATTATGACGACAATAAGTAATTCACGCTGATTAGGCCACAGATGCTTTTTTTCAAACAAACCCCTTCGAGCAGACAATCTATAACTTGATTTTTTTGAGAAACAACATTATTATCGACATTATAGATTATCTGATCAAGATATAATCTATTTAAAATAATTCAGTAGGAGCTATGTTAAAAAAATACGCACTAGACAATTGGGTATAGTAGTAGTAGAGCTAAAGACCGGACGCCAGAGATTAGATAAACACGTTGGTGTCATAAACCTACTAAATCTTTGCTCCAGTTAGAGGTTCTTTGTCTGTGACAATAATACTCGTCTCGTAATAGTGACAACAGACTACATATCGTATTTCATTAAATTTAAGAGCTGTGCTCTTGCCGTGTGATTCCGGCTTAGAATAGCATCACCCCATTTCTTTCCCGTGGGCGTCGTAAGAGGCGACTGAGGGACTCGAGGGTTTTAAGTGTATTGCAATTTTAGGCGACAGGCTGACAACCTGTCACTATAGTGATACACGACTTATCTGCAACGACCCTCAATTTTGTCAGACGTGGCGATAACGGCCGTAATTTTGCGATCGTTATCACTCTGCCTACCCCGTAAGGGATAAAGGCGTGATATGTGTATGTATGTATGTGCTCTTGCCGGTGGAACAATTTCCATTCATTTCTATTTCCTGCTAATGTTTTTGCATCGTATCACATCTTATAGTTGTGGTAAAATCCAACATCGATAGTCTCGGTGGCCCATAGAAGAAAAAATAAACTAAAATAGGCTAAAATGAAAACATTTCCGTATACTTATTAATGTTAGGTAAGGTATCGAGAATCGGGATAATCGAAAATATAATGTTAGCCGACAAAATTCTTAAACTACACTTTGTGTGGATATAGGTAACACTACGAAACGGAAACCTGCATTATAACGCCAGTTTGCAGTCTTAACTGGAGTATCATTTATACAAAGAGTTGCTCCAAGGTTATATGAGTAAATATCGCGGCGTTCGCGGTCCAAGCAATGGAAATGTACCTTGATCAGTCTGAGTCAGCTGACGCTCTGGCATCCCGCCGTGCCGCGGATAATTGTTGATTGTTGATATTGCAAAGGCCAATCGGATGACGTAGGTATAAATACAACTATTCCATTTTCATTTAAACTTTTTACTCTCGTTTGAAATGGAATACCTACGTGCACGGTATGTATGGCCCAGTCTAAGTCAAATGTAGGTAAAAAGAGCCCAAGATCTTATAATGAAAAATTCATAATTATACATTACTTATGTATGTTAACGTGCGGAAGATTGTAGCATTTAGCGATTACATTCAAATCAAACAACCGTGCCAACTTACTATGCACGTCTTGTTTTTGAAAACAACATAACTGTCTAGGTAATTAAGCCACTTTCTCACTAAAATTTATTTACAACTAGGAATTGTTTAAAACTTTTGCGGTCACTCATCCAACATGCCTAAAATATTAAAACGTGGTTCTTACCGATATACTACAAAGTCTACAAAGGAGATGTTCCGTGATCATGGCCCATGAAACTGGGTCGAAATATTCAAATAGTGTCGATATAGTGTCGTCTAATATTTTAGTTGTCATTTCCGGAATTAGTTACAAATTTTTCCTAGTTACAAAATAAATTGACTAAACATTCCTCTATCCCAATTCCAGATTCGTAAAAGACCTTGAAGATGGTTTCGTACGACACAGGCCGACGGCGCGGCTGCGACAGTCGCAGTCGCTCGGTGCGTCCACGTCGTACAACGAGGTGGTGCCGCCCCCGTTGCCGCCCCCTCCGTCGACCCTCACGCAGGGGCGGCGGGTGGACTCCTCGCTGAGGCGCTTGGAGAGGGTGCATGATGACATCTTCCAGTTGTAGCGGTCGAAACAGCGCAGGTACCTCTTTTTACGTGTTTGGGAAAGGACTGCTTTCCTGTTAGACAAATTACTTGCGTTGGAGAAGTAGTTTAGTTCCATATACAGATGGAAAGATTTTAATTGGTAAAAAGTGACTTTTACCTTCCTCCATATCACGGTTTGGCTGCTACGTCAGTTGATCTATCTGAACCGCACATGATGATCAAAGCTACTATACCAACATTGCGGTCGATGATGACAAAAAAGGATGTTCACATAAAATGACTATTTACTGACTACTTTTCTTACCAATTTTTATATTATTAAAAATATTTGCATTAATGTATCTATGTATTTATAATAATGATAAGAAGGTTGTTTTTTGTATATAGTATGATGTCCATTGCTGAAGGTCTTCAGTGCATAGTAAACTATACTCACCCTTTTTTCTTTTCACTTAGTGATGGAGAGCAATAACTTAAAGATAACCGAAAGGTAGAAAAATGCGATAAGGAAAATAAAAATGAACGTCAGATGTACTGTACTCATTATAGATGTATAGATGTTTGTAAACTTTTATTGGCGACCGATACTGATTTGGTATTTTCAATCAGAGCTCTCTTGTCTCCGATTCCAGGCACCAGGGTAGATTTGAATGACGAATATGAATACTTAGCATTTAAGCTGAAATGAAACGATGAAAGCTGACTAAGTAATTGGGTACATGTAGCCATAGAAGACGTAACTCTCAAAAGTTGTCGCAAGACACTCGTGACACCGATGCCTCGCATAAAATTTACATACATACATACATATATCACGCCTTTATCCCTTGCGGGGTAGGCAGAGCGTTAACAGCCGTAAGAATACGGTCGCTATCGCCACGTCTGACATTTTTGAGTATTGTTTTCTAAGGTTGTTTCGGAAAACATGTGTATCACTATAGTGACAGGTTGTCAGCCTGTCGCCTAAAAATTGTAATACACCAATACTCTCGAGTCCCTAAGTCGCCTCTTACGACACCCACGGGAAGGATGTGGGGTGATGCTATTCTAAGCCGGCATCACACGGCATAAAATTTACATCCAAAATATGAATACCTTTACTATCCGTGTGGTGCCGGCTTAACATAGCATCGCCCCATTTATACCCGAGGGTGTCGTAAAAGGCGACTAAGGGATGGATCCAGGGAACGGGCAGCAACGTTCCCTGTGAATATCTATAATATCTTGCGCTCGTCAATCCGCCTGCCAAGCATCATCATCATCATCATCATCATCATCAGGCGGTTTCTTTATGGAACGAAATCCCTGTCGAACTAAGGAAGGCCCCTAGTCGACAGGTATTTAAGACCAAGTTGCGAGAGCATTACTTGCGGCCGTTACAGTTACCTTGGCAAAATAGATAGAACACCCATAATATTTGTCACATGTCACTATTATTTATTTCAAAATGTGAAGGTAGATCTGTAGTTTATTCGTTTAACATTTTCATATATATATATATATATATTTATATATATATTATGTATTTATATATATATTATGTATTTAGTATAAGTAATATTTATGTATTATTTAAGTGTTTATAGGATTTATATATTATTATTTCATGAATTAAATTAAGTAATTTTGATTTTTGCACCTGCCGTACATTTCCACATGCCCTAAGGTAGACTGGTAGATAATGCCATTGGCATTAAGTCCGCCCATGTACACATTTAGTGCATAAAGTTTAATAAATAAATAAATAAATAAATGATGAGTACGGCAAAACCCCCCAGTTGGGGGAGGCCCAAGTCCAGTAGTGGACTTTTGCGGCTATAGCCATAGAATACCTTTTCTGTTCTTGGGTGTGTACTGCGTAGTGCGTTTTTTTGTGTGACCATGAATTGACTTGAGTTATTCTCATGAGATCTAATGGTGTGATCGTGTTTCGTGTTTGTTTAATAACGAAAACACACACAATTATCCATGACACAATTTTAACTAATTAACTAATTATACGAATCTTGGTGGCTTTTAATACTAACGCACCATCTTTGTTTATATCAAACTATACGAAGCTTTATCTGGTTTTTACTGTATTTGTGACTTGACTATATATCATTAATTTCTTGTCACAAACAACAATGTGACGAGCTAATAGTGACCTAGAAAAATTCAAGACAGTTAATAATTCGCCTGCCCTAATCTATTTAGATGATAGAATCCAAATCTGTTCAAACATGTGAATTCTTTGAACTCCAGCTAGAAACTTTATGTGCCTTCCGCAAATGGGAGATATTTGCCTGGTTTGACTATTGCCGATCGGTAAAAAGTTTGTAAGATTATCTCTTTGATTGGTGCATTGCGAGCTGAATCTCCTGATGTTCCGAATAATGAAACAAATTTGAGTAACGTATTGGAAACATTGCTTACGATTCCGTGATTCAGTCCTTCAATCCGTTTTTTGTATTTCAATTTTCATTTCAACTTTGAGAAAAGTTGTTAATTTTTATGGACAGATTAATCTCATAAATAACGCATTAAGTGCACTCTATAAGGTTAAAGTGTAAACATATTAGCTGAAAATATTTTAAGGGTTAAATCAGCCCATGAAACGGAACTTTCCCTTTGAAGAAGTGGAAATATGAGAATTTTTTTTGGGCCTCCCATACAACCCATGGTTATTTTGTATGGTAGGTCCAAATATTTTTTCTGTACTTTCATGGGCTGGTTCACACCTTAAAATATTTGCAGCTAATATTTTTACGCCCTGTATATGGGCCTGATTTTATGACTATACTAACAATTATCTTTCTCCTAATTCCAGATATGCGCGGTTCACGTGAGCTCGGCCCAGCCGTGTGACGTCACAATCCAAAATGGCCGCCTGCCAGGACACCCTCTCTAGACCACATCTTTGCAGCCGGGTTCGTCGGGTCGTTCTTCGACCCTGTGCCCACGATACTTGCAGTCGGGTTCATCGGGTCGTTAGTCGACCCTGTGCCCACGATTCCTGCACACGGTGAGTCGACTGTCCATACGAGGTCACGGGAAGTGATATTAGATAATAATCCTTGTTGAACTCTGAACATAAACTATGATCTGTTTCGTACATTAAGAGTTTAGTGGAAATGTATACTGGAACAGGACTTTAGTACTCTTACTAACCGACCTCGCGAAGTAGCACACATGTTATTTCGCCTCGACCCCAGTTGCGATTCCACCCGTTCTGACTCGACCCAGGTTTAACTCCACACGATAAATCTTTTAAAGGGAAAATCAGAACGGGCCAAATCGAAACTATGCCTCCCAGATTTTATATACCTACTCTCATGTTTATATTGGAAACTTTTACCAATCAACAGTGTGGGATCGTTTTAAACTCAAACTTTGGGCCTTACAAAAAACCGTTTCGTTGTAATCCGTGTAATTTTTCTGTATCTTTTAAACATGCGTTATGACGTATAATTTTTTTTTACAACATTCAAAACTGTTGAGAGAATTTGGCACCAGTTTACAACACCCATTGTAAGGACCTTTAGATACCTTTCACGTTTTTCATACCTTTTGAATATGAGTAATCAAGTTCGATATTCGTTGTCGTATTTGCTCGGTCGGTTAGAAAGTAGTAATATATATAGAAGTATTCGAAACAAAATTGTTTAGCAGCCCATGGTAACAATAAAAAACAAATAACATATTTACTCAGGCCTTGCTTCTGATTTCGATGTACCTTCTCACCTAAAATACTTTGTATTCGTGTGTAATATTACAAAACCAAGAAATTCCAAATTATAAAAATAATGTATGTTATTGTAAAGTAAATGTGTATCGAAGAGATTATATACCTGGCTAAAGTCAAATAGCTACGATTTTGGCAGACGCGTAATATCAAAAGTAAAAAAAAAACATTTGAGAGGTGCAACAGGGCAGTGACTGCTATTATCACGTCAGATAAAGAAACGATCTGTATATATGGCGCGGTTACCTAAGTGTGAGGGAGAGAACATGAACGCCTGATATATGTAAGAGCCTCAGTGGGAGAGAGAAAGCACGACAATCGGCCGCCATTTACAGATCGTTTTTTTAATCGGACGGGTATTAATTTAAATTATTAGGTATTTGTTTTATCACCTCGATGCTTATTGGTTGTATGTACAACTGTTAAAAAACTGCCACAATCACAGCTAGCGTCTCAGTCAGTCTTGTAATATGTCAGATAATAATATAAATTATTAAATATCCTAAAAAATATACATAATATTAATGAAAACTAATATAATTTATCGTGTATATTGAGAAAGGCACTAAATTGTTGTAAGAAAATATATATAAATAGATGTTGAGCTTGAATTTAATAATATTTTATACAAATAATCATATAATTAATAAGTGTTGCTTGTATGTTAGTTGCAATTTATTTCTTGTCTCCTAAAGTTTACAAAAAAATTAAGAAACACTATCTGGTCCATATTCGAAGTAAACAATAAATAAATTATTAGATAATAAACTTAGCCAATAGTAATATTATTTTAGGTTATTATTTTTATGAAATTGTGTCTCAAAATAAAGAAATGTGTAATCCATAATATACCAAATAACCTATATAAGAAGATGATATAATATGGTCTACTTAAATAATATATTTTCTATTGTTCAAATTGGATTTGATTCTGGCTGGGACTCTTCCTTACCCAGTTCTCTGATTTTTTGTTCCAGCAATTATATACAAAATATAAAAATATTTTTTAAATAAATTAGACGTGCATAGAGAATTAGTTAAATAAATTGTATGCTAGAGGCACAGAATAATGACGTAGCTAAGAAACGGTGTTAACCATCATAAACCGGCTAAATACGCAAAGTGTCAATGTGGCTAGAGAATCATAATTAAACGAGTAATTTTGACTTTAGTCGTAAAATAAAATGGCACTGATCTCAATAAACTATGTAAAATGGAGTCTGGGATTAAAAGGCATTTTGACATTTAAGGTCATGCATGAAAATAATAAAAACAGATTGGAACTTTTTTCTCAATCTGACTCACATAAAAAGTCATATGCAAAAAGCATGTACATAAATAAGACTACTGCTATAGAGCTACGTCCTTAATTTGTGCTAGAACCTCAATTTGTTTTTCCATCTTGTATATGCAGTGTGTCGGTTTAAGATATGAGTGCCTTGCGATAAATAAATATTAGTCGTAGCTTGTTACAAATGTAGCGTAGCTGTAGACTAGCTAACATGGCTCAAAATTCTGTGCAGTATTTTACTCTTCTTGTTTTCGTGTGGTACACTGAGTCGTCCAACGACCCGGTGAACCCTAGTGACAATTTTACAACCGGCTACTACTGGTAGCAGGCCTCTGACATGGTTGAGTGACGACCGCTAGTTATTTTATCATAGACAGCAACCGGGTCCTACGGCGTAACGTGCCATCCATTTTACTCTGATAGCTCGGCTTTTCTGATTCTGTTATTTTCTTTATCACCTTTCATGCATTACAAATCTATAATGCCGTGTGATGCTGGCTTATGCCGTGTGATGCTGGCTTAGAATAGCATCACCCCACTTCCTTCCCGTGGGTGTCGTAAGAGGCGACTAAGGGACTCGAGAGTATTAGTGTATTACAATTTTTAGGCGACAGGCTGACAACCTGTCACTATAGTGATACACATGTTTTCTGAAACAACCTTGGAAAACAATCCTCAAAAATGTCAAACGTGGCGATAGTGGCCGTATTTTTACGGCCGTTAACGCTCTACCTACCCCGCAAGGGATAAAGGCGTGATATATGTATGTATGCAAATCTATAATATCTATTTTTATTATTTCTCTATTTATATAACTTCTTCTTCGAATCGATGCGCAACAATTAAATTCCTATGGACCAGTATTCGACCATACTGATTTGCTTTGGAGTTATACAGGCTGTTAGAAAAAGTACTAACTTCTTTACAAGGGATAAACCAGCCTATAAAACTGGACAACTTTTGCCTATGAACATAGGTACCAACCGACAGAGCCAGTTTGTATGTGACGTCCAAAATTTTATTTCATACTAGCTTTTGCCCGCGACTTCGTTCGCGTGGACTTCAGGTTCGTCCCGTCTTCGTATAAGCTATAGCCTATGTGTTATTCTGATGTATAAGCTATATTGTGGTAAAGTTTCATTCAAATCCATTCAGTAGTTTTTACGTGAAAGAGTAACAAACATCCATACATCCATACTTACAATCTTTCGCCTTTATAATAGTAGTAGGATTCGACCTATGTTCCTTGGGAAAAAATTCTTCAATATCATGGGCTGGTTCATCCCTTGAAATGAAGCTAGTACTTTTCCCAACACCCTGTATAAGGTTTTTTTTTACTCTAGTTTAAAGGTACCTTATATTTTTTATCATTTCATTGTCAATATTGCACTATTTTGAGCCTCTGTTATTCGAACATTACTACATACGCTGTCCGTATTTATAAGGTCCAGTATTTTCATAAACAAGTCTTCGATGGTTCTTTGTTGAAAGTGCAACAAGTTTTTTTAATTCTGGTGCTACTACATCTTAAATTGCCCTAAATTTGAATTTATATTCAATAATAAGTTAATAAGTTGCAATGTTGATAGTGTTGATTTTGAAAACAATATAAAGTATAAGACTCATTCTAAGGTATTATAATTTGTAAACTTCTGATTACTAAATAGATTTTTATATAGATGTGAACATTTCAAATACGCATAATTTCAACTATATTATGCACAATTCCACTGTATGTTGTTGTGTGAACATAATAAATGTAGTGTACATTGTGTATAAAATAATTAGTTACATGTATTTTATATATGGTTATTTTTAGTCAGTACACAAACTTTGTAGGATACTTCTACTCATGATTCTGAAAAACTTTTACTATGGTGAAGAGAGAGTAAGGCTGGTTTCAGAGCGACGCGTCTCGGCAGCGCTGCCCAGCCGCGCGCGGCTCGGGCGCGCGCCTGGGCAGCGCGTTCGCTGTGAAACGACATTCAGACGCGCGCGCTTCGTTGTGGTGTACGGTCGAGTGCAGAGAATCATTATGCCAGCAAACGTAATCACTGTATTAGCTATATACGTTATATGGAAAAGAGTGCAACAACGACGTCTTAAAAGATTGCAAGTCGACGCTACTGGCAATCGAAGGAGATCCGACCGCGGCGCGGCCGAGACGCGGCCCAAGACGCGTCACTATGAAACGCTACATACAATCTAGTGTAATGCGAAGCGCGCGCGGCTGGGCAGCGCTGCCGAGACGCGTCGCTCTGAAACCAGCCTAAAAATTGTTCAGAATCATGAGTAGAAACACCCTACAAAGTTTGTGTACTAACTAAAAATAACCCTATATATCAAGTATCTCGTAAGTATTATAAAGTAGTAATTACTAAGTCGTATGTTTAACAGTAAATATGTTGATGTAACTGCAGCGTAGCTAAGTTTACGCTAAGAGTTCAAAGATATTTTCTCCTTTCCAGCTTGAACATAACAGATATACCGCGTAAAAACAGATGAAAACAAACTTTTCTCCCTTGTTTTACAATGCTCACGCGGAATGAAAAGAAACCGATTCGACGAGGGTGTAGTTTGAGGCCCGAAGCGCAGCTTATACACGAGTTTGTAATCGAACTTTATAACTGCCACAGGTGAGCATCTATATTGTACTTACAACGACTTTAATTTGTTTTGTGTGCCTACTATACAAAATCAAATAAATTTAGTTAACTAACTTCTTTGAATGTCTTTTTTATAATATAACTCTTAGCGTGAAGTTTGTGACGATCCAAATCTTCCAAATAAGAATCGCTACATTCACTCAATCGATAAAAATCGTTTTTTGAGGATGCATAGTTTTTCCTCAATACTAATATTGTATCTTTGTGATTGTGTTTGTGTTCTTATTTGTGAGTAATCGGTATGTAGTTACACAACTGTAGCTAGCGAACAATTAATTTTATTATGTTTATTTGCTATTTATGTAAAGGTCCGTCAAGATGAGGGACCAAAATGCTTGATTTTTACTATCATGATTCAGTACCTTTACTTCTTCTTCAAGAAGAAGAAGAAGTAGTACCTTTACTATAACAATCGAAAAAAATGTAAAGATACTAGGTAGTACCGCATAGGTAGTAAATAATTATAAATATTTTGAACTAAATCTAGTAGGTATTTGGTCAATCACCTTGACAGACATTTTATGTATGCTTTATTTAAACCAAGGAGTTATCCCTTATGTTTATTCATGCTAGTTGAGCTTTAACCTTTTGAACGCCAATGACCACTATAGTTGCTAAACGCTCGCGTACATACGACGCCACTGACGACTAAAGTAGTCCAAATTTACCTATTTTTATAACTTAAATTCTGTCTTGTTTAAGACACCGGGCTGCTTGCCGATAAGTTTTTACCATCTTCATATTTTTCTATGCTTGGCGTCGGGGGTGTGCCGACGTAAAAAAACTCTGGCGTGCAAAAGGTTAATAAACGATATTTTATTAAACGTTGCTATTATGACTTTTATTTTATGTTCAATGTGTTTATTTAAAAAAACAGATATGATGTGATGATATAAGATACGTATGTATATGATAAATAACTGTAAAGAATTATGTAACCAAAAATATTATAATATGATCTGTTATTGCGCATTGGTATAAATTCCGATTTCATTGATGATAAATCAATGAGAAATTGCATCTTAAGATTTGTCCTTACAAGTGTATGACCTTTTCGGAATATCCACTCGGACTTATTCCGAATCGGACATGATTTTCCAAAAGGCCATTTTGCGAATCGGCCATTCTGCATTCGTTGGGTACCTATTTTATTTTTACAATTACGACATTTATTACATTGATGTGTAGGTACTTAAAAAAAGTAAAAGACTATTATTAAATTGTAAAAATTTATTGTAAATAAAAATATAATATTATCCCTAAATTAACGTAAGTAAATAATATGTATAATTCGTTCAGAATTTACTTTACTTTAAACATACGTACATAATGTTTACATCAACATGTACGTATATATTTACAATTTTAGCTAAATACTGATGATCAAAATAAATAGTGTTTGGTTGTAACTTGAGGATAAACAATCTATAAAAAATCTTAAAGTAATAATCAGGTAACGCGTTAAATTAAGTATTCGTTAAAAAATATCACATTTCAATAACATAATTTGGGATACAATACATCACATTCTGTAGAAATTAATATTACTACGCCTATTATATAATTTACAATTTGACTATTATGTTTATTTGGTTACTGGTTCACAACAAAATCGTATGCTCTAATATTTCTTAAAAATCTCACAGTTATATACAGGAGTTGATAAAAATATTTAATAATCTAAAAAACTTATCACTATCAGAGAAACTAATTTTATCTAAATGGCATGTTGCACTTGCACCCCTGTTTCCATTTTATTCGTTTGTCTATTTATTCTAAGCTTATAATTTCTTCCTAAGTGGGCGCTTCCTCTATTCGTTCTAAAACATTTTCACATGGCTCTTGAGTCCTGTTCAAAAGAAAGTCTAGATCACTGGATATTTTGTTCAACATTTTGTCAGTTTCTTGCGGCGAATCGTACGCCTTCTTCCACTCTCTATTAACTTGTTCTATATCAGATTTTTTCGGCTCGTCTGCGATCACTTCCATGGACGGCAGAGATATACTACTAGTTAGGTCAGCTTTAGTTTTCTTCAAGCAGCTTTTGATAGGTGTTTGGATTTTGGAGACGTCGGGGTTGGACTGGACGCATATGGAGCAGTTCTCTTTGGGCGTTTCGAAGTCGAAACGTTTGTCGTACGGTTCGAAGCCGATGGAGTATGTGAGGAGGGGCGCGGTGGGGGCGGGGAGGGGTTGGCGTCGCGGGGGGGAGGTGTCTATGACGCCTAGCTCGAGGCAGACCCGCGCCATGTACTCGCCGCGGGGCGGGCGCGCGGCGTGGTGGTTGATGAGGTCGCACGTGGTGGTCACGTGGCGCGGCTCGTGGCGTTTGGAGCGCGGGAGGGAGTCCGCGTACTCCACGCACCGCACGATGTCTGCTCGGCTGTCTGGCGTTGAGACTCTTCTGCAAGTTAACAGAGAATGTTGTTTATTTGTGGATAACTAACTGCTTTTTGTAAGAATCTACGAACAGTTTGCCTGTCGGTGGGGACACAGTATTTCTTAATAATAACAGAAAACTAGGTCGCATACCGGGTTTACCTTATGACGGTGTGTGGGCTGTGATGGTCTAACACCGGCGCGCGCCAGTAGGACGCCACGGGGGATACTCGTGAAGAAGACGACTCTACTACTCCGCCCTTGCTTTCTACTTCGCCACCCTGCGCTATGTACACTGCAAAAGAATATTTTTTATGAGAAAGAACACATTGTAAAAGTAATCCGCGCAGATACAAAGCCACGCAGATTCCGAAATGACAAAATTACTTACTTTTACATTCATATGTTATGACAGAGACAGACAATAATGCTAGAATTTGTGGATCCTTTCTTTGTCTCAACAAGTCATACCTACACTAGAAGTAGTAATAGTAGCAACATGTAACTTTCGTATAAATGTAGTTTTGTGACATTACTTTAACGCGTTACAAGATAGTAGAGAGTGTCCATAGATTAGTAAATATATGCTACATGGCGAACAAGTGATTTCAGAGTAGGATTATATTCTCCCAGAATGGTGTCAATACACCCCATATTAAATTGTTTTCACCAAGATTACAGAGAATGTTCAGCGAGTGAACCGGGAAGCATCTACGTGAGGTAAGTCTTGCTAATCTCTATTGCTGGGAAGACAGAGAGAGAGGGAGAGAGAGAGGGAGAGAGAGAGAGAGAGGGAGAGAGGGAGAGAGAGAGGGAGAGAGAGAGGGAGAGAGAGAGGGAGAGAGAGAGGGAGAGAGAGAGGGAGAGAGAGAGGGAGAGAGAGAGAGAGAGGGAGAGAGAGAGGGAGAGAGAGGGAGAGAGAGAGGGAGAGAGAGGGAGAGAGAGAGGGAGAGAGAGAGGGAGAGAGAGAGGGAGAGAGAGAGGGAGAGAGAGAGAGAGAGGGAGAGAGAGAGAGAGAGAGGGAGAGAGAGGGAGAGGGAGAGAGAGAGAGAGAGGGGGGGGGGGAGAGAGGAGAGGGAGAGAGGGGAGAGGGAGAGAGAGAGAGACAGAGAGAGAGATGGAGAGAGACAGAGAGAGAGAGGGTCGAGATATTGCAGTGAACTTACAGCTAAGCGAGGTGTCTCCGTGAGGCGAGTCTTGCCAATCTCTGTTGCTGGGGAGGGACAGCACTCGCCGCGCCGACTGCAGGCATTCGTCGTCGCGGATCACGTAGCAGATCAACATCGCCAAACCCTACAACATAACATAAACTTACTTTATCGTATTTAACATAAGAAATAGACATTTATGTCGTGTGTTGCCGGCTTAGAATAACATCACCCCACATCCTTCCCACGGGAAAGGGCCTCGAGAGTATTGGTGTATCACAATTTTTAGGCGACAGGCTGACAACCTGTCACTATAGTGATACACATGTTTTCTGAAACAACCTTGGAAAACAATCCTCGAAAATGTCAGACGTGGCTACAGCGCCCGTATTTTTACGGCCGTTAACGCTCTGCCTACACCGCAAGGGATAACGGCGTGATATATGTATGTATGTATGTACTATGTAACATATGAAATATACACACATAGACAAATGATGCCTGTATCCCTGGCGGGGTAGACAGAGCATTAAAGACCTAAGATTAAAGGCGTTATCGCCATGTCTGATAAATGTTTGAGGGTCGTATAAATATAGTGGAAGGTTGTCAGCCTGTCACCTAAAGTACCAATACACATGAAACTCTTGAGTCCCTTAGTCGGTTCCTACGACATCCACGGGGAAGTAATGGGGTGATGCTATTCGAAGCCGGCATCACACGATGTGACATAAGAAACAGACATACATACACAAATCACGCCTGTATCCCTGGCGGGGTACGCAGAGCATTACCAAACGTAACATTAGGGTCGTCATCGCCACGTCTGATAAATGTTTGAGGGTCGTGTATAAATATAGTGGCAGGTTGTCAGCCTGTCACCTAAAATACCAATACACATGAAACCCTTGAGTCCCTTAGTCGATTCCTACGACATCCACGGGGAAGTAATGGGGTGATGCTATTCTAAGCCGGTTTCACACGGAATTTTGGATGAGTAAGTAAATAAACCAAAAACGTGTCGTGTAAACCGGGGTATGAAAGTATGTGTACAATATTGAGTTTTTAAGTTTTTAGTCCACCTGAGCCGCTTTTACACTAGGTTCATAAAATTGTTATTGTTAAAATTGTTAATAATTAACCATCAAAAAGCTAAATGTAAAATTTACTACTTTGAATAAATAATTTGAATTTGAATTTGCCGCACTGAAAGCTTACATTGGCTAAGGCGGCGACTCCCAAGGCAGCCACGTGGGAAACTTGTCGCTCCCCCGGCTGCGCGTACGCAATGCCCGCCGCCTGCGCCGCTGACGTTGTCATCAACAGCACTAAAGTATGCCGGACTACGCGACTCCTGAAATTAATAAGTGTAATAAATAGTAAGAGAAAGTATACAGGGTGTAAATGTACATGGGATAATTCACCCCTTAAAATATTTGCAGCTAATATTTTTACACCTTATATCATATCGTCCTGCTGAAAAGTCTGTGTTAACTTGGCATAAACTGATGGGCCGGCCAAACAAGTCAGATGCAAAAATACAGTGAAAATACAGGGTGAAAAAAAAATTGCTGCAAATATTTTAAGGGGTGAATCAGCCCATGAAACTGAACAACTTTTCCCAAGACACATAGGTCGAAATATGAAAAAAAAATTTTGGAGCTCCCATACACAATTACCGACCGACCAAGTCAATTTGTCTGGGAGGTCTAAAAAATTTTCACATATTTCGACCTGTTTCTTGGGGAAAGTTGTCCAGTCCTGAAAAGTCTGTGTTACCTTGGCATAAACTGATGGGCTGGCCAAACAAATCAGATGCAAGTATACAGTGAAAATATATCAAAGGAAAGTAGTTAAGTAAGAAAAAGTACTCTTTCAAGAGGAACAGTCTGTATTAACTTGTTGTACGATCGACGCAGTTGCTGCCATTAATTGATGAGCTGGTAAACTTTGTACGTGTGAAGAGAACAGTTGGCTAGAATATTAGCCCTTGTTAATTCAGTTCAATTCAATTCATTTCATTATCATTCAGACTTATATAAGTTAATAGCTTAAATAGTAGGTTAGCTAAATTATTGTACAGGGTGTTAGGGACAGCGTCCCGAATACTGATAGGGTGCAAGCCGACCATGAAACTGAACAACTTTTCCCTAGGAACATGTCAGGAAACGACAATTTTTTCGACCTCCCACACAAAATCGCCTAGAGCTGACTGCATTCACTATGGGAAACCAAAATTTTTTTGACGTTTTCTGACATATGTTCCTAGGGGAAAGTTGTTCAGTTTCATGGTCTGCTTTCACCTTATCAGTATACGTGACGCTGTCCGTTACACGCCGTATTTTCACCTGTCATAGTCATAGTTACCTGAGTCGCAGCGCTGCAGTGATGGCTAATGCCAGGCACAGTAAGCAGAGCAGCGCTCACCCGGCATACGTCATAGTTACCTGTCTTTAAGATAGTTCCTCCTCTCAGGGGGCACTTAGTGAGTGACTGTCCTGAGTCGCAGCGCTGCAGTGATGGCTAATGCCAGGCACAGTAAGCAGAGCAGCGCACACCCGGCATACGTCATAGTTACCTGTCTTTAAGATAGTTCCTCCTCTCAATTTGTGAGTGACTGTCCTGAGTCGCAGCGCTGCAGTGATGGCTAATGCCAGGCACAGTAAGCAGAGCAGCGCACACCCGGCATACGTCATAGTTACCTGTCTTTAAGATAGTTCCTCCTCTCAGCCGGCACTTTGTGAGTGACTGTCCTGAGTCGTAGCGCTGCAGTGATGGCTAAGGCGAGGCACAGTAAGGAGAGCAACGCACACCCGGCGGCGCACACTGCCTGCGCCGCCGCGCCTAGTTGCAGCGGCGCGCCGCCCCACAGCCGCGCCGTCAGCCAGCACAGTGTGCACACGCCTGCGATAAATTATACAAAGGCAAAAATTCTGAGGGTGTAATACCATAAAATAAATAAGGTGTAAAAGTATTATTTGCAAATATTTTAAGGGGTGAACAACTGTGTGGGAGGTACAAAATTTTTTTTTTACAGTTGACTCGCTCGGCTAGTACATTTTGTATGGTGGCACAAATATTTTTTTAATTTTTCGACCTATGTTTCTTGGGGAAAGTTGTTCAGTTTCCCGGGCTGGTTCACCCGATAAAATATTTGCAGATATTTTTTTACATCCTATATTCTTTAGTTAAAATAACGGTTGTGTCTTTGACTGTTGGTCCGGATGCCCTCACCGCAATGGCCTTACCACAAAAAAGTTCAGATTCAATGAGTGCGTGCTTAAAACCTATTTTCATACAAAAACAATGCTAGACACGAGTTCAACGCGCGTTTCATTTTTTTGTAGTAGGTAAAGGTCCCGTCAAAGTGAACTTACTGCCTCGAGTGTAAAGAAGCATAGTGGGTCAGTTCCAACTGGTTTCGCTTGAAATGCCTTTGGGGAGCTCAAATAGTACATCTTCACCTATGTAAGGGCGTTGCCCTTGTCGGTGGAGTATACCTACGTCAGCTTTCTCTGTCTTCTGCCTTCCCTATACGACATGGCTATTATTTTCTCCTTCATTTGATCCAAATAACTCATTGCTTTTGACCTTCCCCAAATAAGACAGACGGTTAGTAAACCGTGGTGGCTCCACCTCTTGCGGAGGTCCTAGTACTTGCATCCGTAAGTCTGTCAGTTTCAGTCCGATCCGTTCTTCCCAGAACAACTCCTAAGCCCAGTCTCGCCCCAAGAGCGTGATTAGGCTGGTTTTTTGAACAACCAATTAATTATTTCCGGGTGAGCCCTCGCTCCCCACCAAGCCGTCTGGCGTAGTTTAGATGGCACCGTAAACGTATAGACCATAAAAAAAATTCTAGTACTTGTCTCCTGGACTTACCTGCAAGTAGGCCTACAGAGGGCGCTTTCTGCTTCCTCCCCGCCAGCTCGGCTTGCAGGACGAGGGGCTGCGCGCACAACGCGGCGCAGCCCGCGCACCAGCACGCCGCGCAAACCCAGCCCACGCCGCCCGGGCAGGCCACCTCCTGATACAATAAAACACCATTTTGCCTGTTTATCTAAGTAGTCACGTAACTAAGTATACACATATCATCTGAAAGGGCCCTCAAGTGGCGATGGCTGCCGTATTTTTTGGCAGCTGAGGCTCTGCCTACCCAAGGTATAAAGGCGTGATATGTGTATGTGTGTATTTATGTAGTAACTGATAAAGAAAACTGAAAACGGACTAGTGGGGCACAGATTCTTTTTTATTTTTTGGATTTTTTCCATATGTGAGATGGGTGAGTACAGGTTTTTCCTTTATCAGTCACCGACACAGACACATTTCTTAAATCAGTCACAAATTCAAGATTCAGGATGTCATCAAACACAGCATCGCCATTTACGCTACCTGTCGTGTATCACACTCCAAGAGCGCCAGCAACGCAGCAGAGTGCGTTCCAGCAGTGGCCGCCTTCAGCAGCACCGGCAGCCTGGGCTTGCTGCCCGGCACCAGCGCCAGCAGCTGCAATGCTGCAGCCGCCAGGCACATCGCACCGCCCAAACCGACCGTGATCTTCACTATGCCACGGAGGTCTTTTTCTGTGTCGGTCTGTAAAAGAAAATAGACATTACACATGTCTCCGTTTACTAAACTATACCTCTGTCCATGAACGGGACCCACATCTAAGCGGGCCCAGAAGAAGGCTTGGATACCTTAGGTATTTTTACACACCAAGCTTTCTTCTGCCCCCAAAGGCTGGGGTAACTGGTTACTCACGTCTCACATGTGACATTCATAGATATACTTTTGACCACCGTCCAGCGTAGATTTGATGGCCCCGGGGCCGAAATCGAACGTTTAAACAAAGAAAGTACTTTTGATCTAAGCAAGGCAAAAAATTCACAAGCAAATGAAGCTAATCAGAAAATAAAATCGCAAGTAAAGGTTCAGGTTAGATTCATTTATTTAACCGGAAAATAACTGCATCGTGCGCCAATACCATTGTGGCATATTTTAGAGAGTCTGCTGGACTCTAAAACCAGCCAGCTTTCACGCTGTGTGTTACTTGCCAGAGTAGACCTGGCGACGGTGATGAGCGCGTAGGTGCCCAGCCCTTGACTCTTGCACGCCACATGCGTCACACGCCTTGCTGTTCAAAGAGCGAGGGTCTAATGGGGTCCGCAGACCGTAAGCCAGCTTTGATGCTGTGTATTACTTACTAAAGTAGACCTGGCGACGGTAAAGAGCGCGTAGGTGCCCAGCCCGCGGCACCTGCACGCCACATGCGTCGGCTCCGGGACACGCACCTCGCACGCCTTGCTGCTCCACGAGCGAGGGTCTGCTGGGGTCCGTAGACCGCAAGCCAGCTTTGATGCTGTGGGCAAGAAGTATGGTAGTAAGGACAAACGTTTAAAAAAATGGGGCTTACAAGACATAATATAGCGATGATCGCAATCGGATCAAGCTCATCATTTCATGAGTGCTGCCTTCGAGCAGCGCTTTTATGTTGTTCGTTATGAACAAAATACCTCGAAGTTTTACATCAAAGTGAAATAGCTATTACACTAACAAAAACTGTGGGTGTAACGAGCCCTAAATTTCACGGTATCCTATTTGGCCTCATACGTCTATGACAGACGATTTAACCAGCGTCTGAGGTAATAGCACAAACACGGCGTTGCCTGGGACACAATTATGGAAAACACAGGGTTGCCCAGGGCCTGCGCCACCCTCTCGGCCTCCTTGGCTGACTCCACAGGAACGACGAGTACTCCGAGAATACGGGCGGAGCCAGGTCTCCGAGTCTATTGCATGATACAAGTGACAAACAAACTCACCAACAGCACTATAGTTGTGGACATGCGTGAACAGCAGCGTGACAGTATGCGGCAATGAGGTGTCTGCCCCGACTCCGCTCGCCCACACCTGGATCTGCTGCGACGCGAGGAGGTACTCCATCTCCCGCCCGCTCCTGGAAGATGACTCACTGCATCACGCAGCAGATTGGATATTGAAATCATAAGAGACTAATAAAGAAACAGAAATCAAAAGAAATAACAAATTGAATGACAAAAAAGGTACCTATGAAATGATAAGAATTAAGAAGAATGAATACAAATAACTCTGGAATAAAATCAGGTAAATAAAAACTAACAGCTATAATAGTGTGCTTGACATGGGCCTCCCCTTATCTGGGGGTATTGCCATACTCTACATGCTTGGCAGGTGGATTGGAGAGCGTAGTGCAAGAACGCTGCCTATTCCGTGGATGATTAGCTGCTTTTACCACATGCATGGGTCGAATGGGAGTCATGCTATTCTAAGCTGGCATCGCACTTCTTAAAAGATAATTATGCTAAGTATTGATTTATTATTGTAATGACTTACATCCTGCCTAGCCTGTAAGAATAAAGTTGTGTGTTTATGGTTACACTCACTTGAACTCAATAGACCTTCTCAGCGACGGCAGCCTAGCGGCCAGATTGTGATACTGCACCGCCACTATAGACGCGTTGCCAGTCCTGGCGATGAGCTCCACGCCGACCGAGCCCGGCAGCCACTCCTCGGCGCTGGCGACGCTGGTGCGCAGCGCGAAGTGCGCGGCGTGCTCTGTGCGCGCTGGCTTGCTCTTCACAGTGAACTCGTGGAGGTGGACGTCGAGATGGTCCTTCATGCCCGCCGTGTCAGCCACCGCGTTTTGGAGGTCGTAGATTTTCTAAAAAGTCAAAATAAAATTTCTACTCTCTTTGTTGGCATCCTTACAGAAAAGTATTCCTGAACACCGCAACAGCAGCCAATGGTTGACACTATCGACTATTATATTTATGAGGGATAGCACGAGATAGCAAGTCCCTACCTATATTACTATGTCACGGGAGTGTCAGAGGAGAAGAGTGGATTCCAGGAAGGCGTCCGGGTGCCTCAACAGCGTGTCATAGATCTCGAGCAAATGGTCCACACTCTCTATTCTATCCCTATGTTTCCCAGCAGGTGACAACAGGTATTACAGCATGTCTCGAGAGTGCCGGAGGGGGAGGGTGCCTTCCCGTTATAGAAGACTCTTAAGTTACTGCAGCATAACTATACCTAGTTGTACCACTAGAGGGCTGTACATACCTCTTCATCCAAGAAAGCGTCCGGATGCCTCAACAGCGTGTCATAGATCTTGAGCAAATGGTCCACACTCTCTATTATATCCCTATGTTTCCCAGCAGGTGACAGCAGGTAGTACAGCATGTCTCGAGAGTGCCGAAGGGGGAGGGTGCCTTCCCGTTATAGAAGACTCTTTAAGTTACTGCAGCATAACTAGGTACACTAAAGGGCTGTACATACCTCTTCATCCAGGAAAGCGTCCGGATGCCTCAACAGCGTGTCATAGATCTTCAGCAAATGGTCCACACTCTCTATTCTATCCCTATGTGTCCCAGCAGGTGACAACAGGTATTACAGCATGTCTCGAGAGTGCCGGAGGGGGAGGGTGCCTTCCCGTTATAGAAGACTCTTAAGTTACTGCAGCATAACTAGGTACACTAGAGGGCTGTACATACCTCTTCATCCAAGAAAGCGTCCGGATGCCTCAACAGCGTGTCATAGATCTTGAGCAAATGGTCCACACTCTCTATTCTATCCCTATGTTTCCCAGCAGGAGACAACAGGTAGTACAGCATGTCTCGAGAGTGCCGGAGGGGGAGGGTGCCTTCGCCGGGGTGCGCGGGGAGGGAGCGCAGCACGGCGCCATATTGGTGCAACACGTGGGAGACATTTCCCCACGAGTAGCCGTATGATATGTAGATAAACTGGAAAACGGGCAATGACTTTGATTTTTACGATTTCTTTTGACTCTTCTATTCTTCTTTATTTGTAATCTACGCTCTTTTCGGCGGAGCAGCCACCATTTATTCAATTGCCTGTCGCAATGGTGAAGTTAGCTGGCTAAGAATAGCACCGTGTTTCGGATGGCACGTTAAGCCGTAAGTCCCAGTTGCTGTCTATGATTACTTAGACGGCGGTCGTTACACAACCATGTCAGAAGTCTACTTGTAGAGGCAGTACGAAAACTCTGACACTAGGATTCATTGGGCCGTTGTCCGACACGAAAAGAGAAGAAAAGAACTAAGAATGAAAATTACATTTTGAAGAGATTTTCATTGGGCTGTTGTCCCACACGAAAAGAGAAGAAGAAGAACTAAGAATGAAAATTACATTTTGAAGAGATTCAGGATACACACATTCGGAAATAAAGACGTAAATGAGTTGCACTCACCTGCTCATAAATATCCTTGAGTGAATCAGCGACGCAACCAGAGAAATCTGGTAGCATCCATTTGACTCCATGTTGGCCTGTTTTCGGTTCACAGAACCTGTAACGATGAAGGCAAATGAAAACAAAATTAAGAACAATAAAGAGAGTGCTGCTTTGCTGTTATTATTCGAGGTAGATATTCGTAAAATGGCGCAAAATCTCAGACTATAAACGTAAAGGTGTACCTACTGTTTCTTCTTTTTTCAATCTGTTCGTTTATATTTTCCAAAAGTCGTAAAGAACACTTCTTACGGAGAGCCAAATATAATAATCTCTTTCTCGGGTGGAGTAAGACATCGAGCCCAGATTTTTTTGCGCTATTTCCTTGCAAAGTAATTCTGTAAGCATGTCAAAAGCAATTAAACAAAGGCGAGGAACACACTTGACGCATGACGGAGAGCAAAAATATCGCAGCGGTCTGTCAGATCCATACTATAGTCTGTAAGTTTAGGTACTTATCTTTTTGTAAAGAAACTTTGTATGAAACTGACAGTTCAGAAGTGTCACTTTCGTACAAAGTTTGTTTACAAAAATATAAGTACCTAAACTTACAGACTATTGATGCTAGAAACGTTACTCCCCATACTAAAATCGCACTCGACGGATGACACTGCGATAGCGCTGCGTCAACAGCGGTTGAGCGGTTTTAGTATGGGGATTGACAAGGTCGCATTTACTAACCTCGTAGATTCTCCACTATGTCCCGGTGGGCAGGACGCGGCTGCGTGGGCCCCTGGCGCGGTCTTGGGCCACCGTAGACCGTGAGAGGCGTCAGCCGAGCAGGCCTCGTCGTTGGGGCCTAGGGCCCACATCGTGACGCCTTTGGCGTTGGTCCCTGCTACCGATGACACCTGACACCGAAACTCGCCCGATTTCTAAAGATAAACTCAGAATTGTATTTAACCTGCTCTTGAATTGACTGTTATTTTACACGCCACTACTTAAATATTACAAAGTTTTGTGTACTCATAAAATTTTAAACTCTGGTAAACGTACTAAAGTTAAATGTTGTGCTCTCTAAAGGACAAAGAATACAAACCCCGCAATAAAGTTGAAGAGATAAAATAAAATATAAGAAAAATGTTTTAAACAATTTCCATGAAATATTCATGCTGAGTGAGTGTATTCATTCTTTAGAAATTTAAATTTTACGAGCTTAACCGAATTCGTTTGTGAAAATGAAACCAATAAAACAAACACATTTGCTTCGATATAAAAGAGCAGCCGAAATAATAAAAGAATTTAAAACTAGGTTTAAATAAAGTTCAAGACGAATGAATACGTAATTTTGTGTCACTTCATTACTTTTAATGGATTTTTTCCATTTACAGTAGATGCAAAAAATCATGATGTGATTGTTTTTCAACATCTTCAGAAAAGCTGGTGCCTTTCATTTTTGCTGCGCTAGAATGAAACATCCAATCATTTAGCGATATTTTACTGATTTTTAGACATAGAAAGAAGAGAAATAATGTTGCAAATTCGAAATCTGCGATTTTCAGCGCAACTATGTAAAAGCTAGCTACCTAAATTCAGGTATAAAAATGTCCTTCCTGACTTCTCTGCCAGTATTGAGAGGCAGTAGCGTCCCCTTCTTGGTGAAACTAATTGTGCAAACGAACCTGGACATTTTAGAGCTTAAGGACGCTGTCAGCCAGATACAGGTCCTCCCAGACTTCTCTGCCAAGGTTTGAGAGGCAGAAGACTCTCTTAAATGAAGCTGATTATTGTACTAACGAACCTGGACATTGTAGAGCTTAAGGACGCTGCCAGCTGGATAAAGGTCCTCCCAGACTTCTCTACCAGGGTTGAGAGGCAGTAGCGTCCTTTCTCTCGCCCAGCTAAACCCCAGTACCCCATGTACTCTTCCAGCGTCTGCCAAGCATGTGATGCTCACGTTGTCACCCTGGGGATAATGAATATAGGATGAACAGAAACTAGGGAAAGTTCTTGTATTCAATAACTTTTAAGACTTTCAACTCTTTATGATCGGATAACGGATTTGTATCGTAGCACTTTTGTATTAGTGAAATACTGTTTCTAAATAACTGGTTCTTGAAAACTAATTAAATTCATTTTTTATAACAAAAGAACAGAAACATGAACCTGATTCATTTAAACCAAAAATTACTAATTAATAGCTAGCCGAACTACATAAAGTTGAGTTTTTTCTAAATTAATAGGATAGGTAAAAATGAATGGGATAGGTAATTAGAAAACTCTCTAAATAGTTTTTAAGAGCATCCCAAAGCATAAGTGTTGGGGCAGCACATATTCTGGGATCCTCTTCATGCAATGCGTAGGTAAAGTTCACAAAAATTGTATGGCAAAGTTAGGATTACCTTATTGACGGTCATAGCTGGAGGCACCAGTCTAATATCAGGCGGTTTGAGCACCGCCAGCCTCAGCGCTCGACACCTTCTCCTGCCGCCATCTTCAGCGGCGCACGACCACTGCCCTCCATCTGGTTTCCTGGCTTCTGACACTCCGAGGAAAGACATCCTCCGGCCAAGGGCGTCTTCTGCTACCGTGCGGGTCCAGATGTCCCTGAGATTTAGACGGGAACTAATAAAATGTGGAATAGGAAACGTTGCTGCTCGTTCCCTGGATATATCTCTTAGCCGCCTCTTACGACACCAAAGGGTAGAAATATAGTGCTGTTATACTAAGTCGGCACCCACGGCTAACTCCACTCGCAATATACATTTAAAAAAATATATTTGCAATAATATTAGCCAATACTTTGGATACTTTCCTTTTATTGGTACTATTTATTAGAAAAACATTGTTTATCTGTAGAATACACTACCGTTGCCCATGTCCAGTATTTTGTGTCTGTCGTAGTTGTAGTTTGAAACGAATACTCCACGGGATATGTCGTTGAGGTGTTATCAATAATATGCAACTTACCTGATGGTACCGTTGAAGTTGACCTTGACCCCGTCCTTGTACCAATGGAAGACGATGTCCGGGGATCCGTACGCCATACAACTCAGGATGAACTCTGACCCCTCCCATACCTCTGGACGCTGGTTTATTTGTAGAGTCTGCAAAATTTTAATAGGTTCATGAAGGTACG
The DNA here is from genome assembly GCA_029255805.1 of Keiferia lycopersicella. Lineage (NCBI taxonomy): Eukaryota > Metazoa > Arthropoda > Insecta > Lepidoptera > Gelechiidae > Keiferia > Keiferia lycopersicella. The sequence continues at coordinate 4,379,798 of JARACZ010000024.1, forward strand.
TGGGGAGTATCTCTTTGGACTATTTTTAGTAACTAAGTACCTACAGAATAAAGCTGCGAAAAAGAATTTCGAATTCAATATCTTGTTCAACAAGATTTTCAAATGAATAGAGACAAAGAAATGTTCTCAATCGGACAAGAACCGTCTTTTTACGCCAATTAAAAAAATACAGACGCAATTTCTACGAATAGCTCCCGGTCTCTCGCTTCATTTAGCAGAATAATAAAAACCTGCCAACCTAGTTCGACCTCGCAGTGTCTCGGTGAAAGTTTAATTATTTGAAATGTGCATGCCGGCACCAAGCTACACACGGGGGCAGGATTAACGGAAGACTAATAATAATAAGAAAAGTTTCTAATGTGTTTATCCTCGAGCTTTCACGCTCGCGTTATTACTCGCGGAGTATCACGATATAACAATATTTGCCCGTAAGCAAAGTTAAAATTGGAAGACGGGAGGAAAATTGAAACTTTACCTCTTCGTGAACTTCGGGAATCGTCTTTTTGTCGAGCGCATAACATGTTAAGGTGTACTCGTATCATGGTTACCAAACATTGAATGATGATGAAAGAGACGTTGCTATTACCAATAGCGCAATACACATGCTCAAAATTCTGCTTGCGGTATAAAATTTTGGAAGTTCTTTGAAAATCATAAGTAAGTATTTCCTTTTCTGTACATTTGATTTTTTCTTATATTATTAAGAAAATATTTAAACAAGCGTAGTAGGTAGCTGCTTCATGGAGATTCTGTTCAATTATTGTACTTTGACGTAGCTACCCTGGGAAAAGTTCTAATTTATCACTGCTTATTAAATTTTCTGTATCGGTCACTACACTGTAACTTCAGCTTATGTTTTACCGTACTGATTTGCACTTTGTGTTATCTTGATGGGACCCCATAATACATTTTCGAGAATAAATTACTTCTTTACACTAGTTCTACTATTTTAGTAAATATATGTGACACTTTACTGCGAAAATTGGCTACAAGGCGCATCAGCACCGATCTGATTAGGAGTCGAAGTGGTCGCCATGGCCGAAATCGGTCGGAGAGATCATCAACATCATCATCAAATAAATGTCATTAAAGCGACCTGTTTCTTTACTTCATTGTCAGCGTCTTCAAAAACAATTTTCGGTGAAGAAAAAGTGTCTCATGATTAGAATTTTAACGTAACCTTTTCCACTGTGTGTAACACGAGTATCTCCTGCTGGCACTGGTCCAGGGCTCGCGGCTATTCCTCGTTAACCTGACTTAGCACCTTCTTTGTTACACTAATAGCACGCGCCCGACCCCGCCCGGCTGCATTGCTCGCGTAGCTTCTCACCGGGAATCGGTTATCCGCGCACAATGAGAATTTAAGTTTCGTGCCAGATGTTTAAAGAATTTTCTGACCAAAATACAGAGTGTAAAAAAATTCGCTGCAAATATTTTAAGGGGTGAACCAGCCCATGAAACTGATCAACTCTCCCCAAGGAACATATGTTGAAATATGAGAAAAACTTTTGGCCTCCCATACAGTTGACTTGCCCGGCTGCTACATTTTGTATGGGAGGTCCAAATTTTTATTTCATATTTCGACCTATGTACCTTGTAGAAAGTTGTTCAGTTTCATGGGCTGGTTCACCCCTTAAAATATTTGCAGCAATTTTTTTTACACTCTGCATTCGTTGAAAAAATACGAGACATTGTCGCGAAAGCCGAGTATTTATCATACGTTTTCAATGCACTTTACTGTGAATACTTGGCTGTTGGCTTGGATTTACACTTAGGTGTGAGAAATGTTCTAATAATGAGCTGCAGATTGTTTCACAAAACTACAATTTCCAACCGGCTAGGGCAATGATTTGCGGTGTGTATTAGCATCATGCCATTTCTTCCCGCGGGTGTCGGCCGTAAGAGGCGGTCGGTCACTGTGCTGAGGGTAAGAGGAATACACCAGACTTCATGTCATTACCTGTAATGAGAGAGCAGTATGCATGTCGAAGTGCAGCGGCGCGTTGAGCAGACGCAGGCGGTCGACGCGCATGCGCACCGCCAGCTTGGAGAGCGCCGCGCGCATCGCCCCCGCCTCCTTGCGCGCGCCCCATATGCGCAGCGTCCCTGTGCTGAGAGTAAGAGGAATACAACAGGCTTCATGCCATTACCTGTAACGAGAGAGCAGTATGCATGTCGAAGTGCAGCGGCGCGTTGAGCAGGCGCAGGCGGTCGACGCGCATGCGCACCGCCAGCTTGGAGAGCGCCGCGCGCATCGCCCCCGCCTCCTTGCGCGCGCCCCATATGCGCAGCGTCACTGTGCGCACCTTGGTTGCGTCTGGCGCGCTGAAGGCAAGAAGAACATAACTGTACATCAAAATGGACCGATACAATAAGGCGGCCTTAATGTTAGGTGGCATTCTCTACCAGGCAACCTTACGGTAAAAGAAAAAAGAAGATAAAAGCGAGAAAAATAGAAAATGCTTCATTATAAATGGCGTTGATGCGATGTCGTAGCAAAAGTCTACGATAATGCTACGACTTTACTACGAATTGATATTACGTAGTTTTGGTTATGCTCAAACTGATTTTATTCTGATATTCATGTTAGTGATGGTCCATACAAATTTTATATCGAGCGATATTTTATCTGTTATCGTATTCCGCCAGACCAGAAATATTGTGATCTCGACTTGTCTGTTTCAATCGATATTAATTTTACGAAATAATTGACAACTAAAATGTGTGATTTGCTTGATGTATTATGGATGTTTCACACACAGACAAACTTATACGAAAATCTTGTGACCTATTTAGTATGGTGATGTAAAACAAATATAATTTAATCAGATTTAAATTTAACTTACCTCAAATTTAATACTTCTATTTCGTCTTCTAGTGTAATGTTTGATGCATTTAAGTAGATTGTTAACTGTAAAAAGAATAATATTTGTAGGTATTCATTATTACAATATTGTCTACGAGTACTGTTATTTATTCTGAGGTCTAGGTATTTTATTTCCTTTGGGTAAATTACCTAACAATACCTGCGCGTATGATGCGTCCCGTAGGAAGAGTAATCTCGCGCGCAAGTAGACTGCGTGTCAAATCGTATAGAATTTATCAAAACATGTGGAAAATTTTGATAGAAAGGTGTAGAGAAAATGTCGCGGTAAGCATCATAGCACCCTGTTATGCTTATTCATACATTTAGTTACATAGCAGTTATTATTGGTGTAAATATATTAGCTGCAAATATTTTAAGGGGTGAATCAGGCCATGAAACTGAACAACTTTCTCCAAGGAACATAGGTCGAAATATGAAAAAAAAATTTGACCTCCCATACAAATTGACTTGGTCGGTTGGTAATTTTGTAAGGAAGGTCCAAATTTTTTTTTCATATTTCGACCTATGTTCCTTTGGGAAAGTTGTTCAATTTTATGAGCCGTTTCACCTCTTCAAATATTTGCAGCTAATATTTTTACACCCTGTATTAAAATACTAAACTAGTTAGCTAGTTACGAAAGAGTACAAGGGCTTTTGCTAAACAGGCAGGTACGAACTTCGAGCAACAGGGTCTTCCGTCCCGTCTGAAGGCCATGCTGTTCGAAATGCACGAACAACTAGAAATCTTACTTATTTACAACTAGAAATTCATCGATATGTAGCCTTCTCGCTACACAAGGCTATCTAATGAAATTTCTATGAAGATAACCCGACTGCTCCAAAAAGACCAAAGTAACAGATATAGTCCGAAAGCGTAGCAAACTGAAGTAGCAGTGGACTGGTCACATCTGTCGTAGAACCGATGGCCCGTGGAGTAAGCCGGGTTCTCGAGTGGAGACCACGCCTCGGCAAGCGTACCGTTGGATGCCCTCCGGCCAGATGGACCGATGACTTAAAGAGAGCGGCTGGTAGCGACTGGATGGCGAAAGCGGGAGATCGTTCATTGAGGCGTACCCTGAGGGAAGCCTATGTCCAGCAGTAAACCGATATAGGCTGATGTGATGTGAACCCACCTGCTTGACAATCTCCTGCGATATGTTGATATTGGGTTGGTCCACTATTTGCAGTCTTGTCTCGAAGCGCGCCGCTGCTGTAAAGTCAAGATCGTGTCAGTTTTATTAAAGCCACTTGGACAACTGGGACTCTTATAGGATGTAGGCTTTTTGTATGATATTTCCTTTGCATTCAGGTATATTATAGCTTAGGAGACCCTATTTCGGTTGAGCAGGGGCTCAAATTATAGTGATAATCGCTATGTTTTAGATGTTTTGGTGGCCAATCAGTACGATTTCAGAGAGTACAAGACAAAATAGCTAACCTTTGATGCCATATCATTGATATAAAGGTCCCCACTTAAAAACAGTACTGCTAAAAACTCGAGAAATACCTGTAGCTGTAGTGTAATCGATTACACATTAATTTATATTCCCATACGCATCGATAGCCTTAATACTATAAATGGAATTCCGATTTTCACTGCACTGGAAACGCGAAATGCTGACGTGTGCAAGTATCTGACAGTATTATCTACATTGTAAATGAATCTGGATGGTTCCATGGTTCCATGCATTTCGTTTTCAGCATAATTTTCATGCTAGAACCTCGATATTGTTCTGAAACGGATGTTTAATCAGATTTTAATTACGTTGGAGCAAGCACCAAATGGAGTATAAAATTGTTTTCAGTTTAAATGATTCGACAAAAAGAAAGCATGTGAATGTTTTTTTCTCTTCGTGTAAATAATAGCGATGTTTCCCTTTATACTTCGTCGACCGTCGTACTAATTAAAAAAGAAGAGCCGGTTCCTAATTGACTTCAACTGTGCCTATGAAAGTCTTCTCTTGGTTTCGCCAACAGTCCCTGGCTTGTATGTGTAACAAACAAAAAGCTGAATTTTACGAATCGATTCAAGTCGAATCATTTTAGTGATTTCTTCCGCTGTTATTATTTTTGAGTAGATAGTAGGTAGGTGTGATTGATTACTGATTGTAATTTTCATTTATTATTAGTAAATGTATAAATTTACTTAGTACTCATCTACTCGAAGTAGGCGGTTGAAAAACTCTGAGACCAGGGTTCATCGGGTCGTTCGACTCGATGTCCCGTACGAAAACGAAAAAATAAGAAGAACTTACTAGAGTCGGAGTCTCTTGGGTTACAATCACAGGATCTTCTATCTTCACAAGTCCCGCATTCTTCTACACCGCATTCTGTAACAGAAAAAAGTCCTAAGTAAGTATTTAGTCATCATCATACTCCTTGACTTATCCCGTTCTCTGTCGGTGTCGACTACCCAAACTAGGGGATTTGACGTGGAACCAAGTTTTTACACAGAGCCACTGCCATCTGACCTCCGTAACCTGAAGGCTAAACTGGCCCGAATCCTAGATTAAATCATTCGAATATCATCTGAAATCAAATAGTTGAATGTGGGTTTCATCAGGATGTTTTTCCTTCACCGTAAGAACAGTCGGTAAATGTATGAAAAAAGCACATTAGTAAATAGCGGGGATCGAACTCGGGTCTCACGGTTGTAAGACCGGTGGTGTCCCAACCACTTGGCCACCGACACTAGATGAATTCTTACATAATTAATAACGAAACTCTTTGAAACAAAAATTATACTAATTAGTACATAAGCATGCATATTGCATTTGTTCAAATATTTTAGTCATTAACATACTAATTGAGTAGAAAAAGTGACCCTCCACTTTATATATAAATGGAGGGTCACTTTTTCAGGTACTTACTATTTTGATAGATACCCAAAAATTATTCACTTAGCTGAATATTATTCGGAGGGTTGCTATTGCTACACGGCAATTTCGCAATACTTCAAAGAAGGCGTAAAATTCATTTGGTAAAGTTACACAAGTCCCGGAAACCGACATCAAAGCAAAGTTAATGATGAGACTAGGACGGAAATGGGGCGCCATCAACGATCCTTAGTGCATTTATTGGGTAAAAGAATGGCTGTGAAAATTTAAATATGATTTTTGTAGCGCTGGCTAAAGACGTTGAAGCATATATTCAGCATAGGTACTAAAAATGTAATATTTAAAAGAAATAAAATATTTTTGGCACTACTAGGGGTTCGTTCGTCGTACTTACCGCGTTCGAAGCTTAGATAAAAATAAATATTTTAAAAATCTAATAAAATTAAGGAGACAGTTACTCATTGCTTTCTCATCCCTCTTCAGCATTTTTTTTTCATAATGGGAAATCTAGCCAATCTTCTAGCCAATGCTAAGAAGAAGTTTCTTTCGGAAATGCATTTTATCTAGTTGACTATCCAATGTCAAAATTTTAATAAAAAGCCATCCGGTATGAATTTTTAAAATGGGTATGAGTACTGTCAGATGAAAGAAATCCTAATGAAAAATACTATTAAAAAAAACTATTTAAATAACAAATCAATATTAGAAATAAAAACTAAACTCTCAAGTGCCGTGTTTTAACAGGGTTCGGTAATAGCAAACACCTTTACTGGACTTGTTTTTGTTTTGTTTCTGTAGCGTCCATTAAGCGAACATTTTAAGAAAACAATTGGTACCTAGCATTTCCGCAATTACTACCGAGCTATTTCCGTGCAACAATACAATTTCTGTTTCGCTTGTATTCCTTACAGATACTGTACAAAAAAAAACAGGGTGTAAAAAATTTGCTGCAAATGTTTTAAGGTGTGAATCAGCCCAAGAAACTGAACAACTTTCCCCAAGGAACATAGGTCGAAATATGAAAAAAAAATTGGACCAATACAATGTTGACTCGCTCGGCTGCTTCATTTTGTATGGGAGGGCCAAAAATTTCTTTCATATTTCTACCTATGTTTCTTGGGGAAAGTTCAGTTTCAAAGACTCCACCTCTTAAAGTATTTGCAGCTGATACCTCATATAATAAACGACGAACCCACTAAGGCTTACGTACTTTCAATAGAGTTGTTATTTTGTATGCATATGCGCACTTAGTTCTCAAAGCAACTTTGAATATTCTATTGAGGAACTTGGACTGCTGGAAATGGCAGGAGGACAAGAGTTCAAAGAGCACCGAACGTATGTTTTAAAAATCTTCTCATTAAAAACCTTAGACGCAAGTCTTACTTTTTTGAAATAAGGCCCAAAGATTTAAATTAAGGTAACTCTAAATATTAAAAGTAGATAAATAAAGCTAAGGAGGCTATTTTGATGAGTAATTAGTTATTTTTTAGACTTATAATAAGTTTTCAAAGAAAAGAAGGGTCATTAATTTATATAAGAAGGGTTAATTTAAAGAAGAGTTAGGTTAGGTATTAATTAAGATTATTAATTTAAAAAGACGCGACTAAAATACACTTAAAAACAGTTACAATTACATTTATACAGTTTAGGCGTCAGGCTGACAACCTTTCATTATAGTGATGCACGATTTTTCAGTCGCAAGGAGTAAAGGCATTATATATGTGTGTGTATATGTGTTTTCCGTGTGATGCCGGCTTAGCTATCACCCGGATTCTTTCCCATGGATGTCGTAAGAGGCGACTAGTGGACTCGAGGGTTTCGTATGTACGAGTATAACAACTATAGGCGACAGGCTAACAACCTGTCACTACAGTGATATACGAATCATCTGAAACGACCCTCAAACATTTGTCAGGCGTGGCGATAACGATCGCAATTTTACGATCGTTAACGCTTTGCTCACCCCGCAAGGGATAACGGCGTGATTTGTGTGTATATGTGTCCATTACAGAATCCGCAGGTTGTAGATGCTACACAAGCTTGAAGTGCTCAAGTAGCTATCTAGGGAGCTGTCAACTAGCTCGGTGCCTTACAACAGGTGTCTCGAGAGAACCCAGCTTGTTTATCTCGAGAGTGACTTGTACTTGTACCAACCTATCTCTCGCAGTTTGTAGTCTTGGTAACTCGCCGTGTTGTCAAGTTCCTGCTTCACAAGCTATGTAAGAAATGTCTCACAATGGAGAAACCGGAAAATAACATTACATCGTACTTTTAAAAGTATTCAATCGAAATAATATTATTGGAATTAGATGTCAAAAACAGAAATACAAATAATCCAAACATAGTCTTACTTTTAGCACTTTTCTAAGGAATAGTTTAGAACAATCACGACTAGCGGTATCTAACAACAGGTGTCTTAAGAGGAGCCAGCTTGTTTACCTCGAGAGTCGAGAGTTACCTACTTATCTCTTAAAGTTCGGAACATGGGTAACTTGCCGTGTCAAGTTTCTGTTTGACAAGATGGTAACAAATGTTTTACAGAAGATTATAAATGATCTACATGGAAATAGTAAAAACAGATTGTAATTTACATATAAAAAGTCATAAGTAAAAAGTACGACAACTGCGCAATATAAGGATACTTTTATAATTATGTCCTAATTCTTTAAATGGAACTATGAAATGAGATGGTGGATGAGGGTAACATAGCCGACAGTGGAAACAAAATCTATTTACGCTATTTAATTAGCGTTTTCTTTTATAAGTTATGGATGTAAATGATAAAGATAATAAATAGCAATTTTTACATCACAAAGCACGTACGTACCTGGCGCAGCAATTTGTGATTCGCAGAGGTCTCCCGTGTACCCTGGAGCACAGATACAGCTCACAGCAGCCGGACCCATTTGCCTGTGTTAAAAAAATTGTTTCAATTTGATATAACCAAAGAGTACCTTTTATGATATAACTCGCGCATACAAAGAAAGCATCTCAATATGGCAACATTATCTTCATATATTGTCACATGCTATGTCGAACTAAGCGTCACTGACGCAGCGTCTATAGCGTCACCAACGCCGCGTCACTGACGCCGCGACACTGACGCTCTGGTGACTTTGAATACCCACGACAGACGCACAGTCGCATCACACTTTCGCCGCGCACCGGCCTGACCAGATTGATCTTTATAGCAGTCTTATCATAAAATAATATGGATTTGAAACTTGTTTGTGTGTCTGCGCTAAAATTCTCATGAGACGCCATTTTTCTTCCTTTCTATCTTCAAAAACAGCGACGCTGCAAGCGCGGCCGAGCGACTGACGCGGGCGTCTGAAGACGCGCTCACGGCGTCGTTGTGACGTCACAGACGCCGCGTCGGTGTCGCTGCGCTCGAATGACGTTCTCGAGAATTTCATACATTTGCATAGAACATCGATCTGTCGCACTGTCGCGGCGTCACAGTCGCGGCGTCTCTGACGCTATAGACGCTCAGTTCGAACGGCTACCCAAGAGACTAATAATAATGTTGCTATTTCGGGGTTCTTTCTTTACGTGCGCATTTTATAATATAACACATAATACCTTCTTACTATGTGCTTTTAGCCTCCAAAAAATCTTTAGCGAGGGACATAATAAATTTCAACTTCAATATAAGATACCTTCAAAACTCGTACCTTTCAAGAACTATTAGGTTCCTTAGCAAAAGTGCCCTGACATTCTAACACCTGACCCCTAATACTCGTCTCAATTTTAAAGAGATCCTCTCCCCACAGAATGAAGGTTTCAAGTGGTCTCGAGTGGCAAAGTTCAACACGTATGTAAATTGGAGAACGAGCAGCGACAAGTTAAACACTACTAGTGAGATAGAGCAAGTTTCTTTAGCAGTTGTTTTATCATTGAAACTTTAGATGTTTTTGAATTACGTACAATTTACAATGTAAATTTCATAACATATTGAGCAGCTGGTTTAATAGGGTAATAATGGCTAAGTGGCTACGCAATATACATCGAATTTTACCTGTTGACTGATAGCCTGTACTTTGATAATGTAGGGTATACATTGCGGGCAAACAGATATTATTTGGTAAAGAATTGATTAAAGAAAAACTAACGTACCGGTCTTTTACTACAATATTTCTTTAAAAACTGCCTGCAATTCTTGCAAACCCACGATAGGAATAAAAATGTAAATAAATACTTTTATTTCTGAGCATAAACTAAATAGCTGAAAATCCTGAATGAGCAAGTAACAGAGCCAGAGGGAATGCGAGCCAGTTTAGTTATTTGCTCAGGCTTGCGGCTTACTCGCAATGTAACTTAAACAAGCGCTGCTGAATAATGTGCATTCAAGAGTTTCGAGTCGTAACGAGCAAAATATCTTTGCAACAAAATACTGAGGATGGCACCGTAGGCACAGAAAAACTGATATCTCTGTTGACTTACTGACAAGGAATCAAGGAACGTAATCAAGGAACATAATACTTACCTAGCGAACGTAATACTAACCTAGCCAAGGAATACTATACTCCCCTACGCTTCAATTTTTTAGGATGTGGCTTCTGTCTACAGGGACAATTCTGCCAACTGACTGACTAGTAACTTGGAAATGGCTAACAAGTCAAGGTCAAGTATCTGTCAAAATGAGTCAAACTATATTTTTTTGCTCGTTACCGTTGCGCCCATTAGAGGGATTATTGAGGTCAGAGGTTGCGCCATACCTATGCAAAAAAATTCAAGGTACAAGTACCGGGTATTCGGTATTAGCACTGGTATTAGTAGGTAGGTATCTGACTGTCGATACTATCGATTGTTTTTTCACGATGCTATAGATCGATAGTATCGATGCTATCATTTATTTGTTCTTTCACGATAATATCATGCACGTTTGAAAGTTTCAATAGTACTGCTGCATTTTGAACTAATGATAGCTCTGTTGATATTTTCTGAATTGTTTCCAAACGTCTACTTTCTCTGGCACTGTTTGATTTAAAAGTGTTATTGATTTGATTTTGGTATTTCAAATTGTTCTTTGATTGACCGCTAGCGAGTCATTAAAAGTGTCCACATCAATCATCCAATTTGTCGACATAGGAATAAAATTGAAATTTTGAATATCGTTTTTCACTTCCTGCATACCTTAGTAAAAGTTCATTTATCTACTTCAAACGTAAAGGACTCTTTGATTTCCTTGGAGAGATACGTTTTTTAACCTGGGCCCCAAGTCTGCTATTTATTGTCATTGTAACGCCATCGAAACTCAACTGTCATTCAATTGCCATTGTGATTTTTCTATACTTTAAACTGTTAGCAGACTACGAAATGACCGAAATCATCCAACTGAGATCCAATCGACATCCAACTGAAACGATTTTCATTTAGCAGACTTAGGGCCCTGGACTGACATACCTGCAGGTGCCTCCGTTCTTGCACATGTTGGAAGTGCGCGGGCAGAGCGGGCCGGTGCCGCAGTCCACCCCCGAGTAGCCCTCGAAACACGAACAGTAGAACTGCCTGGGGAACAAAAAAAAAATCGTCAAAAAAGCACCAAAATATAATATTCATCCATACATACATGCATATATCACGCCTTTATCCCTTGCGGGGTAGGCAGAGCGTTAACAGCCGTAAGAATACGGTCGCTATCGCCACGTCTGACGTTTTTGAGGATTGTTTTCCAAGGTTGTTTCAGAAAACATGTGTATCACTAATAGTGACAGGTTGTCAGCCCGTCGCCTAAAAATTATAAGGCATTGTATTCTTACATACAGTAATTTTAGTAACTATATTTCAAGTGGTGAACCAGCCCGTGAAACTGAAAAACTTTACCAGGAACATAGGTCGAAATATGAAAAGAAAATTGTACTTCATGTATACAGCCCGCCGACCTGACTCGGTCGACTGGTACATTTTAGGGCGGTCCAAACATTGTTTCATATTTCGACCTATGTCCCTTAAGAAAAGTTGATCGGTTTTATGGACTGATCCACCCTTTTTAGGAAGATATGTAGAGAGACTTAACACGCGCTTCAGACGTGTCAAATTGTATGGCTTTTATCAAAACAAGTGAAGAATTCTGACATAAAGGTGTAGATTAAATTGATGTCGCAGTGCGCATCATAACCGGGCTAGTCGATATGTAAGACCAATAAGCTACTTTGTAGCTTCAATATAAGTTACTTAGATAGATGGGGGACTAGTAGGGAGTGTTACTACTACCCAACAGATTTATGGTTATTATGTCCTGCATGTTCTTTTATTCATGTCTAGAGAAAATATTTCTGGTTCAGCGGTTATAGCAAAGTACCGCAGTGATGCATGGTGCAGTATTTTAGTGGGTCCATTCTGATTATTCTAAAAAAGCTATTGTAGCAGCAAGAAAAAGACCTATTATTTATTCTGTGGGAAAACTGTCAAGTAGATATTTCTCGCTCGGGATTAATTTAGTATTTCGAATTTTTATGTTAGCATAGAAATCTCATCAGTTGACCTTGGGAGGGCTAGATTTTCGCCGGATCAGCTATTTTCGTTTTATAATACTTAAGTGTGTGTGCGACTCTAAGGGACTCGAGAGTATTAATGTATTACAATTTTTAGGCAACAGGCTGACAACCTGTCACTATAGTGATACACATGTTTTTGACACAACCTTGGAAAACAATCCTCAAAAATGTCAGACGTGGCGATAGCGACCGTATTCTTGCGGCCGTTAACGCTCTGCCTACCCCGCAAGGGATAAAGGCGTGATATGTGTGTGTGTGTGTATGCGTATACTAATAACTGGATTGCTGTAAGTATTATCGAACTATCGGGGAATATTTTTATTGGTAAAAAAATGTAGAGCAATTTTGCGTTGAAAGAGTTTGCCCATCAATATTATTTTTCTGCGAAGTTTACGAGCGATTAAAAAACTTTTTGACTCAATAATAACTTTCTCTTTGTTACACCTCAACGTTTTATACTGCTTAATTTTGAATTAGAATATAACCACGTAATTCAGTGCCTTTGTATAAATAACGTAATTTGCATAACATTTATTTTCGCCACAAAGCAAACTTTTCATTGTAACGACGTCCGGATATTTTAGTGGATTTTAGATAGAAAGCGCTCAACGGATTTTGGCGGAAATGATTTGCGGAAACATTAAAATGTGGCGTTTATTCTTGAATTTTAATGGACTGCCGAGCCCGTTTTGTATGGAGCTGAATTGCGAACGTCGGAAATGAATCAATTATTCAAATGACAGTCTGGATGGTTGAAAAATTCGAGATTTTGTTGAGCTATGATTTTTGAGTCCCTCAGTCGCTAAAATAGTGAATGAAAACAAGTGATTTATTCTTGTTCTTGTTACCTTTTAAACCGTTAACGTTGTTTCTATACTTTGCTCATTATATCACTGCGTGATTTAGCAAGTTCATCATCATCATCGTCGGCCTCATACGTCTGTGACAGCCGATCCAATCAGAGTCAGAGACAAGACTTTTCGTGGCTATATTTGCCGATTTTTCATAGGCACTGCGATGCCTGGGACGTAATTTTGGAAAACGTAGGGTTCACAGCCATGGCCTCACCATAGGAACGACGAGTCTATACGTGCGGAGCCAGGTTAGCTGCAGGAGTCTGCCGCACGATAGACCTCTGTCATACGCGCCTGACGGTGACCCCGTTCCGGGTTTAAATGTGGAGTTCTCCTTCTCCAGGACAGGTCTTGTGTCAGATTTATCCCTCAGTCACTTCTTACGATCCCCACGGGAAAAGAGGAGGTGGTGCTATTCTACTTTGCCGGCACCACAGGGCCTGATTTAGTAATAACGACAATAAACTAGTTAGTTCAGGCTTACTCATAGTCGTGAGTAGCATAGCAGAGAGGAGCTATACTTACTCATAGTCGTGTGTAGCATAGCAGTCTCCCAGCAGACGGCACTCGATGGCGCTGCAGGACTGAGGCCCCGGGGCTGCAGAAGGGCCGCGCACGGCATACGTTATATTGAACCCGGACACGGAGAGGAGCCCTAGGGCTCGCAGCTGGGTGCCCTCGAGACGGGACAGCGACAGCTCCACCACCAGCACAGGACTTTGCACCTGGGAAAAAGGTGTGTTTTTTAGAAGATGATTGAGCATGCTATTTTGATAGTTTTTGCAAACAGTACCTATGCTAATCATTGTAGAGTATACTGCATATTTTTGAAATTTTCAGCGTACATACATACTTAAATGTGTCTATTAGTAATATAGAACCTTAATATGAACTTATACGTAGAAAGTAAAAAGATTCCATGTATCAAAGTCAAAGTCGAACACAACTAGAAGAAAAGGATGAAGTGACGTCAGCATAACGAGTTTCATGTTCAAGTTAGTACGAGAATAAATCTTATAAACAAACAATAACGGCGCCAAGGTTTATCGGGTCGTTGTGTACTACCCGAAATAGAAGAGAGGAACAAATTAGCTAATGTTCCACATGTACCTTGCGGTAACGTGGCGGAAACTTGGAATCTCGTCTCGAAATTACTTCAAAACCAAAGCGCGCATTAACGCGAAAGAGCATTAGGTAGTTTGAGCAAGGAATGTTTAGAGAGAACTCTGCAGACAAAAAGAATGAAGCCATAAAAACTAAGCAATCAGGATAGATACGCTTAAAAGCAGGAGTAAATACACAAAAACACGCATTTAAAAAGAACTCATAACTTTATAAGATCGCCTTTTGTGTATTAGTAAAAGTTCAGTAAAAGCAAGAGGAGGAAAGAAAAGAGTGATGTCACCAAAAATAGATTAATTCATAATTCATTTATATACTTATCACATGGTATCTTAAGATCTAATATTACAATAGTGTATCACATATGACGCCCCTTGGAGGGCACTACAAATTAGTAAAAATTTAAATTTACTTTTACCTTAATTTACTTGAGCTATGCACTGATTGTGACGAGTTTTTATTTCCTCTGAAGTATATCCTTGCTCTGTGATTTACGATTAGCAATTTCGTACCGAGAGCACACGACTCTAAGAGCTAATGCGTTATAAAACTGACAAGGTCTATCATGTTTGTAAGTTTCTCAGATAAGAGTGACGTCAACCATAACTGAATTTATTAGTGGGAAACTCAAAAAGTTTACTTGACCTTTGCCCTGGTTGTGACGAGTTTAATGTCTTTACTATGGCTCGTAGCGTTTCCTCTGAAGTGTATCCTTGCTCTATGATTAACGATTGGCAACTTCGTTCCGAGAGCAGACGACTCCGAGAGCTAATGCGTTATGAAACTGACAAGTTCTATTTAAGTTTCTTAAGTTTTACCCAACTAGGTACAGCTTCGAAGGTAGAGTGACGTCATCCCGAGAAGGGTAATTACGGACGACTAAATTGTGGCTTTATTTGTGTTTTGAGTAGTTAAGAAGGTATAGCTATAGTTGAGAGTTTGTCTAAAATCAGTCGAGGCTAATGAATGACGCTAATGTATAGCCTAATAGGTTAGATTCCTGACAGTCAAATGAGCTACTTTTTAAAATGCAACGATATTATGTATGAAAATCTGGAAGTATGACGTTACGCCGTAAGGTATGGAAAGGGTCAAAACACTTACTTTTATATTATTTTTCTTTTTATTAAAACTTTGAATTTTTCGTTAAATTATGAATTAAGTCCGTAGTATTTTTTGGATAGTAGTTTAAAAACGTACAATTTTTATATTTTATTAATAACCCAGGAAACTTGAGAATTCCACACTTGACGAACGCTGCTGGTGCAAAAAAAATTGGTATATTAATTTCATCTACCGTAATAAAATATAATGAGACACTGCCAACGCAAGTTTCAGCGTTGTTCCTGCGTCAAATTCCATTTTCAGTATGGAGAATTTGAAGACGTGCATCTGGCAGACGAATGCGTTACGGATGCGCTAAAATTGCGCGGCGCCTCACATGGGTAAGACTGCAAATTGTATAAAAATTATATATGCGCCAAATTTTTTTTTATTACAAGTCTGATGTTTATAGTTTTTTTCCGATTCCTTGTTTCGAGTAGGTACCAACATTGTACTTTTATTTCATATTTATAACGAGAGAATGTCAACTACTATGGAACAAAAGTTATCTTGAATGAATGCGTTATGAAATAAGACGAGTGCTAAGTGGTAAAGTTTCTTTAACTAAATTAGGAAGAGTTACGTCAGTTGGAGAAGGAATTCCGAAGTAGGCGGTTTTATTGCTCTTTAGAACTAACTGCCAAATGAATAAGTTTTATTATTTACATGAAGAACGTCGGTGGCCGAGTGGTTAGGACACCGGTCTTACAATCGTGAGACTCAAGATTGGTCCCCGCTATGTACTAATATGTTTTTACTTGCGTACATTTACAGACTGCTCTTACGGTGAAGGAAAAACATTGTGTCTCGTGTGCACAAACAAATAAAATTTGAATTCTGATGATATTTGTTTCAATGTGACAGCTAAGTAAGCCTTCGGGTTGCAGAGGTCAGATGGCAGTCGATCGGTGTAGTGTAAAAACTTGGTTTTACATCAAATCCCCTAGGTTAGGTACCTAACCGACCCTGACAGAGAAACGGGACAAGGCAAGGGGATGATGATTTATATTTAGGGATGAGGAACTGTCAATTTGTCAAAAGAATATAGACGGCACGCTTCGGATGCTTACGCGTAGTATAAAAATTTTAGTCCATACTGATCACATACTGATATGAAAAACTATTTCACTAAAGAAAAAAAACTTATAGTAAGTAATACCTTATCATCCGAAACGTGCCATAATTTATTTTTTTGTTTTTGTGGCTTTGGAAAGCTTTCGTTCTTTCACTAAGCAATTATTTTTCGGCATGTTTATGCTATTTCTAGCTAAAGTCTACTAAGTAGTAAGTACTTATGTACACTTCTTGGCGTTCGCGTAAATCACTTTTAAAATATATTTTATACGAACCACCAAATATTATTCCATAAAAAATACAAAAACCTACGTTATCCTGTGGTAAACAGAACATAGGCAGATGAGGAGTTCGAATATTCAGATTTATGTTCAAATAATTATAAAATCTGTTGTGGCAATAGAATTTCTTATGCCGATGTAAATCAAAATGTTCTTGATTCTTTACTGGCCAGTATTCACTCTGATTTATCTTTTATTGAGATTAAAATTTGGTCTCGGAACTCCCGAGATCGGAGTAGTAGTAGAGATCACAATAGTATAAAATATGTGTTTTTTAATACAAACATATCATGCCTCCACGCCACCCTGGTATCTACGTTATACCAGCACGTTTGTGCCCTCTATCTTCCCTGGTATCTACGTAATACCAGCAACATCGCACTCGACTTACGGTCTTATATCTCACGAAATACGGCACACATTCCTTTTTGTCTGGTACGGGTAGGATCGGTGTGAAGTTAGGTGTAAAAATAACCGGAAACTGGCCATAGAGTAAAGTAAAAAAATAAAAAACATCGAAGTGAAGTTTCTTATCTTGCCCTCGCGCACTTGACGCGCGTGTACAGTACTTGAGTGCGTGGGTGGACGCCGGTTTTGGCGCGCGGTGAAGGTGGGTGGTGAATAGGTTAATACTCCAAGTATTGCTCAGTGAGGTGGGTAGGTACTTTTCACACATTCTCAAGTGATCAAAATAATACGATAAGTAGCATGTTTTGACAGTCTTAAATATTAATGTTGTCGATATATCACCATAAAATATCCTGACTACCTTCTTAAATTGTCTAAAATACGTACAATTGGATGTCTAAAACCAGAAATGAGAAATTCGTTATACTTTTCAACTGCCCGCACAGCTAAACCGAGAAAGAGAAACGTATAATTCTTGTAACTGGATCGCTGCCAGATCGCGGCCAAATCCTGCTTCTTCAGTCGGTGATTCTAGAAGTTTTTGCTTGAAGTTAGTAATTCTTCCGTTCCGTCTCTTTCTACTAAAAAGTTCTAAATTAATTCATGACTCTGGAAAGAATCGATGGCTTCTTCGAATAATACGGACAAAAATTCTTATTTCTCTTGACTGTGCCCTGCCTCTGATTCTCGTTATATCGACAACAGTCCACTGCTGGACATGGATCTCCCCCCTTTGGAAGGTATATGCCATACAAGACCACGCTTGGCAGGTGGATTGGCGAGCGCTATGTTAGGTGTTGTATGCACAGAAAACGCTGCTGCTCATTCACTAGATTCATCCTTTAGCCGCCTTTTACGACACCCAATGTTAGGAATATGGTGATCTATTGAAAACATGTGTCACAAAGCAGGACTACACTACCAACTATCAACAATCTAGAATGTAGTCCTTGATTGATTAGGTCCAGAGAGAAGCAGAGCTTGTATCGTGTAGGTATAGTGTACGACTGTAGGCACACACTCCATTAGTAAACGTCTTCGGTAAACTAACATCGTAGTAGGCTTCATAATGCACGCAACAACAGACTACCATAGTACTAATAGGTACTAGTTAGTAATCAACGGTAAAACCTGAGTAGTTTAGCTCATTTTCGACAAAAAGTCCTTTAGTTTTGAATTTCGTGTGACACTCGGCTATATGCCCATGTTTGGTATCGTTGGATTCGTCGTGATGCCCTGAATCAGGATCCGGAGTCGTCAAGAAATCGCGTGGTGGCGGGGGAGAGAGTGAGGGTTAAAAGATGGCGAAATATTATTTTGTAGTGAAAGTATCGTGTGGGGTATCAACTGAAAATTTCTTTTAAACCGTCAAAGATGAGGCAAGAAATACTTACTTACCTTAAAAGCTCTCCTAAAATTTCGATTGCTTTCAAGTCAGTTACTAGTTCTTAGATTATTGCTGTAGCTGTACCTATAGGGTTCCATCATAAACAACTTTGGTTATGATTATTTTTTTGAAAAGGAGAAAAATAATGTGGACAAAGGATAAAATGGAAATACCGTCAAAGATATCTGAGTCCATTTTTTAAATTTAATTGAAAGTTTTCGTTTTATAAGCACCACGTGTAAATTATAAACCCGACTGAACTTTGACTTTGACTTTGACGTTGAGTAAAAGACTTTGGTTAACTTAAATTGAAAAGTAAGGAGAGTTAAATTGTTTGCGTTGCTTCATTACAATAACCGAGCCATTTAATAGTAAAAATTAGGGAAGAAATTCAAGAAAATTATTTTGTATTATCATTATCAATCTACGGTGAATCGCAATACGATCTAAAGTAATATATTGCACCTTTAGTCTGTAAGTTTAGGTACTTATCTTTTTGTAAACACACTTTGTATGAAAGTGACACTTCAGAACTGTCAGTTCAATACAAAGTTTGTTTACAAAAAGATAAGTACCTAAACTTAAGGACTATAGGTACTTATATTGTTTGTTAATGGAACATTATGTAATATACAGGGTGTAAGAGACGGTGTAACGAAAACTTTGCAGGCGTGATCGGACCATGAAATTGAAAAATTTTTTCTATTCAAAATTCCCGATCAGCTAACTGACATTGTATGGGTACTCGAAAATATTTTTCATTTCCCAACATCAACAACTTCCCAGCTCCCATAGGAAAAGTTGTTCAGTTTCATGGTCTGATCACGTTTTCAAAGTTTTCGTTCACCCTTACACCCTGTATATACTTGAAACAGTGTAATACCATACGAGTAAGTATGTTAGGCAACCCTGAATAAATTATGCTCGGTTTAATATGACGTAGTACATGACCCTCCGTCAATCGGGGCATATTTTCATACTCATCACGCTTGGCAGGCGGATTATCAAGTGCAGTGTAAGATGTTGCATTCATTGGAAACGCTACTGCTCATTATCTTGATGTTTATCTCTTAGGCCGTTTTTACACTTAACGCACAACGCTGCGCTAAAATAACGCTGCGTAACGCAATCGTCTGTCGTATCCATACTAGTAACGTCAATGCTCTTACTAAAGCCGATGTTGATGCAGGTCCAACGCACGACGCTGCGCTAGCGCTACGTCAACAGTTGTTGTGCGTTGGACCTGATGGGAATGACGTTTCTAGTATGGATCTGACAGACATATGCGTTACGCAGCGTTATTATAGCACTGCGTTGTACGTTAAGTGTGAGAACGACCTCAGTCACGACGTTTTACGACTTACGATACCCATGAACAGATGTGGGGTAATGCTATTCTAAGCTGGCAGCACACGGTATGGCTCATATACAGGATGCAAGTGACGGTGTCACTAAAACTTTGCAGGCGTGATCTGACCATGAAACTGAGCAATTTTTTCTATGCGGGCTATGTTGGGAAACGAAAAAATTTTCAAAGTTTCATTACAAAGTTACTCAGCTCATCGGGAATTTCGTATGGAAGGTCGAAAAATTTTATCGTTTCCCAACATAGCCCCTATAAAAAGTTGTTCGGTTTCATGGTATGAGCAGGCCTGCAAAGTTTCCGTTACATCGTCCCTTACACCCTGTATATTCTTTTTGGTCCCAACTCCGACCACCGTATCCACTAACTTGGTTTGGTACGATGAGATAGAGAAATAAAGTAAATAACAAAGTGAAAACTCAATCAGCTGAAAGGAATCAATCAAAAGAGGGAGATTGAAGCGTAAAAGTGGGAAATCGTATCGCATTAGGGCGGTAAAAAAAGTTTACTTTTAGGTTCCCGCACTTGACGTCCGTTGATGCTCGTCAATTAGTACCATTAATGGTACTAGTGACACAAACTTGTACCGTTACAAGCAAGACTAGTTTTTGCTCACGTGTTTGCTACATTAACGAATGCATCTGGCGATAGCTCTGCGTACCCCGTAAGGGATAAAGGCGTGATATATGTATGTGGTTGAACTAGGTTCTTGTCTTATTTTCATTCGATTAAATAATACTCTGGCCATCTATTCAGGAGAAATCTGATTGAAATAAAATTATCAGCAGTACTCGTATTATCTGAACCAAATTAAGTTTAATGTTGTTCCTTCACATAGGTATTCGATATTGTGTGACAAGATACATTGACAATACATACATTTACATTACATTACATACGTATACATTACATAACATACATTCACCTACTTTTTTAATCGTTCGGGGTGTATATGAAAATTACTTGTTTTTGATAATTAATTATAATATTATCAACTAGCTGGTGCCCGCGAACTTCGTTTCGCCATAATATATCTTCCATCATTTATCAGCTATATATAGGACGATCACTGCTAAACATAGGCCTCTAAGAACCTTAAAATAATATTAGCCAATATTAAATTGTTGGTAGGTAGGTACCAGAAAACTTGGTTTCTCAGACTATATGTAAGTAATTTAAAAAACTGTTAAATCGTAAAATTTCAATTTCCACATGTAAGAAAGAGTAAGAAAACGGTGGTTGGTTTATAGTGTTTAGTCTTTTAGAATCCCTAAAGGTTCAGTTTCTTGAAGTCGTCCTTCCCTGCTACGATTTTGTAGCTTTCCAGTTCTCTTCCCTATATCTTCAACTTTCCGCCTCTTACGCCATTTTTAGCAGATTTTTTAAAACCGTGCAATATTTACTTCCAAGAGTATTAATTCCGTGAAGTAGACTGATGCCACATTTCTTGACATTGTGATGGAAGACTGAAGACCGAGTTCATGAGTGTGAATAAATAAAAACAAAAGCAAGTAATCATACTACTAATCCTATCCTATCCTACTTCCTACTAATAATATAAATAAAAAAGTTTATATGTTTGTTTGTTACTCCTTCACGCAAATACTGTTTAACTGATATTCTTGAAATTGAACACAGACATAAAGGAGGTAACTTGGATTAACGCATAGGAAAGTTTTCTTCGCGAAAAAATGTTCCTGTGTGATGCCATGGAATTACCGATTTCCACACGGGCGAAGCCGCGGCTAGGGTTACGTTTAATTAAGCACCTAAGGCTATTTAATTAAGGTCGTGTGCTGTCGGCAAAGTAGAATAGCACCTCTCTTCCCGTGGGAGTCGTAAGAATCAACCGAGGGAGAAACCTGACCAAGACCGGCGGCCCTGGAGAAGGACAACAGAATCTACATTTAAACCCGGAACGGAGTCTTTGTTAGACACGTGTGACAGAGGTCTATCCTGCAGTCAATTTGGCTCCGCACGTATCGACTCGCAGTTCCTGTGGTGTCAGTCAGGGAGCCCGAGAGAGTGGCGCAGGTCTTGAGCAACCCTGCGTTTTCCAAAAAACGTTGTCTGTGGAAAATCGGCTTATACCTATAGCCACGAAAAGTCTTATCTCAGATACTGATTTGATCGTCTGGCACAAACGTATAAAATATAACTTTCGTCAGGAAAATTTTACAGAAATATGGAAAAATGTATCTTCTATATAAAATGTACCAGCCGATTGAGTCACTTTGTGTGGGAAGTCCAATTTTTATTAGTACTTCCAAAGAATATTTCAGAAAAAAGTTGTCGCTCAATGAAAATAATGTAGCTGTATTGTCGGCAAAACCTATAACATACTGCATGTACCAGACAAACATTGGCTTAATAGCCTTAACCAAATTAGCGAGAAAATTTAAAAACAAAAAAGATATTGCAATTTTCCCGCGTAGATTACGCACAAAGAAAATGATTCCTATATGAAGTTTGTATCGTCTGGCCACGCAACTTGCACGTCTTGCACCACGGAACTTTTGTTTTCGAGGGTAATAATTATTGAATTATTAAAAGTGAAAATTATTCCAATATTAAAGAGATATTTTTGTAGTCGTCGACATATTCATAGATTTTAGTTTCCTTGTCGTAATCATGAGCAATAATTCGACAAACTCATTTGTTGAGGTTATAAAAATACAGATTAAAAATATAAATACGGCCTCATATGTTTTTTTTTCTTCCTGTGCGCTTATTCAAAGCGACACAATACGTGCTGGCCAGTTCGAAATTTAAAATAATCTCAGGTCCAATTAGCCCATACACATCCTTTTACTACGCGCCACTATGAAATTCTCATGACCTACAAAATTATTTTATGTGTAGCAGCCATCCCCCCTTTTAGGGGTATGTCTTTATTAGCCTATAACCTGGTCGGTGAATTACTTGACATTTTGGTACAATTTGATTCAAAATCCGTTCGGTCGTTTTCGCGTGATGCTTCCGCATATACACAAACAAACACAAACATCGTACAAAACTCATTCATAGATGTCGCCACAAGTCTTTTAAAACGCGCTATCGTTGTGTTTTTTCAAAACTATATAGGGTCAGTGAACACTGACTTGTTACTGTCTTATTATATGTATAGATATTGGAAGCAGAACATTCGTATAAAACTAACTACACAGTTATTGTAATCTAGTAGTTGAGATTGAACAAAATAAGACAAACTAAGGTTTGCTTAGGCCATCTTAATTAATTTGTGAGTGAACCTCGGTATCTATATGAAAATCACATTTTACTACTATAACATAACATAACAACATTCTTTATTGCACAAAATTGAAGAACATGTATAAAACACAAACAAAGGAAACAGTACCACAAGGCGGCCTTAATGCTAGGTAGAATTCTCTACCAGGCAGCCTTAGGGTGAAAGAGAGAGTGCGATTATGGAAGCGGGATAGTGCTAATATTACCTACTAGTACATACTACATAAATAATAATAAAATACATATACAATTTTACATATCAATACACGAATATTTCTGTATACAAAACATAATATACTAATAAATACATTAAAATAAACTAATACATATCTAATCTATGGATGACAGGATAATATGCATTACGAAGAAAGAAAGGATAACAGTTAATTGAGTACAGATATAATAGATAATACAATGTAGAGAATTAAAAAAGGCACTATGAGGTATGTTATTTGACTCTAGGGTTTAGTGTTTACTTGTAATAAAAAGTTGTCTAACGGCAATCTACGTCCAGGCTCCCAGACATGTCTGCACTTGAGTTTGCGCTTGTTTAGTGTGGTGTGGCTTTGTTTTACCAAGTTTTTATTGGAGTTGGTCTGCGGCCAATTTGCTCTAGAGCTCAATTTCTGAAATGTTCGTTTTTGGTTCCGTGTACGAAAGTCCAAAATGACTGGTCTTACCATACGTTTTTAAATTTCTTTAACTTGATCTTTTACAGTCAAAAATATGTGTGAATTTTTGAGGGTATGTGGGAGTCATATCAAAAAGAGGCTGTAGCAGAGTAAAAACTCTGCGTCTGCATCCTTTCCAAGTCACCCCCCCTTTCTCGAATCATTTCAAACTACGAAATTGGAATGTCGTCAGACGTATTTTCTTTTGACTCAGTCTACATATACTTAATCCTCGTACAGGAATGTGCGCGCATTATAAATAATGCCTTACAATTGTATAATTTGTTGTAAATAAGATCACATAATAAAAATGAAGTGAAAGTCATCACCGTGAGCGTGTCATAACAATATCACAAGGAAACCCTCACGGAGGGTTTTTTCCTACATCAATAAAGTTTTTAGAAGAGCCCAACCGGTCTTTTGTTGTTTTGTGGCACCTCTCAGTGCCACAAGTTATATCATATGTCTTGTATTTAAGATAGTTATAGTCTGATAAATAGAGGAGCAAGTAGGTCGAGATAGCAAGGAAATTCATTTAAAGTTCTTAAACTACGATTAACGGAGGCGTTAAACTCCTTCGATATCTTCATCAAGCCTCTGTGTCGATACAAAGTTTATCTTTGTCAGTAACTGTCTAACTTGAGTATCGAACAACTAAGTTTGAGTTAATAGCTTAGTGATATTAATAAAAAAAGACGTGAAGATATTTAGTTTCAGAAGAGTTGCAAAATTGTTATGACGCATTTTTCCATTGCTTAACGCTCTTTTGTCTAGCTTAACCTCTTAAAGCGATTCAAGTTCATGGCTCATGTTTTATAATCTCAAATTCTGTATTTTAATCTCAGTTAAGTTTCAACCCGTTAAACTTTACCTTATCATAAATTTTTTTTATTTTTTATTTATTAAACTTTATGCACAACTGTACATTGGCAGACTTAACGCCAAAGGCTTTATCTCCCAGTCTACCTTAGGGCATGTGGAAAGAATAATCGGAGATTTTCGATTAGAGACACAAGTGAGATTAGTTTAAAAAGTTTGCTTATAGAGTTCTTTCCATTATACATTCCCGAGCACTCTCGTACTGAGAGCAGTGGAAGTGCGGAGCCGACACGACGCAGATTTACATTTTGATACCGCCTCGCAAAAGACCAAATAACAGATTAAGTGTAGCAAACTGAAGTGGCAGTAGAACCAATGGATTACACCACCGGCCTCACGCGGATTCTCGTGTGGAAACCACGCCACGCCAAGCGTACCGTTGAACGCCCTCTGGCCAGATGGACCTACCGACTGGATTGTTCATTGTGGCGTACCCTTGGGGAGACCTTCGTCTAGCAGTGGATTATTATAGGCTGATATGATGAAAATGGCGATGATCACAATGTCAAACTACCTACCGTGGTGAACATGCTCGGAAGATATCTAGTTTCTACTGGGTTTCTTGCAGACAACTGCTATGAAATAGACACTTTGAAACCTTTCAATAGGAGTCTGCGCGGTGTGCCAACTTGCGCCATTCGCTGACCGGCGCGATTCGCCAACTCGCTCTAGGAGTGGCAAAGTTTTTCAAAATAGTTAGCGTGACAAATGAGCCGTAATATTATGTGATGTACACCTAAGAATGAAAGATAATACAGATTGTACTCCACTCTGAAGCGATGAGGGCCGAAGTACCGAAGACAAATGGTCCGAGTTGTTTGACCATTTCACATTTTCGGGATCATTGGACGACTCAGTGTCCCACATGAAGAGAGAGAGAGAATTCGGAACATCATGTATGGAAGTATCGGTGTAAAGATCGTGTCACCTGCATGGGACTTATCAAATACCGTAATAGATAAGTTTAATAACCTGCCCGTTTCAAAGTTTCCAAATTTAAATTTCAAATTTCAATCGTTTATTTCCAAGAAGATTCACAACGAATTCTTTTAGAAGGTCAGGAATTTACAATACAATACTGTCACAAAAAAAATTGTCATTGTAAAAACAATTAAACATTGTATTTTATAACAATTTTATGTTCCCAGTAGAAACGCGGCACGAGTGGGATAAAAATATACATTTATATATAGAAAGACTGACCACACAGCATGTAACTTAAGCCACCACCGTCAATGCATGAAGTCAACCAATTGTGAATATTTAAAAAATAAAACAGACGTTTGCCTTGTAGGTTTGCAGGAAAAGTCAAATTAATTAATAAAACAACGTCAATTTAAAAACCAAGTAGGTATATATGCATTTTTTGGAACTTGTTCATCCCAATGATTATCATAAGACAAAGTACGTAGCAGTTGACATAGTTCTAAGAAAAACACACGACAGTATGATTCCCGTATGACCTGGAGCCCGGAAGCCCCTGGATGTGTCCGGATGAAACTTTAAGCCATACATAATGCAGGAGCAGGAGTGAGCGCAAGTCTCTCAACTCTCAACAAGTCTGTATGCTGTTAATGCAGTTAATGCTCTAGTAGTGAGAACGTTTTCTATTTACGTTACTCCTACGTACAACTTCTTTAACATGGAATGATGACGACTGATGTGGCGCAGTGGTAGTGTATCTGACAGTGGCGCGGAAAGTTCTAGGTTCGATTCTTGGTGGTCACTCACAAAGTTGATATTTATCACTTTGTGAACTTGTTCCCAGTCTGGTTGGGACATTGCGGGCTGAACCACCTGATTGTTCGTAAGAAAGATGGTTCTGATTTCGGATGGCACGTTAAGTAACGTCCTGGCTACTATCTAGTATATTTACTTAGATGGTTACACAACCATGTCAAAAGCCTGCTACTTATAGAGGCAGTTGAAAAATTCTGACACTTGGGTTCATTGGGTCGTTGGATGACTCAGTGTCCCATACGAAGACAGAGAGTAAGGAATGTCAGTGTGATTGTGACACTGGCATAGATAATCTAAATAGTCTCTTGTTAAATCTTTCCATCTAGGATCACTTTTAGCTGTATTTGTATGTAATAATGATATTATTATTGTTGTAATATTTCTTCGTATGATGTTATCCAGTAGGTATTTTATTTCAAGCTTTCATGTATTTATTTGACTTACCTCTGTCAAATGTCACAATATTCACAATCCTTTTTCAATTCAACCCTTATCGATACAGTAGGAGCAAAACGTGTCTCAAATATAATTTTAACCATATAACTCCTCTCCTTAAGCAAATAAAAGCCTCGCGACTCGTCACGTGACGTTTTTCGAACTCAGTGGCGTGTTTACCCAAAACGAATACAGTTCCATCACATCACACACACACACACACATACACACACACACACACACACACACACACACACACACACACACACACACACATGTGTCACATTCACATACGCTTCGCTCGATTTGCGACCGTACGTGACTGAAATCCTGCCAAAGACGGCACAGGGACGGATTCATAGACTTACAGGCAAACAGCTTTCACGCGAACTAAAAATTATGTGTGCTTAAAGGCAGATTTCACTTACTTATTTTAAGTGTGAGGAGGAAATAATCATCGTTTAATATATGCGTGAGCATCAGTGCAAAGGAGCAAGCATGATTGGCGGAAGCCATTTACAAGTAATGTCTTTATTAGCTCGGCTTATATTTGTATTGTCTCTTTTTCGTGTGAGACACTGAGTCGTCCAACAACCCAATGAACATTTGTATTGCACTCATTAGACTCTACGTCTATGCTGTAGACTCTGTTAGAGCATATCTGGTTAAAGACATGAGCTTCTACTTTCAACTCAATATGCCTGACGCGGAATGTGAATCACTAAACGTAAATGCTTTGTGACTTGATAGCAGTCATCTGTATAATTATACTGACTGTCTGAGTTCCCATTATCTCAGTTGCCGGAATTTAGTGACCTATGTTATCAAACTACAGGTGCAAGTCTACAGGTAAAATTATTAGTTCATTGCTGGGCTGGTTTAATATTGGGGTCATAATGCCAAACCGGCTACGCAATGTACGTAGTTTTGCCTGTAAAGTTGTAGCCTGTAGTTTTATAATATTGAGCAAAGGTAGGTTACAGTACAAACTTCAACTGGCAAAATCATAAAATTCTGCTATGTAAAATTGCACAAGAAAAAATCTAGTACACTACTATATTCTTTGCTTGTGACTGCCCTGTCAGTTCGCTCCTTTGCGGAAACGAATAGAATCGGGGAGAGAAATCGAATTATCATGCTTATTATTACCCTCTCACTCGCTTTCTTTTCACTTGCCTTCTTTTCTTTTTTACTACTAAGAATTTCTTCTTATAGTTTTACTGAAAGTATGAAGCAACGAGCCATCATACTGCACGCACGACATGAGTCGGTCCGGGTAAAAACATTAAAAACTTCGTTTTCAAAAGCCGCCTGATTTCCTATTTGCCTTAACTGCAAGTATTTTTTCCATAATATTGCCTTTTTACTTTGGGAAAGAAGTTCAGTTTATCCCTTGAATATTTTTATGCCTTACCTAGAAGAGGTAGGTATATTAACATAACTTAGAGCACGTAAACACGATGGCGCCTTTCCACGCTGAAGACGGGAAGGAAATTCACCGTGAAAATGTACTTCCGCACACACAACTTAAACAAAGATGAACGAGGAGCGCTAGTTGAACAGTTGGCGAGCCAGGGACAAGCTCATGAACAAAGACAAAATAATAGAAAAGCCTTATCTTTAGAAGACCCCTCAGTCAGCAAAATATTTAGGTTAGTAAAATCACGTCTTATGTTGACTGTATTTTGTTCCATTAAATTGTTTTAATTGTATTCAAAAAAATAGCTAGTCTCCTGTTCGGAATCAGATCAGAAGCGAGCCTGAAAAATCAAAAGAGCTGCAAATCACGAAGTTAAGGTCAGAGCACTCTCTTATCGTGTGGGACACCGAGACGTCCAACACCCGATGTACCCTGGTGCCAGAGTATTTCAACTGGCGAATACGGCCGGCCTCTGAGGATACTCATCTCTACACTTAACGCACGACGGACCGCTAAAATATATATATATATATATATATATATATATATATATATTTTTTACATACATACATATATCACGCCTTTATCCCTTGTGGGGTAGGCAGAGCGATAGTGGCCGTAAGAATACAGCCACTATCGCCACGTCTGTCATTTTTGAGGATTATTTTCCAAGGTTGTTTCAGGAAACATGTGTATTACTATAGTGACAGGTTGTCAGCCTGTCGCCTAAAAATTGTAATACACCAATACTCTCGAGTCCCTTAGTCGCCTCTTACGACACCCACGGGAAGGATGTGGGGTGATGCTATTCTAAGCCGGCATCACACGGCACTATATTTTTATTTTTACTATATTTTTTAATGTAATGTAATATAATATAATGTAATAGGTAATTCGCCCGACGACTCTGCGATAGCGCTACGTCAACAGCGGTTGAGCGGTTTTAGTATGGACATTGACATTTCTTGTATGGGTCTGACAGAACGCTGCGATATTTTAGCGGTCCGTCGTACGTTAAGTGTGCGATCCACCTTAGAGCTTGGCTATATCGACGTATCCACCACTGCTTCTACCAGTAATATTGTTTCCAATAAGTCCATTTAAATTGTAGTTTTGAAATACACAACAGGCTAATAATTTATTCATTTTAAGTGGAGAGTGAAGTTTCAGCAACTATGGAATACCGCATCTGCATCAGCTCGCTCTGTGTCCGCTGCCCGCGTCCTGACCATAAATTATTTCTATCCTGGCATAAATTACCCTGTAAGGAGTTCGAGCTCCTCCAAAACTGTCTCCCAGAAGTTTGTTTCGCTTATTTGAATGTATATTATGGAAGACATCGGCTGACCTAGTCGCTGACTCAGGGAAACTGCATTTGGAGTATTATATTCACAAGACTTATGTAGGAAATTTTGCTTTGCTCTGTTAACAGAAAGGAAAGAATAACTAATAAAAAATTACCTAACTAAAATACATAAAAATAACCTAGAAATATACTAAAGTTACATTTTTAATAGTTTTACAGATGTTTTAATAAAAGCGGTTCTTCACGGCTAAGCAGGCATAGTAAAGCAGAGTGACAGGTCAAAAGACCTACTTTTTTAAACGATATTTTGTACGAAAATACTGAGTGATGATTTCATATCTACCTAAATGCTACCAAGACAAATGATATCTGTTATAGTATCTACAACAACTTGCAGCCACAGGACGATTACAGTATCAAGATTTACAGCTATGATGAACACACAAATAAAGACTCCTGTACACACACACACATATCACACCTTTATCCCTTACGGGGTAGGTAGAGCGAAACGGCCGCAAAAATACGATTGATATCGCCACGTCTCACAAGTATTGAGGGCCCGTTTAGATGATTCGTGCCTCATTGCAGTGACAGGTTGTCAGCCTGTCGCCTAAAGTTGTAATACACATGAAAACATCAAGTCCCTGCAGTTGTCCACTTATAGCGAAAGTTGCACATACCGAGTACCTTGGGATATATGATGAGGCTTTCGTGGTATCAACAACTGGAGCACGTATTTAGGTCGTACTAGGAAACTTGTGTGGATTTTTAAAACATTAAGGCATTTTATTCCAGAACTCTAAAGACGTTGACTCATCTAACCAATTTCTTAACCAAATATACAGGGTTTAAGGGACGGTGTCACGAAAATTTGCAAGCGTGCTCAGACCATGAAACTGAACAACTTTTTCTATGGGGGGTATGTTGGTAAACCTCCCATACAAAATTGCCGATCAGCTGACTGACGTAGTGTGGTAACTCGAAAAATATTTTTCGTTTCCCATAACATAACATAACTTAGTCCCCATAGAAAAAGTTGTTCAGATTCGTTGTCTGATCACGCCTGCACAGTTTTCGTTACACCCTCCCCTGTATATCTCTTTGGTAAAATCCATACTTACTGCTTTCTAGTGTGGGGATATGCAGCTAAAGCCAGTTGTAGGTTTTTTGTTGAATATTGCCACTTGTACGTTTCGTGAAATATCTTCTATCTAAAAACTCTAGGGAACGCTTTTTACTGGACTGTCCGAATAGTTTTACAAAAAGCGCGGTTCGATATTGATGGTGGATTCACAAGCTGAATATTTCGAAGGTTCACGTTGTCAGAATATCATCCAGCTGTGTGGCGTTCTGACACATTGCGGAAGTTGCGACTATTAATCATATTACTAGGAGTCCGTGACAGCCAACGGCGTCAATATCCCGTACGAGGCGGAGGGAAGAACATTCGTAGTAACGTATTTGATAAATTATATAAATGATACATGCATATGCATACACAAACATACATACACAAATCACGCCTATATCCCTGGCGGGGTAGGCAGAGCGTAACCGGCCGTAAAATTACAGTCATTATCGCCACGTCTGACAAACGTTTGAGGGTCATTTCAGATACGTCGTGTATCACTTTAGTATCACAAGTTGTTAGCCTGTCGCCTAAAGTTGTAATACACATGAAACCCTCAAGTCCCTTAGTGGCCACCAAGGCCACTTCTACGGCTCCCACGGTAAAAAAATGGGATGATCTGTTCAGCCGGCATCACACGGCAATAAATAATAAAGTAAGTAATAAAAGAAAATTACATACATACATATATCACCCCTTGCGGGGTAGGCAGAGCGTTAACGGCCGTAAGAATACGGTGACTATCGCCACGTCTGACAATTTTAAGGACTGTTCTCCAAGGTTATTTCAGAAAGCATTACAAAATTGTAATACCTCGCATATACACATGTCAAATATATATATATATATATATACGTATATATATGTTGATGTATTTGTAGGTATAAAATATGCACGAGACTCAAAATATGCACCAAAATAAAAACAATCCAGCAAGAAAACTTGGCGTCAAAGAGCGGATGTAAGACGGTAAGCATTTGCACGCGTCAATGCGTCAAAGAAACGGAACGAAAAGGATAGGTTCTTACACGCGTCACATACTTTTACGGAGTTTTGCCTGTTTCGGTTTTTAAGGTTATTTTCTTTCTGTCTGTAACACTTTTATGCATAGGGAGTTTATTGAGGTCAGTGCTTTTATGACTGTCAGTCGTCCGTTTGTCACTACTCTCTCTCATTTCGTGTGGGATACCGAGTCGTCTAACGACCCAGTGAACCCTAGTGTCAAAATTTCTCAACCACCCACAAGTCACTACTGAAAAACGGAAAAAGTAGGTGGTTCCCATACATATAGGGTTCTGTTACTTCTACAGCCACAACAGTCCACTGCAGGACATGAGCCTCCCACAGGTTTTGTGTATTGCCATATTCACCATAAAAGATTACTTTAATGCATTTATTGTTTTTAATGGTACCGAACTCTTTTGCACTTGGCCGATTTTCTGTGAGTAGGAATAAAAATCACAAAAAAAATGTGGCTGCCTAAGTTGTTATTCCGCGTGGTAGCTACCACGAATCGCAATCTCATCCGACGCGTGTAGAATTCACCATGCGAGGAGAGAGAAAATCCATTTCTGTATTCAACGATATTTTTGCAGATGGAAGCAAACGCTTTGTACGGAGATTACTTTGTGAAAACTGATGGAAAACTATGGCTCGGTGCAAACGAATTATTTTCAACAAATTGTACGTTGTACAGATTAGATGCAGTTTTAGTTACGTAGGTTATACGATATGAACAATAATAATAATCAAGTATAAAAAAAAGTTTATTTGAAACATTATAATTATATTAAATGATAAATTCTTATATATTGATAATATTATTTTAAATGATAAATGACATGTTCGGCCCCCAAGCTAGGTTACCCTGTGCTATGGGAAGCCAGTATAACCATATTTTTTTTGTAGATATCTAAGAGAACGCCAAGCCGAAATATAATTAAATCAAGGTTATTTTTCTTTGCCGTGTGATGCCGGCTTCGAATAGCATCACCCCATTTCTACCCGTGGGTGTTGTAAAAGGCGACTACGGGATGAACCTAGGGAACGGGCAGCAACGTTCTCTGTGAATATCTACAATATCTTGAGTATATAGTGCGTATGGCAATACCCCCCAAATGGAGGAAGCCCGTGTCCAACAAGGGACTGTTGTTTTTTGTTTTTTTTTTTTTTATATGTAATACGCCCGCATTTGTCTGCCATCTCACCTGGTGGTAAGTGGAGATGCAGACGAAGATGGTACATGCTTGCCTAGATAATGCCCATTCACTCTTGCCTTAAAAAGGCCCAAGTTATGTTGTTCCGGAAAAAGATCCGCCGGCAGGGAATTCCACTCTTTAGCCGTACGCATGATAAAAGAAGTGTTGTGGATGTAGAAAAAGAAGTAGAAGTAGTGTTCTTATTTTGTAACAAAATGACCTGAATTCACTTTACTTGGGCTAGGTCCCTCTTGCCAAACTAGATTTCTTTTAGCGTAACAAGAGTGAAACTATTTGAATTTTTAAAAATGGGCTTCTAGCAATCCATGCTTAGGATCGCCGTAATGTTTCAATATTCATGTATCTAGAGGGCGAGGGCAAAGGGGCTTAAGTTAGTTAGGTAGGTATCCTTAGAATTGGATTTATATTTACAACTTTAGGGTCATTCTAGTCAAATAGAAAGATCCTCGCGTAGATTTTTTGTTTCTTTTCTCCTAGCACTGGAACCTTAAAAATCCAATTTATATCCATACTAATATTATAATTGGGAAAGTGAATGTTTGTCCTTCTTATCCGTCACAACAACAGAGCGAATTGTGTGTACGAGTAGATAGTTGAGACATTGGCCTTAAACTTCTGTGATTGACGATTTAATAAGTGTCTGAGGCGAGATTATAGACACTGCCTGTGACGCAATTATGGAAAACGCAGGGTTGTTAGTTGAGAGGCTGGAGAGTAACTTAGCTATTTTTTAAGTAGCTAAGTAAAGTAAAGTAGCTACATAAAAGCGAATATTGCTCGTTTCAATTTATTTAAAATAATAACATTACTATTACTACTACTATTACGGCCACTGCAGTCCACTGCTGGGCATGGGCCTCCCTCACCCCGATGGGAGTTTTGCCACACTCACCACAGCACCACCGTCCGGCATAGTTTTTAAAAAAAAAAACATTCACCACGTTTGGCAGCCCATTACCTGAATTACTATTAACACTTCACAAAGTAATTTTTATTCCAATTTCCTATTTATTCCGCCATCATCTAAAGAAAACTTGTTTGCATAGCAAAGAGAGTTATTTTCCTTATGAATTGTTGAGTTTTCACGAAGTTTCTCAAGTGGCTTACTGCAGTGAGAGCCGAGAAAATGGCTGGGATTTTTTTTTACTGCAAATTGTAAGAAGAATGCAAAGGAAAGTGAAGGAAATGAACTACAAATAGTATCATTGAAGTGGAGAAACAACTGCTTTCGGCTTCGGATATGATTCTTACACGAAAGTTGACATATTTTGTTCTTTGACTAAAATCCCACACAGGATTATTATACACAAGTTGAATATTTGGATCAAAAGGACGTCAAATTTTTTATTGTCATATAAAAAGTTTTGTATCTTTGTGCAGTATGCAGTACGTATTGCTTGATTATCCGATTCCTTTTTTATAGATTTTGTTGTGTATCCGAGTTTGAAGATTGATTTGTCAAAATTCTGTGTTTCTAGTTCTTGTCGAAAGATTATTAATTTAGTAGACAATCTCACTTTAAGCACCTACGTAAGGCTTTTTGAGCTTTTTACGAAGGTTTTTGATCAAATGATAATGTTCGACATTACATTCACAAAAACTTTTTTTTCATTTTATGCTGTGTAGTACTAATTGTGTTTCAGTTGTTGCTGTGTCGTGTCGGGAATGGCATCAAATTATGTTCAACCGTGTGGTTTTATTTATAATGCGTTTTATTTATAATGTGAAGAGTCCAGTGAATGCGCCTGCCAACCATGATGAATAAGCCAAATATCCTCAGGGGAGGCCCATGCTAGCTGTGGACTATTGTATAGCTATTGACATTGAACTTCTACTTATAAATATAAGCTTTCTCTTACTTTTACTTTGCTTTAACAATGAATGCTGTTTCTCTAGACAACTCTGTTTCATTTCCCACCGACATTTATTCAATCTCAGCTTTGCAATGACCTGCTATCTGAGGACCAGGCTTTCTCAGTAATAGAAAGAAAACATGGTGGCGTACGTACTATAGGTACATGCCCACCGCAATTTGCTTTGGTGTACCTACACAGGCACACAAGTAAAAATTTAAACGCGCATGTATATTGATGACTCATCGATATGTATGTCCGTTTCCGGCCCTCTCGTTTCGAATGGCAAATGGCAAGGGAAGCTAATGTAATTTCTATGGTGTAGATAAGGTGTGAATTTTGCCTGTGGTTCAATTCGAGTCAAGTTGCCTATTCCATAGATTAATATAAACATGCTCTTATAAAAAAGCACTAGTTTGGATGGTGCTGATAGTACTTTAAGCTTACCTGTCATAACTCTACAATGCCGCTGTTTGAGAGGTATTCCAGTTTTGAGATGAGAGGTCCTTGGCTTCTGGCTGGAGTGGGTTTTAGCAATTAATGTCTGGCCAAGCTCTACCCTCCAGCGAAATGTATTTAAACGGACGTTCTTGCTGAGGATTGTTTAAGTTCTCTTTTTAGAGGAGTCTTCAATTTAGTTTATCTCTATTCTCATTCATTCACATTTGGTGGAACACTACTTCATTGAACGTCCTAAAGAACGATTTTTTTTAGTGCGTACTCATTACCTGATTGCTTAAGAAGGACCATGTTATGTCTTTCGAGAGCATGTATATATTAATGTATATCGTCTACATAGGCATGTAGAAAAGAACCTAAATTCTTTTTCACGGGCTACAGCGTAAACGGCTAAGCCGTAAGCGGATGTTGTAATATGGGATTCAATGCACTATATTATTTTTATTTATGAGGATGTTGATATGAGTTGTCGCTAGATTCGTTATCTCTGAAGCACAGGTTTAATTCTAATTTTATAATTTCAAAATGGCGGATTTAAAACTCAAAATATAACTTTTGAATATGTGCAATGGAGTTTGTTTTAATTGATATTTTCCCTCAATATCTGTAACGAGAGAATAATGCGCAGCATAGGATTAATATTTCAGAGTTGTGGAGTGGTCCACACCAGGGTTCATGTGCCCACAAGAAAAGAAAAAAGACAATTATTTTAAAAATAAGAATTTAGTATTATGATACCATGTTGTTTGTGTAATATTCTAAAATTAATACACACCGTACTGTTATTTTTAAAGCAAAACAGGAAATGAAACGACAACTCCTTGAAAGTAAATGTGGGAATACTAATTTCGCGCCCGGTTTGCCTTTGTTGAAAATTTTTCGACATTTCTCTCATTGCGTCGAGATTTTCGGGTGTTTTGGGTCTCCCGCAGTTTTCCGACAGAGGCAAGACCGTATTTAAAACAAGGAAACGTTTTACTCGGCAATTAAGTTACATTGCTTTATTTTGGTACGACAAAGTTTGATTGTTAGGGAGATCTAAGCGGTGGAGTAAGCGGGTTCTCGAGTGGAGACCACGGCTTGGTAAGCATACCGTTGCACGCCTCGGCATGCGTACCGTTGGACGCCCTCCGGCCAGATGGACCGATGACTTGATAAGAGCGGCTGGTAGAGACTGGATGGCGAAAGCGGGAGATCGTTCATTGTGGCGTGCCCTAGGCGAGGCCTATGTCCGGCAGTGGACTGCTATAGGATATGATATTCGGACTTGTATGGGATTTCGTAAACTTTTTCAGATACCGGCAAAAAAGTGAAATTGAAATTCTAAATTCTGAAACGTTTTTTCTCTAAATAAGTAAGTAAGAAAATAAGAAGTCGCATTTACTCTTGCGTTCAAACTCCTATCCACTACCACCGCTATAATATTGTAATAATTCTTATTGTAGCGGAATATACTGCAAGCTAGAATACATTGTGTAGCCTAGGCGAAGTTTACGACGCAGTTTCTCAGTAAATCAGGCTGTAAACGGCCGATTTACGACCAGTTAACTTTGGTTAGGTCTTCGCGTGTGTATCTGTGGTGGAATTGGGCAGATTTTACGTTACTTTATTTGTCAAATGAAAATAAGAAACTGCTTTGAGACGAGCATCAAGAAATTGAAAAATTGACAGTGTCGGTCCCAGCACCGGTATCTCAGTTACGTAAATGTTGTAAAGGTAGATATTTGCCCGTCCAGTCAGTGTTGTAAGAAATCGCGGGCGAAGCACAAAATGACTTTCAAAGGTTGTCGCTTGCTCAGCACCTATTCAAACTTTTAGGCCTCTCTCACAATTACTCTTACGTACGCTAGCGCAGCGACGTGCGTTGGACCTGACTCAACGTTGGTTTTAGTATGAGGGAGTGACGTTTTTAGTATGGATCTGACAGACGAAAGCGTTAGCGCAGCGTTATTTTAGCGCTGAAGCGTGAAAGAGGCCTGAGTTTATTGAATTGTAGGTCTCTACACAAAACATTTGAAGACACAAATTGAATAGGTTAGACGAACCTCACAATATTGCATCAAAAAATCGGTTTATGGTGATCCAGTTTTGAACTTTGATACTAAAATCTTGGATTGTACAGATAAACCGCATTGTACTACACACTGACACTGCATCTCCGTACGCGACGGATTTGGATATCCAGATATCGACAACGCAGAAATGGAGGCTCGGAACTCAACCGCAACCGCATCCGGATTCCGACGCCTCGGTCACCGGAGCGGTATCCGGAGACAGTGTGTCATAAACAACATCTTAGGCGAGGAACACACTTGACGCACGTCAGAGCGCTAAAATATCGCAGCGGTCTGCCAGATCCACACTAGAAATGTCAATCCCCATACTAAAACCGCTCAACTGCTGTCATCGCAGTGTCGTCCGTAGAGTGCTGTTTTAGTATGGGGAGTGACGTTTCTAGTATGGATCTGACAGACCGCTGCGTTATTTTTGGGCTCCGTCGTGCGTCAAGTGTGCCATCCGCTTTATTCTCTAACTTAGTTCAGAGAATGTATGCAAGGACATAACTTAGCTAAGTTGTCCGGTGCGCTACAAACACAATTGTTTGTTGAAATATCTTTTTGCAACTACTGTCTATTTATATTATTAAACTAGCTGCGGTTTGACCCGCTGCTGTTTTTCTTGTGCACTAACTACGCAAAGAAAATCATACTTTAAGGTGGAAATCACACTTAACGCACGACGGATAGCTAAAATATCGCAGCGTTCTGTCAGATCCATACTAGAAATGTTAATCCCCCATACTAAAACCGCTCAACCGCTGTTGACGCAGCGCTATCGCAGCGTCATCCGTCGAGTGCGGTTTTAGTATGGGGAGTGACGTTTCTAGTATGGATCTGACAGACCGCTGCGATATTTTAGCGGTAGTCAAACCTTCCAACAGGTTCATCATTCTCATTCTCCTTGCCTTATCCCGTTTCTCAGTCGGGGTCGGTTACCTAACCTAGAAAATTTGACGTGGAACCAAGTTTTTACACAGAGCGACGTCTGGCCTCTGCAAGCCGAAGGCTAACCTGGTGCGAATCCTAGGTTAAGTAACATTCAAATATCATCTTAATTCAAATTTTATTTAAATGTGGGTCATCACGATGTTTTTCCTTCACCGTAAGAGCAGTCTGTAAATGTACGTCAGTAAAATAAAAATACATTGGTGGGTATATGGCGGAGGTCGAACTCTCAGGGTCTCACTATTGTAAGATCGGTGTCCTAACCACTTGACCGGTGACAGCCCTTCTGAAATGTTATCGCA
Organism: Keiferia lycopersicella; assembly: GCA_029255805.1. NCBI lineage: Eukaryota > Metazoa > Arthropoda > Insecta > Lepidoptera > Gelechiidae > Keiferia > Keiferia lycopersicella. The sequence continues at coordinate 4,418,267 of JARACZ010000024.1, forward strand.
CGAAAATAAATCTTACGGGTACACCAAACTACCTACTTCGAATCGAAGTAATCAATCTACGAACTAATAGATAAATTCTTTCTCCAACAAGATGGATTTCTATTCGTATTTCATTTAGTGGTCACTGGTTGGACTTTAAGTGGAGGCAATAAATTAACCCGGCCAAATGTATTGGGCGTGCGCAGCGCCACCTACCGTATAAATTATTGTCACTTGAAGTTGGACGGATAACAATGCGATTAATATCAGAATCTAGATTTGTTGATGTTTGGTGGCTGGTAGTTGGTAATAATTACCTTTACTATATATGTACATACATACATTCACAAATCACGCCTTTATCCCTTCTGGGGTAGGCAGAGCGTTAACAATCGTAAAATTACGTTCGTTATCGCCACGTCTGACAAGTATTGAGGGCCCTTTTCGATGATACATGTATCACTGTAGTGACAGGTTGTCAGCCTGTCGCATATAACTGTAATACACATGAAACCCTCGAGTCCATAGCATAAGAAAATTCTTTGCTTATTGCACAAAAAAGGAAAAACGGCATAAAAACACAAACAAAAATAAACAGTACTCGTACTAAAAGTCGACCTTAATGCTACTTAGCATTCTGCTTAGTTCAGTCTTATTTTCTTGCGCAAACCGTGCATGAAAAAAAAGCGTAATATTCCGTGAGTATAATATCTATTACCAAAATACAAAGAAAATTTATCAAATCAGTATTATGTACGAATAGGTAAAGACCCAACTATTTAGGGTAGATCTTATTAACACCTCCACGTATTTTCTGAAATAAAAATGTTGTATCTTTTTCATTTCGTTTGTGAAAAATATATATGACAGTTCTAAAAACTTCACAGTATTTTGCGATGTCAAATAAAACTCGTAATATTATCATTATTTTTACAAAATACAAACATATCTCCGAGATTACGCAGATAGGACCTTTAGTCGCGTCATAATATTATTATTTACAAATCTAAGGTATAGTGTATGTAATATTACTATTTCTACGAATTTAACGGATTGTTTTAGGTTACATAGATTCATTTATTTCACATTATTAAATTTATAGTTACAGTGCTAAAACTAAATAAAAATGTCAGAAGATAATGCGATCGGCAAATAATATAAAATTAAACGTAAACAACAATGTCAAAGTACTAAAGTAGTAGAATTTATTCAAACAAATAGCAAATTGAAAGGCACAATAACAAAATGCCAAAGAAAATAAAGTTAATAAATAATTTCAAGAATAAATAAATAGGTGAATATTTGAAATTGCAAAAAATAATAAAAATTAAGAATGCTCAAAATAATTCGAAAAACGATTACAATACTTAAAGTATTGGAAAAATTATCCATTCATTATTTCGTTCATTTTAAAAAACACAATTTCGTTATAAAAATGCTGTTACTTTATAACAGTGCTCATACTGACATAAAGATCTCTGTATTCTCTTCCTGGATGTAAGTCTGTAAGTTTGTCCAGACGGCGGGAATCCCTCGGATCCGGGGCTTTAAGACGAAACAACAGACACAGAGGATAGAAGTAGATAGTATTTAGGAGAAAATCTCACTATGCGCCTGTATCGTTTAATTTTTCTAGATTAAAAAAACTTGAAACTCTAAATAGGTAACTTGTTATCTAGCTGTTGACATAATGCCTTGCTTAAATGTCAAGAACAATAAAGTGACAGTAATAAATACCTACATAATCAGTTAAAAGGTTAAAGCCAATCTGCTAACGTGGTTATACCAGTATGCACAACATATTGGGATCGTAGCACTCAGCTACGATAATGCTATCTCGTAGCAACGAGCAGCTACGGGATAGAATTATCAAATGAAATCACATTGTCATATGCCACCAGAGAGAAAAAATTGCTAACGTCTCCACGCGCATGACATGTTATTTGGTCTGTGTATGCCACAAAACTATAATTTTATTTCCATTTTTTCGTATTTTATTAACCCGCGCAGGTTGTGGCGAGAAAATGTAACACGGACTATGTGGCAGGGTATGACATATCCGAATTTTAAATTGCCTATATTTTATTTAATAAATACCAAATAACATATTGTTTTAATATTAATAGCTAGTGGGATATATTAGTATTATAATAAATAAATGTTAAATAATATATTACTATATCTTTATATTTAAATATAGAAATAACAAGTCCGGGTCATTTTAGGCACTGATTAATAGGCGCTTCACTTACAAGCTTAAAAAAATAGAAAAAAATGAAATCTTAAAAAACTCCAAAAATAAACAGAAACGAACATAAAATAAGATATAAAAAAGAACCTTACATGGTTGCAAAAAAATATAACACCTTATTAATATGAATCAGTATCACGTATTTACGTAACCGAAAGCACTTTGTACACGATTATCTCCGACGCTGGTTGTTGTCACACTACAATCACGTAAATAGCCTATTTCACACACCTTTAGTTGCAGCTACATGGAGCGACAAGAAAAAATTACGGTAGTTTACAAAAATATTTGCAGATAAGCAACAGTCTGGGTATGACATACCCTGCCACATTCTTGGCGGGTTAAATCAAATGTTTTGTGAGTTAGTTTTTCGTTTATATTACCAAGTACGTCCACCATGCTATTCAAATCAATCCTTTTCTTTCGTTTGTATGCCAAGCCAAGCTTAACCCTATGTTTATTCCAGATTGTAGTACCTATAGGAACTCCTTTGTACCCAGTAGGTATGTGCTTCGTTCGGGGATCAATTTACAGCAGATTGTGGACAGAATCGTGTTAGCCGCTGGGAATTGAATTCAGGTCTCGTGTGGGGTTTGTACACTGCTTCTATTTGTGTAAACAACTAAATTGAAAGGTTCCTGTGTTCTAGCTTAAATGTAACTATTCTGGCTTTGCGGTAACAATACGATATTTAAATTAATAGTATTAACGGGATTATCACCACGATTGTGTTTGCTTTTACCTCGATATTTCGAGGCGGTTGCACGCTCCATGGTCACGAGTAGACTGTTTTTGCGAATGTTGTCATCTTGCTAAGGGCAAACTTATCTGTCTAACCCTTTTTCTGATTAACTCTTTTTCTGATACGTCGACTGCGTTCCGTTTGGTTGCCTGTACCCCTACTATTGCCACTCACTAATTTCTCACGACACATTATGCTTTGAGCCTTTGTTCCGATTGTATGCGTTAATACTGGATTCCACGCACTTGATAGTTTGAAACCATTGTCACGATTGAAGTTTTTGTAATTTGTGATTTCGCACCATGGCTTTACGCACCAAACGCGGTATACCGTGACGTTCCGTCGATAGCACTTGTGGGCTGTGTAGTTCTATCCAGTGATTAGTATCCGCTTGGTTTAGGTGTTCCGCTATGGTGATAATCCCGTTAATACTATTAATTAAAATGTAGTGACCAACCGCGAAAATCTATAAACATATAATACGATATTTTTACCTATGTGATTGGCGTTTGAGATAAGTAATGACCGCCTGCATTTGGGATACGTACATGTAATCGGAGATTACGGACGCCTGATTATTCTGATAACAGAACAGAGTAAATCTGACCAACATAAGATACCGAATGGTACCGAACGACCGGCTCAACAAGTCAAACTGCACAACTTTACCCAGGAAACCCGGTACAAAGGTCAAATACAAGAATAGAAATAACCTCTCATTATACTTGGTCACGACATCTGAATTTGTTGTATGGCAGGTCTAACTGGCTTGGCGAGTTAAATGAGCTTAGTCTTTGGTGGATCGCACACTTAACGCACGACGGACCGCTAAAATATCGCAGCGTTCTGTCAGATCCGTACTAGAAATGTCAACCCCCTTACCAAAACCGCTCAATCGCTGTTGACGCAGCGCTGTCGCAGCGTCGTCCGTCGAGCGCGGTTTTAGTATGGGGAGTGACGTTTCTAGTATAGATCTGACATACCCCTGTGATATTCTTGCGCTCCGTCATGCGTTAAGTGTGCAATGCGGCTTTTCGGGAAAGTCGGTCGTTCCAACCTTTGCCTCTAGGTACTGAATTGTTTTTGCTATAGTGTTTACCTAACCAACAATCTCTAGAACTGATTGACCGCTTTTGAAAATTTCAATTTCAATTTTAATTTCAATCTTTATTGCATGAATCAAAATACATAGATGTAAGTAATATAATGTCACACAATGTGTAGAGCACTATATACCGGTATAATGACACCCTGTTAGGGCACGGCAACATTTCCAGAGAGAGCCTTAATTATCTAAAAATTATATAACTATGAACTTTTAACAAAATAAGAACATTATAATTATATATCTCAAACAGTTAATAATTTATATATTTTACCATTCGAAAGCTGCATTTCTCCGCTGCAAGAAAAAGCCTTTTCTCGAAGAAAAACGGATAGCAACCGACTAGTAAAGTAATTCAATAAAATCCTCGATTAAAATCAAGCTTGAAGGCATTAATGCCTTTATCAAGCTGAGCAGCGGTCGTCCTGTGGTCGGTCTGAGAGCGGTAGTTCAATTGGTTTCTACTCTCTCTTCTCTTCTCTTTTCGTGTGGGACACCGAGCCGTCCAACGACCCGATGAACCCTAATGTCAGAATTTTTCAACCGCCTTCTACAAGTAGCAGGCTTCTGACATGGTTGTGTAACGACCGCCGTCTAAGTGATCATAGACAGCAACCGGGACCTACGGCTTAACGTGTCATCCGAAACACGGAACCATCTTACTTACGGACAATCGGGTGGTTCAGCCCGCAATGTCCTAACCAGACTGGGAACAAATTCACAAAGTGATAAATATCAACTTTGTGAGTGACCCACCGAGAATCGAACCCGGAACCTTTTGCGTCTAAGGCAGTCGCACTACCACTGCGCCACATCGGTCGTCACTCGTTGGTTTCTACTAACTTCACATTAGCGAAAGCCGTTAGGTTAGGTTAAGTCATTAGGTACGGTAAATGACTTTTGTCTTTTACTACAGATGAGAGCTATTTTGTGCGTTTTATTGTATATAAGGTGTAAAAATATAGGTGCAAATATTTTAAGGAATAAACCAGCCCATGAAACTGGACAACTTTCCCCAAGAAAAATAGGCCGAAATATGAAAAAAAAAAAAATTTGCTGCCGAGTGGAACGAGTCAACTTGTATGTGAGGTCCAAGTTTATTTTTTTCATATTTAGACCTATGATCCTTGGGGAAAGTTGTTAAGTTTCATGGGCCGATTCACCCCTTAAAATATTTGCAGCAATTTTTTTACACCCTGTATAGTAGTCATATTATAGTCCAATTTTTGTAAATAAACACTACCTGTCCATTCGCGGTTTCACGCGCGCATATAATTCAGTATGGAACAAAGAGTCAACAAACGGCCCAACAAACTTTCACTATAAGTTTTTTCATTCTTTGGTCAACATTTTTTTAACAAATCGTATTTGCAGAAATTTTCGTACTAAATTTTACTCCATTTTACTCCTTTAGGGACAAAAATATTGTACATGTTGAAAGATATTGTTTATAATATCTTAATCTTAAAATAATGAAACAGATCTTAAAAGACCATAAAAAAAAGTTAACCGCCTTTTACCCCTACATTTTTACCCCTATATTAAAAATCTAAAACCCGTTCAAAGACCGGTTTGTTTAATTTTGAAAAGTCTAGATAACAAACACTAAACTCTCAATCTATTCCCTCTGTCCGTTCATTTTACTTTTAAAGAAACAGTTAGCTGGAGGCAGTTTGAGGACCCTTTTTTCTACCAGCAATTTTGTAGCTAGGTAAGTAACAGCTTTTCGCTTTTAGTTGCGTTTTCATTCATTCAGCGGGCGTCAACGATTAGACGGCATACTAGACGCATTTGGCGCCGGCTTTTTCAAGCGTTCAAGCAAGCAGTGTGTTAAGATGCTGCGGTCCGCGTTTAGGGTCATGCGTGCATATGCTGATTGTTCAGTGGTCGCGATAGCTGATTAATCACAACTGGAGGGCTCGGTGTCCCACACGAAAAGAGAGACTCTCTTATGCCACTTTCAGATATTACTGGATGAACAATGCATGCGATCTTATATCAGGTCTATACACTTCTTTTTCATCTTTCAGGTGGGCCACTAAAGTCTTGCTAGAAAGCATATTTGCCATTAGGCGGAACGCACACTTAACGCACGACGCACCGCTAAAATATCGCAGCGGTCTGTCAGATCTATACTAGAAACGTCACTCCCCATACTAAAACCGCACTCGATGGATGACACTGCGATAGCGCTGCGTCGACAGCTTGCGGTTTTAGTATGAGAATTGACATTTTTAGTATAGATTTGACAGACCGCTGCGATGTTTTAGCGCTCCGTCCTACGTCAAGTGTCCGATCCGCCTTAGATTAGATTAGATTGCCGTCTAGTAGGCTATGTGCTCATTGCCATTCATTCAGTGAGGGCACAAAACGTTTCCGCCGGTCATTTTTCACTCAAAAACTGTACCGCACGTTCGTTTTGTGACAGTGAAAGATTAAAAGGACTCGCAAATCACACGCTCTACAGGCACAAAGCAATGGTCTCTGCAGTTGTTTTAAAAAACAGTGCTACATTAGCCCGTTCGTAGAGTTTTTTCCCATTGAGATTAAAAGAGCCAAAAAATTACATACACATATCATCACGCCTTTATACCTTGCGGGGTGGTCAGAGCGTAAACGGCCGAAAAAATACGGGCTAGCACCACGTCTGACAAATATTGAGGGCCCTTTATTTATAGAGTGTATTACTGTAGTGACAGGTTATCAGCATGTCGCCTTAAATTGTACATACATATATCACGCCTTTATCCTTTGCGGGGTAGGCAGAGCGTTAACAGCCGTAAGAATACGGTCGCTATCGCCACGTCAGACATTTTTGAGGATTGTTTTCCAAGGTTGTTTCAGAAAACATGTGTATTTGTCAGCCTGTCGCCTAAAAAGTGTAATACACCAATACTCTCGAGTCCCTCAGTCGTCTTTTACTACACCCGTGGGAAGGATGTGGTGGGGTGATGCTATTCTAAGCCGGCATCACACGGCATAAACTTTCCGGCGATTTTAAGCCAAACCTGTAACCTAAGTATGATGTTACACTATCCTGGTCTAGTAAGGTCCACTATCTTCCGACAGCTTGCACTCCACTGCACTTGCATTATTCACTGTCAATTGCCACTCGGGGACAGCGGAGTCGTAGATCGACAAGTTGCGATAAAAAGTGATGGGACAGGGACAAAGTCGTTTAAAATGTCCCTTTGAAAATGAGAGCAACAGAAAATGTTTTACCTAGCGTGATTCTCACACACATGGATGTAATTAGAAGGATGTGGGTAGTTGATAACGACAAGAGTTGATTGAAAAGCAGTCTGCATCGGCTGTCATTTGCTTGCTGGCTGTTAAAAACTGTTCTATTTTCGTATGGGACACTGAGTCGTGTAACGACCCAATGAAGCCCAGTGAACCGCTTTCTACAAGTAGCAGGCTTCTGACATGGTTTGACCGCCGTCTAAGTGATCATAGACAGCAACCGGAACCATCTTTATTATGGAAAATCGGGCAGTTCAGCCTGTAATGCCTAACCAGACTGGGAAATTTATAAAGTGATTATTTATAAACTTGTGAATCGAACCAACAACATCGAGTATCAAACACGGAACCTTATGCGTCACAGGCAGTCGCAATCACTGCGCCGCATCGGGACTACTTGGTGTCTCACACAAAAAGATAAAAGAGTATTGCGATATAAAATGGAGCAAAAACCGAAACAAATCATCTTATGAATTATTAAAGATTCCAAGTTTATTTACAGCGGTTTCAAATTTACTTTGTCATTGAACACGAGTGTTGAATTAATTTGGGACAATCTCGCCTTACAAAGAGCGAAGGCATTTTAGTAGATAAGGCTGCTTTTCCACCAGAGCTGTGGAAGCGAAATAATTGTCTCGCACGAAGACGAGTAGCTGTGCTGTGGAAATGTGTAGTGGTTTTCACCAGAACTGTGCGAGGTAAACGTCTCGTACGAGGATGCGTAGCGGAGCTGTAAAAATACGCATTAATATGCGGTGCAAGGATGCGTTGCAAAGCTGTGAATGCGGTGTAGTGGGGTTCCTCGCAGCACATTTCTATCATTCCTCGCAAAACAACCGCCGCAACACCCTCGCACACATATTTACTTGTTTTGTATGTACATAGATAGAATGACCTCACTTCTTTAAACCTTTTTCCACCAGAAGAGCTGAGCTAAGCGAGGCTAGGAAAATGAAGTGTTTCTATTGGTGGGTTTTTTCTTCGCGCACTGCATAGCTGCTTCGCACAGCTGGTGGAAAAGCAGCCTAAACGAAAAGTTTTCAAGGCTAGTCTTTGTTTTGAAACTGAAATACAGTGTTTCACAGTGTTAACAAAAGTGGAATTAAAACAAGCCCTAAACTCGTGTGTCACAAGCCGTTTCTGAAAGCTACAAAAGGTGTTGGGGATCCCTCTTTGAAATGCTTTAAGTTTTTCTTCCGTTGTTTTTTGAAATAAAAATGATTGCTTTTCATGGAAAAATATTTTCGGATAATGATTCATTTCTGAAACTAAGTGGGGCATAACGTGTATATTTGTAATGTTGCAACTTGAGTATGTAAAACAGTTTGATTAGCCAATTTGACTATGCCATGTGGTGCTGGCTTGGAATAGCATCACGCATTTCTATCTATGGGTTTTGTAAAAGGCGACATACATACATACATGTCACGCCTTTATCCCTTGCGGGGTAGACAGAGCGTTAACGGCCGTATGAATACGGTCGCTATCGCTACGTCTGACGTCTGACAGTTGTTCCAGAAAACAAGCGTATCACTATAGTGACATGTTGTCAGCCTGTCGCCTAAAAAATTGTAATACACCAATACCCTCGAGTCCCTTAGTCGCCTCTTACGACACCCGCGGGAAGGATGTGCGGTGATGCTATTCTATGCTGTATAACACCTTGTACTACGCTCACCAATCCGCCTCCCCAGTATATTTCCCCCAAATAAGGGAGGCCCATGGCCAGCAGCGGATTGTTGTGGCTGATGTAGTAAATTTGAGTAAAACTTGCCTCTCTGATTAATTTTGTAGTTGTTCGTAGATTTACAGGTAATTATGTAATATACGAGTAGCTCTACATATAATATTTTATTTTATGAAAGTTGAGGTAAATATCCGAATGTTTACCTATTAATTATTCCGCTCGTAGGCCCATATTGTAGGCCCGATGAAACCATAATAACAATGAAATGTTTATGTCAAACATATTTTCATAAAAACCTTTATAAATTAATTATTACAGCTGATGTTAAATCACACTCCGCTGATTAAAGGGATGGACGACTGACAGTAAAACACCACAAAAGCTGACGGATTAATTAATTTTGCGAATGATGCAAACAAATTATTAATAAGCACACCGGATTTGTTTGAATCCACTTCACTCATAAGCTTTTATCCCTTGCGGGCTAGGATGAGATGCAACGGCCGGGCCGTAAAATATGGTCATTATTGCCACAAACAAATTAGACAAAATATAAGGTTGTAAAAATATTAGCTGCAAATATTTTTAAGGGTGAATCAGCTCATGAAACTGAACAACTGTCCCCAAGAATATAGGTCGAAATATATGAAAATTTTTTGGACCTCCCATACAAATTGATTTGGTTGCTCGGTAACTTTGTATGGGAGCTCCAAAATTTTTTTTCATACTTCGACCTATGTTCCGTGGGGAAAGTTGTTAAGTTTCGTGGGTTGATTCACCTCTTAAAATATTTGCAGCATTTTTTTTTAAATATCGTGAAATCACATAACGAAGTGATAAATCGTAAAGTTTAGTTAAGGAAGAGGGCTTACTTTCGTCTTAAGCTATATTTACGTAATAAAAAACAGTCTTGTACTTTATCCTCAAACAGTATTAAGCTCTAAAAAAATCTTCCTGCCCGGCCATAAAATTCAATTGCACAGTAGGAACTTAGGTTGACTCGAGGCTTCAAAATGTTGCCTTCGTTTAACAAACAGTGGGGTGAACGTGGGACGAATGAATGAGAAAATTATTCGTCGGAGAGTGTACAACAAACTTCGGCAATTTATTCCGCGGCTGAAGCTCAAAGAATAATGGACAAAAGAAGCGACACTCGCGCTGCGGATACTTAAATGCCTAAGTACAATACGACAAAGCCGCCCGGGTGCATTAAATTTGCCGTAAAAAGTTTGTTGTTTGTTTGTTTTATCTTTAGGTCTTTTCACACTTAACGCATAACGCAAGGCTAAAATAACGCAACAGTCTGACAGATTTATACTAGAAATGTCAATCCCTATACTAAAGCCGCTCAACTTCTATCAACGCAGATGCGTGAACGTTACGGATGCAATATTTTAGCTCTACGTTCTGCGTTAACTGTGATAATGGCCTAAGTGATGTAATACGTAATACGGAGCGTTATTAATTTGCTGTGTCTTTTTTAAGACTATCTTCATGATTCTTCGACACTCTGTAATGTCGGCTTTGAATAACATCACTCTATTACAGTCCCGCGGGTTTTATATTAGGGTAATTTAGGCGGCAGGCCTTCAAACAGGTACAAGTTTAGCCTTACACTTATTAGCTATTAAAACTTTCAAAATCTAACTCTTTACACGTTGAATAACTAAAGACGAGAGACTGGAAATCTGCCGTTATCATTTTCCTCCCCAAAATATTATCAAAGTGTCACTAGAATGTTATGTCTTCCCATCGTATTATCTACTCAGCCAAAAGTAGCTTAAATTAGCAAAGTTTGTTAGAATTAGGCGCCCCACGCACCGTCTCTCTTTTATTCTTCTAATTTGTGTTATTACTTATAAGGTGAGGAACATACTTGACGCACGACGCAGCGCAAAAATATCGCAGCGGTCTATCAGATCCATACTAGAAACGTCACTCCCCATACTAAAACCACACTCGACGGAAGACACTGCGATAGCGCTGCGTCAACAGCGGTTGAGCGGTTTTAGTATGGGGATTGACATTTCTAGTGGTACACCTAAGGTATGAACCATCTTAATAGGTACCTAATCTTTGGCTAAACGCTGTAACATGTTCAATAGGACGCTACCTGGCTGTGGTTGAAGAAGTTGGATTGCCTGGCAATCGCACGGGACCTGTTTGTCACTCTTACTACTTTTAGGCGCAATATCTGAAAACGGGACTAAAATTATCGTGATTTTGTTATTTATTATTTAACCATTTATTGAACACAAAGGGCATAACATTGAGAACAATACACAACAGGTCAGCTTATTTCTAAAAAGAAATCTCTTCCAGCAGACCTAGGGTAGTGAGATGGCATAAAGTGAGGCAGTTGGCGTGTACAACATACTAATACATACCTATAATAATTGTATCTATAATATTTGTTCCTTACCTTATACGAGCAAATTGTGTACGGAAACGCTTTGAGGGTTTCTCGGAATTTGGTATGTAGGGCGCTTCGGAGGAGATAATTCGTTCTGGATCAGTTTCATTATTGAAAAATCATTTTCATCAAATTTTTGCGAGTCTTGCCAACAAAACCATCTATTGTACCTTAACAAAAAAACGAAAAACCGAACCAGCACGTTTCACCAGATATTTCATGATAATAGACAAAACAGCAGTTCAGTTAACTGCATTATTCCGCATCGTATAAAGTTCGTTCGCAACAACAATAAATTTCAGCGATATGAGCGGAAACTTTTCACACGTACGAAATTGAGGGGACGCCGAACAATATGCGTCGTATTTCAGTCACCGCGACAATGCCGTATCGGGCCATAGGACGGGTTAGCCAGCACGCCCAACGTATAAAGTGTGATGGGGCAAATAATAATGCAGTCAAACGCACCAATAAGAAGTAACTGAACTGTGACATTGACACATTTTTGACCAATCACAGAAAAGAGGCACAGTCTCGAGAGCGAAGTAGCGTAATATCAAAATTTTGTTATTTCGAACATGTGTTTTGCCCGAGTAGCGTAATATGGTATGTCGAAGTTCAATTTTGGGATTCAATGACGCCATTATAGCTTGATACCTGTAAAGCTTGACAAATCTATACTAAAAGATAAGTAAACAAATGAACATAGACCTTATGTCATAGCATTAGCTCGAAACTGACAGATATCACCGGTAGTCATAGTTCCTCAGTTTCCTCGGTGGGTCAATCACAAAGTTTATATTTATCACTTTGTGAATTTGTTCCCAGTCTGGTTAGGACATTGCGGGCTGAACCACCCGATTGTCTGTAAGAAAGATGGTTCCGTGTTTCGGATGGCACGTTAAGCCGTAGGTCCCGGTTGCTGTCTATGAAGACTTAGACGGCGGTCGTTACACAACCATGTCAGAAGCCTGCTACTTGTAGAAGGCGGTTGAAAAATTCTGACACTAGGGTTCACTGGGTCGTTGGACGACTTAGTGTCCCACACGAAAAGAGAGTTTCCTACCGCATCCTTCGCAAAGGAAGTAGACGTGATTTTACGTTTATGTAAAGAATAGAGTTTACAGTCATGGAAGCAGTAACATTTAGAGTGTAGTAAAACATTTTATTGCCCTTGAAAAGGTGTCCTCGGTCACCAGACGACTTTCAAATAACAATGAAAAATAAATAAAAGGGACGTAAACACGTATCCGTCGCGCCATGTTCTTTTTAGTGCTGTTTATTTAATTTTTATTTGTTCAAATACAAAAAGTAGATGAAGAGTTCAGTAATTTTTATGTTTTTGCACTATCTATTTATTTAGCGATCATAAATATAAGGCGTAAAAATATTAGCTGCAAATATTTTAAGGGGTGAATCAGCCCATAAAACTGAACAACTTTTCCCAAGAAACATAGGTCAAAATAAAGAAAAAAAAATTTGGCCTCCCATACAATTTGACTTGTTCGGTTGTTCTTTTGTATGGGAGGTCCAAATTTTTTCATATTTCGACCTATGTCTCTTGGGAAAAATTGTTCAGTTTTATGAGCTGGGTTACTCCTTAAAATATTTGCAGCTAATTTTTGTGCAGTTGTTTTTAAAAAGCATACATATCACAGCTTTTTTTGGTATTTCAGTTTATATCTTATTACTACTCGACTAGGGTATCCAATCTCGGTATACCGAGATCTCGAAATACCGAGATCCCGCATCATTTAGTGATCCCGCACAGTGCGTGATTACGAGTGCGGGATCCGCGGGATTTGCGGGATTAGCAAGCAGCATAGAAATGTCCTTCTGAAGGCGCGAAATAGTTGATTTCAATTTTAAAAAGTTCGTGTTATTATTTTTATCGACTAACTACCTAACTAATTACCATTACAAACCTAAGTATAGACTTAGGCACGGTACGTATTTATAAATCGCTCTCAACTCTCGAGATCGATCTTGAGTACAAGTTTAAGATGTCATATGTCGCACTTGAGATGGATCTCAGAGTTGAGAGAGATTTATAAAATACAAGCCTTAACATTTAAAAGCAGCTCAGGTTGCAGGGCTTAGTTTGTAAGGTTATACTTGCGGGATCCCGCAAATGCCGAGATCACGCGGGATTGAAATCTTCGATCCCGCAAATACCGAGATCGGAAAAAACCAGCGGGATTGGATACCCTACTACTCGACGGATGCATTACGGCTGCGTTATTTTGACGGATGCGTTATCGTTGGACGACTCGGTGTCCCACACGAAAAGAAGAAGAAGTATGGATCTGACAGACTGCTGCGTTAAGGATGCGTTATTTTAGCGGAGCTTTGTGCCGTCCACCTAAGTACCGCGTTGACCCAATTTTTCCATATTGGTAAAATAAAAATAACTAATAACACCGGTTTCACTGATCGGATATTTTTATTGAAAATTGAACACGAAAACACAACGCGTATTCTACTAGTTGCAAATATTTACCTATCAGCTTTTATAAAATTGAATTTTTGGAGGCCTTTCGTTCCTAACAAATATTCAGTTTTAAAAGGTTTTTAAAAGTCAATTTTATTTGATCCCTGTTTGGTATGTTAGTAATCCAGCGGAATTCGCTTCCGTTGAGCGACGAATTGTTTTCACAGAATGTGTTTGCTGAGTCAAGTCAACAGCTGAAATATTTGAACAGGAAAATATTTGTGATTGCACATATCCTGTCTGTTAGTGTTAGAGCAGCATCCGACGACCGATGTGGCGCAGTGGAAGTGCGACTGCCTTTGACACAGAAGGTTCCGGGTTCGATTCTCGGTGGGTCACTCACAAAGTTGATATTTATCAATTTGTGAATTCGTTCCCAGTCTGATTAGGACATTGTGGGCTGAACTGAACCTCCCGATTGTCCGTAAGTAAGATGGTTCCGTGTTTCGGATGGCATGTTAAGCCGTAGGTCCCGGTTGTTGTTTATGATCACTTAGACGGCGGTCGTTACACACGTCCATGTCAAAAGCCTGCTACTTGTAGAAGGCGGTTGAAAAATTTTGACACTAGGGTTAATCGGGTCGTTGGACGACTTGGTGTCCCACACGAAAAGAGAAAGAGCAGCATCACCCCATTTCGAACCTGTGGAGTATTCTTTGCTGCTTGACCAACTGACCGAGTGTGTTGAATATGATGAACAAACCCCAATAATAGTGGACTATTAATGAATGATGATTCCATCTGTCGCCTACCAGTATCTACTACATACATACATACACATATCACGCCTTTATCCCTTGCGGGGTAGGCAGAGCAATAACGGCCGTTAAACTACGGTCGCTATTGCCACGTCTGACATTTTTGAGAATTGTTTACCAAGGTTGTTTCAGAAAACATGTGTATTACAATAGTGACAGATTGACAGATCTCCTAAAATTGTAATGCATCAATACTCACGAGTCCCTTAGTCGCCTCTTACGACACCGGCGGGAAGAATGTGGGGTGATGCTATTCTAAGTTTATGACTTAATTAGTGCTTCTGTTTACTTAAATTGAGGACACTAAAAAATACCTTCTAAAATCGGGTAAATAACATAGTATCAGGTTCGTTAGTCAAGAATGACTACTTTACACCGACGCCGGCGAGAATGGAAACAAATGGCCATGAAGCTGACGGATGGACGAGTGCTTATCGCGCACGGTGTGATGGACGGCCGTCCGTTTAAAATCCATTTAGGTTTATGAGGTAAGGTTAAGCTTAGGCGCATCGCACACACGGTCTGTCTGGTCCATACTAGAAAATCTCAATTCCCATACTGTTGACGCAGCGATATCGCAGTGTCATCCGTCGAGTGCGGTTTTAGTATGGGAAGTGACGTTTCTAGTATGGATCTCACAGACCGCTGCGATATATTACCGCTCCGTCGTGCGTCAAGTGTGCGAACCGCCTATGATTGAGTCAAGAACAGGCAAAATGGTAGGAAGGTTAGGTTTGCTGTAAGATTGTTTTAGGTATAAACTGTCCTGACTCACAATAATTTAAGATGAGATTCTTACCGCGATACAATATTGATGAATTGTCCGTCAAACAAAAAAAAAAAGTTGCCCGTTTGTTGAAACAGTTTATAAGCTGTCCTGCCTATTGTGTATTGTTAAGTAAAAAATAAAAGTTATGTTTTTATGACTAGGTATTTCGAGAGTAGCTGAAAAACCTGAATATGGCTATAAAGACCACAGTATAATGATAATGATGATGACGAAGTGTCGATTTTCTCTTTTTTTGTACGAAAAATAAATTGCGTGAGGAATCATGCATTACACCTGCACAGTATATTTTTAATTCTGTAAATTACGAAAAATCTTTTCTGAGTTTTAAATAATATTCATAATTTTTTCCATTATTCCCAACATTTTCACTTACAACGACGACAGTACCTATGTTTCACATAGCAGGTTAGTTTATAAAAAAGCTCATGTTTTTTTCATACCTAAAATGTAAAATTCTTCAATACCCACGTTCGCACACTGAGTAAGTACAAAGAAGCGAGCTGTGAACAAATGTGCTCGGCTCGCAGTCGATAACTCACAAGCACTAATTGAAAACGAGCAGTAACGTGCGTGTGCGTGAAAAATGATGATCCCGCGTGATGAGCCCTGAAGAATGGGTCCGGGAACGCCCGCTGTGGGGAAAACGTTGCCTTGAAGCAAGTGTCAACGACGCGACGACAATAGATGTCGCTGGTAGTTTTATGTAACGCGGCATATCTATAGTCAATAACTCACAATCACAATATAGCCGCGAAAAAAGTTGATCTCGCTAGATGAAGCTTGAAAAAATTAAGGAACTGAGTAACCCTGCTGTGGGGAAAATATTGCATTGAAAGTTTTTTGTTTTGCCATTTCTATCAATATTAGAGGGTATGTATTTTCTAACGAGTATTAATTATTTGTTAGAACTGGCAATATGGACCGTGTCTATACGTCTGTTAACGCTTTGCCTATCCCGCAAGGAATAAAGGCATGATCGGTGATGTATATAGGCAGAAAAGTACGATTTTGAAGAAAATAGCCCCTATTTTACAGGGAATACACTACGTAATTTATGGACATCGGCTGTTAAGAAAACTCGCAACATTTTCAGCTATTCGCGTCTACTTTAGCTAAAGATTAAGGTCGAGAGTAAAACCCATTCCATGAAACATAAAAACCCCGCTTATTAAGACCGCACCCAACCAGCCAAGTTATTGTTCCACTTTGCTGAAGCCAAGTCGTATACATTAATAACCAGCGAGCCCTGACCGTAGTTGCGCTAAAACTCGCGGCTCCCCCCATCTCCCCCGCCTATTTGTCAGTGGAAATAGCAAAATATCCGCCGCTGACCGGCTGTTTAGCGGTTGCCTCAGATGCCCTCGTTTAGACCGTTTTTCCACCAGCGAGGACGCAGAGCGATGTGCGGAGAAGTCCAGCGATAGAATGACTTCATTTTTCTAGCCCCGCTTAGCACAGCTCTGGTGGAAAACAGATAGATAGATAGATAAACTCTTTATTGCTTAAAACAAACACAGGACACAAAACGGCACAATATACTATAACTGAAAGTAAGTAAAGGCGGCCCTATCGCTTGTAGCGATCTCTTCCAGGCAACCTCTACCTTTACAACGACAGCTTAACAATTTGGAAGTAACAGCTCAGTGAAGCAGTTTTGTGTTTAATAAACTAGCGAGAAATGTGTGAAAAGGATATGTTGCGAGTTGTGAGAGATATGTTGCAACGCTTGGGAAGATTCATTCTCGCTTTAAACATTAATGTGCATTTCAAAGCCCAGTGGAGCTGTAGTAGTGTGCAGTGACACATACACGCATCGCACTTTAATGTGCATTCTCACAGCTCCGATACACATTCTCACACGACACACTTTACTCGGACTACTCTGGTGGAAAAGCAGCCTTACCCGCCTCACTAACGCGAGCATATTACGGACTTTTTGTATCGTCTACCCGAGAGGGCGGAGGGATACAAAGATACAAAAAAGTGTGACCTTTTTACGGAAAGCTGGTACGGCAGTGCCGTATTTTGTTGTGAAAGGAAAGTTTGAAAAAACAGTTTGATCGAACATTTCTTGATCGAGAAAAAGCATTAAATCTAAATACACATCGAGTATGGCAAATATCTTTTTCGCTTCTCCATACTTTGACGCTCTCTTTTACCCGCCAGAGCGAGGAAACACACTTTGTCTCTACTGTTCACTTATATCTAGCTAGGCACGTAAGGAGTCCATCATTCATGATCATAACGAACAAAAAATACTTGCGAAAGTTTCATGACCTTTTGGCAGGGTTATCTGGGGGCACGGCAGTGCCCCCGCCAAGTCGAGCTAGAAAGCGGCACAGCCGTACCATCCTTTTCTCGAAGCGGTTCAGGCCATTTTCAACACCTTATAACTTTCTTTTGGATAAAACAAAAGACTTGAAACTTCAGGAATCAATCAAAAGCCCTGTAGATATAGTATATTTCAAATTTCGTTCACTTTGAACCAGTGGTTTAGGAATTATAGCTAGTCAAAGTTCTTAATTTTGTCACTGACTCACTCACTGACCGATCATCAAAATTCTAAGGCACTTCTAGCAGACATAGAGACTTCTAATTTGGAAAATAATTTGGGTTTAGTGTATGAATCAAGGAAAAACTTAAAAATCTAGCAATTTCAATGCAGTTTTCTAGATAAACCGATAGCATAAATAACTTTGTAATACCATAGAAATGTACTGTTTACCAAGTTATATTTTGCTGTCGCTCCTAAAATACTTTGTTTTGGTCCAGCAAAATAAAGAGACTTCTAATTTGGAAAATAATTTGGGTTTAGTGTATGAATCAAGGAAAAACTTAAAAATCTAGCAATTTCAATGCAGTTTTCTAGATAAACCGATAGCATAAATAACTTTGTAATTCCATAGAAATGTACTGTTTACCAAGTTATATTTTGCTGTCGCTCCTAAAATACTTTGTTTTGGTCCAGCAAAATAATAACAGATGTCGCTGTTAGTTTCTAAAACACGCTATCGCTATTTTAATGTCCATCGCGAACAGTTTCCAATATGTATAGCCTATGCTATAACTATACATAAAAGTCAAGGCCTCAGTCTGAATAATGCGCTGATGGATATAGGTTCAGCTGTATTTACATCTGGTCAAGCTTATGTAGCACTATCAAGAGTAACAAGTCTGGGCGGCTTACATTTTATAAACATAGACTTTGGAAATATTAAAGCGCAAGAATCTGCAATTTGTGAATACAATAGACTAAGAAGTATTTACCGTCCAAACTTGACAAAAATCATTACTGCAAAGATTCTGAGAAAACCACATAAAGATAGAGAGTGGGCTATGAGAAAAACCGTGGCTGAGGCTCAAGAAATAGAGCCGCAAAAGAAAAAAAGGAAGACTACCTACAAAAGTAATGAGATCCCCTCAAAAACATTAATATATAAAAAATTCCAAGTCTCGCTACTGAGCTGTTCAATCGTAAAAAGGTATGAGATCCATTTGAAACCAAGTCGGCTATCGATTTGTTCATTCCCCACTTAAGAGATCTATCTTAATTAATTACGTAATTAGTTAATAAGCATTATTTTATAGTGACCATATCAATATTTTCAATATATTTTAATGTTTACAATAAATTGAATGACTTGGCAATCGCACTGAATGTATTAATTTTAATATGTATTACATTACACGTTAACTTTCTGTTCTAGTGCGATGGCTAAGTCATTCAATTTATTGTAAACATTAAAATATATTGAAAATATTGATATGGTCACTATAAAATAATGCTTATTAACTAATTACGTAATTAATTAAGATAGATCTCTTAAGTGGCGAATGAACAAATCGATAGCCGACTTGGTTTCAAATGGATCTCATACCTTTTTACGATTGAACAGCTCAGTAGCGAGACTTGGAATTTTTTATATATTAATGTTTTTGAGGGGATCTTGTATTTTCTTGGAGAAATATGGTTTAGCAAAATACTTACATGTTCTGGTATTGTTCTTCTTTCATTGCTTCCCTTTGTATTTATTATTAGACTCGTAATCAAATCCATGATGAAAGATTGAGCGGTGTGGTGATTGATTCATAGATAAGTGGCGGAAACACCTTTTCCTAAAATACTCTATCTATCTAAAACCAAATAACGGCGTAATGGTAGGCTTCAGCTTTGTTGGGCAGCGAGAATTTTTTAAAATCATACATACATACACATATCATGCCTTTAACCCTTGCAGGGTAGGCAGAGCGTCAACGGCCGGAAGAATACGGCCACCATCGCCACTTCTGACCAATATTGAGGGCTCAGATGATTCGTGTATTACAGTAGTGAACAGTTGCCGGCCTGTCGCCTAAAGTTGCAATACACATGAAACGCTCGAGTCCTTTAGTCACCTCTTATGACACCCGCGGGAAATAAATGGGGTGATGCTATTCTAAGCCGGTAACAGATGACAAAATTGAAATTTAACAACTACGTTTATACGGTGTACTAGTCTCAGATTTTCCCTAGTTTAGCTCTGTGAAACCTTTTTAAATTGGTTGTTTGAATTAATGGTACACCATAAATTGGATTGTTTTCGGACCATCAGAACAAAAAAAATAAGCACATAAAAAGATACGAGATTGATTGTCGAGAACGACATGATGGGACAAAAAATATCCCGAATAGCTGTTATTTACGGTAAACACAAATGTTTTCTACAATCCGCAATGCCTCCACAGATTAGCAATTCGGATTCGGAACAATAAATATTCAGTGGATTAGGGCCATTTTGTGACCGTGTGACAATAAACAACTGGGAATGGGGATAAAAATGGTGCCTATATGTAATAAAATAAAAATTTACTTGCTACACTTGGAACCGTAATATCGTTTGAGCTCAAAATATTAAGCAAAGTACCACAAAGTCTAAAATCTCCCAACTACATTTACTTAAAGTGACTAGGTAACTACTTAGAATAAAGAAATTTTAAAGTTTATAGCTTTTGACTATGATATGCCGTCGGTCCAGGTTGCACAACCATGTCAGAGACCTGTTTCTAGTGGTAGGCGTTTGAAAATCTCTGACACCAAAGTTCATAAGGTCGTTCAACGTCTCACATGAAAAGAGAGAGAGTTTTGTGTTCCATGTCTTAAATTGTACATCAATGTAAAGACTTTCATGTAAGTACGACAAGATTAGGATTATGGACTGAAGATTAAACATGGTACAATTGGTGTGTTCCCATTGTCCACGAAAAAAAGTGGGCAAGGTGTGACAAAGCAGAGCAGGTGGAGCAGGTGGGACAAGTTGTGGCAGAGGGTTGGGCAATGTCTTGCCATGCTACATCTTGCCCCACTCTGCCAATCCTTACCTTACATTTCGGGGACACGGATCTTGGGGACAACGGGAACACACCGTACAGTTCCGATTCGTACATACATATATCACGCCTTTATCCCTTGCGGGGTAGGCAGAGCGTTAACGGCCGTAAGAATACGGTCGCTATCGCCACCTCTGACATTTTTTAGGATTGTTTTACAAGGTTTTTTCAAAAAACATGTGTATCACTATAGTGACAGGTTGTCAGCCTGTCGCCTAAAAGTTGAAATACACCAATACTCTCGAGTCCCTTAGTTGCCTCTTACGACACCCGCGGGAAGGATGTGGGGTGATGCTATTCTTAGCCGGCATCACACGGCATAATACAGTTCCGATTCGTTTGTCCCGCAAACACCAAACAGCTGCAATATCGTTCATTCCGTCCACAGCGCTGTGACTACGGGGTTTACCCAACACTCTAATAGTTTGTCTATCACTGAAACCCCGAGTCTAACCATAGCTGACATCCAAGTGCTATCAAGCCATGCGTTGGCGAGGAACACACTTGACGCACGACGGAGCGCTATCGCAGTGGGCTGTCAGATCCATACAAGAGACGTCACTTCCCATACTAAAACTGCACTCGTCGGATGACACTGCGTTAGCGCTGCGTCAACAGTGGTTCAGCGGTTTTAGTATGGGGATTGACATTTCTAGTATGGATCTGACAGACCGCTGCGATATTTTAGCGGTCCGTCGTGCGTCAAGTGTGCTCCTCGCCGAGATCAATCTACAGGATATTCATAACAAACCTGTCGAGAACTAAAATGTATGATTATTTAACAGTTCCATTTCTTGTTTAATGGCGTTTTAATTGTGAATTTTCCAGTGTCAAGTTGGTTTTGCTTAGTTTCAGTTTTGTATTTTATAAATATGATGGTTTTTGTGAGTATTTTGATGTGCTGCTGGTGATATAAACGTATCTGGTGATATATTAACATGAATTATGATTGTGTTTATGTTAATTCAATTTATGTGAACCTGCTGATGGATAGTAATACACTTCTTAAGCTCTTTCATATAATTATTATCGTCACTATTAACAATTTAAAAGAACACTATTCACACTGCGTCCCACATGAAAAAAATATTACATGAATGTCACATGACGATAATATCCTGCAGTGCTAACTTAACTGCGCAGGACTGAAATATAAATGGAATGTAATTTATCACATAGTTCCTGTCCGCGCTGCAATATATAACCCCGCGTCATCCGACGTCGTCGTTTCACAGTTTTTGCACCCAAACTTGGCCAATCTTAAGTTTTCCTCTACTTTTATGGTAGGTAATAAGAGTCTACTTGCGGTGTTCTTAGCTCTCTGAGCTGACAGCAGGACGTTTTAATGGAGTAGCACGAATGCAGACCAAGTTTGAATTTGACTTTTTCCATTTTACCAACTCCATAGGAATCACATCAACTTTGGCGACGAAACATGCAATGGAACTTAATTCTATATTTTCATCATCCATGGCCATGAGGTGTATTCTGCTACTATCCTACGCGTCCGTAGCCCTTACAAGTTTATCGATGTGCTAGTGTCCAATTCCATCCCTTCCAACCCCATCGATCATCGGTTCTATGAACTATGTGCCCTGCTTACCGATACTTCAGGCGGCCCTCATACAAGCATATTACCACACACCGTTCCGGACGATGGGGCGACGAAGATTTTTGTCCCTTCGTCCGGTGCTAAGACAGCCCGCGTCCCTCCTAGCCTGCTTTGTGGATATCTCTTGCGCAAGCTTCTAATAATACATAACGTCTTCGAACGAAGAACACCGTACCTCCGGAATCTGTCAGAGATGCGATATCAGTGTGTGGTACCATGCGATTTCTCTATACGAAAATAAGATTCTACAACCAACTCAAAACCGGATCGGAGCGGGGTTCGATGCAATGTGAGACCCGTCTCATACTTCCTTGTCCTTTTATCATGTTTATAATTTCCTTTGTAAGTCGTCCCTCGAATCTTACATTGCAAAAGACCCTTCTTCGAAAATTAACTTGGTTAGTCGCAAGTCAGTTTAGAAGACAATAAGTATATAATAACATGCCAGAAACTTCTTTGGTATGGATGTGAAATGAAATATTAAATCTGAAATTTTTGTAATAGCTGAATCGTCAGTTTTAGTTAGGTATTCAATTTTACATTCATATTATATTTGTGGCGTAAAAATCACGTTTTTGTCGTATTTAACTCATCTTACCGTGACTATACAATATTTTTTTATTTTATTTGGGAAGCTTACAGCAACTTTTACAACGTGAAAAAGGGCTAAACTAGCATTTAAAAAATACATTAATAATTATAAGTTATTTTTGGAAGCGAAGGAATCTAGTGACAAAAATGTTTTTACGAGTATACACTTATCAACAGTATCTGAATTTGTTTAGAAGCGGGTAATATAATCCATCTCAATCACACTTGGGAAAAATTCGTAAGCACATGAATACTGATGAATAAGAATATTTGAATAAATAAACAGAAAAGAAAATAATACGTATATCATAAAATAAGTAACATTTTTTTGTCCTACTTAACTGCTTTTGTCAAATTATTTGAGTTACGTTTTCCAAAGCCAAAGACATGATCATATGTACGCAAATTTACCATTTTCATCAAAAGGCTCAGGAACCAAGGCTATAAATAAAAACGGTCATAGAATAAATATAAAGTTCATTCTTCAGTCATGACCTCGGGGAGTTGTGGTAGTCAATTTACTACCTATCTCCCCCGAAGAAATGGACTCGCCGAAAAGGTCTTTGTCAAAGAAAACGCAGTTCACTCGGCAATCGTCTTTTATCTCAAGAGGCTTCATAAGAGTTGAAACTCTTTTTTGTGTGATGTTTTTGTACACGTAAAGTGCTAGGTTAAGTAAGTCTAGTGGCGGAATAAAAAGGAAACACTGCACTAAAACTAAATGCACTGAAAGAGGTGGAAGCTTGAGAAACCTAATCGGGTTGTTTAAGCTTAAATTGTATTTTACACAGCTTAGTATTTTCTACGTGGATTTTTCAAATGTATGATTCTGCATATGTTTTTTTTCCCACGAAATCGTTTCGAATAGGTAGGTTCCTATATCAGCAGCAGATAAACTTTTCCTTTTTCATACCATTGGCACTTAGGTCTGTATTGATAAATCGCGCTCAATCGATCTCAATAGCTATTTTGACAAAATGATAGTCAATACTAACAGCATCAGATAGCAAATCATTTTTTTAAACAATAGTAGATTAAAAAGACGAAGAATGATTTATTGACAGTTCTAGTTATAGGCATAGTCAAAAACCACTGTTAATTGAACTTACAGAGATGATTTTTATCAGTCTTGTTTTGACCATGCCTTTCTCACACCTAACACACAACGCAGCGAGCCTAAGGATCTGGGACTTGAAGATTATAAAAAAATATTTATATTAGTCTGATAATTATAAAGTATGGCCTTTCTCACACTTAACGCACTACGGAGCAAGTGAGAAAGTGTGAGAAAGACCATACTTTCTAATTATAAGACTTATATAAAATATCCCGGCTTCGAATATATCCGTGTAATCCCGGATTAGAATAGCATCACCCCACATCCTTTCCGCGAGTGTCGTAAGAGGCGACTAAGGGACTTGAGGGTATTGGTGTATTACAATTTTTAGGCGACAGGCTGACAACTTTTCACTATAGTAATACACATGTTTTCTGAAACAACCTTGGAAAACACTCCTCAAAAATGACAAACGTGGCGATAGCGACCATATTCTTGCGGTCGTTAACGCTCTGCCTACCCCGCAAGGGATAAAGGCGTGATATATGTATGTATGTTGTTTTATAATCTTCAAATCCCAGGTTCTTCATGTCCAACCAAGCGACTAACCAAAGACCAAAAAGACAAAACCGAAAGTATGACATCTGAATCATCGAATTTAAAAATAGAAACTACTGTAATTCAAGGTTTATGCCGCGTGATGTCAGCTTAGAATAGCATCACCCCATTTCTTTCCTGTGGATGTCGTAAAAGCCGGCTAAGGGACTCGAGGGTTTCATGTGTTTTGCAATTTTAGGCGACAGGGTGACAACCTGTCTCTATAGCGATTAAAATTTATTTCAAAATACAAGCGATACACGACCTATCTGAAACGACCCTCAAACATTTGTCAGACATTTCGACCACGACTGTAATATTACGGTCGTTAACGTTTTGCCTACCCTACCAGGGATAAAAGCGTGAGATATGTGTGGGTGTAGTTCAAGAGCGAGTTCAAGTTATTATATCGACCGAGTTCTTGAGTGGGTACTACGTTTCTAACCTTCACCCGGTCACTACACTCCAGCAAGCCTTTACTCGCAGACCCCGTTTTATGAAGGTAGTAATGACGAGAGAGTTTCGCCGATAGCGGTCCCTGGGGGCCTAAAGCGCCATCTACAGACCTGCCTAGCAATAGTGTCGCCTTTTATAGCTTTAGGTCAGATTTTATGTGTATAAGCGTTCGCGTAAACAGGCGTTCGGTTCTGATTATAAATCAAAATGAGGTTGATTATTTACAAGCTCTTGTTTTATAAAACCTAACAGCATACCACATAACGACAAAGTACCCATTTAAGGGCTGATAGTGATTTTTCTTAAGATTTCTAAGGCCCGTATTTATAAACCACACTCAAGTCGGCTGATCTGACCAATAGTGCATCAAGGTGTGCGATGCGCCTAGGTTCGTATTTATAAACCACACTCAACTTTGAGATCGATCTTGGGTGCGACTTTAAGTCATTGGGCGTTTTCATGTACGAATCGCTAGCTTGTCAAATAAATGCTATACATTCCTATCTCCATATACCTAATTATTATCATTAATTGTTTATCAATTTCTTGTGATCCCCAACAATATACCAGAACCATCCCGCAGACTTGATGAGTAAACCGAAAAGCGATTAATATCCATAAATCAAATGACCAATGACAGGGCGGGATATCGGTTCCGTGTTGGTATGATCAGAATATTGTGATCCCTCGTTTGTCGGAAGGCAGATATCATTGACAAGGGTTAGGCGAAGATTAGCGCAATGGCAGTCTGAAACAACAAAATAATCACGATTTTTTTTAAATAATAACATAAGTATTTCAACTTTGTGATATGGACGGATTTAGACGATTTTGGTGTAGCAGTAGGCGGATCGCACATTCGACGCACGACGGAGCGCAAAAATATCGCAGCGGTCTGTCAGATCCATACTATAAATGTCAATCCCCATACTAAAACCGCACTCGACAGATGACACCGCGATAGTTCTGCGTCAAAAGCGATTGAGCGGTTTTAGTATGGGGATTGACATTTCTAGTATGAACCTGACAGACCGCTGCGATATTTTTGCGCTCCACCGTGCGCCAAGTGTGCGATCCGCCGGACTACATATATAAAACTGATAACACTACAACAATAGGTGGATGCCATGCGCCTAATTTAAGTAATAGGAAAAAAAATGTATGAGTTGAAAGTATTATTACAATAACATAGTTCAAAGAAACAAGTAAACAGTACTTTTAAAATTTTGGTAAATCTCACTCCTTTGTCTGTCTTTTTAAATGAGACACCGAGTCGATGAACAATTCCATTGATGTAGAAAAAAAGAAGAAGAAGAATAAAGAACAGTTACAATTATCGTAACAACTAGTTAATGCTACTCTGCTCACGTCCGGTAAAGAGGCGTGATTTATGTATGGACCTACTTTATATAAATACAAATCCTTTTACATAGAAACAATTACCCGTGCTCATACAAAACCCAACGTTACATTCAATAAAGCCGGTGAGATAGCCGCCCGGGACCCGTATCCAGTAATCTCTATTAAATATGGACCATGGGACCCTCGTCTGATTTTTTCCTTTGTTCATACTATGGCGAAGCTAAATTGAAGGTGCCCAAATATAGCGTTGGCAGTTTCGACAAAATCTTGACTCGTTTCAAGCTCTTTCTACTTACTGTCAAATATGTTCTAAACCTTTCCGTGTGGTGCCGGCTTAGAATAACATCTCCCCATTTCTTTCCCGTGGGTGTCGTAGAAGCCGACTAAGGGGTTTGAGGTTTCATGTGTATTGCAATTTTAGGCGACAGGCTGACAAATTGTCACTATGGTAATTGATACACGACTTATCTGAAACGATCCTCAAACATTTGTCAAACGTGTTTTAGTATAGGGAGTGACGTTTCTAGTATGGATCTGACAGACCGCTGCGATATTTTTGCGCTCCGTCGTGCGTCAAGTGTGCGATCCGCCTACGACAAAGATGCTACGCGCGACGTCTTCTTCGTGAGATTTGATTCTTACTATAAAAAGTTGTGTAACGTTCCACCTTACGACGAATAACAAAACCCAATGGATTGCTAAATCACTTTTTCTTGTAAACAAATGAAATTGCCCCAAATGCGACACAATTTCAAATCAGACATAACAATTTCCCTTGTAACGCGGGCTTGGTTTGGGGTTATCCCGCACAAGACCGGAATGGTAAATTTTATATGAGCCAGAGCAATTCTCTCAAAGTAGGTACGCGATAGGCGGTCAGTTAGAAAACGGGTTAAATCTCAAACATTTAAGTGTAAACGTAGGAATTAAAATATAGTATAATTTGGATGCCTTGCCTCGCGGGGTCGCGTTGGAGGATATTTTTTATTGGCCAGTAGTAAGTAAGTAATTAAAACAAAATAATAATAATAGCTATCGCAGTGTCGTCCGTCCAGAGCGGTTTTAGTATGGGGAGTGACGTTTCTAGTATGGATCTGACAGACCGCTGCGATATTTTTGCGCTCCGTCGTGCGTCAAGTCTGCGATGAACCTATGACTAGTCATCCGTCTTCATTCAAAAGGCGGGCTTAGTTCTACACAGCACCATCTACCAGCCAAATCAGAGGTAAGTACTTTTAAACTCCCTTTTAAAATAAAAATTGAGTGGAAATTCTAAAAGCTTTCGTTGCCTCTCAATAATATGATTTCAGCTCCAATCAGCCGTGACAACATCTGGCCGGCGGATCTCATTTTAAAACTTATTTCCGTGAAATCGCAAAAGAAGATCCTCAATTTTGACTTATGCAGAATTAATTTACTGGGTAAAGTAAGATGCTGCACAAAAATATTTTGGTTAGAGATTCGCACATTTATAAATTTACCGTTCTTTCTTTTCGTACGGGACACCGAGTCGTTCAACGACCCAATGAAGCCCCGTGTCAGAATTTATCAATCGCCTTCTACAAGTAGCAGGCTTCTGACATGATTGTGTAACATTTACCGTTGTATTAAATCTTATAGCAAAAGAATTGCTCGTCCATTGTCCTCCGGCGTAGATTTGATGGCCCCGGGGCCGATGACGGGTTTTGGGCAAAATAAAAGAGGATCTTGCAAGAAAACTGAGATATTATATTTAAATATTAAATAGGCCGTTTCGTACAGATATCAGCTAACAAGTAAGAGATGCCAAAATCAAAATTCGATAGTGACAACTACTACGCGTTTATAGAGCATGTGAATACAAAAAATACTTGTTGAAATTGCTTTTAGTTAACGAAGACTTTCCAACAGCCGAAATCATAGGTTTCATAAAACAAACATACATATTAATTTAAGTTGCACTACGTGACGTCATAATGTATTTTGTCATATGGGCTCTAATTTCTTGTATGTGTCACTTACGATAGATGTTGGTATCTGAGAAGGGTTCCTTAGGGGTCCCGAAGGCGTGGCGAATGTGTAGGGTATCGACAGTAACAGTATTTTATTGTTTCAGCCAAAGGATTGGAATCTTTAAGTGAAATAAGATTTGTTTTTCAAAGTCTTTATCCGTTGAACAGTTGCGTAGGGGACTTTGAACAAAAAAAATATATTGTAAGACATACTGATTTTTCAAAAATCATGTAAAAATAACCAGCATAGAGATGTGACTCGAGGTTTTAAGCAAGTATGTATGTTATGAACGAACAAATTTACTTATAAAATTACTAGCGGCCTGCCCCAGCGGCTGCGACCACTGCAACTCATTTTCCCGTGGGAAAAAGGATTTTTCCCGGAAATTATTATACACAAAAACCTTCCGCTTGAATCACTCTATCTATTTAAAAAACCTGCATCAAAATCAGTTTTGTAGTTTAAAAGATTTAAGCCAACGTACATACAGACAGACGCGAAAAGCGACTTTGCTTTATACTTTGTAGTAGTTTCATTTATTGTAATATTTTCGCCATTTTTCTTACTTCTACTACTGCTACGACAGCCACAACAGTTCACTGGCTAGACATGGGTTTTCCCCATTCCGGGGGTACACACCACGGTTGGCAAGTGGATTGGCGTGCGCTTCAAGATGTTGTATTCACAGGGAACGCTGCTTCCCACTCCCTGTGTTCACACCCAGCGATAAAAATGGGGTGATGCAATAATTATCTACTAATTCGTAGGCAGAGCAATAACGGCCGTTAAAATACGGTCGCTATTTCTACGTGTGGCATTTTTGAGGATTGTTTTCCAAGGTTGTTTCAGAAAACATGTGTATTACTATAGTGACAGGTTGTCAGCCTGTCGCCCAAAAATTGTAATACACTAATACTCTCGAGTCCCTTAGTCGCCTCTTACTACACCCACGGGAAGGATGTGGGGTGATGCTATTCTAAGCCAGCATCACACGGATAATGTATTGAAATTACAGTAATTAGGTATATCTGCAATACTTCGTTTGAATACCCCGCAAGGCAACACCTTCACGATGAAATCCGATTACGAGCCTGAGTCGAGAAATCCCTGAGCCAATATTGAATCTGTGGATTGATATGTACACAACCGCGCGTTACAGCTTACCCAAGTGAAATACGCAGATGTTGGTGACAAGTGAATCAACGTTTATCGGTCTAACAACAATATTGAAATTTTCTTAAATAATCAAAAATACGTTTCGCCTGTTCTTGACTCAATCATTGGCCGATCGCACACTTAACTCACGACGGAGCTCTAAGATATCGCAGTGGTCTGTCAGTTCCATACTAAAACCGCTCAACCGCTGTTGACGCAGCGCTATCGCAGCGTCGTCCGTCGACTGCGGTTTTAGTATGGGGTGCCGTTTCTAGTATGCATCTGACAGATCACTGCAATATTTTAACGCTCCGTTGTGCGTTGAGTGTGGGAAAGGCCATTGTCTCCACTAGCGAAATGATACCGAACTTATCAACCATATTTACACTTTTTCTTGATGAAACTCTATGTTAATTTATTAGTAAAACACTTTTTCACTAGTTCCACTATGTATATTTGTTTAATGATGATAATAATAATAAATCAAATTAATAATAATGAATAAGTATTGCCGGTAACATACTGTATACTAAACCCTATGTAGATATCTGGGACCACAGCTATCCTATCACGAATGAGGCGAGGCCGGAATCCTCCGACAATGATCCTGCATAATGGATTATCAGGTGACCTGCGGCCTTAATGACCCTACAATATGGGACCTCTAAGAGCATCACAGCGCCACCTGTGCCTCGGATTAGATGAGTATACAGGGATTATGCGGTAGCGGAGATAATCAGCTGAAACCCTTTTTTGATATAATATTGAGATCTGCGTGTGATGCCGGCTTAGAATGGCATCACCCCGCCTTCTTCCCGCGGGTGTTGCAAGAAGCGACTAAGGGACTCGAGAGTATTGGTGTATTACAATTTTTAGGCGACAAGCTGACCACCTGTCGCTTTAGTGATACACATGTTTTCTGAAACAACCTTGGAAAACAATCCTTAAAAATTTCAGACGTGGCTATAGCGACCGTATTCTTACGGCTGTTAACGCTCTGCCTACCCCGCAAGGAATAAAGGCGTGATATATCCTAGGCGTATGATCCTTCATAATGGATTATCAGGTGACCTGCGGCCTTAATGACCCTACAATACGGGACCTCTAAGAGCATCACAGTGCCACCTGGGCCTCGGATTACATGAGTATACAGGGCAAAAGATTATGCGGGAGCGGAAATAATCAGCTGTAATAATAGATTTTAGATAAGTTTCTTTTTAGATATACCTACAGTAGGAAGACTTGCTGTAGATTAGTATTTATAAAAAAATTGAAATTTTAAAAACCTGCGTTGAATCTTCTAGCAAACTGAGTTTGACATCTTGTCTTACCTGTAACACAAAAAAATAAATTTATCATCATTTACTTACGTATATAACCCTGTTTATTTAAATGAATAATAATATATTAGTAATACAAAAATATGGTATGTGTTGAGGAGATGAAAGAAACTATATAATAAAATGGGTCTAAAACCGATTGAAAACCATTTTACAACGAATAGCTGGAATTTAAATGAAACTAACTCATTTTTATTACCCTAGTTACTACGCAGCCGACACGTAGCGCCGTAGCGTAGTTAATGGCTACGATTCGTAGCTTATTGCTACGGCTAATCAAAATTCTACTCACGCATTTATTTGGTGGGTTTGTAAACTTGTTATTGCTTTTATATTGTGATGTAGTTGTAAAAGTTTCAAGGTAGTGCTTTTAAAAAATAGCCACCGGTAAATGAAAGAAATATCAAGATACATTTTGTTACTTGTAGTATTTTTTCTGTTGGTAACAATATCCATACTTTTCTTAATCTTTGGTAAGTTTTAGATGGGTTCTTATAAGTAGGCAGTTTTTCCTTATATATTTTGTAATGAGATAACAACTCAATACATAATATTTCCGTAGTTTTTTAGTTACACGACTGTCATCATCATTCTTGCCTAATCCCGTTTTTCTGTCGGGGTCGGCTGCCTAACCTAGGGGATTTGACGTGGAAACAAAGTTTTTACACAGAGTGACTGCCATCTTTCTGGAACCTGAAAAGTTAAGTCACATTCAAATATCACCTGAATTCAAATACTTCACCGTAAGAGCAGTCGGTAAATGCATGTAAGTAAACACACATTGGTATATGGCGAGGATTGAACTCGGGTCTCACGATTGTAAGACCGGTGTCCAAACCAATTGGCCACCGACGTTCCCAAACTTGCACGACTGTAACTTTGTTTAAAAAATGTGGGCGTGGAATTCAAGAAAAGACATTTTTACATTTTTAAACAAACCGCATACACATTACTTCATTATGAAACACAAAATCCACGAAACTGAAAAACCTTATATAGTTGTCGAGGATTTCCATGCAAAAGTGTTAAATTTGCATTCTAGTGGGATATAAAGCGTAAAATACGTTCCCACTCCTTCCACACACTCACACAAACTTTGAAACTATGTATTTTAAAGAACGTTTTATTACAACCCTTAGGCAGATCGTTACACTTAACATATGACGGAGCGCTAAATTATCGCAGCGGTCTGTCAGATCCATACTACAAATGAAATCGCCATACTAAAACATATTACCGCTGTCGACGCAGCGCTAGCGCAGCGAAATCCGTCGAGAGTGGTTTTAGTATGGGAAGTCTAGTATGGATCTGACAGATCGCTGCGATATTTTAGCGCTCCGTTGTGCGTTAAGTGCGGCAAAGTCCTCAAGTGTGAACAGAAACTATGCATCTTTCATACTCGGAAGGCGTTTTCAGACTCTAGAATAAAGAAATTGGCTACTTTACTAACGTCTTTTTTAACCTCATTTGGAGCTACAATCCATCAACGTATAAGTAAGGTGATTTTGACATCTAATGCACAACGCTGCGCTCTATACTTCAAATTGTGACAGCATTTCTCCACTTATCCGGTCCGGCTGCCGGATGTCGGAAGGCTACTTCCATCAGTATTTGAACGCCAGATGACGCTTTTCCAACTATCCGGTAAAACACGGACTGTACAATGACGTCATGGTAGAGTTCAAAGAGTACCTTTTATATACATACTTTTTGTACCGGACCGTCAGAATCCCAATTTTGGTTTAGAAAATTCCCGGATCGATGAATGCCGGATGCCGGAAGAGTGGAAAAGCATGTATGGTAGTGAAATAGATTTCTAAATCGGATCGGAAATTGCCGGACCGGCAAATGACGGATGCCAGATAAGTGGAGTAAGGCCCTTATTAGAATACGTAACGATTAAAACCACCCAACTGAAACGATTTAATTATTTATCAGACTTTAGGCCCTGGAATAAAGGAAAAAAGAATGTGCCCTAAACAAAATTCGTTCTTTATTCGCCCGAGTTCGTATTCGTAGGCCTTTTAACGTGAATCGAGGTAATGTTTTATTCTGTTGTATAGCGTGATCTCAATCTGTACCTCTCGAGTATTCAAGCGGCCGTTTGAATCCAGCGTCGATTCACAGCAAGAGCCCGTGGCTCGGAGACAGGGCCGCATTTAGGCCGGAAGATATGGGACAACGATATATATATATATATAAAGATAAGGTGTGTGTACGTGTGTGGAAATATTTGAAGTGATAAATCAGCAACTGAAACTGAACAACTTTATCCACGGATTTAAATGCAAAAAAAAAAAGGATTTCATATACAAATTGACTTGAATGAGAGGTGGCAATTTTTTTAAATTTTGATCTATATTGCTTCGAAAAAGTTGTTCCGTTTCTTGGACTGGTTCAGAATATTTGTAGTTACATTTTTAAAATGTATCCTGTTTTTTAACGAGAATAACAAGACTGTACTGACTGCATTTACATCTTTCAGTGCAGTTCAAGTAAAAGATATTTTTTAGCATTTTTAGAGAATTTGAGCGGCACATAAACTCATAGCGAGTAATGAATCGTGAAAGTATGCTAGGCTATATAGTAAAGATGGCTAGAAATATAAGTATTATCTTTTCTTATCCTATTGTAAAGTGAAGCCTTTTTTCGGGAGCGACTTGAACAGTGCTTTGCCGTGACGTGTGATGCCGGCTTAGAATAGCATGACCCCATTTCCTACCCGTGGGTGTCGTAAGAGGCGACTGAGGGAATTGAGGGTTTCAGGTGTATTACAATTTTTAGGTGACAGGCTGACAACCTGTCTCTATAGTGATACACAAATTATCTCAAACGGCCCTCTATATTTGTCAGACGTGGCGATAGCGTGCATGGAACTTAAAATTGACATAAATACTCGTAGAACGGAAGACTTTATAAGACGAAACAGATAGAATTATCTACTGTAGTACTTTTATTTTATTTTAGCGTAGCCGTCTTTTGGGCTATTAATATATTTTAAAACTTAGCTAGGGTAGCTTAGGTCCTATCCTATGGTACAAATTGTTAATTGAGAATAGGAGCACTTTTGAGCAGGTTTTTGGGCGGTTTTCCTGTTCAGGGGGTCCGGCTGATTTACATGACACATGTAAGTATATTTTTTGAAATATTCACTTTAATAGCTACATGCTAGTAAGTTACATGCTGTGTGGTCAGCCTGGCCGGCCCCGAGGCAGTGCCTTTTTTATCCCACTCGTGCCGCGTTTCTACTAGGAACATAAAATTGTTATAAAAAAGAGAAAATTGTGTCTGACAATTTTCTCTTTTTTACAATGACTAGTTTATTTTTAGCGACAGTATTGTATTGTAAATTTTTGACTTTCTGAAAGAATTCGTTGTGAACCTACTTGGAAATAAACGATTGAAAATTTTTGAAATAGCGATCGTATTTTTACGGCCGTTAACGCTCTGCCTACCCCGTAAGGGATAAAGGCGTGATTTATGTATGTATGTATGTATGTATGCCGTGACTAAGGCTTACGCGGTTGATCTCGCGACAAACCTTTTATGGGTTTGGCAGAATTTTTTTAGTTTATAAGTAATTATTATGTAATAAAAAGTTATATAAAAAAAAATTACGGCTGCTTCTCATTTCTAGAGGCGGAGGGCCAAGTTTCAGAAGCCCTATTTTTGAATTTTCGCATGCGACTACTAAATGTGCTTGTAACACACATTCAGCTTAAATCCATTCACATACATACACAAATCACGCATTTATCCCTTGCGGGGTAGGCAGAGCATTAACGTTAGCGTGATTCACACATTCTCTATACAATTCCAAGACATGCTAGAAATGAACAAACTTGAGTAATAGAATAGACGAATGGTTGCCGTGTGATGCCGGCTTAGAATAGCATCACCCCATTTCTTTCCTGTGGGTGTCGTAAAGCCGACTAAGGGACTCGAAAGTTTCATGTGTATTGCAATTTTAGGCGACAGGCTGACTACCTGTTACGATAGTGATTCATGACTTATCTGAAACGACCCTGAAACATTTGTCCGACATGGCGATAATGACCGTAATTTTACGGTTGTTATTGCTCTGCCTACGCCACCAGGGATATTTGTGTGTGTGTGTGTTGGACTAGTCGTTGCGGACTGCAGACTTCCGTGTATGATTACAAAAATCACACTTTCAGAAATTGAGCTCCTGATCCCGACGTAAGGCGGCACCATCTTAATGAAATTCCTCCATATTGAATAGGCGTCTAGAGATTTTCATTAAGTTCACTTAGGCATATTAAAATATCTGAGAAATACTTTGGTAGCTGCAGTAGAAAAAAAAGTGTGATTATCATTTTGGTTAAAACTTATAGAAATACACAAATGTAGAACTAGGTTATTGACACGCTGTTTTTTTACACAAAATCCCCAATTTTATCACAAAATCTGTGAAGTTAAAATCTTAATCTACTTGTAGATATGGGATTGTTGAAACCGTACATTAAATATTATACACCGAATTTGTCATAGTTCATACAATTTGAATAATCTTTTAATCTAAAAGACTATATTTTTTTGTGTAAAGCTAGTATGAATATGATAATTTTGGCCGGCCTTGACCTGATTTTCTTTGCTCCAAATCCGGCCCTTAGGAAGACAATTGTCTTCATTATTCAGCCGTTTCGGATGAATTGTTAACATTCCCCATCTAGCCTTATTCTTCCAAAAATCTCCCCCTCCCTCCCTAGAGTTTCTGCCTGGATTTCCCTCGTGAATTCTATAATTGAGCCTTTCTTCAAATCGAACTTCAAACCTTTTTACAAGTTGCTGTAATTTCACACAGATGGCATTGGATCCCGTTGTGATTTGAATGTCGTTAGAAATGATTAACTTTGGATTTCCGTTACGTGACTTTTTGTTTGGTTTGAAACCGTTTTGTGTGTGCTCAATGGGGTCTTTGAAAATCACAGATTAAACCCCTTTCAAGTGCAACCGGAAGCGATATTTCAGAACGATTGTATGTCAAAGGAAACAAGACAGAGGGCGCAGCACGCCAAATGTCAATTTAGCGACCGGAACCGGTTTAGAGCGGTTTAAAGCAGCTGGAAGCGGAATCGAATGTGCGCGGGCCGTAAGTCCGGTATTAGAGCGCGGGAAATTGCGGTGCAGGCAACAAGTGCAGGTTTTTTGTTAAGCTGGCGAGAATTTATTGTATTACCTCTGAAGAAAAGCAACGTGTTGTAGGTTAAATGTTTATTTTGTTGTCTGTAGACTGAAGAAAAGAAGAAACATTAGTAGCGTAGTAACAAAAACACGATCACACACCAATTGTGGCTTTTATACTATTGTGTTACGTGCGTGATAGTACTTGTATCATAGGTATTATACGTTTTTACGGGAACATCATGTTCAAGTACTGAAACGTAAGTCTCTGGTGTCTACAATATCTTATAACTCGATGTGTTCAGTGTTTGTTCAGTCGGGTGTAGTGTAACAGTGATCATGAATTTAACAATTTAGTGGTTGTGTTGTGGTTTAGGACGGAAAGCTTATTGGGCGACTGTGACTTGGGCGAGGAATTTTAGGTGAGATAGGCTGATTTTATACTAAAACACAATCTTCTCAACATCATGAAATATTTTCAGGTGTGGACATATGTTTTGCGGTCATTTACGGTATGTCTTAACCGTATATTTTTTTAGATTTATTATCGTACATAGACACCATCTCACTGACCGAGACACAGGACCTTAAGCATACTGCGCTGTAGAGGGGAGGCCTATATTTTGCGATGGGTGGATGTGGGCTGAGAATCATGATGGTGATGATGATCGAACATAGATTTTCCAATAAACGAAATTCCGTATCAAATAAGTGAGTTCCGGACAAAGCTTTAAATAAGGTAAAAAAAAATGCCGTAAATATTTAAAGGGGTGAACCAGCCCATGAAACTGCACAACTTTCCCTGAAAAATATAGGTCGAAACATGAAAAAAAATTTTGTACCTCCCATACAAAATTACCGATTGACCTGATTACCTGATTGACCCCTTAAAATATTTGCAGCTCTCTAATGTTTTTACACTTTATATTTGACCCGTTTTCATTTCTAGTTTTCTCGCGATAAAGAACATCGTGCTATATCAAATGTCAATGATTCAAACAAATTAAAGCCTGAAGTGCTCGTTTGATGAAAAAGAAGCAAATAATTTATATGAATGCACGTAATCAACCTCACATGACACCATCGCATCACAGACTGTGTAGATGAGGGGACTGTGTGGATGAGGGTCGGTACTCGAAGCAGTTATTACGGTTAGCGGTTATACGTGGACAATACGGGGTGTAAGGGACAGCAGCGTCCCGAATACTGACAGGGTGCAAGCAGACCATGAAACTGAACAACTTTCCCCTAGGAACATATGTCAGGAAATGTAAAAAGTAATTTTGCTTTCCTTAATAAATGCAGTCAGCTGGTCGCGATTTTGTATAGAAGGTCGAATTTTTTGTCGTTTCCTGACATTTATGTTCCTAGGGGAAAGTTGTTTAGTTTCATGGTCTGCTTGCACCGTATCAGTATTCGGGACGCTGTCCCTAACACCATGTGTTATACGGTGCTTGATCCTACTCTGTCTGTTTTGAGCCGATGGGTTCGATCCCAACCGGACACAAATATTTGTGAAGTCAATTTTATAATATTTTTGCGTGTATGTAGGTACAATATGTATTTATTAATAAACAGTATTTAGGCGTTAATATCTAGTTCCCATCGCTTTGCTTAGTTTGGGGCTTGATGGCGCTGTGAGAATTGTTCAGATTATTATATACTCCGAGAGCAATGTATTTGACAGTCTAATAACTTAGATCACGCTGTGTGGTGCCGGTTTATAGTAGCATCACATCAATTTTAGCCTTGGGTGTCGATCCAAGGAATGGGCGGTAGTGTTTCTGCGATACACCTAATAACGCCAGTAGCTCAATTTCTGGTTTAGTGCACGGAAATCCAAACCGACTGGTCTTCTTCTTAGCGAGTCGATGGCAGACACTACACCGTCGCTGGTCTACTAGACTGGTCTAACCACACGTTTTTAAATTCCGTTTACTTGAAAGTTTTAAAGTCAAAAATATGTGAATTTTAAGGGTATGTGTGAATTGATAAGTAAAGTAGAACGTGAGATACAAGCATAATAAGTTGCAGTTGTAACGAAAACAAACGATTCAGAAATTGAGCTCTAGGTCCAGCAGTGGACTGTTGTCGCTATTGACATACATTATTTGTATTGCTATGAGACGTAAATTGGTGTTCGATG
This sequence comes from Keiferia lycopersicella, assembly GCA_029255805.1. Lineage (NCBI taxonomy): Eukaryota > Metazoa > Arthropoda > Insecta > Lepidoptera > Gelechiidae > Keiferia > Keiferia lycopersicella. The sequence continues at coordinate 4,456,546 of JARACZ010000024.1, forward strand.
TGGTTATTATACAGGGATAATATAATATTATCCGGCGCTGGACCCGACTCTGAGGGACCTGTGTTCGACAGCCCAACAAATTAGATTATTTCGCCGGATTGGTTTATCTTCGTGACAAAAGGAAATATATTTGATTTGAAACTCGTTTCTACGCTCAAGATGTGGCAAAGTTATTTTAATATTTTCAACAATACCTAAATAAAACTGAGTAGTTCATGAAAATTACACCTGAAATTTTAACAGTAAGAGCGTTTCTTCACTTATCCGGTCCGGCTGCCGGATGTCAGAAGTAGCTTTCCGTCAGTATTCGAATGCCGGATAACGCTTTTCCACCTATCCGGTAAAATACGGACAGTAGAATGACGTCATGGTAGAGTTCAAAGAGTACCTTTTATATGCATACTTTCTGTACATCTGTCACTTCGGGCCGTCAGAATCCAAATTTTGGTTTGGAAAATTCCCGGATCGATAAATGCCGGATGCCAAAAGAGTGAAAAAGCATGCATAGTTTCTAAACCGGATCGGTAATTGACGGACCGGCAATTGACGGATGCCGGATAAGTGGAGAAAGGCCCTTAGTTATTCTTCTATCGTAAGGAACATGGAGTGGACGAATAACCCACTACTGGTGTAAGTTTTTAACAACCACTAATAGGCCTCCCTGGCTTGGTTGCGTGACGATCGCCGTCTAAGTTATCATAGACATCAAACGATGTCAACGTCACGAAACATGAATCTATCTTCCTTTCGGTAATTCAGGTGGTTAGATGAAATGTCCTAACCAGATTGGGAACAAATTTTTACACTGACAAAATATGAACTTTTTAACCTTATGTAAGTAATGAAGGAAAAAGTGGAGTAAAGAGAGTGAGGCCTTTGCCCTGCAGTGGGACGTGTCTGGCTCAAAATAAAATAAATAAGTAACAATGTAAGTATACTAAGGACACTAATTAGTCCGGAAACAGTTACTCTAATGGGAAGTCAATTACTAGAGCAATCAGCTGTTGTAAGAACAACGCTGGTTTTTGCTCAGAAGTGGATTTATTTAGAGCTTAATGCATGTTTGCGTTTCCAATTTAGTTATGCGAAAGCGAAGCGCTTCAAGTAGAATTTCTTTTAATTTATGAGATTTGTATTTTGCTTTTTTACCAGTGGGTGTCGTAAAATGCGACATAAGAGAATGGACAGTAGCGTACCTTGTGAATATCTACAAAATCCATCACTGCGCTCGTCAATTCTCCTCCTCCTGTCATGCTTGGTGAGTATCGCAATTGGGGGTAGTAACAAAGTGAATGTCCGAGAAAGAGCAAAAGCGCTATGAGCAAAAGATCAGAAAATCTATCAAAAATACACGGAGACTTTTTAATCTCGCGACAGTCCTACTGACATTATCAAATCTGTCTGCGTACAAGTCTAGATTCAAAGATTAGTTCAACCGACTGGCTTGTAGCCAAAGCACAGTTTTATACAATCAGCATTTCAGCTTCACTCAGCACGCGGGATCGTGATGAAACTCGGAAAGTGCTTTTCAACCGTCAACAGTCTACGAGTAGCAAATGTTAGGTGAAGTGCAACCGCTGCGAAATTACAGACCAACTACGAGATTATTCAAACATTATAGTAATTTCACATTCAAGTAGGTCTTACAAAAGATATCTGTTTTGTGTAAGGAATAAGATTGATTTTACTTTAAGAATTAGGGATAACAAAAAATAATTGGACGCGCGTTGGATGCGGGCGAAAAAATACACTTGTTCAAGGCGAAGTTACGCGAATAAACTGCGAAGAAACGATAATTAATGGACAACATTTTTACGTCAAGCTAGACGACAACCAAAAAATACATTACATAAAAACAAAACAGGCACGATTAAGTATGTATGTCAGTAGAATAAGGAAGATAGAAAGGCATAACCCGCTGGATAATAATCGGGAGCAAATGTACCGCCGTAATGATAACCCGCGCCGAGGGCTGCCAACCGCCTTGTTTTAGCCGGTCTTTTATAGTTTTGTCAGGGCATATAAATCGTATTCTGAAGGAATTATGCATGTACTGAATAATTTTTAATATGGAACCAACCAATGCTAGGAAACAAAAAAAAAACTACCTCCTACACAAGTTCAATCAGCCGAACGTGAGTTTTGTATGTTTCCTACAGTTTGATTTGTATATCATTAATTTTACCAGTGCGTCTGGCTGAGTTTTGGTCCTTATTAATTTAGTTTACTCCTTTATGGTCTTATCCGGCCATATAAAACGTGTTTTGAATGAATGTATTATGCACATCGTTTAAGGCATCGTATTGAATAATTTTCATTATAGCACCAATGCTGGGAAACCAAAAAAATCAACCTCACTGGTATGGGTCCCTGTTTAATTTAGTCAGCCGATCGTGAAGTTCGTTTTTTTTTTTCACTTTTGAACATTAGTTGGAATATTATTTAAGACTATCTAGCGTACCATAATTGACGGATATTTTTATTATTATATTTTATAAAAGTATAATAATAAAATCAATTATTTAATTACTCTTAGCCTTTTAAAGTTTAGCTTTTTGTTAGATATTTTACCAAATTTGTTTGGCTTTTGACAAATCCCGTATCTGGAAGCGGCAATCCTAACCGCGGAAGGCAGGCGCGGAGTTGTACCGCCTCTTTGCATTTATAGCACCGAGAATGAAAGATCGGATGTGAAAATATAATGGGGCTGTGGAATGAGAGTTGGGAGAATTTTGAACGTATGAATATACTTATGTGCGGAGGAGCGCAGGAGATTAGGGCATCGGTCTTTCGATCGTGAGGCCTGAGTTCGATCCCCGCCATGTACCAATGTGTTTTTACTCACGTACATTTACCGACTGTGTAAGAAAAACATCGTGATTAAAATGTAACCTAGGATTCGGGCCAGGTTACCCTTCAGGTTGCAGAGGTCAGATGGCAGTCGCTCTACGCAAAAATTTGGTTCCAAGTCAAATCCCCTAGGTTAGGTAGCCGACCCCGTCAGATAAAAGAGATAACGCAAGGAGAATGATGATGAATGAATATACTTATGTGGGTTCTTATTCTGAGTTCTGATCTACTTTATGATGACTGTGGAATAAAAGTTCTCTAACATCACCAAGTTCTCAGTCTGGTCCTACTTTCTGTTAGTGACCGATAAATAAAACAAGGGATAGGTTAGGTAAACTGATCACGTGTAAAAGGAAGTCTGTCAATACAATAAATACTTCTCAATTCACTTATCGAAGGTTACAATAATGAGATTTTCACAGTAAACAAACTAAATTATATTTATTCAGACATCGTTACAAATCTATTCGTCGGCCGTCGACCAAATTGATGCTGGATAAATATTGGATAGGTACTTTACGAGAAAAGAAATAGGTTGAAGAAACGAATCAGTCTCTTATGATATTTACTAGATATAGCAAACAATACTAACTACATATATCATAATCTATCTATTCTCAATCTTGCCTCGGTAAGAAAATGTTTTGGACCTCCCATACAAAATGTACTATCAATATGTATGGGAGTCTAAAACCGACCTATGTTTGTAGGAGAAATTTGTTCAGTTTTATGGGCTGATTCATCTGAAAAATATTTGTATCCTTCTTTCATCATTTCTTTCATTCAATAAAGGTGAAGGTAGTTCTATAGTGGGATTCTATACTGCTGATTTTTCCTTTCATATTTGTATTTTTATAAAACGCTTTAAGTTGTTTTAAATACTCCTTAATTTATTCAACAGTTTAAAACTCTCAATGTCAAGCCGCTGTCAAGTTTGTCACGCGTCGCCAACTCCTATGACTCAGTAACTTCGGTAATTACTCACTTTGATCCAATGAACACAAATCCCCTTGACTGCACAAAGTCAAAAGTCAAATCAAAGCCAAATTATTCATTGAAATTTTATATTTAGTTTTCTGATGGTCAAGTATTAGTCAAAGTAAAAAAAGAAAAATGTAGGATACATTTTCCTATTTCTTATAACAATTTTATGAACCTAGTGTAAACGCGGTTCAGATGGACTAAAAACTTAAACTAGCCCCTGAAGCACTAAGGGCAAATATATCATTTACTCTGGGTTTGTCTGTTATTTGCTTAACAACCATGTCATATACCTTAAGATTGCTACTTTTATCAAATGAGCTGTTGATAACCTGAATTAAATAAAAAATAAAACAAAATATACTTTCTGATAACACATCAGACCAAATTCTTTACTAGCCCGCCGAGGGATTATACCAGGTGCTAATTGGTTTTCGTAGGAATAAGACGTTTTCCTGGCATTTTATATATAAACTCTTGAATTACTCAATCTATCTCTAACACCACATATGAATCCGTTGCGTGGAGTAGGAGTTCAGTTTGTTGGCAGACTTTTCGTTTTGAAAAATTTGTACGCTATTTTGAGCGATATTCTATTATTTTCTATTCTATAACAATTAAATACGGTTTAGTGCGGAGTCTATCACGGTTTTGTGGTCATTGTTTTGTTCGTAATTCCCAGAAAGAGGTCATAAGCACGCTTAATTTACCGACGCTCATACAAATGTGTTGTCGTAATGTGGAAACTTTGCGTCTGTTGATAAGTATAATGTTAAATACCTACATGAAATGTTATAGAAATTTTAAATCATCGAAAGAAATGGGTTGTTTACTGCATAATACAGGCCATGAAACTAAACAACTTTCTCTAAGGAGCATATGGAATAAAGTAAAAAAACGACTTCCTATTCCCATACAGAATCTTAATCAGCTTTTACTATAGGAAGTTAACATTTATTGTTACAATTACTGAAATGTATTTCTTAGGGGAAAGTTGTTCAGTTTTATGTTATTAAGATTCTTTTTGATTGTATCCTGTATTTTTAAATCATTGAAATGAAAATCATCTGAAGTTTCGTTGCGTAATTCATTCGTATGAAATATGACAACTAGCGCTAAAAATGCATATGCCATAATATTCAAACATTGAAAGTTGACTCAACCACCGTAGATAAAAATGACTTTAACAATTTAAACATACATACATACACACACATATCACGCCTTTATACCTTGCGGGGTAGGCAGAGCGTTAACTGCCGCAAGAATACGGTCGCTATCGCCACGTCTGACATTTTTGAGGATTGTTTTCCAGTGCTGTTTCAGAAAACATGTGTAAACAGAAACACTACATATAATGACAGGTTGTCAGCCTGTCGCCTAAAATTGTAATATACTAATACTCTCGAGTTCCTTAGTCGCATCTTACGACACCCGTGGGGAGGATGTGGGGTGATGCTATTCTAAGCCGACATCACACGGCAACAATCAAAATTACAACACCAATCACAATTTAAAAACGTTTGTTAAGCTTGATTGGAAGTCGGAAATGCGCAGGCAAATATTAAAATGGAAAAAGAAAAGATCCCATTTCTCTCTGCCCACACATTCAATATTCGGAGCGACGTAGAGCTCTATTTTTCAATGTTTAGGCGTTTATCACACACGTCGCACGATCTTCCGGTGTTATATCGGATCTGGTTGTTATCGAGTTACAAAATACCATAACAAAATCGAATACTGCGGCACTTTAGAGCATTCATAAGAGAAGGCGGGATGCAGTGAATTACTGAACTTTTTCTGCCATATTTTGTGGTAAACACGTACAGCACACACCGATAAATTTTACAACAAATTGACAACCACATACAAAATGGCAAATATCAGTTTTATATAATGTGCTGGGCAAATGGGCAGTGAATTCTGGCAGAGCGGTAAGCCCGGCTTTGGCCACTAAATATTCTAAGAACGGTACACATTACCACATCAAATTACGGCTGTCGCAGGTGTCATTTGTAAGGTAGTGCATGGTTACATACGCTTTTACTATGTATTTTGTTTACCAACTAAGTTAAAAGTGTGTTTTGTGTGAAGTGAAAAAAAGTTTGAGATCGTTACATTAAATGCTCAAAGGCTGCATTATTCACCGTTTCTCATGCAAGTTACTGTGTCTTGAATGTGAATTAAAAGTATTTAAACCTTATGTTGGCTCACACGCAACGCAATAACTTCTGGCATGTGTGCAATCCTTCTTGCTCGCCTGGGATTTGGCGGACCTATCCATCATTCAGGCTTTCTGTATCTCGTTCTGACTTTTAGTTAGTTTTTGTACGCATGGTACGTCAGTTTAGTTTATTTATGTCTTTTCTTGTAACGTAACTTTATAGGACTATCATCCTTGTGGCTAAGAAATGTGCCTTTATTGTATATAATATAAAAAAAACCATTTCATTATCTTCAACACACGGACCCTTAGAAATGTGGAACATTTGATATTTCAAGATTATGGCGGGTGACAGGAAGGAATCCAGGTGGTGTCGGGAAAAGGGTAGCTACCCGCCTGGCCGGGTGTTGTGGCCAGGGGACCGACGGGTCCACCTGGATTGGATTGGAAGTTGTATATATGCGTTGCGCGGTGAACACTTCGATACCGCGTTTCAGGCCCATTGTTCTGTCACGTGGCGCCATCTCTCCGATATGTTGAGAACTCCTGTTGCGTCTTGTATGCATGTGAACCACTTGAGTGAGCTTCATGTTGTAGCCACCAGAGGTCGCTACAAGATCACTGACAGTCGACACCGCTTATTTACAAAAAAAAAACTAACTTACAAACAAACTTAGGGCAAAGTATAATAAAAATTGAGCCTTCCTAATGACTGCTCGAGCAATTTTTTATGACAGGTAATTTTTCGTATGATTTTTTTGTTAATACTAAGGCGAAGAACACACTTAACGCACGACGGAGCGCAAAAATATCGCAGCGGTCTGTCAGATCAATACTAGAAACGCCACTCCTTATACTAAAACCGCACTCGACGGACGACACTGCGATTGCGCTGCGTCAACAGCAGTTGAGTAGTTTTAGCTTGGGGATTTACATTTCTAGTATGGATCTGACAGACCGCTGCTATATTTTTGCGCTTGGTCGTGTGTCAAGTCTGTTCCTTGAAACACTTGACACACGACCGGGATGGATTTCGGAAAAAAAAAATTTTGACCCGATGAGTTCAGCTTTTTCGGGGAAGTCGCTCATTCGATACAGCCCCGTATAATCTGAAACTCAATTTCTCACACACGAAGCACGTGACGAAGTTCACACCCCGATTTCCTACTCTCACATTAGCGAGAACCAACTACTAATGGGCCCCGTGGGTGTCTGACGCATTCTACTTAAATGTACTTACGACGTAATCAAAACTAATGGCTTTTATGGAAATTTTACATGTTGATGTATGAACAACATAAGTATTACAGAGAAATATGTAAGTGTGTTTTTTAAGACTTGAAAAACACAACGCAATAAATTTTTACGAATGTTTTATGGGATTAAGATTTTAAACTTTTTAAATCAAATTGTGCTTTGAAGCCGACAACTACAGATAATATAAGGTGTAAAAATTTTTGCAAATATTTTAAGGGCTAAATCAGCTCATAAAACTGAACAATTTTCCTCAAGGAACACAGGTCGAAATATGAAAAAATAAATTTGGACCTCCCATACAAAATGTAGCAATCGGGCGAGCCAACTTTCAAATTTTTTTTTACATATTTCGACCTATGTTCCTTGGGAAAAATAATTCAGTTTCAAAGCTGGTTCACTTCTTAAAATATTTGCAGCTATTTTTTTTACACCCTGTATAAAAACTAGAGTCTCATTTCAGAGGTTATTATGAACTAAACAATTCAGAAATGAATGGACTAAAATTACACTAATGTTCTTAAAATATTTTTATCTCTCTTTAAACAAAAGTAAATGGAATGTTGAATGATTTATTATAGCAGCATAGTTTAATTCTGTCACATATAGTGTTCTACCAGGTTAACTTACATAGTACGAATTCACTACTAATAATATAACATCATTAACTATTCTGGTCATGTACTGTTGAACCCCAGCTAATCCCATGTCATGAGGGGAACTGCTACATCTGTTTTGAAAATAATGTCACAATTCGGATAGTATAATCGCATTAATTTGATGTAGGTTCTGTTCACGATTTGGATAGTTTAGTAACATTTAGATTTTAGGAAACTTTACGAGGAAATCGTAGTATATTTCAGTATAAGATGTGTGCAAAATGATAACTTACCCATTTAAGGGTTCATTTTACACTGGTTTTATTTACAAAAACTAAGAAAAACCATCTATAATAGATCCCTACTACACATTTGGTACGCTCCTGTCATAGCTGGCGGTAGTACAAAATGCTATAACAATATGCTCGTAGCACTCTCGTAGGCTTTAGCTACGGCGTAGAGTTCGTAGACATATGCTATGGTACAGACTCTTTTTCTGTCGTGTCAGAAACACAACCGAACGATTTAATTATCCGACATTAATTTGACTATTTGATTTTGGATTTTGAATACAAAAAACAGAAAAATAATGAAAAAGTATTATGATTCACTCCCTGATTCATGTTTTATAGAGATTCTGCGATATAAACCGGTAAGTCTGACATCCGGACCCGAGTTTATTTAAGATATAGAAAACTGTTTATGTGTAATAGAATTTTGGTCGGTAATTAAATGTTTTTTTTTTTAATCTATTATGGAAATGTAGGAAAAATTCGATTTAGTACAATATGATACTTCAAAATACTTAATATTATAAGCAAGTGCAGTGCAGTGTGGTGTCGGTTCAGAATAACATCACCCTATTCCTACCCGTAAAAAGCGACTAAAAGATACATACATATACATATCACGTCTTTATCCCTCACGGGGCAGGCAGAACGTTAACTACCATAAAAATACGGCCGCTATCGCCACGTCTGCCAAAAGATAAATCATAGGAATAGGCAGCAACATACAATCAGAATACAGAAGATAAATCATAGTTTATAAGTTCGTATGCCGTGTGATGCCGGCTTAGAATAGCATCACCCCAAATCCTTCCCGCGGGTGTCGTAAGAGGCGACTAAGGGACTCGAGAGTATTGGTGTATTACAATTTTTAGGCGACAGGCTAACAACCTGTCACTATAGTGATACACATGTTTTCTGGAACAACCTTGGAAAACAATCCTCAAATATGTCAGACGTGGCGATAGCGACCGTATTCTTGCGGCCGTTAACGCCCTGCCTACCCCGCAAGGGATAAAGGCGTGATATATGTAAGTGTATGTTATAAGTTCATGGGTACTGCTGAAAACCAGCGCTGCAGTCTTGGACTGTGACACATGCTGAGCATGGTACCCTTTTCAGTAGGTACCGAGTGTATCCGAGTGTGATACTTGTAATTGTTTTTTTTTATTACTTTCTACCTACTGAATAAATTATTTTTCTTTCATTTTTTCTTTCTTTCGTACAATAACGATATTTTCTTCCTGTGTATACCTTAACATTAATAACTTGGAATATTTTCATCAAGCACACACACGTTCATATTATTCTGATATTAATATTCTCCATAGCAACCCGAAAACCATCCGGAGCACGAAATCATAAAACAAAGCACTTCATCAGCCGTATTTCAGCTTTTCATCACGAGACAATAGATGTCGCGCCGTGTGTATTATAACGCGTAATCCGCCGGCGGATGATACTGGTTATAACCGGTCTCTTCTCTCTCTTTTCGTGTGGGACACCGAATTGTCCAACGACCCAATGAACCCTAGTTTCAGAATTTTTTAATCGTCTTCTACTAGTAGCAGGCTTTCTTACGGACAATCTGGTAGTTCAGCCCGCAATCTCCTAATTAGACAGAACAAATTCACAAAATGATAATATCAACTCTGTGAGTGACTCACCGAGAATCGAACTCGGAACCTTCCGCGTCACAGGGAGACGCACTACCACTGCGTTACATCGGTCGTCGGTAACCGGTTGTAACCGGTTTAATATCGCGAAATGCTGCTGCCTGCTGCCGGTGACACGCGCGTTCTTATGACGCTCATTGCCATCGCTGACAGCTGAGTGACGGCTAGCGGTTTGTGTTTGGGACGCCTGTAATAAAGGCACGAGAAGGTACTGTTTAACTTTGTTTAATTTTGTTTTATCTGTAGTTTACCCTGTGGAGGCAATTACCAAACAAATTCTGACAGTTTTTGCGGGAGAGGACGTATACACTTAGAGCATACAATGATAATTTTACAATAACTTGAGGACGTACAAAATGGCAACTGTCACTTTCTTAGCGTGCAGGTCAAATGGGCAGTGAATCCTGGCAGAGGGGTAAGCCCAACTCCGTTTCCATAGGTTGAATGCTCTAAGGTATTTGCAATCGAAATTCAAATAAAAATGACAATAAAATACAATAAAATTTTCTAAATTTAGTCTTGACTTGATAGTTTTTACCAATTTCTAATCATTATCCAGCTTATGACGGTGTGTCCAGCCTTGTGATGCCGGTTTAGAATAGCACCGCCCCATTTATATCCATGGATATCGTAAAAGGCGACTAAAGGATCAGGGAATGGGCAGTAGCGTTTCCTGTGTATATCTACAACACCTTGCACTGCGCTTGCGAACCCACCTGTCAAGCGCAGTGAGTGTGGCAAATACCTCCAACGGGGGAGGTCCATGTCGAGTAGTGGACTTTTGTTACTGTTGTAGCAGTAGTCGTCCAGCTAAAACTTCTCCATCTGAAACCCTCTTATAAGCACCCATTTCCCAAGCTAATAGCCGTGTGATGCCGGCTTAGAGCCGTGTGATGCCGGCTTAGAATAGCATCACCCCACATCCTTCTCGCGGGTGTCGTAAGAGGCGACTAAGGGACACGAGGGTATTGGTGTATTACAATTTTTAGGCGTCAGGCTGACAACCTGTCACTATTGTGATACACATGTTTTCTGAAATAACCTTGGAAAACAATCCTAAAAATGTCAGCCGTGGCGATAGCGGCCGTATTCTTTCGGCCGTTAGCGCTCTGCCTACCCCGCAAGGGATAAAGGCGTGATATATGTATGTATGTATGAATCAAATCAGCTCAGGAAGCCATCGAAAACGAATTTGATTGTAAAATTGGATCTGGTGTTTGGAAACTGTTGCCTGCAGTGGCGAGCAAACAGTCAACACGGACAGTCGAACCGCGCCGCATGGAATAACTAATATTGTTCCTACTCCATGTTTGCAAACACAACGAACTGACGAAGATCTAGTGATGTGACCTAGTAGCTGATACAGAACTTGTTACGGGGGTTAAAAAAAGGGCGAAGCACTTCACTTCGCGTGGCTCATCTTGGCGAGGCATTGCCTCCCCGACGACCGACGTGGCGCAGTGGTAGTGCGACTGCCTTAGACGCCGAAGGTTCCGGGTTCGATTCTCGGTGGGTCACTCACAAAGTTGATATTTATCACTTTGTAAATTTGTTCCCAGTCTGGTTAGGACATTGCGGGCTGAACCACCCGATTGTCCGTAAGTAAGATGGTTCCGTGTTTCGGATGGCACGTTAAGCCGTAGGTCCCGGTTGCTGTCTATGATCACTTAGACGGCGGTCGTTACACAACCACGTCAGAAGCCTGCTACTTGTAGAAGGCGGTTGAAAAATTTTGACACTAGGGTTCATCGGGTCGTTGGACGACTTGGTGCCCCACACGAAAAGAAGAAGATTGCCTCCCCCTTAGGCGGATTGCACACTTGACGCTCGACGGAGCGCAAAAATATTGCAGCGGCCTGTCAGACCCATACTAGAAACGTCATTCCCCATACTAAAACCGCTGTCATCGCAGCGCTATCGCAGTATCGTCCGTCGACTGCGGTTTTAGTATTGGGATTGACGTTTCTAGTATGGATCTGACAGACCGCTGCGATATTTTTGCGCTCCATCGTGCGTCAAGAATGCGATCCGCCTTAGAATACTTTTTTTTTAAATTCTCAATAACTAAGTGACCCGTCGTAAGTAACTTGTGCCCCAGCACTACCCTAACCGGCGGCGATGCTCTTCATGATACTGTTTTGACATTCAAATCAGTGAGAGAGTCGCAATCTGTTTGGTATTGTCTCTCTTCATCTCGCCCGGAGCTGGCAGCTTGTGACCTTGAGTGCTCTACGTTTCCATTCGAATTTTAGACCCACAGAGCAAGAGTTCAATTTCTGACACGTCCGTTTTCGGCTCCGTGCACGAAAGTCCAAAACGACTAACAAGTAGTCTAACGACACATACATACATATACAAATCACGCCTTTAACCCTTGCGGGGTAGGCAGCGCGTTAACGATCGCAAAATTACGGTCGTTATCGCCACGTCGGACAAGGACGATTCGTGTATCATAGTGCCTGTCTGTGCATAGTGACAGGTTGTCAGCCTGTCGCCTAAAATTGTAATACACATGAAACCCTCGAGTCCCTTGTTTCCTTTTACAACACCCGCGGGAAGATGGGGTGATGCTATTTTAAGCATCACAACACTTTATAAAATTTGTTATAGTTGATTTTTTTATAGTCAAAAATATGATTGTTAAACGTCACCGGGACGTTTGTCATTTTAGTCAACTTTATTTCAATACGATAAAGTTCATTTTCGGATTTCTAGTTAAAAACATCCGATAGTGTAGGTACGGTACGGCGCGGAGGCCCCTAAATGACTTTTGTCATAAAATCTGATTTTGCAAAATAGAAAACGGAAATCCATGCGGTGCGTGTGAGAGCTATCAAAATCTTGTTATTGAGAAAAATAATTTCGTTTCCATTATTACAGAAGCACTCCTAGCTAATAAAATAGAACTCAATTATTATGAGAGTGAAAGCAAATGTTACGCAAAACCGTTTTGAACGAATGAAATTATATTTGAGAAATAATAATGTTAATAAACCAAGGTGCCCTAAGTGTGTTCTGTTGGTCATTAAGTAGGTAAAGGAAAATTCAGACCTTCAGGTCTTCGTCAATCCGCCTGCGAAGTATAGTGAGTATAGCAAACCCCCAAATTGGGAGAGGCCCAGCCGTAGACTGATTTAGTTGTTGTAGAGGTCGGTACTTAATCTAAAAAGTATCAATACAATACAATTTGTCTTTATTGTTATTCTTATCGTTTTCAAAAATTACTTATTAACTTACGCTTTATAACTATACTTCTCACACTTGACGCAAAACGCTAGAATAACACCGCGTAATGCATACGTCTGTCAGATTCATACTAGAAACGTCATTCTCCATACTAAAACCGCTGTTGATGCAGGTCCAACACCCAACGCTGCGCAAGCGCTGCGTCGTGCGAAATTTTAATTTCTCATGGTAACTTTCCGATTGCATGATAAGTTATGTAGCTGTAAGGGTATGCCCTGCTGAGAATAGCATCACCACAATCCGGCCCGTGGGCGGGTGTCGTAAAAAGGTTATTATCCAGGGAATGGGCAGCTGCGTTCCCTGTAGTAAATGCAAAATATTGCACTGCGCTCGGCAATCCAGACGACAGACCCCAAGCGTGGTGAGTACGTGCCTAAGCGTTTATTTATATATTTCGATATCAAATGATCGATATTCAATGCGCTTGTTAGGTTTTATTAGGTACTAGCTGGTGCCCGCGAACTTCGTTTCGCCATATATCGTCCATCATATCAGCTATATAAAGGAAGCTCACTGATAAACATAAGCCTCCCCTATAGACTCTAAGAACCATAAAATAATATATTATAAGCTTATATTAAATTGATGGTAGATAGGTACCCAAAAACTTGGTTTCGCCGACTATACAGTGTGTAAAAATATTAGCTACAAATATTTAAATGTGTGAATCAGTCCATGAAACTGAACAACTTCCCCAAGCAACATAGGTCGAAATATGGAAAAAATTTTTGGACCTCCCATACAAAATGTAGCAGCCGAGCAAGTCAGCTGTATGGGAGGCCTAAATATTTTTTTCATAATTCGACCTATGTATTCCTTGGGGAAAGTTTTTCAGATTCATGGGCTGATTCACCCCTTAAAATATTTGCAGCTAATTTTTTTACACTTTATATGTAATTTAAAAAAACTGTTAAATCCTAAATTTACAATTCCCACATGCAAAAAAGAGTAAGAAAACGGTGGTTCTTATATATGTTTGGTCTTTTTGAATCCTGTAGGTTGAATTTGCTGAATCAGGTTACAGATTAGTCACTCCCTGTTCCAATTCCTCGCTTTCAAGTTCATTTTAGCAGATTTTTTAAAACCGTGCGTTTACTTCCAAAGGTATCAATTCCGTGAAGTAGACTGATGCCACATTTCTTTGCATTATGATGGATGAATAAAGACCGAGTTCATGAGTGTGAATAAATAAAACATAAGCTTATTAAAAACCAAGTAATCCTACTACAAATCCTATCCTATCCTACTTCCTACTAATATATTAATACAAAAGATTTGTTTGTTTGTAACTCCTTCACGCAAAAACTGCTGAACTTCTTCTTTGAACTGGTTTTCATGAATTTGGGCACAGATGATGTGTGATGCCATCCTTCCCGCGGGTGTCGTAAGAGGCGACTAAGGGACTCGAGGGTATTGGTGTATTAAAATTTTTAGGCGACAGGCTGACAACCTGTCACTATAGTGATACACATGTTTTCTTGAACAACCTTGGAAAACAATCCTCAAAAATGTCACACGTGGCGATAGCAACCATATTCTTACGGCCGTTAACGCTCTGCCTACCCCGCAAGGGATAAAGGCCTGATATATGTATGTATGTATGTATGGGCACAGACATAAAAGGGGTAACTTGTACTAACACATAGGAAAGTTTTTATCGTAAAAAAAGTTCCTGTGCGATGCCACGGGATGACCGATTTCCATACGGGCGGAGCCGCGGCTAGGGTTACATTTAATTAAGTACCTAAGGCTACTTAATTAAGACCGTATGGTGCCGGCAGAGTAGAATAACTCCTCTTTTCCCGTGGGGGTCGCGTCGTAAGAATCAACCGAGGGAAAAACCCGACCCAAGACCGGCCCTGGAGAAGGACATCAGAGTCTACATTCAAAACCGGAACGGGGTCTCTGTCAGGCGCGTGTGACAGAGGTCTATCCTGCAGCCAACTTGGCTCCGCATGTATCGACTCGTCGTTCCTGTGGAGTCAGCCAAGGAGACCGAGAGAGTGGCCTTGTTTTGGGCAATCCGGCGTTTTCCAAATCGATTTATACCTATCGCCACGAAAGGTCTTATCTGAGACACTGATCGGATCGTCTGGCACAGACTTATGAGGGTTTGAGACCGATGATAATGACTCATAAAACTTAACAACTTTCGTAAGGAAAATTTTACAGAACATATGGAAAAAAATTATCTCCCATAGAAAATATACCAGCCGATCGAGTCAATTTGTATGAGTAGTCCAATTTTTATATTTCGAATATGTTTCAGAAAAAAGTTTGCGCACCCTGAAAATAATGTTGGTATTGTCGGCTAAACATATAATAACAGTATGTAACAACATAAAGAATAGCCTTAACAAAATTAGCAAGAAAAATTAGAAACAAAAAATTGCGGAACTTCGCTGGTCGACTTGCATCATAAGCAGATCCACTTCCGCTAAGCCATTTTAAGCATGGTTGGAGCGGCAAAAATAAGGATATCCCTTCACACAAACTTTTGCTTTGAAGCTATTGCAATTTTCCCGCGGTAAATAGTAGATTACGCACCAAGAAAACGATCCATAAATAAAGATTGTATCGTCTGGTACGCAACTTACACGTCTTGTACCACGGAACTTTTGTTTTCGAGTGTAAAAAATATTGAATTATTAAAAGTTAAAATTATTCCAATATTAAAGAGATATTTTTGTAGTCGTAGGTATATACGTAGATTTTACTTTTCTTGTCGTAATATTGAGTAATAATTCGACAAACTCAATTATTGAGGTTATAAAAATATAGATTAAAAATATAAATACGGCCTCATGTTATTTTTCTTTCTGCGCGCTTATTCAAAGTGACACAATTCGTGCTGGCCAGTTCGAAATTTGAAATCAATCTCGGGTCCAATAAGCCAATACACATCTTTTTACTACGCGGCACATGAAATTTACGTGATTTACAAACTTATTTTATGTGTAGCAGCCAACCCCCCTTTTAGGAGTATGTTTTTTTTAGCCTATAACCTGGTCGGTGATTTACTTGACATTTTGGTACAAATTGCATCAAAATCCGTTCGGTCGTTTTCGCGTGATGCTTCCGCATATCCACAAACAAACATTAAACATCTAAACATCTAAACATCCAAACAGACAAAAAATTAAAAAATTGCAGAAACGTGTTTTGTTGTCAATATTAAGTATCACGAAACAATTTTTTTTTGGATATCTTGTATGTACAGACTTTCGGTCTTCTTGAGCTTTATTATATGTATAGATTAAACTTTTTGAATATGAAATATCAACGTAACCGCAAACCAAAAACCACCACATTAATATTCTGTACTACTCTGTACTGTATTCTGTTCATAGTTATGTAATAAACCGAAAATAAACCCAATTTAACCGTTCATATTGTTACGAATATCATTGTAACATTTGCCAATAAGCCTGTCTGTTTAAATATTATGTTTAAATTAGTCTTAGTCGGCATAATACGGCGTAGATTCCGTTAATTCCCGTAATAATTGAGTTTTCATGATAGCAATTTAATTTTGTTTGTCTCTACTGAAAAAGAAAAACTGTAGTAAATTACCGGAACCATTTCATGCCTCCTATAAAGCCGTTCTCACTCTTAACGCACATCGCAGCGCTAAAATAACGCTGCGTAACGCATGGCGCAACCGCGGTTGACGCAGCGCTAGCGCAGCTATTTCAGTATAGGGGTTGAAGTTTCTTTATAGTATGGATTACGCAGCGTTATGCGTTAAGTGTGAGGACCGCCATAACAAGCAGCACTCCTGACAAATCCTTGTATGAAATCAACTCAATTTACCTGAAACAAACAAAAATCAAATTATAGTTACTGCTTCCAATGGTTTTAGCCTGCGGAGATTTGAAAAGTTCATCCTGCGATCTCAAATAAGTCATGCCTATATATTGGAAAAGATCTTCAAGACTTCAAGTACGTTTGCGAGATGTCAGTGCAGAGAGCTGGAGAGGTATCTAAGTTCTACTGTTATGGAAGCAATTTTCAAGTTTTCGCCGCGGGCGGGTTCAACCGCGCTCAAACTGACAAAGTTGTGATTGAAGGGTTTACAACGTTAGAATGCAACTAGCTCGGACAGGGTTATTACATCTGTAGCCGCAAATTCAAGAAACAAATGAGTGATGGTTAATGTTCATGAGTGTGGTAACATTTCATTTATTGTCAGTATATTTGAATTTGAAGCGCGATATTTGTACCTCAAACAATCTAAGCCTAGCGTGCTAACCCGTTCAGCGGCATACGGCAGTAGTAAAAAACGATGCATAATATTAGTGAGGGAAGATGATTGGCCACTTGATACGACAATTTTATTAAGAACATTGAAGGGTAGTTAGAAGGAAGGAGAGGAAGAGGCCGACCTAGACGCACTTACTTCACCCAAATAAGGGAAAAAGTCGATGTCGTGTCGTATTAAGAGGTAAAATCACTGGCGGAGGGAAGGGAAGAATTGAAATTACTCCATCCGACAAAAGTCCAACTCTCAAGTTTGAAGAAGAAGAATAGTATTGAAATTTTTGCACAGTCCTATATTCTCATAGGTATGTGAAAATATGAAATCGGAAAATGTTAGCATTGGCCGGAGTTCGAACCCGGGACACATGCGGTACCATCACACTGCTTTGCCAACTGAGCCCCCGACGGCAACCCACACTGCAAAATTTTCAATACTCTTGTATGCATTCACGCCTCTTACTATTAAGTCGCGGCCATTGCAAACATTTTTTAACATATTTTCATTTACGACGTACATAATGTTTTCGATTTCGTACGTGTGAAATGTGACCAGTTATTTTGTGAAATACGTTGTTGTTGCAAATTAAATACGAAACGGAACTTGTGGTGCACGTTACAAAATATTTTCAGTATTACTGGTTATTAATTAAATTCACTGCTAGGCTCTGGTTATCAATAAGTATTTATGTTATGTATATTGCTCTGTGGAAAATAAATAATTTGTATTTGTATTAAATAAATGCTTTGGTCGTTTATTTAACTTGCCATTATACTGAAACATAAAGTTATGACTAACTATGCTTCATTTCACATCACAATACAGCTGGTTTGCATTTAGTCGGTTCTCATATACATCGCACATTTTTGCGGCATTGACAAAAGGTATTAGTGTATGAGATTGCATGGATAACCTGTTTGTTTACACCACAACTTCATTTTATCGCCTACGTGCAGTCATGAGCTGTCATTTGATTCTCAAAAATCCCAAAATCTTGGAGAAACATCTACAATCCTGTTTATATGTACCTACTAGAACACAAATTAACTAACAATAGGGTGTAAGGGACGATGTAACAAAAACTTTGCATGCGTGCTCATACCACGAAACTGAACAACTGTTTATATGGGGGCTATGTTGAGAAACGAAAAACTTTTTCGATCTTCCATACAAAATTCCCGATCTGAATAATTTTGTATGGGAAGTCGAAAAAAATTTTTAGTTTCCCAACATAGGCTATGTTGGCCATGGCCATGGAAAAAGTTGTTCAGTTTCATGGTCTGATCACGCCTGTAAAGTTTTCGTTACACCGTCCTTTACACTCCATATGAAGACGAGCTATACTAGAACCTTGTAACTACTGAGCCCTCCCTTGCTCCAAGCGACCATGTCCGCGTGTGCCATGCTAATTCCTACCGTAGCTGCTTTGCATAATTGCAGTTAATCACCTGTGAATTTCCTTCACTGTGGAACTTTGGAATATGCTTAGAGGACCCGCTTTTAGTTAATGGGTACACTACACAGTCATATACAATTTTCATAGTTATACACCTAAGTGCTCTAATAGGCTGTTAACATAAAGTAGTCGCACGTAGAACAATTCAATTGTAAAACAGAATAAAGAGAAAATAACAACACGCGTGGGATTATAAAAGACTTCAGTGGCAACAAACTTATTCTAGCGCTTTATATTTATCACAAAACTACGCGCGCTAATAATATTTTTTTGCGAATGGTCACATCATGCCTAAAATAACCAGTAGAATACTAACACTGACTTCACTAGCAAACGATTTTGAAAAAAGAGCACTCTGTGATGCTTTGTTTCCAGAGTAGAGTACAGTAATTCCCACCTATTGCACTGAACGAGCCTAACTGCCCCGCTGTCCCGGAAGGCCATTGACGATGAAAAATGCAAGCACTAGAGTGCAACCTACTGGAAGATAGTAGCTCACTCAACCAGCCGTGTGTGAAACTCGGATAATGGTTATGAAGTGCTTTGGAAAAGTAGCTGTTTGACCACAAGTTGGACTTTGCAGAAAATAAAAAGAAGACGTGGGGGATTTTAAATCATGTTATTAGAGTAACCTCACCTAACTAGTTGAAAAAATTATACACACACATCATTAACACTCACGTACGTGTTGCGTCAGAAGAGTTAATAAAAAATTACAAATATACTACGGTAATGCTCTGCAGTAGGACATGTCTGGCTCAAAATAAATAATAATAATAATAACTACGGTAATGATCATCATCAACAATAGCCGTGTCCGCTCTTGGGCAGACATATCTCGTCTTTCTACATAGATAACAGTTTTAGGCCAACTACACCCAACGAATGCTTGCACCTGCAACCCTCAAAAGATCTTACACCTTGTCTCGTCCAACTCTACTTCAGACTTTATCGATTGTTGGTTCTAAGACATGTCTTAGACCACTTGAGATTCAGTCTCAGCAAGCGTAGCGTTGATGCCTTTCGGCCAGGATGAACCGATGACTTAAAGAGAGCATGCCTTGTGACGTACCCCGAAGGAGGCCTACGTCCAGTAGTTTTTTTTTATTTGATGATGTGATCAAATTGCTGATCTTGCATTTAAAAATTAAAGTAAAGTTAAAAAGTAAAGTAAAAACTGCAGTGGAACAAGTCGTGCGGTAAACTGAGATAATGACGTGGATTTATTACTGTTAAAACCGTTACCGTTAATACGGCGGTAATACGTAGGATACATCGCGATTAATGTTTTATTGGCAGTGAGATTAAGGTAGTTCAATTAAAATGATGATTTACTATAATACAGTAGTATAAATACAATCCATTTGATGACAAGGCCTTTATTTTGTAGTTTTGTCGCCACATTTGCTTGCATTATCAAAGGTGCTGCAAAGGTAACTGATTTGGATGTATCGTCTATAATATTTAAATATTATAGACGATAACCCCATTAATGGGATAAGTCTGCCTTTGTGCCTCTTATGTTTCATTTCTTTTAATGTTTTTGTAAAGTGGTACAATACAGTGATTACATATATACATTTATTTACCCACAGATCAGAGATGTTAAGCACGTGAAGGCGAGGGATGCAAGCGTATTTTTTTCTTTGTGTATTCACCTGATAGGCAAACATTTTACAGCTTTGTCCGAAAAACAAGTACGAGTAAATTCCGAGAAAAATCTGTTTGGAAATTGACCATTATTCTGTGCACGTCAAATCCCGATGGCAATATGCATTTCAAGCGGCAAAATGGGGTCGTCCAGCCGAGTAGCGAAATTGGCTGTTATTGGTTTTACCTATCGCAACAGAGTTTTGGAACTCTCCATCTCTCTTTTCGTGTGGGACACCGAATCGTCCAACCCAGTGAAGTGTAGAATTCAGCGTTCTCTGTTGAAATCTATCTTGCACTTCGTTCGCCAATCCGCCTGCAAAGCGTGCTGAGTATAGCAACATCTGCAGCTGGGGGAGGCCTATGACCAGCAGCGGATTGTTGTGGCCGTAGAACATTTACGCATGTGTCTATCATTCACATAGTGGAGATACGGAGACAACCAAACTTTTTCAACACCTTAGTGAAGCTGCTGATGAGGCTCTGCAAAGATACCCGTCGGCGCAGCTAGTCATCCTGGGGGATTTTAATGCCCACTACAAAGAGTGGTTATTCCCATTTCAGGAGACCGATCATGCTGGGCGAGAAGCGCGCAAATTTGCACTATCTCTTAATCTCTCCCAGCTTGTCAGCTGTGCGACTAGGGTTCCAGATGTGGAGTCACATACAGCCAACTGCTTAGACCTTCTGCTGACAACCGATCCAGACCGATGCTCAGTGTCAATTGTTGCTCCACTAGGCTCATCTGACCACTGTCTGGTGAAATCCGTATCCGTATATTCCCCACCTGATCAGGGCCCTTGTGGTAAGAGACGGGTGTGGCGATACAAGTCAGCAGATTGGGACGAAATGTGCCACTTCTTTGCTTCGTATCCTTGGAAGGCCTGCTTTTCTACAGGAGAATCGTCGAGCTGCGCAGTTGCTATAACGGAAGTTTTGCGTCAAGGTATGGAGTATTTTATACCGTACTCCGACATTCCTACCGGTAGCAAAGCTCGCCCATGGTTCAATGCAGACTGTAACCGCGCAGAAGCGTCTAAACAGACTGCTTTCCTAGCCTGGGCTGATGCTCGACTACGCAAAGCTCCGAATACTCGAGACCTGAAGAAAGCCTATAACAAGGCCTCTAAATTAAGCAAGAAGGAGTTACGCAGAACACGCTTCAGGCACATCAGTAGCGTAGGCGCTAAACTTGCCTCATATCCAGCTGGAAGTAAGGCATTCTGGTCTCTTGCAAAGGCAGTTGAGACCAATTTCTGTCAGCCTACTTTACCGCCTGCAGAAACCTGACGGTGCACTTGCCCACACTGCAGAGGAAAAAGCGAATCTCTTTGCCTACCTCTTTGCAGAAAACTCGCGTCTTGACGCCGCAGGTACTATTCCACCAACTTTACCTCGAGTAGACTGCTCTATGCCGGCCGTCTGTATTCACCAAAAAGAGGTACTTAAAGTCCTGCGGAATCTAGATGTTAACAAAGCAAGCGGCCCTGACGGTATCCCTGCAATTGTTCTGCGAAACTGTGCGCCTGAGTTGTCTCCGATATTAACACGTCTGTTCCGACTGTCACTAGAGACTGGCGTGGTTCCCGAATCGTGGAAGCTTGCAAACGTGCAACCTGTGCCCAAAAAAGGAAGCCGAGCTGACCCTGCGAATTATAGGCCCATATCGGTCACCTCCATACTCTGCAAGACTATGGAACGTGTACTTAATAACAGACTCCTGGGCTACCTCGAGGACAACGATCTTCTGAGCGATCGCCAATACGGATTTCGTCCTGGGCGATCCACAGGTGATCTCCTCGTGCATGCCACCCACCTATGGAGCGAGGCTATCGAGAGACATGGCGAAGCCCTCGCTGTGTCTCTAGATATCTCAAAAGCATTTGACAGGGTCTGGCACGCAAGCCTTATTAGCAAGCTGCCCGCCTACGGACTACCTGCTGATCTTTGCAACTGGATCTCTGACTTCCTGAGAGGACGGTCGATACTAGTGGTCCTAGAGGGCCGCTCCTCGGACCAACAGACCATAGATGCTGGAGTCCCTCAAGGATCAGTTTTGTCTGCAACACTATTTTTGCTGCATATCAACGACATGCTGACGCCCGACACCTTTGGGTACGCAGATGATAGCACGGTTGTTGACAGATACCTGTCCAGTGCAAAGGCCGGCAGTGAAACCACCCAGTCTTGTCGAGAGTCCATTGTCCAACATCTGAACTCTTCACTCGAGGCAATATCCGAGTGGGGTGATGCCAATTTAGTGAAGTTTAATGCATCAAAGACACAGGCTTGTCTATTCTCGACTAAACGGAGTCCCTTCACACTTACTCCGACTTTCCGAGATGTATCCATACCGATTTCTGACCACCATGATCTTCTTGGCATGACTCTTACGTCAGACCTGAACTTTGGACGCTACATAGAATCTTTGGCCACGATTGCAGCAAAAAAGCTTGGTATCCTCTCAAAGGTTAGGCGCTACTTTGCACCAGAACAGCTTCTACAACTCTATCAAGCACAAGTTCGATCTTGCATGGAGTATTGCTGCCACCTTTGGGATGGATCTGCCAAATACCAACTGGCCGCCTTAGACTCCATTGAAAAACGCGCCAAGAAGCTCATAGCAGACGAAGCACTGGTTGAGACTAAGTTGCAGAGCCTTGAACACCGTCGTAAAGTAGCATGCATGTCGGTATTCTATAGAATACATTTCGGAGAGTGTGCTCAATCACTCCACGACCTGATACCCCCCTTCCCCATTCCATCTCCGAGGATCGAGGCGCCGACTGGGGTTCCACCCTTATGTTGTAGATATACCTCTGATCCGCACTAAGCGTTTCGCTTCAACTTTTATCATGCGTACGGCTAAAGAGTGGAATTCCCTGCCGGCGGATCTTTTTCCGGAACAATATAACTTGGGCCTTTTTAAGGCAAGAGTGAATAGGCATTATCTAGGCAAGCATGTACCATCTTCGTCTGCATCTCCACTTACCACCAGGTGAGATGGCAGACAAATGCGGGCCTATTATTTATATAAAAAAAAAAAAAAAGTAGTACTTCATATCATATTCCCGCGTACTTGTAGATATCAAAACCGGCTTCAACTTTTCTACCTAAATATTCCCTGGCTGTGTGCCTAGTCAATCAAGGGGATATAAAATTTCAAGAGCAGTTGTCAGCGGCTGTAAAGACTGAGCTGGCACCAGGACATGTGCCAAGTATGTTATATTGCAGCAACTCGCAAGGACTGCCAGGCGCGACGCCAATTTTTTTCATAAGAGTTTTTTAAATGCAAATGTAGGACGTGGCGTCTACGTTGATGGAATTATGTGTTCCGGGTGGGCAGCCTTCCTGAAAATATGTTAGGAAGTACTTGTTTCCTTATGAATTACAAGGAAATGGTTCTTAATATTTTTGGAAGAAATCTACTTTTGCGTATGGACTATGCGTCTTTGCTCTTCATCAATCTAAAACCTAGATTGCTTGTAATACTGTTCATAT
Organism: Keiferia lycopersicella; assembly: GCA_029255805.1. NCBI lineage: Eukaryota > Metazoa > Arthropoda > Insecta > Lepidoptera > Gelechiidae > Keiferia > Keiferia lycopersicella. The sequence continues at coordinate 4,480,468 of JARACZ010000024.1, forward strand.
GCTGGAAAAAGGCTACAAATTTCCATAACAACAGATTTAGCTGTTTGAACTTGTAGGGCGAGGAACACACTTGACGCACGACGGAGCGCAAAAACATCGCAGCGGTCTGTCAGATCCATACTAGAAATGTCAATCCCCTTAAACCTTAAACTAAAAACAATACTTAAACCGCTCAACCGCTGTTGACGCAGCGCTATCGCAGTGTCATCCGTTGAGTGCGGTTTTAGTATGAGGAGTGACGTTTACAGTATGGATTTGACAGACCGTTGCGATATTTTTGCGCTCCGTCGTACGTCAAGTGTGTTGAAATAGCAAAATCTGTATTAAGTCGAAGAAATGAAGCAAATATCCTGCACGATAGTTCGAGGATTTCAATCGCATTTGCTGAGAAAGGAATGTGCAAATACGACTTGAAACAAGCAGATACCAGACAAAAATTCAATACGGTAGGCTATTCAATTCCATTCCATCCACAATCCTTTGGAAATTGTTCCGGCAAAAGTATTGCCAGAAATCTTCTAAGAAAAGCTACGAATTACTGATAAAACTTAGCAGCTAACAGCTTACTTTGTGATTCTAAGTTGCTGTTGCGAACTGTAGTAGTTAACATAAAACATTATTGTATATTAATTTTAATCGGAGTTAGTGTAAACTCAGTCTACCCGTGATCGTGACGTTTGCAACAGCGTATAAATATCGAGAACTCAATAACATTAATTCATGGGTATTATTATTATGAAATAGTGTAAACAACCGGGATAGTTTAATATTTAGAGCTAGCGTAGCCCGAGTTACTCGTAGTAACCCAGTTTTTTCTATATTGGTAACACAAAATATTTATAAATAAGTAATATAATTTTACAAGATTCCAATATTCCCATGAAACAAAACTTTTCGTTAGACACCAGTTTGGTGACGATCATAAATTTTCAAAATGAGACTAGCGGGTAACTTGAGACATGGTCGACACCAGCATCTATAAACCAGCTATAAGCCTTTAACGTTATTAACTGGTTGATAAATGTAGAGTCCAAAGTTTTCAACCAGTTACAACGTTATAGCTGGTTCATAGATGCTGGTGTCAACCATGTCCCAAGTTACCCGCTAGTCTCATTTTCCCTCTATTGACTGTAATACTTTCTACAGAGTTCTGGCAACACTGTCCGTAAACGAAAAGGGGTTACTGTCAGAGGCATTCCACATATCTCGGACCTGGATTCGGTTTGTGAACCCCACCTGGGGATATTGAGGGACAGATAAACATTTAAATACATACATATATCACGCCTTTATCCCTTGCGGGCACACATAAACAAATAGTTAGGAACCTTTACCCTGATGAAACTAGAACGGTTAATTAAAATCATATAGGTACCGATGTATGTAGCCGTACCGTATGCTGGTAAATTGTGAGATTCATTAAAAAAAACTGTGAAAATTTAAAATTTGGTTTTAAATTTTAAGAAAATTAATGTAAGTTGTTAGGTTTTTATAATTAATTATTTATATTTATGATCTGTATGTATCTATACATTAAATTATGCGTTTTAAAAGTTAAATTAAAATTTCCACTGAAAAAAATTTACAGAAGCCAAAATAGCAAACTTATCAGCTTATAAGAAGGTACCTACCAAAAATTACTGATTCAATTAAATTAAAATAACAAACTACAACTAACCCAAATCAGTAAAATTAGTTTGAACATGTTAATATACCATAGAAACAATAATCAGTAAGTACTGACAACAATACCAAAAAAACAAATATCGTTATCTGTCGATTAATCAATTATTCGTTCATTACAAAAGTCGTCGAGATTCCCAAAATAAATCTCGCTTTTCACGACTGCAAAATTTTTCAAATACTTTTCATATTCTCATAAGTTGCTTTATTTGCTTATCTCTCCACTAAACGTATAAAATCGGGAAAAGTTGAATAGATGTAAAGAACTAGTTTTATTTGAGTTAGCGATCCTGGGGACGGCCAACCGTCGTCATATTAAATCGAACAGTCATAGGGTTGTCCAAAATTTTGAAACCCTCTTAAAATACAGGATGTAAAAATATTTGCTAAAGCTTAAGGGGTGAACCAGCTTATGGAACTGAACAACTTTCTCCAAGGAACATAGGTCGAAATATGAAAAAACATAGTTGACCTCTCATACAAAATTATCAAACGCCTTAGCAAATTTGTATGGGTGGTCCAAAAGAATTATCATCATACGACCTATGTATTTTAGAGAAAGTTGTTCAATTTCATGGGCTTACTCGCCCCTTAAAATATTTGCAGCTAATATTTTTACACCTTATATTTGCCCTGCAGTGGGATATGTCTGGCTCAAAATAATAATATTATGTTTGTTTGTCGACTCGGTATCCAACACGGCAACAGAAGAATCACAAGAAGCCTTCTTCGAAACTAACCAACGGCCTTGAGGCTTCAAAATTTCATTACGACAGAGGTTAGGAGTTTGATTAGGAGTCAAAGTGGTCGCCATGGCCGAAATCGGTCGGAGAGATCATCATCATCATCATCATCATCACGACAGAGGTTTAAATTGATTCATTTAAATAAGTTAATAAAAAAAATATAATAAATGTAAGCGAATCCCACATCTGACGCACGACGCTGAGCATTTTTAGTCTGTCAGATGTAAGGAAATTTTAAATTTTCATATTAAACTCTGACGCAACATCAACGGATGAACACGCGTTGTTTGACAGATGCATCCGTTGACACAGGTTCATCCATTGGTGCTGCGTCAAGGCTGGTTTTTAGTATGGGTAAAAAGTTCTTGCATACGCAGACGCATGCATTGCGGATGCGCTGAAATATCGCTTTGTTGTGCGTTAAAAGTGATAACCAGCTGATACAGATGGCAACCCTGCTTGAATATTACTGAATTCTGAAACTCAGCGTCGACATCTCTTTTGCCAAGTAACGAAGTTATCTGTCCAACTTTGAGATATCTAATTTATATGTGTATGTTGGAAAACGTAGTCGTTGTGTTAAATTAAATCCAATTTTTTATTTCACTTTTGTTTGATAAATACGAGTTTTAAAATTATATTTGGCAAGATTGACGTGATTGATGCTTATTTATTTTACGAAAAAAAAAAGGGATTTTGATGCACTGACAGTGCCAGTGTACCCTTTACGCCGGGTTCGATTCCCGGTCGACGCTTGTCATTAACTTTTTTTTTCATTTATAAAAAAGTTATCCACCGCTAATTTTTTCATGCTAAAGCACAATCTTTTAGTTTTTGTTATAATTAGCTTCTGCAGTCACAATAGTCCACTGTTGGACATGGGTCTCCCCCAATTTGAAGGGTATACTCATCTCACTTCGGAGGTGGATTAGCGAGCGCAGTGCAAGGTTTTATACCTAGATATTCACAGGGAACGCTGCTGCCATCCCTTGGTCGCCTTTTACGACACCTACGGGTAGAAACGGGGTGACGTTATTCTAAAGCAACACACGGGAAATGACTCTATTCTGTTTCAAAATTGGATTGCAGTTTTTTGGTATCAGGTATTCTTTTTTCCAACATACATATATCACGCCTTTATACCTTGCGGGGTAGGCAGAGCGTTAACGACCATAAGAATACGGTCGCTATCGCCACGTCTGACATTTTTGAGGATTGATTTCCAAGGTTGTTCCAGAAAACATGTGTATCACTATAGTGACAGGTTGTCAGCCTGTCGCCTAAAAATTGTAATACACCAATACCCTCGAGTCCCTTAGCCGTCTCTTACGACACCCGCGGGAAGGATGTGGGGTGATGCTATTCTAAGCCGGCATCACACGGCTTTTTCCAAATATACATACATACACATATCACGCCTGCGGTCATTAATGCCACGTCTGACAAATATTTGAGGTTCGTTTTTCAGTAATGTAGGTATCACTATCGTGACAGATATCTTTTTTTAATACAGGCAATAAAAAATCCGAACTGGAAGTTGCCTTGTTAGCAAATGCCCTTCCAGCTAGCCGAAGTGACAGTTATAGACACCTAAATGATTTTTTGATCAAACATTTATTGGCCTCTTTCACACTTAATGTCCAACGCAGCGCAAAAATCACTCTGCGCTAACGGATTCGTCTGTCAAATCTATATCAGAAACGTCACTCCCCATTCAAAAACAGCTGCGGTGCTTGACGACGTATCCGTTAGCGCTGCGTCGATCCAAACGACGTCATTATACCTGACATTTTGGTCGTGCGTCGTGCGCTGTCACTACGTTGGTTCAGCGTTATTTTAGACGTCATAAATGCGCTGCGTTGGACGTTAGGTGTGAGAGAGGCCTTAACTTAGATGTGTCCAAGTTAGTTTGCACGTTTCATAGCAAATGCATTTAGACAAGTAGTTCCGCTATTTAGCGCTTTCAAGTTTTGAACAGACAGAATACAGAGTAAATTTCCAGCTACAAACCAAGGATGATTCGACTTCAGTGGCGATTTCTTTTTTAATAGGTCGTTTTTTGATAATGAAGTAATTGAAGTATTTTTGATCAAATCGATCGAGAAACACGTTTTATGCTAACACAATTACTTAATAGTAACATCATACAGAGGTAACAAAAATATCATACCATCATCGAAACAAATAATTGTAAGGGAACTTAATATGGTACTGAACATTAAAATCTGAAGTGAGTCGTAGGTGCTAATTATGTAGGTGATGCAAAAAATAAAATACTGTGATATAAATATCACTACGGAACCTTTCGGCAAATATTTTAGAATAGTTACATTAATTGTATTTATATATCTTTCTTTCTGTTTTATTTATATACTGCCACTACCGCTGCTATTTCCATAAGCCTGCGAGCTGCTCGTAAAGCTGCAATGCTTCACAGTATGCAACCACAAACGAGCCGTTTATTTAAACTTTAGTCGACGATACTACGCTTTACGTTTTAAAAGGTTAATAATAGACGTCATGATAACTCTTTCAGAATAAACACTTTTCACCAAACAGATATTACGGTGTTGTTCATCTTATTGTTAAGGCCAAAATTGGCTACTGCAGCCACATGCAAGCACACGATCGCGCGGACCAACGAGACGCCAGCTGCTGAGCCAGTCCAGCAGTCGCTGTAGCCGAAATCGGCTCGGACAGATTATAAATTTGAAAAACAGTTAACTCTACCTGACTAAAAAATTACAATGAAAATCGTAGCGTTCGTAAGATTAGAAATATTGAGAAAAGTTATTTTCGAAAGACTACTTAACTTTGATGGATGACAATAAAATAAATTCTGAATTTTGGCTGATTGGATTCGTTCTCTTTTAGATTTAGTATTCAAATAATTTGTTGAAGCACATCATTAGGTGTATCTACTAAACTAACAAATAGGCAACTAATTCTTCATTTTTTATCTACATTGTAATTATAATTCTATTTCTATGCTCTCCTTGACGACTCATATGATGTTATTTAACCGGGGATACGTGACTATTCAAGTAATAGTACCAATATTGAACAATGTTCAAGAGATTGGATATTGAATAGGTACAGTGCTTTGAGAGTGGATGTTTTATTACGTTTGTTGCTTTCTTGTTTGATCTTGAGACATTATTGGGTGCCTACCTACCTATTTTTCTGAGAGTAAGCATATTGTATCCGTTCGCTGGATGTCTAGTGTAGAAGAGATTTTCTATAGAATATAAAGCATTTAGTAGAGTAGTACTTATTGTACGCACTCCATAGTTAAATTTTAATTGTCATTGGACGACCCGGTGTTCCACACGAAAAGACAGAGAGTTAAATTTTAATAATATTTATCAATATTGAGCGGGTTCCCGAGTGGAGACCACGGCTCTACAAGCTTACCGTTGGACGCCCTCCGGCCAGAAGGAGGGATGACTTAAAGAGGACAGTTGGTAGCGACTGGATGGCGAAATCGGGATCGTTCATTGTGGCGTACCCAGGGGGAGGCCTATGTCCAGCAGCGGAGTGCTATAAGCTGATGTGATGAATATTGATGGATTTTAAGATTCGTGCAAAGAGCCGATGAGTTCGATCGAAGTGATTGTCTTCACACGATTAGAATTGGTTTAGGACAAGCTTGCGAGTTTCATCCCATCATCATTTCAGCTTTGACGTCTACTGCTGAAGAAGAAAGACATTCATCCCATAGTGATGTAATATCAATAATTGTTTGAAGATGTTCCTTGACAGTTAAGTTTAATATAAAAATATCCCCCAATTGGGAGAAGCCCAGCAGTGTACTTTAGTGGCTGTAGAAGAAGTAAGAAAATTGCCCTTAATGTATATAATGTGTGTGTTGTGACAGGAACAACACACACACACACACACACACACACACACACACACACACACACACACACACACACACATATCATGCCTATATCCCTGGCGGGGTAGGCAGAGTGACAACGACCGTAAAATTACGGGCATTATCGCTACATCTGATGAATGTTCCTATCACTTCCTTTATAAACAAAAGAACAGAGATAGCTGGTAGTACAAATAAAAAAAAGTGAATTATACTTTTTCTTTCAACGAAAAGAGATCCTTATACAAAATATACCTACTTAAGAATAAGTCCTACAAGTCCAAACAAATTCAGATCTATTCTGAAGTGAAATAACACTCATGAGACTTGTTAAAGAGTGTTTTTACTGCACAAACTAAGGCAACCGCAGAAACTACAGCTTTTAATGCAGTAAGCACAATGATCCCGAAGCCTCGTTAAAAGTTTATTTGTACAACTTTATTATGAGGCATGCCACAAAGACTTAAATGCTCTCTGTAGTATAATTTTAACAAAGAACACTACAAGAAGTTCTTTGTATACATACAACAAAAAAAACTATTATCTAGCTAAACATCTTAGGCTTTTTCCGCACTTCAGCGCAAAACTATTGCTGCGCTATCGTATGGACCTGTCAGATACTTACTGTCCGTCGAGTACAGTTTTAGTACCTATGGGGAGTAACGTTTCGGATCGGATTGACGGTATGGATCTGACAGACCGCTACGATATTTTAGCGCTACGTCGTGCGTTAAGTGTGAAATTTGCCTTAAAGGCTGAAGCGCATAAAATAACCAAGCAACGTCGAAACCCGTCGGCACAGCGATTTATCAAGTAAAATAAATTTGCCGGCTGCAAACATTTTTCTCAACTAGTGAGGAATGCAGGACAGGCTGAATAAATAGAAATGGGAATGAGGCCGTCCCGAGGTGGCAAATAAACTCATTACTCATCTAGCAACCGAGAATTGCCACTTGTTCCTTGCCGTGTGGTGCCGGCTTAGAATAGCATCACCCCATTGCTACTTGTGGGTGACGCAAAAGGCGACTAAGGTAAATGAATCTAGGGAACGGGCAGGAGCGTTCTCTGTAAATATCTACAATATCTTGCCCTGCGCTCACAGATGACGTACCTACATAATATATACTATCCGCACCTTCGCAGAGCAACGTAAGTAGTTACTATTTTAAACTATCAACCTATAGACTTCTCAGAAAATGTGTATAAAAATCTGTTAAATTGACCCCATAAATGGGTAGGTGGATGCTCTGATTGCTGGTATTCAGGGCCCCAAGTATACTATTTTTTGTCATTATAAAGTCATCGAAACTCAACTGTCATTCAATTGCCATTGTGATTTTTCTATACTTTAAACTGTTCGCAGACTACGAAATGACTGAAATCATGCAACTGAGGTCCAATCGACATCCAACTGAAACGATTTTCATTTAGCAGACTTAGGGCCCTGATTACATGTCTGATTAGTAATTATGACTACGTAACGATTAATTAAAATTGAATGAAATGTGGAAGCAAAAAGCTTCCGTCTCGCTCAAATTAACACCCAACAAAAGGGGTCAACAAAAAACTACAGCGGGATATAAAGTTCTAAAACAGGAGAGTAGAGGGAACCCCTTTTTTGTTCCGAACCGAACCGAAACCTAAAACTTTGCGGCCAAATCAAACAAAAACATTTTGTTTGTATTGTTGCTGGAACACAGAAAATAATGGTAAATACGGGTTCAATAAACCACAGATTGATATAACCATAAATATAAATAAAATTGACGTCAGCCTGGCAAATCAAAAAAAGGTATAGTCTGTAAGTTTAGGTACTTATCTTTTTGTAAACAAACTTTGTATAAAAGTGACACTTCAGAACTGTCAGTTTAATACAAAGTTTGTTTACAAAAAGATAAGTACTTAAACTTACAGACTATAGGTACATTGTTAACGAAGGTGCATGTAAGATAAATGTACGGCTCTGTAAGCTTATTTTTCTTACGTTTTTTATTAGTTAAATTTTCCTTAAAATTACAGACACTATCATGCCATTTTTAAACGCCTGTGCGGATTATTATAAGATTCAATGTGTTACAAAATAGTGATGAAAAGTCACTTTGTAGGATCTAATTGCACATAAAGAGAAACGATAAGGGAACGCCTAAGCTTGAACTCATTAATACTGATCCCAATACGACTTGACCCTGGCCCTACATAAATATTAAACCTCTACACCCCTACTGAATTGATTTGGTAGCGTTACCTCAATCCGCCGCTCGATCTTGAGCTAAAAATTTCAGAAATAATTTAATAATGTCTCGACTCCGTATCTATAGCGAAATTTAATATTAAAGAAGAAACAGGCGCAGAGGTTAAAATTTGAATAACGAAATTGTATTACTTACTCCTGCTCCTTCGTAAAAGTTGATTCAAGATAAGATTATAACAATCTACATATATTTTTTTGTACAACATAAAATAGAGCCGTTTATTTAATACCTATTACTATGACAACTTGCACAGAAAATTAATTCATGTCATATCTAATTGTTGAACTAATGATAGTGCGACTGCCTGTGATGCAGAAGGTTCAAGGGTTCGATTCTCGGTGTATCATGCAAGAAACATGGTTCCGTGTTTTAGATGGCACGTTAAGCCGTAGGTGGTGCTTTTTTTGACTACTTAGACGGCGATCGTTACACAACCTTGACAGATGCCTGCCACGTGTAGGAGGCGGTTGAAAAATTCCGACACTAGGGTTCACTGGATCGTTTGATAACTCGGTGTTTCACACGAAAAAGACGCAGAAGATTGTAATTTGTAACTCTACGCTCGAACTTTGGCCTTGTTTTATGTTAAGTATGAGTAAGGACGCCACCTAAAGTTTGGTGTTGCCCCAACGCTTGAAGATATTCATAAGTCCATAAAAACGTTACTAATCGAAAATCCGTTAATCAAGATTGAAGTTACTTGCAAATTACGGATTTTCCATTACATCTTGTTATTATTTGTATGCGGCATTCGGTTTCACTGTACATAAAGTTTACTAAACGCGTAGGTGGCTAATTGCTGCAGTAGGCTAAACGCGCGAGTAGGCACAGAGCGAGTTGGCGAATCGCGCCGATCGGCGAGAGGCACTAGTTGGCTTACCGGGTTCGGTTTAAATCCCACAGCACTGAGCTGAAACAAAATGTTTTATAGAACCTGTAGAAGCAACTGGGTCTTAGAAAAATCTTATTCCCGTGAGTACACCTTGAAGCTTGTCTGGAATACTCTAGATACCTAAAGCCGGATAAAACTTTGAACCTGTGTTTAGACGTACATAATGCAGGTCTGAGATTTCTCAACAAGAGTATATGGCTCATTCGTTTAGTGTCGCGACCAGTGTAAATTGACCTCAATGCTTCATACAAGCACGTAAGGGCGCGTACTGACAGTTACGCTGGTCTTGACATATTCTGATGCTGAGGGAGTCTCTCGGGTGCTTCTACCGTTCATTATTACAGTCTTTGTATTAAATTTGTAAAATGGTTTCCACTTTTACACAGAAGCTAGCCGAGCACGAAAAGATTAATACGATAAAAACCTTAAAAATAAATTGGGAAATGGATACCGGAAAATAAAACTTGTGTGAAGAATCATAAAGTTTGTTTTCCGTCACCCAATCGAAAACTTTCGAGAAAAATACAGAATTCAGTCACAAACAATACCATAAATGATATGACTTAGCATGACAAGTATTACGAAAAGACGACGACGTAGCATTTCATTCAATCATGTCAGGCGGATCGCACACTTAACGCACGACAGAGATCCATACTAGAAACGTAACTCCATATTCAAAAACCGCACTCGACGGACGACGCTGCGATAGCGCTGCTTCGACAGCGGTTGAGCGGTTTTAGTATGGGGATTGATATTTCTAGTAAGGATCTGACAGACTGCTGCGATGTTTTAGCATTCCATCGTGCAATAAGTGTGCGATCCGCCTCATATGTACGTGTAAAACGAGAAAAGCAAACAACAATATTTTCATTCAACGCAGGAAATAATCCATCTGTTTTTATTTGGTTGGTATCCGCTTAATTAGTATCTAGTCATTTTTCGGGGAGCGTTATTTTATTTTTTAAAAACTACATTAAAATTAAAGAGAGCTTAATTAGGTACGTCCAGCCGATTCGGAGGCTGAACATTTTTATTGAATTGAAATCAACTGGGATCTTACAAGCTAGGCTTAAAATGCTAACGTAGCGTCTGGGTCACTACCGGCTCTAGCAGCACGACCACACAAGGCGCTATGCAGTGGACTTCCTGGATTGCAGCGTCGGCTGCCTGCAAGTACATGAGCATGTACTTGCGATGTGATGCCTAAACTTCAGGCTCTAACTTGTATAACATGAGGGTGTCCATGGTGCATAACTCCTCCCTCACCAAGAGCGAAATTATCAGGGACATCTGAAGGATCCTGATGATTTCGCCAATGACAGAAAATCATTGACTTATATCTAAATAGAATAAACGAAATTAAAACTATAACTAAAAGAACATATAGAACTATGGTAGCTAAACTAACACTTCGTACACTTATCACGCTTTCACTTTCACTTTCCGAATTTTCACTGTTCAGTTCGTTTTTCAGGATGTATGACAAGTGTTTTACATCGTCCAAGTTCACATTTTTCAGGTTCACGACGCTGGTTCTGACATCTGTAGCGTTGGTTGCTCGCAGCTCTGGGAGAGACACGACAGGGGTGACTCTATATTGCAGATTCTCGGAAGGAAAACGGAAGTTGCTTAGTCTCGTAGCTCCAATGTAGAACTCACAGCTTTCATCAATGACTACGACGTAGGTACCTCGTAGCGGTTCTCTACTAACATCTTCAGAACATTTCTTCGTTAGCACCACGACGTTCTTGCTGAAAAGTATCCAACTCACAGGGCCGATTCTTTGCAGCTTAACATCCTCTATGTCCACGACGTGAGGGGTGCAGAGTGTGAGATTCTCCTGGAACCGTATCAGTTGTTCTACGCAGGTTTGCTCTGGATATGGGATGATATTATCTTCTGTGCATAAGTACTGGTTGATAGCGGCTTCTCTACAGGCGCTAGCGAGTGGCAGGAATTTTGGACCTTTCGCCAAAAGGTAAGGGTATTTAGGAATGATTACGGTCGTTTCGTTTTTTGATAAAATAGGTAAAGGGTACAGCTTATAATAACTGTAAGTAACATTATCCGTGAGTGGAATTTCTAATAGGTAAGTTATTTGGTTTCCTTTTACATAAGCCTTAACTACCATGGTTCTTTCTATCTTAACTAAATTATTCTTAGATACAGGGTACATTAAACTATGAGTAGATGAAATTAAATCTAAAATTAACATGAGTTCAGTAGAGTTCACAATAGATTGATGGAGTACTGATACCTTACTGAAAGCTAAAGCTGTTTCAGTTTCACTGAGAGTTATGTAAATAGACTGAAAGTTAGTTATGAACATGTCATACATGCCTAGTATATATGTAGCGTAAATAGAGTTACTTTCTTTCGTTGCAATGTTTTTGACTATTCTTTCAATTCGTTTCAGGCGTTCATCTAAAATCAATGTATTTTCATGTAAGGTTTCAGTGCTATTTATTAAGCTATCCAACATTGTAGAGATTATAGTCATTCTGTTTTGAACATGGTGTTGTTTTCCTTGTAACTGTGAAATTAGTTGATCATAGCGCATTGCATCTTCATGGTCAAGGTTACCGGTTAATAGTTTTATTATAGAGCCAACGGGATTAAGTAAGCCTCGTTTGGATCTTACTTTTGGTACAAGTTGCTGAAATTTCTCTAAAGCATTATACATAAGAAACTCTACTTGATCTCGCACACCTCTAAATTCATATTCAAAGGGTTTATTAACATCTACTAACCTACTAAAATTAACATAACTAGCAATATTAAAATTAAGGTCGTTCTCTATGTCTGTTACATCTAATACTTTAACTATAATCCAACTATCTTGCTGTTTGAAAGCCTGTCCTTGCTTCACTGGAAGGATGCCAGGATTTTTCTCAACCTTTTGAAGTTGAAGGCCTAGGGACGTCTTCGTCACTAGGGCCAGGACGACCAGGTAAAACCTGTGGAGGACGTTTAATGTTTTTAATGGGCGCTTTAGTTTCCCTAGCTCCTACCAAGACGGGGATTACATTTCGCTTAGCTTTTCCTTTTATCTTTGCCTTACGATACCTCGGCTTGTCTTTGCTTTTTCTCTTATTTACGTCTTTTACAAATACTATTTCTCCGTCAGAGAAATTTATGCCTGCTTCACCACCTTTCTTTTCTCTTATCTTTTCCTTATTTTGCTGCATCTTTTGGGATATGAATTTATACAAGAATTTAATGCGTTTAGCATGATCTTTTACTAAACGTTGTGTGTATGCCTGATTAACGTTTGCATTAAATAGTGTGGTAGAGTCTGTGTGCCCGAACACTACCTCGAAAGGCGTTAGTCCTGTAACGGAATGAATTGTGTGGTTGTAGGCCATAATAGAGTATGACATAATAGATGCTGCGTCGGCACATTTCTGCTCATATTTGGCTAAACGATAAATTTCGATAAGGGTAGAGTGGAATCTCTCGACTATACCAGTCGAATTAGGGTTGTTAGGGGTGGTTATGTGTAATTCTACTTTGTGGAAGGCTAGCATTTCCCTGAGTAGTTCATTGGTGAACTCGGCTCCGGGGTCACAACTTATTTTTCGAGGGGTACCGTAAAAAGAGAAATACTTCACAAGAGCGCGGACTACTTCTGGGGAAGATCGATTCGAAATTTCTATTGCCTGTCCAAGTTTGCTGAAGGCATCTACCAGGGTTAAGTAGTATTTAGCATCTATGGTGAAAAGATCCATGAAAATTTCCTGAAAAGGAGCATCCTGTGTCTGAGTTAACTGTAACATTGGTTTAATGGGTTTTCTATCATATTTCATTTTTCGGCAAAGGTCACAGTCATTGAGGACTGCAGAAACAGTTTCTTGCATATTATGCCAAAAGTAATTACGTCTGATTCTAACTATTGTCTCTTTTATACCACGGTGGCAAGTCTTGCCTTCGTGAAGTTTTCTAATAATGGCCTCTTGTTCTCTTTCGTCTTCCACGAAAATCACTCGCTCTGTACATTCAAAGAATTCTACCGTTCCGCTTTTAAACAGATTGATTATTACTTTTGCAAAGTCTCTACGTAAGTTTTCTGTTTCGAAATAGATAAAGTACTTTCCTTTATTTTTTATATATTCTAATAAGAACTTTTTGATTAACTCCTCATTATTTTCAGGAATGAAAATCTCTAATACTTTTTGCTTTGGCCTTGACAGATCTTTTACTTGGAAGGAATTTCTAAACCAAGTGTATACAATAATTTGGTTTGGTTTGGTGTCTATTGCTTCTCTAAGGATAGGGATGCCATGGGATTCTAGTTCATCACCAGAGTGAGCTGTTTGGGTTCGGCTGCTGGATATAGAAGGTAAGGGCATGGTACATGAGTCTTCGTTGTTAAAGGTTAATGTTTCAGGTGCATCGGAAGTAGAGCTATGGATGCTGATTATAGAGTTTGTGTCACTTACATTAACTACTAATGATTTTTGGTCAGGGTTGGAATCTGAGTCGATAGCATTTACAGGTATTCGTGACAAAGCGTCGGCGTTGGTGTTCTGTTTACCATTTTTGTAAATGATTTTGAAATTGAACTCTTGAAGTCGTAAACGCCATCTTGTAAGTTTTGAGTTAGGCTCTTTTAGGGAATCGAGCCAAGCAAGTGGTCTATGGTCTGTATAAATGAAAAACTGTCGACCGTAGAGATAGGGTCGGAAGTGTCGAACTGCCCAAACTATGGCTAAGAGTTCTCGCTCTATAGTGCTGTAGCGGGATTCTGTGTCGCTGAGCGTCCTACTAGCATAGGCGACAGGTTTGTCTGATCCAACTGGACCTTGGGACAAAACGGCGCCGATCGCTACCGCGGAAGCATCAGTTGTTAGTATAAAAGGTTTCTCAAAGTCTGGATATTGTAATAGGGGTGCGGTAGTTAATAGTTCCTTGCATTTCTCAAAAGCGTCAATGTATTTTTGGTCAATAATAATTTTGTTACGTTTCTTTAAACATGAAGTCAGGGGTTGAGTTACTTTAGCAAAGTCTTTGATGAAGCGTCGGTAATAACCAACTAGACCAAGGAAGCTTTTAATTTGGGTTGTCGTTTTAGGTAGCGGAAAATTTAAAACAGCTTTGATTTTGTCGTCATTAGGTTTGAGTCCATCTCTTGTTATTGTGTGTCCGAGATAGAGAATCTCCTTTCGTAAAAACTCTGACTTATCAAGTTGTACTTTGAGGTTTGTTTCACGTAGTCGATCAAATACGGTCCGTAGTTTTTGTACGTGTTCTTGGAGACTTGATGAAAAGATTATTATGTCGTCCAAGTACACGAGACAATGAATGCCTTGCAGGCCGCGGAGGATGCTATCCATTGCGCGCTGAAAGGTCGCGGGGGCTGTTTTGAGTCCAAAGGGCATTCTCAGGAACTCATAATGCCCAAACTGTGTACTGAAGGCTGTCTTTGGAGTATCGTCAGGGTTAACTTCTATTTGGTGATAACCACTAGCTAGATCTAGGGTAGTAAAGTATGTACTCTTTCCTAATTTGTCAAATAAGTCATTGATGTTTGGTAGAGGGTATTTGTCGTCTATAGTTATTTCGTTTAAGCGTCTAAAGTCGATTACCATTCTAAATTTCTGAGCTCCAGAGGCATCTGTCTTTTTAGGGACTAAATGAACTGGTGAACTCCATGGAGAATGGGATTCCTGAATGACATTGTCTTGTAATAGCTTCTCTACCTGTCGTTTTACTTCTTCGGCTTGAGCCGGGGCTTGTCTATATGGTTTTGTGTAAATTGGGTCGTCATTTTTGGTTCTGATAAAATGCTTGACATGGTTGGTAAAAGAAAGGGGAATTTTTTCACAGTAGAAAATATCTTTGTATTCTTCGCATAATTTTGAAATGACCATTCGTTCTTCCTCGTTCATATGGTCGAGCCTTAACCGCTGTAAATTTTCGGTTAGTAACTGATCTACATCTAGGTCATTCTGATCAAACATAGCATTCACTTCACATACATTCTGCCTGTAAGGTACAATTTCGAAAGGCTTATGGATTTGCAGTTCCATCTCTTCATCTAGTGTGTTCTGTATGACAGTGGTAGCGTATCCGTTGATACAGTTAACTATAGCAGAGGGCATGCGTACGCCGTTTCCGAATTCTGTGTAATTTAGAATACCATCACCTTTGTACATATTAGTGGGGATTTTGACTCTGACTTCAGATCGAGCTGGAAGGTTTAGTATATAGTTTTCACGATTAATAAAAATGGGAATAGACACATCATCAGTATGCAACATTATTCTTTTCAGGTCTATTATAGCACGTAGTCTGAGAAGCAGATCATCGCCTAATAAACCATCGTAGTTAGAGTCGACGTTGTAAACGT
The DNA here is from genome assembly GCA_029255805.1 of Keiferia lycopersicella. Classification (NCBI taxonomy): domain Eukaryota; kingdom Metazoa; phylum Arthropoda; class Insecta; order Lepidoptera; family Gelechiidae; genus Keiferia; species Keiferia lycopersicella. The sequence goes on from JARACZ010000024.1 coordinate 4,496,273, forward strand.
AGAATTTTTGAAACATAGCACTGTTAAAAGATGAGGGCAAAGGTATCACTATCACTTCGCTGTGTTGACTTTTGCCGTGAGTGCTAATCACTTCGAAAGGTTCATGGGTTATATATTCTGCAAAGTATTTGTGGGCTAATCTAGGGTGGATGAAACATCTCATGCTGCCAGTGTCAATCATAAAGTTTCCATCAAGTTCAGGAAGATGTACATAAGGTAAGCGTAAAAGTCTTTCTTTATCACAATTAATTTTTATCACTTGGATTTCTTGTCCTTGGGGACAAGGATAAAATTTTCAGGTTGCTCATGAGCAGAAGGCTGTGACTGTAGAGTTTCATCGGGACATTCAACTGCATAGGAAGTTTCATCTGGGTAAGCACTTTCATCATAGTACTCTTCATAAGACTCGTTATAGTAGTACGGTTCGCATGACTCATATTCGTTTAATTCAAGTTCATGAAGACGGAAGGGTTCCGTACGGCGCTGAGGTGCGGTACGCATAGATACGTCGTTAGGATATGATATATTACGATTATTGTTACTATGTTGCTGCTGCTGCTGCATGCCAAATTGCTGAGGTCGCATTGGCGGTTGTGGCTGAAGGCCATGGGGTCTGTAGCCAAACTGCATTTGGTTAGGTTGACGATTGATATTAAAGTTCGGGGGTCTGTAGCCAAAATTATTTTGCTGAGAGTTAAATCTGAAACTACGTGGATTGGCACCCTGGTTTTGGTTCTGATTTTGATTTTGACTAAAATTAGGTCTATAACCAAATTGCTGGTTTTGGTAGTTAAACCTTGGCTGATTCTGAACTTGGAAAGCTGGTTGCCTAGCAAAGTTCTGAGATACAACGGCATTACTAGTACTGGGCTGAGGCTGTTGATTTTTCTGAGTAGAAGTGGAAGGTAAGTACATCTTATTACGCATGTGATACTGATCTAGGAAATTCACTTCTTCTAAAATTACTTTTAGAGCGTCTTCTAAAGTTGCGGGTTGATGTAGGCGAGCAATACGCACCATTTTCTCGGGTAAGTTATACAGAAAAACGTTAAGAGCTGTGTGGTTATATATAGTTAATTTACTCTGCCTAAGATTGGCGTCTTCGATCAAGTTGAGTTTTGAAAATAAGTTAGAACGCACAGACTGAATTCTCTTACAAAAATCACCGTAACTTTCACCTTGACGTATTTTTAAAGTTTCTAAATCAATGGCTATGCACTCTTCAGAGCGCGGATCTCCAAAATGTTGTATAAGCAAGGCCTTGACCTCGGGCCACGTCTGGAGGTCCTCGCGTTCACTGATAAGAGCGGACGCGTCACCGATCAGGCGGCTTGTTACTGCATTGAACACATACCGATCTTGAAATTCATTACCACGAAAACGTTCGATTATATATTCGCATTTACGTATATATAAGTTTAGCTGACGTCTATCACCACTAAACTGGGGAATAAGTTTTAACATTTCACCGGGGATAAGATTTAGGTCTTCCATTTTAAAGTAAAAGGTTTGTAAAAGTTATATAAAGAAAGTATGTATAAAAATTTGTAAAAGTTTTATAAAATTTTATAAGTTGTATAAAAATTGTATAAGTTGTAAAAAGTTTATATAAGCGACAGTGTAAGCGACAGTGCTTTTACAACTTAAACGCACAAAAATAAAAATGTAAAAGTTAAAAATCTTAACTAATGTGACTCTATAGAGTTTGATACAGAGAACACGTGTTAGTATAAGTAGCGAGTTCTATTTATAGAATGTCCGTCATAACATTCTATGGGCGAGACACGCCGTGAGCTTATCACAGGAACACTGTAGAGTTTTATACAGAGTCCTAACTAATACAGTGTCTTACAATTTAAATTTACTTAACTAAAAGATCTTCATAGATTTTGATACGAAGTCTTATTTAAAATTTACTTAACTAAAAGATCTTCATAGATTTTGATACGAAGTCTTTTCCTTAAAGAAACCAAATAACTTATTAAATTGGGCGAGGTTTGATCCCAAGATAATAAAACACAAAGGGAAAGGAAGGCGAAAAAGTCTCACTCACCAGCCAATCACTTTCATGTTGCTCTCTCCTTGTAGACAAATTTATTTGGTTCGACGGATTATTAACTGCACACACTGTCTCTGTTCGCTAGTTCGCACCACTTGTAAACCGTACGCGGTTGAGTAGAGTTTGATACTCGATGTACAGTTTTTGGCACTAAAATCACTTTCCGTAACTGTCCGTTTATGGATTTACACGAACGCGAGACTTGCAGCTTTTTAATAAATCCGTACGGCTGCGCCAGTCATTTTTCGGGGAGCGTTATTTTATTTTTTAAAAACTACATTAAAATTAAAGAGAGCTTAATTAGGTACGTCCAGCCGATTCGGAGGCTGAACATTTTTATTGAATTGAAATCAACTGGGATCTTACAAGCTAGGCTTAAAATGCTAACGTAGCGTCTGGGTCACTACCGGCTCTAGCAGCACGACCACACAAGGCGCTATGCAGTGGACTTCCTGGATTGCAGCGTCGGCTGCCTGCAAGTACATGAGCATGTACTTGCGATGTGATGCCTAAACTTCAGGCTCTAACTTGTATAACATGAGGGTGTTTATGGTGCATAACTATCTACTGACTTTACGGAAATAATAACATAAACAAAACTCGTTAAATATCTATTTACATTTACAATATAATCAGTTTGGTTGTGTTCAATATATACGTACATTGCAGAGCACGTAATATAACATTTATTTCATGCTTTCCCGTAGCTTGAAATAAAATACAAGCCCGTTTATATTTGGCAAAGTAAATGATATTTGTTCGCATCGGTATCATTTGTGTCATACCGGGTGTAAAAATATTAGCTGAAAATATTATATGCAAGGGTTGATTCAGCCCATGACACTGAAAAACTTTTCCCAAAGGAACATAGGTCGAAATATGAAAAAAATGTTGGACCTCGCGTACAAAATTAGAAACGGACCTAGTCTATTTGTATGGGAGACCAACAAAAACTTTTTCATATGACGGATCGCACACTTAGCGCACGACGTAGCCCATGCCCATGCCCATGATCTAACTGAGCAAAATATAGGACAATCCATTTAATTGTATCGCATTACTAGATACAGATAATATACTATTATTATATTATGGATACCGACAATCAAGAAAAAAAAATAAGATGGTAAAAATATTAGCTACAAATATTTTAAGGGATGAGTCAGTTTATGAAACTGAACAACTTTCCCCGAGAAACATATGTCGAAATAGGCGGATCGCATACTTAACGCGCGACGGACCTCTAAAATAATGCAGCAGTCTGTCAGATCCATACTAGAAACGTCACTGCCCATTCTAAAACCGCACTCGACGGTCGACGCAGCGCATTCACAGCGGTTGAGCAGTTTAAGTATGGGAATTGATATTTCTAGTATGGATCTGACAGATCGTTGCGATGTTTTAGCGCGTGTGCGATACGCCAAATGTAACTATCACGCTTGCTTTGATGTCAGCCGGCCGCAGGCGTCAAAACACAATCTCCGACTCTCACTACAGAGTGTACCTTTCACTAATTGACTTATTTACTCGGCTCTAAAGTGTTTGCATTGTGGAGCTGAGAGTGACTGGGAGACGAACAATTACTGCGCACATTTTAACTAAGTAATCTAAGTATACTAATTATTTTATGAGTTCGGCCTGCACAGCGGCTGCGTCCGCTGCAACTCGTTTTACCGTAGGAATGAGATTTTTTCCTGCAAGGTTTATACATAAAACCTTCCTCTTGAATTACTCTGTCTATTAAAGAAACCTGCATCTAAATCCGTTGAGTAGTTTTAAGCAAACATACATACATATAAACGCGAAAAGATACTTTGCTTTATACTATGTATACTGTTTATTATTATTATTATTTTTCTGTAGTTTGTTCTACTTATCTCGACATAACGAGTATGTCGGTATTTACAGAACCAAGTACGGGCTATGCCAAGTGACTTGGTTCTGATGCTACATTGTCTTCGGTATGGAATATAGTTGCGTTAGAGAGGAATCGCCGAACTATGGAACATGTGTCAAGTATTACTGATTTTTGTATATTAACGTACGTCGATTTTGGGAGCTTTAATTCACCTATTGCCTTGTGTAGTGTTTTTGGGATTATGCCGGTTGAAGAGATTATAACGGGAACTATGCGGACTTGATGTTGATGCCACATGGCCTGTATTTCTTCTGCTAGTGGTATATACGTAGTCGGTCCCAAAGTTCTGTCATATATGAAAATACTGATAAAATAAAAAGTACCAATCCGTTTTTAAAAATTTATATATCAATTAAAAATACAATTATCGAAGAATCAAAATAACATAAAACTATTCGAAATGACCTCCCTTGCTTTTAATAACGGCTTTCAACCGCGGCGGCCAGTCGTCTATCGCAGCACGCACCATATCCATGTCGATTTCAGCGACTGCTTTAACTATGACTGACTTCAGGCTCTCCAAATTTTTATGGGGCTTAGCACAGACCTTGCTCTCTAAGACCTGCCAAATTTTATAGTCCAGAGGTTTAAGGTCCGGACTGGAGGAAGGCCAATCTTCGTGTCTTATAAACTCAATGTTTTGACGTTCAAACCAGGCTTGAGTGGTCTTGGCTTTGTGAGCGGGCGCAGAATCCTGCTGGAACACAAAGTGATGTCCTGAAAATAGTGTGTTGGGCAGGTCTTTGACGTACCGATCCAAAACCGTCTCTTGGTACACTTTTGCACTGGTTTTGACCCCCTTTTCGCAAAAATTAACCTCAGTTGGCCCATAGTAGGAGACTCCTAACCAGACCATGACTGAAGAGGGATGATGCCCATATTGCACCCGCGGAACTTTGTTTCCTGCTTCTTCAGAGCTGGTAGCGTACACTCTATCGTTTTGTTTATTATACTTTTCTTCTATATAAAAAATTTTTTCGTCTGTAAAAAGTATATCGCGGTGCCGGTTTTTCGCGTACCGTTTTAACGACACCCGGGATCTTTTGAGTCTAATTTCTTTTAAACGGGCATTAAGTAAGTGCCCACTCTTTTTTTTGTATGCTCTCAGCTTAAGGTCTTCGTTTAAAACCTTTTTGACTGTTTTTCTACTAACCTTCATCTGCAAAGCCATAAGTTTCTGTTTTCGGACAGGATTTCTTCGTATGCGCTCCTTGATCGCTTTGATCACTGCTGGTGTTCTTGCGGAGCGAGGCCGGCCAGTTCTTTTCTTGTCCTCAACACTAGAGACTTCAGTGTACCTACTTATAGTACGATACACAAACCTAAGCGTTATTTTCAATTTTTTGCGCAACTTGAAAATGGTACTCGGCGAGTGCCCACAGCGATGCAACGCCAAAACTGCTATTCGGTTTTCTTTCAAAGTCCACTCCATTGTGAAAAATCGCGCCAAATCATCATTTATTGTTTTAAAATAATTGTCAAACATTCAAAAACGGAATGCAATAAAACTTTTCCAAATTCGTGTTCTAAATTCAAAAATAATGTGCCAGTGACAGAACTTTGGGACCGACTACGTATTTCTGGATTTTCTCTATATGTTTTTTTTGTAGGTTGTCTGTGTTGGGTACGGAAATATCTATAAGGTAGGTTGTTTTGGTTGCTTTATTATTATTTTCTTGTAGTTGAATCTACTTATCACGACATTTAAATATGTCGGTGTATACAAAACCAAGTACGGGCTAAGCCAAGTGACTTGGTTCTGATGCTATATCTGTTTCTGTTTGGAAGATGGTCGCATTTGTGAGGAATCGCCGGACTATAGAGCATGTGTCAAGGATGACAGATTTTTGTATGTTTACATATGTTGATTTTGGGAGTTTTAATTCACCTATTGCCTTATGCAGTGTTTTTGGAACAATACCGGTGGAAGAGATTATTATAGGGACTATGCGAACTTGATCTTGATGCCACATAGCTTGTATTTCTTCTGCCAGGGGAATATATTGTTGTATTTTTTCTGTGTGTTTTTTTTGTAGGTTGTCTGTGTTAGGTACGGAGATATCTATGAGGTACGTTATTTTACTTGATTTTAATGTAAGGGTTAAGTCTGGTCTATTGTTTTGTGTGGTTCTGTCTGTGATAATGTCGCGGTCCCAGTAAAGTTTAGCTATGTCATTTTCGAGAACATTCTTAGGTTTATATTTGTAGTAGGGCTCTATGGTTTCAATCAAATTATATTTTTTGGCTAGTCGGGCGTGGATCTGTTTAGCAACATTGTTGTGTCTGTCTGTGTACTGTTTGTTGGCTAGGTAATTACATCCTCCTGTTATATGGTCTATTGTTTCTTGTTGCTGATTGCATAGTCTACATCTATCTGAGGTTACGGTGGGGTCTTTTATTATACGTTTCTGGTATGATTTGGTTTTAATAATCTGGTCCTGGATGGCTATCATGAATCCCTCGGTTTCTGCGTAAATGTTGCCTTTCCTTAGCCATGTGTTTGAAGCCGTGTAATCTATGTGCTCTTTCTGTAAATTTGCTATGTGTTTTCCATGTAAGGCTTTTGACTTCCATTTTTCTAATTTGGTTTCCTCTGTCGTCATTTTATCTTTGGGTTTAAAATTTGGATCGTTTAGTTCTAGTGTTCCGTGGGTTGAATTTGGTCTTGAACATATGGCTTTGTGTAGTTCGCTTGTTTCTCTTTTTTCGAGAAAATAGGTTCGCATGTTGCAGATTTGTCTATAGTGTAAATTTTTGATGTCAATTAATCCCCTCCCTCCTTTCTCTCTTTTTAGTGTAAATTTTTCAACTGCTGAGTGAATGTGATGTATGAGGTGTTTGTTGCATGTGGTTCGGGTGAGAGTGTTTAGTGCTTCTAATTCTGTGTCGGTCCATTTTATGATTCCAAATGAATAAGTAAGAATAGGGATTGCGTATGTATTTATAGCTTTTATTTTGTTTCTACCTGACAGTTGAGTATTTAATATTTTAATGAGCCGTTGTTTGTATTTAGTTTTTAGTTCATCTTTAATTTTTTTGTGATCTAGCTTGTGGCTTTGATGAAATCCAAGATACTTATAAGTTTCATTTAGAGAAAGGCTTTCTATTGTTTCAGACCGTTCTGCGAGATTGAATGGTTCTTGGTGTTGGTGTTTTCCTTTTAATATACTGTTGATTTTACATTTGTCTACTCCGAATTTCATGTTAATATCTTTACTAAATGTTTCAGTTATTTTGAGTAATCGGTTCAGTTGTTCTCGAGTGGCTGCATACAACTTTATGTCGTCCATGTAAATTAAATGGGTTATTTTTATTTTATTTATTATTATTATTATGTAGTGAAGTAATCAGGTATATAGTACGTTTGTTTACCACAGTATATAATAAATAAGTAAGTAATAGCTTCAAGGTTTTAAGAATTTAAATTTACCCGGTTGAACCCGGTACTAAACGTTTTTCGGCATGGTCTATAAAACTTCCTCTTGAGTCACTGTATCTATTATTAAAACCGCATCATCAAAGGTTTAGGCTAGGTTAGGAGGAAACAGCGCTGGCGACACATAGAAATGTGCAAAAAGAGACACACTTATTTTTTTACTATGTATAGTATAGATACGTGAAAGTGATGCTAAGCACAATAAATAGTTACTGCAAACGGTTTAGCTGCCACTGAACTGAACCATTCTTATTTCAATAACTACTAGAATTGAATCTTAAAAAGGAACGATCCAAGTGAATCGCAAAGGGAATAGAATTATAATATTTGCATTTTGATAGTCGATGAAGTAGATCTGATGGTCAGTTTATACAGACACTATCGTGTAGATGTTTTAGCTTGTAAATCATCTGAAAGGGCTCTCAATATTTGTCAGACGATGTGGCGATAGTAGCCGTATTTATATGGCCCTTAAAGCTCTTCCTACCCCGCAAGTGATAAAGACGTGATATGTGTATGTGTAAGTTCATCTCTAGTGTAAGAAAGAAAGGAGAAGTAACAATGTTGTCGTCTTAAATTAGAATAACATTTTCATATGCAGTAATCTTTCTTTTGATCTCTTTGTTGTTTCTAAGAAAGAATAAAAAAATCGATTTTCATTTTTCACTTTCGACCCTACTTCATCATCATCTCCTTACCTTAACCTGCTCTGTTAAGTTACAAGTCACATTCAGCCCTACTTTGCCAGAAAAAATATTTTCTGCTTATATTCGAGAGCACGCATTATAGTTTACGAGGCAACTTCGAACAATTTAACCTTTACAGACTTTATATTCCTCTAGAAAATGTTGGACCAAGCCTGTCTCAAACGTCAGGACGCTAGGAGCCACATGAATTTTTATCAAACGCGACGTTTCCGTGAGAGCATCTACAATGTCCTGGGATTTACAAACATTTAGGTCACGAAAGGAATGGAATAACATTTACTACAGGGTTCACAATAATAAGCGTTTCGCCGGTTATGAATTTCTTGATGAAAACAACAGATTTTGTCAACTATTCTCTTGTATTGGTTCTAGATTATAATTGTTACAGTATTCACGTAATATTTTTTGGTTTCTTCACATGATTTGACTCTATACGATTTACAAAAGACACAACATGATCACAGATCTTTTCTTGCTCAAACTTTTTAACAGTTTGCATATGGTTAAGGCAAAGGGTGGTATGACTGCCGCACTGCCAGGGAGTTTCTATTTAGCCAGTTGTCTTCGGCGAGAAAGATAAATGTTTGGCGCATCGCACACTTAACGCACGGCGGACCGCTAAAATATCGCAGCGGTCTGTCAGATCCATACTAGAAACGTCAGTCCCCATACTAAAACCGCACTCGACGGACGACGCTGCGATAGCGCTGCGTCAACAGCGGTTGAGTGGTTTTAGTATGGGGGTCGACATTTCTAGTATGGATCTGATATAACGCTGCGATATTTTAGCGGTCCGTCGTGCGTTAAGTGTGCGATCAAACTTTGATGATTCAATCAAGCATTACAAGCGCCTCAAGTAAGTAGTTTGTTTGCTGAAGTTAAGTAGGTGTCATTTTAATATAATACAATTACTTGACAGACCTCATTATTGATTAATTGATAATGCATTCGTGCCAAAAATTATTGACTGAATGAAACAATCATGTGAGTGAATATATGTCTAATTTTAAACCACCAATAGCAATGCCAAGTTTGTACACATGCCTGTACAATGTCCACACATTAGAAACATCGTACTAAGATATGTTCTATCCAGCCTAAGCAGGCACAGGCCTAAGTAAGTCATGCCATACTTCAGGAGACTTGGTAGTGTCGCTGGTAGTAGGCCACTCAGTCATTGCATATGAGTTACGATTGATTTGATACAATATAGGGTGTAAAAAAATTGGCTGCAAATGTTTTAGGGGTGAACTAGCCCATGAAACTGAACAGGTTTCCCAAGGCACATAGAACAAAATATTTAAAAAAATTTTGGATCTCCCATACAAAATTACCGACCGACCAAGTCAGTCAAATTGTATGCGGGGTCCAAAAAAATTACTCATATTTCGACATATGTTTCTTGAGGAAAGTTGTTCAGTTTCATGGACTGATTCACCCCTAAATATTTGGAGCTAATATTTTTACTTCATATATATCCTCGCGATCGCTTTTATGTAGTTCAATGAATTTTTTATTTTTATTCAGCAAAGTAGGTTAGTTTGTGCAGACGTAGAACAAAAAATGTATGTAGTTCTAATCACATTTCCTTTACAGGACACAAATGTAGTAGAGAAGACCTAGAGCCTAGGCCCTCCCTAGATTGTCGTTTAGAACTCTTAAGATCTTATCAAGCTATTCGTCGACTTGGTCCCCAAACGATATAATGATTGATGACCGAACAATATCGAAAAAACAATATGTCAATCAATACTCATGATATAAAACGATATAGTTTTTGCGTTTCACTATCTGTCATGGATTTTTGCGGCGGTTTTTTCATAGTAAAGTGATTCAAAAGCAAGTTGTATTTGTATAATACATGCCGATTCCCAGTGCAAGACGATTAGCAGACGACCGCTAAGCAGGCCGCTAGTTGTAATAAATAATATATTACTAACAAGCATCTTATGAAAGGGAACGTATTTACGAGCTTTGTATCTCGAAAAGGGAAGGATAAGATAGCATTAAATCAAGAAAGGTGACCGTGGCAAACGTTGGTCTTGACTTGACGTCGTTGGTCCAAAGAAAATGACTTCTATTAGTTACGCGATACATTTTTCTCGTGTGGCAGTGACAGGGGTCGACTGGACCTTCGTCAAGCTGTGTTTTTTTTTGTGGTGCAATTTAGGAACTACTTACTTTCTATGACAAATTAGTTTTATTGTAGTTTAGGTTCATGCTTTGTACGGGAAGTGTTTCAAAAAATTGGTATTCAGTAATGCATTGTACGCTAAGAATTAGTTGCAAAACTATCCCGGTACTAATAGTAGAACAAATGGATAATTTTGCTAACGTTTTTCTGATTTCAAAGGACACCGACTGCTCTTCTAAGCAACGCAATGGATTTTTAATCTGTTTTAAAAAAAAGTAATTTCTTAATTCATGAGAAAAGTATATAATGTGTATAATACATGCAGAAAAAACACGTCACAACCGTCGCGGTGGCCGCTACTTCAAAAATAAGCAAGAATTTATCTTACTTTTTTGCAGACATTTGCTTAGACCACCCACGGGTTAAGCGGAACGGTAAATGGGTAAAAGAACACACGTCTATCGTCCCTTTTCAATTAAACTTCCGGAAGAAGCTTCAGCCGGCCAATAGATAAAGGTCTTTTTTCTTTTCTGTTACCCTTTGTGGTTTCGGAAGATTGAAAATGTGATATTATCTGCATTTATCCTCTGGATTATTATCAAATGCAAAAAGTTATAATTTTTGTTTCGGTTTGTGGTAAACCTCAACTTGAAATATTTCAGAATAATATTTCTGCATAAAGGCTGGTTTACACAGGGTCAGTAGACACTGACCCTGTACTGTACTGTTTACATGAAGTAAGTAGAAGTGGTGCATTTTTCACGGTGAGCACACGTGTTTGAAGTCAGTGGGAAAAATGAATCCGCGAAAACAACTGAAACCGAAATTTAATTATTTGTTGAAAAAATTATCAAATTTGGTGTTAAATGAGTTAATAGAAATGGTAGAAAGTGTAATAACTAAAATTCATTTTTGTCATTTTTATTGCAGCGAAAATAACGTGGTCACTCTACAACGCAGCGTCAGCGACTGACCACGCACTGACTTGTCTGTTTACACGGGGTTTATTCGGCTGGCGCGGGGGTGCGCGGGTGGCGGGGGGCGCCGACTGACTTCAAAATATTCGCGGCCGAATTTTCAAGTCAGCGCTGACTTCAAGACGCTGTACTGACTTCAAATCAATTTACACAGGGTTTTTTTCGGGTCAGCACTGACTTGCCTCGAATTTGAAGTCAGTTACTGACCCTGTGTAAATCTGCCTTTAGTTTCACGTTAAGTTTAGTTTTTTTATTTTAAATTTGGCCCATTTTTTTAGCAAAACAATAATAAATTCGCACACTACGTCAGTCGTTAACCCGTAACAAGGGTATGGACATAATGCTTCTGCCATAATATGCCACGTCTGACCAATATTAGTAGGTTTCTTCAGAAATATTGTTTTTTAACATACTGACATATATCACGCCTTTATCCCTTGCGGGGTAGGCAGAGCGTTAACTGCCGCAAGGATACGGTCGCTATCGCCACGTCTGACATTTTTGAGGATTGTTTTCTAAGGTTGTTTCAGAAACCATGGGTATCACTATAGTGACAGGTTGTCAGCCTGTCTCCTAAAATTTGTAATACACCAACACCCTCGAGTCCCTTAGTCGCCTCTTATGACACCCGCGGGAAGGATGTGGGGGATGCTATTCTAAGCCGGCATCACACGGCAAATTAATTAATTGTTTTTTAATGAATATAAAAAAAAAAAACATCGGGCTCTTTTTTGCGGATAAATAGATAGTTTGTAGCACTCGATCTTATTATTATTTTAAAGGTGAACTCAATAGGCTACAAAAACGATACTCTCTTACACTTTAGCTTTAGTCCGATAAATCTAAAGGGGTTTTTATTCTATCGTCCCATTTAGTCCGCTGCGAGCGATAGAGACCGAAATGGACTATTTGTGATCACATAAAATTTTACAACTGCGTCCGTCGACACTTTTACTAGAATATTCTATCGTTCGGGGGAAAACGGGCTTAACAAAACGAAAATTATTTGTAAATAATTATCTCGCTGCTTCCAAAGTGTTATTGTAGGAGAGGTATTTTGTTGAGTATTTAACGTTTTTATGCATGTGCAAATTCACGTTCGGTTAGATCTAGATTAAATACCCATATTATATTAATTTTAGCTTGTGTAAACTTTGAAATATTAGATTTATCAACGGGTTTTCCAAACTTCCAAAAGGTCGTACAAAAGTCTATTTTGTTAAGCCTAGTTTCTTTAGTTATCATGCCTATTTATATTATTACGCATGTAGCGCACAACATAATATATTGTTTCAAATCTGAATCATGATTAATAAACTTTCTACCTGACTGAAGAGGTTTATATTACGACATTGCAATGAGCTAGTACCAAAACTAACGCACATAGTCGGAAACAGGCTGTTTCAAAATTGCGTATTTGCGTGGTTTATTACGCTAGCTAATTCCAACATTATCTAATGCTAAACAGTTGCCACTGCCATGCATTGAATAATATTCAAATCACGCATCCACTCGTAACAGCTAATTATGCTGGTGTTAATAATTGTATGTTGTTGTAAATATTCAGTCATTATACGACCGATGTGGCGCAGTGGTAGTGCGACTGCCTTTGACGCAGAAGGTTCCGGGTTCGATCCTCGGTGGGTCACTCACAAAGTTGATATTTATCACTGGTTAGGACATTGCGGGCTGTACCATTCGATTGTCCGTAAGTAAGAATGTTCCGTGTTTTGGATGGCACGTTAAGCTGTAGGTCCCGGTTGCTGTCTATGATCTCTTAGAGGCGGTCGTTACACAACCACTTCAGAAGCCTGCTACTTGTAGGATGTATTTTGTTACTAGCGGCTATCTACGTTTTTCTTAGGAAATGAGGCGTTTTCCCAGCATGTGTTATGTAATATAAGCGTTTAGGTATTAGTAAAGTAAATTAATTAATATTGTAAAATTGATGATTTGCATGTAATTATCACATATTTCTTTTGTGTGGGTGTCGTAACGATTACCTACGAGATTTATGAGTGTCGATATCACAACATAATTTAAGGTGATTCTCACACTTAACGCACAACGTAACACTATTTTAGAGTCTCACAGATGCAAGAAAATTTATATTTTCCACACTAAAAACTGACGTTGATGCAGGTTCATGCGTTAGTCAAATAACGCAAGTTCATCCGTTGATGCTCACCTTACCTACATCTGACAGACGCATCCGCTACGGATGTGCTGAAAATGCGCAGCGTCTTGCGTTTCATGTGGGATTCGTTTAAAGGTAAAAACCGAAAGGTAAATTGGATATTAAAAAAAACTTTTATTAGTGCTATAGTCTAGATTTACAGCAAAACAAGTCTAATACATCATACGATTAAAGTTGTAATAATAATAACGATCCAATAGTTAGTACTACGTAACTAATGTCCTGTTGTTTAGTTGTTGCTCTACAATTGTTATTCAAAATAACAATAGAAAAGTTTCCTCGTTTTACACAGTTCGAGCGTAACAAAAGTTGTTCGTATGGTTTATTACGATGATGACTCACAGAATAATTGGCTAGATGGTCTTTAAAAAAATACAAAAGTTATAATTTTTTAACTATTGTCCTAAAATACTACATACTCCATTTACAGGTTTTCGAAACATTCAAAGTTTGAATTAATCATTAAAAAAATAATATGAAAGTAAGTGTTTTGAAGCCATCGAAACTAAAGACATGACGTCATCTATTCCTAATTTCATACAAAATATCGTTTTAAAAAGTAGCTCATTTGACCTGCCTGTCATCATGCCTATTACCTACATATCAGTGAAAAAATATTTTTTTCCTTAATCCCTAACAGCCACAACTGTCCACTGCTGGACATGGGACTCTCCCTAATGGCGTTATTGTCATACTTACTGCGCTTAGCAGGCAGATTGACGACCTTCACTGGGAACGCTGCTGTCTAGATTTTTTTTCGACACTCGCGAGTAGAATAGTGATGCTATTTTGAGCCGGCACCACACGTCAATTAGTTTAGTAAAGAAAAATATTCCATAAACGTTCTCATACTAAAATCGGTAGTTCCATCGGGTCGCAAGACTTTCGAAACTTTTCGAAGTTCAAGAAAAGCTACTGTGAACAAAACGCTGGTAATAAACAGAGCGGTTTAGTAGGTAATTCAAAGTTTGGTCATAAGAGAATACGGCGGTGAATCTAGGAGGAACTAGAACGGCTACGTTTTTTTTTACTTACATGACACAACACGATTTTTTCAAGAAAGGATCCCGAATTGGCAAAATAATTGTTTGTCTTTCTATCAAAATATATGACATTATGAGCGGAATGTCAACAATAATGTAACCCTTTCGGGATCCTTTCTTTAAGAAATCGTGTTAGATATACATAATGATTGACCGAAATATAAATGAAACTTAAATGCTTGATTATTCGTTTGATGTTACGTTCTAACGATTGCATTTCACCCCTTCGTATTTTATGTCAGTTTGACGTCAGCATAATCAAGAAAATCATTTTTTTTTAACAAATTATGATTTCCATTGCTTTGATTTAAAAATTAATTATTATTTATTATATTCATTTAATTACTTACACATTACATTTAGTTTCGACTATCGTTAAGAAATATTTTACTTTATAACGCTTATACCGGTTTGAGCTGCGCTCATGTAGCCTCAATTAATTCTTCCGTCTACCAAAATCTAATCAGCGTAACTACATATATTATTTGCTTTAAATCTACTAAAGCTAAATTGAAGGTGTAGATACACTCACTCAGTAAAATGGTAATAAAAATTTCTCGAGAATTTACAACGGGTGCACATGTGAACCAGTTTTATGAGAGTGCACTGCAGAAGGGAGTGTAAAAGAACGGTAAAAACTTGATAAAACATATTAAACTCAGGCGCATCGCACACTTGACGCACGACGCACCGTTGAAATATCGCAACAGTCTGTCAGATCCATACTAGAAACGTCACTTTCCATACTAACCTAACCTAACCTCACTCGACGTGTGACACTGCGATAGCGCTGCGTCACCACAGGTTGAGCGGTTTTAGTGGGATTGACATTTCTAGTATGGATCTGACAGAACGCTGCGATATTTTAGCGGTCCGTCGTGCGTTAAGTGTGCGATCCGCTTCACGGTATGGAAAAACTGCCTTGCGATGCCGGGTTAGAATAGCATCACCTTATATCTTTCCCGTTGATGTCGTAAGAATCGACTAAGGGATTTGAGGCTTGATGTGTATTGCAGTTTCAGCCGACAAGCTGACAACCTCTCACTGCCTGATAATAAAGTTTCCCCTAATAATGCTGGTAATGAGAACTATTAAACGTATACTTACGTTTTTATAAGGTACATTTCTGATTCATTACTTTACTGATACTACTGAGTTCTGGGTAGCTAATCAAAATTTTATGGAGCATGAAATTTCGCTCTCAAAAACGACTATTCCGAAACTTTAAAAAGCACGTTTGCGCTATCAGTAGCAGGGATTTCATTTCAGCATAAATTTTTAGTCACGAACTCACTATTTTTCGTGGAATGAAAAATAGGATGTCAAACGAAACGGCGTTTAAAAAGCTCACCATAAAATGGTGAAATGTATGATGTTGCGGTAAGTCTATCTCTCATTTTTCACAGAGCTAATGAAAAAGTCGAATATTGGTTTAAAAACAGGCAAAAAACATAAAGTTCCGAAAGGTTGGTATGACAGGCTAATAACCGTGTAGAATATTGTGAATATGACATTTATTATTATTATTATATAAGTTACGGAAAGTGACAGCGCTATTCAAGTTGAAAGAAACAGAATTGACACTGATGTCATTCTAAGGAGATGTAGATAGGTTATGATTTCGACCCATTAAGTATCGCCGCTCAGATGTCAATTTTACTAGCTGTAAAATCTATACTAAAAGACATGTCAACAAAGAAAACCAACTGGCTTAACAAATATGGCTTATTCGAGCGGCAAGAGGTACTTAGGATATAAAAGATACCTGCATTTTGCTGTCTCTATATTTTTCTTCCAGTTCTAATATTATATGTTCCTGGTAAAATATCACATTATTATCGTGAGAGCTAATCAAAATTCCCATCACGTTCCCAGGACCGCGCATTCTAGGTAAAAAAAGACCGCGGGAAGATTCTAATGGAATGCATAATTTTGTATTGGGAAAGTTTTCCTACAGCGTCGCTATGGTTTTACTTGGAAGATGCTTTCGCAAAAGGAAGCGGCTACTAAAACCTAAAAAGTATGTAAAGTTTGTTGGAAAGAGTAGGCAACGTTTTTTTGCTGCTACGTTTTGCTTTGCGTTGTTTTTTCTGTATAGGTTCACTCTATTTATACCCGTGGGTGTCGGACACATAAGAGGTGAATAAAAAATTATTGTGTGTGACACAACAAAGAAAATGCAAATGCTTGATTTTTTTTCATAAAGAAATCTTTGTAACAAAATCCCATCAAATACTTATTATTACTACTTATCTAAATATCATAGAATAAATTATTATCATTATACTTCTAGTTGCTTATATTATAAAGTTTTGAAATAAGTAGTTACGTATAAATTATACAAACAAAAACAACTATAGCTAATAACGGAGTATCTGATAACTTGAAAGAATATCCTGAATAACGGAAATAATTATACTCTTTTTTATTTAAGTGCGGTGGAGATATAGTCAAAATGTATATGTAATTTTTATGACGTGTTTTGGTTAGCCTTAGTACAGTATACGTATATCTAGGTATGTATTCATTTTACTTTTATTACATTTTCCTGTTGTGGGTATTTTCCTCTTTTCCGGAATCTATTCAGGATTGTCCTTTACCGGGAAATTGCTGGTCCCTTTCCACAATTATATCCGTGGCGGGTCGGTAATGACAGTATTACACCACCCTGTCAATAAGGCTCGATTCAGTGTACATTTCTGCTTTTTAAAGGTGTCTGTTTACAATTAGCCGTGTGAAGCCGGCTTAATTTTTAGGCGACAGGCTGACAACCTGTCACTATAGTAATACACATGTTTTCTGAAACAACCTTGGAAAACAATCCTCAAAAATGTCAGACGTGGCGATAGTGGCTGTATTTTTACGGCTGTTAACGCTCTGCCTACCCCGCAAGGGATAAAGGCGTGATATATGTATGTATGCTGTTTACAATTAATTCTGCCAAATGACGCGACAAAAATGATACTGTACACGCCGTTCTAGGGAATGCATTTCCTGTAAATTGTGCCCGTTATCCGCATGCCTAACGTAGTGTATGGTGAGTACGGAAACACAGCCGTGTTTCATTTCATTTCCACACAGGCTTCAAAGCCGATGTCCAGTCAGTGCACTGTTGTGACTCTATCAATGTTAACCAGCAATGTATGATGAATCAGGGCCTGTTGGTAGAGTAGTGTAATATCATGGTAATTGGCGAAGAGATTGGACAGTTTTGCTGTTTTTCGGGGAATTGCCTTTTTATATTTACGCGGCTGAAAGAGGTTTGCTGCAATATCATGGCATGATGATGACTGAATGTAATAATAGGAGCCTAATGAGTTGACATCAAGATGGGTTCATCGGATCGTTGAACGACTTGGTATCCCACACGAAAAGAAGAAGAAGAAGGTATAATTTGGCCCCAAAATGTGAAATGAAAAATTTCTGCACCTTATTATCAAGGGAATTTACCAGGCAGACGTAAAATATCTTCAGAGAGTGGTGCAGAGTTGGAATATTCGGTCTATTCTCAGTTAAAAATTGCTTTTAAGAAAATTTTCTACGAGTATAATATGTAATATGGTTCACTGAATAATTTAAAGTGTAATAATAAAAACAAATATATGTAAGCGTGTTGCCACGAGCAGCCATGATAACTACCACAAACCGCAGAAAAACATACATTTTCATCCCGCAAGGTACAGTCGGTGACAGAACTGTTACGGTAGCAATTACAGTAATGTGCTACATTATTAACCTCTCCTTCGCGCTTAGCTCAGTGGGAGACATATATCGCTTTCGTACATATTGAAAGTCTATAAAGACATTTGTGTTTTACGTTGTCTCAAAGAAAATTGAGATTCAGTTCAAATACTGTAAATTTCATATATATATTTGTCACTCAAAAAGGATTACATTATTTTAGAACAAAAGCTCTGTCACATAAATATTGTAAAAGTTTGATAGGCATTCATTTCGGTCGTAGAATATGTAGGGGTCTGTGATGGATCCATGATGATGAGTGTGTGTAGTAGGTTGTAGGTACTCACGAATGAATAAGAAGTCCTTTACACAGTTCAACACTATACAGTTTATTGTGAATCACATGCACAGCAAAGCGTAGAAATGCAGAAGGAGAAGCGAAGATATTGGAAGCT
Source organism: Keiferia lycopersicella (assembly GCA_029255805.1). Lineage (NCBI taxonomy): Eukaryota > Metazoa > Arthropoda > Insecta > Lepidoptera > Gelechiidae > Keiferia > Keiferia lycopersicella. Next base: position 4,514,880 of record JARACZ010000024.1, read on the forward strand.
AGCGTAATAGTCAATAGCGTAACAACAAAGCAAGCGCGCGGCGTAAGTAAGAAATTGCGAACGAGCGACACAGGCTTCACGTCTGAGGTAGTGTGGCAGACTGCCCGCCGACGAGCCGCGCGGGCGCAGGGCGACCGCGGGGGTGGTGCGGGGATTGCGCACAGGCAGGAGAACATGGCGGACAAACTTGCGCGCGTCTCCATTGCACACATCCGTTATTAAATTATATCGGACGAGTGTCTGATGTGTGATGTGATACAATAATTATGCAATAATTATATTATAGAAATATAAATGTAATTAATATAATATGTATATGTGAATATGTATGTATATGTGTATGTATAATATATAGGTTATATGTGGTGTGGCCACCACATCACTCCCCCCCAGAGCCTTGCTAAGGTTTAAAATAATCCGGAAATCGGACTCTGCGACCCGATCGAGTAACGATAGCGGGAGCTGGAGTCCGATTATCAGGTTTGCCAGCTGTCTGTGGTGTTTTGGAAGGGGTTGCTGTCTCTTTGGGTAAGTGTACCATAGGTTGAGGGTTAGGGTCAGCAAGCAGATAGGCCGGCTTTAGGCGGTCGATTGAAACTGTGACGGTTTTACCTTTTACCAAGATCTTATAGGTTTTATTATTGCGCTCGATTACCTGAAATGGGCCAGTATATGGTGGCTGTAATGAGCCACGTACTGAATCGTCGCGTAAAAATACGTGACTCGAGGTTACGAGGTCTCGATACACAAAAGGCTTATTTTTCGCGTGACGGGAAGCTGGTGATGGACGAATTCGTGCTGCAAACAGCCGCAACCGGGTGATAAGCTCCGTAATGTCCGAAGGGTGGACAGGAGTCTCATCAAAGAATTCACCCGGGAGACGTAACGGTTCGCCATAAACCAGCTCGGCTGAAGACGCCTGTAGGTCGTCCTTAAAAGCCGACCTGATACCTAGCATTACAAGGGGCAATGTTTCTACCCAATTGTAGTCCGCATGACACATAATTGCCGCCTTTAACTGACGGTGGAATCGCTCCACTAGCCCATTACATGCCGGATGGTAAGCGGTTGTGCGACGGTGTTTGAATCCAATCATTTTTCCTAAATATTGAAAAAGTGATGATTCAAATTGTCGTCCACGGTCGGTGACAATATCTACTGGACATCCAAATCTGGATATCCATGATATTAATGCATTGCCAACCGTTTCCGCTGTCATATCAGCCATCGGCGTGACCTCAGGCCAGCGAGTGAAGCGATCCACCACCGTTAGACAATAACGGTAGCCTTGAGATGGAGGAAGGGGGCCAACAATATCCAAGTGGATGAAGGCAAACCTTGCGCGAGGTAAGTCGAACGTGCCCAATGGAGCTGACACGTGGCGAGTAACCTTGGCGCGTTGGCAACATAGGCACTTCCTTGCCCACTCACGGCAGGTTTTCCTCATGCCAGGCCAAACAAATCTCTCGGCTACCAGCTGAGCGGTTGCCTTGGCTCCTGGATGGCTTAGGCTGTGGAGGCTATCGAAAACCTGCTTTCGGAAAGGTGGCGTCACAAAAGGTCTAGGGGACGGGGTGCTCACGTCACAGTAAATTTCAGCATTGGTGCCGGGAAGCTTAAGCTTCTCTAAACGGAGTGATGATTCACCGTTTAGGAACTGAGTGATCTCCGGATCTGATAATTGTGACGCGGCAAGTTGTCCCAAGTCTATTGGCATCTGCAGTTCATCCACTCGGGAAAGTGTGTCGGCAACAACGTTGTTCTTGCCCGAGATATGCCTTATGTCGGTGGTGAACTGCGAGATGTAGTCAAGATGTCGGTGTTGGCGAGGTGAGCAGCTGACCTTTCGTTCTTTAAAAGCAAAAGTAATCGGCTTATGATCGGTGTAAACTACAAAATGACGAGCTTCGAGCATATGTTTGAAGTATCTTATGCCTTCATAAATTGCTAACAATTCCCGATCATAAGGTGAGTACTTTTGCTGTGCGGGACTGAACTTCCTGGAAAAGAAGGCAAGTGGTTGCCATTGCCCGTCCTTAAATTGCTGCAAAACTGCACCCATAGCAAGGTCAGACGCGTCTGTTACCAGCGCAAGCCTTGCGGCGCAATCCGGGTGAGCGAGAAGCGCAGCATTAGATAAGCTCTTCTTGCAGTGCTCAAAAGCAGTGAGAGCATCACCTTTGATATCAACTGGATGTGATGCTTTTACCGCACCAGTCAGTAAGGCATTAAGTGGGGCCTGTATCATAGCAGCGTTGGGCAAAAAACGCCTATAAAAATTAATCATGCCCAGGAAACGCCTTAGCTGCCTGACTGTCTTTGGGACCGGGAACTCCTTAATCGCCTGCACCTTGGTATCAAGAGGTTCAGTGCCTGTCTCTGAGATTCTGTATCCAAGAAAGGTAACCTCCCTCGCTCCGAACACACATTTGGCGGTGTTGATAAGGATGCCATAGTCCTTCATGCGATTAAAAAGCAATCGAAGGTGCTGTTCATGCTGCTCCTCATCCTGTGAGAACACTAGAAAATCGTCTAGGTAGCAATAGACAAAATCAAGGTCCCTAGTCATCTCATCAACAAACCTTTGAAATGTTTGCCCCGCATTTCTCAGCCCGAAAGTCATAAACGGGAATTCGAATAATCCGAAGGGGGTGCTGATCGCTGTTTTTGGAATATCGTCGGGGTGGACAGGGATCTGATTATATGCTTTGACGAGATCTATCGTGCTGAATATTTTGCATCCAGAAATGCTATGCGAAAAATCGTGGATGTGACGAATGGGATAGCGATCGGGTACAGTACGTGCGTTTAACATCCGATAATCGCCACAAGGGCGCCAGCCATTGTCCTTTTTGGGTGCTAAATGCAAAGGTGAGGCCCATGGACTTTCTGACGGACGCGCTGTGCCATTGGCGAGCATCAGGTCAAATTCTGCTTTCGCGGTTTTCAGCTTGTCGGGTGCAAGACGGCGGGGGGTGCAATATATAGGTGGTCCAGGGGTCGTTCTAATGTGGTGAACGGTGTTGTGCATTGGAGTACGCAAAATGCCTGAGGGGCGTGTGATTTCGGGGAACTTACTCAAAAGTTGATGAAACCGGGTGTCGCCGCCTGCTAAAATTTTTACAGAGCATACATCATTCTTAGCAACGGAAGCATTTACAGTTAAGGTAGTGGTATTATCAATTAATTTTTGGTTACGACAATCTACCATCAGGTTGTAAAAAACAAGAAAGTCAACGCCAATGATGGCCTTAGTGACATTAGCTACAGTGAAACGCCATGGAAAGTTGCGTCTTAAGCCTAGATTTAAATTAAGCTCGATGTAACCGTAAGTTTCTATCGTGGTTCCGTTGGCTGCACACAATTGAAAGTCCGTTTTTGCACGTCGCTCACGTAACGCAGAACGAGGGTAGACGCAGAGATCACTGCCGGTGTCCACCAGGAACTGGGTCTTCGAGCTGCGGTCGTGAACGAAGAGGCGACCTTTGGAGGTGGGGCAATCGTCAGCCGCCATTAGCGACTGCCCTTCGTGTTTTCCGCCTTCTTGTAGTCGCATGGCTGTATGCAATAGTTGGCCCTGGGTCCAAACTTGGAATGATACCAGCAAACCGGATATCTGCGATAGCTGGAGTGAGAGCGGGACCTAGGGCGTGATGAAGACCTCGTACGGCGATGCTGATGACCTTGACGGGCACGTGACCTGCTACGGTCCTGAAGTTGCACTGCCATCTTCTCAACCATGTTTCTTAATTCGGCTATTTCGCTTGCGATGTCCTTAGTAGGTGGCGGAACAGCTGACGCCGACGCCACGTTGTGAGGTAACGTGATGTCTTGGAGTTGGTCTGCGAGATCCGACAAATGCCCCAGGTCTTGAAATGACTGAGACACCAAAATCGCCTGGATGGTACTAGGAAGTCGGTTGCGCCATATGGTGAGTATAAAATCCTCCGGCACATCGGGTCCAGCTAAATCCTGTAGATGACGTAAGAATTCCGAAGGTTTACGATCCCCGAGCTCCTCATTGTTGAGCAATTGCTTTATCTTCTTTTCTTTAGAAGCCGATAGCCTCTGTATGAGCTTGTTCTTGATTTTCTTATAACGGCCTGTACCTGGTGGTTTCGTGATGATATCTTTCACAGCCTTAGCGTGGTTCATGTCTAAGTTGTTAATCACATAAGTGAATTTTATAGCGTCATCATCGATGCCCAATAAAGTAAATTGGCTTTCTAGAAGAGCAAACCAGATTTCAGGCTCATCAGGTGAAAATGGTGGTACCTTCAATTGCATCCGATGTGTCGTACTATGTTCGTTAACTTCGTCCGACATAACAATGGGAACGCGCTTTTTTGTCTTTTTGCGACGGCGGTCAGTATTCACGAAATCTCCGTTCTTGGCCGTCTCGGCGCTTGAGGTTGAGCTATCAGTATCGACTCTTTTCTTCTCTGTGTTCTTGTTGGGGTCACCAGTTGTAGGTGTCTGTGATGGATCCATGATGATGAGTGTGTGTAGTAGGTTGTAGGTACTCACGAATGAATAAGAAGTCCTTTACACAGTTCAACACTATACAGTTTATTGTGAATCACATGCACAGCAAAGCGTAGAAATGCAGAAGGAGAAGCGAAGATATTGGAAGCTAGCGTAATAGTCAATAGCGTAACAACAAAGCAAGCGCGCGGCGTAAGTAAGAAATTGCGAACGAGCGACACAGGCTTCACGTCTGAGGTAGTGTGGCAGACTGCCCGCCGACGAGCCGCGCGGGCGCAGGGCGACCGCGGGGGTGGTGCGGGGATTGCGCACAGGCAGGAGAACATGGCGGACAAACTTGCGCGCGTCTCCATTGCACACATCCGTTATTAAATTATATCGGACGAGTGTCTGATGTGTGATGTGATACAATAATTATGCAATAATTATATTATAGAAATATAAATGTAATTAATATAATATGTATATGTGAATATGTATGTATATGTGTATGTATAATATATAGGTTATATGTGGTGTGGCCACCACAAATAATATCAAAGAAATAAAAAAAAAAAAAAAAGTTTTGGGAAAAATACGTTTGTATTTGATCTGCGTTCCTACCTATTTACACAGCCAAATGAAACTTCACAAAAAACTGTAATACGATACTATTCCTTTCTTTCTTTGCGTTCAATTTTTTTTAAATATTTCAGTTTCAATAGGCTTTCAAAACTTACCTGTAACCATTTAACCCTTGTAATGTTCTCCTCGGTGACAGTGAGCGCCTTTCTCTCACCAAGTTTGTACGTCTCATCATAGTACATGTACTCTGTAAACGTCAGTCCACTAGTGGTGAATTGCTGTGTGAAATATATCGATATAGTCCCGTTATCGATGTCGCGCTCGATAATCCATCGACACTTTATCGGGACGGGGAACGGGTTGGGGAAGTTGGGGGTCTGGATGACTCCCACGGGGCCCTTGAGGCGGCCCCCGCAGGTCTGGGGGCCCTGATGTTCTCGGTCTTGCTGGGAGTATACGTCAACGGCTATGGTTGTGATGAGAGTGAAGCTGAGGATTCGCTGCATTGTGAACCTGGAACAATAGAAATTTGATTTAGCTTGTCACAAAAAATATAGGGAGGCCAATCAGGGTTACGTAAGATCGGGCAAATACATACATACAACCATACATTATATCGGGCAAATATGAGTATATTAATATTAATATACAATATAATATAGCTTACATTAATTTTAATTTAAGCGTTTCCTAGAAATATCTTTACCTATAATGTTTACGCTTGTGCATTCATCAGTACGTCTGCCTCAAAAAGTGATTAATTAGTTCGAATTTTGGACTTCATTAAATAAGCTCTGAATTTTTATCACAATGAAAGTCATCGATAGGTGTATGTTTGATGACCATGAGGCGCAGTGGTAATGCAACCGCCTATGACGCAGAAGGGTTCCGGGTTCGATCCTCGGTGGGTCTCTCACAAAGTTGATGTATTATGAATTGCCTTATGAATTGTTCCCACTCTGGTTAGGACATTGCAGGCTGAACCACCCAATTGTCCGTAAGAAAGATGGTTCCGTGTTTCAGATGGCATGTTAAGCCGTTAATACCGGTTGCTATCTATGATTACTTAGACGGCGGTCTTTACACAATCATTTCAGAAGCCTGCTACTTGTAGAAGACGGTAGAAAAATTCTGACACTACCCTACTGTCATGTTACTGGATCATTGGATGACTCGGTGTCCTATACGAAAAGAAAAGGATTGGTAGGTAAAGAATGAAACATGTAGTAGCTAGGTAGGTAAATAACTTTATTGATCTGACAGTCTATAAAAAGACGCTCATTTATATCTTACGATCGAGAAAATATAACAGATATAACGATAGATAATATCCTTCGTAAGTGGTCCCTGTAAGGGCGTAGTTTCGTCACACGGTTATTGAAGAAGTCAGTAGAGTATTATGACATCGTTTGTCGATTTACCGCAACGACCACACAACCTACTAGACGCCTAATGTGTCAATTTCTGTAATCAGTCTACACGCTGTCGGTGGTAGTGCACTGAGTACCCTTTTTTTTCTTTTTTTTTTTTTATATATGTAATAGGCCCGCATTTGTCTGCCATCTCACCTGGTGGTAAGTGGAGATGCAGACGAAGATGGTACATGCTTGCCTAGATAATGCCTATTCACTCTTGCCTTAAAAAGGCCCAAGTTATATTGTTCCGGAAAAAGATCCGCCGGCAGGGAATTCCACTCTTTAGCCGTACGCATGATAAAAGTTGAAGCGAAACGCTTAGTGCGGATCAGAGGTATATCTACAACATAAGGGTGGAACCCCAGTCGGCGCCTCGAGTGCATGTTTAATTTAATTTTAATTTATTTATTTCGTAAACTCAACAGCACATATTCGGTTATTACAATTTTATCTTAATAACTTCAATAGCCAATAACAGAGTTTAACATATTAAATAACATATTACTATGGGTAAGCAGGTGACGAAACTTATATTGTTGCTTATTGCGTGTTGTGTGTGATGTGATGAGTGTGTGTGAGTGTGTAAAGGGTGATGCTTCGCAAAATGGGTTCTACCTTTTATCAAATGAAGGGAGCTTTTTTAAAATAGACGTGATGAACTTCTTCTTCTTCTTTTCGTGTGGGACACCGAGTCGTCCAACGACCCGATGAACCCTAGTGTCAGAATTGTTCAACCGCCTACTACAAGTAGCAGGCTTCTGACGTGGTTGTGTAACGACCGCCGTCTAAGTGATCATAGACAGCAACCGGGACCTACGGCTTAACGTGCCATCCGAAACACGGAACCATCTTACTTACGGACAATCGGGTGGTTCAGCCCGCAATGTCCTAACCAGACTGGGAACAAACTCACAAAGTGATAAATATCAACTTTGTGGGTGACCCACCGAGAATCGAACCCGGAACCTTCTGCGTCAAAGGCAGTCGCACTACCACTGCGCCACATCGGTCGTGATGAACTGATTACGATTTAAATGATTTATGATGTTGCTCATTAAATATTTTAGGATTGCATCAATACGTAAGAAATTCGCGTCTGGCAGCCTCATGCCTCTTTCGAAATCTCGATTTAACGACTCCGTTTAACGTCACGTTGCCCGACATGGCACAGCGCGGCGTCGTGGTTTTTTGCGTTGCGGCAACGTGCTGTCTGACATGCAGACAGGTCGTTAGTGACGCGACATCAGAATATTGATGTCTTATAAAAAAAAAAAACACCTTTTGTATGCCATCTAGTAGACCGTGTAGTCGTTTATTTCGTGGAATTCACGAAATTCTCTCCGATAACTCGGTCCGGTGACTGGTAAACTGGATTGGCTCTCCGTCGTAGTACGTTAGCTCTGATGGGATTTATTATTAGTTGAAGGATAAACTTACAGCTGAAAATTTGGAATTAATTTTGGTTAGGTATGCTGCTGGCAGATCACGCCGTCTCATTTACACCCTGTATACGACATGTGACCAAGTAAAGTCAATTGAATCCTTTGATTAGCATTTCCGCGTGTTACATGCGTGTTAGCGATTATACACATTGGTAGGCGCCAATCACCCGGGTAACACCATTGTGTTGCCACATCGGTTTAATAGCTAATTATCTTGATTGATTAATTTCTAATAATGGGAATGAGTAATCAGCAGCATTTCGCCTACCTACCTAATTCAGTTAAGGGATCAATTTGATACCATTTACTATGTCGGGCAAAATATACCTATTACCTACAAATAAAAAATTAGGGAACTTTCACCAAGGAACATAAGTCAAAAAACAATTTTTTACCTCCCATACGGATACGAATTGACTTGGTCGGCTAGTACATTTTATATGGGAAGTTTATTCTTTTAATTCTAATGTAATAGTGTACTATAATTGAATCTAAGAACGAAGTTTATTATTCATTTATTTATTGTGACTATTTACTCGTGTCTCAATGAAATATTATATATTATATTATAATATGATAATATAATACATAACATTATAATTATAAATATTCATCATCATCATCATCATTTCAGCCATAAGACACCCACTGCTGAACACAGCCCTCCCCTAATGATTTCCACCTTATTCGATTAAATCCAGTAATAAAATTTCCCCAGAAATAAAACATATTAATTTTATAAATTTAATTTTAAGTACGCATCCGATCTACGGTTAAAGATTTTCACAAAATCTCGTATTTTTGGAGCGATAAATCGATCTAAATTGGTTTTATTTTTAAGAAATTCTCGTTTCACCCGTGGTATATGCGAGTTGTGTTAACGCCATCTATGCCTTAAAAAGTTCCAGTTATCCAACCAGTTACTATATTGATTAAGTATGATTGAGCTATTAGTATGCAAAGCATTTCTATAGTGGAAGTTGTCTAACACACTCTTGGTTCATTTTGGTAATAACTCTCAACGAACTTTTAGCCGAAAATGTTATGAATTTCTAAACTTCTGTTATTAATTTTGGGTCGTACGCGGGTAGTTACAAGCTCTAACAAAAGGTTTGGTACCTACCTATTTTGCGAATTTTCAAACATTACCACATTCAATTTTAATTTGCTTCTTTTGTATTAAAATATCTCTACTTAAGGGGTTCAACACGAAATAAAACAACTTTTTTGAAACTTTAATGCTTATGTAGTTATGTCACATTTTCTCTCAGTTTCAAATATTCGGGCATGAAAGATTCATATGACGAGCGCAAACACTCTAACTAGTTACAAAAAAAAAACAGATAACTTTGTTTTGGTGTGCTTTATATTCGCACACAATCAAGGCATAAAATTTTATTTTAGTAAGTACAAAATATAAAAAAAAGAAATACGCGCGGTAAGTGGCACGTGCCAAAAAAGCCGAAAATTAAACAATTCACCATCGACTAGCATTGAGTAGTAGAAGCTTTTCAAGCCTATGCTATATGTGTTATACCTAGTACTTTTATCTCTTTTACAAGAAATAATGAGCCCATTTACGCATTCCTGTTCAGAAATAATGGCGGCATTTCCGCGAAGAAAAAAAAACCTTCTTCAAAAAGAATGAAGAGATTCTCAAAGTTCAAGTCATTACCATTACCATGGGGCTCCAACGCCATTAGAAAGTGCACGCCTTCGTCTATCACATTGCCAAAGTTGAATTGCCATTTAAGTTTTGCCTTTCAAATTAGGTCAATCAGAGTTCGGAATTTCATTTTCAGTGGACCACACAGCGTAGTAGGCGCAAGGTGTCATCGTGGTAAATCTCGACGTGGTGCTGATTACATCAACAGCTATAAAAGTTTACTGCTGGACAGGCATCCACCTTGGAATTGATATAGGTATAGATACACCTGGAATTGGCATATTTCGCTCGATGACTGAGTCATTAATAAATTACAAAAGTTGTACGCTGAAAACTATTGTCCAAAAATACTTCATAATCCATTTATTGTTTTTCGAAACAGTTAGTTTCAATAAATAAAAAGAAAAATAATATAAGGTGTAAAAATATTAGCTGTAAATATTTCAAGGGGTGAATCACCTCATGAAACTGAACAACTTCCCCAAGAAATATAGGTATAATACAATTCTTTGGACCTCCCATACAAATTTACTCGGTCGGTCGGTAATTCTGTATAGGAGGTCCAAATTTTTTTTTCATATTTGACCTATGTACCTTGGAGAAAGTTGTTCAGTTTCATGGGCTGGTTCATCTCTCAAAATATTTGCAGCTAATATTTTTACACCCTGTCACTATAGTGAGACACAAATTATCTTAACCGGCCCTCAATATTTGTCAGATGTGGCGATAGCGACCGTATTTTTGCGGTCATTAGCGCTCTGCTCTGCCTAACCCGCAAGGGATAAAGGCGTGATATATGTATGTATGTATTTTTACACCCTGTATAAAAATGTTTTGTTTTGAGGCTATCCAAACTATAGAGACATGACGTCATCTATTCGTATTTTAGTACAAAATATCATTTTAAAAATCATGCCATTCTTTATGCCTATTAAAATATTGGAAGTTGTACCTAAAACATAGCTGTTGAAAGAAATGATTGTCAATAAAACGCAACTGATTTCGAAAATGTTGTATCAGATTTACAAAACGTTGTTTTTATTACGTTTTTTACGACAGTAATATGGCGGATTTTACATTGAAACGTACGCGTTAACATGAGCGTAACATACCCATTAGGGTCCTCTTTATCACTCCCCTGAGAGCACATATTTAGATATTTACCCCGACTGGCGCATATTCGGATACTTACCTTTACGTGTAGATGTATCACACACGCACCTCATAGTACTGCGGTTTGCGATCGTGACCGTGGCCAACTGGCCAGCCCCAAGGCCTTTATTGTTATTTTGTTAAATGCCACCCGTGCCGAGTAACGTAAAATTGTTACAAAAAAAGAGACAATTATGTTTTAAAATTTACTATTCCATTTATCCAGTGTTATTATTGTCCTGTCGGTCGCCCGATATACCAAAACCAGGTACTAGAAAGATTCCGCACTTTTGTCTCAAGACGCCATAAAAAAAATGCTGTAATGACGTATACGAGTATAACCCAATTCTTTTAGCTGTGCACTTCAGGTTGTCATATTAGTATGACTCAAGGGGCATAAGTTCGGGTTATGTGACTTTGTATGAAACCATGTAAATTTGGAGTACTTTCAATTGCCGCATTGACAAGTATGCCGCCGGTAACTAGTAGAGTGCAGCTAGACCAATGTTTAATTTAAGATTATTGATATTCTAAAAATATCTATTCGTTGTTAATTATACTTGGAAATAAAAGTATTTGACTTTCGCTTTGACAAACATCATACAATACGACAATATCTGACAACTGCAATTTGATGCGGCAACACGTGACCTTATATTCGGTTTATGCTTAGGGTCTATCTTTATGTATCAAACGAAAATCTCTTTTGTCAAAAATCGATTCCAATAAAAGACCGGAAAATGTTGTGGTTCGTGTGAAAACCGCCCAACCTCTTCACGTATTCGTTCAGGAAATGGAGTGGCTGTTGACGTTACGTGGCGTATGATAAATAAGATTATGTGGGCTCTACTGAAGCTACGAAACTTTAGTTTGGAATGTAGCATGTTATTTTATATAACACCTACATAGAAAATGCCCTACAGCTTAATGAAACGTAGAGAGGAACGTGACCTAACAATCCATACAAATCACTTTCCTCCACAGGAAATCTTCTCTGGGTTGTTGCATCTGCAACTACTGCCAAAGATACGTAAAACAGAACGTAAAACTAATTTATTTTTGCAGGAAAAATTGAAAACTTGGCTGAATGGACTTGTTGCTTTGCTTTGTAAGACATTTTAAACTGTTGTGGTAATTTACGCTAGGTATATTCATAGTTTCAGATATTTACCACCGAATTATTTAATAGGTAAGCTACAGGTAAGCTCCTTTTGTTGGGAATTACTTAGATTTTCAAAGACAAGAGGAATCTGTGTGAAACCAGGACGGAACCAGATACTCGCAATAATTCCATTTCACGAATCAATAATGCGCTTTCTGAATTTGCTACGCTTCATTTGATGAAATTTGCTTTCTTTGCGATCACTTTGTGATGGGCCTTTCCCAAAAAGTTCTCGAGAGCTCAACTTCTGCTATTTTTAAAAGTACATGGATGACCCTGCGCTCAAGTGAAAAAGTTTCTATCATACGAATTCTTTCTTTCGTATTTTATCTATTTGAGAATTACAATATACAATGTAACTCAAACGTCAAACTTTGCGCCCTTTGATATGAGATTATAAAATGTGGCGAGAATTTTCAAATAGACAATTTTAGACTGTATGTCGTTTTTTTTAGCTTGGCACTGAACCGAGAAACTTGTTAGTTGGATGGTTCGCGTATTTCGCTGACCAGTTGAAATATAAAATAGCATGATGGCAATAAAGTTGAGTGTCAATACTAAAAAAATAAGAGCATCGGAGTCTAGCCTTTTCCACTTTTTGCAATTTTCTTGACTATGTTAGTTACTTTATTAACAGTTGCTCTAGTACCCTGTGAAAGGGCCCTTTCTATTCTTTTTGGCTGTAAAAAACCAATTTACATTGATCCCTTAACCTCGCCTTCTCATCATCCACCAAAACTCAACTTACCATTAGTTAGGTACTAGGTAGGTACATGTTTCAACAAACAACCCTTGTAACGAACAGGGTGTAATAATTTACATAGTGTTCATGTAAACCTCTACTAACACAGAACCGCTTTCAGAAAGCTCGCGAGTCCCTTGAGGAGTGTGGCTTACCGAGATACCCTAAGTACATCCCTGTGTGGGTAAACTTAAGTTTAATTTTGAGATGACGTGGGAGGATAATTTTGTTTGTTTGGGTAATATTGGTGGTTAATGGTAGGTACTTTAGTACGTAAGTAGAACCTAAGTAAGTATTAAATATGATTTATTAGGTTTGCGTTTTGGATTGTTACATCTAAGTAGGTAATGTAGCGAAAATTGTATCTTGGACAATCACGCATGGTATGGCTCCACCGTTTACAAGAAGGCTTGTGATGCGTCACATAAAGATACCATAATTGGGTGATTCCTGGAGAGGGTAAAAATTACGGTCACACGTTAATTTCTTCAAAAGTATAACACTTACAGGTTTTTACTAACTTTCACACGAAATAATGTTAAATTGACTATTAAGAAACTAAAAGTCCATCCACAAATTATGAAATATGTTTAACTAAAACTTAATCTGAAACCTAAAATCGGGGGCAAAATACGCGTTCTTCGCGTGTCACACTCAGCTGTTGCGAAATTCAAACATATGTAAAATTTTATCTAACTGGACATGATAGAACTTTTCACCCATCAAAATAATCCTTGTATCGTGTAGATTTATAGTAAACTATAATATTGACAATATTTTACTGAACACACCGATAAAAATTACCGTTTGTGTTGGTCACACGTTTTTGTGTTTTCTGAATGTGTGGTCTAAAACGACTGAATCGCTGAAACTAATAGAACTGTGAGCTGAGTCTTGTTTCTGCCTTCTGCCAGGATTGCTTCTTCATCCCTGGAGAGGGAGCATATAACTCCTTGGCACTTCTAGAATGAAATAGGAGTTGTTAAATTTTTAGGTCCTATTTTAGCACCTGCGCCAGGTCCCTTTCCTGTGCATGTTTTCTTCGTGAAAGAGTTATGACAGAGGATTTGTTCTAAACAAATAATGTCGCATATTAAAGCGAGATTTAAGATTCGTTTACAAATTTTGATTACATTCTAGCATTTACCAATAAATCACTAAAAACATAGAAAATTGTCCCTTGACTGGCTTCATTTGACTGGCATTTTTCCCAGTCAAGGGACATTTTATGCCAGTCAAGTGACTAATGTTATTTTAATGATTATTTTTGCATCTTTTTTTGTGTAAAGGTGTGCCTGCAGAGTAGAACAGCACCACCCCATGTCTCCCCATGGGTACTGTAAGTTAGATTAAGGGTTTCCAGGAGGTGAACAGCATTGTTTTTCGTGCAGATAACATAGTTTAAAAACACTTGTTTTATGTCTCTAGGTGTGGCTGCGTTGTATCTAAGGGAGGCTGCGTTAAGTCTCAGGTTAATTTCGATGTCTCTTAAGCTGAGTGCGTTGTATCTCAGGTTGGCCGCAATACGTCTCACTCAGGCACATTGCGACGTATCTTAAGATGACTGCGTTGTATCTCAGGATCTCTGCGTTAGGTTTCAGGTTAATTGCGACGATCTTAAGCTGACTGCGTAGTATCTCAGGGTGGTTGCATAAGTCTCAGACTGATTGCGACGTCTCTTAAGCAGTAGCGTTGTATATCAGAGCGGCTGCGTTATGTCTCGTTTAGACTGATTTCGACGTCTCTTGAACTGACTGCGACGTCTTTTAAGCTGACTGCGATGTATATAAGGGTGGCTGCGTCATGTCTCACTCAGGCTCTTTGCTACGTCTCTTAAGCTGACTGCGTTGTATCTCAGGGTGGCTGCGTCACTCAAAATTATTGCGTCGTCTCTTCAGCTTACTGCGTTGTATCTCAGGTTGGCTGCGTTTTATCTCACTCAGGGTCATAACGCGAAGTCTCTTAAGTAACTGCGTTGTATCTCAGGGTGGCTGCGCTATGTCAGGCTGATTTTGACGTCTCTTAAGCAGACTGCGTTGTATCTCAGGCCGACTGCGTTATGTCTCACTAAGGGTGACTTCGACACATCTGAAGCTGACTGCGACGTCTCTTGACCTACTGCGTTGTATCTCAGGTTGGCTGCGATATGTCTGAGGTTGATTGCGACGTCCCTTCAGCTGACTGTATTGTATCTTATGATGGCTGCGTTATGTATTAGGTCAGTTGCAACGTCTCTTTAGCTGAGTGCGTTGTATCTCAAGGTAGCTGCGTTATGTCAGGCTGATTTCGACGTCTCTTAAGCTGACTGCGTTGTATCTCAGGATTACTGCGTTATGTCTCAGATTGATGGCAAAGTCTCTAAAACTGTCTGCATTGTATCTCAGCATGGCTGCGTTATGTCTCAGGTTGGTTGCGACGTCTCTTAAGCTGATTGCATTGTATGTCGTAGCCTTTTTAGCTGAGTACATCGTATCTCAGGCTGATTACGTTGTCTCTAAGATGACTGCGTCGTGTCTCAGGTTAGTTACGTTATGTCTCAGTCTGTCTCATGTATACAGCGTCGTGTGTCAGGTTGCTTGCCTAGTGATGTCTAAGGCTATCTTTGTCATGCATGTCTCAGGCTGATTGCGTCAACTTTAAGGTTATCTTCGTCTGTACAGTAGCAGAATGTACAATTCGCAAAATGTTTTAAGTGGCTCAACACAGTTAATTCTCGGGTCATAATGTTTTCAGTGGTTTCTTCTTGTCTCATGCCAGCTGTTTCATTACGGCCTAAGTTTAAACGACTTACGTTACTATTGTTTTGGTGGAGAATTGGGTCTACGTTTCGGCTGTTTACGAACAGCCTTCTTCCGGAGGTCGACAGATCACATACGCTCGCCTGTCAACTGTGATTGTCGAACACTGTGGCTATTTCATTTCGTATGTCGGGCTGGCTGTGTCGTGTTTCCAGCACGAGCAAATTGTCTGTGACTAGGTGCGTCGTGTCTTAACCAGACTGAGGCTTTAGGGCGTCAGTCTGGTAGGCTGCGGCAACTTTTACTTCTATTCTACTTAGTTAAAAGCAAAAGATGAACAGCTTCTATTCATATATTTTGTTAAAATAATTGCTTTGTCCCTTGACTGGCGCAAAATGTCCCGTTGACTGGCACCTCAAATTTCAAAATTGAATTTTGACGAAACCTGTGGTTCGATTTAAGTGTTTTTTCGTAAATAACCTTTTCAATAGGCCTTTATTATTATGCAATGATAAAATAACCATAAAACTAAAATTTCAAATTTGCCAGGAAAGGGACCTGAAGAACCGTTTTCAAATTTTCACCCAATTAATTTTAATAGTGCCTACCTTACCTATAATATACCACATTAGTAGTAGTAGTAATTACCCAGGGAAACACGAGTATACTATTGTGTCTCAAATGTAGTTGCGGTACAGAACGCTAATTAATTTTCAGATGCAGTAATTGCTTGCTTAAGGCTTCTCAACGTGACGTTTTCTATGTTAGTGACTGTATGTATAGAAACTTGAAGGTACGTCGCTTATTTTACTTTGAATATCAATCAGTAAGTACCACAGGTAAGTACGTAAACTTCTAATAGCTCTCACCTATCTCCAACTTTAAGTCCAAGAAAAAAAATCTTTAAGTGCAAAGACATACCAATTCTTCGTTGTATTACCTACAATCGCTCGTTTTTAGATATATTTATTTTGGATTTGAATTTGAACTAGCTGCAAATATTTTACGGATGAATCAGGCCATAAAACTGAACAACTTTCCCCAAGAAACATATATGATGTCGGAGCATGAAAAATAATTTTGGACCTCCCATACAAATTGACTTGGTCGGTCAGGAACTTTATTTTTACCAAAACCATTTTATTCAATGAACGAGTTATGCCATTCAAGCATCTAAATCAAATCAAATAAAAATTTTATACTTTTTTCAAAAAACGTTTGTTTCGTCATAAAAATAAAGTAAAACAAAAATATAGTTTTACCAAATGAAATGTTCTCCTACAGCGAAAGGGCGAAGTGAGAATTTCATCGAGTTTTTATCTCGGAATGGTACGGTACGAGATCGCGCTTTCTTCCCTCGGGGCTATGGGAAACGTGAAAGATCAAACATGCTATTGTTTTATGCTTTTAGTTTTATGCACGGCCATTTTCACACTAAACGCACAACGCAGCGATAAAATATCTCTGTGTACGTAACGCAGCGTGCGTGTCAGATCCATCTACATCCACGAGAAACGTCATACGCTGGCGCTTCGTCGTGCGTTGGACCTGCGTCAAGAGCTGATTTTAGACAGACGCATGCGTTACGCAGCGTTATTTTAACGCAGCGCAGAGGCTGCGCATTAAATCACTCTACCAGCTACCAAATCTATCCACTGTACGAACCTAGTTCTATTTAAATTAATAAAAGTTTTCAATTTATAAGCTCCGAACTTCTCGTGTTGTCAATAAAATTCCCACGTTTTAGATGCCTGGTGGTTAAAGGATAGCCTTTTGAATAGACTAGATCAGCCGGAACGCGCACAGAGCAAGGAACAATGGAGAGTCTTCAGCGGCGGGAAATTGAAGGCAGCCTATATTGTGAGAGGTATTATAATGTGCCAAATGCAAATAAAATGCTAAATAATAATTTCATATCTATACCCAATCGACAAAACATACAAAAAATGTCTAAAAATAGACCAAAAATATAAAAAAACTTGAAGATTTTAGCTCGTGCTCCTTGGAGAAAGCTGTTTAATTTCATGGATTAGATGGTTCACTATAGTAAAAATATTTCCAGTTTGTTAAAATACATCTTTTGAATTCCGTTATAGACTTAATCCCGTATTTATAAACCGCACTCAACTCTGACATGGATCTTGACTGCGACTTTGGGATGCGGTTTGTATTTACTGACATTTGTCAAAATCGCGCTTGAGATCGATCTTCGAGTTGAGTGCGTTTTATAAAAACGGACCGTGAGGAATATGATAATAATAACTTTACCATTAGCTAGTTTTTTATTTAAAACAACTCAAGTTCAATACTACCAAAATATACTATGTAGGACCGCCTTATGGGCGGTTAGAATGCCTCATGTGTCTTGATGTTTTTCAGGTGGATCTCGTAGTAAAAACAACTGCACTTCAATATATGGTTTGTTTATTGTCTTTTTCAGTACAAACACGCGTCTTAGAACTTATATTATTGTGAAGGAACGACAATATTCAACAAAAATATAGATCTACAACATCGCGCGAGTTACCATCGTTCTCTTCTCCCTCTTTCGTTCAAAAACCCTGTTTACGAAGCATGCTCTAAGAGTGATGTTTAAGGAGATAGCTTATGTTAAGACAAGGTTAAGATAATAATAGTTTACAACAACTCGGCCATCCTTTAAACAACAAGTCCCTTTGTTGGATAACATTAAACAAAAGTAATTTAAGACAAAACATATCTGTCTACAAAAATAAAATCTAGCGAGAATACAATAACAATTTTTCAATTTGTACCTACATATCACAGCAATTAACCCTTAGCTGCACTTTTTAAGTACAATAGTAATCTAAATACTATCTTTGGCACTGCATGACACAGCTTAAAGTATATCTAGATACTATAACTAACTAATACGTATTCATATTCATAAAGGGGAATGAAATTCACTTTCATGACATTGGTCAGACTTATAACAATTTAACATTACATCAAATATATCTACTAAACTTATCATGCAGTAATTTTCATAAGAGACCTTTTATGGCCCTGGCCAATCTCACATGACAATAAACAACGTTGATCTGTGATATGATCTTTGACCCATGACATCAGTCTGCTTCATGAGAAAATTAAATAAAACTGGTATATGTCACAGTCATCGACGACCCATGACATTGGTCAGGCTCATGACAAAAATTCACATGTATCGACTAGACCCATGACGTTGGTCAGCCTCATGACATAATTAAACTAATAAGACTCGACTAGACCCATGACGTTGGTCAGCCTCATGACAAAACTAAACTAATAATACTGGACTATATATACCATGTTTTTTATCCAGATAGACTAAATTGACATTTGGTGGGTTGCCACGTTATTGTATTTAAAAGTAATAAAAAAATAGTGTTGTGTCCTGAATGATCAAGTTATATGATTCAAAGATTATGATTGAATCTTTTTGAAAATAAATTAGGTTAATTTAAATTTCCATTAATAAATTGGTCAGTTTCCGTCCGTCGATCGTCCTCTTAGTCAAGTCAAGTCAATGTCTGTCTCGTCTGTCTGTCAAGGATCACACCAACCGGCCAGTAGAGAGAAGTCGCAGAAAAGAGTGCAACACAACGCAACAAGAAAATATAACAGAAATTGGATTTACGTATAAGCGCAAGGAATATTCGTACAACCACCAATGCCAATTTATTCAACATTACATTTTAAATTACTTACAATATTATTCATTGTTGATTTCTTTAAACTAAACTTGTTGCGTGTAAACGTAAAGTAACGTATACTATTTTACGTGACCGGAAGTCAAGTATTTATTATGCATATTTATTTAAAAATAACTACATCCAGAATTCATCTCACAACAGTTCAATGAATAAAATAAATGAGTCAAACCACAACACTAGACTTATGATGACAACATTTTAAAACAAAAAAGGCATTCTTAGCTGTCAGTTTAGTCTATCTGTATAAAAATTATGGTTTAGACCCATGACGTTGGTCAGCCTCATGACAAAACTAAACATATAATACTGGACTAGACCCATGACGTTGGTCAGCCTCATGACAAAGCTAAACTAATAAGACTCGACTAGACCCATGACGTTGGCCAGCCTCATGACAAAACTAAACTAATAATACTGGACTAGACCCATGACGTTGGTCAGCCTCATGACAAAACTAAACTAATAAGACTCGACTAGACCCATGACATTGGTCAGCCTCATGACAAAACTAAACTAATAGACTGAACTGCACCCATGACGTTGGTCAGCTTCATGACTAAATTAAACGGATGCATGGTAGAACCAGTGATTTGACACATGACATTGGTCAGCTAATTAAATGAAACAAACTCAAACTTAAGTAACATAGAATTAAGACCATCTACTCATTGTCGTCTTCTTCAGGTATGTCAGTGTTTACATTTACGAACATATTGTTTACTTTTATAGGTAATTTAAATTTAATACTAGTACCCTTTCCTCCCGTCACTTGCATCACACTCTTACTTTAAGTGTCATCAGTGGTTTGCTTAACTTTTGGACAATTAGCTGCCAGATGCCCTCTTAAAAAACAAGACGAACATTGAACCTTTGGCTTTGGGCACTGGAAGAAAACATGACCACTTTCATTGCAATTATAACAAATAGTAGGTTTTTGCTGCGGGGTTGCATTATTATTTTTCGTATTATTAGTTAAGTTACTACTATTTTGGCTGAAACATCTATCTTTATCTTTACGAGAATCTATTATATTTTTATTATCTAGGTTAATTTTAACAGATTTTAAAAATTTGTGTACTTGTTCAGGGTTTGAAAATTGAGCACTCTGTCCCCCAACCCTAACATTGCGATCTTCAATACCTGCCAGCAGACAATCCACTGCGCGTCTGCCAGTGATCTCACATCTATTTAAAAGATTCATTTTGTTATAAAAGTATATATCTAGGGACTCTCCAAATTTAGCCCTTTTGCTGAGCATCTCCGAAAGCAATTCTGCATAATTTTCCTGTGATGGGAAGGCTTCAATTAGTTTGATTTTCCATTCAGTCCATGAGAACCGTAGTGACGGCAAGCCTTGGCACCAAGTTCTTGCCATACCACACAACTTTGGCATCGCATAGTGTACAGTCTGCTGGTCATTCCAATTATAAATAGCAGCACATTCATCTACCTTATGTATCCACTGATTAATAGTTTGCTCTTTATTGAGGGGATCAAATTCAGGAATGACGTTAGACCCTGATAAATTTACATTATCAGTTTTAGGCTTGCACCTATACATTGCGTTTATAAAATTCTCAAAAAATGAATTTTGATCATCATTTAAATTTTTAAGACGACAATATGAATGTGGAGAGCGAGACGTTGATCCTGAATTTGATCTGACAGAATACTTCCTATGGCGTCTATTATATTTTAAGTTTCCATCAGATGACCTTGGAGATCGCCCTGAATGTCTGGATGGTGATCGGTGACGTCTGTACCTTACGCGATCAGTAAGCCGTGATTTTGATCTCTCAGCTAGTGAGCTCCTTCGGTCTTCGTACTTGTGATATCTCCACTCCTTCCTTGATGCCACTGAACGTCTTGAGGTGGAGCGAGAACGTCGGCCTCTAGAATGCCTAGACCGCGATCGGCGATATCTTTTACGGGTCACGAATGGTGAGCGGCTAGTGCTCCTACCCCTTGACCGGCTACGACTGTGAGCCTTTTCCTTTTCAGATACGCGGACATGGGGACAGGAATGACGCCGTCTTCGGGGTCTCTCTTTATGCTTACTCTCGAGTGGATCCCATTGCCGGTACACTCCCCTTGGTAACGGGCCCTTAGGTGTACCAGAGCTTTGTTGATCTCGGTCCATAGCAACCAGTTAATCAGTCCTCAAAAGAAAACAAAAACACATGTTAGAACAGTGAATCACTGTCAGTAAAAGTGTACCAGCTAACTTATTTATTTAACTAACTCGAAAGTAACTCAATCTTACAGCTCGTAAAAGAATTCTAACGAAAACAAACAAGTGGAATATGGCGGAGTTTTGCCACCAAAAATGACCGCCAACAATATTCTATTTAAGTATTTTTAGTCTTTTCTAGCTTGATTGTTTCACTTTACTTACTTGTTATCTTCAAAAGAGGCTTAATAATTAATGTTTATCAGCGTTACGCAATATTTTCAAGCATATTTACTCGAATAAACAATAAAACAAGCTTCACGCTTTCGCCGCAGAGACCAGTAATAAATTTACATGTCAAAATTGTGAATATTTTTTTTTTGTGAAAGACTCTGGTAGGATCATTATCATAGGCAAAAAAATGCGCTACTTCGGTGCACTACACACTAATGAGTGCCCCTAAAAAGACATTTTTTTTTTCAAATGACTTGACAGCTTTGTATAATTTAATAAATATTCTCCTTTCGAGATACATTTTGCGAGAATAAACAGTATACTCACACTGATTTTGGGCGACGGCTACAACAATATAGGCCAGGTATTGCTGCTGTCCCGCTTCTGAGATGTAGGACCGCCTTATGGGCGGTTAGAAAGCCTCATGTGTCTTGATGTTTTTCAGGTGGATCTCGTAGTAAAAACAACTGCACTTCAATATATGGTTTGTTTATTGTCTTTTTCAGTACAAACACGCATCTTAGAACTTATATTATTGTGAAGGAACAAGAATATTCAACAAAAATATAGATCTACAACATCGCGCGAGTTACCATCGTTCTCTTCTCCCTCTTTCGTTCAAAAACCCTGTTTACGAAGCATGCTCTAAGAGTGATGTTTATGGAGATAGCTTATGTTAAGACAAGGTTAAGATAATAATAGTTTACAACAAATATCTCTTTGAAAACCAAAACTTTTACCAACCTGACAATTTGTTTTATTCATACTTCAAAACTTTATGGAAATCCTTCGTCGTAATCGTGAACCGCGTTTTGGCAGAATTGCGCTTGAAGTTTCAGAAAGACAAATTTGGCGCTCGCCGTTACTTTGTTTGTGTGTAATGCGGACATTGTAAGCTTGAGATTTACTATTGTGACCAACTGTAGTAGTAGTTTTGTTCTTATATTCAGATATTTAAAAAAAAATGCGCAAGTAAAGTGTGTTTTATTCATACAACCATATACAACTTCCTTGCCTGTATTTTTACACCTAATATATCTAAATAAAGGACAGTAAACGTATATGTTTTTGTACCTACATGAAATATATTATACCTACAATTCAGAATAAAATCTGGAGCTTTTCAAAATATTATGTTACATAAATATCAAATAGAATACGTTAATAGTAGATTACGTACAGAGGTATGTAAGCTATCAATAACAACCGAGGTTTTTTAACGCCCGAGCGGAGCGACGGCGGTACCTTTCCGAGGTTGTTATTGATGCTACATCCGTGGTACGTATACTGCTTTACATGTCGAATGAAAAAAGAGTAAAATAAAGCGATAAATACAAGAAAACGATCCAGAAATGATGATTGTATCGTCTGCTATTCAAATTGCACCACTAAACTATAAAAACAGATTTTTACTTTTTAATTGCCGCGATTCTATTGGTTCTTTTTCTAGTTCCATATTTAAAATTACTTACAGGCTTAGTTTTAAAACCTCGCCTGTAAGTTGAACTTACAGGTCGTGTTTTTTGTCAGTAATGACCTACTTTCAGAGCATGAGATATGTAAATGTGTTTAAAATATAACCTGTCCATTGACGACTATAGACTTTGCGAAAATAACTAGTAACAATTTGTTGCCATGTGATGCCGGCTTAGAATAACATCACCCCACATCCTTCCCGTAGGTGACTAAGAGACTCGATGGTATTGGAGAATTACAATTTTTAGGCGACAGGCTGACAACCTGTCACTATAGTGATACACATATTTTCTGAAACAACCTTGAAAAATAATCCTCAAAAATGTCAGACGTGGCGATAGCGACCTTACGGCTGTTAACGCTCTGCCTACCCCGCAAGGGATTAAGGCGTGATATATGTACGTATGTATGTTATGTATCGCTAGTAAGCTCCCAGGCTCTGTGTAGTTCAGGTAGTGCGTGTTATTGAGTTAGGAAGATGAATAAAAAACAAAGTTGATACATCTCGCTTTGTGAATGGCAAAATACCAGCTTCATACAGAAAGCCATCTGTCAAAGGCCGTCAAAGTGAATCAACAGAATTTCACGACTGTACAATTGCGTTGAATGCAAAATCGGTATTCTGGTTATTATTTCTGTATGACTGCGTTAACTTTTAGGAAATATTTCGTTCTATTAATACAATCGAAATACGTACGATTTTTTTTGTTAAAGTTCTAGTAGATTATTATGTAATTGATATGGAAACAGGCAAAAAAGAAATCAGGAAATCATTTTCGTGTTTTTAAAATTCAAGAAATAGTGATTAGTAAAGTGTGTATTTAAGCTTCTACTAAAATAAACTAAGGTTAAATACTACCTTTAAGAGAACCTTTGTCAATTTTTTTGTAGTTAATAAGTATGCCATTGTAATTTTATAGATTATAAATATAAAAATATAAAAAGGCAAAATGCCTACAGCGCCGCCCGAATAATAGGGTTAGGTTAAGGGCTGTTTTACGGCGGCACCACGGTTTATCGGGTCGTTCGTAGACTCGGTGTCCCACACTAAAGAAGGGCAGGAGTTGGAGTGTTGTCAGTCATAGACGCTACAAAGGATTTATGCTATTGGTGAAACAGCACATACCACCTACTGTAGCTACATGGAATCACAATTTGTAAAAAAATAAGAGCATCAAAATCTTCACCACCATTTGCATATAATGATAGCATATAATATGTCGGAGGGATATCATGAACATTTTATGACGTTTCAGGAAGAAGATAAGTATTTCGCTAAAATAGACGTTGCGGAAAAGTAGAAGTTAGGGGAAAATATATTTTATGTGCCTAAAATATAATATTATTGCGTCGCATATCACTTTAGTACGAAGCGACCGTCAGTTTTCCTCTCGTCAACACCGGCCTAATCAAATTGCCGGTCGTCGAGATGGCAATCAGGATGCTTCAAAGATAACTTCAAAGCAGCAGCAGCCTGAAATATCAGCTATGCAACTCATACCTAAAAGAGATTTGGATTTTGAGTATCGATGAAGGTTGAATTCGTTCATTAGGCCTCCAGTGAAAAAGGGGAAAGAGCATCAGGGCCTTGGTACAACAAGCTCTACTAAAATGATATTATTTCATCGCATATCAATCAAAGAGTCCTTGTCTCTCAGACTCGCAACGGTCTACTCAAATTGTCGGTAGTAGATTTGGCAAGCAGGACCTTTCAAAAATAACTCGAAAGCGAGCCACACCAGGAAAAATGTAAAGGCAGGTGACATAAACCCTAGGAGAGTTTGCCGTTCACGATACAATAATGATGGTTTAATTCGAAAAATGCACCCTAACCTACTCATACTACTTTTAAAGGTAGGTACAACACAATAAATTGGCTAAATTATAAGGAAGTCCTACTTCCCCTTCCCATTCCTTGCATTTATACCCAAGTACAAACGCACTCGCAGCCTTCAAGGCTCCCTGTATCCGTTGTGTTCCTTGTTCCCTGTGCAACGAGGTAGTTTGAACAATAGACATAATACGTACACAAGAACAGTCACACCCAAGAACATTATATTTGAATTCACAATTCAAATATTTAGCTACCCCGTCCGGGAATCGAACCCAGAACTTTTTTGCCGTTGCCGAGTGAGCTTGCCTTTTGCACCAAACTGGTTTTAAAGTACAATATACACAACGTACACCTCTTGTCCAAGAAATTCCTTTACAAGATAGCCTTGTATGTACGCTACGCTAAGGACGCTATAATGCTACAAAGTGCAAGCCAGACCGTGTTAGGGCCTTTCTCCACTTATCCAGCATCCATCATTTGCCGGTCCGTCAAATTCCGATCCGATTTAGAAATCTATTACACTACTATACATGCTTTTCCACTCTTCTGGCATCCGGAATTTATCAATCCGGGAATTTGCCAAACCGAAATTTGGATTCTGACGGTCCTAAGTGACAGACGTACAAAAGGTAAGCATAATAAGCATTTCATATTATGAAATGTACTCTTTGAACTCTACCATGACGTCATTCTACTGTCCGTCTTTTACCGAATAGGTGGAAAAGCGTCATTCGGCATTCGAATATTGTCGGAAGACTACTTCCGAATACAGTGGCAATACCGTGTGATGCCGGCTTGGAATAGAATCACCCCACATCCTTCCCGTGGGTGTCGTAAGAGGCGACTAAGGGACTCAAGAGTATTGGTGTATTACAATTTTTAGGCGACAGGCCGACCACCTAGTGATACACATGTTTTCTGAAACAACCTTGGAAAACAATCCTCAAAAATATCAGACGTGGCGATAGCGACCGTACTATTACCACTGTTTACGCTCTGCTTACCCCGCAAGGGATTAAGACATGGTATATGTATGTATGTATGTACAACTTCCGACATCCAGCAGCCGGACCGGATAAGTGGAGAAACGCTGTTAAGATTCACAACAAAGCTTATATCTCAAAGCGCTGGTGAGACGCGAACATCCTCGAAGAGCTTTGAAGACTGCTATTAGAATAACAATCACATTTCACAGCACACAGACAGTATGATTTAAATATGGGTGAAGTGTGATAAAATTGCGAACATCACTATTATGAATATAAATATTTTATAACTATAATAAAAATTATAGATACAGAACAGAAGTTTCCTTGTACACTTAAGTAATTGCGTTTCTTGAGAATTTCTTTATTTTTTTGACAAGTTAGTACAAGATTAATACTCTGCGATAGCGCTGCGTCGACAGTGGTTGAGCGGTTTTAGTATGGGGTCAATCCCCATACTTTCTATGTCTTTCTATACTTTCTTTATCTTTCTATTTCTAGTATGGACCTGACAGACCGCTGCGATATTTTTGCGCTCCGTCGTGCGTCAAGTGTACGATCCGCCTAAGCCTGACTTCAAAGAGATAATGCTGCTAGACACCATGCTTCTCGAAGACGCACTGGACCGAGTTTTGTACCTGTAGTTTTATCCTTTTATATTAATTTATCGTTTATTTAGAATTGGTATTGTATTGTACTTTTTATTTCGTGAATCTAATAATAAAAGATCTACTATTAAAATGATATTAGCCTTTAAAGAACAGTAAGCTAGATATTGATAATACCCGCGGCATACCTGCTGGAAAGACCATTTCATACATTCAATGCACTTTTTAAACCTGTCCGGTACATCTAAATGTCTGGTTTAAAACAGGAATTACAACTGTACCGTCAACTTAAAAAGTTGATCCCTCTGTTTTATTTACACAATATATTATATTTGTATTTTATTAACTGTTATTTTTGTCTTAGCTATTGATTAGTTTAGCTGCCGCTTTCTGTGATCTTTCTCTTGTAATTATTTTTCACACTGTTTTCTTTAGAGAGACTAAATTAATATTTTGGGGTTGTCATTTTATTGCAAATCTTAAACAGCGATGTCCCAATCATCTGTCAAATTAGTTAAAAATCACTGCTGAGCTTTAACATCATTCGCACGAGCGCCAACTACTAAAAGTTAAAGGAAACAGGTTTAAAAAATCCCATTTCGATAATAGCAGTTACCGATACTGGCACATCACTATCATTTGCGAAAAAAAAATGGCAACTCAAAATGTCAATTCACTCTCTCTCAATAAACAGCGGAGTTTAACCACATATTTTGGACAATTATGTTTGGTCAACTGTACCTGTAGTGGCCAACCAACGCAGGTAGGTACACGTGTTATGTTACGAGGTGTGTATTCCCCAAGCAAGTCATCAATTAAACAGGGACATTTTCCTGTTAGATTTTAATATAAACATCTGCAGATTTTTGTTTTCCCTCAGTATTGACTTTGGAACCAAGATGAAGTTTGTGTTTGGTGAGTATATTTAGCCTTTTTGTACTTTTTAAACATAATAGTAGAAAAAGAATTCAAAACTTTCATTGACCTTTCATACAGTTGTATGTAAAGTTTTATACGTACGAGATTAAATCATGACGGGACAGATCGCATCTTATAAACTTTACTTAAAAACGACCGCGATACGATCTTCATTGAAGCCTCCTAAATGTTTGACAGGTCAGTTTAATGTTAGGTACCTATGTTTATTTGTTATCACCTAAAGTTTTTCCTTTCAAGGGATGAATTTTTCAATTTTCCCTAAAAATATCTCAAAATAATTTTGGGCCTCACATACGAACTGACTTAGTCGGTTGTAACATTTTGTATGGAAGAGCCAAAATATTTTATATACCTACTTCCACCTATGTTCGTTGAAGAAAATTGTTCAGTTTTATAAGCTAGATCATCTCTTCAAAGGAAGATAGTACTTTTCCTAACTCTGTATATAACATCTTGTTTAAATTGTCATAGTTTTGAGTCTGCTCCTGATTCTGGGATCGATGGTCGGGCTGGCGAGCGCACAGCGGCGCGCAGGTTGCGTCTGCCCGTACAACTTCTCACCCGTGTGTGGCACCAACAGACGCACATACAACAACGAATGCTTGTACGTATACGCACTTAAGAGGCTTCCAGGGCATTAGATGCTACCACCAGAAAAAAAACACATTTTGATGAAAATGTAAGAATCCGCTGGATCAGATTACAGTACTGATATGGATGGTTGATTACGTATGTAAATATATAATCACTCTATTTTGGTTTACGTTTTAATAATAGATGGAACACTATAGCAAGATAGCAAAAGTGCTAAGCTAAAAAAAATATTCATTACCTTTTTCTACAAATACAAAAAATCTTTAAAAACCTTCAGTCAGAATCCAATTTCTACCAGCAAAAATCAATTTTGGTAACTTATATTTTCATCGAGTTATGAAAATTAAGTGGTCAGGGCAATGCATGTGCTCAAGAAGCCACTTAACCAATTTTAATTTATTTAGTACCTAAAGCCAGCGTAGCGCCGCAATATTTTTTTTCCATTTGACAGATTAGTAGGTATCTGACAACTCCGGTGGCAATTTATTTGATGTCATATTAATACAAATTAAAGTTCGTTCTTTTTGTAGTATGATCGCATTGATCACTTTGATTTGTAGATCTATGCGAAAAAATATATTGATAACAGATTAGCGAACGGGACACTATCGCCACCTAGGCTCAATTATTTAAGGCCGTTTTAGAAAAATTAAGCATTAATGTATAAACAGCGTCAATCGAAAGCATAAATTATACTATAATGGCAGGTTGTCAGCCTATAATTCTGTATATATAAAAAATAGTTCTCGCCTTCGGGTTTTCGCAAATAAAGACATTTTTATTTCAGAATGCGCTGTGCTGGTGCCAAGTTGAGGCATAGAGGAAAATGTTAGACATAATGTTAATAGTAGTTTAAAATATTAATTAGGTTATATCTTACGAATAAGCGGGGCTATTGGCGTGATTTGTGTGTGTGTGTAAAAAAAACATCAAATAAAGAACAATATAAATAATTCTATTAGTTTTGTTATATATTTTTCATTTTTATTTAAAAGTTTTGTCGATCGCATTATCGTCTCTTTTAATTTAGTTTTACCACCATGACTATGAATTTGATTGTGAATGAATGTAATCCGATCTATTATTTTAATTGTATTAAATATTTTGTATGGTTCTATCGTCGAGCGTGTCAAGAGTGTTATCCTCAAATGTGTTTTACTTATATGATTAAGATTCTACAACATTTATAAAACCAAACGAAGCTTCCGTATTATTATGGTCAGAAATAGGAGTGAACCACTTTTGAAGTTGAAAGTTTGAAAAAATCAATAATAAATATTTTAAGGTGTGAACGAGTTTATGAAACTGAACAACTTTCCCCTAGAAAATGATGAAAATGTACCAGCCGCACCAAGACAGTACGTTTGTATGTGGTATCAAAAAATATTTTGTGTATGTCTACCTACGTTGCTTGGGAAAAGTTGTTCAGTTTTATGGGCTAATTCACTTCTTTAAATATTGGCAGCTAATATTTTTACACCTTATTAGCTCGCAGCATTCCAGCTCTTGGAACCACTTCAAACATCCAATGAACAATCTTGTCCAGTGCATTTACACGTCTCTTTTAAAACAGGAATTACAACTGTACCGGTGATGATAAAAGTTTATAAAATATGTTTTTTTATAACTTTTTAAGTGTAGCGTAGGTACGAGTATAATAGCTCGTGTAAGCATTTGTTACTTTACGTCACCTCTACATGTCTTGCAATATCAATGCCTACATTATTAATAAACATTTACTATAAATTCAGCAATTTCTTGTTTCATTACTCTCCAAATAGAACATCCTACACATAAGCATTTGCGTACTTTCACAAATTTTTATTGTTTAAACGGGGCACTCGTGAACTTTGTGCGTCATCTAAGTTAAATCATTCATATTTAAGTACCTTAAAACTATCGCGAGTGGCTCGGTTATACAATAAAAATGCTTTACTTAAGCATACAGGGTGTAAAAAATAGCTGCAAATATTTTAAGAGGTGAACGAGCCCATGAAACTGAACAACTTTCTCCAAGAAATATAGGTCGAAATATGAGAAAATATTTTGGGCTTCCCATACAAATTGACTTCGTTGGTGGGTGATTTTGTATGAGAGGGCCAAATTTTTTTTTCGTATTTCAACCTATGTTCCTTGGGGACAGTTATTCAGTTTCATGGGCTGGTTCACCTCTTAAAATATTCTTATCTTATCTTAATTAGCCTGCATCATCCCACTGCTGGGCAAAAGCCTCCCTCTTCTCTTTCCATCCAGTTCTGTCCTGGGCTTCCGCATGCCAGTCTTTTGAAAACTTGTCTAACTCGTCGCGCCACCTACGACGGGGTCTCCCGCGGCGTCTGTTTGCAGTAGGTGGCTTCCACAAAGTAGACGTTTTTGCCCAAAACTCTTCTGGCATGCGGCAGACGTGACCGGCCCAGTCACATTTTAGTTTTGCTGCTGCTCGGGCTGCGTCAGATATTTGTGTTTTAGAGCGCAGCATGGTATTCCTGACCCGATCAATCAGTTTCAGGCCTAGCATACTGCGCTCCATTGCTTAAAATATTATTGTATTTATTATGTTAGATTTTATTTTATTAACTTTAAAATATATAAAGGATTTTTTGTATTGATTTTTTTATATAATACAATCAAGTAATATAATTACTTACTCAACCATTTTTGTGATCAACTGTACCTAAGTACTCAGATGCAGGTGTGGTAGGTGTCTCGGTACTTCCCAGGCAAGTCATACAGTGAATAGGGATGTTTTCCTGTTTCATTTTAATATAAATACCAGCACTGTTTGTTTCTATCTCAGTAGTGACTTTGCAGCCAAGATGAAGTTTGTTTTTGGTGAGTAGAGCTTTTATTAAATTCTCTGATTGAACCATTTGAAGGCAAATAAATATATGAGAATGAATAAAAAACAAAGGTCTTTTAGCGTCGCTCTGTCTGTCACATCGCTAACTCTTCCGACGACGGATTTTGGTGCGATTTTATAACGATAGTTTGCTTCAAGCTAGTGTTCAAATAAAAGACACTGTCAATTATTTTTTTATCTCTTTTTTAAGGCATACATGTATAAAGTATATTGTTAATTATGCTATACACATATTACTATAACACACTCCTGTCAATTTCTTAGATATTGTCACATAAATAAAATAATATGTCAAATAAAAAAAAAAAACATGTACACTACACTGCTATTTTTCATATTGATGATCCCTGTCCTGTTTGTGACCTTGTAAAAATGCTATGACATAAGGTGAAAATGGACCTTTGTTTACTAGAAAAATTGACCTTATGTCATAGCATTTTGCGCCAAGGTCACAAACGTCACAGGGATCATCCTATATTTTATAGAATATACCATAATTTTTAACTCGCGTTTATTGTTTTAGTATTGAGCCTGCTCCTGATCCTGGGATCGATGCTGGGGTTGGCGAGTGCACAGCGTGCCTGCTTTTGTACGGCAAACTTTTCACCCGTCTGTGGTACCGACGGACGCACATACAGCAACGAATGCCAGTCCGTATACCAGTTACTTTACTACTTTCACTTGTTAAAGCCAAGACACATAAAAAAGATATTTGATATTAAAAGTATTTAGGTTGCCGGCTTAGAATAGCATCACCCCATTTTCTACCAATGGGTGTCGTAAGAGGCGACTGAGGGACTTGAGGTTTCAGGTGTATACAACTTTTGGGCGACAGGCTGACTACCTGTCACTATAGTGATACACGAATTATCCCAAACGGCCCTCAAAATTTGTCAGACGTGGCGATAGTGACCGTAATTTACGGGTGTTAACGCTCTACCTTCACCGCAAGGGATAAAGGCGTGATATATGTATGTGTATGTAGAATTTAGGTATTCTTAATCCGTGGCTATGGAAATTAGCGATTTCGCGTAGTTTTCGAGTCTCTTATAGTTTATTTTTCGTAGTGCCACTTTAAGAAAGCGTTTATGCCAATAGTATTAGAATTCAAATAATTAATGTCAAATCCCCGAAATCCCACGGCCGTGGAATAAAAAAAACCTAGATTAAATAGATTACGACAACTCAGAAGGAAAATATTTGATGTAAAATACATACACATATCACGCCTTTATCCTATACATAAATATTTGATTGTAATTAGTAATGAAAATGAATAGGTATAACATTTTCTTTATAAACAGTGATATTCAACTAATCCGAGTTCAAATTATTTAAAATGATTTAAAGAATAAAAATTAGGCGTAGAAGACTTAATTGAGATACAGGGGCACAAAATGACATTATATCAACAAAATGGTAATTTAATTACGGTTTACAAAAGTAAATCGCACGTGCGTCTGACAATATTAAGTCGAATCGCTCACTTAACGCACGACGGAGAAAATATCGCAGCGGTCTGTCAGATCCATACTGGACACTGCGATAGCGCTGCGTCAACAGCGGTTGAGCGGTTTTAGTACGGAGATTGTCATTTCTGGTACGGATCGGACAGACCGCTGTGATATTTTAGCGCTCCATCGTGCGTTAAGTGTGCGATCCGCCTACGGTTTGAACCATGATGCGATTTGATACGGCAACGTACTCTTTGATATTCGCTTTTTGGAAGAGATTTTGTACACTTGTAAAAAGTCCTACTCGAAAAAAAATGCACCGGGAACTACCATAACATAACTATGCGATAGCGAAAACTGCAAAAGTGACAGTTTTTTTTTATATGAATAATTTTATTTTCAGAATGCGCTGCGCTGGTGCCCGGTTGAAACATAATGGAAGGTGTTAGAAAACGTACCTACCTAGTACCTCATTCATTGTGTCGTTGGACGACTCGTTGTTCTACAAGAAAAAGAAGAGCGAAGTACCTAAACATTTCATTTTAAGATACAACAGCAAATAAAAAGCAATAAACAATTGACTTCAATTAAAGCAAAAAATAAATAATAATAAAACGTTTTGTTATGTTCAATTGAACTTATTAAATGTTATTTTACTGTATAGTTGATTTATGTTCTTCATTAAATTTAATATTCCGTAAATAATTAGTCTTTTGATAAAACCACCGCTTGTTAGCAACCTGTCAGATGTTTAAATGTTTAATTAATTTCAATCATTAATTAATTTTGTACTCTGACACCAAGTGAAGGAGAACCGAATTAACCTAAAACATTATTTTATAAACATTGAATTTTATATGCCGTTTTGCAGCCGTGTGGTGCCGGCTTAGTATGGCATCAACCCATATCTACCTGTGGGTGTCGCAAAATCCTACTAAGGGATGGGGATCTAGGGTATGAGAAGAAGATTTCTCTGTCGTAGTAAAATGCCGTAGTCAACCTTACCTTACCTTAACAGCCGCAACAGTCCACTGCTGGGCATGGGCCTCCCTCCACCAATGGGGGGAGCCCTATTCACCACGCTTCCCAGGCGGATTGGTGAGCGCAGTACTAGATCTCCAACTATGGGAGGGTATAGCCATATTCACCACACGGTTCCGGCGACGAGAGTCACGCCGCCGCTGTCCATGCCGCCGCTGGACAGCACACCATCGTCGACGTTGAGCCATCCGGCTCCGTCGACCACCCCGGCAAGCTACTCGGCTGTGCTGACGGCACCTCCGTCGCCATCGCCGCGCATCACCCGCCCGAAGCCGCCCACGCCCACTCAGGACGCGGGCAAGAAGTCACCGCCGCCGCCTGCACCCATGAAACTGACGGGGTGCATGAAGAAGCCGCCGCCGATAGTGGTCGATCGGCTCCCAGAATGGGGCCGCCACTTCGGCAAGCTGAAGGAACAGCTCGGCTTTGCGCCAAACGTGAGGCCCTATGGGCCCACAGGGTTCAGATTCCTGGCGAAGTCGGAACAGGAATTCCGCGTCTACCAGCGCTACCTAACCGCGCTGGAGGGCTCCGGGACCGGAATATCCTGGTTCGCCTATACGCCCCCGAAGGAGCGACCACTGAAGGTCGCAATCAGAGGCCTCCCCGCGGACACAGACCCGGAGGAGATAGCGAAGGAGTTGACCACCCTGGGCTACGAGGTGGACTACGTGCGCCCCATCAAGGCCCGCGGAGGACGCCCAGGGTGCATCCACTTCGCGCAGCTGACCCGCACGCCAACCCTCACCCCGGGCATCTACCACGTCACAGAGTTGATGTGTATGCCCGGTGTGAAGATTGAGGGATGGCGAGGCAAGAAGGGACCCCCACAGTGCCATAGATGTCAGCAGTTCCGGCACAGCAGTAGGCACTGCCACCGTAAGCTGGTGTGTGTCGCCTGCGGCGGCGAGCACGCCGCCCGGGACTGCAAACGACCACGGCAGGAACCGGCCACTTGCGCCAACTGTGGCGGGGCACACCCCGCCAACTACATTGACTGCCCCGTACTGCGCCGTGAAGTACAGAATCGGAGAGCGGGTACAGCGCCTCTGACAACGAAGCCCGTCGAGCCGAAGAGGACGGAAGCGGCACCGCAGGGAGAAACCAACGCGGCAGGTTCTCTCATGGCGGCCGCCAACGCCCCCGACGGTACTACGACGAAGAAGCGGAAGCCGAGGAGGCGGAGGAGGCGAGCATCGCCCCCGCCCCCTCAGGACGTGGAAATGCCGGGCCAGCCACGTCAAGAGCCACCCACGGGTCAGCTAGGAGCGGTCGGCACCTCTTTGGGTGAACCTCAGAGGGAGAAGCCGAAGCCCCAGCTGGCCCCGAGACCACGGAAGGAAAGAGCAGCCGTCCTCACAGAGGACAGGAAGGACCAGATAGACTCTGCTATCAGGATCCTCACAGATGTCCTGGCCGCGCTCCATAATGGCGAAGACGCGGCCGCCATCTTAAGCTCTGGCCTCCAGCGTCTGGCGTCGTCATCTGGCGATGTCACAACTGGAGGCTAAGTCTCCTAGAAAGGCTGCTCAGGGTGGTGCTGCACGGCACAGCCTGACGTGGCCATAAACTGTCCACATCCACTACTCCGCGTCGAGTAGTTAGGATCGTGGGCACGAACCCAGAATCGCCCGGCACCCGCCGCTTACCCGGACAAGACTGCTGCCTTGGGACCCCCACGTGAGAAGGACGAGGCAGCCACACCAGGACCTGACCACCAGGAGACGAGCCGCCGCTGGCTGATGGGCACTAGCTGGGCCTTCCCCCATGGGGAATCACCCGGCTGGTACGACCTCGCCGCGGCGTGAAGTCTCCCTGGATTACCCGGACACCCGCCGCACTCTTCAGAGTGCCCCCCAGCGCCCCGCCTGTATTAGCAGGCGGCGATTGGACCCTTCGTCCGTGAGGCTCTGCCTCGATGACGACTCCCCGCCGGCTGCTGCGCAGCCGACGAGAAGAGGACGAGTGAAATATTCACCACGCTTCCCAGGCGGATTGGCGAGCGCAGTGTAAGATGTTTAATCTACAGGTACAGCCCATTCCCTGGATAATTATACCTTAGTCGCTTTTTACGACTACTGCGGGTGAAATTGGGGTGATGTATTCTAAGCCGGCATCAGCGATGCTGCAATTGTTTACCGTTGCTAAAATTTTAATTTAATTTCGCAGTATGACTCGGTTCTGAATTAAATGACAACATTTTACCCCACGAAACTGGCAGGTTGAGAAAGGACTCTATTGTGGTAGCTACATACTTGAAACAATTGAAAAACACTTTTATTTGTTAGGAAATAAAATATGAATTATTTTTATAGAAAATAGAAGAATGTATTATCGCGCACTGAACGCACGACGGAACGCTAAAATAGCGTCTTTGTAGTGTTTTCAAGGTTTTTCCATTTTTCTGTTTTCTGTCTCTAGATACATGCTATAAAAAATTTTTTGAAAAAGGCTTTCACATAAATAGCAACCAGGCGCTCAGGAGGACTTATCTTTATTTTTAAATTTAAGTTTTTTAGGTTACTATAGCTCAAATTTTTTTAAAAAGGTTTTCACAACTAAATTGTTTCAATCACAAAGCATCTAGTTTATTACGAAATATCTCGGACTGCAAATTATGAAGTCTGCAACAAACGGCCTGAGGATTGTTTTTGTAATGGCTGACTTTGGGTTTTATTTCAACGGAACCACAAGCTCTATGGAGTCAACTGAGCCAAAGTAAAAACTTACTTTGATCAAAGTTGATAGATTAATTAATGTCTTAGTGATAGGGTTTTGACAATCATCATCGGGTCTTTGGACGACTCGTCAGTGTGTCGCACGAAAAAAAGAGGACAAAGTTTGATTTCAATTCATGGAAACTGTAAAGCTAGTACTTATAACGCATATTTTCTACAAGTACTTTGTCTTTTTCTTCACATGTTGAAGTTGACATCGAGGCGATCGAATGATACTGTTACTTTTTGATAAAAATCTCACCTCATTTAGTTATCAATATAAACAAATCAGCTACGTAGTACCACCAAGGAGCTTATATTGGTAAACTAAATTAGCTGTATCTAAAAAGTAGTTTAGATCTTTAGCAAAATTCCCTGAAACTCTGGAGGGTCGCAAGGAGGTTTCAATTTCACCTGCAACTTGGCAAGAAGTTCACCCGGTTCATGCCGCGGTCAGGCGCTCAAACTTCGAGCAGCTTTCTTAGAAAGCGAAATTGTAGCTAGATAATGAAGTGCTAAGTGATGATTTTCTTTTAATACATGTTAGGTTAATAGGTACACTGGGTACCTAGACAGATAATAGGTTATTACTCACCATACGAGTAATAAAAATAAAACAAATTTCATACAGATTTAAGTTCTTTTGCTAGTTTAGATAAATTTAAGCTTATTCTGATGATTTAATAATAGTTGTGCAAACACCCAATATATTAGAAGTAAGCATTTATACTTTGAGTTTAAGCTGTAATTCCATTTCTTCAGAATTACACTTGTCACAATATTTCAAGACTTCAATCGTTTATTTCCAAGTAGTTAGATTCACAATACAATAGATTAAGAATTTCAATATATAAGTTATAATACTATTGCTTCTTCTATTAAATTTTTGTACTAAAGTTTTCAATGCAAAATCGGTAACGTCTTCGTTTCGATATCGATGGATTGAATGAAGGTTAAGGTCAAAGTTGTATCCCTCCCTGTCTTTGATCCCTGTGGACACTATTCCTTCAGTTTGTATAAAGGTAAACTCCTTAGGAGAGTTGACATAACTTTATCACATGAATAGGCCCGGGCTTTGAAGTGATTACTGAAGGCTTTATCTACCTACAAGGCTTCTCAACTATTGATAAGTCATATTGAAATATGTATCTACCCAAAATATTCGTTTTTTTCTTCACTAAAAAAGGTCTATCAGCAACGTCTCAAGGTAATCTGAGATCAATTTTACACTGGTTCTTACTACGGTATTGAGAATGAGCTATTGCATGTTATTACTCTTAACTCACTCTCACTCTTTTCATGTGGGTCACCTAGTGGTCCAACGACCAACTGAGCTTATGATTTACCCTCGCAAACTTTCTTTCACCGCAGGAACAAGTTTTCAAATGTAGAGGAAAAGTAAAAAAGAATCATGGCGTTGGATCAAAAACAAATCAAATAATTGACTCAATTATAGAAATTTCTTACCTACTCCTACTACTCTACTACTCCTCCTTTGTGCTCTCAAGGCAGCCGGCTGATCTAGTTCGAATTTTTAGGAACCTGAGGAAAAGTAGCAAAACAACAACAACAACCAGTGTCACCGCATGCGAACCTATCCACAATGTTTGGTGGTTAGGGGCTATCTACACACGTAGTATGTGACGCTAGCCGTCGCCAATGAGGCGCGCGTCTCACGGGTGTAGACGACTTTCCTTTAGTTTTGTAGGCCCTATGAATAAGAAGCCCACGTAAGATGAACGGATATATTTATACAATGCAGTAATGGAGGATTATAACAACAAGACTAATAAAATATTCACAGCAAAGTAAATATTGAAATCGCGTTCTTTGAAAGATTGTCCGTCAAAAGTACTCGTTGTCCCAGGTAACCAGTGTGGCCGCTACAGTTTGTTACATTTTATACATATGTAGACACCGTTTTGAGCGTCGCGCTGCCTCACGTTTCAGTCTATGGGTCTTGTCTGGAGACAGAGCCGATGTACTACGGAGCGTGTGTGACCTCCTGTTCTCTTGAAGAAAACCCACCTACGGACGACTCAGCAAACACAATTGTGCAATAGGTTAATCAGTTTAATTTTTTCCATCGAAACGTTTCAATGAGAATAAATACTTAGCGTGTTTCTTTGCAACAAAGTTTCCGTAACAGATTTGCATAGTTTCCAAGTTTTCCTTTACGAAATAAATATTTTTGTTTTGGAGTTCTTTTCAAAAGTGAATGAAGTGGGCAGCGTAAAATAGCTGGCGAGTTTGCGTTTTATTATAAAAAAAATGCACTTAAAAATGTGGATATTAATAGCGGACCTTAAAATACCTACGTTCATAAGTACGTGAACACAATGTGCGTAGAGCGCGGGTAGACCCTCGTACGTATGAATCCGCCGTAAACGTAGGCGAATTGCTAGGGAACGTAATCAAAAATCTAAATTACAATGTTTTTATTTTCAAGTAGATTCACAAAGAATACTTTTAGAATGTTACGTACAATATTATCGCTGGATAAAAGGCTGATCGCACACTTAACGCACGATGGACCGCTAAAATATTGCAACGGTCTATCAGATCCATACTAGAAATGTCAGTCCCCATACTAAAACCGCTCAACCGCACTCGACGCGGCTATATCGCAGCGTCGTCCGTCGAGTGTGGTTTTAGTATGGGGATTGACTTTCAACTTTTGTCATTGTTGCAACAATTTTAAAGTCCTAGTAGTAAACGCGGTACGAGTGGGATAAAAAAATTTAAATAAAGGCACTGCCTTGGGCTAGCAAGGCTGATCACACAGCATGTAACGTATGTCACCACCTCTAGTATGTGTAGTGTCATGACAAAATACTTTAATACCTAATTATTTCCTATACCTAATTATTTCCTAAAACCTTGTACAGCAGAAAATAGCTCCATTTGCTGGCATTGTCGGAAACATTTCAGCTGCTTTTATTTATCTCGGCTCAGAGCGACTTCGAGTTACTACTCGATGAAACCGGATTATGCCGTCTTGCTTTCTGTTGGATCAAGTTTTGAAGAAAGCACAATGTAATCTATAGCAGCTGTTTTAGTAGACAGAATCAGCACAACTTTAAGAGGATCTTCAAACAGCGAGATAGACAATGCGAACCATCCGACTCTTATCTATGGAGAAAATATGGAGTTGCATAGGAGAAAATTAAAAATTATAAATGCATTTTTTTTAGATACGTTAATCTAAGAGGTAACTTAGCAAATGCAGCGTTGCGTCTTAAAATTACCATTTCAAAGCCACTGTAGATAAAGCAAAAGAAAAATCTGAGTGAAAAAAAGCCGTGACGACACAATTGCTGTGACGTCAGAAGGCGCCTTTGAAATGCGGCGCTGAGGCAGCACTCAACCGAGTCGTTCAGTACAATTACTCTCGCAAAGCAGTTGTGAGAAGCCTTAATATACTTAAATCACTTAGTCAATTTTGTGTTCTGCAAGTCCATCCTTTATAATCAAGCTTGGGTTTTTGTAATAATAAGTTTTGAATGCAATAAACTTACACTCAAATCATTTATTCAAAGTAGTAAATTTTACATTTATCCTATTGATGATCAAGTATTAGTCAATTGTAAAAAAGAGAAAAATATAGGATGAGTACCTACATTTTTCTATTTCTTACAACAATTTTATGAGCCTAGTGTAAATGCGGTTCAATAAAACATCCCCCCCTCCCTGATTGGTATACGATTATTAGAAAACTTGCAAGTTTCCACTAGAGGCAGGATTTGAACTGCCTGCTACAACATGCAAATCACATATGACGCGTGGCATGCCTCCATGATACCGGGATAAATCTATAGATAAGTACATAAGTAGGTATACGTCAAAAACATGTTCAGTTCTTTGCCGATAACTTTGGGTACTTTGGTACGACTGTTTTAGCAGATGCTCTACCTCGAGCGAAAATAATTTGAAAGAGTGAAACCAAGTAGGCTATTGGTCGCAGCCGCTCTGTCGGCAAGATACCCAGAGCCTTAAGAAGGCGTCTGTATGCGGATTGCGAACCACAGTTTCCTTTTAAACCGACTTCAAAAAAGAGGTAATCAATGCGACCTGTAAGTATATCCAAAAAGGTATTTTGATACGTTGAACTTATTTAAGCAAGATCGTAAAATTCAATTTGTAGTAGGTACGAACTCAAAAATACGAGGAGTTTTTTTATACAAGAGAAAGAAATGTCTTAAGAGTCATATTTAATTCAATGGATTAACAGCTTTTAACAAAATGGCTCTTCATTTGTCCATTATAAAGTCGGTTTTGATGTTTTCAAAGAGACTTGTTTTGTTCGTTCTTTACCACAGTTTTTTCGACAGTTATGTTTGAAAAATGTAAAAAAGAGCTAAAAGCTTCTCGCCATTTTATCCCCCTTCTATTACACTTCATAAATCTTCTTTCTTCAGCTTTAATAATGGGCGATAAAACTGTAATGGAAGAAAAAGCCAAAGAACACTTGAAAATCGTTTGAATTGGCTGAACTAAAACGATTTGAGTTACGACCTGCCTCGGGCCAGTATGTACTTGGACAATCAAGCTTCGGTGGTGCTATTTTAGAACGCTTACGTCTGCAGCTACAAGAAAATTTCAACGCATAAACATGCGTCAACAGATGCGTTTGCGAACCACGCAAGTTCATTCGTTAGTGCTGCGTCAACATCAATTTTTAGCATAGGGAATTTGAAAATCTATGTAATTTCTTTACAATATCTGACAGACGTATGATTTTCAGCTGCGCTAAAATAGCGCTCTGTTGTGAGTGAGTTGTGGGATAGGCTTTTATCAATCATTGATACCAATCTTATATACGTATATGCATGCGACTTACATTGGCGCTTTGACTGTCCAATCGGACGTGAGCTTGACTGTACTTGTGTGATTTCGGAGCATTTGTAACATTACAGGATGTAAAAAAATTAGCTGCTAATATTTTAAGGGGTGAACCTGCCCATGAAACTGAACAAGTTTCC
The DNA here is from genome assembly GCA_029255805.1 of Keiferia lycopersicella. Classification (NCBI taxonomy): domain Eukaryota; kingdom Metazoa; phylum Arthropoda; class Insecta; order Lepidoptera; family Gelechiidae; genus Keiferia; species Keiferia lycopersicella. The sequence goes on from JARACZ010000024.1 coordinate 4,555,857, forward strand.
GTAAGAAATATAGGTCGAAATATGAAAAATAATGTTGGGCTTCCCATAGAAAATTACGAACCGACCAAATCAATTTGTATACGAGGTCTAAAATTATGTTTCATATTTCGACCTATGTTCCCTGGGGAAAGTTGTTCAGTTTCATAGGCTAATTCAATCCCTAAAATATTTGCAGCTAATGTTTTTACACCTCATATAATATTCTTATAGATCCGTTGCCTCTTCCTTTTGCTGTTTGGAGGACATATGTTTTGTACAGCTATCAGAAAAAGTAAATATTACTAGAAACAATTAAGTTTGGTAAGTATGTACATTATATATTTCTCAACTAGTTTTTAAATTATATTAAGTTAATACATACATACACATACACATATCACGCCTTTATCCCATGCGGGGTAGGCAGAGCGTTAACTTTCCCTTTTATTTCTCTTATATTAAGTGGCTCAAAACAGGGATAAATGGAAGAGGGGGAGGGAGGCTTTTTCCCTGCAGTGGGACACTTCAGGCTCATAATAAATATCACAAATAAATAAATAAATATTTTTCTGTCAATCCCGCAAGAGATACGGCGTGATATGTGTCTCTCGAAAACTTACACGAAGGCAGGATCTCCAAAAGACTGTATTACTTAGCCGAGGAACACACTTGACTCACGACGGAGCGCAAAAATATCGCAGCGGTCTGTCAGGTCTATAATAGAAATGTCAAACCCCATACTAAAACCGTCCAACCACTGTTGATGCAGCGCTATCGCAGTGTTATACGTCGAGAGCGGTTTTAGTATGGGGAGTGACGTTTCTAGTATGGACCTGACAGACCGCTGCGATATATTTACGCTCCGTCGCGCGTCAAGTGTGTTCCTGACACCCGTCTGAATAGCTTTTATAGTCTCGGCTCATCCATTGTTTGGAGAAAGAAGTTTCATTCCTTTGCTACACAGATCTAACCTTTTTAACTCTTCTATCATTTATCAAGAGATCACGCACCAGGCAGCGCTATTCAGGTGTGTACACTGGTAAAGTGAGGTTAATCTCTTAAGCCTCATTCACACGAAAGGCTAGACCCCTGTTTCCCTGTTTGCGGTTAGTGTACACTATCCCTAGGGATCAGAGGGACGTGGACTCATTAATTACGTACAGGCAAACCTTGTTTTGGACGCGCAGTATCAAAGGTCTGAAGAATGTTTTCGCCATTATTGTGTTAATTAATTAATGTTTACACCTGACGCCACTTTGGTCCTCTAGAACTCACACTTCTTTGGTAAAAAAATGTATTAACTATTGAGGTTGTTTTAACGTCATTTCGTTGAGATCTCTGCTCGTCTCCGTGAAGTTTAGCATTGCTATACAAAGAGGGAATGCTGCCAGTTGGGTACTTTGCTTCGCGGGGACGTGTTGGAGAGTATTTCTTATTTGTAAATAGGGAGTAAGTAGTTTTTAAGTTTTTGTAATGTACCTATTGTTAGTCCCCAATTGTTGTTAAAATGATAATAAATTTATTATTTACCATCATGGTAATAAGCGTTCTGTTCTGTTACTCGTATATTTATTTAGTTCTGTTACTTTTTTGTTAATTTTCCTTATAGAATGTATTATCTGTCTATCCTTTATATGCCATAGTAAATCTATTATATTTATAATAGTTTATCATCTTTTTATATATTAGTGTAGTAGGTATGTATTTGTCATATATATGTATGTATTAGTATGTAAAAAGGTATAAGTAGTTTATGTATGTTTAGATATGCACTATCCCGCTCTCTTTTAACGCACCATATCGTCACCCAAAGGTTGCCTGGTAGAGATTGCTACCATAGCAATAAGGCCGCCTTATTGTACTTTTGTTTTACTTTTTTTTCCTGTTTTTACTGTTTTTTTAAATGTGCAATAAAGAATTTATTATTATTATTATGTTGGTATCTTATAGAATCTCGGGCCCACAGGGACCCGGTCCTTTTGAGGCATGCGTGGGGCCAAAGCCAACAGCACAGAGGCCTTTTTAATACCATATAATCTAAAGTTGTAAGTGTACACCGTTCAGGACTTATCCCTAAGTACACTAGTGAATGCACTCACGGACAATCCCTGGACGGTGCAGGGTTATTGTGGAATTTATGGAAGCAAATTAAAATAACTGGACTATTGGGGTGGGGTGCCGAAAGGATGGTTAACTAGACTATGGAGAGAACTATGGCGCCTGCCTGATCTATGTTGAAAAACACGAAACAAAATGGCAGACGGTGACTTGCTAACTCGACAGAATGGGCCCCATAAAACGGCCGAACGCACAAGGAACGGCAAAGGGGCAACATTTCTATGAGCAGCTTAGGGGTGCAGAGGTATTGCTGGACTTTAAACGCACGATCATTTGCATCCTTAGAGGGTCCCATCACGTGCGCCCACTCGCCACTTACGCTCCACATGCACTCCTCGAGCCGAAGCTCTCGCGACTCCACTCTGACCGGCCGGTGAAGGCAAGCCAGAGGTGGGGGATCTGCTCCTCGTCATTGTTCACTGCGGCCGGCCGGTGAAGGCAAGCCGCAGGTGAAGAGCAGGGACTTCCCCCGGGAGCACTCAGGTCCGTGGGGTCGCTACTCCCCAACAGCTCGCCACAAGCTGCCCTGCGGGCTTATTATTATTATTATTATTATTTATGTTTTTTTTTTACTTTGTAAAAACCCGCATTTGTCTACTATCAGCTCATCTTATACTAGTGGCCCACTCAGCAGCAGTTGTATGATCGACTGCTAACAGTTTTCCCTGCATTTAATACTCGTATATCTACGCTTTAATATTTCTCTTGAGTCACTCTATAGAACCGCGCCAAAATCCGTTACTTGGTTTTGAAGAAAAAGGCGGTAAACATAGCAGACATAGTATAAGACATTATTACGGGTTTTAACTCACGGTAGGGATATATCGAGCACCCAATATTTCGGCGATGTTGCAATCGCCATGATCACGGGTAAACTGGAGCGGCTGCGGGTGACGGCTAAGGGCAAACATATCTGTCTACCCTCATTCTTCTGCGTTTTTTCGGAACACTTTGGTCACTATCGGTACTCACTCGAAAGTCATCTCGACAACACACACATCATGGCGATTGCAACATCGCCGAAATATTGGGTGCTCGATATATCCCTACCGTGAGTTAAAACCCGTAATAATGTCTTATAGTTTTAGTGTTAATAACCACGGAACCTTAAAATCAAGTGATAGCAGAGAGAGGTTAAAACGCAAAAAGCGTCAATTTTATGTAGAAATCGATGATTTGATTGATTGAGTGAATTGATATTGATTAAGTGAAGGAAAGACCGGTTGTATACACAAGGACCCAAAACCGACTTACACTTGAATCATACTTAAAATTTTCCTTTCAAATTCTTAAATTTTCTTTCGTTAAAAGGGCATTAAAGTCTACGGTATATCGGTTGGTATCGGTGAGCACAGCAATCCTTTGAAAGTTCAGACGCTTTTATATCGAGTACGGCTAGTGATGTTCTTTACTTTAATTTAATTGGTAACGAACAGAGTGCACATTAGTTACATAAACTCTTATTTTAATAGGTGACTACGGCAATTGGTGTTGTGTAGGGATCGAACCTTTGACCGAAAAATACTAACGACTCTCGGCGTAGAAGGCCGGAGTTATACCCGCTACGCTATCATCAGGCCAAAACCCACTTGACACTGGCAAAACTACAATGAAAACGCCACTAAACAAGAAACTGAATTGAATTGGATTTTCTGATCACAGCTTGAGCCTCGTTCCTCACCAAACTTAGCTTCTATATTTGGTATTATAAAAGCACCAATTTTGTACCTTAGGGCACTTTATAGCGCTTTTTCAGGATTTTTGGCATTACCAAAAAAGCTTCATTTTAAGTTTTCATAAGTGAGGATTCCAGCCTGAGACATGTGTATCTATCTAAGTTAGCCGACGCTGGTTTGTTCATCAGAATAAGCAGCTGGTAGCTTTAAGATTGGCATGCTAGAGAGAAGTACTAAACCATACTTGTGGAGCAAAGATGTGTTAAATTGTTTATACTGTTGGAGACTTCCAATATGAGGACTTTTTGGTAGACCTAGTATAATAATAGTCTATTTTTAATATGGCTAGGTCATTATAATTCTATGAGTTACATGTACCGCTCGAACAGCAAATTCATAATTGAAATAATAAACAATTTATTTACAAAGATTTGTTGATTCACGAATTGGTTACCTATTGGAATTGTGGTCAATTAGTTTTACTTAACATAACATATTTATGATACTTAATTAATCACACAGTACGATCAACCATTAATAATTCAAGTGAAATAAATGAGGATAAAATTTATTTGTTTTCTGAATGTATTGAAATTGAAATGTCGGCACATTATAATCGATCTTATCCCAATCACTCCACATCGTCCCACTTCTGGACAAAGGCAGCCCTCTTCTCTTTACATCTTGTTCTGCCCATTTAAGTACTATTTTCAAATATTTAAAAACCTTTTAGATCGCATAAATCACATCACTAGAAGTGGCTCAGATGCCGTTCCATTGAAATTGACTTAATGTTTGAGTTCTCTCAGTGTAATTAATGACTCGCCGTCTAAACTCTGCTTACCCTTTAATAGCGATGTTGTACACTTTTAATTTGGACTTCATGGCTTTCATCAAACAAAGTTTTTCTAATCCAAACTTTTCGTTCCATTGGTGTCTGAAAGTTGGATCGTTTTATAGCTGCTAATGGGTTTTTGTAGCTTACGTCGTAGCAGGTTTTTTGTGTTGGGGATTCGTTTACGGCCCCGGGGCCATCAAAACTACGCCGAACGTCTTGGAAGGGAGCTAGGGCTCACCGGGAAATATTTGTGTCGTAGCAGGTATGTTGGTCGACTCGACACATGTGCGAATGTGGGCTAACATACACCGCACATCCGTAACCGCATCCGGATTCTCTCACTCCGGATACCGCAGTGGTGTCTGGTCTCAGTGTGAGCCCTTCATAAACTTCTTCTTCCGTATTATTTAATTAGGTCAGCTGCAACGTTCAGGGCTATTTATTCTTATCCAAACTGTCAGTCGATAGCTACAACTTTGTCCACTAAATTAAATGTTGCAAACTCCAAGTTGCATTGTGGAACTTTTCTGTATTTTGTATTCAAGTGTTTCCAACTGGACGGACTAAATTACGTCCGTTTGTTTGTTAAGTTTAATTTTCTTTCTCCCTGTTCCTCTTTTAGCGAATTTGTTCAGTCTCAACTATTGACCATGCATGAAGTGTGGAATTTAATTAGAAACTCATTGGTTGTTATAAAACGAAAAGTTTTTATATTCTGAAATTATTTAGAAAAATTATTATTGTTGACATTTTATTTTGTTTCTGAATAAAATATTTATATTTTAGAAAAATAGCAAGAAACACAATATAGCAAAACCATTTGCAAATACGTTTTTTAATATGTTATTTAAGGTACGAGTATGCTAGTTTGTAATCCAATTTATATAGGTATTATAACAAAATAGGTACCAAATTGGATCTTTGATATATCGTCCAATCATTACACCATTCAATGTCCACAAATTACTGAACTGTTAATTTCACAGTTTGAGACATTTTAAATTCGGCGCGACTCGTAAAGGCTTAGAATTCCGATATTTATGCAATTTGCAAAATTCTTGGCTGGCTTTTTCTCCGCTCTGTGATTTATACGGCGGGTCCGAGCGAATTCCGAAAATTGTTACATTGTGTTGTTCCTTTTTGATGTATTGCTTTCCACCTCACCTTTTGCGGCGAGGTTTCATTTTCAGCCACTTTAAAGATGTATATTGAAGGTGAAACTTTGAGGAAGATATTATTTGAAGGGCCGTTTTCGTTTTTACCTTTGTCTTGTATACGTTGTTAATAAAAATATTTATGTGTGTATGTGAACCCCTGCCCGATTTCGCTGGCGTGGACATGTTGAGAGAATGGGGGAGGATCCTGCGGTCAAGAGAACATACCTGGGTCAACCACATGGAAAGCGTCTAGTTTGGCGTCCTAGGTAAACCTTTGACGACGTCCAAAAAGATTTGGGAGCGGTTCACATGGCCACATGGCGACAAGCTACTCAGAACAGGAAAGAATAGCGAAACCTAGTGTCAAAGGCCAAGGTCCGCTTTGGGTCGTTAAGTCAGCGAAGCAAGTAAATAAGGTAAACAGAAAGATACGAAATTAATAAAATTTGTCGCATCGTAGTAAATATTGGGTGGAAATATTGAAATAACTCTCAAGAATTCTTGCAAGCGCTACAGTATGCCGTGTGATGCCGGCTTAGAATAGCATCACCCCACATCCTCCCCGCGGGTGTCGTAAAAGGCGACTAAGGGACTCGAGAGTAATGCTGTATTACAATTTTTAGGCGACAGGCTGACAACCTGTCACTATAGTGATACACATGTTTTCTGAAACAATCTTAGAAAACAATCCTCAAAAATGTCAGACGTGGCGATGGTGGTCGTATTCTTACGACCGTTGACGCTCTGCCTACCCCGCAAGGGATATAGGTGTGATATATGTGTGTGTGTGCTACAGTAAAATTTAAAATTGTCTATTTTCTGCATCCTTTAACAAGTATGCAAATATTGTGAAATTGCTTGAGCGAATTTCGAACGAGCTGTTTTAAGAAAACGAAAACTTATTTTATTCATACCACGTAAGTTATTCATTTGCAAAACGCAAATTAACTTATTTATTAGTAAAACACTTTTTCACTAGTTCCACTTATGTATTTGTTTAATACATACATACATATATCACGCCTTTATCCCATGCGGGGTAGGCAGAGCGTTAGCAGCCGTAAGAATACGGTCGCTATCGCCACGTCTGACATTTTTGAGGATCGTTTTCCAAGGTTGTTCCAGAAAACATGTGTATCACTATAGTGACAGGTTGTCAGCCTATCGCCTAAAATTTGTAATACACCAATACCCTCGAGTCCCTTAGTCGCCTCTTACGACACCCGTGGGAAGGATGTGGGGTGATGCTACTCTAAGCCGGCATCACACGGCAAATCTTTTGTTTAATTCTCTCTTTGTTTAATCTTGATAATTAAACTATTTGCGACCGGTTTCGAACATCATCTTCGGGCAATTATTTAAAATCACAAACCTATCAAGATTAAACAAATACATAAGTGGAACTAGTGAAAAAGTGTTTTACTAATAAATTAACATGGAGTTCCATCAAGAAATAACAACACAAAGTGTAAAATACGCAAATAACTTAACTAAGTTAACTGCATTTTTGGCCCCGCTGCCATCAAGTCAGTTTATTAGTAAAAGTATCACCAGCTTACGCCGCCGAGCGGCATTCATAATACCTACAGTTACCCGTTTAATAGATCCTCATAATCCTTGATATATGAAGTAGGTAAATCTCTTAAATGGCTAAGTTGTGGTGCTGCTGATAGTACAATCACCCGTTCCCTTGAATCTCTTTTCAAACCGAAAACACGTTTAAAGGCCACTTAATTTTCTTTTCATCCCTTTTCCTCTTACATTTATACGAGTAAGATTAGCGTAGTACAATGGCATTTAAAAAGAACTCGCCTTATCACCAAAGGGTGCGGAGAACGAGAGAAGTTTCTTTGCAGAAATCATTTTGAGTAAAACGCCAACACAAAGGTTTTGTAGGCTAAAATGTTGTTTAGTTCTAAAATAGGACATAGCAACAAAAAAAAAAAACTCTTACCCACTCAATTACTAGTCAAATTATTTATTTCGGCTGAAATACTAAGATGTTATTTGAATCTCTGATATCAATTTACATTTCAAACAAGCTCCTTCATCGCTACTTAAATTGTTTCTCTTTGTTATTTAAGCAATCAATATAAATAGATCACTAAATCTATTTGTGTTCAAGTTGAACAGAATTTGAATGTTATTAGAGTAAATAGTCTGTTGCTTCTTACTACTTACTACTTCTAAATACTTTATTTTAAGCCGCTTAATACGTAAAAAAATATATATTCAGTACAAGTGTTTATTTTCTAATGCGTTTCATTTTCAAACCAGCAGAACAAAACATTGAAAACATGTTTCAAGTTGTCTTAAAATAGTTAAAGCGACATTCGTTGTATTTTGTTAAAGTTTTGATTTTTAGTTTTTTTTATCGTTGGCGTCTTCAATTCTATCGAAACAAATTGTATCCGTTATCACTTAATAACTCTCAGACACAATGGGGTTGCAAATAGACTTCCTTTGTTTCCGTTCCGTCCTAAGTCCACTCGTTTCAATCTGAATGGGTCGCTAATGGAAATTATTCAAATAAGGCCCCCGGACCTTGCTGACCACCGCCTATTAGAGGCCACGCTCAGATATTGGAAAATTGGTTGCAACAAGAGTGAAAATGGTCTTCCAGGCATGTAATGAATTGCAGGGTACCTTTTAGCTCTGTCCACCACGAAGTCCCATCAAAATATGTTGCCTTATTACATAATTTACAAAATACAAGCCCATTTACCACGCGTATTAAAGGTCTCGCTCGATATATCTGGAACGAGTTGTGCAACAGAAAACTAAAATGGAAAACTTGGTAAGTACTCAAAAATGTATCAACCTGAATTGGCAGTAAGATGTCCGCAACTATTCTAGAACCTACCACTAGGTCCAGTGGACACACGAATCATCTGAAAGTGCCCTGAATATTGCGACCGCATTTTTGCGGCCGTTAACGCTCTGCGTACCCCACAAGGGATAAAGACGCGATATGTGTATGTATGTGCTATAAGCAACGAAGGATGCAGCATGAATTTGCTGGGATAGCGATAAAATGTCAGCAAATGTACTACCATGTTGGTTGGCCCTAAAGGAAGCACCGGCTGACCGGCCTGAAGTATGTCTTTGTTCTGTGGGGAGCAATCTATACATATAATAAAGCTCAAGAGGACCGAAAGTCTGTACATACAAGATATCAAAAAAAAATTGTTTCGTGATACTTAATATTGATAACAAAACACGTTTCTGCAATTTTTTAAATTTTTGTCTGTTTGGATGTTTAGATGTTTAGATGTTTAGATGTTTGTGTGTTTGTTTGTGGATATGCGGAAGCATCACGCGAAAACGACCGAGCGGATTTTGATGCAATTTGTACCAAAATGTCAAGTAAATCACCGACCAGGATATAGGCTAAAAAAAAACATACCCCTAAAAGGGGGGTTGGCTGCTACGCATAAAATAAGTTTGTAGATCACGTAAATTTCATAGTGCCGCGTAGTAAAAAGATGTGTATGGGCTTATTGGACCCGAGATTGATTTCAAATTTCGAACTGGCCAGCACGAACTGTGTCACTTTGAATAAGCGCGCAGAAAGAAAAATAACAAGAGGCCGTATTTAATATTTTTAATCTATATCTAACCCCTATATATATATTAAAGTACTTTGTGATCTATATTTTTATAACCTCAATAAATGAGAAAAGTAAAATCTACGACTACAAAAATATCTCTTTAATATTGGAATAATTTTAACTTTTAATAATTCAATATTTTTTACACTCGAAAACAAAAGTTCCGTGGTACAAGACGTGTAAGTTGCGTACCAGACGATACAATCTTTATTTATGGATCGTTTTCTTGGTGCGTAATCTACTATTTACCGCGGGAAAATTGCAATAGCTACAAAGCAAAAGTTTGTGTGAAGGGATACCTATCCTTATTTTTGCCGCTCCAACCATGGTTAAAATGACTCAGCGGAAATGGATCTGCTTATGATGTAAGTCGGCCAGCGAAGTACCACAATTTTTTGTTTTTAATTTTTCTTGCTCATTTTGTTAAGGCTATTCTTTATATCTACGTTACTAGCCAATGTTGTTCTGTTACATACTGTTATTATATGTTTAGCCGACAAATTGTAATACACCAATACCGTCGAGTCCCTTAGTCGCCTCTTACGACACCCGCGGGAAGGATGTGGGGTGATGCTATTCTAAGCCGGCATCACACATCATCTGTGCCCAATTTCATGAAAATCAGTTCAGCAATTTTTGCGTGAAGGAGTAACAAACAAACAAATCTTTTGTATTAATATGTTAGTAGGAAGTAGGATAGGATAGGATTTGTAGTGGGATTACTTGGTTTTTAATAAGCTTATGTTTTATTTATTCACACTCATGAACTCGGTCTTTATTCATCCATCACAATGTTAAGAAATGTGGCATCAGTCTACTTCACGGAAATGATACCTTTGGATGTAAACGCACGATTTTAAAAAAATTGCTAAAATGAACTGGAAAGCAAGGATTTGGAACAGGGAGTGACTAATCTGTAACCTGATTCAGCAAATTCAACCTACAGGAATCAAAAAGACCAAACATATATAAAAGAATCACCGTTTTCTTACTCTTTTTTGCATGTGGAAATTGTAAATTTAGGATTTAACAGTTTTTTTAAATTACATATAAAGTGTAAAAAAATTAGCTGCAAATATTTTAAGGGGTGAATCAGCCCATGAATCTGAACAACTTTCCCCAAGGAATACATAGGTCGAAATATGAAAAAAAACATTTGGGCCTCCCATACAGTTGACTTGCTCGGCTGCTACATTTTGTATGGGAGGTCCAAAAATTTTTTCCATATTTCGACCTATGTTACTTGGGGAAAGTTGTACAGTTTCATGGACTGATTCACCCATTTAAATATTTGCAGCTAATATTTTTACACACTGTACTATAGTCGGCGAAACCAAGTTTTTGGGTACCTATCTACCAACAATTTAATATAAGCTTATAATATATTATTTTATGGTTCTTAGAGTCTACGGGGGAGGCCCATGTTTATCAGTGAGCTTCCTTTATATAGCTTATATCGATGGGTGAAAACGAAAAGGTCGTAACCAAAAATAGCCAACTTTACACCAGAGCCAAAAAACGAAAAAAAAAAAACACAAAAAAATTCATAACTCAAAAAGTATGCGTAATTTAGAGCTGATTTTTAGAACATGTTTTTGTTATAATAATACCCTTTATTTGAAAACATAATTTTTAATCTAAAGTGACGATAAGTATGTTTTTGTACTACTTACGCCCTAAGATTTTCAATTAACTGACCGACAAAAGGTCGTAAATGGTTCGCACATTTGTATGCAGTCGGAATAAGCTATCCATTTACAGACTTTTTATACGATGTATCTAAGATGGCTGAAAAGTACATACATGACTTAGAGGACGTAAGTGTGAGAAAGATAATTACTTTTGCTATACATTTGTCGTAAACAAGAACCATTCCAAAATATTCTGTAATAAGTTCTGATGGAATTGTTGCTTATCTCTAAATAGTAATGAAACCTAGACAAAGTCGTCCAAGTGTTAAGTACAGTTGCATAGGAATGGTTGCATAATTAAGTATTATAAATAAAACTACGATTTATGTATTTAAAAGTAGTATCTTTTATACGCTCAAAAACATTAATATATAAAAAAAAACCAAGTCTCGCTACTTAGTCCATTGAATGAGTACCTCCAAAGGGGGTCTAGAGTGCGTGAGTTAGTAACGTAAGATGTTTCTTCGGAAACATGTCAAGAGTCCCTAGGTAATAAACATACTAAAACCCCGGGACACTAGTGTGGTATATAGTAGAATGTTACGTAGCTACTAGCTACGTATAGATAGAGGCTAAGTACAATGTGCACTGTTATGTACTTATTTTAAATTAGTAATAAACTGGATTTCCTCAAGAAAGGTCGTTTCCTTTATTACACCGCTCTCGCCCTCCCTCACTAGGAGGAGCCCCGGAGTGGGGGGAGGGGGGGAAAGGGTCAATTTTTTCATTTTTCGCTTAAATCTCAAAAACGGCACATGTAAGAGAAAAACGTTCAAGAAAAAGTTGAAAGGCCATAAAATTATCTACAAATTATACCTAAATCACTTTTTCCTATATCCTACCGTTTCTGAGTTACACGCATTAAAAATGATTTTGGCTCAAACAATTTTCCCATACTACATACCCATGTTTATGACATCAATCGATCAAAATATTTCTTTCTTCCATAAAACTCAAATGTGCAACTTGTGACCAGTACTGATAGATTGCTCTTGATTAGGTCTATCATTGGTAAAATAAACACATTCCTCCATGGAAGCCTTTAGGAGGAATCGATTGTCAAAATATTATATTAGGGTAGTTTTAGTTACTAAACTTGAACTATTTATTTTTTTCTTCCTAAAAATCTCAAAAGTGCAACTTGTGACCGGTACCGATAGATTGCTCATAATTAGATCTATCATTGATAAAAATACTAGATTCCACCATGGAGGCGTTTAGGGGAAATTGATTTTTATAAGGGTAGTTACGATACCTGAAGATTTTATTTTTTTTCTTCCAAAAAGCTCAAAAGTGCAACTTGTGACCGGTACTGATAGATTGCTCTTGATTAGGTCTATCATTGGTAAAATAAACACATTCCTCCATGGAAGCCTTTAGGAGGAATTGGTTGTCAAAATATTATATTAGGGTAGTTACGCAACTTAACCATTTTATTATTTTTTTCTTCCATAAAGCTCAAAAGTGCAACTTGTGACCGGTACTGATAGATTGCTCTTAATTAGGTTTATAATTGGTAAAAAAAACACATTCCTCCATGGAAGCCTTTAGGAGGAATCGATTGTCAAAATATTATATTAGGGTAGTTTGAGTTACTAAGCTTGAAATTTTGACAATCAATTCCTCCTAAAGGCTTCCATGGAGGAATGTGTTTTTTTTACCAATGATAGACCTAATCAAGAGCAATCTATCAGTACCGGTCACAAGTTGCACTTTTGAGCTTTTTGGAAAAAAAAAATGTTCAGGTATCGTAACTACCCTTATAAAATTCAATTTCCCCTAAACGCCTCCATGGTGGAATCTAGTATTTTTATCAATGATAGACCTAATTATGAGCAATCTATCGGTACCGGTCACAAGTTGCACTTTTGAGATTTTTAGGAAGAAAAAAATAAATAGTTCAAGTTCAGTAACTAAAACTACCCTAATATAATATTTTGACAATCGATTCCTCCTAAAGGCTTCCATGGAGGAATGTGTTTATTTTACCAATGATAGACCTAATCAAGAGCAATCTATCAGTACTGGTCACAAGTTGCACATTTGAGTTTTATGGAAGAAAGAAATATTTTGATCGATTGATGTCATAAACATGGGTATGTAGTATGGGAAAATTGTTTGAGCCAAAATCATTTTTAATGCGGGTAACTCAGAAACGGTAGGATATAGGAAAAAGTGATTTAGGTATAAGTTGTAGATAATTTTTTGGCCTTTCAACTTTTCCTTGAACGTTTTTCTGTAACATGTACCGTTTTTGAGATTTAAGCAAAAATTTAAAAAATGGACCCTTTCCCCCCCTCCCCCCACTCTGGGGCTCCTCCTAGTGTCCCGGGGTTTTAGTATGTTTATTACCTAGGGACTCTTGACATGTCTCCGAAGAAATATCTTACATTACTAACTCTCGCACTCTAGAACTTTTTATTCACTCTAGAACATTATGGACTAACTGAGCTGTTCAACCGTAAAAAGGTATGAGATCCATTTGAAACCAAGTCGGCTATCGATTTGTTCATTCCCCACTTTAGAGATCTATCTTAATTAATTATGTAATTAGTTAATAGGCATTATTTTATAGTGACCATATCAATATTTTCAATGTATTTTAATGTTTACAATAAATTGAATGACTCAGCCATCGCACTAGAACAGAAGGTTAACGTGTAATACATATTAAAATTAATACATTCAGTGCGATTGCCAAGTCATTCAACTAACTACTACCTAACCTAAAAACGAGATCAAATGTCAGTATATTTTAAATCTATTCTATCTAATCTAATCTTCCTCATCAGTATCAGGTAAGCAATCAACTGTCAACAACAATGAACGGCGTAAATAAAAGTAAGAACGGCGTAAATAAAAGTAGGGTAAAATTTCATACCACCAGAAGGGTGTAACTAGACCTAGATTGGTAATACCTAACATTGATTTGGCGTAAATCAAAAAGCCTCAAAAACACTGGTTTTTGACCGGCTTACGACAAAAAAATTCTGAAAACTTTTCATAATTCAACCCAAATTAGAAAATAAAAATTGTCGTAGAGCAACGAGACCCGGACCGTTCGATAGAGAAAAATCAGCTGATCAGGGGCGTGCCCTTAGTTAGTTACGACCTTTTTACTGGTTACGACCTTCTCGTTTTCACCCATCGATATGATGGATGATATATGGCGAAACGAAGTTCGCGGGCACCAGCTAGTGTATGAATAAAAATGAAGAAAGTTGGGGATCGTTCGTTATAACGCATTTTATTTTTAAGACGACTACAACCAGCTGGAAAAATGCCTGAAGTACTGTTACCTCTATTTGATGACCTTCCAAGCATTGTTCCGTCCCACACAAACCCGCGGTTAACTTACCTGTAAATAAATGAAAGAAAGTGTTGCAGTAAAAAAAAATTGAGTAATTTTATTCATATTAACAACGTTTAGCTTGATACCTGTTACGTCTACCAGTTTCGGGCAAATCCTATGACATAAGGTAAATTTTCCTTTGTTTACTTATCTTTTAGTATGGATCTGTCAAACGTCAAACGTATCAAGCTATATTTTAAGCACTATACTTTTTGTAAAATAATCTTCGAAAAATTTCGTTTAGTATTTTTATCTGCTCATATTATATTCTGGGACATTGAATAAAAGAAGAACAATGATACAAATCCAGAAGGAAGATTGTGACAGTAAAGAATAACATTGAGAAAATGAATTATTCATTCACATTATTCTTTTGTCTTTAGGTTAAACCAATAAAGTTTACATTCTGTTCCGTTTTTTCGTATTCAGCCGGCTGAATAAATGATTGCGGTATCATGAATCCCTTGATGGAACAACTATCTGACTCCATCTTATGACTTAACCTAGGATTCGGGCCAGAGGCTTTGGGTTGCAAAGGTCAGATGGCAGTCGCTCTCAGTAAAAACTTGGTTCCACATCAAATCCCCTAGACCCCGATAGAGAAATCTGGGCAAGGGGAATGATGACTCTGACAACTTCAGTAATTCCTTAGCTCATGTAACTAGGCTGAAATTTCGGTCGAATTAAAAAAGTAGTGTATCGCGGTAAAACCACGTTTATATTTTTAGCCATTTTGTGTGACTGCACAAGTTAGAAATAGTTTTAAATTTCTAAATTGTTGTAGTTATAAAAGTCGGGAAATTTTTAAATTTTTCGTTTCATTTCTAGTAGAACTCGTGGGAAAGGTGTAACAACTGAGAAGATTTTTCCCATAGACAAAGGTAATCTATTAAGCTTCAATAATTTAAGGATTGAACGATTTTTCTCGAAATTTACGCTCTAGTGAAAGTATGAGGCTCAACCTTCCCCCGCACAGGACCGACTTCTACGCAGACTCTTTCACGGTGCGAGCGATCAAGCTGTGGAATTGTTTGCCTGAGGAGGTTCGTCGGGCCCCATCTCTTGAAACTTTCAAGTTAAGGGTTAAGAAGCACTACTTATCTGGAATTGAATAATTTTCTCTTATTTGTTGTATATTTGTTTTTATTTCTCTACATTGTATTATCTATTATATCTGTACTTAATTAACTGTTATCCTTTCTTTCTTCGTAATGCATACTATCCTGTCATCCATAGCTTAGATATGTATTAGTTTATATTAATGTATTTATTAGTATATTATGTTTTGTATACAGAATTATTTGTGTATTGATATGTAAAATTGTATATGTATTTTATTATTATTTATGTAGTATGTACTAGTAGGTAATATTTGCACTATCCCGCTTCCATAATCGCACTCTCTCTTTCACCCTAAGGTTGCCTGGTAGAGAATGCAACCTAGCATTAAGGCCGCCTTGTTGTACTGTTTCCTTTGTTTGTGTTTTCTACATGTTGTTTTTTGTGCAATAAAGAATTTTGTTATGTTATGTTATGTTAAGCTTTTGTATTAAACACCTGACGGATAATTCTTCTACTTCCTGTCCTTCCAAAAAATCCTCATTCTACAAAATAAAAAACCAGCTGGTGTGCGATTTCGATTGAGTATTAGTTTTTAATTGAATCAAAAACAAGTTTGCGGATAATATGTTATTCAGGATCGACTTAGGCAAGGAACACACTTTACTCGCGACGGAACGCAAAAATATCGCAGGGGTCTGTCAAATCCATACTAGAAACGCCACTCCCCATACTAAAACCGCACTCAACGGATGACACTGCGATAACGCTGCGTCACCAGCGGTTGAGCGGTTTCAGTAAGGGGATTGACATTTCTAGTATGGATCTGACAGACCGCTGCGATATTTTTGCGCTCCGTCGTGCATCAAGTGTATTCCTCGCTTAAAACAAAAGCACGTCGCTGGATGCATCAACTTGCATTTATTCTCTAAACTTCATCTCCTGCGTGGGAGTGATGGAAAATGTTGGCTCGCAGCTAAATTGGCTTTACTATCAAAGTTGCTTCACAGCTTTATGTAGGTCCAAAGTTCACATCTTTGGTAAGTATTAAATAAAAACCGGCCAAGAGCATGTCAGACTCGCCCAAGAAGGTTCCGTGCAATTTTTCATGACCTTTCCAAAGAGATTACGTTCATTGCCTTTTTAAATATTATTGTTTCTTATAGTATGGCCGTTCGAATAGGCCATACTTGACAGCTGTCAATCCGATAATAAAGGATATGTTACATAGCATTAACATGATTTTGACAGCTGTCAAATATGGCCTATCCCAACGGCCATACTTTAGTATTTGTTGTTATATCGGCAATAAAATACGTAAAGAAACAAAGAAAGAAAGAAAGTTTTTTTTTTATTTGGCATAAATTGCAGGTACAAATGATTTATTATCAACTGCAAACTATCACGGTTTATGTCATAAACTTCTGTGACCGTAAATACGGTATTATCTGTTGGTCAGCTCTTCGTGGCGCGGATCCTGCCACACTAACTTCATTCTATCTCAAGAGAGCAAAATATGAAGTTCCTCAAACAAGTTCCAGTTCCGCGCAAAGAATTTCTAAGCGATACGTGCTATTTGTTATAGGTAAAGTTGAGTAAATACCGTTTTATATTCTCCGAAGGCAAGATACTGAAAGGTCTTAGACATGGCTACAATAAGGTATAATTCGAAAAATTTGCATGATTACTCTGTATGATTTAACACCGCGTTTTTTTGCTATCAGTACCTCCTATCTATATGTCTTTATCTACCGGTGCGGCAAATCCTAAGGACATTACCACAAAGAATTAGACACGCATCGGATGCGTTTTTTAAAATGAATAATGTATTTTTGAACACGCGTTCAACTCGCCTCTAACTTATCTGTTGTAAAGCCCAGTGTATTGTGAACAACAAAATTTTAAAAACTGTAACATATGGGGACTTATAGAAGATTATAGAAAACTAGGACAATTAGTCCATTGAATGAGTGCCTCCAAAGGGGGTCTAGAGTGCGAGAGTTGGTAACGTAAGATGTTTCTTCGGAAACATGTCAAGAGTCCCTAAGTAATAAACATACTAAAACCCCCGGACATTAGGAGGAGCCCCGGAGTGGGGGGAGGGGGGAAAAGAGAAAAACGTTCAAGGAAAAGTTGAAAGGCCATAAAATTATCTACAAGTTATACCTAAATCACTTTTTCCTATATCCTACCGTTTCTGAGTTACACGCATTAAAAAATGATTTTGGCTCAAACAATTTTCCCATACTACATACCCATGTTTATCACATCAATCGATCAAAAAATATTTCTTTCTTCCATAAAACTCAAATGTGCAACTTGTGATCGGTACTGATAGATTACTCTTGATTAGGTCTATCATTGGTAAAATAAACACATTCCTCCGTGGAAGCCTTTAGGAGGAATCGATTGTCAAAATATTATATTAGGGTAGTTTTAGTTACTGAACTCGAACTATTTATTTTTTTCTTCCAAATAAACTCAAAAGTATAACTTGTGACCGGTACCGATAGATTGCTCATAATTAGGTCTATCATTGATAAAAATACTAGATTCCACCATGGAGGCGTTTATCAATTCCTCCTAAAGGCTTCCATGGAGGAATGTGTTTTTTTTACCAATGATAGACCTAATCAAGAGCAATCTATCAGTACCGGTCACAAGTTGCACTTTTGAGCTTTTTGGAAAAAAAAAATGTTCAGGTATCGTAACTACCCTTATAAAATTCAATTTCCCCTAAACGCCTCCATGGTGGAATCTAGTATTTTTATCAATGATAGACCTAATTATGAGCAATCTATCGGTACCGGTCACAAGTTGGACTTTTGAGTTTTTCGGAAGAAATAAATAGATATTTCAAGTTCAGTAACTCAAACTACCTTAATATAATATTTTGACAATCGATTCCTCGTAAAGGCTTCCATGGAGGAATGTGTTTTTTTTACCAATTAAAGACCTAATTAAGAGCAATCTATCAGTACTGGTCACAAGTTGCACTTTTGAGCTTTTTGGAAGAAAAAAAAATAAAAAGGTCAAGTTGCGTAACTACCCTAATATAATATTTTGACAATCAATTCCTCCTAAAGGCTTCCATGGAGGAATGTGTTTTTTTTACCAATGATAGACATAATTAAGAGCAATCTATCAGTACCGGTCACAAGTTGCACTTTTGAGCTTTTTGGAAGAAAAAAAAATAAATGTTCAGGTATCGTAATTACCCTTATAAAGTTCAGTTTCCCCTAAACGCCTCCATGGTGAAATCTAGTATTTTATCAATGATAGACCTAATTATGAGCAATCTATCGGTACCGGTCACAAGTTGCACTTTTGAGTTTTTTGGAAGAAAAAATAAATATTTCAAGTTCAGTAACTCAAACTACCTTAATATAATATTTTGACAATCGATTCCTCGTAAAGGCTTCCATGGAGGAATGTGTTTTTTTTACCAATTATAGACCTAATTAAGAGCAATCTACCAGTACCGGTCACAAGTTGCACTTTTGAGCTTTTTGGAAGAAAAAAAATAAAATGTTCAGGTATCGTAATTACCCTTATAAAGTTCAGTTTCCCCTAAACGCCTCCATGGTGGAATCTAGTATTTTTATCAATGATAGACCCAATTATGAGCAATCTATCGGTACCGGTCACAAGTTGCACTTTTGAGTTTTTTGGAAGAAAAAATAAATATTTCAAATTCAGTAACTCAAACTACCTTAATATAATATTTTGACAATCGATTCCTCGTAAAGGCTTCCATGGAGGAATGTGTTTTTTTTACCAATTATAGACCTAATTAAGAGCAATCTACCAGTACCGGTCACAAGTTGCACTTTTGAGCTTTTTGGAAGAAAAAAAATAAAATGTTCAGGTATCGTAATTACCCTTATAAAGTTCAGTTTCCCCTAAACGCCTCCATGGTGGAATCTAGTATTTTTATCAATGATAGACCCAATTATGAGCAATCTATCGGTACCGGTCACAAGTTGCACTTTTGAGTTTTTTGGAAGAAAAAATAAATATTTCAAGTTCAGTAACTCAAACTACCTTAATATAATATTTTGACAATCGATTCCTCGTTAAGGCTTCCACGGAGGAATGTGTTTATTTTACCAATGATAGACCTAATCAAGAGCAATCTATCAGTACCGGTCACAAGTTGCACATTTGAGTTTTATGGAAGAAAGAAATATTTTTTGATCGATTGATGTGATAAACATGGGTATGTAGTATGGGAAAATTGTTTGAGCCAAAATCATTTTTTAATGCGTGTAACTCAGAAACGGTAGGATATAGGAAAAAGTAATTTAGGTAAAACTTGTAGATAATTTTATGGCCTTTCAACTTTTCCTTGAACGTTTTTCTCTAATATGTACCGTTTTTGAGATTTAAGCGAAAAATGAAAAAATGGACCCTTTCCCCCCCTCCCCCCACTCCGGGGCTCCTCCTAATGTCCGGGGGTTTTAGTATGTTTATTACCTAGGGACTCTTGACATGTTTCCGAAGAAACATCTTACGTTACCAACTCTCGCACTCTAGAACTTTTTATTCAATGGACTAAATTATCTACTTATCGCTGGAAGGATTTCAATCAGCGATTTCAGTTATCAGCGCTAGCAATGTCAGAAGCCTGTTACTTGTAGAAGGCGGTTGAATAATTCTGACACTAGGGTTCACTGAGTCGTTGGACGACTCGGTGTCCCACAAAATGGGAGAAGAGAGAGAGTGCTAGCAACGCCTCTAAACTGGGGAATTAAGAACATGGCTCTATCTACTACTGAATAGCAAAAGTCACAGATACAAAAGCAAAAGCCTCTGACTATTAATTGAAATTTTAGTGACCCTCTGACTATTATAACAAGTTTCAGTAAAGGACTAGATAATTTAGTCTTTGCTGTTAAGCAGTTTAATATCTCTTGAAAAGTTCCAAGTAATTTCCGAAGTAAACACCTTTGGCCGCCATATATCGTCTTTATGAAGTCGTTAAGTTCCCTAGAGGGAGAAAACGGGACATTTCAGGACAGCCACTGAAAAATGTGTACCGTAGTTTATCACACACAGCCATTTTGAGCCCAATAAAGATTTATACGGGACGAAACGATTGAAATCTATTGGAAAATAACATGTTTTCAGTTAGGAAAGGCTTTACGATTTTGATATATAGTGTTGGTCGTATTGCTATGAAAATTGATGTGTTACCTTTGCTATTTGTTCTTTCTTATTTCGTGAATACAGATTAGGTATATATTTAAACAGAGACGATAAATTCTGCAAAAAACGAGGTCGCGATGATACAGAAAAGAAAGAGACTATCCGAAAATTTCTAAATTCTCCCTTTGTCCTGGTTTTGTGAGATGTATCCCTTAGGTGCCGTTGCGTTTCAGACAATCTAACGAAAATAACCTCGACAAAAGGACAAACCCGACAATCTCCTCATTCCAATGTTCCCCGTTCTGAGAGTTAACGCACAACGCAGCGCTAAAATATAATCGCTGGCTGACGCATGCGTCTGTGAGATCCATAAAGATTCGTCTCACAGACGCATGCATTTCTGACTGACGCTTGCATTACGCAGCGTTATTTTAGCGCTGCGTCGTGCGGCACTGCCGTATGTACTATTTCATAATAGTTCCAAGGAATTAGTAGATCCTACTAAAAACTCTAAAGCGGTTTTAGTATGGGGAGGGACGTTTTTAGTATGAATCTGACAGACCGCTGCGATATTTTAGCGCTCCGTCGTGCGTTAAGTGTGCGATCCGCCAAACACAGAGAGTGGTTACATAGAATATAGCATCAGAATCCTAAGTTATATTTAAAAATAGGTATAATTCAGGCATGGGACTTCTGAGTAAACAAAATAACGTATATGAATATGCTGTAAACATCAAGATAACAAGGAGAAAGTAAAATTATTAATGCTAGTATTTTACAGATGATAAATTTTATGTTCAATGTTTATGACAAACTTAAGTCTTAAAATTACATCAGAATTTTCAGTAACCAGGTTAAAAATTTACGGTTTGAACATTTCATACAGCTGTTCATACGACTTTGCTGTTAAAGAGACTCCCAGAAAGTTTGTGCTCCCACCAACTTACACTTAAAAAATAATAAAGATAAAAACAAAAATCTAAATCGGCTAATCGGATTAAAGTATAGATTTTGAAACTTATTTTACAGTTTACATTCTTGTTGGGGGCATAGAGCAGATACAATCAGACACAACAGTTATTTTCGTGCGGAACACTGTGTCGTCTAACGACTCGATGAACCCTGGTTTCAGTATATATATATATATATATATATGAGTCTCCTACTATTGAGAAGGATTTTCCACGCTGTTCAGACAGATTGGCGAGCTTTGGCGAGCTGCAAGGTGATCAGTGCGTCATACCTCATTTGCCTTTTCATCATCATCATTTCAGCCATATGACGTCCACTGCTGACCACAGACCTCTCTTAAGGACTTCCACCTTGTCCAATTAGAAGCGGCCTGCATCCAGCATTTCCGCGTGGATTTGACCAGATCATCTGTCCATCTCGCGGGGCCCGTCCTATGCTGCGCCTGCCGGTACGTGGTCTCCACTTGCGAACTCTTCTGCTCCACCATTTATCGGCCCTTCGAGCAATGTGGCACACGCCAATCGTTTTTTATTTAATTGAAGTATTTTAGTAGGTTTATGGCAACATGAGTCTTAAAAGGTCGTCTACCAGGTAATACCAATTTGGAAATTTTACAAACTGAATATATTATAGAGTTCATACGCCCTGCGTTGTTTAAGGAGAAGTAATCAAATATCTGCTAAGTCGACACGTTCGCCTATCATTCATGCTGGGGGCGTATAACTCCTGTTTATGGGGACATAAAACTCTGGCTCAGGATAATATACTTCGCGAGAACTCTACGAGATCTGTACGAGCTAGGGAATGTGACGTAAGAGCGAGCTGTGATACTTGCCACTTCAATTTTTAGTATGCGACGCTTGCGGAGTGATTTTAGTTTTCTTGGTGCAGAAAATTTGCATAGGAGTCTTGAATTTTGTAAAATAAATATACGTTTACTGATGTTGAAATAAATATGACTCTTGCGTCCCGTAGTCGTTTGTTATGACACCCATGGAAAAAGAGGGTGAAGCTATTTTAAGCAGGCATCACATGACATTGACTAAAATACTAGGTCAACATAATTGAAAATACAAAGAAAAAGTACTTTCAAGTTGCTTCTGACAACTGAGTAATCCGTTTCAATAAAAATATAATTAAAAAAGACGAGGTGAAGGAGTCTGGCGTCTCTATTTATGAATATTAACGAAGCTCCCGAAATGTTTTTACCTTTAAAATTGTAGCTTATTGCAATCTGCGGAAAGAATTTGCAGAAAATTGTCTTATTCAAACCCCTTTCATATTTGTAGGGTTCCGTATGCAAAGGGTCAAAACGGGACCTTATTACTGTGACTTTGCTGTCTGTTTGTCACCAGACTGTGTCTCATAAACCTTGATAGTTAGAGTTTGGACACATTCACAAAAGCCGTATTTCTTTTGCCGCTATAAAGAAATAAAAAATTGCATTGACACATTTTGATTATGTGGTGCGACTCTAGTTCATCGGGTCGTTGGACGACTCGGTGTCCCACACGAAAAGAGAGAGAGAGAGTGTACCCCATATACCCCATTTTTACTCGTGGTATGGTAAAAGGCGATTAAGGATAAATCATGGGAATAAAAAATAGCACTCTCTATTGATATCCACAATATCTTGAACACAAGTTTTCTGGCTAGCATTGCTACGTCGTAGCACTTTGCTACGAACGCTACGCAATGAACTAAACTATAAATTGCATAAAAAATCCAAATGTCATATCGTTTAGATGGTAGGTCTAGCTTATTTGCTAGGTAGATAGAAGGTCAACACCCTGTTTCTGCAAGAGTATACAATTATTTGTTACTAAGACACTACTGAACTTAATAGCTGCTAGTGTCTATAGTATAGAGCATATATTATGTTAAGAAAAATAGAATTGTTAGTCAGCTAATATGCCACTTTTTTGGGAAATCGAATATATTTTTTGTTCCCCATCATTTATGATACATAGCCAAAGTTTTTCAGTTTCGTAGTTTGATCATGCCTGTAAAGTTTTTGGAACTCCACCCCTTGCTGGTTTTCACGCTTAACGCACAACGGAGCGCTATTTAAGCGCTCCCATAACGTGTATACGTATACGTGTAGACGTATGTCTATCAGATGCAAGGTCAAATTTCTCATACTAAAAAGCAACGTTGACAGAGGTCCAACGCCTAAACTTATGTCGACATATGCGTCAGCCGAGCAACGCAAAACGCGTTGAAATATTCTGATATCAGGGTTTTATTGGGTCGTTGGACGACTCATTGTCCAACTCGAAAAGAAGAAGTAAGAGAAATTAGAAGTATTCTTACGTCTAACACAGGCATGCGTTACGGATGCGCTAAAAAGCGCAGCGTCGTGCGTTAGATATGGGATTCGCCTAACACCCCGCATTCTCATGTATGCAGGCGGTCTGTCACATTGTCCCCCGATGGTCCTCTGTTTGCTTTGGTCCTTTATCCCTTCATATGGTTGACCACGACTAACGAGCCCTTACTAATGACCCTGTGGCTTGTTGCTAAATAACTGAATAACACTCAAGTAATTTCGCAACGTTTGTAGGCTTTTAAGGATTATTAACGCTATTAAAATCGCGATGAAGCAATTTGGGACAAAATTGGGCAAGATCATGTCCGTAATAACTTTTTGCCAATAACAATGACAAAGTGAGTCTGTTTTGTTAACGCTCTTTTGGCGTACAATAAAAGCTTATTGTTTTGTAAAGACCGTAAAATACGATAATGATAAGTAATAAAATTATTCGTATATTTCAGTTATTTAACGACTGAGGTGGCGCAGTGGTAGTGCGACTTCCTTTGACGCAGAAAGTTTCGGGTTCGATTCTCGGTGGGTCACTCACGAAGTTGATATTTATTACTTTGTGAATTTGTTCCCAGTCTGGTTAGGACATTGCGGGTTGAACCCCGTAAGTAAGATGGTGTTTAGGATGGCACGTTGAGCCATAGGTCTCGGTTCCTCTCTATGATCACTTAGACGGCGGTCGTTACACAACCATGTCAGAAGCTTGCTACTTTTAGAAGGCGGTTGAAAAATACTGACACTAGGGTTCACTGGGTCGATAGACAGCTTAATGTCCCACACGAAAAGAGAAAAGAGAGATTTGAACAACTGTTTTGTTCATGGAAACGAAATGACAGAGAGAATCATTAATTAAAGTTATGCATGCATGGGTTTTGTTTATTAAAACCTATTTTATGTTTGTTTAAACCAGTTTCATCTGGTTTAAACCAAACTTTTCAATGTTTGTTCAGGCGTGAAATTAATAGAAAATTGTTATCTTCTATTTAATGAAACAGTTATTTCGAAATAATTAGTTAAAGGGATTAGTGTTGCGGACTGAATTTTAACGCGTAGGGCTCTAAGAAATGTATATTTATCTTTAAGTTCCTGATAATAACATCAGTTTCCGTGTTTATTAGTTCGGGTAAAATAAAAAAACATAAAAAAATATCAATTTAAACACAGTGTAACTTCTAAACATGTTTTTTTCTGACAAAATACATAAACGTTTGTAGTTACGGCGTACACATTTCTCTAGTATTTGTTTTCCGAGACCGATTCACATACAAACATTACATACATATATCACGGCTTTATCCCTTGCGGGGTAGGCAGAGCGTTAACGGCCGCAAGAATACGGGCGCTATCGCCACGTCTGACATTTTAGAGTATTGTTTTCCAAGGTTGTTCCAGAAAACATGTGTATCACTATAGTGACAGGTTGTCAGCCTGTCGCCTAAAAATTGTAATACACCAATACTCTCGAGTCCCTTAGTCGCCTCTTACGACACCCGCGGAAAGGATTTCGGGTGATGCTATTCTAAGCCGGCATCACACGGCACCGAGACCGATTTACATACATACATACATATATCACGCCTTTATCCCTTGCGGGGTAGGCAGAGCGTTAACGGTCGTAAGAATTGATTTTATAAAAACATGTTTTTCGATAAAATAGCGATACAACCACACTGCTTTACTAGTTACGCAATCAGCGGGATTCAGCCAGCGTTATCTGGGGTGTAGCAAACGACCGTAAAAGTCTGCACGAAATTATAGCGTCGATATATTTGCTGTCGTAAACTGAAGTTGCCTGATAAAATTGTTTTTCTGCTCTATATGGGATAACTAACGCTTGGTAACCGAATCACGTATTTTTTGTGTAAACCATATAGGATCATTACATTTTGATATGGAGAAGCCTTGTCTGCAATGAATCTGTTTGCGAATTCGAGAATCACCTTTTATTTTTCTGCTCTATCCCGTTCTCTGTCGGGGTCGGCTACGGAACGTAGGGGATTTGACATGGAACCAAGTTTCTACACAGAGCGACTGCCATCTGACCGCACACCGAAGGCTAACCTGACCCGAATCCTAGGTCAAGTCACATTCAAATATCTGAATTCAAGTTTTATTTAGATGTGGGTTTCACTAAAATGTTTTTTTTTTCACTGTAAGAGCAGTCGGTAAATATACGTAAGTAAAAACACATTGGTACATGGCGGGGATCGAACTCAAGTCTCACGATTGTAAGACCAGTCATGTCCAAACCACTTGGCCACCGACGCTCCTTTCTACTCGAGAACCACCTTTCTACTGTCATAAAACACAGAATACTGTGTGATGCCAGCTTCGATTAGCATCACCATTCACCAAATTTATCTCTAGATGTCGTTAAAATCGTTTAAAAAACCCCAGAGTTTGCAATTTGCAAGTGTATAGCAATTTTACTGACTAACGATTTTCCTGAAACAACCCTCAAATATTTTACGTAGATAGCAACCGTGATGTGTATTTTTTAATTATGTGTTTGTTTCTGTGATATGTGTAGCGTATGTGTATCTAATGGACAACAAAAATTGTTCAGTAAATTATACGAAGAACGAGAATGTGCATATAAATTTGACGGCTGCCACGATATTGTAAGGACTTTCTAGGGCCGCTTCTTGTTCTTTTTGTGTGGGACACCGAGTCGTCCAACGACCTGATTAACCCTAGTGTCAGAATTTTCAGCCGCCTTCTACTTATAGCAGGCCTCTGACATGGTTGTGTAACGACCGCCGTCTAAGTAATCATAGACAGCAACCGGGACCTACGGCTTAACGTGCCATCCGAAACACGGAACCATCTTACGGACAATCGGGTGGTTCAGCCCGCAATGTCCTAACCAGACTGGGAACAAATTCACAAAGTGATAAATATTATCTTTTGTGAGTGACCCACCGAGAATCGAACCCGGAACCTTCTGCGTTAAAGGCAGTCGCACTACTACTGCGCCACGTCGGTCGTCAAGGGCCGCAGATTACTTATATATTTGTTCTGAAGTATACGTACAGGGCCCAGGGACACATTATTTAAAAAATATAGAGGGCGCGCTCCGTATTATTGGGTATTTCTATAACTTTGATCGACCGGACGCAAAAAGTTTATAAGTAGCCTTTGAAACGCGCCATCTTTATTTTGTTTTATACTACTCCTAATTTAGCGGATCGCACACAACTATCTATCTCTTACAATCCATACTAGAAATGTCAATCCCTATACAAAAACCGCACTCGATGGACGACGCTGCGCTAGCTACGATGGTTTAGCGCTCCGTCGTGCGTTAAGTGTGCGTTCCGCCATAGAATTTTTTTTTGCACATTCTTTCTGTACACATTATTTCGGATACAATATTTGTCATTTTATCCTGAACCAACGTAATATTATTCCAAAATACTTATTGAAAACGGTAATCTTACCGCGACATATTTTATTTTATTGTCCGACATTTCGACCCAGTCTCTGCGTAATACATATTTTTGTGTAAGCCATCCATCATAAACATTAAATATTAAAATGGATTTGCCGACAAAAGGAGATAAATGAGACGGAAAAGTGCATTGTCATACATAATTATCTGAAATGGCTAAAAATTATTCGCCTGAAAGAGCACACAATTATTCAGTTCGCATGGTAATCGAATAAAATGAAAACTCTATGAACCTTCATTGTAACTGTTCATACGAAAGATGGTTCCGTGTTTCGAGGTGCATGTTAACCGTAGGTCCCGATTGCTGTCTAAAATAACTTAGGCAGCGGTCGTTACTTAACCATGTTTGAAGCTTGCTATGAGTGGTAGGCAGTTGTAGAACTCTGGTAACAGAGTTCATCGGATCATTGAACGACTCAGTGTGGGACAGCAAAAGAAGGAAAAGTAGAGATTGTTTATTTCAGGGTTTCATTATGGCTAACTATATTATTATTATATATTAATACACTAGCAGCTCTTTCGAGCTGATGCGTGTATATCACTGCACTTGTGTAACTAATTAGGTATAGTGATACACTACTTATCAGTAATGACCCTCCAACACTTGTCAGACGTGGCGGTGACGACCGTAATGTTACGGTCTTTAACGCTCTGCCTACCCCGCGAGGGGTATCTCCTATACGCGTAATTTGTGTATGTAGTTATGTGTAGTGACAATAGTTGGTGCAGTGAATATTCAACGCCTGATGACGTCATAGATGCTGTAAGCACACTGCAGCGTGGTGCAGCTCAGCGAACTCCCGTTCAATTAAGATCAACACTATAGATAGGTACAGCGGTATTCATGGCGCTTCTACTCTTGTTTAGGAGGTATAAAACTTTATTACGTAGTATATTATGGAAGATATTTTAACCCTACATTAAGGCCTTTTTCACACTTAACGCACAACGTAGCGCTAAAATAACGCATCTGTAACGCAGCGGTCTGTCAAATCCGACCCGAAAACTGAACTTTGACATACGCTAGTCCGGCAAAACACATGTTCGTCCATACTAGAAATGTCAATCCCTCTACTAAAACCGCTGTCGACGTTAATTTGACGCTTCTGCGTAATTTGACGGAGCTGCGTCGACATTGGTTGAACGATTTTAGTATGAGGATTGACATTTCTAGTATGGATCTGACAGGCCACTGCATTATTTTAGCGCTAACTTGTGCGTGAAGTGTAAAAAAGGCCTTAATATTCGAAATATGACATTTTCATGGTGTATTTTACTTTAGCCGGTGTTTTTATTATTCACCTTTCTTTTTATTTCTCATTTTCATTCTTATCGTTACAGTTATTTGAGTCGTTCGACGACTCGTATCCTACACGAAAAGAGAGAGAGAGTTAGAGTTATATCAAAATAAGTATTAAAAAGAACTGGAATTCTTCACGTAATAATTTCTAATTTTTAATTCTATATATTTGTTGTTTTATCCGGAATGCACGTAGTATTAATTTGTGTGATCTCAATATGTTTGTATAAGCTATCGATCATAATCATTAAATATTAAAATGGATTTGCAGACAAATGGAGATAAATGAGACATGATTTATTTTCGGGTTTTTTTTTTAAGTCGTTCAACGACCCGATAAACCCTGGATCATTGACCAATAATTGGACAAGCAAGTAAAAAGTCACCAACTGTCAATATATTCATCCGTCGTAAATACTCATATTGACAACATTACTAGAATTTGTGCCGTGTGATGCCGGCTGAGAATAGCATCACCCCACATCCTTCCCGTGGGCGTCGAAAGAGGCGACTAAGGGACTCGAGGGTATTGTTGTATAACAATCTTTGGTCGACAGGCTGACAACCTGTCACTATAGTGATATGCATGTTTTCTAAAACAACCTTGGAAAACAATCCTCAAAAATGTCAGACGTGGCGATAGCGACCGTATTCTTACGGCTGTTAACGCTCTGCCTACCCCGCAAGGGATTAAGGCGTGATATATGTATGTATGCAACATTATTAGAATTTCTAAAATCATTTACTATGTAATTGAATTGTGACAGTCATTGAGTCAAGTAAATTTAAATTATTGTCTACAATACGCTTTCATATTAATTGCGAATAATTATTTCGATGGCGATGTGATAATCATTAATTTGATTATTTCATTAGCAACAAAATTATCTGTCATATAAAAATGATATTGTCACTTCATTAATAATGAATGTTAATAATTTGATACTGTAATAAAATACCCAATTCACTAAAAATATATTCAAAAGTATATTTATCACTAAGAAAGGTTTTTTTACGTAGCCTCTTCAGCGTCCCAGTGCAGAGCCAAGGGAAATTATTTATTAACTTAAAAAAAAAAACAAATAAAACCCTGTACATCTCTCTTTGTCACGTCGTCGTCTCAACAAATCCTAAGAAAACAAATGGATACTTTTTTGCAGATACACGAGCGTCCTTAAGTGGGGTCAGTTCTGTATAAATATATATTTTCTTATGTCGTAAATGTCGGCTTTATTTCAAAAAAAGAATACAAAACTCGGCTCGTTTAAGTCGTCAGGTTGGCAACTTAAAAAATATCATTTTTAGTAAATAATATACTTAATAATATTACCCAGCAGTGGGATTTCAAATTTCAAATTTAAATCGTTTATTTCCAAGTAGATTCACAACGAATACTTTCAGCAAGTCAAAAATTTACAATACAATACTGTCACAAAAAAATAAATTAGTCATCGTAAAAAAGAGAAAATTGTCAGACACAATCTTCTCTTTTTTATAACAATTTTATGGGATAACGTAGCCTAGAGAATATAAGAAGAATATTCTTAAAGAGATCTAGATTCAAGCAGCAATGAATTTCGAGTAATCCATCAAGTTATATAATTCTAATAATCAAAAACAGACGTCTAGAAACTTTGAGGGATTACTTCGTATCGAATTAACACTGGCTACGATTCGATAATATCTCTTAACCAAAAATTATACTGTCAATGTCAGTTGAATAGACTTAGACAAGGATAAGAGAGAATGCAAATAAGGTATTCAATGATTTTACCTTACCCATTTTAAGCGTTATCTGTCAAAAATAAGCGACGATAAAAGATATGGCAAGCAAATATACAAGGAAATGTGCAAAATTGCGAAAAAACAATATTTTTGAACAAGATATCTATTGTCCTTTCATCACCCCGTTTATTGGAAAATTTTATGGTTCGTAAAGAGATACGAATCGTCACTACTGTCTATACATAACAAAATTATAGTTTAACAAACTCTGTTTGAGTAATTGTTTACGAAGGTTAGTTTGTTTGCCTAAGTTACAGTATTATCTACTTAAATATTTGTTTAGGCCCTCTAAATACATGTATGTTGTTACAAAATGGTTTAGGTATGTAGTATGTATATTTTATAGGGCATGTCACGCATGATTTTAGATATGTGTCTATAAATGCCGTGTGATGCCGGCTTAGAATAGCATCACCCCACGTCCTTCCAGCGGGTGTCGTAAATGGCGACTAAGAGACTCGAGAGTATTGATGTATTACAATTTTCAGGTTGGAAAACAATCCTCAAAAATGACAGCAGTGGCGATAGTGACCGTATTCTTACTCCCTTTAACGCTCTGCCTACCCCGCAAGGGATAAAGTCGTGATATATGTATGTTTGTATCTATAAATTATAATTTAACAAAAACTAGTTTAATATAAAAAAATCATCCATATTTGATGGCATAAAAGCTATTAAAGCCCAACCTTACACCGCTAAGTACAAAAATGTAAATACAAATCGTTTAAAACAAATCAAGTGCTTTCCACACTATGCAAAGCCTGTTTGTTGGGAGAAAAAGTGAATCAAAAAACCAAAACACGTATGCACCTACATTATTTTAACAAGAAAGATGTAAAAGTTTAGAAAAAACAAATCGACAATACTATAAACTTCTGTTCCTGATAAATATGCCTACGTTTTCGTTGCTCTAAGGCCTTTTACACACAGAACGCACAACGCAGCACTAAAATAACGCAGCAGCGGTCTGTCCGATCCAAACTAGAAATCTTAATTCCCGTACCTACAAAAACCGCTCGACCGCTGTCGTCGCAGCTGCGTCAAAAATAAATAAATAAAATAAAATGCATTTATCTCAGGCACAGGAACCCATAAAAGCATTAGGTACATAAATTATAATTTGCCAAGATTAAATTAAATAAATATATTAGTAGGTTTGGTTTGGCTGTAAGCAAGGTAACCCTTTGCCGCCTTTTGCTCTATCCTTTCCTTTTCCTTCGCACACACACCGACTCGGAAGCAATCGTCACCGTTCGGAAGTGTTCGGATTTCAACGTGGCGCTCCCGCGGCTGCGTGAAAAAACAAAAGACTGTTGTGTGTGTATCGCTACTGCGTGCGCGTGCCTCAATTTTTCGCAAGCTTATAAATTGAACATAAATATTTAATAACCGCATAATTTAAGCAAACATCCAAACTATAATAGCCGCGAGTGTTTTCCAAACCTGTATAAAACTGTGAAGTGCAAAAATAAAAGCGTCGCTGGCACCCAAGCCGCGACGCCGTTCGAGGATCCGCCATTGGATTCAGTCGGTGTGGTAAGTGAATTCCCTTTTCCTAAACCTAAAAGAGCAATAGGTCATAACAGTCTCCCATTCTTTTCTCTGCCATTAAACCAAATAATACAGTCCACAAAAGATTATTTTCTTGAAACCAGCGCCTTCAGCTATCGAACGCATCTTTCATACACCATATTTTTTGGTCCAATCGAACCGGATTCTTAGCAATCCGAGTTATTTCGCCTATATTTTGGTTATATTTCTCTATACAACATGTCCAAACCCGTTGATGAGACAGCAAAAGCCGCCGCAGTTCATGCAGAGGCCGAAAAGATGGCGGCTGAAGTTGACCGAAAATTGTCGTATTACGAATTGCAATCTTCCGCTTATTTTGCTCGCATGCAAGCTGTGTTTGATTCTATTCCCACATCCTCAGCCGACCAAACTATTATTGATAGTTTCTTAGCAAAGTGCGTTACCATTGATTACCTACGTTCTGAATATATTTCATGCATCCAAAAGAAGAATGATCTAGAGTCTCGTGTTAGGCCCAACTATGTTTTCAATTTTCAAGCCATATTCGCCTTTGATGACCTGTATGATAGGGTCAAATTTGAATGCGATCGCTTTCAATCCAAAACGCCACAAGTCGAGTCAAAGCCAATTTGCCCAGAGACTAGTCAGTCATATGTCAGTTTACCTCGATTGGAACTCGCCAGTTTTGATGGTGACATTCAAAAATGGCCGCTTTTCTATGAATCGTTTCGTTCAGTCATTCATGAAAACAAACGTCTAACTAACACGGAAAAAATGCAATATTTAGTAGGGAAATTGACAGGTAACGCTCTAAATATGTGCAGAGGCATTATGCCTACTGGTGACAACTATATAACACTTTGGAACGCATTGATAAACAAATATCAGGACACTCGCGCACTCGCAACCGCTTATCTCGATCAATTGCTAAAGTTAAAAAGTGTGAATACCGCCACACCCGCCGCTCTTGACGCATTTATCGATAAATATTCGACAACTATCGCCGCTTTAAAGCAGTTAAAAATAAATGAATTGGATGAGTTCATATTTTTGCACTTGGGTTTGAAATGTTTAGATCCAGAGACCGCTCGGGCATTCGAGATGTACAAAAGAGACGAGGGAGATTTTCCCAAGTCAAACGATTTGACGCAATTCGTGAGAGAACAATCTCGCATTCTAAGCCGCGCGAATTTAGGTAGTGCTAGCCACCCTGCGCCTCCTCCCGCACGCACATCTCGTAATGTACCTACTTTAGCCGCGCAACCGCACGCTCGCCCCGCTTGTAATTCGCAACAACCAAAACCGTTTAAGACGTTTTTGAGTGTACAAAACGCTACTGATGCTGAAACTAATAAAAATTTGTGCCCATATTGTCAAAGTTCTACGCACAATCTTTATGCGTGCCCGCTTTTTACGCCCTTATCGCCTCGCGATAGGTATAATTATGTTAAAGAGAAACGCCTTTGCATTAACTGTATGTCCGCTTTACATTCATCCCGCCAGTGTAGGAGTACGCGCCGGTGTAGATTCTGTGCAAATTTTCATCACAGCCTTCTACATTTTAAAGAAATGACTAACTCTCACTCGCCCGCTAATAATAATAACGCTAATGAGGGCTCGGCAGCCCCCTGCGCCGCTGCTGCGAATGCTCGCGCAGCCACAACCGCACCGCATTTTACTGATAACGCTAATCAACACAGACTTAACACTTCGCATGCCATCGCCGCTACCGCACCCGCCGCACGCACGTACGCTCGCTCGCCCTCCCATGGTGGGGGAGGAAATTCGCATGGGGTTCCTATCGCCAAGGACAATCAAATATCGCTATGTGTGACTAACAAACCGCTAGAAGTGTTTTCTTTATCCCGCACGGTTTTACTAGGTACGGCCGTATGCCAGGCCTATGGACCTGACTCGCAGATTAATATTCCAGTACGTATAGTAGTGGACTCCGCTTCCATGAGGAACATCATGACCGAAGAATGCCGCTCGCGTTTGAATTTACCGCTTTACCCCTCACACGGAGCCAGGGTCTCAGGCCTAGGAGGTAATGAGACTGAAACCAAAGGTGTCACGTCTGTTATCTTAGTTTCACGCTTTGATGAAAATGAACGCTATGACGTACACCCGTTTGTGGTTGACTGTATAACTGAAGAGTTACCCTGTGCGCCCATAGATATTTCTGAACTGTCATACCTACACGACTTACCTCTTGCGGACGATTCTTATCACGCTCCCGGTTCCATTGACATGATAGTAGGTAGCGACTTCTTTGCTCGCATATTGAAATCAAGAAAATTCAGTGGTAGTAGATCCGAGCCAGTAGGTATCGAAACCTCGTTCGGATACTTGGTTGTAGGTAACGCGCCGACTGCGACGGAGGTCATTGAACCTGAGGTCACACGCTCGTTCTTGTGTACATTTGAAAATTGCGTTTCGCGGTTTTTTGAAGTCGAGGAGATTCCTTCAAAAAACGTTTTATTGGACGCGGATGAACAACAATGCGAGGACATTTTCGAACAAACAACTACACGCGATTCCACGGGACGCTACGCAGTCGCGCTTCCATTTAAAAAGGATCCTACTTGTTTAGGAAAGTCAGAGCTCATTGCGAAACGTAGGTATTTATCTTTAGAACGAAAACTGCTCGCTAACCCCGATCTGAAATTTGAATACGACAAGATATTACGCGACTATCTGGACAAGAACTACATAGCTAAGATCAATGACCTTTGTGGACCTGACGCTTCGCAATACCTCGTCGCTCATCACGCTGTTGTTCGCGGAGATAGGTTGACATCTAAAGTTCGCCAAGTTTTGGATTTTTGTATGAAAACAGATTCGGGTGTTTCTCTTAACGATTTGTTGTATACAGGTAAAAACTTACAATCTGACTTATTTCGCATTATTTTGAATTTTCGCTTGTTTCCCACCGCAATGAGTGCTGATATTAGGCAAATGTACCTACAAATTATAGTACAAGAGGCCTTCCGCAAATACCAACGCTTTTTCTATAGGTTTGATTCGAATGAACCGCTTCAAATTTACGAATTTAATCGCGTTACTTTTGGTATGTCAAGCAGCCCGTTTCTCGCAATGCGCACGTTACGTCAGCTGATAAACGACGAACGTCAACGCTTCCCGCTTGCCGCTTCGGCATTGGACAAAGACTCCTTGTATATGGACGATTTTGCCTACAGCTGTTTGACATACGAAGAGGCATTAAACCTGTCCACCGAATTGATTCAACTATTCGCCGCTGGGGGATTTGAACTTGTGAAATTCGCTAGCAATTCTCCCGAGTTTTTAAACGCGATTCCCGAGGAAATCCGCGTTACTGAACTGGTTGACATCGGATCTGACGCGAACCTAAAAATTCTCGGTCTGCAATGGTCACCCGCTTCCGACAATTTTGTTTTTACTGTGTCGCGTGATGAGCGTGATTGTACTAAACGCAACATTCTGTCCACAGTCGCGCGCCTTTGGGATTTGATGGGATTTGTCGCGCCCGTAACGCTGCTTGCGAAACTTATCATCAAATCACTTTGGGAATCCGAAATTGGATGGGATGATGAACCCCCCTCACATGTGATCGATTTATGGCGGCGTTTTGTGTCTGAATTACCTTTATTGGAAAAAATTAAAATCCCGCGTTTCGTAGGTTTTCAACCGCAATTCGTACTGTCGATCTTAGCCTTTGGCGACGCAAGTGAGCGCGCATTTGGGGGAGTTGTATACCTACACGTGTTCTGCCCTTACACCAATAAGACTATGGTAAGCCTTGTGTGCGCCAAGTCGAAAGTGGCTCCCGCTAAAACCAAGGTCACGCTCGCGCGCTTGGAATTGTGCGCTGCACTTGTTGTGTCCAAATTGGTGTGCACTGTCAAAGATACGTATACGTCACGTTGTCAAATTCACAACATACTTGCCTTTTCTGATAGTACCGTGACGTTAGCTTGGATTCATTCATCACCAGCACGTTGGCAAACTTACGTAGCGAACCGCGTCACGCAAATACAAGCGAATGTCGACCCGCGTAACTTTTATCACATCAAAGGTAGTGAGAACCCTGCGGATTGTTTGTCACGCGGATTGACACCCGCTCAGTTGGTTGACCATCCATTATGGTTCAATGGGCCCGCTTTCGTTCATACGCCTATGAGTGAATGGCAGCTAGAAGATTTTAATCCGCAAATTGTTACTAACCCGCCGGAGCAGAAAACTGTAAAAATATTGTTAACTAAAGAAAGCAGACCAGTTACGCCGCTTTTATACGAATTAGCTCTTCGTATTTCCTCTTGGAAAAAACTGCTTCACATTGTCATTTACTTATATAGATTTATTAAAAAATTGCCAAGGAAATTGGAACTTTCTCACTTTCGTACCGCAGAGCTAGCTGTTTTGCGCGCTGTACAGGAAATACATTTCTCCTCTGAGTTGAAAATTATAAGCAAACCTTACCGCGCTCCTTTGCAAAACTTAGTGTCTTTCTAGACGAAAAGGATAATTTATTGCGCGTGGGAGGTCGCCTAGTTCACTCGGAATTGGATTATGATAGTAAACACCCAATTTTACTCCCTTCACACGACCATGTCGTTAATCTTATTATAGATTATGAGCATAAGAAGAATCTTCATACTGGCTCTGGTCTTTTGCTTTCGATCCTACGACAAAAATATTGGATTTTCGGAGGTCGAAATGCAGTAAGAAAACGCGTTAATAACTGCAATTTATGCTTTAAAAATAAACCTTCTCCGCATTTTCCTTTAATGGGAGATCTACCACAATTCAGAG
The DNA here is from genome assembly GCA_029255805.1 of Keiferia lycopersicella. Taxonomy (NCBI): domain Eukaryota; kingdom Metazoa; phylum Arthropoda; class Insecta; order Lepidoptera; family Gelechiidae; genus Keiferia; species Keiferia lycopersicella. The sequence goes on from JARACZ010000024.1 coordinate 4,592,644, forward strand.
TTTGTGAAGTGAATAAGGCTTTTGTAGAAACTGGTTGCGACTACGCTGGTCCCATCAGAATAATACCTCATCGTCGTCGCGGAGTGCGCAGTATTAAGGCTTACATATGCCTGTTCATATGTTTGGTTACTCATGCCGTACATATTGAACTCTCATCTGATTTGTCCACACAGTCCTTTTTAAACGCGCTTACACGCTTTCTATCGCGTCGCGGCCCGATCAGCTGTATGTACTCTGACCGTGGCACAAATTTCGTAGGTGCCAGATCGCATCTGAAATCTTTATATGATTTGATTCGTTCACCTGAATATAACTCAGAGTTCTCAGCTGCATTACTTGAAAACCAAGTTGAATGGAGGATGAATCCTCCTTCAGCTCCCCATCACGGTGGAATATGGGAAAGTAATATCAAGTGTGTGAAAACTCATTTGAATAAAGTAGTTGGAGATCAACTTCTCACCTATGAGGAAATGCTCACTGTACTCACTCAGATAGAGGTTCTGTTAAATTCTCGTCCTCTATCAGTGCTGAGTTCTGATCCGACAGATCCTTTACCATTAACTCCGTCTCATTTTTTGACATTGACGCCTTTGAAGTCGCTTCCTCAAGCGGATTTATCTAATAACAAAACCCCGCGTCAACGCTTTCAATTAATTGACTCTATGGTTCAGTCATTCTGGAAGAGATGGCGAGTAGAATATTTGAACACTTTACAGAGCAGACAAAAATGGACTAAGAAGTCTGACTCCATTGAAAAGGGGACAGTTGTTCTAATAAAAACTGACAATGCTCCTCCGCTACAATGGCCAATAGGCATTATTATTGATACTTTCCCTGGAAAAGACGGAGTGGTGAGAGTGGCGGATGTAAAAACTAAAACTGGTGTCTATCGGCGCCCAGTGGTAAAACTTTGCCCTTTACCCAACCAATAACTCTACTAAATGTTGCACTTTTGTATATAACCTGTTTAAAAAAAAAAAAAAAAAAAAAAAAAAAAAAAAAAACTTTCTAGTTTCTACTCAATTTTGGTTTTGACTCGCTCGTGTGTAGTTATACCTTGTACGAGGTACGCATTTACGTCATAGATGACGTTTTCCCCCCAAAATTTAGCACGCTTTTCCCAACATTCTCTATTAACTTGGAGCGCTGTTTTTTTGATATTTCTGGACTGTTGGTTTTGAAAGTGGATTACTCATCCCCTTTCAAGGTGGGGGAGAATGGTTTGGCTGTAAGCAAGGTAACCCTTTGCCGCCTTTTGCTCTATCCTTTCCTTTTCCTTCGCACACACACCGACTCGGAAGCAATCGTCACCGTTCGGAAGTGTTCGGATTTCAACGTGGCGCTCCCGCGGCTGCGTGAAAAAACAAAAGACTGTTGTGTGTGTATCGCTACTGCGTGCGCGTGCCTCAATTTTTCGCAAGCTTATAAATTGAACATAAATATTTAATAACCGCATAATTTAAGCAAACATCCAAACTATAATAGCCGCGAGTGTTTTCCAAACCTGTATAAAACTGTGAAGTGCAAAAATAAAAGCGTCGCTGGCACCCAAGCCGCGACGCCGTTCGAGGATCCGCCATTGGATTCAGTCGGTGTGGTAAGTGAATTCCCTTTTCCTAAACCTAAAAGAGCAATAGGTCATAACAGTCTCCCATTCTTTTCTCTGCCATTAAACCAAATAATACAGTCCACAAAAGATTATTTTCTTGAAACCAGCGCCTTCAGCTATCGAACGCATCTTTCATACACCAAGGTTCGTATATACATGTTTTATCTATGACAGTTTAAAACGTAGATGAACTTAGATGCATCAAAATGTCACAGCTGCGTTGACAGCCTTTGAACGGTTGTATGGATATGACAGACCGCTGCGTTACGGATGCCTTATTTTAGCGTTGCGTTATACGTTTAGTGTGAAAAAGGCCCAAGTTTTGTACAGACACAAATTAATGAATTGAAAAAACATTTTCATGGAATGTAATCATATTATGTCTGTCTTTACTTCTTTTCTACTTCAGGTAAAAGCCTTGTATTCATTACCATTACCAACCAATATTATAGAAACATTGTTGAAAAAACTCTTCGCAAAGTATTAAAGCAGAAGTGGACGCAATATTTTCCCAAAATGGCCGTCCCCGGCGTCAACTTGTTAACAATGAACGGATGGCCAGTGTTTCAGTTTTATAGCAATTTCATTTTATATGTTTTCGATGGAGTCACAAGCGTTTTACAGTATCGGGAGTTTATGTGCAGCGACGAACCATAAAAGCTTTACAAAGATGAAACGCTATGATATTTTTACAAACTTTTAGTTTTTGTTCAGGAAATATCATTTGAGCGGATTCCATTATGAAATGTCAAAGCAAATCGGCTCAAATTATACTTCCTGAACTATACTCTCTCTCAGTGTCGACACTGGGACACTAAGTCGTCCAAATTTTATTTAAGTAATTTTGATGCGTCGTAAAGATGAAAGATGTGATTGAGGTGTGTGTCGGTATTGACTTCGTATAGAGCAAATGCCTCGCTAATCAATCGTTCAAATTTACTTATAATCTTATTTTTCATTTAACCTTGTTCATACCTATAAAACGCAACTATTATTTTATAATTTCTAATGATATGCAATAATTAAGTATGGCTTCATTGTCAAAAATTATCAAGTCATGAGAAATCATAAGACTTAATTGCTGCTGGTTATAAATGCGAGCCAATTTGAGATTTCAAATCGTATCGTAATCGTATTCGAGTTTGTAGTCCTCTTAGATAGTAAATGATTGAGACGAGACCTTTGCGATTTTTATAAGTAAATGAAAATAATGAAAATGTGGTCAGTCGAGGCTTGAATCTAGGACGTATGGGGTACCGTACCACACGGCACTTCCTATTTTCGATTTCTCGTAAAAATTTATAGGAATAATATAGCACTGTTACTACATTAAAATCACAATGTGTCTTTCGGTTAGCCCATGGATGTCATATGCCGATATTTTTCGACAAGTAATTTATTTTGTTGAAATTCTTGTCTACACAATTCACAGTAATCGATTTCCCCCACTTACCTCTAAAGCGCTATAAAAATTTTGTTATTAAATCAAACTAAACCAATTTCATCATAAATCAATAAAACAAATATTCATATTTTTTTTATTGATTTTTTTATTTTATGACAGTAAAAAGAAATAGCAATTAAGCTGCTAGAAAGAAGAATGCCAAAACAACTTTGCAAGGAATATTCTCTGTCCATCTTTCTTGTTGCTTAAAGGCGACAAACGGTTTTGATTTTGAATTATGGCAAAGTATTAATATTGCCTGAGGGAGGGAACTTGTCCCTTTAAAACATTTTCTCGTAGTCGCCAATTTGACAGGCTCTACAGGCTGATTCCTCTTTAATTACTCCATTTATAACCTAAATCCGCTTGTTAATTTTATTAAGGCTACCCCGGCCTCTCAACGTTCCAATTTAAGTGGAAAAAAAAATATTAAGAATTTCGAATGAAGCCATGCAAAAACATTTCTGGCCCTCTGTTTCTATTTGGTGAAAATAATAAATCAGCAGTATCATTTATTTATTTAAAGGATCTACTTACACTAGTTTTTGATACAGTTATTATGTTGAAACAGTATGAATAGATCCATTAAAATAGTTATTTTGAAGTGCTGGTATCGCGCTATGGACACTCAAATGTACCTACATAGCTAGACTCGTATTGAGAAAGTGAATCATATTTTCGAGGTAAACAGAGGACTTTTCATATGACTGCTGTAGGGTGGTCTACATCAACTAGATTGAATTTCTTGTACTCTAGTTCTGTAAGAACAGGAATGACACAGCCATAATATGAAGCAGAATTATAAACGTACGTATGTATGTTCGGTATCAGGACAGTATGTCAGCAAAAGACGGGTTTGCCATTAGTTACACAGAAAAAAAATTGTCAGTTAGTACATAGGTAGGTTGATGTGATCTGTAGGTTCATGTCACCGTGTGGTGTCGGCAGAGTAGAATAGCACCACCCCCCCTCTTCCCGCGGGGGTCGTAACGTCATAGCCTAATGCAGTGTCTGTGCTCTTGCCTCAGACTCTGATTGAATTGTCTATCTCGGACGTATGAGGCCAGTGATGATGTGACCTATGCGAGGTGTACTATGAAAATGTTTGTCTTGACTCAAGAAGCTTTCTATTCACATTCAATCGTTAAAGTTGGATAGATAGTAGCTACTCGGGTCGTTTATTGACTCTGTATCACACACCATAATCCAGCAATATGCGTTAAGTTTTAATGCTCTTTGCATGTAGCTGGTAGCCTATTAAGGCGAGGAACACACTTGACTCACGACGGAGCGCAAAAATATTGCAGCGGTCTGTCAGATCCATAGTAGAAACGTCACTCCCTATACTAAAACCGCACTTGACGGATGACACTGCGATAGCGCTGCGTCAACAGCGGTTGAGCAGTTTTAGTATGGGGATTGACATTTCTAGTATGGATCTGACAGACCGCTGCGATATTTTTGCGCCCCTTTGTGCGTCAAGTGTGTTCCTCGCCTAAGGAGACTAGAGTTGAAGGTCAAGGTTTTGACAGAGACTTATCTGTAACTGAGTTGTACAGTAGATAAGTGTACCCAAAACTTTAGCAGAGTCCTATATTTGGGCTTGATCCCTAGCGTTATGTCGCAATGGTATGAGTCAATTGACTCGTAGATTGGAACACACGCCTACCCCACAAGGGATAAGGCGTGATATATGTATCTATGTATTGGAACAGATTCTAGCTAACCCAACCAAATTGTTAAACACAATACTTAAACGTGATATAAGGTGGAACATAATCAAATATCAGGTGCTCTCTTTTTAAAACTTTACAAGTATTTTTTGTAAATATTATGTGCCCTTACTAGACAAATTCACACATACCCTTAGCAATTCATTAAAAATTCACAAATATCCCTAAAAAATCGAGTATTCATAAATTGAGCTTCAGAACCTCAATTTCGGAAGCGTTCTGTTTTATTTCTTACGACAATCTGCTGCATTTTATGATTGTATCATACGTTCTAATTTACTTAAAGATTCTTTCATATCTGAATAAATTCACACATACCCTTGAATATAAAAACATCGAGTAATAGAAAATTAAATACGTGTATTTGCCGTGTGATACCGGCTTAAATTGCCGTGTGATACCGGCTTAGAATAGGTTCAGCCCATGTCTTTCCCGTGGGTGTCGTACGAGCCAATTAAGGGATTCGAGGGTTTTTATGTATATTACAATTTTAGGCGACAGGCTGACAACCTGTCACTATAGTGATACACGACTTACCAGAAACGACCCTCAAACATTCGTCAGACGTGGCGATAACGGCCGTAATTTTACGGTCGTTGACGCTCTGCCTACCCCGACAGGGATACAGACGTGATTTGTGTGTGTGTGTGTGTGTGTGTATTTACGTACGTGTTATCCGTGCATGGAATCGAAATGCAACTTTTCAGAAAATTGAGATCCTCGTCTCATAATCAAGCCTTTACTGGAAAAGTTCCCTAACGTATTGGAGTTAAAAACTAAAAAGTTACTGGAAAACCAATTTAGCTTTGCATATGGAGTGGTGCGGGCCGGACATATGAGAGGCAGTTAATAAACTTTTGGGTCGACTTCTGTATCCCATTCGTTGGTAATAGATCCAGTTTTGTATTTATTTTGGCTTTGTTTAACTTAACTATTTTGGGTTCGATTTTTTTTGAAACAGATAATTACCTACTATCGAACAGCTGAAAATTAAGTAGATTATTTTTATAGGTGAAACGCGTAAAATATGTAACATGATACAAAACTTTATTTTCCCGTCTTCTATCCATGTCTAACCTCATTCAAGTGAAAAAGGCAGTGATTTTTTACACATATATTTTTTTTTTTATAAAACTAAAAATCACAAAAACAGATCAAAGGATACTGCTTATTTCTAAAGACGTTTTGTCCATCACAACTAAAGAATTGTGAGTTCATTGAGGATAGACGGATAAAACGTGTACAAACGTGCACTAAATAATATTATTTAAGCGTCAACCGAATAAATATGAAAAAAAACTATTCTTACTACCAAAAAAACTAAACTAACTAATGTAGTTCCCATAGTAGGTACAAGCTTTGCTTAGTTTGGAGCTAGATGGCGTTGTGTGAATTGTCCAGGATGTTTATAACTATCTATATGTTTTATTTTATATTTTTATGATATGAATTTTACGATCATTAACGCTTTGCCCACCCCGGAAGGGATAAAGGCGCGATTTGTGTATGTATGTATGTGTGTGTTTATGAATTTTACATTATAAAAACGACGCCACCATGAACTCATCAAAGTGTTCTAACTGTGAGCCGTCCCTTATGTGTTTGAGGCCGTACTGTAACATCAAACAACATTAGTTTTGGGACTCAATCATGAAATCTAGTCCGGAATCGGCGGAATGTTACGAGTGGCCGCAACCGCCCGCACTCAGCGATCAAGGCAACGGAAATTAAACAGAGGGCTGACCGCCCAGTTTTATTAGTGCAGTCATACTCAAACTTAGCTAATTGTTAAACTTGTAAATGAGTTTTTAGACAGTCTTCAGGCAAATATAAAATGGTATTAGTTGAGCTCAGCGCCATCTAGGCAAATCGCACACTTAACTCACGACGGAGCGCGCATACGCAATCACCATACTAAAACCGCACTCGACGGACGACTCTGCGATAGCGCTGCATCGACAGCGGTTTAGCGGTTTTACTATGGGGATTGACATTTCTAGTATGGGGATTGACATTTTTTAACATGGATTTAGCGCTCCGTTGTGCGTTAAGTGTGCGATACACCTCGCCTTCTTGTATAAAGAATGAAAAGGGGCGAGATCTGACAGACAGAAAATTCTCCATTTACACAGTTTACCTTTTATTTCTGAAAATGTCTTCAAATGTTGGAGTTATTTTTTACAGGCTATCTTTTTAGGGCCGTTTGCTCTGCCCATATTTGGAGGGCTGTCACTTACATGCCACATACTGCTTTATATAACACGATAACTGAAGTTTACCAATCGCGCAGGTCGCGAATCGCTGCAGTAAGCTAAACGCGCGGGTAGGCACAGAGCGAGTTGGCGAATCGCGCCGGTCGGCAAAAGGCGCAAGTTGACACACCTAAAAACTGAGTAAATACTAACCTACGTATAAACTTTGGGAACCACACCACGAACTGAGCAAGGCCAAATGAAGACAGACGCGGCTTAGTGAAGACAGAACTACTTAATTGGATTCTTGATAGCTAGCTGATTGTTTACTTACCGCTTACCGCCTGCTTCTGAATAAACTTCCACTCAACAACTTGGCAGTTATATATATACGTATATTGTTAGCTTCTATTTAATACATAGATACACACTTCTTAAACCTCGGCAGCGACAACAGTCTACTGACCACGCGGCTTAAGCCGTTTTCACACTTAGCGCACGACGCAGTGCTAAAATAACGCTGCGTAACGTATGCGTTTGTCAGGTCCATACTAGACACGTCATCCTTCACACTAAAAGCGCTGCGTCAACAGCGGTTTTGGTATAGGGAATGAAGTTTCTAGTGTGGATCTGACAAACATATGCGTTACGCAGCTTTATCTTAGAGCTTGGTGAAGTATGACTACGGGATGGAACTGCTAAGTTGTCTCAAAGATACCCATAAAAAATCCATTCATCAAAGTCAACTGCAACCAAAGCTGGATGCAGTAATGGTATTTGCTGAACCAATGACTCTGATGCATATTTACAAACCCAACTTTGGACATTGGCCAGAGAGACATGCCAGCCACTAAGTGCTACATTCGACATACTATACGACTCCTTATAAAACTAATCGCCTTGAGAGGTACCCAACTACTCCCAAATTCAATAAATGCTCTCCGTAGTTTAGCAAAGTGGGTTTTAGGATAAGCATAATACGGTGGAACCGCCTCATAGCTCTAAAAGCTACTCGGTTTCCGTCGCTAAGATTTTGCGAATTCAATTTGAGCTGAAGATATTGTTTCAAATTTCAGAAGTGCAAGAGCGGGAACATTGCTTGAATTTAAAGTAAAAAGTATTCAGTAGAATATTTTGCAACAAAGACAGTTAAAGAATTGTGAGTGCGCGGCAGAGAGACATGCGCAGTGTCTCTAATATTACAAGACTAGAATGTAACGGAATGTAAGACAACGCAACTGCCTTCTAGCAACATGAAACATTGTTGTCATTCTCTTTCTCATGTTAAAATATTTATGTTTTACAGCACAACGACGTATATAAGTACTTATTCTAAAACCTACTATATTAACGAACACAACGACGTATATAATAATCCTAAAACCTACTACCTACATTAACGAAAATACATGGACTTAGTCATTAGTCATGCAATTATGCCAAATCTGTTGAGAGTGTAGGTAGGTACTTTAGTTAAGGAGGTATTTGTTTAATAATTAGTTATAGGTATAGAAGATTAGTTTCATTAGTTTACTCCAATTTGTGAAATAAATCAAAAGGGATGTATCGTATCAGCTGAGAGCTGTAGGCTACTATATAGGGGATAAGACTTTGTAAAGTTTGGCTACGTTTCAAAACCTTCGAATGACACTCACTGCAGAATTATACAAACCCGAGTCATAAACTCAAAAAATATGCAAAAATGCGTAAAACCGGAAACCGGAGCATCCCAAGAATAATAACGTCGTAAGAATCCACAGTTTAGTACATATTTTACCATATTTCTGTTTAGATACTCTTTATGGGGGGTTCGAGAACCGGGAGCGGAATCTATAAAGTTTATGTGAGTTGGAGGAGGTCCAGTAGGCCCCGATATCGGATGCCAAGATACGCCGCAAGAACATGCTTGCAGCCTTCATAAAAATGCCAAATAACGGCAAAACTGACAAGTTTCCTCGCGAGGTTATGTGAGGATTTCCTCTTTATTTGTGTAAGGACGTGCACTGAAGGGTACAAATTGTGAAAAGGGACATGACAGAAATAGGCTAGTACTTTTGAAACATCTTGAAAGGTGCGGTTCACTCGATTAGAAGAGGAACTCTGGCTAGAGAAGTGAGTAAAGGTGGTTTTTGTGAGTGTTCCACTATACCTATACACGTATATTATAATCGTGGTATGGACATGTTATGAGGAGAAATGCAAATCATGTGACAAAAAAAGTAACGAATATGAATGTGGATGAACGCAGAAGGAAAGAAATGTCTAAAAAGTTTGGATGAATTGTATAAAACAATATATGAATTAAAAAGATATAAACAGAAATTTAACTGCTGAAAGAGATTAATAGAAGAGGAAGTTATGTTGCGCCGACCCTGAATAAATTGGTAAAACTGATGATGATAATAATAATATGGTAAGGTCATATTTTTTAAGTATTCCTAAAAAAACTCGTTACAAATAGGTATTTTTTTAAATATAAATAGCATTTACCTTGAACACAAAAAATATTTCTTTGCCACTTTTTACACAACTGCCTCAGGAGAATCGTAATATTTTTTCAAAAAGATCACAAGATCAAGGCAACATTTCACCACTTCACTAATTACCACGCTACCCATGGGAACTCTGCCGTGATTTATAACCACTTTCTCACATAAATAATGGTGCCATTAGTCCAAGTCCAATCACCAGCTTCGGCACTAATAGAAATGGACCAGCTTTCAATTAATAGATGCAACAATATTGTTGAATTAAAATATTAGCTATACAATATCTTTTGTCAACATTGAAATCTATAAATGATTAAACAATTAAAGATTTGATTAAACAAAGTTGCGTTACCCAATAAAACATACACTCCTATTCCCATGCTAGATAGTAAATCGTTTATTTTCACAAATTCAACAATTTAATTGAATTTATTGCTTTCCACGCATTAACATTGATTGTGTACGAGTATTATGGCAAAAGGGATATTAAGTTAAATGCAGTTTCAAGACGATCATCAATGGACGTTTCAGAAATTATTTTTTTTTTCTTTATTCCATCTTATTTTTTATCTAAAATTCAAAATTATTTATTTCGGTAACTTAATCCTAGTTTACATAATCTGAGGTAGGAGTTTCGTATCAAGCGAAATATTTGCATGTGTTAGGAAGAATCTAATCTAATCTAATCTACTATTAGAAGTATCTAATCAACCTTTATTTATCAGTTATTTTATACATTTAATAAATCCTTTCTAGCTTCGTTAACCTCGAAACAACTATTTCTTGACGATTAAATTGAGGGTGCTGCTGATAGTACCTTGCGGGTTAGTTAATCTGCTGTTGAGCCCCGTATTAGGCGGCGCTTTTGATGTCTTTGTCGGAGTTATTGGCTCAAGCTTATTATCGAGCCCAACAATCCCTCTCTTGTGAATTTCAGCAGATGGCTTCCCGTGGGCGGAACAAAGATGTCAGTGGGACGAATCTCAAGTATAATTTTTGATTGTGTTTGTAAGAGTTCTGTTTCTCAGTAGCTGAGTAGCTGGGCGTTGTGTAGGACTCGCGTATTTTTATACGTAAATCGAGAATTTTCTACTCGTGATAAGATTGCACTTACCTGCTAATATGCGAGGAAATCGTATTTCTACATGGTAACTACCCCATATTTATTTTTTGTTTTATTTCCGTGTATTTCTTTGTATAAGGTTTCTCGTACCTTGGTTATAATAACCCTGGTTTTCAAGCTTAGTTTGTACATTTTTTACGCGTCTTTTGGACATTGCTCTTTTTGTAATGTCATTCGATTGTGCAAACCAGTCGACATGTAAAACATATTTCAACACAAAAACTAGAGTCCTCTTCACTCTACTTTTCCATCCACAAAATGAACCACGAAAACAATATAGTACATTAAGGAATGTAAGAGAATAGTCATACAGAGTGGAAAACATAATGTTTCTAGCAACGCAAAAAGATACACAATAGAAAAATAGACCTCACATTTGAACTTGATATGACATGAGAAAAAAAATGAATTGGCTGCGCTAAAGGTAAAATACATGTGTTGGTATAGCTCAAGCGCAGAATTTTGAATTTTATGGGATATGGCAACCCACGGGAAAATATATGAAATTATATTCGAATAAACTGAAGTTTAAAAACGAGACTATAGGTAGGAGGATTTTGTCTCCCTTTTAACTAAGAAATACCATGAGGGAATTTTCTACAGTTCCATATAAACTTTGTTTTTATATATATATATAAAATACTCCATAAATATATATATATCTAACATATATATATTTTTATTATTATTATTATTAGCCACTGTCGTCCCACTGCAGGGCAAAGGCCTCCCTCCCCTTCTTCCATTCTTCCCTATTTTGGGCCGTCTCCATCCAATTCCGGTCTTGCGCATGTATCTCGTCTTTCCATCTCTTTCGAGGTCTACCGCGCGCCCGCTTAGCGTTAGGAGGGACCCAAATTGTGCATGTTTTTGCCCAAAGTTCATTCGGCATCCTGGCGATGTGACCAGCCCAATCCCATTTTAAAAATGCTGCCTTCTGACCTACATCGACAATTTGTGTACGGGAACGCAGCGTTGTGTTTCTGACTCGGTCTAGAAGCCTGACCCCGAGTATGCTGCGCTCCATATTTCGTTGGCAGACCATGAGTTTGGACTTCTGGATGTCAGTCAGAGACCAAGTTTGAGCTCCGTAGGTAAGGATGGGAAGAATGCACATGTCCATGAGTTTGCGCTTGAGTGTCAATGGAAGGGTGCCCTTCATAAGCTCTTTCATGGACCAATAGCTCCTCCAGGCGTTTTCGATACGTCTTTTGACTTCTTTATCCTGTCTGGACTGGAAGGAGACTATTTGGCCCAAGTAGATATACTCATTGACATATGCAATTCTTTCGCCATCCACTTCTACGCTGTGCTCAACACCGTTTGTCCGTTTATATATATATATATATATATATATATATATAACTATAGTATATACATCCAAAATAAGTTCATCCCCTAATGATGTACTCACAATTTGAGCCGCGCGCCCTCATTCTTGGCATTCTCTTCGTCCTCACGCAGCGCAAGTATTTTAATTAGAGGACTTTCTTCGGCATCATTATGGACATTGTGTATAATTTTGATAAAATTCTTAGTCAACAGTTCAATGCTCTTGGTGTTGCGGTGGTTGATGAAAATGTTTGTATTGATGTATTTAAAAACCATCAGGAGCGTCCTGAGGTAACTATCATTAAAATAATTAGGATATTCTGCTATTTTTCCAACATCATCATATCGTATGGCCATCCCTGCTCGGATCAAACGTCAATATCAAGGGTTTTTAGCCAGCTTTCTGCATCAGGAGTATACTTGTGTAACTCGGCTATGCCACCAGGAAAACGGCGAAGTGGACATTCATTCACAACATGGGATAAGGTCTGGTCAGATGCTCCGCAGTCGCATTTTGGTGTTTCCTTTAAACCCCATTTGTGAAGTTGGTGATTTGTTTTCCCGTGGTTGGTCCTAAACCGGTTTAGCCGAGTCCAAGTTTTCCGGCTGGCGTCAAAACCAGGCAGTTTTATCGTGGGATCTGGTACCAAACCCGAGTTTATACTCTCGAAAAGGCTCCATTCCGATCGCCATGCCTCATTTATGGAGATCTTCTGTTGAATACGCTCGTCAGTCCAAATGGGTGATCTTGACGGCAGACGGGAAACAGGAAGGTCGTCTAGGGTGTTCCTTATGAATGCAAGTTATTTACGATCAGATCTCAGAGAGTATGTACCTAAATGAGTTTGATCTCTAAGACGATACAATTATATGAATATTTTTCATTACTTATATTATCATAAATTTTAAAGCTTCCTTTTTCTAAATGGAAAATACGTAGCTTGGCTGTAATTACACGCACTTCTGCATGCTTTAAAAATGCTCTCGACCGCAATTTTTTAAATTCTTGTTACATTTCACCCATAAAACCGTGCATTCGTCGAAGGTATGGTTGGCTTGGCATTATTTAAGAGTAGTTTAAGTCGCTTATTTTTAGTACAAAATGAACGTACTGCTGCGATTTTTTAGCGTTCCGTTGTGCGTTAACTGTGCGATCCGTCAATTCAAACACTGATTGAGTTATTTTTATCCACTGCAAACGAAAGTATGTTAGCATATAACTATAGTGACACAAAATTGAGTTTAGCCAATAGTCGAGAAATTATTAACCAAAAATAAACGAAATGCTCGCCATACTGCGCTAAGTCTCCGAGGTGAAGGGAAATTAAAAGCTCTAGGATTCTGTTTCCGTTTTCGAGTGGCGCCTCCAATTTCTGCGCTTCCATTTATTTCGTTTGTTTTGCAATCCAAGAATCATCATTTATTTCGAGATTCCTCGATTTGATTTACTTTTTCGGGTACTAAAGATGGAATCTGGAGATTTCTTAATTTGCTATCAATTTCGGAAAATCGATACTATAAACGACATCAGATATAGTTTTTCCTGTTTCCATTGGGTTTGAGTTTTTCCTTGTATTGTTAGCTCCTTAAAAGCAAGACGTTACGTACATGCAGCAGTCCGTAATCTCATAAAGGCCGTCGACTTTGATTTATCTGGACGTGATCATTTTACCTACGTGCAAACCGATGGTAGATTCAGGAGGATCACATACCTTTCCCACACTTTACGCACAACGCAATGCTAAAATAACGCATCTGTAACTATACGTACTATGGACCTGACAGACTGCTGTGCAGATGCGTTATTTTAGCGCTGCGTTGTGCGTAAAGCGTGAGAAAGGATAGCACTGGTGGGGCAGACGGTAGGACGTGCCCATGAATAAAATCTGTTAATTCTATCTACGGACACATTCGAGATTTTGGACTGGCCGTGTTGTGCCGCCTTGGAATATAATCAGTCTTACCCGTGAGTGTAGGAGAAACCGAAATGGATCTAGGGAATGGTCAGCAGCGTTCTCGACAGACACAAATCCATATACTACACTCGCTAACTCGTCTGCCAAAGCCCATAATCAGCATGAACTTTTGTGGCTGTAAGTAGTAATAATGGTATAGTATATTCGAAATGACGGTTGGCCATCGCACAAAGTACTGACGCTGCAAATTCTATAGTTCGACCTGTCGAGCTAAAGACCAGTACAAAACTGGGATTTATCATCGGACCAGGGCTTCAGTCCTCAAATTTAGAGGATAAAATTTACTACTATTTAACTATTATCGTAGTTTTTCTTTAAATACTTCCCTATTGCCCACGGCAAGGAATCATTAGCAAGAAAACATACGCACAAATTAATTCACCAAATAATATAGGAAATTCTTCCGCTAATCTGAAACTGCTTGATATAATACCTACTAACTACCTACTAATATTTCGCTTTGCTTTACGTTTTGTTTAAAAGATTTTCTTAAAGTTTTTCCTTTTACAAATTCTAGTAAGTAGATGTATTATAACCCTGCAGACTCCTTCAGCCTTCAACTGATCAACCCGGAATTCAAGTGTAAAGATAGACGCACGAAGTTGAATGAATCACTTTTATCCACTCTCACCCTCTTCCTCGACACTTCAAGAATGTATCAAAATAATCTTTCTTTTGATACCGTATTTTTTCGTGAAAATAGATAGAGATCTTTAAAAAAACTACAACTTTTTCAAGAGAAATACTTTTCCACAGTTTTCTTTATAGAGGCGAAAATTAAAATATTTTACTGCTAATCCAAGTGTAAAAAGCTTTAACCTGAAAACCAGCTAACAAGCAGGGTTGCACTGAAAGAAGGAATCTCGCATTAATTAAATTTTCTAAAGAAGGGAGTCCCCTCCCCTCTACCCCGCAGCCTACTTCCTCTCCCCGCTCTTTTCAACGACCTCAAATATACAGATACGCGTAGTGTTACTGAGGCCCGTTTTATCTATGAGTATTTTACTAAAAACTTTCCTACTGTACTGGTACCTAAAACTGGTAAATTTGGTGGATAAAAAGAGAAAAGGATGGCCATTGCCCGGCAGTGGGACGTTGTAGGCTGAATAAAATGAGATAAGAATTTATATCGATTTCGGTCATCAGTACAGAATCAAAATTTCGGGCAATCGAAAACAGATCGCCCTATTTGGCTGTTGTTGCTGTTGCTAGGTAGGTAAATTTTGGCCCACCACCCGGATAAATGATTCTAAGTAATTTTAAAGAACAAAATGATATCAACGCCGGGGACAAATTATTGTCTATTTCTAATTAACAGTTCTAATTAGCGATCTAATCGTAGAATAGGCTTATCTTAATCAGTCTTCGTCGAGAATTATTTTTGTATTTTTACTTGCGTGACGGAATCCTTGACGCTTCATTACCGCGCGGCGGTGTAAGGTTCTTTCTCTGTTCTCGTGTGGAACTTTCGGTCTACTGATCAGCAAAGACAAAGGGTCGGGTAGAAAAATTTCAATTTTTGCAAAAGTAATTTGCTGCCAAATGCATCATAATGATTATTTTTTTATGAAACGAGAGAGTGAGTCTAGAAAGTCGATCTCTCAAAGAGAATTCAGGATCAACTGGCTGGCTTTTACGGTAGATATTTTTTTGTCGTTTCTAGCTCTGGTCCTATAGCGAAAATTGTTCAGTACGATACATTATACAACTTGTAAAGTTGAACCTGTCCTCCAAATAATGGTGTACATACGTGGTGGAATCATTTGCTGATAAAACAGACGAACATTGCAGTAAGCAACTCTTCATGCCACTTCAGCAATGGTGTTGAAATGAGCAAGAGGCGTGTTTTTTTTTTATTTGTGACACCAGCAAACGAGGCATAGTTTCCGAGGCACATATCTTGCTTCGTCCATTCACTACCAGAATACGCATTCACTACAAAAGGTCAAAATTCAACTCCGTAATATTCAGGCACGAAAGTGTAGAAACTGACATTATTATGACAACTCGTTCCGAAAATCTTTGAGGTCATTATGATTTAAACAATCTGAAGGTAAGTTGTTATACCTATTTCATAGAAACGTTTTGCGACTGAATTTCATTTAAAATTTGCGATACCATGACATCATATATGTTTTAACAGAAGTATGTTCAACTGAATATTACAAGGTGACTTCAAAAAACAATTTTACCTACAACCATTTATCAACATAATAGCCAACTTGAGGTTTCAAAATTAAACGGCTTAGTAAAGTCCCAGACAAATTTTCATATTGGCTGACCTTTTGACCTTAATTTTAAAACCTTCGAGGTAATCTGTCTACAAACTTTTATTAACAGATGAGAGAAAAAAAGTATAAAACGAAGACTGCAATCAAAGGCGCTTGTTTGTTTATTTATACGTTTTTCTCTTGAGTTTAATCCGAGAAATACGGTACAACTTCTCGAAAGTCTTCATACAATGAAATAAGTTGTAATCCTAAATTAGTTCCTGGGGAGTAAAACAACCTTTCAACAAAACTCTGCAAAAATCTCTTTTACTTACGAAAATCTTCGAATGTCTTGCCATCACGTACTTACCTGAAAAAGGAAATGAAATGTTTGTTGTTTGTTTTTTGTATGTTTTTACCATAGCTACGAGTAATACATAGACTTCTTCGCAAGAACGCTGGTGTTATTTTTGTTCTTGCTCAACGACTGTTTTTTATGTATTCCCTGGGTACAGTTGTGTCATCAATCTACAAGATAAGTCGCCTTAACATATCAATTTAAAAGTAAGTACAGTCAAGCTCACGTCTGGTTAGACCCTTGATCCACCAATTCCTCGGTCCAAATTACAAATTGTCTAACCTAGCCTGAGCTTCACTGTAATTTGCCAACAAGGGACTTTAAAGTTAAGGTAAAATTACAATAAATATTAGATACATTTCAAAGCGGTTTTTCTAAGTTTACCTAAAATGCAGGTAAGTATATCATTTATGACTATGTATTTATTGTATGTCAAGAAAATACCTATGTATGTCAAGAAATGGTCCTACTCTGACATAAAATAAAATGTTTTGAATAAAGCCCAATTGTCCATATTTATCGATAAATTTTAAGTATGTATGTGGGTGCTATTTATTTTTTATTTCATTAAGTTTCATAATTGGAATATCAGAGCAATCAAAAGCTTGACTTTGCAACATATAGTATATTAAAAAGTATTATTTAGTCTCTCTCTATCTTTTCTTTTTATTATTTAGTAAAGTTTAATAATAATATGTTACAGCTTAGCCTTTTTTCTTTATCTGAGCCATGCTCTTGGCCATGAACCACCATTCGGTTCTTTTCTCCGCCAGTGACTTCACCTCCTGATACGACACAACATTCACTTTCTCTTTCAGCTGTTAAAAGTAGTTTCTCCTAGGTCGTCTTCTGCCTCGTTTTTCTTCTGATTCTTTCTATAAACGTTTTCAGGAAACTATCGTGTCGTATCAAGTGGCCTATCATCTTTCCGTTCTGAGCTTAGCCTATGCACTGTAAAATTTACTATGTATTTAACTAAAAAGGGAAACCTACTTAAAGAATTTAAGACCTTGAGCACATCCAGTCTTCATGGCGACATTTTTTCCGCTATTCCTATCAAAATGTTTCAGTAATAATGTAAAACAATATTTATCAGAAAATCAGTGCTTGTCATTGGTGATTATTTGCATAGTATCATCGCTGTGGACATATCGCGATCCCCGTTTAAATTATCGCAAATCACATAATACTGCTATTACATTACACGTTATCGCATTGTTCATTAGTTGTCTAAAATTAAAATAAACATTTTTTAACTTCATCGACAGGTAAAGTTATTTGTTATATAATCATGTTAGTTTATTTTCCGAAACACACGTATTGAGCTAACAGAATTTTATTTAGGAATAATAGACTTAGCTCACATTATCTAGTTTTATTAACAGCTAACTGTATATGCTAATGCCGTGTGATGCCGGCTTAGAATAGCATCACCCCACATCCTTCCCACGGGTGTCGTAAGAAGCGACTAAGGGACTCGAGGGTATTGATGTATTACAATTTTTAGGCGACAGGCTGACAACCTGTCACTGTAGTGATACATATGTTTTCTGGAACTACCTTGGAAATCAATCCTCAAAAATGTCAGACGTGGCGATAGCGACCGTATTCTTGTGGTCGTTTACGCTCTGCCTACCCCGCAAGGGATAAAGGCGTGATATATGTATGTATGTATGTATGTAACTGTATATACGTGACGTGTTAACAAACTACCTATATTTGTTTCTAATAAATCACGTGCCATACAAGGCGAATATTTAAAAAATAATTTAGAACACGTGTTTTAAAAATACACCTATACTTAAAAATGCTACAGATGCGTTCAACGCACAAAACTTTTGCAGTAAGGCTCTAAAAATGTTCGTGCTTGTATTTAGAACAATAATCCATTATCAGCGCATCGTGGTTTTAACTAATGCCTCGTCGGACTAATGTTTGTCGCCATTACCGCGTATAATGTGTTAATGAGTTAAGTTCCGCGATCAGTTTTGACATATTGCCCATTTGTGGGACGAGGGGTTGGAATCACTTTGCACACTTGATTACACACTGGATGGCGAATAGTAGTTACCTAGTTTGGTAAGAACGGTGGTTCTCACACTTACAAAAGAGCGCTATTTGAGCGCCTCCGTAACACACACGTCTGTCAGATGCAAGGGAATAATGCAAAAATATATTATATATAAATCGACGTTGACTTAGGTAAGTCCAACGCATTAAAATGCGTCAACGGACTGTCAGACAACGTAAGTTCACCTTTTGGTGTTGTGTCAGAGTCAGTTTTTAGTATGGTGAATTTTCTTTACATCGGCAAGACGTATGCGTTACGGATGCGCTAACAATGCGCAGCGTCGTGCGTTACATGTGGATTTTGCCATAATGAACATAAGTTGTGTTACTAATATAGAGCGCTCCTGCAAAAAATTTCAAAGAGTTCAGTTGTATTACCGTTTGATAGTACTCCTTATGAAACGGAAATTGGGACATTATTTAAATATATTTAAAAAAAACATATTGTATGAGATAAGTATATTATTACACGCTTGGAAAATATTTTCATGTCATATTAAAACAATCAATCGTCTTAACTATTCTGGCATGTTTCAACAATATTCTAGATATGCCTAGGAATTGCGTCTGCGATATTTACTCTGTGATAATTATATCTACTATCCTGTAATTCCAGATTGAAGATTCAACTATACTGACGAACATTAGCATAATCCTTTCGTCCCTGTATTAACCTAACCTATGACATTAAAAGAAAATATCGGGAGAAAACTTAGAGTATTTTCCCCCGATATTTTTTTACGATATTTTCTTACGCTAGAACACACAACCTATAGAGATGGCAAAGCTACTAGGGCGTACCCTTCTATTAGAAATTCACTGACCTTAAAGATCATGCGAGTAATATAAATGATAAATGCCATATTGAATGTTGTTGTCAAGTTGTTGCCTGTGATTGTAAAATTGTTGTTGTGGGCTGTACTTACCTCCCCTCCCGCGAAAGGTGTCAGAAAAATTTGTTCGTTAATTGAATATTTTACCATCTCCAAAGGGAAAAATATATCGTCTTTGTGTACATTTCTCATACAAGCACACACAGATCACACGTATATCCCTGACGGGGTAGGCAGAGCGTAATCACCACGTCTGACAAATGTTTGAGAGTCATTTCAGATAATCCGTGTAATCACTATAGTGCCAGCCTGTTGCCTAATATAGAAATTCACATGAAACCGTGTATCTTAGTCGGCTTTGACATCCACAGGAAAGAAATGAGGTGATGCTATTCTAAGCCAGCATCACACGGCATAAACACGGCACAGTATGTATATGACTACTGAAAAAAAATTCTTAACTGAAATTGATGCATTGTTATTATGAGGCGTGCAACGGAATAAATCTGAAATTAACACAATTTACAATTCACGCGTGTTATTGCCAATTTAGTTAACCGATTTATGAAAATAGGGAGGTTCATTGTTTGTTACGGCCGTATTGTATTGGTGTAAATGGAAACTGAATGTGGTAAAATTCAGTTGTTATAGAAAGATTGAATTTATTTATCCTATTAATTGCGTGTACCACACTCCATCATGTCCAATTTTAAAACTAGACTAGAAATTTGCACTTTGACTCCGCAAAAAGTTGCAAGGCTCGTTAAAATATAGTGATTATTTTGATTCTAATACGAGTAGTTTTTTTATAAAGTACGAGTATCTAAGGCGAGAAGCACACTTGACGCACGACGGACCGCTAAAATATCGCAGCGCTCTGTGAGACTCATACTAGAAACGTCACTCCCCATACTAAAACCGCACTCGACGGATGACACTGCGATAGCGCTGCGTCAACAGCGGTTGAGCGGTTTTAGTATGGGGACTGACATTTCTAGTATGGATCTGACAGACCGCTGCGATATTTTTGTGCTCCGTCGTGCGTCAAGTGTGTTCCTCGCCTTAGTGTACTTACGAAAAATCAAACCCTCCTTCTTTTTCTTCGTATCTACAGCCAAACTGTATATATCTTTTTCTGCCAGTACCTGGCGACGGCAATGGCATTATCAGTCGCCAAGTTCGACTTTCTTTACTACAATCAAACCCTGGAAACATTGTAAACTTTTTCAAGTGCCTGTTCTAAGAGTTGTTCTCTGAAATACTTACGCCTAGTAATTATAAATAGTACCTAGTGCTCAGCGTGCCTCCCGAAGCACAGACACTATTATTTATTCTGTGGCAAGGAGCACCTTGAAGCGAGCACTCAAACCCCAAGACCCCGGAAGCAGTTTCTAAACCTCTAATGATTGTGAATTATGTGTCTAATACATACCCACACAGCAGCTTGCTCTTATTCCGACCACAGTAGATAATACGGCCAGGGAGTCAATTTCTGAAACTTCGTAATACGATTCCGTCCACGGATGTTCACATCGACTACTCTAACCACACGTCTTTAAATTTCTACTACTCGACGTTTTTATAGTCTAGGGTATATGGGAATAGATTAAATGAGTTGAACGTGTGATACAACCAAAATTAAGATAGCAGATTTCCGCACGAAACCAAATCACGACTTTTCAAATATACGAGTATAGCTTCTGAAGCTCCGTTTTAGAATGTTCGAATACGAAAATCTGCTAAAAATTCGTGCTTTTTTCACACATTCAACCACAAATATCCCCCAATCACATATTACAACACATTCTCGACATCAATAAATTCGAGTAGGTAGGTAGTAGAAAGTATGATACGAGTGGTGACCAGTCGCTGCAGGCTTCCGTGCACGTATTCAGAAATCAAGCTCCACGCGAAATTCAGCTCGAGATCTCGTGGCTTAAATTATGCATTGAACATTTAAGCGCTACTAGGCTGCGCCATAAAGGGTCGGCTTGTGGTAATTACTACATAGAAATACATTTTGGTAACTACCTACATTTGCACCACTAAATTGTGGGTATTTTCGACGTGTTTTGGAGGAAATGAACAAAATGGGACACGTTTTTTGGTTCATCAATGAACATTGTGCACTGTGGACCAATGCAAGAAAACATAAATCATCCTCCACCTCATCAAAATTCACAATTTTCTGATTGAATTTGTATAGCCCACGTATAGTCAGTGGAAATATCTTTCTCCATTTTCTGCACTAATTCCATAGTGAATCAATCACTACCATGTCCTGAACAACATAATCGAAAATAGGTAGGCGGTTACCTTAAAATCGGTAGGTATATCCTTACTAGCTATTTCCCTACTTATCATGCAAGACAAGATTTTTTGCAAAAAAGGGTTAAAGTACCTACCGATTTTAACGAGCTTTGAAACTTTTCTTCGGACTTTTTGTGGCAATTTTCAGTCCATTACCTCTTTATTACCAAATAATTAACCCTTGAAGCCTCTCGACCTGAGAGCGTACCGCTTTATGATTTATCTTTCTACAGAATATTGCACTTAGCCACGTTTTTTTCTAAAAGTTTTTTTTTTCGGTTCAGTCTCATTCCAGTGGTACCAACAATTTTCATCATCATCATAGGATCTCTTCAAGTTCGAGTTCAGAGGCCACCATGTAGTTTTATCGCGGTCTTGCGCTGCCCTAACAAAATTGTTCCACGAAATTCAGAAAAGACAATGTTTAGGTACCCCTAATATCAACCCGTCCGATCCGTTAATATGATGATCCCAACAACACCAAAATGCATAAAACTCCATGCCTGAAATACATTTCAAGGTGAAAATTGTTCAGTTTCATAGTCTGGGTGGACGCAGTTAGTGCTCGGAAGGTTGTCTCTTACACTGTGTATACTACATTCATCAAATGACATACATTTGAATACATAAAAGTATTTCTTAGTTTACTAGGGACTTGTTCAATGTCTGTTCATTTCGCTAGCTAGTTTCGATACTGCTACTTCAGCTCCTGCAATTGCAGACATTCAACCGACGTTGGGCAATATATCAGTGTCGTTGTCGACTCGATAGCTACCATTCTCCAAGTCTGATTTGGTGGAAACTGTGTTTCCTATAGATGCTTCGGGTTAGATTGGAACACGCTGGCAGCATTCAGTCTTTCGATAGTGAGGCTTATAAGTTGAGCCAGGGAGCAGTGCCAGAGCTGAATTTACTAAATATCTCTAAGAGACGCACTGACAGGTACAAGGGGTGATCAAGAAACATAGGTCGAAACGTGAGAAAAATATTTATACCTCCCATAGAAATTGACGTGGTCGGTCGGTAATTTTGTATGGGAAGTATAAATATCTTTCTCACATTTCGACCTATGTTTCTTGGGTAAAGTTGTTCAGTTTCATGGGCTGCTTGAGGTTTTGCGCATTTAACGTTACACGTTGTATATACTAAGTTGTTCCCGTAACAGATTGATACGCTGATAATAGTAGATATGTGTAGGTTTGTACTGTACTATTCATTAAATCTAAATGAGAAATAGCAGGATGCAACATCAAACAATAGCAATAGTTACCTAGAACCCCTAGCACTTGCAATATGTCATTCAATGTGTCGGCTTTCCTTGGCAAATGCAATTGCGACATTTCTTGCTGGAAGCTTACAGCTCCGACAATGTTGAAGCTTATTACTTACTTTGAAGCATTTCCTATAATTAAAGATTTGTTCTCCGCTGGAGAAATTCTTGCAGATAAGATATGAGTGCAATTTCAGTTTGTAGTTAATGATGTAGGACATTTTATCCCTACTACGGAAGGGATAAAGGCGTGATTTGTGTATGTATAGGACATTTTAGTGAACTCGTAAATGTCACATGGATGACCACGAAAACAACAACCACTGTTACAAATAATTTACTTGATACAAGGGGCAAGGAATTTTCATGGAACAACACATTTTTTTCTTGGTATTGCAAATTAACTTCATATAATATATTGAAAGTTAATCACAAAAATGCCTAAAAACACAAGTTTGAATAAATGGCCACCGTCTGATAACATTCTGTATGTAGGGTAAACAGTATTCTTTTGATATGCGAAATACGTAGTCATTCATGTCATATACCTATGACTAGGATTGGTTTTAAGTTTTCTGGTAAGTAGGTGCGGGATCCCTTTTGTTAGCATAATATTTTTTCCACTAATATGTTTTGGCATAACATGTTACGCATAATTCTTTTTCCCCTATTATATCTTTGTCATAAACATTTTTTCACATAATATTTATCTTGGCATTATCAGTTTATTTGGGTCTAACAACTTTTTTATAGAGGTTAGGTTAGGTTAGTATTTTTATAGACGTTAGGTTAGGTTAGGTTATTAAATTATGCTTAACGTGTTATGCCTACTATTTTTATGCGTAAGTATCATTAGTTCAATGTATATTGTGCTAACCTATGTTATGCCTAATATTTTTATGCGAATATATAGGGAACCGTAGGTGCCAGTTATAATTATCAAGGACATTTTACAAGGCAAAGATTTTAAGTTTTAGTCTATGTTTTCGCTTACCTATCAGAGTAGACTGTAGTTAACTCAAAAACTAACTCTCGAATTACCTTGGTAACAGAAAAATAAATGTTCAATCAAACAATTAAACAAGTTTGTGACTCTAATGACTTTCAATTCCCCAATTAAGTATTGTCTAAACTTTTGTCTCTTTTACGAAACCTTGTTAAAACTTTACACGAAAACTGACGTTTTTAAATCTCAATATTTCTTTGTTCGCCGGCGCTGCCTTGTTTTCTATAACGAGTCAGTCAATTAGGCTTCGTCCACGTCGCGCCAACTTTTTATTCCTAGCCTCTCCAGCAAGTGCCCGAAGCAAATCCGAGTTTATTTTTGAGCCGTACGCTTATTGGTTCCACAGCCGATAGGACTTAGTGGGTCTAGATTGTGTGACATTGCATTTACACTACAAGTTTCGTTTCAATCGACTTTAGTGTCAAATTAATTTGATTCCGTCCTCGACCAGACGTCCAACGTCAGTAGCGTTACAGAAGTCATTTACTGGAATTACTCGGCATAGAAGGCAGGTGTACTATCCGCTACGCCATCGGGACAGTATATAAAATCATTGAATATCTTATTTGGATGCCTAAATACTCGTAGATTAAGTTACTTAGCTGCACCTCTACCTGATTTTGTTAGTAGGTCTTGCAGTATGGGACAGCTTCAACAAAAAACTTGAAGCGTCACAATTTAGCCGTCCCGGCTTAGAATAACATCACCCCACTTCTACCCGTGTGTATCATAAAAATCAACTGTGCGGTGAATCCATGAAACGGGCAACACCTTTCCCTGTGAATATCTACAATATCTTGCACTGCGCTCGCCTGCCAATCCGCCTGCCAAGCATGGTGAGTATGGCAATGCCCCCAATTTGTAGGAGGCCCATGACCAGCAGTAGACTGATGTGGCTGTAAAAATCACAAATTGGACACACTGGGTTTCACCAGCAGTAGGTCTATTAAGTGAACGACTTTTTGAGCTCTGCACTTTATGCAAATAAGAGAGGTGCCGGACTGACTATTGAAAAATTCAAATAACCCTCGGGAAGTTTTCTACAAGTTGATTCAAACTTTTAATTATTTCTTTCGAATTGAGTCCATTCCTTAGTACGTATACATTCAATTCTCTTTTGTTTTTTTTTTCGAAATTTCCTATTGACTTACGGCTTAACAGCTCCTCCGAAACACGGAACCACCTTTCTCAGGGACAAATTCACAAAGTGATAATATCTACTTTTGTAGTGACCCACCGAGAATCGAACCCGGAACCTTTTTCGTTACAGGCAGTCGCACTACCACTGCGCCATATCAGTCGTCAGTTGTGTAGTTAAAACAGCTAAATTAATTATTGAACTTATTTAAATTGGATTGCTGATGTCCATTATTGGTCAAATGGAAAACCCCATCGAACCAAATTGTATATTCATTGAATCGTTGTAAACCGTTAATTAATTTTCCCAGAAGAAATAGTTACATGTACAGTCAAGCTCAGGCCTGGTTAGATATTTTGGACTATTCTTCTTCTTCTTCTTCGGCACGTAAGCCTTTCAAATTCTTTCTGACATCATTAAATTTGGACTAAGGGCAATGCCTTTCTATCTATTTGTTTTATCCCATCCGTACCGCGTTCATACTGAGAACATTTTTTTTAATATAAGGAAGGAAAATTGTGTCTTGCAATATTCTCTTTTATACAATGACTAATCCATTTATCTGATGATAATATCGTACTTGACATTCTTATAGTATTCGTTATAAATCTACTTTAAATTGAAATATTAGATTTTGACTTTTTATACTTATTAGGGTTGTATAATGCCTAAAATAAAGCTATTATTATCATGCTGTGTGCAAAAGACTACTTTGGCAGATAGTTTTTAAACGGATTTGGGATTGACTGCACACCACATATTATAGCTTTTGATTTATTACTACCATTTAGAAAACGCAAATATTTTATAATAATAATACCTTTATCAGTTCTTAGAGCATTTTTTTGGAAATACCTTTTATATCTCGGCCTCAGCTAGCATGGCAAAAATGATATTTTTACCGTGCGCTATCTGAGAATAGAATAGGCGCCACGCAAACGCAGAGTTTGCTGTACAATAAAATATGGTCACAGTCACACGGGCCGCCATAAAGCGCGTGCCATACTACGTGACTAGGGTAACCAGACTCTTGTTGAAATGAGGGATGCCCTTTGTTAGGTATTAGTATTTTCTATTATATTATATTTTTAGTATGTACTTATTATTTTTATAGTATTATATTGTACTCAATTTTTAAAATATATTATTACAAATATAATACTTTTAATGCACTGCTAATGGCAATCGCCAATGTACAGTTGTGCATAAAAATAAATAAGGATGAATAAAATTAGTTTTTCGCTTTTGGGGATTGACATTCCTAGTATGGATCTGACAGACCGCTATGATATTTTAGCGGTCCGTCGTGCGTTAAATGTGCGATCGGCTCAGGCTAGCCTCTGCAACCCGAAGGCTAACCTGGGCCGAATACTAGGTTAGGTCACATTCAAATATCATCTGAATTCAAATTTTATCTGAATGTGGGTTTCATCACGATGTTTTTTCTTCACCGTAAGAGCAATCGGTAAATGAGCGTGAGCAAAAACACATTGGTACATGGCGGGGATCGAAGGCGGGTTGTTGTTGTTCAAAATTCTTTATTTAACATAATATTTCATACAAGTATATTAAGTACATAATGTTTCATTAAGTACATATTTAAACAAAATGACTTAATCTACTGGTTCTTCAATTTTACTTTATCAGGCTAACGCCTACGAAAGTTTACAAGTAGTAAGTTAAATGGGTGCACACAAGGAGTTTTAACTAACAAATATAACATTAGATTGTACATTTCGACGTAAAATTGTATTGCAATTTTACTTACTGCCTAAACATTTTATTATTATTATTATGATTTTTTACATGTTTATGTTATGGTGTTTGCTAAGATGACCCTAGCAAACCCATAGTACAATAATCAAAATTATACATCAATAATTTTTAAATATTATAATGTAGAGGGTAAACCTCTTATTTATTTATTTTTCGAACGCGGGTGTCACAAGCCCCAGAAAGTGAACAAGTTCCCTAAAAAATACATTTTAGGAAACGTAAAAAGCTTTTTAGTTTTCTATAGTGAATGCAGATACATCTTTGCAGTTAAATGTTATAAAGGATAGAAATTCATGTTTTGGCAACGATATTTTCAGAACTATTTTAGTACCTATGGCAATTCGTTCTTCGTACTTTTTCAGCATGGTAACCCTTGCCGGATCACAATAAAATTTTAAAACATGTAGCTTGCATTTATTCTGCCACACCAGCATTTGCATAGCCGCAGTCGATCTGCCGGTGGACTCGCGTTTTAAAGCTTCTGAAAAAAAGGTTTAAAAAAAAACCAAGTTAAATTTTACCTTAAGAGGTGATCTTGCTTCATGTTAGGAGGATTTATTTCGCTGAAAAGATCGCTACCTCCGAAAATTACATACACCTACATAGAGTATATTTTTGTTTCCATTTTTTCAACGTAACTAGGTATCGGATAAGATCAAAAACTTTGATTCAAATAATATTTTTTGACGAGGAAGCACCTTTTTCAAAAATGGCTCCTAGTAATTAACACAATAATCTTCTCTACAATTCACTAGTTTCTTGGGTCATTAATAAAATATAAAAAATGTACGTTTAAAACTATTGTCCAAAAATACCACGGACTTCATTCATAATTTTTAAAAATATTCAAAGTTTGAATTAATAAAAAGAAAAATATTTAAAAAGTAAGTTTTTGACGCCATCCAAATACTTACGGCATGACGTCATACTTTCAGTTTTTCATACAAAATGCCGTTGTAGATCGTTTTAAAAAGTGGCTCATTTGACCTGTCAGGAATGTAGCCTATTCCGAGGAGACGTGGACTTAGCACACTTTTACGTACTCTCAACTCGTCAGTTATAAGCCTCTAGTATTGTTGAGACTGGAGAAACATACATACATATATCACGCCTTTATCCCCTACGGGGTAGGCAGAGCGTTAACGGCCGTAACAATACGGTCGCTATCGCCACTTTTGTCATTTTTGAGGATTGTTTTCAAAGGTTGTTTCAGAAAACATGTGTATCACAGATCACTATAGTAACAGGTTGTCAGCCTGTTGCCTAAAAATTGCAATACACCAATATTCTCTAATCCCTTAGTGGCCTCTTACGACACCCCCGGGAAGGATGTGGGGTGATGCTATTCTAAGCCAGCATCACACGAGACTGGAGACACAATACGCAGATTGGCCTATTGCAGTGAGAAAAGTGCAGTCCTTGTCACTATAAATATAGGTACGCTCAAATAGTTGGAGGAACGCCAAGCTGCTAACATTACCGCAGATTTTTACTAATTCTACTGATGATACGATGCCATTGAACTGAATGTACATTGTGTAGGTGACATATTGTCACCCTATTAATTTGTAAACTGTATTATGCATTTTCACCGAGATAGTTCTCATCATTTTACAAAAGATCACATTGAAACATTTAAGTATGTTTAGAGTAGATTTTCTTTTTTTCAATGTTATAAAATAATAATACAAAACGCGAAAGTTTTTTTCAACTTTTTTTTTACATCTAAACTAAAGTGATACCAATAGATTTTGCGTCAGCTGTTTACTGAGCACATAAGACGTAAGTATATTGGTAGATTTGGTAGTTTAAGTGTAGACCGCACGTAAGCTTCACTGTACATGTTGTAACGTTATTTATTTGAACGTCAGGTGGAACCTAACTAACGGAACATCTAAATGTTAATCACTACATAGTATAAAGCAAAGTCGCTTTTCGCCTCTGTCTTTCTGTATGTTGTTTAAATCTATAAAACTACACAACTGATTTTGATGCAGGTTTTTTAATAGATAGAATGATTCAAGAGGAAGGATTTCAAGTATAATACTTGCCGGGAAAATCCTTATTCTCACGGGAAAATGAGTCGCAGCGGGCGCAGCTGCTGGGGCAGGCCGCTAGTTAATTAATATTATATTGACAAGCTGTTGATACTAATAAGTTTATTTAAGATCTGCACTACAATACAGTAGTGCAACAAAGTTCTTATTCTGTATTCTTATTCTTTACACATAACACCTTTGTTGACAAAATAAGCTACAAATTACAATGGCAATCATAGTAACTTGTAACAGAACACAATTTGTATTCATATCCCACAACACAATCTACTGTGTGATGTGAAATGTTATCTAAAGGAGCCGGTTCCACTTCGTATCCGGCTCACGTGTACATGCTCGCGAATCTTCCAAAGCCTAAATATTGAATGAAATCGTTCTAGAACACCCACGGGCCGCATTCATTCATTCATTCATTCAAACACGAGCGTGGACTGCATGCAATGAATGCAGACTCGAACCGCGCTATTATTTAAAATTAAATGAGAAATGTAAAATAAAATATGGCGTGTTATGCGGATCGCACGCTTGACGCACGACAGAGCGAAAAAATGTCGCTGCGGTATGTCAGATCCATACTAGAAACATCACTCATATCGCAGTGTTGAGTGCGGTTTTAGTATGGGGAGTGACGTTTCTAGTATGGATATGAAAGACCGCTGCGATATTTTTGCGCTCCGTCGTGCGTCAAATGTGCGATCCGCCTTATTCATGAATAGATTCTTAATTTAAATCAAATACAAGAAACGTAAAAGTCTACCAAAGAACACCAAAAAATTTTCAGACCTACAGAAAACTAAGTCGCGGAAAAGTCAATTTGTTTGAAATATGTTTGAAATCACATTCTGCACTTTGAAGTTCTGCTTTGAACGCAGAAAGAATCCGAATACCTTTCAAGTCCCTTCCCTAATGTACTTGCAAAATGATGTGATGATATCTTCACATCATATTAGATACTTGAAATGATAAATTATCGTTTATACTCGTATCAGATCAAAGAGTACCGACTTCCTGGACCTATGACAACGTTTGAGTTATCTTTTCTCGAGTCAACTTGGCCTTGGATATAAATGACTCAACACCTGCTCCACTGTTAGTAAACAACATGGATAAACAAAAAAAAAACAATCGATTAAGCGTGGGTTTACGCAGAAAGACGACACGCGACAATGGATTTAGTTTCGGGTTGCACTGGTTTAATAGTAACTAGCTGGTGCCCGCGAACTTCGTTTCGCCATATATCATCCATCATATAAGCTATATAAAGGAAGCTCACTGATAAACATGGGCCTCCCCCATAGACTCTAAGAACCATAAAATAATATATTATAAGCTTATATTAAATTGTTGGTAGATAGGTACCCGAAAACTTGGTTTCGCCGACTATACAGTGTGTAAAAATATTAGCTGCAAATATTTAAATGGGTGAATCAGTCCATGAAACTGTACAACTTTCCCCAAGCAACATAGGTCGAAATATGGAAAAAATTTTTGGACCTCCCATACAAAATGTAGCAGCCGAGCAAGTCAACTGTATGGGAGGCCCAAATGTTTTTTTCATATTTTGACCTATGTATTCCTTGGGGAAAGTTGTTCAGATTCATGGGCTGATTCACCCCTTAAAATATTTGCACCTAATTTTTTTACACTTCATATGTAATTTAAAAAAACTGTTAAATCCTAAATTTACAATTTCCACATGCAAAAAAGAGTAAGAAAACGGTGATTCTTTTATATATGTTTGGTCTTTTGGATTCCTGTAGGTTGAATTTGCTGAATCAGGTTACAGATTAGTCACTCCCTGTTCCAAATCCTCGCTTTACAGTTCATTTTAGCAATTTTTTAAAATCATGCGTTTACTTCCAAAGGTATCAATTCCGTGAAGTAGACTGATGCCACATTTCTTAACATTGTGATGGATGAATAAAGACCGAGTTCATGAGTGTGAATAAATAAAACATAAGCTTATTAAAAACCAAGTAATCCCACTACAAATCCTATCCTATCCTACTTCCTACTAATATATTAATACAAAAGATTTGTTTGTTTGTTACTCCTTCACGCAAAAATTGCTGAACTGATTTTCATGAAATTGGGCACAGATGATGTGTGATGCCGGCTTAGAATAGCATCACCCCACATCCTTCCCGCGGGTGTCGTAAGAGGCGACTAAGGGACTCGACGGTATTGGTGTATTACAATTTGTCGGCTAAACATATAATAACAGTATGTAACAGAACAACATTGGCTAGTAACGTAGATATAAAGAATAGCCTTAACAAAATTAGCAAGAAAAATTAAAAACAAAAAATTGTGGTACTTCGCTGGCCGACTTACATCATAAGCAGATCCATTTCCGCTGAGCCATTTTAACCATGGTTGGAGCGGCAAAAATAAGGATAGGTATCCCTTCACACAAACTTTTGCTTTGAAGCTATTGCAATTTTCCCGCGGTAAATAGTAGATTACGCGATCCATAAATAAAGATTGTATCGTCTGGTACGCAACTTACACGTCTTGTACCACGGAACTTTTGTTTTCGAGTGTAAAAAATATTGAATTATTAAAAGTTAAAATTATTCCAATATTAAAGAGATATTTTTGTAGTCGTAGATATATTCGTAGATTTTACTTTTCTCATTTATTGAGGTTATAAAAATATAGATTATAAAAATAATAAATACGGCCTCTTGTTATTTTTCTTTCTGCGCGCTTATTCAAAGTGACACAGTTCGTGCTGGCCAGTTCGAAATTTGAAATCAATCTCGGGTCCAATAAGCCCATACACATCTTTTTACTACGCGGCACTATGAAATTTACGTGATCTACAAACTTATTTTATGCGTAGCAGCCAACCCCCCTTTTAGGGGTATGTTTTTTTTTAGCCTATAACCTGGTCGGTGATTTACTTGACATTTTGGTACAAATTGCATCAAAATCCGCTCGGTCGTTTTCGCGTGATGCTTCCGCATATCCACAAACAAACACACAAACATCTAAACATCTAAACATCTAAACATCCAAACAGACAAAAAATTAAAAAATTGCAGAAACGTGTTTTGTTATCAATATTAAGTATCACGAAACAATTTTTTTTTGGATATCTTGTATGTACAGACTTTCGGTCCTCTTGAGCTTTATTATATGTATAGATAATGGTGGCATCTCAATTCGCTAGTTTCCTGGGTCATTAAAATAATATAACAGTACGCTTAATACTATTGTCCAAAATTACTACAGCCTTCATTCATCATTTTTTCAAATATTCGAAGTTTGAATTAGTAAACAGAAAAATAATATGAAAGTAAGTGTTTTGACGCCATCCAATACTTGCGGCGTGACGTCATACTTCTAGTTCTTCAAACAAAATACCTTTTTAGATAGTTTTAAAAAGGAGCTCATTTGACCTGTTAGGAAACAAGCCTATTAGGAAAATACTAAGAAAAAAAAACATCTATCAAACAACGTTATCTACTTTCAAAAAATTTACGATTCCTGAAATATTTTTACAGAAACTAGTTTAGGTTAATGATCTAAATAGTTCTCAGAAATCTGTTCTTTACACACTGTTGTAGTTATAACAATCGGAAGGCGGATCGTACACTTCACGTAAGACGGAGCGCTAAAATATCGCAGTGGTTGAGCGGTTTTAGTATGGGGGATTGACATTTCCAATATGGATCTGAAAGACCGCTGCAGGCTCCGTCGTGTTTTAAGTGTGCGATCCGCCGAAAGACGGTTTCGAGTGCGACGCTAGTTTGAGCATGTCATAGGTAGATACAACGCCATAAGATACAGTCATCGACCGCGAGCGTGCAATGTTTCCAAGACTACGCACAAACAACAATAGCCACTGCGATTATGTGCATTTATATGTAAACAACCAATATGTCCTCGATTCTACCAACATCAATAATGCAGACCTACGCCATGTGACGTCAAAACGATAGAAGGATTATCGAGGAGTGTCTATGCCGTGTGATGCTGGCTTAGAATAGCTCCTAACTATCTAAAACTATCATTTTTTTTCCTGTGGGTGTCGTAAAAGCCGACTAAGGGACTCGGGGGTTTCATGTGTATTGCAATTTAAGGCGGTAGGCTGACAACCTGTCACTATAGTGACACATGAACTATCTGAAACGACCCTCAAACATTTGTCAAACGTGGCGATACCGACCGTAATTTTACGGTCGCTAACGCTATGCCTGGGTATAGGCGCGATTTGTGTATGTGTGTGCGTGTGTGTCTACTAACATGATATTTGTCATCATCAGCCTATAGCAGTCAACGGCTGGACGTAGGTTGCCTAGGTTCCAACTTTTGTTTCCGCCATCCAGCCGCTACCGGCAGCTCTCTTTAAGTAATTGGTCAACTGACTGGAAGGCATCTAACCCGAATGCTGGCCGAGGCGTGGCCACCATTGGAAGGCCACAGCATGGATTTAATTTAATTATTTTTTTTTGGGATACCACTTGCGCAACAAGTAAATCAATTTATTTTACTTACTATAATAATGCCGTGTGATGCCGGTTTAGAATAGCATCACCCCATTTCTTTCCCGCGGGTGTCGTAAGAGGTGACTAAGGGACTAGAGAGTATTAGTTTATTACAATTTTTAGGCGACAGGCTGACAACCTGTCACTATAGTGATACACATGTTTTCTGAAACAACCTTAGAAAATATTTCTCACTCAAAAAATGTCAGACGTGGCGATAGCGACCGTATTCTTACGACTTTTAACGCTCTGCCTACCGCGCAAGGGATTAAGGCGTGATACATATATATATATATATCGCAGGGACGGCAGAGTTAGCTGGAGTTCCATCAGTCCTCGAGTCTCCTGGGTTTTGATCTCCCATGGTTTTAGTAAAAATCAAAGAACTCTTTGATTGACAGACTTGATTTTATTCAGGAGAGATTAAACGACAGTAGTGTAGTTTCAGAACTAAGTGAACCAGCGATCTCGTTTGAGAGGTCCGACCAGTCCAAGCGCAAGCAACAGAATGAATGCCCCACCACGGCACCAGACTATTTATGCACTGGCCGCCTCCCACCACGATTCCGCCTCACGTGTTTAACTTCACGGCGTTCACTTACTTCCGGTACAAAGATAATCAACTTAGCTACCTAACCTAACCTAAAAT
The DNA here is from genome assembly GCA_029255805.1 of Keiferia lycopersicella. NCBI lineage: Eukaryota > Metazoa > Arthropoda > Insecta > Lepidoptera > Gelechiidae > Keiferia > Keiferia lycopersicella. The sequence goes on from JARACZ010000024.1 coordinate 4,626,712, forward strand.
AGTAATTTTAGGATTCGATTAATTAAATCCTCGACACGGCCAGAACTGACAAGTCACACGTCCTCGTGTGTACCTGGGGACAAGTAAAAATCAAGCTGGAAAAACGAAATAATAGCTCGGCCTGCCTGACCAGTGATTTAAAATAAAAGCTAGTAATAGGAAAATGCCACAAAATCAAACTAACAATTAACTAAAGGAATGGAGTAAATAGTAAAACTGGGTACATATCAGTCCATCAATACAGCCAGCTATAAGTATCGGTGAAAACAGCCAGTCATAGGTATCAGTTCTTTTCACTGATAGCTATACCTTGAAATCAAAACATTATTCACCGATAGTTATGCCTTGAAAACAGCCAGCTATAAGCATCAATGAGAATCAGCCGGTCATAAGTATCAGTTATACTAACGGGTACCTATACCTTGAAAATAAGACAACAAATTTTCTCATTGATACATTATGCCTTGAAAACAGCCAGCTATAAGCATCAATGAGATTCAGCCGGTCATAAGTATCAGTTATACCAACGGGTACCTATACCTTGAAAATAAGACAACAAATTTTCTCATTGATACATTATGCCTTGAAAACTACTTTTTAGGATCTTATTATAAGCAATTCGCGGATGTTCCTTCACCAGGATCTTCAACGTCTGAACTTTCATCAAAAATGTCTAGTTCAATAGGAACTTCACTTTGAGGCATTTTTCTAATGCGGTCGTGGGCATACTTGTAAGTCCTATTGCCAGTCAAAGATTTCAAAATATAACGATCGCCTTCAAGTAACTCAATAATTTTAAAAGGCCCCTTGAATTTAGGATCGAGTTTAACTTGATTGCGCTCTTCATTTTTGATTAAGACTAAGTCCCCTACAATGAATTTGTTCAATTTTGCTTTATTCCTATCAAACCTATCCTTCTCGTAAATCGCATTTCTTTCTATATTCCGTACCGCGTGCTCTCGTACCTCCGTAATGTCAACTAATTGTTCAGGTTCAGAGTCAAAAGCAGCTAAAAGGCTAAGAGGTCTTGCTACCCTTCCGATTAAAAGTTCCAGTGGGCTTGATCGAGTGGTACGATTGATCGTTGAATTTAATGCTAGCTGCACCTCTTCTAAAGCATCCTGCCATGACCTGTCCGAAGTTTCTACCGAAGTCAACATTCCTTTCAATGTTCCCATCACTCTCTCGACTTGGCCATTAGCACGACTAGAGCCTGTGGCAATGAGATGCAAAGCAATACCGTGTGAATCGCAGAATTCTTTAAAGTCCTTGCTTGCAAAACAGCGACCTTGGTCAGCTATAATGCGGCTTGGCGCACCGAAAAGAGAAACGCTAGATTTCAGCGCGGCAATAGCGCTTTGTGCGTCTATCTGCAATGTGTGGTACATCAAAACAAATTTAGTAAAGGCATCTATAAAGACTATTACGTATTCCTTTCTGTCGTTTTTGCCACTGAGTTTGCCCGTTATATCCACGTGTACAGTATGCCAAGGCACACTAACTTTGGGGATGGGATGAAGTTCGGCTTGCACCCTACCAGAAGACGACTTCGAGACCTTGCATGTGATACAATTATCGACAAATTTGCGTACATATTTTGACATGTGATCAAACCAGTAATGCTCGTACAGTTTCTCGAGTGTCTTCTCCCAGCCAAGGTGCATAACCGCCTCGTGAACATGATTCACCACCGACCAACGGAACGCACGTGGTACAATAGGCAAACATCGGGTACGGTTATTTCTCTGGACTTTACGGAATAAGACACCCGAACGAATCTCATACGTTTTAGCTTCATCTACTGGAACCTCATTATTTTTGATTTTAGAAAGAATTGCCTGAATTTCTGGATCGCGTAACTGTTCCGCTAAAAGCCAGTTTTGGGATAAGTTCGCAAGATCAACGCGTTTCTGCTCAACCCTTTCTACCGACACTTTTTCAACAATGGGCAGATGATTACGAGATAAAAAGTCCACATGACCCATATGCTTTCCGGGTTTATACGCAATGTCGAAATCAAATGCCTGAAGAAAGGCCCACCACCTATGTACTCTAGGCGTCAAATCAACTTTATTATGCGAAGATTTTAATGAATTGCAATCAGTTACGACAATAAAACGACGGCCTTGAAGATAGTGGCGAAAGTGTTTTACAGCATTGACCACTGCCAGAGTTTCTAACTCGTAAGAGTGATATTTAGATTCGGCTTTCGTGGTCCGTTTGCTAAAATACTCGACGACACGTAATTCATCATCTACCTTTTGGAAAAGAATAGCGCCATATCCCTCAGCACTAGCGTCGGTATGAAGTTCTGTAGGTAAATCAGGGTTAAATATAGTGAGGACGGGTTTGTTGGTAATAACTGAAATAACGTGTTGCCTAATAGTTTCATGTTCAGGAGTCCAGATAAAATTTTTGGTAGACGTCAAAATGAATAAGGGTGTCATCATCTGAGAAAAACCAGAAACGAATTTCCTGAAATAGGAAGCCAGGCCAATGAACTGCCTTAGTTGATGAACATTTTCAGGAGGAGGTAACTTAGTAAGAGCCTCAACTTTTCTAGGGTTGGGTCTAACTTCACCAGCAGTAATCTCATAACCAAGAAACTCTACACGTCGCTTCAAAAAGGAACATTTCGAAATGTTCAAAGAAAACCCCGCCTTTGACAGAGCTCCTAATACCTCACGCAACCTTTCTAATCCCTCATTTTCGTCGACAGACGGAATCAAAATGTCATCCATATAAAGAATAGCATACGAATGAACAAGATTTCCTAAAGCATTCGCTGCTGCACGCTGAAAAACGCTCGGTGCGTTACGCAGTCCGAAAGGCATTGTTAAATACTCGAACTGCCCGTCGGGCGTAACGAATGCTGTACGCTCTATGCTATCCGGGTTAACAGGGATCTGATTAAATCCACTAGCACAGTCAAGACAGGTATAAAATTTGGCCCCAGAAAGTCTCGCAATCTGATCCGATATTAGTGGTAAAGGGAAACGATCGGGAACCGTGTTTTGATTAAGTTCGCGGTAATCAACGCACATACGATCACTTCCGTCTCGCTTTTTCACTAATAAAATTGGGCTCGCGAAAGGTGAACAGCTAGGGCGAATTATGTTGGCACTCATTAATTCGCTCACCTTGTTACGCACTACTTGCCTTTCGTCAGGGCTTAATCGATATGGGCGCCGTTGCACAGTCAAATTAGGATTTATCAACCGAATATTCAATTCCCCTGTATTTACTCGCGTTTTCGGTAGACCATCAGCAAAAGATTGCGAGAACTCGGTTAATATCGAAGTCAGCTTTTGTTTATTATCAAACGAAATGTCAGTATCGACTGTCTGAAAATCGATTTTGTTTGGCAAGTCCGTGGGTAGGTTACAAAAATTTATTTGTTTTCGTTCTACAAGTGTCAAAGTTTTGTCCGTCATAGTGATAGAAAATCGTCTCAGTAATTCTTTACCGATCAATACGTCGTGTTTAACTGCCTCATCCGGTAAAACGTAAAACAATATTGACATGCGATATCCATCAATAATAATATCGCTCAGGATTTGCTCCGTACAATTTACATTCGCATTACCAATACCGGTTACGTTAGCTATAGCGTTAAAACGTGTGCCCGGAAATTTGACAGATAATCTTTTGCGGAGGAGAGAACACTCGGCACCGGAGTCAAAATAAAAAGGAAACGACTCACCAGAATTATCCATTTGCCCAAATACGCCTTCGATTTCACAATAGTCCACACGCCGTTGTTGTGGAGCTCCACCTCCATTTGCGCCGCTGCTGCCTCCGCTCGTGCTGCTCGTTCCACTCGTCTTTGGTTTCGGGCAGCGCGTAGCGATATGTCCTTCTTCCCCACAAGTGAAACAAATGACTGATTTCGTCGTCTTGGGTAGTGTAGACGTAGAAGAAGTGAAGGTTTTGCCGCCAATGGAACTTGGAGTAACGGTAAGTGAAGAACTCAGTCTATTTTTCCTTGCGCGACAGTCAATAGCTCGGTGACCAGGTATTCCGCAAAAGTTACACGTAATTTGCTCCCGTGGGGAAAACTTCTGACGTTTAATTTCTGGTGTGTTTGTGTCATGTTCATATTTGCGTTTTAACATAGAAAACGACTTCATCTCTTGCAACAACTTACAGCGATTGGGTATCTCGGTTGTGCATGCCAGGCGATGCAAACGCGTGTCGAATTGGGAAGTATGAGCTAGTAAATATGATATAGCTATCTGTTCCGTAGTAAGGTCCTTCCACTTTGACATCACAGACGTCAACATCCGGCTAGTATAAGCTGCAAGGCATTCACCTTCTTTTGGTCTACTGTTGTTGATTCCAATTAATGTTGCAGCGACAGTCTCAGTACTATCATATCGTGCCAAAAACAAATCCTTGAAGAAATTCCACTTCATTCCTGCGTAGGACACTTGTGATAACCACGGAGAAGCACTACCTTTAAGTGCTTTGCTTAGTGCGATAATCAAGGCACCTCCTTCTAGTGGACGCTCCGCCATACAGATGTCGATAGTCGAGCACCACGCACGTGCATCAGCGTCATTTACATCAGGATTAAATTCCGGTAACGTGATTTCTGAGGAAGTTGATCCTTTCATGGTTTCTATCAGTCGCTCCATGTTTCGTTGTTGAAGTTCAAACATCATCCGCCATTGGTCTTCATTTGTAAGAGTTTGTGAAGCCTGAGTAGGAACCACTTCTGATATCGCAGGGACGGCAGAGTTAGCTGGAGTTCCATCAGTCCTCGAGTCTCCTGGGTTTTGATCTCCCATGGTTTTAGTAAAAATCAAAGAACTCTTTGATTGACAGACTTGATTTTATTCAGGAGAGATTAAACGACAGTAGTGTAGTTTCAGAACTAAGTGAACCAGCGATCTCGTTTGAGAGGTCCGACCAGTCCAAGCGCAAGCAACAGAATGAATGCCCCACCACGGCACCAGACTATTTATGCACTGGCCGCCTCCCACCACGATTCCGCCTCACGTGTTTAACTTCACGGCGTTCACTTACTTCCGGTACAAAGATAATCAACTTAGCTACTATTTTAGGATTCGATTAATTAAATCCTCGACATATATATAATAAGGTCGAAGGTTGCCCGAGAACAAAGGTGTATTGTAATGTCAAATTGAAACTTGCGACGTCTGCTTGAAAAATAATCTATATGAATATCCTTCAAAACTCAAACAATGTGACACCATAACGAGCTTAAACACGAAAAGGGGAATATACCTTTTTAGTCTACCTGTCGATACACAGAAAGGTACACTTGAATACCTATGTATATAAAAAAAATGTACTCTCTCCAGGGTTCGTGTGAGATGCTAAATTCGACTCTTGTAATGATTGTACCTGCCATATGATAGCAAACCAAGATGAACTATGAATCAGCAACAACACGCGTAACCCATTTAGGGGAGACACCTAAATACTAATTATTCTTACTGTTTATGTCATCAGTATTCCGAACCTAGGTATATTATAATTACTGGATCCATAAGAGATAATGAGATACACCTACACGTGCGGCAGATAAAGACTTTCTTGGAAAAATCTTTTCATTTCTTGGTAAGAAAAAAAGTTCTCGTTACTCTGACTATACCAACACGTACTTACTAAACAAAAAGAAATTGAAATAAGGGCGTAACTATAAAAGTATTCTTAGGTATGTTGATTATGGTTGTCGTACATTTTGCTTTGAGATTGAGAGAAAGATTGCGCTAAGCGGGATATGGCTGCGTTTGACATCGACCATCGAAGCTGGGAGAAGCTTGCTGAGGATAGGGACGAATGGCGAAAGCGTGTATATGATGGGCGTAAGTCTCACGACGACGCCTGGTTCTCTGGTCTCGCCAACAAATGGCAAAAACGACACCTCAACATGCATGTTCAAGTCTATAATACCACCTTCACTTGTAGAGCGTGCGGAAAGTCATGCCGCTCCCGCATTGGCTTATATAGCCACGAAAAGTCTTGCCTCAGACACTGATTAAATCGTCTGTCACAGACGTGTGAGGCCAATGATGATGATGACATTTTGCTTATGACTTTGTGCCACATTGATAATACTTTTTACTATTTTTAGTAATAAATGTCCAAATGGGTATGATTTATGATTGTCATGTCACATTGAAACCTTACGTATTATCAAATCATAAAGACCCAAAATGAAAATTTTCGGAAACCGTGTCGTAAATACATCCTTTTTGATGATTTGGTAGTACTCTGAGTTAGAGAAGCTGCGAGTATTTTATAGTTATGTTTACATGATTTCTATAGATAAGTCTTTATTATGAGATACAGAGGCAATGCGCGTGAGAAACAAAGACAACAAAACGAACGTGGAATGCCCAGCCCATGTACTTACCTACATACCAATACTGACACGTGTACTGCACTTACACGCGTATCATTCTCTAAGCAATTTATTATTACAGCAACTAAATGTTCTCAATGCATCAGGAGTATTTTTGAATCAGTAGAAGCGGTTTCAGCCGAACTAAAATTTTACTTCCATTATATTGATCCGACAATTAGATGAAGTAGAGTGACTTCGGATGCGACTATCTGCGATGAGTGTTTTTGACATACATATTGATACATACATACCTGAAAATAAATGAATTCTAGTAAAATAATATTATAGACACTAGCAGCAAAGAATAAGAACGAACTTTTTTAGGTTTGACCCTACCACGCTGTGTAGTCTCGCTCTGCATGACAATGATTTCTGATTCAAAAATACGCCACATGAGCTATGTTTAGTTTTTCTCATATCATCGTGCCAATAAATTGTTTTTTTTTAATGAATGACTCGGTACCTTAAGAAGATTAAAATCCTTAAATACTTCTTAGGGTTTTTAGCTCAAGCCCTAAGTTTAAGTAAGAAAATGTAACCATTTATTTTTGTAAACCAGTAGAGTAAATATCTAGTAGCACATGCATTCAAGAATTAGTACTGTTTATAAATAAATGTTGCTGGCGTCCACTGACCTTCTTCTTAGGAGTAAAATATTAATAATATACTTTTTATAATATATATATCAACGCAGTGGACTAGTAGCACTCCATTTTATTTTCTTTATTTACATTTAGTGATGAAATCTCATCTCTGTGGAACATACTTGGTAGATTGACTATAAATCCGGTAAATTCGGCCAGTATTAGCAACCTCCGTTATAACTTGTATGAAGATAGGAGTGTATTTTCAAATATGACAATTTTTCCAAAATATTACATTAATTTAGGAGTGCCGTGTGGTGAATAGAATAGCATCAGCCCTATTCTACCCATGCGTGTCATATAAAGCGAAGGTGTACCACTTCTTTCAACTGTACGGCGGATCGCATACTTAACGCACGACAGAGCGCTAAAACATCGCTGCGGTAAGTACCTACATACATACATATATCACGCCTTTCTCCCTTGCGGGGTAGGCAGAGCGATAGTGACCGTAAGAATACAGCCACTATCGCCACGTCTGACATTTTTGAGGATTGTTTTCCAAGGTTGTTTCAGAAAACATGTGTATTACTATAGTGACAGGTTGTCAGCCTGTCGCCTAAAAACTGTAATACACCAATACTCTCGAGTCCCTTACCTAATTAAGTAAAAATACTTAATTGCAGATCCATACTATACGTAGAAATGTCAATCCCAATACGAAAACCGCTTAACCGCTCTCGACGCAGGCACCTGATAACTGTTAACATACCATACAATGATCAAATAGTATGAAATGGCTGGTTGACCTCCTCTAGAATAGAAAATTACTCCTTTAGATTTTTTGTATGGGAGGTTAAATATTCTTATAACTTGACGTAAGATTATGTTTCTTGAGGAATGCGGTGGTAGATGGTAATAGTCTGCCACTGCTTAGGAGCACGGTAATATTTTAGGAGGCTGATTCAACTAGTAGATCTAATGACAAATAAGTATGTTGTTTAGTTTATTTGGTTAAACTTAGCCTGTATAGACAAATAGGTCGTTCCAAGGCATTCCGTAATTTATTAACAGTACATCGTTTATAATATCGTGTTTTGTTGGGTGTTTCATACAAATGGGTTAGGTACTTGGATTTTCGATTACTGTGTTATAGTATTCCACCCGTATAAGATATTGGCTTTGATGTCGAGCCTGCGTATAGGAATTTGATATTCGAATATGACATCAAACATTTTCTGTTCAATCTTATCTTACATGTGATTTAAAATATGACATACAATCTGTAATTCCGCAACTTAAGGTACCTACTATATTCCTACATACATACATATGTCACGCCTTTATCCCTTGCGGGGTAGGCAGAGCGTTAACGGCCGTAAAAATACGGTCGCTACCGCCACGTCTGATATTTTTGAGGATTATTTTCCAAGGTTGTTTCAGAAAACATGTGTATTACTATAGTGACAGGTTGTCAACCTGTCGCCTAAAAATTGTAATACACCAATACTCTCGAGTCCCTTAGTCGCTTCAATACGACACCCGCGGGAGGATGTGGGGTGATGCTATTCTAAGCCGGCATCACACGGCAAATCAAATTTAAGGTACTATATTCCTACACAGGTGTATCTGCACCTGTGTATACTTTCGGTTACATTTGCAACGATGACAGATTAGGTAACTAAGTACAAGTAAAGCTCAGCTTGGGGCAGTTTGGACTTTGGACCGTTCTTATACTTTTTTATTTTATTATATACATATATACAGGGTGAAATAGTTGTTCAGTTTCATGGTACTGGGCACGCCTGCTAAGTTATCGTACCGGTGTAACGAAAACTGGCAAATAAAATAAATATAAATAAATAAATATCCCACGAATATACAGGGTGTAAGAGACGGTGTAACGAAAACTATGCAGGCCTGATCAAACCATGAAACTGAACAACTTTTTCTATGAAAAAACGAAAAAACATTTCGAGTTTCCATACAAAGTCAGTCAGCTGATCGGCAATTTGGTATGGAAGGTCGAAAACATTTATTTTTTTTCAAAAACAGTTTACCAACATAGCCCCCATACAAAAATTTGTTAAGTTTCTTGATCTGATCACGCCTGCAAAGTTTTCGTTATACCGTCTCTTACACCCTGTATATGCGTGGGACATAGGCGTGATGTGTGTGTGTATGTATTTTATTTTGCCATTAATTTTATTTGATTGTTTATTGCACTAAAAGTAAAACACAGGATAATCACATTTAGATAAAAAACACAACAGTTACTTACTACTTATTTCTAAAAAGGAATCTTTTCCAGTAGTCCTATGGTAGAGAAATAGCATAAGCATAATAGCGCAAGGGGGTTATACCACTTTCTTAAGACTTACATTGTCGGTTCGAGTTTCTAACTAGACGTGAGCTTGACTGTACAACCTGTAGTTAGGTATATTAGATTATACAACAGGAAACACTTTGATGATTCACTTGTAGTAGGTAGACACGCGGTAGTTCATGACATGATCAGTGTGCCCCACCTTTACTCAACTACCTGTATTCGTAAGCAGTAAGTGATGTGATTTATTGTGATGCGCACTTGTCGATATTTCTAGAAGTTTTTTATGTTCACTGTACATCATGACAGTTTACTTAACGCGTAGGAAGGGAACCGCTGCAGTAAGCTAAGAGTAATAGTAAGCACAGAGCGAGTTGGCGAATCGAAAGGCGCAAGTTGGCTTACCGCGCATACTCCGAATATTTTACGCGTAACAAGTTCAGGTAGGCAAAACTTTTTATTCATAAGCAAGCTCGATAAATGTTATTCATTATGAGCATCAACGAAAAAAAGAATCGATAAATTAGTTCACCCTGTTAACAATTCCTTACTTCGAAAGCTCTATTTTACGCTTACTCACTGTGTACACTCAAAATAAATTAAAATTGGTCCAAAAGACCCAGTTCAACACATACATACTTACATATATCATGCCTTTATCCCTTGCGGGGTAGGCAGAGCGTTAACAATACGGCCACTATCGCCACGTCTGACATTTTTTTGAAGATTGTTTTCCACGGTTGTTGTTGACAACATGTGCCTTGCTAAGTTCTTAACTAACTTAGTTAATAACCATAAATTGGTACCTAATATCTGAACTTTTAAAAAAAATGCGTCGCATTCGGTGAAGAAACTATGATATAATGTCCATAGGAAATGAAAATATACTTTTCCGTCAGTGATGGTCCATATAAATTGTAGCGAACAAATACAATTGAATAGTGTATTCTGCTTGAAAATAAAATACTATCGTATCAATACATTGTGTCACGCTTAATAGTGATCGATATCGACATCAGCAGAACTAGGTTACAACACTACCGCATTCCCCAGGATGGTCATGAACTGTACTGTTATGCTTGTTTGTTTGTTGTATGAGTCAGGGTAAATATACCCACTTATTTCTAATCTTGACATTGTAAAATAAATCATTGTAACACAGGAAAAACAATGGTTGAAAAACAAACAAGGGAACACCATCTTATCTACTCTGCTGTTAATGTAACGTAATATAATATTATTTAAAAACCTATTAAATAATGCGGTGACATGAAAATAAAAACTTATTTAATGAAATAAAAAATCTTTTGTCATCGGTTTACTCAGCTCGTCTAACCGATGATCATTTTGTATGAAAAATAATTTTGTTTTGCGCCTTTCAAGCGTCACAAATTATCATACAAGAGATGATCAGTTTTATAGCCAACATCCATTCATATGTCACTAATCACGCTTATATCTTGTGGAGTAGGCAGAGATAGAGAGACAACGGACGGAAAAAAACGAACATTTATGCCACGTTTGACAATATTTGGCGGTCATTTAAAAAAACTGTGTGTCACTAACTAAAGTGACGGAAAAGATGGGACGTGCGTGATGCTATTCTAAGCTGGCATAACACGGCATAACAGAACCATAGAAGACTGAGCAGTTTTTCAAAACGCCTTTCCTAACATTATTATTTTGTGACGTCATTACATTGAATGGAGTCTCATTAAGCCCCAAACAACTAACAAAAAGGCGTTATTGGGTATCCCGGGAACAAACTCGGGGAAGATCCCAAATTACAAGGAAACTTCTCTCATTAGTCGATCACGATCGGAAAACAAATACACACTCCACTTGGATACAAACTTAGGTACAAATAAAAACACACATGAGTCGTATTTTGGAGACGGAAACTCGGAATATCGAAAAACCATGTCGAATGGAATTTTCCATTTTTTCCAATTCCGGCGTTATAACCAGTTTTAGAACAACTTTTGCTGGACCTACAACGAAATCGTAGGTACCATAGGTAGTTATTTGAACTGCATTCAATATAATTTCGTTGGACGGCAACGCAACCAAAAAAAGAGGAATATTTATTTTTACAAGGTACTTGTAATCAGAGATAGTAGGTTACAACCTAAAAGTAACAGTTGTAATTTGTAATCTCATCTATCACATTGAATTTTGTAGAATAAAATATCATCCTTGAAGTTAGATTTTGGAATCCGTAGAATTTATTATTTTACATGAGGTCATTTCATTTTTGGATTACAATCAATAACACAAACAACTTTTAGAAGGCGGCTGGTAGTAACTGGATGGCCGGAAACCGTCATGTATAACGTACCCTGACCGAGGGAGACCTCGTCCAGCAGTCGATTTCTGTAGCTGATAATATGATATGATAACAGACAACTTTTAAAACAATTTCTTCGTTATAGTTAAAAATAAACAAGGATATGACCCCTTAGGAGGCATGTCGCCCGCAAAATATCTGGTCCGTGGGCGAGATGACTTTTCTTAAAAAAAAAATGTGGTTATTTGGACCGAATGCTTTTTTAATATGCCAAAGTCATCGCTGAAACTTGATACTGGCGAGATCGGATACCTAAGTTTTTTTGATTTATACTCGTATTTGATCGGTCACAATGTTTTTTCTCTTGTAGAAGATTGGTAGGGTATGTGAATATTTATAAGACGTCGGAAATGCTGGCGGGAAAAGTTTTATCAAAGGTATTCTTAACTATGGTTTCCAAACTTACAAAAAGAAACTCGTACAAAGGGAGATTAAAAGAGATTTTCCTCCACAAAAAGTAGGTGATGTTTTATGAAAATATTTTGTTTATTCGCGTTTAGAAACTTATGGCTCACAAGTTACGAAGAAACTAAGTGGTGTTTTTTCCTTAAAGGGCGTAGAAAAGCGAATGAATAACACAAGTAAAATAAAAAATACTAAGTGTAGAAAAAGTACAAATGTTTTAGAGAAGCTGTATTCTGTTGTAAGAGAAAATGACAATGGTAATGAAAATTAAACAATCATACAAAGTTATAGGTAGGTAGGGACTTTCTAAAAAGACTAATTCTTCTTCTAAATAGCCATGACATTATTATTTCAATTGCCGCTGGCATTACGTTGTTTCAACATTCAAGATTCTTTATTTACAAAAAACTGTCTTTCAAAGAAAGTAACAAATAAGATTAAATGTATTGGATACTTCCGTTGTATATCACCCAGTACCTATAAACAGTAAGAAATGCTCTCGTTCGCACCTGTGTATGAATAATTCCCAGTCATCCAACGATCGAGGCCAATGACGCGAGAAAATGCGCTGAACTCGAAACATTATACTACCTAAATCAAGTCGTTTGGTTGGTACATTTTGTATGGGAGGTTCAAAATATTATACTTTGGTAAGTGTTCACAGTTACTGAGAATAAACAGCTAGCTTTGATTTCTTAAGTGGGTTGGTCGAGGTATATTCCTTCGTTCTAGGTTAAATTTGGAGATTTATATGTTCTTCCTAAGTAATCACTAATCATCCATCATACAAGTAGTCAGATACTAAGGTAGGTAAGTCTGTGTTAGTATTCTAATTCTCATAAAGATGAAGAAGGTATTTACACAAAAATGCATTTAGAAGCACAATCAAACTTGGAAGAAAATTTATTAAAAATGTTTCAAGAAGATAATGTAAATATACAAGTGATGTGTGTACGAGTAAAATGTACTACTGAAAGAACTATTTGAAATACTATGTTAATAAATAGCCACTCGAATAACGAAATGATTAAAAATATTTTATATAATAAATGAAAATAAGAAAGTTTACTATAAAATAAAGTTTACTATACACAAAAATGCATTTAGAAGCACAATCAAACTTGGAAGAAAATTTATTAAAAATGTTTCAAGAAGATAATGTAAATATACAAGTGATGTGTGTACGAGTAAAATGTACTACTGAAAGAACTATTTGAAATACTATGTTAATAAATAGCCACTCGAATAACGAAATGATTAAAAATATTTTATATAATAAATGAAAATAAGAAAGTTTACTATAGCACTGACTGTGAGTGCATCATCATCATTCTCCTTGCCTTATTTTCTCTTTAATTATGTTTTTTCCTGTTTGCATTAAATCTTAATAGGTAAATAAATATGTTATCAATCTGAATCTGTGTTATTTTTAAAATGTGATAAAAAGCCTATACAGGGTGTAAGGGAAGGTGTAACGAATACTTTGCAGGCGTACTCACACCATGAAACTGAACATATTTTACTATTGGGGCTATGTTGGGAAACGGAAAAATTTTTTCGAGTGCCGATACAAAGTCAGTCAGCTGATCGAAAATTTTGTATGGGAGGTCTAAAAAATTTTCACTTTTCCCAACGTAGCCCCCATAGAAAAAGTTGTTCAGTTTCATGGTCTGATCAAGTCTGCAAAGGTTTCGTTACACCGTCTCTTACACCCTGTATAAAAAAGCAAATCCGAACAAAATACTGAAGCATCGCCAAAATGGTCAATCAATCAACAAAAACATCTCCCTGGCATCTAACAATCAGATAAGTGCTCAGCACCACTACGAGTTACTCATTGAAAATATCAACTTACAGTAGTGATTCTATGGGAATCCACTATTATTATAATTATCAGATTGACGACCGATGTGGCGCAGTGGTAGTGCGACTGCCTTTGACGCACAAGGTTCCGGGTTCGATTCTCGGTGGGTCACTCACAAAGTTGATATTTATCTCTTTGTGAATTTGTTCCCAGTCTGGTTAGGACATTGCGGGCTGAACCACCCGATTGTCCGTAAGTAAGATGGTTCCGTGTAAGATGGTCACGTTAAGCCGTAGGTCCCGGTTGCTGTCTATGATCACTTAGACGGCGGTCGTTACACAACCACGTCAGAAGCCTGCTACTTTTAGTAGGCGGTTGAACAATTCTGTCACTAGGGTTGGACGACTCGGTGTCCCACACGAAATGAAGAAAATTATATCAGATGATCCCTTGAAAAGGTTACTTTAGGCGCTGCTGACAAAACCCGCTACTTTGTTTACACTGAATGAAATGCATCTTGATCAATTGGCAATCAACGGGGTTCCTAATTATAGACGCATAGTACACATCTCAACGTTGAATTATAGCGACACAGTCTCATTGTTTCGTATTCACGCCTCGCCGAGTAGGAAGTGATAAGTCACACCAAACACAAAGCTATAGAGACGCGTCGTTGTATGCGTGCCAAAAGATAGTCACAAGTATTACTGAGTCGGTGACCGATATAATGCAGTTACGACTGAGAGACCTTGGGACTAGTTGTTGTTTTGCACTTTACGATGGGAAATATTTGACTGGGCCTCTATTTAATTTAAATATTAGCAAACTAAATTTCTCTACTAACAATCCTACTGAATATGTACCGGTTCAAATACCTATAGTTATCACCAAAAAATATCTACTTGATTACAAGAAGAGAAGATCTATGTTAACAAAACCAGATGGCCTTTCTCATCTCATTCATATTGCATGTCTGGCGATACTACAATTTACACAAATATTACTGACCGTATGACAAAAATACTGATTTGCATGCAACATGATTTACTCCGCAGTTTAATCTGTTCTTTCCAATTATCAACATCCCTCTACTTAGAGTCATTAGATAGTCACACATCAAAACCGCCAATTATTTCGGGAGCTAGTGTGCAATTCAATATTTTTGCTAGCAAAATGGAATTAACAGACATACGATTAAATACAAGCCTTTTTCAATTGTTTTGCAGTGCATGTGCATGGTGGTGCAGATTGAATTCCTATCTTTGTTCGATCGTGCCTTTTATAAACAACATAATTATCACAGTATTTAGTTCCTGGCATACAAGCTTGACTACGAAACAATAGAAAACAAAAATATACCTAAACAAAATGTTGTAAGGTGTACTTAAATCAGAAATATACGTACTTAATTTAAATATCTAGAATTTATTGCAAACTATCAATTTATTGTATTATAAATGTATTTATACAAATATTTTAAGAGGTGATATTATTCCATGGAACCCTTGGACCCCATGTACCAATTTCTTAAAATAGTGTCAGCAAATTCTTAGTAATCTTTATATTCTTGGTGGCAAAATAAATTTAGTAGCTTGCCTTTAAAAACAAGCAAAAGCAGTCCATGGCATAAAATAAAAGAAGGTCATGGGAAAAAAGATTCAATAACTTTATCAAGAACTCTTACTTCGTAGCTCGCTCGAATCCGGTTTTAAATCAGCTGGTTTATTACTCATATATAGCAAATATTATATCAAAGTTATATTCAATTAAGTACAAAATATTTTAAGGTGTGTTCTAGGCATAAAACTGAAACACTTTAATCTTAATCTTTTTTTCGTAATATCGATGAAAATAGATTTACATTCGTACCTTCTCCTCCCATACTAAAACTCACGGAGATAGAAATGGAAATTATTACAGCTGCCATACTCACGATCACGCACTTCATACTTTTTGTATGGGGCGCCATTTATTTCTCATAATTTCACCCGTTTTGTATTAAAAAAATACTGAGCTAGCTCAGTAAAACCAGGGACCTACTCCAACCAAATACTATCGATATAGTAATGACACCTACTGAGAGCAGTACATCGTACTGATCGTACCTATTTAATGGATAAACCAATACTGGCCTTTATAATACAGTTAATAAGAATAATCATAATCAGATCTCCTTTCTTTGAGTTGAGTTCAGTAGTTCAACGACCCAAAGAACGTTAAGGTCAGACTTCTTTAGCGAGCATACTAAACGATGCATGTTCAAGATTTGGATGGAAGATACGAGGGACAATGCCGTTGGCCAAACCTATTAGCAATATATCTAGTCTGAAATTGTATTGAATTGCGTAACGTATATCAGACGCACTTCAAGTAGGTAATGTAGGAGATTCACCGATTACGGTGATCTACGGCAAATGTGGCGCAGTGGTAGTGCGACTGCGACACACATGTTCAGGTTCGATTCCCGGTGGGCCACTCACAAAGCTAATATTTATCACATTGCATTTGTTTCTAGTGTGTATCGCCCCCAAAAGTATGTCGCCAGTCACATTCAAAATTTCATGAAATTCATCGGAGCCATTTCGGAAATCCCCATTCAATATTTTGAGGTACCACTACAATGATATTGATAGTTTTTGAAGATATCTGCGGATATTTTTCATGAAATGGTGCAAGTAAAAACTCTATGACGAAGTAACTCTGTTTCGAAAAGGTCTATCTTATATTACGTTTTATCTAACATGATCCAATTTTGTCGGCCATTGTCCAAGCTAAATTAGGACGGACTATTCTCCAACCAACAGAAAAAGTATTATGAGGCACTTAATAGAAATCGACGGTCGATGTGGCGCAGTGGTAGTGGGACTGGCTGCGAGGCAAAGGTCTTGGGTTCGATTCTTGGTGATGCACTCAAAAATTCATACTAATCACTTGGTGAGTTTGTTATGGTTAGGAAACTGCAGGCTGAACCACCTGATTGTCCGAAAAGGATTGAGTGCTTGGTGCTTCGGAGGGTACGTTAAGCCGTCGGTTTCAGATGTTGTCTATGATAACTTAGACCGCAGTTCGTTACATAGCTATATCAGAGGCCTGCTAATAGTTGTAGGTAGTTGAAAGACACCAGCGTTCATCGGATTGTTTGACTCAGTGTTCCACACGATAGAAGGAAAATAGAAACAACAAAACCGAACCTACCGTTTACTTAACATAAATGTATTTATTCAGCTTTGAAGGGCCTGTTATGATAAGACTCATTACAATGTGACGCATAATTCATATTCTATCGCAATAACAATGGTACAAAAGTGATTGGTAAAACCTAGTAGATACCTATCTAAAAACAATTATTTTTAGTTATCTACAGTCGCTCGTTTTATAGTTTTTGGATTAGTTCGAAAACAGTTTTATAGACCTGCCTTCACCTCAACAACTAGTTTGTCTGAATTTTAATCCTACCTAAGTATTTTAAGCGCAGAGCACACCGGCCTGCGTAATGCGGCTCGTATGCAGCACGTGTACACGTACTCGTACCCAGCGCGTACCAGTTGTAATGTAAGGGATTGTATGACAGGCGGCACACCGCTCGCGTGACCTACGCAACGGACTACGCAACGTAAGCGGTGTGCCGTATCCCATACAATCCCTTAGATTACAACCGGTAGGTACCTACACGCGTGTACACGTGCTGCATACGAGCCGCATTACGGACGCGGTGTGCTCTGCCCTTTAAATGAAGTAAAATATTTTTTTGGAAATAGAGAAACGAAAAAAATTTGGCGCCGATTTATTTCCTGTGCTGCGTGATGCCAGCTTAGAATGCCGTGTGATGCCGGCCAAGATTAGCCTCACTCCATTTCATTCACGTGGGTATCGTAAAAACCGAATAAGGGACTTGAGGGTTTCATGTGTATTGCAATTTTAGGCGACAGGCTGACACTAAAGTGATACACGACTTATCTGAAATTACCTTCAAACATTTGTCAGACGTGGCGATAACGACCGTAATTTTATGGTTGTTAACGCTCTGCCTACCTCGCCAGGGATATAGGCGTGGTTCATGTGTGTATTTATTTCCTGTGCCGAGCACAAGCCAATAAAAAAACATAATGTCATTGGAAATTGTTGTGTGAACTTGAAATCGCACTATATTTATGCGTAGAATAAAAACAGTGTGGGCAACTGCATAATTATAATAAATTACGCAATAAAATGACCGCGTAGAACTGTTATTATAACAACATATAAAAATACTCGCATTCTAATGCCCCCCGTGGCCCCCCTTTAGGCGAGGAACACATTTGACGCACGACGGAGCGAAAATATCGCAGCGGTCTGTCAGATCCATATTAGAAATGTCAGTCCCGATACTAAAACCGCTGTTGACGCAGCGCTATCGCAGTGTCATCCGTCGAGAGTTTTAGTATGGGGATTGACATTTCTAGTATGGATCTGACAGACCGCTGCGATCGCTCCGACGTGCGTCAAGTGTGTTCCTCGCCCAAGGGACGCGTGGAATGGCAGGTAAAATGAGCTACTTTTTCAAACGATCTGAAACGGTATTTTGTATGAAAATAGGAATGTATGACATGACGTCATAAATTGCTATTTTGGATAACGTCAGACCACTTAGATAGTTTTATGTAATTTTTCTGTTTATTAATTCCGACTATGAATATTCTGAAAAATTATGAATGAAGTCCGTAGTATTTTTGGACTAGTTTTAAGCTACAACTTTAACATTTTATTAATTACCCAGTCCACAACCGCATAGTTGCATATATTAGATAGTTAGTTATTTTCTACGCAACAAAATTAATTTGTACTTTTTCAGCTAATGGTATTTAGTTGCATAACTCAAACTAGAAAACTAATAAGTTGTTGTGATTGTACCATGATCTAGGTAATTGTTTCTACTTAAAAGAAATACAATGTCTAAACTCACGTCGACTAAAATTACCTAGGAACTCATAAAACGATTTTCCTGTTAACAACTTACAACAAAACTCTTTTACGACGTATTAAATGTATAATCATTACGAACTTTCAGCGCAATATTATTCCCTCTTTGTACTTCAAGCTTATCTTGTAACTCTGAAATATTACTTACATTTTAACGCAGAATAATTGAGAATTGTTGAGGAGATGAAACCACAGGTTCACTGTCACAAACACATGACACTATCTAAACTCTTTATTACGTTAGAATCACATTTTTATTCTGTTGTTATTTGGTTTGTACGCTTTTTATTCAGTATCACTATCACGACCACATGTTACAATCAGAACACTGTAATTACACTCGCGGCACATAACATCGTAACGTCACAGTCGCGTCAGACAGCAAACCGACATAGAACTCACGTCCGCTCTTCACGGCGGATGCCGGGGCACTGAGGCTGCCTGAAGCTGCGGGTATCTGTGGGCTAGGAGGGCAGTTTTCCTCACACCCCCGCCCTTACGCAGCTTTTCGCCACTTTTCGCATTCGGCTCGACGCATTCACGCTCGAGGCGCGAATCCTTCCTCCCTCGCATTACGCAATATTGTCACAATCAATCGGTATTGTTTGCTAGCAGGTGCGATCAAACGATGTCAAGTCGATTTTCTCTGTATCTTTCTCTGTGTACTAGCAATTTGTCTTTCTGTGCAAATATTTTCTTACTTATTAGGTGCTTTTGTAGGATTTTCCTGTTCTTCTGTAAGAAAGCACGTCGTTTGGATAGCTGATGAGATGATCGCTAGGTTCAGTTTTCTTACCGTGCCTTGCAAGTAAACCTACATTCAAAATGACCTGCTAACACGCCTATGGTTTGAATCAAAATTCACTTCAAAAACTGCTGGATTGGCTCCAGACGATTGTCAGAGGCTTTTTAAGCATTATTACAACGTATTGTGGACAACCTATCATTGTGACCGCGCGTCATTGCACATAGCAAACACGCTAAAAGTTTGTCGTGTGTAAGCTTCGATCACTTATTGGTATGGTAGAGATAGGTAGATATTGTAAGAAAAAGAAAGAAATATCAATAACTTTTAGGCGAGAAACACACTTGATGCACGACGGAGAACAAAAATATCGCAGCGGTCTGTCAGATCCATACTAGAAATGTCAGTCCCCATACTAAAACCGATCAAACGCTGTTAACGCAGCGCTATCGCAGTGTCATCCGTCGAGTACGGTTTTAGTATGAGGAGTGGCGTTTCTAGTATGGATCTGACAGACCGCTGCGATAATTTTGCGCTCCTTTGTGCGTCAAGCGTGTAGATACAGCTTAACGGTGACTTCTGAAGCCCGTATTGTGGACAACCTCTGGCGTGAACATAGTCACGCCACATCGCCAGTGCCATTAAACAGAAAACTCGCTCAAAGTTCGTCGTGTGTCGACCATCGAGCACCAAACACTGGTCGGTATGGAAGCCATAGATATCGGAAGATAGGAGAAGTGTCATTCACATATTAGATCTTCTATAATTATAGCCATCAGCTCAATTAACCAATAGAATTTTGTCTCTTGAAGTATGATTATGATGTGATGACATTTTAGTACACTTGGCTAGGTTGGAGATATCTAGCGAGCTAAGGCCTTTTTCACTCTTAATGCACAACGCAGCGGTCTGTCAGATCTGTACTGGAAACGTCAATCCCCATACGAATAGCGCTATACCGCTGTCGATGCAGTTGAATTATTTATTAGTATAGGGACTGACAGTTCTAGTATGGATCTGACAGACCGCTGCGTTATTTTAGCGCTGTGTTTTGCGTTATCTAATTGGAAGTAAGGCCTAAAATCAGACGTACGCATTTCTTGTACCAAGCCACAGAAATAGTGAATCCTAAATGCCATGTCTACCTCTATTTTTACTGCGCTAATTATAACTTTCGCTCGCGGTCAGCGATTTCTCTTCTCGACGACAGGATTAAAATAACCCCAGAGAGGATTATCTTTGTTAAAGTTCAATAGGTTATAGTATTTGTAAATGTAAACAAATTACTTGTACAAAACATAATTAATTTAATTCCTATAATACACACACACGTCACTTTTTAACTATAGGTAGTAAGTAATAGGTTCTTTGTCTTGTATAGAGTATAAAAATAATAGCTGCAATAGAAAAATAAAGGCTGAACCAGCACATGAAACTGAACCACTTTCCCCAAGAAACTTATTTCGAAATTGAAAAAAAATTAGAAGTACCGTGAAAAATTACCGTCCGACCAAGTCACTTTGTATGGGAGGTCCAACAGAACTTTTCATATTACGACCTATGTTTCTTGGGGAAAGTTGTTCTGTTGTATGGGCTGATTCACTCCTTAAAATATTTACAGCTGTGTTAAAACTTGGTTCCACGTCAAATCACCGAGCTTAGGTAGCCGACCCCGACAGAGAACGGGATAAGGCGAGGACAATGATGATTCTTACACCTTATATGCCTGTTTGGATGACGAACTTTCCCGAAACGCTAAGAGCGTTTTTTTTTTTTAATTTTGACCTATGTTTGATCAGTTTTGCTTAGAGTAAGCATGTTTATAATCGATCGTTTGTTTATACCACCCGGTTTACCAGATTTTCATAACCATGTCCCCATTCTACAGCCAGATGTCAGCAGGCGGCGCGCGTGTTTACAGATCGACCCACAAGCGCCAAAAATAATGTAGCGATTCAAATTCAAACCTATTGGGAGTCATTCAGTGCCCAATGGAATTCAGAAGTACTCCTATAATAAAAATATGCCGAGTGAATTCCTGTCTTACCGGCTTTATAATAGCACTACCCCATTTACCCATGGTCGTCATAAAATGTGATGATGATGTGATGCCAACATAGAATAGCATCACCCCAATGCTTCCCGCGGGTGTTGTAAGGGGCAACTAAGGGAATCGAGGGTTTCACGTGTATTACCACGTATTACTACTTTAGGCGACAGGCTGACAACCTGTCACTACAGTGATACATGAATCATCTGAAGGGGCCCTCAATACTTGTCAGACGTGGCGATAACGACCGTAATTTTACGATCGTTAACGCTCCGCCTACCCCGCAAGGGATAAAGGCGTGATTTGTGTGTGTGTGTGTGTGTGTGTCATAAAATGACACTAAGGAATGAATTCAGGCATTGGGCAGCAGCGCACCTTGAGAACAGGTACCAACAATATTATTATGCATTTAATAAATCTCAAAATTATTAAAATATTGCACGCCTAGAAATCTCGAGGAGCCTACCGAGACAGCGTCTTACCGATTTTTCGGTTATAAAAACCGCGTCAAAAACGAGACAGCAGGAATAAATACACTGTGTAAGGTTAAGTACACTGCGTCTCTATGTTTTATATTTCCTCTTTTTGGGACAGTAGTAGTAGTGAAGGTTCAGTAGGACATTGTACTAGAAGCTTGTAATCACGCAGATTAGCGCCCCTTCGCACGTGAGTCGCAGACTGATCGGCGCGCTATGTAGGGCGCGTGCACATTGAGGGTGGTTTCAAACGTACGCGGACTGTACGTGTTCAACACGCGTACGCACACGTCTGAACCTGGCTTAGGTGTTTCTCAGTGTATGGATTGCTGCTGCACTACGAGCTATTTAGCTCATAAAATGTTATGTTACATGCTATTTTTCAACAAAAGACTTGAAGAAAAGACGTAAACAAATAACAAAGCATAGGTAGTTATAAAAAAAGAGTTTAAAAAAAGCATTTCTTCCAGCCAACCCTACATTGAAATAAAACAAATGGTCATTATTTTTTCTTCTTCAAGGATTGCCCGTATACATAAAATAAGTACAAATGTGCGCACTAGAGATCGAACACGTGGGTTCTAACCCCATTGGGTAAGTTTACTTTCGGTATTTTCGACAAAAACTCAAAAAAACAAGAAATCAATATTCATTGCCAGTATAAACGCAACTTATGTATGCCCACGATCGTCGGCTTTGACGAGATATTTACAAGCCGGAAAATTTGTAACCAGAATGATTAATCGTGGTGCCCTCTAGCTCCTCAAAAGAGAACGAAAATTTTAATATGCGGGACGGAAAGTGAAAATTGACTGACTAATCGTTTACAGATTCGAAAATATCTCAATCAAAGATCGGAATCAAAATTATCCAATTACTGCTATTCCTTCTTAATTTCGTTTAATTTTACTGCTATTCCTTCTTAATTTTTTCGGCAGTTGTTACTGGTACATTTTCTGTTATCAGAATTGTAAAATAAATTTATAGGTTTTGAAAAATTCTCCAAAAATAATGTTAGATTTAATCGAGCAATAATGTGTCATACATCAAGCACGAGTGCATCAAGTAATGTGTGTTTAATGTAACCTAATAAGTAGTTTGATACACACATATTAAAAGAAGAGCTATATTGAATCATACATTAATTTCTGTCAGTATAAATATTAAGAAAGTAAACTAATGTTACATAAATACACTTGATATGATCTTGAATAATTAAAACCCTTTCGTATAAACTTCTGATATTTGTGATTGAAGACTTGAGTTGAGTTGAGGTCTAGGTTTAAACATCTGTTCTCATTAAAATGCAATGAGGGAGGGATCCAAAGGCGAAAGTCGAGCTTAATGGTTATGAGAAGCGTCTAGGTAGCGACCTATCGCAAGACAGCCTCTGACTTGAACAACCTCCGGATCATTCAAAGTCAGCTATTATATCAACTATCATTATTACTAAAATAAATAAGGTGTAAAAATATTAGCTGCAAATATTTTAAGAGGTGCATCAGTCCATCAAAGTGAATAACTTTCCCCAAGAAACATAGGTCAAAATATGAGAAAAAATTTTGGACCCCCCATACAAATTTACTTGGTCGGTTGTCATTTGTATGGGATGTCCAAAATTTTTTTTTCGTATTTCGACCTATGTTCCTTGGGGAAAGTTGTTCAGTTTCATGAACTGGTTCGTCCCCTAAAATATTTACAGCTAATATTTTTACACCCTGTACATATATTTATATTACAGAGGATGTTTAGATGTTTAGATGTTTGTGTGTTTGTTTGTGGATATGCGGAAGCATCACGCGAAAACGACCGAACGGATTTTGATGCAATTTGTACTTACTAAAATGTCAAGTTAATTACCGACCAGGTTATAGGCTAAAAAAAACATACCCCTAAAAGGGGGGTTGTCTGCTACACATAAAATAAGTTTGTAAATCACGTAAATTTCATAGTGCGGCGTAGTAAAAAGATGTGTATGGGCTTATTGGACCCGAGATTTTCGAACTGGCCAGTACGAATTGTGTCACTTTGAATAAGCGCGCAGAAAGAAAAATAACATGAGGCCGTATTTATATTTTTAATCTATATTTTTATAACCTCAATAAATGAGTTTGTCGAATTATTACTCAATATTACGACAAGAAAATTTTAAAAATTGCAGAAACGTGTTTTGTTATCAATATTAAGTATCACGAAACAATTTTTTTTTTGATATCTTGTATGTACAGACTTTCGGTCCTCTTGAGCTTTATTATATGTATAGACTAGCTGGTGCCCGCGAACTTCGTTTCGCCATATATCATCCATCATATCAGCTATATAAAGGAAGCTCACTGATAAACATAGGACTCCCCTATAGACGCTAAGAACCATAAAATAATATATTATAAGCTTATATTAAATTGTTGGTAGATAGGTACCCAAAAACTTGATTTCGCCGAGTATACAGTGTGTAAAAATATTAGCTGCAAATATTGAAATGGGTGAATCAGTCCATGAAACTGAACAACTTTCCCCAAGCAACACAGGTCGAAATATGGAAAAAATTTTTGGACCTCCCATACAAATGTAGCAGCCGAGCAAGTCAACTGTATGGGAGGCCCAAATTTTTTTTTCATATTTCGACCTATGTATTCCTTGGGGAAAGTTGTTCAGATTCATGGGCTGATTCACCCCTTAAAATATTTGCAGCTAATTTTTTTACACTTTATATGTAATTTAAAAAACTGTTAAAAATCCTAAATTTACAATTTCCACATGCAAAAAAGAGTAAGAAAACGGTGGTTCTTTTATATATGTTTGGTATTTTTGAATCCTGTAGGTTGAATTTGCTGAATCAGGTTACAGATTAGTCACTCCCTGTTCCAAATCCTCGCTTTCCAGTTCATTTTAGCAGATTTTTTAAAACCGTGCGTTTACTTCCAAAGGTATCAATTCCGTGAAGTAGACTGATGCCACATTTCTTAACATTGTGATGGATGAATAAAGACCGAGTTCATGAGTGTGAATAAATAAAACATAAGCTTATTAAAAACCAAGTAATCCTACTACAAATCCTATCCTATCCTACTTCCTACTAATATATTAAAACAAAAAATTTGTTTGTTTGTTACTTCTTCACGCAAAAATTGCTGAACTGATTTTCATGAAATTGGGCACAGATGATGCGTGATGCCGGCTTAGAATAGCATCACCCCACATCCTTCCCGCGGGTGTCGTAAGAGGCGACTAAGGGACTCGAGGCTATTGGTGTATTACAATTTTTTGGCGACAGGCTGGCAACCTGTCACTATAGTGATACACATGTTTTCTTGAACAACCTTGGAAAACAATCCTCAAAAATGTCAGACGTGGCGATAGCAACCATGTTCTTACGGCCGTTAACGCTCTGCCTACCCCGCAAGGGATAAAGGCGTGATATATGTATGTGTGTATGTATGGGCACAGACATAAAAGGGGTAACTTGTACTAACACATAGGAAAGTTTTCATCGTAAAAAAAGTTCCTGTGCGATGCCACGGGATGACCGATTTCCATACGGGCGGAGCCGCGGCTAGGGTTACATTTAATTAAGTACCTAAGGCTATTTAATTAAGACCGTATGCTGCCGGCAGAGTAGAATAACTCCTCTTTTCCCGTGGGGGTCGCGTCGTAAGAATCAACCGAGGGAGAAACCCGACCCAAGACCGGCCCTGGAGAAGGACAACAGAGTCTACATTCAGACCCGGAACGGGGTCTCTGTCAGGCGCGTGTGACAGAGGTCTATCCTGCAGCCAACTTGGCTCCGCATGTATCGACTCGTCGTTCCTCTGGAGTCAGCCAAGGAGACCGAGAGAGTAGTGATGTGCCGTGGGGAATATTCCAATTTCCAGTATTTTACTACCGGGAATATTCCCAGTATTTTTCCAATGTGCCCGGGAATATTCCCTTAGCGGGAACATTCAATATGTATGATTGTTTTGTTTTAACTTTGAAATAAGACATCATTTCTATGTCTTTAAGTACACATTCAACACTCTCTTCATTATATTACTAGCTGCCCGCCCCGCGGTTTCACCCGCGACTTAGTGAAACTTTTAATAAATAAAATAATACTCTATTGGTAAAAAACATGATTCACCAAACAAATAAGATAAATAAAAGGATTTAAATATAAACGTCGGTACGAAAAAAATCCTTGTCATTGTGGCGTTTGTTAGATTTTAACGATTGCTTGGAAAATAAAACATGTCAAAAATTATAACATTTCCACAACAGATGAAATTTATTGGACCTTTCCTAGGATTCCTATTATTTTTATATTCCGTCGATGCTAGCTGCTGGTTTCACTTTCTCTCTGAGGTGGCCAAGCCACACTCAACCCCCGTCGGCACCGAGTAAGCTTACGTAAATCCCTGTGTCGCGCGTTGCAGCTGGTGTCGATTTGCAATCAAATGTTTGCTTTCTCTTTTTCTCTGAGGGGGGCCTCAACCCCCCATGTCGACGCTGGGTAAGCTTCTTTAAACCCTCGTGTCGCCGGTCGCAGCTAAATAAATCTGAACACGTGCGACACGCAAATTTTCAGCGGACAACGTTAGAAAAATCCGCCCATAAACCATAGAATAACCTCATTCTTGTTCATAATACATTTTAGTCCAGTATTTTACTTATATTTATTTTGTGACCGGAAATGGCTCGCTGGTTGTCAAAATATTACGTGTCTCAATTTTGGATAGATCGTGTTAAAACATCTTAACTTGCATGTCATATTTATATGCAAAATGTTTTAATATCTTTGTAAAATTAATAAAGTCGACATCTTGTTGAAACACATTTTGTATGGAGTATGTATTGTGACCCTGGTTGTCAAAATATTACGTGTATAAATTTTTGATGATCTTGTTAAAACATGTATGTATGTATGTATGTAATAACTTTATTGTACCAAACAGGAAATAGTTACAAAAAACACTTAAATAGATTAATATAATGTGTAGGCACAAAGGCGGACTTATCCCATTAAGGAATCTCTACCAGTCAACCTTTGAGAAATCCAGAGGACATGGTGAAACATCTTAACTGGGATATCATATTTATATGTAAAAGGTTTTATTTCAACATCTTGTTCAAACATATTTTTTATGGATTGTGTATTGTGACTTAAACTTAAATCTTGGTGCAGCTACTCAATTGAGTAAGTCAAATGTCTCGAGCAATAGATATCACTGTTAAAAAAAATTGTTTCCTAAAACGCGAATTGGCTCAATGGCGCCGTCATTTCAAAAATATTGGAAAATACGTGTTCCCGTGGGAATGAGACATTTTACCGGGGTAAAGAGTAGTCTATGTATGTCCTATTCTGGGCATTTTCTCGTCTTTGTATGTACAAAGTATCATTTGAATCGATTCAGCTCTTTTAGCGCCAAGTCCTAACAAACACACACACAAACATCCGCCTTTATAATATTAATAGGATTAGGATTACTACGGTTCTTTAGACAGGTAACCGTCACAAAACGAAGGGCAGAAAAGCTTAGTATTCACGTATACAGCTTCAATTTTAATCGCTTTAGCTTCAAAACGGATGGAGTTTCATAGGAACTTACCCCCCCTTTTTCACCCCCTCTAAGGCAGATACTTTTTGCGTCATTTTTAATTTCTAACCCAATAGCCAAATATAAACTGACGGAGTTTCATACAAACTTATCCCCCCACCCCCCTTTTACCCCGTTAGAAAGCAAATAAAAATAAAATACCTATCTATATAACAAAAAAAATTGTAATGTAATTAGATATAAGTTGGCATTAATACATAATCATCGCTGGAGTATACACGTCTTTTTACTGTCTCTCCCCCCGTCTCCCCGCGCCGCACCATATGGCGACCCTGCACACGCAGAGCCGTCTATGAGTTGCGATAAGTTGCTGAGCTGACGATTTTCCAAGTGTAATCGGACTATTGGACATTATTTCACAATGATATCTCTACACCGTAGTGAATTACACGTGTTCGAGTTATTTGTGAATATATTATCTTCTTTGTGTTATCAACATGGGAAAGCAACAATCTAAGGAAGAGAAGAAGGAGGTGATAATAGCGCAGAACGGTGCAGGGAATGCGGCCTCAACAGCAACCGACTACAGTTCATACACCGACCACGTGAACCATGTGCTCTTGATAACGCTGTTCGTGCTGATTGGAGTGGCGATTCTGATCATCGCTTTCAGGTACTACAAGAAGTCCCATAATAAGTGGATGGATAAGAAGATTGAGGAACGCTACTTGCAGCGTTTACGTACGCGTTTGTCCAAGCGTTTTTGGAAGAAGGAAAACGAAGAAAACGAAGATGTTTAAAAAGGAAAAACGTGAAGAAAGAAGAGACCTTGAGGTACATGTAAACTAAACAGCGATGATTACTTTCTTTTATTTTTAGCTTATATTTTATTTTCGTTAAAGTGAACTTGACTCTTTAATTTTTCTTTTATTATTTTAAATTAATGGAAAAGGAATTAATTGATATACATGAAAAATTAAGTAAAATCAGGGTAACTCTGAGAAAATTAGGCAAAAAGAGAGAACAAAGAAAAATTTATGTAGAAGAAAATTTTGACCAAGCAAAACTTCTTTATGATTTGTTTCGTGAAAAAATAAAGAGTCTGAGTTCACAACGGAGTAAATTAGAATTAGAGGAAATAATATTAGATACATTATTAGTTAAGGTTCAAGAAGATTTTAGTAAAATTGTTAGTTACTATCAAGGGATTTTTAAAAGCGAGAAAATGTCAAGTTTGATTTGAAAACAGCTTCAAACTTAATCCCGGTTATGGACAGTAGTGAAGAAACGATAGAAAAAATTATCGACTGCGTAGATATGTATGACAGCTGCCTAAAAGACCCAGCCTGTAAAAAATTACTGGCTTCTTTTGTTTTAAAAACTAGGTTGTCAAAAGCAGCTAAACTTAAATTAAGAAGCGATTATACAAACTGCACTGATTTGCTTAAGGATATGAAGAAAACTCTGCTAACTAAAAAATCTGCGACCTCATTACTCACTCAATTAAATTGCGTCTCTCAAAATGATATGACAATTAACCAATTTGCGACAAAAATCGAAGATCTGTTTGTCAACCTTACGATTTCGCAAGCAAATAACGAGGATAAAGCTTACGAAATTTTAAGGCCGATAAACGAACAATTAGCCATAAAAAAGTTTGCCGACGGGCTCCGGAACAGGCGCCTGAGTACGATTATTTCGGCGAGAAATTACTCCGAGCTGAAGGACGCAGTACGTGCAGCAGAGGATGAGGAAGCCAGCCAGCCCACCACATCAGGAACTGTACTAAACATGAGGGGTAAGTTGTATAAAAACCCAAACTATAGGAACTCGTATGCAGGTCGAGGACGAGGCGGATTTTTATATAGAGGCCAGCAGCGCGGTGGATATTATTCTCCTCGTGAAAATGTATTTTCACAACGTGGAAATGCATTGCCATGGAGAGGAAATTATCAAAATAGAGCGAGAGGTTTTTATAGCCGAGGTAATAGAAATGCAAACTCGTATTCGACTTACGGCCGAGTGAATCGTGGTAGAGGCAACCGAAAAAATATTTTCTATGGTCAAAACGAAAATGCCGAAGAGGAAGTGAATGATAATAATCAGTTTTTTCGGACATAAAGAATATACAATCTTTACTTGTAATGAAAGATTAAAATATGTTTATTTAAAAGTATGTGAAAATGACTTGCGATGTTCTTGGTTACTTGATACTGGAGCGTCGATTTCGGCTATAAATAGATCAGTAATTCCACCACAAATACCAATGCATATAGAAAAAATCGAAGTCAATGGAATTGGTGGCCGAATTTATTCGGAAGGTTATATTTATCTTTCATTACAAGCTCTAGATGGCAACAGTTTCATGCATAAATTATATGTTTTTGAAAAACTGCCATGCCAGTCAGATGGTATACTCGGATTAGACTTTTTAGATAAGTATAAATCGAATATAGACCTAGAAATATATACTCTGACACTAAAAAATATCAATACAGTTTCAATCATTCCCTTATTAAGCTCACTAAAGGTAAGCCAAAATTACATTATAATTCCACCAAGATGTGAATCTATACATTTTATACAATTAAATAGGAACATAACACAGGATTGCATTATTTTACCAAAAGTTTTGCAGGAAAATGTTGTACTAGGTAGCGTGATAGTAAGACCAAATGAAAGAGTAATTCCAGTAAAAATACTAAATGTCTGTGATCAGGAAATTGCGTTACCATTGTTCAAACCAGAATTGGAGCCTTTGTCCGACTATGACGTATATTGTTTCGAACAAACAAAAACAAGTTCGCAGCGCGCTAATACTTTGTTTTCGCTATTGAAATTAGATCACCTTAGTCGCAGCGAACAAGATACAATTAAATCCATATGTAGTAAGTATAGTGACGTATTTCAGTTACCAGGTGATAGACTTACAACTACAAACGTGCTCGAACATACGATTCAAATGAAACCTAATTCAACTACTGTTTACGTAAAGCCATATCGTATTCCGAATAGTCTCAAGTCAGAAGTAGACAGACAAATAAAACAAATGCTAACAGATGACATTATTGAACCATCACAAAGCGAGTGGTCAAGTCCCATTTTATTAGTACCTAAAAAATCAAATCAAAACAAAAAAGAATGGCGATTAGTAGTCGACTATAGAAAACTAAATGACCAGATTGAAGACGATCGTTTTCCGTTGCCTAATGTTATCGAAATTCTAGATTCGCTGTCCGGCGCGATATATTTCTCACATTTGGACTTAAGTCAATCATATTATCAAGTAAAATTACACAAAGATAGTTGTAAAGTAACAGCTTTCACTACAAACTCGGGACAATATCAGATGAAACGCATGCCGATGGGCTTGAAAACGAGCCCCGGAGCATTTTCGCGAGTCATGACTGTAGCCATGTCAGGGTTGACATATGACAAGTGCTTCATCTATTTGGACGATTTAATCGTATTCGGCAGAAACATAGACCAACATAATAAAAATTTAATTGATATAATGGAGAGGTTACGAAAAGTCAACTTAAAGTTAAATCCTAGCAAATGCCAATTTTTAAAACAGGAACTTTTGTATCTAGGTCACACAGTATCAGCAGAGGGAATATTACCCGATCCTAAGAAAATTGAAGCTATAAAAAAATACCCGACACCAAAAAACTCAGACGATGTTCGGCGTTTTGTTGCTTTTTGTAACTACTACAGAAAATTCATTAATAACTTTGCAGAAATTATAATACCGTTAACAAGATTAAATAAAAAGAATGTACAATTTGAGTGGACAACAGAATGTCAAACATCGTTTGAAACTTTAAAAAAGTTATTGGCTAGCCCACCAATTTTACAATACCCAAATTTTGATAATGACAACGAATTCATTTTGCAAACTGATGCGTCACAAATAGCAGTTTCTGCAGTACTTTGTAATAAAGATTTGAGACCAGTAGCCTACGCAAGCAGGCCTTTAAATACAGCAGAAAAGAACTATCCAACAATACAAAAAGAATTGGTTGCCATTGTTTGGGGAATCAAATATTTCCGGCCTTACTTATTTGGCAGAAAGTTTACTATCATGACGGACCATAAACCCTTATTATATCTATTTGGAATGAAAGACCCATCTAGCAGACTTACCAAATTTAGACTACTGCTAGAAGAATACGATTTTAAAATTGTGTACGTAAAGGGTAAAAATAATGTCGTTGCGGATGCACTGTCAAGGATTATAATTACATCTGATGAATTAAAAGAAATAAATAAAAATATTATTACAGTCATGACTAGGGCACAGAGAAGGATGCAAGATGAAGAAAGAAAGAAAGGTATCCCAAATATATCTACTGATAAGCGGCCTGATCAACCACGAATCGTAGAAATATTAAGGAAACCAGTGCATGCAGTAGAAATGAAGTTATTGGAAGGAAATAAAATTGACAGATTGAGAGTAAGAAATAAGATAGACGTAGAAAAGAATTGCTTTGCATACAATGATGATATAAAAATAATTTATGTTAATCTCAATTTTAAATCACAATACTCGCGAGCCGAATTTGTGTTAAAATTAAGAGATTTTTGTAAAAGAATTGACGTCAATGAAATATATATAATTAAAGACAAAGATAACGCGTTATTTATAAAGGAACTAATAAATGAAGTTCAAAGTATAAAGGATTGGACCGGTCCAAGGATATGTATTTTAAGGGGAATAAAAAGAATAAATGACGAAAATGACAAAAAGTTTATTTTAAATGACTATCATTTGCTACCAACCAGTGGACATGCTGGTATGCGTAGGATGATAAACAATATTAAACAAATGTATTATTGGCCTAAAATGGAAAAAGATGTAAGTGACTTTGTCAGTAAGTGCGAACACTGTCAAAAAATGAAATTTTCTAGAAATACGAAAGAACCGATGGTGATAACTACAACAGCAGAAACAGCGTTAGAAAAAATATATCTGGATTTAGTAGGACCGTTAGATAAAGATGAGAATGGGAATGTTTATATACTAACAATTCAATGCGAACTAAGTAAATTTGTTGAAACATATCCATTGCAAAACAAAGAAACGATAACTGTAGCAAAAGCTTTTGTAAACAATTTCATTCTCAGATTTGGTATTCCTAAAGTTATTGCAACCGATAAAGGTACAGAATTTATGTCCTCATTAATGGAAAATGTGTGCAAACTACTTCAAATAGAAAAATTGAATTCAACTGCCTATCACCATCAGTCCATTGGATCTCTAGAAAATTCTCATAAACACTTGATGGCGTTTTTGCGAATACAATGTGACAAACACTCAGAAACATGGAGCCACTGGCTTCCATTCTGGTGTTTTTCTTATAACACTACTGTCCATACCGCTACCAAATACACGCCCTATGAGCTCGTGTTTGGTAAGAAATGTGAAATCCCTAGTAGACTAAGAAATAGTATAGAGCCAATGTATAACATAGAAGATTATAATAAGGAACTTAAATATAGGTTACAAGTAGCTTACAAGGATGCGCACGATAATTTGTTAAAAACAAAGTGTGATCGGAAAGAAGTGTACGACCAATCAGTGAATCCAGTGAAATACAAACCAGATGACTTACTACTAGTGAAAAGTGAAACAGGTGGTAAACTGACAAGTGTGTACAACGGACCGTACAAAGTGATTAAAGAAGATGGACCTAACGTAATAATTAATAAGAATAATAAGGAAATAGCCGTTCATAAAAATAGGACAAAACGTTTTGTACCGAAGAATTAAATCTTATTTAATTCTAGGTTAAGTTAAAAAAAAAAAGAAGAATATTCTCTTTTTTTTTAATTTCCTGCCCCCATGGTGAGGTGTACGTAGAAATATTACCTTAGTTACTATACAAAAGGCAATGTAATTAGATATAAGTTGGCATTAATACATAATCATCGCTGGAGTATACACGTCTTTTTACTGTCTCTCCCCCCGTCTCCCCGCGCCGCACCATAGTTTCATCAAAATCCGTCCAGTAGTTTTTGCGTGAAAAGCGGACAACAAACAGACAGACAAAATTTTTTTGAATCAAATTTTTGGCTTTTATTGGTTGTATGAAGATCCCCCATCTTAGTTTTTCTTTAATATCTTTAATGTACGGACATGAGGTTGTTATAATTTTATTATATGTATAGATTATTAAACTAAAATTATTCCATTTACATTGATTTTTATTTTTCATTAAATTTTTTATTCAACACTAGGTAGTTACCCATTAGAAATATAGAAATCAAAGAATTAAAAAAACATTTTAATATTACCGGTAATATTCCTGGGAAAGTAAATGGGAATATTCCCGGTAAGTTTCCAGTAACTTTGGGAATTTATAAATCGCGTTAATTATTAACTGTGTTTATATAGTAGACTTGTTTTAAAGGCAAAAGTAATAAATTTAACAAAATATCATTTCTTTCAACAACATTTTTGAGCAACTTTCCCAAATATTTCCACTTTTGGGAATGTGCCCGGGAACGCTACTGGGAATATTCCCACGCTAGGGAAACTTACCGGGAACGGCACATCAGTACGAGAGAGTGGCCTTGTTTTGGGCAATCCGGCGTTTTCCAAATCGATTTATACCTATAGCCACGAAAAGTCTTATCTGAGACACTGATTGGATCGTCTGGCACAGACGTATGAGGCTTTGAGACCGACGATAATGACTCACAAAACTGAACAACTTTCGTAAGGAAAATTTTACAGAACATATGGAAAAAGAATATCTTCCATAGAAAATGTACCAGTCGATCGAGTCAATTTGTATGAGTAGTCCAATTTTTATTCATATTTCGAATTAATGTTTCAGAAAAAAGTTTGCGCACCTTGAAAATAATGTTGGTATTGTCGGCTAAACATATAATAACAGAATGTAACAGACCAACATTGGCTATTAACGTAGATATAAAGAATAGCTGTAACCAAAATTAGCATAAAAAATTAAAAACAAAAAATTGTGGAACTTCGCTGGTCGACTTACATCATAAGCAGATCCACTTCCGCTGAGCCATTTTAACCATGGTTGGAGCGGCAAAAATAAGGATATCCCTTCACACAAACTTTTGCTTTGAAGCTATTGCAATTTTCCCGCGTTAAATAGTAGATTACGCACCAAGAAAACGATCCATAAATAAAGGTTGTATCGTCTGGTACGCAACTTACACGTCTTGTACCTAGGAACTTTTGTTTTCGAGTGTAAAAAATATTGAATTATTAAAAGTTAAAATTATTCCAATATTAAAGAGGTATTTTTGTAGTCGTAGACATATTCGTAGATTTTACTTTTCTTGTCGTAATATTGAGTAATAATTCGACAAACTCATTTATTGAGGTTATAAAAATATAGATTAAAAATATAAATACGGCCTCATGTTATTTTTCTTTCTGCGCGCTTATTCAAAGTGACACAATTCGTACTGGCCAGTTCGAAAATCTCGGGTCCAATAAGCCCATACACATCTTTTTACTACGCCGCACTATGAAATTTACGTGATTTACAAACTTATTTTATGTGTAGCAGCCAACCCCCCTTTTAGGGGTATGTTTTTTTTAGCCTATAACCTGGTCGGTAATTAACTTGACATTTTAGTACAAATTGCATCAAAATCCGTTCGGTCGTTTTCGCGTGATGCTTCCGCATATCCACAAACAAACACACAAACATCTAAACATCTAAACATCCAAACAGACAAAAATTTTAAAAATTGCAGAAACGTGTTTTGTTATCAATATTAAGTATCACGAAACAATTTTTTTTTGGATATCTTGTATGTACAGACTTTCGGTCCTCTTGAGCTTTATTATATGTGTAGATAGATAATTCGGGTGTCGTAAGAGGCACCTAAGGGACTCAATAGTATTGGTGTATTACAAACAGGTGACAGGCTGACAACCTGTCACTTTAGTGATACACGTGTTTTCTAAAACAACCTTGGAAAACAACCCTCAAAAAACCTATACCTATCCAGCAAGGTAGAAAGGCGTGATATATGCATGTATGTATGAATCATTAGATTATTACTATCACTATCAATCTACTTTTCATATAGGCTTCAACGGGTCCCTATTTTCCTAGCTTCTAATAGGCATATGCAGTTTTTTCTTTAATTATTTTAAGTTGATTGTTGTGTAGCTGATATACATATTTGTTAAATTAACGATTGCGTTTCTTCTGCCTACTATAAATAAAGACGCTTTACATAAAGTAGTATTTTTAATCAGACGGAGCTAAATGACGTTTACAGTATTGTCAGTTTTTGATGAAATAATAATAGTGTTGTGACAAAGTGAATGTATCAAAAAAACTCCTGAGTCAATAAAATTGTCTCGACTGTCTAGTGAATAATAATTAGTGTGTATCGGGCGGGGCAGGTTCAAATTTTAGTCGTGCTTTGTACATACCAACTAGTAGACGATTGTATTCCTAAAGTATGTACGCCTATACTGAATACCATTGCGAGGAAACTTGTAAGACTAAAACTATAAGACATTATAACGGGTTTTAACTCACGGTAGGGATATATCGAGCACCCAATATTTCGGCGATGTTGCAATCGCCATATTCACGGGTAAACTGGAGCGGCTGCGGGTGACGGCTAAGGGCAAACATATCTGTCTACCCTCATTCTTCTGCGTTTTTCCGCTTCAGTTTACCCGTGATCATGGCGATTGCAACATCGCCGAAATATTGGGTGCTCGATATATCCCTACCGTGAGTTAAAACCCGTTATAATGTCTTATAGTTTTAGTGATAATAACCACGGAACCTTAAAATCAAGTGTAACTTGTAAGACTGTCCTATTTTTTAGTACATCATGCAGTTGAAACAATATATATGTATAAAAAATAGAAGTTTTAGAGTTTGAAATTAGTAAAATGCGTTGTTCATTCATATAATTGAATAAGAACTGAACGCATTACTATTACTTTAAATATGGCAACATTATTTTACAAAGTGATATAAGGTATCTAATGTAGCTGTCAGTAGTGTCAGCTGGCTGCGTTTAACATATATCATGCCTTTATTCCTTGCGGGGTAGGCAGAGCGTTAACAGCCGTAAGAATACGTCCGCTATCTCCACGTCTGACATTTTTGAGAATTGTTTTCCAAGGATGTTTGAGAAAACATGTGTATCACTATAGTGACCGGTTGTCAGCCTGTCGCCTAAAAATTGCAATACACCAATACTCTCGAGTCCCTTAGTCGCCTCTTACGACACCTACGGGAAGGATGTGGGGTGATGCTATTCTAAGCCGGCATCACATGGCATCTGCGTTTAATTATAAAATAATACTTGGCTAGAGCTTAGGTAGTTTGAAATTAACGATTAATTCAACCAAGCGTGACTAAAATTCATCTCGAACAGAAGCCTTGGGAAGTATGGCTGAAAAAGCCCGCCAGATGTTTTGAAAGCAAAAACAAAATTAAATAATAAAGTAATGAATGGTCTACGATTTCTAAGTTCATTGAAATGTCTTAAAATATATTTTACGTCAAACAAATTCAAAATATCGTGTTGTTCAGTTACATTCAGACTGGTTCACCCCTTAAAATGTTTGCAGCAATTTTTTAAAATCCTGTATTTATACCAACTTAGAGTTTATTATTAGGGAATGTGCTTCTTTGGTACTGTTATATAACTAGGAACTGTTATATACCTATCTATTACTTTTAGTAATATACATGGAAAAAAATGATGCAAATATTTTAAAAGACGAACCAGTCCTTGACACAGAAAAAACTTTTCCCAAATAACATGAGCGAAAATATGAAAAAA
Source organism: Keiferia lycopersicella (assembly GCA_029255805.1). Taxonomy (NCBI): domain Eukaryota; kingdom Metazoa; phylum Arthropoda; class Insecta; order Lepidoptera; family Gelechiidae; genus Keiferia; species Keiferia lycopersicella. The sequence continues at coordinate 4,664,128 of JARACZ010000024.1, forward strand.
TTCTAATTGGATAAGATAAAGATAACAATGAAAATTGTTATCTGCCTAACCCGCAAGAAATAAAGGCGTGATATGTGTATGTATGAACATTATGAAACAAAATTTTCTATGGAACACCCAACTTTTTCTGTAATTTCGCAGGTGACCTCTTTATAAAAGTTGTTCAGAATCATAAGTAGAAAGAAACACGCTACTAAGTTTGTGTACTGACAAAAAAATAACCCCGTATGTATATGCAATATATTTTTGACAACTAACAGTAGATAGACTGTAGGTAAGTTCCGAGACATTTGATGAAATAATATCAAAGTATGTTGCAATTGCCTACGTCTCAATTCTTAGTCTCTCTCTGTCTCTCTCTTTCTCTCTTTCTCTCTCTCTCTCTCTCTATCTCTCTCTCTCTCTCTCTCTCTCTCCCTCTCTTTCCGTGTGGGACATTCTTAGTGTAGGCGCAAAAAAGATTATATGAATATCAATTACAGGAGCTCAATTTCTGAAACGTTCGTTTTCGTTTCATGCAAAAATCTTCTACTTATGCTTCTACCTTAAGTTCTACTCTACATATCGATTCCCTGATACCCTCAAAAATTCACACATAATTTTTGACTGTAAAAACATCAAGTAAAATAAATTTAAAAACGTGTGGTTAGACCAGTAGATTTTTTTAGTTTAGTTTAGTTTCATTTATTGTGTTTATTTAGATGTGTTAGAATGGATTAGGGTAGGTATGTATAAATGAATTAAAGTAATAGGACATGTGATGCAAGAACGTTAGCAGCAGACTTTCGCATGCGAAAATTCAAAAATAGAGCTCCAATTTCATAATTAACACGTTCACGGACAGAACTGTCATAACATTCGCTTTTGCACTTGGTCCAGTGACAGAACTGGTATACCATTCCACAGTGATGGTCACTTTCTAGCCAGAGCTGTCAAGACATGCGCTCGATTCATACAAAAATAAGAAGAGCGTTTTTTAGTGTCACTGGGCAACTTTTTCCAATCTTGTCAGTGTCAATTAGAACAGTATTTCTATCTCTTCAAAGTTTTGACTTACCCGTCCCCCCCACTCCTCCCCTAAAACGCCACAGCGGGTATACCATTCGCGACTCTATGGAACTTTCCTCAGGCGGCCGGCGAGTGTCGTATATAGCACACGCGTCCACGTGACCGTTTTCGCGCCAAATTTCAAGGACTTCTAATCGATGTAATTAGCATGTTTTTAGCTTTATTATGATGTAATAACATTCAATTAGTAGTGAAATCTCAAATACTGTACCCGTAATTTGATATTTATATTCTTAAACACTTCAAATGGTAATAAATCGGCCTAAATCTTAGCGGGAAGATACTCGATAATTTTTTTGTGTGTATATTATCGATAATCTCTGAAATTACTAACCAATTTCAAAAAATCTTTTACTATTAGAAAGCTACTCTATCCTCGAGTAATACGATTTATTTGTTACCACAGAAAACGTCTTATTCCTACAGGAAAAAGCGAAGCAGTAGGGAGACTGCTGGGCATTCCGCTAGTACAAAACGAAGTAATATTATAAGTGTTTGAATGTGTTTGTGTACTTGTTGCTTCTTTACAATCTCGTGGCTTGCATTCAGGGATAAAATTTGTTAGATTTGAACTGGAATCAGTGATTACTTACTATTGCAGAAGACAGAACTGCGGTAACAGTCGAATGTTTTAGCAGTTATTTACAATTTAACAACGCGTATTGTAACATATGCGACAGAACTGCTATAGCTTTTCATACAAAAAAGTTGTGTCAAAGTCGTGTGACTTAGTGTCCGTGAACGTGTTAAGCTAATAAATATTTGTACTCAACAAATATTAGTGTTACATTAGTTACCCCATCGCTGTATAATTAGCTACGCTATTTGCTTAGGAGCCGCCCACGGGTAACGATACAGGGTGTTAATTAAATTTCTAGCATTGTATATTATGTTGTAGCGTGCGAATGCAAATGTAGAGCTACGGCGGTTCCCACAAAAATTATGAACGTGCCTCGTGACATCATATATGTATATATATAGGGGTTCTTTGCGTCGTTCAAGTTATAAGGTGTAAAAAAATTGCTGCAAATATTTAAAGTAGTGAACCAGCCCATGACACTGAACAACTTTCCCCAAGGAACATATGTCGAAATATGAAATAAAAATTTTGGACCTCCCATATTATAATACATATTACCGATCGATCAACCAACTCAATTTGTATGGGAGGTTCAAAAAATTTTCTCACATTTCGACCTATGTTTCTTGGAGAAAGTTGTTCAGTTTCATGGGCTGGCTCACCCCTTAAAATATATGTAGCTAATATTTTTACACCTTATAACTTGAACGACGCAAAGAAATCGGGGAGCTCATTTTCCGAAACGTTTGTTTTTGGTTCCGTGAACCATAGCCCAAAACGACTGGTCTAACCACAGGTTTTTAAATTTCTTTTTCTTGATGTTTTTATAGTCAAAACCATGTGTGTAATATGTGAGAAAAACGCCAATAAGTGACTTCATTCTTCAATGCAGACAAATAAAAGCGAAGGCATCACCGCCGAAGCGTCAAGAAACATCCATGGGATAAGTCTTCTGGAAAAAACGGTTTTATTCATGTGAAGATCATGACAAATGAGAGCTCACGGCGGAGTAATTTCGATCTTATTTCAGAGGGTATGCAATGAGCTGAGAGAATGCGATGACGGGCTTATATGGAAGAATACTAGGAACGGCAAGGATTGTTCCGATGTTTAGCCGTTCCCACGCTTGATGTTCGTTAATGCACATTTTGCGCATTTTTAGCGTAAATCGACGCAGGAACAATGCAAAAATCTGGGCTGGGATCTGTCTCTGTGACACTTAACGAACGACGTAGCGCTAAAATATCGTAATGGTCTATCAGATCCATACTAGAAACGTCACTTCTCATACTAAAATTGCACTGGACGGACGACGCTGTGATAGCGCTGCGTCGACAGCGGTTGAGCGATTTTAGTATGGGATTGATATTACTAGTATGGATCTCACAGACCGCTGCAATGTTTTATCGCTCCGACGTGCGTTAAGTGTGCGATCCAAACATCAATCAATCATCATCATGCAAACATCTATCTCCTTTGGACAGAACTTTTTAATCCCATTTAATTGCCGACTCTATGAAACATGTAGGTAGGTTCATTAATTTCATATCACGTGAAGGTGTAATGTTTACACTCAATGAAATGCGACGGTCGATCGACTGGCAATCAACGATGCTCTTCATCATCGTACATACCACACCGCTGAGCTGCAGCAGTGGGATTATCCCATTGTTTCGTATTCACGGCTCGCCGAGTATGAGACTGTAACTCACAAAGCTGTTTGAAACTCGTCGGTGTATGCGTGCCAAGAGATAGTCACGAGTATTACTGAACCAGTGGCAGACCTTGCGTCTACCTTAATGTTGTTTTGCACTTGTAAATGGCTGTCTGTTACGGTCATTATTGCATTCCTACAGTTTCTGTCTTTGATCGATTTTATCGTGTCAGAAATCGATCGGGTCGTGTATGAAAAACACCTAGGGTAAACTGGGTAGGTACGGTTGATACAACGAAAATATTTTACAAGGGTGAGGAATACAAAAGGAAAATCAGAGGCGTTGACAGCCTCGCCATGTATAACAGTATTGCGTCGCACTTCGCAAACGTTAAATATTCAAAAAAGGCCTATAGAGTTTTTTCACCTCAAAGTGTGTATTTTAATCACTACAGTATAAAGCAAAGTCGCTTTTCGCGTCTGTCTGTATGTATGTTTGCTTAAATCTTTAAAACTACACAACTGATTTTGATGCAGGTTTATTTCATAGATAGAGTGATTCAAGAGGAAGGTTAGGTATTATGTATAATACTTGCCGGGAAAAATTCTTATTCCTACGGTAAAATGAGTTGCAGCGGGCGCAGCCGCTGGGGCAAGCCGCTAGTTGCTTATATTTCCTTCTTTCAATAATATTTCGAATAAAAAAAAAACGGGGCATGGAATACGTATGAAAATGCCCCGCTAGGGGATTCTCTCGCTGCATGAAAGATACTAAGTTGTCCGAATTGTACTTGAATTATTGAAGGTACTGCTGTAGGGATGTACTATTCTAATAATATTCTCTATTACATCGAAGGAATGCGCACGTGTCCATGTCATTTGTTTAAAATCTATACCAACTGCGTATTTTAATGATAACTGGAAATAACCGGTCAAATGCATGTCTGCATGTACCTTTTCCTTTTTGCGTATCGAGGTAATCACATACAGCAAACATATATTATGACTCAGATTCTCACCTTGCAACAACTGCCGTTGTAGGTATCAAGATCAACTACATTGGAGATTGGATATTACAAAAATATGAACTTACTAAGTTTAAACTATAGTAATAAAGATCTTCTAAATTCTGCTGCTGCTGAGAAGAGGCTTTTATCCTGCAGTGGATGGATGTGGTCTGAGAATGATGAAGATGATGAAATGCTGCTATAATAGGGGTTACCGCTGTAAGACCCTAACCTATGAATTCTTGAAAATTTTTTAAAGCACCGTAATTTGACCCGACAATAGGTATGTACTTATAGGTAATATTTGCACCGTCCCGCTTCCATGGTATGTATGTATGTAATAACATTCTTGTACCAAACAAGAAACAAACATAGTCGCACTTTCTCTTTCATCCTAAGGTTGCCTGGTAGAGAATGCTACCTAGCATTAAGGCTGCTTTGTTGTACTGTTTTCTTTGTTCGTGTTTTTCCACTGTTGTTACAATTTTGTGCATAAAGAATTTAGTTATGTTACGATTACCCAGGTATTTATTCAAACTCAAACTCAAATTATTTATTCAAAGTAGTAAATGTTACATTTATCTTTTTGATGGTCAAGTATCGGTGATTGTAAAAAAGAGAAAAATGTAGGATAAGTAAATTTTTCTATTCCTCACAACAGTTTTATGAACCTAGTGTAAACGCGGCTCTGTGACCAAACTGATCCTAACCTCAATACACTGCAAACACAGGTCGATCTTATCGGTGAGGTGTTAGGAATTTAATCTATTAGCATTATGCAGACGGTAGAGCAGGCAGGTGTCCAGGTGAGCTGGTAATAACGTCTACAGCTGGTCGTCTCGAGCGTGACCTGCAAACTAATACATTGGTTACCGGGATCCTGGATACTATTTCTCACTTTAGGTGAACCGTTTTTCATACAAACGAAAAAATAAAAAACAAATTACTTTTGTCTTCCTTTATGACGTAAGTCCATTTTCTAATATTTTCAATGATTAACGGATCACCAAGGTGTCTGCTATATTAAGCGTTTTGGTTCAAATCCCACCCGAAACCATTTATTTCAATTTATTTTTTTCCTTCATTTGTGTAGGATAATATTAGTTTCTCATCCGAATCGACGAACGATGAATGATGAATCCTATTGTCAGAGTTCTGCCTGGTCAGGTATCGAACCCGTGGCCCTCACGGCAGACGCACTACCTACTACATTTTGTCCAAACTTAAAATCAGATTAAGTTAAGGCCTCTGCAGTAAAACTTTATTATTTATTTTATTATTCAGTACACATATAGTAATGTATACATACAAGACAAAATAGAGGAGATCCATGAAAGAGTATAAAAGAAGAAAATATAAAAAAAACAGTGTGCCTATTACGGCTCTTCATTGATTACTAACTATCTTAGTTGCCGTGTGATGCCGGTGAATAGCATCACCCCATTTCTTCCCGCGGGTGTTGTAAAAGGCTACTAAGGGACTCGAGGGTTTCATGTGCATTACAATTTTAGGCGACAGGCTGACAACCTGTCACTATAGCGGTGCACGACCTATCTGAAACGACCCTCAAACATTTGTCAGACGTCTACGACAGTGATACAGTGATACACTACGTCACTACAGTGAACGAATCAATACGTGTCAGACGTGGCGATCACGACCGTAATTTTACGATCATTAACGCTCTACCTACCCCGCACGGGATAAAGGCGTGATTTGTGTATGTATGTATGTATGTATGTATGTACTATCTGCACAGTGCTTAAGGTTCTCCCGTAGTAAAAGTGTCGTAAGAAAACTTTATAAGCACTCGCAAAAAAAAGTGTAGCAGGCACAACCTATGAGCAGATAGTTTTGGTAAAAGCTCATATTTATATATCTAGGCTTGTATATATACGTCAGCAAGTATATAATATATATAAATTACATTCCCGGGCTATATTTGTGAATTGTGAATAGTTTCAAAGGGTCGATAGCTTTTGGCCTCACTGTTTGAATATCTTTCTATTAAGGGTTGTTCATTAAGAGGGCTTAATTACGTTTCGAGTCCTTTCCCTACTAGTTAAATCAAACAGTAAGAACTATTTTACTGAAGTGAAACTGGCCTCGCAGAAACAAGTAGGCAAACACCAAACAAACGGACCAATTATTTGACATTTGTGACAGCAGCACAGAATAAACTGTCAGAGTAATAGACTTCAAACGTCATATTAATTTGTTAGTTTGTGGACCGTACATTAGTTACATTTTAAGTACTAAGTTTTGAATTTTGGCAAGGACATTGTCGTGTGATGCCGGCTTAAAAAAGCATCACCCCGTTTCTTTCCCAAGGTAGTCGTAATAGGCGACTAAGAGACTCGAGGTGTGTTTTGTAAGTTCAGGCGACAGACTGACAATCTGTCACTATAATGATATACGACTTATAAATCTGAAAAGACCCTAAAATATTTGTTACACGAAGTGTTAAAATTGCGATCGTAAAATTACGCTCTTTAACGCTTTGTCTACCCCACGAGGGATAAAGACGTGATTTGTGTATGGATGTATGTACGAGTATGTATCCGATACATTTAAATGAAAAGCTTCATTTGCACATTTGCTACAACATTTGCGTTGGTTGTGAGAAAGACGTATTTTATAACTTGTTATAAAATCACAGACTAACTAATTTAATTTGCCAATTCGGTAGTTACCTACAAGATATTTCGCATGAATGCCTCAAATATTGAGGCACTTAATTTCAGGAACTGCTACATTTACATCCCTTAAGAGGAATATAAAGTTCAAATGGAACTCTCAAATCTCATTAGCTCGTCTTGGAAATGTTTTACAGTCAACGATGCCAAGCACGCGTATGAGTTGGTAATACGAAAATTTAGTACCTTCAGAACCATTCGACTAAGAACTGATAAGTAGGTAGACGTAGCGCCAACGTGTAGCATCTAAAAATGGATGAAAAGCTGTAGTTTTGTAGTAGAGTATGATGGTAATGAAAGATGATCCCATTGAAAGAAAGAAAGAAAGAAAGAAAGAAAGAAAATACGTTTATTTTAGTTACAATATAAAAAAGAAATTTTCTTAAATTAAAATACATAGTATGCAACTTATGTAACTAAAAAGGGTCACCACTCAGCATAAGTTACAAGCAGTGGTGAGCTGCATGTAACGCTGGTCTTCCGTGGCGCCAGTGTCTTCCATTGCTTGCAACCAAGGCGAACACTTGGATTCTTAATCAAGTCTGCGCTGATGCGCTCATATATCGGAGTCCGTGGTTAGATTGCCCAGGAAATTATAAGGTGTAAAAAAACAAATAGGGAAAGCTGTTCAGTTTCATGGATTGGTTCACGCCTTAAAATAATTGCAGTTGTTTTTATTTTTTACATCTGCAGGTATTCTTTTGTATATCTACTACTAATTTTGCTTCATTTTACAACTATTTTGATATTTCTATTAATTTCAGTCCAACTAAGCAAAATTCATTTATGGATACTGGCAGTGGTAAGACTATTTCATTCAATATTTAGGCTTCAGGAACTTTGCGAGCGTGTACACGTGAGTTGGGTCTATAATCCAAATATGGGCTATTCTAGTTGCATGCTAATCGCCTATGGTAAATTGTTCTAAAGTTAAATTAACTACGTGCCTACCTACCATTTTGTGAACACTCATAAAGGTTGTGACACACGTCAAAGATACTTATAATATCGTTCGTTAAACGATTTGTGTGAACCGCAGTACCGATACTAACGGCGATGATACCAATACATTTTAAAATTACAGGCTTAGATTTAAAAAAATTCTAAGCGAGACCTATCATTAATTTAAGATTACAGGATACAAAATGTCCCGTCACATTATCTTCCCTAGAAAGTAACAATATAAAACATGTTATCGTATCTTAACGGTCATTGACGCACTTAAGCTGTCTCTGAAAATAACAACCATATAATCAAACCCTTATCTTATCTTATTCTTTCGGGATGTCCGAAGCGATTTTCAAGGGGGGGGGGGGGGCGATAAATCGATCTACAATCTGCATAGGTACCTACTATTTAAAGCGTTTTTTCTTGCATGTTTTGGTGAGTTTCCTTTAACTAACAGCGCCATCTATTAAGGCGTAAAATAAAACATAAACTGAGAGATTTCTGTCCACCGGCTGGTATTTCATATTGAGGCAACTTAATGATAATATCCGTGTGAGACACCCTTAGCGATCCCATTTGAGCCCAGTTCCAGTGATACTCATAATATTCTTTTGTCAACAAAGGTGTTGAGTAAACATTGTATCCGTCCCGTTTCCCGCCTGCGTCGTGTGTATAAATTACCATTATGTAAATAAACTGACGCGAATTACACACACGCCACTTGTGCCCATTGTTCCGGTTCCCTTGGTTTATGGCAGAAGCTTCCCTTTAATAATATCAGGCGGTAATATAAGTAGGCACTTAGCATGGTATTATCATAAGCTGTGTGTTACAGACGTTGAAATCTAGATTATCATTGATTTGCTAATCAAGACGGTGATGAAGAACTTTTCACTCAATGACACAAGACAAATCCTGGCGCATGTTGATAATCGATGTTCTTTATATTGTGCGTCCTATTAAATTTATTTTATCAAACACGTTTGTTTCAAATTCAAATAACAGGATAACATATTTTTATAATTTCGGAAATCCTGAACTGACCGAAGTAATGTCAGTTAAACAATAAGATAAGATACGTTTTCACATCGAAATATTTTTTGTCTTTAATATGCAAAGTTTTTTATAATTTTGGTAGGAGTCTTTTCTTTACATAGTATTATTTCTTTAATCAAAATGTTAGCCAATTTGACCAAGTAAACGTGCGGAGACCTTTGAAATGTATCACAAGTTCGGAACATTCATATCGATACTCGTGAAGAGGTCTGTCGTAGTAGTTCAAAAACTATCGTAATATCAACTTGGAACTGCTCCAACAATTCGCAACTGGTATTTATAGTGGCGATAGCTGCATTTTTCTCACTCCACTAGGCCAATCTCCGTGAATCTCCCCATTGTTTCTCCAGACTGAACAATACGAGGCCTGTAGAGGTACTATGAAGGGGTTGCGAGCAGTTTTTTAGAGAGGGTTTTTTCGAACGCTAACTCTCGCCTGCATTGTGCAGAATATTGCATTAACTGGCAGGTGGTGGCGGCGTTTGGAAGAATTTCATTAATATACGTACCTACGATGGTACGTTTTTTGCGCACAGTCCATGTGAATTAATTTCTTTGCTGTCCGTGACAGGATTTTTGGAACTCTAATTCTCATAATGCTATTCTGTATACGATTTGTGGGACAGTTGTACTGTGTCGTAGTTTTTAGAGTCAATTATTTCCTACTCTTTATGCCTTGTTGGCTTATTACAATAGACTCTTATCTTCAACAGTGTGATTAAAAAGTTCCTTTAGCATGACGAATCATTTAAAAAATATATCTTTTTAAGAGGTATACATTTTTATATATTAAGCGATCGCGAAGCAGTTCAACGAAAATACAATTACAACATCTTCAAACAAGTAAGTTATATATCAAGTTTTAATGAGAAACTTGCAAGAACAATGTAAAGAAGACATTTGTCCTCTCCAATTATGCAGAAAACAGACGAAGGTCCGACTAAAACAAAACAAAGTAAAAGAACACTTTTGGTGTCAATATTAGTTCAACTAATTGCATAAAGATGGCAGGTGGCAGTGACATTAATTTGGTTTGTTTTTCGCCGGTTATTTTTAAGAGTATCGTTAAACGACATGGCGCGCGCGAAATGCGTTTTTCAAATTTTATGCGCTATCTCGACTGCCGCGCGGGCGGCACCCACACATGCAAGACCTTATACACATTAAGCACAAGTCCATCGGCCGGTTCGCTGCGCCCAAGGAAATGCTGGTGTGGCAGAATATATGCAATCTACATGTTTTAAAATTTTATTGTCACCCAGCGAGGGTTACCATCAAGTTACCATGGCCAACGAAAATATGTTAAGTTGTGAATCTTTCTATGAGACTCATAAAATAAATTAGATTGGAAGGCGGATCGCACTCTTGACGCACGACGGAGCGCAAAAATATCGCAGCGGCCTGTCTGATCCATACTCGTAACGGTGACGTTACTACTATACTAAAGCCGCACTCGACGGATGACACTGCAATAGCGCTGCGTCGAGAGCAGTTGAGCGGTTTTAGTATGGGGATTGACATTTCAAGTATGGATCTGACAAACCGCTGCGATATTTTTGCGCTCCGTCGTGCGTCAAGTGTGCGATCCGCCGAAGACTTTATTTGCTTTTCATCTGTCTGCTAACAGATGTTTAGTTGTTGATACGTAGTTTTTTATCAAGACAGTCACTGATAGATGAATGAGGTTTATTTATATGCCGTGTGATGCCGGCTTAGAATAGCATCACCCCACATCCTTCCCGTGGGAGTCGTAAGAGGCGACTAAGGGACTCGAGAGTATTGGTGTATTACAATTTTTAGGCGACAGGCTGACAACCTGTCACTATAGTGATACACATGTTTTCCGAAACAACCTTAGAAAACAGTACTCAAAAATGTCAGACGTGGCGATAGCGACCGTATTCTTACGGCTGTTAACGCTCTGCCTACCCCGCAAGGGATAAAGGCGTGATATATGTATTCATTAAAAAAAAATCGGAGTAGCAAAAGGTCCTGGTCGCCCAATCCTGATTCATTCGAACATGTGGTACATGCTTTTTGACGGCCGGTGTGACCATGCTTTATGGTAAAGTAAACAAAATCCGGTAGATCATTTATTTTATGCATTTATAAGTACCTATTATGCTACAAGCTTACAATACTACATTCAAGATTAGTAATTTATTGCACACGTTACAGATAAATTTTGTTGTGTGAAGTTATTATCCTATATCCGAGGTAAAACTACAGAAATATCGATTGCATTTTTTGCTACACGGGTGTATGGCACAGCTTTTCGAATACTGATACATGATACATGAAACTAAACAACTTTCCCCTAGAAAATAGGTCAGGAAATCTCCCATACAAAATTATGATCAGCTGACTGCATTTTTAAGAGAGATTTTTTTTTTACTTTTCTGCAAATATTTTCTTGTTCAGTGTCATGGTCAGAATGTACCCTATCAGTATTCGGAGGGCGGTTACTAACACCCTGTATACGAGTATAACCATTATTTTAATTTTTGCGATAAATGTGTTGAGAAAAATGTAGAGTTAAAAACTACGGCACCTAATATGATAGTAATAATCATGAAAGTTTTTCTGTATTAAAATCTAGGGGAAGATTAATAGGTTGTTGACCCTGATTTTAATGAATGATACAATTTTATGAACATCATTAAAATTATAATAATATAGGCACACATTACACAGATTAAATAAAATTACTAACTAATGATGATGTTTAAATTACACTTTTTTGTACTATTTTTGGTACAATTTAATCCAATCTGCAGCCTATAAAGAGGTAGGCTTTAAATTTCAATATTGATATCATATCTGTTCGTAATCTAGACACGCGGTAGCTTGCCCAGCCAAGTTCAAGCAAGTTATTTACTATTAATAAAGGTAGATCACAGAATGCTAAACAAAAAATTATAAATTAGTAAAACACCAAATAAAATTATTTTGACGTTCTACGTTACCATGAAAATGACTCAAACTTAAATCAAAACATGAAATCTTTGTTTGATAAAGAAACCTTTGAATACAAGTGTACTATTTACTTAAATTAATGCAATTATTTAAAGTTTTAAGTATTTCTATACGCAGTTGTGTTAAAATTTTACAATAGAAATATTATTTAAGTTACAGGTCTTTTGAAAAGGCGGCCCTTTTTTGATAGGCACTAATTGCGCCATAACGCTCTGTTTACCCAGTTATCAGCGTGATTTGTGTATGTGTGTATATGAATTGCGCTACTGAGTGAAGCACATGTATGTTTTTCCAGTAAAACCAACCAGTCAACCCATCCATGACTTATCCACGTAAGTATAATATTGGAAATAACTTTCTTTATTGAATACTAGCGGCCCGCCCAGCGGCTGCGCCAGCTAGAACTTATTTTCCCGTGGAAATAAGATGTTTTCCTGGCAAGTATTATACATAGAAACCTTCCTCATGAATCACTCTATTTATTAAAAAAATCTGCATCAAAATACATTGTGTATTTTTGAAGATTTGAGCATACATACAGATAGATGCAAAAAGCGACTTTGCTTTATGCTATGTAGTGAAATTACTTTATCTTTATCTTCATAGTGCCTACTCAGTTGTAGTCAGTTACCTTGCAATCTGCAGCATGCACTACTGGCTGGAGTTTCCTCGGCTTCGTAATACGTCACTCAATGTGTCGGCTTAGCTCGGCAAACACAATTGCGATCGTATCTTAGTGAACAACCGACAGTCTCGAATATGTTGAAGCTTGCCATCGAACAGCAGACGACCGATGTGGCGCAGTGGTAGTGCGATCGCCTGTGACGCAAAAGGTTCAGAGTTCAATTCTCGGTGGGTCACTAACAAAGTTAATATTTATCACTTTGTGAATTTGTTTCCAGTCTGGTTAGGACATTGCGAGCTGAACCACTCGATTGTCCGTAAGAAAGATGGTTCCGTGTTTCGGATGGCAGGTTAAGCCGTAGGTCCCGGTTGCTGTCTATGATTAGTTAGACGGCGGTCGTTACACAACCATGTCAGAAGCATGCTACTTGTAGAAGGCGGTTGAAAAATTCAGACAATGTACCCTACATTGGGTCTTTGGACGACCCGGTGTTCCACACGAAAAGAGAGATCAAAAGCAGAGGTTTAAATCCCACTGCTAGAAAAAAATATGTTCATAAAATGTTTTACCTCGCTGGGTCCATTTTTTTGACTAATGACACAACATTTCAAATTAAGCTTTGTGAACTTAGGACGAAATGAGTATCTCTTCTAATAAAAGGATCTTGTCTGGGACGTCTTGGGCATTTATTTTTAGAGGCAGAGTTGGCAACAGAATAATTTATTAAGTATTACAAAATGTGTTTTCAAGACGATGTGGTAGGTACTTCGAATTTTACTATTTCAGACAGTTTTATTGTAATTCCGTCCTTAGTAGACTTTTACTAATAAAAACTTTGATCACAAAGTGCTTGCGTGAAAAGTAAATATTATAGATCTGTGTATATTCTGAATAGTTGTATACTTTAAGAATAAACCCAGTATTTACGTAGTTACTTTTACAAGAAAAGATTAATGAGAAAGTAGCATGCATACGTACGTACATTAGCAGCCTATAAAAGGTAGGCTTAAAATTTCAATACTGATATCATATCTGTTCGTAATCTAGACACGCGGTAGTAAGAAAGTTATTTACTATTATTAAAGGTACTGAGTTAAGCACAATGTGTGTTCTGCCACTAGCACCAGTAAAACCAACCAGTAATTACAGCTTTCACTTTGGTATAAATTTTTCCTTCCATCCTTATCCGTATGCAATCCGTTTCTATTTGCATTTCCATCAAAAATTGCGGAATATGACTGCAAGCTGGGCGAAGGAGAAAGGCTTGTTTCTTAATAAATCGTACATTGCTCAAGCGGAAAGAAAGAAACCGTTTCCTAACGAGGGTGTAGTTTGAAGCTTGAAGCGCGGCTAAGGGTTATACAAACGAGTTTGCAATCGGATTTTCTTCTGAGTGATTCATAGTTCTTTATATTACACCTGTAAAAATAAATAAAGAGGAATACTAATAGAATAGTTCAACAAACCAAAAAAAAAAATACATGAAAATCCAAAGCGAATTCGCGCGATATTGTTTATAAGGCAAAAGCAATACCAAGTCCATTCAGCCAAGTCTTCCATTTTGCCTACATAATATTAGATAAACGTTCCGTTATAAGTAAGTTTGGACAGGTGCATCTTTTCTTCCTTAAGGAGGAATGTATGGATTTTAGTGAAAAATGAACAACGGGTCACGTTCTTTTCTAAGTTTCATAAAGCTATTAGAGAATATAAATATAACTTAAACTGTTCTATTAATGCTACGCAATTCCGTTGTAAGTGGTTTGCTAATTAAAAAACGTACCTACTCTTCGGTAAATAGCAAAAACTTTCATTATCCTAGAGAAATCTGAAGACTAGCTGTTATTTTCTGGTTGATATTATTGCTGTTTTGTTGCTGACGCACGACGGTGCGCAAAAATATCGCGCAGCGGTCTGTCAGATCCATACTAGCAATGTCAATCCCCATACTACTATTGACGCAGCGCTATCGCAGTGTCATCCGTCGAGTGCGGTTTTAGTATGGGGAGTGACGTTTCTAGTATGGATCTGACAGACCGTTGGCATATTTTTGCGCTCCCTCGTGCGTCAAGTGTGTTACTTGCCTTAGATTCTCGAAAAAATATTATTCACATTAAGAGATAAGTAAAGAGTATATTATTTTATCATAGGTAAAGCATTAGTAGACCGATCAGTTGTGTACCTAGGTAACTACTTAAACATATATTTTTGTGTAGGGGCAAGTTGTTCAATGTCATGGGCCAGCCACAAAATTGCTGTTGTGAAAGCTGACAATGCCAAGTTTTTCTATAAGAAGAATAAAATATTTGCATTACTCGCATACGTAAACACTTTATTTCCTTTCAGTTACTGACTGCGTGCTTGTAATATTTTTAATAAAAATCGAGTTGATGTGAAACGCTTTTCTCAGTTATAAGAAGACTTGAACTTTGCTTACATTTAAAACATCTAATCTGAAACTGAATAGGAATGAAATCGTTTATTCGATAAAAAATTGTTCGGTCTTCGAGGAGGAACAGAATTAAAAGCTCCGGGATTTTGTATTCTGCTTTGAGCGCTGGCTTCCATCCTCGCTCGATTTATTTTGTTTCGATGGGACTTCTTTAGATCTTTGACCGTTCTTACAAAACATAATCATATCAAATCACATTACCGATAGCAGTCCAGTGCTGGAGGTAGGCCATTCAGTCGCTTTCAGACACTCTGCTTAAGTCTTCATTTCATCTGGCCCTTGTTCAATGCTAGGTTTGCCCAGGCAAGGCCTTCACATTCTAAAAGGCAAATACTATATATATGTAAAACAAATGATCATACAAGGTTCGTCGGCGAATCTTATCCATATAGTGAGTCTGATGAAAGCTCTTTAATTAAAATACTTGCGCTGCTTGAGGGAGAGCCGAGAATGCCAACAATGAGGCCGTGCCACTTGTGCCTGCAAATTATGATTGTGCGAGATGTAAAATCCTGCTATCAAAATTTTATAATTAGGATCCAGAACCCAGATCAAAAGTCTGTTATTTATTTTAAAAATTAAACTACAGAATACTCGTGCTTTATCGCCGATCTTCGGAAAGAAACTTGCTTGTAAATAAAGTACCTAATAGATTTTTTCAGCCTTTTTTAACAAAAAATATATTCAATCTCAGATGTTTTATAAATTACTTAAGTAGTTACCAAAACCTTTTTACTCAAACCCAATCTCCGATTCTAGTCAATAACGAAAACCAGGTCAAAATAATACCTACTCCACAATCGTCCCATTGATGTCCTTATACCGCCCACGGGAAGCCATCTGCTAAAATTCACAAGCTGGTGTCGTTGACTATTAAGACCTACTGTCTTTAAGACCTAGTCGGTGTATTTTTTTTCCGATGAAGGTTAATTCGCCTTCAAGGGGAATTTATTTAATAAATTACTTCAATTTACTACACATGAGTTAAATATAGTCCGGACAAGTCTTGCTATTTGTTACGTGTGCCTTAGTTGAACTTGCACCTAAAGCGTTATTGCAAATGTTTATTAAAGCTATATAGATAATATTTTATACAATACTAATTTATTCACTACCTATTCTGTGACTATGTTTACATGTAGGTAGTAGATGTAACTCTGATAACCTTTCATTTTAATTACTGCCCCTGCCAGTATTAAGACCCACTGGAGAAACCAGGTAAAGTTTGCTTAAAGTAGTAGCTTGATGATTTTATGAAAGCTCTGACAACATTTCGGGCACATAAAAACGAAGCAAGTAAAAAGCATTTTCACCAATTAGACCCACCGGGTCCTATCAACTTTGGGCCTTAAAAGTGTTCTCCTCACAAGAATACGGATTATTCGTCTCAATAACGAGCTTGAGGGAGCCAATAACACCCACAAAGACATCAAAAGCGCCGCCTAATCCGAGGCTCAACAACAGATTAATGAACCCACCAGGAACTTACTGTGAGGTAACAGAACGGCAATTTTTTACTTTAGATTGCGACAGTATCATAAACGTAGTATTTAGAAACGTCCGTATATATAAGGTGTAAAAATATTAGCTGCAAATATTTTAAGGGGTGAACCAGCCCATGAAATTGAACAACTCTCCCTAAGAAACATAGGCCGAAATATGAAAAAAAATTTTAGTCCTCCCATACAAAACGTAGCAGCCGGGCGAGTCAATGGGCGGTCCAAAATTATTTTTCATATTCCGACTTATGTTCCTTGGAGAAATTTGTTCAGTTTCATGAGCTGGTTCATCCCTTAAAATATTTGCAGCTAATATTTTTACACCCTGTATAAATGTCACGTTGAAAGGATGAAAGGTAAAGGATCGAAGGTGTGGCAAATGGCGATAGGATTTTTGGAAGGGGAAAGCCTCGACGAACGTACCTCGATCAAAAAGCGGACGTGCTAAAGAAAGGTAAGGTCAAGAGTACCCTAAACCAAAGAACGTGCATAAAAAGATTGATGAATATAAAGGAGGCGAGGCGAAAGAAGTATGCAAGGATCATTGAAAGTGGAAGGGATATACTCTCTGTCTACCCCTCCGGGAAAAAGGCGTAATTTACATATATGTATAAGATACTTATATCTATGGGACTTGGATATTACCTAAAAATATTGTAGTTTATTCCATCTTACTAGTATTTTTTTAAATTTTAATCTTCGTTTCTAAATTTTTATAAAAATATTTGCCCCTTGAAATTTGTAGGTCCTAATCCATATCACTGTTGTCAAACCATATATGTAGGTAGGTATGGTTCAGCTCATTGTAAAAATCATACACCTTCCTAATCATGAATGAAAACATGAGTCGAAGAACAAAGAGGTAAGTCGGTCGTGAACTGACCTTCCACGACACTTTCAGATTTCTTTAGCTATAAATTCAAACTTGCTGTTACAGCTTTGTTTGTGCCGAAGATGGCGAATCGACTTGGACTAATGGTGCCATTATTTACGTGAGAAAGTGGTTGTAAATCACAGCCCCCATGGGCAAGGGCTAATTAGTGAGACGGGGAATGAAGCTTGATCATGCTCTCAGTGAAAAAATGTCGCAAAGTGTGACGTCACGCACTTGGCCTGATGGTCTATCATAACATCCTTAAACAGAATGCTATTAGATAAAATATTAAATAGAATAGGTAAATCACAATTTTAAAGGTAGGCTTTCGAACTGAGCGTCACAGACGCAGCGTCTATAGCGTCACCAACGCCTCGTCACTAACGCCGCGACACTGACGCTCTGGTGACTTTGAATACCCACGACAGACGCACAGTCGCATCACACTTTCGCCGCGCACCGCCCTGACCAGATTGATCTTTATAGCAGTCTTATCATAAAATAATATGGATTTGCAACTTGTTTGTGTGTCTGCGCTAAAATTCTCATGAGACGCCATTTTTTTTCTTTCTACCCTCAAAAACAGCGACGCTGCAAGCGCGGCCGAGCGACTGACGCGGGCGTCTGAAGACGCGCTCATCGCGTCGTTGTGACGTCACAGACGCCGCGTCAGTGTCGCTGCGCTCTAATGACGAGAATTTAATACATTTGCATAGAACATCGATCTGTCGCACTGTCGCGGCGTCTCTGACGCTATAGACGCTCAGTTCGAACGGCTACCTTAAGGCGAATCGCACTCGACGGACGACACTGCGATAGAGCGATGACAGCGGTTGAGAGTAGTATGGGGTTTGACATTTAGAGTATGCATCTTACAGACCGCTGCGATATTTTTGCGCTCCGTCGTGCGTCAAGTGTGCGATCTGCTTTAGTTGAAAGACAAGCCACATGCAACATACTACATCTCGAAATCGTATTTGTGTAAAAAGGCTTTCTTCTTATTCCCATCGAAGTGAACATACAATTAATTAATCCCAAGTCTTATTCTCTATGTTAAGTTTTCTCTATTTCACTGTAAATAGCCTTACTTGTTGTATGAATTTTAGATTTCACTGCTTTATCATAGTTTCTTCAAAAATGCGAGCTGACCTGTAATGTCCATTTTCATGAGGTCTTCAGTGCTCCCGGCTCCGAGTGGCTAAACTAATCCTTACATAATCTTGCGATGAAACTTGCCGCATGTTTAGTTCAAAGCTTTTTTACTTTAAGATTTCTAAAAATTATATGAAATTGAGACTTAGCTATTATTATCATACCACTTAGTGGCTAGTGGCTCGCTGGCCAGTGTCCAAAGTTGGGGTTTGTAAATATGCATCAGAGACATTAGTTTAGCAAATACCATTGCTGCGTCCAGCTTGCCTTGCAGTCGACGTTGATGGATGGTCTTTTTAAAAGCTTTATTTTGATATAAATGCCACTGCCATGAACTTAAAAAATGAGCAGAAGTTGGCGTAGTGGTAGTGCGTCAATGTACTTACACTCAAAGGTCCAAGTCCAGGTTCTATTCTCTAAATATATAAAAAGGAAACCGCGCCCCCGTGTCTCCCCAATAAAAATTTTGATTTTCGCATTATGAGTAATGTCTTCTTCTTCTTCTTCTTCTTTTCGTGTGGGATACCATAGTCTATAGCCGAGAACAAATCCAGCACAAATAAAAAAAACATAAAGCATTCAAAAAGTGGTTTATAACATCCGCTTTCAGAACTTATCTCGGTTAAGGAAGTAGAAGTTTTATAGCGCTTACGTAATTATCTTCTCAAGTTTGACAATAAAGTTGGAAAGTCAGTGTGATAATAAAACCAACGGGTGGTCAGCCTGTGTTTAATTTCTGTTGCCTGCTTTGTTGGTGTAATAGTCAGAGCGATCGTTTCAGGATCCCGAAGTCCAAAATTTGATTCGCGGGGGTTTCGTGTTCACCTACAAAGTTTATATTTATCACTTTTTGATTTGTTTACGAGGATATTGTTGAATTTACGGATTGTCCATAAATAAATACTTACGTCGGTTACGACTGCTGCCCTTGAAAATTTGCGATCGTTAAATAAACATGTCGGAGGACTTTTAGAAGGACATCACGTTACATACAACATAGGGTTGTTTGTTGAGTCGGTATCCCGGTCTGCCGAATCTTTATTTATTTTCCGTTCCTTTGATCATTGTGAAATTGCGGCCAATCGCAAAATCTAGCCCTGATTTTATGATTAAGTTCCAAAATTTAGTTAGATGTTACAGCAGAAAAAGCCGTGTCGGTAGAAAACCTATTTTATTAACTCTATTTATAGAATTTTTTAATATTTCGTCTTTTCTTAGCTTGCCAGACAACCTGAGGGAAAAAGTTATTGATAATGTCACTGGCTGTATACGTTCTAAAGTTATAAAAAGGCTGGCGCCTGGAGGCCCAGGCAGGATAGAACTAGATGTCAGCAGAAAGGGGACTTTGCCCACCAATAAAATGAAATGATCTAGCTAAACCCTTTCTCTTTGCCACATCGTATCCCTCATTACATTACTGAGGGTCATTAGCTAAACAAAGATCTACCGATAATACTTTTGCTTGAAATCTATGTCTTTTATTGCCTACCTGAATGTACAATCAAATATCGTCTTACAGTCAATAAAGCAGTTGTAGGTAGCCTTCTAAAATATACTTTTTCGCAACCCTTTCAAGGAAAGTTAGGCGATGATTTGAGGGACGAAGGAAACAGTAAATTAGCATATGACAACATGTTGAATAATCTACGCGAATCGGATCGTTTATTTTTTATGTCGGGGTAGACAGAGCGTCAACGCTAAGTCCGTTAAGCCTTTTGGCCGTAAGGTCTTTTGAGGGTCAACAAAAAAACAAGGGTGAACAAATATTTGAGGATCACTTCAGAAAAACTGTATCACTGTAGTGACCGGTCGTCAGCCTGTCGCCTAAAATTATAGTACACCATCCAGTCCCTTTTTACAACTCCCGCTCGAAGAAAATGTCATATTTGACTGTAATCTTTCTTGGGTATCCCACATTAACGACGTGAGCAGGCGCATGCACTATTCCTTTCACTCTCTTAAGCGACTCCAGAACTTTCTTCCATTCAAAACTAAAATCATGCTTGCACAAGCACTTCTTCTTCCTATTCTTGACTATGCTGATGTCTGTTATCTGGATGCGACGGAAGAATTACTCAATACTCTTGAGCGACTACAAAACCTTGCTATTAGATTTATTTTTGGACTTCGTAAGTTCGATCATGTCTCGGAATTTCGTGCTCAGCTTAAGTGGCTTCCAATTCGTCTTCGCCGCGATATGCACATCCTATCCACTCTCTACAACATCCTTCACAATCCTGCCACTCCCGACTATTTCCGCAATCGTTTCCATTCCCTTCCTCCACATCCTCACCCTGGGCGCGCCCGCATCAATAAGATGTTGGTGTGTCCTAGAGCGAACACTAAATTCCTTTTTAACTCTTTTTCTGTAAGAGCTGTACAGCTATGGAATAATCTCCCTATGTTTATACAGGACTGTCCCTCCATTTCTACATTCAAAAATCGTGTAAAAGAGCACTTTATTTCCCAACAACCTTGATATGTTTATGTATTTGTTTGATATGTTAAGTATTGGTATTCTATTTATGTGGATTAAATAAGTATATTTATTTAAGTAGGTATGTACGTTATATTATTTTATAGCATTAGTTATTTATTTAGTTTTCATGTAGTTTCTTTTATTGCCTAATTGCCCCAAAATTTTAGATTCTCTCACAACACATGGGTTGGCTGGAAGAGATCTCTCATTTAGAGATAAGCCCGCCTTTGCAACAATTTTTCTTGTACTTATTTTCCATACTGTTTATGCAGTAAAGAATATATATAAAATGAGGTGCTAGTCAATAGCCATCACCACCCGGCCTTATGTACCTATTGTTATTTCTTTCGAGAAAGATTTTAACAGCTTTATAAACTTTACAAACAAAAACTTCTTTTTTTACTTTCTTCACTGTTTTAAAGTTCTTCGTTGCTATTAACAACTATTAAAAACTTTCCCGACCGAGAGCAGCTGTTATGTAGGTAATTCAGAAAGAGGGAACAGAAACTTTTTAACGGATCAAGTAATCCTGGTTATTTTTCATAACTGTATAGAAATATAAAGATGTTGATCTAAATGGCTGTTTTGGTTTTTATATTTTATCACAACAAGTAACGAATTTCGACACAAAGTTATAGTGATAATCTATCTGGCGGGGCGCATACGGGCTACAACTAGAATTTATTTCTGTTCATGTTCCAAAATTAAACAGTTGATTCGTGCAATATGTCCGGTCTATTTCAAACTATCAAAAATGAACACTATATTATAAGTTAGTATTATAGCAGGATCGGTTACCTATCATTGAATGAGAAGATAACCCAAAAGTTTATTTACTCACACACACACAAATCATAGGCAGAGCGTTAACGACCGTAAAATTCCGGTCTTAGCCACGTCTGACAATTTTTGGGGGTCACGTTTCAGATAAGTCACGTATCACGATAGTGACAGGTTGTCAGCCTGTCGTCTAAATTTGCAATACACATGATACCCTCCGGTCCCTTAGTCGGCTTTTAAGACACCCACGATGATATTTATCACTTTATGAATTTGTTCCCAGTCTGGTTCGGACATTGTGGGCTGGACCACCCGATTGTCCGTAAGTAAGATGGTTCCGTGTTCCGGATGGCACGTTAAGCCGTAGGTCCCACACACACAACCATGTCAGAAACCTCCTACTTGTAGAAGGCGGTTGAAAAATTCTGACACTAGGGTTCATCGGGTCGTTGGACGACTCGGTGTCCCACACGAAAAGAGAAACAACGATATACAACAAATAGGAAGTTAAAATGCAAAGTCAGTACCCATTATGATGATTTTATTACAACACTTTAGCTTATTTTAGGTAGTCTATTAGTAATCGTAGGCTTCCGCTAGTGTAGGAAATAATGTTTTATTGAGAGGAAAGGTGAGCCTTTTCGTCATTTAATCAAGGTTATGTTAACGGAAGTAAGAGTTAGGTACCTTTTAGGTGCATTTTTTACACTACATCTGCTGTAATGACATTGTCATGATATTAACGGTTTTTAAGAAGCGAGTTAAGGAACATTATCGTTCCCTTCCAAATTAACCAGTATTGTAGTATGTATTTTATAATATATATTTATTATTATTTATATCTGTCGCCAAATGTCATTTCTCTCCTCTAGATCTGCTGTAAGAAATTTCTTTTTTTAGAGATAAGCAGTGCCTGTTGTGTCAATTTTATTTATGTTTTGTCCTGTAAAATTTCTTGTGTACAATAAATGGTAAAATAAAATAAAATAACGAACAAGAGCCATTAAAAAATCGTAATTAGGATATCGAAAGCAAAACGTTTTTAGCTTCATCAGCATGCGGTAATCGTAGTGAATTTGTCTGTCTAAATATCGAAAAATCCTCTTGAAATATTTCGACCAGTTACCGTGGTATCGAGCGCTACAAAACACAAACTACCAAGAGATAGGTGCACTTTATAGTCATTCCAATATGGCCCAGGCCTTTGTTGGATTAGCAAATCGAGGTCATTGAGTTACGCATACGTATTGGACAGTTCTTTGCTTTGGTGTTGTTAACAGAGCAAAAATGACAATTGCGTCATTCGATACCGCATGACATAATGTCTGTGATGGCCCTAAACTTCGCCTGGCGAGAATCGATGAGATGCAGTGTAGAGGCGTCATTTCTCTGCTTAAGCCTATAGGTAAAAAACTTATACATACATGTATTACGCCTTCATCCCTTACGGGGTAGGCAGAGCGCTAACGGCCGCAAAAATACGGTCGCTGTCGCCACGTCTGACAAATATAGAGGGCCGTTTGAGATAATTTGTGTAACACGATAGTGATAGTTTGTCAGCCTGTCGCCTAAAAGTTGTAGTACACCTGAAACCCTCAAGTCCATCAGTCGCCTCTTACGACACCCGCGTGTAGGAAATGGTGTAATGCTATTCTAAGCCTGCGTCACACGGCACACACAAAATTTATTAACTTATAAAAATATACAGTAATGGGGCCATGCGTGGGATTGCAGCCGTTGGAGATTAGGTATCGCTTTGTTAGTTCAGCAAGTTACTTAACCAAGCTGTTGAAAACCAGCGGTTTCCGTTAAACTGATTTCTTAAGTTGGTTATTTGAATTGTTCCGCTCTGAGGGGTTAAGTTTTTAAAGTTCCTTCTTAGTTTTGACTTAAGAATGTGCTCACAATTAAACTTAAAATGAGTATTTTTATATTAAAAAGTAAGTTGGTTTTTGACGGCGCGTCGTTTTCGTTCGGCTATTTTATCCACATAATTTAATACAAAATTGTTACGCCAAATCACGTGAAAGACGCCATACATAACGCAACTCATGGGCACCTTTTTTAAAAATTTCAATTAGATAAAAAGTTGATTCTCATCTCGAAATACCGAACGAAAATGGTCGATATACTTTCTTTTATGAGGGAAAGCTTTATTAAAATTAACAACCAGATTATTAAAATGAAATACTTAATTAAAAAGGAATCGGCATGTCAATCCTGTCAAATTGATAATTCCATGAATTTCGAAAAAAACAATGTATCTTCATCATATAGCTCGTTTTTCACGCAAAACCAGGATTAAAATTAATAGCTTTTTAAAAGTTTTGGGTAATTGAGAAGCTAATATTGTTACAATTATAATCAATCAATATTATAATATACAATACCTAATGCAGTAGGCGAACTCCACACGCCGTGATACAGTCTATGAAGAAGATAAAAATGCAATTTTTAATGGCATGTTCCGGGAACAGCTGGTAGACGTGGAATTTGCATCTTATTGCTTTCCTGTCAGTAAATAATGAGGACGCAAGAGTAACTAATAGGAAGTTATATTTTTAAAGTTAGTAAGACGTTTAAGCAGAAACTCAATACGTAGAATTAGATAATTTTTCATTATGTTGACTTTCTCTATAACTTTGGTTATCGGAGATGTTTTGTCAGACTGGTTTGCTATCTTGAGGGCAACATGTAATACCTATTCATATAAAACCCACTTTGTAGGAAAATATCATGAGAAATACCTCCTCATTAAATGAAGGACGATGTCTACAATCCAATTTCAGCCGTAGGTCCCGGTTGCTGTCTATGAGCACTTAGACGGCAATCGTTACGCAATCATGTCAGAAGCCTGCTACATGTTAGAAGGCGGTTGAAAAATTCTGACACTAGAATAAATTTCAACAACAACCAAGAATTTTAATCGAATCCCTTTAATAACATAAATCTCTACCAAGGACGTTGATAGTCCATTCATATCTTAGATTAGGCAACAACTGAGGGAGCGTCAGCATAACAATTTTAGGTTCGTAAATGAGAACGACAGTTACGGATAATTTTTGAAATAACTTACCGAAATAAAGGGTCGGGTGCGATAGCGCGGGCACTTCGTACACGAAGTCGTATGAATGTCGAATGCGATGCAAATTCTCGAAAATGTGGTACTACTCTGTCAGAATATAGAAATTCACCATTGTTTCAAAAGTATAACAATTACAACCAACGTGAAATAGAGGTTAAGGCGTAATATGTGTATGTATCATGTGAAATACCTAAGTCCTCTCTCTCTTTCAGAGGACACCGAGTCGTCTAACGTTCCAATGAGCCTTGGTGACAGAATTTTTCAACCAATAAACGAAATACAGACTATTGTTTCGGGTAAATACTTCTAACGGTACTTAACTGGGAAGCGACGTGAATATGTACTTATCTATACGTACTGATCTGAATTGCATAGTCGCTTAACTGCAGTACACTGCAGTGAGCTTACTGCATCTATGATCTCACCTTTGTAAAGAAGATTCAGAAATGCAGAGTTTTATCACGCGACGACCGATGTGGCGCAGTGGTAGTGCGACTGCCTGTGACACAGAAGGTTTCGGGTTCGATTCTCACTAACAAAGTTGATATATAATCACTTTGTGAATTTATTTCCAGTCTGGTTAGATATTGCGGGCTGAACCGCCCGATTGTCCGTAAGAAATATGGTTTCGTATTTCGGATGGCAAGTTAAGCCGTAGGTCCCAGTTGCTGTCTATGATTACTTAGACTACGGTCGTTACACGACCACGTCAGAAGGAAGTTGAAAAATTCTGACTCTAGGGTTCATTGGATCGTTGGAGGACTCGGTGTCCCATACGAAAAGAGAGAGAAGAGAATGCGCGAGTAGGTTTTAGTAAGTGTTCTTTGGTAAAAATAATCACATTGAGTAAGTACAAAATGTTACAGGTTCAAAGTAGCACAAGACGTAGATCATTAAGGGAATTAAAAACTATACTGTTTCAATAAATTATTCAACATTTATGAGTATAATAATATTCGCTTACTCGAGTGCAATATTTACTCTTCCGAGCGGATACGATCGAGTAATTACGTATGAAAACATGTTTTCCCGTTTCATTTATTTGATAAGCTTTATTTTAATGTTGAACTTGAAACGATAAAATGCAGGCTTTATTAAACAGCTAATACACACAATATGAGATGAAAATATGAGATTTCATATTTTACACAATACGGACCGTATTTGGAATTATTTGAAAACTAGCTGGTGCCCGCGAACTTCGTTTCGCCATATATCATCCATCATATCAGCTATATAAAGGAAGCTCACTGATAAACATAGGCCTCCCCTATAGACTCTAAGAACCATAAAATATTATATTATAATCTTATATTAAATTGTTGGTAGATAGGTACCCAAAAACTTGGTTTCGCCGACTATACAGTGTGTAAAAATATTATCTGCAAATATTTAAATGGGTGAATCAGTCCATGAAACTGAACAACATTCCCCAAGCAACATAGGTCGAAATATGGAAAAATTTTTGGACCTCCCATAGGCCGAGCAAGTCCATTGTATTCCCATACAGTTGACTTGCTCGGCCTGCCATGTTTTCTTCATATTTCGACCTATGTATTCCTTGGGGAAAGTTGTTCAGATTCATGGGCTGATTCACCCCTTAAAATATTTGCAGCTAATTTTTTTACACTTTATATGTAATTTAAAGAAACTGTTAAATCCTAAATTTACAATTTCCACATGCAAAAAAGAGTAAGAAAACGGTGGTTCTTTTATATATGTTTGGTCTTTTTGAATCCTGTAGGTTGAATTTGCTGAATCAGGTTACAGATTAGTCACTCCCTGTTCCAAATCCTCGCTTTCCAGTTCATTTTAGCAGATTTTTAAAACCCGTGCGTTTACTTCCAAAGGTATCAATTTCGTGAAGTAGACTGATGCCACATTTCTTAACACTGTGATGGCTGAATAAAGACCGAGTTCATGAGTGTGAATAAATAAAACATAAGCTTATTAAAAACCAAGTAAACAAATCCTATCCTATCCTACTTCCTACTAATATATTAATACAAAAGATTTGTTTGTTTGTTACTCCTTCACGCAAAAATTGCTGAACTGATTTTCATGAAATTGGGCACAGATGATGTGTGATGCCGGCTTAGAATAGCATCACCCCACATCCTTCCCGCGGGTGTCGTAAGAGGCGACTAAGGGACTCGAGGCTATTGGTGTATTACAATTTTTTGGCGACAGGCTGGCAACCTGTCACTATAGTGATACACATGTTTTCTTGAACAACCTTGGAAAACAATCCTCAAAAATGTCAGACGTGGCGATAGCAACCATGTTCTTACGGCCGTTAACGCTCTGCCTACCCCGCAAGGGATAGAGGCGTGATATATGTATGTGTGTATGTATGGGCACACACATAAAAGGGGTAACTTGTACTAACACATAGGAAAGTTTTCATCGTAAAAAAAGTTCCTGTGCGATGCCACGGGATGACCGATTTCCATACGGGCGGAGCCGCGGCTAGGGTTACATTTAATTAAGTACCTAAGGCTATTTAATTAAGACCGTATGCTGCCGGCAGAGTAGAATAACTCCTCTTTTCCCGTGGGGGTCGCGTCGTAAGAATCAACCGAGGGAGAAACCCGACCCAAGACCGGCCCTGGAGAAGGACAACAGAGTCTACATTCAGACCCGGAACGGGGTCTCTGTCAGGCGCGTGTGACAGAGGTCTATCCTGCAGCCAACTTGGCTCCGCATGTATCGATTCGTCGTTCCTCTGGAGTCAGCCAAGGAGACCGAGAGAGTGGCCTTGTTTTGGGCAATCCGGCGTTTTCCAAATCGATTTATACCTATAGCCACGAAAAGTCTTATCTGATTGGATCGTCTGGCACAGACGTATGAGGCTTTGAGACCGACGATAATGACTCACAAAACTGAACAACTTTCGTAAGGAAAATTTTACAGAACATATGGGAAAAAAATATCTTCCATAGAAAATGTACCAGCCGATCGAGTTAATTTGTATGAGTAGTCCAATTTTTATTCATATTTCGAATTAATGTTTCAGAAAAAAGTTTGCGCACCCTGAAAATAATGTTGGTATTGTCGGCTAAACATATAATAACAGTATGTAACAGACCAACATTGGCTAGTAACGTAGATGTAAAGAAAGAATAGCCTTAACAAAATTAGCAAGAAAAATTAAAAACAAAAAATTGTGGAACTTCGCTGGTCAAATTACGTCATAAGCAGATCCACTCCCGCTGAGCCATTTTAACCATGGTTGGAGCGGCAAAAATAAGGATATCCCTCCACACAAACTTTTGCTTTTTAGCTATTGCAATTTTCCCGCGGTAAATAGTAGATTACGCACCAAGAAAATGATCCATAAATAAAGATTGTATCGTTTGGTATGCAACTTACACGTCTTGTACCACGGAACTTTTGTTTTCGAGTGTAAAAAATATTGAATTATTAAAAGTTAAAATTATTCCAATATTAAAGAGATATTTTTGTAGTCGTAGACATATATATATATATATATATATATATATATATAGATTTTACTTTTCTTGTCGTAACATTGAGTAATAATTCGACAAACTCATTTATTGAGGTTATAAAAATATAGATTAAAAATATAAATACGGCCTCATGTTATTTTTCTTTCTGCGCGCTTATTCAAAGTGACACAATTCGTGCTGGCCAGTTCGAAATTTGAAATCAATCTCGGGTCCAATAAGCCCATACACATCTTTTTACTACGCGGGGCAGCTTTATTAGCTGAGCTTTTGAGCTTTATTATATGTATATAACTAGCTGGTACCCGCGACTTCGTATCGCTGACTTAGTATTTTAGATGTTAAAATAACCTTGTTTCCTTCACTAACGTCCTAAATTATACATGCTAATCTGGGCTCCTATTAGTGCTCCTTGTGGCCTACCTCAGGAACACCAAACCTTATAAGTCTATATGCCAGCAGAAACTACCCATCAAGCAGAACAACTTTTGCTTTCGTGCCATATCTTTATCTCGTATAGTTTAGGTGGGCTCCTGGTTGTGCACCTGGTGGTCTACATCAGATACTCCAATCCTTCAAAGTCTATATGCCACCAGAAGCTACCCATCAAGTTAAACATTTTTTGCTTGGTGCCATGTCTGTATCTCCTATACGTAGTTTAGGCGGGCTCCTGGTGGTGTACCTGGTGGTCTACTGAAGGTACTTCAGACCCTCGAGTGGTGAAAAAAAGTAGCCTATGTCCGTTCTCGGTATCTTACTAATCTCTGTGTGAAATTTCATGATGATCGGTTCAGTGGTTTGGCCGTGAAAGCGTAGCAGACAGACAGAGTTACTTTCGAATTTATAATATTAGTATGGATTAGTATGGATATATAGATATGTGAATCTCATATTCAGTCATCACATCACATCAGTCTAATAAAAAGCGCTATAGTAGTTACCTGCTGGACACATGCCTACCCCATGATATGCGTTATGTTACAAGGCACCATCCAGTTGCTACTTTAAGTCATCGGTTCATCTGGCGACTCTTTGTCCAATACGAAATCTAAGTTAAATTAACATCATTGCATATTTTAAAAAATGTGATTTATTCCAAGAATCGAATTTCTACATATTTTCAGAAAACCCCTGCTACTTGCAGAAGGCGGTTGAAAAATTCTGACACTAGGGTTCATCGGGTCGTTGAGCGACTCGGTGTCCCACACGAAAAAGAAGAAAGAAGAAGAAGAAAACTAATCTAAAAAACGCAGCAGTATCAAGCCTATGACGAGTTTGCAGTATCACGTTAATTTTTTTCTTTGATATCTAGTATTTATAGAGTTATTTTTCTTTAATAGGTTACAAGCATTTATCCAAGATAGAGTAGGCAAACAATTTTATCAGGCAACTTCAGTTTACGACTGCAAATATATCGACGCTATAATTTCGTACAGACTTTTACGGTCGTTTGCTACACCCCAGATAACGCTCGCTGGCTCCCGCTGATTGCGTAACTAGTAAAGCTGTAGATATTTCCAGCAAGCAAATAAAAAGCAATTTTCAGTTAGCAGATAAAAATGTCAATAACAAAATAAGTTTTTTTATATATACAGCTGTCAAAAACAAACATGCGCTGGTACCCTGTAATTATAATCTATACCTATCATTTCTCGGACAGTAAAATATGTTGCAATCTAAGTTATTTATCCTAAAAGCACATAAACGTTGCGATATAAACTAAATGTATTACAATTTTAATGTACTCGAGAGTATTGGCGTATTAGAATTTTAGGCGACAGGCTGATAACCTGTCACTATAGTGATACACGTGTATGAAAACAGTCCTCAAAAATGTCAGACGTAGCGAGAGCGACCGTATTCTTACGGCTGTTAAGGCTCTGCCTACCCCGCAAGGGATAAAGGCGTGATATATGTATGAAGGTATGTATGTATAAACTAAATGTTATGTAGTTATTTAGGACCCAACAGCCGGGTCATTATCATTAGTGGAGAATGGTTACCCGCGGTCAACAGAATAAGGGCCCTAGCATGACCACAGCGTGATAGCCCGCCCGCATGTAGGTCCGGACCAGGAGACATATACAGGGTGTTAGGGACAGCGTCCCGAATACTGATAGGGTGCAAGCAGACCATGAAACTGAACAACTTACCCCTAGGAACGTGTGTCAGGAAACGTCAAAAAAATGTTGGCTTCCCATAGTAAATGCAGTCAGCTGATCGCGATTTTGTATGGGAGGTCGACATTTTTTTGCCGTTTCCTGACATATGTTCCTAGGAGAAAGTTGTTCAGTTTTATAGTCTGCTTGCACCCTATCAGTATTCGGAACGCTGTCCCTAACACCATGTATAACAAAACATCTCATAGAACGAACAGAAAGTAACCGCCCTTACAAAATGTTCCAAATATGATTTGTATGTATGTAGTATGTTGGGCCTAAGGCGAGGAACAAATTTGAAGCACGACGGAGCGCAAAAATATCACAACATTCTGTCAGATCCATGCTAGAAACGTCAATCCCCATACTAAAACCGCACTCGACGGATGACACTGCGATAGCGCTGCGTCAACAGCAGTTGAGCGGTTTTAGTATGGGATTGACATTTTTAGTATGGAACTGACGGACCGCTGCGACGATATTTTTGCGCTCCGTCGTGCGTCAAATGTGTTCCTCGCCTAACTCTTTTTACGCCCTCTAGTGTCTATGTATGTTAAGTAGTTATCCGAAGAAATATCTTAAAATACTAATAAAATGCTTTAGGCACACTTTTGAACGCTTTATTTATTATTATTATTTATTTATTTACCATTTATTGTACACAAGAAATTTTACAGGTCAAACCATAAACAAAATGGACACAACAGGCACTGCTTATCCAATGGTTAAAAATGAATAATTAATTGTAAACTGTTTCTGTTTGCTACGCGTGTAGCACAGTACTACGACGTAGAAGGTGTAGCCATGCTTTGTGGTTTGGCTGGGTATTTTTTGCGCATTTTTAATGTATGTATACTACGCTCAAAAAGTTTACATTTTACATATTTTATAAACTACCACAAAATACAAATTTATTTACGTATTTACCTAAGAGTACTATATTATGTAATGGGCAACGAAGCTACTGTCATCCTTGCCTTATTAAATGCAATAGTTTCAAAGAATCTACATGTATTCATCGCTCTCATATTGAAAGTTGGCTGTAGGCTACAGTTGGAGACTATTGTTGATACTGTATGTAGGAGGACTTTTATGCTCCCTCAGAGTAAAAAAAGTAAGTTGCCGTGTGATGCCGGCTTAGATTAGCATCACTCCATTTCTTCCCGCGGCTGTTGTAAAAGGCCACCAATCGACTCGAGGGTTTCATGTGTATTACAATTTCAGGCGACAGACTGACAACCTGTCAGTGATACACGAATCATCTGAAAGGGCCCTCAATACTTGGTGATAAAGATCGTAATTTTACGATCGTTAACGCTCTGCCTACCCGCAAGGGACAAAAGCGTGATTTATGTATGTATGTAGAGTAAAAAAAACACTGTAGGATTTCCCCTTTTATGCGAACTGCGAGAAGCTAAACAGGATCATCTCGGGATTGTACCTTTTCAGAGGTTCATTAATATTAATAAATGAAGACGCCCGCGTTCCCTTACCTTATCCGTTCTAATTATATTTTTATTAAACCGGATTAATCATCGGAAAAACACTAAGAAGGGTTGACTACTCTGTTTGAAATATTAATTACTAGCGGCCCGCCCAGCGGCTCCGCCCGCTGTGACCCTATTTTCCCGTGTGAAGTTGTTGTTTGTTTTCCCGGCAAATATTATACACATGAACCTTCCCCTTGAATTATTCTATCTAATATAGAAAACTGCATCAAAATCCGTTGTGTAGTTCTAAAGATATAAACATATATACAGACAGACGCGAAAAGCGACTTTGCTTCATACTATGTAGTGATATTGACTTAGTATTTGTACTTTTTCATCCGCTACCATTTTGCCGTGGGAATGAAGCAATAAAAAGTAGTGTAGAGATGTACAGAATGTCGTAAATTCAACTGCAAATATTTTGATGACTGAACTCGTGTCTTCAAAGAAATATGGAAAAAAAAAATTACCTCCACACAGAATGTCACAGTCCCAGCCAATTCAGTCAATTTGTACGTGAGGTCCAAAATATTTTTCATGTTTCACCCTATGTTCCTTAAAGAAAGTTGTTCAGTTTCACACGCTGTTTTAGCTTTTAAATATTTACAACTCTTAATATTTTTAGACCTTATAGAACGTGTAACTTCGAATGCGCAATACTTGAAAATAGTTTGTTCAGAATCACGGGCAGAATCGATTAAACCACAAAAAATCCAATTAGAATATCAAGAGGAGGTTTTCTTTTTGAAAAAAAACTAGTATTCTAAGAACTCGATAGATGGCGTTAAACTGTCTACGTTAATAGATTCCAGTGTAGATTCCAAAGCCAAAAAAAAAATTAACATTGCAACACTAACTGACAGTCTGGCATGCACTGACACTTTCGTTCCAAATGAGTCAGAGTCGAAGTTTTAAAAAAAAACAAAAATAAATATAACGTTCCGTCATTTGCGGTGACATACCAAGCACAACGCCATCTATCCAGCGACTAAATTAATAATAAAAAATCCCTATTAAAAATTTATGTTTAAAATGAAGGTTTAAATTTAATTTTGATTGACACCTACTAACCTATTTTATGATCTATGATTTCAATCATACATACATAGCTTATTAAAATAATTTGCACCTTGTACGCTTTTACAAACGCGATTTACACATTTCTTTTAAAAATAAATAAGCAGTTACACAGCAATAATTATAAAAGTAATCACTCGTAAATCATATGAATTTAAAAGTTCGCATTTCATCATTAGATCAACATACAAAGGCAGACTTAAAACGTAATTTAGGATAAAAAAAAGTAGGGATAGTCTTTGTGTTGGAAATATTTTTCATCTTACCATCTGAAACGCAACGGTACCTTAGGGACACATCCTCCAAAAGTTCAAGACAAACGGCGAAGACACGAAATGTTGAGTTTCATTTTATTTGAGTGTTATTGTGACCTACTTAAAATATTGTATGTACAGGCTGAGAATCCAGTAGCTTAAAACGGTTTACCCGTGGTAACGACGCTTGTAACAGCGTCGAAGTATCGGGATCACAAAACAAAAATAAATTCGTCGGTATGAACCCGTTAAAATCATAACTATGAACTTTAAACCAGAATTTTTTTAAGGTATTTATATAATTAGGATCGCGAAAACGGCTAATTTGGTGTGGGCGGAGTTCCAGCGACGACAAATAAACCTAGCCAGGTTACATTTTCCAAATAGTTTAGACTAAAGGGCGAGGCACACCGGCTCCGTATCCGTTGCGTATCCAGCTCTCATCCGTAGTTACGCATGTATTTATGACGTTGTAATGTATGGGACTGTATGAGATACGGCACACTGCCTGTGATGCGTATCCGTTGCGTGCTGCACGCATTGTAGGGTTACGCCGTAGTTACGCCGTACAGCTGCCAAAAGACAAACAGGTTGCGTACTCTGCGTGCAGTGATGACGTTGTATTCTATGAGATTCCCTGTTGGACGTCACACCAAACACGTCCGAACACGCACAGCTCTGTCCTGCGCGTAGTACGGACGCGTGTACGGACTACGGGCTACCACAATGCGCATCAAAAAATGTGCACTATATTAAGCGTCAAATATAAGGTGTAAAAATATTAGCTCCAAATATTTTAAGGGGTGAATCAGCCCATAAATCTGAACAACTTTCCCCAAGAAACATAGGTTGAAATACATTGGTTGATACAAATTGAATTGAGTCGGTCAGTAACTTTGTATGGGAGGCCGAATTTTTTTTTTCATATTTTGACCTATGTTTTTTAGGGAAAGTTGTTCAGTTTCATGGGCTGGTTCATCCCTTAAAATATTTGCAACTATTTTTTTTACACTGATATGTCGTCAACTTTTTGCTGCACAGAACGCGATGCGCGCTTTTATTTGCGCAATATTTATTGCACACTGATGACAGAACTTTTGGATATGACAGTTGGTACGCAACAGACCCTTGCAGCTCGCATCCGTAGCTACGCGCGTAACCTGCGTAACCACGTCCGTAACCCGGTGTGGCAGGGGTGTACGGACATGATCACGCGCGTCACTACGGAAGAGAGCTGGATACGCAACGCATACGGAGCCGGTGTGCTCCGCTCTTAAAACACGAGCACGACTCGATCAACCAGGTATAAGTAGATCCTTCTGAAAAGTTTCGGGTTTTCGACCTTTTCGTACAAACGTATTCCCCTGTTTTCTTCCCGAGTAATGCCTCTAGAGTTATAATTTTTTTTATATTTATAAGATACTAGCTGGTGCCCGCGAACTTCGTTTCGCCATAATATATCTTCCATCATTTATCAGCTATATATAGGACGATCACTGCTAAACATAGGCCTCTAAGAACCTTAAAATAATATTAGCCAATATTAAATTGTTGGTAGGTAGGTACCAGAAAACTTGGTTTCTCAGACTATATGTAAGTAATTTAAAAAACTGTTAAATCGTAAAATTTCAATTTCCACATGTAAGAAAGAGTAAGAAAACGGTGGTTGGTTTATAGTGTTTAGTCTTTTAGAATCCCTAAAGGTTCAGTTTCTTGAAGTCGTCCTTCCCTGCTACGATTTTGTAGCTTTCCAGTTCTCTTCCCTATATCTTCAACTTTCCGCCTCTTACGCCATTTTTAGCAGATTTTTTAAAACCGTGCAATATTTACTTCCAAGAGTATTAATTCCGTGAAGTAGACTGATGCCACATTTCTTGACATTGTGATGGAAGACTGAAGACCGAGTTCATGAGTGTGAATAAATAAAAACAAAAGCAAGTAATCATACTACTAATCCTATCCTATCCTACTTCCTACTAATAATATAAATAAAAAAGTTTATATGTTTGTTTGTTACTCCTTCACGCAAATACTGTTTAACTGATATTCTTGAAATTGAACACAGACATAAAGGAGGTAACTTGGATTAACGCATAGGAAAGTTTTCTTCGCGAAAAAATGTTCCTGTGTGATGCCATGGAATTACCGATTTCCACACGGGCGAAGCCGCGGCTAGGGTTACGTTTAATTAAGCACCTAAGGCTATTTAATTAAGGTCGTGTGCTGCCGGCAAAGTAGAATAGCACCTCTCTTCCCGTGGGAGTCGTAAGAATCAACCGAGGGAGAAACCTGACCAAGACCGGCGGCCCTGGAGAAGGACAACAGAATCTACATTTAAACCCGGAACGGAGTCTTTGTTAGACACGTGTGACAGAGGTCTATCCTGCAGTCAATTTGGCTCCGCACGTATCGACTCGCAGTTCCTGTGGTGTCAGTCAGGGAGCCCGAGAGAGTGGCGCAGGTCTTGAGCAACCCTGCGTTTTCCAAAAAACGTTGTCTGTGGAAAATCGGCTTATACCTATAGCCACGAAAAGTCTTATCTCAGATACTGATTTGATCGTCTGGCACAAACGTATAAAATATAACTTTCGTCAGGAAAATTTTACAGAAATATGGAAAAATGTATCTTCTATATAAAATGTACCAGCCGATTGAGTCACTTTGTGTGGGAAGTCCAATTTTTATTAGTACTTCCAAAGAATATTTCAGAAAAAAGTTGTCGCTCAATGAAAATAATGTAGCTGTATTGTCGGCAAAACCTATAACATACTGCATGTACCAGACAAACATTGGCTTAATAGCCTTAACCAAATTAGCGAGAAAATTTAAAAACAAAAAAGATATTGCAATTTTCCCGCGTAGATTACGCACAAAGAAAATGATTCCTATATGAAGTTTGTATCGTCTGGCCACGCAACTTGCACGTCTTGCACCACGGAACTTTTGTTTTCGAGGGTAATAATTATTGAATTATTAAAAGTGAAAATTATTCCAATATTAAAGAGATATTTTTGTAGTCGTCGACATATTCATAGATTTTAGTTTCCTTGTCGTAATCATGAGCAATAATTCGACAAACTCATTTGTTGAGGTTATAAAAATACAGATTAAAAATATAAATACGGCCTCATATGTTTTTTTTTCTTCCTGTGCGCTTATTCAAAGCGACACAATACGTGCTGGCCAGTTCGAAATTTAAAATAATCTCAGGTCCAATTAGCCCATACACATCCTTTTACTACGCGCCACTATGAAATTCTCATGACCTACAAAATTATTTTATGTGTAGCAGCCATCCCCCCTTTTAGGGGTATGTCTTTATTAGCCTATAACCTGGTCGGTGAATTACTTGACATTTTGGTACAATTTGATTCAAAATCCGTTCGGTCGTTTTCGCGTGATGCTTCCGCATATACACAAACAAACACAAACATCGTACAAAACTCATTCATAGATGTCGCCACAAGTCTTTTAAAACGCGCTATCGTTGTGTTTTTTCAAAACTATATAGGGTCAGTGAACACTGACTTGTTACTGTCTTATTATATGTATAGATTGCCTTTAAGGGCGCGCTCCAATAATTCTCTTTCCTTTCCATATACATAAAAAATATTTTTATCATGTAATAACATAATTACTCATTCTTCTGTAATTATTCATTACTAAATGATATGGACATGCCCGTAGTAGGCCCAAATTTAGCAGAATAATTAGGGAAGAAAACAGAGAAATACGTTTGTATGAAAATGGCACACCAGGGGACCCTCTTAAGAATATCTCCAATAATATCAGTAGCTAGGTACTGTATCTTCTGAATATTCTAGAACGATAAAATTCATATACTTGAATAGCTCCGTGTAATCTTACAGCCGATCCAATACCAGCAGCGCATCTGCGGCTCGCGCGAAGTTGGATCGCACACACACCTCACGACACTGCGATTTGTGACAGCCACGCCATAAATACCAACAATCAACAAAAACCCTACCGTAATACAATGAGGTCTCTCTTTTCGTGTGTGAGACACCGAGACGTCCAACGACTCGCTGAACCCTAGTGTCAGAATTTTTCAACCGCCTTCTACAAGTAGCAGGCTTCTGACATGGTTATGAGGTTATACGAGTACGATGAGATTATGGATGGTTATAGTTAATACTTACGACTGTCGGCGCTTGGTAAAACCCGACTGATTTTGCTCACATGAGCATCTTCATCTAAATAACTAAACTCATGAAGATGCTTTTGTGAGTGAAAACGATCGGATCAACCCGCAATAATAATTTGTAAAGCGAGTATAAGTGCTTCAATAAAAATAAGTAATTATGGATGCTTCTCTGATTTCATGGGAATCGGGATAAAATCGATGAATTTTTAGAATGTTTAAATATCCTATACGCATCAAAATATGCCTAAGGAAAGGAAGGTAAATTGACGAATATTAGTGAAATAGCACCGACAGAATTAGGAATTATAAGTATTTTAAAATTATTATTTAGAATGGAACTGATTTAGCATCGGACGTAGGGAGCTGCTAGTAGATTGTATTATTTAAATATTAGAGTTTTTTTTCTATGGAATGGATATGAAATATAAATCCTGAATAATACCGCTAAAACATACGGTGAATGTGATTCACTACGGACATAAATCTCAACGTTATGTTGGAGTATTGAATGAGATACACTATTTGTAGCTTGTTTGATTGACGGATTTTATTACGCGTCATAGAAAACTGAAAAATATCAAAGCAAATTTCAGGTGGTAATTTTTTAAATAAATATTTGTTGATTTTTCAGCAACTGTTCTGAATAATCTTTTTGTTCTTGTTTGTGGAAAATAAATAAAAATAAAAAATACTTTTATTTACCAAAACAACACTTTTGACACATAGTTACAATTCCACCAAGCTAAATAATAGGCAGGGACAATCCAACGACCCGATGGACTCTGATACCAGATTTTTACAGCAACAGGCCTCTGACATGGTTGTGTACCTACTGACCACCGTTTAAATATCATATACAGCAACCTATAGCAACGGCCTAACATGCCCTCCGAAGTACGGAACAATTTTTTTTTCATTGTCTAACTGAAAAAGAGTTTAATTTTATGAAACTGCTACATTCAATATTATGACCACCTATTGTGATTCGCTAGATAACTGGATCATTAATTAAAAACAATTTAAATAATGTTTGGTGAAATACGAATGCATGTATTACACAACAATAGAGCACGAATTGTACATACCTATGTATCTACATACATACATACATATATCACGCCTTTATCCCTTGCGGGGTAGGCAGAGCATTACTACTCATGCAGGCGTTGACCTAATTAATCATATAATCGATGCCTGGGAACAATCTCATGATGCAATAGGTGTATTTTGTGATTTGTCCAAAGCGTTTGATTGTGTTCATCACGAAACTCTTGTCAGGAAGCTAAGTCATTACGGCGTAAAAGACCAGGCTCTTAGCCTCTTGGAATCTTATCTGAACAACAGAATCCAAAAGGTTGATGTCAATGGTGAAAGATCATCTGGATCTAAAATAAACATGGGCGTTCCGCAGGGCTCGATTCTTGGTCCTTTCCTATTTCTTGTTTATATTAATGATTTACCATATCTAGTGAAAGAAAAACATGATATAGTTTTGTTCGCCGACGATACCTCATTACTTTTCAAAGTAAAGAGACAACAACTCGATTATGACGACGTGAACAACGCTATATCTGAAATAGTAAAATGGTTTACTGTAAATAACCTCTTATTGAATGAAAAGAAAACTAAATGTGTAAAATTTGTTTTACCAAATGTTAAACCGAGTACCACAATTGTTAAGGTAAAGGATGAAAAGTTGAGCCTTGCTGACTCAACTACATTTTTAGGCATAACTTTGGACGCCACGCTCCAATGGGGGCCACATATTGAAAAATTGTCGAAGAGACTGAGTTCAGCAGCATACGCAGTTAAAAAGATAAGATACCTCACTGATGTGGACACTGCTAGACTAGTTTACTTTAGTTACTTTCATAGCCTAATGAGTTATGGCTTATTATTATGGGGCCATGCTGCGGATGTGAATAACATTTTTGTTTTGCAGAAACGGGCTGTTCGATCAATTTATAAATTAGGGCCAATGGTCTCCTTAAGGCAAAAATTTAAAGAGATTAACATATTAACATTTGTGTCTCAATATATATATGAAAACATTATGTACGTTAAGACAAATATAGATTCTTTTAAGAAAAATTGTGATGAACACAATTTTAACACTAGAAATAAGGATAAACTTGCTGCGCATATAAGCAGGCTTAGTAAAGTAAACAAATCTTTTAAAGGCAATTGTATACGCTTTTATAACAAGATTCCTAAAGATATCCAAGATTTACCACTAAATAAATTTAAGCGAGTGATAAAAGAAAAATTGTAAAAGAAAGGCTATTATGAAATATTAGATTATATGCAAGATAAATCTCCATGGGAGTAGTTACAAATGTACAAAGTAGACTTTATATGACGACACAGGTAGAATTATCTACTGTATATGATATATATTTTATCTTTTTAACGTAGCCGCTTTTGGCTATTAATATATTTTTGTTTCATATTTAGAAATTTAGCTAGGGTAGCCTAGGGCCTGACAAATTGTATTTTTAGAATAGGAGCACTTCTGGGCAGGTTTCTGGGTGGTTTACTGTCCAGGGGGTCCGGCTAACCATACGCATGTAACACAACATTTTCTCTTGGCATGAACTCGATGTTATTTTATTTACCACCTAACGTTACATGTTGTTTGGTTAGCTTGGCCAGCCCCGAGGCAGTGCTTTAGGGGCTAGTTTTAAGTTTTTAGTCCACCTGAGCCGCGTTTACACTAGGTTCATAAAATTGTTATTGTTAAAATTGTTAATTCTTGACCATCAAAAAGCCAAATGTAAAATTTACTACTTTGAATAAATAATTTGATTTGATTTGATTTGATTTGATTAACGGCCGTAAGAATACGGTCGCTATCGCCACTTCTGACATTTTTGAGGATTGTTTTCCATGGTTGTTTCAGAAAACATGTGTATCACTATAGTGACAGGTTGTCAGCCTGTCGCCTAAAAATTGGAATACACCAATACTCTCGAGTCCCTTAGCCGCCTCTTACGACACCCGCGGGAAGGATGTGGGGTGATGCTATTCTAAGCCGGCATCACACGGCAATTACGTATCTAACCTATGTATCTAATTAAGTTAAATAGAGACACGTTTCCACAAGCAATCTTATAAAGACATCAAATTAAAGGCAAGAAAAATAAAATTTTCCTTGTAATAAGTTCCGCAAAATATTCCGCTTCCATGCTGAACATCGTAGAATTTAAAGTGACATTCTAACAGCTGCGACAAGGACGACGACGTGACTTAGAAAATATTAGTTCTATTTTGTTAGAATTCATTTTTTCTCTAATTGATATATGAGGTCTAAAAATATTAGATGCAAATACTTTAACGGGTGACTCAGCCCATGAAACTCGACAACTTTTCCCAAAAAACATAGGTCGAAATATAAGAAAATTTTTTGGACATCAAATTGACTTGGTCGGTTGGTAATTTTTTTTTATATTTCGACTTATGCTCCTTGGGGAAAGTTGTTCAGTTTCATGGGCTGGCTGACCCCTTAAAATATTTGAAGCATTTTTTTACATCCTGTATTTTTCCTTGTTAGCGACAATAGAAGACCATACCTTATAGAGTACCCTTGCGCATTAGTCATAAACTAAGGCTGTTCTTACACTGTAACGCGTGCGTCATTCAGATCCCTACTAGGAACGTCATTCCTCAATTTTGGCGTTGTGCGTTGGACCTCCGTCAACAGCGGTTTTATTATGGGGAATGACGTTTCTAGTATGGGTCTGACAGACCGCTGCGTTATGGATGTGTTATTTGCGGATGCGTTATGCGTTGAGTGTGAGAACGGCCTATGTGTTAGGTATATACTCGTAATATAGTTGGATATGTTGTTATGTTATGTGTGTTTATAAATATCAAAATTTTTAGTGCATAACTAATTTACGAATGACAGTAAAATATGTTATTATAAGGCAAATGTTTAAAACGTTGATAGTACAATATTAATGACTAAAACGATTTAAACGGGTTCTTATTTATCAAAATATCGAACAATTTCATCAAAATAATGTACCGCGGCACCTAAAAACCCCGTTCATATATTAGCCATTAATTTATGATACTACGACTTTTACTAACTTTACTTCGCAGTACGGCAAAAAAATAAAATAGATTTTTTTGAACTTTTGCCTATAACTAATGCCACGTAGAACTTGGTAATTCTTAACACGTAACGAAATGTCCAAGGCAAGTTCATATTTTCTTCTCCCAAGGTAATATGAAGTTAGTGTGGCAGGACTCTCGCTACATAGAAAGAACCAACAGATAATAAACGTATAGTAAGGGCCTTTCTCAACTGATCCGGCATCCGTCATATGCCGGTCCGTCAATTTCCGATCCGATTTAGAAATCTATTACGCGTCTATACATGCTTTTCCACTCCTCCGGCATCCGGCAATTATCGATCCGGGAATTTTCCAAACCGAAATTTGGATTCTGACGGTCCGAAGTGACAGACGTACAAAAAGTAAGCATATAGAAGGTACTATTTGAACTCTACCATGACGTCATTATACTGTCCGTCTTTTACAGGATAGGTGAAAAAGCGTCAACCGGCATTCGAATATTGTCGGAAGGCTACTTCCGACATCTGGCAGCCGGACCAGATAAGTGGAGAAACGCTGTAACGGGCATTTCATGGACACAAAAAGGTTGACATAAATAACAAACTTGCCTACTTATAGGTTGTAAGATCTTATCGTCGTGGCTGCGTGCCTCTCCAAACCGATTAAAGACCTAATTTACGTTTCTTTTTTCAATAATACCTCCATTCCCAAGGAAATGGAAGAAAATAGTAAGTAAGTAAGTAGAAACCTGGTAGAGGTTGCCTGGAAGAGATCGCTACAAGCGATAAGGCCGCCTTTGCTTACTTTTAGTTATAGTATATAGGCTGACAACCTGTCACTACAGTTATACACGAATCATCTCAAACCGCTCAATATTTGTCAGACGTGGCGATAGCGATCGTATTTTTATGGCCGTTAACGCTCTGCCTACCCCGCAAGGGATAAAGGCGTGATTTATGTATGTATAGTATATTGTGCCGTTTTGTATTTTAATATGGTTTGTTGTAAGCAATAAAGAGTTTATCTATCTATCTATCTATCTATCTAGAAACACTTTATTGCACATAGTATTTGTTGTCTTCTAGTGGACACAAAAAAGTTACATAGATCTTGCTTAGGTTTAAATTGTAAGATTTATATGTAAAAAAATATTGGGGAGGAAATCTCCAAGCTAATTGCATATGATAACAGGCGTGACTGTGCCTAAACACAATACTTACACCAACAAGTAGCACAGTCGCTATTCGTTGGTGTAAATATTGGAACTTTGACATTGACTTTTCGACTAATCACAATCAAAGGCTCAGTTGAGACTGGCGCCATTCGTTCCCTAGTAAGCCGCCTCATTCT
The DNA here is from genome assembly GCA_029255805.1 of Keiferia lycopersicella. Classification (NCBI taxonomy): domain Eukaryota; kingdom Metazoa; phylum Arthropoda; class Insecta; order Lepidoptera; family Gelechiidae; genus Keiferia; species Keiferia lycopersicella. The sequence goes on from JARACZ010000024.1 coordinate 4,707,103, forward strand.
CTAGACAAAGCCAATTTAACTGAAAGCCAACATTTTCCATCACGGAGATGAAGTTTAGAACAAATGCAAGTTAGTAAGAGTTGGTGCATCGGTCGTGGTTTCTTTGTCTTGGTCGGGGCTCTTGTAAACATTGCATTATCTGAACGCGGCTTTTCAAGCCCGGCGAGGCGAAAAAAACATGGGCTTCCTTTCCGAAGCAACTTCACAAATGAGTATGAAAGTACCATCGATATGTTGCTGTCTCACTCTTCCAAGCGATCATTTTACCATCATCGAAGAAGAAGAAGCACTCTTCATCACGATTCCAATGAAAATAACTTTTGGTCTAAAATGGACTGCAACGACCTTCACTGAGCGAGCAGATTAAATTTTTTGGACGTCTATACAAAATAGAAGCCCAAAATATTTTTTCGTATTTCGACCCACGTTCCTTGGGAAAAGTTATTCATTCACTCCTTAAAGTATTTTGCAGCTAATATATTTACGTCTTATGTAAAAAAATATATTATACTCTAGACTGATTTTTTTGGGCAACCCATGCCCAGTGATTTGTGGTATATTTTATAAAAATATCTTTCATCCATTCAACAGCTCGGTTAAGGTCATTACGGGATCTTATTTAAATAACGTTTGCACACGTATTTTATTGCAATGGGCATGATGACAGGCAGATCAAATGAGCTATTTTTTTAAACGATTTTTTATATGACAATACGAAGAGATGACGTGATGTCTCTCTGTTTTTGATGGTGTCAAAACACTTACCTACTTTTCATATTATTTATCTATTTATTCATTCAAACTTTGAATAATACGAAAAACTATAAATAGAGTATGTAGTTAGTATTTTTAGACAATTGTTTCAAGCATACAACTTTTGTATTTTATTAATGATCCAGTCATCTAGCGAATGAAAGTCTGTGACATGCGTGCACGGGCATCGCGTGTGTGATATATGTGATTTTTTTACAACTTCTTTCACCATTGAAGAGAATCAAACTATTTTGCTCACTTTTTTTAAACGTGCCCAATATGCTCACTTAGGGCCACAAGTTATAACTCTGTAATAACTCCGCAGCCAATTTGCCGATATTAGGATAGCGCCTGTAACAAGCCATATTTGACAGCTGTCAAAGCCTTTCAAGAATACATATGGTCATCAAATACAAATAGACCTGTCACAGTATTTATTTACATTTTGGCAACTGCCAAATATGGCTTTTTCGAGCGACGATAGTTTAATGTTATTCATTGAAATGACGTCACGCGCGTTTGTACAGCGCCGCAGCGCCCTCTCCGCAGCCAATTTGCCGATATTAGGATAGCGCCTGTAACAAGCCATATTTGACAGCTGTCAAGCCCTTACAAGAAGTCATATTGTCATCAAATACGAATAGAACTGTCACAGCATTAACATGATTTTGTTGCCAAACATGGCTTTTTCGAGCGGCGATACTTTAATGTTATTCATTGAAATGACGTCACGCGCGTTTGTACAGCGACCGCAGCGCCCTCTCTGCAGCCAATTTGCCGATATTAGGATAGCGCCTGTTAATAGCCACCAGTTTGTGGGCCCTGGTTTGAATTACCATTAGCGATCTATTCAGATAAAACGCCGGCGAAATACTGAATATTGAAAATCGACGCGGGGTATTAGTTTATAGGGAGGTAACTGTAATAAAGTTTTTTTTTCATTGGTAGACTTAAATTTTAATTTCATTCATTTAATTGTAAGGTCAAATATTTTAACAAGTACACCAAGCAATAAACCACTTTTCCGGCGAAATATAATGTACATACATACATACATAAAGGTATTACGCCTTTATCCCTTGAGGGGTAGACAGAGCGGTACCGGCTATAAGAATACTGTCGCTATCGCCACGTCTGACATTTTTTGAGGATTATTTTCCAAGGTTGTTTCAGAAAACATGTGTATCACTTTAGTAACAAGTTGTCAGCCTGTCGCCTAAAAATTGTAATACAACAAAACTCTCGAGTCCCTTAGTCGCCTCTTACGACACCCGCGGGAAGGATGTGGGGTGATGCTATTCTTAGCCGGCATCACACGGTTACACAACCAAAACATACATTACATAAAAACAAAACAGGCACGATTAAGTATGTATGTCAGTAGAATAAGGAAGATAGAAAGGCATAACATGCCGGCATCACACGGCGAATGTCCAACCTTAAAAAAAATTACCTGCCAAAAAAAATGTGTTGTAGGCCGCGCCGAGTCAATTTGTAAGGGAAATCAAAATGTACAAGGTATGGTAAAACCGTTGTCCATTGAAATAAAAATGACCTACCTACATTTTTATTGTAATAACATCACTTAGTTACAAAATAAACAAAAAAAGGGCTAGGAGTAAACACGCTATTCTTTATGCTCAAGCGGAACCAATTTTACAGCTTTATTAAAAAGCACTTAATTTATCAAACTACACGCCGTATAAAGGAAAGAGCGAAGAAACAAGAGCTTTAAATTGATCGGGCAATAAATCAATTATAATAAGACAATTCCAAGACAATTCCAAGCAATAAATACACACTATCAGCACCGCTACTTTTATCGGTTTTTTTTTATAATGACATAAAAATACCAATTTTAGCTGTATCATACCGACTCAGAATAGCATCACCACGTTTCCATCTCGCGGGTGTCGACTAAGGAACTCAAAGGTTTCATGTTATTAAGCTTATTCAATAAATATTTATCATAACTTATGTGTATTCCAATTTTACAAGCTCATTCATTACCTATTTCTATAGCGATACGTGATTTTACAGAAAAATCCCTCAAATATATGTCAGACGTGGAGCCGATGACCATATTTTTAGCAACCAGTATTGAGACCGTCTGCATAGCCTTTCAAGGAAAAAGGCGAATAATTGGGTACAAAAGTTAATCTTCTATTAAATTTCACACACACACACACACATATATCACGCCTTTATCCCTTGCGGGGTAGGCAGAGCGTTAACGGCCCTAAAAATACGGCCACTATCGCCACGTCTGTCATTTTTGAGGATTGTTTTCCAAGGTCGTTTCAGAAAACATGTGTATCACTATAGTAACAGGTTGTCAGCCTGTCGCCTAAAAATTGTAATACACCAATACTCTCGAGTCCCTTAGTCGCCTCTTACGACACCCGCGGGAAGGATATGGGGTGATGCTATTTAAATTTCAATGGGGCTAAAAAACTTTCAATGGGAACTGGTTTTCAAGACGGATAATTAAAACTTACCTACCGGAATAGGCAGAACGTTCTGTGGGCAGAACCCAAAGAGAATATAATAAAACTAGCGCAGAACCCGCTTCATGCGATAGACAGCAAAGCAAACTTAATGACTGCCAGTTGGTTTCCGTCTTTTTGCAGAATAGCGAACTTGTGTGAAAAATACCGGCCACTGCCATAAAACTCAAAAGAAAAAATAAACGTCATTTATTTGTTTTTTACGCGCAAATGGCTTTTACAGTCAAAGTTTTTGGCAATTTGTGGCCAGGATTGAAGTATTTTGCAGGTATTCAAACTTTTTTGACGAAAAATAAGTGTTACAATTTGATTTTTAAGCTTAAACTTTTTATTCTTACTTACGGCCAGGATTAAATAATTTAATAACAGCAAAGAGCCCGAAAGAGCAAATTAATCTTCATCAAACATTGAGAGCGGTCAGAGCATTGAACTTCATCAAGAGTAACTTTCCGTTTCATATTCATTGGGCATTCAGCTCAACTTGAGCGGTAATAGATTTAGTTATAATCTATTTTACTGTTTGTTTGAATAAAAAAGACAGCCAATTAGGAAGCGAGAGCTCTTGTTCGTTTGTGATTCTCAGTTTATTTAGACAAATTATACCGGGTAATTGTTAAAAGATGATGTACCAAAAACTTTGCAGCATCAAACCATGAAACTGATAAACTTTAACAATAGAGTCTATGATGACAAACAAAAATATTTTTAATGTTTCCATAGAAAGTCCTTCAGTTGATCGAAAATTTTGTGTGGGAGATTGAAAGGCTCAGCCTATTTAAGTTTTTTCTTCTTCTACAGTCACAACAATCTTCTGCAAGACATGAACCTAATTTGGGGGGTATCTATTGACATACTCACCACTTCTGGCAGGTGGATTGGCGAGCCAGTGTAGTGTATGGTATTGTATTCACAAAGAACGTTACATCCATATCCTTGAATTATCGCGTAGCTACTTTTACATACAACCGCAGCTAGAAATGGGAGTATGCTATTCTGAGGCAGCAATCAAATTACCTTACCCACTCGAACATTGATTTCATGCGTTTTTGTTGATTTATTTTGATAGCAAATTAAATGTACTTTTCTAAGCATCTGAACCTATACTAACCTCTCTTCATTTATAAAAAAGGTTTTAAAAGAAACTCCCGCCGTTTACAGCACCAAGGTGAGTTCTTTCTAAAAGGAGTTGTTAGTACTAAGATAATCGAATTTGTACCAAAGTAAGGGTAAGGAAAAGATAAGGAAAATTAAGCGCCTGTTAAAAACACTTTTGGCCAAAACGAGTTTCACAGTAAGGGGTAAGGTACCATGCGCTAGATAGAGGAAAGAAATCAGAAATCAGTTTTAATATTTTAAAGGAAAATGTATAAATTTTTTCACACAATTATAAAATAATAAAAGAAATATTCCAGAACAAAAAATAATAATCATCACTACATAGTATAAAGCAAAGTCGCTTTTCGCGTCTGTCTGTATGTATGCTTAAATCTTTACAACTCCTCAACGGATTTTGATGCAAGTTTGTTTTAATAGATAGAGTGATTCAAGAGGAAGGTTTTTGTGTACGTATAATACTTGCCGGGAAAATATCTTATTCGTGCGGGAAAACGAGTTGCAGCGGGCGCAGCCGCTGGACGGGCCGCTAGTGTATTCATAAACAACATAATTATCCTTTAGACATACCTATAAATAAATAAGTATCACAGTCATAAGTTCAAGATGCGGTAACTGTAAAGCCCTTTCCTTTCGCAATATCCTTCAGAAATACCACTTTTGTTCTCACCTTCAATACATTTTAAAGTGGGTGAGAATAAAGCCTCGCCACGAAAAGGTGAGGCGGAAAGCAATGCATCAAAAACGAACAACACAATGTAACAATTTTCGGAATCCGCTCGGACCCGCCGTATAAATCACAGACGAGCGTAAAATCCGCCAAGAATTTTGCAAATTGCACGAATTTCGAACCTGCCTACACGTGCCTTTATAGATGCCGAGTGATGCCCGCTTAGAATAGCATCACCCCACATCCTTCCCGCGGGTGTCGTAACAGGCGACTAAAGGACTCGAAGGTATTGGTGTATTACAATTTTTTGGCGACAAGCTGACAACCTGTCACTATATAACAAACGATATCCGGGCCCTTATAATTTAAATACAGCGACATCTGTTGACCTTAATACTATTAAGTCAATTGGTACCACTCTGTTGACCTTAATACTATTAAGTCAATTGGTACCAAAGATGGTACCAGTGTACTACAGTGGCTCAACCCTTGTCTTTGATGGGAGCGGGATTGGTTCGGTAACTGGATAAGAGATGGCGCTGGGAGTCATATTTGGGTCGATTGTTTATGGAAGTGAGATTTGTGTGTGTATGTATGTGTGTGCATGTGTGTGTATTTATGAATGAAAATTATATAAAGTAGCGACGCCTGGTGTCGAGTAGGAGAATTATTTAGAAAATTCTATAAGTAAGTATGTGTGTGTGTGTGCGAAGGTTCCGGAGAATTCAAGAAAAATAATTTTCGAGAAAATGTTTCGAGATTGATCGATTTTAGGACTATATAAGCCGGTCGCACGGCCGTCGGAGGCAAGTTTAATTTTACCGAGACAACTCGCTGGAAAAAGTGAGAAGGTTTCGAAGTAAAGTGAGAAAGTTAGTGAGTGTGCTGTGAGTCGGAAAGTTCGTCGTCCGCTATCAGCTGTTCGTGCCGTGTCAGCTGATTGATCCGCGGGTGAAGTTTGGTGTACCTAGTGCTGGTGTCTTGTTATGAGGAAAGAGGAGCAGTTGTGTCGCTGGAGGGTGCTGATGCTGCCGGTCTATTCAGCGAGGGTGGAAGCTGTTTGTTTTGGATAGTTTTGTCGAGAGATACTGTTTCCTGGGACTCGCCAGATAAGTACAAGTTTTGCTATTCTAAATCTTGTCAATTGTAGCTAATGAATCATAGATTTTTAGGCAAGAAAACAGTTAAGACTAAATATCTAGGTCTAGGTTATACAGAATAGACTAGTTCAACCTATTTTATATTTTTATAGAAATTGACAAGATTTGGAAATGTTAGGCTTCTTTTTCTTAGGCTATACCTAGGTTTATTCTTGTTGAACTTTGTCTTTTGTTTTGTTGTCGGTTCCGTTTGAGTTCTTCATGCAAACCTTATCATTTCTTAATTCTGCAACCAACAACCATAATTTCTAAATCTTTCAAAATCCTTTTTATTAATCTGCCTAAGCGATTGCTGATGTTTCAATATAGGTAATAGGTAGGCAATCCCTAAATCTGATCCTATCCTAACCTCTTCTATTCTACCAGAATATATCAGGTCTGTGCCTGCACTGGACTAATTATTTATACCTACAGTTTTGATTTGTTCCTGTTGGGACTATCATATTAAAACTTTGTTGCTAAAGCGACTGAGGAGAAAATACTCTTTGTGTCTTTTACTTACATGGGCTTTGCTCAGTGGTATCTATTAATAATATTTACAACTAATACTTACCTATTGTTTTGCTTTATAAGCAAAATATGTTCACAAGGCTGAAAGTGGCTTTGTTCATCAGTGGATTAAAAATCTACTATATTTATCACCTACTTGTGCTTACTATTTTATAGTTAAGTACTTTCATCATACTAAAAATATGGCTGGTAGATTAGAAAATCTCCCATCCTTTGTTTCCTGTCTAAGAACAGGTTTCAGATGTTAATATGCATCTTAAATTATTTTATTGTTTTATAAAATCTCTCATGGCTTGTCTGAGGATACCGGTGTGTTAACACATACCAATTAATTGTCATTGAGTGATATATGACAACTGCTATCCAACGCTCCTGATATATATGCTCATCTATAGTATTCTATATGGCTGTAACGTTCGTCCTGTTCCTATAATCATTTATATGACCAAAGGAGGTAATTATGAGTTTCATATCTGCACAAGCCACACCTATGTCTTACAATGGGATTAGCATTAGCGTCTCAACCTACTACTGGCTCGCGGAATGATCTCATTTTAAAGGGACTAATTTGCTAAATGCATACCCTTAACTTCCGTATGGAAATCATATAAAATGTATGGGGGAGTTCAGTACAGTCTTTATATTGAATACTGGCCTGAAAGGTCAAAATAACAACAAACTACTACTGAATGATTCCAGTTGGAATTATATTATTCTACTGATAATAATACATCTGACACATTGGTGTCTTCTGGCTGGTCATGAAGACTGGTTATACTAATACAAAATCTAATATTTGTTCTTAAAGAACATCTGAATCTGTTCAAAACTCTTGATCATCTTCCGTAGCGCTGCTTCAGCGCTACAGTGTCAGTGTTATGACACATCTTTTAGCAGGAGAATAATCTCCAAATCCAAATCCAAATCTTCAAGGGGACCTGTTGGGCAGCGTTCAGTTTTGATAATTGACTCCTTCCTTGTGGATGTTTTTGCATAATTCATGATTGTGTAATTATGTTTCGCAGCTTCATTCTTTGCGATTTATCGAGTTTAACATGGTGTAGTTGCGTCCCACGCATCAGCCTAGCACGGATTTTTAAAGAATATGCAGAAATTAAAAATCTTAGGATGGCAACACTACTCCCTCTACAGACCCTCTCCACGCGCCCTCCTGTCAGTCCGTTATTTTTCATTCTGTGTTTCCGTGCCGAAGCCTACGCACGTCACGTAAACTTATTTCTGACTTTTTACGACGCGTCGAAAGAACTCCGGCATCATCGAAGTACAATTTTGAAAAAATGGGAAAACGCTCAGGACACGAAACCACGTTGGGTAAAGCAGTTCACAAGGACGTGGCATCTCGATGGAACGAAGTAATAAAAAAGGGTCTGACAAAAGATGCGAAGGAGACACTGGCAAAGGAATATTTAATTCCTAATAATTGTGAGTTACTAGTTCCACCTATATTAAACCCGGAAGCCAAAGCTGCTTTATCCGAAACCTTTGTTAAACGAGATGCTTCTTTAGTGTACAGACAAAAACAAATCAGTAACGCTATGGCCGCGTTAGCCCGAGCTGTCGATGCAATCTTAACTAGCAAAGGTGATCAGGAGCTAAAACAAAAGGTTTTAAAACCTGTCAATGATGCATGCAGAATACTATGCGATATGCACCACAACGAAACCAAAATACGAAAGAAGTTCGTCGTGTCTTCTGTCAACACTGGGATGAGGGAGACGCTAGTGAATTCTGGTACTGATAAATATCTTTTCGGAGACAACATGTCTGAAAAGCTAAAGGCGGCAAAAAATTTTCAAAGGTCAGGCGAAACCCTTAAAGCGCCACAAAAAGCAGTGTTCCACAAGAGTAATTTTTATTACAAAAACAAATCGACCAATCGACCGAATTTCAAAACACAGCAACAGAAACCAGCATTCAAGCCAGATGCAGCAAGAGCAGGACCCGCCTCGCGCTACCAGAGCAGCCACAGCGGCTCGTACACCCGCGCGCCGGACCGAGCCCGGAACCGCTCCCCGCCGCCGCCGCCACCGCCGCCGCCGGCGTATCGCCGGAATGCTCGCCGATAAACGAAGTAAGTTACGCAGGCCGATTAACTTTGTATTATCAAAACTGGCTAAAAATTACTAATGACTCCACTATCCTATCATGGATACAAGGTTACACTATTCCTTTTGTCTCAACACCATTCCAACACGACAAACCGATTGTTTACGCAAAGTCGTTAGAAGAGTCATTAGAATTTGAAAACTCGATCCAAACGTTATTAGAAATAGGGGCAATTTCTAAATGCGGTCATGAAGATGGTGAATTTTTATCCCGTATATTTTTGATACCGAAACCTAACGGCGATAAGAGATTTATTCTAAATTTAAAAAACCTAAATAAATTCATATTGACTTACCATTTTAAGATGGAAGACTATCGTACAGCTTCGAAATTAATCACTCACAATTGTTACATGGCTAATATCGATCTCAAAGACGCATATTTTTTAGTTAGCATCAATAAATCACAGCGAAAGTATTTACGCTTTCAGTATCATGACCGCCTTTATGAATTTAACTGTTTGCCATTCGGTCTATGCACTGCACCTTACGTTTTCACGAAACTATTGAAACCCGTCATAGAACACTTGCGAAGCAGTAATTTACTTTCTGTAATATATCTAGATGACGTGTTATGTTTTGGGCACACATATCGTGATTGCAAAAATAACGTAAACACCACTGTTTCTTTGTTACAGTCACTGGGTTTCATAATAAACTCGAAAAAGAGTTCTTTAGAACCCTGTCAAAAATGCAAGTTTTTAGGTTTTGTTTACAACTCAAAGAAAATGATTCTTGAACTACCCCCTGAAAAGAAGTTAAAAATTAAAGATAATGTCAACAAATTTCTGAACGTATCTCAATGTAAACTTCGAGATTTCGCCAAATTAATAGGGCTATTAATATCTGCATGCCCTGCAGTACAGTATTCATGGCTACATACAAAGGAATTCGAACACCATAAATACCTTTGTTTATTACGCAACCCCAGTTATGAACAAAAAATCAGTTTACCTAATACATTAAAAATAGATTTGAATTGGTGGCTTACGAACATTGATACAGCATACTTTCCTTTTAAATTTAATAATTTTGATATAGAAATGTTTAGCGATGCGAGTAAAACTGGATGGGGAGGCAAATTTGACCAAGATGAAGCAAGTGGTTTTTGGAACCAAGAGGAATTATCTATGCACATCAATGAGTTGGAGTTAAGGGCAGCTTTTTTAGTATTAAAAACATTTACAAAAGATTTGTACCAAAAAGATATTTTGATGCGCATAGACAATATTACGGCTATCTCGTGCATAAACCGAATGGGCAGTGTGCAGTACCCACACCTAAATAAAATAACTAGACAGATTTGGGAGTGGTGTGAGAACCATAATTTATTTATTTTTGCATCTTATATAAACACCAGAGACAATACTGCTGCTGATAGATTATCTCGAAAAAAGTTCCAGGACACAGAATGGGAGTTAGCGGAATATGCTTTTGATAAAATTACTCAAAATTATGGTTGTTTTGATGTAGATTTATTCGCAAGTCGAAGTAATAATAAATGCGCTACATATGTGTCCTGGAAGAATGATCCCGAAGCTTGGGCAGTAGATGCCTTTACTGTGCCCTGGAACAATTTAAATTTTTATGCTTTTCCGCCCTTTGTACTTGTATTAAAAATGTTACGAAAAATAATAGAAGACAGAGCAGAAGGAATTGTAGTCGTGCCTTACTGGCCGACTCAGCCCTGGTACCCATTATTTACACGACTAGTTTGTTCTCATTGTATTTACTTTGAGCCTGATGCTAACCTGTTGACGTCTCCTTTCAGATCGTCACACAAACTTCATCAGAGCCTACGCTTAGTTGCCGCGAAATTATCAGGAAAACGTATCTAAATCTATCATTCACTCCTAGAACTGTGGATATTCTGATTAACTCTCTTTCGGAAAGTACATATAAACAATACGATTGTTGTATAAAGCGTTGGTTAAAGTATTGTGATAAACACAAGCATAATTATTCAGAGTCATCTATTTCAATTATATTGAACTTTTTTACTGAATTGTTTGATAGCGGCGCTAAGTATGGTACAATAAATTCATGTAAATCTGCTCTGTCCCTATTATTTCCAAACATATTAAATGATGATAAGGTAAAAAGATTTATGAAAGGAGTTTTCAGGCTGAGACCCACAAAACCAAAATATAACGTTACGTGGGATACAAATTTAGTGCTAAATTATTTATCTGATCAATGGCCACATGACAATCTCAACCTGAAAACTTTATCACAAAAAACTCTAACTTTGTTGGCATTGGTTACTGCTCATCGTGTACAGACATATTCTTTAATTAAGCTGGAAAATATTAATATACAAGATCCTAACATGATAACCATAAAAATACCAGATCTTACCAAAACTTCACGTCCAAATTCATTTCAACCATTTTTGAAAATACCGTTTTATAACGAAAACCCTAGTATTTGCCCAGCTAGATGCTTGTTAGATTATATAAATAAAACAAATTCTTTACGAAATAATAACAACAATAATTTATTTATTAGTTATATAAGACCTTACAAAAACTTAACATCTCAAACCTTAAGTAAATGGATAAAAAGTACTTTACAAGAAAGTGGTGTCGATACCTTAATCTTCAGTGCTCATAGCACCCGACATGCATCTGCGTCTGCTGCCAATAAACTTGGGGTCAATATTGACGTGATTCGGAGGACTGCAGGCTGGTCAAAGTCCTCGGCTACTTTTGCCAAATTTTACAATAGAGATGTTTTAGTTGATAATTTTGCACGTTCGATACTCTCATCTGAAAATATAAATTAAGTCATACATTAATTACAATTGTTAATTATTTAAGTAGGTAGTTACTTGCCTAATAAAAAAAATGTTACTTCTTCATTTCATTATGAAAATAAATTGATATTCTATGTTTATGAATCTTTTCATTACCTACCTTCTTCATGTTTATGCCTTTCACAATACACATTTTATATTTGTGAATCTCTGAACATCCTACACCATGTTAAACTCGATAAATCGCAAAGAATGAAGCTGCGAAACATAATTGAAAATCAAACGAACTTACCTGTAAGTGAAGTTCGATCACAATTATGTGAGCAGCTTCATTCGACGCGATTTATATACACCCACCCAAATACAAAAATTTTGTAGCCCTCCCATTTAAACAAATATAAAATGTCACTTTTAACAAAATGAAAAATAACGGACTGACAGGAGGGCGCGTGGAGAGGGTCTGTAGAGGGAGTAGTGTTGCCATCCTAAGATTTTTAATTTCTGCATATTCTTTAAAAATCCGTGCTAGGCTGATGCGTGGGACGCAACTACACCATGTTAAACTCGATAAATCGCGTCGAATGAAGCTGCTCACATAATTGTGATCGGACTTCACTTACAGGTAAGTTCGTTTGATTTTCAAGAATATCCATGGGCAGGCATTTTGTTAAATATTGGATGTTGCTGGGTCGGAGGTCCATTCGATTGAGCGAGGATTGGGGGCTCGAATCGTCTCGCTTGTTCCCTGTTGTCCTGTCTAACAAATGCCTACCTAATAGTTATCATAGTCCAAGAATTCCATATACCAGCTTAAAAGAACTATTGGTTTACTATATCTTATAAAACACAACGTATATAAGGGTCCTAACTATTATCTAGACGATCACAACTAAAATCTATATCACGAGCCATTTTATCTAGACTTCTATGTGAGGTCTAGACTTTCTAAAGACCTTCTATAGGTTCTTTAGGTCAACGGTGGCCAATACCACCCAGGGCTGAACTGTTACAACTATAGTGATACACATGTTTTCTGAAAAGCCTTGGAAAACAACCCTCAAAAATGACAGACGTGGCGATAGTGGCAGTATTCTTACGGCCACTATCGCTCTGCCTACCCCGCAAGGGATAAAGGCGTGATACATGTATGTATGTATGTACGAATTTCGAACCTTTACAAGTGCCTCCGTTCATGGACCGCTGCAGACTGTCAAACGTTTTACTTTACAGAAGCTATTTAAAAAAAACATTGGCAAAGATAATATAAGTCGTCGAGAGACACGTTTGTCATTGTAGCCAATGTATTTTATGCATTTTTTTTTATTTCTTATTAAAAGTCCCTTAAAAACGTCTGACGCGGCTTTTAGATGGTTCTCACAAAACCGCATGATTTTTCGTTGTTTTGTTGGATCTGGTTTTTACGACAGGAGTTAACGAAATCTTAAAAAAACTGATATCATCTCCGTATCCCCGCCGCATCCACATTGTATAAAGGTTAAAACGTACAAATGGTTCAAATGCCTAACCGACAAAAATGTGCCAACTTAGACTCAAAATCCAGGTTATCACTTCTATGGTGGATGTCGCGAATCGCAATATAGCCTGGCACGTGTGCAATTCACCTCTCCGAAAGTCTAATTTATGTATTGGAGTGGTCTTAAACTCTGAAGTAGGTATTTTAGTCATTTTAATGTAAAAGCATTTCGTCAATATTGGAAAGGCTTATTGAGTTTCAAACATTATAGATATTCAGTCGCTTCGTATAATATTTAGCAGACTGTAAATTTCTGAGTAACTGAGGATATAATAATGTGGTATCGTACTTGCGGCGGATCTCACACTTAACGCACGACGAAGAGCTAAAACATCGCAGCGGTCTGTCAGGTCCATACTACGCTGTCGACGCAGTGCTATCGCAGAGTCGTCCGGCGAGTGCGGTTTTAGGATGTGGAGTAACGTTTCTAGTATGGATCTGAACGCTGCGATATTTTAGCGCTACGTCGTGCGTTAAGTGCGCGACCCGCCGTACATAAGTACGTATCTGTGTATCAAGATCAGTAACGTACGATATTTTTCACACATCAAAGGCTTTTCGCATAAATTGCCATAATATATCCCTCCTATGAACTTAATGCAGGTGTAGAATTTACGATAATTTGAGATACATACATACAAAACAAAAGGCTTGTTGGTGCCTAACTGCCTAATATAACTTTTGCGTTGTTATTTTGTGTTTTTATTTATTTAACTACATAATTTCAGGACCAGACCGTAAAAAGAGTACTCGAAGAAAGAACATTCCTAAATCCACATTTATCATGTGAAATTTTTTGAGAGATCAAGTAATATTAAAAATATTATTAATTTTATAAAAATAAACTTAACCAAAATGTCAATAACATAAATAGGTACATTATAATATACCCTGTTGCTCTTTCTTACTCATATTACGCACTGGTTACATTTATTCAAATAGTGGCTGGGCATATAAAATATGTAGGTATTGTGATAAAATAAACACACAAAATCTACTGGTACATGTTTTTAGGTACAGTACAATTCTAGACCAAAGATAGAAACCTGTCTGAGACTGTAAAGGACAGGCAGTAGGCTAAAGGACCCTATTGAATTTGGACGATGAAAGCTTTCCTTGTATCCTTGTACCCATAGCTGGTTTGTTACATACAATACTTATAGTCCTATTTCATTTCTATGCCTGTCGAAAATCTTTACAAAATGTTATCAAGATGTCTATTATGGCTCTGACTAAAAGCGGTAGGTAACTAGATGTAGGTTGGCTTCCAAAAGAATGGCAAAGGCAGACTATTATGTCTAAAATTGTGTATGATTCCAAAGCCATTCGCACATTTCATGATCTGTTTAGCCTTCTTAGATACCGCGCAAACTAAATACCTTTGACGATTTTACGCACGATGGAACGTTATAATTTTCTTAAAAGCTAAAAATTAAGATTGCCATTTTGAGTCCGATATTTTAGGTGATAACATGAAACCAAATCTAATGTCGTCTTTTGAAAACAAATAGTTTAATATAATGTATGCCGTGAGATGCCGGCTTAGATAGCATCACCCCACATCCTTCCCGCGGGTGTCGTAAGAGGCGACTTAGGGACTCGAGAGTAATGGTGTATTACATTTTTTAGGCGACAAGCTGACAACCTGTCACTATAGGGATACACATGTTTTCTGAAACAACCTTGGAAAACAATCCTCAAAAATGTCAGATGTGGCGATAGCGATCGTATTCTAGCGGCCGTTGATGCTCGACCTACCCCGCAAGGGATTAAAGCGTGACATATGTATGTATTTATGAAACCAAATCTAATGTCGCTTTTTGAAAACAAATAGTTCAATGAAATATTTCGTAATGTTCAAAAACAGTATAAAATTACAACATCCACTATGTTGTACACTATGTTGGTTAATACAAGTGGTTAAAATGTGCAACTGGTAAATTGTCGGTGCAAAACAACGACTGCACTGGTCATTTGTCTCTCTATTTTGTCGCATGTTGCTTTGAATTTCCCCACATAAAATACAGCACAGTAAATAAACTTGGCTTCTGCAGAAATACCATTGCTGCTACCAAAATATTTAGATGTTTAGATTTTACAACACGGATTTTAAAAGTAACTATTTAGTTGCTGCTATGCGTAATGTATGTTTTTGAGTTGGATTTATACATACATACATATATCACGCCTTTATCCTTTGTGGGGTAGGCAGAGCGTAAACTGCCGTAAAAATACGGACACCATCGCCACGTCTGAGATATTTAAGGATTGTTTTCCAAGGTTAATTCGGAAAACATGTGTATCACTATAGTGACAGGTTATCAGCCGGTCGCCTAAAAATTGTAATACACCAATACTCTCGAGTCCCTTAGTCGCCTCTTACGACACCCGCGGGAAGGATATGGGGTGATGCTATTCTAAGCCGGCATCCCATGGAGTTTGATTTATGCTATGGGGTGATGCTATTCTAAGCCGGCATCACACGGCACAAACAGAGTAAACATACAGCAATTCCAAAAAGCAATATTGCGCCCGAGTTCACCTGATTTCACTAAAATGATCAAAATATAAGACCGCTTATCAAAGTTCGAAAATGTAGTTCTACTATCGGTTTAAATCCAGCACCCAACAGAAAAAAATTTTCGGGATAAAAGATATATATGTAAATCCAAGTTACCCTCTATTTGTGTACCAAATTTCACAAAATCGGTTTAGTATTTTTAGCGTGAAGGAATAACAATCAAACATACAAACTTTCGCATTTATCATGTAGGTAGGATTCTAGGTATTTCGAATCTTAATTTCATTTCTAAACACCTTGCATAAATTTTTCCAATTAAATTAGTTCACAATATCAAGTATGGGTAAGTACATTCTGTTGTTTGTTTATAGTATTTTATTTTCATTTTTTTAATAAGTTACTAAGAAATGTCTACTAAAAATAAACTGAACAAGAAAGACCGTTAAAAAGGAACAAAGAAAATGAAAAATTTACTTTAACTAACGAACGGACATAACTTAATTCGTCCAGTTGGAAATACTTTGTACAGAAAACTTGCTCTTTGTAACACAGAGCTTATACAACGTTTGATTTAGTAAACCAAGTTGTACTTTGTTATCGACTTGTTACAAAAAATGAATGAAAAAAAAAATATTGAGAGAATGAATGAAAGGAGATTAACGAAAGAGATATATAAGGCGAGTGTTAGAGGAAATGTTGGAAGAAAGACCGGAGAGGAGTACAGGGCCATCCAGTCGTACCTGATGGCCCTGGAGAAGGAAACCAACCTATCGTGGTTCTCCTACTCCCTCCCAGCGGAGCGCAGCCTCAAGGTTGCCATCAGAGGGCTGCCGGTCGACACCGACCCAGCCCTCATCGAGGCTGAGTTGCGAGAGCTGGGGTACACCCCCGAATACGTGCGCCCCATCCAGGGGCGTGGCGGACGACCGGGGTGTATTTTCTTTGCCCAGCTCGAGCGCAACGCCGCAACGATCCCCGGCATTTATTCAGTGAGTGTGCTCCTGAATATGCCGGGGGTCAAAATAGAGGCCTGGCGGGGCAAGAAGGGACCGGCGCAATGTCACCGGTGCCAACAGTTCCGCCACTCCTCGCACAAGTGCCACCGCAAGATTGCGTGTGTGCGGTGCGGGGAAGAGCACCCGGCGAAGGACTGCCCCAGAGACAGGGAGCAGCCGGCGACTTGCGCCAACTGCGGAGGGCCACATCCGGCCAACTATGTGGCCTGCCCGGTCTTCGTGCGCGAAGCGCGCAACAAGAAGGCCGGAACCGCAGCTCGCACCTCCTCCGCCAAGGCCAAGGTGGGCGAAGTCCGCCCCGGGCCCAAAGGCGAAACTAACGCCAAGGGGTCGCTCATGGCCAAGGCCAATGAACCGAAGAGCGGCCCCAAGGCCACAAAGAAGAAGAAGCGGAGGAGGCGCAAAGGGAAGGGAGCTGAAGGTCCCCCCTTGCCCCAAATCCCAACCCCGCCACGACGCCAGCAGCTGGAGCCCGAGACCCATGCTGCACCTTCGAGAAAACCCACCACCTCCGCCCGACACCCCGCCCCAAGCCAGGGGAAGGGGACGTCGGACGCTAAGGCTGACTTCAAAGCCGGCAGAGAGTCGGCTACGACGGCAGCCATTGAGGTGCTGGCCGAGGTGCTAGAGGCACTGCGAACGGACCAAGATCCGATCCCAGTGCTTCTGTCCGGTATGGCCAAGATTCTCAAAGCATATTAATGGCTGTGTCTTTGAGAATCGTCCACTGGAACGCCGAGGGCCTATCTAAGGTTAAGATAGGCCTTCTTCGTGCCCTCTTGAAGGAGCAGAATGTGGACGTCGCGCTCATTTCAGAGACCCATCTGAAGAGCGCCGATCCTCTGAAGATCCCCAACTTCTTCGTATACCGGAAGGACGAGCTCAGCGACCTTGGTCGTGCCTATCGAGGCCTAGCCGTCCTGGTAAGAAGAAGATTGGTGCACCAGCAGCTGCCATTCTTCACCCATGCTGATCTTCAGTCGATCTACGCCCTGGGAGTGGAGATCGCTCTCGGTGACGTCCCGACTCGCGTGTTTGCAGTTTACAAGCCTCCGGACGCGCGGTTGGTCTTGGCGGATGTCCAGAAACTTCTGGACTCCCCAGGGCCGACGATAGCTGCCGGAGACTGGAACTGTAAACACGTGGGTTGGAATTCCATGCGGACTTGTCCGAATGGAAGACGTCTCTTCGATGACGCTGACTCCAGCGGGTACGTGGTTCTGGGGCCGGAGACTCCGACCCACTACCCGCATGTCCACACGCATTTCCCAGATGTCATAGACCTCGCGGTGGTCAAGGGGCTCCGGCCCGATCCCACCGTTGAGACACTAGACTTTCACTCGGGCTCTGACCATCTACCTGTCCTGCTGGTCGTTTCAGACCAGCCAGCTAGATCCAAGCTGCTGCCGCCGAAGCGGAAGTATGACTGGGAAAAATTCGCCCGGTTCATGGTAGAGAATACTCCCATGAGACCAGTCTCAACTCCATCGGATGTCGATGCGTTGGCTAGCGAGTTGGAGACCGCTGTCCAGCGGGCTAAGCAGAGTGCCGTGATCGATGTCCCCACTACGGGGGCCGCTCCGCCCTTACCACGGCACATAGCTGACTTGCTCGCTGACAAGCGAAGACTGCGCAAGCAGTATAACTTCACTCGCTGCCCCACCATGAAGTCCCGGCTGAATGCCCTTGCCGAGAAGATCTCGGCAGCGCTCGACGCCGTCTCCGCCGACTCTTGGCAAGAGACCATAGAGACAGCCGGTGAAGACTGGACCGGCATCCATAGACTGTGTCGCCGGCTCTCCGGAAAGGCGACGCCAGTGAGACCTCTCCTCGGCAGGGACGGGTGCCCCCGCTTTAGAGCCGAGGATCGAGCAGAAATCTTCGCTGAGTCGCTGGAGGGCCAGTTCCGGCCGAACCCAGGTTCCGACCACGACGAGGAAGAAGTTACGCGAAGTCTGGCGGGCTACTTCGCTGAGCCGATACCTCCTGAAGAGGACCCCATCGTCTTTACGCCCGGCCAGGTACTCCGGGCGCTAAGACGAACTCCCCTCCGAAAGGCTCCCGGCCCTGATGGCATTACGAACGAAATGCTGCGTTACCTACCCCCGCGTTCAGTCGCAACGGTGACGCGCATTTATAATGGCATCATGCGGTCGGGGCACTTTCCGGAGGCGTGGAAGCTTGGGCGAGTAATCATGCTCCCCAAGCCCGGGAAGAACACCCTGAAGCCTGAGAGCTATCGGCCAATCACCTTGCTACCGACTATTAGCAAGGTGTTTGAGAAACTTCTCCTGCGTCACATGATACCCCACATCATGCCACGCCAGGAGCAATTCGGCTTTCGAGCCGAGCACTCCACGACCCTTCAACTGTCGAGAGTACTGCACGACGCGACGGCGGCCCTCAATAAGAGGGAGACCACCGTAGCAGTATTTCTGGACATGGAGAAGGCGTTCGATCGCGTTTGGCACCCGGGCTTGGTATATAAGCTGTCCACGTCTACGACTCCTCGTCGAGTCGTTAAGACTGTGGCCACCTTCCTAGAGAACAGGCGCTTCCAGGTGGCAGTGGAAGGCGCTCTCTCCCAAGTCCGAAGGATCGCTGCTGGAGTCCCCCAGGGTAGCTGTCTGTCTCCAGTTTGCTACGCCAGGTACACGGATGATATCCCGGTTGAGGGCGGCACCAAGCTGGCGCTCTATGCCGATGACGCTGCATTCTTCGCCATGTCCCTCAACGCGAGGCACGCGGCGAAGAAAATGCAGATAGCCTTGGACGCCCTCCCAGCCTGGCTGGCGAAATGGAGACTGACAGTCAACGTGGGTAAGACTCAAGCGATCATGGTGGGGCGTGGTCGAAGAGATCCCCCGAAGCTGAAGCTCCAAGGATTAGAGATTGGGTGGTCCAGCCAGGCTAAATACCTAGGCGTGACCATAGACCGAAATCTATCCATGGTCAAGCACGTGAGAAGTGTGATCCGGCAAGCAGGGGCTGCCACTGCTATGCTCCGACCCATTTTTCACTCGAAGCTCCCGTTGCGCATGAAGATTGGTGTCTATAAGACGTACATCAGGTCCCGCCTGACGTACGCCGCTCCAGCGTGGTACGCGTTGGTCTCTGAGACCAACCGCCGAAGACTGCGGGCCCAGCACAAGTGCCACCGCTTGCTCCGTACCATAGCTGACGCACCAATGTTCGTCCGCAACGAAGTTATCCGGAGGGATCTAGAAGTCGAGACCCTGGATGAGTTCGTCTCCAGGCTCTCGACCAGGATGTTCGCGCGCGTGGACCGATCAGATTTCGAGCACCTTCGAAACCTGGCTCCGTACCACGCGCGCCCACCTGATTGGAGACCGTATCCCCGCGAGCTCGCAGTGGTGGAGGAGCTCGCGGAGGATACCCAAACACCGGATTGACCTTAGCCGCCGGCTGGTAGCGCGCTGTCAGCTTGACGGCGCGCACCAGTCGGCGGCCCCCACAGGATTGACCTCACACACTGTGACCACCCTGATATGACCGGCCGGCTGAGCGGGCCCGACTCACTCGGGTCAAGCTCGCCGGCCTTAACCGGATGTTTCGTTCTTCGCCGCCGGCTTGAAGGCGCTCGCTGGGCTTCCCTGGGATAGTCCAGGGTTCCACCCGGTGTGCGCCTCGCCGGCGGCACGCTCGGACCGAGTCGGTGACTGGTTCTGCCCAGCCACACTCGGTCCTAACTTGACTTTTTCGGGCCGTGGTCTGATGTCTCCCACACCAGCCACGGCCAACACATCTCATGACCCGCCCGTCTTAACGGGCGGCGGTAGACCCTACGCCCAGGAGGTTCTACCTCGATGGCGTCTCCCCGACGGCCTCACGGCCGTCGAGAAGAAAACCTGACTTTAATGTTGGAAGGGGAAGGCCGCGAAGAACCTACCTGGATAAAATCGGGGACGTTTTAAAGAAAGGTCAGGTCAGAAGTACCCTAAACCGACGAGCGTGCATGAAAAGACTGATGAATGTAGAAGAAGCGAAAGAAGTATGCCAGGATCGTAGCAAGTGGAAGGAAATAGTCTCTGCCTACCCCAACGGGAAAGAGGCGTGATTTATGTATGTATGTATGTATGTACAAAAAATATGGAGTATTCCCATTGACCTAATTAAATAACAAAGAACTTATTGAAAATTGCTCTTTATAATATTTTACGTGCATCTTATGCGTGCTGTGTGATGCCGGCATAGGATAGCATTGCCCCATTTCTTTCCCGTAGGTGTCGTAGGAGCCGACTAAGGGACTCGAGGATTTCATGTGTATTGCAAATTTAGGCGACAGGCTGACAACCTGCCACTTTAGTGATACACGACTTACCTGAAATAACCCTCAAACATTTGACCGTAATTTTACTGTAGTTAATGCTCTGCCTTCCCCGCCAGGGATGTAGGCGTGATTTGTGTGTGTGTATCTTATGCTTCATACATACAACTCGAATCTCAGCAACTGAATTATATAAGGTTCAAATATGAAAGGAATTTTTGAACCTTCCATACAAAATGTAGCAGCCGAGCGAGTCAACTGTATGGGAGGTCCAAATTTTTAATTCGTATTTCAACCTATGTTTCTTGGGGAAAGTTGTTCAGTTTCATGGGCTGATGCACCCCTTAAAATATTTGCAGCAATTTTTTTTACACACTGTATAGAGTACATAAGTAAATGACCTAAACACTAGACACTTCTGTCAAAGTCTAATGCAAATTACCTAAGAGCCAAGTCTCCGAACTTTGATACTCAATATAACTGTATCAGACTTTGCTCGAAAGTGATAGCAAACAAAATTGAATCAAAATATGGAATCTTCCACAAATAAGTTCCATTTCGGGCGAAAAAGGAAAAAAATACCGTAGCAAATATGTGAAGAGTTAGCAAAATAAATACAAACGTTGCAAACCGAGTCGGCTCTATTTTTATTGGGACTGATTTCATTTGCTTACTCTTTTATATTAATAAAAATTCACACTGTACCTTTGATACTATTTTATCTGTTAGGCGTTATAAGTGATCTAAAAAAACAGTTGGCACCGCAACGTATGTCAAATACGAATATAAGGTGTAAAAATATTAGCTGCAAATATTTTAAGGGTGAATCAGTCCATAAAACTGAACAACTTTCCCCAAGAAACATGGGTCAAAATACGAAAAAAGATTTGGACCTCCAACACAAAATGACCAACCGGCCAAGTCAAATTTTATGGGAGGGCAATTTTTTTTTTCATATTTCGTCCTATGTTTCTTGGGGAAAATTGTTTAATTTCATGGGCTGATTGACCTCTTAAAACATTTGCAGCTAATATTTTTACACCTTATATTTAAGGCTGTTGTAGGAAGCATGGGGATTGCGGTCATTAAAAAAAAATTCAATCACTATAAAAGTTAGAGGTTATAGAATAAAAATGTAGTACTACACATGAAAAGACCAAAGCCTTCTACGATAAGGAATAGGATGATGCTTATTAAGTCAGTGTTTCAGTATTTTTTTATAACTTAGGTATGCATACATACAACTTAGGTACACATAATCACACCTATATCCCTGGCCGGATAGGCAGAGTGTCAACAACCGTAAAATTACGGTCGTTATCGCCACGTCTGTCAAACTTGGGTATCCAACAAAATTATGCCGTCTACCACGCAAGCGTAGCAATTGTCTACACAACAGTACGTAGACGTAGCCATTGTCTACAAATTAATGATTCACTATCAATAAGGTATTTTCTACTCTCTGTCAAACCTTAAAAGAGTACTTAAGTAAAATTTATTCACAGAATTTTAGCTAGTATGAGTCATATCAGATATGACTTGCGCGAAGATCTTTGATGTCAGACGTGAACAATATTTGAGACAATGCCTGTGTCTGATAAATAAAGGCAACTAAACTTTCCAATAAACAATTATCTCTTTCATTGAGAACTCACGTTGATTGAAAGAGACAAAAAGTCAATGTTAATTTCGAAATGACGTGACAAAGCGAGCGATGTTCTTGTTTCAGTTGGAGCAAATATCAGCTAAATTAAAAGGAAATCTCCCAAGGGTGTCGCTACGAGTGCCAATTGCTTTCTATTTTTGAAGATTCTCACACAGATCGCATGACTTTCCGATGTTTTGCCATTAAAATTACCCCCACACAAGAGATGGTGTGTGACGTTTTGTATAAGAAGTCGGGTCAAGCTACCGCGCGGGGGTGAGGGGAGCATGAGGGGGGCATAGGCAGTACCGCCAGCCAACCAATAGCGAGTAGTTATTGCAGTAGAATCTGTGGCGTCACGACTTACCTAAGCTTAGGGCTAGTGTTCTTTGTATTTGGTTTATGATTACCCCGTATCTTTCCTGCGGTAGTGTATAATAATTTAAAGGCAACAGGTTGACAGCTAGTTACTAATAGTGATACACGAATTTTCCGCAACACTACTTAAAATATTTATTGGACGTGGCTATAGCGTCCGTATTTTTTGGCCCGCAAGCGCTCTGGCTACCCAGCAAGGGATTAATGCATGTCACAGTCACAGTTTGTAAGGATTTTTTGACTCTTAATGCATAACGCAGCGTTGAAATAACGCATCTGTATCGCAGCAGTTTTTCATATTCATACTACTTGTAGAAACGTCAATCCAAATACTAAAACCGCTCAACCGCTGGCGACACAGCTGCGTTATTTTGACGCAGTTGTGTCAACAAAACGCTACATCGTCCGGTACGCGTGGCAACTGCTTTCTGCTTTTGATAAAAATGGAACACGTGATAATTTTCTTGAAACAATTGTTGTCGTTAGCATTAATCAAAAACTATTTTCAACATCAGTCTAAGTAGGGCTCAGGGAGCAACTTTTTTGCCCTTGTAGAATTTATAGACACTTTAAGTAATATTTTCAGTTGAGGTTAGGATAAGTTTCTCTTCAAAAGGTATTAAAAAAGGCAGGTATAGTCAAGCTCAGGCTGGGTTAGACAGATTTAACTTTAAACCGTTCTTATACAGAGTGTTAGGAAAAGCACTAACTTCCTTTTAAGGGATGAATAATCACATGACACTGAACAACTTTCCCCAGGGAACATAGGTCGATTTATGAAAAAAATTTAGGACCTCACATACATACCTGTGAGTCACTTTGGTTGGTAAGTTTTGTATGGTTGGTCTAAAAAATTTTTTCATATTTCGACTGCATGATAACAGTTCGATGATAGCAGAAGAGCAGAGATATACAGTTCGAATATCTAGTGGACGTGAGCTTGACTGTACTTTATAGATCAGAAATCTTACTTTATTTAATTTTTTTGGAGTGTTTCTCATTAAGATATCTAAGTACTTCTCAAAGAGCCTCGCGTTTCTTTTCAGTAGAAACTCTTGAGTTTTGATCAGATTAGATCTTTGATGTATTGTAAACAGTGTATGAAATGAACGAAAACATTTTAGAATTTTAATTTCAACATGAATAGGAAACTGCTACTGCTGATTTGGAAGTCATATTTTCCGGTGTTTTTGCTGATGCGGCTTTCTAAGAAAGGAGTTCACGAAACATCATAGGAGTTCACGAAACAAATTATAGCTCGACCAATTTTTAATCTAAGGTTTTGCCACATCTTCGTTTGTAGCTATGAAATCTGATAACAGCCCGGCATTTACGACCGCATCTATTAAAAGAAAACGTCAGTCAAAAGGAGGGCGACATGCAGCTTGGCGTTTCGAAGCCTTTTCTTCTTCAAATTATCTAACCAATTTTAATGTAATGAGAGTCCGTCTGAAGCTCAGAACTTAATCCAATACATACCTTTCCGCGTCAAACACAAGGTTTTCCTGTAATTAATGAGTCCTTCTAATCCCTAGAGATAGAACAAACTAACCACATATAGGGGACTCGCCACATATGTGAACGAGCTTAAGAGATTAACCTCACTTCACTAGTGAACACACCTAAATAGCCACGTTTGTTGCGTGATATTTTGAGGAAAATGTTTTTAGTTGAAATGGATTGCCAACTGCTTATCAAAGTTTTATCATAGACTAGCGGCCTGCCCCAGCGGCTGCGCCCGTTGGAACTCATTTTCCCGTGGGAATAAGGATTTTTCCCGGCAAGTATTATACATAAAAACCTTTCTCTTGAATTACTCTATCTGTTAAAGAAACTTGCATCAAAATCCGTTGAGTAGTTTTAAAGATTTAAGCATACATGCAGACCGAATCGAAAAGCGACTTATACTATGTAGTGATGATGTAGTGATACTGATACTAATGTATTATTTGCCACAAAAAGCAATAAAAACTACAGAACAAGAAATTTAAACCTTTTCGGACTTTGAAACTTTATTAGGTGAGAATTAATATCACGTGTCGTAAGTACGGCTTACTTTTCTCGGATTGGGCGGTGGCCGAACAAATATCACAAATGAACGGCCAAAGAAAGGAAGGCAGTGGATCGCAATCCGCATACAAACGGCCCCTAAAGACGCACACTGCGGCGACAAAGCGGCTGCGGCCAATAGCCTACTTTGTTCCCATCTGTAAAATTATTTTCGGACAAAAATCTGCTAAAACCATTGGTAAAACATTGGAATAAGAACAGGTTTTCATTTAGGTTTGTTTTGACCGAGGGAAGGGCATATCTAGCAGTGGACTAACCTTGCTCTTGAAGGAAGTATAAGGTGACAAAAATTTCGTAGGAATGTGAGTCTGGTAGGTCACGGGTCAGGTCAGGTCATGGACCTTCTTCTAATACGAGAAATAAAATATTTTCCATACGCACAATGCTTGGCACGCGGATTGGCGAGGGCAGTGTAAGATGTCGCGTATTCACTAAGAACGATATGGCTTATTACCAGGTTTATCTTTTAGTAGTTTTTACAAATTTAACAGAAAAATATTCATTTCTTTCCCGCGGGTGTCGTAAGAGGCGAGTAAGGAACTCGAAGATATTACTGTATTACAAATTTTAGGCGGCATTCTGTCAACATGCCACTATAGTGATACACGTGTTTTCTGAAACAACCTTGAAAACAATCCTTAAATAATAACAGACGTGGCAATAGCGGGCGTAATTTTTTTTCCAGTCGTTGAAGCTCTGCCTACCCACCCCGGAAGGGAGAAAGGCGTAATATATGTATGCATGTAGAGAAAAAAATATATCGCACTCTTAATAAGACAACGACCGAAATCAAAAATTGGCGAAACTGAGTTAAGTGCAAAAATCGACAGCAAAGAGCATGTCTCATAACGTAGTGTAAAGAAAATCAACCTTTTTCCCTTAACAGTAAGGTAGAAAATAGAAGAGTCTTTATCTTACTATCCCCGCGCCCCTGCTTCATTAGTCTGACAACGACCGATTTAGTCTTGCGCCAGCCACCGCAAGCGGAGGTTTTGTCGAACGTCGCCCGATTTCGGGATACGTCGTTGTTTCACTTAGACTTTGGGTAAGTTTATTGAACATAATTAAGTAAGAGAACGACCGATTTTGAAATACGTCGTTGTCTTGCAAAAACTGTTTGTGATTAAGTTGACTGATTTTGTATTCAGTCGTTATTTTACTTACATTGTGTACAGACTCATTGACAGTGTTAAAGTTAAGTCTATGTTCTTTTGAAAATCTGACATTAACTGTGTTGGAAGTCAAATTCGGTCTATGTTACATTGAATACATTAAAATAATGATGGCTCATTTATATTTAGGTCTATATTTTATAAAATTCTAGTTAACTTGTGTCATAGTATTATGAAATAAGTCATTGTTTTTTTTTAATTTGGGTCAAGCTATTTTAGATAAGTCACAAGAAATCTATACGCTTGTGGTCACTAGCCAGGTATGTGCTCAATCGAATTCTACGCACTACCTATAAAATCATTGACGATGAGTATAGTGTATTTTAGCACACCTGGCGTAATTTACTTGTACGATCGTTGCCCAAATATAAACTACAAGTGCTAAGTATTTTGAACTTAAATAATAGATTTATTGTAATAGGAATTATAAAATTATTAAGTTTGTAAATTTTTAATTTATATTTTTTAATGCATTAAATATACAACCAACTTAGTCTAAATTTGTCAGAACTGTTGTTGTCAGAACCGACGGCCGGTGGAGTATGCGGGTTCCCAAGTGGAAACCACGCCTTGGCAAGCATATCGTTGGACGCCCTCTGGCCAGATGGACCTATGACTGAAAGAGAGCAGCTGGTAGCGACTGGATAGCGAAAGCGGGAGTTTGTACCCTGGGGGAGGTCTATGTTCAGCGGGCACAGTCAGTTCAGTGGACTGCTATAAAATGATTTGATGATAGTTGAAACAGAACCAATTTGTTTATGGGGCATATGGTAAGATAGGATTCCTCGTCAACAAAGTACTTTCTGACAACACTGACAACGTGAAGGAGATCTGCTGCGTCTTGACCAGGGTAGCTTACCTTACCTCGTACTGAAATTGGCCGAGAGACACTCTGTCAAGGTTTGTACATGTATATGCACTGAGTTCGAACATCTCAGACGAAGAAGTGGAGGCCCTATAAGACGGCGTGTCAAAGGCTACGCACCGACCGAGTGAAACCCACTAACGGTTGTCATGGGGGACTTCGACGCCAAAATGGGACAGGGCGGCGAATCATGTTAGGGACATGGCTACGAGAGCTGAAACCAGAGAGGCCAGATGCTGGTCAACTTCCTCAGCAGACAAGGGCTGTTTTGTCAGTATGAACATCTATTTTCAGAAAAAGACCCAACCCCAAGCAGTGGATCTGAACGAGCTCTGACGGTAAGACGAAGAACAAGATTGACATTTGTGCTTTTTATTCATCATGACGATTAAAAGACACATATTTATAATATGGATGTCTCTGTCATCTTCTTAATAACAAGCCATCACTGACTTGTAAGAGGCACCATAAATATCAACTTCAAGCTGAAATGTGCCGCATGGTGAGGTCACTTCTCTGCTCCAATTTGCCCTAAACTAAAAAGGCTCCCGGGGAAGACAGGGTGGACTCTGAGCTGCTAAAGGCTAGTAGGAAACTGGTCCTTGCGGAGCTGAAAAGGCTATCCCAACTCACGTGATAGCCAATGGGACAACCCGGAAGGCGTGGAGCAGTGACATCGGTGATATGTTTTTTAAAAAAAGGAGATAAAACGCTTCTCAAAAACTATATGCCGATCACACTGCTGCATGCGCCACGTCTATAAGCTTTCTCGAGAGTCGTAACGAATCGTCTGACATCAAGAGTTGACGTCTTTCAGCCACCGGAGCAGGTAGGGTTTCGTAAAGGCTTCAACATTGTTAACCACATCCATACTTTACGGCAGGTCATACATAGGTCAAAATGATATAACCAACCGCTGTGTTTGGCTTTTGTGGACTACGAGAAACCTGGGCTGGTCGAGTCTGCAGGCATAGACATCCAGTCTGTAAGCGATACCAACTTGACTGGCGATACTTAGAGGTGCTGTGAAACCCATATAAAATGGCGATGATGTCCATTCAAGTACAAAACCAGAAAACAAGACCCACCCAGCAGGGTGTATAACAGGGTGACGTTACATCACCCAGACTTTTTACCAATGCGCTGGAAGATATCTTCTTCTAGATCTTACACGCTACGCCCTGGTAAGCATACCGTTGGACGCCCTCCGGCCAGATGGACCATTGAAAGAGAAAAGCTAGTAGCGACTGAATGGCGAAAGCGGTAGCTCGTGTCGTGCCTTGTGGTGTACCCTGGAGAAGAAATAGGCCTGGACATAGGTCCAGCAGTGGGCTGCTATAGGCTGATGTGATTAACCAATTTGTACTTGAAGCCTTCATGTGCCTGCAAAGATATTTATTTTTTTTATAGTAAAGATTTTTTTTTTTACTTGTTACTAATGTCTTCTTTTTTAAATAAAATTTGTAGCAAGAAACAAAATAAAGTCCATACATATAAATCGAAAATGGCCTTAGTAGAACTTTAACCAGTTTATCAAAAAAGAATTAAACAGTTTAAGTTATTTCAGATGAATGGAATTTTTTCCCGTTTTCTTCAAGTAGAATTTATCAGAACTGACTTAGACAGTTTGAGTCTTTTCAGCTTAATGAAACGTCGTCTTGTATAGACCACATACAATTTATGAGAAATGACCTAAATTGGTTGAGTCGTTTTTAAGAAAATAAAAAATTGCACTGTTTCTACAAATAATGTTTTATTTAAAACGACTCAGACAGCTTGAGTCTTTTTGGCTGAACTCCTTCACTGCAACCGAATAAATGAGAAACGACTTTGTATGTAAAACGCTGCCTTTGGCTTGTCTGATCGTAAGTCTTTTTTGCTGAATGAAAGAGCTGACCCTATAAACCTCTTTGGTAACACTAACTCATTTTTGTCAATTTTGTGGATTGAGTCCTTGCTGCGAAAATACGTCCAAATTAAAAAAAAAAAAACAAAAAAAAAGGTTTTTATTTACACGACATCATACATACATCTTTAGTTATCATAATAAGTATTTATTTTGCCATTTATAAAACACTTTACTCTAAATCATCAGCATCTTCTGGTACAAAATTTTGACATAAGCCTCTAAATATGTGGGACTTTTTGTCAAATAACGACTCGTTTAGTAATGTTTTACACTCTCTTCTTAAATTTAAGTAATATAATGACTGAAAAAAAAATTGGTCACCTCTGCACTTCAATAGTTTAGTAAGATGTAGACTTATTTGTAGATCAGACACAATTTTTTAAAATATTTTACTAAGACAACGACCGATCTCAAAACTTAAGAAAAAAACTAAAAATATATATATAATAGACTAACAAACATTAACTTGATTTACTAAATCTAATAGAAGGCACTCTTAGGTATACACACCTTTTTATAGATTTTGGATATCTTTATTTGTGATGATTTTATAGTGATTTAACTATTTGCTACAAAAATCCAAAAAGTTTTTTGCTGTTTCCCAAAAGTTTGCAATTTTGCATTCGGTCGTTGTCTTACTAGGAGTGCGATATATATTTTTATGATTCTAATCCGGTAACACGCCGCAAAGTTAAGAAGGACCTGATTTAGCCTAACTACCTTCAGTAAAAGACGGAGTTAGCTCAAGTCCGGCTTTTCATAATCGTGGGTTCTGAAAAGCGGAAAGCCATCGATTTCCGATAGTGCCCGCTTAGATGCCGCAAGTGAGTGCGCCTGAAAAGGCAGGTGATGGCATCCGCCGGTGGGGCAGCGGATTTGCAATGTTATTGGCTCATCAACATGTCCATGTCAAGCTGGCAAAACTAAATTAGGTAGCTAACCTTGAAGATGTGATATACTATTGACTGTCCCGATGGCGTAGCGGATAGTACCCCTGCCTTCTACGCCGAGGGTCGTAGGTTCGATCCCCACTGGACAAAAATATTTGTTAAGTCAATTTTCAAATATTTGTGTTGAGTCTGGGTGTTTTCTATGCATAATATGTATTTACTTACAAAAAAAAGTATTTAAGTAATAGTATCAGCTATCTTCTTCCCATAGTACAAGCTTTGCTTAGTTTAGGGCTAGATGGCGTTGTATTAATTGTCCGGGATATTTATTTATTTATATACGTTAGCAGGTACTCAGTTTCGACAGTAAGTACGTAAAGTTGGGTTGTTGGCCAACTCGGTGTCAAACACGAAAAGAGAGAGTACTTATTTCAATTTTTATTGTTATTTACAATTTTGTTGTTGTTTATTTAAATACTTATCATTGTAGAAGAGCGAAACCTTCTGGCACAGCTATTGATACACTTAAAAAGAAGGTTTCAGCCCTGATATCACTGCTGTAATGTACAATGTTAAAAAAAAAACAAATTTATTACATATCACGCCTTAATCCCTTGCGGGGTAAGCAGAGCGTTAACGGCCGTAAGAATACGGTCGCTATCGCCACGTCTGACATTTTTAAGGATTGTTTTCCAAGGTTGTTTCAGAAAACATGTGTATCACTATAGTGACAGGTTGTCAGCCTGTCGCCTAAAAATTGTAATACACAAATACTCTCAAGTCCCTTAGTCGCCTCTTACGACACCCGCGGGAAGGATGTGGGGTGATGCTTTTCTAAGCCGGTATCACACGGCACAAATTTATAATTATTTTATAATTATACGTAAAACTACACCACGGCAGACTCCTCATCTTCATTATTATAATAAGTGCGCGCTGAAGCATTTTGAAATCCTAGGTAAGTAAAGGCTCTCTGGCGTAGTTATGTACATACATACATACATATATCACGCCTTTAGCCCTTGCGGGGTAGGCAGAGCGTTAACAACCGTAAGAATACGGTCGCTATCGACACGTCTGACATTTTCGAGGATTGTTTTCCAAGGTTGTTCGAGAACACATGTGTAAGTATCACTATAGTGACAGGTTGTCAGCCTGTCGCCTAAAAATTGCAATACACTAATACTCTCGAGTCCCTTAGTCGCCTCTTACGACACCCACGGGAAGGATGTGGGGTGATGCTATTCTAAGCCGGCATCACACGGCAACAAGTTATGTAACAACCTCCATTTAAATAACCGTAGAGTGCAATTAGAACCTTTAACTATCCTATTATAGGGGGTGTAAGGGACAACGTCCTGAATACTGGTAAGGTGCAAGCAGACAATAAAGCTGAACAACTTTCCCCTAGGAACATATGTCAGGATACGTCAAAATATTTTTGGTTTCCCATAGCAAATACAGTCAGCTAATTGCGATTTTATAAGGGAGGTCGAAATTTTTTGTCGTTTCCTGACATATGTTCCTAGGAGAAAATTGTTCAGTGTAGTGGTCTGCTTGAACCCTATCCGGGACGCTTTCCCTAACTCCCTGTATAATTATTGATTAATATTGAGAATTTAATTTTCTGTAATTGGCACGCCGTTGAAAATGGAATAAATAAATTGAAATTGTAATGGCTTCTATCGCTTTTCTTTCAGATGGATCGTTAAGCCGCCGCGGAGGTAGAAAAAAATGTAAAATTTATATTTTAGTATATGTAGGTATTATGTATTATTTTTAAATACCGAATTTAGTATTAAATATTGTGCACGGTCATCAGCCTCACCTTATGCTATCTCTCTACCGTAGGACTGCTGGAAGAGATTTCTTTTTAGAAATAAGTAGTGCCTGTTGTGTTTTTTGTCTATATGTGATTGTCCTGTGTTTTATCTTGTGTGCAATAAACAGTTAAATAAATAAATAGAAAAAAAACTATGCTCAAGAATTTGGATAGTACTTGCCTAAGGACAATATTTTGTAGGTAAATAACAAATTTGCAATTGAGTGCACCTCAAAAGGCAGTTGATTGCATTTGGTGTAGCATAGGAAATGCATTATTGATGGCTTGTCAAAAAGTGGATGTAAAACTGGTAGTGGTCAGTGGTACGCACACGAAGCAGGTAGCTAACTCAGTTTGTATCGAGCGGAGTTTCTCTAGCGTCCCAGAAACTAAAATATGGAGAAGTAAGGTAAGTAAAAGTACCAAAACCGTTATTTACCAAGTTAGTTATGTACTTCAAGAAAGTAAGCAAATAATAATGCGTTATTAACGACCATAACAGGTCAATGCTAGATATGAGATACCCCATTTACGGTTTGCCGTAATACCAAAGAATGGTAAACTATAATAGCTACTATACTATAGTCTGTAAGTTTACTTAAACTATAATAGCTACTATACTATAGTCTGTAAGTTAAGTAGTACTTAGTATAAGTCTATGACCTAGGTACTGACTAACTAAACTAACTAACTAGACTATAGTCTGTAAGTTTAGGTACTTATCTTTTTGTAAACAAACTTTGTATTAAACTGACAGTTCTGAAGTGTCACTTTCATACAAAGTTTGTTTACAGAAAAATAAGTACCTAAACTTACAGACTATAAGTAAGTGGTAAGTATCTAATGTACTGAAATAAATTTCGTTTTATTTGACTGAAGAAGCACGCGAAAAGTTTTATAGGAACGAAGAAACGCCGAGTCATCAATGAGCGTCTACGAAACACTAAATTGGCTGAACTAAATGTCTAAAGTGATTTAAATTACGGCTTTCCACAAACGCTTTGCGGGAACTCGCTTGAGTGCTGCCTGAGTGCCACATTTCAGGGTTGTGTCAACTCGGCCTACCTATCTCGGCTCGATAATCACTACATAGTTTGCTTTTTCGTGTGGGACACCGAGTCGTCCAACGACTCGATGAACCCTAGTGTCAGAATTTTTCAACCGCCCTCTACAAGTAGCAGGCTTCTGACATGGTTGTGTAACGACCGCCGTCTTAAGTGATCATAGACAGCAACCGGGACCTACGGCTTAACGTGCCATCCGAAACACGGAACCATCTTACTTACGGACAATCGGGTGGTTCAGCCCGCAATGTCCTAACCAGACTGGGAACAAATTCACAAACTGATAAATATCAACTTTGAGTGACCCACCGAGAATTGAACCTGGAACCTTCTGCGTTAGAGGCAGTCGCACTACCACTGCGCTACATCGGTCATCAATGCACTACATAGTATAAAGCAAAGTCACTTTTTGCGTCTGTCTGTATGTATGTTTGCTTAAATCTTTAAAACTACACAACGGATTTTAATGCAGATTTTTTAATAGATACAATGATTCAAGGGGAAGGTTTAAATGTATAATAATTCCCGGGATATATCCTTATTTCCATTTCCTTATTCGCAGCCGCTGGGGCAGGCCGCTAGTTAATTAACGTACATATATTAATGTTACGTATGTACGTACGTACGTATTAATGTTACAACCGCTTTGTAGGAACATTCGCGCAAAACAACTCGCTTGACAACTTTGGTTTCGCACCTCAGGGCAACTCCTAACTCGTCTTATATCTCACTCGGCCGACATCACATTCGGCCCACGACCATATCTCAATGCTCATTCATACTTAGTTCTCTCTGTCTCTCTCTCTCTCTCTCTCTCTCTCTCTTACTTAGTAGTTGTTGCAGTACTTTACGCCATGGTATACCACCGATTAAATTCAAATACAGTCAGGCAAAAAGTATTTCAAATTATCATTAGTTTCATTTAAATTGGTCATTTATTCATTTTGAATTGATAATAAAAGAATAAATACATTTTATACCTGATCGGCAATTATTTAGAATTTTATGCTCATAAACAGTTGCTCAAAATGATTTTTTTAAATTTTAATATATTTATGAGCACGCTTTAATTCCGATCAAGCTTTTGACTGTTTATGCCTATCATCACCTAAGTATTATTTTTCGGGTTGAGATGGATTTGGGCCGAGTTGCAAGGGACCCGCATTTCTAAAGCGCTTTCTGACGTCACAGCAATTGTGACGTCACGGCGTTTTTTCAGCTCAGCTTTTCGCTTTGGCTTTGTCTGTAGCGGCTTTGAAATGGTAATCTTGAGGTGCAAAGCTGCATTTACTGGATTACTTCTAAGATTACCATCGGATTTCCTTAGAGATTTTTTAAATCTGCGCAAATGTTTCTAGGTTTGAATGTTGATGCTCTCGAGTCAAGAGACGAGACGCAACGATTTACCGATATAATAGTAGAAGCTGTTTACAATAATGTCTAGTTAGTTCATATAAGAGTAGAAATTACAGATGGCTACTTATCGATACATTCTATGTACTTACCTATGAGATTAGATGACACCAAATCAACTCGGAGCCTAACCTACTGGCAAAGATATACCAAAACACCCGTAGTCAAAATTTCTTAACTCGAGCACATAAGTCTTCTACTACTGGTCCAATCCATCGTACCAAATTAAATTACAATTTCCTTAGCTCCTGGAGAATGTTAAAATTGATTAAGATATTTGTGAATGGATTTCAGTAGTAAGACGTGTGATGCAAGGACTAGCAAATATTCGCATGCGAAAATTCAAAAATAAAGCTCCTTGACTTCTTCTTATCTATTCGTGTGAAACTATGTTGAAGACCTTCTAAGGTGTCTACCTTTACAAACTGATAAAAGGGATAAACTCCACAGGGATACAACTTCTGACCCTTATTCAATCCATCAGTACCTATTCATGAAACTTTGTAACCACTGTTAATGATATTTACTGAGATATATCTACACTTACAGTCTCGCCGTTTGTGTAAGCCACATTTGGCAACTGTCAAAAACTTGTAAATGCTAAAGAATACGAACTATATTAATGCTATTACAAAATGTCGATTGTTCTTTTTTGACATGTATTTTAATATTGGTTTGACAGCTGTCAAAATTGAAGTGGCGATACTTTAGTCTCTGCCAATTTTTGCGTCCGAATTTTGTAACGCATAGTTTTTGTAGATGAATAAAAAATATTACTACGTCGTACGTAGGGTAAGTCATCTAACTTAAAATAAATATGATGATGTATCATTTGCTAATATTAACTTCAGCAGTCACTACAGTCCACTATTGCACACGGGCCTCCCACCATGCTTGGCGGGAGTATGGGGAGTGACGTTTCTAGTATATTTTTGACCGCTGCGATATTATTGCGCTCCGTCGTGCGTCAAGCGTGTTCCTCGCCTTAGTGCAAGGCGTTGTATTCAAAGGAAACGCTGCATCCACGGTAGAAATGGGTGATGTTATTATCTGCAGCCTCCACAAGGCATGTTGTTCTTTATCCCCACAAAACTTAAATATAAAGTACACAAGTCACAAGGCGCTTCCACTTTGATTAAATACCTCTTTGTTCGAAGAAAACGCGAAGTTTGAGAGCCTGACCGCGGCCTGAACTGGTTGAACTTTCTGCCAAGTAGCAGGTGAAATTGAAACCCCTTTGCGATAAACTGGCACGGTTTCCAGAAGAGCTAGGTTAGTTTTTACCTTCGAACAGCACGGCCTCTGAACGAGACGGAAGACCGCGTTGCTCGAAGATTGTAGACGTTATTATAATCCGTCATTTTTCTTTTTAGATATTAGTCGCATGACTCGTTATTACCATGATTCTGCCTATTTCTGCCACAACCCTTTTGATAGTAGTAATCAATAGTTGTTGGGGTTGCGTGGCGCACATTATGCGTCAAAATTGTAAAAACCACAATTGATAACATATGAAACACAAAAAAGACAATTGACGTGTGGAAATCTGAGGTCAGGATGATGGAAATATGAAATTTGCCTAAGTATGACAAGGATATAATTATCCTTACGGAATATAAATGCTATAGATTTTCAAGCGCAATCATTTCTTTTGACGAGAAATATTTGCTTTCGTTTGAATTTTCTTTTCGCATTTTTTTTTTGCTTGTATACCTTCTTCTGAACTTGCAAATATGAATATGTACATGAAAAAAACATTAACAAAGTTAATCGCAAATTATTTCCTACTCGGGGTTGCAACTTGAATCACTCAATAAAAAACCGCGTCAAAATCGGTTGCGTGGCTTAGGAGGGGTTAGCGCAGTGTCCGTAACAGACAGACAAAAACTTAAGCAAATTGATTTCATACTACGTATTGATGTAGATCGAATTTCAAAGAAATCAAATTAGCCGTTACGAGTTCTCAAAAGGAAATTGAATTTGTAGGTACATAAATTACGGAAAGGTCCTTTGATATTTGATAAGAAAGAGTAATGTTTCCTGTTCATATCCTTAGAGGTGCTCCCAGATTGCTTGTTGGCAACATTCGTAAAAAAAATGTTTTGCGTAAAACTAAAAGTTATTTTCAAACCACATCC
Source organism: Keiferia lycopersicella (assembly GCA_029255805.1). Classification (NCBI taxonomy): domain Eukaryota; kingdom Metazoa; phylum Arthropoda; class Insecta; order Lepidoptera; family Gelechiidae; genus Keiferia; species Keiferia lycopersicella. The sequence continues at coordinate 4,743,422 of JARACZ010000024.1, forward strand.
ATACTGCATATTGCCTACAATCGCCTACTGATGATCTGGGCCCCAAGCCTCCTACCTTTTGTCATTGGAACGCCATCGAAACTCAACTATCATTCAGTTGTCATTATGATTTTTCTATACTTCAAACTATTAGCTGACTACGAAATGACCGAAATCATCCAACTGAGATCCAATCGACATCCAACTGAAGCGATTTTCATTTAGCAGACTTAGGGCCTGAGCATCTTATTCAGTCAATTTCTATTCTACCCACGCACTCCTGACTTGTAAGCGTACACTAACTAATACGTATTATTTTTATGCGTTAGTTCCGTAAACCCTTATAAGCAATAACCGATATCTTATAGACTCATAACATTACGTAATAATAGGGTCTTATAAGTCTATTATAGCCAGGCGTCCCATGTTCCGCTTACAGTCAGGTAATGATAAGAAGTTGGCTTTGTCAGCTGTCACTTCCATACTAAAAGAGATGTCTACAAAGAAGAATGGATTAGTATGAATCTGATAGCTTTCAAATTGTGCTTATATTAAAATGGCCTCACTCAACAGGTCAAACAAAAGGTGGCACAACAACACAGAGCACGGAAGTTAAGTCGAATCAAGTCTTTAAAATGGCTAGGACGTAAAATCTTTGAAGTCATATTTACTTGTACCAAAAATTTGATCTCGTTTTTTCCACAAGATGTCTGTTTTGTTTATCATATTAATAAACTTCATTACTTTCAAAGTACATAACAAAAAGTTCGATCCAAAAAATACACTAAATTTTCAGCCCAGCTACATGATAGCGATACTTTCATGTTTGTATGTGGAGTAGATACTTAGATCTAAAAGCAAACGAATCAAGAATGTATAATAAACTGATATAAATAGCGAAAGTTGGACGGTTGGCAAGATTTATTGTTATTCATAGGATGGAAGTTGTTCGCATCGCAAGAGAATCTTTCTGACCTTTTGTCACCAATAAAAAAATCGGTGTAGTAAGTCGGTTTCTGACGGTAGTTGAAAATGACAACGCTATAAGAAAATACTGATGAAATGGTCGTATTAAAAAAAAAAATTATAGGTACCTATACGCTACCGAACGCGTAAGCCAATTGTGCTTCATGTCTCTCGTTCTGCGCTCTCGCTTGCACTTCGAGCCTTAAATGGAACGCCTCAGAGCCAGGTAACGTCGCATGAGGCATATTTTTGAAGCGTGCAGCCGGGTCCATCGTATTATAAAACGCTCTCACGTCAATAAAAGGTACAGATAGCAAAAATGCGAGGAAAAATCAAAAACACGATGTTAAAGACTATTGGGTCCAAAGAGTATACGACAACCATTAGGTCAAAACAATCGCAATCTAGTTACGCAATCATATTTTATAGAAATTTTATAGAACAGTACTCGCTCAGTGAGCTCGATTGCAAAAGTAGAAACTCACCACTGTGCCTTTAATCCGTTATTGGTCGAAATCATGAAAATGTCAAAGTGCTCTACCTAGTTTTGGTGGAATTCTTATTGTTAATAGACGAGTCTAGTGCCATCTGCAAAAAGCTTTGAGTATTTCTCCAAATTATCCTTTTTTACAACACTAAGACCGGCTACAAATCACCTCAAGAAGACTTTTTTGGTCCTGAATTTTGATGAAGTGGCCTCGAAATTTATGAGCTAGGAAAACTTTTTTGCGAACGAAGTCGGCTCTAATAGAAAAATGTGTTGTACGTTAGGATAATATATATAGCAGATACCTACCTAGCTTTTACAAATAAAAGTACGGGAAACGTTAAGAGTATTCTAATTACTGGAAATATCGTACTAAAACTCAGTGTTTCTAATGCTTATCGTTCAGAGTTTCTAGACTTTCGAAGCGCAGAAGCTTATTGTTTACTACGGTCAGAAAACTAAAAACAAATTGTAATATGTCTGGTAAGGTGCTCACAACTTCTTTACCAATATATTCTCTATGTTTGACTACAGATAATATGTCTAAGTTTTAGTATTACAATTACAAAAGCGGAATGACAACGACTTGCAGAATATTTTCGGCATCAGGACCGAAGTAATTCATTCCTTATTCATTGTTTGTTCCGGTTTTACAGGCTTCCGCTTGTCAGGGCTATAAACGAACCACGAGAGTATTCTGGGCACTGGAGACTGTTTAATTTTAGATCTATTGTACCTGCGTCGTAATAGGTAGACATTATAGCTAAAATAAACTGCCGTGTGATGCCGGCTTAGAATAGCATTACCCTACACCCTTCCCGTGGGTGTCGTAAGAGGCGACTAAGGGACTCGAGAGTATTGGTGTATTACAATTTTAGGCGACAGGCTGACAACCTGTCACTATAGTGATACACATGTTTTCTGAAACAACCTTGGAAAACAATCCTCAAAAATGTCAGACGTGGCGATAGCGACCGTATTCTTACGGCTGTTAACGCTCTGCCTACCCCGCAAGGGATAAAGTACAAACTGCTGGCCTACTGAAGTTTCCATGTTCAAAAATGGAACGAGCCTACCCGTAAAAAGCCACTGCAATCCCTACACAACCACGGAATACATGGATCTGGACTCTGGTTGCCCCAGGGATCAGACTACCGCTTAAATTTAATTGTTTAATCAGACTAGTCTCTACCAAGTCAGTCTTTTGCATGCCGACAGTTAGAAATAGATTGCAAACTGCTCCAAGCCCCAAAGGTGGATTTATCTAATAGACAAAACATAATGCCGATATTGTATGATAACAAAACTTCCTTACAGAATAAGGACTAGGTACTTGATGAGAATTTTCACGATGAATCAGACGAGACAATGCTTTGTCAAATCTGTGCCATTTTCCTCAGGCATTATTTAAATCCTGAGTGTGGTGTGGGCGGAGGTGATCTTCAAAAGAAGGTTGTTTTTCGGCAGATTTATTCTTATTCCTTCCTAACTTGAACTCACAAAAAACAAAATATTTACATCCAAAGCTGCAGAATATTTTGTTTCACAGATTATTGAGTGCCAGCTCAGAATAGCTTTAACATGTTTCGACTAAGGGTGTCTGCAACAGCTTTCCTTGTTATACAATACTTTGTAATAAACTAAGAACTACGCTCGCCAATCCGTGCGGTCAACGGTGGTGATTACGTAAAATAGCTCTCAATTGGGAGACATACGTGTCTAGCAGAGGACTGTGCTGGCTGCTGATGTATGTCTCTCATTAAGAGCACTTATAAAATAATTGTGTGCATAGGTATTCTTGGAAAAACAAAGTTATAAAGTTAATTATATATATTTCTAACAATCAGCAGCCTTATTATCCGTAGTGCGAGTTCAGTTCAGATGCACCGCTCTGTGAGTACGCCTTCGCTGACACAGAGACACCATTAGCAGTAAATTCCAAGCAATAAAATATAGTTGGAGTTCCATCGCTTTATCTGCATCAGGGGACACGCTGACAGGACGTTTCGGTGCCGCAATGCATCGAGCAATAGCAATCCATCAGCAGGCACTAAGCCGAGCAGCAGACAAATGGTTACGCTCGAACAATGCGATAAGAGCATTTTGTGCTATATTTCTATGAATTTTGTGTTCATGGGGTTTTGCTATTTGTGTAAGTTGTTATTGCTTTTTATAAGTGTATGTAAGTGTATATAAGTCGGTCTGCCAAAAAAAAAATATAACACCGACGCATGTAACGCTAGAGCTCATGCATTGATAATAATCATGCTGGTATAATTTCTCTTTGCATATATATTAAAGATACTTGTGTAAAGTTTATATCCTGAAAATTCCATAATGTTCGTTTTCGGTGGAGATAAATCGATCTTTTCAAAAACCAACTCTTATCCGTTTTTTGTCGATTGGTTTTAAACTAACAACGCCATCTATTGAGGTATAATAAATTAAAACTAAGCTACCTATGTCCACCAGCTGTTAGTTTTATAAACTCCTATCATTTTTATTTTCTCCTAATTAGTCAGAATTTATTTTCATATTTTTTATTTATTTATTCATTTTATCAAAATAGCGTTCACAATTCACAGCCAGTCGTGCGATAATTCAATAATATCTACAAATCTCTACTCAATTACTACCTAATTCGCATTGTTTTGAAATAGATCAAAATGATTGATCCAATTTTGGTAGCCTTTGTCAATTATGATCCATTATGCATCAACAAATTTTGGGAGGAAACTCCCAATTAACAAGAGCTGCTATAGTTAGTATTTTTTGGTATTTGTTTAAGCATTAAAGAAACCAATATTGCACTTGATTTAATTAAGCACTTTTGCACCAGGTACTTACTACTATTCATAGCGGGCTTTTTGACTGAAGCTAATTTGTAAATTACTTGTTATTCCTTTGACATAATTTTAATTGTTGAATTTAATAAATTTATATTGTACTGTTTATTACATATACTTAATATGAAATTCGAATATAAGTACAAAAATTACCTGCATGACCTCCGGCTAGATGAACCGGTGACTAAAGAGACGCGTAGAGGAGAAACCGAAAATCGTGCCTGGTGGCGTACCCTGGAGGAGAACTACGCCCAGCAGTGGACTGCTGTAGCATATCACCTATAGACTGCCGTGATGATGAAAAAGTAAAACATATACTTCTCTTTCACCGAACAAAAATTTATACCTATTAAAAAGTGCGCCTAAAAGTGGTTTGGCACTCAGGATCATGAGATTTTACCTACGCAATAGATTCACATACGTAGGCAGTGTAAAAATATTAGCTTCAATTATTTTAAGGGATGAACCATCCCACGAAACTGAACAACTTTCCCCAAAGAACATATGTCAAAAAATAAAAATAAAATTTGGACCTCGCATACAAAATTACCAACCGACCGAAATTTTCTTATATTTCCGCCTATGTTTCTTAGGGAAAGTTGTTCAATTTCATGGGCTGGTTAACCCCTTAAAACATTTACAGCTAATAATTTTACACGCTGTATACTTTGACTAATAATGAGCTATGGACGTGTCCACTGTGGTAAGCTACATGACATCTAGACTAATGACTGCCTTAGATATTCTACGCTGCAATTAGTCTAGATTAGACTGCAGGCACAGACATAATTTAACGAGATCTTAGGTGGGTGTGGTGTTTAGGCACCGTGTGGTGCCGTCTTAGATTAGCATCACCCCAAATCTACCCGTGGGTGTCGTTAAAATTGAAATGAGTAGCAGCGTTCCCTGTAAATGCAACATCTTGCACTACGCCTGCCAAGCGTGGTGAGTATGGCAATACCCCCCGAAAGGGAGATGCCCATGTCCAACAGTGGACTGTTGTGGCTGTTCAGGTTAGGTGGGTATACAAGATGATTAGAAAAATACCTGTCTTTTATTAAAGACCTTTCAAGGATGATAGAGTGGTTATTTCGTCTAAGATAACAGGGTTATGGGTTTATTATTTTTCCTCAGTTTTACATCGTTCTTTCTCACCTCGTTGTTTACATTAAATGATCGTAAACATATTATTTTTGAGTTTAAGAATTTAACTGTGAAACCTGCGCAGTTGGGAATACTGTGTAAGACCCGATCACACCAATAAAATCTAATTTTAAAGCTGAATATTACAGATTTGTTACACATGTTTCACATAAAGCAAAAAAAAAACTAGCTATTGCTACTTGTATCTAGGAAAATGATCCCACCTATACCTGGGTACGTAAAATCCCATTTTGAAGCTGAATTCTACAAATTTGTTACCCTTTTTTACATAGGTATGGGCCGCTAGTCTAGTCTACATAATAATAAAGCAAACTGCGAACAAAGTTACCGTCGTAAAGCGTGATCGTTATTCTAATTGTAGTCGTCAAAGCGCTCTTTCAGTGCAAAGATGTTCGCGTTTCACCAACGCGTTGAGTTACGAGCTTTGTTGTAAATCTTAGTTTGGTACTATGAAGCAAAGTATCATCCACCTTGTATAGCTACACTAGAGGAATAGCTTGAACTTCTTTCGTACATTACCGTCCAGACTTTTTATGTATGCAGAAGTTTATGGAGGGTCAACGAAACTAACAGCTTAAGCTTTGTAGTTGAAAATCATTTATCTTTTCGTGTAAAATCTGCATAATGTTATTTTTTTAACGATCTTTTGCCACTGTCTGGTAACGGATTTGTATTTGTATTGTATTGTACTGTTTGATAACGGAGGTCGTATTACTTAGTGAGACATCTAGTCAGTGTACGGCACGGTAATTTGTGACTATAAGGTATTCCTAATAATCCTATCAGTAAGTAGGTAGATACTTAGGAGACAATATAATATCGAATACAGTACGATATAATGGATCTTCAATATTCTAGACGAATTCTAGACTCCTGAAATGGAATATTTTGTAATAATCCTTCAAGTGTCCTATTGAGGTACTAGTGGTAGCGAGAGTAATGTTACTTTACGTGATATTTCAACTAAGTAGGGTCTAAGTACCACTTTAGATATAAGTCATTCCGTATCAGTTACCTATCAAATTATTCAATTAAATACAATATTCTTACGGCCGTTAACGCTCTGCCTACCCCCCCGCAAGAAATAAAGGCGTGATATGTGTATGTAAGAAATTAAGTAATTTTATGGTGTATCAAATGATATACATTAAAATTCAATTAATTAAGCAACAGCACGCCGCCATCTATTGTAAAAATTAACTTCTAACTCAGGACTGGTAACAAAAAATCTCTTGAATGTCGCAGTTTCTCACATTTACTGCACAACGCAGCGCTAAAAAACCGCATCAGTAACGCAGCGGTCTGCCAAATCCTTACTAGAAACGTCAATCCTCATACTAAACCGCTCAACCGCTGTCGACGCAGCTGCATTATTTTGACGAATGCGTTATTTTGACGCGGCTGCGTAAACAACGGTCTTAGTACGGGAAGTGACGTTCCAGTATGGACCTGGCAGACGGCTGCGTCACGGATGCGTTATTTTACCGCTGCGTTGAGGGTTAAATGTGTGAAAAGCCTTATGTCGCACTCGGGCTATTTCAATTTGATTAGGCCGGCGATTTGGTTGCAATGTGATATTTAATTTAATAAAGAGAACTCAACCCAACGTTTAGCATTAAATTCAATAAACTTTACACTGGATTCGATATCAAAACCTCTCATAGTAGTTTCACTTAAGGCGCTCTGCTGAAGAAAAGCGTTACTTTCGATCCAGTTTTTAAGCCTGTTATTGATGCTAACAAAACCTCAAAAAAATATATGACATACTCAAAGATATTGTCTAGTAGTAACACTATCGTATGACTCGATTGGTTAGATATATTTTAATAAAAAAAATCTCAAAAAGAGCATTAAAAATATTTTCAAACCAATTTTATCGTTACTTGGACTACTATTTTGATTTAGTTTCTTGATGTAGAATATTCCTCTTTTAATGCCCTAAAAATGACACTATCAGATTTTAGTGGATGAACAGATTTTAATTCAACAAATCATTTTTTTCCAAAAATTAGAACGGTTCTCGCCGACAAACCAACCTCCCAATGACATCCCGCACCGCCCGCTACCCCGCCAGTACCCAAATGGCTCTTGCCAGCGCCGGTACTGTGTCAAAATTTCCCACAAAAATTACAAATATTTTTTCGTAATTATTACGTCGCTCATTTTACTTATGACGTTTGTGACATGGACAGATTGATTGATAAAATACTTTATGGCTGACACCAGAAGGCGTAGTTTAAGTATGCTCTTATTATTACGTCGGTTACGTCTTTTGGCGAGACGACCAACAATTTCATCATAGCTGTCGCTTCAGCTAGCCTTGACGATAGACGATATTTTATCTATAAGATAATGAAAAGCAAAAGTCTAACTGAGTCTTTTTACTTATAATAAGAAAGGAGTGATACGTAACTAGTAATTCACTTTAAATATTTACAGGGTGCATTCTGAACATGAGTAACGTTTTTACAGTAGGTACCAAGTAATTTTTAATATTTTTTTTTTTCAAGATAAATCTTTGCTTGACAGGTCATCTGAACAATTTTCCCCCGATAACTTATTACAGAAACCGACACAGCGGTGCGAAATTAGATCCAGTCGGTGGTCATTCTACCACAGACTAGAGATATCATGTGCGCGCACGCAAATATATTTTTTCTTTGTGGGTTTAACGCATCGGACGGAGCGAGTAGTGATATTTTTAAGTCTGAAGACGACGTTACTTACGTACGCCAAGATCTTGCCACCTGAATAGTCTGTGACACCCATACGCTGTTCTATGGTCGGGTTGGTATGGGATTCAGACGTACAAACAAATCTATGCAGTCTTACCAGCTTCTACACAATTACAATTTTTTTATGTTGCTCTTTGTCACGCTTTTGACAGCTGCTCACTCCGCTTCTCTGGCTCGTGGGTTGAAATCTCAGTTTTATTGATGTGCTCATTTTTAAGACCATTTAAATGAAATGGAAATAGCATGAAAAAATTCATGCATATGAGTATGACTATGAAAATGAGCATGTGTATTAGAAATCATGGACAATAAAATCAACATGAACATATTGAGCATAAGCATTAAAATTAGCATTGGCGTGAAAATGGGAATGAGAATAAACACGAGATGTCACTACGCACACACTACACGAACTTTAAAAGACCTTAAAACGTTTCGGATATAAAGTAGTTTTACTTTTTTGGTATAGTTGTATTTTATGGCGAATTCTTGATTTAAGATGACAGCTGTCAAACTAAAACTATAAGTTTTTAGGGTAATATGGCACTTTCTATCTAGGAGTAGTATAAAAGTGAAAATAGATGGCGTGGTTTAGGAGCTAGATATGAACTTTTATGTTCATACTGACGCTTCTATGAAAGAGATAACAATATAGTAATAGTAGTACCCAGTATCCCGTTGCGCGCCATCTATATTTCCTTAATATAACGTGGTACTTGACATTTTCTTCAGAACAAAATATTTAAGTGGTCTGTGGCCCTAGAAAGTCCCTAATTGTAGGGTTTGACGAGATATTTTTATACTTTCAATAAATAAATTTCAGTAAATGTAGACCAATTGGTAAATTGGAACAAAAGAGGTAGTGAAATAAATATTAAAAAGAAAAAACTAGAAAAGTAGGCCTTCAATAATTATGAGTGAGGCTACGCCTAGGGCAATTGTGGACTAAATAGGGGCCTGATTTTAATTTTAAGATATTGAAACAAATGCTAAAATATGAGTACCGAAATTCAGTTGCTTTCGCACTACTATGCACTTTTTTGAGGTAATTGCACTTATAGTTTGCATTATTTTTTAATTTTCAAAACAGTTATTTTTCTAAAATATTCAATGGCGTTTGCGTTCCAGTTACCTTTACGCGTACTTTTTTCTATTCTTTATTATATTTTTTTTATTTTTATCCGACCGGCTTGGAAAAAAGATTATGTTTTTTATGGGATGTGGCACTTAATTAAAGTCATTTGTAAGCTTCTTAGTTTTATATTCGCTATAATAACAAAAACCCATGTCCTGCTCCCTGTGGCTATGGAAGTAGAAGAAGGAATAACCTAATTTTCGGATTTTAGACAGAGAACCCCGGGTTTTTCACCCACCATCGTACCGTACACTTGGTTCATAAAATTGTTAATACTTGACCATCAAAAAGCTAAATGTAAAATTTACGCCTTAGACTCCATTGAAAAACGCGCCAAGAAGCTCATAGCAGATGAAGCACTGGTTGAGACTAAGTTGCAGAGCCTTGAACACCGTCGTAAAGTAGCATGCATGTCGGTATTCTATAGGATACATTTCGGAGAGTGTGCTCAATCACTCCACGACCTGATACCCCCTTCCCCATTCCATCTCCGAGGATCGAGGCGCCGACTGGGGTTCCACCCTTATGTTGTAGATATACCTCTGATCCGCACTAAGCGTTTCGCTTCAACTTTTATCATGCGTACGGCTAAAGAGTGGAATTCCCTGCCGGCGGATCTTTTTCCGGAACAATATAACTTGGGCCTTTTTAAGGCAAGAGTGAATAGGCATTATCTAGGCAAGCATGTACCATCTTCGTCTGCATTTCACTTACCACCAGGTGAGATGGCAGACAAATGCGGGTCTATTAAAAAAAAAAAAAAAATACTACTTTGAATACATAATTTGAGTTTGAGTACTTGAAAAGTGCCTGTTCACTCTCTGTTTCACACTCATTTACTTACCTATATTGCTATTCCGTTCTAGCATCATAGTTCAGAAATTCATCTAACATCTGGCTCACGTTCAAAAATTATCGTTCAGTTGTCCATTCGTTTCATTATACAGTTGCTCGTCTCATCTTACTAATCATTCCACATACATGATGTAAATTCTAGTATTTCACGGGCTACAGCCCAAGTCTACGGATGTTGGCACTTGAGCCGGCGGCATAAACAAAAAAAACAATGAAGTACCTACCTATAGCAAAAAGCAAGCGTGACAGAGGGCTCCAGCGCAAAACGCCATTTAAAATTTTAGTAGAATTTCATTTTTGAATATTAAAAAGGAATGCAAACTAAAAGTGCATATATCTTGAGAACGGTACATCGTAGAGCAAATGTAACAAAATTTTCGTACTTACTCAACTTTTAGCACATTTTCCGACTTTGGACCACTTTTTATTATCATTGAAATCTTTGTTTACACCTTTATGAGTCATAATCATCTTTTGTACAATCTATTCAAACTTTTTTTAACTCTATAGAATCTGAGTCGCGTCGGCTAGATTTTTAAACATATTTCAACCTATGTTCCTTGGAGAAGTTGTTCAGTTTCAAAGACAGGCTCATAAAAGGAACTTAGTACTTATACTTATATCCTTTGTAGTTAAATTTGTGTGTTTTAACTAGCTATTAAAGTTTTTTTAGGCCTTCCTCCTCTTCTGCGTCTATCCATCTACCCACATTCATATTAATTTCGTTACATTATCACAAAAAATAATAATTCACGAGTAGAAATAAAAGTTCCACGGCCGGGATAAAGCTAAAAAATACTTAAAAGGTGGTCGGACTGCGGTCATGTCCATAAAACACGCGAGGTGGGAGTGCGTAGTGTGCGAGCGCCAGATGATGTCTCAGAGCGCGAGGAGCGCGGGCGGCCCCCCACACCTCACCCCCTGAAATCGTGATTTGAGCAGCAGATCCTGGCCTTAAATTGTTCAAAGTAATGTCGCTTCCGAGTTATCTTCATAGCGTCCCTGATTGCCAACGCTGTGACCAACAATTAAATTAGCCCGGTGTTGGCGACAGGGACGCGGACGGTCGCTTCGATTTGGTGAGATACGTGATAATATTATTTATATAGAGGATTTTCGGTTCTAGCAAATTTACTCACGGGCGGAAATTGAGTGATTGTTATAATCTAGCATCACGCACGGGTTTGCATCGCCGTTTCAGGCTACACGTCGCTATTACCCCAAAAATGTATATTAAACAAAATGAAACTAAGCAACTAGTGTTTGTAACTTATCCTTTTTAGCGATTAGTTAATATTATATCGTATGACGACTGTGCGTTAAACTTTGAATGTGTTTGATGCAAGCAGAGAATACTAACTAATATGATGCAAGCCAAAAACTACAAGAAAGTACTTATTAAGCATAATGTCTTCTTTACAGAAATCCCACATTTTTTTCACTGTTCCTGATTATACTTACTAAAGTTTATTATCAATTTTCTATCTAAGTGATAATTCTTTATTCCGCCCCAGGTCCTCATACCCTACAAATAGCCACTCAAAACTTTTGGCTTTCATTGTAAGGCAGTTCCAATTTTCACAATACGCGCCTGAATCTATTACGGACCTTTCTAAGTAGGTAGTTTACATCCTAAGTACTACTTTGGAAGAACAGAACAGTAAAGAAACCAAGGTACTTACTATAGTACTTTGTCCGTAAATGCTTCTAGGTGCTACGCTATGAAAAATATAAGTAAGTACTCTTTTTAATTATATTACACCTAAGGCGGATCGCTCACCGCACGACGGAGCGCAAAAATATCCCAGTGGTTTGTCAGATCCATACTACAAACGTCACTCCCATACTAAAACGAGACGAATGACACTGCGATAGCGCTGCGTCAACAGGGGCTTGACATTTCTAGTATGGATCTGACAGACCACTGCGATATTTTTGCGCTCCATCGTGCGTCAAGTGTGCGAGCCGCCCAAGAGAAAGAGCTACACACGCCACCAGTCAGGTCTATACTCAAACTCAGTAGTGAGACCTACGCCTACATCTATTATTGGTTGTTGGACGACTCGGTGTCCCACACGAAAAAAGAGAGATCTATTATTATCAAAAAGAACACTTGTTGGAGTTGAAATTTAAGTGTTGGAATTGGAAGAACAAAACAGTAAAAAACCAATGTACTATAATAGCACTTTGTCCGTAATAGGGTGCTACCTTCGAGCTATGAAAAATGTCAGTAGGTACCTACTTGTTTTAATTATAAATTACACCCAACAGAAAAAGCTACACACGTCAGTAGTCAAATCTATCCCCAAACTCTATAGTGGGACCTACGCTACCATCTATTATTATCAAAAGGAACGTATTCTAGTGAAAGAGGCGGAGTGAAACTTTGATCCAGTTTCCATCTCCGGAGCGCAGAGCGTGATCCCGCGCGCCTCCCTCGGGGCTACACTGACGGAGGAACGTGAAAGATGAAACACGCTATTGTTTTTACGCGTTTAGTTTAGTAAATATAATTTTCTAAGCCTTGTTTTCTCACCTCTGGTACAATGTTATATTGTTGGTAGGTATAAAATGTTCAATATTCCCGAAGGTGTCGAAACTGACCTAGAAACTAAAAAGAAACGCTCTATCAGGATTGAAACAGGTGCAAATTTATACGGTTTAGTTCCGGACCGATATCGTCCCACAGTTTGGCAAAGGCTACTCTTCCTCCTGAATATGAAAACACAAATATTCAGCGACATCTCATATTCAGTATTCAGTATTCAGTCTTTTATTGATAAAATAAATAAATTTTACATGTCAAACTTATGAAATGAACAATAAATAGTAAATAATTTGATACACATAAGTACTTAAGTGTACATTAATCTTTAAGACGACATAATATACCTAAAATTATTGCTGATCAGTGTTAATATTAATTCGTTCTTAATTCTAAAAACTCATTCACACTGTAACACGCCAGATCAAGAAGCAGTTTTTTAAGTTTACTTTTGAATATTGAGTCATTTTGGCTGTCCTTAATATCGGTCGGGAGTGCGTTATATAGCTTGATACCCATGACAGTAAATGATTTTCTCGACTTAGCTAGTCGTTTACGTGGTACTAGTAGGTGGTTACGATGGCGTGTGTTTATACTATGAATATCTGCGTGAGTTTTATATTCATTTATGTTTGTTCTTATTAGCTTACATGTTTCGAGAATGTAGATGCTAGGCAAAGTTAGTATTTTTAGTTCCCTAAAGAGGGATTTTGCAGGAAAATCAACTGGCTTTTTTAACATAATGCGCAGTACTCTCTTTTGTAGTATAAAGGGTTTCCCACAGTCAGCAGCAGTGCCCCACAGCTCAACTCCGCCCTTCAGAATGGCATGGAAGTACCCGTAGTACGCTTTGAGTAAGTTATCAATAGTCAGACTAGGTACTAACCTTGATATAGCGTAACAAGCGGATGACAGCTTTAGGCATAATGCTTCAATATGTGGAGCCCACGTTAAACCGGAGTCAATTGTGTAGCCTAGGTATTTAACGGAACTTACTTGCGGAACGCATGTGTTATTTAACTTTATGTCTAGATAGGGTAAGTTTGCGCTTCTTAGTTGAAAGTTCATGATATTTGTTTTTTCAGGGTTTAGGAGTAGTCCATTCGCTGAAAACCACCTCGATATTTGTAGCATGGTTTTCTGTATTTTGCTAATTAATGACAACATGTTCTCAGCATTTACTATTAGTCATCAGCAAAAATCACAAACTCTGTATCATCACAGGCAGCAGTTACATCGTTTACCATAAGCAGGAACAGGTTATTTCCCATCACGGACCCCTGGGGGACGGAGCAGTTTCCTATGTAGGCCAAGTCTGACTTGCTGCTAAGTACATGAGTACTTTGCTTGCGACCATTTAAGAATTCGGTGATAGTGGAGAAAAAGTTCGAGTCAAAACCATAGCGAGATAACTTGTTCAGCAACAGAGAATGGTCGACCATCTCGAAGGCGCGCGATAGGTCACAAAAAATAGCTGCTACCTTTCGCCCGCACTCGAGATGAGTCATCACCCTGCCCACTACGTCACGCGCGGCGTCGCCGGTCGAGCGGCCGGGCTGGTACGCGTATTGCTGAGTGTTAAGTAGGTTATTGCAAGTTAGGTATTCAATAATTCTGTCACTAATCATTCGCTCAAACACCTTTGATATGATAGGAATAAGCGAAATGGGACGATATGAACTTGGAACGACAGCCTCCCCCTTACCCTTATATATCGGTTGAACTTTGATATGTTTTAAGTTATCTGGGTACTTGCCGGCGTCCACACACTCGTTAAATAATAGCAATAGTAATGAGACTACTATTGGAGGTAGATAGTCAAGTACATACGTCGTCATGTCATTGACGTCCTTTGACTTCTTACGTTTGATTTTACGAAATGTTTTAATAATTTCATGAAGTGTGAATGGTTAAAATGAAAAACATAACTGTGACTTTGAGTCTAAAAATTTATCAAGATAATCAAGCGCGTTTTGTGTGTTAGGTATAGCGGTGTTGTTGTTTACTTGTGTGTAGTGACGGTTCAACTGGTTAGCAGCAGCTGCGGCGCGCGCAGACTCGCAGTCGCCCGCAGATTTGTTTACCAATATGCTAAGTGCATTATTTTTGTTGCTATTCCTACAGGTCTCAGAGGATATTACCCGCCACACATTACGACACATATTATAACTGCAGCTTGATATGGCCGTGTTTAGGTAGCTAGTTCGTGTGGTATTTAGCAGTGAAGAATATGATATTTCTGTCTGTTCTATATATACTTATAAGAAACTGAACAGTACAAAAATTTAAAACCAATCTCCTATAATTCCTATCAAATATACGACATACCTAACCTACCATTCATTGGGTGATCAGAATAATGACCGATGTAGCCGAACCGGTGATTACAGTGGTCAGAAGCACGTGGAACCATGTCACCGCCTGATTAAATAACCGCAAGGAAAGCAGTTTTACGTGACATATGACCGTTTTGCCTCAAGAAAGTCGAATTAAGCACGCAATCGCGCAATGAAAACGTACGGGAACCATTTGTACTAAAGTTAGCGACAAAATGTTATCGCATATTAGCCAGGCAGAGCTCATTAAGAATACCAATATGCCAAGTTTCAACTCCAATGCGTAGTAGAAACATCGTGCTTTTACACCGGTATACGAGATATGTACATACTATCAAATAGATCAACATAATGGCTGATGCAGGGAAACCGGTGATTGGTGCAGCGGTCAGCGGTTCCACGTTGCAGACTGATTACGTGACCGCAGGAGAAGTAGCGTCATATTGCATCAGAGATCACCCTTATTTAGAATCCGTTTATTTCTAGTTCTGACTCTAAAACATACTTACAAGTTACAAAAAACCTATATTATTATTAAACAAAAGATAGTAAGACATGGTTTGTGTGTGATATGGCGCAGAATACAAATAAAAAAGTACGTTATTTTATGTTCATTTATACGTATATACGTACGTATAGTAAGATGAAACCATAAAGAAACCATCACAAAACTAGTACTCATTGCGCAGTTTCTACCTCTCTTTACAACCGTAGCCTGTATAGTTTAAATCTCCCACAGAAATCCTGATGTTCGCCCTAAAAACACACATTACATTTTTTGTTAAAGTGTGTTTCTTCTTGAAGTTGTGCACAGTTTACGTTCACACCAACTGTTCCTGTTTTCAAGGCCCTAAATGCCAGGTGATATTCGCACAAAGAAAATCTTTTGAATAGACTAAATTAGACGGAATGCGCACAAAAGAGCTCTTCAGCGGGAAATTGAAGGCCATATTGTGAGAGTGGAGAATATTTGCCGACTGTCATATTCTCATGGACAGGATGCTGAGTGAGTGAGAGAGTTACAATTACAAAGTTTTTATGATACAATAGTAGCAGTAACAAAATTGAACTTGGGCGTCTTATTGGAGTGCTATACCGAGAGGGATATTGGTTTAGAATAACGTGGTGACGTAAAAGGCATTCCCTGTAGATATCTACAACACCTTGCACTGCACTCGTCAATCCTTCTGCCAGCTGAATGAGTATGGCAATACCTCCAGTAGGGTGAGCCTCATATCTAGCAATGGACTGTGGAATTGGCTGTAAAATAGTGTACCTACCAAGCATTAAAAGATAGTTATATTTACGTAGAATTCAGCTTGTTTTATTTTTTAACTTTTTTTATCGTTCAGCTTTAGCTTTGTTTGACAAATATAATGTTTCCAACGAACGCTTGACTATAAATGAAACTATTTAGATCTATAAAAGTAAATCCTGAGCTTACAATGTCTGGCTTACACGTAAATTTACGACGAGCTCCAAATTTGTCTTCGGGAACTTTTAGCGCACGTCTGCCAAAACGCGGTTTATGACGAAGGATTTCCGTAAAGTTTTAAAGTATGAATAAAACGAGATGACAGTGAGTTCTTTCCAAGTTTTGTTTCCTTATTTGATGTTTAAGACGCTAGATTTATTATAACAATATGCTACCAATCGTTTAAGCCCTAGAAATAAGCCCAGCATGTATTATTATTAATGAGCCTGTGTATTAATAATCTATAAAAAAATCACATCGAAATATGTTGCGTGGTAAAGGAGCGTCAATGACGAATAGACAGTCGAACAGAAAGCAAAGTCTAATTTAATGATAATTAGAATTTCTGACAATAGAGACGATTTCCGTTGTGGCATTGAGCAATACTTTCTATAGTGGCATTGAGCAACTTAATTTAATAAACGCAAAATAGACCATGGTTTGAAAAACGGTTATACAAACTATGTAAGTAAGTAAATAAAAACACTTAGTTATGTAGTTACTTCAGTAACTGAAGCCAAGTTCAGAAGCCTGGAGCAAGCACCTACTGCATCTGAAATTAATTAGGTTTACTCTCTTGCGCCGTACCTACATTTCAGACGCAGTACCTACTTATGCAATTACCAACTACCTACCGGGTTGCATAGTTGCCTACAGACCTGAAAATTATAGTATTTCCTTACAGTGCTGTAAGTATAGGTTTACACGAACAGCGTAATGTGAATTATTTCACCGTTTTCGTTACATGAGTCGTTTATTAAGATACTGAGTCAGTGTATACTTAGACTGATGCTGAAATACCGAAATACCGATTGATGTTCGGCGCAGATTCACAAAGACTTATTACCAGTAAGAACAATGGTGGAAAAAATACCGTCAGAGAAATCCCAGCAGCAGTTCTCTGACAGTAACTGGCTCGAGCGGGCTAAAAAAATAAAGGCACTTCCTGACTAGGTTAACAATAGGAACAACACGTAACTCATTTCCTAGCTTAATAAATTGCTGCCAGATAAATTCTCTGAATGACTGTTTGGAAAAGATTAAAGACAAATTCCTTGTTTACAATTTTAAAGAAAGAATGAATCAACCACAAAGAAAGCAAATTGCATCAAATGGAGCGTTAAAAATACACAAAGCGCATTTTATTGGTTTGTGAAATTGAATTAGTGCGGGTTCCCGCTTCCGATTGGTTTCACGCAGATTTCGTTCGCTTACACACTTACATTTTGTATTAAAATCTTCAAAACTATATTTATCCATTTTGTAAATTCTAATTTTTGTAATGGAGAAACAAATAACCCTACCATAAAAGGTTGACGCACATCGAATGCGTATCTAGCATTTCTTCGATTTGGAGATATTTTCAAACACGCGCGTCAATTTTTTTTCATTATGTATGTATTAAATTATAAAATAGCCCACATTCTTGGCACGTCCTCGGTACAAGAAGCACGTGTGGTGGATCATAATTCAGTTAAAGTATAACCGTGTTCCAGTCCCAAGTAACGTTATTATCGTCGAGATAACTTGATTCTTGAGATGAAACCTATTTCTACTCTAATATTTATATCATAAGTTTTATGAAAATCGACTCCAGAATAATTTTAAATCCATGAGTGAATCTTTCAACGGAAGACCGTGAATCGCACACGCCAAGGCGAATATAATATCGCAAATTGTAAGACTACATTATGACAACCTGAGACTTAAAGTACCTTTTTTCAACGTAAATCTAGCAAAACACTAGAAAATCGTGTTGCGTATGATACTCGCAAACTTTTGGAGTTTATTGAGCCTTTTCAACATATTTATCTAGTCGTTACAGCAATTCCCAACTACTAAACCCCCCTGACACTTGAAATAGACTTGAAACTACAAGTTACAAGTCGATGTTTATCGATGTACATTGCGTAGCGGGTCAAAAATCCTGATTTTATAGTGTCCCACCCGCTAAGCAATGTACATCGAATTTCACCTGTAGACTTATAGCCAGTAGTTTCGTTGCATGGGGCACTGATATTCATTTCTATACACAAAGCAATGTCCAATCAAAGCACATCCGCTTTATTGACTGGCACGTACACGTTAGACATCTCAAGGGCTCAATTTTTAATTTTCGTGTAAGTCCGTTAGTGATATAACACGTTGTACGACACAGATCTATTCACACGTAGGTACCTACTCTAATCAATTTACTAATACCCCTGCAATTTCAAAATCGAGTAGTTGAACATTCTCTTTTTGTGCGGAGCACCGGGTCGTCAAACGACCCAATGTGCCCTAGTCTCTGAATTATTCAATCGCCTTCTACAAGTAGCAGGCTTCTGACATGGTTGTGTAACGACCACCGTCTAAGTAATCATAGACAGCAACCTGGACCCACGGCTTAACATGCCATCCGAACACGGAACCATCTTTCTCACGGACTATCGGGTGGTTCAACCTGCAATGTCCTAACCAGACTGGGAACAAATTCCAAAGCGATAAATATCAACTTTGTGAGTGACCCACCGAGATTCTTCTGCGTCACAGGCAGTCGCACTACCACTGCGCCACATCGGTCGTCGAACATTTATGATTAATCTTAAGTCATAAGTTCTCGTTATTTCCATGCTGTTTTAGGCGTCATAATCACGGGAAAACTATAAAGAGTGATTTCAGATATTAACTTTCAGAAATGGCGCTCCTAGCCAGCGCATTGGCCGGCTTCTGTCCATCAGACGTCTGAGAGTCAGCTTCAAAGGAACATAGTTTACAGCCACACCCTATTCAACCTCAGTCTTTGAACAAGGGCTACGAAGATATTTATCTGTGGGTGTACATGGAATTCAATCCAACAGATTGGGTAATAACGGTTATAAACATACAATTTTCTAGCTTATGTCTTGTAGCATATATCTTGTAGTAGAACTAAAAATAATTTCGTATCCTTTTTTGGAAATTTCGAAAAATTATTAAGAAAATTCCGGACACTTCTTCGCTTTTTTGACGTTACCTCGCCTGTTACCTCTGAACCGTTTCATTTAAGACTTGAAGTGAAGTGCTTGTTAATAAAATTAGATTTTTCTTTTGAAAAATGCACCTATTATTTTCTTATGACGTTGTCACGAACTATCATTAGTAAACTGACTTTACAGACAATGTTTGATGTCAAGTTGAAACATTAACTACTTACATAAATCTTTAAAATATCATTCCTATAAATATATTTGGGGTGTAAGGGGGCCCAAATTACATCTCTCGGGCCCCAAGCCAACCTCTCCTGCTCGCGGTGCACCCTGCTGGACTACTAACGAGGCTCTGGCAACCAAATCCCCACCAACCCGCACTGGGCCAGCGTGGTGGGTGACGGCCCGTACCCCCCTATGGATTCTACCAACAGAAATCGGCCCCAAGTGCCCGGCGGCCCCGGTGGCCGGGCAGATTCAGGCGAAAATCGACCCGGCTCCGAGACCAGGGGTGCTAGGAATCCCCGGGCGGCGTGGATCCCTCGCCGAACGACCTTGGCCCTGGCAACATATAACGCGTGCACACTGCGGACGGAAGAGAAGTTAGTGGAACTCGAGGAAGAACTGAGCAGGTTACGGTGGGACATAGTGGGACTGTCCGAAGTCCGAAGAGAGGGGGAGGACACGATAGCCCTGAAGTCAGGTAACCTGCTCTACTTCCGGGAGGGCGACCATCTGTCCCAAGGTGGTGTCGGGTTCATCGTCCACAAGTCCCTCGTGAACAACGTAGTACAGGTCGGGAGTATTTCAAATAGGGTGGCATTCCTTATACTCAGAATAACTAAACGTTATTCGCTGAAGGTCATACAGGCATACACCCCAACTTCGAAGTACCCCGACGAGGACGTGGAGGCAATGTATGAGGACATATCCAAAGCCATACATACCTCCAGGACTCATTACACGGTGGTCATGGGGGATTTCAACGCTAAGCTGGGCAATCGTTGCGGTGACGAACTGAGAGTTGGGCCATTTGGTATTGGGGTGAGGAACAGCCGAGGTCAAATGCTGGTCGACTTCATGGAGAAGGAGGGACTCTTTATGATGAACTCGTTCTTCAGGAAACGGCCGCATCGAAAATGGACCTGGAAGAGCCCCGACGGTGTTACCAAAAATGAGATAGACTTCATCATGACAGACAAAAAACGGATATTCAACGATGTCTCTGTGATCAATTCGTTCAAAACGGGTAGCGATCACCGAATGGTAAGAGGCACGTTGAATCTTAATGTAAAAGCCGAGAGATCACGTCTGATGAAGTCTACGCTCCGACCAGCACCTGCCCAAATCCAAAACCCTGAGAGCTTTCAGCTCCACTTGCAAAACCGCTTCGATTGCCTGGGTGAGTGTATCGACGTGGACGACTATAACGACAGGGTCGTGGAAACTGTCCTTACGGTTGGCTCTAAGTTCTTCAAACCCAATCGTACGAACAGAACCAAAAAAATCTCAGACATGGAGGAACGACGCGAGATGATTCTGCAGTCGTCGGAGGATACTTCCCAATATCGGCAGCTCAATAGGCAGATCTCTAAGTCTTTGACCCGCGACATACGCCAATTTAATACTGACCGTATTAGAGAGGCAATTGAGCGCAACAAAGGCTCCAAGGTGTTTGCTAGAGATCTGTCGATAGGCCAGAGCCAACTAGCGAAGCTAAAGACCGACGATGGCAGAATCGTATCGTCCAAGCCCGAGCTATTGGAAGTGGTCGAGAAGTTCTACGGACAGTTATACGCGACAACATGCACACCTGTCAATAATCGGGTCGCAGATCCAAGAGCTCGATTAACCCGGCACTACACAGAAGACATCCCGGACGTCAGCTTGTACGAGATTAGTATGGCTCTGAAACAGCTAAAAAACAGCAAGGCGCCGGGTGATGATGGAGTTACGGCAGAGCTTCTGAAAGCCGGTGGTAAACCGATACTTAAAGCACTGCAGAAATTGTTTAACTCTGTCATACTGGAGGGCAAAACGCCACAGGCATGGCACAGAGGCGTGGTGATGCTGTTCTTCAAAAAGGGCGATAAGTCTTTGCTGAAGAACTACAGACCCATCACGCTTCTGAGCCATGTCTACAAGCTGTTCTCAAGAGTCATAACGAATCGTCTCGCACGCAGGCTCGACGACTTCCAGCCTCCCGAACAAGCCGGCTTCCGAAAAGGCTTTAGCACCGTGGATCACATTCATACGCTGAGGCAAGTTATACAGAAGACTGAAGAGTATAACCAACCACTCTGCCTCGCGTTTGTGGACTACGAAAAAGCCTTCGATTCGATCGAAACATGGGCCGTACTTCAGTCTCTTCAGCGGTGCCAAGCTGACTATCGGTATATCGAAGTGTTGAAGTCCTTGTACGAAAGCGCCACCATGTCAGTTCGACTTCAGGACCAGGACTCGAAACCTATCCAGTTGCAGCGAGGAGTGAGACAGGGAGATGTAATATCACCGAAACTGTTCACAGCAGCACTGGAAGACGTCTTCAAGCTTTTGGACTGGAGAGGACTTGGCATCAACATCAACGGCGAGTATCTGACTCACCTTTGTTTTGCCGACGATATCGTGGTCATGGCGGAAACCCTGGAGGACCTCGGTACAATGCTCGATGACCTCAATAGAGCCTCCCAACAAGTGGGTCTAAAAATGAACATGGACAAGACCAAGGTTATGTCAAACTCTCTTGTTGCACCCATTACTCTGACAGTTGGGGGCTCTACTCTGGAAGTTGTCGACGAGTATGTCTACCTGGGACAAATAGTCCAGCTGGGTAGGTCCAACTTTCAGAAAGAGGTCAATCGTCGAATCCAACTCGGCTGGGCAGCGTTCGGGAAGCTACGTAACATCTTCTCTTCTCAACAACTACCGCAGTGCCTCAAGACAAAAGTCTGGGATCAGTGCGTGTTGCCAGTGATGACTTACGGAGTTGAGACGTGGCCGCTAACAATGGGCCTCATAAGAAGGCTCAAGGTCACTCAAAGGGCAATGGAAAGGGCTATGCTCGGAGTTTCTCTCCGCGATCGAATCAGAAATGAGGAAATCCGGAGAAGAACCAAAGCCACCGACATAGCTCGAACGATTGCGCAACTTAAGTGGCAGTGGGCGGGGCATATTGCTCGTAGGACCGATGGCCGCTGGGGCCGGAAAGTTCTCGAGTGGCGGCCACGGACCGGTAGACGCAGCGTAGGTAGGCCTCCCACAAGGTGGACCGATGATCTGGTGAAGGTCGCGGGAAGCCGCTGGATGCGGGTGGCGCTGGACCGATCATCGTGAAGATCCTTGGGGGAGGCCTATGTCCTGCAGTGGACGTCTATCGGCTGAGACGACGACGAAATATATTTTAGTTATTACTGCAATAAAAAAATACAAGTTAAACAAAAAAAAACAAACGTAACAAAACAATCTTTTGATACTATGCATGTCTTTATGCTTCGTAAACTTTTCCGTCAAACAAATAAGCCGAGTCCTTTTGTAGACAATTCTTTCTATCTATTATTCGCACATGAAACATTCATACGAGCTCAAACAGTCACTATTGCAGAGGGTTCTGTTTGAAACGCCTCGTTTACCATAATTCAGGGACGTGTCAAAGAGCATGTCATTGTTATTAATGTCATAGAAATTACATACATACATAAATCACGCCTTTATCCCTTACGGGGTAGGCAGAGCGTTAACGGCCGTAAAAATACGATCGCTATCGCCACGTCTGACAAATATAAAGGACCGTTTGAGATAATTTGTGTATAGTGACAGGTTGTCAGCCTGTCGCCTGAAAGTTGTAATACACCTGAAATCCTCAAGTCCCTCAGTCGCCTCTTACGACACCCACGGGTAGGAAATGGGGTGACGCTATTCTAAGCCGGCATCACACGGCACAAATACATACATCTCGCCTCTTTTCCGTTGGGGTAGGCAGAGACTAATTCCTTCGACTTGCTACGATCCTGGCATACTTCCTTCGCTTCTACATTAATCAGTCTTTTCATGCACATTCGTCGGTTCAGGGTACTTTTGACGTAACTTTATGTATGTATGTAGAAATTCATATGCTTGTTTTTGTTATTTTGCTAAACGAATACGGCTTGCTATCGCTGAAGAGACTTTAAGTTTAATTTTAGTCTTCCGATTTGATATAGATACATACATACATACACAAATCACGCCTTTATCCCTTGCGGGGTAGGCAGAGCGTTAACGATCGTAAAATTACGGCCGTTATCGTCGCGTCTGACAAGTATTGAGGGCCCCTTCAGATGATTCGTGTATCACTGTGGTGACAGATTGTCAGCCTGTCGCCTAAAGTTGTAATACGTGGTAATATACCTGCAACCCTCGAGTCCCTTAGTCGCCTCTTACAACACCCGCGGGAAGAAATGGGGTGATGCTATTCTATGCCAGCATCACACTATATGTATAGATAAACGTGATAAATTAATAACTAATTATACTGTTTAACTATACAATAATAATAGTATTCGGCTGATTAGCGCTCACTAATGCATGTGATCGCTGACGTCACGTGGAAACGCTAATCAAAGGAAACTATAGGCTATTTCAATTAAACTTACTGATAGAGCGTCGACTTGGCATTAGTTCCTGTCTCTATACAGGCTATTAGAAAATACAGGGTGTAAAAATATTAGCTGCAAATATTTTAAGAGGTGAACCAGCCCATGAAACTAAACAACTTTCCCCAAGTAACATAAATCGAAATATGAGAAAAATTTTTAGACCTCCCATACAAAATTTTTTACCGAGCAAGTCAATTTGTATGTGAAGTCCAAATTTATTTTTCATATTTCGACCTATGTTTCTTGGTTAAAGTTGTGCAGTTTCATGGGCTGATTTGCCCCTTAAAATATTGGCAGCTAATATTTTTACACCTTATAAATGTCACATAATCGAAAATTTTTACTCTGTTCTTTCAGTTCTTGGTGGGTGGCGCTCGTACGAATGATTAAAATACTTATCAGCGATTTTCCATAGACACGGGTAATAGTTTTTTTATTGTGCACTGAACTTGGCAGATGATCTCTCAATCTGAAAAATTCAAACAGCGCCACCTATTTCGGTTAAGTGTTGCTATCAGCCTAAAAAATCCCATTCTTCGGTCATTTACTATCTCTTACTCATAATTTAATATGCCGTGTGATGCCGGCTTAGAATAGCATCACTCCACATCCTTCCCGTGGGTGTTGTAAGAGGCGACTAAGGGACTCGAGAGTATTGGTGTATTAAAAGTTTTAGGAGACAGGCTGACAACCTGTCACTATAGTTTTTCACATGTTTTCTGAAACAACCTTAGAAAACAATACTCAAAAATGTCAGACGTGGCGATAGCGATCGTTTTCTTACGGCTGTTAACGCTCTGCTTACCCCGCAAGGGATAAAGGCGTGATATATGTATGTATATTACTCATAATTTCATATTACGTAAATGCAAAAGGAAAGATTACTGACCTACTTAATGCTATATCGATACTCATTCCACTCCTACGCCGCATACTGTAGGACCATGATCTTTTCTTAAACTTACCTGTTAACAAGAGATCAGAGAGCTATTTGATAGCTCACAAATGAACC
Organism: Keiferia lycopersicella; assembly: GCA_029255805.1. Taxonomy (NCBI): domain Eukaryota; kingdom Metazoa; phylum Arthropoda; class Insecta; order Lepidoptera; family Gelechiidae; genus Keiferia; species Keiferia lycopersicella. The sequence continues at coordinate 4,768,538 of JARACZ010000024.1, forward strand.
ACATTGAACTAGAAAAAATCTCAATTTCCGGAAAATCAACATACGGAGAAGATATGTAGGTTTTCTACTAGTCAATTATTGACTCATTCAATAAATACGCGGTAAAACGCAATTGCAGTTCGCGACTTGACTGTCCCGTACGTAATGTATAAAAAAATTACGTATTTTTTTTTTCTGTAGCCCATAATGTGTCCCACTGCAGGGCAATGGACTCCTCGTAATAACTTATTGTATGGTAATCCGTACAATAATTACGTACACTGCAATTTGACGCGACGACGTTAGTCATGACATGATACTCGGTGGTAATCTGTATATCCATAAACTTTTATCGTCATAAAAACCGGAGTCTGCAAAACATCGAAAATAATGCAATGTGTTTGTGAAACACCAATTTTACGACCTTATTATATTGGGACCTTATACTGGATATTACATTCATTGTTTTATTATTTCTCTCTATTACCCACTCACTTTTATTTCTTCATGCGCAAGATAAAAATGTGCTCCTTTTTTATCGAAGGAAAACAGAAATAGAACAAAAATAGCCTCATTTGTTTCATGAAGTTATGTATTTCCGAGTGCATATAACCTGAATCTCTTTAAGTCTAGAGTAAATAGGCATCTTCTGGGCAAGCTCGCTCCACCGTAGATCCCATCTCTGCTCTAGGGTAAGATTGGGGTCAAGAGTAAGCCCACATCACAGATAAAAAAAAATAAAAAAAAATGAAGTTATGTAATAATGCTTACGTAACTATTAGTAAAAAACTGCAAATTTTTATATCTGAACAAGTCAAATAGCTTAGCCAACTTCATAAACACGCTCACTAAATGAAAAATACAAACTACTTATTAAAAGTTTTCAGGTGGATAAGTACTGATAATTGCAAAAGTGTTAACGTTGTATAATATTAAATAAAATTTAGCACGAATTTATACGATGAAAAAGAAATGCTGAATAGTTATGCAATTAATTAAGTAGCTTTTCTTGTTATTTTTTGTGTTCATTTTTGTCTTTCTGGTCTACTTACGAATCATTTACCATTCTTGCTTCTAAAATAATAAAATACATGTGAGTGACTAATGTGACATTTTCAGCATTCTCCAACTGAATCTCAATTTTCTTAGCGTCGCGCTTTCGAAATACGAAACCATTAAAACGAAAAATGGCCATAGATTTTTATTACGACAACGATATATGTCACTCTCAAGAGTTAAGCGTGGTGGAGAGGTTAATAATGTAACACATTACTGTAATTGGTGCCTTAACGGTTCTGTCGGCGACTGTACCTCGCGGGATGAAAATTTATGTTGTTGACTTTTTCTGCGGTTTGTGGCAACATGGCCGCTCGTGGGAACCCGCTTTTACTTTTTGTTGCTATTACACTTTAATTTACGTAGGGTTCCGTGGCTCTTATTTTGTTTCGCCTCTTCGGGATTTCCACTGAATAAAATCCTTAGTTCACGTATAAACGTTTCAAAATAGGAAACAATTAGTAGATATAGTAGACAACTAAAGATAACGAAAAAAACTTTAATTTCTTTCTAAGTTTCTGTACAGATAGCATAATGTAAACTTATTTATTCTCTTACATATTGAATGAATCATTTTATGATTACTACATCACATAACATAGTATAAAGTAAAGTTGCGTTCTGTATCCCTGTGTCCGTAGGCTTGTTGGTTATGTAGATAAAAGATCTAAGCAAACATAGGTTTGGCGACTTTGATTTCTTTCGCGGCGAATTTTTTGTCAGTCTAAAAGGTTGCCACACGAACAACGGCGTTTGGAGTACAGGGCACGCTGGGCAATTTAGGGTGTGAGACCGATGATGACGACCGATGTGGCGCAGTGGTGGTGCGACTGCGTTTGAGGCAGGTTCCGGGTTCGATTCTCAGTGGGTCACTCACAAAGTTTATAATTATTTATCACTTTGTGAATTTGTTCCCAGTCTGGTTAGGACATTGCGGGCTGAACCATCCGATTGTCCGTAAGAAAGATGGTTCCGTGTTTCGGATGGCACGTTAAGCAGTAGGTCCCGGTTGCTGTCTATGATTACTTAGATGGCGGTCGTTACACAACCATGTCAGAAGCCTACTACTTGTAAAAGGCGTTTGAAAGATTCTAACTCCCACACGAAAAGAGAAGAGAAGAGGATGTGAGACATGCTCTATGGGACAGCACCACATGGGCACTGTTCGTAGTGGCTTTAGCCTCACCGACACAGATTCTCCTTGCAGCGACCAACGTGCGTACGAACTCGATTCAGAGATTATACTATGTACCTTGTGATAGTGATATATGCCGAGGCAGCGGTAAAGGGGTCAAATGTTTTATTTCCGCGAGAAAATGGTTAGCTGCTGGTTAAACAGCTAGCGTACTGCTAACGAGGTTTAATTTACCTTTTATTCACTGACCTGAAATTAGCTCTGGACTTGTTGTTGCTATAATATTGGTGGCACTCATTGAAAATCGCCATTTTGGCGCTGACAGTCAAGGAAATCAAATACGAAAATACTCGGAACTAAAATGAAGTCGCCATTGTGGCGCTGGCAGTCAAGGAAAGCAAATACGTAGGTACGCGGTACTCTCGTAGGTGTCGCTTCAATTGAATTCGCAAAACTAGCTGTCATTTTATGGGACAACCTACCAGTGTGTAGATGACTTCATATCAATGTACCTATTACATAACTAATTTTTAAAAATGAAATTTATTCAGAACACGTTTCGCTTGTATCTGGAATCTGCTTGTCGTATATTCTTTTGTTTTCCTTATTTTATCATTAAGTAACCCATCTCATACTGTTCATGTTAAATTTTCTCTGTTTATTAATGTTAAAACATGTATGAGGTTATATGGTTAATAAAATATTTAAGGCTTGATATGGCATTGTTGTGGTAAAAATGTTCCTACCTTGTTTTTTTTTGCTTTTACTTTCGTTAAATGGCAAAGGATATACAGGTTGTTAGAAAAACTACTGATTTCCTTTCAAGGAGTGGACCAGCCCATGGAACTGACCAACTTTCCCCAAGAAACATAGGTCGAAATGTGAAAAATAATTTTGAACCTCCCATTCAAAAAGTACCAGCTGACTGAGTCAGTTTGTATATGAGGTCCAAAGTTTTTCAGTTTCATGGGCTGTTTTACCCGTTGAAAGAAAGTTAGTACTTTTCTTAACATCCTGTATAAGGTAACCATTTTTTTTTAAATAATACTGGTAATCCGATTTAAACAGAAAAAGTATTGGTACTTGGTATTACCTATTTCATTATTAATTTGGCCGCCTTCTTTTACGTTTAATTTAAAACTCTCGTAAATAAACAAAGTGTGAAGTTTTCTAAATACAAGTTATATTTTTTTCAAAATTTTTAAATACTAAATAGTATGAAAAAAAAATTGCCTCTTTACTGAATAAGTAAGTACCTACCTACAGCTCATCACGTTGCCATTACTTATTACAGTCCGCCATCACAGCGCAGACTCAGCAGCCGGGCTTCCCTGTTTAACCGCGCAAAATAAATGCCTATTTGAGGTAATTCCCCGAAAAACAGCGAAACAGCGTCCACTCCTCTCCTCTATTACCGACCCGGCGAGGATATAATTGGGACCAGGGGCTTTATTTCTGAAAGCGTGATATCTGAAGTCGTGCATGGAAGTCCGCAACGACTGTAGACCACTGGTAGTCTCACACTTTCTACTACTTTTTCTTAATGTCTGGGAAGAGTGGAACATGCGTTAAAAGCTCTACTGTAGCAGACTTTCGCATACGAAATTCAACGATAGAGCTCCTTACCGGCAATTTTCCGGTAAAAGACGATATTGGATAAATCGTGGAAAAAGATATTATCACAGTCATACATAAGTCACAGTAGTAAGAAATGTTAAAGTACCCAATAATAACAGGAGCGGAGCATTGCATAGCTCTTATTTTATTTCATAGTAAATCCATAATAGGTAGGTTAGATGTAGTTCAGTCTTGGAAATACTTCAGTGATTGAAAAATTTGTTAAGTATTTGATCTAAAAAAAACATTTGCCTAATATGGTCACTATTACCGCGTTTTACTATAACTGAGGATCATTTAAAAAATGTATATTACGTTTCTCCTCTATTCCTTTGATGATGAGAATATCTATCTATACTTATGATTACGATATGAACGTATCGATCAAATCATAGACAGCCACCGAAACCAACGCCATTATGTGCATTTCGGAGTACGGAAACCTCTTTCTATGTGGCTATAATATCCTTTTCTGATTGCGCATTGTGTAGACAAAACAAAGCAAATGAACAACTTTTGTTGCGCTCAAACTGCGCGAAACAGGGGAACTTTCAATAGGAATTACAATTTTGTATTGCGCTTGTAGAACAACATTGAAACAATACGACAATGCAGTAAGTAGGTACTAATTTATTTGTCGGGCTGACAACCTCTTACTTACTATAATGATACACAATTTTACTGAAATGGCCCTCAAATATTTGCTAAACGTGGCTATAAAAAATAACTGTATTTTTGCCGCCGTTTATGCTCTGTCCACCCCGCAAAAAAGAAAAGATAAAATTCTATCTGAGCCCAAAATCATCTGCACTTACTCCAGAAAAAATCAAAACTTAAATAAATATGACAGAAAGTTTTGATGTCATATCATCATATTCTAACAATATTAATTTGACTAACTGTAAAAGTTTGCGTTCTGCATGCGATTCCGTTCCAACGCAATTTAATTTATAAAACGGGCATTTTTACTCTATACTATATTTACGAAGTTTCTCACTATGGCGAATTCCACATCTTAAGCACGACGCTGCGCATTTTTAGCGTATCCGTAACGCATCCGTCTACCAGCCGTAAGGAAATTTAAAATGCCCATACTAAAAATTTACGATGACGCCGTACCAACGGATGAACTTGCGTTGTTTGGCAAAAAATTAAAAACATTTTATCAGACAGACGCATGCGTTACGGATGCACTAAAATAGCGCAGCTTTGTGCGCTAGTTGTGAAAACTACCTCTAAATTAGAGAGATTTTGTTTCTTCTTCATAATAATAGAAAACTACTCCCAGTGTTCCTATTCCCAGTAGTATAGCGAATAGCTAGAGTATTCAGAATCAGAAAAGTGCCGGCTTAGAATAGCATCACCCCACATCCTTCCCGCAGGTGTCGTAAGAGGCGACTAAGGGACTCGAGAGTGTTGGTGTATTACAATTTTTAGGCGACAGGCTGACAACCTGTCACTATAGTGATACACATGTTTTCTGAAACAACCTTAGAAAGCAATCCTCCAAACTGTCAGACGTGGCGATAGTGGCCGTATTCTTACGGGCGTTAACGCTCTGCCTACCCCGCAAGGGATAAAGGCGTGTTATATGTACGTTTGTATTCAGAATCATGCCAACTGTTCGTTGTTTCTTTGAGTTGCATATCTACATAAATCCTGCCTAGATTATTATTTTCATATTTCATTGACAATTTAAAACCACAGCAGTAATGTAACAATAACAAAACGCAGATCAAAATAGCTTAAACGTGATTTGAATACTTTAGTATTCTGGTGGTGGCAACTGTTTAGCATTAATGTTGGAGTAAGCTAGCGTAATAAACCATGCAAATAACCAATTTTGAACCAGTCTGCCTGCTACCGACAATATTACGTGTTACAATAATATTAGCTCAGAATATATAATAGGGTTAGGATAGTATTAGCCAAGTATCACGATACTGTGAACATATAACCACAGTCATAAGAAGATTGACACCAAGGTCCTTTGGGACGTTTGTCGACGCAGTTTTCCACACTTCCACAACAATCCACTCCTGGCTAAGGGCCTCCTTCGATAGGGCTGTATTTGCTATACTCGCCGCGCTTGGCTTGCGGGTTGTAAGGGCATTACATTGATTGCAACCCTGAAGTCCATTCATTTCCTGTCGTTTTTACGAAACCCACTAGTTATGCTATTCTGAGCCGACGTCAGAAGGCATCACGGTTTCTCACACACAGGTCTAAAAAATGAGTGGGTAAAGCAGCACAAGTCTAGAGCATTGTGGACTTATTTTCAATTCGCTCAAAAAACGACCCAGGGAATCCGATGATATCAGAGTTTTTTAATGTCTTTTTGCTGTAGGCTTCAAAATTATGCTATTACGAAGGCGAGGAACACACATGACGCATGACGGAGCGCAAAAATATCGCAGCGGTCTGTCAGATCCATACTAGAAACGTCACTTCCCATATTAAAACTGCACTCGACGGATGACACTGCTATAGCGCTGCGTCAACAGCGGTTGAGCGGTTTTAGTATGGGGATTGACATTTCTAGTATGGATCTGACAGACCTCTGCGATATTTTTGCGCTACGTCGTGCGTCAAGTGTGTTCCTCACCTAACGCGAAAAATAAATAAATAAATATTCTGGACAATTCACACAACGCCATCTAGCCCCAAACTAAGCAAAGCTTGTACTATGGGAACTAGATAGCTGATATTAATACTTACATACTTTTTTATGTAAATAAATACATAATTGTACGTAGAAACGCCCAGACTCGAAACAAATATTTGAAAATTGACTTAACAAATATTTGTGTCCGGTGGGGATCGAACCTACGACCTTCGGCGTAGAAGGTAGGTCGAGACAGTCAAATGAGCCTTATATTTCTGTTAATCTAGGTTTTACACTGTTTATTCATAATTACAGAATTCTACCGCATATTTCATGTTATTACAAGCCCACCTGAATAACTCCCATTCTTTCACGTGCGAGAACAAAAACAGAACCCACTAAATAAGTTAAAACGCCCAAAACCCACAGAAAATGTGTTTTATTAAAGCTGGAATTTAAACCTCAACCGGAGTATAGTGTTGCACACATTGACTATCGATAGAATAGAGATTTGTATTTTTATTTGTAAAATTCCTACACGATACATGTCTCTACGTGCCCTGTGTCGATCATCAACTCAACATGCCGGTATCTAAGGTCGCACTGAACTCTGAGATCGATCTCAAGAGCAATATGGAGAAACGTCAAGCAGTACAAATGCCACCTCAAAATTGCACTCAAGATCGATCTCAGAGTTGAGTGCGGTTTATTAATACGGGCCTAAGAGCGGTAAGTACCAGGACCACGGACCCAAAAACACGTTGATTTCTGCCCGTGAATTTCACGGGCGTAAATCTAAGCCGGAAATTTTACTTACCAACAGTCACAAAAGATTCCAGTTTTTATGAGATTGGTTAATTATGCGGTTTTTGATGCAAAAGATTTGTTGATTGTCCAAATATCGATATCAAAACTATCTACACTCACAACACTACTCTCAAAAGCTCGGCCCGCTGAGCTAATTCCGCGTGATATTTAGCCGCGCATTAGCAAGCAAACAGCATTGCAAACGGGAGCAAAAGAAAATGGCCGAAAATTGCCAATATTCCGCAACAATGTCTCTAGCTGCTTAAATATGGCTTTTTTAATGGTTCTTAAAGTTTGTTCAACTATCGATAAGAAAACTATCTACAGTCACAACACTACTCTCAAAAGGTCGGCCCACTGAGCTAGCTTCCGCGTGGTATTAAGCCGAGCATTAGCGAGCAAACAGCATTGCAAAAGGGAACAAAACAAAATGGCCGTATTGCCAATTTTCCGCAACAATGTCTCTAGCAAATAGAGGAGTTTCAGCAATTGGGTTTAATTATTTTATTTTATGTCGAACAATGCTTAGAATTGTGGATTAATTAATAGGTGTAATTATGTCCCCGATTTTTATACTGTATGTTTGTATTCGTGAGAAAAAATCGTTTTCCCACACTTTAAGCAATGGTTGTGTCAATATAAGGTAGTATACCTATTAGAAAAAATGTCTTGAATCCAATACCCTTATCATACTTGCGTAGGCAGTTCTTAGTAATAATTTTCATATTGTTATAATACGATAAGTATTGTAACAATATGTATTATACCTGAACATATTCAATGATTCAATATGACAATAACTTTTTCGGAAAGTCTCGTAAAACATATTTTATTACAGTAGCCCAATTTCTAGGTAGTACTTTCAGTTGTACTTATATTAATTTAGGTACTATTGCCAGCACATTAACTTGCCCATTTAAGGGATAAATTTTTACTGGTTTACTTATACAAATCATTGCAATAGGTACTGTTATTTTCCTACAGTCATCGCAGGCGTGGTTCACTTTACTTCATCCGGTTCAGATGAAAGGAGTGAACCACGCGAGGTCCCCCAAATTTTGCGTCCGCACGTAACGACGCAGGGTTGGATCTAAAAAAAATCTAGTTATGTACTGCATACATATATTATTATATATCACGTCTTTATCCCTTACGGGGTAGGCAGAGCGTTAACGCCCGTAAAAATACGATCGCTATCGCCACATGACAAATATTGAGGGCCGTTTGAGATAATTTATTTATCACTATAGTAATAGGTTGTCAGTCTGTCGCCAAGAAGTTGTAATACACTTGAAACCTCCAAGTCCCTCAGTCACCTCTTACGACACCCACGGGTAGGAAATGGGGTGATACTATTCTAAGCCGGCATCACACGTCAAATTCTAAGCCGGCACCACACGGCAAAGTGGTTATGTACTGAAACTACAAAAACCTCTGCACGGGTCCTCCTTCCCACACAATAGCCTGTATTTTACTTGCCTCCATTGCGGCACTTCGCCGTTTTGTTTGTTCACTAATTCCCGAGAATTTTACCAACTTTTCCTATTCTATACCTACTGTGTTCCTTTGTCAAACTTTGCGATATTTTTTTGTTAGTAAACAGGGAAACATTGGCTCTTATTATGTAGGTAAAGGGTGTGCGCTCAACACGCGTAGAGTCCACATTTTTGTAATTTTGTTCTTTAAGACGTAATAATCTTTTTTTTTACAGTTTGATTACGGCGGTCGTTACACAACCATGTCAGAAGCCTACTACTTGTAGAAGGCGGTTGAACAATTCTGACACTAGGGTACATCGGGTCGTAGGACGACTCGGTGTCCCACACGAAAAGAAGAAGAAGAAGTTTGATTACATCTACTTATGTGTGACAAATATTCGAGAAAACTAAAACTTTACCATATATAAGGTCTCGCTGGGATATCCAATAATCACTCTATAATAATATAGATTTTACTATCTTTAGTTTTTCAGATAATAGATTTACAGCCTATTAGTAGATCTTTATCAATGAAAATCTTTTAAACGCTTTTGGTACATACACTTTTACTAGAATATTCTATCGCGTGCGAAACAGAGGCGGTATTTCGAATGTACAACAATTCAAATAATGTTATTAGTCTAAATATAAAGCTCGAAAATTTGCATTTCATATCATATTAGAGGTACTATTCATTTAAATTAAAAAATGAATAGTACCTCTAGTATGATATGAAATGCAAATTTTTAAATTTAAAAATGAATAGTACCTCTAATATGATATGAAATGCAAATTTTCGAGCTTTATATTTAGACTAATCACATTATTTGAATTGTTGTCCATTCGAAATACCGCCTCTGTTTCGCACGCGATAGAATATTCTAGTAAAAGTGTCGACGGACGCAGTTGTAAAATTTTATGCGATCACAAATAGTCCATTTCGGTCTCTATCGCTCGCAGCGGACTAAATGGGACGATAGAATAAAAACCCCTTTAGATTTATGGGACAAAAGCTAAAGTGCAAAAGGGTATCGCTGTTAGAGACCAATCGGCTTCTCCTTACAATAAAAAGGGACGTTCTAAGTGAAACATCTTTCACTATTATTGTTACAGTTTGGTATTAATTTGGTGTTTGGTTTCATGCTTTGCAGGCGGGCTAAGTGGTTTTCTCAGTTTGCTGTTTATTTGGTGCAATAATATGTAATACATACAAGAAAAATGAATCAGTCTGACTTTAATCGTTGGTTGGACGACTCAATGCCCCACACGAAAAGAATTCCAACATTTTCCTGTCAAAGTATCTCAATTCAAAAAAATCAACAACTAGAAGTGTCGGCAGGCCGAGCTTCGTTAAAAATGTGAAAAAAATAACGTTCCGCAACATAGTTCATCCAAAGAAGAAAAGCCATACTTGCTTTTGGCAACACGCGTCCTCAACTAGTATTGAGATTTATGTTATTTAAAAACGTATGGTATTGAACGTAGTAAGGCAGTTTTAGGAACTTTTCGTACAATTCACGTCCGGATTGTTTGATATCAATTTTTTTTTCGCGCCATTTGTCATAACATAACATAATTTTTCATTGCACTACAAACATAATAGATAAATACAGAAGTAGAAAACACAAACAACAGAAACAGTGCAACAAGGCGGCCTTAATGCTAAGTACCATTCCCTACCAGGCAACCTTAAGGTGAAAGAGAAAGTGCGACAATGGAAGCGGGATAGTCATATCATATCTCATACCATTAGCAATATAATATCATTGTCTCATACAACTTAAATTCTAAACTATACGCAGGCGAACTTTGTACCCTTATGTAAGGCAACTTATTTATCTTTATCTTACGTCTATAGTTTGCAACGTTAATTTGTAATACCATTCACTTTATTGCTCCTCGGGTATATTCAACATTAACTAAGATATGATCATAAATCCAATAATTAGTTATTAATTGAAATATATTTGCTAAATTACCTAAGTTTGACTAGGCCGTGGCTTCGGTCTATAGCGGGGCGGCTGTGGTAGTTTATTTCATTAAATTAGTACTGTTATAGTCTGTAAAATATATGATGATCCCAGTGACGTTTGTAACCTTGGAACAAGTGGTATGACATAAGCTCCATTTTCCTAGTAAACAAAGGAAAATGGACCTTATGTCATAGCATTTGCTTCAAGGTCACAAAAGTTGCAGAGATCATCCTATATTTTACAGACTTTAGGTCCGGTTTTTCGGTGTTAATAGACGACATACAAAAAACAACAATAATTTTTTTTTTATTAGAGTGTATTAAACGGACCCGAACGTACCTCGTTAGGAAGAAAAATAATTAAAAAGGTGAGTTATTTCCTATAATCAAATCAGTGAATTCTATTTCAATTCTTTTAAAACTTTTATCAAGTTTTGTCAGGGTTCTTGCCAACTTAAAGAACCGCTTCAAAGAACCGTTTGACTAGTTTTGTTAACTCTCAAATTGTTTTGCTTGTATTCTTCAAGTTTTGTATAATTCTGTAAGGATAAAACAAACACTATAAAAAGTAACAGCGTCGGTGTCCTAGTGGTTAGGACACAGATCTTACAATCGTGAGACCCGAGTTCGATACGCGCCATGTATCAATGAGTTTTTACTCACGTAGGTACATTTACCGACTGCACTTACGGTGAAGGAAAAACATCGTGATGAAACCCAAAATCAAATAAAATTTGATTTCAGATGATATTTGGATGTGACATAACCTAGGATTCGGGCTGCAGAGGTCAGATGGCAGTCGCCCTGTGTAAAAACTTGGTTCCACGTCAAATCCACTAAGTTAGGTAGCCGACCCCGACAGAGAACGAGATAAGGCTAGGAAAATGATGAAACACTGTAAAAAGTTGCCTCTTTTTGATACGCTTTGCTCTAGCTACTTATAATGAAAGATGGTTTTCACATTTGCCGCACATTGTAGTGTACTTGACAGTTAGCCAGCGAATACAACCGCTGAAAACCGCACAGCACTGCGGTGCGACGTAATTAGTGTATCTATTGTGACACGTGGTTTCATGCAATTGACACTCGTACAATTTCAACTCGAATATATTTCATCCAAAAAAAAAAATTGCACTATCAATAATATTTTTCGTAAGCAAATAACAGTTGGTACAATGTACCATGTCATGTTGTCACTGAGAAGTAAGTAAGTAAAAACACTTTATTGCACAAAAGTAACAACTACAGACAACAAGAACATTGAAGCTTGAGAAGCTTTATGAAAATTTAAAAAATACCTCATCATTTCATAATTTATTTAAGGGCATATTGCCCTTGTCGGTGGAGTATCCGCCAGCTTTCTCTGTCCTACGCCTTCTCCTTGACTTCTCTGTACGACGTGACTATTATTTTATCCTTTATCAAATCCAAATAACTCCTTTTTGGTCTTCCCTTTCCTCTTCTTCCTTCAATCTTATCTTCAACATAACAACTAGTCATGCCATACCAGGTGTAAAGGACACCTGTATGGGATTTTCCCCCTCCTATTCTCTATTGTATTGAGTAACGCTCTTTCTTCCCCTACTTAAAATACCTACCTATTATTATTCTATTCTTAATTCCGCACGGTAGTAAACGAACCTGAAAACAATCAGGTTAACAAGAAGACAGAATTCGTTTGCCTTGTTTAAGCTCTCGGTTCCAAAACGCAAACACTTTAAAGCTAAGTAAATAAGTCATTTAGTGAAGGGTATACTCTGGCGGATCGCACACTTAACGCACGATGGAGCGCTAAAATATGGCTGCGGTCTGTCAGATCCATACTAGAAACGTCACTCCCCATACTAAAACCGCACTCCACGGACGACGGCGGTTGCGCGGTTTTAGAATAGAATGAATGATATAATGAGTTGACATTTCTAGTATGGATCTGACCGATCGCTGCGATGTTTTAGCGTTCCGACGTCGTGCATTAAGGCGAGGAACACACTTGACGCACAACGGAGCGCTAAATTATCGCAGCGGTCTGTCAGGTCCATACTAGAAATGTCAATCCCCATACTTAAACCGATCAACCGCTGTAAACGCAGCGCTATCGCAGTGTCATTCGTCGAGTGCGGTTTTAGAATGAGGATTGACGTTTCTAGTATGGATCTGACAGACCGCTGCGGTATTTTTGCGCTCTGTCATGCATCAAGGTGTGTTCCTTGCCTTGGTGTGCGATCCGGCTCTGTAGTCAGAGTCGGAGATTGTCTCTCGACGCCTGCGGCCGGCTGACATCAAAGCAAGCGTAATAGCTTTGCGGGATAAAGCCATACAGATAAAGGTCATCGCTACAGCCTCTGACTTCCCGTCGTTTGACTAAAGAAACTTCATTTACTAATGCAAACATAAAACTCTCTTATATTTTATTCTCAACTGTGATAGTAAAACATAAAAATTCGTCGCATGTCAAGTAATTTTTACTTCTGAATATGATTAGACTTATCACTGTGGCCAAATCCGTAGTTCCCAAGGAATAATAAATCTCTGGGCCTCAATGCTGTAAAAAAATGTCAAAGAGACGAAAAAAGTTTATTTTATTTTTTCGGCAACATTTCAAACCGTCAACACCTTTACTGCAAGGCGGATCGCACACTTGACGCACGACGGAGTGCAAAAATACCGCAGCGGTCTGTCAGATGTAATCTAGAAATGTCACTTCCCATACTAAACCGCACTTGACCGGACGACACTGCGATAGCGCTGCGTCAACAGCGGTTAAGCGGTAACGGGATTGATATTTCTAGTATGGATCTGACAGACCACTGCGATAATTTTGCGCTCCGTCGTGCGATGATGCGAGTGTGCGATCCGCCTAACCATTATACCTACTCTTTTACTCTTTTTGTCTTGAGGTGTAAAACTAACCAAATTATCAAGGCAGGGTTAATTAGACAGACAGAATTGACTCAAAGTTTAATTCTGAAATGATAAAAGTATGAAATCTAAAAATAAATTATTTTTTCGTACGTAGTTAGTTTAAATAAAACTGGATCTCGCGTAACAGCTTGTCATTTGTATTGTAGCTTTCACTAACCGCAACATCATCGTCCGGTGAACATAATACAAGTTTTTCAATGCGTGTAAGCGATTCACCTAAGAAAAACTAGGAACTCACTCACGAGACTCTTCGGAAGGTTCGATCCTGCATTATGCATGTCTAAACAGCTTTAAACTTTTATCCGGATTTATCTGGAGTTTTCCGGGCACGGCTCGAGGCATCCACATGGGAACTAGATTTTCCTAAGACCCAGTTTGTTGTACTTTAGATTCTAAAACGTTTTGTAAATAGCTACTGCTTACATAATAGTTAGATGAACCACAGTAATATCGTCCTTATTGCGTTTCCTGACAGCCACCATACAAATGACAACCTGTAACAGCTGCAATTCATGTGATATTCAGTGTGACATGATCCGGTTTGTTTATGGGATTTAGTAAACTATTTTCTTCAAAAATCGGATCCTACAAAACACCAAGAAAAACGAACCTTTGAATATGTTTTTGTTTGTTTCGGCTTATACGGGAACACAAAAGGCATCTCCTTCCATCCTTTTCTACACGGAACTACACATAGTTTTTGTTAATCATTTTTGCCCAGTGTTAATTGCCTTGTGAAGGCTTCTAGAGTGACTACTTCGAACGGTTGGAATATTCCGACCGCAGATTTAGGCTGTAAACTTAAATTAAGATAATCAACGAATAACAATTTTCCGTTTTTATATAATAAAACAAATTTATGTTACGTAGGAAGCCCGTTGCACGATTCGGTGTCCCACACGAAAAGAAAGAAGAAGGTAGCCCAAATGCGCATCGCACACTTAACTTACGACGGACCGCTAAAATATCGCAGCGGTCTGTCATACTCATACTAGAAATGTCAACCCCCTATACTAAAACCGCTCAACCACCGTCGACGCAGCGCTATCGGAGCGTCGTCCGTCGAGTGCGGTTTTAGTATAGACGTTGACATTTCTAGTGTGGATCTGACAGAACGCTGCGATATTTTAGCGGTCCGTCATGCGATAAGTGTGCGATCCACCAAAGACTCTTGCTAATTGTTGGCTGACTATAATATTGTGAACTATTGCATAATAGACGCCTATAACTTACTGAAGAACAAGGGTCAAACTACTACAGTAATTTTATTTTATTATTTGGTTCAATAAACTTAATTCAACGAACAGAACAATACAAAAGTTTCATAATTTTATTTTCCTTGTTAGCCTGAATCTTGTGTGCAATAAAAGTTGAATTGTATGAAATAGCTTTAAGAAGAACAACAAAGTAAATAAACTCCTTTGATTGGTGTAAGCCCATGTGGTGCGCGCAATACACGCCATCATAAAGTGCTTCGGGCCATAAGGCCGCCTTCTTTATTGTATTGCGGGCAGGCTGGTATAACGACTTGTTCAACGTTTTACTGGTTTTTAAATGACCAAGGAAACTTAGTACTATGAAATCAGAATTGTTAGTTTAGGTACGTTTCCTTGCATTTACTTTGAATGCACGTATATTCTAATAATGTTTATTTTAGGTCTCTCTCTTTTCGTGTGGGATACCAATTCGTCCTACGATCCGATGAACCATGGTGTCAAAGTTTTTCAAACACCTAGTTCCTACTAGTAGCAGGTCTCTGACACAGTTGACTAACGATCGCCAATCGCCATATTTTAAATAAAGCAAGTAAGTAACAACACTTAAGTTACCAAAAACAGAAAACAAGAACATTTACAGAAAATATGCGCAAAGTCACAATTAAGTAATTACTAAAATGAACACGGTTCCAAACGTACATATTGTAAGTATGTATCATTTATTCATATAAACAGAAGTTTACACAAAACAAATTCTGGCAATTTATTGGCAGATCAAAAGATACTCTTACTGCAAAAACTATTTAAAATACACTACAAACTACACGGTAGAAACTATATCAACAATCCCCTTTTATATAATTCGTGTGACCGCGGTAGTTTAAAAAGTTTTGTAAGTTTTATAATTGATTTGTTCACAATATTAATACGTCTTAACTTATTATGTCTGCAAAAATTATTATTTCAGGAAAGGAGGACCAGAGCGGAACGCCCAAAATAATGGTCGGCCGATTTATAACCACTATGATATCCGCAATATAAAGTAACGGACGACATCCGTTTCCTAGTCATTCATTCATTCATTCACTCGTTCTTCTCTGCGAGTCCCGTGTTGCAAGTTCTTCTATCGGGTGGGACAGTAAATTGACAAACGCGCTGACAAACCCTAGAGTCAAAGTTTTTCTATCGCCGACTATTAGTTGCCACCTATTGATATAGTCTGTAAGTTTAGGTACATATCTTTTTGTAAACAAACTTTGTATGAAAGTGACAGTTCAGAACTGTCACTTTCATACAAAGTTTATAAGTTTATAAGTTTCATACAAAGTTTATAAGTCTGTAAGTTTAGGTACTTATCTTTTTGTAAATAAACTTTGTATGAAAGTGACAGTTCTGAACTGTCAGTTTCATACAAAGTTTGTTTACAAAAAGATATGTACCTAAACTTACAGACTATAGTGTGTAACGACCGCCGTCTAAATAAGGATAGACAGCTACCGAATTTACTTTTCTTACGAACTATAACCGCGTCTCTACTAGAAACATAAAACTGTTATAAAAAAGACACACGATCAATAAAACAATCGTTGGAGAAAAATGTATCTGACAATTTTCTCTTTTTTACAATGACTAATTCATTTATGCAGTGACTGTATTGTATTGTAACTATCTGACATTCTAAAAGCATTCATCGTGAACTTATTTGGCAATTTATCGTTTACGATTGAATCTTGAACCTTGAATCTAACCCTATAATTCAGACAGAACCTCCTGGTTCAGTAAAATGTTCTAACAAAATGGGAACAAATTCATAAATTGATAAACAATCTATACAGGGTGTAAGAGACTGTGTAACAAAAACTTTGCAGGTGTGATCAGACCATGAAACTGTATAACTTTTTATATGGGGGCTATGTTGGGAAGCGAAAAATGTTTTTCGACCTTTCATACAAAATTCCCGATCAGCTGACTGACTTTGTATGGGAACTCGAAAAAATTTTTCGTTTCCCAACATTGCCTCCATATAAAAAGTTGTTCAGTTTCATGGTCTGAGCACGCCTGCAAAGTTTTTGTTATACCGTCTCTTACACCCTGTATACTTTATGAGTTTCGAAATCAAACCAGGGACTCCCAGATCCCAAGACCAGCGCTCAGATTGCAAGTCCCGTGTTGCTAGATGAGTAATGAGTTTATTTGCCACCTCGCGACACCCTCATTCGCACTTCCTATTTATTCAGCCTGTCTAGCTCTCTTGACTAGTTGAGAAAAATGTTTGCGTCCCGGCGAGTTTATTTTACTTGATGAATTGGTAAGTCGACGGGTTTTAAAGTGGGCTTGGATGCCGGGAATTATTTTTATGGTGGGACTAAAGAAAATTTCTTTATATATAATTTTGAAAACTTATTAGTTTATTTGTCTTAAAACCTGTATAAAAAAAAAGATTCTAAGAATTAACTTAATTTACTTTGATGTTCCAACTAATAATTTTAAGATTTTAAGAAAAGTAGATGTATAGGGTTGTTAGGAAAAGTACTAACTTTAAAGGGATGAACCAGCCCATGAAACCGAACATAGGTCGAAACATGTAAAAAAATATTTGACCTCACATACAAACTGACTTGGTCGGTTGGTACATTTTGTATGGCGGGGTCCAAAATTATTTTTCATATTTCGAGCTACGTTTTTCGGGAAAGTCATTCAATTTCATGGGCAGGTTCACCTCTTAAAATATTTGCAGCAATTTTTTTTGCACCCTGTATAGAGTTATTTTTCATAAAAATAAAATATTTGTAGCTAATATTTTTATAGATTATTAATTGATAGAACAGGGGTTGGTCCTGAGAGGACCAACAGTTAATATTTTTATAACTTATATGAATTAGTTCACCCCTGTAGTTCTTTTATTTAGTTTAGGTACATAAAAACGGGGAGGTACGCAATTTTGCCATAATGCGAAAACACGGCGACGGTGGGTTCAAAAGCAGAAGAGGACTTAATTAAAATTATACAGTAACTTGAGTTGTACTGTTACACACTGTATTCTTTTACAAAACTCATTTTGAACTAGCAGAAATAATCTTTTAATAAGCCTTCACAACAAACCGAAAAGAATCATTGTAATTTGCTCTGCAGTCTTCTTTTTCAGTACAAAAGCGCAATCACGATTTGTGAGAGTTTTTAGAGTACAAATTGTTTCATTAATTCTGATAATTATTGCTAATTATTTACTTTTGCAACTGTTTGTTTCTCAAAGGTGGTTTTCACAAGCACTGCTCGATATCGCAGTATTTAAAAACTAGCAGGCAGACGTTTCCAAGCCATTACATAAAATACGGTTCGATCCCAGAACAACTCCTAGCCCAGTCTCGCCTCAGGGGCTTGATTGGGCTGGTTGTTTGAACAACCATTCAAATAATCCCGGGTGAGTCTAAGCTTACAACCAAGTCGTCCGGCGTAGATTTGATAGCCCCGGGGTCGGAATCGTAGGTTTCCAACAAACAAACAAACAAACGTACAACTCCTTTCATACAATAAAACCAAAGCCAAAAGAAAACGAAAAACCAAGCTATGCATGTGAAAACTAGATATTTACCCATGTTAGGTGGATCGCACACATGACGCACGACTGAGCACAAAAATATCGCAGCGGTCTGCCAGATCCATACTAAAAACCTCACTCCCATACCAAAACCGCTCAATCGCTGGCGACGCAGCGCTACCGCAGTGTCGTCCATCGAGTGATGTTTTAGTATGGGGAGTGACGTTTCTATTATGGATCTGACAGACCGCTGTAATATTTTTGCGCTCCGTCGTGCGTCAAGTGTGCGCTGCGCCAAATCATACAATAAAACCAAAGTCAAAAGAAAATGAAAAACTAAGCTATGCAGTATGCATATTTACCCATGTTACTTGAAGTTTTTCTCTGCTCATATTCACACACATTTTTATTCAAATTTGCAATACAATACACATAATGAGAAATAACATAAAGTTTTTGTTTAGAATTTTAGTTTTTTTATATAATAACACAGAATTCCTGCGGTATGTACAATCAGCAGAACAACAACCTACTCGTTTGAAATATCAAACCATTCTAGTTTATCTTATAAACTGTACCAAAAACCGGTTTAAATCGATCCGTTAAACTATACAGGGTGTAAAGGACGGTGTAACGAAGACTTTGCAGGCGTAATCAGATGATGATGCTGAACAAATTTTTCTATGGGAGCTATTGGGAATAGAAAAAAAATTTTCGAATTCCCATAGAAAGTCACAGGTGATCGGGAATTTGTATGGAGGGTCGAAAAAAAACACGTTTCCCAACATAGCTGCCTTAGAAAAAGTTGTTCAGTTTCATGGTCTGATCACGCCTGCAAAGTTTTCGTTCCACCGTCCCTTACACCCTGTATATAGTACTTGCAATGGCCACGGACCACGAGACAACCGCTCGGTAAATCAGCTGCTAACGGCGATTTACGACCAAGTTAACTGCGGTTAAAAGTCTTCGCGTGTGCGGTAAAATAGATGACATGTATACGTTTAATGCCATAAACAAAACATAAGCTACAGTACGAAGACGGAAAATAAACAATTCAGTGTCGTTATAAACATTAAAATAAATATTAACAAATTTAACAAAAAGTTTTTATAGTGATACCGGAAAGATAATAAATGAAAAGGTAGGTACTTTTTGTTACTTTTAAACCATATCTTCATCTTGTTATATTTAAATCAGATTATTTAAATATGACATTAAAGACTTGCCGTGCATACTTTACATTTTATGACTGATTTTACCGGTGAATTTCGACTATTACATCTAGCTGCGTAGCAATATCGTAGCAAATTTCGTAGACATCGCTACGCTCCTTGTTAGGTTGGAAGATAGAAATTACAGATGGACCGAATATTCGAATTTAACTAATGCAATACGAATATTAGCTTTTTGTTACAAAGCTTTTTTGTTAAAAATAGCATTTGGCTGAATATTCTGTGGGTTGGTCGAATACTTTGTCCAAAGAAAGTATTGCTTTTAACATTTTATTGAAAATGGTTAATGGTTAGGAGAAAGAGTGAAGTGGTTTTTTTGTTAGTAATCAAAGTTTCTAATATGAAAACAAAAATTTTGCCAGCGAAGAGGTCCGATGCTAATCTGCGAAGTATGCTAAATATAAAGATTTCTACCTGTTTTATATGGATATCAATATCTGTCGAGCAATATAAGGTGTAAAAATATTAGCTGCAAATATTTTAAGGGGCGAATCAGGCCATGAAACTGTACAACTTTTCCCAAGAAACATGTCGAAATATGAAAAAAAATTTTGGACATCTCATACGAATTGACTTGGTCGGTTGGTAGGTAATTATGTATAGGAGGTCTAAAATTTTTTCTCATATTTCGACCTATGTTCCTTGGGGAAAGTTGTTCAGTTTTATGGCCTGGTTCATCCCTTAAAATATTTGCAGCTACTTTTTTTACACCCTGCAGACGATTTGAAAAACTTTTAACCTAATATTCGTATTCGGTGAAACCTATGTTGGACCTGTCCCTAATAGGATGTGAATCTAACTTCCCGTTCTGTCCTCTCAAAGTGTTAAAGACCGGAACTACCTAACTGTATTTGCTATTAAACGTGCAACTAACTTCGGTACATCTAAGTTACGTCCGAGCATTTACGTAACTGTCACTTCCGCTAAGTAAAGGATTCTACCACATCCTGTTGCTTTGAGGAAAGATGTAGTTTCGGGGTCTCCCTCTCTCCATTCGTGTGAGACACCGAGTCGCCCAACGACCCGATGAGCCCTGGTGTCAGAATTTTTCAACCGCCTTCTACAAGTAGCAGGCTTCTGACATGGTTGTGAAACGACCGCCGTCTAAGTGATCATAGACAGCAACCGGGACCTAAGGCTTAACGTGCCATCCGAAACACGGAACCTTCTTACTTACGGACAATCGGGTGGTTCAGCCCGCAATATCCTAACCAGACTGGGAACAAATTCACAAAGTGATAAATAGCAACTTTGTAAGTGACCCACCGAGAATCGAACCCGGAACCTTCTGCTCAGAGGCACTACCACTGCGCCACATCGGTCGTCAGTTTCGGGGTAAGCAAATAGGAATACTGACTTTGTTAAGTAATGCGCGACATCATTGACCTGAATTATCATAATATTTTTTATTCATGCCATCAATTAATTTTATACTTTTTACAAAATATTCCAGCATCATTCTTCTTGTCCTATCCCGTGTCGGGGTCGGCTACCTTACCGATGAGATTTGCCGTGGAACCAAGTTTTAACACATAGCCACTGCCATCTGACCTCTGCAACCCGAAGGCTAACCTGGCCCAAATCCTAGGTTAAGTCACATTCAAATATCATCTGAATTCAAATTTTATTTGAATGTGGGTTTTATCACAACTTTTTTCCTTCACCGTAAGAGCAGTCGGTAAATGTACGTAAGTAAAAACACATTGGTACAAGGCGGGGATCGAACTCGGGTCTCGACATTGTTAAAACGATGTCCTTTTCTAACCATCGGGCTATAGACTTGTTACAGTAACATCGAAAATTTAAAAACGAGTTATTTTTCAAACACTGTCTCCATAGGAGGTGTTGCCACACTTTGAACACTTCAATATAAACTTAGAAATAAAAATATAAGTCCATAACGTAAATTTCATGCATGATAATATTCTACGATATTTGAGTATGAAGAAAAATTGGCGTCGCGCCTGCAGTCTTAGGCGAGGAACACACTTGACGCACGACGGTGCACAAAAATATCGCAGCGGTTTGTCAGATCCATACTAGAAATGTCAATCCCCGTACTGAAACCGCTCAACCGCTGTTGACGCAGCGCTATCGCAGTGTCATTCGTCAAGTGCGTTTTTAGTATGGGGGGTGACGCTTCTAGTATGGATCTTACAGACCGGTGCGATATTTTTGTGTTCCGCGCCTTAACGAGTCACTGCAATATAACATACTTGGCACATATCCTGGTGTCTGTCTCTACAGCCGCTGACAACTGCTACTGAAGTTTTATATCCCCTTGATTGACTAGGCAGACAGCCAGAGGGGTAGAAAACTTTTAAACCGAATAGTGGTAGAGATAAAACTTCAACAAACTTTGGATTTAATTGCTTCTTGAGGTTGATATCGAATTTCACCGAGCGACATGGAGCCGTGTGATGCCGGCTTAGAATAGCTTCACCCCATTTCTACCCACGGGTGTCGTAAGAGGCGGCTAAGGGACTCGAGGGCTTCATGTGTATTACAACTTTAGGAGACAAGCAGACAACCTGTCACTATGGTGATACACGAATCATCTGAAAGGGCCCTCAATACTTGTCAGAAGACGCGATAGTGGTTGTATTCTTACAGCTGTTGACGCTCTGCCTATCCCGCAAGGGTATGTATGTGTGTGACATGGAGCGCTTAATGTAACAGCTATAAGAGTTCACTGTTGGACACGCGCCTCCCCCTGCCGGCGGGTAATGCCTAACTCACCACGCTTGGCAGGCGAATTAGCGAGCGCAGTGCAAGGTGTTGCATTCACAGGGAACGCTGCTGCCCATTTCCTTGATGATTATGCCTTACTCGGTTTGTACGACACCCACAAGCAAATTTAGGTGATGCTTTTCGCCGGCACAATACGACGAACGAAGCTCTATTTTACTTTCATCTCACGTTGTACTACTCCAATCCATTCGTGAATTCCCTAATCAAAGCCAACAGATCCTGGACAACGAATCACAGTAGCAGAAACCGTGCTGCGAGTGGTTAGACCTGTCGCTAAGTGTCGTTGTGATTTCAAAAATCATGCTTACAACCCTCCTCCTGACCCTTTTCCTGAAATTTATAATTAATATTTCATGCTTACACAGAACTGGATCTGGATTGTTACGAACGAAACTGATATAAGCATATAAGAATTTCTATTATACCACTAACTCACAACTTCGCTGAGTTTGTACACAATCAAACTTTTTTGTATACAGACTATGTTGTGCTTTAGCGGCTGGCAGTACCCGTGGACATGGGCCACTATTATTTGATTCCATCAATGTAAATCCATTAATTACAAAAACAGCTCACCGGCAATAAAATGTTGGTCACGATGTAACCTGCACATTAAACCGACATTAAACAGCGTACACTATCCTACCAACAAGTCCTGGTCAAGAATACATTGCTGGTTATATCATGAGCATCATGACAATAAATGCCGGGAACACCAAGGCGTACTAAGGTAAGTATATGGATAGCCAAGTGGACTGATGACTTAAAGAAGGCGACTGGTAACAACTGGATGGCAAAAACAGGAGATAGCATATACCGTTCTTTGAGGACTGCATCAGTGGACTGCAATAGACCGTTGTGAGCCTGGTTTCACAGAACGCGTGTCAGCACAGTTATCCAGGCGAATTACCCTAGCTTTAGACGATTCGCTATTACACGTTACATACTAACCTGATGAATGATACAAAACCAGCCTGATGCATAATCCAGCAATGTATTCCAAATAAGGCCTTGTTGGTAGGGCAGCGTAATACCCACATCACCCCAGCATTACCAGTGACAATAGCAGTAAATCTATGTCATTATCTCAGTTTACCGCGCGAATAATTTTCCCCGTGAATTTCATTTTTACTTTTCCCCGTGGTGGTTAAGGTTTTATGACTGCACCTGTGCTTAAAACTATTGACTTTGGATTATGCAATCAGTAGTCTTTTTTGACGAAATATACCTACAGTGATAAAGTACCTACTATGACGTATTTTTTCAAAAACTTCATCTCTTTCTCTTTTCATGTAGGACACCAAGTCGTCCAACGACCCGATGGAACTTAGTGTCAGAACTTCATATACTATAACCATGATGCGCCGCATATTTATGCGGTTAGCCAGTGAAAAAATGTGGCTGTCAGTGGCAGTCATTTGCTTGTTGGCTGTCATAACCTTGAAGGTCGAAAAAATATCGCGCGGCAAGTGTTCGATTAAAGTAGGATCCTTTTAAACCTCACCACAAATTACGAACGTACGGCACGCGGGTACCTTCTGTGTTTAAAAAAGTTAAAATTATTTTTCCATACGATTTGTTACATTCTATTTTTTTGTCTTAACTATATCAGATTTACAGGCTGATTTCCTTTTTTTAAAACAGTTTTCTTATGACTATTACCAAAGTTCCCCAGTTCCCACGCGGCTGGTCGATTAAGCCACTATCTTCCAGTGGCTTGCACTCCACTGCACTTGCATTTTTCATTGTCGATGGCCACTTGGAGACAGCAGGGCGGTTGGCGCCAGTGAATGTGACGGTAAAAGCGTGAAAATTGTTTTATTTTCCACTTCAATTCGGAATCCAGTAAAGTAATTTTTACGTAGTGAAAGTGTAAAAAATAACGGAATTCCGAAACGAATTGAAACTTTTAAATATGGTGTTCCTTGTGTTCAATTTTCATTCAATTTTCCAAAAACATCTCACCATAATATATTTTTCGAGATAAACGTGTATATCGTTGTTTTTATGTATTGAATCAAAATGCTATTACTTCACTCTAACTAGTGTGACAGCCTTTGTTGGATAATACTATGCATATGCCATGTACCAATATGTTTTTACCCACGAACATATATACTGACTGCTCTTACGGTGAAGGAAAACAACGTGATGAAACCTACGTTCAAATAAAATTTGAATTCAGATGATATATAAATGTGACTTAATCTAGGATTTGGGCTAGGTTAGCCTTCGGATTGCAGAGGTCAGATGGCAGTCACTCTGTGTAAAAACTTGGTTCCACGTCAAATCCCCTAGGTTAGGTAGTCGACCCCGGCAGAGAACGGGATAAGGCAAGGAGAATGTTGATGCATGCGTGATACAAGTTTCAATTCTAGTTTTAGCTTTCATCTGGTATGAGTTAGAATTTATTCTCTGTTTACACAAAGCATGAAGATTCACTTACAGTGGAACGGCCATTAGCTAAAAGCGGGTACTTCCAAGGTTCCTCAGTGATGGAAATTCACAGGTGATTAGCTGCAATTATGCAAAGCAACCACGGTAGTAATTAGCATAGCACACACACGGACGTAGCAGCTTGAAGCAAGGGCTTACGGTTTTGAATTTTATATTCTATTTGTTGGGAACAACTAACAGCTGTGTAAAAAGGTATTTTGTTAGTATTAATAGTATTATCATAAGCTAGTGCACAGCCAACGATGCTGTTCACGCATTAAACATAAAAATGTACCTAGTAGTGGAAGCAAACACTAGGTTTGCTTTTACATGAACTTCTATTAGTCAGCTAGATGCTAAGGCCTTTATCACACTTTAGCGCCAAAATAACACTGCCCTAATCATGGTTTAACGTATGTAGATCTACATATATTAGAAACGTCACTACACATACAAAAACCGCTTTCGTCGCAAGTGCAACGCAGGTCCAACGCGTTAGCGCTGGGTCGTGGATTTAGAGCGGTTTCAGTATGGAGATTGACCTTTTTTTAAGTATGGATCTGACAGGTGCAGCGTTATTTTTGGGCTGACGTATGGAAAAGGCCTGGACCAGCAAACAAGACCGCTTTTTGTAACTAACCGCCAACCGCCTAGAATTTGTTCATTAAAAATACGTTTCTATCACAAATTAAGATTCTACTACCAAAGTTTAAAACCGGATCACCGCACATCGGCGCAGAAAGCGAATAACTGATCGAACACGATTGGAAGCTCATCTATCTTTTGTGTATCTTAAACGACCTTCTATTCTTTAATTGATTTTTCAATTTCATTACCTATTCTGCTTTTCTTATAATTAACTAGCGGCCCGCCCAACGGCATTGCCCGCTGTAACGCATTTTCCCATGAGTATTACTTGCTGTGTCCTTTTTCTACGTCCTGTATCTGTTTTGTGTACAATTCATTGTTAAATTAAATTATCCTGTCCGAAGTTGCAATAATTGTAAAGCAGACCCCTCAGTCACAAGTTTGTCAGTTTGAGCGCGGTTGAACCCGCCCGCGGCGAAAACTTGAAAATTGCTTCCATAACAGTAGAACTTAGATACCTCTCCAGCTCTCTAGAATAGACTGACATCTCGCGAGTGTACTGGAAATCTTGATAAACTTTTTAATATTTTGAAATGGACTCTTTTGGAAGACTTTAGTTGTAAGTTACATACCTACAAGTACAGGATGTAAATAAAATTGCTGCTAATATTTTAAGGGGTGAACTAGCCCATGAAACTGATCTTAACTTTCCCCAAGAAACATAGGTCGAAATATGAAAATAAAAATTAGCCCTCCCACACAAACTGACCAGGCCGGCAAACACATTTTGTATGGTAGGACCAATTTCTTTTTTCGTATTTCGGCCTATGTTTCTTGGGGAAAGTTGTTCAGTTTTATAGACTGGTTCACCCTTTAAAATATTTGCAGTGAATCTTTTTATACCCTGAATGTGTATATATTTCTAACTAAAATGTACATAGAAATCGAGAATTGTACCATTCTAATTTAACCGAATAATTCTGACAGAGTTTGATTAAGGTACAACATAATATTTAAACAGTCGGCATTAATGGTGAATGTTAAGTGGATATACGTCAGAACAGAAATTCGCTGAATTAGAGCTATTTTAGGTTCTCTGCTTTACATACTTACTCAGCTATAGACCGGCCTAATTTGTAATGCTAATAGTGGTTTTGGGATTAAAATACTTACCTAGAATAGAATTACAATGATCGATCATACAAACGTAAAAGAATTTGACAAAAAATATTTCAGCAAAGTGAAATCCTACTACTAATATATATGCGAAAGTTTATATGTTTGTTTGTTTGTTTGTTATTCCTTCACGCTAAAAGTACTGGACCGATTTACATGAAATTTGGCAAAATAAAGAGAAGAGGGTAACCTGGATTAACACATAGGATAGTTTTTATCCCGAAAAAATTTTCGTATAGGTTACCATGGGAATTTTAAATCCGACTTCCACGCGAGCGAAGCCACGGGCTCTTGCTAGTGTTATATAATTCAAAACATTTTCTAACATTTCGATCAATATTCCGTGAATTGCTTTCACTTTTGTTATTATTTGCTTCCCTGTTATTAACTTTTGATATTGAAACAATAGAAGACATAATTGTTGCTCTTGGCAACAGAATCCATTAAAACCGAAATGAAAATGAAATGCGAGGTCGCATAAGGTCAGCTTCGGGCAAAATGAAGATAGAAAATGTCAAATATACGTCATCCTTTGCTCGAGTTTATCGCCTCCAAAACGTATTTTGTTTCATTATCTTATCCGCATGTTTACCTTGTAATTATTCCGCGCGTAAACCCGATACTTATAGTCAAAATTATGTATTACGCCTTCTCTCTTCTTCTGCATTACAATACGGACCATATGCCATCTGTCCGTAAATGCAAAGACTGCTACAAACGGAGCACGTTTATTTGGATTTTTTGCTGTTTAAAATTATTTTTGGGAAATAAAACCTAGCTAGATCAATTTATCGCCCCTGAATCTCCCCACATTACAAATTTTCATGAAACCGTACGGCAAGCATTTTCAAAGATCTGCCCACTGCCTCTGGACAAGTGGCTGCCAATTAGTATGGGGATTGACGTTTCTAGTATGGATCTGACAAACCGCTGCATTACAGATGGAATTATTTTAACGCGGCGTTATGCGTTAAATATGAGAAAGGCCTAAATGTTGACGCCACACTCAGGCAAATCGAATTTTGGAGCCGTGAGTGAACAAAGTTTGGAATACACCTATGGAATATAAATCGTACCTAAAGGACAAGTATGGTAACCCGTAGAAAATATTTCAAACGATCTCAAGTGTATTTCGATCCTTAGGGGTAGTAAATTTTTGTAAAGAACAGCAACAACAACATATTTTTAGGATACGTAACTAATATGCCGTGTGATGCCGGCTTAGAATAGCATCACATCCTTCCCGCGGGTGTCGTAAGAGGCGACTCAGGGACTCGAGAGTATTGGTGTACTCGAGAGTAGTGGTCTATGCAAAACAGTGCAGCAATCAAATTCTTGGAGCAATCATAACTTTATCCAATTTAGCCTATATGAACTGTATCTTTTTGTAACTAAAATGAATTTTACTATAAATTAAACTCTCACACAGACTCATCCTCTAATCGACTATTGAGAATTATTCGTTTCGAAAAATCATAATCACAAAACGGCACCTTTCTTTATTACAGGCGTTTCAAACACAAACCGCTAGCCGTCACTCAGCTGTCAGCGATGGCAATGAGCGTCATAAGAACGCGCGTGTCACCGGCAGCAGGCAACAGCATTTCGCGATATTAAACCAGTTATAACCAGTATCATCCGCCGGCGGATTACGCGTTATAATTCACGCGGCGCGACATCTATTGTCTCCTGATGAAAAGCTGAAATACGGCTGATGAAGTGCTCTGTTTTATGATTTTGTGCGGAGGATTTTAATTGGTTATGGAGAGGGCTGACTGACAAATACGACATATGATCGTGGTCCATTTTACATACACACATACACTTATCACGCCTTTATCCCTTGCGGGGTAGGGAGAGCGTTAACGGTCGTAAAAATACTATCACTGTCACCACGTCTGACAAATTTAATATTGAGGGCCATTTGAGATAGTTCGTGTATCACTATAGCGACAGGTTGTAAGCATGTCGCAAAAAAGTTTAAAAACACCCGAAACCCTCAAGTCCCTCAGTTACCTTTTACGACATCTACGGGCAAGAAATGGGGTGATGTTATTCTAAGCCAGCATCACACGGCATAGTTCATTTTGATGACACAATTTGTAGGTAAAATTGCTAGTAGACTATTTATTAGCAGACACAAAGCAAAGTTCTACTACTACTGCTATAGCCACTACAGTACACTGCTGGACATATGTAGGACATATGGGGGGTATTGCCATACTAACCACGCTCGGCCAGCGAATTGGCGAGCGCAGAGGAACAATTTGTAGTTATACACAGGCAACGCTGGTGCCCAGTATTCATCCATAAGTCGCATTTTACGACACCCACGGGCTGAAATGGAGTGATGCTATTCTAAGCCGGCACCACACGGCATACAAACCAAAGGTTTATTCGACGTCAGCCTTTTACATTATTGATACATATATCATTCTTTAGTAACTAATATATAAGTACCTACGTATGCTAATTTTGTATCATACCTATTTAATAAGTGGCAACTGACCTTTCACCGATAAACCTTAAATAGGTTTTTGTGAGTAGGTTAAGTAAAATTTTAAGAATTTTTATTGTGTTTTGTTAAATAAATTAAAAAAAAAAAAATATGAGCAAAAGGTGTAAAAATATTACCTGCAAATACTTTGACGGGTGAATCAGCCCATGAAACTGAACAACTTTCCTCAAGAAATATAGGTCGAAATATGAGAAAAATTTTGGGACCTCCCATACAAATTGATTTGGTCGATCGGTAGTTTTGTATGGGAAGTCTAAAATGTTTTGTCATATTTCGACGTATGTTCCTTAGGGAAAGTTGTTCAGTTTCATGGGCTGATTCACCCCTTAAAATATTTGCACCTAATATTTTTACACCCTGTATTCAAACCCCGCAAGGGATAAAGGCGTGATATATGTATGTATGTATGTATTTATTCAAACGAAATTATACTGTACTTAATTACTTAGATTATCATCCCGTATACTGCTGCGACACCTACAGAAATGGGTTGACGCTATTCTAACGGTATCACACGGCAAAAGTCGCTTTATTAAACCAATTATGCCTCCGAGTAGCGTAATTTTCATTAAGTATGGAACAGGGAAGAATTTCGGGTGTCCCTTTATTTTTGTGTAATAAATTCGGTCTGTCGTATGTGGCTCCAATGTGTCGCTGATGAGGATAATTTTCAGTTAATGAAACGAAAATGTGTGACCATTTTTGGATTAATGACTACGAAATTTATCATGCTACACCTTCTACACATAATGCTACGCCGTAGCAAATCGCTACGAGATTAATTTGCTACTTTTTTTTTTCATTTCGTATCGTTAAAAGTTGATCTAAACATAATGTAGCATCACCATTTTATTACTTTTATGAGAAAAATAACAAAAAGAAATAGAAATAAATAAGAATTTTTTTTGACGTTTATGACATTTGAATAATAACATTTGTATCTTTCAAGTCAGATGTAAGCCGTAAATATGACGTAAAATATTTTTTATTTCGTCGTAAAAAAACTTAATTCAAATAAACACGGCTAGTGTAAGTAGTCCTAAAATTTAGGGTCTCGATTCACAAAAAAAAATCTTTCCAACGTCTTTTTATTTACGTTTGTGGCATTAGTATCAGAAATGATGCCGTGTGATACCGGCTTAGAATAGCATCACCCCATATCCTTCCTGCGAGTGTCCTAAGAGGCGAGTAAGGGGCTCGAGAGTATTGGTGCATTACAATTTTTAGGCGATTGGCTGACAAGCTGTCTCTGTAGTGATACACATGTTTTCTGAAACAACCTTGGAAAACAATCCTCAAAAATGTCAGACGTGGCGATAGCGACCATATTCTTGCGGCTGTTAACGCTCTGCCTACCCCGCAAGGGATAAAGGAGTGATATATGTATGTATGTATTAAAAATGGAGCCCAAAGGCTAGAGGCCTATTTCCAGAAGTAAAATGTTTTGACTTATTGTACAAACTTCTTATCAACAAAGCGAAACTTTTCACATTTATTGCGAAGAGCGTCGGTAAATTATGCTACTTACGACGTCACTTTATATCGGCGCTGATCATACTTGACGTCCGTTAATGCAAAAGAAATTGGTATCTAATTGCCGTGTGATGCCGGCTTAGAATAGCATCACCCCACATCCTTCCCGTGGGTGTCGTAAGAGGTGACTAAGGGACTCGAGAGTATTGGTGTATTACATACAACTTTTAGGCGAAAAGCTGACAACCTGTTACTATAGTGATACACATGTTTTCTGAAGCAACCTTGGAAAACAATCCTCAAAAATGTCAGACGTGGCGATAGCGACCGTATTCTTACGGCTGTTAACGCTCTGCCTACCCCGCAAAGGATGTATCTAACTATAAAAAACATCAGTTGTCTGTAAAGTCGGTCTACAGACGATATTTGAACGTGACAACGTCATAAGTAAATACTGATGGAATGGTTGCATTATGTCGAACGCTGCCGAATGCGGAGGCCGATTGTGCCTCTTTGTCGCTTGTTCTGCGCTCTCGCTTGCACTTCAAGCCTTAAATGGAACGCCTCAGAGCGAGGTAACGCTGAATGAGTCATGTTTTTGGTGCATGGCTCCATCGAAATACGTTGTCGCGTCAAAAGTATACAGAGAAACGCCAACCATATTTATGCGTCAAAGTCTGCATTTGAAATCCTTTAGGTAGGTATATCTGACAGACGCTAAAAATGCGCAGCTAAGGACGCTAAGTGGAGGAACAACATTTCTGTAAGTCTGGAACAAAAGTGAGCAATTACAAAATTTGCGTCGTCGTGGCAAAGTATGGCGACGTGTGATAAAATTAAGAATGGTTTGAATGAATAACTTATTAATATCAGCAATTGAATTAAATTGTGGTTTAAGACAAGTTTTTATTAGGATTCAATTTAATAGTAATATCAAAGAAGAAACTTTTCCTTCGTATTATG